>OY856413.1:376611646-379455396 GCA_963693085.1 Alisma plantago-aquatica
CTTCTTCTTCCTCTAGCTTGGTGGCCGAACCCTAGGTGGGTCTTGTTCTTTGGTAAGCATCTTCCCTCTCTCCTTAGCATCTTCTTCTCCATCTTTCCTACCCTTTGGCCATGGTGGTTATGGTTCTTGTTCCTTTTGTTGAGGTGGACAAAAGTGGTGTGCTTGGAGCTAGGAGCTTGAAGCTTGGAGCTTTGTAGCTTGAGGAGTTTGATTAAGGCGGGTTACATAACTTCTAACCCTAGCTAGACTACCTTCTCTATGTTATATGATTCATATATGTGGATGATCGGCCTTTGCATATTATGTTTCTTGCTCTAGTACATGTTGTTGATCTTATGGATATAGTAAGCATGATGTTGTTGATGTTGTTGATGGTTTATATGCCTTTACACCTAGTTGGATGAACCATAGTTTGGGGTTTCCTTGTTGAGAAATACTCCTTCCTCTCCTTGGTCTAGAGAAGTGAGTTTGAGCTCTAGTGATGTAGGCAATACCCCTCTCTCATTTTAGTTGAGAGGTGAGTCTACATTCTAGTTGCTTGGGCAATACCCTCCTCTCACCATGGATTTGAGAGGTGATATCTTGGATATGTGATGACCTATGTTGAGGTTGATCCTTGTGGTTGCACGATTTGTGATAGAGGTTGTGCAAAACCCCTCTCTCTTGGTTGTTGAGAGGTGAGCTGATCTTCTTGATCAATTAGGGTTTGGTGCCCTTGTGCTTAAGGTTGAAGATGACCATGTTGGGTTGTGCCCTGCACGATATGACCTTGGAGTAGTGCTGCCCGATAGCCTTATCTTGGGTTGTACCTTTGGCCGATATGCCTAGTTGAGCTTGACCAATACCCTTGGTGGAGTTGGAGCTTGGGCGTTACACCTTGATGTGTGCTTTGCACGACACACCTTGTGATAGCTCTTGGCCGATATGGAGTAGTCTTGTACTGCTCGATATGGTGGGTGCATGGTGGAACCCTGTTAGGTACCTTAGTGGTGGCCGATATGAGGTGTTTGACCTAGTTGGACGATAGGTCTTCTTAAGGTGTTGCTTGTTATAGGTGGGCGACATCCTAGCCTCTTCCTTGGATGATATGAGTGAGATGGGTAACCTTGTGTCGAGCATGGGTTTGTGTTTGCCCGACACACCCTATGTGAGTTGGTCGATATATTGCCTTAGTGGTTACCATGCTCTTGGACAATAGAGTGCCTTGGCCAACATACAAGTCCTTTGAATGATATGGATGATGGTTGAACGATATGAAATCTTGGGCGCCATGCTCTTGGCCGACATGCTTCTTTTGGTGAGGGTTGGACGATAGAAACCCTAACCCTAGTACACGATAGGATCCCTGATGCACGATAGGATGTTATGTTGTTGGTCAATCTGATGGCACATGTGCTGTAGGGTTTGGAACCCTAGCCGTTACACCCTTTGGTGAGGGTTGGTGCTGCTCACCATACCTATAGTGAGGGTTGGTGCTGCTCACCATACCTATAGTGAGGGTTGCAGGAGCTTCGGTGAGGCTTCTGATAACCCAGAATGAATATAGTTGAGTGACATGATGTAATCACCTTGAATCTTGTATATATGATAATGAATTAAGATGATATGTTGTGAACCAGGAAGCTTGGAAGCATATGATGTTGCTACACATGATAATGTGACCCATGTATATGATCACAAGTATGGGGCATGATATATGCTTATGATTGATAATAAAATGATGATTTTACAGCTCATGTGTAAAATACTCATGGATGTTGTTGTATACCTGGTAGCAGGATAATCCTGATGATCCTGATGACTTTAGTTATCTCTATGGATGTTTATACTAACCATGCAGGTATTTTATGTGGATTCATAGCCTGGTAAGAGCTATGAGATGTATGTGCTCGAGTAGCACCATGTGATAATGAGATAACAAGTTGATAGGTTTGAGGACCTGATATAAGGCTGAGTGCCTGGTTGAGGTGTTATCCTCTGATGATGAGATAAGGGATGCGTTCCCAACATGTTGTTGCATGATGATGATGCCTTGAGAGACAATGGTTGATATCATGAGGGATTGAGATCCCAGGACAGTATGATGATGGAATTGATGCTGTAATTCTATAAGGCTATGTTATACTTTGGTTGCCTCAACAATTGGCTTAAAATATACTAATTAATTATAGATGAACATATCATGTAGTTTGCCCTGGCCATAGATCCATCATTGTCAGCATTTGGTGATGGTGAAACAGGTTTATCCTACGGGATTACCTGGAGCGCATATTGTTGAATATGCAAGGTTTCCCCTAGCCTAAAATAGGAGGGTTTGAGTGCAGTTGTGGTTGCAAACTCAGGATATATAGAACATGGTGAACAGACCCATGGCTCAGGATATGTGATGATGAGTATGATGCGTTAATGGCTCAGATGTATATATATATATATATGCGTAGCTTGCAGAGCTGACCCTGAGGCTGAGGCCCTATAAGCATAAGACTACGGTCTTGCTTTATGATTCGTGTACTGACCATGAGAAGGTGAGGTCATGGAGTCCAGATCTCCTTAGACCTTGTATGGCACCGGATTGGGCTTCGCAACCAATGGTTGGATTTGAGCAGGGAAGGCTCACTTCCTCAGGGCATAATAAAATGTAATCCAACTGAATAGTATATCTTACTTAGAGCAAAATACATAACTTTGATTGAGGCCTTGTTTATATCATTGATCTAGTTACATCTTACATATTTGTGTACGATCCTTATATTTTGTGATAAGTTCTTATAAAGCTTATCTTGTCAATCATGTTCCATAAAGAAATTCTTGGTTGTATGCCTCCCAGATATCTCAGTAAGATTGATGGTAATAATAGCCTTGCTCAGTATGCTGCTCTTGTTATATGGTTTATCAGTTATCTGCTGTTGTTGCCTTAACCTTCTGAGGTTTTATAGTTTTGACAGGGAGTTATGTTTCTCGCTGGGACTGTGTGTCTCACCCTTCCGGTTTACACCCTTTTTTTCAGGTGATCACTCTAGACGTGGTGGTGGTCGTGAGGTTGCGGCCGAGAAGCAAGAAGAGTAGTAGAAGGCAAGAGATGGACATGCTGCTATTTTGATGGTTTTGTAGTAGAGTCCTAGAGTCATCCCTGTACTCTTAGGTCCTCAGAGGTGTTTGAAGACATTTCACGATGTCTAGTTGTTGTAATCTTGTATATCCTGCTGCTGGCCATATGTGGCCGTTATGTATGTATAAACAAGTGTTGAACTCTGGTGCTGACAGTACAGCTGGTTCCGATAAGATGTGGACCTATAACAAGGCTTGTGAATGTTGATATAACATGCTTTCTCTGTAGGATATAGTTGCAAAAGTTTCCTTGAGTATGCTTTCCGCAATCGGTTTTAATTAACTCGTGTTTTCGGTAATATGAGGTTCCGCACGTTTTCGCGTGTCATCTCATTGTCTTTGTGATGGCGGGGTGTCACAATCATCATCATCATCATCATCATCATCATCATCATCATCATCATCATCATCGTCATCATCGTCATCTTCGTCATCATCATCATCATCATCATCATCATCATCATCATCATCATCATCATCATCATCATCATCATCATCATCATCATCATCATCATCATCATCATCATCATCATCATCATCATCATCATCATCATCATCATCATCATCATCATCATCATCATCATCATCATCATCATCATCATCATCATCATCATCATCATCATCATCATCATCATCATCATCATCATCATCATCATCATCATCATCATCATCATCATCATCATCATCATCATCATCATCATCATCATCATCATCATCATCATCATCATCATCATCATCATCATCGTCATCATCATCCCTCATCATCCTCGTCATCATCATCCCTCATCATCAGCCTCATCCTCATCCTCATCATCATCCTAATCAATTAATTCAATTCATTCTTCCATTTTGTGTTTATTCATTCATTATTAAACCCTAATTCAATATTAATCAACTACACAATGGCGACATTATTAACCCTAAGTTCAAATCTTGTATTGATTAAACCACTCACCGCACTGGTGGATCGAACTGCAGGCTGTAGTGGTGGCGCCTGGATGTGGAGGAGGTTGGCCGGGCTGGAGGTGAAGGTGGCCGGCGCTGGAGGTTCAGACGGTGGCCGGTGGCGGTGAGTGGAGCAGATGAAGGTGGCTAGAAGAATGCACCTCGCTCTGCCTGGAGCAGGTGGTGGCAGTGATAGGAGCAGGTAGTGGCGGTCAACGACTGGGTACAACAGCAACAGTAGCAACTCCTGACAGCATCAACAGCTCTGGTGTGAGCAGCTTCAAGCTCGTTGAGGAGGCGCGCGGAGGTGGCGAGCAGCTTCAAGCTCAATGTGGCGGCGCGCGGAGGCAGTGAGCAGAGAAGGGAGGCGGAAGAATAATTGCCAGACCTAGCTATGGGGGAGAAGATCGGGAACTAAACAATGAAGGGGAAGAGTCTAGCTCATACGGTGCTCATAAGTTAACTATCAACGTCGGTTATTCCTCCAAAACTGACGATAAATAAGGCAATGAATTTTTGCCTCACGAAGTATATTTCGCCGTCCGTTCTTTAGTAAAAACAACAACATATGAGGGGAGGAAAAGTTTTGCGGGGCTTGACGCGGAACATGTGTCGTCGGATTTTTCACAACCGACACTGAATTTAAATTTTTTTGAGCCAATTTTTTTTCGCTGAAAAATTATATTTACGAGTGATTTTGGACGTCAGTTTGGTTTATTAATAAAGAACGTTAAAGAAAAGCGATACCCATGTCTTTTATAAATCAGGCGGTCTTCACTTATAGGCGTTAGTTGAGTTAATACGCCGCCGTAGACTATGGGTGTTGGTTTTTTGCAACAACTGACGACATAAAATGTGACGTTATATGTCATTTCTGTACTAGTATATCTCTCATATCATCTTTGTAGATGATATGTTGTTGTTCTCTAGAGCTGATGATAATGACGCTTTGTGCTTAAAGTCTATCTTGGAAACTTTTGGTAGTGTGTCTGGTCTTAAACTTAACAATGAGAAAAGCCAAGTTTTTTTGAGTAAAATGGCGGAAGAGGGAAATATTACCAACATCTTAGATATCAAGGCTTGTTCCCTCCATGTGAGATATCTGGGTCTGCCTCTTTTCACAGGGAGACTCACTAAATCTTTATGTGTCCCCATCGTGGACAAAATAAAATACAAGTTAGACTCTTGGAAAGCTTGCCTCCTCTCACATGCAGAAAGAATCAAATTGGTGATCTCCACTCTTTCTACTTATAGTATATTTTGGACTGTTACTTTTCCTCTACCTAAATCTGTGATCTATGATATTGAAAAGTTATTTAGGGACTTCATCTTGAATGACCTGAATGACAAAATCATATACACACCATTTCATGGAAGCTCACTTGCAGAGTAAGAGAGGAGGGCAGTCTTGGTGTTAGATCCATGGTGGACTGGTCAAATGGAGGTCTCCTTAAGAATCTTTGGTGTATAGCTTCAAAGAAGGATGGATTGTGGATCAGGTGGTCCCACAAGAAATATATTAGAGACGAATCGGTCTGGGTGGTTGAGGCCAAAGCCAACACATCTTGGGTTTGGAGAAAAATTCTTGATCAAAGAGCTATTATGTTGAGTCATATTAACTTATGTTTGGGTAATGGTGATTCTTTTCTATTTTGCTTAGACCCATGGGTGAATATAGTGAGAGGCTTAATGACCTTGTTGATCATCAATTTGTTTTGAGATTGGGTAAGGGAAGGCTTTGTAAAGCTTCTAGTAGCATTGAGTCTGGGGAGTGGTCTGTCCCGAGCTTCAGAGGTGCAGAACATCTGCTAGAGATTTTAAGAAAGCAAGTCATCTCTCATAGTGAGAGGGATGCCACTCTGTTCAGAGGTGGAGAAGCTTTCACGTTGAAAGATGGATGGAATAATTCTAGAGAGAAATGGCAGCCTGTGCATTGGGCCAAATGGGTCTAGTCTGATAAGATTCCAAGAAGGTGGTTTGTTCTTCTTTGGAGGTTATTTCTTGGTAAACTACCCACCATTGATTACCTAAAGAATATGGAGTTTTAATTTGTTTCTAGAAGTTGTCTTTGTGAAGCAAGCAAAGAGACATCCTTCCATCTATTTTTTTATTGCTGTTATGCAAGAAGGGTTTGGGAGAGATTCTACATGAAGTACCAAGTCAAAATCGACAAGATTGACGATCTCTTGGGGCTGAGCAAGGAGATGAAGATCCATGCTGCTTGTGTTGTCTATATGTTATGGATGGAAAGAAATAAAAGGATCTTTGATGTTGTTCGAATGGAGCTGGGCATCTTCTGATCAAGATGTGATAGAGATAGTCTCCTCCTACATAGTTCTTCATGTACAGATAGATAGCTTTAGTTTCGTTTGTACAATTTTATCTTCTCTTTTCTTTCTTTTGGTGGTTGTGCCCACATAAAACTAAGGACTGACACAGTGGAGAAGATCATCGCTGCCTGAGCCGCCAAGGGAAGAGCAGACTCTGTGAAGCCGGTTTCGTTGTTGTAGTGCAGCTGTGTAGCGTTCTCCACATGGATCTGCTGCATCAGCGTTCATAGCTGTCAGCCTAAATGACAACTCTACCACCACACACCTCGACAAGGCAGACAGTGTACAATACTACCCTTTTACGGCGGCGAGGTTTTCACACATGGTTCTTAGCTAGAGCAGCAATATTTGTCACAATTGCGAATTTGGATCGTCAGTTGTTTTTAACCGTTTGCTTCCCACAGTTGCACATAGTGTGGTCCTTTGCTTCACACCTGTGTTGAGACGCGGCAGTAGAACATTTGACTTGTGAAAGATGGGTGTTGGGAGTGACGATCGTTATTGGTGCATGCTAGGCCGGTATATGGCCCAAGAGAAGACAGGGGAGCGCTCTGTGACGGGGATATGAAACATTGAAACTTAGGCTCTGTTTGCTTCGGTGTAATAGGGTGTAATTAGCTGAATAAAAAAACACATCATATATATTCACATAATTTGTTCGGCATCGGTTTCATTTGGTATCTGTGTAGGATGAACGTACAGAGTCTTCTTGTAATCATTTGGTATCCAGTAGCTAGTTGCTTTTTGCCTAGCAAAAAGTAGGCTAAACCGTTGCACAAGTGGAACTTCACCCGACTACTCAAAAAAATGGCACAATACGGATGCTGCATTTTTCTATTAAAATCTGCCGGGATGATGTGCTGCAATCAATGACGGAGCTATATTGAGGCATCTTTCTCCTTGCTCCATGTTAATTTCTTTACGTAAGTAAAATTTTTTGAGTATAAGTGAGCTTAGCGCTTTACTTAATGTATAATTTTGATACCCAAGCTGTGCAGTGCCCACCCAAGCCATAAAATTTGGCTCCGTCACTGGTTGCAATTCTGTGAATTTGTTTGCACCGCTGTCAACCAAATAAAATCTTACTCAAAAGTATAGCAATCCTTTGTAATAAATTCATGTGTCATCCTACCAAACTAGCCCTTAAGAATGTTGCGCTGAACATTCACGTGCAACAAAGAAAATAGAAGCAACCTATTTGTGTTCATTATGGCAGATGTATGAATGCCCTCGTGCATCGTGTTTGTGTTCATCATGAAACACAACTTAAGCAAGCAAAGTTACCAAAATCAGACGGATACTATTTACTACCAGAATTACCTTCTGATTGCACCGCTCGACCTACGTGATGGCTATGACAACGCCAGACTCCAAACAACTTGAAACAAAATGGTGATCCTCTTGACGAGTAAGGTCGTATCTATACAAAAGCCGACTTGGTAAAGTTTTGTATATTTGGTAATCAGAGGAGATGTGTACTTCGCTGTCAAACGATGAGGAAGTGTCTTAGTACCGCCGCAAAACGGAAAAAACATACTCGTATTGTGATCTGATGAATACGTATGATGGGTAGCAAATAATATTACGGGAGCCAAATTTCAGGATAGGCGGGTGTAACAAATATTACAATTTAGATACATGCAAAAAGCAAGTTCTCAGCTAGGTGAGAAAAACAACCGACACCAAGCAGACAAGCGAGCTAGAACGATAAACAGGCAGGACATTTGCTTTTATTATAGGGTTAGTAGACTTTGGGCACGCCGAGTCTCGCCCAAATCCGACCTATTCAATTGATGTATTAATTTCTTCGTCAAACTTTTTAAAATAGGACGTTGGATTACACCCCCTCTTCCAGTAGAGAGAACGCACCCGTGCGGACGCCCTAGCCGCCTTCTGGATCGCCAGATGCCATGCGGACGCCCTAGCCGCCTTCTGGATCGCCAGATGCCAGACGGGACTGATAATTCTCCGTAGTTAGGACGTAACTTGGGCACGTTTGGTTCCGATGAGTTGGAACACAAAAATCGCAATTGTATAACTTGTAGAACTCAGAACGTTTGGTTGGATGTGGCTTGAAATCGTATGCGAAAAACAAACCACACGATTACTTTTTCGTACTTTTTCGTACGTACAAATTAGAAGACGCAAACTACGCCTGTTTTGAGGTCGGTCCATTTTCCACCATTGTTAGTTGTTCCACACACCTTCTACTCAAGAATAGTGGTGGAAGGCACAACTTAAAAATTAGGCTATTAAATTCATGTACAGTAGGGCCTGCTATATAATAGGATGGTGGTAACCTAATCGAAGTGTGTAGATCCGGAAACTACCTCTAACCAAACAATTGTGGAACTAAAGCTTCAGTTTCAAGTTACCTGAAACCAAACCATTGACGTTGTCTTCTGATTCATGTTTTCTTTTTCCTGTATTAAAACCCATTATTCTAATTGCAACTACCTACAACTGAATTAGCCCTTCAAACTAATAGTTAATATATAACCATTTTAAACTATTACAATTAAGAGTTATCAACGAACGACTCATCAACTCACAGATCAACTAGGTTTTTCTTTTAGAATAGCAGATTAAGTGGGGTTTATACCTCAAAGTTCAAAGAAAAACTCATGGTCTTCTCTCACATTTAATATAATATAAAATGGATGATCATAGTTGTGCCTCTCAATATGAGGCTCCTTTCGACTATTATGAATTCTGTAGACAATTAAAGGAAGGACGGAATTAGAGATAATTGTTTCTTTAGGAAAATATGAAAGATAATTTTATATGGACTTTTGAGGCACACAATTTAATGATGAATAAAAAATAAGTTTGGCATATCTGAGTGGCCATTGTGGTTGTCTCAAAGATGGGCAACACAAAAAAGTAAAAAAAAAAAGATGAGCAAACAAGCCACATTTGACCCTAAGGAGAAAGTATCAATATAGCGTTTATATATGTCTACATATCCAAAGTATATTTAAAATAAAGAATTGTATTTATAATAAAGGTAAAATAAGTTGCGTTACAAATTGAGTTAGTTATACTCGTGTTGTTTTCTACCTCAGATGTCTGGTTGGTAAACTATTATTAAAGGGATATCATAGCTTATTAACATATTGATCTTATTTTGTGTTAACCAAAGAAGAAAGTCCAATACCTCATGGTTCTAATATTTTATAGAAACTGTTCATCGGCAAAAAAATCCCATAGGTCATTATAATTCATCTTTTTATTGTAATAAATTGATAATGTATGTAACTAGAGTAACAACAAAGAGGGAAAGGAGAAATTGCATATTAAAAACAAAATGGAAATATAAATATACACACGTCCTCTATTACTCTCTCACAAGCTACATCATAGATGTCTACCATGCCGAACTTGTCAACATAACCACTTAAGGCTTCTTTTGAAGAGGCGTTGTGGAGATGTCTTCCACCTTATCTTTTGAACAAGTAAATAAACTAATGATAGCTTCATTCTTGATGTCCTCTCTCATAAAATGATAATCATGCTCAATATGAAAGTTATGGTCATGAAACACAAGGTTGTTAGCTATGAACATAACGTCCATATTGTCACAATACATATGCATATGGACAATCAACTAAATGGAAATCTACTTAAGTAGAGGTGAAACCACATCAAAACACAAGTTGTATGTGCCATAGCTATTCAAAAGAAACACTAGAACAAGCCATTATAGTTTTCTACATGATCTTATAAGAGGCATGATTGTCATAAAAAACCTTGAAGTGAAATTCCTATTGATAATGTTGCATGCATAGCCAAAATATGAGTAAATATGTATATTAGAATGGGCATGACGTTTATGCAAAAGACCTATTCAAAGAGAGTGATTTGCATAGAACAAAATATGACACATAGTCATAATGGCACTATCTAGGCTATTATAAGTATTAGCTCAACAATCACATAGAACATGAGATGTCAACTCGAGTCATGGTAAGATAGATATGCTTTGCCACTTCCTGAATCTATTAATATTTAGGAAATTTGGAGGTTGGTCTTCATCCCAACATACATTGGGATCCAGAGGGTCTCAATAGTATTAGACCAAAGCATATATATCTCCTAAAGAGACCCATAATATACATCCTATATAAAAACAAACACTAGAAGAAGAACGTACTACCTATATCCCAATAAAGTTGTGAAGCTTGCCAAGATATGTAATGGTAATTTGTTTGGACAAATATGCTTTAGTATGTTGATTGCAATTGGTATTACTTCCAAGTATATAACATCATTGACATATTCAACCAGGACAACTACCCCAACATATGTCATATTGAAAAAAAAAGTAATTGTCATCTGACCAATGGAAGTTTAACTAATAAATATCTAGATTGATTTCTAAAACTAGGTATAAGGGCTATTTTTAGACCTTATATAGATTTCCTCAATCATCAGGCTTTTCCATTCTCCCACTAAGCAATAAGCTCAAGATGTTTCTCCATGTACACCTCTTCATGTAACTCTCCATAGAGAATAACATTTTTGAACAAAAATAATATTGAGACTAGTCTTGATTGATTGCAAAAGAAATGAGAACTCATACCAAATTTAGCACCACCACATGCGTTAGACCATGACCCTATATTAATGTAAATTTCATCTCATCTTGTTTCATTATCATAATCATGAAATTGATTGAGTTTTTATAGCAATAGATTAAGAGACATATCTAATTTGGTTTATTTTACCCGTTGTTTTCTTAAATTTTAGTTCCTTAGTAAGATGTGGATTTAATTGTTAATTCAACATTGCATGAGTACCAAATTGCAAATTATGTGAAAAATATATTATATTATAATTTTATTCCTACTAATACTTTTTTTATCCTTAAACTCAACTGGTTAAGGGATGACTCTAATCTAGACTTCATTGCACTTTTTTCCCTTAAATTGCAATATCACGTACTTTTGTGGATAAATATGCAGTTTCACCTTAATTGAGAACCTAAGTGCAAGGTTGAGTGCATAATATCCTAATTCATGATATTAATCAGTATCTTGATAGACTTGTTTGAGTTTGATGCTACAACCTTAGTTGAATGGGCTTCATCCCTAACTAGTATGGTAGTGGTGGTTGATGGTGGTCAATGGAGCTTCTTGTGTTCAACCAATGGACTTTTTGGCTCATGGAAGTGATACACCAATCAAACCCTTATATAGGATAATGAAATAATTCACAAATCCATAATAATACTAAAGAGAGTGGTGAAAATGATCGATAACATGTTTGACCATGGGTAATTATAAACACTAGCTATGGGTAGTTTGGACATCTATACCTATATCCACTTTATAAAACCCAACCCCTTCGGCCTAGAGGCCCTTTTAGTATCCCATAAGCTGCTAGAATCATGGAGGGAGCCATGGAGGTCAAAGCTATAGGGAAATATAGTATAGAGCATGTAGGGGAATATAAATTTTATTACCATATTCCCCATAAATGGTAGACCGCGTCAATAATTATAATACATGAAGGATGGTTTATGGGATATAACTGGTCCTGAAGCAAGTCTAGCAACAATCCTTGTCATTGTAGATGTACAACTTTGAATCCTAGTTGCATCAGGAATCGTCTGACTGCTGCATTTCCTAGTCTGCACCACGGACTGCAGCCACAAACCTCGTCTTCTTCAGCAGCTCCTCCAGTCACAGACTGTCGGTTCCAAGCGGAAAACAATGCTTCCCATCTCCATGGTACTCCACACGGACCGCCTAGAACTCGTATCGTCCTGCTGGACTGGACAGGAAGGCGTTTTTCCTATCCGTCGGTTTACTAGTCACTGACTTTCTCTCCCACGACAACTCTCAGTTGTGCTCTCCCGTGCCTATCCCTACCTTCTCGAGTAGGACTTGCCTGGGATCTCATGGTTACCACAACCAGAGAGGAAAACAGTTGTCAGAGGAACTGATTCTTAGTTGTCTGTGTTGTGTTCAGGGAAGCCCCTAGTACCCCTCTATATATAGGAGGGGTTAGGGTCAGGGTTCCCAATCCCCAACCAATGCAGGACTAAAGCGGGAGTGAAAAGGACAAGTAGATCTTGAATTTTCGCAACTTTTTTTGAAAGTTTCACAACCTATGTGTGATAAAATAGTCGTCTCACCAAATGACAAGGTCGTTTCACTAAGTAAAACGGTCGTATGGGATGCGAGGCAGTCATCTCGCTAAGAGAGATAGTCATTTCGTGCTTTCCCAGTCAGATATGGATGGGCAAATCATTTCCTAATTAATGTCATACATTAATTTACTTGCACCCCAAGTATGTGCAATTGAAATGAGTTCAAAATTCAGTACTTTCATTCATCCCAACCGGGTCGTCTAACAAAAGCTAGACGCCCGCCTCACTTACCCAGACAGCCGTTTGGTGAGTCCGAGTCGAGCTGATCGGTTCAACAGCTTGAATCAGTCACTTCATAGGGAAGAACTAAGCCAATTCAATTTTTAATCTGCCTGACAACCCAAATGGTAGTCTCAACACTTGAGGCGTACGTCTGGCTGCCCAAACAACCATTTCACCTAATGAGATGATCATTTAACAGTTCATTCAGCCAATCCGTCGATCTGTTGTATGAATTGAGTACCTAAACACTTTAGTACTTAATTCAATTCAAGATTAGAACTCCTCTTCTAGGACAACACCTATGTGTGTGACCCTATAGGTCCCATATTACGTTGGCAGTGAGTGTCGATAACAACTAATGACATCACAAGCAAAGAGTGGTGCCTAGTCGTACATCATTGCTACCCAAGTAAATTGAAAAGTTGGAAAACAACTTTAACCTACAATCTTTGTATGGTGTTGCAATATTTGTATAGTTCCTTTATCACTGATGCCCAGATTGAACTATAGGCATGGAGTAGTCACTCTCATTATTATTTAATCTTATTTCTTGAACCAAGAGTAGACTGTCTGAGATATATGTAAGCTCAATATCACATATTGACTCACATGCGGACAACCATACTTTTTTCAATCTCGCTTATCTAGAGGCCTCACACTCTAGTAGGAGGGACTAATCCCATGTCTATCACTCATAGTTAATACCCATGTGTCAAAGCCACCCAATCATCACCGTTATAACAAACCATTTTTCAGGACTATGTTTGATGATAAAGTGTACCCAACAATGTGTTGAGTGTAGTGATTTTAGGTCTAAGAACCACAACCACCACCATCACTGTGAGAGCTGACTATGAATTCCATGATGATGGCTTCCATTTGTCAATCTCACCGTGGGTCTATCTGATACACTGTTCTCTAACATGTATCTATGTGCTTGGTTTGATATTGCCTTATCATGACTAATGAGATCTAGTCATCAACCAACTCACACTCTGATCTTATGTGTCATTGTTGTCTATCAACCTTCCACAATGACAATTGACCGGGGACATAATGAGAATATGTATATGTACTCTTAACATCTGTATGATCTCATCCACAAGGTTAGTAACTTGATTACATATGTCATTGAGTAATATAATTCTCTGGACAATTATAATGTTATTTCATTATCTCATAATTGAACAAACATAATAAATTGGAAGCTTGCCTTTTATTAATAATCATATCATTTTTACATGATATGCCATTACAATTGTCACATGATTAGCACTATGGGCATATGTAACCAACAGACTTCCACTTGCACTTGGAGCCAATCATACACGAATCTTATTCTCAGTGATCTAACATGACCATCATGCTTCTACTGTGAAAGTGCCTTTGTCAAGAGATCAACAACATTGCTCTCAGTTGGTACTTTACAAATCTTAACATCTCCTAGATGTACGATTTAACGTATGAGATGATACCACCTATAACATCCCTGGCCTGGGTTATGCTTTAATCCTAGATGTTTTATTTAAGAAAGACAAGTATATGCTTGATCTTATCTTTTTAAAAGTAATTAAGTCTCAAGAGGAACTTATGTTTCAATTTTAGTCTTTTTTATTAATGTTGAAAATAATGTTTTGCCCATTTTGGACTAAAGTGCAAATTACCCAAGTTGAGGGGCTAAATTGCAAATGTTACATGAAAACATATTCCTCAAAGTGTTTAAGCATCATAAGAATGAAAATGATGCATAGGTATGTCTTGTGGTAGCCTGAGCACCAAGAAATAGCTTATTAAGCAATGTTTGTGCATTAAAACCTAGTTTTGGTGTAATGTGCAATTTACCCAAAACCTAGGGTTCAATATGCAAAATACCACTTCTAGAGAGTCCCTAATATTTCTTGGTATCAATTAGAGACAAGAAAATCAGAAGGACGTCTCATTTGAATCTCTTTGGGGGAGAGAGAATCTTGATATTAAAATAATCAAGATTTAAGCATAATTGAAACCCTAATTCAATTTAATGCAAAAATAAATATATTAATGGAAGTGTCCTTTAACCAAAAATGTGATTGTTGAATTTATATAAGTATGGACGTCCTTGTGCCTTGCAATGGCACCGAAATATCTAAAGTGAGTGGAGAGCCCACTCACATTAGTTAAAGAAAAAGTAATATGCACTGATTTTTGGATATTATTATTATATTAATTAAGGTGCTTAAATGTTTTCTTTTAATTCATGGATAAAGAAGAGGATTTATAAGTGGAGGATGATGGCTTAGTATGCAAGGAAGTTAGGGGGATAAGTGGCACCATTTTAAGGAATTGAAGGATTTTATAACACTTTCTCTCTCTTGAATTTCCCTTATATACACTTCATTCTTTCACCCACATGAAAGGTTTTTTCGACTCTTCTTTATTTCCTTGCTTTGGACGAGCACAAGGGAGCTTAGGAGAAATAGGAGGATGTACCCCAACCTGTAGTTAAGCTCCTTAATAATCTTCAACCTTGATTTCATGGTGGAAATTGAAATTCAACGCTTATTTTCTTCTTTTTTCCATTCAATCTTCAACTTTAGCCATTCTTTTCACTCAAAGACTTGAGTATGGACCTTGGGAAGTTGAGAAAGCTTCATTCACCATTAAGGACGTGAAGCTTGAAGCTTGGATTAAACTTGAACCCTTAAATGTTACAATTGATTTCACTTCTTCATCATATGTTGAATCTTTCTTCTTTCCCGAAATTCCTTTTGATTTGTTGATGAAATCACCATAAGAATCAGAGTAATTTTCAAAGGTTTGAAGCTTGAAGATGATGATGTCATCTTAGAACACACATCAATAAATATCATGAGTAAATAGTTTTCAATTTTGATGACCAAACTGTCTCAAGACCGTTTGGGGTCAATTGCTGGTATGGATGGATGAAGATCCAATGGTTCCAATTGATCTAATCACAATAGTTACATTGATTGATGATCCATTGATTACAAAACCTAATCGATTGATTGAAGAAAATCCTAAATTGATTCAAACATTTTCAAGGTGGAATGGACCAAACGGTCTCAAGACCGTTTGAGGTCAAGTGGAGTCATGGATGGATGGAGATCCAAGGGTTACATTTTGATCTACTATAAATGATGAATGATTCAATGAAGAAAACCCTAATTGATTGGTTGAAGGAAACCCTAGATGATCCTTTCGGTTTCAAGGTAGTTTGGACCAAACGGTCTTGAGACCGTTTGAGTCCAAATGGTCTTGAGACCGTTTGGGATCAAGCAGTCTTCAAACCGTTTGGAGGGCAAATGGTCTCAAACCGATAGGAGGTCCAATCTGTTTCAAGGTTGATTTATCCAATCGGTTTCAAATGTTGATGGGTCCAATCGGTTTCAATGTATATGTGATCAAACGGTTTCAAGGGTTAAGTGCCCAAATGGTTTCAAAACGATTTGAAGGGCAAACGGTCTCAATCCTAGATGCCCAAACAGTTTCAAAACCATTTGGAGGCCAATGTTCTCAAAACCGTTTGGAGGTTGAGAGGTCAAAACTGTTTGGAGGTTGAGAGGTCAAAACTGTTTGGAGGTTGAGAGGTCAAAACCGTTTGGAGGTTCAATGCAACCAAAACCGTTTGAAGACCTAATGTGATGAAAGATCAATTAACCCTATGATTGTTAATGATGATTATCAAAGATAATTACAATGGTTGTACCTTTAAGGTACTAGAGTGATTAGTACCCTTAGAGGGGTAAACCTTTGATGCTTATGGAAGCAATATCTCAATACACTATGCTAACCCTAAATGTATGTATTTGAATGAAGGGTTGACTTAATCTAATCAAACTTGAAGTAATCAACATCCTAGAGAGGATGAGAGAGAGATAGGAATTCATACATGTATAATAATCATGTAGTGGTTAAGCCTCAACACTTTCAACATGAATAAAATATGTAATTAGGGTATGATCCTTGATAAAGAGATCATGAAACCCTAATAGAGAAGGTTGATGAGCCCTAAACCTAATTTAGGGAAATTCTAGGTGAAACCCTAATCTAGGGTAATGGTGTAACCCTAATCTAGGGTGATGATATGAGAAATCTCAATTCAGGGTAATATAACGAAAAACCCTAATTTAAGAGGATGCTTCATGAAACCCTAATTTCAGGTAAAGTTACATGAAACCCTCATTTGGGGAAAAGTTATAAGGAACCTTAATTCAAGAAAATGGTGTGTGAAACCCTAATCTAGGGTTCTACCATGTGAAACCCTAATGTAGTGATGTGATGAGAAACTCTAATCCAGGATGATGCTATGTAATGCAATATGAAACCCTAACCCTAATATAGGGTGAAGGTATGTGAAACCCTAATTTTGGGATATAACACATGAAACCCTAATCTTGGGCAATATGATGATAACCCATAACCTTAATTTTGGGTAATGGGATGGGTATCCCTAATTGACATGAATTGGGAAACCCTAACCCTAATGAGGGAATGGTGATGCTACCCTTACATTGCATAGTGTTGATATGTAATTGATATAACTGTTATCATATGTACTAACCATGCATGTATCATGAGATGTTGGGCATAGCAATGTATGAGCTATGATGTTTTATTATTGAAATTGTTTTATGGGCCTGGTGAGCCATAATATGCTTTGTTGCCTAGTAAGAGGTAATAAGAGATTAAATGGGCTTCGAGAGCCATGTGAGATGCTTGTGTAGCAAGTATCATGTTTACCTTGGTCAGATGACCTGAAGGTATTAGTTACCTGATAAGTGGTAACAAGTGTTCTTTGATGAACTGAGGGTTTTAATACCCATATTCCATAATCATGATGATGAGATGATAAAGGATGAGAATGCCCATGACATGACAAGGGATTGAGATCCCAATGTTTTATAAAGCTTTGAAAAGTACTTGATAGAAGTATTACACATTCTTTGTGGCATTTGTTAAAATAATTTATGTTTGAAAACTTGACTGATGCTAAAAGAATATGGTAATGTACTTAATTAATCAAGTGAAAAATCTTATCATGTAGAGCCCTGGCCATAGATCCATCATCGTCAGTAGTTGGTGATGGTGAAAAAGGTTTTCCCACGGGATCTCCTAGAGGGCATACTGTTGAGTATGTGGGGGTTATGGGACCAATTATCCTTACGCCCTAATGTGGGACTGATGTGAGATAAACATTAAATCTCTCAATCCTTCATTATATGTGCCGGGATGGATGTATCACGAATCTCCCGATAATGTTAATGCCAGATCGATGTGAGATAAACATGAAATCTCTCGATTGTGAAGAGAGTACAACTGCCACTGTAACTCTATAGCGAAGTTGCCAGTATACCCTGGAAAGATATTTAGCAGAGACACAAGATGTCCTACATTTTGTACTCACAATGACTGAGGAGGATGAGGTCATGGAAATCCAGCTCTTCCTTGACCTATGTATGGTACCGATTTTGATTTTGCAATGGTCGGTTGGAGTATGAGCGGTATACCTCATCTCCTCAGGGCTTAAGTATGATTGTAAAATGTAATCAGTCGTGTAGAGTATTTGGTTAAGGTTGAAATATGAGAATCATTGGTTGATGTTACCTTGCTTAGCATATCCCAGATGGATAAATGTTATACATGTTCTTCGATTCCTTATTGGATAAGTGATATGTTGCTTTATCAAGTTATAGCTAAAATGCTTTGAATAAGAATATTGCTCTAATCTATTTAGACATTGATTTATCTGTTGTTGAATATATATGATTCCTCTACTCAGTTTTATTCTTGTAAACTACAATAATAATGTTTTTGGCAGAGAGTTATGTCTCTCAATGGGACTAGGTCTCACTCCGTTGGTCACCAACACTTTTTAGGTAGACGCGAAAGAAAAGGCAGAAACCCTATAGTAGGGGAAGAACAACAGCAACATCAGCAACAAGGACAGTAGTGATATTCCAGGTGGAGGACTGGCTGTCATATTTTGTATAGAGAGTACTATGTGTCGTCTCTGTACTCTCAGGTCCTCGGAGTTAGTAGTTAGTTCTTTTAATGAATCGATCTGAGATTTTGGCTTGATGCCTCGAGGTTCTTATGTTGCATGTGTATAGTTTTAACAAAGCAGTTGATCCTTGTAATCCTCGAGAAGGGATGGTACATGATATGTACTTATGTACCAGGATGTAAATAAAATACATTGGTTCTTAATAAAAGAGTTTTCCTGTGTTTGGATATCTTTGTAAATGGTTTTAATTTTTAGTGATTATCAGTAATCCACTGTTAATGATCGCTTCCTCTTAGTCAATAGCATTCATTATTATCTGATGTTTGATGTCCGTCGTCACAGTTTAGTGGTATCAGAGCTCTAGGTTTTTTGAGTCTAAAAATACATATGATTAAGGTCGTTGAGTCTGTTCTAGTGTCTTCCAGTTCATCTGATAGTGTCTTCTGCTCATATAGGAGGAGGAGAAGAACTTAAGGATGTCTGGATCACACGAAGAACATGCTGCTGAGAGCAGCATTGCTGCACCAGGAAGAGGTGTAAGGGACCAGACTAGGGAGGAACCTGTACCTGAACATCCCCAGCTTAACTAGGCTACACTAGAAAACCCAGCTTTCCGTACTCTATTTGGGAAGTTCATGACAACCATGACGCATATGGAGGATAGGATGCCACCACCTGCATCGAGGGAATCGGTCCATAATGAAGGATAGGGAGCCGACAAGACTTTCGAACGACTTCGCCGGGTTGGAGCCATAGATTATGTTGGTACAGCTGATCCAGCAGATGCCGACTTGTGGTTCACTGAGTTGGAGAAGGCCCTTAGAATCCTCAATATCCCTGAAGCAGAGAAGGTGAGGCATGCACTGTACCTTCTAAAAGGGAGTGCTGGCCACTGGTGGACAATAGAAGAGGGCAAGAGGCCAGGTGTTGAAATCGGATGGGGAGAATTCCGACAAGAATTCGTCTGTAGATACTTCCCCAAAACATATCTAGACGAGAAGATCTCTCAGTTTGAGATGTTAAGGCAAGGACCAATGAACATTAGCTAGTATGAAGCTAAGTTCATGGAGCTTTTGCGGTTCTGTTTGCATATGGCAACTGCTGATGAAGAGAGAATTTAGCATTTTGAGAACGGGTTGAACGCTGAATTGACCACTCATGTATCCGCCTTAGATAACAGGGAGAGGTTCGCCACCTTTGTGGAGTCCGTGAGATGGATAGAAAGGTCAGTGATTGAGAAGCGTCAGACTAAGAGTAAGAAGGTGTATACTCAGTTTCAAGGACAGAGGTCCGAAAGTTTCAAGAAACTGAGATTTTCTGCACCAATAATGCCACCAAGATTCAATACTCAGACGCAATGGACGTCGAGTAGGGGTACAAGCCATAGTTTACCACCAGAGGGAGCCCACAACTCATCATCAGTAATAGTAACAGGACCACCCAGGCCACAGAGGGAGAGCAGAGGCTATTTTATATGCGGAAATATGGGGCATTTGATGAAAGATTGTCGAGCTAGAGATGTAAGTGTGACTCAACCTCCAAGGCCGAGTCATCAAGGCTCTCAGAGCGAACAAATTTTGAGTGGCGCTAGAGAACGTGGACAAGCATCGCAAGCTGGTTTGTTGGCACCCAACAACCGAGTATAGGGTCAACAGCAAGCAACAATGAGATTCTATGTGATGAATCAACCTAAAGCAGTAGTCAACCCTCTAGTTGTGACAGGTCAGGTGGAACTATTTCATTCTGATATGTCTTCATCTTGCTTCGTATCTATTTTGATTGATCCGGGTGCTACACATTCCTTTATCACTCGATAAGTGATTCATGATTGCAATATGGTTGTTAGCCATAGAGCAGATAATCTGTTGTTAGAAACCCCTTTGCTGGGATCTGCAGTGCCGTGGGAGGTGTGTTGTCCCTGCATTTTTTCCTTTTCTAAACATCACATTCAGGTGGATCTTATACAACTTGAGATGCATGGGTTCGATATAATCCTTGGGATGGAGTTAATCAAGGACTATGATTGTACAATTGATTATCATCCAGGGAAGGCTAATGTAGTGGTTGATGCACTAAGTAGGAAATCATCATCATCAGCCTTAGATAAAGCACAGTTGAACTCCTTAGTGTGCTTTAAAAGAGATGCTTATCTCTTTGTGGAAAAATAGTATACAACTTAAGGAATCATTGTTAGCTGGGCTGTTAGCTGAGATGCAAGTGAAGCCTACTCTGAGACAGTAGATTAAAGAAGCACAACAAGCTGATGATGTGGTTCAGCAGATCAGGTCAGAGTATGGTAGTGAGAAATGAGATTGCTTTCATGAGTCGGAGGATCAGGTAGTCTATTACCATGGTAGGATGGTAGTACCTGATGCCAATGACATAAGGAAGTTAGTCTTAGAGGAAGCTCATTCTTCGATGTATGCAATGCATCCAGGGAGCACCAAAATGTATCATAACTTAAAAGATATGTACTGGTGGCCTAATTTGAAGAAGGATGTAGCTGAGTTTGTTATGTAGTATCCGGTGTGTCAGTAGGTTAAAGCTGAACATCAGAAGCCCGTAGGAACAATGCAACCTTTTCCTATACCGTAGTGGAAATGGGATCATGTGACCATGGACTTTGTGGTTGGTTTGCCTAGAACAACCAAAGGTCATGATTCCATATGGGTGATAGTTGATAGGTTGACTAAGACAACATATTTCCTTCCTGTCAAAACAACCTACACTACTGAGAAGCTTGTAGATATATATAAATAAGATAGTGCGGTTGCACAGGGTTCCATCTACTATTGTTTCTGATAGAGGTCCCCAGTTCACGAGTCATTTTTGGGAACGACAACATAAATCTTTGGGTACACAGTTAAGGTTTAGTAATGCCTTGCCCCCACAGACAGAGGGACAATCTGAGAGGATCATACAAACCTTGGAGGATTTGCTTAGGGCATGTGTCCTTCAGTTTGTAGGAAGTTGGGATCTACACCTGAGCTTGATAAATTTTGCTTATAATAATAGCTATCAACACAATATTGATATGGCACCATATGAAGCATTATATGGTAGATGTTGTAGATTTCCTTTATGTCGGTATGAAATAGGAGAATATCAACTTTTGGGTCCTGAGCTAGTGCAGCAGACAACTAAGAAGATTAAAGTAATACAACAACAATTAAAGACTGTACAGGATAGACAGAAGTCGTACACCAACAAATGGCGAAGACCATTAGAATTCCAAGTTGGAGATAGAGTATATCTCAAGGTCTCACCTTGGAAAGGTGTCCTTAGATTTAGAAAGAAGGGAAAGTTAGCTCCTAGATTTATGGGGCCTTATCCAATCATTGAACGGATTGGAAAGGTAGCCTATAAGCTGGAGTTTCCACCTCAGCTGCATAAGTTGCATCCAGTGTTCCATATCTCCATGCTGAGAAAGTGTCATCCTAACACAGAGTTAGTTTTGCAACCCGTGGAGGTAGAATTAAGTGATGATATATCATATGTTGAAGGACCTATAATGATCCTTGATAAAAGAATTAAAAAGCTGAAAAAGAAAGACATATGTCTTGTGAAAGTTCTCTATCATCACTGTGGCATTGAAGAAGCTACGTGGGAGCTAGAGGAAAAGATGACGAGGAAGTACCCTTCTCTTTTCTCTTGATGATTTCGGGGACGAAATCCCTATTAGGGGTGGATAATTTGTATCATCCATGACTTGGGTTATGCTTTAACCCTAGATGTTTTGTTTAAGAAAGATAAGTATATAGTTGATCTTATCTTTTGAAAAGAAATTAAGGCTCAAGAGGAACTTATGTTTCAATTTTAGTCCTTTTATATTAATGTTGAAAACAATGTTTTGCCTGTTTTGGACTAAAGTGCAAATTACCCAAGTTGAGGGGTTAAATTGCAAATGTTACATGATAAAATGTTCCTCAAAGTGTTGAAGCATCATAAGAATGAAAATTATGTAGAGGTATGGCTTGTGGTAGCCTTAGCACCAAGAAAGAGCTTATTAAGCAATGTATGTGCATTAAAACCTAGTTTTGGTGTAATGTGCAATTTACCCAAAAACTAGGGTTCAATATGCAATATACCACTTCTAGAGAGTCCCTAATGTTTCTTGGTATCAATTAGAGACAATAAAATTAGAGGGGCATCTGATTTGAATCTCTTTGGGGGAGAGAGAATCTTGATATTAAAATAATCAAGATTTAAGCATAATTGAAACCCTAATTCAATTTAATGCAAAAATAAATAAATTAAAGGAAGTTCCCTTTAACCAAAAATGTGATGGTTGAATTTATATAAGTATGTACGTCCTTGTGCCTTGCAATGGCACCGAAATATCTAAAGTGAGTGGAGAACCCACTCACTTTCGTTAAAGAAAAAGTAATATCCACTAATTTTTGGATATTATTATTATATTAATTAAGGTGCTTAAATGTTTTCTTTTAATTCATGGATAAAGAAGAGGATTTAGAAGGGTAGGATGATGGATTCGTATGCAAGGAAGTGAGGGGGATAAGTGGCACCAATTTAGGGAATTGAAGGATTTTTATAACACTTACTCTCTCTTGAATTTCCCTTATATACACTTCATTCTTTCACCCACATGAAAGGCTTTTTCGACTCTTCTTTCTTTTCTTACTTTGGATGAGCACAAGGGAGGCTAGGAGCAACAGGAGGACATACCCCAACCTGTAGGTGAGCTCCTTAATCATCTTCAACCTTGATTTCATGGTGGAAATCGAAATTCAATGCTTATTTTCTTCTTTTCTCCATTCAATCTTCAGCTTTAGCCATTCTTTTCACTCAACGACTTGAGGACGAACCTTGGGAAGTTGAGAAAGATTCATTCACCATTAAGGAAGTGAATCTTGAAGCTTGGATTCAACTTTGAAGGTGGGTTATTTAACTTGAACCCTTAAATGTTATTATTGATTTCACTTCTTCATCATATGTTGAATCTTTCTTGTTTCCCGAAATTCCTTTTGATTAGTTGATGAAATCACCATCATAACAAAACTAATTTTCGAAGGTTTGAAGCTTGGAGATGATGATGCCATCTTAGCACACACCTTAATAAATATCATGAGCAAACAGTTTTCAATTTGATGACCAAACAGTCTCAAGACCGTTTGGTGATCAAACAGTCTCAAGACCGTTTGAGGTCAAACGGTCTCAAGACCATTTGGGGTCAATTGCTAGCATGGATGGATGAAGTTCCAATGGTTCCAGTTGATCTAATCACAATAGTTATAGGGATGGATGACCCATTGATTACAAACCCTAATCGATTGATTGAAGAAAACCCTAAATTGATTCAAACACTTTCAAGGTGGAATGGACCAAACGGTCTCAAGACCGTTTGAGGTCAAATGGTCTCAAGACCGTTTGAGGTCAAGTGGAGTCATGTATGGATGGAGATACAAGGGTTACATTTTGATCTACTCTCAATGGTCCAATTGATGAATGATTCAATGAAGCAAACCCTAATTGATTGGTTGAAGGAAACCCTAGATGATCCTTTCGGTTTCAAGATAGTTTAGACCAAACGGTCTTGAGACCGTTTGGGATCAAACGGTCTTCAAACCGTTTGGAGGGCAAACAGTCTCAAACCGTTAGGAGGTCCAATCGGTTTCAAGGTTGATTTATCCAATTGGTTTCAAATGTTGATGGGTCCAATCGGTTCCAATATATATGTGATCAAACAGTTTCAAGGGTTGAGTGCCCAAACAGTTTCAAAACTGTTTGAAGGGCAAACAGTCTCAACCCTAGATGCCCAAACGGTTTCAAAACTGTTTGGAGGGAAAACATTCTCAAAACCATTTGGAGGTTGAGAGGTCAAAACCGTTTGGTGGTTCAATGCAACCAAAACCATTTGAAGACCTAATGTGATGAAAGATCAATTAACCCTATGATTGTTAACAATGTTTATCCAAGATAATTACAATGGTTGTACCTTTAAGGTACTAGAGTGATTAGTACCCTTAGAGGGGTAAACCTTTGATGCTTATGGAAGCATTATCTCAATACACTATGCTAACCCTAAATGTATGTACTTGAATGAAGGGTTGACTTAATCTAATCAAGCTTGAAGTAATCAACATCCTAGAGAGGATGAGAGAGAGAGGAATTCATACATGTATAATAATCATGTAGTGGTTAAGCCTCAACACTTTCAACATGAATAAAATATGTAATTAGGGTATGATCCTTGATAAAGAGATCATGAAACCCTAATCGAGAAGGTTGATGAGCCCTAAACCTAATTTAGGGCAATGCTAGGTGAAACCCTAATCTAGGGTAATGGTGTAACCCTAATCTAGGGTAATGGTGTAACCCTAATCTTGGGTAATGGTGTAAACCTAATCTAGGGTGATGATATGAGAAATCCCAATTCAGGGTAATATAATGAAAAACCCTAATTTAAGAGGATGCTTCATGAAACCCTAATTTCGGGTGAAGTTACATGAAACCCTAATTTGGGGAAAAGTTATAAGGAACCTTGATTCAAGATAATGGTGTGTGAAACCCTAATCTAGGGTGATACCATGTGAAACCCTAATGCAGTGATGTGATGAGAAACTCTAATCCAGGATGATGCTATGTAATGCAATATGAAACTCTAACCCTAATATAGGGTGAAGGTATGTGAAACCCTAATTTTGGGATATAATGCATGAAACCCTAATCTTGGGCAATATGATGATAAACCATAATCTTAATTTTGGGTAATGGGATGAGTATACTTAATTGACATGAATTGGGAAATTCTAATCCTATTGAGGGAACAATGATTCTACCCTTACATTACCTAGAGTTGATATGTAATTGATATAACTGTTATCATATATACTAACCATGCAGGCATCATGAGATATTGGGCATAGACAGGTATGAGCTATGATGTTTTATTATTGAAATTGTTTTATGGGCCTAGTGAGCCATAGTATGCTTTGTTTCCTAGTAAGAGGTAACAAGAGATTAAACGGGCTTGATAGAAGGGATGAGATGTTAAGGGATGAGAATGCCCATGATGTGATAAGGGATTGAGATCCCAATGTTTTATAAAGCCTCAAAAAGTACTTGATAGAAGTATTACACATTCTTTGTAGCATTTGTTATAATAATTTATGTTTGAAAACTGGACTCATTCTAAAAGAATATGGTAATGTACTTAATTAATCAAGTGAAATATTATCATGTAGAGCCCTGGCCATAGATCCATCATTGTCAGTAGTTGGTGATGGTGAAACAGTTTTCCCACGGGATTTCCTGGAGGGCATACTGTTGAGTATGTGGGGGTTATGGGCGCGAACATCATTATGCCCTAATGTGGGACTGATGTGAGAATAACATTAAATCTCTCAATCCTTCATTGTATGTGCCAGGATGGATGTATCACGAATCTCCTGATAATGTTAATTCTAGATTGATGTGAGATAAACATGAAATCTCTCAATTGCGAAGAGAACTATAACTCTATAGCGAAGTTGCCAGTATACCCTAGAAAGATATTTAGCAGAGACACAAGATGTCCTACATTTTGTACTCACACTGAATGAGGAGGATGAGTTCATGGAAATCCGACTCTTCCTTGACCTATGTATGGTACTGATTTTGATTTCACAATGGTCGGTTGGAATATGAGCAGTATACCTCATCTCCTCAGGGCTTAAGTATGATTGTAAAATGTAATCAACCATGTAGCGTATTTACTTAAGGTTGAAATATGAGAATCATTGGTTGATGGTACCTTGCTTAGCATATCCCAGATGGATAAATGTTATACATGTTCTTCAATTCCTTATTGGATAAGTGATATGCTGCTTTATCAAGTTATAGCTGAAATGATTTGAATAAGAATATTGCTCTAATCTGTTTAGACATTGATTTATCTGCTGTTGAATATATATGATTCCTCTGCTCAGTTTTATTCTATTAAACTGTAATAATAATGTTTTTGGTGGAGAGTTATATCTCTCGCTGGGACTGGGTCTCACTCTGTTGGTCACCAACACTTTTTAGGTAGACGCAGAAGAAAAGGCAGAAACCCTATACCAAGGGAAGAGCAGTAGCAGCAGCAACAACAGGGACAACAGTGATATTCCAGGTGGAGGCACTGGCTGTCATATTTTGTATAGAGAGTCCTATGTGTTGTCTCTGTACTCTCAGGTCCTCGGAGTTAGTAGTTAGTGCTTTTAATGAATCGATCTGAGATTTTGGCTTGATGCCTTGAGTTTCTTATGCTGCTTGTGTATAGTTTTAACAGAGCATCTGATGCTTGTAATCCTCGAGAAGGGATGGTACACGATATGTACTTATGAACCAGGATGTCAATACAATACATTGGTTCTTGATAATAGAGTTTTCCTATGTTTGGATCTCTTTTTAAATGGTTTTAATATTTAGTGATTTTCAATAATCCGCTGTTAATGATCGCTTCTGCTTAGTCAATGACGTAGCATTCATTATTATCTGATGTTTGATGTCCTTCGTCACACCACCTTTGCATATGCTTTGAGCACCGATGCCATCTGGGTTCCTTAACTTGCACAATAGCTCCATTGTTGTCACAATATATCTCGATTGCCTTGCTGATACTTGGAATGACCCCAAGTTCTGTGATGAACTTATTGATCCATACAACCTCCTTTGCTGCACTTGATGTAGCAATATACTCAGCCTCTATTATAGAATCAACAACTGTCTCTTGTTTGGAACTCTTCCAACTTACAACTCTGTTGTTTAGGTAAAATACAATTCCTGATTGTGATTTGTAATCATATTGATCAGTCTGGTAGCTTGCATCAGTGTAACCTTTTACCACCAACTCTTCCTCTCTATTGTAGACCAATAATTGATTCTTAGTCCTTCTCAAGTACTTGAGGATGTTCTTCATGGCTATCCAGCGAGCATCACCTAGATCCGACTGATATCTTCTCATCATGCTCAAAGCATACAAGACGTCTAGATGGGTACATAACATTGCATACATGATTGATCCAATTGCCGAGGCATATGGAATCACACTCATGTGCTCCCTTTCTTCACAAGAACTAGGACATTGAGCTCTAGAGATGGGTACACCATGATGCGTAGGAAGGTTTCCTCTCTTTGAGTTCTCCATTTGAACCATTTCAGCTCTTTGTCAATGTATGTGCTCTAACTTAGTCCAAGAAGTCTTCTAGATCTATCTCTATAGATCTTTATCCCCAAGATGTAGGATTCTTCTCCCAAGTATTTCATGGAGAATGTATTTCCTAGCCATGTCTTTACCTTTTGTAAAGTAGGGATGCCATTCCCCATCAATAGTATGCCATCTACATACAATATGAGGAATGCCACTATGCTCCCATTAACCTTCTTATACACACAAGGTTCATCTTCATTTTGAGCAAAGCCAAACCCTTTGACTATCTCATTAAATGAAGATTCTAGCTCCAATATGTTTGCTTCAATCCATAGATTGACCTTTGTAGCTTACATACTCTATTGGCAAACTTTGGATCTACAAACCCTTTAGGTTGTGTCATATACACATCCTCGACAAGATCCCATTAAGGAATGCGGTTTTAACATCCATTTGACAAATCTCATAGTCATGATAAGTTACAATAGGAAGCATGATCCTGATGGATTTAACCATGGCCACTGGATAAAAGGTTTTTTCAAAGTTAACACCTTGAACTTGTTTGAAACCCTTTGCAACCAATCTTCCCTTATAGGTTTGGACCTTTCCATCCATGTTGGTCTTCTTCTTGAAGACCCACTTGCACCCTATGGGTTTTACCCCTTCAGGTGGATCCACCAAAGTCCATACTTTGTTGGTATACATGCATTCGATCTCAAATCTCATGACCTCAAGCCATTTCTCAGACACTGGTCCCTCAATAACATCTTTATAGGTAATTAGCTCATCATATATGACCAATTAACCACCTTCCTAAGTCACAAGATATCCATATATCCCAGGTTCGAGGCATGTCCTATTAGATCTTTGAGGTTCTTGTGTTATATGAGGAATTTGATATTACACAACATCTTGTGAATCTCTTTGTTCCTTTAGTCCATCTATTGGTTCAATGTTTCCTTGATGGTCTCGAACCTCTTTAAGTTCCACTTTTCTCCCACTATTTCCTTTGGAAATGTAGTCCATCTCAAGGAATGTAGCATCCCTGACAACAAACACTATGTTGTCAGATTGGGAATAAAAGTAATATCCTCTTGTTTCTTTGGGATATCTAACAAAATAACATTTATCAAATCTTGGGCCAAGCTATTTAGGAAATATTTTCTTGACATAAGCTTTTCAACCCCAAATCCTCATAAAAGACATATTGGGATGCTTCCCATTCCATATGTCATATGGTGTCTTTTGAACCAACTTAGATGGTACTCAGTTTAGTGTAAATGCAGTGGTTTGTAGAGCATGCCCCCAGAAGGTAGTTGGAAGCTCAGCTAAACTCATCATTGATCATAGCATATCTAGTAATGTACAATTCTTTCTTTCTGATACACCCTTATGCTGAGGTGTTCTAGGCAGATTCCACTGGATTACAATCCCATGGGCTCCAAGAAGGTCCTCAAACTCTTCGTTTAAGTATTCTCCACCTCGATGAGAACAAAGTGCCGTAATACTTTTACCAATTTGGTTATGTACTTCATTCATACTTTCAAGAGTTTCTAACTTATGTTTCATCAAGTAAACATAGCCATACCTAGTGACTTTATCAATGAAGGTAATGAAGTACTAATACCCACCTCTTACGGTTGTTCTAAAAGGTTCACATACATCGGTTTTATCACTAGCCCTCTCATTTTTACCAGTGAAAGGGGTCTTAGCAATCTTGCCCAACAAATAAGATTCACACGTCTCTAATGATTCAAAATCAAAAGAGTCGTGATAACCATCTTTATGAAGTCTAGATATGCAATTCTCATTTATGTGCCCTAGACGACAATGCCAAAGGTATGTTTTGTTTGAGTCATTGAGTTTTTTCCTTTTGGTATTCACGTTATATACACATGTCCCTAGATCTATCAATATAGACCATAAGACACTGGGCACTGCCATAAAAGATCCCATCTTTACCAATAGAACATCTTCCATTCTTTATAAGAAAATTAAATCCTTTCTTGTCCAAACAAGATACAGATACGATGTTTGTATTAATGGTAGGTATGTAATAGCAGTTCTCTAACTCTATTACAAGCTCATTTGGTAGAGTTAACTCATAGGTTCCAACTACGTTGGCCACAACTCTTACGCCATTAGCAACACACATATCAACCTCACCTTTCTCTAAAGGTCTACTTCTTTTCAAATCCTTCATATTTGAGTAAATATGTGGTCCACTTCCGAAATCAAGTACCCATGATGAAGAAGTAGTGAAGTTAATCTCTATAACGTATACCCCATAAGTAGAGATCTATATCCCTTACTTCATCTTCTTGGGCTCCCTTATCCTTTTTCTTAATTTGAGTGTAGAAGATTTAAACCTTAACTTAGCCAAAAAATGCTTTTTGGCTTTGCCTTTGTCCTTGGACTCAACTCTGCTGATCATTATCTCAAATTTGTCCATCTTCATTTGTGCTTTAACATTTATCAAGATGTCAAGCAACTCTGATAGTGGTCTAGCCATGTTGCATAAGTTATAACACTCAATGAACCGACTACATGATTTAGGCAATGATTGCAAAATCACATCCATGGCCAACTCTTGGGAGAACTTCAAGACAAAGGTATTGAGTCATTATTCTCCTCTCTCTCTCTCATTTATTCTTAGGGTTTCTCAATCCTTGGAGGAAAGAATGAGAAAATTAGATGATTTATTTGGAGTGCCTCCTCTCATATCATATATATAGGGGAGTGAAGAGGGTAGGGTTTACCTAACCCAAATAGACTAGGATGGGGACTTTCTCATAGAATGAGGGATTCTACAATGCATAAGGTCCCATGGAACACACTATTTTATGAGTCCTTGTATGATATAGACTTTCCTCTTTCTAAAGGAGAGGGTCCCCAACATATGGAAAAATTATTTCTAAAGTCTGGATCCATATTTAATTACATGTCCTCAAAACATACTTTCAGACCCCTAGATGTGTAACAATTATAATGGATTCCAAATTCGCCTTTCTTCAAGTTGTATGTATGTGTGACTCTATAAGCACCATACAATGTTGATAGTGGATTAGTCAGACAATGATAAACCATATATGACCAATGTCATTATGTTGCATAAACCTTTGTCACTTATATCTGTATTGAGCTATAGACATGTACATGTCATCCTCATCACATTTGATACAAGTTTCTTAATCTCAAAGTAAGCATGATACATATCAGTAGCTGAATCACATGAGCATGGATTTGTAGCTCTTTAGTCTCACTTTCAAGAGGCCTAGAATATTGCACCTATTATATGAAAGGGAAAATCCCTTCTATACCACTGAAAATGTGTAGCATAATTCTCATCACACCCAATCACTAGATTTATGGAATCCCTTTATAAAATCACATCAGGCAATGTTGAAGTATGACTATTGTCACATCACCATTGTGAAGATCTCATGTCAAAGAAATACAATACTATTTTCACATCTAAGAATTAATTATAGTTATCATATAATTGTCCATGAATCACTGTGAAGTCAGGTATGTCTAGTACACTTGTTTTTTGACAAATATCTATGTGTCTTTATCGGTATCCAGTACTTATGACCTGTGAGGCATGGTCATAAATCCCCACTCTTTCTAGTCTAACGTGCATCATTGTTGCCCAATCCAAAATAATACTTGAGTAGGGATGTTTAAGACTATCATTATGAGCATCCATTAGGATCTCATGCTCAAGTCACATATTTTAAATCACATGTCTTTGAACCAATCATTCATTTGATTTGTATATATCATGGCAATCAAATCTTCATCAATAAAAATTTGTCTTTCATAATCAAATCAAAAGTACATAATATCCATATATCCATCATCCAATTATTTGAATTCTAGCAAATATACACCAAGAAATAATTGTCGGGTGATTGACTATGGAGCTTTATCTCATATCTCTTAGAACTTTTTTACTTATTTAAGCTGAATTGAACTCAATAATTTCTCCTATATTTCTTAATGATGGACATCAAGCTTAAGTTATAGTGTTTACTATCAACCTCTCACCATTGAAACTTCTTACTTGTAGACATTTCACTCCTAAATTTTCATGGAACTTATTATCTATTGTGTTCTTCTCAGTTGCACTTTCCTTCCTTGTGGTTTTCATTTTTAGGATATACACATGACGATGAGGACTGATGGGGACACTAAGGGTTTTGATGGTCTAGTACTCTCATTTTATTGTTTGATCATCAGTTGTGTTTGCTACCTTGTCCAATTTTGTGTCACCTTTACAATGTCACTTCCAACTAAAACATCCTTCTATAAAAAATAGAGAGATAGTGCTACCTAATTTCAATCATGTATATTTTGGGTGTAACTCATTTCAAATATGAAATCAAACATGTATTAATTTATCCAACTAATCAACCACGTGTTGTTTATCCAATTAAGTCTAGTTTAGATAGTCGGTCATTCTTTTAGCTTGTTCATTCAGATGTCTCGGACCTTATAAGCGTCCAAATCATTCTGGTTATCATTACATTATTTCCTTTTATAGTTTTTTTGTTATAGATCCACATGGATATACTTTTGAAGGATTAATCACAATTTTTGGATACTATTACAGTCTTTCTGTAACATCCCAGGATTTGAGGCCTCGAAAAACATGATCTTAAAAGGAATAATTGGACTACCCATATCACCAAGGTGCACCTCTTTTTCTGGGATCCCATCACTAAAGAACTCCATAGTTAAGCGTGCTCAGCTTGGAGTAGTATTAGGATGGGTGACTAGTCGGGAAGTTGATCCTGGCTTGCGCGTCAGTGCGGACAAAGTGTGCAGTTAAGGCTAGTGGTGGTCTGTGGGGCCAGACGTCATTTCTAAAACTCTACTAGAGCCTAGGGCAGTGGGCCCGAACGTTACAAATGGTATCAGAGCCATAACCCCTCCAGTAGGTGGGGCACACATGGGCATGTCATGCCAATCTTGAGTTGTGCGGTCCAAGCATGTGGGAAAGGGTTGTCCATGATTGACATAGGCACCCTTGCGCTGATATTCTGTGATCGGGAGCTGGGTGTCCATGGGCCATTGTGGGCCTGCACTGAAATGGGGAAGAGATTATGAGGCCTTATAGTTGAGCCTTGACGGGGACGTCAAGAGTCTAAGTGGGGGAGATTGTAACATCCCAGGATTTGAGGCCTCAGATAACATGATCTTTAAAGGAATGATTGGACTACCCATATCACCAAGGTGCACCTCCTTTTCCGGGATCCCATCACGAAAGAACTCCATAGTTAAGCGTGCTCAGCTTGGAGTAGTATTAGGATGGGTGACCAGTCGGGAAGTTGATCCTAGCTTGCGTGTCAGTGCAGAAAAAGTGCGCAGTTAAGGCTAGTGGTGGTCTGTGGGGCCTGTTGTCATTCCTAAAACTCTACTAGAGCCTAGGGCAGTGGGCCCAAACGTTACACTTTCCTTGTTGAAACAAAAAGTCAAATTTATTTATTTGAGTGTTGTGGCCGAGAATGCATTGGAAAATGTTTGAAGGGATCTTCATACTTTTTGTCAATCCAATGGAACTATTCACCAGATTTCATGTGTGTTTACCCCATAAAAAATGGGGTAATTAAGCACAAAAATTGTACTCGCTTGATGTTTCTCAAACAATTATGCTTCACATTCATGTTCCTAAAATTTTTGTCTTTCATCTCTCCTTAATGCTTGCAAACTTCTTATTTGCATGTAATTTTCATTCTACATTATTCAATTCCACATGTTGATCCTAATTCACCTCTATTTACTTTACCACCTCAAATTTTTGGATGTATGTTTTTAAAGACTTACTTACTGTACATGAAAAAAATTCCCCACGAAAAGTGAAGTGTATTTTTCTTAGCCATTCTAGCATGTAGGATTATTAGTGTCGATCTTTTTTCTTTGAGGTTATACCTACTTCTCTAAGTATGAATCTATTTGGTGTGACGTCCTTTTAGAAGACTCACCTATGTCTATGTTTGGTCCATCTACTAGTGTTCCACTCCTAATATGTACTATTTATATGGTCACTTACTACTCCTAAGAAGCCTATCCAAGTTTATCAATGATGACACAAACAATAATCCAATGGTGGAGATCATGAGGGTACTCCTTGTGCTTCTTGCACTGATTGGAATTTGAGTTTTACAAAATCTACACCTACGTATGTTGTCTCTTATTCAAATCCCCCTATTACATCGAAGAGGACCCCTTCTACTTATCTTCAATTGCTATCTTTTCTACTACTGGAAGACTCACTACTTTTGTTACTTTATCTACTATATCTTATCTTAATACTGGATTAAAATCTAGCTCACTTGACCTGGTTACATGACACCCGAGAAAAAAAATTGGCATTGTATGTGAGAAAATACGTATTATCTTCTAGATTCTAATGTCGATTGCAACCCGGTAGGCTGCCTTTGGATTTTTTTGTGAAATTTCAACCATGTGGTGTTGTTGAGTGCCTAAAAGCATGTCTAGTTGGTATTGGCTATTTTGAGACCTTTTTCTACTATGAAAAGGACCCATCTGATGATCAAACCTGAATTGACCATTAAGATAGATCCTTAGCTAGAATAGAACCTCATTCTAATATCCATCAAAAACCAAAATGAAAATGTTGGAATATGGTGATCTACATAAAGATCCAATTACAAACATCCATAACAAGACTTCACATGACATCTTATGTAAATACATTTCATGACATTAGTGCCATTCCAAGAGAGGATATGATAAGAGCACAAACTAAAATCTTTCATTAAATTTGTCAAAGTAACATATAAAATGAGATATATTCATGTCACTACAACATCACAAAAGTGCTAGATCAACTTGCAATTCGTATTCATAAGAAAACATCAAATTAAGAAACCTAAGATGTGGTTCACTTAGGAAAGTGAGAGTACATGAGCACTCCATACTTAACTATATTCTTTCTTGTTACATCTTTATGAACACTTTTTTCCACTGCTCTAGCACACCTAAAAAGTTGTGCAACACCATGGGTAAGACCCCCGATCCCAGTGATATGATACAAAAAATCTACAATCTTATTGAAGGCATACTATGATCAACTTATTTATAGGTATATTAATAAAATGTTAAATATTATTTCACTAGATATATGCATCAAGTATTGATTCTCATAATTGGATGTGTATACTGATGAAATATGAAATTTCTTCACATGGATGTATAATCAGTAAGTACAAAAGGATATACCATGTATGTACTTAAGTCATACACTTACATGTGCAAAGTAGGAAGCATATACAATACTTGAAATAAGTAAAGGAAACCAATTGTGCATCCATGTGATTTGTCAGTTAACCCTAAACATATATACTACACAACTAAATTGCATATATTATTACCCTAGGTAGTTTGCAGCATACCACTCCAACTAATAGGTAGTCATTGCAAAGTCACAATCTGACTAAGATCCTAGGATTTACGGACTCCTAAGGATCTCCCACACCTAATTTGAAGTGAGTCTAAACAAAATAGTGGCACAAGACCAAACAACTAGTGGAGAACTCAATAGCAAGTCTGTTACAAACCACGTCCATCATGGGTACACATGAAATGGCACCTATCATTAGGGTATGAAAATCTTATCAATCACATATCATATATTACTTTACATGTATGAGTTGTCACATATCACATATCACATATTACCAGAGCTAGGACCTCGACCATACTAATACAACTTTGGAATTAGGATGATAAAATTTACACTCCCGCACCCATGTATACTCAATATTATACAACTCTAAGCACCTTATCACAACCCATAAGTTGCTACAAGGATACATGTTTCACTATTTCTGTGACTGACTTAAGAAAAAAGGTCTATGGACTCAAGGCACTACATGATTACAGTTACACTTGATTAATTAGTCCACTTAAATCATATTTAAACTACATAAATCAAGTTGTACACATGACATATTAGTGTAATAGAAATTCAATCAAGATTATCAACTTCCAAGGATATGCAACATATCCAAAAATATCTCAAACCATCAATAAGACTTCATTTATCATCTGTGGCCACATTGAGGGCCAAGACATCATTCACATCCACACAAGGCCCATAACATCATATCATAACACATCATCCTTAAAGAAGGAATCAAATTCATTTCCAATGTTTAATAAAAATCAATATACATATGACATCATACCATACCTAAAAAGGGCATATATTCACTTTGTAGAATAAGAACAATCATGTAATGAGATTAATGATCCCCATTGTAGTGCAACGGTTATCATTGGAAACTATCACATTAAAAGAACTTCTAAATCAATCCAAATCATCATTTCATACCTCAATTAATACTTAGTTATAATAAAATATTCATTATATTTTAAAAGCAAGTTTATGAAACTCATAAGGTCACATTATTCATCCACTTTTAACAATATCACCATTTTATTCCCCATCTAAAGCCTTAATCATATTTAAACATGGATGATATTTAACCATTGGATCCATCCATCATCCCAATGATGACATACATGTCATTGCACTCAAAGGATCAACCTCAAGTAACCAAGTCTAATCCATATATATTTATCCCATATCCAAAATATACTTTTAATACCATGTTTTATATCTTGTTTAGCCAACCCTTAACATTGTAAAAAAGTGGAGGTATAAACACATAGTCATCATTTGAGGTATAGAATCACCTTATTAATGAAATTTATCATAAAAGACTCCATCCTTTGTTACAACTCACAAACAATTTTATAAACCCCAAAGTTATTCGGTGATTATTTGTTAATTGATTTCATGATACATATCCACCACATTAATAAAATTATAATTATTGGTTATCAAATTAATTTCACCTTCATCAAGCATATAAACAAGGAAGATCATATTCAGGTAGTATTATATGATTCAAAATGTAATCTCATGTACTCATTAGGGCATACAGTCCCAATACTAGACATAAAAAGTATAATTTCACCATATTTGTCCACATTGGGTTCAATACCATGTAAGAACATAACAGCCTTTTGAAATTATGTATTACATTTTACTATATAGTTACACATCACCACGAGTTTCAAATTCTAAAGTATGTGGGAGTTATATTTGAAAACATTATTATACATAAAATTGCCGCTTCCATGCACTGCTGACCTACTTTGGGATTTTCAAAGGAACTTATGCCATCATAGAAGTTATATTAAGGCCTTATAAACGTTTTCTAACTCCTAATCACTAATAATAGATTCATATATGTTTTCTTTTTATATGATACTAATATAGCACAAGGATGATATTTTTAGTATCAATTTCACTAGTATTTCAAAATTCAACAAGTATATCATTATTTGGCATTATAAACAAAATCAGAGAGTAACTACAAAATTTTATGAAGAACATAGAAATTTGTTAATATAGTCCACTTACCCAAAATAGTTCTCAAGGCATCATCTTTTAGCACATTAGGAGGTCATAGAACAAGATTTATAACAAAATATACTATCAATGAACAAACTTCAAATTCCAGACCTTAAACCATAAAGAGAATCCATTTCATCATAGATTCATGATTAAGATATATGGGAACACCATAGATTCATGATTAAGATATATGGGAAGATATACAACTCTAAATTTGTATCACATGGCAGAAAACAAATCCACAAAGATTCAATCTTAAGGCATGTTAATCAAGTTTAAAACAAGTGTAATGGATTTGCATGAACATGTAGGTAAAAGAATGCTAACAATGATATATCACTTGCCTATTATGGTGATAATATCTAGTTACATTGTAAAAGGACATGAACATGCTTCCATATCCTAGAGCAGCCCTCCAGAAGCCCCAAACTCCATGATCCATGTAAGATCTAACTTCCTTAGATCAAAAAGTAAAAAAAAGGTAGGTTCTTTAGATTGATGGAGTAGGTTCCACCTTGTAAGTTCATGGGGCATGACCAAGTAATCAAGATGAGGTGAGGAACAACAAGAAAAGGGATTTTAGAAGATAAATATTATAAGATTACGACTGGAAACGAACTTGCCAAGCTTGGAAAAATCTTGAAGAAGCTAGATCTACAACATGCATCCACATGCATCAACATGCAAGGTTCCATCCATGTTCATCCCTTACTTGGATCTAGATTCGGCCTCCATGTCTCCCTCCACAATTCTAGAAGATTGGTGCCACTTCCATGCATAGTTGACAAACTTTGTGATATTAAATCTAATACAAAGGAAACTTCCATTAGCATAACAGATATGTCAAGGCCATATGAAAGTTTTATATCAACTCCTAATCACTAAGAATATCATTCATATACATTTTCCTTGCATATGATACTAATACACCACAAGGTTGACATGTTTAGTAACAATTCCACTTGGATTTCAAAATTCAACAAGTACATGATTATTTGGTCATAGAAATGACATCATAGGGTAACTCCATAAGGATAGTATGGACATATAACTTTGTTAATATAGACCACTTATCCAAAATAGTTCTCAAGGCATCATCTTTTAGCACACTAGGAGGTCATAGAACAAGATTTAGAAAAAATAAACTATTGATGCATAAGTTTTGGATTTCAGACCTTAAACCAACGAGAGCAGGTCCATTTCATATGGAATTCATGAGAAATATATATGGGAAGGTATAAAAGTTTGAAATCATATCACATGGAAGCAAAAGAATCCATAGAGATTCAATCATTAGTCATGTTAGTCAAGTTTTGAACATGTTTTAGGGATTCGTGAAGTATGCAAAATAATGCTAACAATGCTATATAACTTTCTTCTTATGGTGATAATCATGATTTCCAATTAGCAAGGTCATGTAAAGGCTTACAAATCCTAGATCATCCCTCTAAAATCTCCAAAATTCATGCTCCAAGTAAGATCATACTCCCCTTAGATCAAAAAGAGGAAAAAGAGAGGGCTTTTAGATAGATGGAGTATGTTCCACCATGGAAGTTCATGGGGCGTGATCAACCAAGGAAGATGATGTTGGGAATTGCAAGAAAAGGAATTCTATAAGATAAATCTTACATGATTAGGACTGGAAACGAAGTCGCCAAGCTTGGAAGCATCTTGAAGATGCTTGATCTACAACATGTATCCACATGCATCAACATGAAATGCTCCATCCATATTCATTCCTTCCTTGGAGCATACTTATGTTGGTTATATATGCCCATAGAGCCAATCATGTGATGATTGTAATGACATATCATGTAAAAATGATTTGATTATTAATAAAAGGCAAGCTTCTAATTTATTTTATTTATTCAGTTATGAGATAATGAAATAACATTATAAATGTCTAGAGAATTATATTACTAAATGACGTATGTAATCAAGTTACTAACCTTGTGGATGAGATCATACGGATGTTAAGAGTACATATACATATTCTCATTATGTCTCTAATTGGTTGTCATTGTGGAAGGTTGATAAACAATAATGACACATAAGATCAGAGTGTGAGTTGGTTGATGACTAGATCTCATTAGTCATGATATGGCAATATCAAACCAAGCACATAGATACATGTTAGAGAATAGTGTATTGAATAGACCCACCGTGAAACTGACACATGGAAGCCATCATCATGGAAGTCATAGTCATGTCTCACAGTGATGGTGGTGGTTGTGGTTCTAAGACCTGAAATCACTACACTCAACCCATGTCGTTGGGTACACTTTGACATCATCAAATGCAGTCCTGAAACATGGGTTGTTATAACGGTGATGATTGGGTGGCTTTAACACATGGGTAATGAATGTGAGTGATAGACATGGGATTTGTCCCTCCTACTCGAGTGTGATGTCCTAGGCCTCTTGATAAGCAAGACTGAGAAAAGTATGGCCATGTGCATGTGAGTCAATATGTATTATTGAGCTTACATATATCTCACACAGTCCACTCTTGGTTCAAGAAACAAGATTGAATAATAATAAGGGTGACTGCTCCATGCCTCTAGTTCAATTTGGTCATCAGTGACAAAGGAACTATACAAACACTGCAAACAATTTGCTCCATGCCTCTTTGCTTGTGATGTCATAAGTTATTATGGATACTCGCTGCCATTGTAATATGGGGCCTATAGGGTCACACACATAGGTCTTGACCTAGAAGAGGAGTTCTTATCTTGAATTGAATTAAGTACTAAAGTGCTTAGGTACTCAATTCACACAACAGATCAATGAAATGGATGAATGAACTACCAAACAACCATCTCACTGGGTGAGATGGTCATTTGGGCATCTAGAGGGGCATCTCAAGTGTTAAGATGGCCATTTGGGTTGTCAGGCAGATCAAAAATTGAATTGGCTTAGTTCTGCCCTATGAACCGATCGATTCAAGCTATTGAAGATGTTGGCTTGACTCAAACTCACCAGACGGACATCTGGGTGAGTGAGATGGGTGTCTCACTTGGGTGAGACGGCCTGGTTGGGATGAATGAAAGTTCTAGAGTTTTCCCAACTCATTTTAATTGCACATACTTGGGGTGCGAGTAAATTAATGTATGATATTTATTAGGAAATGATTTGCCAATTCATATCTGACTAGGAAAGCATGACTATCTCATGTCCCAGACGACTGTTTTGATTAGAGAAATGATTGTCTCGTGTGCAATACGATCCTCTCACTTGGCGTGATGACCATTTCGTCGCACATAGGTTGTGAAACTTCCAAAAAATTTGCAAAAATTCAAGATTTACTTGTCCTTTTCACTCTCGCTTTAGTCCCGTATTGGTTGGGGACTAGGAACCCTGACCCTAACCCATCCTATATATAGAGGGGTATCGAGGGCTTCCCTGAGCACAACATAGACTAACAGCTATTGTTCTCTCTAGTTGTGGTAACCATGAGAGTCCACACAAGTCCTACCCGAGAAGGGAGGGATAGCCATGGGAGAGTACAATTGAGAGTTTTCGTGAGAGAGTAAGTTGGTGACTAGTGCACCAATAGAGAGGGGCAAGTTCTTCCTATTTAGTCCAGTAGGATGACAGGAGCTCTAGGCGATCTGTGTGGACTACCATAGAGGTGGAAAGCTGTTGTTTGCCGCTTGGAGGATAATGTCAACCGACAGTCTGTGACAAGAGGAGTTGCTAAAGAAGATGATGTTTGTGATTGCAATCCGTGGTGCAGATAGGAGGTGCAGTAGTCAGATGAGTCCCAGTGCAACTAAGATTCAGAGTTGCACATATGTAATGATGAGGATTATCGATGGACTTGCTCCAGGACCAGGTATATCCCATAAACCATCCTTCTTGCATTATAGTTATTGATGTGATCTACTATTTATGGGGAATATGGTAATAAAATTTATATTCCACTCCATGCGATGTACCATATTTCCCTATAGTGGTATCAGATCCAGGTTAATTTATTATATTATAGGATAATCGATATGATCAGATTTTGGTTTTGCCGTTCTATTATTACATGCCATGTGAATAATATCTTGTCAAATCCAAATACAACAATAATCCCAAACTAATATATATATATATATATATATATATATATATATATACATTATCCTACTTAATCAATACTCATTAAAATCCATACCTCTTAATGTATGACTTGATATAAGACACTTCATGTGTTACTCCATCAAGTACATTGCATCTAAGGTGCTTTCCTTCATATGGGTTTTGAGGTGCTTCCACCATATCGGGTATGAGGTGTGTGCTTGCTACCCATATCACTTTAGAGGTGTATGTTTGCTTACCATATCACCCTTGATGTGTATGTGTGCTTACCATCTCAGGTTTGAGGTGTATGCTTGCTTCCATATCACTTTAGAGGTGTATGTGTGCTTACCATATCACCTTAGAGGTGTATGTGTGCTTCACACCATATCAGGAAAAGAGGTGTGTGTGTGTGCTTCACACCATATCAGGCAAAGTGGTGTGTGTGCGCTTCACACCATATCGTGCAAAGAGGTGTGTTTGTGATTCACACCATATTGGGAAAAGAGGTGTGTGTATGCTTCACACCATATTGGGAAAAGAGGTAACACCTGTCCTTGCATGCACTCATATTTATCTTTACATGAAAAATACTAGAGGATAATCTAGAGATAATATTTCGGCATTAGTTATCTTGTTTGATAATATATCTCATCTTTATCTCATAATTTATGCAAACTGATACAACTTTTACAAGGAGCACCTAATTCAACATGGATCACCTCCTTGATGTTCTTTGCCCATCATGGGCAAGTCCAATAGTCCAAAAACCGATATGGGATCTCCTCTATGGCTCCTTGGCCGATAGGCACTCCCATATGGACTCAATAACCCGATACAAGCTCAATTATGGTTTCACATTCAACACTTTGTTGGTCTTTTCATCACCAAGAGTATCATACTTAAATATGATTTAAACATGGTGCCCCCTTCTTTTTTTCTCCTCTAAATGATATAGAGGAAGTAGGAACATTCTAGAGGTGGTAATTTGCATATCAACCTTACATTTTGGTTAAATTACAATTTGTACCAATATTGGCGCACAAGGTATTAGCATTATTCAAACAAGTTCGAACTTGGATTTTAGGCTTTCCACAAGACACCACCTAGCATAATTCTCTTTCTTATGATGCTAAAACACATAGGGAACATTCAACATGTGAAAAATTGCAATATAACTCCTCATCTTGGGTAAATTGCATTTTGGTCCAAAATATGAGAACATTGCTAAACCATTATTCGAATAGGACCAAATTTGAAACATAAGTTTGTTACCTAATAACAAAACACTTTAGATGATTATATTAAAGTTCTAAGCAACTTATTTAGCCAAACCAAATAGGTTTAACTCATAACTGAGGCTGGGGTCATTACATTTTAAGTTGTTTTTTATTCCTTATTTCTTTTTTTTGTTAATATTATTATTTGATTATTTATATTTTTATAAATTTTATTCAATAATTTTTATTATGTGTTTGAAATTGGAAATTTCAATTTTGATTAACTGAAAAGGATTGATATTCTAGATGGCATGAACTTGTTTAAGATAGATCGATCTTAAGAAGATCATTGCCTACTCCTCAGTAGCCCATATGAATCTGGTGCCTATTGGTATGTTTTATTAGGTCCTAAAAACTTACTTCTAGGTCACTAGACTTGTAACAAGTACAATTGAGTCCAAATTAGTTTCTATTTAAGCTATGTCTATATGTGTGACCCTATAGGCACCATAATACACTAGCAATAGACTTATTACTTAGTATTACAACGATAAGCAATGAGAAATGTCTAGCTACACATCATTTCTACCCAAATACTTTTATTAGTCAAATAATATTAAACCATAAATGATCAATCTTACCATATTGTATAATCCCATTGTCATAGATATCCAGATTGAACTCTAGGCATGAACATGTCATCCTCATCATGTTGAACCCAAGTTCCTTGATCTACATGTAGACTCGAAAGATAGATATGATCTCAGTATCATTAGTTTACTCACATGAGCATGTTCATACATTTCACTAATCTCACTTATCAAGAGGTCTAGGATATCACTTATGTTATGTGGGAGGGACAAATTCATGTACATCACTAAAAATGTGTATCATGACTCTCATCACACCCAATCACTACCATTATGAAAAACTTATTCAAGATCACGTTGGGCAGTGTTAAAGCATGACAATTGTCATGTCACAATTCTAGTGACTTCAGGTCAAAGGACCAAAACACTATCTTCACTTTTTGGAGCTGATTGTGACTATCATATAATGGTCCATAAATCATTTTCAAAGTGGGTATGTCTAGTACACTTGTTCTCTAACAAGTACATATGTGTATGACTTAGTATGGGGATACATATGACCCATGAGACATGGTCATCATCATCACACATACTAGTTTTATGCACATTATATTTGTTCAATCCATAATAATACTTGACTAGGGGCATTTAAGAATTTAATTCTTAGCATCCATTAGGATCTTCTGTTGAAGTCATGTATATAAAGTATCATGGATTCGAACCAAGTACATATGTTATGTACATTAATATCAAAATAATTGAAAGGGTGTCAGTAAATGAATTTGCCTTTGTTAATCAAATAAAAGTACAAAATATACATATAAATGCCATCCAATGAATAACTTCTTAGGCATATACAACACCAATATCCAACTTGCACCAAAGTCAATCACTTGTGTATCATGTACCAAGTCATATAACATGACCATCATGCTTCTAATATCATGGTGCCTTAGTCAAGGGATCAACAAACTCGATTGCTATCGGTGGTGTGCAGATATATCATCTCCAAGCTGAATGATCTCTCATATTGGGTGGAAGCATCGAAGAATATCTTTGGAATATGTATACCATAATGCCTCCCTATATACCATGATTCTCTCATTTATGTCTCTGTGAGCTCTACCATGTTGTCAGTGCTAGGAACAACTCAAACTTCATCAAATGAACTTCTTGATCCCTATAATCCCTTTGTGACATCTATTATAGCATCATATTTAGTTTCTTTTGTATAGTTGGTCATTGTCACCAGATTTGGACTCTTCCAATTGATAGTACGACCATTTAGAAAGGAACATAGAACCATATTGCAATTAGTAACTACCTTTCAGATTTGAAAGCTCAGTGTAACCCTTTACACAAACTCCTCCTCGCATCCATATATCAAGAATGCATCCCTAGTTCTTCTCATGTACTTGAGTATGTTCTTTATTACAGATAAGTGACCTTGACTCGACCTTGACATATTATTCATGCTCAAGGAACATGAGACTTCTAGACATGCATGTAACAATGCATGACATGAGAGATACACTGCAACATAGAATCTTAATCATGTGGTCTCTCTCTTCTAAATATTTGGCACAACCAGTCTTAGAAATACGTATCCCATGGTACATCTATAAGTTCCTATTCTTAGATTAATCCATGTTGAACCATTTTATAACCTTGTAATGTTTGTTCGGGTAATCAAGACAAGAACCCTTGAAGATCTATCTCTATAGATCTAGATAGTACAATATAGGTGGTTCTCCTACATATTCATTGAGAATTTTTTTCCCAATCAGTTTTTACCCTTTGCACATTTCAATAATCAGTTCCCATCAATATTGTATCATCCACGTACAATAAGAGAATATTATGATGTTCCCACTAACCTTATTGTAAACACAAGGTGCATATTTAGTCTTAATGAAGACAAACTATTTGATTGATCCATCAAAATGAAGATTCTAGATTTTGGATGCTTTCTTTCCATAGATTAACCTTTGCACATTACAAACCTTTCCAGTGCCTTTTAAAATTCAAAACCCTCAAGTAATGTCATGTACACATCCTCAAGTAGATTGGCATTAAGGAATGCAGTCTTGACATCCATGTTCTGAATCTCATAGTTATGGTATGTTGCAATGGCTATCATGATCCTATTAGACTTGACCATGCTGACTGGTGAGAGGTTTCATCATTGTCAAGACCTTGAAATTTATTGAGATCTTTTAGAACAAGTTTTCCTTTGTAGTTCTAGACATTTCCATCCATACTGCTCTTCTTGTTGAATACCCATCTTCACCCAATGGGTTTTACTCCTTTAGGTTGTTCAACCAAGTTCTGTACCTTATTGGTATATGTGGAGTCTATTTTAAATATCATGGCCTTAAACCATTTACAATATTTTAATCCCTCCATAGCTTCCTTGTAGTTGCTTAGCTCATCTTGATCCATGGCCAACACCTCACCATATTGAGTCACAAGAAATCCAAACCTCTTCATCTCATGGTGATTCCAATCGAGATCTACGAGGTTTCTATGTTTGTTGAGGGGGAGGATGTGCCACAATAACTTGTGTATGCCTCCTCATGTTCCTCCTTAGGTTCATTGTCATTTTGTTTAATTCAAACTTCTTCGTATTCTACTTTCCATCCACTAGTATTTCTAACATGATCTCCTTTTCTAGAAAGGTACCAATTCTAGAAACAAATACTTTGTTCTAAGATAGAATATAGTAATATTATCCTTTTCTTTCAATAGGATACCCGACAAAATAACACTTGTCCAATTTGGGTCCTAATTTCTTAGAAAATGAACACTTCATGTAAGCTTCACAAACCTTTATCAAATAAATATTTGAATGTTTACCCGTTCGAATCTCACATGGTATCTTTGAAACCAATTTAGTAGGAATGCAGTTATGTGTAAACACAATGGTTTCTAAAACATGTCCCAGAATGAATTAGAAAGTCCACCTAGACTCATCATAGAGTCCACCATGTCCAAAAATGTATGATTCCTTCTCTATAAGAGACCATTATGTTGTGTTGTTTGAGGTGGAGTCAGCTATAATACACAATTACAGTCCTTGAGAAGGTCCTCAAACTCTTGACATTAATATGCATCACCTTTGTCTAATTAAAGCATATTAATATTCTTACCAACTTGGTGTTATACTTCATTCTTAAATTACATGATCATTCAAGAGATTCTAATATGTGTCTTAAATAAATCATAACTATTAAATTCATTAGTCAATGAAATGAAGTACTGAAACCATACTATAGCTAGCAACCTAAAAGGATTGCATACATTAGTATGCATGAGTTACATACACCCGGTTTCCCTCTCACTACTTCAAGTTAAAAGGCATGTTTTCCATCTTGCCTTGTCTCATGAGAAACAAAATAAAATAAGTCTAAGTCTAGACTTATATGAGTTCATCTCATTCTTAAGTCCTAATCAACAAATATAAAGATAGGTCTTTGTTTGAGACATGTAGTTTATGCCTTTTTGTATTTATGTTCTATACATATGTCTCTAGATTCAATATTATAAGATATCAAGATATCAGATATAGGAAGTCATCCAACAAAACTTAAACATAATTGTTCTTTTCAAGGAAGGAGGAACTACTTCTTGTTAAAAAAGAACTAAATGATATGAGAGTAACTAGAATTCTTCAATTCTATTACAATGCTCTATTCACATAGATAAATTATGTGTCTCTATAATAGCAACAACAACTGTTGTCATACTTTTTATGTGTAGTAACACATTTTCCTTTTATAAGTATCTACTTCTGTTGCTATCTTACATACATGTAAGAGTCTCATGACATATACAAACCACATGCTTAGGAAGTAGAATAATTTATGTCAGTGATGTAACTACCTCATATGTAGATCTCTATCTCCTTGTACATATTGATTCCTCTAGGTAACATGGGATAACATCCAATGTACAACATCAATGAAGTTTCCTTATGTGCAAGAATTCTCTTTACCTTCTTTAAAAAAGTATTTAACTTGAATTAAAGTTATATCCTACCTTACTCTTAATGTTTCACATTATCCTCTGAATTCACATTTCATCTTTAAAATACATTATCGGTATAACATGTATGGGTTGGTCTCAACTATTCATAACATAATGAGACATATTGGAACTGATCTAACAATATCATTCATGATAAAAAAAAATTGTCCATTATATATAACATTTGCATTTTGAAGTAGATGGCCAACTTTTGGACAGCGGAATCTCCATACGCTCTAGGTACTTCATGTGCTCAACTCATTTGAGAACATCATAATCTAATGGGAGTAGGATCTAAGCGAAACATGGTTTAATACATCTAGCTTGAGAATATATCTTAAGTTCATGTACTAGTCCATAAGATTTGTCTCACCAAGCATATATATTGAACGAGTAATCACAATGACAAGTCATTCAGGTATTTATTCAGAATCAATATAGTAAATTTAAAACTTTGATTTGAAAACTTTTTATTTAATTAGGCTTTTCAATGTACCCATATTTTTATTTGAATTAATATCTCTCACTAATAACTAAGAAAATTAAATCAAATTCTTTCTAGTCCATATATCTTTGAATATGAGTCATTTATTGTTGACCACTCACCACTTGATTATTTAGGTAGGTAAATTTTATCAATTGCATCATATGCAATACTTTGGTGAAAGGGGAACAAAGTTTGTAAAACTCTATGATATGGAACATCCATTTGCATGCCTCTAGGTGCTAAGTCATTTTAAGGTTACCCAGTTAAGACAAACTGATTGATTCTTCCTACATGAGGAGGGTAGGATGAATACAATGATCACCTGGCTTAGTTAAAAAAGTGTACCCTACTTTGGCACACAAACATACATAGCTCTCACCTCACCAAGATAGACAATGCACCTTGTTTTGGAGATCCAACACATACGAATTGCAACCTTGAGTGTATCATGTGTTGGAAAGCACAATAAGATTATTATTTAATGAGGGGTGCAGTATAATACATACTCATATACAATCACCGCATATGCACACATATCTAATATATATATATATATATATATATATATATATATATATATAAACAAGCACCACAAGCGATAAAAATAAATGTAAATATTTTGGCCTCCTAGCACAACCATTCCCAGATAAAAGAAGATTGATGTCATCTAGGTTTCATGTATCATATGCACAAAAACAAGATGGTAAATCCTAATCCTTGAATTTTTCAATCACAAGCAGCCACTATGGACGGTCCATCATTGTTTTGATTGTTTTACGCTCATCCGTTCTTCATATCCAACATGTTGGATGCCATATTTCATATTCTATTCTAAATTATACGTCATATTTAAGATACACCTCAATTTAATTCAAGGGGAATAAGGTGGGAAACAATACATATGGCTTTAATAGAGAACGTATGAAATTCAAGTTGCATTAATAATTACAAACAATCAAACAGAAGAATTGAAAATAATCATACTTGGTGTTTTGGCCATAGACATGCATCGCACACCAAACAAACTATTTTGAGGCATCGATTTGAATTTACATATATATATATATATTATCATATCAATATGATCGTGTTGATATTGTCACAACATCCCCAATAACTAAATTTGCACATTGCTCAATTTCTTCACATTAAATATTTATGCAATCATTGTCAAATGTCAAAAATTATTTAATAATTGATAAATTTAGTATATAACATTTGATGGAGCTCTAATATCAATATTCAATTCTCAAGTGAATAAAATTTATTTCATGATAATCCTTTAAGAAAGACTATATAATGCAATGATGTTAGATTAGGGTTACAAGGTTATACATTATCATGGAAGAAGTTCCAACTATTGAACTTGACTTTCTCAGTGTAGACTTGGGCCTTCAAACCTATGTCTTGTTGCAATTTTTCCAAAACAAACTCATGGTTGATGTTTCTAGAACTCTAGGATTTTCCTTGGGATTCTGATAGAACCCTTTTTTCAGTGGTAAGTTACTAGATTCCACTTTAGAATGATTGTGGAAGAATTTAATATTTCACCGTATATGGACATAACTCCCAGGGTTACAAAGGTAGGTCTTTTGACCCTAGATGTGACCCCATATTCGCTTCACAAAGAACACACCATTCCATGGAAAAGTTCATGTTGTAGAGCACAAATTCCAGAGTGAAAACCTTCTCCTTGAACCTTGTGCCTTTGATGAAGTCTCTCATATGAAAATAAGTCTCTATACCATTGGTTAATAAAGGGGAATCCTTAACCATATTGAAACCATGCTGATAGCATGAAATAATGAGCATAGCTAAGTATGAGCTATGATGTTTCATATAATACCAATTAATGGGCCTTATAAGCCATGTGGTCATTTGTTTCCTAGTGAGAGGTAACAAGATGTTTAATTGGCCTTGTAAGCCATGTGGTTAGTTGTTGCCTAGTGAGAGGTAACAAGATATTTAATGGGCCTTGTGAGCCATGTGGTTAGTTGTTGCCTAGTGAGAGGTAACAAGATGTTTAATGGGCCTTGTGAGCCATGTGATTAGTTGTTGCCTAGTGAGAGGTAACAAGATGTATAATGGACATTGTGAGCCATGTGGTTAGTTGTTGCCTAGTGAAAGGTAACAAGATGGTTAAATAAGTCTCATGTAAGAAATGATAATTCAAAATAAACTAGGAAATGGAAACTTAGTAACATAATAATAATAATAAATGGGTACAGTAATAATAATCAAATCTGGATCATACATGCTTTATGCTTATAGCCAAATAAGGACTATAATGTTTTGAATATTTTTAAAGGAGATAATAGGAATACTTGTATTACATAAAGGATTTGAATAAGTATGATGGCTTGGACAAGGTATTATGCCTAGTAAAGGTGATGTGATATTCAGTGATGAGATGCACATGATTGGTATAGTCTAATGCCTGGATGTGATCTCAGGATTGGTATAGTCCAATGCTTGGCTGGACTCTGTGATCTCATGATTGATATAGTCCAATGCATGGCTGAACTCCATGATCTCAGGATTGTTATAGTCCAATGCCTGGCTGGAACTCTATGATCTTAAGATTGGCATAGTCCAATGCCTGGCTGTGACATAAAGATTGGTATAGTCCAATGCCTGGCTGTGATCTTAGGATTGGTATAGTCTAATGCCTGGATGAATTCTGTGATCTCAAGATTGGTAAAATCCAATGCCTGGATGAACTCTGTGATCTCAGGATTGGTATAGTCCAATGCCTGGCTGAACTCTATGATCTCAAGATTGGTATAGTCTAATGCCTGGCTGTGACCTCAGGATTGGTATAGTTCAATGCCTGGATGTGATCTCAGGATTTGTATAGTCCAATGCCTGGCTAAACTCTGTGATCTCAGGATTGGTATAGTCCAATGAATGGCTGAACGCTATGCTCTCAGGATTGGTATAGTCCAATGTCTGGTTGTGACCTTAGGATTGGTATAGTCCAATGCTTTGTTGTGATCTCAGGATTGGTATATTCCAATGCCTGGATGAACTTTATGATCTCAGGATTGGTATAGTCCAATGTCGGGCTGAACTCTATGATCTTAGGATTGGTATAGTCCAATGCCTGGATGTGACCTCAGGATTGGTATAGTCCGATGACTGGATGTGATCTCAGGATTTGTATAGTCCATTGCCTGGATGAACTATGTGATCTCAAGATTGGTATAGTCCAATGCCTGGCTGAACTCTGTGATCTCAGGATTGGTGTAGTCTAATGCTTGGCTGAACTCTATGATCTCAGGATTGGTATAGTCCAATGCCTGGCTATGACCTCATGATTGGTATAGTCCAATGCCTGGCTATGCTCTCAGGATTGGTATAGTCTAATGCTTGGCTGAACTTTGTGATCTCAGGATTGGTATAGTCCAATGTCTGGCTGAACTCTGAGATCTCAGGATTGGTATACTCCAATGCCTGACTGAACTCTGTGATCTTAGGATTGGTATAGTCTAATGCCTGGATGAACTCTATGATCTCAAGATTGGTATAGTCCAATGCCTAGCTATGACCTCAGGATTGGTATAGTCCAATGCCTGGTTGTGATATCAGGATTGGTATAGTCCAATGCTTGGATGAACTATGTGATATTAGGATTGGTATAGTCTAATGCTTGGATGAATTTTGTGATCTCAGGATTTGTATAATCCAATGCTTGGCAGAACTTTGTGATCTCAGGATTGGTATAGTCGAATTCCTGGATGAACTCTATAATTGTAGGATTGGTATAGTCCAATGTCGGGCTGTGACCTCAGGATTGGTATAGTCCAATGCCTGGCTATGATCTCAGGATTGGTCTAGTCTAATGCCTAGATGAACTCTATGATCTCAGGATTGGTATAGTCCAATGCTTGGCTGAACTCTATGATCTTAGGATTGGTATAGTCCAATTCCTGGCTGAACTCTATGATCTCAGGATTGGTATAGTCCAATGCCTGACTGAACTCTATGATCTCAGGATTGGTATAGTCCAATACCTGGCTGAACATAAAGAAGTATATTCACATGATTGGTACAATTTAATACCGGTTAACATATTGGTGTGGCCGACATATAGAAATGAGAATGATTCATGGATGTCATACCATGATAATATTATCACAGGATAAGCTTGAGATGTTGATATAATATGATGGGTAAATGATACACATATTTTCATATTCCTTATAAAGTGAACAGATGATTTATTGCTCTATCCTAGACAGTTACAATGCTTTAAAAGATGAGAAATGCTCTACTTATCCATAGTGATTAACCTTGCTTATTAATATAACAGAATCTTTACTCAGTTTTATACTGCTTAACTGTGATAATAACATTGTTGGCGGAGAGTTATATCTCTCACTGGGACAATAGTCTCACCCTGTGGGATCCACATTCTTTAGGTGGACGTGCATGAGGGGGGTTGAGACTGTACCACAGAGGGAGAACAACAGTAGTAGGGACAACAATGACATCTCATGTTGAGTGTATTGTCTTTCGTGTCTTGTAAGTCCTATGTGTCATCTCTGTACTCTTAGGTCTTTGGATTTAGTACGTGTTTATTTTATGAACAATTGAGATTTTGGCTTGTATGCCTCGAGGTTTGATGTTGCTTTAAGTATATGTTTAGAGAAAGCAATTGTTATATGTTATCCTCGAGAAGAGATGGTACAATGTATGTACAATATGATCAATGATGAATATCAGGTTTTGGTTCTTCCTTATAAAGTTTTCCTAGAAATGGATCTATTTGCCAAAAATGGTTTAATTTTTAGTTATTGTTGTTAATCTGCTGCTTATGGTTATTATTCTTAATTAGTAACAATTTGGTTCTCTGTTTGGTGGTGGTTGTTACGAGTTTTGGTATCGGAGCTTAAGGTTTGTTGAGTCTATAGAGACATAAGACTAAGGTATTGAGTATGTTCTAGTGTCCTCTAGTATATCCTATAATGACTTCTACTTATGTAGAAGAAAGGTGAAGTTTAAAAATGACTGGAGAATACTAGGAACACATTTCTAAGAGCAATGTTGTTTCCCCAAGAGAGGGTGCAAGGGATCAGGCAAGAGAAAATTGAGTGTCTGAGAATTCCTATCTTGACCCAATCAGGATAGAGAATCCTGCTTTTTATGCTCTTGTTGGGTAGGATAGGACAACAATGATGCATATAGTGGATTGGATACTAGCAATACAATCTAGGTTACCAGCCTCAATGCAGAAACTTTGGGTTCTGAAAGGATTTTTGAATGACATAGTCATGTTGGAATAGTGGAAAATGTGGGATGGATTAACATATGGCAAGAAAATAGACTCTACCGTAAGTATAGATAGATAGTACATCTGTGATGGCAATGCCCAAGGAGGGGCAATAAGCTAAGAATTAAGGAAAGGTCTCTATAATTGTAGAGACATTTGCCTAGTTATCTAAAAAGACAAAGTTTTTGGTGTCACTAGTGCAATAAATGCCTACTACACCAGGGCAGTAGTCACTAAGTAGAGGCAAAAGTCTTAACTTTCCACCTGTAAGAACTCTTGACTTAGCCTCTACATCAGTATTAAGATCGATAAGACTATGGTACGAGGACAAGACATGTTATACATATGGACATGTTGAGCATACTAAACCAGTTTGTTCAAAAGAAGGGGGGGAATGACCCAACAACCAAGGAAGACTCGACAGGGCTTACGAAAGTTACAACCCCATGGTGTAAAAAGGCAAAAGTAACAACATGAAATAAATAGACTCTATGTTTCAGTCAACCTAAAGTGGTAAATGATCGTGAGGGGTGACAATTAAATAGAGCTTTTTCATTCTGATATATCTTCTCTTGATTTTATCTAATAATCATAAGAAGATAGTTGTTGTTAAACTTCCTTTAATTAGTCCTGTGAGGACATGAGGAAGAGATAAGAAGGATGAGAACCTATATTCAATCCAATATTCTCTTAGATGTGTTTTGAAACTTCCCTTTTTATGTAGAAAGGGAAGAGATGTAAAAGAAATACCAGAGAAAATAAGAGATATTAAGTAGTAAAACTTAAAGAGATGAAACATAATATAAAACAAATGTATACTACCAAATTTCAGTTCTTGAATACCCTGGCCAGGTATTCATCTATTGAAGGCAAGGTAAGTATGAAACTCTTAGATTGCTATCTTTCTGATCACTCTTGTCAAGTAGTCATTTTGAGACAATCTAAAGAGCACAACAAAGTAGGAGATGTGGCATAGATATTTCAACCACATCCTAATTGATATACAAAGGGATACGAGTTAATCATATACCAATTTATAAATAAAAGAAGATGTTTGGTATAATGTATACCTTGGTATGAGGACCTAGAGGTAAAAATTACCTGATGAGAGGTAACAATGTTCAGTGATGAACTAAGGGTTTGTATACCCAGATCTAATAATCATGATGATGACATTACTGAAAGGTGGTGACATGTAATAATCTCTATAATTCCTATGCTGAAGGCAAGGAATCTAAGAGGAAATAAGATTGAATGACACATGAACAATTGAAAGTTCATGTAATACTCAAAGAAGGTGATAATCTCTTTTCTTTAATAAACAACCCTGAATAACGTTAGGGTGATAAAAAGGAACATGTTTCTTTGTGTTCTTTCCTTTCAGGGACATGGTTATCAAGTGATTCTTATGACACTTGATGTGCATGAGTTAGAAGTGTTCTATTGATGGTTACTTTGAAAACTATTAGCTAGTCTTGGATTTTAGTTCCAAGACAAAGTATATGTGTTAAGTAATGTCCTGAGATTAAAGAAAGGTACTATTATATGTTAGGTTTTGGTAATAATAACAGAGGATGGTAATAATGATGATGTGATGTGTTTTTGGCACATATAATGGATACCAAGGTAAAGAATCCTAGTATCCAATAACTATCAATGATATGAGAAAATGGGAACACGATTCATGATAAGATGAATAATGCTTGGTTACCTAGACAGGCCAACTTTGAGATTAGTCTAGTTACATACTGCAGTATGGATACCATATATTAGGGGTTTATGCTCCGCATAAACATGACATCAGAAAGGATGTATGATTTGAAGGAACAATTGTAGAATCATATTGGGAAAATCTTATCAAGTTAAAAATAATTCCTTAGAATATCACTATGAAGATTTGTTGAGGAGGCTTATACATAACATCTAAAGATACCTCTGAGATAGTTCTTCTTTAATAGATAGCCTCTACTTATGAGAAGAAAAAGAAATAACTAAAGGGATAGTTGATACAAGTCATACGAGAGTTTAATGTTGTGTCAACAGACTAGACTGGCATAACAGAAGTATGATAAGACTTGTAGTATCAAATGAATGACAAAATGTAACTCTAGTCTGGGAAGGACAATTGAGTATGACTGATTATATGATAACCCTGTGTGAAAGAAATTTGTTCTGGTCAAAGTTCTTTGGAATCTTCATGACATTAAGATGTTATGTGGAGACTTGACGATATGATGAATGAATAATATCTGTCTCCCTTTACCTGGGATTTCGGGGACGAAATCCTTATTAGGGGTTTATAATTTGTAATGACCCCGACCTAGGTTATGAGTTAACCCTATTTGTTTTGGCTAAATAAGTTGCTTAGAACTTTAATATAATCCTATAAAGTGTTGTGTTATCATGTAACAAATTTATGTTTCAAATTTGGTCCTGTTTGAATAATGTTTGAGCAATGTTCTCATATTTTGGAAAAAAATTCAATTCAACCAAGATGAGGGGTTATATTACAATTTGTCACATGTTGAATGTTCACTAAGTGTTATAACATCATAATAAAGAGAATGATGCTAGGTGGTGGCTTGTGGAAAGCCAAAAATCCAAGTTTGAACTTGTTTGAATAATGCTAATACCTTGTGCACCAATATTGGTACAAATTGTAATTTAACCAAAATGTAGGGTTGATATGAAAATTACCAACTCTAGTGTGTTCCTACTTCCTCTATGTATAATTTAGAGGAGAGAGAAAGAATGGGTCACCATGTTTGAATCATATTTAAGTATGATACTCTTGGTGATGAAAAGACCAAGAAAATGTTGAATGTGAAACCCTAATTGAGCTTGTATCGGGTTATTGAGTCCATATGGGAGTGCCTATCGGCCAAGGAGACATAGAGGGGATCCCATATCGGTTTTTGGACTCTTGGCCTTGTTCATGATGGGAAAATCACCTAAAGGAGGTGATCCATGTTGAATTAGATGCTCCTTGTAAAAGTTGTATCGGTTTGCATAAATTTTGAGACAAAGATGAAATATATTATCAAACAAGATAACTAATGGCAGAAATATCATATCTAGATTATCCTCAAGTGTTTTTCATGTCAAGATAAATATGAGTGCATGCAAGTACAGGTGTCAACCATGCATGGACACGTGGCACCTAGTATCTTAAAAAGAAAACACCTCATATACACACTCTTTCATGAACCTCAAGTATATATACCCTTCCTTCCACCCATAAGTGGAATTTTTCGAAATCTAACACCCCCTTGCTCTTAGATATCATGCATAGAATATATATATATATATATCGTGCAAGGGTGAAGGAGTATCGTGCATAGAGCTTTGGTATCACCCATATCAAAGTGATATCATCCATTGCAAAGTGATATCGGCCAAGTGAGGGATATCAACCATAAGTGAAGGATATCATCCACAAATGATGAGGTATCATGCATAGGGCTGAGGAGCTCAAGTCTTGGACCTTTGATAATTGAACTCAATTATGTTATTATTTATCATCAATCTTGCCTTAGTTAAATGATCTACTTTCAAATAGAATTTTCTTGCATAATTGATGAATCCATGAGCTCTAGTAGTAACCTAGGACTGTTGTCCATGAACTATAACAAGTAGAATGAAGGTCTAGAGCTTGAAGATGATGGTATCACCTTATAAAGTGATATCGGGTTCAAGCAAATAAGCAAGCACCTCTCACCTGATATGGTGATGCATCTATACCACTAAAACGATATGGATATAAGTTTATACTTCCTTACACGATATGGTGATGTAGTATACACCTCTTTCATGATATGAGGTCAAATACACCTCTTTTCCCGATATGGTGTGAAGCACACACACATCTTTTCTCGATATGGAGTGAAGCGCACACACACACCTCTTTATCTGATATGGTGTGAAGCGTACACACACCTCTTTGCCCAATATGGTGTGAATCACACACACACCTCTTTGCCCGATATGGTGTGAAGCACACACACACCTCTTTGCCCGATATGGTGTGAAGCACACATACACCTCTAAGGTGATATGGTAAGCACACATACACCTCTAAAGTGATATGGAAGCAAGCATAAACCTCAAACCCAAGATGGTAAGCACACATACACCTCAAGGGTGATATGGTAAGCACACATACACATCTAAAGTGATATGGGTAGCAAGCACACACCTCATACCCGATATGGTGGAAGCACCTCAAAACCCATATGAAGGAAAGCACCTTAGATGCAATGTACTTGATGGAGTAACACATGAAGTGTCTTATATCAAGTCATACATGAAGAGGTATGGAATTAATGGATATTGATTAAGTAGGCTAATGTACCTTGAAGGAAAGGTTGAGCCAACTTAATAAAGTATGAAGCAATCATCATCCTAGTGAGGATGAGAGAGAAACTCATACTTCTGTGATAATCATGAAATGAGCATACATTGATACTCCTAATATGTGTGGAATCTGAATTAGGGTTGTGATTCTTGATGAATGTACTTGAAAACCCTAGTTAGCTTAAAGAGGGAAACCTTAACCCTAATGAAGGGTAATGATGTGATTTGAAAATACAATTGGTTAATAAAGGGGAATCCTTAACCATATTGAAACCATGCTAATAGCATGAAATAATGAGCATAGCTAAGTATGAGCTATGATGTTTCATATAATACCGATTAATGGGCCTTACAAGCCATGTGATTAGTTGTTGCCTAGTGAGAGGTAACAAGATGTTTAATGGGTCTTGTAAGCCATGTGGTTAGTTGTTACCTAGTGAGAGGTAACAAGATTTTTAATGGGCTTTGTGAGCCATGTGGTTAGTTGTTGCCTAGTGAGAGGTAACAAGATGTTTAATGGGCCTTGTGAGCCATGTGATTAGTTGTTGCCTAGTAAGAGGTAACAATATGTATAATGGACATTGTGAGCCATGTGGTTAGTTGTTTCCTAGTGAAAGGTAATAAGATGTTTATAAAAGTCTCATGTAAGAAATGATAATTCAAAATAAACTAGGAAATGGAAACTTAGTAACATAATGATAATAATAATAAAAGGGTACAATAATAATGATGAAATCTGGATCATATATGCTTTATGCTTATAGACAAATAAGGGCTATAGTGTTTTGAATATGCTTAAAGGAGATAAGAGGAATACTTGTATTACATAAATGATTTGCATAAGTATGATGGCTTGGCCAAGGTATTATTCCTAGTAAAGGTGATGTGATATTTAGTGATGAGGTGCATATGATTGGCATAGTCCAATGCCTGGCTGTGATCTCAAGATTTGTATAGTCCAATGCCTGGCTGAACTCTAGGATCTCAGGATTGGTATAGTCTAATGCCTGGCTGAACTCTGTGATCTCAGGATTGGTATAGTCCAATGCCTGGATGAACTCTATGATCTCAGGATTGGTATAGTCTAATGCCTGGATGTGAACTTAGGATTGGTATAGTCCAATGCCTGGCTGTGATCTCAGGATTTGTATAGTCCAATGCCTGACTGAACTTTGTGATCTTAGGATTGGTATAGTCCAATGCCTGGATGAACTCTATGATCTCAGGATTGGTATAGTCTAATGCCTGGTTGAACTCTATGATCTCAGGATTGGTATAGTCCAATGCCTGGATGTGACCTCAGGATTGGTATAGTCCAATGCCTGGCTATGATCTTTGGATTGGTATAGTCCAATGCCTGGCTGAACTCTATGATCTCAGGATTGGTATAGTCCAATGCATGGCTGAACTCTGTGATCTCAGGATTGGTATAGTCCAATGCCTGGATAAACACTATGATCTCATGATTGGTATAGTCGAATGCCTGGCTATGACCTCAGGGTTGGTATAGTCCATTGCCTGGCTGTGATCTCAGGATTAGTATAGTCCAATGCCTGGATGAACTCTGTGATCTCTAGATTGGTATAGTCCAATGCCTGGCTAAAATCTGTGATCTCAAGATTGGTATCATCTAATGCCTGGCTTAACTCTGTGATCTCATGATTGGTATAGTCTAATGCCTTGTTGAACTCTATGATCTCAGGATTGGTATAGTCCAATGCCTGGTTGTGACCTCAAGATTGGTATAGCCCAATGCCTAGTTGTGATCTCATGATTGGTACCGTCCAATGGCTGGCTGAACTCTATGCCCCTGTTTGGAAACGGCATGGACCGGGTTTGGGCGCTATCGCGTAGCGACACATAGGCCCAAACCAGTCCGGCTCGGGCTGGGTTTCCATTTGGCAATGAGACTGGTTCGGACCCCGTTTTGGGTTTAGTCAGTCCCATTTTCGAGCTTGACGCAGTACATGTAGAGGCAGGTTTGGAATCTCAAACCTGGTTTGAGATCCTACCACGACTCACGTCTCGCGTCTCTCAGGCGTCCCTCGCGACGCATCTTTCCCTCCCTCTTCCTGGTGAAGCAGCCCTCTTCCTGGCGAAGCAGCCCGTGAAGTGAATGCGACGCATCTGCTCCCGACGCAACTACCTTCAGCGTAGCTTCTTCCTGCCGCCTGCCATCGCCGAGCTAGGTCAGTCAAAAGCAAGGTCTGCCATGCCTCATCATGTCGTCTACAGAGGAAGGTGTAGGCGGCACAGAAGAGGAATCTGAAACCCTAGTCAGTGTTGTGCCTTTAAATTGAGGGTGTGGTGCTGCGAGGTGCTGGACTTCTACACAAGCTTCTTCGTCCAAGTGTTGCGAGGTGCTGGACTTCCGTAAAAGATCGTTGTCGCTCGCTCGTGGTCTGTCGGCGCTGCCCAGGTCGACGCTTGTGCTTAGGTTCCGCCTCTTCCGTCGTCACTCCAAGGAGAGATTTTTCTCAGGTTGGTCTCTGTGTAGGGTAGAGGGTTATTTCGGTTTTAGGGCACAATGTCAAATAGGGTTATTTTGGTTTTAGGGCACAATGTGGAATAGGGCGCAATGTCGAATTAAGTACCAAAACATTTGTGAAATGGTGTTATTTATCGAAACATGTACGGTTGAATCTGATGTTAGATTTTGATTTTGAATAGGCACAATGTTGTTGATTTTGATGCTTTTCCCTTTCCCGTTGTTTATTCTGCACAGAACATATTTGTTATTGGTTTGATGCTCTGAACGAGCATGGTCTCTGAACTGATGTGGTCTGTAGTATGTGTTGGTCTAAGAAGCACGATTTCAATAGGAAAAAAATGATTCCTATAGACTATTGATAACATTATGAAGAATGTGACTCTCTTACTTTATAGTGATTCCTATAGACTATTCAATTTATCAACTAGATTTTAAGAAAATAATCTATTTCCATCATCCTATTTATATATAAATAAGTAAATAATAATAAAAAATGGAGAGTCTCTTATATAGAAAGATGTGTAATTACTATATAACAACCCTTATTGAACCTATAACAACTTGCTTCTCATTATGTAGCCATTTTTCTCATTAGATCCTTGAACCCAACCCCTTTTGATCCTTAATTTGTGATGTTAGTCACGTCATTGTTCTCCCTCTCTGTCACTGCTATTGGTACTGTTGTTTTCATGGTGTTGTATTTGATAAATAGTGGTGCTGCCACTTATCACATGCTCCAATACCACCTTCAGTATTTATAAATATTTTTTATGCTCACATCACAGATGCCTCCCATCACTACCACCTCCTTAATTTTCTTCCGTCACATGTCTTGATACTTTTCCTTCTTCAATCACTCTCTATTTTGTTTTTGTTGCTTGTCCCACCTCTATTGTTGTTTCTTCTCCACACATAGGATTCCATTAACCATTTTCGTACCTTGATATTTAGTATGAAACAAGCCATAGAACTTTAATTGTGATTGCATGCATACTATATGCTACAAAAATGATTGAGAAGGTGATGGGTTTTCATTTAGTTTGAGGGTGCATCATTATGTATGATTTTTTATCATGCTTCAGTTACCAAATACAAAAGTCAACACACTATGGCTATCACACACATCTAGCTAATTCAGTTCAGTATTTTTTTCCTTCATATATTTAAATTTTGTGTGGTGCAGGTGTGACATTATAGTATGTTTTAATTTACAGAATATCAATGATTGATCTTTTAGAATTTGTGTTATTCAGAAAACTAAGTTGATTTTGTGCGTTGATTAAGGATAAGTGAAATGTTGGACACAAATATACAATACAATTGACATAACAACTAGTTGAATATATTCCTTGAATATGGAAATGGTGCATCTATAATAATAACTAACTAGATACAACACATAACAACTAGTTATATCACACTTATTAAAAAAATTCATATCTAGGTAAACAACTCAATTTTTTCACTAGAAGTTTTGGTGTTTCTTTTGGTCAAAGTAAAGTAAACAAACGTGTTGAGATAAATATGCTAAACCAAACAATGAAATCAAAGGATGTCTACATACATAATTGGCATATGACCAAACTAAGGACATATGTGGTCCACCATTCTAATATAGGGAAAACTAATGTGATCAAATTTCAAAATTAAAACAAATTGAATGATGAAATATAGTCATACCTCATTTTGGAAAGGATTGATGAACTAATCCTACTAAAATAAATAAAACAAAATGATCCAAATAAACATATATGTTAGTTGTTTATTAAATTACACTAATATTAGTGCCTTTTTGGACCATCTCTATGTAACAACCAAAACGACAATTCAGTAAACCGTTCTGTAGGTATTTCAGTCTGTCTGGTTGGATGTCTCAATAGTAGGTTGCTTTTTCAATATGAAATATACTAATATGTGTTCAGTTTTTTGTTATACAATAGTAGTTTGCTTTCTATATGATGGGTACCCTTTTGAAGTAAATACTACGAAATTGTATAGACTTGTGTCTAATTTTCCAAATGGTTTGAATTTTTTTTTCCCTTGCAATTGTTTTTTAGTACAAAATGAAGTATGAAGCATACGTTAAACTGTTTTTTGGTTTCTAGATTGCACTTTGATGTTTTCATTTCTGGATTAGATTGTGATGATTGTTCTCATGGATTTGAACCACCACTTCATTTCATGATACATTTCTTTAAACTTTGGTGCCACTTGTATTTGACCTAGGGTCAGTAACATTTGAGAAATTTGTGGATCTTAAAGTTAAGTAAAAGTAACCCAAATACATGGACCCATGTCCTAAGTATTTGTCCAAATTTTAGGCTACTCTTTGGAGAAAGGTTTGTCATTGATTTGTATGCATTCGTTCATATTCATGGACATGTTTCCAATGCATTTGATAATTTTTGTGTTAATCTGACCTGAATCACATGTCCCTCTCCATCTGGCCTTAATTTTTTGTGGGATTGCAACTAGTTGACTTGGGGCCATATTTAGTTCAAGCACACCTCGAGTCCATCCATGCATGACTTTCTCACACATTTCAAGCGTGTTTTCCTTGTTACTTCAAATCATTTCAGGTTGATGACAAAATATTTTCATATGATATTTTATACAAGATTTCAGTAGCACTTTCAACTTAAGCTTTACTAACTTTTCCCATGCTCAACTTTAATTGTGTTTTTTTGTTTCTTTATTGGACTATGATGCTTTTTCCCATGGATTTGAACCACTACTTTGTTACATGCCACACTTTTCTTAATTTGGGTCAGTTTGATCTCATCATCCTGAACATTCAATCATGATGAAATTATGTATGTCTAGTTCAGTTATAGCCTAGTTGTTTTCCAAACTATGGTCATGAGTTGGATTTAGACTGATCCCTAATGGGGTTTGCTTCCCGGCAGGTACAATACAACTGAACATGGCTCTCTTTCATGTGTCAATCAAGTTTCATGACATACTTTGCAGTCTTTGATAATTGTATTAGAAGTCTACACTTATTCTGCAAATCATGATTATACATTGACATAATTTCCAAAAGTGTGGTTGTGATGTGTGTTAACCATGGTTTAACCTATTCCTAAACAAATAGATGTCAACGATATGAATGTCAACACTATGTGTAATCCATACAACAGACTATGAAGAATCTTCTAAAACATATGTTTGGACTTGCCGACATAACCACCAAACAAGGATCATGGTCGTTCACGTTATGTAGCTTGGTCCACTTAATGTTTAGTAGCTTGGTTCAGTTCCTTTAATTACTTAGTGTGTTTCAGTAGTCCTTGTAACTTATGTCATTCAGATAATTTCTGATTGTTCATTCTTTAGTTCATTTATTGCTCTATTTCCTTCTACGACTTCAACTGAATTAGTACTAGAATCATAGCAAGGTTTTGGGTCTATACTGGTTCACATACATGTGGTACCAGGTCCATTCTCATTCATTCATAAATCAGGGAATGACCAGATTCAATCAAGTCTGTTGGGTGTTAATCAATCAAGGTTGTGTCATTTGTGTATATTTGTAACTTGCCAAATTTGACTCATGTCATCAAATATTGCAGCAACTACATGAGTATGCCTCCCGTCGACCCTAACCACCGTATTGTATGGACAAGAGAGTCTGATGCCGCTGTGGTGACAGCATTGCGCAGACAATATGACCTAGGCAGGTGTATTGATGGTAATTTTACTAGGGACTCTTGGAGGGAAATAACTTCTGATGTCAATAATAGGGTTGGCGACGTGTATAAGTTAGACCAAATAAGAACTCGCTGGAAGAACCTTAAAAAGGACTACGTCCATTTGAAGGGTTTGACTAACAAGAGTGGTGTTGGATGGGATGAAGAAAGGCACAAGCCCATTGTACAAGACACCCCTGAGTGGAAAGAGGCCATTGCGGTACGCACACTATACATAACTTTTATCCTAACAAATTGTAACTGTACATGTAAATATGATTATCCTAATACACATATTTTTGAAAGCGTAGGCAGACAGGGACCTGACTAGGTTGCTTAGGTGCCCGTTTCCCTACTACTACGACATAGAGCTAATGGCGGGGAGGAACATTGCTAGAGGACACCATGCAATGTCTTCGGCGGACAGTCAGATTCCTCCAGATGTTGCGTCTGAGGATGATGTAAGTGTCGACTTAGGCGCGCCTGATACACCCATGTACACACAATCGGCATCAGACGAGTGTAGCGTACCCGCACTTACCGTGCAAAGTGAGGGTGAAAGCGCGTGGCCTGGGGGAACATATAACCCGTCAGTTGGGGGAAGGAGTCCTTCTACCCATACGCGCAGGAAACAACAATCAACGCTGCAAGAGCGATGTAGTCTTTCCAATGAAGTACTGGCTGAGTTCACACAGGTTTACATAAAGGTTCACGAGTTAGGCACCTCCATAATGACCAAAGCCTATGAAAAAGAAGAGTTGGCAAACATTTTACAACATTTTAATGACAATTTCCCCGATGCCCCCACCGTTGTTTTTACTACACTTGTGAACGCCATCAAGGACTCATCAAACCGCAACATCTACCTTAGCCTCAAAAACACCCCTGCAAAGATAAGCTTGTGGTTAAACGACCTTTGTGAAAGGTCACAATTCGGTTTTGCCACATCTGTACCTCCAATGCCTTCATTTTATTTCCCGTCTCCGCAACCATTCCCTTCACCCAACTTCAGCAGCACGTCATCTCAATAATCATTTGTGCCACCATTCCCTTCACCCAACTTCAACAGCACGTCATCTCAACAATCATTTGTGCCACCATTCCTTTCACCCAATTCCAATACCACATCATCTCACCCACCATTTATGTCGTCTTCCTCTTCACCCAACTTCCCAGGCACATTGTCTCAGCCACCATTTATCCCGCCACCCAACTTCCCAGGCATGCCACCGATGTGGTTTCCTTCATCCAGTGATGCTGGCCCATCGGGAACATAATTGCACAGTTTATTTCGTATGCATTTGATGTTAATTATTTTCCGTCCAAACATTTACATTTGATTGACTGTTGTAATAATTTACTTTCCGCACATACATTACATATCCGTACAATTTCATTTGATTGAGTGTTGTAATAATTTACTATTCACACGTTAATTGGATTGTCTTATGTTGTAGCAATTATTATGTTGTTGTTTTCATTGTACATATAGGCATCATGTCTGCCAATGACCAACCGCAAACACATGACATGCTCAACAACCTTTTATTAGATACCTTGTTGTGGCCAGTGATTCACGTTGGTGATTTAATTGCCGACTCTATTGCATACTCAATCATGGACACAGTAGACGTTGATGCCTCCACACCACCTCGTATCCCTAGGTCAGTTAGCATCAGGAGTGGCCACATAAAGGTCTTAGAAATATTGACCGGTCACGAACAAAGGGCTTATGACCTATACCGGATGCGTCCACAAACTATAATGACCTTTGTCGACAAGCTTGAGAGTCGTGGCTTGTTGCGAGGTACTAGAGGCATCACCTCAGTTGAGGCAGTATGCTATTTCCTGCAGATGGTTGGCCATAGACACACAAATCGTGCTTTAGCGGAGGACTACATTCATTCCGGTGAGACCATTAGTAGAAAGTTCAACGAAGTCTTGGACGCTGTTTGTGCGTTGACCCAGGACTACATTGTCATGCAAACCGCAACTACATGCACAACAACACATACTCGCATTTTACATAACTCAAGGTTCTACCCATACTTCAAGGTAATAGTTAACCCCCTAATAAATTTAATTAATTTTCAAACATTTTGTATGTTTACAACATTATTTTGGTTTATAGAATGCCATAGGGGCTATTGACGGAACACACATCCCTGTCTTGGTCAGCAGAGACAAACAAAATCGATATCCTGACAGAAAAGGGAATGTCTCTCTCAATGTCATGGCTGTAGTAGACTTCTCCATGGAGTTTACATATGTCCTCACTGGGTGGGAGGGGTCGGCTGCCGACCAAAGGGTCCTGCAATCGGCAAAGACCCATAGTGGGTTTACAGTTCCGTCGGGGAAGTTTTACCTGGTAGATGCAGGGTATGCCAACACTCGTGAATTTGTTGCACCCTATCGCAACACAGCATACCATATTGCTGAGTACCGAGGAAATAGACATGCCTACACCAGCAAGAAATAGATGTTCAACCACATACATGCTCAACTACGTAATATTGTAGAAAGAGCATTTGGGGTACTGAAGAGACGATTTGCATACCTTAAGAAGGGGCTGACATATCCTATTCATTCGCAGTGTCGCATCGTACTTGCTTGTTGTATCCTAAACAATTTCATCCGATGGTAAAATGACGGCGAAACCATAATGGATGACCTCCCAGATGAGAATTCATCGTCTGCCATTCCCCCAGCCGACGTTCCCCCGAGTTCAGGGCAAGGTTCAACTCAGGCCGATTCAAGGGAGGGCGAAGTGTTACGTGAATCCATTGCTAATCTCATTTGGGAAACTCGTTAGTAGAGTATCTGTAATAGATTGATTCCCAAATTGTTTATTTGGAACCTGATCAGAATTGTCACATTGTGTCAATATAGGTTGTCTTCAAATGGAGAACGGAATGCCTCGTTGTCAATGCGTCCTTCAATCCACTGTACGTGTATATATGGATGCCAAGGATGCACAAAACGGACATTTTCAAGACAACAACCTACACATGCCATATTTTACGTGCGGTAGGGTTCACAATCAAAATAGATGTCATATGAGGTTGCCTGCGCAACGGGTTGTACCCACAATTGCCACACTAACCACCGTTAGGGCTGCAATGCTTTCACAACTTGCATATGCACGCAGTGAATGTCAGCTATGGTCTTCCCAGTGTGACTTTGTCTGTTCCAGCAGAGCAGACACTGATAGGCTACAAGTAGAAATTACAGATCTACGATCGCGGTCCCAATATCTTCGCCAACGTCTTCACATAACTAGCAACGACAACACTACCAATGAGGACGGTTACAATACATCATAGATGTATAACATCATTGATGTTTGTCCAACATTCATAAGATAAGTTTATCTGTAATAGATTGAACAAACAATGGGGCCTATCTTGTATGTTATTGTTTTGATTTTCAGTCTAACTTCATTACCATAAATCGTTTGACTAATTCAAATGCATGGTGTAGATGTCTATTAATACAACTGAAGTTGTGCGGTGTGACTGTGGGTTAGAGGCAGGATTGCGACTTAACACTAACGATGCAGGGTTGTATGACTTTGGAATTCTCAGTGAAAGACCAGGTGAAATGTATTACATATGTCCTTCTCGCGAGGTGCGCTTGTACAAACACACATATTATGTAGCCACTGTGTACGTTACACATTCGTTGTCATTTACGTAAACTTCATAATATTTTTTAGGGAAAAGATCGATGCAGATACTTTCGTTGGGCAATCGATCTCAGGCCTACAATTGATTCTCTGAAAGCTGAGATTGCGTTACTCACGCTCGAGTGCAAGTCATTGTGGGGTCAGACAATGAACTTAAAAGATTTTGTTGAAATTCATCACAACCACCATGATGTTTACACCAACAAAAAGTATGAGCATGAGTATCTAGAACGCTACGTAGAAGAACTGGAGGAACAATGTAGGCTTCTGTTGGACACTCCTTCACCCCCGACGACGCCGTAACGTCGAATGGCGGCCATACCTTTCATTCGCGTCATCGGTTTTCCATTTTTTTGTTGTTGTTTGGAAGTTCCCGTGTTAAGTGTTGTCGATTGTTTCTTGAAAACGAATATGCCATGCTCTGTTGTTTGGAACTTACATATTAACTAATATGCTTAGTCATTCGACGCCTCCTCATTTTTTGTGGTGTTCAGAGCATGATATGGTTCTCAGAGGTAGGATGAGAACCTAATATGATTTGGGAAGGTGTGTTGATGGAGTGTATACGACAGAGGCTTGGATGGAGGCAAAATCATAGAATGATAATAAACCTAATACATGATAGTAGTGAACTTAGGTGAACATAAGAGTTATTATTGTTCTTCTTGTTATTTTTGTTCTTCTTATCTTCTTGTTATTTTTCTTCTTCTGTTCTTCTTGTTGTTCTTGTTTATTACACGTAACATGGGATCTCGTTTTCCTGTAAAGGAGTATGATCTCTCAAACAGGGAGTTTATGAGACGCGTCTCCCTTCCCCTAACCTGGATGTGTGAGCCGTATAACATAACTCCTGGCTATGCTATTGTGGGGGTAGGCAGAATAAACTTTGATGTACAGATCAGGTGGTCTACACCTGAAGAACGAATATGGAATAAGAAAGGTAAATATTTAATCATGGATGAAGGTTGGGCTGAAATGTTGGAGAAACTAAAAGCCAAACCTGAATGGACTGTCACCCTACAACCAAAACCCAAAGACGGCAGTCTCCCTACAACCTTTTATTTGTGGATTCGTGGTGATGGGGACAACTCTGAATTGCTTAGGTATATTTACCCGAGACCAGAGGATTATATATCATCAACTTTAGACTCGGCTGATGCCCTGTTTGTGAGAGACTGCCACCAACCACCAATCTTAATCTCCTCTACTAATGAAGAAAATGAAGTGAATGTCCCTATTGGGGACTCTTCTTCATCAAGTTATGTTGAATTCGTTTCATCAACAAACAATTATTAGTTTTCTGTTTTGTGTATTGTCTTTTTTTTGTTTATATAGCATTACAGGCTTGTTATGGGTGCCTGCCCACTAAGACCATTTATATTAATCGAATGTAGCTGAATATGTTTTACTTCAAAAATGATGTTCATGTTTGACTAGTTAAATCTTGAATTTTTTAATTTAGTTGGATTACTTTTAATGATGCCCCACAATACATCATTATAGTTTTTATGATTTTGTTGTTCTTGATGTCTGTTTTTTTTAGAGGAGCTTATCCTAATTGGTTACGTATATGTGGTTGCATTTATCTCGGGTTAATCACAACCCTTGATGTGGTTCATCATATAGTTAGCATAAGCATAGAAGTATACATGTACTTCTACAAGGAACACATATACAGTAGAACATGTATCATGATAGCTGACTAGCCACTCATATTCAAAATGTATATCGGCTAAAAACTTGTTTCTTGGTATGACGGGGTTATCAGGTTACCTCATATCTTGGGGTATTAAACATAGCATGTTAGGCATATCCAACTTCAATAAAACAATCAAAACACCCACATAAACACCCCACAAAAGGGTAACACGCCTGGCTCACATCTCAACAACAAAATGAGAGTTCTTAAACCAAAGTGATATAGATAACAATTAAGTTATTTTTAAGTTACTTTTTTTTTAAACTTCTGTTTAAACGGCGTCACAAGGCCACATTTCTAACAACAGTTCTGTGAGAATAGGACAGATTCAGCTAATCCTGCCTACAGTTGCCAAACAGAATCAGACTAAACCCAGCCTGCACAGCCAAACAGAATCAGCTTGAAACGAGTCTGAAACGAGTCCAGCCCCCCAGAATGAGACTGGTTTGCCAAACAGAATCAGACTGGTTTTCCAAACAGAATCAGACTCCAGCAGGCCTAAACTCGTCCAAGCCAGGCAGGATTGCATAAAGCCAGCCCCGAACCAAACATGGGCTATGATCTCAGGATTGGTATAGTCCAATGCCTGGCTGAACTCTGTGATCTCAGGATTGGTATAGTCTAATGCCTAGCTGAACTCTATAATTTCAGGATTGGTATAGTCCAATGCCTGGCTGTGACCTCAGGATTGATATAGTCCAATGCCTGGCTGTGTATCTCAGGATTGGTATAGTCCAATGCCTAGATGAACTCTATGATCTCAGGATCGGTATAGTCCAATGCTTGGCTGAACTCTATGATCTTAGGATTGGTATAGTCCAATGCCTGGCTGAACTCTGTGATCTTAGGATTGGTATAGTCTAATGCCTGGCTGAACTCTATGATCTCAGGATTGATATAGTCCAATACTTGGCTGAACATAATGAAGTATATTCACATGATTGGTACAATATAATACCTGGTTAATAGATTGGCTGAGGCCGATAGATAGAAATGAGAATGATTCATTGATGTCATACCATGATAATATTATCATAGGATAAGCTTGATATGTTGATATAATATGATGGGTAAATGATACACATGTTTTTCATATTCCTTATAAAGTGAAAAGATGATTTACTGCTCTATCCTAGACAGTTACAATGCTTTAAAAGATGAGAAATGCTCTAATCTGCTTATCCATAGTGATTAACCTTGCTTATTAATATAAAAGAATCCCTACTCAGTTTTATACTGCTTAACTGTGATAATAACATTGTTGGCGGAGAGTTATATCTCTTGCTGGGACAATCGTATCACCCCGTGGGCTCCACATTTTTTTAGGTGGATGTGCACAAGGGGGGTTGAGACCGTACTGTAGAGGGAGAACAACAACAGTATGGACATCGGTGACAACTCAGGTTGAGTGTACTGTCTGTCGTGTCTTGTAGATAGAAGTGCTATGTGTCATCTCTTTACTCTCAGGTCCTTGGATTTAGTACGTGTTTGTTTTATGAACAATTTGAGATTTTGGCTTGTATGCCTCGAGGTTTGATGTTGCTTTTAGTATATGTTTTAAGAAAGCAACTGTTATATGTTATCCTCGAGAAGAGATGGTACAATGTATGAACAATATGATCAATGATGAATATCATGTTTTGGTTCTTCCTTAAAGAGTTTTCCTAGAAATGGATATCTTTGCAAAAATGGTTTTAATTTTTAGTGATTGTTGTTAATCCACTGGTTATAGTTATTCCACTTAATTAGTAATGATTTGGCTGTCGGTTTGGTTGTGGTCGTTACATAAAATATGAATCCATACTTTAGGAATTGATTTACTTAAATAAAGTGAAAAATCCATATCATACTAGGAATCATGTAAAATGTGTTAAGCAGGACCCGATGCTTGAAAGAATCCTACATTTACTAAGGGAGTCGACATCCTAGTCGTATTAGGGTCCATTGAATCCTATCTTCTTCAATTTCTTATAGATGCTATGCGAGAAGACTCTCCAGTTACATCATCTTATTTTCTCATTGTTGTCGCCAAGGATTGAGAAATCTCAAGTGCTATTGAGAGCGATAGAGAAGAGAGGAGATGAGTGACAACACACCTTTGTCTTAAAGAGCTTGTGTAGATATGGTGGAGATGAGAGTACATAGATATTTGTTTTCATATGAGAAACTTTATTGACAACTGTGATTCAAAAAGAAGGTCATCATTGCAGAAAGTCATGTTTCGTAATGTGATGTCTACCATTAAATAGTGTGCTCTTCCATAAGAAAATCTAAGGTCACATATGGAGTACAAAGACCTACCTATATGACCATGGGATCCACACCCATACATGAGGAATCATACAATTTCCCACATACATTCTACAATGGAATAAATTGTGATCTTCCTTAAAAAATAGGGTTCTGCATGCTTCCCAAGCGCTTCACAAAGTGGTGAAAACTACAAAAATGAGTTATGGTTCCTATTTTGGAAAGATTGCAATGCCACTTGAATTGGAAGATCCAAATCTACACTGATAAATTTTTTAATTGTTGGAACTTTTTCCATGATAATGTATAATATTGTAACATAGATCTAGCATAATCTAGCATTGTTGCATTAGGTATGTCCTACTTGAGGGATTCTTGAGAAATAAATTTGATTCTGTTACTTTTTTCTCCTGAGAACCCAATATATTTACCATAAGAAGTAGGAAACATCATGATAGATGAGCTCCCTTCACTAGATGAGTTGTACTGGAAGTGTTGGTCGTCACTAGAAATGAAGTATGACTGAGCTTCTCACTAAGAAAATGCTCAACCAAGATAAACTCAGATCAGTAGTATCTATATAAGCACACATAGCTTCCCTAACAACATCATAATACACATAGCTTCCCTAATAGAAGTATCAACATCATACGACACATAGAAGGACCATTTTGGTATCCCATGCTTGGCCCCACAGTTGTCCTCAATATCCTATTTTGACCAAAAAAATTGAATGTCAATGGCCAAGATAACCATTGTCATGATCAACTTCCCCTCAAGAGACAAAAAGATCAAATGAATCAACATGTGGAGTTGTAGATATATGGTAAGGTGATGTACTCACTTGTAGACATCATATAACCTAGATAGGGGACCACCAATAAGAATTTGACTAGCAACATCATAGTATGACTGATTTAATTCTTGTCAGTGCTTCCAGAAATGAGAAAGTATGTAGTCAAGGGATTGCAGATGTCTAGTTCATCCCAAAGTTCCTTAATGGAGGCAAAATAATCATCCAATCTCGTGACAGATGTTACTCACAACCGTGTCAGACTTTTATGTATATGAGATAACTTGGATGGTTTCTCCTTGTACGAATAAACATTTGCAAGATGTTCCCACATCTCCTTCACAATGTACAAACTAAGAAGAAATCTATTGATCTTGGAATCAGAACAATTCAGTATCAAGGTCATCGCTATCAAGTCATGAAGAACTCAATGATTATAAGATTAATATCTGATTCAATTCTGTTCTTGTCTTTACTAAGAGTAGGATTCATGATAGTATAGAAAATGAGATTTTCATTCTTCCCTAGAAACTGAGCATATATGTAAAGAGAATGACATCATAAGTGGTACTTATATCCATCGAGTTTGGTAATAGCTACTTGAAGGCATAGATTCTTAAAGGTGTCCATTTTGGGAAGACAAGAAAGTATAGATAAGAAATAGTTAGTCCTATACACACTTTCTTGCATAGACAAAAGCATAAAGTAGGGACGACCAAGTATGTTCACATATGAAATAGTGGAAGTATAGGAGATTCAGTCCCCAGAGAAGTTCCTGAAGGCCCTATACACGTGAGAAAAGACCAACATATGGCTCTATTGATAACACAATCACACCGAAGGGCTATTAATAGATATCGGGGAAGGCAGGGTCACATAGATATGGTAGCACAATAGTAGGGGATTGATGACACCTATAAGAAGCTAGCAACATCATAGAAGGGGAGTGGTTTCCCTGTCGAAGGTGATGGAAAGGTGGTGCATAATAATGGAAGTGTGCAATTAGGAAAGGATGATCATCCCTTGTAGATACCATTTTCAATGTGAATAATATTATCCCATAAATCATTACTAGATGACATTTCTTAATAAAATAGGGATACCCTTAATAACTACGGTAAACAATGAAGACGAAAATAAAAATAGCAAAATAAAAAAAATTGAAATATGAATTATATCTAAGTCCTCCAAGTAGAAACAAACAAGTGTAGCACAATAGTGATAAAAAGAGCATTGGTTGTTCACATGTCAACCAAATCCAGGTAGCAATAAAGTTTAGAACAATAAAACACAACATACAAATTCATGATAAAACTTGTTAGATAAAAATAGCAGAGGAAGATATGTAACTACTTTGGTTGAAATTGATTATCGTTTAGGGAATGCATCATCATTTTTTTCATGAAATAATAATTTACTCTACTACTTGATTCCAAAATGTGATCATAAATACAATTCTCTTCTTTGATAGGGGTCCTTTTTCTAGCTTCATTATTTCGTAATAAATGTCTTACATGCTCATTGTTTCAACCTAATTTTTAAGAAATTGTTTTTCAATTGATAACTTCATTTTGTACTTCCAACTAAATATCACCATGCCCACCCAAACTACAATGTAGGAATCACTGTAATAAAGTGTCTTTTTTCTAAAATTTCAATCTCCTTTTCCAAGTGTGGCATTCTTATATACATACTTTTAGAGTTTGAATATGTTATAGAAATTCTACAATTCATAAAGCATGTGATGTTTCTTTGCACGTCAAACTCTATGAGGCTTGTTGATGAAAAAAACACAAGAAGACAACAAAATAACACTTTACAAAACTTGGAACATCTTCATAGTAGTATGATAATTGAGCATTGTTTTATGACACCATCCACACCCATTTTGGGAGTCAATTGAGATGTGGAGACAATAAAGGCCACTTCCATGTACAAACTGAATGATTGGGATGATAGATGGTTTGCAACTAGACAAAAGGGAGAAATAGGAGAGATAATAGAGAAAATAGAGAGAAGGATGTGGGGCAATTATGCATGACATATGTGAGAGGTATGGAGAGATAATGAAAGTGAGGGAGGGATAAGAAAGTGGGTTAATTATAAATAGAAAATCATGAAAATTTTTACATAACACACCTCTAACACCTATATCGCTATTCAGTTGAGATGTGAAAATAGAAGAAAAAACCACATCGGCCACCATGCACACAGTACATGCTGATATGACTGATGTGCTACTAGAGGAGAAAAGGGATAGAAATGACATAGAATAGAAAAAAAGGTGAGAATGATGTGGGGGCATCAAGGTGTGCCTTACAAGAGGGAGGAGAAGATAAAGATAAAGAGGGAGAGGGAGGAGAAAGTGGATAACGTTTCTCATTTTTTGGGAGAGATTAAATGATAGAGGATAAAAGTGAGGAGGGAGGAGAGAGTAGGAAAGTAATGCAAAGAGAAAACTAAATACCACATGTGAGATAACACATCATTTATTAACAAAAATACAATATGACTAAAATAAAACACATGATTGTATCTAATATATTTTGTACAACGTATGAACACAACTAAAACAAAAATGTGCTATTGCATTTATTTTATTTTTTTAAATATTTAAGTATCTTTATAATATATATCAATTAGAGTAATGTCTTATTAACATGTATGATGTGTAGTTTTATATTTTTGATGTTCTTTGAAGTATTATTATGTTATTTACTCACATAAATGTTAATCACCTATACAAATTATGTATCATATAAATATTTGTTGTTTGTGTATATATACATTCAATCTCAGTTTATTTGTATACCCATATTTATTATGTGTATTTATAATTATGTGTTACTTATTTAGAAATGTATCATTGCTTTGTATTTTGTGTGGGGGCGGCAAACGGGCTTGGGTTGAGTGAGTTTTATTTCAGGTCAACACTTTTTGGCTAGACCCTAACTTGTAAAAGATAAATTTTCAGATCGAAACCCTTGACCCTAACCCGACCTGCAAATAATTTTGAAGTCTGACCCGTAAAACCAATACCAAGAGAATAATTTAAAAAAATGCTATGATTAGTCTAATTATTGATAATTTCCAAGAGTAATCAACAAATTAGATTGTGATAAACTTACAATGAGATTGAGGAACACATATAAATCCTATTGTAGTCTGTTTGTGAGTTTTAAACAAAAATTCATAATATAATTAGTATGATAAATCATACAAATCAATATAAAATTATATAGAATTGTCATAATAAACTTCACGATTAATGGATTAGTAATTTAGTAGGCCATTGGGTGTCTTAATATATAGTATTTATAATTTTATTTAAAATATAATTATTAATTTTGAGTCAATCGGGTAAATTCGGGTCAAAAGTTCAAACCGTGATTCGACCCTAAGTTAATTTTGGGTTCTTCGGGTTCGGGTCGGGTTGTGTCGAAAAACTTTAGACCTAAACTTGTTTAAAAATTCAAGTTCAGGCTGGGTCTTATTTTTTCAGACACAATTTCTTGTATGTTTAATGTGTTTACAACTATCAGTTTACGGATTTCTTACTTTTGCTTTCACACTCTCTCGTCCCTACCTCCCTTTTTCATATTATAATATATTTTCTAACACATATTATTGTGTTGTCTTATCCCTAACCCTTCAGGCTGGGTCTTGTAATTCCGGCCAAAATTTCTTGTATGTTTAATGTGTTTACAACTATAAGTTCGGATTTCTTACTTTTGCTTTCACACTCTCCCGTCCCTACCTCCCTTTTTTCATATTATAATACATTTTCTAACACATATTATTGTATTGTCTTATCCCTACCCCCTCACTCTTTCTCTCATCCAAACCTTCATTCTCTCATTCTTTTTCATCCCTACCTTCCTCCTTTCTCTACCCTCTTTCTTATTTTTTGTGTTATTGTGTTTTCTAACAGATATTAACGTGTTGTGGCATCCCTACATGCCTCTCTCATTTTCTCTCTTCCCACGAATTCCCTTCTCTCTAGTTTCTTTTCGTTATATCATTTTTCTCTCTCTTCCAATTACTTCCCTCCTTCCTCCCATTCATCTTCTTTAATCTCTTCCCATTGCTTTCCTCTTCCCTTCTTCCTATCCATATCTTTCTCTCTCTTCCCACTACTTCTCTCCTCCCTCTACTATTTTTTCATTCTTTTCTCACTACTTCCCTCCTTCATCTTTCTCTTTCTCTATCTTGTCCCTATTTTTCTCCTCTCTCCTATTTATCTATTTCTCTTACTTCCCACTACTTCCTTCCTCCCTTCCTCCTATTTGTTTCTGTCTCTCTCTTCACAATAATTTCCTCCTTTCTATTTTCTCTCTCTTCCCGTTTCTTCTCCCATTCCCTCTTTTTCTCTCTCTTCTCGTTTATTCTCCCCTTCCCTCTTTTTCTCTCTTCCCATAACTTCCTCTGCCTTTATCGTATTACTAGTAAACACACACGTGCCATGCACGTGAAAACAAAAATTAGTTGAATTTTCATTAGGCAACTTAAAATTATACATATTATATTTGTAAATATTGATATGAAAAATATTAGTCGATTCTATTTCATGTTACAATTATTCATATAAGACATTTTTTTGGAATACACTATACTACATTGATATCTGTGGGATGAATTTAATTTGAGATATTTTTCTAACTAAAAAATTAAAAGTAATAAATATACTCTTTATTTGAGAATATTTACATCATGAATTTTGATAAGTTGTTAGTTGTTTTGTGTAAGTTTAATGTAGGAAGCAATAATTGGATATTGCAGTTATTTCACAGATACTATAATACAATTTTGGATAATGCAAGATATAGTTTTTTATTTAATATTTTATGTTAAATTAGAATACTTATTTGTTATAATCATATCACAATTTGATTCCTCAATTACATATGAATTTATGTGGTCTACGTCTGCTTCCCTTATTGGTTTTTCTTTGTTTTTTAATCAATATGGTTATTTTTTCAAAATATAAGAGGCCCTTTCTTTCTCCTCATTCTGGGTTGTCTTATGGGATCATACATTACTTTACACCTACTTTCCTAATTCATTTAGTTTCTCTTTCTATTGTTTTTTTTAGTTTGTTAATCAATTTTTTGTTTTCACATAGTTATTTTTTAGTATAAAAGAGGCTATTTTTTCTCTTCATTTTTGATCGTCTCATGGGATCTTACATTTTCTTTCTACATAATATCCTACTCGTTTTGTTGCTGAGATAATTAGTTACTTCATGTGTGTATATTATTCAATGTATGGAAACTATCTTGTTTGCATATTTGGTGATCTCAAATCAAACAATGGTAGTATAGGAGGCCTTTTATACTTGTTCTATGGACAACCAACGACAGTCTAACATTAACACCCAAATTCAACTCTTAAAATAAAATAACTGAGAGAAATTATTGATTTATAATAGAACAAACTCTTTTTTACCAAAGTGAATTTTGATTGGTTTCCTACCATATTTCTATAAGAGAACTCCTATAGAATATACATCCTTCAAAAATGATGCATTAATTAATCTTGTATTTAATTCTTATGTATCGATTATCCCATGTGATGACATGACATGAAGGAAAGAGTCCAACTGTTATGTGCATGCCCCTACAGACCATTAGACTTTTCATGCATTGTGATCCTAAAATGCTATCATTAAGTACTCCTTGAAATAAATTAATGTGAAAATCAAATTATGAGATAACGTGGTGTGAAACCAATTGCATGTTGTGGACAATAATAAAAGATGTATATGCAAGAAGTTTGACCCATTGAGTAGGCCAATGCCTCATGTGGCCCCAATGTGGTTATGCCATTGGCCTTAATAACAACTACCATAGCTATGTTAAAAACCATGTTAATATAGACCTAAAAGAAAAGAGGAGCCTGAAACCAGTAAAGGGTTGCATGTTGTCATAACTATGGGAGCATGCAACTGGAAGCACACTCACTCTATCATAATCAGATGTCACAGCTATCATATTGGTTAGATTGCTTTTTGTGAAGAGCTCTATCCATGGGTGCAACTATGAGTTTGGGAAGAGATGGCTTGAGAACGTGGTTTCGTAAGTAAGATAAAATCGTGTCATTAAAAAAATAGATTATAGAGAGGTCGTATTGGCAATTTCTCAAACAATGAGAATGGGGGGTTTTACATCTAAAAACAATTACGAAACAATTTATAACATTAAATCGAGCAGAGGAAAGAGAGAGCTAATATAGCACATGAAATTTAGAATAACAGATTGTGAATGGATAGATCATTTGAGCAAAAAAAGTGGTGTTAATGTTGGTAAGTAGTTGAAATTTGTTGTTTTAACAATAATATTTATTATGTAGTTCTGTAAACGATAACTAATTTGTTGGGAAACCAATTTTAAGATGTGTGGGATAGGTATATTAAAAAACAAACAAATCAATATTTATAGGGAAGACCTTCTAGCTGGTAAATGGTAACTGTTTTGTTATTTTATGATTAACAGTGATGTATATCCGGTATAATAACTTGTTAACGAGGATGGTTGAGAACTTGGTTTATTACATAGAATAATTGTTAGTGAGAAAATGATAGATTTCAATTTTGTTTGAATGAAAATTTACTCATATTATTTTTGACAAAAAAGAAAAAATAGAGGAGGGAAATATTAGGGAAAGTAGAGTTGAGAAACCGTTTTTCATGGGACTCGCCTTGAATCATAATTTCCAAAACAAATGACTGAATGATAGGAAGACATCACTCACACACGATCACCATTGTGTGTGGTTGTGTCGTTCTTGGAGCAAGCACAGTGCTAGCAGGGATAACATCTCCGTCTTGGCCCATGATTGCATATGTTGAGGTGGAAGTAGCATGTGTCCTTTTTGAAAGAATCGCTTTGAACTTGTGAGCCTTTGCATTAGAATTAACAAAGAGCACACAAAAGGTTTTCACGTTGAAGGGAATATGGATGGAACATAAATATAAGAGGGATAACTAAAGTCAGCCTGGTGTGTGCGTGGTCTCCTCCATCCTTCCCTTCCAGTAACAGCCACCCGTTCCCTGTATTGCGTTTGTTGCCGACTCCCACGATTTCATCCCAGTCGGCTATTCATCAAATCAGTCTTCCTGAAAATAAAAATTAGCAACAATAGGCGTATATCATGTGAAAAAATCAAAATAGTTATCGTGCGCTACATGCACTATTGTTGGGGTGCTACTTTGCTAGGAGATGATGAAAACATAGGACATATAATACCTTTTTCTATTTTTGAAGAGCCATTGAGTCATTTCTTCAATATTCTTCACGACAAAAACTTGTGTTAGATAATATTAAGTTGTCCTGCAATGTTGCTACTTGTGAGAATAAGATGTTGCACAATAAAATGTAATTACACAACAACATTCACAGTGGATTTTGTATAGTAGTGCTCCAAATACTATAGTGAATTGTTATGAGTCAAAAATAGATGAATGAGAAAAAATGACTATGAAAACATGAGTTAATAATAATTGTGAATTACCATGGCATTTTTTTTATTCACTCCAATAAAAGTAAGCACAACAATCCTTTCAAGATAAACTTGTTGAGGACAAACAATTCCATTCTGTTGGTTATAATGTTTACTTGCCCAAAGAATGGGTACTGAGTGTTGTTGACGCCACAACAACAAACAACTACATAGGGCCGACATCTGATTTGAGTAAGAACACATGGATTTAATGCTCTACAACTGAATGGCAAATTATAAATTAAGAATGGAATATAGATGAAGGAAGACGAAGAAAGGGGAAGAATAGTGACACACTACTCACCTGTGGAAGGAGCCGCTCCACAGTATGGAGATCCTTCACACCATGGTGAAAAGAGAGAGGAAATATAGGCTAGAGAAAATGTTAGTAGCCATTATGTGTCCAACGGAACAACATTTTTTTGTGGTTGTCAGATATAACTTTCCAGTTTCCCAATAAGCTTTTTTTCACTGAACCCATGAATATATTTACATGATGGGATCGATGCAACAACCCAAAAAAAAAGTATGCTACTGTCGATCTTTCTCCTCATCTGTTTAGTTTTCGAACAAAATGATATGTGTAGTCAACACCCGAATAAACCCACAGCTGCAGGAAAGCGATTAATTGGCTGTAAAATGATATGTGTAGTCGACACCCGAATAAACCCACAGCTGCAGGAAAGTAATTAATTGGCTGTTCTATTTCTATCAATCTAACATGACTACAGATCCTACTGTAGACGACGCCTGTACTACCTCACAATGTGATGAAAGTATGGTGAGTGGTGGCGGTCAATTCAAAATTTCTGCCAATTGTTTCTTTTCACTATACCCAACACCAGCAACATCAAAAGTTCATACAGGGAGAAGGAGAGGAACACGCCAGCTAGCACCGCTGAAAGGAAACAGACAAAACCAGGTTTTAGTACTGCGACTGAGCGAGAAAGTGTGCATTAACGGCAACAAAAAAAATCCATCATGGAAAGTTGAAACTGGGGCGGAGGAGGATGATCATAGATACATACCCTTTTGGACTCGCCTGGTTCGTGGACCTTGTATATCTCGGCGATAATGGTGTTGGGAAGCCAGGCACCAGGGAAGATACGCTACGAGGAAGACCAGTAGGTAAGGGTTAGGGTGGTGGTGAGACGGCGAAACCTAATTTTTTAGTTCACGGATCGTTCGACCGACAATGTGTGTATGGATAACAGATTTTGAAAAAAAGGGGGAGGAATATAGAGTTTTCTATGGAAATGCGTTGTTTTATTTAAAAAGAAAAAAGAGTGAGCAGCAAACAAGCAAGCCAAAAACTCACGTCATGGAGGTTTACCGGGACGGGTTTCGGCCTCCGTTTGGGCCTCCTGGGCAGCTTGGCACCTGTGATGGAGTAGTAATCCTCCTCGATCTCTTCCCTCGACAGCCCGACCCACAGCTCGACCCTTCTCGGCCTTGCACCCGCTGTCGCACGACGCCTCAACGACCTGCCCTCCGCAGGTGGGTCCTGTCCAGCCACAGTCTCAGCCCCAGCCCCATTCCCATCGTCGTGCGCAGCGATCACGGCCTTGCCGGCGACGGCGTCGTCCTCGATTCCAGCCGCGTCTCCGGAGCCTCGAAAATCGTCGTTGTTAGCCTCTTTCCTATGGGTGTGGGGCCGGATCGGGGGCATCGTCTTCCCTTCGGTCGACGCATGGTAAGGGGGCAGTGTGCGTGAATGGCGGTAGGGTGACGGGGTTGGTGAGTCGGCGGCGGAAGGGGACGGAGGGCGTTGGCTGCATGTGTGGTGCCGCTTTTCCTGTGCGCCCACTGAAGGGATGGGCAAGGGAAGGTACCCGAGTAGGCCTCCAACGCAGATTTTGAGGGCGGAGAAAATGTTGATGATAATGAGGTTGTTGGCAGGATTGGTAGGAGAAGTTGCGAGAGAAGGGGAGAATTCTAAAGCAACTGCAGACACGTCGTTACGTGGGTGAGGAGATAGTGGCAGATTTGAATTTCAAGAGTGAGTTCCGATTGTTCAAATTAAATGGTTTTTTTGAATTAAAAAAGTTGAAAAAAATGTGAGAGCATCTTGAGTGAAAGAGAGCAAGTTTTTGCCACGTTGACAAAATCGTGGTATGTGATTGGTCAATATGACTTTGGACAGGTGTATTTGAACTGCCTGTGAAACTCGTTCTTTTTATAGTAGTATAGATTATTTTTATTTCTCAATCCTCTCGATTACTTCCTTCCTATTTTTATTTCTCTCTTCCACCACCTCCCTTCTCCCTCATCCATTCTCTCACTCATTATTTCTCTTTTCTAGCATAAGCTACACAACAGCAGACCCATCAGAGCATTATCCCATCTCATCACCAATCAGAACGCTCTCCCATGAAGTCTTTCTTTTGGGACAAAGAATAATAGGGTCTATCTTGAGTTTCAAGACTGACCTCAAATATCATTTTTCATGATAATTTGCGATATATATGCTCACTGTTGTGACGATACAGAGTAGACAGAGTCCAAAACACTGCTTGCAAGTTGCAACAGCTTTGGAAGGAGCCAAATAGTATATTGTTGTGGATTTAATGAGTGTAAGACTGGATACATATATAAGCCATGGGAATAGATCAAGGTTGCAAGAGACAATGGCGACGCCCTTATCATGTGAGTTTTACTTAATAATAATATCTTCTGTGCAGAAAAATAATAAAGCTTCCGACTTGATCAAAAGGTTTGGCAATAAAGGAAGTGAAATCTAAAATGAAACACTAACAAATAAAATGAAGACAAAGCATGGAGATAATGCATACTTCAGACTAACTGTGCTATATAATAATATGCTAGGATGATCAGATGGAAGGCTTTGATTTGAAGAATGATGATGGTATAAACCGCTTTACTGTTCTGACTAATGATGATCTTGAAGCTGACTGGGGCATGATCTTCAATTCAAAAGTTGGGGACGACTCTGATTTAAAGGAGGATGATGATGCAAAGGACTGCTCCAACCCAGCATCTGACCAGGACTTCAAGGTCAACTCAGGTTCAATCTCGATTTCTCTGAGCCCCATTAGTGTTGAAGTAGATGTCACATCAACAAACTAAGGCTTGAAAAATGATATAATGCCGTGACTGTTCCTGTCCAATTTGCTCCACCATTCTCTAGAGCAGTACACTATTATGCGTTTTGGTTTCCTTCCCAGAGCAAGAGGGATGCTCTTCAGTTTCGGGCATCCTATCACCCTCAGATGGACAAGATATTTCACATGCAAGGCACAATCTGACATGCATTCCAACAAGGGTAAGCCTTCGAGTGTCAAGTATTCCAGAAGTGGTAAACATTGGTCATGGTCTTTGTGTTGGATGTTTCTACTCGGCTGTAGTAATGTATTTATTGCCCGACATTCATACATTCCAAAAACGCAGAGTTTTCGTAGCATACAGAGGCAATCTACACTGCTGACTTTTCTACATTTGTAAATGTGAAGTTCTTTAAGTGCATAAGAACAATATCAGGACATTCTGAACTTTGACACTGGAAGATCAAACAGTACAAGGAAAAAAATTCTGACATGGAGGAATCGTAATTGACCATTTAACCCTAGGCAACTTCTGATAGACAAATCCCTCAAGTTGGGAGTCTTCCGAGGCAAGCAAGAAAATTTTCTGTTGTCCAACAGAGCACTCTGATCCAAAGAAAGGCTCTTAAGGGAGTGCCAAATATCACTAGAATCAAAATCCTCAAAGTAAGGGAGCTCCAGTTCTTCCAAATATGTAAATTTGTGTAAGTTATCAACATCATCCAGCACACAATTTTTCCCATACTTACTCCTATATACGTTCCCATATCCCCTATATTTGTTCCTTGCATCTTGAAGCCACGGTTTTGCCACATATGTACTCCCATATAAGTTCTCATCGTCGAGTGGTTCCAATTCTTCCGGGCTTGTACTATATTTGTTCTTTAAATCTTGGAGTGCCAGTTTTCCCAGATATGTACTACCATCTAAGCTCTCAGCATCATGTGCTTCCGGATATGTACTCCTATACAAGCATCATGGGGCTCCACTGCTTCCGGATATGTACTCTTATATTTGTTCTTTACATCACAGAATGCCGGTGTTTCCAGATATGTACTGAGCGTACGGAGAAATAAATAATCCAAAGTTATTTGTTCTTTACCTTCAAATCCTCTGTATCCGGAACAATAGAGCTTAAGCGTCTGCAATCGTGCAAGTCCCGTGATAGCTTTTCTCGGGATGCTTGTAAGAAACTCTGTGAAATTAAGATCTAATATCTTTAGTGCAGACAGTTCTGAGAGCTCTATGGGCAACTCTTGGATAAAAGTCCAACTGAGGTTAAGAAACTGCAATAGTTTCAAGTCACAAACGGATATTGGTAGCTGAACTATAGGAAGACCTGTCATGTCTAGAACTACGAGAAAATGCATCCTCCAGAAAACAAAATCGTCGATATGTCTGGTTGACAGTGCAATAATGATTCTCGCACAAACTTTCTTGAGTTCTGCATGGCATGGTGTGTTAGCGGGCTGTCCAATGGAAATTTGATGGGGTAGTCAAGATATTTCGATGAGTCAATGAACAGGGTCTTCAGATGTTTGAAGCTATGAATGTTAAACTCCATTAAAGAATTTATTTGTTCGGCTTTTATCGATAGTCTCTTTTCTCTATACGTTTTTGCGAGGGAATTGATGTCCTCTATGCCGTCACCTACCAAGAAGGACTTGGAAAGATCATGGAAAGTGACAGTCGATGACCAATGAGCTAAAATTCAGTTCTGCTAGAGAGCTGCCATCGTCCACACAATTCCCGGCAGTATTATTCCAGAATATATGTGTTAATCTACAAATGGTGGTATAAACCATGCTTTGCATTCTTAGGGGATCTTCATTTACTCTCTCTAGCAAGAAAGCGTCCATTAGTTCGGCAATAAGTCGCTCTCCTTTTTGAATACCAATTATGCCTTCTCCCATACATAAGCGTATAAGACGGTCCTTGCTGAGTTGCTGATTTTGGAACAATGCACAAAATAATAAAACCATTTTGTGAATGTCAGTCAACATGTCAACGTGAGATCCGATAACATTGAAAACCCAGTCCTCCATGCCAGGGACATAAGTTGGAGATTTTGTCATTGCTTCTCGTGCAGAATGCCACGTGTGCACGTGATATCCAATGTCTTGCATCCCTACCAACTGCAGAAATGGCGAGAGGTATAAACCACCACATCTCTTCACCATCTCTCTGGCCACTTCCTGTAACTTCAAGTATTTCAGAAAAGCTTCATTTGCACCAATTCCATGATATTTGTTTTTTCATGGAAGATGCTTATAACACTCGTGGCGATAACTATTGCGTAATTTGTGTAGCTGCTAGTATCCAAACATTGGACAACAATACAAAGGAAATTTTGATTTTGACCCTTAATGTTGTCTATCAAGAAAACTGCATCTGTTCGAGATTTCTGATTTTTAATCATCTCATTAAAAGGTTTCGCCGAAAACTTTGATGTATCTATATATATCACATCGCTGAAGCGACCAGAGTGAACTGCAGCATTCATAACCTCTGCTAGGAGAGTTTTTTTGCCGATCCCAACAGCACCTGTAAGCATAATGATCGAAATTTCACCTTCTTTCAAGTAGTTCATGACTTCGCACAACTTATCAGCATATAGTGACTCGCCGACGTACGGAATGTTATCCATATATTTCTCCGCCCCTTCTACATATATGTTGCTCTCCGTACTTCGCATTTCTTTTACATGCTGTGTTTCTGTGGTGTCAGCGCGTGCTTCAATCAAATCTTTGTTTGAATTACTTTTCTCTCGTTTCTTTTTTTCCCAATTCGTCACCTTGTCTTCACATCTCGGCCGGCTCGTTGCGTCTCCATTCCAAGCGGCCACCTCTAGCAAAATTTCCCAAGTTTCATAGATTGATGCCTCTACCTGTTTCCAGTACCTTTCAACCTTTCACTGCACTTGTTGCTGTTACCACATTTCAAGAAGCCCTTTATCGGTTCAACCTTTTTCCTCAGTTGTGCTATTCGGGCTTCACGCTGGGTCTACTAAAAAACAGAGAATAGATGACAGTCAAACATGTAAAGCTTAAGCAAATAGGTGACATCATTGTCAATCACCTATAAAATGAATGTCACTTATTAAGAGTTGCCTTTGTGCTATGTAGCCTATGTGGAATGAACGTCATCTATTCAGGCTTTTCAAATTCCAAAGGCTAAAAATATGTGACAGCAGAATCCATCACCCACATAGATTAAATATCATTTACTGATGTCACCTATTTAATGAAAAGTAATAGAAAAAGGCATTATCAAGAAGGTAATAGGTGATTGCACGCATGGCATGCATATATATAATGCATAACCATTATATAAAAGGTGTTATTGTAATTATCGATTTATCCTGTATAGAGAAAATTGCGGTTAGCTTTAGTACACCACACGTTGTGCATAAATTAGTCAAGAGAAATGAAAGTCAATGTGACACCGTATGCTGAATCATCATCTATTTTATTAAAATTCAGAAGTTTACAAAGGGGAGGACATGGCTCGTTGCCGCATATATTACAGAGTTCACAAATATACACCATAGGTGGAATCATCATCTATTTATATTATCTTTTTGTCATTCTTTTATTGTTGCAAACAAACATAGCAGTAGTTGACACATTAACAACAAGGTCTTTGGAAAAATTTCCGTCAGCTGGAGCAAGATCCATGAAGCCGCAAAATACACATGCACTTCTTACTCCAATAGAGCATCTAAGTGACCTGTTAAGCATACCAAATATTTCAAAAACAACAACATAATGTGATTACAAACACGATGCAGTGATCATTCTTCTAATCAGGATACAGTTGGATAAACAAATCTGCCAAACATGCACTTCTTACTCCAATAGAGCATCTAAGTGACCTGTTAAGCATACCAAATATTTCAAAAACAACAACATAATGTGATTACAAACACTATGCAGTGATCATTCTTCTAATCAGGATACAGTTGGAGAAACAAATCTGCCAACTTATTCGAAAACTGCTAGTAGTGTGCTACATGAACCCCAAAAAACTGGCAGCAGATATGGAGTAGAAAACAATTCGAAATAAGCACCCCGAGAGGAATTGCCTATCATCACTCCTTTCTTGTTGCTTACCAGTATAGAAGTGGACACACTAAGAGCAACGTCTTTAGACATTTTCCTTCAGCTGGAGCAAGACCGATGAAACAGTAAAAGACTCATCCACTTCTTACATCAATAGAGCATTTAAGAGACCTGTTGAGTATACTAAATATTTTTACAGCAACATTATATTGTGATTAAAAACACAGGATAACAATCATTCTTTTAATCCGGGTGAAGTTGGACAAATATATCTGTCAACTTGTTACTATTTAGGAAAGTAGTATGTTTCATGAACCCCAGTTTGGAAGCAAACATGGTGTAAAAAGTAATTCAAAAATGGGCAAGTTGAGAGTAACACTTTATTAAATACTTTTATCTTTTAATTTATACCATCGTAATAAAGCTTTCGTGGAACCATATAGTCTCTAAGAGAAGAGACACATAAATCAGAAAGAGATTGAGAAAACAAGATGTGGTAAAAAAAATATAATTAAGACACGGAGCTCCTCCACAGGATTCTCTAGTTCTACATGAATGTAATGCATGCAAATCAATGCAGAGTATAATCATTATGCAAACAATCTAATGATCAATAGAGAATGAAGTGTGGCATAGAAAAGAAGGATGGTGCCATACATACCCAAGACAAGCAGCAAACTTTTAATACTGGAAGACAAAGCTTAAGTAGGATGATCCCTTTCACCCTAGTGCCCCTTCAGAGCATATCCAACCTCAGTGACCGCATCATCCCCAATAACATGTAAAAAGGTATCCTCTATGAGAGGCAAAGCAACAAGTGAAGGAAGTATCAACTTTTGTTGACAATCTCTATGACAACTATTTCACCAATGAGAACTGCTTCGAGTCTGCCTCTCTTTGATGCCTACATAAACATGATATAAGGAGAATGATGGTAATTTCATATTATGAATAAGTATGTTAAGATATTCAATGCGCATACCCTACAACAAGGAAGCATGGACACGTTTCTAGACACGGACACGGACACGGACATGGACACGGGACACGGCAATTTTCTAAAATATAGGACACAGACACGGCGCTGATGAGGGTTATTTTTTTTCTAATATATACATATGTGAGTGTATAATACATGCATGTATAATAGTATTATGAATATTAATGCAAAGGTGTGTTTATGTAAAGTACAAACAATATGAAGTCGACAAATAAACCTGCTGCATTTTTTTAGGTAACTACATTAGATTTTCAGAATGAATAAACACTGATTTATTTAATTTATTAGACTAAAATGTGACTCGTGATATAGAACTCATCTTGGATTTTGAATTTGGACTCTTTTTAAGACATTTGACTTGTAATTTTGATTAGATCTTGCTGTCTTATATGTTCTCAATCACAAGAACATTAGAAGTGGATGTATTTCCAGAATTCACCCTCTGAAATAGGTTACTACTAGAGCAGTTGCTGTACGAAGTGTCCGGGGAGTGTCCGAACCGTGTCCAGCTGTGCCCGGGCTGTAAAAATGACCAAAATGGATAGGATACGGCATAGCCATGTCCAAAACGTTTTGGGCCGTGTCCGGGAAGTGTCTGTGTCCAAGATGTGTCAGACACGGACACATGAGTTGTATAGAAGTGTCCGTGCTTCCTAGCCCTACAGTAAACATAAAAAAAGACCTTCAAAACACTTTCATCATGCTTAAAGATTCTAGTGCAGTAGATGAGGAAACAAACGTTGTGCATCTCATGTGAAGTAATTGAAATTCAATCAAGCATATAAGGGAACACGCCTCATGTCCAACATGTGTTATACTTCAAAGTCATTTTGGCAAGCCATTGCAGCTAGTTCCTGCTCATGTGTTTGTGGATAGCGATGTCATGGACTCTAAAGAATTAGCTCTTAAATTGTCTTTGAAGTTAGAAAAGGGTATCTCGGGCTCCCCTAGGTGATTTACTTATTATACCTAGAGGTTGTCTCCTAGAAATTGATTCTTGTTAATTTTGTTGTATAGTTAGCATAGTGTTTTTTGGCCAAGTGTTATTCATGTGCTTTTTGGCTACTACATCACTCTTACATGAATATTTAGGGTGTAGGACATCTAAAATACACATATATATGTGATATATGTGATATATTATATATATAATGTAGAAAGAAAGAAAAATAATGCAGTGCCAAGGCAGCCTAGGTACCCTAGACGTCCACTCAATCTAGGCCACCACATGGACGTCCCAACAATTATGATTGTTAGGAACGAAAAGTATTTTGAGTTTATTTACAGGATTAAATGGTGTAAATATTAAATTTGATTACATCCAAGAGTTTGTATAGTAGTATATCAACCCCACATGTTTTAAGAAAAAAAGGATTAGGAGAGATATTGCTATGTACAGAACATGTACAATGTTTAGTAATAATAAAAAATATACATTGCCTTGCAACAAATACGAAAGACATTAAAGGTTTGGATGCTACACACAGTAGAAGGATTTGGCTAGATTTGAATTGTAAGAAGTATATTTTCAAAACCAAACATGTACTAGTTACAACTAATAGTATTTCAGTTCTAACAAGTATTTTTAAAATTGCTCGGTGCTCTCCCATATGTGATCACATATATGGTCCAGCCACCTAGGAAAACCACATATGGGGAAATGGCGTCCTAAGCCGTTATCAATTGATTAAGCGTCGCTTACCCATTTATGAGGTGGCATACTTCTGATTTTTGTTTGGGTGGAGGACGAAAAGGAAGAGGAAGAAGAAGACAAAGAGGGAAAACATGAGAGGGGGCAGAAGCCCACATGTCATCCGCATTAGTAGAGGTGGGGTCAAGGCTGAGCATCTTCGACCACAATAGTAGCTGTTAAATTGTTGATGTTGGTGATCACCACATAGGTCGTCAATGAGTTCTCCTTACCACGGTACCACTGCAACAGTTGCTTCTCATCGGGACATGCCCCCGGTAGCTGCTTGTTTTGGTCTTTGCTACCGATCATAGAAGCGGTGTGACAACTTTGAGGATTTCTATGTCTTGGTTGAGGGGAGTGTTGAGGAGGAGGTCAAGGGTAGTCCGGAGAGGAGGGTGAAACAAGGATTTGGGACACAGGTTTGGCTTAGGGCTGACTGGCTGAAATTATTTAGCTTGTTGCATTTTTTGTAGTTTAGACACAAGTGGACCTGGTCATGAGTGACTAGCTCCATTAGACACTAAGCTTTTTATATCACATTTACATATGCATATATAAACTAAACAATTGATTTTAATATACAAATATATGTAAGTGGTATGTAGATTAAATATGTTATTAATGTATCAAAATTATTTAACTATATATAACTATACTCCCATAAATCGCTCACTCTATTTAGTACCCTCTCCACACGTAGAACACAACATTTTTAAGCCATGGTTCCAACAAAGTATTCCTCCTTTACCAAGTACAGAAAAGGATTTGGATATTACTAAAAAATTAAATTGTATTTTTGGGAAAAACATCAAATATTTAGGAGCCACAAGTGTGGGCAATTCACTTATTGTTTGTACTAAATATGTTGGTAATTGGTGCCAAAAGACAAGGACACGTCTTAATTTCCTATATAAGAACACCATTGTTAAGAATTCATTATTACAATGGCACATAACATAGACCAACACCAAAAATATTGATAGTGAGGATGATAAAAGAAAGGGGATATAGAACTACTCACAAATCGCAATGTCATTCTTCCATCTTGTTAGACCTCTAGAACCCCACCTTGCATGCAGTACCCATTAAATATGAACTGGGGAAGAAAAATGAAGACCATCAGTAAGTTGCAAGACAAAGCAGCAAAAAGATAATAGCAATGGAGAAGCTGAGGCTGTATTGAAATAGAAGATCTTCTCTAATCCATCCTGAAGTCTCTCTACTATTCACAATGGAAGGTGCAAATGGGGAATGATGCTGCGGAAGGGGGAAATTAAAGAAGTTATGCTCGTCTCCAATATATATTAATGCCCATGGCCCGATGCTAAATTCTAAAACTGCTATAGTCTAGATTAGCAAAATAATAGGAGCACATTGGAATATGGGAAGAATGACATGTTCCAAACAAAAAGAAAATTAATTAGAACAATGAAGAATGGCTTATAAGCCGCATAGGTAGATAGGTACCCTTACCATGGTGTCTGCAGGAGCTTCCTAGCTTTTCTTTTCAACTCCATCTTAGTGTGCACGTCAACCATAAATTCATGGTTTACATTGGTCCTTGAGACCAGGGGATCCTGGAAGTCAAAAAACATAGCTTGTACTTTAATCAATGGAATATTAACACAAACACTCAAACAGAACAACAGATCAGAACGAAACTACTATAAAAACAGCCAACCCTCAATCGGTTTCCTCTTCCCTCCTCGCCCTCTAATTTCTATCGTTTCCACCTCAAGACTTTTTGCCTCCTCCTTGGGCACAATCATAGTCGGTGTCCCATTCTCGAAATTCGACCACACCTGCTCCATCTTCACGTACTTAGGCAGTTTGAACCTGTTGGGAAATTTTTGTTGCTCCGTGATGCCAGCCATAGCATTTTCCCTCATTCTCGCTACTCCTCTGGCCACTAAAATGGAGCACTCACCCACCCTCAATGTTGACCTTCAGATCCTACCACCACTAGAGTTTCAAACATGAATATCAGAGAAAACGAGTAAAATTCACAGCTTGAGGGACCCGTCCGACTTGGCCATCCAACTCCACCAGCGGTTTGTTCAGCTTTGGCATTGAATGATTTGCACGGTGACTGGCACTGCCCATCTCGCCCAAAACATATATTCTGTAGCAGAGTTCGAGCAAAAGGAGATCGGGGGGGGGGGGGGGGGGGCGCTCTGCGATGACGCGGATCCAAAAGGGAAGGGGAGGGGTGGGTGGAACTGGAAGCCGAAGCGGTTGGGAGTCGAGAGGGGCGGGTCGGGGAGGGGGAAGACGCAAAGTCAGATGTGGGTGCGCGGAGCCAAGAGCAGGAAGACGCAACAGCAACGTAGAGGAGGCAAAGTCAAAGGAGCGGTGGGGTTGGAAGTCGCAAAGTCGAGGGGGCGGAGGCGGCGGAGGAGTCGGAGGTGAGGAGTCGGAAGGGGAACCGCGTATGCGCGAGTGGTAAAAGTGGGAATGATGTATTGACTGGGTTTGACATGGAAAATTGTGTAGCTTTTCCCACATTTTTTTCATTTTGACTATGTCCTCATGTTATGAGAATGAGAGGGGGAAATTCATTTTCAATCAATATCTCATGTCCTAACATTTAACAATTTAAAGAAACGTGTTTGAAGATCCAACAAACATTGAAGAGCACCATTTTCATTTAACTTGAGCTATGTACTTTGAGTTTATTTGTAGTCGTATGTATGATCTTTGTGTATATTAATTAAACTTACCATCGTATCTTCCTACCTTCATTGGTATGCATATTAATCAATTTCTTTTCCCTTCATTTGCTTCACTCGTACATCACATGCACTTATTTTAATAATATAAGTTTTCTTCATCTCAAAATATTTTTACTCCTCTCGTTTACTTTTTGATCTTTTTTCATTAGTAAGACTCATTTCTTACTCAATATTTCTAGTTATTATATAAAGTTCTATTTCATATAAAATTATCATACGATAACTAATTTCATCTAACTTTAGTACTTGAAGAAATAATCAATCATTAAAATAAATCAATCATACTATTTCTAAATTATTGAACATTATCATGAAGAACAAGAGCTCCAACAAGAAAAGCATGAAGCCCTATATCCAAATGTTGTCAAATAACCCAAAAATACCCTCCCTTGCTTGCTCTAGTTCACGTTATGTCAAAGAAAGTGAAAATAAGAGATCTTTGGGTAATTAGGGGGTTTCTTAGGTGTTCTGTCCTGTATATATATCTCCTCATATCAATTGTCAATTATATACATATACAAACACAATGTAAATCTGGCATGCATCGGTATAGAAAACTGATGCTAGAGATACTTATCCGAAAGAAAAAAAATCCAGCCTCATTGACGACTTAGTCGTCGGTCACAGAGAGCTAAACCAATGACTAAGGTAGTCTTGTTCATCTCTTGCCCCTCAGATTTCAATTGAATGGAGGCACAATTGTCTTCTACCTTTTACCTTCAGACATTGTTCCGTGTGAACAATGCTTCAATTTTGCTGACTCTATTCTCTCTCATCTCTCCATGATTCTTCACACTTCCATCACCAATGAATTCTTGGGATGATTGCATACTCATTTATCCCCACTTTCCTAGATTGTTCTCCTTCCAGTAAAAATCTCTATATTAACCCTGAAGACCCCTTTTTCGTCAAGTTCATATATGTAAATCATACCTATAAAGTGTGCACCCCTAGCGTTGTCGGTTGGAGAAAAATTGTTTCCCATGCTCAATTTTCCTAAAAGTGATCACATCCCTTATAGCAAACTCCAACTTAAAAAATGAGGAAGGTCCTCACACAACAAGTCACTCAAATTTCATTGAGCATAAGACCAGACCCTCATTATGTGAGTGCCCTCTCGAGATAAGTGAGAGAAAGCTGATTTTGAAAGATCATCACAAGACAAAGCCCCATTAGGCCACTGTCAGTTTGCAAGAATTGTTGTTGGAGGCGAGTCGTCTACACAAGCCGCTGCCAAGGAACAATTTTCCTCACAAGTCCAAGGCCCATTAGCCTTAGAATGATCACAAAAGATATGTGTATAAGTTTGGGGATGACCATCAGGCCAATGTCACTTTATGAATGACTCTTAGAATGACTTAATATGACTCTTAGCAACAATTTCTCTAACATGTCTCCTTTGTGAATTGTCAAATAAATGTAATGGTATATCCCCACAAAAATGCATTTGGGAGGAGCCATGGCCCATATCATGATAGTATCCTCTCATAGCAAGTCCCTTGAATTGTATTTTGCGGAGCTACGACCCAAATATTGATAGTATTCTCTCACAACAAGTCCATAGAAAATGCATTTGCGAGGAGCCATGGACCATATCTCATTAGAATGTCCTCTCCCAACAAGTCCCTTGAAATGCATTTGTGAGGAGCCATGACCCATATCATGACAATGTCCTCTTAAACCAAGTCCGTGAAAATACTTCAGGGAGAAGCTAGGGTCTGTATCATGATAGTGTCCTCTCACAACAAGTCCCTGGAAATGTTTTTACCAGAGATGTATATATATGTATTGTCATCTTAACTATTCATAAAGGGCACATTTATTAGTTTGGGGATGGTTAGAGCACAGGCGGTTGGGTGCTAGTGATAGCCCCTTCCAGCTTATAGAACTGTTGTTGGAGGTGAGTGGTCTACACAAGCCGCTGCCAAGGAATAGTTTGCCTCACAAGATAAAGGCATGTTATCTTACAATGATCACAAAAGATAAGTGTATAAATTTGGGGATGATCATCTTGCCAATATCACTTTATGTAGAATGACTTAAAATGACTCTCAACAGCAATTTCTCTAAAATGTCTCCTTTAAGGATTGTTAAATAAATTTAATGGTACATCCCCACAAAAATGCATTTGGGAGGAGGCATGGCCCATATCATGATAGTATCCTCTCATAGAAAGTCCCTCGAATTGCATTTTTGAGGAGCTACGACCCAAATCATGATAGTATTCTCTCTCAGCAAGTCCATAAAAAATGCATTTGTGAGTAGTCATGGCCATATATCATGAGAATGTCCTCTCCCGGCAAGTCCTCTGAATGCATTTGCAAGGATTCATGACCCATATCTTGACAATGTCCTCTCACACCAAGTCCATGAAAATACTTATGAGAGAAGATAGGGCCCATGTCATGATAGTGTCCTCTCACAACAAGTCACTATAAATGTTTTGATTAGAGATGTGTATATATGTATTGTCATCTTAACTATTCATAAAGGACACATTTATGAGTTTGGGGATGGTTAGAGCATGGTCAGTTGAATTGTAGCGATAGCCACTACCAGTTTGCAAAAACTTTTATTGGAGGTGAGTGGTCTACACAAGCCTCTACTAAGGAATAGTTTGCCTCACAAGACAAAGGCCCATTAGCCTTATAATGATCACAAAAGATAAGTGTATAAATTTGGGGATGATCATCATGCCAATATCACTTTATGTATAATTACTTAAAATGACTCTCAACAACAATTTCCCTAACACGTCTCCTTTAAGAATTTTCAAATAAATGTAATGGTACATCCCCACAAAAATGCATTTGGAAGGAGGCATGGCCCATTTCATGACAGTATTCTCTCATAGCAAGTCCCTTGAATTGTATTTTTGAGGAGCTACGACCCAAATCATGATAGTATTCTCTCACAACAAGTCCATAAAAATGCATTTGTAAGGAGTCATGGCCCATATATCATGAGAATGTCCTCTCCCAGCATGTCCCCTAAAATCCATTTGCAAGGAGCCATGACCCATATCATGACAATGTCCTCGCACACCAAGTCTGTGAAAATACTTATAGGAGAAACTAGGGGCCATATCATGACAATGTCCTCTCACAGCAAGTCGTTGGAAATGTTTTGATAAGAGACGTGTATATATGTATTTCCATCTTAACTATTCATAAAGGACACATTTATGAGTTTGGGGATGACTAGAGAATGGTCGGTTGGGTTCATGTGATAGTCACTTCCAATTTGCAAGAATTGTTGTTGGAGGTGAGTGGTCTACACAAGCCGCTACGAAGGAATAATTTGCCTCACAAGACAAAGGCCCATTAGCCTAATAATAATCATAAAAGATAATTGTATAAAATTTGGGGATGATCATCATACCAATATCACTTTATGCATGACTCTTAGAATGATTTAAAATGACTCTCAATAGCAATTTCTCTAACACGTCTCCTTTGTGAATTGTCAAATAAATGTAATGGTACATACCCAAGAAAATGCATATGCGAGGAGGCATGGCCCATATCATGACAATATCCTCTCATAGAAAGTCCCTTGATTGCAATTTTGAGGATCTATGACCCAAATCATGATAGTATTCTCTCACAGAAATTCCATATGAAATGCATTTGTGAGGATCCATGGCCTATATATCATGTCCTCTCCCAATAAGTCCCCTAAAATGCACTTGCGAGGAGCCATGACCCATATCATGTCAATGTCCTCTCACACCAAGTCTGTGAAAACACTTTTAGGAGAAGCTAGGGCCCATATCATCACAGTGTCCTCTCACAGCAAGTCTCTGGAAATATTTGATCAGAGACGTGTATATATGTATTGTCACCTTTATGAGTTTGGGGATGATTAGAGCATGGTTGGTTGTGCGCTTTCGATAGCCACTACCAGTATGTAAGAATTGTTGTTGGAGGTGAGTGGTCTACACAAGATGCTGCCAAGGAATAGTTTGCCTCACAAGACAAAGGCCCATTAGCCTTGCAATGATCATAAAAGATAAGTGTATACATTTGGGGATGATCATCATGCCAATATCACTTTATGTGAAATAACTTAAAATGACTCTCGGTAGCAATTTCTCTAACACGTCGCCTTTAAGAATTGTCAAATAAATATATTGGTATATCTCCACAAAAATGCATTTGGAAGGAGGCATGGCCCTTATCATGACAGTATCCTCTCATAGTGTGGTGTCATGATCAGTGTTACACATAGGCTTCACGACCAACCCACAACACAACGTCGTGATCCACTCTCACAACACAACGTCGTGACCACAACAAATGCAGTGTCGTGATTAGACCAAAATGAAGTGTCACGTCCAGAAGCAGAATGGACCATCACTACTGAAACAAGGCCAACCATCACAACCAAAATAACACCAACTATCTCGACCTCAAATACACATGGTGCACACCTTTCTCGACCCAAAACACAAGAGAAATGATAGTCTTGACCAAAACAAGACCCAACAATAAGAACACCAACATCATCAAGGTCAAAACTCATAGATTTAAGATCATCAAACCCTAAAATGAGCACTGATGCATTTCTACCAATGGTGTCACACACTACCTAATTAGAGTTTAAATAGATGCAACCCCGCAAATAGACACACAAGATGGATCTTTCAAAATTTATATATGGATCTAGTCTGACACACTGCTTAACTAATCACACGTGCCCGCAAGCGCACAAGGTCGTGATGTGATATAGGCAAGTGGCAAGAGTAGGGTAATTCCTCAGAGAGAGGGGATACTAGATATAAGTTAATGTGAGCTATGTTCCTAAAGCAGAGAGTAAGGTTTGAGGGTTTAAAGGTTGGTTTTAGTTGATTATGCTTCGATTGCAATTAATTATCAACAAGAAAGAAACTAGATCTCACAACACAAAATGCATTTGGGAGGTGTCAGGGCCCATATCATGATAAATGTTATCTCACAGCAAGTCCCTAAAAATGCATTTGGGAGGAGCCATAGTATGAGTCTCCTATCGGTTTGTTGAGCCTTGGCAAAGGCCATGAAGGGAAAAGCACCTTAAGGAGTTGGTCCATGATGAGTTAAAAGCTCCTTGCAAAAAGTGTATCAGTTTGCCTTATTGATGAGATAAAGATGAGATAACTTATCCAACAAGATAAAGGATGACTAAAATATCACCTCTAGATTATCCTCAAGACTCTTGCATAGCAAGATATGTATGTGTGCATGAATGGACACGTGTCAACCATGCATGGACACGTGTCATCTAGTAGCATGAGGTGAAGACACCTCTTATACACTTTATCTCATGAACCCAAGTATATATACTTCACCTTCCACCTACTTATGGAAGTTTATGAACCCCACAAACCTCCTCCTTGGAGATATCATGCATAGCCCCTTAGATATCATCCAAAGTATCTCAAAGAGCAAGGGGAGCTTGAGCATCAAGCTTAAGGTGAGGCTTTGGTCATCTTCAACCTTGGTTGAAGTGATGTCGGGTTCAAACGTACAAACTAGTACCTCTAATCTGATATGGTTATGTACAAACATCACTTGCACAATATGCTTATGAGTGTATATCTCCTTGCACGATATGGAGATGAAGTTCACACCTTGAACACGATATGGTGTTAATCATACACCTTTTTCATGATAGGAAGTCAAGCAAGGGCTCCATGCACGATATCATGTTGAGTATACACTTCTAAAAGTAGATATGCTAAAACCCTAGTTTGGGTAACCTGATATAAGTAAGATAAGCAAGTACCTCTTGCACGATATGATCATGTAGTACACACCTGGCACACGATATCTTGAAGCATGTCACTGAATATGCTTTTAGGAGGAACTAGGGCCCATATCATGATGGTGTCCTCTCACACTAAGTCTCTGAAAATGCATTTGGAAGGATCCACATCCCATATCATGACAATGTCCTCTCACAACAAGTTGCTGGAAATGCATTTAGGAGGAGTCATATCCCATATGATGACAATTTCCTCTCACAACAAGTCTCTAAAAATACATTTGGGAGGAGCCATGACTAACATCATGTTGGTGTCCTCTCACAGTAACTCCCTAAAAATAGATTTGTGAGGAGCCAAGGCCCATACAATAACGGTGGGATCTCACAAAAAGTCCTTGAATATACTTTTGGGAGGAGACATAGCCCATATCATAACAATGTCCTCTTGCAGCAAGTACCTCAAAATATATTGGGAGGTGTTAGGGCCCATATCATGACAATTTCCTCTCATAATGTGTCCTTGAATATGACTTTTTGAGGAGCTAGGCCTCATAGTGTGACAGTGTCCTCTCACAACAAGACCATAAAAGTGCATTTAGGAGGAGCCACATCTCATATCATGACAATATCCTCTCACATTAAGTCTCTAAAAATACATTTGGGAGGAGCCACGACTAATATCATGGCAGTGTCCTCTCATAGCATGCCCTTGGAGATGATATTGTGAGGAGACATGTCTATATATGGTGCCCTCTCACAGAAAGTACCTGATAATGCATTTGAAAGGAGCTACATCCCATATCACGAGAATGTCCTCTCACAACATATCGGTGGAAGTGTGTTTGGGAGGATCTGTGACCAATATCATGAGAGTGTGCTCTCACAACAAGACCCTAAAAATAAATATTTGAGGAGCCATGGCCCATATCATGATGGTGTCGTCTCACAGTATGTCGTTGAATATGCTTTTAGGAGGAACCAGAGCCCATATCATGATGGTGTCCTCTCACACTAAGTCTTTGAAAATGCATTTGGAAGGAGCCACATCCCATATCATGACAATGTCCTCTCGCAACAAGTCACTAGAAATGCATTTAGGAGGAGTCATATCCCATATGATGACAATGTCCTCTCACAACAAGTTGCTAAAAATACATTTGGGAGGAGCCACAACTAATATCATGTCGGTGCCCTCTCACAGCAAGTCCCTAGAAATAGATTTGTGAGGAGCCAAGGCCCATATAATAATGGTGTTCTCTAACAAAAATTCCTTGAATATACTTTTGGGAGAAGACATGGCCCATATCATAATAATGTCCTCTTGCATCAAGTCCAACAAAATGTATTGGGAGGTGTCACAGCCCATGACATGACTATGTCCTCTCACAAAATGTCCTTGCAAATGAATTTGTGAGAAGCTAGGACTCATAGTGTGACAGTGTCCTATCACAACAAGACCATAAAAGTGTATTTTGGAGGAGCCACATCTCATATCATGACAATATCCTCTCACATCAAGTCTCTAAAAATACATTTGGGAGGAGTCACGACTAATGTCATGACATTGTCCTCTCATAGCATGTCCTTGGAGATGATATTGTGAGGAGACATGTCCATATAATTATGGTGTCCACTCACAACAAGTACCTAAAAATGCATTTGAGAGGAGCTACATACCATATCACGAGAATGTCCTCTCACAACATATCGTTGGAAGTGCATTTGGGAGGATCTGTGACCAATATCATGACAGTTTGCTCTCACAACAAGACCCTAAAAATAAATGTGTGAGGAGCCAGGGCCCATATCATGATGGTGTCGTCTCACAGCATGTCGCTGAATATACTTTTTGGAGGAAAATAGGGCCCATATCATGATGGTGTCCTCTCATACTAAGTCTCTAAAAATGTGTTTGGAAGGAGCTACATCCCATATCATGACAATGTCCTCTCGCAACAAGTCACTTGAAATGCATTTAGGAGGAGTCATATCCCATATGATGACAATGTCCTCACACAACAAGTCCCTGAAAATACATTTGGGAGGAGCCACAACTAATATCATGTCGGTGTCCTCTCACAGCAAGTCCCTAGAAATAGATTTCTGAGGAGCCAGGGCCCATATAATTATGGTGTGCTCTCACAAAAAGTCCTTGAATATACTTTTGGGAGGAGACATGGACCATATCATAACAACGTCCTCTTACATCAAGTCCCACAAAATGTATTGGGAGGTGTCACGGCCCATGACATGACTATGTCCTTGAAAATGAATTTGTGAGGAGCTACGCCTCAGAGCATGACAGTGTCCTCTCACAGCAAGTCCCTAGAAATGCACTTTCGGAGGAGCCATATCTCATATCATGACAATATCCTCTAACATCAAGTCTCTAAAAATACATTTGGGAGGAGTCACAACCAATACCATGGCAGTGTCCTCTCATAGCATGTCCTTGGAGATGATATTATGAGGAGACATGTATGTATCATTATGGTGTCCACTCACAGCAAGTACTTGAAAATGCATTTGAGAGGAGCTACATCCCATATCACGAGAATGTCCTCTCCCAACATATTGCTGGAAGTGCGTTTGGGAGGATCTGTGACCAATATCATGAGAGTGTGATCTCACAACAAGACCCTGAAAATAAATGTGTAAGGAGCCAGGGCCCATATCATGATGGTGTCATCTCACAACATGTCGCTGAATATGCTTTTAGGAGGAACCAGGGCCCGTATCATGATGGTGTCCTCTCACACTAAGTATCTGAAAATGCATTTGGAAGGATCCACATCCTATATCATGACAATATCCTCTCACAACAAGTTCCTAAAAATACATTTGGGAGGATCCACGACTAATATCATGTCGGTGTCCTCTCACAGCAAGTCCCTAGAAATAGATTTGTGAGGAGCCAGGGCCCATATAATAACAATGTGCTCTCACAAAAAGTCCTTGAATATACTTTTGGGAGGAGACACGGCCCATGTCATAACAATGTCCTCTTGTAGCAAGTCCCTAAAAATATATTGGGAGGTGTCGGGGCCCATATCATGACAATTTACTCTCATAATGTGTCCTTGAAAATGAATTTGTGAGGAGCTAGGCCTCATACCATGACATTGTCCTCTCACAGCAAGACCATAAAAGTGCATTTAGGAGTAGCCACATCTCATATCATGAGAATATCCTCTCACATCAAGTCTCTAAAAATACATTTGGGAGGAGCCACGACCAATATCATGGTAGTGCCCTCTCATAGCATGTCCTTGGAGATGATATTGTGAGGATACATGTCCCTATCATTATAGTGTCCTCTCATAGCAAGTACCTGAAAATGCATTTGAGAGGAGCTACATCCCATATCACGAGAATGTACTCTCACAACATATCGCTGGAAGTGCATTTGGGAAGATCTGTGACCAATATCATGACAGTGTGCTCTCACAATAAGACCCTGAAATTAAATGTGTGAGGAGCCAGGGCCCATGTCATGATGGTGTCATCTCACGTCATGCATCATGATGGTGTCGTCTCACAGCATGCATGTTGCTAAATATGTTTTTAGGAGGAACCAAGGCTCGTATCATGATGGTGTACTCTCACACTAAGTCTCTGAAAATGTGTTTGGAAGGAGCCACATCCCATATCATGACAATGTCCTCTCGCAACAAGTTGCTGGAAATGCATTTAGGAGGAGTTATATCCCATATGATGACAATCTCCTCACACAACAAGTCCCTAAAAATACATTTGTGAGGATCCTCGACTAATATCATGTCAGTGTCATCTCACAACAAGTCCTTAGAAATAGATTTGTGAGGAGCCAGGGCCGATATAATAACGGTGTGCTCTCACAAAAAGTCCTTGAATATACTTTTAGGAGGAGACATGTCACACCCCGATCTCACACTAACCACTAATCACGAGATTAGGGCGCGATGGAGGGATTATCACATAAACAAATCACTGAGAACTTTTTCTTTTTGAAGCCTCGTAATGATATCCGGATTATTGCTGTAAACTAAAACATAATAAAACTTTTGCGGAAGCATTTCAATTAAACTGGCTAGAGAACATAAACAGAGTTTACAACATGTAACATTGTTTAACAGAAAGTAAAACATAACAGTTAATTTACATCTTTTACTCATTCGCCATACATACTCTCTCTCACCCACACCATGTCCCAAGGACCGAGGGGAAAGGATTAAGAGACCTCTAACTAAACTAACTACATATACCTTCTACAGACTAAGCGTTAGGATGAAAGGATCCTTCAGATTCCTGCTGCTGGTGATGACCTGAAAATGTTTTGAGTAGAGGTATGAGCCTACTCGCTCAGTGAATAGCATTTCACTTAGCTATCACTAAACAACTCATCAGGTTTATAAATTGAAATAAAACATAAGTACAATACTAAGCAGGTCAGTTCTAATAACATAACAGATTTGCAGGATATAATCACATTTCCATGCAACAACAGATAATTTAAACAAATAACAGATATAAAGAATTGGCACAAAAGTTCGGATCTCTTTAACACATTAATTTATTGTGATCCTATATGATTACATATTTATATTATTATGCCCTAATCATATGCAGTGTACTCTGCATATGAAGATCCGTAGCGAACTACGATCCCACCGTACAAGACTTAGCGACACACCCGGGAAATGTTAAGTCTGACGCCAGCCCTGCTCTGCCACAGGACCCCAGGCTCATCGGCCTTCAGGCTCATCGGCCTCACTGCACTACATCGAGTGCTCTAGACTCCTCCTCTAACCTGAGTACACAAGCGGAGAGTCTCACGGGGTTACCTCCATGACATCGCACGGATCTTGTTGCAATAACCCCCAATTTTCTCCAGTGCCACCGTGACATCGCACGCGTTATTGTTGGACACTGCCTCTCTATCCTCGTGTCTCCATGACATCGCACGGATAATGTTGCAACACAAGTTTCACCCCTAAGAAGCAGATCTGTCAAAGGGGTTCTACGGTGTTAGGGCACCTAAGTCTATTAACTGATTAACATATAACCATTTAAATAGGAATATCACATTTACTGATTTCATATCAGATCACAATACACTGTCATTCTAAACTGACAGAGCAATATATTCCAAATCATTGTAATTTCTGAGAAATTCTCATACCATGCATTCAGACAAATTAGAAATGCATAAATAACCCAACTTATTTCAATTTGGCACATACATAGCGAATTTACGCAATTGAACATCTTATTGCACAAATTAAAGAAATTTACTTCACATACGAGAAGCATACTCAACTTTTGTCAATTCTCTAAAATTCTCGAAAAACATGCACATTAACCCAAATCTTGGTTTGTGCATCACTTAACTCAATTAAGAGTTAATTACATTTCACAATATAATTTAATAACAATACTTGAGAATTTCTGGTAATATTTCAGAGAAATGTGCCATTTCATGTAAATATCAATTTACACATATTAACGTCAAAAGCTATATGCAATTAGGGTTTTCATGCATATTTTATTTATTCATATCTACTTTGAAATCGTACATCTGATAATTTATCAGAAATCTTCATTTTTTTGGGTTCATACCCAAATTATACCATTTTCAGACATGAATTTCTAATTTCAACATTCAAATGAGCAATTTAGGTTCCAATGAACCATATAAATCTACCGATTCAATCCACACTGATCAATTGCTAAATTTAATCATATAACAGCGTCTAGAAGCAATTTATGAAATAAAAAGTCGGGCGATGCCAAACGCTGCCCGACGCCTGATAACGCCTGTTATCAGCGTAATTCGCGTACAAAATAGAAAATATTCCAACACCTGAGTTTATTAATGATAAATAAATGAAATCCTACTCACAGCGGATTGGAATGTTCGGATTCGTCCGGGGATGCGTTCAGGGTCTGATTCCGAGCAAAATTTGATTGTCTTCTTCCTTTGAATAAATTCTTCACTGTTCCTATTCACGGAACAGGAACTTCACGCTCCAAATCAGAAATCGTCGCTTGATGCTAATATAGGCTGAATTGATGGTGGTTTGTGGTTTAATCCTCCTAGCCGAGATCCAAATCTTAGATTAGGAGCTTTGGCCGCCCCAAATCCACCTCCTCCAGGCCACGCACGGCCGCTGTGCAAGCTGCAGCTTGCCGCAGCCAAGCTGCTATGCGGCAGCTAGCTTAGGAAGGTAGGAAGAGTGGATGGTGGGAGAAGAAGAAAAGAGGAAAGAAGAAGAGAAGAAGAAGAGAAGAAAGGTAACCGGAACAAATCTGGAAATCGGCCTACTGATCGCTCTGCGATCGCCTGCGGAGCTGCACTCCTGTGCGCCGCCTCCAACAAAACGAAATGAATCGGATAATCAACTGGAAATAAAGGAAGGTTTATAAAGAAAATATTTGGAAATTTTGCAATTTCAACCCTGAAATCGGAAAAGATCATAACTTTTGACTCGAAAGTCCAAATCAGGTGATTTCTTTTGCATATTTTCAAGAATGAGGCCCACTACAAACCCAAGGCATAAAAACAAGCTAATTACATTGTTTTACTGATTCAAAATTCCAATTGCATCCAGTTATTACTTTACTCAAATTAATCATCTTAATTATGCACTAATTGATTTTATGTGCTTGATTCAACTAAATCAAGTTAATGATTCAATCTCAACTATTGATTCACATCTTAGCTTATCTTAATTAATCATGATGTTTAACAAAATACTTAGCACTAATCAAGGTATTTCACGCTAATCGAGGTACTTATTAGTTAACTTAGTTATGGGTCATAACAATCTCCCTCCCTTATAAGAATTTCGTCCCGAAATTCCTAAAAGAGAAAAGAAACTTGTTACGCAAATCTATCCCAAAACTCCCATGTGGCTCTCTCTAGGTTGTAGTTTCTCCACAAAACCTTCTCTAAGGGTATCACATGATTTTGAGTTTCTTGATCCTCTGATCAACTATCTGCATTGGTCCCTCAACCTAGGACACATCTGATCTGATTCCAGATCAACCCACAAAACATTGTCTTTCCAGAACTGTTATAACAGTATCTCAATTTATGGTAATTACCGAGAAATTGTCATACTATACATGCAGACAAACTAAAATTCTTAAATAAACAGAATGCATGTCAATTTGGTACTCAAATAAAATCATGCAATTTAACTGTTAAACATCATCACATCTCATAATGAAAATTGATATCAAAATACTTGATTCATCGTACACCCTATCCTTAGGGTTTCATTTGCCTTATTCATTCATCACATGCCAACACCCTATTCTTAGGGTTATCTCATTCACTTGTCACATGGCAACACCCTATTCTTAGGGTTTCCGTTATCTCATCTGTTTGATTGCAATTCAAATCACAATACGGTATCATTCTAGAACTGGCAGAGCAGTATATTCAAAATCATTGTAATTACTGAGTAATCTTTATATCATGCATGCAGGCAGATTTAAAATTCATAAATATCCCAAACTCAAATCAATTTTGGCACATACATACTGAATTCATGCAATTGAACCTCTTATTACACCAATAAGAGTAATTTACTTCACCTATAAGAAACCATCTGTAATATTTTTCAATTATCTGAAATTTCTCGAAGAACGTGCATATTAACCAAATTCCTGGTTTATGCATCACATAACTCAATTAAGAGTTGCTTACAAAACATAACACAAATAATTAATAGTACTTGAGAATTTCTAATATTATCTCAGAGAAACGTGCCAATTCATGAAAATGTTAAGTCATACCCATTAACATAACAGGAAGCATGCAACTAGGTTTATTTGTATATTTTAATGTTAATGTACTTCCTTGAAATCATGCACCTAATGATTTACCAAATCTGTATTGTCTGGGTTTATACCCAAACCGTACCATTATCGTTGTGTATTTCTAATCTCAACATTCACATTAGGTAAGCTCTATAAGACTTAAATATTCATTCTTACTTTCACCGAAAAGCAAAACACATGCTCTCAGCATGTCCTCAAGAGTCTGAATGGTTCTCTCAGACTAGCCATCCGTCTACGGATGAAAAGGTTACACTGAATCTTAACTTTGTGCCCGAAGCACGATGCAACTGTTTCCACAACCTAGATGTGAACTTAGGATCTCAATATGATATGATTGAAACTGGATTACCAGGCAACCTAACTATTTCATCCATGTATATCGTAGTCAAGTTTCGAGACATCAAAGGTTGACTTAATATGAAGGAAGTGAGCAGACTTAGTCAGTCTATCCACAATCATTCATATCGAGTCACAACCTCTAGGTGTCAAGGGCAACCCTATCACAAAATTCATTGTGATATGTTCCCATTTCCATTCTGGTATAGGAAGAGATTGTAAGGTACCTTTAGATTTCTGGTGCTCAGCCTTAACCTGCTGACACACACTGCACCTAGTCATGTACTCATCTACATCCTTTTCATACTAGGCCACCAATACAACTCCTTGAGATCCATGTACATCTTAGTGTTACCTGAATGCATAGCATACATTGATGCATGTGCTTCCTCAAGAATCTTTTCTTTCAAATCATTATCTCGAGGTACATGCAACCTGTCACGCTGATACCACACACCATCATCTGAAAACACGAACTCTGGTCTTTTCCACATGTCATGTCATGCATGATCTGATGTAACTCACTATCACCCTACTGTAGTTCCTTAATCTAATCATAAAAGATAGGCTTGACTTGCATCTATGCAATCAAACCACTCTACTTTGTCACCTCTAAGTCTAAGTTTAACTTTCACATTTCTACTAGCATGTCTCTCTCGAAACATGCAATAGAGAATGCATCAACTGTTGAGCTTAACACTATGCTCAAAGCATCTGCTACCACATTCGTATTTCCAGGGTGATAATCTATCATTATATCAAAATCCTTAATCAATTCTAATCATCTCCGCTGTCTAAGATTCAGATCCTTCTGGGTAAAGATATATTTCAAGCTCTTATGATCTATAAACACATGGCACACCTCACCATAAAGACAGTAACGTCATGTCTTATGAGCATGAACTACAACAACTAATTCCAGATCATGTATCGCGTAGTACTCCTCATTCTATGCTACTACTTATTATTACTACTGTAAGAATTTATTTCAAAATTATATCTTACTCTTTTCTCCGAGTCATTTTCATATTGTGTATCTACCTTCCAGATTAGCTAACTTTAAACCCTGGATTTTATTAGTGCTAGGTTACCTTTCATAGTGCAAATCGTATGATCTTGTTTTATAAAGATACTAGTATTCAAGGTCAAATCACTAGTGACATCCCTTGAACTACTACAACTCTAAACATTCTAGGGTTTGGTCCTTATCAGTAACATAGCATTATTGTGATGTGACTTTGCTTCCTTAGTTTGAAATCAAACTTTAGATCTCATAAGTTCATCCATCTACTTGTAATGAATACAACATATATGAATAATCATCAATGAACTATAGATATATAACAGAAATGTAACATCAGCCAAGTTCTCTAGCATAACTTATTAACACAAATGTTACAAATAAACATGATACTTGTTACCCAAGCATCACACATGGCTCACAAGGCCATTCATATCTTGTCACCTCTCACTAGGCAACAACTTATTCACATGGTTCATAAAATCCGTACACATTATTACTTTTATTAAGCAACAACAACATCAACACACAAAAAGCCAATCAACATTTATTATATAAATGTCACAGCCCAAACTTGGCTAATTCATCATCTCATCATACCTGCATGGTTATTAGGCATGATAACAGTCATACAAGATATTTATCACATCATGTGATACAATAGTAACACCACCATTCCTTAACCAGGAATTAGGGTTCACTATCAAACAGGGCTTATCATTCCCTTTTCCCCAAACTAGGGTTAGGGTTCCCCATTTCTCATTAATTCAGACCCTCTAGAGTTAACCAACTTTATCTTGTATTAAGGTATTTCCCCTCTTAATACATTCCATCACAAAATACACACCCTTAACATATAATGTATAGGCCACACATTAGAATTGTCCAGCTATCTCACAAGATATGGACTTATTTTAGTTTAAAGAATAACTTATAAAGTTGCCTATAAACAACCGCAATGATACACCCTCAGCTAGGGTTTCACAATGATACACCCTCCACTAGGGTTTACTAATCATGTATTGGATCCATGCATTGGTTATGCATTATTGATTAGTACCATTAAGGGTATTTCTCACCTAATCATTAAATTTAACCTAACCCTTATTGTGTTCCTTTATTTCTAATTAAGGATTGCTCATATGAGGTCCCAATGTTGGGTTTCCGATATCAGTTCCAACTAATTCTTAGTTGTTCTAATCTTTCTCTTATATCTTAACATCTTAGTGTATATACATTCTTACTATGATGTGAGTCTAAATTATCCAGAGTCTACTCTTATTATACTGTTAATAGGAGTCATTAGATCTCAGTAACGCATCCTGCCAGCCGGACCAGGCCGAACCTGTAGTCCTGAAGCCAAGAGCTACTCGAGATTAACTAACTCCTATTGATCTCAAACATGTGGAAATAATATCCATTTAGGGCAAATACATTTAAACAATCGTCTAGTCTACTTGATACAGAGAATATAAATAATAAATAAATCATTTCATAACACACAACAACATAAAAGAATCATGTTTACTTTACAAACTGAAATTCTAATTTCATGCATATAAGAGCATTTCTAGTGATCTCTAATCAAATAAGCAATTTAAAACAAGAGTTGTATTGCATCCTATATTTAATCTCTTACTCTTACATTAATTTCTGATTCTTAACCCTAAGATTTCTAGGGTTTCTCTCTAGCCTATCCTTCCTCTGCATACCTGGCCAGGGTATTCAGAGAAGAATAGACAGAGTAGCTTGATAATGGTCAATCTAAGTATTCAGACACCTGGCCAGGGTATCTAAACACTCAGACCTCCCAGAGCTAAAACACATCATTTCCTATTTATCTCACTTATTTATAGTACTATCTTTTGATCCTAATGATCCCTGATAACTCATCTTAAACTCTCAACTTGATTCTCGTGACCACGTCCTTTTTCTGCCATCTGCAATGCTATAACAGAACATTTCCTGTTATAAAATTGCAGTTAGAAGGAAGACACTTAAGTTCTAATCCTATTGGTCTCTTATCGTCCCCTGACCTTGACTTAGAGTATTCACATACTCAACCTATGCTCTGATACCAAGTTGTCACACCCCGATCTCACACTAACCACTAATCACGAGATTAGGGCGCGATGGAGGGATTATCACATAAACAAATCACTGAGAACTTTTTCTTTTTGAAGCCTCGTAATGATATCCGGATTATTGCTGTAAACTAAAACATAATAAAACTTTTGCGGAAGCATTTCAATTAAACTGGCTAGAGAACATAAACAGAGTTTACAACATGTAACATTGTTTAACAGAAAGTAAAACATAACAGTTAATTTACATCTTTTACTCATTCGTCATACATACTCTCTCTCACCCACACCATGTCCCAAGGACCGAGGGGAAAGGATTAAGAGACCTCTAACTAAACTAACTACATATACCTTCTACAGACTAAGCGTTAGGATGAAAGGATCCTTCAGATTCCTGCTGCTGGTGATGACCTGAAAATGTTTTGAGTAGAGGTATGAGCCTACTCGCTCAGTGAATAGCATTTCACTTAGCTATCACTAAACAACTCATCAGGTTTATAAATTGAAATAAAACATAAGTACAGCAGGTCAGTTCTAATAACATAACAGATTTGCAGGATATAATCACATTTCCATGCAACAACAGATAATTTAAACAAATAACAGATATAAAGAATTGGCACAAAAGTTCGGATCTCTTTAACACATTAATTTATTGTGATCCTATATGATTACATATTTATATTATTATGCCCTAATCATATGCAGTGTACTCTGCATATGAAGATCCGTAGCGAACTACGATCCCACCGTACAAGACTTAGCGACACACCCGGGAAATGCTAAGTCTGACGCCAGCCCTGCTCTGCCACAGGACCCCAGGCTCATCGGCCTTCAGGCTCATCGGCCTCACTGCACTACATCGAGTGCTCTAGACTCCTCCTCTAACCTGAGTACACAAGCGGAGAGTCTCACGGGGTTACCTCCATGACATCGCACAGATCTTGTTGCAATAACCCCCAATTTTCTCCAGTGCCACCGTGACATCGCACGCGTTATTGTTGGACACTGCCTCTCTATCCTCGTGTCTCCATGACATCGCACGGATAATGTTGCAACACGAGTTTCACCCCTAAGAAGCAGATATGTCAAAGGGGTTCTACGGTGTTAGGGCACCTAAGTCTATTAACTGATTAACATATAACCATTTAAATAGGAATATCACATTTACTGATTTCATATCAGATCACAATACACTGTCATTCTAAACTGACAGAGCAATATATTCCAAATCATTGTAATTTCTGAGAAATTCTCATACCATGCATTCAGACAAATTAGAAATGCATAAATAACCCAACTTATTTCAATTTGGCACATACATAGCGAATTTACGCAATTGAACATCTTATTGCACAAATTAAAGAAATTTACTTCACATACGAGAATCATACTCAACTTTTGTCAATTCTCTAAAATTCTCGAAAAACATGCACATTAACCCAAATCTTGGTTTGTGCATCACTTAACTCAATTAAGAGTTAATTACATTTCACAATATAATTTAATAACAATACTTGAGAATTTCTGGTAATATTTCAGAGAAATGTGCCATTTCATGTAAATATCAATTTACACATATTAACGTCAAAAGCTATATGCAATTAGGGTTTTCATGCATATTTTATTTATTCATATCTACTTTGAAATCGTACATCTGATAATTTATCAGAAATCTTCATTTTTTTGGGTTCATACCCAAATTATACCATTTTCAGACATGAATTTCTAATTTCAACATTCAAATGAGCAATTTAGGTTCCAATGAACCATATAAATCTACCGATTCAATCCACACTGATCAATTGCTAAATTTAATCATATAACAGCGTCTAGAAGCAATTTATGAAATAAAAAGTCGGGCGACGCCAAACGCTGCCCGACGCCTGATAACGCCTGTTATCAGCGTAATTCGCGTACAAAATAGAAAATATTCCAACACCTGAGTTTATTAATGATAAATAAATGAAATCCTACTCACAGCGGATTGGAATGTTCGGATTCCTCCGGGGATGCGTTCAGGGTCTGATTCCGAGCAAAATTTGATTGTCTTCTTCCTTTGAATAAATTCTTCACTGTTCCTATTCACGGAACATGAACTTCACGCTCCAAATCAGAAATCGTCGCTTGATGCTAATATAGGCTGAATTGATGGTGGTTTGTGGTTTAATCCTCCTAGCCGAGATCCAAATCTTAGATTAGGAGCTTTGGCCGCCCCAAATCCACCTCCTCCAGGCCACGCACGGCCGCTGTGCAAGCTGCAGCTTGCCGCAGCCAAGCTGCTATGCGGCAGCTAGCTTAGGAAGGTAGGAAGAGTGGATGGTGGGAGAAGAAGAAAGGAGGAAAGAAGAAGAGAAGAAGAAGAGAAGAAAGGTAACCGGAACAAATCTGGAAATCGGCCTACTGATCGCCCTGCGATCGCCTGCGGAGCTGCACTCCTGTGCGCCGCCTCCAACAAAACGAAATGAATCGGATAATCAACTGGAAATAAAGGAAGGTTTATAAAGAAAATATTTGGAAATTTTGCAATTTCAACCCTGAAATCGGAAAAGATCATAACTTTTGACTCGAAAGTCCAAATCAGGTGATTTCTTTTGCATATTTTCAAGAATGAGGCCCACTACAAACCCAAGGCATAAAAACAAGCTAATTACATTGTTTTACTGATTCAAAATTCCAATTGCATCCAGTTATTACTTTACTCAAATTAATCATCTTAATTATGCACTAATTGATTTTATGTGCTTGATTCAACTAAATCAAGTTAATGATTCAATCTCAACTATTGATTCACATCTTAGCTTATCTTAATTAATCATGATGTTTAACAAAATACTTAGCACTAATCAAGGTATTTCACGCTAATCGAGGTACTTATTAGTTAACTTAGTTATGGGTCATAACAAGACATGGCCCATATCATAACAACGTCTTCTTGCAGCAAGTCCCTCAAAATATATTTGGATATGTTGGGGCCCATATCATGACAATATCATCTCATAATGTGTCCTTGAAAATGAATTTGTGAGGAGCTAGGCCTCATACCATGACAATGTCCTCTCACAGCAAGACCATAAAAGTGTATTTCGGAGAAGCCACATCTCATATCATGATAATATCCTCTCACATCAAGTCTTTGAAAATACATTTGGGAGGAGCCACAACCAATATCATGGCAGTGTTCTGTCATAGCATGTCCTTAGAGATGATATTGTGAGGAGACATGTCCATATCATTATGGTGTCTTCTCACAACAAGTACTTGAAAATGCATTTGAGAGGAGCTGCATCCCATATCACGAGAATGTCCTCTCATAACATATCACTGAAAGTTTGTTTTGGAGGATCTGTGACCAATATCATGATAATGTGCTCTCACAACAAGACCCTGAAAATAAATGTGTGAGGAGCCATGGCCCATATCATGATGGTGTCATCTCACAACATGTCGCTAAATATGCTTTTAGGAGGAAGCAGGGCCCATATCATGATGGTGTCCTCTCACACTAAGTCTCTGAAAATGCATTTGGAAGGATCCACATCCCATATCATGACAATTTTTTTCTCCCAACAAGTCATTGGAAATGCATTTAGGAGGGGTCATACCATATCATGACAATGTCCTCTCACAATAAGTCCCTAAAAATACTTTGGTCCAAGATGTGTGTATATGTATTATCTTCTTAATTGTTCATAAAGGAGACTTTTACGAGCTTGGGGACGATTGGAGCATGGTTGATTGGGTGCTTGCAATAGACACCTATCATTTGCAACAATTATTGTTGGGGGTGGGCGATCTACACAAGCTATTATTAAGGAGCAATTAGCCTTAGAGTTTTATAAAAGAGATGCATATGCGTTTTAGGATGGTCATCATGCCAATATCTCTTTATGAATGACAGTCAAATAAATTAAAATGAATGTCAACAACAATTATTCTTAGACTTCTCCTATATGAGTTGTCAGATAAATGTGTTGATATATTCTAATGAAACTGCATCGAGCAAATTGTTGATTCTTGTTATTAGTTGAAAGATGTTGCATCACTGACATGTCTATCACCTAATGTTAGGTGACAAGAATGTATGTCATCTAAAACTTTGGTGACAGACATACATGTCACCTAAAAGATATGACTCCATGTATAATACACTTGACTCATATACATGTCTCCTAAATGGTAAACTCCCATTAGAACGTAGGTGATTCAAATGTATGTCACCTATAGTGTGTCACCCTTTCAAGTATGATAAAATGTCTATCACCTATGTCGCACAGACTACATGTGACATACATGCATGTCACATAAAATATGTAACCCTTTTAAATATTCTAAAATATATGTCATCTATTTTACGTAGGTCTACACAGATTATAAGTAATATACAAACATGTCACCTAAAGTGTGTGACCTTTTACATAACTGTCACCTATACTATGTTTTTTGGTATCTTTATTCAGCTTGCACATGCTAGCTTCTAATTCATCTATTATGCAACCGAGGAGCTTTACATCTTTATCATCAGCATGAGGAAAGAATTTAGGCGGAAAGAACTTAGAATACACACTGCTGTCATCACACTCCAAGCCTTCCCAATACTCCACTTCACAATATATCTTTGTTTTCCTCCCAGCTGGCTACGTATCTAAGGCGATTGGCAGCCTCTTTAGTTGCGGGCATTCATGTATAAAGACAGTCTCAAGTAAATCCAGTGGTAAACTATGTGCAATGATCGTCAGCTGTGCCAGATCAACAAGCCTTAATGACTTTAACTTTCTAAAGCATTCTGTGTGGCCCTCATGGTCACCAGCTGGCTGATGTGGCTGCTTCACAATCTCAGTCATCTCTTCGCAACCTTCGATTTCAAGCGTTTGGAGATTATTGAGGTGGCACAGGCATGTCAAATTCTTTATCTCACTGCATTGTGATATGTGCAGTTTGCTTATATTGTTAGTAGTAGTGATATAAATTGTCACCGTTTCAACAATATATTTTTTTGACGGAAACTTTCATTCTAGATCAAGAAACAAAGAATACATCATTCTCGGCTGCATAACTCCATTGAATAGGCATAGTGACCCATCTAGAACACTACTAGAAAACACTTCATCTATTACGTTCAAGTGTGTCACCTTTATCCTAATAGATGACGTGATTGATTGTCATGTACCTAATACATGTCATCTTTTATGTGTAAGCTTTGTGCTATGTAGGCTCTTCTAAAGCATGTCATCTAAAGTCAATTACAAGTGTGTTACCTTTATCCTAATAGATGACGTGATTGATTGTCATATACCTAATACATGTCATCTTTTATGTGTAAGCTTTGTGCTATGTAGGCTCTTCTAAAGCATGTCATCTAAAGTCAATTACAGGTTTGCTGGAAACTGTCAATAGATGACATCAAACACTATCATCGTCGTAAGTAAAAGCAATATCTATTGTTGTCACCTATGTAATAATTGATGATGACACTTGTTGTCACCTAATCGATATAATGTGTGTTGATGATCACATAAATTCTGGTTTAGAGTGGGTGTTTGATGATTAGGAAGATCATGGTGTTGTACGTCCAGAACGTATCAATATTTTCATATATTGGTTGCATTTACTAATCATGATAGCATATATAGATATCATATTCTCACGGTAGAAAGAACCAAAAGAGCCAAAAAGAAAGGACTAAATAAATATATTATTAAAAATCAATGTATACATGACTCATACACATTCAAAGTTTGTTCCATATTTCATGTCTCAAATGTACAACTACAACACCAGTTCTGTCCACACTCCACACAATCAGACTAGGGAGAACTCCCACCAAACAAATTGATAAATGGCCTGACGGGGACCAATGTGTGTATCTTGAAACATTACAAGCTGATGTATCATGAGATGGAACGGTCTAGGATGAATGAGTTAAATTGGTTGGAGTTGAAAAGGCTTCAAAGTCCATGCTCTTTTTAGCTTTTGCGTCATGCTCCCAATTGGCAGCTCTCGGTGCCCGACCATATTCCGTTGGAACCTGCTTCAGGAACGGCACTGTTGGGGAGGGCAATGGCATCCCTACGCGCAAGATCAAGTACTCGGATGCTTGTTGTGTATCACATGCATACAGATTTAAACAATGACCAATGATGCACCCGGTGGGTTAAACAAGCAGATATAAAAAAGTGATTCTGACTTTTGAGAGGCTCACCGAAACTGTCATCACTTAACCAGAAAAAACAAAGACTCCCTAGTAACACTCGTTCGGCCAGTACTGTAATGTTCACCCTCACGGTGTTGCTGCCAACTTCTCTGTACTGCGTCTCGAACGCGACCTTCCAGAACTGCTCAAGGACGATCTCATAGAACATGGTAGCCTTCATCTGATCCTTGACCGGCTGCTCATCTTCCCTCACGAAAATGAACGAGGTATACCATTTTCCCACCACGACCGGCGGAGTTGTGGCCGCTGCCGTCCCCTCGCTGCAGCTGAGAGTGGTGATATCCGGCGTCTCCTCCCGCAGGGACTCGGTAATGCCGGGAACCTCCCGAGGGAGCATGTGGGCTGAGCCGAGGTTTGAGCTATCCAACCCCGCCGCCGCATGAACAGCTGCAGGAAGGCGTCGGCGGCCACAGCCTTGCCTCGGAAGTGGCTCCCGCATAGATTCCTGAAGATGATGAGCTCGTAAGGGGCAACGCATACATGGACTACAAATGTTGTCTGAGCTGCCTCGATCTGTGCTCATCAGGATGAATAAGTGCCCGTATTTGAACAACCACCTGATATGTGCTCCACACCTCAGCATCTGATAACTTCCTCCTCCCTGAGGGGATGATAATGCCGGTTCGACTGGAGACAAGAACTGCAATCAACAACAACAATGAAGGCTCTGCAACTGCCATTGCCACTAGAAGTGGAGAGGATCTGGGAAGCGGCAGAAAGGGTGGCGTCAAGAACATGCATTGCATAATGGGCAAAGAGAATCTTCTCTAGCTATTAATGAGCTTGTTAGGAACGCCCACCAATATGACTACTGCACTAGAAACACACATTGGTTAAGTGAAACAGTGATATATAGGGACTTGCCAACACAAGAGATAATTTTAGAGACAGAGCTTCAAAGTATATCCATACCTTGACAACCTCCATTTTATAACGATTTCCCTTGTAACCTGTAGAACAAAGTGCATATATATATATATATATATATATATATATATATATATATATATATATATATATATATATATATATATCAAGGCTTTGGAATCAGAATCAAGGCATGTGATGTAGTCACTATTGAAGCGTAAGATGTCATGTTCTTGGCTAGTTGTTCACATTTCAACCCGTCAGCAATTGCCCAATCTATGTACAGACATCAATATAGTCCACAATGCCACACAACCAGACCATAGTTAACTCCCACCAACCAAATTGAGAAACATTTCCTGGACGCGTTCTTTAAACCCGCTCTTATCTTTATAAAGGTATGTTCCCGTTGCATGTAATTCAACAAATGCATCCACCAATGTCTTATCATCAATTTCACTCCATAAGAGATAGTCCTGCATAGAAAATGGAATAAATTAGTCAATACAATTCTACAAATAAAAGGTGCAAAACATTAATTACTAATGATTCAAAACAATTCGATTAAGAATTATTTGAACTAAATATGATGCTAATCTAAAAAATATACACATATTTTCCATTACCTACTACATACAATCAAAGATATTGTATCTATTATAATTTTTGTTTCTCGTGGCACAATATCATTGGAAAATATGGATATGATATGTTGCTACAAGGTATAGAATGATAACTTCAAGTTAATATATAAAAAATGAAAGATAAAATACTAGTTGCTTGTTGAAATGACTGGAAAGTAACAAAATGTTACAATTCATATTGTCTGTAAACAGATGTTATTCTTGCATCCTTAAATGGCTAGATGTATGACTCTAAGCATCCTAATTTAATGCTGATATATATATCACAAACAACACATCCATAAAGACTGAAAATATCATAAAACTTATTGTGTTTTAGACCGGAATAGCTGCCTTGCTATCCGTACACAGCAACCCGACTCTCTCCCAGGTAAGAAGAGTTTCGTCAATGAAGATTGTATATTGGATGTTCTCTCCCACTTGTTCCACCAATTAGAGGTTAGCTCCAATAAGATATATACTATTATATCTCATAAATCAACCACATTGAAAGAAATATAGAAGATGAATCCATTGAGGTTCCTTTTCAGCTAGTATAGCTACTGTCAAATGACAACTGTGACCATGTGGGCACAATGTATAAGGAAAGATTCATACCAACAAGTATTGCAAGGTTCATTTAGTAGCCTAGTCTCTTCTGATTCTTGCCTAGTCGAGATCAAATCTTGTTGTAGCAAAGCATTTTGTGGATCCTTCCCCATGTCCACCAACATCCTCAATGCCTTCAACAAACTACATGAAATGAAATATTAAATAGGATAGATTACAGTAATGGCAAAAATCTGGAACTAGCATCGATGAATGGAACCACTATGTGATCTTAACATCATATCAATCTGTTCGTGTCAGATGGGTGAGAGTTATTACTAGAAAAAGGACCAATTGTGAAGAATATATATATATATATATATATATATATATATATATATATATATATATATATATATATATATATATATATATATATTCAAGTACTGGGATGGAAACTACCTTCTTCGCTCTCAAATACCAAAAGAAATTCCAGCAAACCACTATAAAGACTTTATCTGCATTGAGTTTCTTAATTACCTGTACAAAACAAAGTATTTTTTTACGTATGTACAGAACGTAAGAAATGGCTGGTAAAGAAAGCAAGAAATGAATTTTGGTGGATTCAACTTGCCTAAAAAGTAGACATATTCAAGTCAATTGAAGCCAAATCAATCAAAGGATTCGCCATTAATTCCCCCACCCTAACTGTGGGTCTCCCAACCACATACATAATTAAAGTAAAACAAACAAAGACATATAACATGATTAACTTTTGTTCTACATATATGACACATCAAAAAATATAGATATTTTTATTTCATGCAAAATGCACACAGAAGTTCTGGAAATGTAACAAATAAATTAAATAGTACCGAGAATAAATTACTAAAATCTATCTATACATTATCTAATTGAATAGGAAATAAAGTATTTTGTGTAAACAAAATACAAAGAAAAATTTAGATATGAAAATGTCTTCCTAAGAAACTAATAACTAAATCTAGAACTCTAATGAGAAGTAGATCATTAATTTCTAATCACTCAGTTGATTCGTGCTTTCTGGTAGAGTAGATGATTGTAGAATGCGTGAAGACCGACCCTACAAAAGAAAAAAAATAAGCTACAAGTGTCCAATCCATGTTATACAGTTTAGTCTTGCTTATAACTTAAGTAGAATAAGTAGAATAATCAACTTACTGCATTCCGAAGAACAACCTGTCGGAGAGCATGCCTTCTTTCAACAAAATTCTTTTTTCCATTTCTTCTCTCCTAGTAGTACATACAAAAATAAATGTTAATAATTTCCACCTAATGAAAATACAGTATATGAGGTGTAAGTACCATACCAGTACAGCTATTCTTAAATTAGCTTCAGCAAGTTCTCTATTACTATCCTCTAGCTCCCTTTTGGTATCTTTCAGTTGTTGTTGAAGTTCTATAACAATGCCATGTAAAACTTCTTTTGCTTTCTGATTTTGCATATCTCGACGAGATACGGTGGCACCAAAACCTCTTTCAAATCCTCCGCGATGTTTTCCAATCACATCATCCAAAAATGATGAAAACTCTAATGGATCACGTGTCTTGTCTAGCCCCCGACTTATGCATTCATCAATAACTTTTTGCTGATGATCATTGGTAAATTTAAAAAGTAAGTGTAATTAAAAAAAACTATACAATAAATTAAAATAGTATATTTCACAACTTACAAGAATGTCTTTAGTGTCATTGTTGGGAAATTTTTGCTTCTTATCTAGATGGCCTGAGACGTAGACCTCCAATGCTGGATGCTCCTTTTTCTAAATATTTAGTACAAGATTAGAGAATAGACAATACTTTGTGGATAGCTTGTAAGATAGAAACATCATTATAAATTAATTAATTATATATTCATACCTGTTCAAAGTGATGGCTTGCAAAAGAAATAGGTCCATGTGTATAGGTAGGCCTTACTATGCTTCGGATGCTCTTATTTTTAGCCAACAATTCCTGAAACAAGTATAATAGTTATGTCATATCAGATTTGATGATATATAGTATAATACAAAGTATTATCACCTTGTTCTTTTCGTTGTTCCAGTATTGCAACAATTCTTTCCATTGCTCAGCATCAATTCTTTTGTCTCCGCAAGTTGAGGCTTGTTCCTCTATAGTCTAATTTTCGTCATAATATTTGCTCTTCAGGCTATATCTCCAAGTTCTCAGTTCTTGTTGCATAATTCTTTTACAAGCAGTTACAACACCATCTAGAGGAGCCTGGGTTTCCCCATCTTCCATTACAAATTCAAAATCATCCTAACAAAATTTTAAGTAATAAAATTTCCATGTCATCAATACTTATATTATTCATTTACAAACACATGCACTTAAATTTAACTATAATGTTACATACCTTTAATTTCTCCATCACCTTTTTAAAACTTCTTTGATGTTTTTGTCCCCAAATTTTAGCTATAAGAAATTGCTCCACGCGTCTAGCGTGCAACCCCAACCATCCTGATAGTTTCTGACGTTCAGTACAAATTCTTTATCTACAATGCAAACCCATTTTTTTTCATCTTTTGGAGCGACTGCTTTGTAAGTGGTGCATCCTCTTGTATTCTTTTTAGCTTTATATGAAATTATAACCATTAAATATTAACTATAAAATTTGTTCTAAACTTTGTATGACATACAATACCTTTTTTGCATATTGGGTCATCTTGAATTTCTTCATTTACTCTCGTTTGGTCTTCTAGGTGCAACTCATCTTCAAGATGATCACCATTTTCTGTCATAATATAGAAATATGATTTGTTGTTAGAGCATAGTACCCAGTAAGGGTGATTATATGTGAAATTTTTAGTGTATTACCCGATAAATAGCCATCTAAAGATCCATTATCATGTAAGTCATCACCATTATTGCCATCGTCTTCAACAGTAGTATCTACAAATAATTAGTGGGTTATATAAAATTATCGTAGCAGGTAATAATAATGTAACTATATAAATTACCTGGAACACAGAAATCTGAAATTCTATGGACGGGCGAGTAATTCTTATCTAAAGTTTCATTGAAGTGGAAATCACCAACATTATCTTTATCACCTTCTACATTAATATCCAAATAACGAACAGATTATGGATAATTATTATAGCTAGAATAATATAACTAGAATTATTACCTGTGACAAGGGTATCCAAATTTTCTTGGATGTGAGCGTCATCAAAATCTTAAAAGATTGAATATAATAATGAGATACACTAAGAGAAATTACTAGCATAGTATTATGTATAATAGATGCATAACTCACTTAAAGTTTCATCCTCATCACTCATGTCAAAATCCACAGATGATCCACACATTTCTTCATATATTTCAGTATCTTCAGGTGGAATAGATATCCGCTTATTGCATCTCACATTTCCAATGGCTATAGTAATATTTTATCATTAGGGTGACAAAATATAAAATTAAATATTAAAAATGCTTACCTAAAAGTTCAGTCCTACGAGGTGCATTATGATTTGGTGCACTAGAATCACAATGGACATATGTTCTCTTTAATTTGGTGCACTAGAATCACAATGGACATATGCACTAGTACAAAACATGTGGTCCCCTACGTGAACTCTTATAGCAGTATGAAAACGACTAGGATAAAACTGGTAGCGAACCAAAAACTCGTAGCGATTTCTTTGTAGCCATTGATTTCGCAGCCACTTTATTTCTGCTACCATATTTGTTGTGGCGAGATAGACCCCCGTAGCAAATTATATGTAATAGAATTTATAATTAAAAAAACCTTGGCTACAACAATGCATGTAGCATAACGAGACGGATACTTCACAAGAGATCATCCACATATAACATATTTGGAATCTGTATGACAATTAGACTCGTACTCTTGGGTCTGAATTAACCTATCAATTCATAAAACAAGTAATTCATAAAACAAGTTTTTTCCTTCAAGACAACATTTCATTGATAATAGTGTTTTTTACAGAACATTCTTCAAGAGTTTGATGCTCTGAACGTTGTACAACATTGAAGGTGCTGCGCACAATGATTTTTTTACCAAAATATGATAGTGTTTGATACAAAATGGACAATTCAGCAAGGATAAATGCAGCCACATCTCCTTGCTCCATAAGCGATCTTTTCACCATTCAAAATCACAAAAAGATGATGCTATTGCAGCAAGATATGCATTTCACTAGCGTGTGAGCAGACATGTCCTTCTAAACCTGAAATGCATACAGCAAACTAAAGATGTAAGAAAATGCATACCATCTAATATTGTATTCAACATCCAGAATCACAAAAATATCATTTTATCGCCAACATACTTTTTGTCCCTCCATAATAATTTAGCCAACCCAAATCACACCAAAAACCATGTTGCGCTTCACTAGGATAAGAGCAGCCATATCTTTCTTTAAACCTAAAATTCATACATGAAATAAAATATATGAGAACGTATGTTGTGTCATGTTTTATCTATTGAAAAATACAAACAGATAAATATTGTTTCAGCCACATGTTTCTTGTGGTAGTCATTCCCCTTTGTGAAGAATCAGCCGTCGAAATTTACATGAAAAGTACATATTTATTTTCTTATCAATCTTCCTTCATGGCTCATTAATTAAACCTTACAGTTCAGCATTTGGGACATAGATTTAGTTCCCAGAATGTCAGGATTTACCATCAACCATCTCAAACTATGAAATTTAAGCTTATCATCACTGGTGAAAGTGCAAAAAAATTATTGTTCCGATATAGCACATCTGAATTTAGATATATAGATGAAGGAACAAAGGTCATGAACCTCATTAAACAGAGGTCAATGGTGCAAGGGGCACCATTAAGCCAACACACTCAAATCTCACAGACTAGGTGGGTAACCCACATCCAGGTATCACAACTATAGCAAATTCCAGAAGCTAAGCATGGATCAACATGGTCTAACAACGTCTAAACAGTTGTCTCGAGAAACAAAAAAAGCCCAATTAGATTAGATTAGGCTCCATATTTTAGCTACGTCTTTGGAGATCTTCAGTTCCCACTTCTAAACACTTACAGTAGCTTGGACTGCCCTCAAAATAAGGCCTTAGATTCAACACTTGTCAGTCTTTATTGGTCATGCCTTAGAAAGAGATATGAAACTTATTTCTTGTCTGAAGAGGGAATGCACTGGAGATTTTCTAGTTTGTGGAAGCACATGGGCTTGGTGTTTGTATAAATTAGTTACCTCTTCCACAAACTAGAAAATCTCCAGTGCATTCCCTCTTCAGACAAGAAATAAGTTTCATATCTCTTTCTAAGCTAGAATGTCCAAATTGAGTTGGGGATAGTAACGAATTAGAGAAAATGAACCTTCACTTAAAGGTAGGGTGAGACAACTCATATTCATGTGATGCATCTTCCCCCTACCCCACATGAAGTTTAGAGCTTCACCTTGTAGTCTTTCCTTGATAGTCTTCAGTAGTTATCCTTGCATAACCCAATACATGAACAACCTTGAATTTTGTCTTTGGTCAATAGACATCTGCCTACAAATGAGATGTGATTTGTAGGTCAGGCATTCAACGCGGACCTAAGGTGATCAAGGAAGGCCCTAAGTGCCCAAAAATGAGGTTTTCCCTGCTAGGAGGTGGCCCAAAGTCCCTTCATTGAACCCTACAACTTCACACACATGTTGTTTGATGTTAGTCGTCTTCTTCGAGAAGCAAATGGAAGATCATCATGGGATTACACATTAAACCCATAACATAGATCATAACTACTCATGGTGTGGGTGAGATACATTCTATGAGACATCCATTGTGTATGTAACAACATGTAATCCCTTGTTGCATGAGTTCTATATACAAAGTTTTCATATGATAAAAGAATTAGAAGTGCATGTGCATAAGGAAAAAAGTTAATAGCTGGGACATCTACAAGTTTAAGAGAGATGATACAAAAGAAAGATAATAGAAGTTGATGTAGTAAAGGAAACTGCCAAGTCTGTGTTAGGGAAGAAAAAGCAAGATGAGAAAGTAATTGCACTTCATACTATGGCATATGTTGGCCTTGTTCCACAATTGATTTTTCAGGATCATAAAATTTTTTCAAGTCATGCCTCCAATCTCTTATCTCTTGTTTGATAGTTTTTTTTACAAAAACGAATTACCTTTTCAAATGAAAGCAATTTGGACTTATCAGGATTCAAGAACTCATAGTCACGCTGCAAAGCAATAATTATGGATTATTCATAAGACATGAGGGTAACATATATATCAAAGTAATTTTGATACTTACACGCACATCAACCATTATCTTTTCAAATCCAATCTCATGTTACCTCCCCCACCATTTATCTAGTGGAAAATAATGACTATCTCGGGCCATTATACCCAAGAAATTACTAAGTTTACGTCTCCCTTCCCCAACAGGGACTCTCTTAACAATACATTCATGCTTCTTCCCATTCCTAGGGGCGACTGATTGTAGTTTTGTAGATCCCCTTTTTCTTTTCTCAATATTGATTTCTGGATACAATTGCTATGATTAGATATGTAACATGTTCACACGAAAGTCATTCTTTATTTTGCATTCCTAGAAGTATGGTACCTTGACCAAAATTATAAGCATGCGTCTCATCTACATGTGTGCGCACATTGTGAAATTGGGCTCCCACTTGAGATCCTTGCATAGAAAATTTTCATACCGACAACATCATCAAACACAAAATTATACCAAATATGGTTATACAAGTCACTCACTGTTAATAAATAGCATACCTTCCTAATTGTCATCAACATATATATTTTCTAAAGAAACTGTAGCATCTACAAAATTATCCAAGTGTCATTTCAATTGGCACATAGTTATGTATGTGTACCCCTAAGAACATATAGTTAAAACATACCTTGCTCATTACCATTAAGGAGGGTGTTCTCATGTTGTGTAGCCTCCACATGGGCTTGACTTCGTATTGAACCTTTCATAGACGACAACCAGCCATTTAAAACATGTGCTTATCATGTATATAATTTGTAGCTATAAGAAAAGGATGAAATATAATGTGTTACCTCCTCTAAAGGATGAATGGTACACTCTTTCTTCTTGTGTATTGCATCTCCCAGAAGAAGAATATTGTACGTCACTCCTATCTTGATGATCTATCATAGAAATTGAGAAACATTAATATATATATATATATATATATATATATATATATATATATATATACCCCTAAAGAAGTACAAAACAGACATACCTTCCTCATTATCATCAAAGAGAGTGTTATCAAGTTCTGTAGTCTCCACATAGCATTGACTTTGCATTGAACCTTGATACATAACATCTCATTTTTCAAAACATGTATCTAAAAAACATTTGTAGTAAGTATACATAAGAAGTGGTTGAAAGAAGAAGAATTACCTCCTCTAAAAGATGAATCATGTAGTTTTTGTAAGTTGCATCTTGTTGAAGAAGTGTATTGCACATCATTCATGACTTGAACATCTATCATGAAAAGAAATTTGTCAATCAAAACTTCTTTCAGCCAATGCATATTTATAGTCCAGAAACAAATTGCTTTCATGATCTTCAAGGATCAAATGGAGAGTTCCAAAACAAACAAGATGATGCACCCACTATAAGGTTTCAGCTCACTCATGAACAGTAGAAAAATGTATAAGCTACAAGTAGCTGCAACCTTGTGATTTTTTGAGAGATAAACCCAATCAAGATAGAATAAATAATAGAGTGTGAACATGAGTATAATATTCATCAACAGCCCAAACAAGTCAAGAAAACTTTTCCTTGAAGTAATGGACAAGAACAATTAACACTATACTCATCCTGAAAGATTTACATTTCCCTAAGAGATAAACTCATTCAAGATAAACTCTTACATCTCTTTCGACCAAGCACAAAATATAAGTCAAGCATACCTTCCTGATTATCATCGAGGAGGATGTTCTCTAACTGTGTAGCCTCCATATGAGCTTGACTTAGCATTGAACCTTGTATAGATAACAATCCAATTTCTTAAACATGATTCTAATAAATTGTTTATATTTAGTATCTAGAAAAGGAGGATGAAACAAGAAGAATTACCTCCTCTAAAAAATGAATCATGAAGTCTTGTTTTTTGTGGGTTACATCTTACAGAAGAAGTATATTGTACATCACTACTAACTTGAACATCTATCATGGAGATTGACATAAATTAATATATATACATACCCCTAATTAAATATAGTTTAATAATACCTTCATTTTCATCAAGGATGATGTGCTCTAGTTGTGTATGCTCGACATGGTCTTGACTTAGCATTGAACCTTGTATGGATAAAAACTCAATTTTCAAAATATGTATTAACCAAATGTTTATAATTAGTATCTAGAATAGGATGAAATAAGAAGAATTACCTCCTTTCAAAGATGAAACATGCTTTGTGTTTTTTTGTAAGTTGCATATTTTGGAAGAATATAAATCGCTCAACTGCCTTGTTTCTTGGAGGTTTCTACTTTTAATAATACTATTTTTCCCATTTCTATCAAAGTGGTCAGTATCCCCTTGGACACCTGTCATAAAGAATTAAGGAATTCTTTTCACCAATTTATATTTCAACCAAAAATAGCATACTACCTACAAAATTTATTTATCCAAAGACTACCTTTCCCATTGTCAACAAAGTGTGTGTCATCCCTTGGCGTATCTTGCATATTAGTAGTAGTTTGCAACTTGGAACCTTTCATAGATATATAATTTTATTATGTGACTCTCCATTGTAACTAAAATTGACAAGCACGACAAATCTTTTAATTGTGATATTTCTTGGTGGTTACCTCTGGTGTAAGGAAGATGTGGATTTTTTCTATTATCTCGAACACCTATCATGGAGTATCATGGAATAATCTTATGCATGTCATGTCTACAAAAAAACAGCATACTACTATACAAACATATATCTGAAGATTACCTTTCCCACTGCTATCGAAGTTAACATAATCCCTTGCCATATCTTGTAAATTGGAAGTAGTTTGCAGCACGGGACCTTTAATAGATGCATTTTTTTCAAGTAGCTTTTCCAATGTATTTAAATTTATAAATATATAGAAAATACGAGTAACTACTGCTTCTACATAAAAAATTCTTACCTTCTGATCTTTCTTGGAAGTTACCTCTCTTTAAAGGAAAATGAGGTCTTTCAGTTCTATCTTGAAGATCTGTTACAAAGTATCATGGAATTATTTACCAAAAACTTTTCTAATGTATTACAACTAAAAATTTAGAGATAATAAAAATAACTACCACTTTGACAAGATGAATCCTTTGATTGTGATCTTTCTTGGAGGTTACATCTATTGGAAGGAAAATGAGGCATTTCATTTCTATCTTGAACACCTATCATGGAGTATCACGAAGTTATTTTCACCATTTCTTGGTGTAACAAAAAATAACGTACTACTAGGAATTTATCCAAAAACTACCTTTCCTGATTTTATTAAAGTTAGCATCATCCCTTGGCATAGCTTGCAAATTGGAAGCAGCTTGGAACTTGAGACCTTTCATAGATATGTATTTTTTTCAAATAATATTTCTAATGTATTTACATTTGAAGAATAACATCAACTTCTACATGAAAAATCCTTGGGTTGTGATTTTTCTAGGGGTTACCTCTCTTAGAAGGAAAATGAGGAGTTTCATTTCTATCTTGAACACCTATCATAGAGTATCATGGAACTTTTTTCAACATTTTATGATTTTCAATATGTCATGTATACCAAAAACAACATACAACTAACAAAATGTATATGTCCCAAGACTACCTTTCCTACTGTTATCAATGTGAGTTCCATCTCGTGCCATAGTTTGCAAATTGGAAGTAGTTTGCAACTTAGAACCTTCAATAAATAAAAAATTTAAAATAACATTTATAATGATTTACATTTGAAAATTTAGAGGCAATAGGAATAACTACCTACCTCCTCTACATGATAATTCTTTGGGTTGTGATTTTTCTTGGAGCTTAACTCTCTTGGAAGGTAAATGTGTCATTTCACTTCTATCTTGAAAATCTGTAATAGTGTCATGGAATTATTTTCAGAATTTAATTTTTCTTTTTCATTTCAACATTTAAAACATACTCCTAACAAAAAATATTATCCAAAGACTACTTTTCCATTTCTATCAAAGTGGGTGTCTTTCCTTGCCATTGCTTGAATATTAGAAGTAGTTTGCAACTTAGAACCTTACATTGAGAGATGACTTTCTTAATATAACTTTTTAAGGTATGTACATTTCAAAATATATATGCAACAAGAATACTACCTCCATTGCTTTGTAAATCTTTTTCTAGTGAATTTTCTTGTAGGCCATCTCTCTTGGAAGGAAAATGTGGCAAATCGCTTCTACCTTGAAGACCTGCGATGTATCATCATATAATGTATAATAGCGTGATACTATATATTTCACAATACTATAATATGCAGAAGCTAAATACAACATATTAAAAACCTGATCTCTTCTTGATTGGTACATGATCTGCATAAAGAATATCGTTGTCATCCTTTATGTTATTCTAGTGTAACAGAAAATAAATAATGATAAATTCATGGATACCTAGAAGTTCATGCAACGACTTAATTAAAGATGGATCAAAATGAATGCTTCTCTCCATGACATTATGTAATGACATCTTTTTAGGAGGCATGGCTCTGTAAAAGATTAATACGTGTTAGAAAGATTTTTTTTTATTTTAATTTGACAAAGAATGCATGTGCATGAATATGTCATTACCAAAGCACGTTTTCGTTTTCTTGATGAAGTGATTTCTTCTATCATGCCCACATCCAACTCAAATGATGGTGTATATTGATCAACATCTAACCTAACCCAACATTCATCATCTTCATTTAATATGGTCTCATTGTTGTTATCATTAACAAATGATTCAATTGTGTCATCGGCCTCACTAAATGGAGTGCTTTGATTCATTGAAAAACAAGAAGGGACATCATATGTATCTCGAGCAACCCATGGGCACACTACACTCCAGTTACCGTCATCTGGATCTCGGGAATAGAATACTTGAAGTGCTTGTTCGGGAAATATAAAAGGCTCATCCACAAAAGCCAGCTTAGTTGTATCCACAGATATTAATTTGAAATCATCAATCCTAACACCTTCTTCAGATTCTGTGTCAAACCATAAACACTTGAAGAGGTAATATGGATCTAAATTTGGAAATTTAACTTGATAAATATCTTGAAGAATCCCTTAATATAATTTATCATTTTGACCAATTGTTGATACTCCACTATTTTGTGTAACTCTCTTGCACTCTACATATTGCGGTTCAAATTTATATCCATTTATGTAGTAACCTTGGTAAGACATTGCTTTAATTGAAGGACCTTGTGATAAAAACTTAACTTTATCTGTTAAATCACAATCTTGGGCTAAATCTCTAGCCTGTAAAGGAAAATAATATTATATGTATCATGTTATTCATACCTATGTGTAGATTTGACTTGAACATACTTACATAATTCATAAACCATTTGACGAAATGTTTATGTTGCTCAAGCTGGATTTCATCAGCACTCCAACAAGGATGATTAGTTTTTATGTATTCTTCATGCAACCTATAGTGAATAATAAAATGTTTAAGTGCGGAAAAATAATTGTAGTCAAGATCAATAAAATAATACTTACCTTAGATAAGGCTCAATAAGATCATCATTATATAAGATAAATCTATGAGCCTGGTGTGCTTCATCCACCGAAAGACAAATAATGCTTCCATTTCCAATGGGACCATCTTCATATATTGCTTGTGTATTCAACATAGAATCAACATCATCTAAATATCGAGCACAAAACGTAGCAACTTCATCTCTTAAGTAACCTTCAACAATAGAGCCTTCAGGTCTACTTTTGTTCCTCACATGTCTTTTTAAATTGAACAAATATCTTTCAATGGGGTACATCCATCTATACCGAACTGGCCCAATAATTTTAGCTTGAGTTGCAAGATGTGTTGTCAAGTGGACACTAATGTCAAAGAATGCAGGAGGGAAGAGTTTTTCAAGTTTGCACAGAGTTATTGGTATTGACTTCTCAAGTCTTTCTAGTGTCACAATATCAATAGATTTAGCACAAAGTTGCTTGAAATACACCGACAATTCGTTCAACACTTTTCCTGCCGGCTTTGATATAGTCTTCCTTAATGCTAGTGGAAGGAGATATTGCATTAAAACATGATGGTCATGACTTTTCATGCCATGAATTCTCTTTTCTTCAATATCAACTAGTTTGGACAGATTTGCTGAAAAACCATATGGAAGTTTAAGGTATTTTAGAATTGAAAGAAAAGTGTCCTTCTCTTCACTTGTCATACTATACAATGCAGGAGGGATAATATCCTTTCCATTTGATCTATTCTTCTTAGGCCAAAGAGATTTTCTAATGTTGAACTTATATTTTAGATCCAATCGAGCTTTGATGTTATCTTTACTTTTCCCATCTTTTAATAATAACCAACTCAAGATATTTTCACTTACATTTTTTTCAATGTGCATTACATCAAAATTGTGACGGACTAACAATGTTTTCCAATATGGAAGCTCAAACAATATACTAAGTTTGTTCCACCCTGTAGGTAATTTATCATTTTTATCCGTCTCCCCAAATTTCCCTCGGCCATATTCAATATTATCACAATCTTTCCAAATGTCAATAATGTCTTCACCAGATAATGGTTGTGGAGTAGAATCAATCTCAAGTGTCCCATCAAAATGATGAGCATCGTAGCGCCAAGGATGATCCATGGGAAGAAATCTACGATGCTTCATATACACAACTTTATGACTATAGGGTAGATAAATTGAGCCAGTGCGAATATGACAATCAGGACAAGCAAATTTTCCTCCTGTTTTCTGGCCTGACAACATACCATATGCCGGAAAGTCACTAATGGTACCTAATAAAGCTGCCCTCATTTTAAATGTTTCATTCCTTTCAGCATCATATGTATTGACACCTTCTATCCACAATAACTTCAATTCATCTATTAATGGTTCCAAATAAACATCAATATTTTTTCCAGGAGATTTTGGACCATTGATAAGAAGAGGCATCATAAAATAAGATTGTTTCATTATCAACCATGGAGGGAGATTATAATTCAGAAGAATGACTGGCCAAATACTTGTGCTACTTCCATATGCCATATTAAATGGGCTAAAGCCATAAGATGATAACATCAGTCTTACATTGCGAGGCTCTCTACTGAATTCTGGATGTCTTTTATCAAAATCTTGCCAAAGTTGTGCATCTCTGGGGTGAGTCATATTTCCATTTGGATGTCTAGTACTAGTGTGATGATAAGTCATTAAATTAGCTGTCTTACTAGAGTTATACATTCTTTTCAGCCTTGGTATGATAGAAAGATAACGACATACTTTAGCTGGTACTCTAGATTTTTTTCCATTTTGTTTAACTAAATACTTCCATCTAGACACCTTACATCTCAAACATTCATTTAACTCTTCCTTCTCACCTCTATATAGCATGCAATCATTTGGACAAGCGTGGATTACTTCTTTAGTTAAACCCAACGCCGACATCATCTTATCAAATTCATACCATGTTTGTGGAAGATTGTTACCCTTAGGAAATGCCAAGTGAAGTAATTTTAGAAGATTTGTCATAGACTTATTGGTCCAATGATTATCACACTTGATGCTAAACAACTTTGACACAAAGGCAAAGGTGGGAATGTCACACCCATCATATAATGGCTTGCTAGCTCCTTTTAAAACTTCTTCAAATTTTATAGCTTCAGGATCATGTTCAGAAATTAAGGTGTCACCAATATCATCATTGACATCATTATCTATATTGGGTATCATAGCATCATTGATCATCTCATACACATCATCAACAATATTATGTCTTAAAGTGTCAACAGTTCTCATACTAGATTGGTATTGTTCTCCATAGTAAATCCAATTGATATATTGAGGGAAAAAACCATAGTTTATCAAGTGCTCTCTAACTATACATGAATTTCTGTTCATTCTATTCTCACACTTGGCACATGGACATCTCATCTCCACTGTATTAACATGGTTTGATGCAAATTTCAAAAAACAATCTATTCCGGTACGAAAATCTTTATCTTTACGTCGTTTATATTTGGAGGTAGGCTTATACATCCAACTCTTGTTCATAATGTATTGATTGTCCATATTGAAAACTAAAAAGGGTAAAGTTAAATGATTAGGATGAATATCATATATAAAGGAAAACAACAAAATAGAGAACTAATAAGATCAATACATCACATTCACATAATAAAGAAATAAGGGATATGCATAAGATGCCATCTATAATAAAATTAATTTTACAAAAGTAAGTATGTATGCAATTCCAAAGTTTGTCTTCATAAATCTTAAGATTAATTAGTAAACTGATACATGTGTGTTTTCATATTTTAACTCGAGAAATAAAAATAATATATGCTGATGCATCGTGTGTATTATTTAGTATCAAAATGAAATGCAAGGTTATTTTATTTACCAAAAAATAGTATAAATGGTTATGGTGCAAACCATATTGTGTGACCTATGACAAGGAAAACAAAATTTATTATACCACTTTTGTTGTACATGGTCATCTTTGTTTATATAACTAGGGAAGGTTGTATCATTTAACCTGTAGTGGATACAAATGTCATAATGTCTCACATGCTATAATTCATATTCCCCAACTAGCATTTGATTGTAAACATCAGTATACTATAGGTTTTTGAGTTCAGAAACTCTATATCATGTCAATTTTGGGTGGGTGTTCCTATATTATGTATTAGTTATGTCAAATTCAAGTGGTTTGATCTAACTTAGGTCAGATCAACCTAGGTAACTTTAAGATTGACTAAGATCAAGAAACCAATATAATATACTTAGTAAAATATATTTATGGAACTTTCTAACTTTGTATAAAAGATAGTTCTAAATTTATCAAATTAATAAAATGTCTAGATCGGCTAGGAGACTGGCATCCCAAGTCATGATGGCTGAAACCTAGCCGCCTAGACAACTATGACTTAGTGTGTAATATACGTTTAACTATATGAATATGTACATTAGTATTCATATATGAGTTGTTACATATGTATGTATATACATATATTCTCTAATATTTCTTGACATGCATACAAGTGAGTATAAAGGTATGTATGTATGCTCATGTATATCCTCTAAAATTTCCTAACCTTTAGTCAAACAGTTCTTAGTATCTATATATTAATTCTATAGATTTTTACATTAATCACCATGTCATTCATGAGACATAAATTTTAACTCTAGATCAAATGTGTCTTACATACTAAATCTATGCTTATGTTCAAGAAAAGAATATGAAGTTCATTTGGTTCTGTGAGTCTAGGTTGTCCATGACTAGGCAAGGTATGTATACGTATCTGTATATACATATATTTATACCCTCTAAATTTTCCTGACCTTTTGCCAAATAGTTCATTGTGTGTGTGTAAGTTTTGCATGAATTCCAACATCATTATATATATTGTAGAGTTTTACATGAATTCCGACATCATTAATGAGATATAAATTTATTTCTAGATCAAACATATCTTGGATACTAAATTTGTGATTATTACCAAGAAAAGAATATGAAGTTTGATTGGTTGTGTGAGTCTAGGTTCTCCATATCTAGACATGGAATACAAAATTCTATGTTTCAAAGACCATGTTTATATCTTGAACAAAATCCATATCAGTTCAATAATTTACAATAAAAAACTAAAATACAATTTAATTTACTACATGAGAGGGCTCAATATTGATCATGAGGTTTGTTTTCACCCACAACTAGAAAATATTGTAATAGGATTACTAGACATATAACTAAATGTAATTTAATTCTCTAAGTTCTCACAAACAAAGGTTAAATTGGTATTGTCTATGTTTCCATCCACGAAATCAAATTGGTTTCTTTTTGTATAAAATGACAATCAAAATTGGATTTCGAACACCACACAGGCAAATATGCATCACTTATATAATTATTTAATGTATGTAAATAAAGACATCAGGTTTCCATGAACATTCAATTTATTAAACTTTCATAGATAGCATGAAGAAAGAGCGGTTCCCAAAGATTAATGGTCAAAATTTGGCATACCTTATATTTTACCGATAGATGTGCTTAGCAAGGATTCCAGAATCTGCCAAAAATAGACTAAGAAAACACTTCACGCAACTATCCTCTTCCGAATGAAGCAAACAACTTGTAGAGTCTTCACAATCTAAGAAGTTTGCATGGTGAAGTCAGTGGTGGATTTAAAAGTGAGCGGCCACTAGTATATGCGGAAAAAATATAAATCCATGGAATTTACTAATATAAATAAATATCATGTGTGACGAAAAATTATTACGGATTCAAAAGCATGGGAGAGGATAAAAACACATATAATATATTTGATTTTAGAGTTTGCACTCATAGAGGGATATCTAAGTCAACAATTTGCAACTGTATCCCTAGAATGCTTCCTCTGCTTTGAGGAACATTAAATACAATAGTGAGAAAAAATATGGAATTCAGAGCAACAATAGATAGGAAGTTAAAGAGCACGGGTAGGAAGAAAAATAGAAAGCATTGAAGGCAAACATGTAAAATAAAATTAGACATAAGGTCAGACTTTTTTTTACTTTTTATAGCTCTTTGATAATGCAGGAGACAAAGTTAGCTGATAACTTAGCGACTATACCAAGACAATTGATTTGATCAGTAGTAGGGACTGGATTAAATAGATCAAATGAGCGACACATTTCAGTAGGACGATAGGAGGATTGAATACAATATATGAGAAAATGTCATGTTCTCATACACCATAACATTTGTTCCCCCACCTCATGGGTTTCACCCAGCTGTCTGGAAAATGATTATGCACATGCTAATAATTGAGGCATCCATACACACGACTAAAGTTTTGGGACCAGATTCAGCTATAGGGTAAACGTAAATCAACAATAGAAAATATGGTCTCAGGAAAGTATGAAGAGGAAGAGAAATAGAAAGCAAGGAAGGAAATTGGCAAATTAGAGCTACAGAAAATAAAAACTTACTGCACTAAAACCATCACATGAACCTTAAGAGAGCAAGAGACAGCTAAATTGGGGATGGAAATAGCTTCTCTTATTCCACTAGAATTAAGATATCACAGCAAAACAGAGGAAGAAATTTTAAATAATGGCAATGTTGGTAACAGAACAGACGAAAAGTCCATACAAAACGCTGTTCGGACATAGAAAGAATACATGATGGGGTTTATTACCTATAGTCCATATTACTAAACCAAAGAGACTAGAAAGGGAAGAGGAAATATCCACAGTGAGGGCCGATCGAACACGTAACTAGTTAGTCACCACCACCCACAGCTCAATTAGTCTTCCTGATAACAAAATGCAGTTCTATATCCACACAATTGCTCAGACCCAATCCGGGCGGAATGAATACGGAGACGAGCTAGTGCATGTACCTGAACCGGCGAGCAGGAGCGTAGTCCTGGCAGAGCAGTCTGACGTAGGTCGCACTCTTGGCTGGTGGCGCTATGGGGCGAACACGCGGAGAGCCGATGATCGCCAGAATGGGAGAGGAACCACAGAAGTATCGGGAATGCAGGACCAGGGAAAAGAAACGGCAGAATAAATCAGCAGCGAGCAGAGTCACAATGCCCGATTAGGAAAATTTAGCGCGCTTGATCTTTTTCAAGGGCCCTCCAAAATAAGCTCGTAGCGAAATTTTGCAAATGGGCCAACTTTTGTAGCCTGTAGCGAGCAGAAACAAGGCCTGTGGCCTTTTTTGAGGCTCGTAGCGGACGAAGGGCTTTTTTGTTGTGATAATGGGCAAAGAGAATCTTCTCTAGCTATTAATGAGCTTGTTAGGAACGCCCACCAATATGACTACTGAACTAGAAACACACATTGGTTAAGTGAAACAGTGATATATAGGGACTTGCCAACACAAGAGATAATTTTAGAGACAGAGCTTCAAAGTATATCCATACCTTGACAACCTCCATTTTATAACGATTTCCCGTGTAACCTGTAGAACAAAGTGCATATATATATATATATATATATATATATATATATATATATATATATATATATATATATATATATATATATATATATATATCAAGGCTTTGGAATCAGAATCAAGGCATGTGATGTAGTCACTATTGAAGCGTAAGATGTCATGTTCTTGGCTAGTTGTTCACATTTCAACCCGTCAGCAATTGCCCAATCTATGTACAGACATCAATATAGTCCACAATGCCACACAACCAGACCATAGTTAACTCCCACCAACCAAATTGAGAAACATTTCCTGGACGCGTTCTTTAAACCCGCTCTTATCTTTATAAAGGTATGTTCCCGTTGCATGTAATTCAACAAATGCATCCACCAATGTCTTATCATCAATTTCACTCCATAAGAGATAGTCCTGCATAGAAAATGGAATAAATTAGTCAATACGATTCTACAAATAAAAGGTGCAAAACATTAATTACTAATGATTCAAAACAATTCGATTAAGAATTATTTGAACTAAATATGATGCTAATCTAAAAAATATACACATATTTTCCATTACCTACTACATACAATCAAAGATATTGTATCTATTATAATTTTTGTTTCTTGTGGCACAATATCATTGGAAAATATGGATATGATATGTTTCTACAAGGTATAGAATGATAACTTCAAGTTAATATATAAAAAATGAAAGATAAAATACTAGTTGCTTGTTGAAATGACTGGAAAGTAACAAAATGTTACAATTCATATTGTCTGTAAACAGATGTTATTCTTGCATCCTTAAATGGCTAGATGTATGACTCTAAGCATCCTAATTTAATGTTGATATATATATCACAAACAACACATCCATAAAGACTGAAAATATCATAAAACTTATTGTGTTTTAGACCGGAATAGCTGCCTTGCTATCCGTACACAGCAACCCGGCTCTCTCCCAGGTAAGAAGAGTTTCGTCAATGAAGATTGTATATTGGATGCTCTCTCCCACTTGTTCCACCAATTAGAGGTTAGCTCCAATAAGATATATACTATTATATCTCATAAATCAACCACATTGAAAGAAATATAGAAGATGAATCCATTGAGGTTCCTTTTCAGCTAGTATAGCTACTGTCAAATGACAACTGTGACCATGTGGGCACAATGTATAAGGAAAGATTCATACCAACAAGTATTGCAAGGTTCATTTAGTAGCCTAGTCTCTTCTGATTCTTACCTAGTCGAGATCAAATCTTATTGTAGCAAAGCATTTTGTGGATCCTTCCCCATGTCCACCAACATCCTCAATGCCTTCAACAAACTACATGAAATGAAATATTAAATAGGATAGATTACAGTAATGGCAAAAATATGGAACTAGCATCGATGAATGGAACCACTATATGATCTTAACATCATATCAATCTATTCGTGTCAGATGGGTGAGAGTTATTACTAGAAAAAGGACCAATTGTGAAGAATATATATATATATATATATATATATATATATATATTCAAGTAGTGGGATGGAAACTACCTTCTTCGCTCTCAAATACCAAAAGAAATTCCAGCAAACCACTATAAAGACTTTATCTGCATTGAGTTTCTTAATTACCTGTACAAAACAAAGTATTTTTTTACGTATGTACAGAACGTAAGAAATGGCTGGTAAAGAAAGCAAGAAATGAATTTTGATGGATTCAACTTGCCTAAAAAGTAGACGTATTCAAGTCAATTGAAGCCAAATCAATCAAAGGATTCGCCATTAATTCCCCCACCCTAACTGTGGGTCTCCCAACCACATACATAATTAAAATAAAACAAACAAAGACATATAACATGATTAACTTTTGTTCTACATATATGACACATCAAAAAATATAGATATTTTTATTTCATGCAAAATGCACACAGAAGTTCTGGAAATGTAACAAATAAATTAAATAGTACCGAGAATAAATTACTAAAATCTATCTATACATTATCTAAATGAATAGGAAATAAAGTGTTTTGTGTAAACAAAATACAAAGAAAAATTTAGATATGAAAAAGTCTTCCTAAGAAACTAATAACTAAATCTAGAACTCTAATGAGAAGTAGATCATTAATTTCTAATCACTCAGTTGATTCGTGCTTTCTGTTGGAGTGGATGATTGTAGAATGCATGAAGATCGACCCTACAAAAGAAAAAAAATAAGCTACAAGTGTCCAATCCATGTTATACAGTTTAGTCTTGCTTATAACTTAAGTAGAATAAGTAGAATAATCAACTTACCGCATTTCGAAGAACAACCTGTCGGAGAGCATGCCTTCTTTCAACAAAATTCTTTTTTCCATGTCTTCTCTCCTAGTAGTACATACAAAAATAAATGTTAATAATTTCCGCCTAATGAAAATAAAGTATATGAGGTGTAAGTACCATACCAGTACAGCTATTCTTAAATTAGCTTCAGCAAGTTCTCTATTACTATCCTCTAGCTCCCTTTTGGTATATTTCAGTTGTTGTTGAAGGTCTATAACAATGCCATGTAAAACTTCTTTTGCTTTCTGATTTTTCATATCTCGACGAGATACGGTGACACCAAAACCTCTTTCAAATCCTTCGCGATGTTTTCCAATCACATCATCCAAAAATGATGAAAACTCTAATGGATCACGTATCTTGTCTAGCCCCCGACTTATGCATTCATCAATAACTTTTTGCTGATGATCATTGGTAAATTTAAAAAGTAAGTGTAATTAAAAAAAACTATACAATAAATTAAAATAATATATTTCACAACTTACAAGAATGTCTTTAGTGTCATTGTTGGGAAATTTTTGCTTCTTATCTAGATGGCCTGAGACGTAGACCTCCAATGCTGGATGCTCCTTTTTCTAAATATTTAGTACAAGATTAGAGAATAGAAAATACTTTCTGGATAGCTTGTAAGATAGAAACATCATTATAAATTAATTAATTATATATTCATACCTATTCAAAGTGATGGCTTGCAAAAGAAATAGGTCCATGCGTATAGGTAGGCCTTACTATGCTTCGGATGCTCTTATTTTTAGCCAACAATTCCTGAAACAAGTATAATAGTTATGTCATATCAGATTTGATGATATATAGTATAATACAAAGTATTATCACCTTGTTCTTTTCGTTGTTCCAGTATTGCAACAATTCTTTCCATTGCTCAGCATCAATTCTTTTGTCTCCGCAAGTTGAGGCTTGTTCCTCTATAGTCTAATTTTCGTCATAATATTTGCTCTTCAGGCTATATCTCCAAGTTCTCAGTTCTTGTTGCATAATTCTTTTACAAGCAGTTACAACACCATCTAGAGGAGCCTGGGTTTCCCCATCTTCCATTACAAATTCAAAATCATCCTACCAAAATTTTAAGTAATAAAATTTCCATGTCATCAATACTTATATTATTCATTTACAAACACATGCACTTAAATTTAACTATAATGTTACATACCTTTAATTTCTCCATCACCTTTTTAAAACTTCTTTGATGTTTTTGTCCCCAAATTTTAGCTATAGGAAATTGCTCCGCGCGTCTAGCGTACAACCCCAACCATCCTGATAGTTTCTGACGTTCAGTACAAGCAGGTACACCTAATTCTTTATCTACAATGCAAACCCATTTTTTTTTCATCTTTTGGAGTGACTTCTTTGTAAGTGGTGCATCCTCTTGTATTCTTTTTAGCTTTATATGAAATTATAACCATTAAATATTAACTATAAAATTTTTCTAAAATTTGTATGACATACAATACCTTTTTTGCATATTGGGTCATCTTGAATTTCTTCATTTACTCTCGTTTGGTCTTCTAGGTGCAACTCATCTTCAAGATGATCACCATTTTCTGTCATAATATAGAAATATGATTTGTTGTTAGAGCATAGTACCCAGTAAGGGTGATTATATGTGAAATTTTTAGTGTATTACCCGATAAATAGCCATCTAAAGTTCCATTATCATGTAAGTCATCACCATTATTGCCATCGTCTTCAACAGTAGTATCTACAAATAATTAGTGGGTTATATAAAATTATCGTAGCAGGTAATAATAATGTAACTATATAAATTACCTGGAACACAGAAATCTGAAATTCTATGGACGGGCGAGTAATTCTTATCTAAAGTTTTATTGAAGTGGAAATCACCAACATTATCTTTATCACCTTCTACATTAATATCCAAATAACGAATAGATTATGGATAATTATTATAGCTAGAATAATATAACTAGAATTATTACCTGTGACAAGGGTATCCAAATTTTCTTGGATGTGAGCGTCATCAAAATCTTAAAAGATTGAATATAATAATGAGATACACCTAGAGAAATTACTAGCATAGTATTATGTATAATAGATGCATAACTCACTTAAAGTTTCATCCTCATCACTCATGTCAAAATCCACAGGTGATCCACACATTTCTTCATATATTTCAGTATCTTCAGGTGGAATAGATATCCGCTTATTGCATCTCACATTTCCAATGGCTATAGTAATATTTTATCATTAGGGTGACAAAATATAAAATTAAATATTAAAAATGCTTACCTAAAAGTTCAGTCCTACGAGATGCATTATGATTTGGTGCACTAGAATCACAATGGACATATGTTCTCTTTAATTTGGTGCACTAGAATCACAATGGACATATGCACTAGTACAAAACATGTGGTCCCCTACGTGAACTCTTGTAGCAGTATGAAAACGACTAGGATAAAATTGGTAGCGAACCAAAAACTCGTAGCGATTTCTTTGTAGCCATTTATTTCGTAGCCACTTTATTTCTGCTACCATATTTGTTGTGGCGAGATAGACCCCCGTAGCAAATTATATGTAATAGAATTTATAATTAAAAAAACCTTGGCTACAACAATGCATGTAGCATAACGAGACGGATACTTCACAAGAGATCATCCACATATAACATATTTGGAATCTGTATGACAATTAGACTCGTACTCTTGGGTCTGAATTAACCTATCAATTCATAAAACAAGTAATTCATAAAACAAGTTTTTTCCTTCAAGACAGCATTTCATTGATAATAGTGTTTTTTACAGAACATTCTTCAAGAGTTTGATGCTCTGAACGTTGTACAACATTGAAGGTGTTGCGCACAATGATTTTTTTACCAAAATATGATAGTGTTTGATACAAAATGGATAATTCAGCAAGGATAAATGCAGCCACATCTGCTTGCTCCATAAGCGATCTTTTCACCATTCAAAATCACAAAAAGATGATGCTATTGCAGCAAGATATGCATTTCACTAGCGTGTGAGAAGCCATGTCCTTCTGAACCTGAAATGCATACAGCAAACTAAAGATGTAAGAAAATGCATACCATCTAATATTGTATTCAGCATCCAGAATCACAAAAATATCATTTTATCGCCAACATACTTTTTGTCCCTCCATAATAATTTAGCCATCCCAAATCACACCAAAAACCATGTTGCGCTTCACTAGGATAAGAGCAGCCATATCTTTCTTTAAACCTAAAATTCATACATGAAATAAAATATATGAGAACGCATGTTGTGTCATGTTTTATCTATTGAAAAATACAAACAGATAAATATTGTTTCAGCCACATGTTTCTTGTGGTAGTCATTCCCCTTTGTGAAGAATCAGCCGTCGAAATTTACATGAAAAGTACATATTTATTTTCTTATCAATCTTCCTTCATGGCTCATTAATTAAACCTTACAGTTCAGCATTTGGGACATAGATTTAGTTCCCATAATGTCAGGATTTACCATCAACCATCTCAAACTATGAAACTGTATTTAAGCTTAGCATCACTGGTGAAAGTGCAAAAAAATTATTGTTCCGATATAGCACATCTGAATTTAGATATATAGATGAAGGAACAAAGGTCATGAACCTCATTAAACAGAGGTCAATGGTGCAAGGGGCACCATTAAGCCAACACACTCAAATCTCACAGACTAGGTGGGTAACCCACATCCAGGTATCACAACTATAGCAAATTCCAGAAGCTAAGCATGGATCAACATGGTCTAACAACGTCTAAACAGTTGTCTCGAGAAACAAAAAAATCCCAATTAGGTTAGATTAGGCTCCATATTTTAGCTACGTCTTTGGAGATCTTCAGTTCCCACTTCTAAACACTTACAGTAGCTTGGACTGCCCTCAAAATAAGGCCTTAGATTCAACACTTGTCAGTCTTTATTGGTCATGCCTTAGAAAGAGATATGAAACTTATTTCTTGTCTGAAGAGGGAATGCACTGGAGATTTTCTAGTTTGTGGAAGCACATGGGCTTGGTGTTTGTATAACTTAGTTACCTCTTCCACAAAATAGAAAATCTCCAGTGCATTCCCTCTTCAGACAAGAAATAAGTTTCATATCTCTTTCTAAGCTAGAATGTCCAAATTGAGTTGGGGATAGTAACGAATTAGAGAAAATGAACCTTCACTTAAAGGTAGGGTGAGACAACTCATATTCATGTGATGCATCTTCCCCCTACCCCACATGAAGTTTAGAGCTTCACCTTGTAGTCTTTCCCTGATAGTCTTCAGTAGTTATCCTTGCATAACCCAATACATGAACAACCTTGAATTTTGTCTTTGGTCAACAGACATCTGCCTACAAATGAGATGTGATTTGTAGGTCAGGCATTCAACGCGGACCTAAGGTGATCAAGGAAGGCCCTAAGTGCCCAAAAATGAGGTTTTCCCTGCTAGGAGGTGGCCCAAAGTCCCTTCATTGAACCCTACAACTTCACACATATGTTGTTTGATGTTAGTCGTCTTCTTCGAGAAGCAAATGGAAGATCATCATGGGATTACACATTAAACCCATAACATAGATCATAACTACTCATGGTGTGGGTGAGATACATTCTATGAGACATCCATTGTGTATGTAACAACATGTAATCCCTTGTTGCATGAGTTCTATATACAAAGTTTTCATATGATAAAAGAATTAGAAGTGCATGTGCATAAGGAAAAAAGTTAATAGCTGGGACATCTACAAGTTTAAGAGAGATGATACAAAAGAAAGATAATGGAAGTTGATGTAGTAAAGGAAACTGCCAAGTCTGTGTTAGGGAAGAAAAAGCAAGATGAGAAAGTAATTGCACTTCATACTATGGCATATGTTGGCCTTGTTCCTCAATTGATTTTTCAGGATCATAAAATTTTTTCAAGTCATGCCTCCAATCTCTTATCTCTTGTTTGATAGTTTTTTTACAAAAACGGATTACCTTTTCAAATGAAAGCAATCTGGACTTATCAGGATTCAAGAACTCATAGTCACGCTGCAAAGCAATAATTATGGATTATTCATAAGACATGAGGGTAACATATATATCAAAGTAATTTTGATACTTACACGCACATCAACCATTATCTTTTCAAATCCAATCTCATGTTCCCTCCCCCACCATTTATCTAGTGGAAAATAATGACTATCTCGGGCCATTATACCCAAGAAATTACTAAGTTTACGTCTCCCTTCCCCAACAGGGACTCTCTTAACAATACATTCATGCTTCTTCCCATTCCTAGGGGCGACTGATTGTAGTTTTGTAGTTCCCCTTTTTCTTTTCTCAATATTGATTTCTGGATACAATTGCTATGATTAGATAGGTAACATGTTCACACGAAAGTCATTCTTTATTTTGCATTCCTAGAAGTATGGTACCTTGACCAAAATTATAAGCATGCGTCTCATCTACATGTGTGCGCACATTGTGAAATTGGGCTCCCACTTGAGATCCTTGCATAGAAAATTTTCATACCGACAACATCATCAAACACAAAATTATACCAAATATGGTTATACAAGTCACTCACTGTTAATAAATAGCATACCTTCCTGATTGTCATCAACATATATATTTTCTAAAGAAACTGTAGCATCTACAAAAATTATCCAAGTGTCATTTCAATTTGGCACATAGTTATGTATGTGTACCCCTAAGAACATATAGTTAAAACATACCTTGCTCATTACCATTAAGGAGGGTGTTCTCATGTTGTGTAGCCTCCACATGGGCTTGACTTCGTATTGAACCTTTCATAGACGACAACCAGCCATTTAAAACATGTGCTTATCATGTATATAATTTGTAGCTATAAGAAAAGGATGAAATATAATGTGTTACCTCCTCTAAAGGATGAATGGTACACTCTTTCTTCTTGTGTATTGCATCTCCCAGAAGAAGAATATTGTACGTCACTCCTATCTTGATGATCTATCATAGAAATTGAGAAACATTAATATATATATATATATATATATATATATATATATATACCCCTAAAGAAATACAAAACAAACATACCTTCCTCATTATCATCAAAGAGAGTGTTATCAAGTTCTGTAGTCTCCACATAGCATTGACTTTGCATTGAACCTTGATACATAACATCTCATTTTTCAAAACATGTATCTAAAAAACATTTGTAGTAAGTATACATAAGAAGTGGTTGAAAGAAGAAGAATTACCTCCTCTAAAAGATGAATCATGTAGTTTTTGTAAGTTGCATCTTGTTGAAGAAGTGTATTGCACATCATTCATGACTTGAACATCTATCATGAAAAGAAATTTGTCAATCAAAACTTCTTTCAGCCAATGCATATTTATAGTCCAGAAACAAATTGCTTTCATGATCTTCAAGGATCAAATGGAGAGTTCCAAAACAAACAAGATGATGCACCCACTATAAGGTTTCAGCTCACTCATGAACAGTAGAAAAATGTATAAGCTACAAGTAGCTGCAACCTTGTGATTTTTTGAGAGATAAACCCAATCAAGATAGAATAAATAATAGAGTGTGAACATGAGTATAATATTCATCAACAGCCCAAACAAGTCAAGAAAACTTTTCCTTGAAGTAATGGACAAGAACAATTAACACTATACTCATCCTGAAAGATTTACATTTCCCTAAGAGATAAACTCATTCAAGATAAACTCTTACATCTCTTTCGACCAAGCACAAAATATAAGTCAAGCATACCTTCCTGATTATCATCGATGAGGATGTTCTCTAACTGTGTAGCCTCCATATGAGCTTGACTTAGCATTGAACCTTGTATAGATAACAATCCAATTTCTTAAACATGATTCTAATAAATTGTTTATATTTAGTATCTAGAAAAAGAGGATGAAACAAGAAGAATTACCTCCTCTAAAAGATGAATCATGAAGTCTTATTTTTTGTGGGTTACATCTTACAGAAGAAGTATATTGTACATCACTACTAACTTGAACATCTATCATGGAGATTGACATAAATTAATATATATATATACATACCCCTAATTAAATATAGTTTAAGAATACCTTCATTTTCATCAAAGATGATGTGCTCTAGTTGTGTATGCTCGACATGGTCTTGACTTAGCATTGAACCTTGTATGGATAAAAACTCAATTTTCAAAATATGTATTAACCAAATGTTTATAATTAGTATCTAGAATAGGATGAAATAAGAAGAATTACCTCCTTTCAAAGATGAAACATGCTTTGTGTTTTTTTGTAAGTTGCATATTTTGGAAGAATATAAATCGCTCAACTGCCTTGTTTCTTGGAGGTTTCTACTTTTAATAATACTATTTTTCCCATTTCTATCAAAGTGGTCAGTATCCCCTTGGACACCTGTCATAAAGAATTAAGGAATTCTTTTCACCAATTTATATTTCAACCAAAAATAGCATACTACCTACAAAATTTATTTATCCAAAGACTACCTTTCCCATTGTCAACAAAGTGTGTGTCATCCCTTGGCGTATCTTGCATATTAGTAGTAGTTTGCAACTTGGAACCTTTCATAGATATATAATTTTATTATGTGACTCTCCATTGTAACTAAAATTGACAAGCACGACAAATCTTTTAATTGTGATATTTCTTGGTGGTTACCTCTGGTGTAAGGAAGATGTGGATTTTTTCTATTATCTCGAACACCTATCATGGAGTATCATGGAATAATCTTATGCATGTCATGTCTACAAAAAAACAGCATACTACTATACAAACATATATCTGAAGATTACCTTTCCCACTGCTATCGAAGTTAACATAATCCCTTGCCATATCTTGTAAATTGGAAGTAGTTTGCAGCACGGGACCTTTAATAGATGCATTTTTTTCAAGTAGCTTTTCCAATGTATTTAAATTTATAAATATATAGAAAATACGAGTAACTACTGCTTCTACATAAAAAATTCTTACCTTCTGATCTTTCTTGGAAGTTACCTCTCTTTAAAGGAAAATGAGGTCTTTCAGTTCTATCTTGAAGATCTGTTACAAAGTATCATGGAATTATTTACCAAAAACTTTTCTAATGTATTACAACTAAAAATTTAGAGATAATAAAAATAACTACCACTTTGACAAGATGAATCCTTTGATTGTGATCTTTCTTGGAGGTTACATCTATTGGAAGGAAAATGAGGCATTTCATTTCTATCTTGAACACCTATCATGGAGTATCACGAAGTTATTTTCACCATTTCTTGGTGTAACAAAAAATAACGTACTACTAGGAATTTATCCAAAAACTACCTTTCCTGATTTTATTAAAGTTAGCATCATCCCTTGGCATAGCTTGCAAATTGGAAGCAGCTTGGAACTTGAGACCTTTCATAGATATGTATTTTTTTCAAATAATATTTCTAATGTATTTACATTTGAAGAATAACATCAACTTCTACATGAAAAATCCTTGGGTTGTGATTTTTCTAGGGGTTACCTCTCTTAGAAGGAAAATGAGGAGTTTCATTTCTATCTTGAACACCTATCATAGAGTATCATGGAACTTTTTTCAACATTTTATGATTTTCAATATGTCATGTATACCAAAAACAACATACAACTAACAAAATGTATATGTCCCAAGACTACCTTTCCTACTGTTATCAATGTGAGTTCCATCTCGTGCCATAGTTTGCAAATTGGAAGTAGTTTGCAACTTAGAACCTTCAATAAATAAAAAATTTAAAATAACATTTATAATGATTTACATTTGAAAATTTAGAGGCAATAGGAATAACTAACTACCTCCTCTACATGTTCTTTGGGTTGTGATTTTTGTTGGATCTTAACTCTCTTGGAAGGTAAATGTGTCATTTCACTTCTATCTTGAAAATTTGTAATAGTGTCATGGAATTATTTTCAGAATTTAATTTTTCTTTTTCATTTCAACATTAAAAACATACTCCTAACAAAAAATATTATCCAAAGACTACTTTTCCATTGCTATCAAAGTGGGTGTCTTTCCTTGCCATTGCTTGAATATTAGAAGTAGTTTGCAACTTAGAACCTTACATTGAGAGATGACTTTCTTAATATAACTTTTTAAGGTATGTACATTTCAAAATATATATGCAACAAGAATACTACCTCCATTGCTTTGTAAATCTTTTTCTAGTGAATTTTCTTGTAGGCCATCTCTCTTGGAAGGAAAATGTGGCAAATCGCTTCTACCTTGAAGACCTGCGATGTATCATCATATAATGTATAATAGCGTGATACTATATATTTCACAATACTATAATATGCAGAAGCTAAATACAACATATTAAAAACCTGATCTCTTCTTGATTGGTACACGATCTGCATAAAGAATATCGTTGTCATCCTTTATGTTATTCTAGTGTAACAGAAAATAAATAATGATAAATTCATGGATACCTAGAAGTTCATGCAACGGCTTAATTAAAGATGGATCAAAATGAATGCTTCTCTCCATGACATTGTGTAATGACATCTTTTTAGGAGGCATGGCTCTGTAAAAGATTAATACGTGTTAGAAAGAATTTTTTTTATTTTAATTTGACAAAGAATGCATGTGCATGAATATGTCATTACCAAAGCACGTTTTCGTTTTCTTGATGAAGTGATTTCTTCTATCATGCCCACATCCAACTCAAATGATGGTGTATATTGATCAACATCTAACCTAACCCAACATTCATCATCTTCATTTAATATGGTCTCATTGTTGTTATCATTAACAAATGATTCAATTGTGTCATCAACCTCACTAAATGGAGTGCTTTGATTCATTGAAAAACAAGAAGGGACATCATATGTATCTCGAGCAACCCATGGGCACACTACACTCCAGTTACCGTCATCTGGATCTCAGGAATAGAATACTTGAAGTGCTTGTTCGGGAAATATAAAAGGCTCATCCACAAAAGCCAGCTTAGTTGTATCCACAGATATTAATTTGAAATCATCAATCCTAACACCTTCTTCAGATTCTGTGTCAAACCATAAACACTTGAATAGGTAATATGGATCTAAATTTGGAAATTTAACTTGATAAATATCTTGAAGAATCCCATAATATAATTTATCATTTTGACCAATTGTTGATACTCCACTATTTTGTGTAACTCTCTTGCACTCTACATATTGCGGGTCAAATTTATATCCATTTATGTAGTAACCTTGGTAAGACATTGCTTTAATTGAAGGACCTTGTGATAAAAACTTAACTTTATCTGTTAAATCACAATCTTGAGCTAAATCTCTAGCCTGTAAAGGAAAATAATATTATATGTATCGTGTTATTCATACCTATGTGTAGATTTGACTTGAACATACTTACATAATTCATAAACCATTTGACGAAATGTTTATGTTGCTCAAGATGGATTTCATCAGCACTCCAACAAGGATGATTAGTTTTTATGTATTCTTCATGCAACCTATAGTGAATAATAAAATGTTTAAGTGCGGAAAAATAATTGTAGTCAAGATCAATAAAATAATACTTACCTTAGATAAGGCTCAATAAGATCATCATTATATAGGATAAATCTATGAGCCTGGTGTGCTTCATACACCGAAAGACAAATAATGCTTCCATTTCCAATGGGACCATCTTCATATATTGCTTGTGTATTCAACATAGAATCAACATCATCTAAATATCAAGCACAAAAGGTAGCAACTTCATCTCTTAAGTAACCTTCAACAATAGAGCCTTCAGGTCTACTTTTGTTCCTCACATGTCTTTTTAAATTGAACAAATATCTTTCAATGGGGTACATCCATCTATACCGAACTGGCCCAATAATTTTAGCTTGAGTTGCAAGATGTGTTGTCAAGTGGACACTGATGTCAAAGAATGCAGGAGGGAAGAGTTTTTCAAGTTTGCACAGAGTTATTGGTATTGACTTCTCAAGTCTTTCTAGTGTCGCAATATCAATAGATTTAGCACAAAGTTGCTTGAAATACACCGACATTTCATTCAACACTTTTCCTGCCGGCTTTGATATAGTCTTCCTTAATGCTAGTGGAAGGAGATATTGCATTAAAACATGATGGTCATGACTTTTCATGCCATGAATTCTCTTTTCTTTAATATCAACTAGTTTGGACAGATTTGCTGAAAAACCATATGGAAGTTTAAGGTCTTTTAGAATTGAAAGAAAAGTGTCCTTCTCTTCATTTGTCGTACTATACAATGCAGGAGGGATAATATCCTTTCCATTTGATCTATTCTTATTAGGCCAAAGAGATTTTCTAATGTTGAACTTATATTTTAGATCCAATCGAGCTTTGATGTTATCTTTGCTTTTCCCATCTTTTAATAATAACCAACTCAAGATATTTTCACTTACATTTTTTTCAATGTGCATTACATCAAAATTGTGACGGACTAACAATGTTTTCCGATATGGAAGCTCAAACAATATACTAAGTTTGTTCCACCCTGTAGGTAATTTATCATTTTTATCCGTCTCCCCAAATTCCCCTCGGCCATATTCAATATTATCACAATCTTTCCAAATGTCAATAATGTCTTCACCAGATAATGGTTGTGGAGTAGAATCAATCTCAAGTGTCCCATCAAAATGATGAGCATCGTAGCGCCAAGGATGATCCATGGGAAGAAATCTACGATGCTTCATATACACAACTTTATGACTATAGGGTAGATAAATTGAGCCAGTGTGAATATGACAATCAGGACAAGCAAATTTTCCTCCTGTTTTCTGGCCTGACAACATACCATATGCCGGAAAGTCACTAATGGTACCTAGCAAAGCTGCCCTCATTTTAAATGTTTCATTCCTTTCAGCATCATATGTATTGACACCTTCTATCCACAATAACTTCAATTCATCTATTAATGGTTCCAAATAAACATCAATATTTTTTCCAGGAGATTTTGGACCATTGATAAGAAGAGGCATCATAAAATAAGATTGTTTCATTATCAACCATGGAGGGAGATTATAATTCAGAAGAATGACTGGCCAAATACTTGTGCTACTTCCATATGCCATATTAAATGGGCTAAAGCCATAAGATGATAACATCAGTCTTACATTGCGAGGCTCTCTACTGAATTCTGGATGTCTTTTATCAAAATCTTGCCAAAGTTGTGCATCTCTGGGGTGAGTCATATTTCCATTTGGATGTCTAGTACTAGTGTGATGATAAGTCATTAAATTAGCTGTCTTACTAGAGTTATACATTCTTTTCAGCCTTGGTATGATAGAAAGATAACGACATACTTTAGCTGGTACTCTAGATTTTTTTTCCATTTTGTTTAACTAAATACTTCCATCTAGACACCAAACATCTCAAACATTCATTTAACTCTGCCTTCTCACCTCTATATAGCATGCAATCATTTGGACAAGCGTGGATTACTTCTTTCGTTAAACCCAACGCCGACATCATCTTATCAAATTCATACCATGTTTGTGGAAGATTGTTACCCTTAGGAAATGCCAAGTGAAGTAATTTTAGAAGATTTGTCATAGACTTATTGGTCCAATGATTATCACACTTGATGCTAAACAACTTTGACACAAAGGCAAAGGTGGGAATGTCACACCCATCATATAATGGCTTGCTAGCTCCTTTTAAAACTTCTTCAAATTTTATAGCTTCAGGATCATGTTCAGAAATTAAGGTGTCACCAATATCACCATTGACATCATTATCTATATTGGGTATCATAGCATCATTGATCATCTCATACACATCATCAACAATATTATGTCTTAAAGTGTCAACGGTTCTCATACTAGATTGGTATTGTTCTCCATGGTAAATCCAATTGATATATTGAGGGAAAAACCATAGTTTATCAAGTGCTCTCTAACTATACATGAATTTCTGTTCATCCTATTCTCACACTTGGCACATGGACATCTCATCTCCACTGTATTAACATGGTTTGATGCAAATTTCAAAAAACAATCTATTCTGGTATGAAAATCTTTATCTTTACGTCGTTCATATTTGGAGGTAGGCTTATACATCCAACTCTTGTTCATAATGTATTGATTGTCCATATTGAAAACTAAAAAGGGTAAAGTTAAATGATTAGGATGAATATCATATATAAAGGAAAACAACAAAATAGAGAACTAATAAGATCAATACATCACATTCACATAATAAAGAAATAAGGGATATGCATAAGATGCCATCTATAATAAAATTAATTTTACAAAAGTAAGTATGTATGCAATTCCAAAGTTTGTCTTCATAAATCTTAAGATTAATTAGTAAACTGATACATGTGTATTTTCATATTTTAACTCGAGAAATAAAAATAATATATGCTGATGCATCGTGTGTATTATTTAGTATCAAAATGAAATGCAAGGTTATTTTATTTACCAAAAAATAGTATAAATGGTTATGGTGCAAACCATATTGTGTGACCTATGACAAGGAAAACAAAATTTATTATACCACTTTTGTTGTACATGGTCATCTTTGTTTATATAACTAGGGAAGGTTGTATCATTTAACATGTAGTGGATACAAATGTCATAATGTCTCACATGCTATAATTCATATTCCCCAACTAGCATTTGATTGTAAACATCAGTATACTATAGGTTTTTGAGTTCAGAAACTCTATATCATGTCAATTTTGGGTGGGTGTTCCTATATTATGTATTAGTTATGTCAAATTCAAGTGGTTTGATCTAACTTAGGTCAGATCAACCTAGGTAACTTTAAGATTGACTAAGATCAAGAAACCAATATAATATACTTAGTAAAATATATTTATGGAACTTTCTAACTTTGTATAAAAGATAGTTCTAAATTTATCAAATTAATAAAATGTCTAGATCGGCTAGGAGACTGGCATCCCAAGTCATGATGGCTGAAACCTAGCCGCCTAGACAACTATGACTTAGTGTGTAATATACGTTTAACTATATGAATATGTACATTAGTATTCATATATGAGTTGTTACATATGTATGTATATACATATATTCTCTAATATTTCTTGACATGCATACAAGTGAGTATAAAGGTATGTATGTATGCTCATGTATATCCTCTAAAATTTCCTAACCTTTAGTCAAATAGTTCTTAGTATCTATATATTAATTCTATAGATTTTTACATTAATCACCATGTCATTCATGAGACATAAATTTTAAATCTAGATCAAATGTGTCTTACATACTAAATCTATGCTTATGTTCAAGAAAAGAATATGAAGTTCATTTGGTTCTGTGAGTCTAGGTTGTCCATGACTAGGCAAGGTATGTATACGTATCTGTATATACATATATTTATACCCTCTAAATTTTCCTGACCTTTTTCCAAATAGTTCATTGTGTGTGTGTACGTTTTGCATGAATTCCAACATCATTATATATATTGTAGAGTTTTACATGAATTCCAACATCATTAATGAGATATAAATTTATTTCTAGATCAAACATATCTTGGATACTAAATTTGTGATTATTACCAAGAAAAGAATATGAAGTTTGATTGGTTGTGTGAGTCTAGGTTCTCCATATCTAGACATGGAATACAAAATTCTATGTTTCAAAGACCATGTTTATATCTTGAACAAAATCCATATCAGTTCAATAATTTACAAAAAAAAACTAAAATACAATTTAATTTACTACATGAGAGGGCTCAATATTGATCATGAGGTTTGTTTTCACCCACAACTAGAAAATATTGTAATAGGATTACTAGACATATAACTAAATGTAATTTAATTCTCTAAGTTCTCACAAACAAAGGTTAAATTGGTATTGTCTATGTTTCCATCCACAAAATCAAATTGGTTTCTTTTTGTATAAAATGACAATCAAAATTGGATTTCGAACACCACACAGGCAAAGATGCATCACTTATATAATTCTTTAATGTATGTAAATAAAGACATCAGGTTTCCATGAACATTCAATTTATTAAACTTTCATAGATAGCATGAAGAAAGAGCGGTTCCCAAAGATTAATGGTCAAAATTTGGCATACCTTATATTTTACCGATAGATGTGCTTAGTAAGGATTCCAGAATCTGCCAAAAATAGACTAAGAAAACACTTCACGCAACTATCCTCTTCCGAATGAAGCAAACAGCTTGTAGAGTCTTCACAATCTAAGAAGTTTGCATGGTGACTCAGTGGTGGATTTAAAAGTGAGCGGCCACTAGTATATGCGGAAAAAATATAAATCCATGGAATTTACTAATATATATAAATATCATGTGTGACGAAAAATTATTACGAATTCAAAAGCATGGGAGAGGATAAAAACACATATAATATATTTGATTTTAGAGTTTGCACTCATAGAGGGTTATCTAAGTCAACAATTTGCAACTGTATCCCTAGAATGCTTCCTCTGCTTTGAGGAACATTAAATACAATAGTGAGAAAAAATATGGAATTCAGAGCAACAATAGACAGGAAGTTAAAGAGCACGGGTAGGAAGAAAAATAGAAAGCATTGAAGGCAAACATGTAAAATAAAATTAGACATAAGGTCAGACTTTTTTTTACTTTTTATAGCTCTTTGATAATGCAAGAGACAAAGTTAGCTGATAACTTAGCGACTATACCAAGACAATTGATTTGATCAGTAGTAGGGACTGGATTAAATAGATCAAATGAGCGACACATTTCAGTAGGACGATAGGAGGATTGAATACAATATATGAGAAAATGTCATGTTCTCATACACCATAACATTTGTTCCCCCACCTCATGGGTTTCACCCAGCTGCCTGGAAAATGATTATGCACATGCTAATAATTGAGGCATCCATACACACGACTAAAGTTTTGGGACCAGATTCAGCTATAGGGTAAACGTAAATCAGAACAATAGAAAATATGGTCTCAAGAAAGTATGAAGAGGAAGAGAAATAGAAAGCAAGGAAGGAAATTGGCAAATTAGAGCTACATAAAATAAAAACTTACTGCACTAAAACCATCACATGAACCTTAAGAGAGAAAGAGACAGCTAAATTGGGGATGGGAATAGCTTCTCTTATTCCACTAGAATTAAGATATCACAGCAAAACAGAGGAAGAAATTTTAAATAATGGCAATGTTGGTAACAGAACAGACAAAAAGTCCATACAAAATGTTGCTCGGACATAGAAAGAATACATGATGGGGTTTATTACCTATAGTCCATATTACTAAACCAAAGAGACTAGAAAGGAAAGAGGAAATATCCACAGTGAGGGCCGATCGAACACGTAACTAGTTAGTCACCACCACCCACAGCTCAATTAGTCTTCCTGATAACAAAATGCAGTTCTATATCCACACAATTGCTCAGACCCAATCCGGGCGGAATGAATACGGAGACGAGCTAGTGCATGTACCTGAACCGGCGAGCAGGAGCGTAGTCCTGGCAGAGCAGTCTGACGTAGGTCGCACTCTTGGCTGGTGGCGCTATGGGGCGAACACGCGGAGAGCCGATGATCGCCAGAATGGGAGAGGAACCACAGAAGTATCGGGAAGGCAGGACCAGGGAAAAGAAACGGCAGAATATATCAGCAGCGAGCAGGGTCACAATGCCCGATTAGGAAAATTTAGCGCGCTTGATCTTTTTCGAGGGCCCGCCAAAATAAGCTCGTAGCGAAATTTTGCAAATGGGCCAACTTTTGTAGCCTGTAGCGAGCAGAAACAAGGCCTGTGGCCTTTTTTGAGGCTTGTAGCGGACGAAGGGCTTTTTTTGTTGTGATAATGGGCAAAGAGAATCTTCTCTAGCTATTAATGATCTTGTTAGGAACGCCCACCAATATGACTACTGAACTAGAAACACACATTGGTTAAGTGAAACAGTGATATATAGGGACTTGCCAACACAAGAGATAATTTTAGAGACAGAGCTTCAAAGTATATCCATACCTTGACAACCTCCATTTTATAACGATTTCCCTTGTAACCTGTAGAACAAAGTGCACACACACACACACACACACACACACACACACACACATATATATATATATATATATATATATATATATATCAAGGCTTTGGAATCAGAATCAAGGCATGTGATGTAGTCACTATTGAAGCGTAAGATGTCATGTTCTTGGCTAGTTGTTCACATTTCAACCCGTCAGCAATTGCCCAATCTATGTACAGACATCAATATAGTCCACAATGCCACACAACCAGACCATAGTTAACTCCCACCAACCAAATTGAGAAACATTTCCTGGACGCGTTCTTTAAACCCGCTCTTATCTTTATAAAGGTATGTTCCCGTTGCATGTAATTCAACAAATGCATCCACCAATGTCTTATCATCAATTTCACTCCATAAGAGATAGTCCTGCATAGAAAATGGAATAAATTAGTCAATACAATTCTACAAATAAAAGGTGCAAAACATTAATTACTAATGATTCAAAACAATTCGATTAAGAATAATTTGAACTAAATATGATGCTAATCTAAAAAATATACACATATTTTCCATTACCTACTACATACAATCAAAGATATTGTATCTATTATAATTTTTGTTTCTCGTGGCACAATATCATTGGAAAATATGGATATGATATGTTGCTACAAGGTATAGAATGATAACTTCAAGTTAATATATAAAAAATGAAAGATAAAATACTAGTTGCTTGTTGAAATGACTGGAAAGTAACAAAATGTTACAATTCATATTGTCTGTAAACAGATGTTATTCTTGCATCCTTAAATGGCTATATGTATGACTCTAAGCATCCTAATTTAATGTTGATATATATATCACAAACAACACATCCATAAAGACTGAAAATATCATAAAACTTATTGTGTTTTAGACCGGAATAGCTGCCTTGCTATCCGTACACAGCAACCCGGCTCTCTCCCAGGTAAGAAGAGTTTCGTCAATGAAGATTGTATATTGGATGCTCTCTCCCACTTGTTCCACCAATTAGAGGTTAGCTCCAATAAGATATATACTATTATATCTCATAAATCAACCACATTGAAAGAAATATAGAAGATGAATCCATTGAGGTTCCTTTTCAGCTAGTATAGCTACTGTCAAATGACAACTGTGACCATGTGGGCACAATGTATAAGGAAAGATTCATACCAACAAGTATTGCAAGGTTCATTTAGTAGCCTAGTCTCTTCTGATTCTTGCCTAGTCGAGATCAAATCTTATTGTAGCAAAGCATTTTGTGGATCCTTCCCCATGTCCACCAACATCCTCAATGCCTTCAACAAACTACATGAAATGAAATATTAAATAGGATAGATTACAGTAATGGCAAAAATATGGAACTAGCATCGATGAATGGAACCACTATGTGATCTTAACATCATATCAATCTGTTCGTGTCAGATGGGTGAGAGTTATTACTAGAAAAAGGACCAATTGTGAAGAATATATATATATATATATATAGTGGGATGGAAACTACCTTCTTCGCTCTCAAATACCAAAAGAAATTCCAGCAAACCACTATAAAGACTTTATCTGCATTGAGTTTCTTAATTACCTGTACAAAACAAAGTATTTTTTTACGTATGCACAGAACGTAAGAAATGGCTGGTAAAGAAAGCAAGAAATGAATTTTGATGGATTCAACTTGCCTAAAAAGTAGACGTATTCAAGTCAATTGAAGCCAAATCAATCAAAGGATTCGCCATTAATCCCCCCACCCTAACTGTGGGTCTCCCAAACACATACATAATTAAAATAAAACAAACAAAGACATATAACATGATTAACTTTTGTTCTACATATATGACACATCAAAAAATATAGATATTTTTATTTCATGCAAAATGCACACAGAAATTCTGGAAATGTAACAAATAAATTAAATAGTACCGAGAATAAATTACTAAAATCTATCTATACATTATCTAAATGAATAGGAAATAAAGTGTTTTATGTAAACAAAATACAAAGAAAAATTTAGATATGAAAAAGTCTTCCTAAGAAACTAATAACTAAATCTAGAACTCTAATGAGAAGTAGATCATTAATTTCTAATCACTCAGTTGATTCGTGCTTTCTGGTGGAGTGGATGATTGTAGAATGCGTGAAGACCGACCCTACAAAAGAAAAAAAATAAGCTACAAGTGTCCAATCCATGTTATACAGTTTAGTCTTGCTTATAACTTAAGTAGAATAAGTAGAATAATCAACTTACCGCATTTCGAAGAACAACCTGTCGGAGAGCATGCCTTCTTTCAACAAAATTCTTTCTTCCATTTCTTCTCTCCTAGTAGTACATACAAAAATAAATGTTAATAATTTCCGCCTAATGAAAATAAAGTATATGAGGTGTAAGTACCATACCAGTACATCTATTCTTAAATTAGCTTCAGCAAGTTCTCTATTACTATCCTCTAGCTCCCTTTTGGTATCTTTCAGTTGTTGTTGAAGTTCTATAACAATGCCATGTAAAACTTCTTTTGCTTTCCGATTTTACATATCTCGACGAGATACGGTGGCACCAAAACCTCTTTCAAATCCTCCGCGATGTTTTCCAATCACATCATCCAAAAATGATGAAAACTCTAATGGATCACGTGTCTTGTCTAGCCCCCGACTTATGCATTCATCAATAACTTTTTGCTGATGATCATTGGTAAATTTAAAAAGTAAGTGTAATTTAAAAAAACTATACAATAAATTAAAATAGTATATTTCACAACTTACAAGAATGTCTTTAGTGTCATTGTTGGGAAATTTTTGCTTCTTATCTAGATGGACTGAGACGTAGACCTCCAATGCTGGATGCTCCTTTTTCTAAATATTTAGTACAAGATTAGAGAATAGACAATACTTTCTGGATAGCTTGTAAGATAGAAACATCATTATAAATTAATTAATTATATATTCATACCTGTTCAAAGTGATGGCTTACAAAAGAAATAGGTCCATGCGTATAGATAGGCCTTACTATGCTTCGGATGCTCTTATTTTTAGCCAACAATTCCTGAAACAAGTATAATAGTTATGTCATATCAGATTTGATGATATATAGTATAATACAAAGTATCATCACCTTGTTCTTTTCGTTGTTCCAGTATTGCAACAATTCTTTCCATTGCTCAGCATCAATTCTTTTGTCTCCGCAAGTTGAGGCTTGTTCCTCTATAGTCTAATTTTCGTCATAATATTTGCTCTTCAGGCTATATCTCCAAGTTCTCAGTTCTTGTTGCATAATTCTTTTACAAGCAGTTACAACACCATCTAGAGGAGCCTGGGTTTCCCCATCTTCCATTACAAATTCAAAATCATCCTACCAAAATTTTAAGTAATAAAATTTCCATGTCATCAATACTTATATTATTCATTTACAAACACATGCACTTAAATTTAACTATAATGTTACATACCTTTAATTTCTCCATCACCTTTTTAAAACTTCTTTGATGTTTTTGTCCCCAAATTTTAGCTATAGGAAATTGCTCCGCGCGTCTAGCATACAACCCCAACCATCCTGATAGTTTCTGACGTTCAGTACAAGCAGGTACACCTAATTCTTTATCTACAATGCAAACCCATTTTTTTTCATCTTTTGGAGCGACTACTTTGTAAGTGGTGCATCCTCTTGTATTCTTTTTAGCTTTATATGAAATTATAACCATTAAATATTAACTATAATTTTTTTTCTAAAATTTGTATGACATACAATACCTTTTTTGCATATTGGGTCATCTTGAATTTCTTCATTTACTCTCATTTGGTCTTCTAGGTGCAACTCATCTTCAAGATGATCACCATTTTCTGTCATAATATAGAAATATGATTTGTTGTTAGAGCATAGTACCCAGTAAGGGTGATTATATGTGAAATTTTTAGTGTATTACCCGATAAATAGCCATCTAAAGTTCCATTATCATGTAAGTCATCACCATTATTTCCATCGTCTTCAATAGTAGTATCTACAAATAATTAGTGGGTTATATAAAATTATCATAGCAGGTAATAATAATGTAACTATATAAATTACCTGGAACACAGAAATATGAAATTCTATGGACGGGCGAGTAATTCTTATCTAAAGTTTCATTGAAGTGGAAATCACCAACATTATCTTTATCACCTTCTACATTAATATCCAAATAATGAATAGATTATGGATAATTATTATAGCTAGAATAATATAACTAGAATTATTACCTGTGACAAGGGTATCCAAATTTTCTTGGATGTGAGCGTCATCAAAATCTTAAAAGATTGAATATAATAATGAGATACACTAAGAGAAATTACTAGCATAGTATTATGTATAATAGATGCATAACTCACTTAAAGTTTCATCCTCATCACTCATGTCAAAATCCACAGGTGATCCACACATTTCTTCATATATTTCAGTATCTTCAGGTGGAATAGATATCCGCTTATTGCATCTCACATTTCCAATGGCTATAGTAATATTTTATCATTAGGGTGACAAAATATAAAATTAAATATTAAAAATGCTTACCTAAAAGTTCAGTCCTACGAGATGCATTATGATTTGGTGCACTAGAATCACAATGGACATATGTTCTCTTTAATTTTGGATGGATAGTTTTCTTGAGAGTACTTGATTCACCTTTTCTGCTCATAGACTTGTCTACATGAATTCAATCATTTCAAGGTAGTAAGAGATCAGTCATAAAGCAAAATTCTGCAATTCATATAGTAAATAATGTACTTCATACCATGATTTTGAGTTTTTTTAAATGCATCGCCAACTGGAATTTCTTCTTCCAAAATTTCTGAGTTTCTTGGTCTCTTCGTTTCTAATATATTTATGGAAAAAAAAGATACAAGATTGAGGGGTTGGCGATATATACATAGGCAACTAAATTAATTAAGACTTACTTGATGTTATCTCACTCAAGCGTTCCTTAAGTGGATTGTTATGGATGGGGACATGCTTTCCTTTGGCATTTGTATATGCATTTGTACTCTCTATCACTATGAAAAGTAGAAGGATTCATAATTGATAGTGTTTTCTAATAGAAGGGGAAAAATCACATACACAAATATAACTTGTACCAGTTTCAGATCTATGACGGTGATGTAAATTCTTACTTCTTCCAGTACTTTTGGTCGAGCCTAAATAAAGTGTGTTTGAAATCCATTCTAACTTTGTATCTACCTAATTACATTTTAATGTATAAATTAATTGGATATTGAAAATAATATCACTGAAGTTGGTCCTTTGAAGTGGTGTGCTCCCTTGACTACCATGATTAGACACTACAATAAGATCATTAATATTTTGATAAATTTATCAAAAGTTACTACACAATAAAAAACACTAATGATTGGAAAAAAAATTAATGGTATGAATTACATTGTTTGCATCTGGGTTCATGTTCAATTTCTTGATCTGTTCTCATGTGGTCTTCTAGGTGCATGGCATTTTCAGCAATGGACTTTTTCTTCAAACTTGGCTGCACACTTTTCTTGAAAGTGTATGATTCACCTTTTTCATTTATAGATGCATCTATACAAATGCAATAATTTCACATACCTAAGAGGACATGATGTTGGAAAATACAAAATATGATATTAATGTAGTAAAGAGTATACCACAATTTCTGACTTTTTGAATACATTTGCAATTGGAATGTTATCATCCAAAAAATCTGAGTTTGTTGGTCTTGTTGTTGATCCATCTAACCAAATATATAAAATATTAACATAAACACATGAATTTAAATACCTTCAAACTAAATTGAGTTTATCTTACCCATACTTTTCTTAAGGATGGACGTAGATTTTCTTTTTGCAGCTGCAATTGAATTCACTTTGCTACTCATTCCTTATTTGGATCCTTAAAGGTGGGTGCAGACTTTATGAGTGCTCTCTTCTTACTTCCATTAACCACTTCTAGTTCTGAAATTAACATAAAAGACAAAATATGTGACAATTTCTGGCAAAAAATTGTATGCAAAAAATTAAAATAAAGTTTCACATACCTGCTTTTCTTGATGCAAGATTGGTGCCCTGATTTTCCATCTCCATGATCTGATTAACAGACTTGAACATATATTTAGGTGGCATGACTCTGAAAAAAATGATTGTATTAAATCTTAGTTAGATGTCTGAAGTGAAATATCAGATAGTCCTACAAAAACCAATCATAAATATTAACAAAAGACTTCTATTGATTATACCTCTACTCTCCTTCTCTTTTTAGGTTGTAAAATTTCACCGATTACACTTTTAGAAACTTTACAAGATGTAGATATATCAGACCTATTCCATCCGACATCAGGAACATCATTCAACCCAGAACTAATTGAAGGCTCATGATATTTACCTAAGTGATCATCTTTTTTTTCAACAATGAGATCATGATCTACATATACATTTTTAGGTTTCCAGTGGCATACAATACTCCAATATCCATCTATAGGATCTCTTGAGTAAAAGACTTGTTCAGCTTGTTCTGGGTATATAAATGGTTCATCTTCAAAGCTTCGCTTACTCGTGTTAACATGTGCAATGTTAAGATCATCAACTGACAACCCTTCCTCATCGACATTGAACCAGGAGCATTTAAACAGAAAATAAGGATTCATTCCATGGTAGCGAATCTCAAAGATGTCATCTAGAAGTCCATAATATACTTCACCATCAGGGCCTATTGTGGCGATACCACTATTCTGTGTTACTCGATCTTTATCAACATCTTGACGCTCAAATTTGTATCCATTCACAAAGTAACCTTTATAAGAATATATTCCTATCTTAGGTCCTTGAGACAGATATTGGATAGGCTTGAGAAGTTCATCAAATTCTTGTAAGGAAGAAACCTAGTTAGAAAAGAAATATGGATGAAATTAAGAAATAAGATAGGATAAAAACATTATGTTAAATCAAATAGTTGTATTGCCTTACACGATCTTCAAACCAATTTACAAATGATTTGTGGTGGTGTGACTGTAAGGTGAAATCATCCCAACTAGGGTGCTGGCATCTTAAGATATCCTGATGCTTCCTGTATTTATGTATGTCGTGGATAAATTTTGTTAGACAATTTTCAAAAATATTTTATAATTAATAAATTGTTACTTACTTCACATAAGGTTGAACTTCCTCAGTATTGAGCAATATGAAACGTGTAGCTTGATGTAGTTCTTCGACAGATATGCTCACTATAGAACGAGAGCCAAGTGGACCATCAAGATACCTTACAGGTCTATGTAACTTGGTTTCCACATCATGCAGATACCTATCACAGAATATGCTTGCTTCCTCCATTAAATATCCTTCAGCAATAGAACCTTCTGGTCTACTCTTATTACAAATGTAATTCTTTAGTGTGTGTGGATATCTCTCAATGGGATACATCCACCTAAATTGAACCGGTCCAGCAAGTTTTCCTTCTGTTTCTAGATGCACAGCTAAATGGACCATGACATCAAAGAATGCAGGAGGAAAAATCTTTTCTAATTTGCACATTATTATAGGACTTTTCTGCTCCAACTCTTCCATCTTCTCAATAGTAATGACCCTTGCACTTAGTTCTTTGAAAAAAACACAGAATTCTGTTAGAACTTTTCTGACAGGTTTTGTTAATGCCTTTATCACAGCTACTGGAAGGAGATGGTGTAGCAATATGTGGTGATCATGACTCTTCATACCAATTAACTTCCTTTCTTGTAGTTGAACCATATGGGAGAAGTTTGATGAAAATCCTTCAGGGAGTTTAATGTCCTTTAATACAGACAAAAAGTTTTCCTTTTCTTCATTTATCATACTGTATATTGTATGAGGAAGCTCCCTAATATTATTTGATTTTGAAAGTTTAGGCCACAATGATTTACGTATTCGCAAGTGTTGCAAATCCAATCGGGCTTTAATATTGTCCTTGTTTTTACCATCCTTTTGAAGTAACCATGCCATAATATTTTCACTCACATTTGTTTCTATGTGCATAACATCTAGATTGTGTCGAACCAGCAATGAGCTCCAATAAGGGAGCTCAAAAAAAATACTTCTCTTTTTCCACCCCTCAGGTAGTTCATGTTGGTCATGTGAATTATTACCTGCAACCTTTCCAAAGACAACATTATCATAATATTTCCACAAGTGTTCAATTTGTTTCCCATCTACAGGTTGAGGTATGGGTTCATGTTCTTTAACTCCATTGAAGCTTTTTTTATCAACACGCCATGGGTGGTTAATTGGTAAAAAATGCCGATGTCTTAGATAGACACATTTTCGACTGTATGGAAGGTAAACAGAACCATGATCAGTTTGACAATACGGACAAGCCTTGTAGCCTTTTGTACTCCAACCAGACAACATACTGTATGCAGGAAAGTCGCTAATGGTCCATAGAAGCATTGCTCGCATGTTAAATACCTCACCTAGTTTAGCATCAAAAGTGTTCACTCCAGCCCAAAACATCTTCAATTCATCAATCAATGGTTGGAGATAAACATCAATATCGTCTCCTGGTGATTTTGGGCCATCAATAAGAAGTGACATCATTAAGAAAGATTGATGCATAGTGAGCCAGGGAGGAAGATTATTACAAATTAAGATGACGGGCCAAATTCTTCTACTACTCCCCATTGTAATATTGAAAGGGCTAAATCCATCTGTCGCTAAGCCAAGTCTGACATTTTGTGGCTCAATGCTGAATGAAGGATGATTGGTATCAAAATCTTTCCAAGCCTTAGAATCCCTCAGATATTCCATTTCACCTACTACGCCAGCCGTACTTGTGGAATGCCAAATCATCCAAGGAGCTGTCTTAACTGAATTGAATAATCTTTTCAATCTAGGAATCAAGGGGAAGTGGCAAAGAACTTTTCGTGGTGTCTTTTTCTTGATCTTTATCCTTCTTCCCCGGCTTGTACCAATCCACCTCGAGGTAGAACACTTTGGAAATTTGTCTAAATTCAAGTATTCTCCTCTATAAAGTATACAATCATTGGGACATGCATGGATTTTCTGACAATCTAACCCTAGAGAAGACATGAGTTTTCTACATTCATACCATGTTGTTGGCAACTTGTGTCCCATAGGCAACGCTTTTGATAGAACTTCCAGATATCCTGACATCGCCTTGTTACTTATTTTATTCAAGCATTTGTGTCTAAATAGATGAACAACAAAGGAGAGCTTTGAGTAGTTATCACAACCTGGATATAATGGTTCACAAGCGTCTTTAAGTAGTTCCTCAAATTTCTTATTATCATGAATATGATTTTCATTATCACTACCACCATCATCATGAATAGGATATTCACTACCACTATCAGGAAAGTCTGTGTTCATTTCTACTTCCTCATAGCATGCATCATTTATCAACCCCTCCATATCATCAAAAGAGTTAGCCATATGTTGATTGACCATATGATCTTTTTTGTCAATATGACCATGATATTCCCAATCAGTGTAGGTCGATAGAAATCCAGATCTGATAACATGCCATGTAATTGTCTCCCTATTATGAAAGAATTTGTTCTCACATTTCACACATGGACACCTGACCTCAGTACAATTACTAAATGCAAAATCCAAAAATAAGTTAAATCATTGCATGAATGCATGTTGGCAACGTTCATGTTTAGATTTTCCTCTACTCATCCAACTCTTATCCATGGCTCCCTAAAAAATGATCATGTAATTTTGTTAAATTTTCAATTATGTATAAGAACCAATTGTTGTTAATGTAAATTAGGCTTGAATTAGGCCAAATCATGAATGTAAATACTTAATTATTAGCACCTTATCCAATGCCTAACCACCTTATCCAATGCCTAACTATATTGAAGAGGAAATCAATAGAAAGCAGAACCAAATAGAGAATATATTTCACCAAGAAGAACCGTTGAGGTCTAGTTTAGGTGTTGTTTAGCCTCCTAGATACTATTCAACCTTCTCTTTTTTTGGGCAGGATTTATTTTAGACTCAGATCTGATTAGGTCACATAATGTAAATCAGATTTTAATTAGGCCAAATCATGCAAATATGGACAATAAGGTCTGATTTGGGGGAAAAATATCTAATTTGAGGCAAATAATTGGGATTTGAGGAGTTTGCTGGAGCGGAGATTGTACTTGGGAGGAATAGCTGAATCATCTCAAAGATTTCTAGTTTAACTCAAAGAACATCCTTAGGATAGAAGCAAGGAAAGTTATGGTTTTCTTCTGCACTCTCAATGAAGCATAGAAGATGGCCATCAACCTTCCTGCATGAGTTTGGGACCTCAACCTCGATGATCAACTACTCAGTGATCTTCAATCGGTGAGCATTGTTAGTGGTTGGAGAATAAGCCTACAACGTGGAGGGTGATGACAATTTCCTGAAGATCACCCAATCCATTAGAAAGGTTATTTATCTCTCTTGATGGAGGCTATTAGTGTTTGATGAGTCAGGAATGTGGGTTGTGATTTAAACTTTCCCAGAAGATGTGTAGCAGTATTTGAGGCTTATAGAGATCTCGTCAGATTACTATTTCAGGAAGGTCAAACAGAGGACTTTAAGAGTTGTTGGCATTGTTAGCAGTGATGAGAGGAATTGGAACCATGAGCATCCTTTTTAGTCCAGATCGTTGGCACCTAAACCACAGGTTCATCACCTGAGGAAGTTAATCCACATTGTGGATCAGTACTTGTTCTTACATGAGGGAGTTCTATTGTGACTCTTGCATGCTGTTGGGTACCTTGAGGAAGGATTTTAATTTGCCACTGGATAGTTCATGGGGCTGCATGTGTTTTGTGGGTCTGCTGGGTGGAGTGGGATTTGGTTGATTTCAAAGGGATGATACTTTTTCATTTATATCAGACAAAGAAAGATGTTACACTAGGCAGACGCTCATACTTCTGCAGATTCCTTTCAGTTGATGTACAAAGATGGTGATACGTCTGTTATGATGCTGTCCTCACTTAGTGGTGGTTTAGAGTCTGTGGGTTTGGCTTGTAAATGTTCTGTCTGTATCAATTTGTTCCAGAAATCATAGGAGGAGGCTATATACAATATGATAGCTGTTAGTTTGTCATTCATTTTAATGTTTTCGAATTACTGAACCTGTATGGTTTTGCTATTGCTGGCTTAAAGAAACAACTACTACTTCAACTATTTAAAGTTGTGATCCCATATATGAAAAACAATGAACACTATGGTCAATAGCTAAATGATAAATCCATTCAGTTTAGGTAAGAGATAATATAACAGTATAATATCATATCAGTGCAAACTTATGTTAGCATAACTGGGGACAAGAAGGCAATAAATTTGGGAAGACATCACACTAACAGAAACAAGACAATTAAATATCTTAACATTGTCATAAGTATATGCTATCCTTAATCAAAGCATAATTGGTATAGAGTAAATTTGGGGAAGTTTGGTGTGATTTGGCCAAATTGTGCCTCATTTAGGTGACTATATGGTAAATAGGGAATGTTAAGGCCTAAGAAGTTTATGCTATGCAAATATTAGTTATATTTAGGTCAAATTATGTCATATGATGACCTAGCTAACCATGAATGACACCCTTTATACATTTGGTAGCCACAATGGATGTGGAGGGGCCCAACACCACCAAGGATGCGGAAAAAATACTATCTCAACCCCACTACATAGGAGGAAATAATGATAAGACACGGGATGGAGGGTTATTGTTCAAATATAACCAATATCCAAAAAGAAAAATAAATGGTAAACAGAGCTTGGAAGAGTCCATAGTGTGTTCAAACACATCAAAAGTGAATCAGGGTACAACACATGTTAAGAAGAGATTGGGGACTTGTTTGAAGCGACCATATTACTCTAGTTTAGACACAATTTCATTAAGACATAGTGGATACACACAAACAACTGTTCTGTTTTAACTAACCAATGATCTTCACAACCAACATTGATACAATTCTTCTTAATTACAGTAATAAATGATGGTGAATATCCCCCCACTTCTGACATTTGCAGCGCAAAATGACAAGTCAGAAACAACATGCACTAATATAATTTAGTTAATTAAATGAAACACCACCAAAGGTAAGTGAGGTACAAAATAGTAGGGAATTATCATATGAGTAATACTACGGGTGGAAGCAAACCTGCCCCTTCCAACAACAGATACACCTCAAACAATATGGGAGTTGTTCTCTAGAGCTATTGTAGCAAAGAAAAAGGAACTCACAGTATCTTATAGTTAATCTAGATACGAAGGACTCCATAATATATACAAACCTCTATATATCTATAAATAGATTACCAATTAATATAGTCTTAAGAGGTAGATATTTGGGCGAAGGTCTGGTTAAGGGTGCTCTATCACACTTCACTATTCCGATTTGTAGTCAGACATTCTTATTGGAATACATTCAGCAGCAAATACAGCCTAGTTTGGCCGTTAATGTCTTAATAACTAGTAGTTGGTAGATGGTACTGGTATGTTTTAAGGTGGTGGGGAGGTGAGCCTTGCTAGGATCACTTTTGTTCCATGGAGAACAAAGAAAAAATTGACAGGAAACCAGGTAGGCAGCTGACATTCTAAGTACTGACACAGAGCACAGATGCGAACACACCTTGTAGTCGTGGATTTTTCATGAACAAAATGGAAGAGTTATCGAAATGGACTCCCAAACAACAAAATATTTATATTGTATAGAACTTGTACTTGCACAGAAAAACTATCAGCTTTCTGCCAGCAAGCAATGTCAAGCACACAATACTGGAATGATCTTTTTCTTCACTGTATATACTTGCGCATCTATCCAAATCAAGGTGACTTTTTCTGATGTTTTGCATTATTGCCTATTCGCCGATCTTATGTTTTTCCTTGCAGCGAAATTTCTAAAATCTCTTGCCCAGGTAACAGAATGATATGTAATAAATCAGACTTCCAATTATGACAGGGAAATGAGAACTAACCCGGTCCAAAGGAGGAGGGCAATCGACAAAGTTTACTAGGGGCGCGAGTCTCACTGTTGCCCGCAGCCTCACTGGTGCTAGCGTTAGTACCTGGTGACTGAGAAAGAGGAGCGAATAAGAAAGAAGCAATTGAAGAAGGGAGCACGAAGAGGAGGAACTAACCGGAAGCGAAGGAGAATAGCAATCGGGAAACTGCGGGGCGCGAGCTCCGCTGCTGCTTGTGACGCGATGGATGAATTTCAATGGAGTTGCGAGCTCCACTGCTGCGTGCGGCCTCACTGCTGCTCGTGGCCAAGATCGGGGGTGACTGGGAAAGAACAAGATTGAGAAACCATGAAGGAAAGGTAGATACAAACCGGACCCAAAGGGAAAGAGGGATCGATGACCTTCACCTCACTGCTGCTTGTGATCAATCGTGGCTGGAAGGGGAATTCTCATCGGCCAGACTCTAGAGGCTGCTCGTGATCAATCGCGCCTGGAAGGGGAATTTTCACCGTCCAGACTCTAAGAGGAAAGCATAACTGACTAAGGATGAGGGAGAAAAAAAGAAAGTGATAGGTATGGGTGGGGTAAGAGGTAGGCGTGGGGGGTTCAGTTGGCAATTTTCGCGCTGACCGGTCTTCCCAGGGCGGGTGTTTTAGGAAGCGACATGATTATGTGGGGGGAAAGTTTGTTACATGGGTATTTTTCACAGTGAAAGCATAAAATATAATTGTATTTTAAATATACATATGCAACTATGGTTTATTATATGTTTCATTCAGTGATGATTGAGACTTTGATTGTCTAAATTAGACAGGACCAATGATTTTGGAACCGGACTGGTGTTGACTAATCGTAGTAGTCGAACCGGTTGGGCCAGATTGTCAACATTGATGACATTAAAATATTGAATCGGAAGAAAATTGAACCGGTCAACATTGTATAAAGCAAGTTAGGTGTGCTTTAATTTAAGTTTGAATTATGTTGACATTAGCATTTTTTGTGTTATAAATAAAGTTGATGTTTGAATTAGAACAATGGGTTGACGTATTTAGACGATATGGCCGAGAAACAACAGAGCGATCACGTTCTAGCTGCTTGCGGCCAGGACTAGGGGTGAGACAGAGCAAAGCGATTGAGAATCTAGACCCGAAGGAAGATCGCTGAGGAACAACAATCGACGGGGCAAGCTCCACTGCTGACTGAGAAACAACATGGCGATCACTTCTAGCTACTTGCGGCCCATTTATGTGGGGTTTAGTTCATCTTTCTTGCATTTTCAGTTTCTCGACCTCAAACGCAGACGGTGTACTTCTTTCTCGACCCAAAACACAAGAGAAATGACAATCTTGACCAAAACAAGAACAACCCATGTCACGATAGTGTCCTTTCACAACATGTCCCTCTAAATGCTTTTGGGAGATGTCAGGGCCCATTTCAAGACAAATGTTGTCTCACGCCAAGTCCTTGAAAATACATTTGGGAGGTGTCATCACACATATGATAATTAGTAGCATTCTCTCATAATAATTCTCTGAAAATGCATTTTGGTGAAGTTTGGGCCTATATCATGACAATGTCCTCTCATGCCAAGTCCTTGAAAATACATTTCAGAGGTGCCATGGCACATATGATGATAATGTCATCTCACATTAAGTTCTTAAAAATGCATTTGGGAGGTGTCAGATCCCATATAATGACAATGTCCTATCACAACAAGTCCATGAAAATACATTTGGGAGGTGTCAGGGCCCATATCATAACAAATGTTATCTCACATCAAGTCCCTAAATATGCATTTGGGAGGTTCCACGACCCATATCATGATAGTATCCTTCATAACATGTCCCTTCAAATGCATTATGGAGGATACATGGCCCATATATTGGCAGCGTCCTCTCATAATAATTCCCTAAAAATGAATTTTAGTGAAGTTTGGGCCTATATCATGACAATGTTCTCTCACGTCGAGTCCTTGAAAATACATTTGGGAGGTGCCATGGTGCATATGATGACAATTTCATCTTATAGTAAGTCCTTAAAAATGCATTTTGGAGGTGTCATGTCCCATATCATGACAACGTCCTCTCACGACAAGTCCATCAAAATGCATTTGGGAGGTGTCAGGGCCCATATCATGAAAAATGTTATCTCACATGAAGTCCCTAAAAATGCAATTGGGAGGTGACATGACTCATATCGTGATATTGTCGTATCACAACATGTCCCTTAAAATGCATTAAGGAGGATACATGGCTCATAAATTGGCAAGGTCCGCTCGTAATAATTAACTGAAAATGCATTTTGGTGAAGTTTGGGCCCATATCAATGCAATGTCCTCTCACGTCGAGTCCTTCAAAATACATTTGGGAGGTGCCATGAAGCATATAATGACAATTTCATCTCATAGAAGTCCTTAAAACTACATTTGGGAGGTGTCAAGTCCCATATCATGACAACGTCCTCTCACGACAAGTCCATCAAAATGCATTTAGGAGGTGTCAGGACCCATATCATGACAAATGTTATCTCACATCAAGTCCCTAAAAATACAATTGGGAGATTCCACGACCCATATCTTGATAGTGTCCTTTCCCAACATGCCCCTTAAAATGAATTAAGGAGGATAGTGTCATCTCACATCAAGTTCCACAAAAGGCATTTCTGAGGTGTCAGGTCCCATATCATGAAAGTGTCCTCTCACAACAAGTTTCTTAAAAATCATTTCAGAGGTGTCATGACCCATATCATGACAAATGTCAAAGTTTCTTAAAAATCATTTTAGAGGTGTCATGACCCATATCATGACAAATGTCATCTCCCAGCAAGTCCCTATAAATGCATTTGGGAGGAGACATGACCCATATCATGATAATGTCCTCTCACAACAAGCCCCGACAAATACATTAGGGAGGAGCGAGGGCCCACATTATGATAAATGCTATCTCACAACAAGTCCCTAAGAATGCATTTGGGAGGAGCGATGACCCATATCATGACAATGTCATCTCATGACAAGTCCCTAAAAATGCATCTAGGCGGTGTTAGGGCCCATATCGCAACAAATGTCCTCTCACAACATGTCCCTAAAAATGCATTTGAGAGGTTCCAGGGCCCATATCATGACAAGTGTCCTCTCACAGCAAGTCCCTAAAAATGCATCTATGAGGTGTTAGGGTCCATATCACAACAAATGTCCTCTCACAACAAGTCCCTAAAAATGTATTTGAGAGGTTCCAGGGCCCATATCATGATAGGTGTCCTCTCACAACAAGTCTCCAAAAATGCATTTCAGAGGTTCTAGGTCCCATATCATGATAGTTTTCTCTCATAACATGTCCCTAAAAATACATTTAGGAGGTGTCAGGGCCTATATCATGACACCTGTCACATCCCAACAAGTCTCTATAAATGCATTTGGGGGGAGAGTGACATGACCCATATCATGATAGTGTCTTCTCACAACAAGCCCCAACAAATACATTAGGGAGGGCCGAGAGCCCATATTATGACAAATGCCATCTCACTAAAAGTCCCTAATAATACATTTGGGAGGAGCCATGACCCATATCATGATAATGTCCTCTCATGACAAGTCCCTAAAAATGCATCTAGGAGGTGTCAGAGCCCATATCACGACAAATGTCCTCTCAAAACAAGTCCCTAAAAATGCATTTGAGAGGTTCAAGGGCCCATATCATGACAAGTGTCCTCTCACAACAAGTCCTTGAAAATGCATCTAGGAGGTGTCAGGGCCTATATCATGAAAAGTGTCATCTCACATCAAGTCCCTAAGAATGCATTTCGGAGGAGCCATGACCCATATCATGACAATGTCCTCTCACGCCAAGTCCTTGAAAATACATTTCAGAGGTGCCGTGGCACATATGATGATAATGTCATCTCACAATAAGTTCTTAAAAATGCATTTGGGAGGTGTCAGATCCCATATAATGACAATGTCCTATTATCACAACAAGTCCATGAAAATGTATTTGGGAGGTGTCAGGGCCCATATCATAACAAATGTTATCTCACATCAAGTCCCTAAATATGCATTTGGGAGGTTCCAAGACCCATATCATGATAGTGTCCTTCATAACATGTCCCTTCAAATGCATTATGGAGGATACATGGCCCATATCATGATAGTGTCCTTCATAACATGACCCTTCAAATAAACAGAATCAGGGCCCATAATCCATTTCTATGGACCTTGTTCTCAAAAATGTATCTGGAGGAGCCAAGCCCCCTATCATGACAGTCTTTTCTCACTACAAGTCCCTTGAAATTCATTTGTGAGGATCCAGGGATCATATCATGATAGTGTCCTCTCACAACAAGTCCCCAAAAAATCATTTGAGTGTATTTGGGGCCCATATAATTACATATGTCGTCTCACAGTAAGTCCCAAAAAATGCATTTGGGAGGAGCCACGACCCATATCATGATAATGTCCTCTCATAAAAGGTCCATAGATATGGATTATGGAGGATCCAAGGCCCATATCATGGCATTGTACTCTCACATGAAGTCTCTATAAATGCATTCGGGAGGAGACATGTCACATATCATGACAGTGTCCTCTCATAGAAAGTCCCTAGAAATGTATTCGGAGGACCCACGACCCATATCATGACAATGTCTGCTCACAACAAGTCTCTAAGAATGAATTTGTGAGGAGTCACAACCCATATCATGATGTTGTCCTCGCACATCATGTCCCCAAAAATGCTTTTAGGAAGAACTATGGCTCATCTCATGAAAGTGTCCTCTCATAACAAGTCTCTGAAAATGTATTTGGGAGGTGCTTGGGCCCATATCATGACAAATGTCATCTCATAGCAAGTCTTTAACAATTCATTTAGGAGGATCCACAACCTATATCATGGCATTGAGCTCTTACAACAACTCCTTAAAAAAGCATTAAGGAGGATCTAGTGCCCATTTCTTGACAATGTCGTTTCATAACAAATCTTTACAAATGCATTTGGCTAGATTTGGGGCCCATATCACCACAATGTCCTCTCACAACAAGTCCCTAAAAATGCATTTGGGAGGTGTCATGGCCCATATCATGATAGTATCATCTAACAACAAGTCCCTCAAAATGCATTTGGGATGAGCTAAGACCCATATTATGATAGTTATGTCTCACAACAAGTCCCTAAAATTGAATTTGTGGGGGGTCAGGGCTCATATCATGATGTTTTCTTCTCACAACAAGTCCCTAAAATTCTTTTGAGAGGAGTCAATGGCCATGTCATGAAAGTGTCCTCTCACAGAAAGTCTCTGAAAATATATTTTTGAGGTACTTGGGCCCATATCACGACAAATGTCATTGCATATCAAGTCTCTAACAATTCATTTAGGAGGATCTATGACCTATATCATAACATTGAGCTCTCATAGCCTATGAAGTGTTCCGCTCTATGAAGAGAGAAAAGGGGAAGAAAAAAGGAAGTCCTGCTATGAAGTTGGACATGTCCAAAGCATACGACACGGTGGAGTGGAGTTTCCTTGATGTGGTGATGGAGAAGATGGGTTTTGGGATGAAGTGGAGGAGTAAAGTCAAAGATTGCATCACATCTGTCCAGCACACTTTTGCTATAAACGAGGATCGGACCAAAAGCACAAAGCCTGCACGTGGACTTTGCCAGGGTGACCCTCTATCCCATATCATGAGAATGTCCTCTCGTATCATGTGGATGGATGTGTATATGGGGGGATATATGACTAATATCATGTCAGTGTGCTCTCACAGCAAGTTCCTAAAAATAAACTTTTGAGGAACCATGACCCATATCATGATGGTGTCCTCTCACGGGAAGATCCCAAAAATGCATTTTGGAGGAGCCACATCACATATCATGAGAATGTCCTCTCCTAACATGTCATTGTAATTGCATTTGGGAGGATATGTGACCACTATCATGATAGTGTGCTCTCACGGTAAGTCCCTAAAAGTAAATTTCTGAGGATCCAGGGCCCATGTCATGATGGTGTCGTCTCACAACATGTCACTGAATATGTTTCTGGGAGGAACCAGGGCCCATATCATTATGGCATCCTCTCACATCAAGTCTTTGAAAATGCATCTGAGAGGAGCCACCTCCAATATCATGACAATGTCCTCTCCCAACATGTCATTGTAATTGCATTTAGGAGGATATCTGACCAATATCATGATAGTGTGCTCTCATGGTAAGTCCCTAAAAATAAATTTCTAAGGAGCCAGAGCCCATATCATGATGGTGTCGTCTCACAACATGTCACTGAATATGTTTTTGGGAGGAACCAGGGCCCATATCATTATGGCATCCTCTCATATTAGGTCTTTGAAAATGCATTTGAGAGGAGCCACATCACATATCATGAGAATGTCCTCTCCCAACATGTCATTGTAATTGCATTTGGGAGGATATGTGACCACTATCTTGATAGTGTGCTCTCACAGTAAGCCCCTAAACATAAATTTCTGAGGAGTCAGGGCCCATGTCATGATGGTGTCGTATCACAACATGTCACTTAATATGTTTCATATAATTGCTCAAAATATTACATAAAAGCTCTCACGGAAGCGCAAGCAACAAACTGGGTTGCCAATCCTTGTTGGATGGAAAAACCCAAGGACCCAAAAATAAAATCATTACATGTAGATGAAGGCATCATAAGATTCCTATTTATATATGTTGAAGGCGTCGAAGAAGAGAAACTACATTGTCGGCAGGCACCCCAAAGGTGTCAAAGGCAAAAGGTAGAAAATGATGTTAATTGGCCTCACATGCTGTTCCATGTTTATGAACTTTTTGTATTGCTGCCTCGGACGCTGCCTGCCATACTTTAAAGTTTTTTTAAAGGATACCTCTCAAGGGAGAAACTCATGTTAGGTCAACACAAGCATGTTTTCCATTCATCTAGTGAAATAAAAGAATGTCTGCAGGTCACAACGAATGAACACCATCAAATTGAGTGCTAAGGCAGGCCAAAGAAGCTTCTTTCAAAACATTTAACCTAGATCGAGTGCCAACATCATGACGAAACTTATAACCAGGCCGCGAGCGACAGTTTACTACATGATCACCAAAGGCATCAAGATCTATGATGTTGCAAATTAAACAACCTTCATTACTTATATACAAGGAAATCATAAGCCAATACCAAAGGATAGCTTGATACTCAATGGGTAACATAGACAGACCAAGGCCATCAATAGGAACAACACTTAAAATTTTTTGTGCATGATCGTCTTGTAAAGAAGTGAGAATAGCATGTTGCCATAAGGATAGGTCACTTGCCATGATTTGCTGGATGACCATTTTGTAGTAAGTGTCTACCATAATAGACTGGGTATTTGGGGTGGTAGAATGCATACTTGTCAACATAGACCAACATAAAGATGGCAAGATATTGCATATGCAAGCATGTGCTTAGACAAAGGGGAGCCCTGCAGGCACGCATGTGACCTCACACAACATATGGTCTTGGAGATCTTTATTGTGTATCTGAGAGGCAAAAAAAGCAAATTTACTAACACCATGAGAGGACTTGATCCCCAATCCCCCTAGATGCATAGGAAGTGTAGCCAAACACCATTGTAAATCACCAAAACATGGGCCGTCACCAACCACAATACGCTCTAGACAATGCCGAAGACCGTGATAAAAAATATCCAACACAGGTGTGATAGAAGAAGGAGGTGTTGTACAAAGATCAAACAACAATTTGGGCATCCAAACACAAGACCTAAGAAGAAGAAGCTCACACTGTGGGTCCTGGACTGAGGACATGCGATCCATCATATCAAGGGTCTTCATCACACATTTTTGGAGAAGTTCCTTCGCAAAGGATGCGTCTGTAGAAAATTGGGCCACCTAGAATCTTCACTCCACGCTCTGGATGAGAGATGTCAGTTGGAAATAAGCCCACATTCGAGCCTCATCTTGGGTCATCAGATGGCCAAAAAATCTATCTTCTTAGTATTGAGATGAAGACCATACATCGGGCCTCGATCCTGAATGAGGGATAGAGCCTTCGAAACAACCTTTGTGTCCCCAATGAGGGTACCATCATCAAGGTAGAAAGAAAGGAGGTCAAGTTGACATGCATCCTTTGCCTATAAAATAAGAGGGTGGAGTCCCAGGGAAAAAAGTAGGGGATCTAATGGGTCACCTTGTTGTACCCCGATAGAAGAAAAAAGAGGCTTGCCATGATCCATATAGAGAGGAGATGGAGAGCTATAGAAAAACTCAACCCATCGTACAATAGAAGGGCAATGAAGATGAACCTCTCGGAATATGGTAGATCTATCAACCATGTTGAAGGCATTGTTGAAGTCAATAAGAGCCATTGTGACTGTAGTGTGGTGTTGTTATTCATAGACAAGTCGAGTGACAGCATGTAGAAGGGCCTCAACACCACCAGAAATACCAACACCATATTGATGATCGATAAGATAAGGGACGACATCAGAACTTACACCCTTTGCTGCAACTTTGGATACAAGGAGCTACCAAATAGTACCCATAGCAATAGGCCGAATGCCATTGTCTGGTTTGAGAAAAGGAGTCAATGGAGCACTGGCAATGTACAAAGCTAGGGAATCTGGACAACGACCAGTGAGCCAAAGATTCACCACAGTTGAAACTGCATTAAAAAATCATCTTTCACTGCAGTGGCAGCCCCACACATATAATCAATAAGATGTTGTGATCGTAGGCCATCACGTGCGCAAGCGGTCCCTTTCTTGAATGATAAAATGGCTTCTTCAATCATAGAGCAAGAGGCAACAAATGGAGAGCTAGAAATTTCAGACTGAGGTTGTACCAATGGCAGTGGAGGTTGAGGGTGTTTAGCTTTAAGATAAGAATAATTAGCAGCTTTTGTGGGGGTAACACCACTAGAGGATAGAACACAGATGACAGTAGAAAATTGGCTATCTTTGATCTTAGACTTGGCACATGAAATACAAGCTTCAGAAGAATGTTCTCGCCCGGTAGGACAACAATGAGCCAAAATCTGAGCCAGGAGTTGTTGAATGCCATCAGGTCCTGAATTCTAAGTCTCCAAAGCCTTAGAGATCATAAGTTGTTGTAGAGAGATGCGTTTTTGAGAAGACAGTTCTTGAGCAGACTTAGGGGAGAAGCGATACAGAACACATGTTGGAAGCAACAAAAGATGAATCCATGCATCAATAGAGTGTGGGCAAGAAGCCACCTAGAGTAAGCAAGCACGAAGAGTGTCAGCAAAGGGCAAACGACAAAGAAGAGGGATGCTCTTTATGGTAGGGACACCCGTGCGGAAGACATAATCTAGAAGATATGTGTCGAGCTATAGTCAGTCAACAGGCAGAGGCGGTGGCTCAATACGCTGACGAGCTGATAGGGTGCAAGGAACAGAATCTGAAAAGCCAGAATTGATGGGAGTAGGCAAACCAACTATCACATCGAGTGATGTCTCACCAGGCTATCGAGGTAGAATGGTAGTAACATCTGAGCCATCAGAATCTTGATGAGACATGCTTTAGGCCATGGCACGATGCCAAGGCAGACACCACACATCCAATGCTTGGAAGAACAAAGAGCAAACACCAAGCCCTCCCAAACATCTGCATACTCCGACGCCTTACGGATTCCATCAGCACGACTTAGTGAAGATAAATGAACAACCCAAGATGATTACCAAAACTGTTAGCTGCTAACAGTTTTCCGCGACATGTATGGAGGCTCCTAAAAGGACATGAAACTTGTGTAGCAGGTCCAACCATGCAGGATGTAGGCCTCGCACGGTAAAGGACCACAGGAACAACCTCACGACTTTTCACTTGTGACGCAGCAAGACGGTCATAATGTGTCATTGCCGATGTGGGAAAACTAAATTTTGCCATTAAAGAGAGCGAAATTGAGACATGGAGGGAACCCTCTCGTGTATGGCGGCCAGCATGGCAGTCCTTCCTGTTGGGTTGACCAGTGCCAAGTCTGCTTAACACACGACTGTAGGGAACCGTGTATGGGCTGCCGCCTCCGGGGATCGATGCTGGACTCTATCGTATCAATCCTCGATGTGTTGAGACCTGGACGACTAGGCACCAGGGATGCTCAGAGCGCATTCTTGCCCTAATCCCTTACTACTATGGGCGTGGTTGCCGAAAAAAGGGTAGCCACTACTGGTATGGCCAAGTCCAACAAAATTTGATAAGTTGAATCAGACTTGAAGTTATCGCCGAACCTTTCTGGTCGCCTTCCGTCTGCATTCGGGAGACACTATGGTAAGTCGGATCTAGATACTATGGTGTGGGGGAACAAGACGAGCAGAGAACCCCTACCATCAACGACATTGGGGTAGGTGCAATAATTAATCAGAGGTAGGTGGGAGCCAAACAGGATCGTCGTCGGTGCCCATGTCACATGCAGCGGCTCGGCACCCTCGCATCGCATCACCGTCCAGCGCACGGTGACCAAATAAGTGTTGATATATTCCAACAAAACACACTCGGGAGGAGCCATGACACATTTCTTCTCATAAAAAGTCTCTTTCAATGCATTTCTTAGGAACTGGGGCCCATATAGTGACAATGTCCGCTCACAACAATTCTCTAAAAATACATATGTGAGGGTTGGGGCCCATATCATGAGAATTTCCTCTAACAGCAGGTCCCCCGTAATGTATTTGTGAGAATTCAAGGCCCATATCAAGACAATATCCTCTCATAGTAATTCTGTAAAAATTCTAAGGTTAGGTGACATGAATTTATGTCATCTATAACTTTTGTGACACACATACATGTCACCTAAATGTTATGTCTCCTTGTATATTACACTTGACTCATATACATGTGTAAACCCCCATTAGAACATAGGTGATTCAAATGTATGTCACCTATAGTGTGTCACCTTTCAAGTATGATAAAATGTCTGTCACCTATATTGCACAGACTACACATGACATACATGCATGTCACCTAAAATATGTCACCCTTTCAAATATACAAAAATGTATGTCATCTATTTTACGTAGGCCTACACAGATTATAAGTCATGTACAAACATGTCACCTAAAGTGTGTAACTTTTTACATGACTGTCATCTATACTATGTTTTTTGGTAGTGGAAGTATGCCCACCGGAATTTAGCGCATCTTGAGCAATGAAATGAGCCAGAGAGTTCTGAGCTCGTTTTACATGGATGAAACTACAAGAACGGAAACTGTAAGCTACACTATGTATGTCCGCAACAATCAAACCTAGGTACCCAGGGTGCTTATCCAGATCTTTTAAGGCATTCACTACATTCAGGGAATCAGAGCAAAGTAAAATATGATTTTCTGATGGCACCAAATCTCGAGCAAGTAGTACCCCTTCTCTAGCAGCCATAGCCTCTGCAATGTCTGAAGTCCAACCAGCCCTTACACATTTTTGTGTAGCCTCCATGAAGGAGCCTCCTCTCCCACGTAGTACTCCCCCCAAGGCGCAGTGCCCATCAACCTTCACCGATGCGTCAATGTGCAAGAAGAGCCATCCCTCATCTCTTATGCCTGCTCCCATCTCACGCAAACTAGTCACAGCGTCCCCAGCAGCTACTCCTCCTCCAGCACTTCCCATCCTTTCCTACCCTTCTTCAGCGCCCCCACTTACAACGACGATAGTCCGCGATCATCGCCCGATAAGACTGAAGAATAGGTCTCGGGAAAGGGCCCTCATCCTTAAAGATTTTGTTGTTTCGACATGTCCATGTAGTCCACCATACCGCAGCTATATCATCCTTTTCCTCCTCCGTGCAGTTCCCAAGCAACTCCACGAGATCGTCATGTAGATTCCCCTGACTGCCCAAACGTTTCATAGATTGTAACCAGCTTTCTCGCATCACTATCTCTGCCCCCGAGCAATGGCTCAACATATGTTGGATGGACTCCTCCTTCAAAGCACAGATAGGTCATACCCCATCATCCGTAACATGCCTGTCCCTGAGCCTACTCCAAGTTGCTAACCCCCCGTGGCAATGCGCCAAAGGAAGTGGGACAACTTTGTAGGCCATCTCCTTCCCCATATCATCCTCCAAAGATCATGCGGTACCACCGTGCCCCTTTCCCTCATAGCTGCACTTCCCAACTTTCGCATCCAGTATGCCGAGCGGACTGCGAAGTTACCCTTTGGACTTGGCCACCAAAACATCCCATCCTCCTGCTCCGTAATAGGTAGGGGAACCGCCATAATTTGTGCTGCAATGTCCCTAGGAAAGATATCCAACAACTTGTCAACATTCCATTCCATGCGCCCCTCCACCATCAGTTCATTAACCTTACCCGTAGCAGCTAGTTCTTCCGTCCTGTTTACTGTTAAGTCCTCATCACCATAATGCAGCCACCTTTTGGACCATATGTCAATATCCCGGCCAGTTCCAACTCTTCTCATGACTCCGAGCAAAAAGAGTGATTTTGCTCCCCATAGACTGCGCCATGTATAGCTTAGAATAAGCCCAAGGCGGGCATTCAGTAAATTGCTATTTGGATAGTACTTGGCCTTCAAAAGTCTAGCCACCAGTCTATCTGGCTTTATGAACAATCTCCATAGTTGATGCGCCATCAAGGCTTGATTAAAAGTATTCATATCTCTGAAGCCAATTCCTCCCTCCCTTTTGGACTTGCACAACCCCTCCCAACACAACCAGGAAATATTCCTTTCTCCCCCTTTCGCCCCCACCATAATCTGGCCACCATAGAGTTTATATCCTCAATAAGTCCCGTCAGGAGTTGGAAAACACTCATGACATATGTAGGAATAGCCTGCACGACAACCTTTATAAGCACCTCCTTCCCTAGCTTTGATAACAGTTGTTCCTTCCATCCTTGTAGTTTGTTTCCCACTCTGGTCTTGATGTACTCGAAAACTTTTTTCTTTGACCTCCCAATGGCCGCCGGCAGCCCCAGATAAGATGCTTGTTTGTCCACCTCTTTTACTCCCATAAAATCTCGCATTTCGTCTTTTTTGCTTCTTGGTATTTTTTTGCTAAATGTAATTTCGGACTTGGTGAGATTGACCTTTTGACCCGATGCCTGTTCATACTGGCTGATGATTTCAGCAATTTTCAGGCATTCATTCCTTGTCCCTCTAGCAAAAAGGATATTGTCGTCTGCAAAAAATAGATGTGAGATCCGAGGGCCTCCCGGAAAATGCTCATACCATGGATAGTATTTGCATTCACTGCAAGGTTTAAAAGGGTGGAAAAAGCATCAGCGCATAGAATAAAGAGGTAAGGAGAGAGTGGGTCACCCTGGCGAAGTCCACGTGAAGGTTGGAAGGCGTTTGATCTTTCCCCATTGGCTGTGAATGTGTGAGAGACTAAAGAAACACAATCCATAACTCTGTCACACCACCTTCCCCCGAAACCAAAATTTTCCATCACTATTTTCAGGAACTTCCATTCTATTCTATCATATGTCTTCATCATGTCCAGCTTTAAAGCAATAGCCCTTTCCTTCCCCCTCCCCCTTTTCATAGCATGGAAACATTCATAAGCAATTAGGGCATTATCGGTAATCATTCTTCTCGGGATTAAAGCACTCTAGTTTTCAGAAATAATCCCATCCATGAAAGGTTTTAGTCAATTTGTAAGAACCTTTGTAGCAATCTTGTAGATGACATTACACAAGCTGATAGGCCTAAAATCAGCAACCACCCTTGGCTTTTTAATCTTTAGAATCAGCACTACCAAAGTATCATTGAAATCCTTACATGAATATTCTCCCTTCCACCACCCCTTGATGTAATTTGTAATATCCTTTCCCACCACCTGCCAAAATTTCTGATAGAAAATGGGTTTCAGGTCATCCAAACCAGGCGCCTTATTTGGGTGCATTTGGAACACAACCCCCTTAACCTCTTCATCAGTAATTTCCTTCTCCAGAGTTTCAAAAATAGAATCATTGACCAGCCGGGTAATCCCTGCCACCGCTGTCCCCATCTCCACCAGATTGCTTGTTGTGAAGAGATCATGAAAAAAAATTTCAATGATGCCCAGAATCTCTTTGTCTTCAGTTTTCCAGATCCCATTGGAGTCCTTTAACCCCACAATCGTATTCTTCTTTTGTCTTTGTGAAGCTTTATGGTGGAAGTAGGTGGTATTGCTATCTCCCTCTTTCAGCTCCTTTATTCTGGCCCTAGCACACCAGAACGCTTCATTTTCCCTGTGCAGTTTTTCTAAATCCCTAGAGAGCTCATCATAGCACTGCAGAGTTCTGCCATCTAGCCATTTTTTCTGTTCCTCGCCAAGCAGTTTCTCTGTCTTTTTTATCCTCTTTTTTGTATCTCCAAATTTCAACTCAGCCCATCTAGTCAGATTTCCACTAACACCTTGTAATTTCTCTTTCAGATCCATGCCTGTGCATGCCTCCCAAGAATCTGTCACCATTGTCATACACCCTTCTTCTGACAACCACATTGGTTCACAGAAGAATCTGGACTGCCTCTTCCCTTGTCTTTCCTCCCCAACTACAACTGATATAATGATAGGAGCGTGGTCTGACTGATAAAATGGTAAATGGTGTACCCAACTTCTAGAATATTTATTCCTCCAACCATCACTCACTAAAAATCTATCCAAGCATTCTTCAACCACAGTCTCCACTGTCAGCCCCCTTCTCCATGTAAAAGTATTGCCTGTATATCCAATATCAAGTAGAGCACAGTCATCAATCACGTCCTGAAAGGCCTTCATGAATCTGTCAGGTTACACCAGACCACCCATTTTTTCACCATTATTGGTAATCTCATTTAAGTCCCCAAAAAATATCAATGGCTCCCCATATCTACCTTGGATCTATCTCATCATATCCCAGGTCTTGTATTTCTCAGCCTGTGCCGACCAGCCATAGATACCACATGCATACCATTCATAGTCATTTGTTTTGTCCACCACTTTGCATTCCACATGTCTAGTAGAAAAACCTGTTACTTCCACTTCTACCTCTCACCACCAAAAACAAAGACCACCTGCCCTACCAGTGCTCGAAATACATATACCATCAACAAACCCACAGCTTCTCTTAATCCTCTCCACAGAGTTATCGTCTAGCATAGTTTCTATAAAAAAACTATGTTGGGTCTCTCCCTCTGACATAACGCCCGCTGTGCTTCTACCACTGCCAGGCGACCCAGACCATGGCAGTTCCAACTCAAGAGTTTCATTGTTGTTCATGGGGTTAGGCTATCCCAACTCCCGCTACTTGGTGTACACCACCTGTATTTGCAAAAGCACCCTCTGTCTGGCTAGATCTTTCCGACTTTGACTTCTTGGATTTCATACCCACAATATCACCATTGTGGCTCATAGTAGCGTACTCCATAGCTTCTGAATCTCTCCTGCGCTTGTTCATGAATTGTCTGGTCATCACTTTCTCTATATTACTTAGACTTCTCAACACTGGTATCCTCTGGTTTTCATTTACTCCTTCCTCTCTTAGTTTTCCCCTATTTTCTGCTCGTGCTTTCCTCCAAGCTCTTTCCTTCTCCTCCCCTGCCTTCCCTGGAAACATAGGTATATCATCTGGTAGAAACACCCTTGTGACCTTCCTCCCTTTACCCTTCGACATCCCCTCCTTCTCTGTTCCCCTCCTACTGGATATGTGGTGGTCTAGCCCCGTAGCAGTATCCTCCTGGCCTGACCCTTCCTCACCCACCTTGCCCAACCTCTCGTCTACCTCTGTCCCTGTCGTAGGTGCACTGCTTTTCCTCCCAGGCTGGCCCATATCCTCCCTCTTTGTCGGATGGTTGGATCGACTTTCATGCTGCTCATTTGATGAGAAATTGGACTCCATGTTAGCCTTGCTCGGTCCCCTCCTCTTCCCCCTCCTACACATCTCTGCCCTGTTCCCGCTCGGCGTTGTCTCTGTCTGCTCCTCGACTACTCGCGGCGTAGGCCTGCTCATCTGCATCATCTCTCCCACCGTATAGCGTTGAAGCCGATGATTTTCCAACTGGGAATCCCCTATTTCCACGGCGTCCTCCATCATGTCGGTAACCTTCCCGCCTGCCTCCTCTTCCGTCTTCTCGTCCCCCACCGCCGCCCTGGCCGCCGATTGCACCTCGTCGTCGCTTTCTCGTGCAGGCTTCTTGGAAGAGGTGGATTCCGTTGAATTCGAAACCCATGATGCACTCCGAGTCTGGAAGACGATGGCTCTCCGCATACTTGATCTGTTGTCTCCTATGAGATCTTACTCAACCGTAATACGTGGCCTTCTTGGTGAAACTTTCAACTGCGATCCCCATCCCCTCTCATTGTCGTCGTCTTCATCATAGGCCACACAGTCTTTTTCCGTGTGCCCCAGCCGACCGTAGATGAAACATAGCACTGGAAGTCTTTCATATTTCAACTCCACGTCAACTATGTGCCCATACGGACATCAAACCTTCTGAAGGCGCTTGATCGGTTTGTTGATATCGATCCCCAGCCGCACCCGCCCAGATGACTCCCACCCGAGGTTATCGTAGTCCAGTTTAATAACTCTACCAATCTTCTCTGCAATCTTCCTGATCGCCAACTCACCACGCAGCCCTAGCAACACATTGTACAGTCGCACCTAGAACTGGCTTTCTATGAAGCTAATTTTCCCCGATTGGTCCTTTGGATCCACCTCCTTTACCAGCAGAAGTCTGTTATCAAAGTTACACGGCCCATCTTCAATCACCTTCAGCTTATCCTTTCAGAGGGTGAATTGGATCACAAAGGTAGTCTGATCAATGGATTTGAACATCACACCGCTTGCTAAACCCCATGCTTGTGCAAACATTTTTTTTCATTGCCATGAAATTGTAGGATCTGTCCGTCAGCAGTCTCCCCACCAGCGCCAGCTCTATGTGCACCGGCACCCCGTTGTCCTCTTTGTCAATTAGGTCTACCACCTCTTGCTCGTCTTCGGTAATCTTTAGCCTCTCACACTGATCCGCTAGTTCCTATGCCATCACGAATCGCCTTTAGCCCGAGTGAGATCAAACACCCACAACAAACACTTGAACCTGGGAGGTATGCCTCTGAGAGGGGTGGCAACCACCTACTCGGAACCCTAGTCGCACACTACGTCGTCGCAAAGATGCTAGGGAAAACGACCGGGTTGAGCACTTAGGTAAATCTATCCCGTTTCAACAATATCTTTCAAAATTAGAGTATGCACCTTCTGAGGAAGGATGTCTAATTTCAATTTGCTGCCCTTCGAAATGGCAGGACATAAATGATAGTGTGTGAAGATTCTTAATTTTTTTGATAATATTCTTAAGCTGAACAAATTTGTCTGAGCTGCAATCAACGAAAGCTAGATGGAGAGATGTAATCCGAAGCGACATATATCGTAATAGGGCAACAACGATTTGCCATTCCTGTATGGTGACCTCTAGTTCTTTCATACAACATAAGCCCTGTATTTCCTCCACACTCATTTGTCCCTCTTCATCAAATCCTGAATAAAAAGAATTGTAAAATTTTAGTGATATCAAGCGAGATAAGCTAGTGATGACTCCATTAGGAATGCTTGAAAGAAAGGGCGTGTAGTTAAGGTCGAGATATTTCAACTAAACTAGTCTAGCTAACTCCAAAGGTATGGTTTGTATGACAGAAGATCACAGAGAGACCTGGGCACATACAATATGGAGTGGCCTGTCATATCAACCACGTTTAAGGTAGACTTTGTAGGAAAAAATGCATAGGGAAGTGAAAATGTTGGGACCAGTTTTCTTACATTGGATGTATCCATTTGAACGATACATGAGAATTTTTAAAAGTGATGTTCGAAACTGTTATCGGCCTGAAGGGAGTATTATTGAGGGTTATGTAGAGAGAGAGGTTATGAATTTTTGCAATGACTTTCTCAGTGGTAATGACAAGAATATTGAGGAGCAATTTGGCAAAGGAATTTTGGGATCACGAGTGAAAGTAATCAGCCGCGAGCGGTTGGAACAAGGTCACTTGTATATTTTACACAACATGGACGAAGTGAGTGTTTATATCGAGGAATATACCAATTTCATCAAGAGACAATATCCTCGAGCCAATGCAATGTGGCTTGCTAGAGAGCATAACAAGACATTTATTAAGTGGTTTGAAGATAAAGTCTTACATCAACTATCTCAAACACCAGATGATATTACTGAAACTATCAAATGCCTCGCCTTTAAACCAAAATTGAATGTTATGTCTTATGAAGGGTATGACATTAATGGATTCACATATTACACAAAGCGCCAAGATGATAAGAGTGTCATCCAAAATAGTGGGGTCACCCTTCAAGCGTCGACTATGTTTTTTGCAAGTGCAAAGGATAAGAGTCCATGTGAAGCTAAAATGTCATATTATGGTTTCATTGAAGACATATGGGAGTTTGACTACATAGATTTCAGAATTCCACTCTTCAAATGTAATTGGTTTGATAACACCAAAGCAGTTATAGTGGATGAATTGGGTTTCACTTTAGTGAACTTTGAAAAGATTGGCGAGAAGGGTGAACCATTCATATTGGCATCATAGGCGAAACAAGTATTTTATATCGATGATCCTGCAAATGATAAATGGTCAGTTGTTCTTCATGGTAAAAGACAGTTCATTGAAGATCCTATAGATGAAGAAGAGTACTATGATAAGTATGATGACTCCAGTCCATTCTCAATTGGGTTTCCAACACCAACAAATATTGAAGCTAATGATGACTTGTATGTGCGCGGAGATCACAATGAAGGATTGTTAATTGATAAAAAATCGCAATATTAAAGGCATGTTTATATTTTTTATATGTTTTATTTTTTCTGAATGTGAACTTTACAATGTGAATTACTTTACAATGTGAATGTGAACTTTACAATGTGAGCTTTACAATGTGAATTACTTTACAATGTGCATGTGAACTTTCAAATGGCTGAGCATTCTCCTGATGACCGTGTTGATGATTACCGTGAGGGTGAGGACATCAATGTGCCACCTCACAATGTAAGTTTTAAAATATATCATATATTTATATCTATATGTCCATTTATAGTTATATCCTGTAAGTGTGTTTATTTTGTCAAATTTTAGGTTGATGATGCGCATGTACCCTCTGAAGCACTTGAGGAACTTGATGAGCAACACCAAAAAGTTGACAAGAGAAGGGGCATCACTATGATGAAGAAGTTAATAACACAAAGGGGCAATGGACCTAAACTTGTTGTGGATTTTGATATTGCAGGAAATGCAATTGGAGTGAATCACAATTCGTTTGTTTCATATCTTGGGTATGTTACTCGTAGCCATTGCGGTTGTAAGATAGATTCTTGACATAAAGTTCCTAAGGGGAAGAAAGACATAATATGGAAGGATTTATGCGTGAGTTATTATTAATTTGCAATTCTATTTTGTAGATTACTAATTTTTTGGATACTAGTTAATAGCAATTCTATTTTGCAGAGTATATTTGAATTGGATGAAAAGCTGCATCACAAATGCGTGATGCAACGCTGTGGGAGAGTCCTAAGGAACTATAGGACAAATCTCACCTGAGAATACATAAAAGAAGGTGACAAGAGGAAGAAGACAGCCACTGAACAGTGGAACTTCCTGGACCAATAAGAATGCGACGTGTTTGTTGCTTCAAGAAAAATTGATGAATTCAAGGTATTAGGCGTCACTCCCAATTTAATTAATATACATTGTATTCACCTATTCAATATTAATATTTAGTGTTACTAATCAAATCATTAATGTGCATACTAACTAGGCCTTTAGTGAGGCGCAAAAAGCAAGGTGTGCATTAAATGTGCATGACCACACAATGGGTCCAAAGGGGTATGCAGGCATTCACAAAGACTACAGACTGAGTCTACTGCTCAGTCTGTTGCTACTCAAGAGTCCTCTACTATAGGTACCACACCTCTGCCTCACCATGATGTCTGGATAGCTGGGAGGCAAAATAAGAAGGGAGAAATAAGGAAGCCCACAACTGATGAGGCGGCTACAAAAATGGTAAAATACAACTCTTAGAGCGATCGTTCGAATATTGATTATTTGTGGTGTTTACTTAATTATAAATTTTTATTTTGGTGATTAGCGGGAGCTGCACGAGCTGAGGAAATAAGGCAAGTTCATCCTTGAGGGCACAAGGGATGAATTGACAGTTGCTATGGGTAACCTAGAGCATCCTGGATGTGTTAGGGCTGCAGCCGCTGGTGTGGGCATCAAAGCATTCTTTGGGCCATCCCAGCGCAAACATGTCCCAAAAGCGGGAATTTCACAAGAAGAGGTAACCTATTCTTTCTTTATAATGTTACTGTAAAAGAGAATTCAATAATTAGAAGCTAACATTTCTTTTATCCATGTATAGGTAGATAAGATAGTTGATAGGAAAATCAAAGAAGCAATGAGCAAGTGGCAGGCATCTCTGACTGCCACTCAGCAGACAGTACCTATGGCACCCCGCTCTACTCCTACTACAGAGGTTGGGAGTAATCCTGTAGACCCAACACCTAGCACATTCGCTGTAAGTATTTTTATGACAAAGTAACTAGTCTTTTCAAGATGATATGTTTTCAAGATGATATGTATATATGTATATAACATTTCTTACACAAAAATTTGTAGGGGTTGAAGCCATGCCGTCTAAAAAGTAAAGAATTTGTCATTGTAGAGGCGTCAGCTTACCCATCCCTTCCAGGGGAAATGTTTCATGGGTCTCCATTACCAGCTGGTTGGGTTCATGTGAGCCCGGTACATATATTCCCCAATTATATGGATCTTCCATTGCCATATGCCCACCCAGATTGTGAAACGCTTGGTGAGGCAGAAGGCGGAGTGATATTGTGGCCAAAAGCGGATGTCCTCTATACTGAAACTGTATGGTAAATTTACATTACGGTAAATTGTTAGTGTGTGTATATGATGTCAATTGATCTGAAATTATATATATATATATATATATATATATATATATATAGGTTAAAAAGAAGACAACCAAAGCATCTAGGCCTCCACCACCACCTCCTACATTACCAAGTTGGGTTCCACAGGACCTACCTATCCCATTAGGTACTAATTGTAGGGGTATGTCAATATGGTTAGGCGAACATGATATAAATTGCCCTATAACTGTTTCTATAGGTGTGGATGCTACAGGTCAATCATACGAAAGCAAATTATTTATACAAGATATTTTGGAGTTGTTTCGATATGATTGGCTGAATACATCTGTGATAGAGCTATGGATAAGGTGAGATCTTCTTTATACATCCATATACCTTGTGTAGGATCTGGTGATCTAGTTTCTTATTTATTAATACATACGTAATACATGTTTTGCAGCTACTTAGACAAGATATGTGCAGATTTTGCATTCGAACATGTAGGATTTTTGATTCCATCTTTGATTAGTCTAGTAGCTAAAGACCCTCCGTCAGTTCAACAATACTGTTGTGATGCTTTTACAAATTTTGCTCAAAATAACAAGATGGTGATAATAGCTTCATTCAATGTGGTTTGGACTTAAGAAAATTACATTTTTATTATGGATTTTGAGTTATTAATTTTTAACTTTTTTACCTGTAGGGGTACGCATTGGGATACTAGTTATTGTCCCTGAGACGTTCACTGTCTATTATCTAGATCCTAAGGGGACTAAATTGAATTCAAAATATGGACACACAATGAAAATGACATTATTCCGGTGAGAAATATTTCATTTTCATATATGTTAACATATGTTATTAGATTACTATTTAATTATGCAATGTACTGTGTTACATTAACATGTAGGGTTTAGATGAGTTCAAAAAGGCAGGAGGAAAGGTTCCCAGGGAAAAGAACCAGCCAATAATTTGGAAGAACGTGGAAGTAAGTTCTCGGCTGTAATGTATATATTATTTATGTGAACAATGCTTAATTAGTTGTATTTTTTAATATTTTGTATGTTTCAATTTATAGTGTGCTACACAAGACAATGGATGGGCATGTGCATACTATGTGATGTGATTTATGCACTTGATTATCAAATATGCCACAGTGGACATCGATACCATTCCTGAGGTATTATATATAGTCTCATTAGATAATATGAAATATACCAATCTTATTTATATATTATTAAGTATATATATACATCATTCTCTTTGTAGGTGTTTAAAACTGACCACACTACAGGAAAGGCCTGACTAGATGTACATTCTCCCTATACGACAGAAGAATTAAATGATGTAAGAGAAGAATGGGCAAAAGACATACAAGTAGTGGGTTTTTTAAAATATAATTGGGATGTTGATAGCGAATAATGACTAAAGAATGCCATTTTTAAATGAATTTTTGAATTCTAATATGTGTGAATGTTTCTACATGTCTGAATGTTTCTACATGTGTCTGAATGTTTATACATGTGTGAATGTGAAAATGAATGAAACTGCCGGTTGCTATATGAATGTTTCTACATGTGTGAATGTGAAAATGAATGGAACTACAAATTGCTACATGAATGTTTCTACATGTGTGAAAATTGAATGGAACTGTAGGTTGCTAAATGTGTGAAAATTAATGTTGTTAATTTTGCAGGTTTGTGGCCTGTTGTTGGCTGATATCAATAGATGTCGTAAAACCTGCAGTTCATAACTGAACTGCAGGTTTCTCATCCTGCGACTAGCCACAACAGGCCTGCAGACTGATAAGAAAAAAAACATGCAATAGGTGTCGGTTATTTGTTTAAAACCGACGACAAATGATTACATCGTCAGATAAATAATTATAACATACGCCTATTGCATGTGATGTGGCGTTGGTTATCAATAATAACTGACGCTGATGGTTCTGGCGTCTCTTGCCCTACTAGTAACCGACGTCAATTTCCCTAATGAGGCCAGGCACCACGGCCGTGCTGGCTAGCACGGTCGTGGCAGCGGGCCAGACACCACGGTCGTGCTAGCCAGCACGGTCATGGCAGCGAACCAGACACTACAACCAACACGGCTGTGCTGGCCAGCACAACTATGGCAGCGGGTGAGATGGCGTTGGTTATCACTAATAAAACGATGCTGATAGTGCCCCAGATGGCGTCCTTTTTGTGGTGCGAAGGTTTATGGCGTCGGTTTCAAAGCTAATAACCGACACCTATACCCCCTGCTGGCGCGTTTTCGGTGGCGCACGAAGGGTTGTGGCGTTGGTTTGAGAACCAACGCCTAACGGTCGGCCTTTTAGCGGCGCCCACATAGTGTCACATTAAAACCAACACTAAAAGCCTTAAATAACTGACACTAAAGGCTGGTTATGTACTAGTGTTGGTAGTCGGTAACACAATGGTTGTGCATCGACAACGGAGTCAGGTCTGAGTAGTGCAGAATGCACATTAGTTGGTGGCACTTTGTTGGTGTTGCAACATCAACATCGAATGTAGTCCATTTGGTCGACAAGGGATGTGCATCAGTCGGTGTGACAGAGGTGGTGCATCAATCACGACGGCAGATTTGAGTAGCAAAAAATATACATCAGGTGGTGACACACTGTTGGTGATGTGACAATGTCAATAACAATGGATTGTTCGATCAGCGGAGGATGCGCATAGGCTCTCTTAGGAAGAGAGAATTATGGTGGCACATCAGAGTTCTAGTTAGAGGCACCAACTAGAATGAGTACCGCAGATGGATCTAGTAAGGAGAAGTGGTAACCCAGTTAGCGGTCACAACGACAATAAGCAATCTCCAATAGCGACAGTGGTGTCATGAGGATAAAAAGTGAAAAGGGAGGGTTTGTACACTTTGAGTGTATCCTTATCTTTGTTCTCGGGTGGGGGGGAGCTTCCTAGATTTAGGGGTGCTCAAATATGGGTTGTCTGAGTTGTAATTCTAGTTACATAATGCTAGTTGGTCGGTATTGTCCTGTGGTTTTTCTTTCCTAGTCTTGGGGTGATTTTTCCATGTTAATTTTTATGCCTTCAGTCTTATAGAGCATTGTCACTTACCCACCACAATTCTTAACAAGTGGTACTAGAGCAGAGACTGCAAATACTGGTCCATATGGGGGAGGATGAAGATGCGACGATGATAAAGTTGACAAGCACAAATTGGCATATTTAGAAACCCAAGATGGAGGATATTTTCTATTGTAAAGATCTATACAATATGATATTGGACAAAATCTAGAGAGTACGTCTGATTTAGACTGAAGGAAATTAAACATGAAGACTATTGGAACAGTTTGAAAGTGGCTCGACATTTCCGTGTTCCATCACGTCTCAAAAAAGACCAATGCCAAAGATCTGTGGGAGAATCTCAAGAAGTTATATACACAGAAGACTACTACAAGTAAAGCTTTCTTGATTAGAAGTTAGTGAACCTCAGGTACCAGAACGATACAAGCATCGCCGAGTATATGAATGAATTCTAAAGCTTTGTAAATCAACTGGGTCCATGAAGATGGTTCTTGATGATGAACTCCAGGCTCTACTTCTTCTAGGATCATTACATGACAGTTGGGAGACACTCATAGTGACAGTCAACAATTATGCACAGGAAGGTAAGTTGACACTTGACCACCTGAAGAGTGGTCTATTGAATGAAGAGACTCGACGACAAGCCTCAGGCAACATCGTATTAGAGGTGCACTTCACAGAGAAAAGAGGCGTTGATAGATCGAGATATTGTGGCATATCCAAGAGCCTTGGTGAGTTCCAAAACTACAAAAGGTCTCATGGTAGATCCAAGTCAAAGAGTAGTAGAGGGTGCTTCCATTGCAGCAAGCCATGCCATTTCAAAAGGGATTGCAAGGTTTAGAAAAAGAAACATGGGTCTGAAGCCAAAGACAAGAAAGATGAAGACAATAATATTGTAGTGGCAATCTCAAATGATAGGGACAATGACGACGATGTGGTCTTAATAGTCCAAGAGCAGTGTTTGCATGTTGAAGATGATTATGTTGTGGGTGGTGGATAATATAGCTTCTTATCATGCTTCACTAAGTAAAGAATTCTTCACTTCATACTGGAGGAGAGACTCCGGGAGCGTGAACATGGGAAATTCCTACTTCTCTAGAATTATCAAGATTGAAGATACTTGTATTCAAACAAGTGTTAGTTGCATGCTGAAACTAAAGGATGTTCTTCGCAGATGAGTTTGATATCTGGTTCATTCTTTGATAGAGAAGGTTGTCATTTGGATTTTGGTGGTGGGAAATGCAAGATCACCATGGGGTCTTTGGTTATTGCACAAGGAAAATTGTGTCACACATTGTAAAGACCCACCTTAAGGTGCTCAAAGGCGGCCATATATATGCAGTTGAAGATCACCAAATAGATTAATGGCACAGACGACTAGGATACATGAGTGAGAAAGGCTTAAAGCTTTTATCAAGGTGGAGATTAATTCTTTGTGGCAAGGACACTAGTCTCATTTCATGTGATGCATGTCAGACAGGAAAACATCTACATGTTTCTTTCAAGACAAGATGAATGGTGAAGTCACAACTTCTACAGTTGGTTCATTTAGATTTATGTGGTCCATTTAAGATATCTTCACTGGGTGACAATAGGTATTTTGTCACATTCATTGATGATGCATCTAGGAATGTGTGGACTTACTTTTTGAAGACCAAGTATCAGGTCTTTTAGTATTTTCAAAAATTTCATACCATGGTGGAGTTGGGGATAAAGAAAAAGATGAAGTGTCTCTTCATAGACAATGGAGAAGAGTACACCTCCAGGGAGTTTTAGGATTATTATTCCCAACACAAAATACAGAATGAAAGAACTGAGCCTGGAACACCACGACACAATGTAACAGTTGGGAGGATGAACTATATCATAGTGGAGAAAGTACATGTTGAAGACTACAAAATTACTAAAGACATTCTGGGGTGAGGCAATGAGTATTGCCTTTTATATGATTAATTGATCTCCATCATTTCCTTTGGGGTTTGATATATCTGAGAAGGTATGGACAGGAAAGGATGCATCCTAAGCTCATCTATGAGTATTTGGGTGAAAAGCTTATGCACATGTTATAAAGGAAAGAGGTAAAAGTTGGATGATGAAGTGGTGTCGTGCATCTTTCTTGGGTATGTAGATCAGTCATTTGGATACAGGTTATGGGACCCTTTAAAAAAGACCATGAGCAGACACAAAGATGTGACATTCTGTGGAAGTCAGATAGTTACAGAGCCTGAGAGTAATGATGTAGATGTTGTAGGAACAGGTGATAATTTCTCTGACAATGAGTATGGGGATGCTTCAACTTCTTTACATGTGTAGTCTTCAGATGATGAAGAAGAGCAGAAGCATCAACTTGAGTAGTAGAGCGAAATCATATTGAGTGCTCTAGTTCCATATGCACATATAATTGGTTTAGACTCACAATCAAAGATGTTTGGGAAGGGGGAGCCGGATTATCACCAGGCAGAGTCCTTAGGAAAATAGTTGAGGAGGTCTGATAGAGTTTGTCATCCTTCATCCAAACATCTAGCATCTCATTATATTCTCCTTACTTATCAGGGGGAGCCAGAGACTTATCATGAGGCACATAATCATAGAGATAGAGCATAGTGGCATTAGGAGATGCAAGAGAAAATGTCTTCTTTGCAAAAGTATGATACCTATGAGCTTGTGGAGCTTCCCAAGGGCCAGAAAGAACTAAAGAATAAGTGGGTCTATAGGATGAAGAGAGATGACAACAACAAGGATATTAGATACAAAGTTATACTAGTTGTCAAAAGCTTTGGTCAAAGACCAGGGGAGCATCATGAGAGGGTTTTTGAGCCTTGGTACAGAAGTTCAGTATCAAGGTTTTCATCTAGGATGGATCGACTTACCAGTTAGGGGGAGCCAACACAGTTCCAGGTGTGGGCAAGGAGAGAGAAGTGGTGCTTCCATGATACTTCTTCTCAGATGCTTGGGAACAAAGTGTAAGTCAGGATGGGACTTCAAGAAGATGGATGAAAATGACAAGATGATGGCAAGCTGAAAGATAATGGATCCATCACATGTGGTGATGGGGTTCAAAAGCTACTCTATATGATTACTGAAGACAATGTCTACCTCATGAGCTAGAGGGGGATTATTGGGAAAGGAATAGGATTTTGTCCCATATCCTAGTTAGATTTGGACTTGAGTATGAGTTGGCTTGTGCTACCAATCTTAATGGGAGTCAAATCTAAAAGGGAAAGAAGATGGGATCATATGTACAACATGGAAGTGGACTCAGAGTTGGACAAAGATTCCTAGTTGCAACCACATGCCATGGAGGCCAATAAATAAAGGCCCTGGGTGAAGCCATTGAGATCAACCCTCATATTGGTGTGTGATCCCATTAGTTGTTAGTTGTTGGTGCCTTATGTGGTAGAAGAGTTAAAGAATAATAACAACTGGTGGTGCTCTCTTGTGGTGAGAGAGGGTCAGTGACTTTGCCTTGAAGCTAAGTAGAGGCTTACAGTTGGTGCACATCGGGTGTACCGACAGTGCATCTCTCTCATAGATGAGATAGAGCCAATGACTTTGCCTCAAAACAAAGAAACAGTTGGTAGTCAGCAACACAACCGTAGTGCATTGACAACAGAGGTGGTTTCGAGCACCAGAGTACACACATCAGTTGGTGGGACTTTGTTGGTGTTGCGACATCAACATCAATGATGCTCTATCTGGTTAGTGGAGGACGTACATCAGCCGGCAACACAGAGGTGGTGCATCAACCATGATGGAAGATCCAAGTAGCAAACATTCACATCAGGTGGTGGCACACTATTGGTGATGCAACAATGGTAATGACAATGGATTTTTCGTTCAATAGAAGACATGTATCAGCTCTCTTAGTGGTGTTGTGAGGACAAAAAGTGAAAGGGAGGGTTGGTACAAGTTGGGGGTATCCTAATCTTTATTCTTTAGTGAGGGGAGCTTCCTATACATAGGGGTGATGAAATTTGGCCAGTGTGAGTTGTAATGGTAGTCACATAGTGCTTGTTGGCCAGTATTTCCCTGTGGTTTTTCTCTCCTTGTCTTGGGGATAGTTTTCCACATTAAATTTTGTGTCTTCTATCTTGTAGAACATCATCACTTATCCACCACAATTTTTAACAAGTGGTATCAGTGCACAATCTGTAGATACTTGTCCATATGGGTAAGGATGAAGATGCGACAATGATAAAGTTGACAAGCACAAATTGGCATATTTAGAAACCCAAGTTGGAGGCTATTCTCTATTGTAAAGATCTGTACAGTCTCATAGAGGGACAAAAGCCAGATAGTATGACTGATGCAGACTAGAAGAAATTAAATAGAAAGGCCGTTAGAATAGTTCAAAAGTGGCTTGACATTTCTGTGTTCCATCACGTCTCAGAAGAGATCAATGTCAAAGATCTGTGGGAGAATCTCAAGAAATTATATGAGCAGAAGACTACCACAAATAAAGCTTTCATGATTAGAAAGTTGGTGAACCTCAAGTACCGAGATGGTATAAGCATCACCGAGCATATGAATGAATTCCAAAGCCTTGTGAATCAACTGGGTCCATGAAGATGGTTCTTTATGATGAACTGTAGGCTCTACTTCTTCTGGGATCATTACCTGATAGTTGGGAGATGCTTGTAGTGACAGTCAGCAATTCGGCACAGTAAGGCATGTTGACACTTGACTAGGTGAATAGTTGTCTACTGAGTGAAAAGACTCGACGATGAGCCTCGGGCACGAGTGGATTAGAGGTGCACTTCATCGAGAGAAGAGGTAATGATAGAGTGAGAGAATGTGGCAGATCCAAGAGCTACGGTGAGTCCCAGAACCACGAGAAGTCTCATGGTAGATATAAGTAGAAGAGTTGTAGAGGGTGCTTCCATTGCGGCAAGCCAGGTCATTTCAAAAGGGATTGTAATGTTTGGAAAAAACCATGGGACTTAAAGCCAAAGACAAGGAATATGACGAAAAGAATACTACAGTGGCAATCTCAAATGACATGGATAATGACGATGATGTGGTATTAACAGTCTAAGAGTAGTGTTTTCTTACTGAGGATAATGATTTTGAGTGGGTGGTGGATACTGCAACTTCTTATCATGCTTCACTAAGTAAGAATTCTTCACTTCATACAGGAGGGGAGACTTAGGGAGGTTGAATATGGGAAATTACAACCTCTCCAGAATTATCGAGATCGGAGACATTTGTATTCAAACAAGTGTTGGTTGCACGCTCACACTGAAGGATGTTCTTCACATTCCAGATTTACGACGGCGTTTGATATTTGGTTCATCCTTTGATAGAGAAAGTTGTCATCTGGATTTTGGTGGTGAGAAATGCAAGATCACCAAGGTTCTTTGGTTATTGGGGAGCAAATTGTGTCACACATTGTATAATACCCATCTTAAGGTGCTCAAAGGCATCCATATATGTGCAGTTGAGGATCACCAGACATGTCTATGGCACAGAGGGGTTGGACACATGAGCGAGAAAGGATTGACGCTTTTATAAAAGTAGAGATTGATTCCTTGTGGCAAGGACACTGATTCCAATTCATGTGATGCATGTTAGATAGAGAAGCATCGGTATGTTTCTTTCAAGATAAGATCAAAGGTGAAGTTGTAGCTTCTAGATCTAGTTCATTTAGATGTTTGTGGTCCATTTGAGGTAGCTTCATTGGGTGTCAATAGGTATTTTGATGCATCTAGGAATGTGTGGGCCTACTTGCTAAAGGCCAAGGATCAGGTCTTTTACTATTTTTAGGAATTTCATTCCATGGTGGAGTGGGAGATAGAGAAAAGTCTAGAGTGTATCCTCATAGTCAATAGAGAAGAGTACACCTCCAGTGAGTTCTAGAATTATTGCGTGCAGTACGTAATATGGCATGAAAGGGCAGAGACTAGCACACCATGATACAATGGTACAACTTAGAGGATGAACCATACCATAGTGGAGAAAGTTAGATGCACGTTGAAGACTATAAAATTACCAAAGGCATTTTGGGGCGAGGCAGTAAGTATTATATGCAATCTAGTTAATCGATCTCAATCAGTTCCTTTGGGGGTTCATATACCTGAGAAGGTATGGACATGCAAGGATGCATCCTATTCTTATCTACAAGTATTTGGATGGAAAGATTATTCACATGCTCCAAAGGAAAAAAGGAAAAATTTTGATGATAAAGCAGTGTCGTGTATCTTTCTTGGCTATAGAGACCAGCAGTTTGTCTACAAGTTATGGGACCCTGTGAAAAAGACCACGAGCAGACACAAAGATGTGACATTCTATAAAAGTCAGATAGTTATAGAGCCTGAGAGTGATGATGTAGATGTTGTAGGATCAGGTGACAGTTCCTATAATGATGAGTATGATGATGCTTCAACTTCTTCACAGGTGCAATCTTCATTTGATGAAGAAGAGAAGCATGATCACCATGAGCAACAGAATGATAACATATTGAGTGATGTAGTTCCATATGCACAGATGAGTGGTTCAGACTCACAATTAAAGACATTTGGGCATGGGGAGTAAGATCATCACCAGGTAGAATCCTCAGGATAATAGTTGAGGAGTTTCGATAGAGTTTGTGATCCTTCATCTAGATTTACAACATCTCATTATATTATCCTTACTAATCATGGGAAACCAGAGACTTATCATGAGGTACATAATCATAGAGACAAAGCACAGTGGCATCAAGTGATGCAAGAGAAGATGTCTTCTTTTTAGAATAATGATATCTATGAGCTTGTGACACTTCCCAAGGGTCAGAGAGCATTAAAGAACAAGTGGGTCTATAGGATGAAAAGAGATGACAACATTAAGGATATCATATCTAAAGTCAGACTAGTTGTCAAAGGCTTTGGTCAAAGACCAGGAGAGAATCATTAGAGGGTTTTTGAGCCTTGGTACAAAAGGTCATTAACAAGGTTTTCATCTAGGATGGCTCAACTTACCAGTCAGGGGGAGATAACACAGTTCTAGGTGTCGACATGGAGGGAGTAGCGACACTGTCAGGATACTTCTTCTCAGTTGTTTGGGAATAAAGTGAAGTCAGGATGAGACTTCAAGAAGATGGATGAAAATGACATGATGATGGCAAGCTTGAAGATAATGGATCTTTCACATGTGGTGATGGGGTCCACAAGCTATTCTAGATGATTGTTGAGGATAATGTCTCCCTAATGGGTCAGAGGGGGAGAGTGTTGGGAATGAATAGGATTCCGATCCATGTCCTAGTTGGATTTGGACTTGAGTAGGAGTTGGATTGTGCTACAAATCCTAATCGGAGTCAAATCTAAAAGGGAAAAAAGATGGTTTCCTATGTGTAACATGGGGTTGGACTCGGAGTTGGACATTGATTCCTAGTTGCAACCACATGTCATGGAGGCCTATGAATAGAGGCCCTAGGTGAAGCCATTGAGATCATCCTACATGTTGGTGTGTGATCCCATCAGTTGTTGGTGTTTGGTGCTTTCTTTGGTAGAAGAGCTAGGGAACAATAACAACTGGTGGTGCTCTCTCATGATGAGAGAGGGTCGGTGACTTTTCCTTGAAGCAAAGTAGTGGCTGACAGTTGGTGGAACATTGGGTGCATCGACAATAAAAATCTCTCATGGATGAGAGAGTGACAATTGCTTTGCATCAAAGTAAAGTAGTGGTTGGCAGTCGCCAACACAATGGTAGTACATCGACATCTGAGGTGGGTCCGAGCAATAGAGGGTGCACATCAATTGGTGGTACTTTGTTGGTGCTGCGACATTGACATCAATGACAGTCTATTCGATCAGCAGAGGGTGTGCATCATTCGACGACAAAGAGGTGGTACATCAACCACGATGGTGGATCCGAGCAGATAAATGCACATCGGGTGTCGGCACACTATTGGTGACACGACAATGACAACAGACTATCCGATCAGTGGAGGACGTGTATCTACTCTCTCTGGTGGAGAGAGTTCTGGCGGCACATGAGAGTTTAGGTTGGAGGTGTCAACTAGAATGATTAGTGTAGACAAAAATGAGAAAAACGACCTCATCAGAAGAAGAGGTAACACAACCAACATTCACAGTGACAATAAGTAATCCCCAGCAGCGACAGTGGTGTCATGAGGAGAAAAAATATAAAGGGAGGGTTTGTACACATTGGGTGTATCCTTATCATTGTTCTTGAGTGGGGGGAGCTTTCCAGATTTAGGGGTGATTAAATCTTGGTAACGTGAGTTGTAATTCTAGTTACTAAGTACTCCTTGATCAGTATTGCCCCTTGGTTTTTCTCTCCTAGTCTTGGGGAGAGTTCTTCACATTAAATTTTTTGCCTTCAGTCTTGCAAAGCATTGTCACTTATCCACCACAATTCCTAACACATTTGCCCCGACCTGATCGACAACTCCTCCTATCTTGCTTGCCCTCTTTTTCATTAATGCACTCGAAGACGTGTAGGATAGTCTGCTTTCTTGTAAAATAGATTGGACACCTCCCATCCAAATTGCAGTGTCAATCAAGCAGCCGACCCAATGTCTCTATACCCCCTGTACACATTCTCCACAAAAAATGTGAATGTGTGTGGGGGTGGGAGGCATTTCTATTGCCAAATCAGGAAAACGTTGTACCTTCTCATTTGTCGTAGAGTAGGTAGCTAAGAAATTGAACCTTCCTTGGTGAGTCAGTCAATACACTAAACATGATGAAAACATCCCTCATTGGTTGGGCCACCACCAGGAAAGATCTCTCAGGGAGTCTCCTTCTTAAAGGTGTGTTTAGAATGCTTCTAAGATTGTCTCAATTTTATTCACATCCAAGCTTGACGGTTTGCATATCATTCAACTCTTGAAAGTAGTAGCGGTATCTTCTCCTTCCTTTAGGAATGCATCCATATTTGTTGTCCCTACCCATAACACGAGTCGTCTTTCCAAATATTTATTGAAGCTCCATTTCCGAATGGATCACTACTTAAGACCTTCCATAATAACTTGTTTTGCGCCCAGTAGGCTTCTTCAAGTAAAGCTCAGGTTGTATCCTCTATTAGCTTTTCAATACAGATGATCTAAGAAAATACCTAGCCTTCGTCACTCTATATGCAAGAGAGTTTGTCTTTGTAAGTAATCTCAATATTTTTTTGTGAGGAGGAATTGATTAACAACATGGATATCTCTCCCCCTAGTTTTGACTGGCCCACTACTACCATGAGACATGCATTTCTTCTCGTTCACTTATAATGAACAATGTAGAGTTACTTGGTGACAAATGGAAAAGATGGGCCTTTCTTTATGTTGGCACATATGAATTTTTTCAGAAATTTTATTTGAGTACTTTCGTACATGTCATATTGGATGGTTCTTTCATATCAGTCTTTCTCGCGTGGTGTACTCAGTCTTGGGAGGTGCATGCGCACAAACTTGAGGTTGGATGCCACATGTGCAAGTTGTATACGTGCATATGTAGCCCCAAATGTTAATTAAAATGTCATGCTAAATTTTGCAAGTACCCCCTCTTATAAGGACTACGCGCCTAGATACAATAGTGAGCTAAACATTTTAATTTACCTTGGGGTCACCTTTGAAGGTACATTTTCGGTTGTCATTGGTGTTGGTTTATACACAAAACCATAAACACCCATGGTGCTTTTTAGGGGTGATCCTACTAGTGCTACTCTAATAACTGGGCATACCATGAAGATGCATTTTGATTATGTCTAAAACACCCAATGCAAAAGCATGTCGATATGATAAATGTATTTATATTCAAAATCACAAAAACATTAACACACAGACTGACACATGCATTTGCTATCACATATTTACACAGTGAAGGCAACACACATTATATATATTTGAGACACGAGTTATTCAAATAAGGAAAAAAAACCCAAATAGCACACTTTTCTAAAAAATTTTACCGAAATAGTACCATTCCCAACTTATTTCCCAAACTAGCATACTTTCAGACTAAAACGTCACACTAGTTGGCGTTTTATTGTCTCGGGAATAAAAAGCACCACTTTATTTGGCATTTTCAGGCTTGCGGAGACAGAAGTGCCACTTTATTTGGCGTTTTTAGGCTTGCGGAGACGGAAGCGCCACATAACCTGGCGTTTTACGTTTGCGGGGGTGAAAACGCCACGTAAAGTGGCATTTTGCTTGAATGCGTCCCACCAACTGGGTTGCGTGGCGGAAAAATGCCACATTATCTGGCGCTTTCCATTTATTCGGTCAGCAGGCCGATGCGTCACGTCCGTCCTTGTACAACTTTTACATAAAGCGCCACATTATGTGGCGTTTTACTGAAAATGTCAGAGGCGGTGGCTTGTTTTGCTTGGTTACGAGGGGTAAATCGCCACTTTATGTGGCGTTTTCAGGTAAAATGCCACTTAGGTTGGCATTTTCCGCTAGGTTACCTCCCTGAGCGAGCGTGACTTATGCCGAGTTTATGTCATTCATACATCAAGTTCTTGCCATCAACTCATCAATGCACAACATACATTTAAGTTACACCCTTCCAAGTGATTTAGGTCAGACATTTAACTTATTTCCTACTCAAGTTGTGGATGATGATAGTTGGAAAGACCTACTCACTATCGGCTACGGGAGGCGTATGAATCATTATGTTGAGAAATCTGATATTTTGGGTGATGATGATGATAACGATGATGATGATCCAGATGATGATGATGATGATGATGATGATGATGATGACCTTGATAATGACGTAGAATTGCAACAAGTTCGTATATATGATAGCAATCATGATGTTTATGTTGACCCGGAAACCTGGAAGGATGATTGGGTGGACCATAACAATACGGATAACTATGAAAGTTTTAAAGTGGATGATTGGATTGATGACTTTGCAAACCCTTTAGACATGGGAGACGATGAAGTTGTTACAGGACAAGGTTTTAATAAAGGTGATATTTTTGAAACAAAGGCAGACCTCCTTGTAAAATTGCAGTCTTGGTCAATCAATAATAATGTCCAATTTCAGACAGACCGATCAAATACGTGTTTCCTTACGCTTATATGTCTACATAAGGATCAATGTTCATGGAGACTTCATGCATGTGCGTCTAAGAGGGTTGGTGGGTTATGGAAAATAACAAAATACAATGATAAACACTCATGCCACAGTGCAATTTTGTACAAGGATCATATGCAATGCAAGTCTTCATATATTGCAAGGATGATAATGCCTATGTTGAGAGCAAAACTAGACATGACCGCTGGAGAGATAGTTGAAAGAGCGGCTGCGGCTGTGGTGGCGGCTGCGACTGTGCTGGCGGCTACGGCTGCGACAAGCGACCACCGACGGCTGGAGAAGGAAAGCGTACCGAGGAGGAGCAGCGGTGTGGCGGAGGAAAATGAGGAGCGAGCGAGGGAGAAAGGAAAGTCGCGCTCGCTCGGGGAGGTAACCTAGCGGAAAACGCCAACCTAAGTGGCGTTTTACCGGAAAACGCCACATAAAGTGGCACTTTACCCCTCGTAACCAAGCAAAATAAGCCACCGCCTCTGGCGTTTTTAGTAAAATGCCACATAATGTGGTGCTTTATGTAAAAGCTGTACAAGGACGGACGCGACGCATCGGCTTGCTGACCGAATAAATGGAAAGCGCCAGATAATGTGGCATTTTTCCGCCACGCAACCCGGTTGGTGGGACGCATTCAAGCAAAACGCCACTTTACGTGGCGCTTTTCACCCCCGCAAACGTAAAACGCCAGGTTATGTGGTGCTTCTGTCTCCGCAAGCCTGAAAACGCCAAACAACGTGGCGCTTCTGTCTGCGCAAACCTGAAAACGCCAAATAAAGTGACACTTTTTATTCCCGAGACAGTAAAACACCAATTAGTGTTGCGTTTTAGTCTGAAAGTGTGCTAATTTAGGAAATAAGTTGGGAAGGTGCTATTTCGGTAATTTTTTTTAGAAAAGTGTGTTATTTGGGTTTTTTTTCCTTCAAATAAACAAACCAAAAGCCAGTCTCACTCTGCAATCTGATGGTCTGGTGTCAACAATCAAACGCATGTTCCTTCAGCAAACCCTATACGCGAATTGGGTATGTCGTATACGACCTCGAGTTGCCTCTGGTTGACGTAAGAGTGGGGTTTTCGTTTACTGCGAACGCAAGACAGTGTGAACCATCATAGACGTCCCAGAAAACTCCATAGCCACTGAGCTCGACGGCCGTACCTGAAATGTTCAGTGTGATCGTTGGGACTGTGATTTCGGTGAGACCAGTAAAGTTATAGCAAAGTAAGTCGGCGTCGATTGTTTGATAAGCCGAGTAGCCGTACCGGGACATGGCTGCCGTGGTGGCCTCCAGAAGAGCGCTGTATGCTGACCTAGGAATTGTTGTCAACGTCGACCCCGAATCAATAACGGTTCCTGCCGTAGCCGAGATGTCCGTTTCTGGTATTGCCAGCCTTGTTCCTCCAACACTGATTCCCATCAAGTTAAGGTAATAGTGAGAATATCCCGGTATTGTAAGCATAGGGACGTACAAGTAGGAGACTGCTTCAAACCACCGAACGTGAGGTGGCCTGAAGTGGCGGAAGACGCCGGTAAGCAGTAAGAGAAGACGCCTTGAAACAAAGATTGGGTTTGGGACACAATCGACAAAGGTGCCCGCCCCAGCCCTAGGATTCCTGCGGCACCGTAACTATCGTCCGACTGGTTCATCCCGCAGCCGAACACGAACCCCGGTACCTGTAGAGTCGGCGAAAGCGTCAGCACGTCCTGGCCGAGATCCCCATATGTGTAACCTTTGACGTAAAGCACCTCGTACATACACGTGCTTCTCGAATCAGGGAGGTTACATACAGAGCCGCCGCAAGGGGAAGCGCTGTAAGTGCTTGATGACGAAGGGTTGAAGATCGTTCCCAACTGCGGGATACACTGCAACTGCGAGCAAGTGGTGCACTGAACCCAGGTCGTGGTGCTTCCAGTGTCGAACATTACCACCTCGTCGACCTTGGGCGTACCGAGACCTATAACAACCACGAACTGGCCAATAGCTCCTTGCTTGTAATCCGGGAGATCCACTGCCAACAAACTCGAGGCTGCATCTCTGATACTGGTACCGTTCTTCCGCAGCAGGTACTGCAACCTTAATCTGTCCACCAACAACGCCTCTCTCATGCTAAGCCTTGAAAAATTTCCTAGTCGTCCTGCGCATGGACTGAACCGATCAAACAACCCCAAGGAATTGTTGCGACCATGACCTGAAAATCGTCAATTCATGCAGTGTTATTCGGGCACTTTTTATAATAATTAATGGATTTGATGCCAATACCATTGAAACGAGCATATTACGTTTTTCTATCTGCAACAAGCAGGTTCCAATTTCACAAATTCAATCCCAACAATGCATAAAGAAAATGATCCCTATCGTAACCTTCTGAACTAGACAAATTGATACGTTGATTGGTGATAATGTAAAATTTGATAATCGGATGATTTCTGTTACTTGCTTGTAAAATTTGATAATCGGATGATTTCTGTTACATGCTTGAATGCTACGAAGTACAAGACAGTCTATATAACAACAGATTACAAGTGAACGTTCCAGAGCAAGGAAGATGAAACGAAAAGTACACAGCAGAAGGAGTGCAGGCGTGACTCCTCGATCATGAAGCATGTCTGCGGGCGGCATGTCATAAATGCACAGGCTTTGGTTGCTTAACATCCTCCCGCAAGCTTGGTCTGAGAGAAGCGAAGGCCGAGCTTAAGAAGAAGATGTTGAAACGTCTGCTTATTCAGGGCCTTGGTGAAGATGTCAGCGAGCTGATCATGTGTGGAGACAAATTGCGTGACGATGTGACCATGAAGCACTTTTTCCCGAATGAAATGGTAATCCAGTTCAATGTGCTTCGTCCTTGCATGGAGAACTGGGTTGACGGTGAGGTAAAGAGCACTGAGATTGTCACAGTAGAGAGTAGCAGCCTGGGGTTGAGGAAGGTGTAGCTCCTTGAGTAGATGGGAAAACCAGGTGAGTTCAGCAGCTGAAATTGAGAGGGAGCGGTATTCTGCCTCCGTACTGGATCGCGAGATGGTGGGTTGCTTCTTAGCAGACCACGATACGCAGGTGCGTCCCAAGAAAACACAAAAGCCACTGGTGATGCGTCTAGTAAGGGGACAGCCAGCCCAGTCTGCATCTGAGAAGCAGGAGAGGGGAAGCCTGTCATCCTTGTAGATTTGCATTCCAAGATGGGCGGTGCCTTTTATATATCTGAGGATGCGCTTAACTAGGGTCATATGAGCAGAGGTTGGATTGTGTAGGAATAGGCAGGCGAGGTTGACGACATAGGTGAGATCCGGTCGGGTGAGGGTTAGGTATTGGAGGGAACCAACGATGCGTCTGTAGTCAATTGGATTGGAGATTGGGACAGTGGAGGTGTGCATGGATTCACGGAGAAAGTTGGTGCTAACATGTGTTGAAGCATGTTTGCAGTGTGTCATGTTCTCTCGCTCAAGGATATCAAGAGCGTATTTGGTCTGGTGAAGGAGAAGACCTTGTGAGTTAGGTTCAACCTGGATGCCGAGGAAGTAGTGAAGGTCACCTAAGTGTCGTAGAGAGAATTCAGATTCAAGAGCTGTAATGACATGTTTGATGAATGCAGGGGAGCTTCCGGTAAGAAGAATGTCGTCTACGTATAAGAGGAGGTAGGAGGTGATGGACTGGGTGGAATAAACAAAAAGGGATGAATCACTGGAACAAGACGTGAAGCCGAGTTCTTGGAGGAAAGAGCTGATGCGGTTGTACCAAGTTCTGGGAGCTTGCTTGAGACCATATAGAGACTTCTGTAGGGCACAAACATGATTAGGCTTGGTAGGATCTGAGAAGCCTGGGGGTTGATGCATGTAAACAACAGTGTCGAGTGTTCCATTCAGAATTGCATTGCAGACATTGAGTTGTTGTATGGACCAGCCTTTGGAGGTGGCAAGGGTGAGGACAGTTTTACAGTGGCAGCACGAACAACAGGACTGAAGGTCTCAACATAGTCAATGCCTTCTTCTTGGAGAAACCCTTTAGCAACAAGACGAGCTTTAAGTCTGTCAAGGGTACCATCCGCTTGAAGTTTGGTTTTAAAAATCCATTTGCAGCCAATGACATTCATCTGAGGTGATCGTTCGACGAGAGTCCATGTTTTATTCTGTTGTAGGGCATTAAGTTCATCGAGCATAGCGGCTTTCCACCCAGGATGGTTGAGAGCAGCAGAGATGGTGCGAGGTAGGGGTACGTGAAGTGAGCTGTGAAGGGCATATCGAGGGTTAGGTTTGTGTATACCTGAACGACTGCGAGTCACCATGGGATGGCTTGGATGCGACTGGGGGTTTGGTGGAGGAGGGTTTGGTTTAAGAGAGGTGGGAGGCTCCGGAGAGTGTGGGGGGTCTGGTGAGAAAGGAGAACTGGAGTCCGTCGATGGGGTGTCAGGTGGAGTAGGGTTCGGGGCTGTTTGGGTGGAAGAGGAAAGAGTGGAGTTGATGGTTGCTACAGCGGGTGAAAGGGAGACAGTAGAGATGGAAACGTCGTTGACGCATGGTGTAGAGACATCAATTGGAGAAGGCAAAGATGAAGAGGATGTGGGAATGATGGCTTCAATGAAGGATCCTTCGTGTGTGTTTTGGATATCAGGAAAGGTGGAGATAGAGAAGGATGTGGTGCTTGTTGGTAGGGAAGAGGTTTGTGGCAGGAATGGAAACACGGATTCATTAAACACTACATGTTTGGAGATGTATATGCGATTGGTGGAGATATGCAGGCATTTATATCCCTTGTGTTGAGAGCTGTAGCCAATAAAAAACACAAGGGCGAGATCGAGGATCCAACTTTTCAGAGGAGTATGGGCGAAGGTATGGAAAGCAGAGGCTGCCGAATGTACGAAGGTGAGAGTAAGAAGGGGGAGTTTTGTAAAGAAGTTCGAAGGGTGATTTCATATGAAGAAGGGGGGTAGGAAGACAATTGATTAAATAAATAGCAGTACAGAAAGCTTCAGCCCAGAAATGTTTGGGCATATGCGCATCGAACAACATTGCAAGACCTAGTTCAGTAACATGCCTGTGTTTCTGCTCGACAACCCCATTTTGGGAGGGGTCATGAGGACAAGAGACCTGGTGTAAGATGCCTTTATCAACAAAGAATTGTTGGAGCGAGTGATTAACAAACTCACCCCCACCATCGCTTTGGAACTTTTTGATTTTAGAGTTAAATTGTGTTGACACCATATTGTAAAATGACACAAAGATAGAGCTAAACTCGCTTTTGTGTTTCATAAGATAAAGCCAGCTAAATCGAGAGTGATCATCAGTTAACAGAACATAGTAAACGAAACCATACAAAGAGGCAGTGGGGGCCTTGCCCCATACATCACAGTGAATTAAATCAAAAGGAGAGTTTGAGAGTTGATGTTGATGAAAAACAGGAAGACGACGAATCTTGCTTAACTCGCAGCTGTTGCAGATACTATCGAAGCTGGAAGGTGAGGAGATCTTCTTTTCGGACATGAGATGACGCAGGATAGTGCGGTTGGGATGACCAAGACGCTTGTGCCATGTTTCTCCGTTTGTCTTGATAAACCTGGAGCAGAAGAAAGTCTTTGGTGATATGCGGGGAAGAGAGTAGGTACCATGATCACATGTTCCCTGAGCCAACATTTGGTGGGTCTTGAGATCCTTCACTAGAACAAGATCCTTGGTGAAGACAATGTAGCAAGGAAAAGCTGAAGTTAGTTTAGAAATGGATAAAAGACTGTGTTTGATTTCAGGAACAACAAAGACATTCTTTAGAGGGATATTGGAAACGGAGGAAACCCCAGTATATGAGATGGGAAGGAATTGCCCATTTCCAACCATGATGGAGTCATTGCCCTTGTAAACACAGATGTTGTGAAGGTTACCTTTTTTGTGGACGAGGTGATTAGTAGCACCAGAATCGACACACCATTCATTGAAATCAGCTTCATTGATGCGAAGGGCATCTAGGGCGGCGTTATTGTTCTCGGAGAGACTGGATGGAGCACTAGAGAACTGATAGTTATTGTCGAATCGATGCCAACATTTCAGGGCCGTATGACCACGCTTTTGGCAGATCTGGCAGAGGGGAAGGTCCTTGTTGTAGGAATTTGGGGAGTTAAACTGGTTCACTCCAGGTTGAGGGTGCGAGAAGCCACAGTTCTGCAAGTTTGACTGAGGCGGAGTGTAGGGGGTATTTCCTAAGATGCTGGAGTTGTTGTGATGGGATCGGCCACGACCACAGTTGGAGATGCGACCTCGGCCTCCAAAGTGAGTCGTAGAGAAGGATTGCTGGGTTTGGTTAATGGGTGGCGATGGATAAGAGGTTCTGTTGGAGAGAAAAGCTGTAGGGGATAGGATTTGAGGTCTCCGAGCTTTCCTGCGCTCAAAATCTTGCAGTAGAGGGACGAGATCTTCATAAGAAGGAATTGGGGGTTTCAACATGGCGATGACAAATCCTTCGTATTCATTGCTGTCGAGACCATTGAGAAGAGTGAGGGTCTTTTCTTGATCACTTACAGTGTAGCCGGCGACATTTAGTTGATCACAAAGATGCTTGAACTTTCTGGTGTAGTCGAGAAGAGAGTCATTGCCTTTAGAGAAGTTGCGCAGCTGAGACTTGAGCTCGAATTCACAGTTCTAGGAAATCTCGGCGAAGCACTTTGTGAGAGTTGCCCAAACTTGGTGAGAGGTGGTGCAACCGATGATCTCTCCCATTACTTCTTCAGATAGGGAGCCAGAGATCCACCCTTTCAGTAGACGATCAGTCCGTATCCATTCCTTGTGATGAGGGTTCAGGTCTGGAATGTTGTTTGCGTCGGGAATAACCATAGGTGGAGCGGCTTCAGTTCCGTCGAGAAAGCCTTCGAGGTAGCAAGATTCTGCTAACGTTTTAACTTGTGATTCCCACAGGAGGAAATTGGACATGTTTAGTTTGAGAGAAAGGAAGTTGGATACATTCAACCCTACCGGGTAGGGGTAAGCACCAGTGTTGGAGGAGGAAGAAGAATCAGTCATGGTGGAAGGTTGTTTGTAGGAAGGTGGTGGAGGAAGAAGAAAAAATGACGCAACTGACACGCCTAAAGAGGCTCTGATACCATGTAAAATTTGATAATCGAATGATTTCTGTTACTTGCTTGTAAAATTTGATAATTGGATGATTTCTGTTACTTGCTTGAATGCTACGAAGTACAAGACAGTCTATATAACAGATTACAAGTGAACGTTCCAGAGCAAGGAAGATGAAATGAAAAGTACACAACAGAAGGAGTGCAGGCGTGACTCCTCGATCATGAAGCATGTCTGTGGGCGGCATGTCATAAATGCACAGGCTTTGGTTGCTTAATAGATAACACCTTGCGTGGCCATTCACCATTGAATTTTTCTTTCACAAAATTTATTTTATGAGAAACTACTTTGTAAATGTAACCTTAAGAAAAAATGCTTTTGAATACATTGACTCTATGTGTCAAGCATTATAGGCCTGTATATATACACTTATCCAACTTATGAATTAAAATTCGCATGCAATGAGATGTCAATATTAGAGTGAATGAATATATTTATGTCTTTATTGGAGTGGTATGTGTATCCTTATTCTATGCTTCCGACTACAGCTGATTATTTATAGGCAAAAAAACCTAAATGGCACATTTGCCAATTTTAATTACCTAAATGGCACGTTCCTGAACTTATTGCCCAAAATGGCACATTTCAGGAGCAATGCGTCCCCTGCTGGGACGCATTGAGCAATATGTCCCCGCGGGGGACGCATTGGTCCCACAGGAGGGCAATGCGTCTCGGTTCGGGACGCATTGCTCTATTGTGGGACCAATGTGTCCCCTGCTGGGACGCATTGCATCAATGCGTTCGACGCGGGGACGCATTGCACCAATGCGTCCCCATGCATGACGCATTGTGTTTTTAATCATATTTTTGCAGTCACTGATATTGTTTTATGGTTATTGATATGCATATTAACAATATTGATTATATTTGTACATTTTACAATTCGTTCACTTGTATTTGGATGTCTAAAATATACCCAATTATTATAAATTTGTCAATTTCAATAGCTCGTAACATGCATATGGAATATATTAGTGTATTGCAACCAACATCAGATTGTTCCTAATTGATTATATAATAAGAACTTAATCCAAAAAAATGAGATAGCAATTAAAAACAAGGTTAAACCATGAACCAACATGACAAGAAAATAATACACAACAGAACAATATGATAGATCCAAAATAAACCAATGTGATATCATAATATGATAGATCCACATACAATAGATGTCTTCACAAAGACATACATATACAACAGAACAATATTATAGATCCAAAATGAACCAATGTGATATCATAATATGATAGATCCACATACAATAGATGTCTTCACAAAGGCATACATACAAAACTGTATAATATATAAAAAACTAAGTATGTCATCCTCGCCCACGACGTCCTCGCCCACCTCCCTCTACATATGGATCCTTTGTATCGATGTCATCTGGAGACGACTGAACTGGGGACAACTGCGTAGGAGGCTGCTGGCGAGCATCAAGGAAGAAATGAAAAGGTGGAGGTGGGGTGAGGGGTCTCTGAAAACCAGGACAGGATGCATCAGGTGGGGTGCATCCTGAGAAATCAAATGGAGTAGGTCAATATGTGACATAAGGTGGTGGTCAACTCTCATGAATAATTGGTGGTGGGAATGGAGTGTATGGAACAGAAGAAGAACTTGCTCCATAGTATGATGCCGATTGAGGTGGCAGGGTGATGAACGAGGAATAAGAAGCAGCTCCTGAAAAATATGGCCCTGTCGGTCCCCATGACATGAACTGAGAAGTGGGAGTGGGAGTGGGCTCAGCAGTAGGAGTAGTAGTAGGAGTAGGAGTAGGAGTGGACTCAGGGGTTGTGGTATGAGTGGGTATGGGATCCCACGGTCGAGCATAGTCGGGAAGACTAACAAAGTAACTCTCCTGGATGTTATAGATGTTGTCTCTGATCTGTGCAGGGGCGTGCTCTAATGCCGCTCAGATCGCCACTTGTGTTTGTACCTGTAAAACAAAGTATGTACACATATGCAGTCCCACAAAAGAGCTTTGATATAAAGGGCCATTTCACTTTGCATCCTCTCAAACATTATAAAGCTTATCATGAATCCTAAAGGGCCATTTCAGTCCATCTTCTGCACGTTTATTTGTGAGATTACGCCTATGAAGCCACATGGTCACAGAGCGATAGTATGTGGCAACAATTAATGCTTGTATTGGCAAACCTCTAACACCTTTTAAGACTCTATTACACCCTTCAACTTGTTTGGTAGTCAATGTCCCATATCTACAACCTCTATCATATGAGAGAGCCCAAAGTACTGGATTTTGGACTAATAAATACGCCTTCGATGCTGGTTCTATGGTTTCTATAACAGTCATATGTCGATCAAATTCATGTGTATCAGTTGTGGATCCCACCTTCCACAAAAGCTCCTTCAACTCCTTGGACTTGAACTGCTTATGGAAGTTCTCCCGAAGATGTCGAAGACAATAGCGATGTTGAGCCCAATCAAATTTTGATTCAAGTGCCGGAAAAATCCCACTCATTCGATCAGAAATAATACACAAGTCTGTACGTCATGGAATGATTGGAATACAAGTTTGTAGACAACCAAAGAACCACTCCCAGGAGTCCTTATTTTCTTTCTCGACAACAGCAAAAGCAAGTGGAAATAGACCATTATCAGCATCTATGCCACATGCAATGAGAAGTATGCCAATATATTTTCCTGTTAAAAATGTGCCATCAACAGTAAGAACAGGCCTACAATAGGCCCAACCCCTCACAGCTGGACCAAATGCCCAAAACACCCGCTTGAATCTATGAGTGCCTTCAGTTTGAAGGGTATAATCATCAATAAGGTGGGCATATATAGTTCTTGGAATATATTGTGTCAGAGAAATCAGGAACGACAAAAAACTATGATATGATGATTCCCAGTCTCTAAATATTTTACAAACAACCTTCCTCCTCGCTAGATATGCCTTCTTGTAAGATATATGGAGCTTTAGTTCAGCATTCACCTTATCACGAATTTCTCGTGTCGACATATCCAATCGTGATACTAGGATTGGCATTATCATTCGAGCAATATAAGATGTTGTGACTTGGTGATGATCATGATTCATAACAGTTGATTCACAATTGTGGCCTGCTTTACAACATTTTATCTTCCACATGCCACCTATTTTTTTGGACTGGCAAGCGGTAAATCTCCAAGGACATCGTTGATCACGGATACAAACAAGTTTAAGATGACGATTATTTGAGCGTAATGTACGGTACTGGACATTCTTTTATACCAACCATTTTTGGAGTGTCTCAACCAGTACAACTTTGGATGCAAATAAAGCACCCTCATATATAACAACACTGGAAGGATTGTAATTGAGATGAAATTCATGACGAAAATCTTCCACCCAATCATCATCTTGAAAAGCTTCATAGTTGGAATCAATGTGTTCATGTTGGGGCCATTGGTTGTCAAATATGGATGGAATAGAACTCAATGCTGCAATAGAATCAGGGAATGGATGTGTGTGCTCATCATCGGTTTCAGTCAATGACTCATCCTCAGGTGGTTCAATGTTATTACCACCTTCACTATCACTATTGTTATCACCTTCGTGATCACTATCATTATCACCCTCCTCAACCTCAACACCAATATTCTCAGTAGTAAGATTTTGAGAAAATTCAGGTGGTTGACTCCATTCAGCAGTTAAATTGCTAAGACTAAATTGAGGTGGTTGACTCCATTCAGTAGTTAAATGACTTTGAGAGAATTGAGGTGGTTGACTCCATAAATTATTGTGAGGGAATTGAGATTGAAATTGATTCAATAGAACACGGTTGTTGGTGGATAGATGTTTTTTCAAGAAACACATCAATATAGGCATCAGCTGAAAGTGATAACAAGGTTCTATATGCATCATCATCATCAACTTGTATGGGCATATGATTTTCTCCAGGGAAAAGATAGGATATTTTGATAGAGAAGTGGTTGGGATTGATGTCAAGTGTTGTATAGATATATGATTTTAGTTCAGATAGGGTATTAATAAGTGAAATGTTTATGGGTCTAACAGATCGACTAGAATAAGACCCATCAGAGAGAAATTGCCCATCATATCGCATCTTCACAATTTGTGAATTTGAACTAGATGCCATGTTCCTATATTTTAGAATATTATATTAACATCAAAAAGAAATTCATATTTTATAACATTATATTAACATGAATTAATATTTTAGAGCAGTGACATCATTTTTAAAATAATAGTTAAGATTTTAGAACAATAATTTTGAATTTGGAATTAAATTTATTTTACTACTTTTTCTATAACATTAACAGTGAACAATAATTGAGAACAACAATTTTGCTATTTCTTTCCGTAAAATTAACTAACATTTCATAACAACAATTTTGCTAATTTTTTAGTAACACTAACATTTCAGAACAACAATTTTGTAATTTCGAACAATAATTTTTCAGGTATTAATTAGCCTTCAATTGTCATTTTCTACATCATTATTTCAGTAATTTGGAATTAAGGAGTAACAATACACTTATTTCAGTTGTAATATTTCGTACTAATGTTAAGTTCAAGTTTTGAAAATTAAAATTTTGGTAGAATAAATACCTCAAATGGAGAGTTATCCCTTGACAATCGAAGAATACAAGAAGAGAAAGAAGTTCCAAGATCGTCTCCGAGCAGTAGCAGATAGCAGTTCTAAGATCGCCCGAAATAAGCTAGAAATCGCCTCCAAGCAGTAGAAATCCGAGCAAAAGCTCCAGAGCAATGGGAGTATAGAGCAAGAGTAAGGAAATGAAGAACAGTGTGAGTTTGGGAGGTTGATTTCGGCCAATATATATAGGGGAGCAATGCGTCCCGGTTGGGGACACATTGCGCCCACGTGGCACCGCGCTGCGGCCCCAACGGCAAAATAGTCGTTGTCCAGGGAGCAATGCATCCCCGTCCCAGACGCATTGCCCGTGTGGAAATTTCTAGCCGTTTCTAGTCGTTTCTAGTCGTCGGGGGCGTCTCCGTGCGCGACGCATTGGCCCCACAGAGGGCAATGCGTCCCGCTTGGGGACGCATTGCCCTCCTGTGGGGCCAATGCGTCCCCTGCTGGGACGCATTGCCCTCACGCGAGGCAATGTGTCCCGGCGGGGGACGCATTGGTCCCACAGGAGGGCAATGCGTCTCGAACCGTGACGCATTGCCCTCATGTGGGACCAATGCGTCCGCCGCCGTGACGCATTGCCTCGCGTGAGGGCAATGCGTCCCAGCAGGGGACACATTGCTCCCGAAATGTGCCATTTTGGACAATAAATTCAAGAACGTGCCATTTAGGTAATCAAAATTGAAAAATGTGCCATTTAGATTTTTTTGCCTTATTTATATATGTGAGCACACTTACTTGGCCTACTACAGTAAATCACATTATATATATGGACAACTATAAACTGATATATTGATCTTATCCAAAATTGCATCATACGTTCATAACAGCAGAAAGAAATCGTAACAAAAATATAAGTTGGTGATTCAGAGGTTGCTTTGTGACTGGATAAAGTTCCATACGCTAGAGCTCCACATTTAACTTTTGGGAACAAAGGAGAGATCTATGAGCATACTACATTACCGATCATAATTAGTACGGGTAACAATCGTTATATCTTTTCAATTTAAATGAGATTGTACCACTTACTAACATCACAAGAATGTAATATATATATGATGTAAGTTGAACACTACGACCATTCTGATTTTTTAGCAAAGAGAATCACAGCACCAGACGGTAGAAAATATTACAGGCACAATACTAAGTCGACATTCATTTCAATAAGCTATTTTGTACAAACCATTCTTGGCTGAACAATTGGCTGCTGATGGATCCACGCTAGTGAGGTTCAAGATGTGGGAGCTCAAATGTCCTCCTTGAACAAACGGGTACAAAGAAGACACAGAAATCAACAAGAACAGGAATATATTTGCGGATGAATGCATTGTTTGTGGCGCGTGTGAGAAGTTCCTTCTTTTTTTTCTGAAGTCAGGGTCTGCAAATGCAATTATTACACGATTGCCAAAGGGTGCGTTGATACCCAATACTTTTATAGGCAAACTCCATGGACTGCCAATATTTTCGTGTTATGGTCAGACCATGTTGGTGGTCGTGGTCGTCTTAACTTTGTTGATGGGAAGATTCTAATTTTAAATAAAAGAAAAGTATTAACAGTTAAGTTTTCCTTTTCTAGGCTGCTGATGTATGCAACGGCATCTTTAGCTGGCGTTGCTTGATGAATTCAGTATCTTGTTTTTTTTCTTGGATGACGTCTCTAAATCTTGTTTGAATGTGTTTTAAATGTGCAGCCGGTGTCTTTGTCAACGACTCGTTAACGTGCAGAAAACAACATGCAATAGCAGATAGGAGCGCGACATGCGAGTACATTTTTGCCAATTTCAGTTAATTAAGATATAAGACTTATGTCAAACATGTACATGACAGTACAAATAATGAGAAGAGTTTCTTAATTAGCAAGATCTTCTCAATACGGCCTATGTCCTGTTGGAAGATAAACTTAAATTGGCAAGATCATGTTCGTGAAGCTTGCATTGTTTGAATAGGCCAACACAAACACCCTGTGACAACGATTTAGACATGCTAATCTAACAATTATTTTCCTATCACGAAAAGGTGGTTATATATAAATAGCTCGGAGGTCTCATTCATACATCAAAGAAGCTGGTATATTTAACTTGTTTACATGAAGGAAGGAGTACATAGAAGCTCGTAAACGTGGGGCTGGTTTTTTTAAAATCCCCAAAAATGAAATGGTTGCTCAATATTATATACCATTTGACTCCTATTTTTTACTTTTATAATTTTTTTCAGTTGAGTTATTTCTTCTCAAAATGTTTATTATTATTATTATTATTATTATTATTATTATTATTATTATTATTATTATTATTATTATATAGGGCTTATCTGTAATACCCGCATGGGTAGTCTAGAATTTACTACCCATGTTGTCCAAAAAGTAATTATTTGGTCAGAAAAGTAATTATATAGACAAAAAAGTAACTAAGATAACCAAAAAGTAACTATTCAACTCAAAAAGTAAAACCGTACCAAATACATAGCAAAAAAATTAGAATAAATATATATATATATATATATATTATGGTTGTTACAAATGTAACTGTTTATGCATGAAAACTAACAGTTTGTATGGTAAAGCATCCTTCTACATGTATGTGTAAAGTAAGAAACTCCAAAAAAAACCCAATTTTGAGCGGACAAATATTTGTGTGTGTGTGTGTGTATGTAGGTTAGGAAGTGTGTACCGGCCGGTACATGTAACTTATGTGTACCTATTTTACATGTAGAGTATGCTCACAAATCCAACCATGTGGATTGATTCAACACTATGTAGATTAGATGTATTTAAAAATTCATCGACATATCTCATATGAATCATGAGATATAGCAATATACCATCCAGCGGTTTACATAGTTTTTTCAAACTTATTGTTAATTACTAAATATACATATTCTTTCATAGGATGATGTATAGATGTCGAATCACGGTGATTTTTGATACACATATTATCTAAGGGTTTTGAAACACATCCATAAGGTTAGATTGTTAAATAAAATTTCACAATTATCATAAATGAAGACGGGTACATGTAAGCTACATGTACGTACTCGGATACACAATTCTTTTAGATATATATATACTCATATATATGTATATATACATATACATATACTTATATATATGTACATATACATACATATATATGTAAATATATATAAGTATATGTATGTATATATATATATATGTGTGTGTGTGTGTCTATATATATATATATATATATATATATATATATATACTAGTAACTACACGTGCTTTGCACATGACTCCTATATATAATTAATGATTTATTATATAATTTACAAAAATTAAAGATCCTAATAATACATAATTATTTGTATCATTTCTATCAGATAACAATTATGTATGTATAAAATAATAATCTTTTTTTATTAGTTAACGATGAAATACAGAATATTATGAAATATAAGCATGGAATGTGCTCCTTCTAAAAGTAGTTGGTATTTTTTATATTCAGATATTTATATTTCTCATTTGCTCTTCACATGTCGTCCAGTTAAAACTATTACACATCTCATATTCAGTGAATATCAAATTTTATCGCATATTCTTGTTTTAATGTGTCAATTTCATATTATTTTTGTACTTCTTTAATAAACATATTTTTTTGTATGTGGTGGACTAATTATTAATGAGAAAAAAACTCATTACAGATTAATATTAGAATCAACATACTACATTTTAATGTAAGAAAATTCTTTCATTCTTCATGGAAACATAATTTATCACCCTAAGCACTCATACTGAAAAAATATAGTTTAGCTAATTATATATTCAAATGTGGTATACAAAGAAGATTTGAATGTATAGTCTAGCTACACAATAATTCAGGACACATAACAACTATGATGATATCTTATGTGCATGCTTACATGTGTAGAGCCTATAAAGTGATGAATATATTATATAAAACTTCAATCTAAATTTTTATAATATAATTCACTACCAATCCCAGATGAGACTTCTTAATAATTAGATTTTTTGTTTGTTACTAATGTTGACTCAAGGTCAATTAGGTCAATGTTGACTCACGTCTAAATTGATTAAACCCGTGTTTTGATGATGACTAACCATTCCACATATTGGTGTCTAATGCTTCTACTTGAGAAATTTCAGATTAGGTATAGACACACTCCAATTGCCCTAACTTGCGCATCTCAAATTGGAGAAAAGACAAGTCAAAGTCATACAAGTGGATATTTTTGTAATATGATGTATATCCATTAGAATCATATTGTAAATCACTTGTAATGATTGTATGACTTGTAATTAAGCTTAGAAAAGTATCAGGAACACTTAGATCGAATATTAGAGCATTTTTAATGCAACTTTGAAAATCAATTACAGGCACTTGTTCGGTCGAGTTTCCCACCCTGAAACTCGACCGATCAACCTTGGTCGATTTTCTGAAGATTGCATCGGTCGAGTTGTGCACTCACAGAACTCGACCGATTGGGTAGTAGGCCAGTTCCAGTTGGAATGGTCGGTCGAGTTTCCTCAGAACAAACTCGACCGATCATTTCAATATCGGGTTGCCTGCTACTTGATCGGTCGAGTTACACATATAGAAACTCGACCGAATGCACTGTACGGAAAAGTGCAGAAAAGTGTTTCTAGCCGTTGTGGAGTTGCAACAAGTGAAAAATATATCCGTTGCAAGCCACAAAATGGCTAGTTTTCGTTCACAAGTGTTCCCAAAGGCTAAGAGGCATCCCCAGCTATAAATAGGACCCCTTGGGCTTCATTCCAAGGTTGAGCATTCACTATGAAGGTTCCTATTCTATAGTTGAGTGTTCCTACAGCCTCCTCTCTCTCTCTAAGCTTAATCACTTGCTACATCCATTAGAGTGAGTAGGAGATTTGTAAGAGAGCTAGTCTTATTTGTATATCTTGTGAGGCTCTCACTTCCACCACCTCCCCATCTCTCATTTCCTATCTTGAAGATGAAGGTTCTCTCTCTTGTCCAAGAGAGGTGAAGAAGAACAAGGGAAGGAGTCCCTTGTTGAAGATCAAGGCTAAAGACTTGGAGCTAGAGTGGGTAAGCCCTTGGAAAGGCAGAAGACTCAAGCTCAAGTGGGTAAGACCTTGGTGGAAAGCTTCTCCGAGTGAAGGTGAAGTCAAAGGCTGAAGATCCAAGAAGAGTGGGTAATTCCTACAAGGCCGAAGACTTGTGCAAGAGTGGGTAAGTCCTTAGAGAAGGCCGAAGACTCTTGCAAAGTGGATAAGTCCTTGGTAAGGTTGAAGACTCTTTGTATTGGATAGGTAAGTCCTTTGTTGGTCATGTATTGTATGTCTTATTAATGAATATAAGAGTGCAATTGTTTGAAGTCCTAGAGGTTGACCTCTCTAGGCAAATGGACTGACACACTTCTAGTTTGAAGTGTGGAACCACTCTAAATAGCTTGTCTAATTGGTGCATGTTCAATGTCTCTTATCCTTGCTATGCATGATTTAGTTGCACTCAAATTGCCTATTTAGCAACCTTATCTTGTCATATATTTTGAAGGTTTAATGAGTTTTGTTTAAGTGCTTTCAGCTCTATTCACCCCCCCTCTAGAGCACCTAAGTCACCCATATAGGATCCAACAAGTGGTATCAGATCGGGTCTTCTCCAAGCATACTTCCACAAGTAGGAGAATATGGGTGATTATAAAGATGGGCAACTTCAAAGAGAGAAATAGAAGGAAACAAGAGAGAAAAAGGGATCACAAAGGCTCCATCAACAAATGAAAGCACTAGTGGAAGATCTAGTGAATTTGAAGATGGAAGATGCCATCGCACCCTCTTGACAAGCTCAATTAAAGATTTAAATGAGGTAAATCCAAGTGTTGAGATTCTAACCAATTATTATCTTATTCAACTAAATGCTTCTAAATTTGCAAATTCTAGCTTGGTTGATAAGATTAAGTTTTTAGAATCTCAACCTTCTATGACTACTTCATACATAGAGCTTGCTACTACTATTGTTTCTTTCTCTATTGTTTCTTATGTTCTTAAATGTGTTTATGAGAGTAAAGAGCCTACTTTGTTAGGATTAGAATGTATAGATAAAGTTTATCCTTCAAAGATTACTTGTCTTGTGTATGAACTTGCTTCCTTGCATAGTAGAGTAATTGCTCTTAACCCTCATACTATCTTTTCTTATAGAGAGAAAGCTTTTGATGCTCTATCTTGTGATAAAGATTCTTATATAACCAAAGATGTTTGCTTAGAAATCTATCTTGTGCATGCTAGAGATGATATGAATCTATTGTGTTTTACCTTTACTTCTCTTGTGCATGACAATCATAGTTTGAGATCTTCTTTGCAAATATTCTTTGGTGATAAAAAGAATCTTAATCAAATCCTAGACCATACTACCAAACAAATGGGTAGAGATGGCATTGGACTTGATTGTAGCCAAAGGAAAAACAAAGATAAAGGACCTTCATTTTTCAATGAAGAATCCTCCAGTTCCAAGGCTACAGGCACTTGTAATTATTACAATGTTTTTTATCATTATTCTACTTGTTGTCCTTTTAGGAAAGCACCCAAGAGCAATAGGACTTGGGTTGCTAAGCTAACTCCTCCGGACCCAAAAACATGATTGGGGACCATTTCACTTTTCTTCTTGTAGGAACTTGCAAATGGATTGACTTGAGCTATTGAATTGCAAATTGACTTCTCAATCCACATGAAAGAAGAAAGGTGAGATGTGTAGAGGGTGACAACAAGTGTAAAAGCAATGGTAAGCACAAAGGTAAATGTTTTATTGTTTATAACCATTTCTAACTTGTTTTGTCAAGTTAGTGTGCACTATACATATGGTTTTTGAGTCAAAAGTGGCATTTTGTGATTCTCTTCACACTCTTGCTCAAAAACTGTTACTAATGCTTCCATAGTGCATTACTAACTGGATTAAACATGTTTGGATATGGTTTTTTTTTTTGCATGCCTCTAAATATGTTTTTATAAAATAGGTGTGCTTGTTGACAGCTGCTCTATCGGTCGAGTTTGCCCTATTGAAACTCGACCGATTGGCACCAAGAGTGTTGCCAACAGCTATCATCGGTCGAGTTGTCAATGCTCAGAACTTGACCGATAACACTGTGCACAGAATACACAGTTGGCTTATTGAATGAGAAATTCCCTCTCAACTAGATTTTCTCAACCAATAGCCTTATTCTTTGGCACTCTCTTTTGGTATCTTTATATATGCATATTGCCATGTTATAAATTGCCTATCTTGCATACATCTCTATCTCTCTAATTGCTCTAAATTGGTATATCTATATGTTGCAATTACTTGCTTTGAGTTGTTTTGCAGGTTTTGATGATGATCTCTTTGGATCTCTTGGTTGTGTCTTAAATTGCTTCCGTTGTGCTCTAACTTGCTACATCCATCTAGGTGTATATCTTGTTTTGATACAATCTTGAGGTTCTTAGGGGTAATCATCTTTTGGTAAGGATGCATATCTTGTGAGTTATATCCTTTCATGCTTCTAAAATTGCATATCTCTTTGTTTGGATATATCTCTACATCTAATCATAGCTTGCTTTATCTTGTGTATCTTTTGGTATCTCTTTCTATGATCTAGATCCTACTAGTAGTCCTAACTTGTGATATCATCTACTAGTAGTTCATATACATGTAGTTCTAGCCTTGTTTAAAATTGACATATTTGCTCATCTATATGCTATGCTCATACATGCTCAAGATTGTTCCTTGAATTGCATATCTACTATCTTGAGTTACTTGCATAACATTGTGATGCAGGGCACATAGAGCTACATTATATGTAGAAAATTGGAGTATTTTTGGATTTTATGCAGCTTTTACTCAAGTTTCAGTTTTTGCTGCAAGTATAGTGTTTTTTATGCAGAAACACCCTTCTGAGCAAGACTCATCGCTTTGCTATGAGCTCCGATGGTTTTTGGTCAAATTCCATCATCTTGAGGGTCAAAATTGTGATTTATTGTTTTTCTGCAGCACTTTATCTTGCATTTTTGGGTTGTTCAAGTATATGCTTTAACTTGCTTTTCTATCTATGCTTGGACAAGCCCCTATCTGTGCTCTTCTACTCTCCTTATATATTTGTGTTATCTATTTTCTCTTTAACAAGTGATGTTTCTTTTTTTCTTCATAACCCCCACCTTTTTGAAATGACAAAGGGGGAGAAAGGTAATGTCTTCTTTTAAAAAGAGAAAGAAGGCATGTCTTACATGAAGAAGAGAAGTATGTTCATGTAAAGGGAGAAGGTAAAGGGGAGAAGACATATATGTGTAGAACATATATGAGTAGAAGACATGGTATTCTATAAATGTTATGAAAGCTAACCATGCAGGAGAAATAGCATCAATTGAGGGGGAGTATGAGAACTCCACTAGCATCAATTGAGGGGGAGCATATGAACTCAATTCCATTGAAACCCCTAGGTTTCTCCAAAGGTATGAATTTACTTAAATGCTTTCAATACATTTATGGAATGGTTTGTCATCTTCAAAAAGGGGTAGAATGTTGACTCAAGGTCAATTAGGTCAATGTTGACTCACGTCTAAATTGACTAAAACCGTGTTTTGATGATGACTAACCATTCCACATATTGGTGTCTAATGCTTCTACTTGAGAAATTTCAGATTAGGTATAGACACACTCTAATTGCCCTAACTTGCGCATCTCAAATTGGAGAAAAGACAAGTCAAAGTCATACAAGTGGACATTTTTGTAATATGATGTATATCCATTAGAATCATGTTGTAAATCACTTGTAATGATTGTATGACTTGTAATTAAGCTTAGAAAAATATCAGGAACACTTAGATCGAATATTAGAGCATTTTTAATGCAACTTTGAAAATCAATTACAGGCACTTGTTCGGTCGAGTTTCCCACCCTGAAACTCGACCGATCAACCTTGGTCGATTTTCTGAAGATTGCATCGGTCGAGTTGTGCACTCACAGAACTCGACCGATTGGGTAGTAGGCCAATTTTAGTTGGAATGGTCGGTCGAGTTTCCTCAGAACAAACTCGACCGATCATTTCAATATCGGGCTGCCTGCTACTTGATCGGTCGAGTTACACATATAGAAACTTGACCGAATGCACTGTACAGAAAAGTGCAGAAAAGTGTTTCTAGCCGTTGTGGAGTTGCAACAAGTGAAAAATATATCCGTTGCAAGCCACAAAACGGCTAGTTTTCGTTCACAAGTGTTCCCAAAGGCTAAGAGGCATCCCCAACTATAAATAGGACCCCTTGGGCTTCATTCCAAGGTTGAGCATTCACTATGAAGGTTCCTATTCTATAGTTGAGTGTTCCTACAGCCTCCTCTCTCTCTCTCTAAGCTTAATCACTTGCTACATCCATTAGAGTGAGTAGGAGATTTGTAAGAGAGCTAGTCTTATTTGTATATCTTGTGAGGCTCTCACTTCCACCACCTCCCCATCTCTCATTTCCTATCTTGAAGATGAAGGTTCTCTCTCTTGTCCAAGAGAGGTGAAGAAGAACAAGGGAAGGAGTCCCTTGGTGAAGATCAAGGCTAAAGACTTGGAGCTAGAGTGGGTAAGCCCTTGGAGAAGGCAGAAGACTCAAGCTCAAGTGGGTAAGACCTTGGTGGAAAGCTTCTCCGAGTGAAGGTGAAGTCAAAGGCTGAAGATCCAAGAAGAGTGGGTAATTCCTACAAGGCCGAAGACTTGTGCAAGAGTGGGTAAGTCCTTAGAGAAGGCCGAAGACTCTTGCAAAGTGGGTAAGTCCTTGGTAAGGTTGAAGACTCTTTGTATTGGATAGGTAAGTCCTTTGTTGGTCATGTATTGTATGTCTTATTAATGAATATAAGAGTGCAATTGTTTGAAGTCCTAGAGGTTGACCTCTCTAGGCAAGTGGACTGACACACTTCTAGTTTGAAGTGTGGAACCACTCTAAATAGCTTGTCTAATTGGTGCATGTTCAATCTCTCTTATCCTTGCTATGCATGATTTAGTTGCTCTCAAATTGCCTATTTAGCAACCTTATCTTGTCATATATTTTGAAGGTTTAATGAGTTTTGTTTAAGTGCTTTCAGCTCTATTCACCCCCCCTCTAGAGCACCTAAGTCACCCATATAGGATCCAACAAGTGGTATCAGAGCGGGTCTTCTCCAAGCATACTTCCACAAGTAGGAGAATATGGGTGATTATGAAGATGGGCAACCTTCAAAGAGAGAAATAGAAGGAAACAAGAGAGAAAAAGGGATCACAAAGGCTCCATCAACAAATGAAAGCACTAGTGGAAGATCTAGTGAATTTGAAGATGGAAGATGCCATTGCACCCTCTTGAGAAGCTCAATTAAAGATTTAAATGAGGTAAATCCAAGTGTTGAGATTCTAACCAATTATTATCTTAGTCAACTAAATGCTTCTAAATTTGCAAATTCTAGCTTGGTTGATAAGATTAAGTTTTTAGAATCTCAACCTTCTATGACTACTTCATACATAGAGCTTGCTACTACTATTGTTTCTTTCTCTATTGTTTCTTATGTTCTTAAATGTGTTTATGAGAGTAAAGAGCCTACTTTGCAAGGATTAGAATGTATAGATAAAGTTTATCCTTCAAAGATTACTTGTCTTGTGTATGAACTTGCTTCCTTGCATAGTAGAGTAATTTCTCTTAACCCTCATACTATCTTTTCTTATAGAGAGAAAGCTTTTGATGCTCTATCTTGTGATAAAGATTCTTATATAACCAAAGATGTTTGCTTAGAAATCTATCTTGTGCATGCTAGAGATGATATGAATCTATTGTGTTTTACCTTTACTTCTCTTGTGCATGACAATCATAGTTTGAGATCTTCTTTGCAAATATTCTTTGGTGATAAAAAGAATCTTAATCAAATCCTAGACCATACTACCAAACAAATGGGTAGAGATGGCATTGGACTTGACTGTAGCCAAAGGAACAACAAAGATAAAGGACCTTCATTTTTCAATGAAGAATCCTCCAGTTCCAAGGCTACGGGCACTTGTAATTATTGCAATGTTTTTTATCATTATTCTACTTGTTGTCCTTTTAGGAAAGCACCCAAGAGCAATAGGACTTGGGTTGCTAAGCTAACTCCTCCGGACCCAAAAATATGATTGGGGACCATTTCACTTTTCTTCTTGTAGAAACTTGCAAATGGATTGACTTGAGCTATTGAATTGCAAACTGACTTCTCAATCCACATGAAAGAAGAAAGGTGAGATGTGTAGAGGGTGACAACAAGTGCAAAAGCAATGGTAAGCACAAAGGTAAATGTTTTATTGCTTATAACCATTTCTAACTTGTTTTGTCAAGTTAGTGTGAACTATACATATGGTTTTTGAGTCAAAAGTGGCATTTTGTGATTCTCTTCACACTCTTGCTCAAAACCTGTTTCTAATGCTTCCATAGTGCATTACTAACTGGATTAGACATGTTTGGATATGGTTTTTTTTTTTGCATGCCTCTAAATATGTTTTTATAAAATAGGTGTGCTTGTTGACAGCTGCTCTGTCGGTCGAGTTTTCCCTATTGAAACTCGACCGATTGGCACCAAGAGTGTTGCCAACAGCTGTCATCGGTCGAGTTGTCAATGCTCAGAACTCGACCGATAACACTGTGCACAGAATCACAGTTGGCTTATTGAATGAGAATTTCCCTCTCAACTAGATTTTCTCAACCAATAGCGTTATTCTTTGGCACTCTCTTTTGGTATCTTTATATATGTATATTGCCATGTTATAAATTGCCTATCTTGCATACATCTCTATCTCTCTAATTGCTCTAAATTGGTATATCTATATGTTGCAATTACTTGCTTTGAGTTGTTTTGCAGGTTTTGATGATGATCTCTTTGGATCTCTTGGTTGTGTCTTAAATTGCTTCCGTTGTGCTCTAACTTGCTACATCCATCTAGGTGTATATCTTGTTTTGATACAACCTTGAGGTTCTTAGGGGTAATCATCTTTTGGTAAGGATGCATATCTTGTGAGTTATATCCTTTCATGCTTCTAAAATTGCATATCTCTTTGTTTGGATATATCTCTACATCTAATCATAGCTTGCTTTATCTTGTGTATCTTTTGGTATCTCTTGCTATGATCTAGATCCTACTAGTAGTCCTAACTTGTGATATCATCTACTAGTAGTTCATATACATGTAGTTCTAGCCTTGTTTAAAATTGACATCTTTGCTCATCTATATGCTATGCTCATACATGCTCAAGATTGTTCCTTGAATTGCATATCTACTATCTTGAGTTACTTGCATAACATTGTGATGCAGGGCACATAGAGCTACATTATATGTAGAAATTGGAGTATTTTTAGATTTTATGCGGCTTTTACTCCAGTTTCAGTTTTTGCTGCAAGTATAGTGTTTTTTATGCAGAAACACCCTTCTGAGCAAGACTCATCGCTTTGCCATGAGCTCCGATGGTTTTTGGTCAAATTTCATCATCTTGAGGGTCAAAATTGTGATTTATTATTTTTCTGCAGCACTTTATCTTGCATTTTTGGGTTGTTCAAGTATATGCTTTAACTTACTTTTCTATCTATGCTTGGACAAGCCCCTATTTGCGCTCTTCTACTCTCCTTATATATTTGTGTTATCTCTTTTCTCTTTAACAAGTGATGTTTCTTTTTTTCTTCATAACCCCCACCTTTTTGAAATGACAAAGGGGGAGAAAGGTAATGTCTTCTTTTAAAAAGAGAAAGAAGGCATGTCTTACATGAAGAAGAGAAGTATGTTCATGTAAAGGGAGAAGGTAAAGGGGAGAAGACATATATGTGTAGAACATATATGAGTAGAAGACATGGTATTCTATAAATGTTATGAAAGCTAACCATGCAGGAGAAATAGCATCAATTGAGGGGGAGTATGAGAACTCCACTAGCATCAATTGAGGGGGAGCATATGAACTCAATTCCATTGAAACCCCTAGGTTTCTCCAAAGGTATGAATTTACTTAAATGCTTTCAATACATTTATGGAATGGTTTGTCATCTTCAAAAAGGGGGAGAATGTTGACTCAAGGTCAATTAGGTCAATGTTGACTCACGTCTAAATTGACTAAACCCGTGTTTTGATGATGACTAACCATTCCACATATTGGTGTCTAATGCTTCTACTTGAGAAATTTCAGATTAGGTATAGACACACTCCAATTGCCCTAACTTGCGCATCTCAAATTGGAGAAAAGACAAGTCAAAGTCATACAAGTGGACATTTTTGTAATATGATGTATATCCATTCGAATCATGTTGTAAATAACTTGTAATGATTGTATGACTTGTAATTAAGCTTAGAAAAATATCAGGAACACTTAGATCGAATATTAGAGCATTTTTAATGCAACTTTGAAAATCAATTACAGGCACTTGTTCGGTCGATTTTCCCACCCTGAAACTCGACCGATCAACCTTGGTCAATTTTCTGAAGATTGCATCGGTCGAGTTGTGCACTCACAGAACTCGACCGATTGGGTAGTCGGCCAGTTTCAGTTGGAATGGTCGGTCGAGTTTCCTCAGAACAAACTCGACCGATCATTTCAATATCGGGCTGCCTGCTACTTGATCGGTCGAGTTACACATATAGAAACTCGACCAAATGCACTGTACGGAAAAATGCAGAAAAGTGTTTCTAGCTGTTGTGGAGTTGCAACAAGTGAAAAATATATCCGTTGCAAGCTACAAAATGGCTAGTTTTCGTTCACAAGTGTTCCCAAAGGCTAAGAGGCATCCCCAGCTATAAATAGGACCCCTTGGGCTTCATTCCAAGGTTGAGCATTCACTATGAAGGTTCCTATTCTATAGTTGAGTGTTCCTACAGCCTCCTCTCTCTCTCTAAGCTTAATCACTTGCTACATCCATTAGAGTGAGTAGGAGATTTGTAAGAGAGCTAGTCTTATTTGTATATCTTGTGAGGCTCTCACTTCCACCACCTCCCCATCTCTCATTTCCTGTCTTGAAGATGAAGGTTCTCTCTTTTGTCCAAGAGAGGTGAAGAAGAACAAGGGAAGGAGTCCCTTGGTGAAGATCAAGGCTAAAGACTTGGAGCTAGAGTGGGTAAGCCCTTGGAGAAGGCAGAAGACTCAAGCTCAAGTGGGTAAGACCTTGGTGGAAAGCTTCTCCGAGTGAAGGTGAAGTCAAAGGCTGAAGATCAAGAAGAGTGGGTAATTCCTACAAGGCCGAAGACTTGTGCAAGAGTGGGTAAGTCCTTGGAGAAGGCCGAAGACTCTTGCAAAGTGGGTAAGTCCTTGGTAAGGTTGAAGACTCTTTGTATTGGATAGATAAGTCCTTTATTGGTCATGTATTGTATGTCTTATTAATGAATATAAGAGTGCAATTGTTTGAAGTCCTAGAGGTTGACCTCTCTAGGAAAGTGGACTGACACACTTCTAGTTTGAAGTGTGGAACCACTCTAAATAGCTTGTCTAATTGGTGCATGTTCAATCTCTCTTATCCTTGCTATGCATGATTTAGTTGCACTCAAATTGCCTATTTAGCAACCTTATCTTGTCATATATTTTGAAGGTTTAATGAGTTTTGTTTAAGTGCTTTCAGCTCTATTCACCCCCCCTCTAGAGCACCTAAGTCACCCATATAGGATCCAACAAGTGGTATCAGAGAAGGTCTTCTCCAAGCATACTTCCACAAGTAGGAGAATATGGGTGATTATGAAGATGGGCAACCTTCAAAGAGAGAAATAGAAGGAAATAAGAGAGAAAAAGGGATCACAAAGGCTCCATCAACAAATGAAAGCACTAGTGGAAGATCTAGTGAATTTGAAGATGGAAGATGCCATTGCACCCTCTTGACAAGCTCAATCAAAGATTTAAATGAGGTAAATCCAAGTGTTGAGATTCTAACCAATTATTATCTTAGTCAACCAAATGCTTCTAAATTTGCAAATTCTAGCTTGGTTGATAAGATTAAGTTTTTAGAATCTCAACCTTCTATGACTACTTCATACATAGAGCTTGCTACTACTATTGTTTCTTTCTCTATTGTTTCTTATGTTCTTAAATGTGTTTATGAGAGTAAAGAGCCTACTTTGCAAGGATTAGAATGTATAGATAAAGTTTATCCTTCAAAGACTACTTGTCTTGTGTATGAACTTGCTTTCTTGCATAGTAGAGTAATTGCTCTTAACCCTCATACTATCTTTTCTTATAGAGAGAAAGCTTTTGATGCTCTATCTTGTGATAAAGATTCTTATATAACCAAAGATGTTTGCTTAGAAATCTATCTTGTGCATACTAGAGATGATATGAATCTATTGTGTTTTACCTTTACTTCTCTTGTGCATGACAATCATAGTTTGAGATCTTCTTTGCAAATATTCTTTGGTGATAAAAAGAATCTTAATCAAATCCTAGACCATACTACCAAACAAATGGGTAGAGATGGCATTGGACTTGACTGTAGCCAAAGGAACAACAAAGATAAAGGACCTTCATTTTTCAATGAAGAATCCTCCAGTTCCAAGGCTACGGGCACTTGTAATTATTGCAATGTTTTTTATCATTATTCTACTTGTTGTCCTTTTAGAAAAGCACCCAAGAGCAATAGGACTTGGGTTGCTAAGCTAACTCCTCCGAACCCAAAAACATGATTGGGGACCATTTCACTTTTCTTCTTGTAGGAACTTGCAAATGGATTGACTTGAGCTATTGAATTGCAAATTGACTTCTCAATCCACATGAAAGAAGAAAGGTGAGATGTGTAGAGGGTGACAACAAGTGTAAAAGCAATGGTAAGCACAAAGGTAAATGTTTAATTGCTTATAACCATTTCTAACTTGTTTTGTCAAGTCAGTGTGCACTATACATATGGTTTTTGAGTCAAAAGTGATATTTTGTGATTCTCTTCACACTCTTGCTCAAAAACTGTATCTAATGCTTCCATAGTGCATTACTAACTGGATTAGACATGTTTGGATATGGGTTTTTTTTTTTTTGCATGCCTCTAAATATGTTTTTATAAAATAGGTGTGCTTGTTGACAGCTGCTCTGTCGGTCGAGTTTGCCCTATTGAAACTCGACCGATTGGCACCAAGAGTGTTGCCAACAACTGTCATCGGTCGAGTTGTCAATACTCAGAACTCGACCGATAACACTGTGCACAGAATACACAGTTGGCTTATTGAATGAGAATTTCCCTCTCAACTAGATTTTCTCAACCAATAGCCTTATTCTTTGGCACTCTCTTTTGGTATCTTTATATATGCATATTGCCATGTTATAAATTGCCTATCTTGCATACATCTCTATCTCTCTAATTGCTCTAAATTGGTATATCTATATGTTGCAATTACTTGCTTTGAGTTGTTTTGCAGGTTTTGATGATGATCTCTTTGGATCTCTTGGTTGTGTCTTAAATTGCTTCCGTTGTGCTCTAACTTGCTACATATATCTAGGTGTATATCTTGTTTTGATACAACCTTGAGGTTCTTATGGGTAATCATCTTTTGGTAAGGATGCATATCTTGTGAGTTATATCCTTTCATGGTTCTAAAATTGCATATCTCTTTGTTTGGATATATCTCTACATCTAATCATAGCTTGCTTTATCTTGTGTATCTTTTGGTATCTCTTGCTATGATCTAGATCCTACTACTAGTCCTAACTTGTGATATCATCTACTAGTAGTTCATATACATGTAGTTCTAGCCTTTTTTAAAATTGACATCTTTGCTCATCTATATGCTATGCTCATACATGCTCAAGATTGTTCCTTGAATTGCATATCTACTATCTTGAGTTACTTGCATAACATTGTGATGCAGGGCACATAGAGCTACATTATATGTAGAAATTGGAGTATTTTTGGATTTTATGCAGCTTTTACTCAAGTTTCAGTTTTTGCTGCAAGTATAGTGTTTTTTATGCAGAAACACCCTTCTGAGCAAGACTCATCGCTTTGCCATGAGCTCCGATGGTTTTTGGTCAAATTCCATCATCTTGAGGGTCAAAATTGTGATTTATTATTTTTCTGCAGCACTTTATCTTGCATTTTTGGGTTGTTCAAGTATATGCTTTAACTTGCTTTTCTATCTATGCTTGGACAAGCCCCTATCTGCGCTCTTCTACTCTCCTTATATATTTGTGTTATCTCTTTTCTCTTTAACAAGTGATGTTTCTTTTTTTCTTCATAACCCCCACCTTTTTGAAATGACAAAGGGGGAGAAAGGTAATGTCTTCTTTTAAAAAGAGAAAGAAGGCATGTCTTACATGAAGAAGAGAAGTATGTTCATGTAAAGGGAGAAGGTAAAGGGGAGAAGACATATATGTGTAGAACATATATGAGTAGAAGACATGGTATTCTATAAATGTTATGAAAGCTAACCATGCAGGAGAAATAGCATCAATTGAGGGGGAGTATGAGAACTCCACTAGCATCAATTGAGGGGGAGCATATGAACTCAATTCCATTGAAACCCCTAGGTTTCTCCAAAGGTATGAATTTACTTAAATGCTTTCAATACATTTATGGAATGGTTTCTCATCTTCAAAAAGGGGGAGAATGTTGACTCAAGGTCAATTAGGTCAATGTTGACTCACGTCTAAATTGACTAAACCCGTGTTTTGATGATGACTAACCATTCCACATATTGGTGTCTAATGCTTCTACTTGAGAAATTTCAGATTAGGTATAGACACACTCCAATTGCCCTAACTTGCGCATCTCAAATTGGAGAAAAGACAAGTCAAAGTCATACAAGTGGACATTTTTGTAATATGATGTATATCCATTAGAATCATGTTGTAAATCACTTGTAATGATTGTATGACTTGTAATTAAGCTTAGAAAAATATCAGGAACACTTAGATCGAATATTAGAGCATTTTTAATGCAACTTTGAAAATCAATTACAGGCACTTGTTCGGTCGAGTTTCCCACCCTGAAACTCGACCGATCAACCTTGGTCGATTTTCTAAAGATTGCATCGATCGAGTTGTGCACTCACAGAACTCGACCGATTGGGTAGTAGCCAAGTTCCAGTTGGAATGGTCAGTCGAGTTTCCTCAGAACAAACTTGACCGATCATTTCAATATCGGGCTGCCTGCTACTTGATCGGTCGAGTTACACATATAGAAACTCGACCGAATGCACTGTACGGAAAAGTGCAGAAAAGTGTTTGTAGCCGTTGTGGAGTTGCAACAAGTGAAAAATATATCCGTTGCAAGCCACAAAACGGCTAGTTTTCATTCACAAGTGTTCCCAAAGGCTAAGAGGCATCCCCAGCTATAAATAGGACCCCTTGGGCTTCATTCCAAGGTTGTGCATTCACTATGAAGGTTCGTATTCTATAGTTGAGTGTTCCTACAACCTCCTCTCTCTCTAAGCTTAATCACTTGCTACATCCATTAGAGTGAGTAGGAGATTTGTAAGAGAGCTAGTCTTATTTGTATATCTTGTGAGGCTCTCACTTCCACCACCTCCCCATCTCTCATTTCCTATCTTGAAGATGAAGGTTCTCTCTCTTGTCCAAGAGAGGTGAAGAAGAACAAGGGAAGGAGTCCCTTGGTGAAGATCAAGGCTAAAGACTTGGAGCTAGAGTGGGTAAGCCCTTGGAGAAGGCAGAAGACTCAAGCTCAAGTGGGTAAGACCTTGGTGGAAAGCTTCTCCGAGTGAAGGTGAAGTCAAAGGCTGAAGATCCAAGAAAAGTGGGTAATTCCTACAAGGCCGAAGACTTGTGCAAGAGTGGGTAAGTCCTTGGAGAAGGCCGAAGACTCTTGCAAAGTGGGTAAGTCCTTGGTAAGGTTGAAGACTCTTTGTATTGGATAGGTAAGTCCTTTGTTGGTCATGTATTGTATGTCTTATTAATGAATATAAGAGTGCAATTGTTTGAAGTCCTAGAGGTTGACCTCTCTAGGCAAGTGGACCGACACACTTCTAGTTTGAAGTGTGGAACCACTCTAAATAGCTTGTCTAATTGGTGCATTTTCAATCTCTCTTATCCTTGCTATGCATGATTTAGTTGAACTCAAATTGCCTATTTAGCAACCTTATCTTGTCATATATTTTGAAGGTTTAATGAGTTTTGTTTAAGTGCTTTCAGCTCTATTCACCCCACCTCTAGAGCACCTAAGTCACCCATATAGGATCCAACAAGTGGTATCAGAGAGGGTCTTCTCCAAGCATACTTCCACAAGTAAGAGAATATGGGTGATTATGAAGATGGGCAACCTTCAAAGAGAGAAATAGAAGGAAACAAGAGAGAAAAAGGGATCACAAAGGCTCCATCAACAAATGAAAGCACTAGTGGAAGATCTAGTGAATTTGAAGATGGAAGATGCCATTGCACCCTCTTGACAAGCTCAATTAAATATTTAAATGAGGTAAATCCAAGTGTTGAGATTCTAACCAATTATTATCTTAGTCAACTAAATGCTTCTAAATTTGCAAATTCTAGCTTGGTTGATAAGATTAAGTTTTTAGAATCTCAACCTTCTATGACTACTTCATACATAGAGCTTGCTACTACTATTGTTTCTTTCTCTATTGTTTCTTATGTTCTTAAATGTGTTTATGAGAGTAAAGAGCCTACTTTGCAAGGATTAGAATGTATAGATAAAATTTATCCTTCAAAGATAACTTGTCTTGTGTATGAACTTGCTTCCTTGCATAGTAGAGTAATTTCTCTTAACCCTCATACTATCTTTTCTTATAGAGAGAAAGCTTTTGATGCTCTATCTTGTGATAAAGATTCTTATATAACCAAAGATGTTTGCTTAGAAATCTATCTTGTGCATGCTAGAGATGATATGAATCTATTGTGTTTTACCTTTACTTCTCTTGTGCATGACAATCATAGTTTGAGATCTTCTTTGCAAATATTCTTTGGTGATAAAAAGAACTCTTAATCAAATCCTAGACCATACTACCAAACAAATGGGTAGAGATGGCATTGGACTTGACTGTAGCCAAAGGAACAACAAAGATAAAGGACCTTCATTTTTCAATGAAGAATCCTCCAGTTCCAAGGCTACGGGCACTTGTAATTATTGCAATGTTTTTTATCATTATTCTACTTGTTGTCCTTTTAGGAAAGCACCCAAGAGCAATAGGACTTGGGTTGCTAAGCTAACTCCTCCGGACCCAAAAACATGATTGGGGACCATTTCACTTTTCTTCTTGTAGGAACTTGCAAATGGATTGACTTGAGCTATTGAATTGCAAATTGACTTCTCAATCCACATGAAAGAAGAAAGGTGAGATGTGTAGAGGGTGACAACAAGTGTAAAAGCAATGGTAAGCACAAAGGTAAATGTTTTATTGCTTATAACCATTTCTAACTTGTTTTGTCAAGTTAGTGTGCACTATACATATGGTTTTTGAGTCAAAAGTGGCATTTTGTGATTCTCTTCACACTCTTGCTCAAAACCTGTTTCTAATGCTTCCATAGTGCATTACTAACTGGATTAGACATGTTTGGATATGGGTTTTTTTTGCATGCCTCTAAATATGTTTATATAAAATAGGTGTGCTTGTTGACAGCTGCTCTGTCGGTCGAGTTTGCCCTATTGAAACTCGAACGATTGGCACCAAGAGTGTTGCCAACAGCTGTCATCGGTCGAGTTGTCAATGCTCAGAACTCGACCGATAACACTGTGCACAGAATACACAGTTGGCTTATTGAATGAGAATTTCCCTCTCAACTAGATTTTCTCAACCAATAGCCTTATTCTTTGGCACTCTCTTTTGGTATCTTTATATATGCATATTGCCATGTTATAAATTGCCTATCTTGCATACATCTCTATCTCTCTAATTGCTCTAAATTGGTATATCTATATGTTGCAATTACTTGCTTTGAGTTGTTTTGCAGGTTTTGATGATGATCTCTTTGGATCTCTTGGTTGTGTCTTAAATTGCTTCCGTTGTGCTCTAACTTGCTACATCTATCTAGGTGTATATCTTGTTTTGATACAACCTTGAGGTTCTTAGGGGTAATCATCTTTTGGTAAGGATGCATATCTTGTGAGTTATATCCTTTCATGCTTCTAAAATTGCATATCTCTTTGTTTGGATATATCTCTACATCTAATCATAGCTTGCTTTATCTTGTGTATCTTTTGGTATCTCTTGCTATGATCTAGATCCTACTAGTAGTCCTAACTTGTGATATCATCTACTAGTAGTTCATATACATGTAGTTCTAGCCTTGTTTAAAATTGACATCTTTGCTCATCTATATGCTATTCTCATACATGCTCAAGATTGTTCCTTGAATTGCATATCTACTATCTTGAGTTACTTGCATAACATTGTGATGCAGGGCACATAGAGCTACATTATATGTAGAAATTGGAGTATTTTTGGATTTTATGCAGCTTTTACTCCAGTTTCAGTTTTTGCTGCAAGTATAGTGTTTTTTTATGCAGAAACACCCTTCTGAGCAAGACTCATCGCTTCTCCATGAGCTCCGATGGTTTTTGGTCAAATTCCATCATCTTGAGGGTCAAAATTGTGATTTATTGTTTTTCTGCAGCACTTTATCTTGCATTTTTGGGTTGTTCAAGTATATGCTTTAACTTGCTTTTCTATCTATGCTTGGACAAGCCCCTATCTGCGCTCTTCTACTCTCCTTATATATTTGTGTTATCTCTTTTCTCTATAACAAGTAATGTTTCTTTTTTTCTTCATAACCACCACCTTTTTGAAATGACAAAGGGGGAGAAAGGTAATGTCTTCCTTTAAAAAGAGAAAGAAGGCATGTCTTACATGAAGAAGAGAAGTATGTTCATGTAAAGGGAGAAGGTAAAGGGGAGAAGACATATATGTGTAGAACATATATGAGTAGAAGACATGGTATTCTATAAATGTTATGAAAGCTAACCATGCAGGAGAAATAGCATAAATTGGGGGGGAGTATGAGAACTCCACTAGCATCAATTGAGGGGGAGAATATGAACTCAATTCCATTGAAACCCCAAGGTTTCTCCAAAGGTATGAATTTACTTAAATGCTTTCAATACATTTATGGAATGGTTTGTCATCTTCAAAAAGGGGGAGAATGTTGACTCAAGGTCAATTAGGTCAATGTTGAATCACGTCTAAATTGACTAAACCCATGTTTTGATGATGACTAACCATTCCACATATTGGTGTCTAATGCTTCTACTTGAGAAATTTCAGATTAGGTATACACACACTCCAATTGCCCTAACTTGCGAATCTCAAATTGGAGAAAAGACAAGTCAAAGTCATACAAGTGGATATTTTTGTAATATGATGTATATCCATTAGAATCATGTTGTAAATCACTTGTAATGATTGTATGACTTGTAATTAAGCTTAGAAAAATATCAGGAACACTTAGATCGAATATTAGAGCATTTTTAATGCAACTTTGAAAATCAATTACATGCACTTGTTCGGTCGAGTTTCCCACCCTGAAACTCGACCGATCAACCTTGGTCGATTTTCTGAAGATTGCATTTGTCGAGTTGTGCACTCACAGAACTCGACCGATTGGGTAGTAGGCCAGTTCCAGTTGGAATGGTCGGTCGAGTTTCCTCAGAACAAACTCGACCGATCATTTCAATATCGGGCTGCCTGCTACTTGATCGGTCGAGTTACACATATAGAAACTCGACCGAATGCGCTGTACGGAAAAGTGCAGAAAAGTGTTTCTAGCCGTTGTGGAGTTGCAACAAGTGAAAAATATATCTGTTGCAAGCCACAAAACGGCTAGTTTTCGTTCACAAGTGTTCCCAAAGGCTAAGAGGCATCCCCAGCTATAAATAAGACCCCTTGGGCTTCATTCCAAGGTTGAGCATTCACTATGAAGGTTCCTATTCTATAGTTGAGTGTTCCTACAACCTCCTCTCTCTCTCTAAGCTTAATCACTTGCTACATCCATTAGAGTGAGTAGGAGATTTGTAAGAGAGCTAGTCTTATTTGTATATCTTGTGAGGCTCTCACTTCCACTACCTCCCCATCTCTCGTTTCCTATCTTGAAGATGAAGGTTCTCTCTCTTGTCCAAGAGAGGTGAAGAAGAACAAGGGAAGGAGTCCCTTGGTGAAGATCAAGGCTAAAGACTTGGAGCTAGAGTGGGTAAGCCCTTGGAGAAGGCAGAAGACTCAAGCTCAAGTGCGTAAGACCTTGGTGGAAAGCTTCTCCGAGTGAAGGTGAAGTCAAAGGCTGAAGATCCAAGAAGAGTGGGTAATTCCTACAAGGCTGAAGACTTATGCAAGAGTAGGTAAGTCCTTGGAGAAGGCCAAAGACTCTTGCAAAGTGGGTAAGTCCTTGGTAAGGTTGAAGACTCTTTGTATTGGATAGGTAAGTCCTTTGTTGGTGATGAATTGTATGTCTTATTAATGAATATAAGAGTGCAATTGTTTGAAGTCCTAGAGGTTGACCTCTCTAGGCAAGTGGACTGACACACTTCTAGTTTGAAGTGTGGAACCACTCTAAATAGATTGTGTAATTGGTGCATGTTCAATCTCTCTTATCCTTGCTATGCATGATTTAGTTGCACTCAAATTGCCTATTTAGCAACCTTATCTTTTCATATATTTTGAAGGTTTAATGAGTTTTGTTTAAGTGCTTTTAGCTCTATTCACCCCCCCTCTAGAGCACCTAAGTCACCCATATAGGATCCAACAAGTGGTATCTGAGCGGGTCTTCTCCAAGCATACTTCCACAAGTAGGAGAATATGGGTGATTATGAAGATGGGCAACCTTCAAAGAGAGAAATAGAAGGAAACAAGAGAGAAAAAGGGATCACAAAGGCTCCATCAACAAATGAAAGCACTAGTGGAAGATCTAGTGAATTTGAAGATGGAAGATGCCATTGCACCCTCTTGACAAGATCAATTAAAGATTTAAATGAGGTAAATCCAAGTGTTGAGATTCTAACCAATTATTATCTTAGTCAACTAAATGCTTCTAAATTTGCAAATTCTAGCTTGGTTGATAAGATTAAGTTTTTAGAATCTCAACCTTCTATGACTACTTCATACATAGAGCTTGCTACTACTATTGTTTCTTTCTCTATTGTTTCTTATGTTCTTAAATGTGTTTATGAGAGTAAAGAGCCTACTTTGCAAGGATTAGAATGTATAGATAAAGTTTATCCTTCAAAGATTACTTGTCTTGTGTATGAACTTGCTTCCTTGCATAGTAGAGTAATTGCTCTTAACCCTCATACTATCTTTTCTTATAGAGAGAAAGCTTTTGATGCTCTATCTTGTGATAAAGATTCTTATATAACCAAAGATGTTTGCTTAGAAATCTATCTTGTGCATGCTAGAGATGATATGAATCTATTGTGTTTTACCTTTACTTCTCTTGTGCATGACAATCATAGTTTGAGATCTTCTTTGCAAATATTCTTTGGTGATAAAAAGAATCTTAATCAAATCCTAGACCATACTACCAAACAAATGGGTAGAGATGGCATTGGACTTGACTGTAGCCAAAGGAACAACAAAGATAAAGGACCTTCATTTTTCAATGAAGAATCCTCCAGTTCCAAGGCTACGGGCACTTGTAATTATTGCAATGTTTTTTATCATTATTCTACTTGTTGTCCTTTTAGGAAAGCACCCAAGAGCAATAGGACTTGGGTTGCTAAGCTAACTCCTCCGGACCCAAAAACATGATTGGGGACCATTTCACTTTTCTTCTTGTAGGAACTTGCAAATGGATTGACTTGAGCTATTGAATTGCAAATTGACTTCTCAATCCACATGAAAGAAGAAAGGTGAGATGTGTAGAGGGTGACAACAAGTGTAAAAGCAATGGTAAGCACAAAGGTAAATGTTTTATTGCTTATAACCATTTCTAACTTGTTTTGTCAAGTTAGTGTGCACTATACATATGATTTTTGAGTCAAAAGTGGCATTTTGTGATTCTCTTCACACTCTTGCTCAAAAACTGTTTCTAATGCTTCCATAGTGCATTACTAACTGGATTAGACATGTTTGGATATGGTTTTTTTTTCATGCCTCTAAATATGTTTTTATAAAATAGGTGTGCTTGATGACAGCTGATCTGTCGGTCGAGTTTGCCCTATTGAAACTCGGCCGATTGGCACCAAGAGTGTTGCCAACAGTTGTCATCGGTCGAGTTGTCAATGCTCAGAACTCGACCGATAACACTGTGCACAGAATACACAGTTGGCTTATTGAATGAGAATTTCCCTCTCAACTAGATTTTCTCAACCAATAGCCTTATTCTTTGGCACTCTCTTTTGGTATCTTTATATATGCATATTGCCATGTTATAAATTGCCTATCTTGCATACATCTCTATCTCTCTAATTGCTCTAAATTGGTATATCTATATGTTGCAATTACTTGTTTTGAGTTGTTTTGCAGGTTTAAATGATGATCTCTTTGGATCTCTTGGTTGTGTCTTAAATTGCTTCCGTTGTGCTCTAACTTGCTACATCTATCTAGGTGTATATCTTGTTTTGATACAACCTTGAGGTTCTTAGGGGTAATCATCTTTTGGTAAGGATGCATATTTTGTGAGTTATATCCTTTCATGCTTCTAAAATTGCATATCTCTTTGTTTGGATATATCTCTACATCTAATCATAGCTTGCTTTATCTTGTGTATCTTTTGGTATCTCTTGCTATGATCTAGATCCTACTAGTAGTCCTAACTTGTGATATCATCTACTAGTAGTTCATATACATGTAGTTCTAGCCTTGTTTAAAATTGACATATTTGCTCATCTATATGCTATGCTCATACATGCTCAAGATTGTTCCTTGAATTGCATATCTACTATCTTGAGTTACTTGCATAACATTGTGATGCAGGGCACATAGAGCTACATTATATGTAGAAATTGGAGTATTTTTGGATTTTATGCAGCTTTTACTCCAGTTTCAGTTTTTGCTGCAAGTATAGTGTTTTTTATGCAGAAACACCCTTCTGAGCAAGACTCATCGCTTTGCCATGAGCTCCGATGGTTTTTGGTCAAATTCCATCATCTTGAGGGTCAAAATTGTGATTTATTGTTTTTCTGCAGCACTTTATCTTGCATTTTTGGGTTGTTCAAGTATATGCTTTAACTTGCTTTTCTATCTATGCTTGGACAAGCCCCTATCTGCGCTCTTCTACTCTCCTTATATATTTGTGTTATCTCTTTTCTCTTTAACAAGTGATGTTTCTTTTTTTCTTCATAACCCCCACCTTTTTGAAATGACAAAGGGGGAGAAAGGTAATGTCTTCTTTTAAAAAGAGAAAGAAGGCATGTCTTACATGAAGAAGATAAGTATGTTCATGTAAAGGGAGAAGGTAAAGGGGAGAAGACATATATGTGTAGAACATATATGAGTAGAAGACATGGTATTCTATAAATGTTATGAAAGCTAACCATGCAGGAGAAATAGCATCAATTGAGGGGGAGTATGAGAACTCCACTAGCATCAATTGAGGGGGAGCATATGAACTCAATTCCATTGAAACCCCTAGGTTTCTCCAAAGGTATGAATTTACTTAAATGCTTTCAATACATTTATGGAATGGTTTGTCATCTTCAAAAAGGGGGAGAATGTTGACTCAAGGTCAATTAGGTCAATGTTGACTCACGTCTAAATTGACTAAACCCGTGTTTTGATGATGACTAACCATTCCACATATTGGTGTCTAATGCTTCTACTTGAGAAATTTCAGATTAGGTATAGACACACTCCAATTGCCCTAACTTGCGCATCTCAAATTGGAGAAAAGACAAGTCAAAGTCATACAAGTGGACATTTTTGTAATATGATGTATATCCATTAGAGTCATGTTGTAAATCACTTGTAATGATTGTATGACTTGTAATTAAGCTTAGAAAAATATCAGGAACACTTAGATCGAATATTAGAACATTTTTAATGCAACTTTGAAAATCAATTACAGGCACTTGTTCGGTCGAGTTTCCCACCCTGAAACTCGACCGATCAACCTTGGTCGATTTTCTGAAGATTGCATCGGTCGAGTTGTGCACTCACATAACTCGACCGATTGGGTAGTAGGCCAGTTCCAGTTGGAATGGTCGGTTGAGTTTCCTCAGAACAAACTCGACCGATCATTTCAATATCGGGTTGCCTGCTACTTGATCGGTCGAGTTACACATATAGAAACTCGACCGAATGCACTGTACGGAAAAGTGTAGAAAAGTGTTTCTAGCCGTTGTGGAGTTGCAACAAGTGAAAAATATATCCGTTGCAAGCCACAAAATGGCTAGTTTTCATTCACAAGAGTTCCCAAAGGCTAAGAGGCATCCCCAGCTATAAATAGGACCCCTTGGGCTTCATGCCAAGGTTGAGCATTCAATATGAAGGTTCCTATTCTATAGTTGAGTGTTCCGACAACCTCCTCTCTCTCTCTAAGCTTAATCACTTGCTACATCCATTAGAGTGAGTCGGAGATTTGTAAGAGAGCTAGTCTTATTTGTATATCTTGTGAGGCTCTCACTTCCACCACCTCCCCATCTCTCATTTCCTATCTTGAAGATGAAGGTTCTCTCTCTTGTCCAAGAGAGGTGAAGAAGAACAAGGGAAGGAGTCCCTTGGTGAAGATCAAGGCTAAAGACTTGGAGCTAGCGTGGGTAAGCCCTTGGAGAAGGCAGAAGACTCAAGCTCAAGTGGGTAAGACCTTGGTGGAAAGCTTCTCCGAGTGAAGGTGAAGTCAAAGGCTGAAGATCCAAGAAGAGTGGGTAATTCCTACAAGGTCGAAGACTTGTTCAAGAGTGGGTAAGTCCTTGGAGAAGGCCGAAGACTCTTGCAAAGTGGGTAAGTCCTTGGTAAGGTTGAAGACTCTTTGTATTGGATAGGTAAGTCCTTTGTTGGTCATGTATTGTATGTCTTATTAATGAATATAAGAGTGGAATTGTTTGAAGTCCTAGAGGTTGACCTCTCTAGGCAAGTGGACTGACACACTTCTAGTTTGAAGTGTGGAACCACTCTAAATAGCTTGTCTAATTGGTACATGTTCGATCTCTCTTATCCTTGCTATGCATGATTTAGTTGCACTCAAATTGCCTATTTAGCAACCTTATCTTGTCATATATTTTGAAGGTTTAATGAGTTTTGTTTAAGTGCTTTCAGCTCTATTCACCCCTCCTCTAGAGCACCTAAGTCACCCATATAGGATCCAACAAGTGGTATCAGAGCGGGTCTTCTCCAAGCATACTTCCACAAGTAGGAGAATATGGGTGATTATGAAGATGGACAACCTTCAAAGAGAGAAATAGAAGGAAACAAGAGAGAAAAAGGGATCACAAAGGCTCCATCAACAAATGAAAGCACTAGTGGAAGATCTAGTGAATTTGAAGATGGAAGATGCCATTGCACCCTCTTGACAAGCTCAATTAAAGATTTAAATGAGGTAAATCCAAGTGTTGAGATTCTAACCAATTATTATCTTAATCAACTAAATGCTTCTAAATTTGCAAATTCTAGCTTGGTTGATAAGATTAAGTTTTTAGAATCTCAACCTTCTATGACTACTTCATACATAGAGCTTGCTACTACTATTGTTTATTTCTCTATTGTTTCTTATGTTCTTAAATGTGTTTATGAGAGTAAAGAGCCTACTTTGCAAGGATTAGAATGTATAGATAAAGTTTATCCTTCAAAGATTACTTGTCTTGTGTATGAACTTGCTTCCTTGCATAGTAGAGTAATTTCTCTTAACCCTCATACTATCTTTTCTTATAGAGAGAAAGCTTTTGATGCTCTATCTTGTGATAAAGATTCTTATATAACCAAAGATGTTTTCTTAGAAATCTATCTTGTGCATGCTAGAGATGATATGAATCTATTGTGTTTTACCTTTACTTCTCTTGTGCATGACAATCATAGTTTGAGATCTTCTTTGCAAATATTCTTTGATGATAAAAAGAATCTTAATCAAATCCTAGACCATACTACCAAACAAATGGGTAGAGATGGCATTGGACTTGACTGTAGCCAAAGGAACAACAAAGATAAAGGACCTTCATTTTTCAATGAAGAATCCTCCAGTTCCAAGGCTACGGGCACTTGTAATTATTGCAATGTTTTTTATCATTATTCTACTTGTTGTCCTTTTAGGAAAGCACCCAAGAGCAATAGGACTTGGGTTGCTAAGCTAACTCCTCCGGACCCAAAAACATGATTGGGGACCATTTCACTTTTCTTCTTGTAGGAACTTGCAAATGGATTGACTTGAGCTATTGAATTGCAAATTGACTTCTCAATCCACATGAAAGAAGAAAGGTGAGATGTAAAGAGGGTGACAACAAGTGTAAAAGCAATGGTAAGCACAAAGGTAAATGTTTTATTGCTTATAACCATTTCTAACTTGTTTTGTTAAGTTAGTGTGCACTATACATATGGTTTTTGAGTCAAAAGTGGCATTTTGTGATTCTCTTCACACTCTTGCTCAAAAACTGTTTCTAATGCTTCCATAGTGCATTACTAACTGGATTAGTCATGTTTGGATATGGTTTTTTTTTTCATGCCTCTAAATATGTTTTTATAAAATAGGTGTGCTTGTTGACAGCTGCTCTGTCGGTCGAGTTTGCCCTATTGAAACTCGACCGATTGTCACCAAGAGTGTTGCCAACAGCTGTCATCGGTTGAGTTGTCAATGCTCAGAACTCGACCGATAACACTGTGCACAGAATACACAGTTGGCTTATTGAATGAGAATTTCCCTCTCAACTAGATTTTCTCAACCAATAGCCTTATTCTTTGGCTCTCTCTTTTGGTATCTTTATATATGCATATTGCCATGTTATAAATTGCCTATCTTGCATACATCTCTATCTCTCTAATTGCTCTAAATTGGTATATCTATATGTTGCAATTACTTGCTTTGAGTTGTTTTGCAGGTTTTGATGATGATCTCTTTGGATCTCTTGGTTGTGTCTTAAATTGCTTCCGTTGTGCTCTAACTTGCTACATCTATCTAGGTGTATATCTTGTTTTGATACAACCTTGAGGTTCTTAGGGGTAATCATCTTTTGGTAAGGATGCATATCTTGTGAGTTATATCCTTTCATGCTTCTAAAATTGCATATCTCTTTGTTTGGATATATCTCTACATCTAATCATAGCTTGCTTTATCTTGTGTATCTTTTGGTATCTCTTGCTATGATCTAGATCCTACTAGTAGTCCTAACTTGTGATATCATCTACCAGTAGTTCATATACATGTAGTTCTAGCCTTGTTTAAAATTGACATCTTTTCTCATCTATATGCTATGCTCATACATGCTCAAGATTGTTCCTTGAATTGCATATCTACTATCTTGAGTTACTTGCATAACATTGTGATGCAGGGCACATAGAGCTACATTATATGTAGAAATTGGAGTATTTTTGGATTTTATGCAGCTTTTACTCCAGTTTCAGTTTTTACTGCAAGTATAGTGTTTTTTATGCAGAAACACCCTTCTGAGCAAGACTCATCGCTTTGCCATGAGCTCCGATGGTTTTTGGTCAAATTCCATCATCTTGAGGGTCAAAATTGTGATTTATTGTTTTTCTGCAGCACTTTATCTTGTATTTTTGGGTTGTTCAAGTATATGCTTTAACTTGCTTTTCTATCTATGCTTGGACAAGCCCCTATCTGCGCTCTTCTACTCTCCTTATATATTTGTGTTATCTATTTTCTCTTTAACAAGTGATGTTTCTTTTTTTCTTCATAACCCCCACCTTTTTGAAATGACAAAGGGGGATAAAGGTAATGTCTTCTTTTAAAAAGAGAAAGAAGGCATGCCTTACATGAAGAAGAGGAGTATGTTCATGTAAAGGGAGAAGGTAAAGGGGAGAAGACATATATGTGTAGAACATATATGAGTAGAAGACATGGTATTCTATAAATGTTATGAAAGCTAACCATGCAGGAGAAATAGCATCAATTGAGGGGGAGTATGAGAACTCCACTAGCATCAATTGAGGGGGAGCATATGAACTCAATTCCATTGAAACCCCTAGGTTTCTCCAAAGGTAAGATTTTACTTAAATGCTTTCAATACATTTATGGAATGGTTTGTCATCTTCAAAAAGGGGGAGAATGTTGACTCAAGGTCAATTAGGTCAATGTTGACTCACGTCTAAATTGACTAAACCCGTGTTTTGATGATGACTAACCATTCCACATATTGGTGTCTAATGCTTCTACTTGAGAAATTTCAGATTAGGTATAGACACACTCCAATTGCCCTAACTTGCGCATCTCAAATTGGAGAAAAGACAAGTCAAAGTCATACAAGTGGACATTTTTGTAATATGATGTATATCCATTAGAATCATCTTGTAAATCACTTGTAATGATTGTATGACTTGTAATTAAGCTTAGAAAAATATCAGGAACACTTAGATCGAATATAAGAGCATTTTTAATGCAACTTTGAAAATCAATTACATGCACTTGTTCGGTCGAGTTTCCCACCCTGAAACTCGACCGATCAACCTTGGTCGATTTTCTGAAGATTGCATCAGTCGAGTTGTGCACTCATAGAACTCGACCGATTGGGTAGTAGGCCAGTTCCAGTTGGAATGGTCGGTCGAGTTTCCTCAGAACAAACTCGACCGATCATTTCAATATCGGGCTGCCTGCTACTTGATCGGTCGAGTTAGACATATAGAAACTCGACCGAATGCACTGTACGGAAAAGTGCAGAAAAGTATTTCTAGCCGTTGTGGAGTTGCAACAAGTGAAAAACATATCCGTTGCAAGCCACAAAACGGCTAGTTTTCGTTCACAAGTGTTCCCAAAGGCTAAGAGGCATCCCCAGCTATAAATAGGACCCCTTGGGCTTCATTCCAAGGTTGAGCATTCACTATGAAGGTTCCTATTCTATAGTTGAGTGTTCGTACAGCCTCCTCTCTCTCTCTAAGCTTAATCACTTGCTACATCCATTAGAGTGAGTAGGAGATTTGTAAGAGAGCTAGTGTTATTTGTATATCTTGTGAGGCTCTCACTTCCACCACCTCCCCATCTCTCATTTCCTATCTTGAAGATGAAGGTTCTCTCTCTTGTCCAAGAGAGGTGAAGAAGAACAAGGGAAGGAGTCCCTTGGTGAAGATCAAGGCTAAAGACTTGGAGCTAGAGTGGGTAAGCCCTTGGAGAAGGCAGAAGACTTAAGCTCAAGTGGGTAAGACCTTGGTGGAAAGCTTCTCCGAGTGAAGGTGAAGTCAAAGGCTGAAGATCCAAGAAGAGTGGGTAATTCCTACAAGGCCGAAGACTTGTGCAAGAGTGGGTAAGTCCTTGGAGAAGGCCGAAGACTCTTGCAAAGTGGGTAAGTCCTTGGTAAGGTTGAAGACTCTTTGTATTGGATAGGTAAGTCCTTTGTTGGTCATGTATTGTATGTCTTATTAATGAATATAAGAGTGCAATTGTTTGAAGTCCTAGAGGTTGACCTCTCTAGGCAAGTGGACTGACACACTTCTAGTTTGAAGTGTGGAACCACTCTAAATAGCTTGTCTAATTGGTGCATGTTCAATCTCTCTTATCCTTGCTATGCATGATTTAGTTGAACTCAAATTGCCTATTTAGCAACCTTATCTTGTCATATATTTTGAAGGTTGAATGAGTTTTGTTTAAGTGCTTTCAGCTCTATTCACCCCCCCTCTAGAGCACCTAAGTCACCCATATAGGATCCAACAAGTGGTATCAGAGCGGGTCTTCTCCAAGCATACTTCCACAAGTAGGAGAATATGGGTGATTATGAAGATGGGCAACCTTCAAAGAGAGAAATAGAAGGAAACAAGAGAGAAAAAGGGATCACAAAGGCTCCATCAACAAATGAAAGCACTAGTGGAAGATCTAGTGAATTTGAAGATGGAAGATGCCATTGCACCCTCTTGAAAAGCTCAATTAAAGATTTAAATGAGGTAAATCCAAGTGTTGAGATTCTAACCAATTATTATCTTAGTCAACTAAATGCTTCTAAATTTGCAAATTCTAGTTTGGTTGATAAGATTAAGTTTTTAGAATCTCAACCTTCTATGACTACTTCATACATAGAGCTTGCTACTACTATTGTTTCTTTCTCTATTGTTTCTTATGTTCTTAAATGTGTTTATGAGAGTAAAGAGCCTACTTTGCAAGGATTAGAATGTATAGATAAAGTTTATCCTTCAAAGATTACTTGTCTTGTGTATGAACTTGCTTCCTTGCATAGTAGAGTAATTGCTCTTAACCCTCATACTATCTTTTCTTATAGAGAGAAAGCTTTTGATGCTCTATCTTGTGATAAAGATTCTTATATAACCAAAGATGTTTTCTTAGAAATCTATCTTGTGCATGCTAGAGATGATATGAATCTATTGTGTTTTACCTTTACTTCTCTTGTGCATGACAATCATAGTTTGAGATCTTCTTTGCAAATATTCTTTGGTGATAAAAAGAATCTTAATCAAATCCTAGACCATACTACCAAACAAATGGGTAGAGATGGCATTGGACTTGACTGTAGCCAAAGGAACAACAAAGATAAAGGACCTTCATTTTTCAATGAAGAATCCTCCAGTTCCAAGGCTACGGGCACTTGTAATTATTGCAATGTTTTTTTATCATTATTCTACTTGTTGTCCTTTTAGGAAAGCACCCAAGAGCAATAGGACTTGGGTTGCTAAGCTAACTCCTCCGGACCCAAAAACATGATTGGGGACCATTTCACTTTTCTTCTTGTAGGAACTTGCAAATGGATTGACTTGAGCTATTGAATTGCAAATTGACTTCTCAATCCACATGAAAGAAGAAAGGTGAGATGTGTAGAGGGTGACAACAAGTGTAAAAGCAATGGTAAGCACAAAGGTAAATGTTTTATTGCTTATAACCATTTCTAACTTGTTTTGTCAAGTTAGTGTGCACTATACATATGGTTTTTGAGTCAAAAGTGGCATTTTGTGATTCTCTTCACACTCTTGCTCAAAAACTGTTTCTAATGCTTCCATAGTGCATTACTAACTGGATTAGACATGTTTGGATATGGTTTGTTTTTTTTTGCATGCCTCTAAATATGTTTTTATAAAATAGGTGTGCTTGTTGACAGCTGCTCTGTCGGTCGAGTTTGCCCTATTGAAACTCGACCGATTGGCACCAAGAGTGTTGCCAACAGCTGTCATCGGTCGAGTTGTCAATGCTCAGAACTTGACCGATAACACTGTGCACAGAATACACAGTTGGCTTATTGAATGAGAAATTCCCTCTCAACTAGATTTTCTCAACCAATAGCCTTATTCTTTGGCACTCTCTTTTGGTATCTTTATATATGCATATTGCCATGTTATAAATTGCCTATCTTGCATACATCTCTATCTCTCTAATTGCTCTAATTGGTATATCTATATGTTGCAATTACTTGCTTTGAGTTGTTTTGCAGGTTTTGATGATGATCTCTTTGGATCTCTTGGTTGTGTCTTAAATTGCTTCCGTTGTGCTCTAACTTGCTACATCTATCTAGGTGTATATCTTGTTTTGATACAACCTTGAGGTTCTTAGGGGTAATCATCTTTTGGTAAGGATGCATATCTTGTGAGTTATATCCTTTCATGCTTCTAAAATTGCATATCTCTTTGTTTGGATATATCTCTACATCTAATCATAGCTTGCTTTATCTTGTGTATCTTTTGGTATCTCTTGCTATAATCTAGATCCTACTAGTAGTCCTAACTTGTGATATCATCTACTAGTAGTTCATATACATGTAGTTCTAGCCTTGTTTAAAATTGACATATTTGCTCATCTATATGCTATGCTCATACATGCTCAAGATTGTTCCTTGAATTGCATATCTACTATCTTGAGTTACTTGCATAACATTGTGATGCAGGGCACATAGAGCTACATTATATGTAGAAATTGGAGTATTTTTGGATTTTATGCAGCTTTTACTCAAGTTTCAGTTTTTGCTGCAAGTATAGTGTTTTTTATGCAGAAACACCCTTCTGAGCAAGACTCATCGCTTTGCCATGAGCTCCGATGGTTTTTGGTCAAATTCCATCATCTTGAGGGTCAAAATTGTGATTTATTATTTTTCTACAGCACTTTATTTTGCATTTTTGGGTTGTTCAAGTATATGCTTTAACTTGCTTTTCTATCTATGCTTGGACAAGCCCCTATCTGTGCTCTTCTACTCTCCTTATATATTTGTGTTATCTATTTTCTCTTTAACAAGTGATGTTTCTTTTTTTCTTCATAACCCCCACCTTTTTGAAATGACAAAGGGGGAGAAAGGTAATGTCTTCTTTTAAAAAGAGAAAGAAGGCATGTCTTACATGAAGAAGAGAAGTATGTTCATGTAAAGGGAGAAGGTAAAGGGGAGAAGACATATATGTGTAGAACATATATGAGTAGAAGACATGGTATTCTATAAATGTTATGAAAGCTAACCATGCAGGAGAAATAGCATCAATTGAGGGGGAGTATGAGAACTCCACTAGCATCAATTGAGGGGGAGCATATGAACTCAATTCCATTGAAACCCCTAGGTTTCTCCAAAGGTATGAATTTACTTAAATGCTTTCAATACATTTATGGAATGGTTTGTCATCTTCAAAAAGGGGTAGAATGTTGACTCAAGGTCAATTAGGTCAATGTTGACTCACGTCTAAATTGACTAAAACCGTGTTTTGATGATGACTAACCATTCCACATATTGGTGTCTAATGCTTCTACTTGAGAAATTTCAGATTAGGTATAGACACACTCTAATTGCCCTAACTTGCGCATCTCAAATTGGAGAAAAGACAAGTCAAAGTCATACAAGTGGACATTTTTGTAATATGATGTATATCCATTAGAATCATGTTGTAAATCACTTGTAATGATTGTATGACTTGTAATTAAGCTTAGAAAAATATCAGGAACACTTAGATCGAATATTAGAGCATTTTTAATGCAACTTTGAAAATCAATTACAGGCACTTGTTCGGTCGAGTTTCCCACCCTGAAACTCGACCGATCAACCTTGGTCGATTTTCTGAAGATTGCATCGGTCGAGTTGTGCACTCACAGAACTCGACCGATTGGGTAGTTGGCCAATTTTAGTTGGAATGGTCGGTCGAGTTTCCTCAGAACAAACTCGACCGATCATTTCAATATCAGGCTGCCTGCTACTTGATCGGTCGAGTTACACATATAGAAACTTGACCGAATGCACTGTACAGAAAAGTGCAGAAAAGTGTTTCTAGCCGTTGTGGAGTTGCAACAAGTGAAAAATATATCCGTTGCAAGCCACAAAACGGCTAGTTTTCGTTCACAAGTGTTCCCAAAGGCTAAGAGGCATCCCCAACTATAAATAGGACCCCTTGGGCTTCATTCCAAGGTTGAGCATTCACTATGAAGGTTCCTATTCTATAGTTGAGTGTTCCTACAGCCTCCTCTCTCTCTCTAAGCTTAATCACTTGCTACATCCATTAGAGTGAGTAGGAGATTTGTAAGAGAGCTAGTCTTATTTGTATATCTTGTGAGGCTCTCACTTCCACCACCTCCCCATCTCTCATTTCCTATCTTGAAGATGAAGGTTCTCTCTCTTGTCCAAGAGAGGTGAAGAAGAACAAGGGAAGGAGTCCCTTGGTGAAGATCAAGGCTAAAGACTTGGAGCTAGAGTGGGTAAGCCCTTGGAGAAGGCAGAAGACTCAAGCTCAAGTGGGTAAGACCTTGGTGGAAAGCTTCTCCGAGTGAAGGTGAAGTCAAAGGCTGAAGATCTAAGAAGAATGGGTAATTCCTACAAGGCCGAAGACTTGTGCAAGAGTGGGTAAGTCCTTAGAGAAGGCCGAAGACTCTTGCAAAGTGGGTAAGTCCTTGGTAAGGTTGAAGACTCTTTGTATTGGATAGGTAAGTCCTTTGTTGGTCATGTATTGTATGTCTTATTAATGAATATAAGAGTGCAATTGTTTGAAGTCCTAGAGGTTGACCTCTCTAGGCAAGTGGACTGACACACTTCTAGTTTGAAGTGTGGAACCACTCTAAATAGCTTGTCTAATTGGTTCATGTTCAATCTCTCTTATCCTTGCTATGCATGATTTAGTTGCACTCAAATTGCGTATTTAGCAACCTTATCTTGTCATATATTTTGAAGGTTTAATGAGTTTTGTTTAAGTGCTTTCAGCTCTATTCACCCCCCCTCTAGAGCACCTAAGTCACCCATATAGGATCCAACAAGTGGTATCAGAGCGGGTCTTCTCCAAGCATACTTCCACAAGTAGGAGAATATGGGTGATTATGAAGATGGGCAACCTTCAAAGAGAGAAATAGAAGGAAACAAGAGAGAAAAAGGGATCACAAAGGCTCCATCAACAAATGAAAGCACTAGTGGAAGATCTAGTGAATTTGAAGATGGAAGATGCCATTGCACCCTCTTGAAAAGCTCAATTAAAGATTTAAATGAGGTAAATCCAAGTGTTGAGATTCTAACCAATTATTATCTTAGTCAACTAAATGCTTCTAAATTTGCAAATTCTAGCTTGGTTGATAAGATTAAGTTTTTAGAATCTCAACCTTCTATGACTACTTCATACATAGAGCTTGCTACTACTATTGTTTCTTTCTCTATTGTTTCTTATGTTCTTAAATGTGTTTATGAGAGTAAAGAGCCTACTTTGCAAGGATTAGAATGTATAGATAAAGTTTATCCTTCAAAGATTACTTGTCTTGTGTATGAACTTGCTTCCTTGCATAGTAGAGTAATTGCTCTTAACCCTCATACTATCTTTTCTTATAGAGAGAAAGCTTTTGATGCTCTATCTTGTGATAAAGATTCTTATATAACCAAAGATGTTTTCTTAGAAATCTATCTTGTGCATGCTAGAGATGATATGAATCTATTGTGTTTTACCTTTACTTCTCTTGTGCATGACAATCATAGTTTGAGATCTTCTTTGCAAATATTCTTTGGTGATAAAAAGAATCTTAATCAAATCCTAGACCATACTACCAAACAAATGGGTAGAGATGGCATTGGACTTGACTGTAGCCAAAGGAACAACAAAGATAAAGGACCTTCATTTTTCAATGAAGAATCCTCCAGTTCCAAGGCTACGGGCACTTGTAATTATTGCAATGTTTTTTTATCATTATTCTACTTGTTGTCCTTTTAGGAAAGCACCCAAGAGCAATAGGACTTGGGTTGCTAAGCTAACTCCTCCGGACCCAAAAACATGATTGGGGACCATTTCACTTTTCTTCTTGTAGGAACTTGCAAATGGATTGACTTGAGCTATTGAATTGCAAACTGACTTCTCAATCCACATGAAAGAAGAAAGGTGAGATGTGTAGAGGGTGACAACAAGTGTAAAAGCAATGGTAAGCACAAAGGTAAATGTTTTATTGCTTATAACCATTTCTAACTTGTTTTGTCAAGTTAGTGTGCACTATACATATGGTTTTTGAGTCAAAAGTGGCATTTTGTGATTCTCTTCACACTCTTGCTCAAAAACTGTTTCTAATGCTTCCATAGTGCATTACTAACTGGATTAGACATGTTTGGATATGGTTTTTTTTTTGCATGCCTCTAAATATGTTTTTATAAAATAGGTGTGCTTGTTGACAGCTGCTCTGTCGGTCGAGTTTGCCCTATTGAAACTCGACCGATTGGCACCAAGAGTGTTGCCAACAGCAGTCATCGGTCGAGTTGTCAATGCTCAGAACTCGACCGATAACACTGTGCACAGAATACACAGTTGGCTTATTGAATGAGAATTTCCCTCTCAACTAGATTTTCTCAACCAATAGCCTTATTCTTTGGCACTCTCTTTTGGTATCTTTATATATGCATATTGCCATGTTATAAATTGCCTATCTTGCATACATCTCTATCTCTCTAATTGCTCTAAATTGGTATATCTATATGTTGCAATTACTTTCTTTGAGTTGTTTTGCAGGTTTTGATGATGATCTCTTTGGATCTCTTGGTTGTGTCTTAAATTGCTTCCGTTGTGCTCTAACTTGCTACATCTATCTAGGTGTATATCTTGTTTTGATACAACCTTGAGGTTCTTAGGGGTAATCATCTTTTGGTAAGGATGCATATCTTGTGAGTTATATCCTTTCATGCTTCTAAAATTGCATATCTCTTTGTTTGGATATATCTCTACATCTAATCATGGCTTGCTTTATCTTGTGTATCTTTTGGTATCTCTTGCTATGATCTAGATCCTACTAGTAGTCCTAACTTGTGATATCATCTACTAGTAGTTCATATACATGTAGTTCTAGCCTTGTTTAAAATTGACATCTTTGCTCATCTATATGCTATGCTCATACATGCTCAAGATTGTTCCTTGAATTGCATATCTACTATCTTGAGTTACTTGCATAACATTGTGATGCAGGGCACATAGAGCTACATTATATGTAGAAATTGGAGTATTTTTGGATTTTTTGCAGCTTTTACTCCAGTTTCAGTTTTTCTTGCAAGTATAGTGGTTTTTATGCAGAAACACCCTTCTGAGCAAGACTCATCGCTTTGCCATGAGCTCCGATGGTTTTTGGTCAAATTCCATCATCTTGAGGGTCAAAATTGTGATTTATTGTTTTTCTGCAGCACTTTATCTTGCATTTTTGGGTTGTTCAAGTATATGCTTTAACTTGCTTTTCTATCTATGCTTGGACAAGCCCCTATCTGCGCTCTTCTACTCTCCTTATATATTTGTGTTATCTCTTTTCTCTTTAACAAGTGATGTTTCTTTTTTTCTTCATAACCCCCACCTTTTTGAAATGACAAAGGGGGAGAAAGGTAATGTCTTCTTTTAAAAAGAGAAAGAAGGCATGTCTTACATGAAGAAGAGAAGTATGTTCATCTAAAGGGAGAAGGTAAAGGGGAGAAGACATATATGTGTAGAACATATATGAGTAGAAGACATGGTATTCTATAAATGTTATGAAAGCTAACCATGCAGGAGAAATAGCATCAATTGAGGGGGAGTATGAGAACTCCACTAGCATCAATTGAGGGGGAGCATATGAACTCAATTCCATTGAAACCCCTAGGTTTCTCCAAAGGTATGAATTTACTTAAATGCTTTCAATACATTTATGGAATGGTTTGTCATCTTCAAAAAGGGGGAGAATGTTGACTCAAGGTCAATTAGGTCAATGTTGACTCACGTCTAAATTGACTAAACCCGTGTTTTGATGATGACTAACCATTCCACATATTGGTGTCTAATGCTTCTACTTGAGAAATTTCAGATTAGGTATAGACACACTCCAATTGCCCTAACTTGCGCATCTCAAATTGGAGAAAAGACAAGTCAAAGTCATACAAGTGGACATTTTTGTAATATGATGTATATACATTAGAATCATGTTGTAAATCACTTGTAATGATTGTATGACTTGTAATTAAGCTTAGAAAAATATCAGGAACACTTAGATCGAATATTAGAGCATTTTTAATGCAACTTTGAAAATCAATTACAGGCACTTGTTCGGTCGAGTTTCCCACCCTGAAACTCGACCGATCAACCTTGGTCGATATTCTGAAGATTGCATCGGTCGAGTTGTGCACTCACATAACTCGACCGATTGGGTAGTAGGCCAGTTCCAGTTGGAATGGTCGGTCGAGTTTCCTCAGAACAAACTCGACCGATCATTTCAATATCGGGCTGCCTGCTACTTGATCGCTCGAGTTACACATATAGAAACTCGACCGAATGCACTGTACGGAAAAGTGCAGAAAAGTGTTTCTAGCCGTTGTGGAGTTGCAACAAGTGAAAAATATATCCGTTGCAAGCCAAAAAACGGCTAGTTTTCATTCACAAGTGTTCCCAAAGGCTAAGAGGCATCCCCAGCTATAAATAGGACCCCTTGGGCTTCATTCCAAGGTTGAGCATTCACTATGAAGGTTCCTATTCTATAGTTGAGTGTTCCTACAGCCTCCTCTCTCTCTCTAAGCTTAATCACTTGCTACATCCATTAGAGTGAGTAGGAGATTTGTAAGAGAGCTAGTCTTATTTGTATATCTTGTGAGGCTCTCACTTCCACCACCTCCCCATCTCTCATTTCCTATCTTGAAGATGAAGGTTCTCTCTCTTGTCCAAGAGAGGTGAAGAAGAACAAGGGAAGGAGTCCCTTGGTGAAGATCAAGGCTAAAGACTTGGAGCTAGAGTGGGTAAGCCCTTGGAGAAGGCAGAAGACTCAAGCTCAAGTGCGTAAGACCTTGGTGGAAAGCTTCTCCGAGTGAAGGTGAAGTCAAAGGCTGAAGATCCAAGAAGAGTGGGAAATTCCTACAAGGCCGAAGACTTGTGCAAGAGTGGGTAAGTCCTTGGAGAAGGCCGAAGACTCTTGCAAAGTGGGTAAGTCCTTGGTAAGGTTGAAGACTCTTTGTATTGGATAGGTAAGTCCTTTGTTGGTCATGTATTGTATGTCTTATTAATGAATATAAGAGTGCAATTGTTTGAAGTCCTAGAGGTTGACCTCTCTAGGCAAGTGGACTGACACACTTCTAGTTTGAAGTGTGGAACCACTCTAAATAGCTTGTCTAATTGGTGCATGTTCAATCTCTCTTATCCTTGCTATGCATGATTTAGTTGCACTCAAATTGCCTATTTAGCAACCTTATCTTGTCATATATTTTGAAGGTTTAATGAGTTTTGTTTAAGTGCTTTCAGCTCTATTCACCCCCCCTCTAGAGCACCTAAGTCACCCATATAGGATCCAACAAGTGGTATTAGAGCGGGTCTTCTCCAAGCATACTTTCACAAGTAGGAGAATATGGGTGATTATGAAGATGGGCAACCTTCAAAGAGAGAAATAGAAGGAAACAAGAGAGAAAAAGGGATCACAAAGGCTCCATCAACAAATGAAAGCACTAGTGGAAGATCTAGTGAATTTGAAGATGGAAGATGCCATTGCCCCCTCTTGACAAGCTCCATTAAAGATTTAAATGAGGTAAATCCAAGTGTTGAGATTCTAACCAATTATTATATTAGTCAACTAAATGCTTCTAAATTTGCAAATTCTAGCTTGGTTGATAAGATTAAGTTTTTAGAATCTCAACCTTCTATGACTACTTCATACATAGAGCTTGCTACTACTATTGTTTCTTTCTCTATTGTTTCTTATGTTCTTAAATGTGTTTATGAGAGTAAAGAGCCTACTTTGCAAGGATTAGAATGTATAGATAAAGTTTATCCTTCAAAGATTACTTGTCTTGTGTATGAACTTGCTTCCTTGCATAGTAGAGTAATTGCTCTTAACCCTCATACTATCTTTTCTTATAGAGAGAAAGCTTTTGATGCTCTATCTTGTGATAAAGATTCTTATATAACCAAAGATGTTTGCTTAGAAATCTATCTTGTGCATGCTAGAGATGATATGAATCTATTGTGTTTTACCTTTACTTCTCTTGTGCATGACAATCATAGTTTGAGATCTTCTTTGCAAATATTCTTTGGTGATAAAAAGAATCTTAATCAAATCCTAGACCATACTACCAAACAAATGGGTAGAGATGGCATTGGACTTGACTGTAGCCAAAGGAACAACAAAGATAAAGGACCTTCATTTTTCAATGAAGAATCCTCCAGTTCCAAGGCTACGGGCACTTGTAATTATTGCAATGTTTTTTATCATTATTCTACTTGTTGTCCTTTTAGGAAATCACCCAAGAGCAATAGGACTTGGGTTGCTAAGCTAACTCCTCCGGACCCAAAAACATGATTGGGGACCATTTCACTTTTCTTCTTGTAGGAACTTGCAAATGGATTGACTTGAGCTATTGAATTGCAAATTGACTTCTCAATCCACATGAAAGAAGAAAGGTGAGATGTGTAGAGGGTGACAACAAGTGTAAAAGCAATGGTAAGAACAAAGGTAAATGTTTTATTGCTTATAACCATTTCTAACTTGTTTTGTCAAGTTAGTGTGCACTATACATATGGTTTTTGAGTCAAAAGTGGCATTTTGTGATTCTCTTCACACTCTTGCTCAAAAACTATTTCTAATGCTTCCATAGTGCATTACTAACTGGATTAGACATGTTTGGATATGGTTTGTTTTTTTTTGCATGCCTCTAAATATGTTTTTATAAAATAGGTGTGCTTGTTGACAGCTGCTCTATCGGTCGAGTTTGCCCTATTGAAACTCGACCGATTGGCACCAAGAGTGTTGCCAACAGCCGTCATCGGTCGAGTTGTCAATGCTCAGAACTCGACCGATAACACTGTGCACAGAATACACAGTTGGCTTATTGAATGAGAATTTCCCTCTCAACTAGATTTTCTCAACCAATAGCCTTATTCTTTGGCACTCTCTTTTGGTATCTTTATATATGCATATTGCCATGTTATAAATTGCCTATCTTGCATACATCTCTATCTCTCTAATTGCTCTAAATTGGTATATCTATATGTTGCAATTACTTGCTTTGAGTTGTTTTGCAGGTTTTGATGATGATCTCTTTGGATCTCTTGGTTGTGTCTTAAATTGCTTCCGTTGTGCTCTAACTTGCTACATCTATCTAGGTGTATATCTTGTTTTGATACAACCTTGAGGTTCTTAGGGGTAATCATCTTTTGGTAAGGATGCATATCTTGTGAGTTATATCCTTTCATGCTTCTAAAATGCATATCTCTTTGTTTGGATATATCTCTACATCTAATCATAGCTTGCTTTATCTTGTGTATCTTTTGGTATCTCTTGCTATGATCTAGATCCTACTAGTAGTCCTAACTTGTGATATCATCTACTAGTAGTTCATATACATGTAGTTCTAGCCTTGTTTAAAATTGACATCTTTGCTCATCTATATGCTATGCTCATACATGCTCAAGATTGTTCCTTGAATTACATATCTACTATCTTGAGTTACTTGCATAACATTGTGATGCAAGGCACATAGAGCTACATTATATGTAGAAATTGGAGTATTTTTGGATTTTATGCAGCTTTTACTCCAGTTTCAGTTTTTGCTGCAAGTATAGTGTTTTTTATGCAGAAACACCCTTCTGAGCAAGACTCATCGCTTTGCCATGAGCTCCGATGGTTTTTGGTCAAATTCCATCATCTTGAGGGTCAAAATTGTGATTTATTGTTTTTCTACATCACTTTATCTTGCATTTTTGGGTTGTTCAAGTATATGCTTTAACTTGCTTTTCTATCTATGCTTCGACAAGCCCCTATCTGTGCTCTTCTACTCTCCTTATATATTTGTGTTATCTCTTCTCTCTTTAACAAGTGATGTTTCTTTTTTTCTTCATAACCCCCACCTTTTTGAAATGAAAAAGGGGGAGAAAGGTAATGTCTTCTTTTAAAAAGAGAAAGAAGGCATGTCTTACATGAAGAAGAGAAGTATGTTCATGTTAAGGGAGAAGGTAAAGGGGAGAAGACATATATGTGTAGAACATATATGAGTGGAAGACATGGTATTCTATAAATGTTATGAAAGCTAACCATGCAGGAGAAATAGCATCAATTGAGGGGGAGTATGAGAACTCCACTAGCATCAATTGAGGGGGAGCATATGAACTCAATTCCATTGAAACCCCTAGGTTTCTCCAAAGGTATGAATTTACTTAAATGCTTTCAATACATTTATGGAATGGGTTGTCATCTTCAAAAAGGGGGAGAATGTTGACTCAAGGTCAATTAGGTCAATGTTGACTCACGTCTAAATTGACTAAACCTGTTTTTGATGATGACTAACCATTCCACATATTGGTGTCTAATGCTTCTACTTGAGAAATTTCAGATTAGGTATAGACACACTCCAATTGCCCTAACTTGCGCATCTCAAATTGGAGAAAAGACAAGTCAAAGTCATACAAGTGGACATTTTTGTAATATGATGTATATCCATTAGAATCATGTTGTAAATCACTTGTAATGATTGTATGACTTGTAATTAAGCTTAGAAAAATATCAGGAACACTTAGATCGAATATTAGAGCATTTTTAATGCAACTTTGAAAATAAATTACAGGCACTTGTTCAGTCGAGTTTCCCACCCTGAAACCCGACCGATCAACCTTGGTCGATTTTCTGAAGATTGCATCGGTCGAGTTGTGCACTCACATAACTCAACCGATTGGGTAGTAGGCCAGTTCCAGTTGGAATGGTCGGTCGAGTTTCCTCAGAACAAACTCGACCGATCATTTCAATATCGGGCTGCCTGCTACTTGATCGGTCGAGTTACACATATAGAAACTCGACCGAATGCACTGTATGGAAAAGTGCAGAAAAGTGTTTCTAGCCGTTGTGGAGTTGCAACAAGTGAAAAGTATATCTGTTGCACGCCACAAAACGGCTAGTTTTCGTTCACAAGTGTTCCCAAAGGCTAAGAGGCATCCCCAGCTATAAATAGGACCCCTTGGGCTTCATTCCAAGGTTGAGCATTCACTATGAAGGTTCCTATTCTATAGTTGAGTGTTCCTACAGCCTCCTCTCTCTCTCTCTCTAAGCTTAATCACTTGCTACATCCATTAGAGTGAGTAGGAGATTTGTAAGAGAGCTAGTCTTATTTGTATATCTTGTGAGGCTCTCACTTCCACCACCTCCCCATCTCTCATTTCCTATCTTGAAGATGAAGGTTCTCTCTCTTGTCCAAGAGAGGTGAAGAAGAACAAGGGAAGGAGTCCCTTGGTGAAGATCAAGGCTAAAGACTTGGAGCTAGAGTGGGTAAGCCCTTGGAGAAGGCAGAAGACTCAAGCTCAAGTGGGTAAGACTTTGGTGGAAAGCTTCTCCGAGTGAAGGTGAAGTCAAAGGATGAAGATCCAAGAAGAGTGGGTAATTCCTACAAGGCCGAAGACTTGTGCAAGAGTGGGCAAGTCCTTGGAGAAGGCCGAAGACTCTTACAAAGTGGGTAAGTCCTTGGTAAGGTTGAAGACTCTTTGTATTGGATAGGTAAGTCCGTTGTTGGTCATGTATTGTATGTCTTATTAATGAATATAAGAGTGCAATTGTTTGAAGTCCTAGAGGTTGACCTCTCTAGGCAAGTGGACTGACACACTTCTAGTTTGAAGTGTGGAACCACTCTAAATAGCTTGTCTAATTGGTGCATGTTCAATCTCTCTTATCCTTGCTATGCATGATTTAGTTGCACTCAAATTGCCTATTTAGCAACCTTATCTTGTCATATATTTTGAAGGTTTAATGAGTTTTGTTTAAGTGCTTTCAGCTCTATTCACCCCCCCTCTAGAGCACCTAAGTCACCCATATAGGATCCAACAATTGGTATCAGAGCGGGTCTTCTCCAAGCATACTTCCACAAGTAGGAGAATATGGGTGATTATGAAGATGGGCAACCTTCAAAGAGAGAAATAGAAGGAAACAAGAGAGAAAAAGGGATCACAAAGGCTCCATTAACAAATGAAAGCACTAGTGGAAGATCTAGTGAATTTGAAGATGGAAGATGCCATTGCACCCTCTTGACAAGCTCAATTAAAGATTTAAATGAGGTAAATCCAAGTGTTGAGATTCTAACCAATTATTATCTTAGTCAACTAAATGCTTCTAAATTTGCAAATTCTAGCTTGGTTGATAAGATTAAGTTTTTAGAATCTCAACCTTCTATGACTACTTCATACATAGAGCTTGCTACTACTATTGTTTTTTTCTCTATTGTTTCTTATGTTCTTAAATGTGTTTCTGAGAGTAAAGAGCCTACTTTGCAAGGATTAGAATGTATAGATAAAGTTCATCCTTCAAAGATTACTTGTCTTGTGTATGAACTTGCTTCCTTGCATAGTAGTGTAATTTCTCTTAACCCTCATACTATCTTTTCTTATAGAGAGAAAGCTTTTGATGCTCTATCTTGTGATAAAGATTCTTATATAACCAAAGATGTTTGCTTAGAAATCTATCTTGTGCATGCTAGAGATGATATGAATCTATTGTGTTTTACCTTTACTTCTCTTGTGCATGACAATCATAGTTTGAGATCTTCTTTGCAAATATTCTTTGGTGATAAAAAGAATCTTAATCAAATCCTAGACCATACTACCAAACAAATGGGTAGAGATGGCATTGGACTTGACTATAGCCAAAGGAACAACAAAGATAAAGGACCTTCATTTTTCAATGAAGAATCCTCCAGTTCCAAGGCTACGGGCACTTGTAATTATTGCAAAGTTTTTTATCATTATTCTACTTATTGTCCTTTTAGGAAAGCAGCCAAGAGCAATAGGACTTGGGTTGCTAAGCTAACTCCTCCGGACCCAAAAATATGATTGGGGACCATTTCACTTTTCTTCTTGTAGGAACTTGCAAATGGATTGACTTGAGCTATTAAATTGCAAATTGACTTCTCAATCCACATGAAAGAAGAAAGGTGAGATGTGTAGAGGGTGACAACAAGTGTAAAAGCAATGGTAAGCACAAAGGTAAATGTTTTATTGCTTATAACCATTTCTAACTTGTTTTGTCAAGTTAGTGTGCACTATACATATGGTTTTTGAGTCAAAAGTGGCATTTTGTGATTCTCTTCACACTCTTGCTCAAAAACTGTTTCTAATGCTTCCATAGTGCATTACTAACTGAATTAGACATGTTTGGATATGGTTTGTTTTTTTTTGCATGCCTCTAAATATGTTTTTATAAAATAGGTGTGCTTGTTGACAGCTGCTCTGTCGGTCGAGTTTGCCCTATTGAAACTCGACCGATTGGCACCAAGAGTGTTGCCAACAGCTGTCATCGGTCGAGTTGTCAATGCTCAGAACTCGACCGATAACACTGTGCACAGAATACACAGTTGGCTTATTGAATGAGAATTTCCCTCTCAACTAGATTTTCTCAACCAATAGCCTTATTCTTTGGCACTCTCTTTTGGTATCTTTATATATGCATATTGCCATGTTATAAATTGCCTATCTTGCATACATCTCTATCTCTCTAATTGCTCTAAATTGGTATATCTATATGTTGCAATTACTTGCTTTGAGTTGTTTTGCAGGTTTTGATGATGATCTCTTTGGATCTCTTGGTTGTGTCTTAAATTGCTTCCGTTGTGCTCTAACTTGCTACATCTATCTAGGTGTATATCTTGTTTTGATACAACCTTGAGGTTCTTAGGGGTAATCATCTTTTGGTAAGGATGCATATCTTGTGAGTTATATCCTTTCATGCTTCTAAAATTGCATATCTCTTTGTTTGGATATATCTCTACATCTAATCATAGCTTGCTTTATCTTGTGTATCTTTTGGTATCTCTTGCTATGATCTAGATCCTACTAGTAGTCCTAACTTGTGATATCATCTACTAGTAGTTCATATACATGTAGTTCTAGCCTTGTTTAAAATTGACATCTTTGCTCATCTATATGCTATGCTCATACATGCTCAAGATTGTTCCTTGAATTGCATATCTACTATCTTGAGTTACTTGCATAACATTGTGATGCATGGCACATAGAGCTACATTATATGTAGAAATTGGAGTATTTTTGGATTTTATGCAGCTTTTACTCCAGTTTCAGTTTTTGCTGCAAGTATAGTGTTTTTTATGCAGAAACACCCTTCTGAGCAATACTCATCCCTTTGCCATGAGCTCCGATGGTTTTTGGTCAAATTTCATCATCTTGAGGGTCAAAATTGTGATTTATTGTTTTTCTGCAGCACTTTATCTTGCATTTTTGGGTTGTTCAAGTATATGCTTTAACTTGCTTTTCTATCTATGCTTGGACAAGCCCCTATCTGCGCTCTTCTACTCTCCTTATATATTTGTGTTATCTCTTTTCTCTTTAACAAGTGATGTTTCTTTTTTTCTTCATAACCCCCACCTTTTTGAAATGACAAAGGGGGAGAAAGGTAATGTCTTCTTTTAAAAAGAGAAAGAAGGCATGTCTTACATGAAGAAGAGAAGTATTTTCATGTAAAGGGAGAAGGTAAAGGGGAGACGACATATATGTGTAGAACATATATGAGTAGAAGACATGGTATTCTAGAAATGTTATGAAAGCTAACCATGCAGGAGAAATAGCATCAATTGAGGGGGAGTATGAGAACTCCACTAACATCAATTGAGGGGGAGCATATGAACTCAATTCCATTGAAACCCCTAGGTTTCTCCAAAGGTATGAATTTACTTAAATGCTTTCAATACATTTATGGAATGGTTTGTCATCTTCAAAAAGGGGGAGAATGTTGACTCAAGGTCAATTAGGTCAATGTTGACTCACGTCTAAATTGACTAAACCTGTGTTTTGATGATGACTAACCATTCCACATATTGGTGCCTAATGCTTCTACTTGAGAAATTTTATATTAGGTATAGACACACTCCAATTACCCTAACTTGCGCATCTCAAATTGGAGAAAAGACAAGTCAAAGTCATACAAGTGGACATTTTTGTAATATGATGTATATCCATTAGAATCATGTTGTAAATCACTTGTAATGATTGTATGACTTGTAATTAAGCTTAGAAAAATATCAGGAACACTTAGATCGAATATTAGAGAATTTTTAATGCAACTTTGAAAATCAATTACAGGCACTTGTTCGGTCGAGTTTCCCACCCTGAAACTCGACCGATCAACCTTGGTCGATTTTCTGAAGATTGCATCGGTCGAGTTGTGCACTCACAGAACTCGACCGATTGGGTAGTAGGCCAGTTCCAGTTGGAATGGTCGATCGAGTTTCCTCAGAACAAACTCGACCGATCATTTCAATATCGGGCTTCCTGCTACTTGATCGGTCGAGTTACACATATAGAAACTCGACCGAATGCACTGTACGGAAAAGTGCAGAAAAGTGTTTCTAGCCGTTGTGGAGTTGCAACAAGTGAAATATATATCCGTTGCAAGCCACAAAATGGCTAGTTTTCATTCACAAGTGTTCCCAAAGGCTAAGAGGCATCCCCAGCTATAAATAGGACCCCTTGGGATTCATTCCAAGGTTGAGCATTCACTATGAAGGTTCCTATTCTATAGTTGAGTGTTCCTACAGCCTCGTCTCTCTCTCTAAGCTTAATCACTTTCTACATCCATTAGAGTGAGTAGGAGATTTGTAAGAGAGCTATTCTTATTTGTATATCTTGTGAGGCTCTCACTTCCACCACCTCCCCATCTCTCATTTCCTATCTTGAAGATGAAGGTTCTCTCTCTTGTCAAAGAGAGGTGAAGAAGAACAAGGGAAGGAGTCCCTTGGTGAAGATCAAGGCTAAAGACTTGGACCTAGAGTGGGTATGCCCTTGGAGAAGGCAGAAGACTCAAGCTCAAGTGGGTAAGACCTTGGTGGAAAGCTTCTCCGAGTGAAGGTGAAGTCAAAGGCTGAAGATCCAAGAAGAGTGGGTAATTCCTACAAGGCCGAAGACTTGTGCAAGAGTGGGTAAGTCCTTGGAGAAGGCCGAAGACTCTTGCAAAGTGAGTAAGTCCTTGGTAAGGTTGAAGACTCTTTGTATTGGATAGGTAAGTCCTTTGTTGGTCATGTATTGTATGTCTTATTAATGAATATAAGAGTGCAATTGTTTGAAGTCCTAGAGGTTGACCTCTCTAGGCAAGTGGACCGACACACTTCTAGTTTGAAGTGTGGAACCACTCTAAATTGCTTGTCTAATTGGTGCATGTTCAATCTCTCTTATCCTTGATATGCATGATTTAGTTGCACTCAAATTGCCTATTTAGCAACCTTATCTTGTCATATATTTTGAAGGTTTAATGAGTTTTGTTTAAGTGCTTTCAGCTCTATTCACCCCCCCTCTAGAGCACCTAAGTCACCCATATAGGATCCAACAAGTGGTATCAGAGCGGGTCTTCTCCAAGCATACTTCCACAAGTAGGAGAATATGGGTGATTATGAAGATGGGCAACCTTTAAAGAGAGAAATAGAAGGAAACAAGAGAGAAAAAGGGATCACAAAGGCTCCATCAACAAATGAAAGCACTAGTGGAAGATCTAGTGAATTTGAAGATGGAAGATGCCATTGCACCCTCTTGACAAGCTCAATTAAAGATTTAAATGAGGTAAATCCAAGTGTTGAGATTCTAACCAATTATTATCTTAGTCAACTAAATGCTTCTAAATTTGCAAATTCTAGCTTGGTTGATAAGATTAAGTTTTTAGAATCTCAACCTTCTATGACTACTTCATACATAGAGCTTGCTACTACTATTGTTTCTTTCTCTATTGTTTCTTATGTTCTTAAATGTGTTTATGAGAGTAAAGAGCCTACTTTGCAAGGATTAGAATGTATAGATAAAGTTTATCCTTCAAAGATTACTTGTCTTGTGTATGAACTTGCTTCCTTGCATAGTAGAGTAATTGCTCTTAACCCTCATACTATCTTTTCTTATAGAGAGAAAGCTTTTGATGCTCTATCTTGTGATAAAGATTCTTATATAACCAAAGATGTTTTCTTAGAAATCTATCTTGTGCATGCTAGAGATGATATGAATCTATTGTGTTTTACCTTTACTTCTCTTGTGCATGACAATCATAGTTTGAGATCTTCTTTGCAAATATTCTTTGGTGATAAAATGAATCTTAATCAAATCCTAGACCATACTACCAAACAAATGGGTAGAGATGGCATTGGACTTGACTGTAGCCAAAGGAACAACAAAGATAAAGGACCTTCATTTTTCAATGAAGAATCCTCCAGTTCCAAGGCTACAGGCACTTGTAATTATTGCAATGTTTTTCATCATTATTCTACTTGTTGTCCTTTTAGGAAAGAACCCAAGAGCAATAGGACTTGGGTTGCTAAGCTAACTCCTCCGGACCCAAAAACATGATTGGGGACCATTTCACTTTTCTTCTTGTAGGAACTTGCAAATGGATTGACTTGAGCTATTGAATTGCAAATTGACTTCTCAATCCACATGAAAGAAGAAAGGTGAGATGTGTAGAGGGTGAAAACAAGTGTAAAAGCAATGGTAAGCACAAAGGTAAATGTTTTATTGCTTATAACCATTTCTAACTTGTTTTGTCAAGTTAGTGTGCACTATACATATGGTTTTTGAGTCAAAAGTGGCATTTTGTGATTCTCTTCACACTCTTACTCAAAAACTGTTTCTAATGCTTCCATAGTGCATTACTAACTGGATTAGACATGTTTGGATATGGTTTGTTTTTTTTTGCATGCCTCTAAATATGTTTTTATAAAATAGGTGTGCTTGTTGACAGCTGCTCTGTCGGTCGAGTTTTCCCTATTGAAACTCGACCGATTGGCACCAAGAGTGTTGCCAACAGCTGTCATCGGTCGAGTTGTCAATGCTCAGAACTCGACCGATAACACTGTGCACAGAATACACAGTTGGCTTATTGAATGAGAATTTCCCTCTCAACTAGATTTTCTCAACCAATAGCCTTATTCTTTGGCACTCTCTTTTGGTATCTTTATATATGCATATTGCCATGTTATAAATTGCCTATCTTGCATACATCTCTATCTCTCTAATTGCTCTAAATTGGTATATCTATATGTTGCAATTACTTGCTTTGAGTTGTTTTGCAGGTTTTGATGATGATCTCTTTGGATCTCTTGGTTGTGTCTTAAATTGCTTCCGTTGTGCTCTAACTTGCTACATCTATCTAGGTGTATATCTTGTTTTGATACAACCTTGAGGTTCTTAGGGGTAATCATCTTTTGGTAAGGATGCATATCTTGTGAGTTATATCCTTTCATGCTTCTAAAATTGCATATCTCTTTGTTTGAATATATCTCTACATCTAATCATAGCTTGCTTTATCTTGTGTATCTTTTGGTATCTCTTGCTATGATCTAGATCCTACTAGTAGTCCTAACTTGTGATATCATCTACTAGTAGTTCATATACATGTAGTTCTAGCCTTGTTTAAAATTGGCATCTTTACTCATCTATATGCTATGCTCATACATGCTCAAGATTGTTCCTTGAATTGCATATCTACTATCTTGAGTTACTTGCATAACATTGTGATGCAGGGCACATAGAGCTACATTATATGTAGAAATTGGAGTATTTTTGGATTTTATGCAGCTTTTACTCCAGTTTCAGTTTTTGCTGCAAGTATAGTGTTTTTTATGCAGAAACACCCTTCTGAGCAAGACTCATCGCTTTGCCATGAGCTCCGATGGTTTTTGGTCAAATTCCATCATCTTGAGGGTCAAAATTGTGATTTATTGTTTTTCTACAGCACTTTATCTTGCATTTTTGGGTTGTTCAAGTATATGCTTTAACTTGCTTTTCTATCTATGCTTGGACAAGCCCCTATCTGCGCTCTTCTACTCTCCTTATATATTTGTGTTATCTCTTTTCTCTTTAACAAGTGATGTTTCTTTTTTTCTTCATAACCCCCACCTTTTTGAAATGACAAAGGGGGAGAAAGGTAATGTCTTCTTTTAAAAAGAGAAAGAAGGCATGTCTTACATGAAAAAAAGAAGTATGTTCATGTAAAGGGAGAAGGTAAACGGGAGAAGATATATATGTGTAGAACATATATGAGTAGAAGACATGGTATTCTATAAATGTTATGAAAGCTAACCATGCAGGAAAAATAGCATCAATTGAGGGGGAGTATGAGAACTCCACTAGCATCAATTGAGGGGGAGCATATGAACTCAATTCCATTGAAACCCCTAGGTTTCTCCAAAGGTATGAATTTACTTAAATGCTTTCAATACATTTATGGAATGGTTTGTCATCTTCAAAAAGGGGGAGAATGTTGACTCAAGGTCAATTAGGTCAATGTTGACTCACGTCTAAATTGACTAAACCCGTGTTTTGATGATGACTAACCATTCCACATATTGGTGTCTAATGCTTCTACTTGAGAAATTTCAGATTAGGTATAGACACACTCCAATTGCCCTAACTTGCGCATCTCAAATTGGAGAAAAGACAAGTCAAAGTCATACAAGTGGACATTTTTGTAATATGATGTATATCCATTAGAATCATGTTGTAAATCACTTGTAATGATTGTATGACTTGTAATTAAGCTTAGAAAAATATCAGGAACACCTAGATCGAATATTAGAGAATTTTTAATGCAACTTTGAAAATCAATTACAGGCACTTGTTTGGTCGAGTTTCCCACCCTAAAACTCGACCGATCAACCTTGGTCGATTTTATGAAGATTGCATCGGTCGAGTTGTGCACTCACAGAACTCGACCGATTGGGTAGTAGGCCAGTTCCAGTTGGAATGGTCGGTCGAGTTTCCTCAGAACAAACTCGACCGATCATTTCAATATCGGGCTGCCTGCTACTTGATCGGTCGAGTTACACATATAGAAACTCGACCGAATGCACTGTACGGAAAAGTGTAGAAAAGTGTTTCTAGCCGTTGTGCAGTTGCAACAAGTGAAAAATATATCCGTTGCAAGCCACAAAACGGCTACTTTTCATTCACAAGTGTTCCCAAAGGCTAAGAGGCATCCCCAGCTATAAATAGGACCCCTTGGGCTTCATTCCAAGGTTGAGCATTCACTATGAAGGTTCCTATTCTATAGTTGAGTGTTCCTACAGCCTCCTCTCTCTCTAAGCTTAATCACTTGCTACATCCATTAGAGTGAGTAGGAGATTTGTAAGAGAGCTAGTCTTATTTGTATATCTTGTGAGGCTCTCACTTCCACCACCTCCCCATCTCTCATTTCCTATCTTGAAGATGAAGGTTCTCTCTCTTGTCCAAGAGAGGTGAAGAAGAACAAGGGAAGGAGTCCCTTGGTGAAGATCAAGGCTAAAGACTTGGAGCTAGAGTGGGTAAGCCCTTGGAGAAGGCAGAAGACTCAAACTCAAGTGTGTAAGACCTTGGTGGAAAGCTTCTCCGAGTGAAGGTGAAGTCAAAGGCTGAAGATCCAAGAAGAGTGGGTAATTCCTACAATGCCGAAGACTTGTGCAAGAGTGGGTAAGTCCTTGGAGAAGGCCGAAGACTCTTGCAAAGTGGGTAAGTACTTGGTAAGGTTGAAGACTCTTTGTATTGGATAGGTAAGTCCTTTGTTGGTCATGTATTGTATGTCTTATTAATGAATATAAGAGTGCAATTGTTTGAAGTCCTAGAGGTTGACCTCTCTAGGCAAGTGGACTGACACACTTCTAGTTTGAAGTGTGGAACCACTCTAAATAGCTTGTCTAATTGGTGCATGTTCAATCTCTCTTATCCTTGCTATGCATGATTTAGTTGCACTCAAATTGCCTATTTAGCAACCTTATCTTGTCATATATTTTGAAGGTTTAATGAGTTTTGTTTAAGTGCTTTCAGCTCTATTCACCCCCCCTCTAGAGCACCTAAGTCACCCATATAGGATCCAACAAGTGGTATCAGAGCGGGTCTTCTCCAAGCATACTTCCACAAGTAGGAGAATATGGGTGATTATGAAGATGGGCAACCTTCAAAGAGAGAAATAGAAGGAAACAAGAGAGAAAAAGGGATCACAAAGGCTCCATCAACAAATGAAAGCACTAGTGGAAGATCTAGTGAATTTGAAGATGGAAGATGCCATTGCACCCTCTTGACAAGCTCAATTAAAGATTTAAATGAGGTAAATCCAAGTGTTGAGATTCTAACCAATTATTATCTTAGTCAACTAAATGCTTCTAAATTTGCAAATTCTAGCTTGGTTGATAAGATTAAGTTTTTAGAATCTCAACCTTCTATGACTACTTCATACATAGAGCTTGCTACTACTATTGTTTCTTTCTCTATTGTTTCTTATGTTCTTAAATGTGTTTATGAGAGTAAAGAGCCTACTTTGCAAGGATTAGAATGTATAGATAAAGTTTATCCTTCAAAGATTACTTGTCTTGTGTATGAACTTGCTTTCTTGCATAGTAGAGTAATTGCTCTTAACCCTCATACTATCTTTTCTTATAGAGAGAAAGCTTTTGATGCTCTATCTTATGATAAAGATTCTTATATAACCAAAGATGTTTGCTTAGAAATCTATCTTGTGCATGCTAGAGATGATATGAATCTATTGTGTTTTACCTTTACTTCTCTTGTGCATGACAATCATAGTTTGAGATCTTCTTTGCAAATATTCTTTGGTGATAAAAAGAATCTTAATAAAATCCTAGACCATACTACCAAACAAATGGGTAGAGATGGCATTGGACTTGACTGTAGCCAAAGGAACAACAAAGATAAAGGACCTTCATTTTTCAATGAAGAATCCTCCAGTTCCAAGGCTACGGGCACTTGTAATTATTGCAATGTTTTTTTATCATTATTCTACTTGTTGTCCTTTTAGGAAAGCACCCAAGAGCAATAGGACTTGGGTTGCTAAGCTAACTCCTCCGGACCCAAAAACATGATTGGGGACCATTTCACTTTTCTTCCTGTAGGAACTTGCAAATGGATTGACTTGAGCTATTGAATTGCAAATAGACTTTTCAATCCACATGAAAGAAGAAAGGTGAGATGTGTAGAGGGTGACAACAAGTGTAAAATCAATGGTAAGCACAAAGGTAAATGTTTTATTGCTTATAACCATTTCTATCTTGTTTTGTCAAGTTAGTGTGCAATATACATATGGTTTTTGAGTCAAAAGTGGCATTTTGTGATTCTCTTCACACTCTTGCTCAAAAACTGTTTCTAATGCTTCCATAGTGCATTACTAACTGGATTAGACATGTTTGGATATGGTTTTTTTTTTGCATGCCTCTAAATATGTTTTTATAAAATAGGTGTGCTTGTTGACAGCTGTTGTGTCGGTCGAGTTTGCCCTATTGAAACTCGACCGATTGGCACCAAGAGTGTTGCCAACAGCTGTCATCGGTCGAGTTGTCAATGCTCAGAACTCGACCGATAACACTGTGCACAGAATACACAGTTGGCTTATTGAATGAGAATTTCCCTCTCAACTAGATTTTCTCAACCAATAGCCTTATTCTTTGGCACTCTCTTTTGGTATCTTTATATATGCATATTGCCATGTTATAAATTGCCTATCTTGCATACATCTCTATCTCTCTAATTGCTCTAAATTGGTATATCTATATGTTGCAATTACTTGCTTTGAGTTGTTTTGCAGGTTTTGATGATGATCTCTTTGGATCTCTTGGTTGTGTCTTAAATTACTTCCATTGTGCTCTAACTTGCTACATCTATCTAGGTGTATATCTTGTTTTGATACAACATTGAGGTTCTTAGGGGTAATCATCTTTTGGTAAGGATGCATATCTTGTGAGTTATATCCTTTCATGCTTCTAAAATTGCATATCTCTTTGTTTGGATATATCTCTACATCTAATCATAGCTTGCTTTATCTTGTGTATCTTTCGGTATCTCTTGCTATGATCTAGATCCTACTAGTAGTCCTAACTTGTGATATCATCTACTAGTAGTTCATATACATGTAGTTCTAGCCTTGTTTAAAATTGACATCTTTGCCCATCTATATGCTATGCTCATACATGCTCATGATTGTTCCTTGAATTGCATATCTACTATCTTGAGTTACTTGCATAACATTGTGATGCAGGGCACATAGAGCTACATTATATGTAGAAATTGGAGTATTTTTGGATTTTATGCATCTTTTACTCCAATTTCAGTTTTTGCTGCAAGTATAGTGTTTTTTATGCAGAAACACCCTTCTGAGCAAGACTCATCGCTTTGCCATAAGCTCCGATGGTTTTTGGTCAAATTCCATCATCTTGAGGGTCAAAATTGTGATTTATTGTTTTTCTGCAGCACTTTATCTTGCATTTTTGGGTTGTTCAAGTATATGCTTTAACTTGCTTTTCTATCTATGCTTGGACAAGCCCCTATCTGTGCTCTTCTACTCTCCTTATATATTTGTGTTATCTCTTTTCTCTTTAACAAGTGATGTTTCTTTTTTTCTTCATAACCCCCACCTTTTTGAAATGACAAAGGGGGAGAAAGGTAATGTCTTCTTTTAAAAAGAGAAAGAAGGCATGTCTTACATGAAGAAGAGAAGTATGTTCATGTAAAGGGAGAAGGTACAGGGGAGAAGACATATATGTGTAGAACATATATGAGTAGAAGACATGGTATTCTATAAATGTTATGAAAGCTAACCATGCAGGAGAAATAGCATCAATTGAGGGGGAGTATGAGAACTCCACTAGCATCAATTGAGGGGGAGCATATGAACTCAATTCCATTGAAACCCCTAGGTTTCTCCAAAGGTATGCATTTACTTAAATGCTTTCAATACATTTATGGAATGGTTTGTCATCTTCAAAAAGGGGGAGAATGTTGACTCAAGGTCAATTAGGTAAATGTTGACTCACGTCTAAATTGACTAAACCCGTGTTTTGATGATGACTAACCATTCCACATATTGGTGTCTAATGCTTCTACTTGAGAAATTTCAGATTAGGTATAGACACACTCCAATTGCCCTAACTTGCGCATCTCAAATTGGAGAAAAGACAAGTCAAAGTCATACAAGTGGACATTTTTGTAATATGATGTATATCCATTAGAATCATGTTGTAAATCACTTGTAATGATTGTATGACTTGTAATTAAGCTTAGAAAAATATCAGGAATACTTAGATCGAATATTAGAGCATTTTTAATTCAACTTTGAAAATCAATTACAGGCACTTGTTCGGTCGAGTTTCCCACCCTGAAACTCGACCGATCAACCTTGGTCGATTTTCTGAAGATTGTATCGGTCGAGTTGTGCACTCACATAACTCGACCAATTGGGTAGTAGGCCAGTTCCAGTTGGAATGGTCGGTCGAGTTTCCTCAGAACAAACTCGACCGATCATTTCAATATCGGGCTGCCTGCTACTTGATCGGTCGAGTTACACATATAGAAACTCGACCGAATGCACTATACGGAAAAGTACAGAAAAGTGTTTCTAGCCGTTGTGGAGTTGCAACAAGTGAAAAATATATCCGTTGCAAGCCACAAAACGGCTAGTTTTCGTTCACAAGTGTTCCCAAAGGCTAAGAGGCATCCCCAGCTATAAATAGGACCCCTTGGGCTTCATTCCAAGGTTGAGCATTCACTATGAAGGTTCCTATTCTATAGTTGAGTGTTCCTACAGCCTCCTCTCTCTCTCTAAGCTTAATCGCTTGCTACATCCATTAGAGTGAGTAGGAGATTTGTAAGAGAGCTAGTCTTATTTGTATATCTTGTGAGGCTCTCACTTCCACCACCTCCCCATCTCTCATTTCCTATCTTGAAGATGAAGGTTCTCTCTCTTGTCCAAGAGAGGTGAAGAAGAACAAGGGAAGGAGTCCCTTGGTGAAGATCAAGGCTAAAGAGTTGGAGCTAGAGTGGGTAAGCCCTTGGAGAAGGCAGAAGACTCAAGCTCAAGTGGGTAAGACCTTGGTGGAAAGCTTATCCGAGTGAAGGTGAAGTCAAAGGCTGAAGATCTAAGAAGAGTGGGTAATTCCTACAAGGCCGAAGACTTGTGCAAGAGTGGGTAAGTCCTTGGAGAAGGCCGAAGACTCTTGCAAAGTGGGTAAGTCCTTGGTAAGGTTGAAGACTCTTTGTATTGGATAGGTAAGTCCTTTGTTGGTCATGTATTGTATGTCTTATTAATGAATATAAGAGTGCAATTGTTTGAAGTCCTAGAGGTTGACCTCTCTAGGCAAGTGGACTGACACACTTCTAGTTTGAAGTGTGGAACCACTCTAAATAGATTGTCTAATTGGTGCATGTTCAATCTCTCTTATCCTTGATATGCATGATTTAGTTGCACTCAAATTGCCTATTTAGCAACCTTATCTTGTCATATATTTTGAAGGTTTAATGAGTTTTGTTTAAGTGCTTTCAGCTCTATTCACCCCCCCTCTAGAGCACCTAAGTCACCCATATAGGATCCAACAAGTGGTATCAGAGCGGGTCTTCTCCAAGCATACTTCCACAAGTAGGAGAATATGGGTGATTATGAAGATGGGCAACCTTCAAAGAGAGAAATAGAAGGAAACAAGAGAGAAAAAGGGATCACAAAGGCTCCATCAACAAATGAAAGCACTAGTGGAAGATCTAGTGAATTTGAAGATGGAAGATGCCATTGCACCCTCTTGACAAGCTCAATTAAAGATTTAAATGAGGTAAATCCAAGTGTTGAGATTCTAACCAATTATTATCTTAGTCAACTAAATGCTTCTAAATTTGCAAATTCTAGCTTGGTTGATAAGATTAAGTTTTTAGAATCTCAACCTTCTATGACTAATTCATACATAGAGCTTGCTACTACTATTGTTTCTTTCTCTATTGTTTCTTATGTTCTTAAATGTGTTTATGAGAGTAAAGAGCCTACTTTGCAAGGATTAGAATGTATAGATAAAGTTTATCCTTCAAAGATTACTTGTCTTGTGTATGAACTTGCTTCCTTGCATAGTAGAGTAATTGCTCTTAACCCTCATACTATCTTTTCTTATAGAGAGAAAGCTTTTGATGCTCTATCTTGTGATAAAGATTCTTATATAACCAAAGATGTTTGCTTAGAAATCTATCTTGTGCATGCTAGAGATGATATGAATCTATTGTGTTTTACCTTTACTTCTCTTGTGAATGACAATCATAGTTTGAGATCTTCTTTGCAAATATTCTTTGGTGATAAAAAGAATCTTAATCAAATCCTAGACCATACTACCAAACAAATGGGTAGAGATGGCATTGGACTTGACTGTAGCCAAAGGAACAACAAAGATAAAGGACCTTCATTTTTCAATGAAGAATCCTCCAGTTCCAAGGCTACGGGCAGTTGTAATTATTGTAATGTTTTTTATCATTATTCTACTTGTTGTCCTTTTAGGAAAGCACCCAAGAGCAATAGGACTTGGGTTGCTAAGCTAACTCCTCCGGACCCAAAAACATGATTGGGGACCATTTCACTTTTCTTCTTGTAGGAACTTGCAAATGGATTGACTTGAGCTATTGAATTGCAAATTGACTTCTCAATCCACATGAAAGAAGAAAGGTGAGATGTGTAGAGGGTGAAAACAAGTGTAAAAGCAATGGTAAGCACAAAGGTAAATGTTTTATTGCTTATAACCATTTCTAACTTGTTTTGCCAAGTTAGTGTGCACTATACATATGGTTTTTGAGTCAAAAGTGGCATTTTGTGATTCTCTTCACACTCTTGCTCAAAAACTGTTTCTAATGCTTCCATAGTGCATTACTAACTGGATTAGACATGTTTGGATATGGTTTTTTTTTTTTGCATGCCTCTAAATATGTTTTTATAAAATAGGTGTGCTTGTTGACAACTGCTCTGTCGGTCGAGTTTGCTCTATTGAAACTCGACCGATTGGCACCAAGAGTGTTGCCAACAGCTGTCATCGGTCGAGTTGTCAATGCTCAGAACTCGACTGATAACACTGTGCACAGAATACACAGTTGGCTTATTGAATGAGAATTTCCCTCTCAACTAGATTTTCTCAACCAATAGCCTTATTCTTTGGCACTCTCTTTTGGTATCTTTATATATGCATATTGCCATGTTATAAATTGCCTATCTTGCATACATCTCTATCTCTCTAATTGCTCTAAATTGGTATATCTATATGTTGCAATTACTTGCTTTGAGTTGTTTTGCAGGTTTTGATGATGATCTCTTTGGATCTCTTGGTTGTGTCTTAAATTGCTTCCGTTGTGCTCTAACTTGCTACATCTATCTAGGTGTATATCTTGTTTTGATACAACCTTGAGGTTCTTAGGGGTAATCATCTTTTGGTAAGGATGCATATCTTGTGAGTTATATCCTTTCATGCTTCTAAAATTGCATATCTCTTTGTTTGGATATATCTCTACATCTAATCATATCTTGCTTTATCTTATGTATCTTTTGGTATCTCTTTCTATGATCTAGATCCTACTAGTAGTCCTAACTTGTGATATCATCTACTAGTAGTTCATATACATGTAGTTCTAGCCTTGTTTAAAATTGACATCTTTGCTCATCTATATGCTATGCTCATACATGCTCAAGATTGTTCCTTGAATTGCATATCTACTATCTTGAGTTACTTGCATAACATTGTGATGCAGGGCACATAGAGCTACATTATATGTAGAAATTGGAGTATTTTTGGATTTTATGCAGCTTTTACTCCAGTTTCAGTTTTTGCTGCAAGTATAGTGTTTTCTATGCAGAAACACCCTTCTGAGCAAGACTCAATGCTTTGCTATGAGCTCCGATGGTTTTTGGTCAAATTCCATCATCTTGAGGGTCAAAATTGTGATTTATTGTTTTTCTGCAGCACTTTATCTTGCATTTTTGGGTTGTTCAAGTATATGCTTTAACTTGCTTTTCTATCTATGCTTGGACAAGCCCCTATCTGCGCTCTTCTACTCTCCTTATATATTTGTGTTATCTCTTTTCTCTTTAACAAGTGATGTTTCTTTTTTTCTTCATAACCCCCACCTTTTTGAAATGACAAAGGGGGAGAAAGGTAATGTCTTCTTTTAAAAAGAGAAAGAAGGCATGCCTTACATGAAGAAGAGAAGTATGTTCATGTAAAGGGAGAAGGTAAAGGGGAGAAGACATATATGTGTAGAAAATATATGAGTAGAAGACATGGTATTCTATAAATGTTATGAAAGCTAACCATGCAGGAGAAATAGCATCAATTGAGGGGGAGTATGAGAACTCCACTAGCATCAATTGAGGGGGAGCATATGAACTCAATTCCATTGAAACCCCTAGGTTTCTCCAAAGGTATGAATTTACTTAAATGCTTTCAATACATTTATGGAATGGTTTGTCATCTTCAAAAAGGGGGAGAATGTTGACTCGAGGTCAATTAGGTCAATGTTGACTCACGTCTAAATTGACTAAACCCGTGTTTTGATGATGACTAACCATTCCACATATTGGTGTCTAATGCTTCTACTTGAGAAATTTCAGATTAGGTATAGACACACTCCAATTGCCCTAACTTGCGCATCTAAAATTGGAGAAAAGACAAGTCAAAGTCATACAAGTGGACATTTTTGTAATATGATGTATATCCATTAGAATCATGTTGTAAATCACTTGTAATGATTGTATGACTTGTAATTAAGCTTAGAAAAATATCAGGAACACTTAGATCGAATATTAGAGCATTTTTAGAATGTGTTAGAATGTGTTAGAATACAGTGACAAAGATCTCAAAATCTGTGTTAGAATGTGTTGATGTAGACATATGGAAATATAATTTTTACGAATAGTTTTCTTAAGCATAGACATTCTACTCCCTTAATGAGATTTTATTATGCATTCTATTCTAAATAATATAATCATGTCTTATTTTTATTTATGTGGCATTGTTTCTTTGTATGATGGATCATTTATGCATAATTTATATTTTGATTTTAAATTCAAGATGACAAACAAGCCAGTGAGTTAAATTAATACCATGTGTTTATAATGAATACTAATTAAATGGAATAGAAAAAAGTTGATAATTGGGAAGCCATAATTAAATGATATAGCTACGCCATAAAATCATTTTTACATGCTTAGCAAGGATAACGCCTCACATAAATGTGTATGTGAAAAATTCAATATTAGGTATTCCATGTAGACAATAACTCAGTAAAGTTTTCTTGTTATAGACACAACAAGCCAATCATGAAGAAGAAAGGTTGAATATCAAACAATAGTTCGGTGTAAAAGAAGACAATGTTGTAAAGAACTGTGATGGATGTGTATACTTAGATGGGATAGAAAATGATCTAACAATTATTAACCAGCTAAATTCCATACGAATAATGTTGTTCCAATTTGCCTCTACCTTTCTACGATATCATTTACTATGAGAGATGTACATTTTGAGTGTTGGTTAAAGTTGGATTTAGTTTTCGTATCCTTCAAATCTTATTTTAGTAACCATTGCCCTTACATAGAGAAAACTTGACATTTGGGGAAGATAGGCATATGAGATCATCATTGGGAAATGTGGTGGTATGGAAATTGAGTCCATAATGTAGTAATTCATTACGATAATGATCACTAATCAAAATTCATTCTAAGAATACACTATAAGTAGGGTGCTACTCGTGCTGGAAGAAAGGTTGTGTCCATAAAAAATTAATGTTACCAACTACATTAACAAATCTTAAAATATATCTAATCATGACATAAGCACCTCGGGATTTATTGTCTTCTCCTGCAAGCTTTATTTTATCAATTCCCGTTGGATCAATGCATTCACCATCATTCAAGGGAACATATATATGACACACGTTCCATCATTGTAATTATTAATCAAATGATCATACATTTATCATCATTGTGCGTTCATTCAGGGAACTTATGAGATTCAGGGAACTTATGAGATTAATAAGTGGTTTAAATTGTCTTTGGAATCTATTACCAACAACCTGATGTTGATGAAGCATCGTGAGCTTTAAACCATGTGAAAATTCAGCATTGATTACTCTTGTGTTGAGATAAACAGAAAAAACATAAATTGCAATCTAACCTTACAGTTCCAAGTTCAAAATTTTGGCCCGTCCCGGGACACTTTTTGGATGTGGATGTCCGATAAATCACCGTAAGCTTTCACAAAGGAGAATTCTGAATTTGTTAGTTATTGGCCTGCTGGAGTTCGATAAACTGGAAATATATACAATCGCCAAGTTCAAAATTTATGGCCCTGATCATTTTATTGTTTCGAACGCTGCCTTGCCACCTACCACTTTACCAAACAAAATGTAGAACAATATCGTCTTTCTTGGTTCTCCTCCTAAAATTTTAATGAGATACTCATGTTGTATAGACGATGAATCCTTTCCCAAGAAGCTTGCTTTGATGAATTTGCTGGAGGGAACCCGGTGATCCATGAGTTATTCGGCAACGCAACGGAGAGCGGCTAGTACAAATCTTTTAAATGCTAGGCGCTAGAAAATTGTGGGTAGGTCAAAAGCACGCCTCCCTAACAACAATGGAAATCACAACTCAGCGATCCACCACATCATATGGAAATCACAAATCAAAAATAGTTCAACGGTCAAAGGCAACTGAAACCACCGCCTCCTATGGACGAAATGAAAGCGACTGCTTCAGTCACATTGTGAAACGATGTTCCAGATGGATGAAGCAGGCAGATGGAGTAGGGCACTGGTAGAATAGGTTAAAGGCTGATGCAGACTTGGTATGGCGCTAGACCACAAATACGATTCTATTATAGAGTTTTCCACGGAGTGGATTGGAAGTTTGCGGGACAAAGATTATAGAATAAAAGAGTCCACCTATTGAAGGGAAAGTAGAGGATGGAAATGGGTAATCGTGCTTATATGTGTGTGTGTGTATGTTTATATGTACATATATGTATATGTTTATATGTACATATATATATATACATATATATATATATATATATGTGTGTGTGTGTGTGTGTGTGTGTGTGTGTGTGTGTATGTATGTATATGTATATATATGTGTATATATAGGAGCTTATAAGAGCATTGGGGGTGAAAAATGTAGTTTGGAGCATTGAGGTTGATAAGAGACTAGGTCCATACGAGTTTTGTAACATCCCTGACCTGGGTTATGAATTAAACCTAGATGTTTTGCCTAATAAGGCTGAGTAGATTCTTAATCTTACCTTGGGAAAAGTAATTAGGGCTCATGAGGAACTTATGTTTCAATTTTGGTCCTGTTTGGACAATGTTGAAGCAATGTCTGCTTATTTTGGACTAAAGTGCAAATTGCCCAAATTGGAGGGGTTAAATTGCAAATGTTGCATGATAAGATGTCCCTATGATGTTGAGACCCCATGAGAATGAATATGATGTAGTGGTAAGGTTTCTACAAGTCTGGACACAAAGATAGAGCTTGTTGGACAATGTTGTGCATTAAAATCCAGTTTTGGTGTAAAGTGCAATTTACCCAAAACCTAGGGTTCAATATGAAAATTACCACTTCAATAAGGTCCATAATGTTTCTTGGCATAATTTTGAGCAAATAAAATGAGAGGGACTCCTCATTTGAATTAAGTTGGAGGGGAGAGAATCTTGATATTAAAATAATCAAGATTAATGCCTAATTGAAACCCTAATTTGATTTAGGGAAAAAATGAATAAAAATAATTGAAGGGCTTTCAAACAAAATGTTTTGGGTTTATTTTGAATAAGGATGGACGTCCCTTTGCCAAGATAAGGAACGAAAACATCCTAAGTAGGTGAAACTCCACTCACCTTATTATAAAGGAAAGTAATTTCCACTCACATATGGGATATTATATTATAAGCATTAAGGTGCTTAATTTGTTTTTCTTTAAATTGAGGATAATGAAGGATAATTAAATGCAAAGGAAGGTGCGTCATATATATGGAGTTGAGGGGGAAGAGGCGGCCAAGTTTTTGGAATTAAATGCATTTTAATAATGCATTTTCTCTCTCATCAATTTCCTTATAAAAGTGCCATTTCCAAGCCCAAACCAAGGCTTTTTCGGCCCTTTCTTCTTCCTTTGCTTGGGATGAGCTCAAGGGGACTTAGAAGAAATAGGATGACGAGAACCAACCTGTTGGTAAGCTTCTTGACCCTCGTTCTTCATGATTTCATGGTGGAAATCAAAAATAAATTATGGATTCCTTCTTATTTCGATCTCCTCTTCAACCCTAGCCAACTTTTACAATCAAAAGCTTGAGGACGAGACTAAGGGGAGTTGCAAGAGCTTCATCCACCATTAATGGTGTGAGATTGGAGATTTGGATCTCAATTGGAGGCGGGTTTTATAACTTAAACCCTTAAACATTGCTATTGCATCAATTCTCTATGCTTTGTTGATTGATTTCTTCAATTTGATGCACTCTTGTTTCTTGCTGCAATTTCCATCAAGAACGGTTGCTGTTCTTGGTTGTTCGAAGGAAGGGGATGATTACATCATCCTATATGCTTATCCAAAGAAAATTACCAAGCAAAACCGTTTTGATAGCTACTCCAAATCGTTTTAATTTGATTGGCTATGCGGTTTCAGAAAACCGTTTAAGGGCAAACGGTTTGAAACCATTTGGGATCAAACGGTTTCAAAACCGTTTGAGATGGTTGACCAAGCGTTGACCGTTTGGAAATTTTGTTCCTAATTATGTAGGCTGTTAACCCACCAAAATTTAGGGGTTTACTCGAAAGGAATCATAGGTTGAAGGCAATTCAATTAGGCAAATCGAATTGAATTAAGTGCTGATTTTCAACCTGATCAAATTGACCTGTTTGAGAAAACGGTTTCAAAACAGTTTGAGATGGTTTACCAAGCATTGACAGTTTGGAATTCCTGTTCATATATATGTTGGTTGATGACCCTCCAAATTTTAGGGATTAAATCCCAAGGAATCGTGAGTTGAAGCCTAATCAATTAGGGAAACCTAATTGGATTAAGTGCTGATTTTCAATCTGATTTAATTGAACTTTTTGGGAAAACGGTTTCAAGACCGTTTGGTGGAGTTGACCAAGCGTTTACCGTTTGCGATTACTGTTTCTAATGATGTTGGTTAATGACTCACCAAATTTGATGGATTAATTCCAAACGAGTCATGAGTTGAAGGCTAATCAATTGGGCTAACCCTAATTGAAATCAGTGCTGAAATCACAATGAGCTAATTTGAGATTTTGGGTTGATTGGCCCAAACGGTCTCAAGACCGTTTGGGGGATCATCCAAACGGTCGCAAGACCGTTTGGAGTCACCTCAAGACCGTTTGGAGGTCTGGGGTCAAGTATAGTTGACCAATTGAAGGTCCAAAGGTACCAAATCATATTGCAATTAAGTATTGATGTGCTGATCAACTCAGTAGACCAAACCTTGATGAATTTTCACTAGAGTCCAAAGGTTGGATGGTAAAACGGTCTCTAGACCGTTTGAGACTCATCCAAATGGTCTCAAGACCGTTTGGTGGTCACCCAAGACCGTTTGGAGGTCTAGGGTTGAGTATGGTTAGGTGTTTGAAGGTCTAAAGGTACCAAGCTGTTATACAATGCAATGCTGATTTGGTGATCAATCCAATGATCCAAACCTTAATTGGATGGCTTGGCTTTGAGTGATATGATGGGCAAACGGTCTCAAGACCGTTTGGAGGTCATCCAAACGACCTCAAGACCGTTTGGGGTCAGGTCATTCCCAATTTGGATGATGGTTCAACAGTTTCAAAGTAATCAATCTTGCATTGATGAGTGTTGTTGGATCATCGATTCCAAACCCTAATTTGATTGAATCAAACCCTAATTGATGACCAATTGAGGGTCAATTGAGGGTAAAATCAGTTGAAGGTTGACCTACTAAACTCAATTGAAGTATGAGCATAGGTCCAATTGATGATTGGTTCCATGAATCCAATGATTGAAGGAATCAACATTGGAAACCCTAATTCAATTGGATGCTTCATGTAATGGAGGTCCAATGTGATTGAATCTCTTAAGAATTAAGATGATGAATGATCCATTGATCCAATGATGATTAGTAATGATAATCAATGAAGGTACAAAGGTTGAAACCCTAATAGTACCTAAATGATTAAATGCCAATTAAGGGATGAACCCTAATTGCTTATAGGATCAATGACTTGGTACACTATGTTAATCATAGATGTATGTACTTGATTGAAGGGTTGATGTAACCTAATCAAGTTGAGATGATGATAGCATGAATTCATACATGAATATGATTCATGTGGTGATCAAGGGTATGATCCTTAAGTAGAGATATCATGAAACCCTAATCATGAACATAAACCCTAATTGACAGGGTTATTGAGTTCTAACCCTAATTGAGAACTATTCTAGATGATAAACCCTAGTTGAGGGTGATTCCATGAGAAACCCTAGTTGAGGGTGATTCCATGTGAAACTCTAGTTGAGGGTGATTCCATGAGAAACCCTAGTTGAGGGTGATTCCATGTGAAACTTTAGTTGAGGGTGATTCCCTGAGAAACCCTGACTAAGTATTAACACCACATGATGTACTAATGTTATGTTGTAATGAAAGGCCCTAAGAAGGGTGAAGGCATATGAGACTCTAATGTGGAGTCATAATTACATAAAGTCCTATTCTTGGACACTATGACAATGAATTATAATTCTAATCTTAAGTAAGGGTATAAAGAAACCCTAATGATGAGATAGAAGGAATGGCCTTATAAAGGTGAAACATTTCATGTGGTTGGTTATATGCAACCTAATTGTAAGAAATATCTCTAGCATTAGACAAGTACATATCATGTGAGATAGCTGGACAATTCTAATGTGTGGCCTATGCATTATATGCTAAGGGTGAGTATTCTGTGATGGAATGTATTAAGAGGGGAAATACCTTAATACAAGATAAAGTTGGTTAACTCAAGAGGGTCTGAATTAATGAGAAATGGGGAACCCTAACCCTAATTTGGGGAAAAGGGAATGATAAGCCCTGTTTGATAGTGAACCCTAATTCCTGGTTAAGGAATGATGGTGTTACTTTTGTATCACATGATGTGATGAATATCTTGTATGACTGTTATCATGCCTAATAACCATGCAGGTATGATGCGATGATGAATATAGCCAAGTTTGGGCTATGACATTTATATAATAAATGTTGATTGGCTTTTTGTGCGTTGATGTTGTTGTTGCTTAATAAAAGTAACAATGTGTACGGATTTTATGAACCATGTGAATAAGTTGTTGCCTAGTGAGAGGTGACAAGATGTGAATGGCCTTGTGAGCCGTGTGAATAAGTTGTTTCCTAGTGAGAGGTGATAAGATGTGAATGGCCTTGTGAGCCATGTGAATAAGTTGTTGCCTAGTGAGAGGTGACAAGATGTGAATGGCCTTATGAACCATGTGAATAAGTTGTTTCCTAGTGAGAGGTGACAAGATGTGAATGGCCTTATGAACCATGTGAATAAGTTGTTTCCTAGTGAGAGGTGACAAGATGTGAATGGCCTTGTGAGCCATGTGAATAAGTTGTTGCCTAGTGAGAGGTGACAAGATATGAATGGCCTTGTGAGCCATGTGTGATGCTTGGGTAACAAGTATCATGTTTCTTTGTAGCATTTGTGTTAATAAGTTATTCTAGAGAACTTGGCTCATGTTACATTTCTGTTATATATCTATAGTTCATTGATGATTATTCATATATGTTGTATTCATTACAAGTAGATGGATGAACTATGAGTCTACCATGGGTAGATGCAATGCTCTTATTGAAAATGGAGATTTTCTTATTCTGTTCTATGAAGAATAATTCTGCCTATTAATGTAAAAGTAACCCCTGCTCAGTTTAATTTCATAATCTGCTATAACAATGTTTCTGGCAGAGAGTTATATCTCTCGTAGGGGCAATTTATAATTGTCTCACCCCCGTAGGAAACATTTTTAGGTATGCATGAAAGGCAGAGCAGAAACCCTAGAACAGGGAAAGAGCAGCAGCAACAGCAACAACAGGGACAGCAATAAGATCTCAGGTGGAGATATTGTCTGTCTAGTCATATAGATAGTAGTCCTATGTGTCGTCTCTGTACTCTCAGGTCCTCGGAGTTTTTAGTCAGTGTTTTTGATATATCAGTCTGAGGTTTTGGCTTGATGCCTCGAGATTTGTATGCTGCCTACATATATGTTTATAAGGCAGCTGATGATGTAGTCTCTGGAAAGAGATAGTACAGGATATGTACGTTTGAAACAGAATGTATATGATATACAATGGCATTTGTTGGAAAAGATTTCCTATGTGTGGATCTCTTTGCAAAAAGTTTTAATTTTTAGTGATTTTCGCTAATCCGCTGCTTGATGAACGCTTCCGCATTAGTTAATCATGTTTTCGCAAGACGGTCGTGACAATTAAGTGGTATCAGAGCTCTAGGTTCGCTGAGTCTACAGAGACATAGGACTAAGGTAGTAGAATCTGTTCTGGTGTCATCCAGTGTATTTGAAAGTGCCTTCTGCTCGTATAAGAGAAGAAGAACTTAAAGATGACTGGGTCACATGAGGAGGTTGCTGCAGGAAGAAGCAATGTTGCACTAGGAAAAGGTACATGGGAGCAGGCAAGAGAGAGATATAGAAATGATGCCTGAAGAAAATCTAGAGATGGAAAATCTTGTGTGTATAATGGTATGAAAAGTGGGGAATATGATAGTAAATAAAGTGCATACTACCTAATTTCAATACTTGTATACCCTGGCCAGGTATATGGTTATTGAAGATCCCTAACCTGGGTTATGAATTAAACCTAGATGTTTTGCCTAATAAGGCTGAGTAGATTCTTAATCTTACCTTGGGAAAAGTAATTAGGGCTCATGAGGAACTTATGTTTCAATTTTGTTCCTGTTTGGACAATGTTGAAGCAATGTCTGCTTATTTTGGACTAAAGTGCAAATTGCCCAAATTGGAGGGGTTAAATTGCAAATGTTGCATGATAAGATGTCCCTATGATGTTGAGACCCCATGAGAATGAATATGATGTAGTGGTAAGGTTTCTACAAGTCTGGACACAAAGATAGAGCTTGTTGGACAATGTTGTGCATTAAAATCCAGTTTTGGTGTAAAGTGCAATTTACCCAAAACCTAGGGTTCAATATGAAAATTACCACTTCAATAAGGTCCATAATGTTTCTTGGCATAATTTTGAGCAAATAAAATGAGAGGGACTCCTCATTTGAATTAAGTTGGAGGGGAGAGAATCTTGATATTAAAATAATCAAGATTAATGCCTAATTGAAACCCTAATTTGATTTAGGGAAAAAATGAATAAAAATAATTGAAGGGCTTTCAAACAAAATGTTTTGGGTTTATTTTGAATAAGGATGGACGTCCCTTTGCCAAGATAAGGAACGAAAACATCCTAAGTAGGTGAAACTCCACTCACCTTATTATAAAGGAAAGTAATTTCCACTCACATATGGGATATTATATTATAAGCATTAAGGTGCTTAATTTGTTTTTCTTTAAATTGAGGATAATGAAGGATAATTAAAGGCAAAGGAAGGTGCCTCGTATCTATGGAGTTGAGGGGGAAGAGGCGGCCAAGTTTTTGGAATTAAACGGATTTTAATAATGCATTTTCTCTCTCATCAATTTCCTTATAAAAGTGCCATTTCCAAGCCCAAACCAAGGCTTTTTCGGCCCTTTCTTCTTCCTTTGCTTGGGATGAGCTCAAGGGGACTTGGAAGAAATAGGAGGACGAGACCCAACCTGTTGGTAAGCTTCTTGACCCTCGTTCTTCATGATTTCATGGTGGAAATCGAAAATAAATTATGGATTCCTTCTTATTTCGATCTCCTCTTCAACCCTAGCCAACTTTTACAATCAAAAGCTTGAGGACGAGCCTAGGGGGAGTTGCAAGAGATTCATACACCATTAATGGCGTGATATTGGATCTTTGGAGCTCAATTGGAGGCGGGTTTTATAACTTAAACCCTTAAACATTGCTATTGCATCAATTCTCTATGCTTTGTTGATTGATTTCTTCAATTTGATGCACTCTTGTTTCTTGCTGAAATTTCCATCAAGAACGGTTTCTGTTCTTAGTTGTTCGAAGGAAGGGGATGATGAAATCATCCTATATGCTTATCCAAAGAAAATTACCAAGCAAAACCGTTTTGATAGCTACTCCAAATCGTTTTACTTTGATTGGCTATGCGGTTTCAGCAAACCGTTTAAGGGCAAACGGTTTGAAACCATTTGAGAGAACACGGTTTCAAAACCGTTTGAGATGGTTGACCAAGCATTGACCGTTTGGGAATTTTGTTCCTAATTATGTAGTATGTTAACCCACCAAATTTGAGGGGTTTACTCGAAAGGAATCATAGTTTGAAGGCAATTCAATTAGGCAAATCGAATTGAATTAAGTGCTGATTTTCAACCTGATCAAATTGACCTGTTTGAGAAAACGGTTTCAAAACCATTTGATATGGTTTACCAAGAGTTGACCGTTTGGGATTCCTGTTCATAATTATGTTGGTTGATGACCCTCCAAATTTGAGGGATTAAATCCCAAGGAATCGTGAGTTGAAGCCTAATCAATTAGGGAAACCTAATTGGATTAAGAGATGATTTTCAATCTGATTTAATTGAACTTTTTGGGCAAACGGTTTCAAGACCGTTTGGTGGAGTTGACCAAGCGTTGACCGTTTGATATTACTGTTCCTTATGATGTTGGTTAATGACTAACCAAATTTGATGGATTAATTCCAAACGAGTCATGAGTTGAAGGCTAATCAATTGGGCTAACCCTAATTGAAATCAGTGCTGAAATCACAATGAGCTAATTTGAGATTTTGGGTTGATTAGCCCAAACGGTCTCACGACCATTTAGGGGATCATCCAAACGGTCTCAAAACCGTTTGGGGTCACCTCAAGACCGTTTGGAGGTCTGGGGTCAAGTATAGTTGACCAATTGAAGGTCCAAAGGTACCAAATCATATTGCTATTAAGTATTGATGTGCTGATCAACTCAATAGACCAAACCTTGATGAATTTTCACTAGAGTCCAAAGGTTGGATGGGAAAACGGTCTCAAGACCGTTTGGAGGTCTAGGGTTGAGTATGGTTAAGTGTTTGAAGGTCTAAAGGAACCAAGCTGTTATACAATGCAATGCTGATTTGGTGATCAATCCAATGATCCAAACCTTAATTGGATGGCTTGGCTTTAAGTGATATGATGGGCAAACGGTCTCAAGACCGTTTGGAGGTCATCCAAACGACCTCAAGACCGTTTGTGGTCAGGTCATGCCCAATTTGGATGATGGTTCAACAGTTTCAAAGTAATCAATCTTGCATTGATGAGTGTTGTTGGATCATTGATTCCAAACCCTAATTCGATTGAATCAAACCCTAATTGATGACCAATTGAGGGTCAATTGAGGGTAAAATCAGTTGAAGGTTGACCTACTAAACTCAATTGAAGTATGAGCATAGTTCCAGTTGATGATTGGTTCCATGAATCCAATGATTGAAGGAATCAACATTGGAAACCCTAATTCAATTGGATGCTTCATGTAATGGAGGTCCAATGTGATTGAATCTCTTAAGAATTAAGATGATGAATGATCCATTGATCAAATGATGATTAGTAATGATAATCAATGAAGGTACAAAGGTTGAAACCCTAATAGTACCTAAATGATTAAATGCCAATTAAGGGATGAACCCTAATTGCTTATAGGATCAATGACTTGGTACACTATGTTAATCATAGTTGTATGTACTTGATTGAAGGGTTGATGTAACCTAATCAAGTTGAGATGATGATAGCATGAATTCATACATGAATATGATTCATGTGGTGATCAAGGGTATGATCCTTAAGTAGAGAGATCATGAAACCCTAATCATGAACATAAACCCTAATTGATAGGGTTATTGAGTTCTAACCCTAATTGAGAACTATTCTAGATGATAAACCCTAGTTGAGGGTGATTCCATGAGAAACCCTAGTTGAGGGTGATTCCATGTGAAAATCTAGTTGAGGGTGATTCCATGAGAAACCCTAGTTGAGGGTGATTCCATGTGAAACTTTAGTTGAGGGTGATTCCCTAAGAAACCCTGACTAAGTATTAACACCACATGATGTACTAATGTTATGTTGTAATGAAAGGCCCTAAGAAGGGTGAAGGCATATGAGACTCTAATGTGGAGTCATAATTACATAAAGTCCTATTCTTGGACACTATGACAATGAATTATAATTCTAATCTTAAGTAAGGGTATAAAGAAACCCTAATGATGAGATAGAAGGAATGGCCTTATAAAGGTGAAACATTTCATGTGGTTAGTTATATGCAACCTAATTGTAAGCAATATCTTTAGCATTAGACAAGTCCATATCATGTGAGATAGCTGGACAATTCTAATGTGTGGCCTATGCATTATATGCTAAGGGTGAGTATTCTGTGATGGAATGTATTAAGAGGGGAAATACCTTAATACAAGATAAAGTTGGTTAACTCAAGAGGGTCTGAATTAATGAGAAATGGGGAACCCTAACCCTAATTTGGGGAAAAGGGAATGATAAGCCCTGTTTGATAGTGAACCCTAATTCCTGGTTAAGGAATGATGGTGTTACTTTTGTATCACATGATGTGATGAATATCTTGTATGACTGTTATCATGCCTAATAATCATGCAGGTATGATGCGATGATGAATATAGCCAAGTTTGGGCTGTGACATTTATATAATAAATGTTGATTGGCTTTTTGTGCGTTGATGTTGTTGTTGCTTAATAAAAGTAACAATGTGTACGGATTTTATGAACCATGTGAATAAGTTGTTTCCTAGTGAGAGGTGACAAGATGTGAATGGCCTTGTGAGCCATGTGAATAAGTTGTTGCCTAGTGAGAGGTGACAAGATGTGAATGGCCTTGTGAGCCATGTGAATAAGTTGTTGCCTAGTGAGAGGTGACAAGATGTGAATGGCCTTATGAACCATGTGAATAAGTTGTTGCCTAGTGAGAGGTGACAAGATGTGAATGGCCTTATGAACCATGTGAATAAGTTGTTGCCTAGTGAGACGTGACAAGATGTGAATGGCCTTGTGAGCCATGTGAATAAGTTGTTGCCTAGTGAGAGGTGACAAGATATGAATGTCCTTGTGAGCCATGTGTGATGCTTGGGTGACAATTATCATGTTTCTTTGTAGCATTTGTGTTAATAAGTTATGCTAGAGAACTTGGCTGATGTTACATTTCTGTTATATATCTATAGTTCATTGATGATTATTCATATCTGTTGTATTCATTACAAGTAGATGGATGAACTATGAGTCTACCATGGGTAGATGCAATGCTCTTATTGAAAATGGAGATTTTCTTATTCTGTTCTATGAAGAATAATTCTGCCTATTAATGTAAAAGTAACCCCTGCTCAGTTTAATTTCATAATCTGCTATAACAATGTTTCTGGCGGAGAGTTATATATCTCGCTGGGGGAATTTATAATTGTCTCACCCCCGTGGGAAACATTTTTAGGTATGCATGAAAGGCAGAGCAGAAACCCTAGAACAGGGAAAGAGCAGCAGCAACAGCAACAACATGGACAGCAATAAGATCTCAGGTGGAGATATTGTCTGTCTAGTCATATAAGTAGTCCTATGTGTCGTCTCTGTACTCTCAGGTCCTCGGAGTTTTTAGTCGGTGTTTTTGATATATCAGTCTGAGGTTTTGGCTTGATGCCTCGAGATTTGTATGCTGCCTGCATATATGTTTATAAGGCAGCTGATGATGTAGTCTCTGGAAAGAGATAGTACAGGATATGTACGTTTGAAATAGAATGTATATGATATACAATGGCATTTGTTGGAAAAGATTTCCTATGTGTGGATCTCTTTGCAAAAAGTTTTAATTTTTAGTGATTTTCGCTAATTCACTGCTTGATGAACGCTTCCGCATTAGTTAATCATGTTTTCGCAAGACGGTCGTGACAAGTTTAGTGGCTATTTCTATAGACAAAACTTAGATATTGTGATAGACACTATGTTCGAAGATATTAAATGGATCTTCAATAGGGAAAACATGGTAAAACAAATTAACCATGTTTTTCTTGCCCTCATACCCAGAAAGGATATTATCTTAACACTTGCCAACTTCAGACCAATTTTATGTTGCTCAGTTTTATACATGACCATGATTAATATATTACCATTCACCTTTCATCAATTTTACCCGAGAATTATATCTCCAAATAAAAATGATGTTGTGAAGTAAAGGAAGATAAAGGATTTTGCTATGTTGGTAGTGGAGCTTACTAAATTTTTTTCTGATGAATAATTCAGTCATTATTTAACCTTCTTGTAAATCTAGGAATCGTAAACATTACAAGAATTAGAAAATGATTTAGTTGATTGATATCTAGAATATTTTGGGTTCTAAATACAAATTAAGAGAGGCACATAAGTTTAATCATAATAAGAAATCATAAATGGAGAAACATTATGCAACTTTGTTATAGTGTTAGTATTTGTATCTACAATCCAAGATATTTTTGTTATGCATACTTTCCACTTCTTTTGTATCTAGTAATTGATTTTTTATTTCCAAGCCCATGAAAATGGATACTGGTTATAAGAACTATTGTACTTACGTCACACTATCATATTATAAGATATTATGGGAAACCCAGATAACCAGTTGTTATGTAGACCATATTCAGTAGCAAATATCTCAGCGTGGATGAGTGATGAAACTTCTATTTATTTACTCCATGGATAGATCCATTCTCCTAAATGAGATGGAATAACTGTACCTATACTTGCTTTGCCATTATTTACAAAAGTACCAACATTCACATTAACCTAATTCCAAGGGGGGTAAGATAGATATGGTTTTGTATATCTAAGATGATTTGTGGTCTGGCTTCCATGTAGAACATTGTTCTAATGAGAGAAATAGTCCTCCATATGTTAGATATAATAGAAACTGTAACATCCCTGACCTGGGTTATAACCTAACCCTGGAAGTTTTGCCTAAATATGTAATTATACACTTGTGAAAACTCCCTGGCATGTAATTAAAGTTCCTCGGGAACATATACTTCAAATTTCGGTTCCTTTTAAACAAAGTTGTAGTATTGTTTTGTTATGTAGGGACCTATGTGCAAATTACCCAGTTTAAGGGTTTAATTGCAATTTTCACAGGTTGAGATGTTCTTTTGATAATGAGACATCATATGAGTGAATATGATGAGGTATGATGGATTTTTCAAGCTTGGGCATCAAGATGCAGCTTGTGGAATGATCCTTGTGCTTAAAAACCCTAATTTGGAGTAAAGTGCAATTTACCCAAATTGAGGGGTGCAATTTGTAAAATTCACCTTCTAGAACATCTTTTATGACTCTTGACATCATTTAGAATAGAAATGGTGAAAGAGACACATCAGTGAAGTAATTAGTTTCAAGAGTGATCTTTGTGGTAAAAATCACCTAATATGGGTATGGAGATCTTTCATGTATGTACCCTAGTTGGAAGTTGTCTTTCTTCACCCTTAGATATTGAGCTTTGATGAGCTTTGCTTAAGTTTAGATGGCTTGGACTCGCCTAATAAGAAAGGAAGGACTTAGGAGAAAATCCCATGCTTTAGAGGTCCTTATGGTGTAAAATGGCCTAAAGTATATAAGTCTTTTCCCTTGCAACAAGTAAACGGATCTTTCATTTCCTTCACTTCTTCTCTTCTTTCTCAAACGGATAAGGCAAATCTATAGAGCTCAGGGAGACGAACAAGTAGTTCCAAGGTAAGTAGGAACCATCTTCTAGCTTGAATTCATGGAGGAATTCATCTTTTAAGATTGGTTTTGTGGATAATTCACTTAGGTTATTTGTTCTAGTCGATCATCTCCACCTTTTCCTTGGAGAATCACCTCTGTCCGAGTTGTGGAGCTCAAGACACCATTAGATGCTTGAAGCTTGGAATCTTGGAGCTCTAGAAACAACGTTATAAGGCGGGTTTTATAACTCTAAACTCTTTGCTTTATATGCATACTTTGTTCTTGCAATTTAGCATAATAGTTCTTCTTCTACCCCCCTTCTTCCTTGCACTTTTGCAAGCAAAACGGTGGAATAACCGATCTTGACATAGGTTGAAGGTGATGGGAGTGGATTCCTAGGTTACTTTATCAAACGACCTTGGACCCTTTTGGTCCAAACGGTTGCAAACCGTTTAAGGTCAAACGGTATCAAACCGTTTGATCTCAAACGACCTTGCAAGACCATTTCGATTAAAACGGTCTCAAGACCATTTGATAGGGTTGACCAAGGGACGACCGTTTGAGGGTATGTTGGTAATATATTGAATTTCATTCCTGAAAAGAATCAAAGTTTAATTCTTAACCAATTGAGAGTTGAAGGCACTTCAACATCTAAACCCTAATCAGGCTGAAATTGCTGATTTCATGTATAGATCTTGTTGAGTTTTGGGTTGAAGGACCCAAACGGTCTCAATACCGTTTGAGGGTTCCTCCAAACAGTCTCAAGACCGTTTGGGCACAACCCAAGACCGTTTGAAGGTCTAAGGTTGAGGTAATTTGATGGGTTGAGGGTCCAATTGCAATAAGTTGATGAATTGATAAAAATGCTGATTTTAGACCTAATTGGAGTTCAACCCTAATCTAACCGACTTGGTTTTGGTCAAACTTTGGGAAAACGGTCTCAAGACTGTTTGGAGGTCATCCAAACGACCTAAAGACCGTTTGGGCCAAGTTTGGGCCCAATTGGAGGTCAATTGATAGGTTCAACCTTGAATTGATTCACATTGTTGAATATTGATGACCATCCGATTTGAAACCCTAATTGAGATGGATTTAACCCTAATTGGCTTTCAATTGAAGGTTAATTTGGTGTCCAATTGTTTGAGGCTCATCTTAGTTAACTCAATTTATAAGTGGTTAACATGGCTTTGGCCAATTGAGGGCTTCAACATACTTAATCAGAAACATCTGTAACTTTTGAACCATGTTGGAGGTCCAAACGGTTTGAGCCCATTTGGACCAAACGGTCTCAAGACCGTTTGGATCTAAACGGTCTCAAGACCGTTTGAGGCCAAACGGTCTCAAGACCATTTGGGTCCAAATGGTCTCAAGACCGTTTGAGCTCAAATGATCTCAAGGTCGTTTGGACCAATCGATCTCAAGGCAAGTTGATCAAACGGTTTCAAAATCGCATAAGCTCAAACGGTTTGGAAAGTCAACCTTTCCAAACGGTCAACGCACCCAAACGGTTTGGGAAAACGACCTTGAGGTCATGCGGTCTTGGAGTCAAACCTAGAAAACGGTCAACGCACCCAAACGGTTTCACAACCTTTTGGTGGTTGAAGGATGAAACCGTTTGGAGGTTTCAAGGTTATTTATACTTAATCACTCGAAGTTGTAGTTGGTTCAATGGTGATCTAAACTAAACCCTAATGGTATCATAGGACATTAAGGGACTAGTGTTTAATGGATTGACCCATGATGGTAATCATGAGGTAAATTACCAAAATACCCTTGAGGGGTTTAATTGAGTAATACCTTGTTCTAATCAAACCCTAATCACATGATAGTGATGTTTTGACTTATGTTAGTCAATGAGGACTTAACCCAACCTGATCTAGAGTGGTGTTATCACCATCTACTAGTAAGAGGAGAGAGAAAGTATCATAAGAGAGAGAAAGTACCCTTTTATGGTGGAAACTCAAGTAAAGTACCTTCAATACACATGAATGTGCATGATTAGAGTATGATCCACCTATGTGAGATCATGGAAACCCTAATTATGATGATTAGTGAATCTTAATCTTATCTAAGAGCTTTGATGATGATATTTCTCATACATGATGATGTAATGAGTTCTATTCACCATGGAGTGAGTAGTAAACCCTAATTCTAGGGTGATGACATGAAATGTGATAAATAAACCCTAATTGATGAGGATCAGTGAACTTAGCTCTTATGGAAAGAGTGAAGGCATAATTCTTGAATTGAATTGCTTGCTTTTATCAGTTGAATTAACCATGCAGGTTCTTATATGAGGATGATCATATCCAGGTATGGATGATGATGTTATATTCATTGAAAGCATGTTGTTAGCTTTATGAATAGTAAAATATCCTGATGCTTTGTTAGTGGCATCTTATGAGATTGATGGGCTGTGAGAGCCATAAATACCATCAAGGTCATGCTTTAGAGATGACTTGTGGTGAGAGTATTGAGAAATGATAATTGATGTGAGTTAGGATTGTTACATTTAGTATTCTCCCTTCATAGCTGCTATGATAATGTTATTGTTTGAGAACAATGTATGATGTTAAAAGAATACAGAATGTACCTAACTAATCAAGTATAATCATACTATGTAGATCCCTGATCATAGATCCATCATTGTCAGAGATCAAATGATGGTGAAACAGGTTTTCCTAAGGGAACTCCTGGATCACATACTTTTGAGTATGTGGGGTATATGGATGTGTAGGACCTTACATCCTAGTGTAGATATTGATGTAGATGTGTAATCCGTCAATCCTTTACTACAAATCCATACCGCATCAGTGGAAGGTAAAAACAAAATCTCCTGATGACGAAGAGAACCCAAATACCGCATCAGTGGAAGGTAAACACGAAATCTCCTGATGACGAAGAGAGTACAGAACGCCACTGTAACTCTAAAATAGCGAAGGACCAGAGTACCCTGGTGAGCTATAAAAGCAGAGACACAAGATGTCCTGCAAGCAATCCTCTTACTGACTGAGGAAGGTGAAGGTCATGAGAATCCGGCTCTTTCAATGACCTAGTATGATACCGAGGCAACTTAACAGTGATCGGTTGGAGTATGAGTGGTATACCTCATCTCCGCAGGGCATAATAATGTTTGAAAACATAATCAACAGCGTAGTATATCTGTTAGAGTTAACTACAAGTTACTTGATTGATGTTACACTGTATAGTGCATATGTTCTTCATATTTCATAGATGTTGAACTCTTGCTTATCACCAAAACTGCTGTTGAATACTTTGAAAGCTTTTACTGCTTAAGTTATACTTTTTTTTGCTTATAAAGCTTCTAGTGGAGAGTTATAACTCTCGATGGGACAATTATTTAAAATTGTCTCACCCCGTAGACTTCAACTTTTTAGGTGGTCGTCGAAGACGGAGAAACCGGTCTACAGGTGACCAATCCCAGCAGCAGCAGCACCAGGAGCAGCAATAAATCTCAGGTGGAGATTTAGCCTGCTATGTGATGTAGTTAGAGTCAGTCCTATGTGTCCTCTGTATTCTCATGTCTTGGAGTTGATAGTCTGAGATTTTGTTACGAATCTTGAGATTTTGAATCATGATGTGTATAATTACTCAAGAAGTAATTTGACATAGATGTAAACAGTTTAAATCCTTTTTCTATAAGAAAAGGTTTGTGGTTTCAAGCTCTTATCTAAAAAAGTTTTAATTTCCCGTGATTTTTGTCTTCCGCTGTTAATCGATTACTTCCGCTTAAGTTTAAATCGTGGTTTGGAGATCGGAGCCCACAATTAAGTGGTATCAGAGCTCTAGGTTCGCCGAGTCTACAGAGACATAGGACTTAGGAAGTCGAGTCTATCTTTAGTATTCCTTCCTTATCTAATAGAATCTTCTGATCCTCAGGAGAAGAAGATACATAAGAATTTCAGAGCCACATGATGAGTACGTGGTAGAAAGTAGTGCTAGTGCACTTCAAGTCGGTGCAAGGGTTCCAGAAGTAGAACAGCCTGCACCTGAGCCACTCAGGAAGCCACCCCAATTTGACCCAGCTGATATGGGTAATCCAGCAGTTCAGACAATGTTCGGGCAGTTTATGACTGCCATGACACACATAACCGACAGGATGCCTATGCCTGCACCCAGGGCACCTGTCCACCCAGAAGGTCAAGGTATCGGAAAGACGTTCGAGCGACTACGTCGTGTCGGAGCTACCGAGTACTTTGGGACTGCCGACCCCGCAGATGTTGATTTGTGGTTGACAGAGTTGGAGAATGCTTTTAGGATTCTCAATATCCCTGAAGCTGAGAAGGTTAGACACGCTGTCTATCTTCTCAAAGGAAGTGCTGGTCATTGGTGGACAATGGAAGAGCAGAAGAGACCTGGAATGGAGATCTCGTGGGAAGACTTTCGGCGGGAATTTATCCATAGATATTTTCCAAAGACCTTCCTAGATGAGAAGATCTCTCAGTTTGAGAGACTAAGGCAGGGCATGATGAACATTAGTGAGTATGAAGCTAAGTTCATGGAGTTATTGCGGTTTTGTCCGCACATGGCTACCTCAGAAGAAGAAAGAATTAGAAGGTTTGAGAGGGGTTTGAATGCTGACATGACTACCCCTGTGTCTGCCTTAGAAAACCGAGAGAGATTCTCTACCTTCGTTGAGTCAGTCTGAAGGATAGAGAGATCTGTGGTTGAGAAGAGGCAAACTCAGAAAAGATATCCACAGTTCCAGGGTTCTTCATCTAGGGACTATAAGAAGCCTAGATCATCTGCACCTAACCATCCGCCACCTAGATCTAGTTCTCAGACTCAGTGGTCTCCAAGTAGAGGTAGAGGACGAGGACAACCACCTCAGGAGACTCAGAGTTCTGCATCAATTTCAGTTTCTGGACCACCAAGACCACAACAACTGGAAAGAAGCTGCTACAACTATGGTAAGGTGGGACATTTGATGAAGGACTGCCGATCTAATCCTGTCAGTGTGACACAGCCTCCGAGACAAGGTCAATAGGGATCAAAGAGAAGGAAATCTCAAGGAGCAGCTCGAGGACGCGAGCAAGCATCTCAAGCTGGATCATCAGCACCACCTCAACACCAGGCTACAGCAAGGTTCTATGCTATGAACCCACCAGAGGCAGTGGTCGATCCACAAGTGGTGACAGGTCAGATGGAACTTTTATATTCTGATATGTCTAAATCTTGTGTAGTATCTGTTCTGATTGACCCGGGTGCTACGCACTCTTTCATCACTCGAAGAGTGATTCGCAACTGCAATATGACAGTTAGTCATAGGGCAGATAGTTTGTTGTTGGAGACTCCGTTGAGTGGGTCTGCCGTTCTGCAGGAGGTATGCTCTCCCTGCATCCTCTTCTTTTCTGATCATCGCATTCAAGTGGACCTTATACCACTTGATATGCAAGGATTTGATGTAATCCTCGGGATGGATACCTTAGAGGGGTATAGAGTTGTCTTGGATTGTGAGTCCAAGTTGGCTGTGTTTGCTGATGAAAGCAACACATGGATCTTTCAAGGAGAAAGAAAGATTCTGCCCACCTGTCTTGTATCAGCTATGGTTGCTGATAAGCTGATGAGGCAAGGATGTTATGCATTCTTGGCCCATGTGGTAGATGTTACCAAAGAGAGTCCCAACCCTGCTGAAGTTCCTGTAGTCAGGGAATTTGAGGATGTGTTTCCTGAAGAACTTCCTGGTATACCACCACCTCAGGAGATTGATTTTGAGATCAATTTGGTCCCAGATACGAAACCCATAGCCCAGACTCCATATAGGATGGCGCCTGTCGAGATGGCAGAACTCAAGAAACAGCTTCAAGAGTTACTTGAGAAAGGTTTCATCCGACTGAGTACCTCACCTTGGGGTGCTCTGGTTTTGTTTGTTAAAAAGAAAGATGGGTCAATGCGGTTGTGCATTGACTACAGACAACTCAATAAAGTAACAATAAAGAACAAGTATCCTTTGCTGAGGATTGATGATCTTTTTGACCAGTTGCGTGGTGCAACAGTCTTTTCAAAGATAGACTTGAGGTCTGGATATCATCAACTCCGCATTAAGGACAGTGACATATCCAAGTCTGCCTTTAGGACAAGATATGGTCACTATGAGTTCACAGTTATGTCGTTTGGACTAACCAATGCACCAGCTGCATTCATGGAACTCATGAACAGAGTCTTCTGACCTTTCCTTTATCAGTGTGTTGTCGTCTTCATAGATGACATACTGATTTATAGTAAAGATGCTCAGCAGCATGAGCAGCATCTTCGCTAAACTTTGACCTTGCTAAGAGAACATAAGCTATATGCTAAGTTTAGCAAGTGCGAGTTCTGGTTACCTGAAGTGTCTTTTCTTGGACATGTGGTATCTGCCTCGGGTATTCGTGTTGACCCTAAAAAGGTAGAATCTGTTCTACAATGGGAACAACCAAAAACGCCGATAGAGATTAGAAGTTTCTTGGGATTAGCTGGTTACTATCGTAGGTTTATTAAGAATTTCAGTTCTATAGCCTTACCTTTGACCAAGTTAACCCAGAAAGATGTTCCTTTTGCCTGGAGTGATAAGTGTCAACAGTCTTTTCAGCTGTTGAAGGAGAGGTTGACAATTGCACCTGTGCTTGTGCTACCTGAGCAAGGAAAATGATATGTAATCTTCTGTGATGCCTCCAAGAATGGACTTGGATGTGTGTTGATGCAGGATAAACAAGTGATTTCTTTTGCTTCCCGACAGCTTAAGAAACATGAGGAGAATTATTCGACACACGATCTGGAGTTAGCTGTTGTGGTCCATGCCTTGAAGATCTGGAGACATTATCTCTACAGAGAAACCTTCCAGATTTTCACAGACCACAAGAATCTTAAGTATATCTTCTCTCAGAATGAGCTTAACATGAGGCAACGTCACTGGATGGAGTTAATCAAGGACTATGACTGTACGATTGATTACCATCCGGGCAAGGCCAATGTGGTTGCAGATGCCTTGAGTAGGAAATCAGCAACATCAACCATGGATAGAGCACAACTAAGTTCCTTAGTATGCTCTAGGAGAGATATGCTTATCTCTTTAAGGCAAGACAATGTGCAGTTGAAGGTGTCATTGTTAGCCGGTTTGTTAACTGAGATGCATATTAAACCTACTCTAAGAGAGCAGATAAAGGAGGCACAACAAGTAGATGCTGCAGTTTTGCAGATTAGATCTGAGTTTGGTAATGAGAAGCGAGAAGGTTTTCATGATTCAGATGACCAGGTGGCATGCTCTCATGGGAGGATGATAGTGTCGGATGTGGATAACCTGAGGAAGCTAGTTCTGGAGGAAGCTCATTCTTCGATGTATGCTATGCATCCAGGGAGCACCAAGATGTATCGAAACTTGAAAGATATGTATTGGTGGCTCGGGATGAAGAAGGATGTAGCCGAGTTTGTTCTGAAATGTCATGTGTGTCAGCAGGTTAAGGCTGAACACCAGAAACCTGCAGGAACAATGCAACCCTTACCCATACCACAATGGAAGTGGGACCATGTGACCATGGACTTTGTTGTTGGCCTACCCAGGACAAGCAAAGGACATGATTCCATTTGGGTAGTTGTTGATAGGTTGACAAAGACAGCACATTTCTTACCTGTCAAAACAACCTATTCTGCTGAAAGGTTATCCCAGTTGTATGTTCAAGAGATAGTGCATTTGCACGGAGTTCCTGTCACTATAGTTTCTGACAGAGTTCCCCAGTTTACAAGTCGTTTTTGGGAATAGTTACACAGAGCCCTAGGCACCAAGTTAAGGTTTAGTACAGCCTTTCATCCACAGACTGATGGACAGTCGGAAAGGACTATACAGACCTTGGAAGATCTGTTGAGAGCATGTGTTCTCCAGTTTACCGGGAGTTGGGATCTACATCTGAGCTTGATAGAGTTTGCCTATAACAATAGCTATCAGCATAGCATTGATATGGCACCATATGAAGCCTTATATGGTAGACATTGTAGATCACCCTTGTGTAGGTATGAGACTGCTGAACATCAGTTGTTAGGTCCTGATCTTGTGCATCAAACTACAGAAAAGATCAAAGTTATTCAGCAACAGCTTAAGACTGCACAAGATAGGCAGAAGTCTTATGCCGACAGATGTCGTAAACCTTTAGAGTTCCAGGTTGGAGACATAGTGTATCTCAAGGTCTCACCTTGGAAAGGAGTCCTTCATTTTGGAAGGAAAGGGAAGTTAGCTCCTAGATTTATGGGACCTTATCCAATTGTTGAAAGAGTTGGAAAGATGGCCTATAGACTAGAGTTACCTCAGGAGCTCCAAAAGTTACACCCTGTGTTTCACATTTCCATGCTGAGGAAATGTCACCCCGACACTGAGTCAGTTCTACAACCTATGGAAGTAGAATTGAATGAAGATATAACTTATGAGGAGGGACCAGTGTCAATCCTTGATAACAGAATTAAAAAGTTAAAGAAGAAAGATATAAGCCTTGTAAAAGTCCTCTGGAACCACCGTGGTGTTGAAGAAGCCACTTGGGAACTAGAGGATGAGATGAGAAGGAAATACCCTACTCTTTTCTCCTAATACGCTTTATCGATTTCGGGGACGAAATCCTTGTGAAGGGGTGGATAATTTGTAACATCCCTGACCTGGGTTATAACCTAACCCTGGAAGTTTTGCCTAAATATGTAATTATACACTTGTGAAAACTCCCTGGCATGTAATTAAAGTTCCTCAGGAACATATACTTCAAATTTTGGTTCCTTTTAAACAAAGTTGTAGTATTGTTTTGTTATGCAGGGACCTATGTGCAAATTACCCAGTTTAAGGGTTTAACTTGCAATTTTCACAGGTTGAGATTTTCTTTTGATAATGAGACATCATATGAGTGAATATGATGAGGTATGATGGATTTTCCAAGCTTGGGCATCAAGATGCAGCTTGTGGAATGATCCTTGTGCTTAAAAACCCTAATTTGGAGTAAAGTACAATTTACCCAAATTGAGGGGTGCAATTTGTAAAATTCACCTTCTAGAACATCTTTTATGACTCTTGACATCATTTAGAATAGAAATGGTGAAAGAGACACATCAGTGAAGTAATTAGTTTTGAGAGTGATCTTTGTGGTAAAAATCACCTAATATGGGTATGGAGATCTTTCATGTATGTACCCTAGTTGGAAGTTGGCTTTCTTCACCCTTAGATCTTGAGCTTTGATGAGCTTTGCATAAGTTTAGATGGATTGGACGTGCCTAATAAGCAAGGAAGAACTTAGGAGAAAATCCCATGCTTTAGAGGTCCTTATGGTGTAAAATGGCCTAAAGTATATAAGTCTTTTCCCTTGCAACAAGTAAACGGATCTTTCATTTCCTTCACTTCTTCTCTTCTTTCTTAAACGGCTAAGGCAAAGATCTGGAGCTCAGGGAGACGACCAAGTAGTTCCAAGGTAAGTAGGAACCATCTTCTAGCTTGAATTCATGGAGGAATTCATCTTTTAAGATTGGTTTTGTGGATAATTCACTTAGGTTCTTTGTTCTAGCCGATCATCTCCACCTTTTCCTTGGAGAATCACCTCTGGCCGAGTTGTGGAGCTCAAGACACCATTAGAGTCTTGAAGCTTGGAAGCTTGGAGCTCTAGAAACAACATTCTAAGGCGGGTTTTATAACTCTAAACTCTTTGCTTTATATGCATACTTTGTTCTTACAATTTAGCATAATAGTTCTTCTTCTACCCCCCTTCTTCCTTGCACTTTTGCAAGCAAAACGGTGGAATAACCGACCTTGACATAGGTTGAAGGTGATGGGCGTGGATTCCTAGGTTACTTTATCAAACGACCTTGGACCCTTTTGGTCCAAACGGTTGCAAACCGTTTAAGGTCAAACGGTTTCAAACCGTTTGATCTCAAACGACCTTGCAAGACCGTTTGGATTAAAACGGTCTCAAGACCATTTGATAGGGTTGAACAAGGGACGACCGTTTGAGGGTCTGTTGGTAATATATTGTATTTCATTCCTGCCAAGAATCAAAGTTTAATTCTTAACCAATTGAGAGTTGAAGGCACTTCAACATCTAAACCCTAATCAGGCTGAAATTGTTGATTTCATGTATAGATCTTGTTGAGTTTTGGGTTGAAGGACCCAAACGGTCTCAAGACCATTTGAGGGTTCCTCCAAACAGTCTCAAGACTGTTTGGGCACAACCCAAGACCGTTTGAAGGTCTAAGGTTGAGGTAATTTGATGGGTTGAGGGTCCAATTGCAATAAGTTGATGAATTGATAAAAATGCTGATTTTAGACCTAATTGGAGTTCAACCCTAATCTAACCGACTTGGTTTTGGTCAAACTTTGGGCAAACGGTCTCAAGAACGTTTGGAGGTCATCCGAACAACCTCAAGACCGTTTGGGCCCAATTGGAGGTCAATTGATAGGTTCAACCTTGAATTGATTCACATTGTTGAATATTGATGACCATCCGATTTGAAACCCTAATTGAGATGGATTTAACCCTAATTGGCTTTCAATTGAAGGTTAATTTGGTGTCCAATTGTTTGAGGCTCATCTTAATTAACTCAATTTATAAGTGGTTAACATGGCTTTGGCCAATTGAGGGCTTCAACATACTTAATCATAAACATTTGTAACTTTTGAACCATGTTGGAGGTCCAAACGGTTTGAGCCCATTTGGACCAAACGGTCTCAAGACCGTTTGAGTCCAAACCATCTCAAGACCATTTGGGCTCAAACGATCTCAAGGTCGTTTGGACCAATCGATCTCAAGGCAAGTTGATCAAACGGTTTCAAAACCGCATAGCTCAAACGGTTTGGAAAGTCAACCTTTCCAAACGGTCAACTCACCCAAACGGTTTGGGCAAATGACCTTGAGGTCATGCGGTCTTGGAGTCAAACCTAGCACATGGTCAACGCACCCAAACGGTTTCACAACCGTTTGGTGGTTGAAGGATGAAACCATTTGGAGGTTTCAAGGTTATTTATACTTAATCACTCGAAGTTGTAGTTGGTTCAATGGTGATCTAAACTATACCCTAATGGTATCATAGGACATTAAGGGACTAGTGTTTAATGGATTGACCCATGATGGTAATCATGAGGTAAATTACCAAAATACCCTTGAGGGGTTTAATTGAGTAATACCTTGTTCTAATCAAACCCTAATCACATGATAGTGATGTTTTGACTTATGTTAGTCAATGAGGACTTAACCCAACCTGATCTAGAGTGGTGTTATCACCATCTACTAGTAAGAGGAGAGAGAAAGTATCATAAGAGAGAGAAAGTACCCTTTTATGGTGGAAACTCAAGTAAAGTACCTTCAATACACATGAATGTGCATGATTAGAGTATGATCCACCTATGTGAGATCATGGAAACCCTAAGTATGATGATTAGTGAATCTTAATCTTATCTAAGAGCTTTGATGATGATATTTCTCATACATGATGATGTAATGAGTTCTATTCACCATGGAGTGAGTAGTAAACCCTAATTCTAGGGTGATGACATGAAATGTGATAAATAAACCCTAATTGATGAGGATCAGGGAACTTAGCTCTTATGGCAAGAGTGAAGGCATAATTCTTGAATTGAATTGCTTGCTTTTATCAGTTGAATTAACCATGCAGGTTCTTATATGAGGATGATCATATCCAGGTATGGATGATGATGTTATATTCATTGAAAGCATGTTGTTAGCTTTATGAATAGTAAAATATCCTGATGCTTTTTTAGTGGCATCTTATGAGATTGATGGGCTGTGAGAGCCATAAATACCATCAAGGTCATGCTTTAGAGATGACTTGTGATGATAGTATTGAGAAATGATAATTGATGTGAGTTAGGCTTGTTACATTTAGTATTCTCCCTTCATAGCTGCTATGCTAATGTTATTGTTTGAGAACAATGTATGATGTTAAAATAATATAGAATGTACCTAACTAATCAAGTATAATCATACTATGTAGAGCCCTAATCATAGATCCATCATTGTCAGAGATCAAATGATGGTGAAACAGGTTTTCCTAAGGGAACTCCTGGATCACATACTTTTGAGTATGTGGGGTATATGGATGTGTAGGACCTTACATCCTAGTGTAGGTATTGATGTAGATGTGTAATCCGTCAATCCTTTACTACAAATCCATACTGCATCAGTGGAAGGTAAACACGAAATCTCCTGATGACGAAGAGAACCCAAATACTGCATCAGTGGAAGGTAAACACAAAATCTCCTGATGACGAAGAGAGTACAGAACGCCACTGTAACTCTAAAAAAGCGAAGGACCAGAGTACCCTGGTGAGCTATAAAAGCAGAGACACAAGATGTCCTGCAAGAAATCCTCTTACTGACTGAGGAAGGTGAAGGTCATGAGAATTCGACTCTTTCAATGACCTAGTATGATACCGAGGCAACTTAACAGTGATCGGTTGGAGTATGAGTGGTATACCTCATCTCCGTAGGGCATAATAATGTTTGAAAACATAATCAACAGCGTAGTATATCTGTTAGAGTTAACTACAAGTTACTTGATTGATGTTACACTGTATAGTGCATATGTTCTTCATATTTCATAGATGTTGAACTCTTACTTATCACCAAAACTGTTGTTGAATACTTTGAAAGCTTTTACTGCTTAAGTTATACTTTGTTTTGCTTATAAAGCTTCTAGTGGAGAGTTATAACTCTCGCTGGGACAATTATTTAAATTGTCTCACCCCGTAGACTTCAACTTTTTAGGTGGTCGTCGAAGACGGAGAAACCGGTCTACATGTGACCAATCCCAGCAACAACAACACCAGGAGCAACAGTAAATCTCAGGTGGAGATTCAGCTTGCTATGTGATGTAGTTAGAGTCAGTCCTATGTGTCCTCTGTACTCTCAAGTCTTGGAGTTGATAGTCTGAGATTTTGTTACGAATCTTGAGATTTTGAATCATGATGTGTATAATTACTCAAGAAGTAATTTGACAGAGATGTAAACAGTTTAAATCCTTTTTCTATAAGAAAAGGTTTTTGGTTTCAAGCTCTTATCTCAAAAAGTTTTAATTTCCCGTGATTTTTGTCTTCTGTTGTTAATCGATTGCTTCCGCTTAAGTTTAAATCGTGTTTATATCGTGGTTTGGAGATCGGAGCCCACAATTAAGTGGTATCAGAGCTCTAGGTTCGCCGAGTCTACAGAGACATAGGACTTAGGAAGTCGAGTCTATCTTTAGTATTCCTTCCTTATCTAATAGAATCTTCTGCTCCTCAGGAGAAGAAGATACATAAGAATGTCAGAGCCACATGATGAGTACGTGGTAGAAAGTAGTGCTAGTGCACCTCAAGGCGGTGCAAGGGTTCCAGAAGTAGAACAGCCTGCACCTGAGCCACTCAGGGAGCCACCCCAGTTTGACCCAGCTGATATGGGTAACCCAGCAGTTCAGACGATGTTCGGGCAGTTTATGACTGCCATGACACACATAACCGACAGGATGCCTATGTCTGCACCCAGGGCACTTGTCCACCCAGAAGGTCAAGGTAACGGAAAGACGTTCGAGTGACTACATCGTGTTGGAGCTACCGAGTACTTTGGGACTGCCGACCCCGCAGATGCTGATTTGTGGTTGATAGTGCTGGAGAAGGCTTTTAGGATTCTCAATATCCCTGAAGCTGAGAAGGTTAGACACGCTGTCTATCTTCTCAAAGGAAGTGCTGGTCATTGGTGGACAATGGAAGAGCAGAAGAGACATGGAATGGAGATCTCGTGGGAAGACTTTCGGCGAGAATTTATCCATAGATATTTTCCAAAGACCTTCCTAGATGAGAAGATCTCTCAGTTTGAGAGACTAAGGCAGAGCATGATGAACATTAGCGAGTATGAAGCTAAGTTCATGGAGTTATTGCGGTTTTGTCCGCACATGGCTGCCTCAGAAGAATAAAGAATTAGAAGGTTTGAGAGGGGTTTGAATGATGACATGACTACCCCTGTGTCTACCTTAGAAAACCGAGAGAGATTCTCTACCTTCGTTGAGTCAGTCCGAAGGATAGAGAGATCTTTGGTTGAGAAGAGGCAAACTCAGAACAGATATCCACAGTTCCAGGGTTCTTCATCTAGGGACTATAAGAAGCCTAGATCCTCTGCACCTAACCCTCCACCACCTAGATCTAGTTCTCAGACTCAGTGGTCTCCAAGTAGAGGTAGAGGAAGAGGACAACCACCTCAGGAGACTCAGAGTTCTGCATCAATGTCAGTTACTGGACCACCAAGACCACAACAACTGGAAAGAACTTGCTACAACTGTGGTAAGGTGGGACATTTGATGAAGGACTGCCGATCTAAGCCTGTCAGTGTGACACAGCCTCTGAGACAAGGTCAACAGGGATCACAGAGAAGGCAATCTCAAGTAGCAGCTCGAGGACGCGGGCAAGCGTCTCAAGCTGGATCATCAACTCCACCTCAACACCAGGCTACAGCAAGGTTCTATGCTATGAACCCACCAGAGGCAGTGGTCGATCCACAAGTGGTGACAGGTCAGATGGAACTTTTATATTCTGATATGTCTAAATCTTGTGTAGTATCTGTTCTGATTGACCCGGGTGCTACGCACTCTTTCATCACTCGAAGAGTGATTCGCAACTGCAATATGACAGTTAGTCATAGGGCATATAGTTTGTTGTTGGAGACTCCGTTGAGTGGGTCTGCCGTTCTGCAGGAGGTATGCTCTCCCTGCATCCTCTTCTTTTCTGATCATCGCATTCAAGTGGACCTTATACCGCTTGATATGCAAGGATTTGATGTAATCCTCGGGATGGATACCTTAGAGGGGTATAGAGTTGTCTTGGATTGTGAGTCCAAGTTGGTTGTGTTTGCTGATGAAAGCAACACATGGATCTTTCAAGGAGAAAGAAAGATTCTGCCCACCTATCTTGTATCAGCTATGGTTGCCGATAAGCTGATGAGGCAAGGATGTTATGCATTCTTGGCCCATGTGGTAGATGTTACCAAAGAGAGTCCCAACCCTGCTGAAGTTCCTATAGTCAGGGAATTCGAGGATGTGTTTCCTGAAGAACTTCCTGGTATACCACCACCTCAGGAGATTGATTTTGAGATCAATTTGGTCCCAGATACGAAACCCATAGCCCAGACTCCGTATAGGATGGCGCCTACCGAGATGGCAGAACTCAAGAAACAGCTTCAAGAGTTACTTGAGAAAGGTTTCATCCGACCGAGTACCTCACCTTGGGGTGCTCCAGTTTTGTTTGTTAAAAAGAAAGATGGGTCAATGCGGTTGTGCATTGACTACAGACAACTCAATAAAGTAACAATAAAGAACAAGTACCCTTTGCCGAGGATTGATGATCTTTTTGACCAGTTGCGTGGTGCAACAGTCTTTTCAAAGATAGACTTGAGGTCTGGATATCATCAACTCTGCATTAAGGACAGTGCCATATCCAAGTCTGCCTTTAGGACAAGATATGGTCACTATGAGTTCACGATTATGTCGTTTGGACTAACCAATGCACCAACTGCATTCATGGAACTCATGAACAGAGTCTTTCGACCTTTCCTTGATCAGTGTGTTGTCGTCTTCATAGATGACATACTGATTTATAGTAAAGATGCTCAGCAGCATGAGCAGCATCTTCGCCAAACTTTGACCTTGCTAAGAGAACATAAGCTATATGCTAAGTTTAGCAAGTGCGAGTTCTGGTTACCTGAAGTGTCTTTTCTTGGACATGTGGTATCTGCCTCGGGTATTCGTGTTGACCCTAAAAAGGTAGAATATGTTCCACAGAAACAATATTTCTAGTTGTACCTTAAAAGATATGACTATTCTTGTCGAGCCAGGTCTCATGGTAGACAACTATATACACAGCCTTGTAGTGTATCAGACCAAATATATTTGTCTATACATCTCCAAAAGTTAGTATTATAGAAATCCAGATGATGGGAAGCGACCTATAGAAGACTCCTAACCCTAATTTCTTCTGGACAGTCACATATTGGATGAAACAGATCCTCCAAGGCAAATTGTACATGAATAATTATCAAGTAAATGATGTTGAACCCATCTATATTTCTTCATAAGAGTTTTGTGTGTCATTAACTAATAAATTTTTTATCTTTAGTAGGAATTTGTAGTTTCCAAATAGCCTACCAAGGACCAGTATTGACAATTGTTATATCTTTCAAGAAAAATGAATAAGCCAATTTTGTTGAAAAATGTCATGAACCAGACCAGTTCCCAGACCAACTATCTTATTTCTATGAGCATCCAAAAGAAGGCAAGCTCATATTTTTTTCTACCACTCTGGTTGGCAAGTGATATGACAAGAATCCATCATCCCCATTATTGGATTCAATAATAAGAGAGACCACTTCCAAATCAATAAGGTCTGATGGGATATGTTGAAGAACAAAAATAGAGAATGTTCTCTCACTAAGAAGGATAATCATAGACCACAACATCATCTCCATTACTAACTATAAGAGTATAATTATTATGAAGTTTCTTCTTCATAGATTCAACCCTTCTCCAAAAAGATGTACATCGTCCACCCGATATTCTGGATAAGGATTTTTACTTCTATTTCAGACATGAAGCCATATTGATTGTCTTCTCGATAACAATTGCCAAGAACTTTACATAATAAGTGCCACATTCCACATATGCATAGTAGGAATACCTACACCTCCATTTTTCTTAGTAGCTATAACTTGATTTTAGGATAACAAGGGTATAGGTGATTGTGAAGGCCCTCTTCTCTCAATAAAATGAGGTATTGTTCTATTGATTCTGTCACAAATTGATACAGGCAATACACTTGTTTGCATTGTACAAGAAGGAATAGATACTAGTATTGACTATGCCAAACAAATTCTTCCCACTAGTTTTAAATTCACTTTTATATGTAAAAGGAAAACTAGAGAAACCTAGATCTCATAGGTCAGCCTGAATGAGAGTGTCATGAAATTTTTGCCACTTTTGAGAAATACAATAGATGACTTATTTTATTTTCTATAGGAGATAACATAGAACTAAAGTCACCCATAAGCCCACATAGTTTGATAATTGTTTGTTTTATACGTGCAAAATGTCTTCAAAAGAAAATCCAAAATTTAGGATAAGGGCCAGCATAAAAATAGTACGATAGTAATGCTCATTCAGACAATAGTAAAGAAATTGTATATGGCTCTCTATCAAATAAATGGAACATCTATTTTGATTTCAAAAGTGGCCATATACTTCTAGAAAAGCCTCTAGATCAATTTTGTATGATGTAGTGAAATCCAACTATTTCACTACATCATGGGCTCTACAGGTAGAGATATGTGGCTCAAGAATAGCCATTAAATCAGGTCTTAATCTAGATTTAATATCAGGAACAAAATAAATAGTTGTTTAGTATCCTATACCTCAAACAATCCAATAAATGGTTTTTAGCATAATGCTTACTAAGAAGGTTAAACAGTTTTCTTCCTCAGCCAGTTTCTTATCCTGACTACAAATAAAATAAGAGTTGGTCTTCACTTTACCACTAGAACCTCATACTTCCCTACCCATTTTCCTCGAGTAGGATGTTTGGTGACATGAAGAATGTTTAATAAGAATATTATATGAGGAAACAAGAGCAACCTCATCTACTGAGTGAACAAATACTTCATCAGCACTAAGGTCTACAACAGTATGACAACCATCAAATGGTATAGGATGGACTTCTGAGGCAATAGGGTCCATAGTAATTTCATCTGTACATTTCATCATGCATTCTAGTTCAACTGTACCTTTAGTAGATACTTAAAGAGTATTTTTTGTTCGATCTCTATTGTGGCTGGTTTTGTCCTTTTTTTGGTCCAAATTTTTTATGGGTGATTAGAAGGAACCATTTTCTATACTGGAACATCAAAACATAATGGTTTAGTGTGTTTATCATACATGACATCATCAGTTGCAAGTGTTGCATACATGTATTTGATTTTTTTTGCTTCCTACAAATAGTGCCCTTTATTGTCCTTTTTCTGGAACTGACAGATAATCTATGAGAGTGAATGTTTTTTCCATAACAAACTATTGATATATATGACCATAGAGCCATCCTGAGCGATTACATGGAGTCATATATTAATTAATCAATTAATATGATTATTTAGTTAATTAATTAATTCTATAATATTCCAATTAATCTACAAGCATTTTAATTAATGCAGTCTTTATGTTTACCAATGGGTTTAGGAAACCATGATTCCTTTCGTCTCCTGTTTAAAGGGGCTTGACGGCCGATATCTTAATAAGATATTGAGAGAGGCTTTTCAGTGTACACTCACGTACGTAAACCCTAACTGTCACCATCCTCAGGAGAGAAATGAGAGTATCGTGACACTAGCACGTCACCGCATAGAGACTACTCCTTCCTGTCGGCTTAGGAAGCGAGACATGGAGTTCCAGTCCATCTATGTAGACGAAGTAGAGACGCAGATGCTGAGACACCTACGTTTGGAGGACGTCAATGACCATCCATACGCGCTACGAGTGGTGTACACCACCGCACAAAAGGATCACCGTCAAATCTTCCCGCAACACACTTAGTGAATGGGAGAGAAGTATTATCCATGTAGGCCAACAACATTGCACATCATCATACAGTGGGACATCGCCAGACTTGCTCCACGATAAGGTATATCCCGCGAACACTCCTTCCGAATACACTGTTGTCGATGAGATTCTATTTTGGGTTGTACAAAAATGTATTTTATTGCTTCCATCGCACATGTTTTCTCCACAAAACCCAATAGTTGTATCAAAACAATGTCGATCTACGGCGTATTTGGATTCATTTCGATATGATCACATTAATGTGTATTTTTTTCAATGTTGCATACGATGCAAATTAAAACTTCTAATGTGCAAATCTAAATCTAATTCCACATATGTCGTAGGCTTCTACTTTTGACGTTTTGGACGGGGTCGACTATGAAAAATATTGATTTTCTTAAGTGCACGGAAGTAAAATTTCATAGACCTTTCAGGGGTTTTGCCCCTGTGTACCCCGCATAGTGTGTGTGGGAGTTGATAATATATTTAATGGGAATGTACTGTATTAAAAGGACTGTAATTTTAATATGTATATATGTATATTTAGATATACCTATGATATCATACATGTTGCCTTAAAAAACTATTTTATGTGGTGAACGCTTGCACGGTTATGGCCTAGAATCCCCTTTTGTGAATGTTGTGAATGAATGTGGTTGTGAATCTTGTGGATATGTTTATTTCATAATGCTATGGATGTATAATGGTTGTGTGTGGATCATTTGTATAAAGTATTCAGCTTGCATGTCGAGCCTCATCTCTTATTTGAAAGTGTAATTAATTATTTCTCTTTATATTTGTACTCATATGATGTAATAGAGATAGGATTAGTTTTAGTCTTTGTAATCTTGATGTAAGGAGGTCACTTGAAGATCTAACTCTAAGGAGCATCCATGGAGAAGAACTATGAAGATCCAATTTCAAGAAGCAACCTGAAGATCCAACTCCAAGGAGCGTCCCTGGAGAAGCAACATGAAGATCCAATTCCAAGAAGCAACTTGAAGTTCCAACCTCACAGAGCATCCATGAAGTTGTTTGTTGTAATGTTTATCCTTACAGATTGATTCACAAGTGTTGTTGTATGAGATACATAAGACCATAGGTGGACCGTGATCCTTTGTTGCTCCATAGGATTACAATAGTATGGCCGTCACTGATGTATTTGTATTTGTGATTGTATGTCTATCGTGTGTGGTTGTGGATATAGTAGTATATGATACGTACTATAAGTATGTGGTTTTTGCATATGTATATGTATTAATAAAACCCCTCAATTAATAATATGAATTTTTAGTTGCCTTTCATAAAGCAACACACATGAAAAGCTTGATCGACTATGTGTTGGCACAACTCCGCGTGGTACACTATCTATCTCATAGAAGTGTAATGGTGGGTGTGTGGGTCTGCCTCTGTAGGGTGCACACTCATCGTGTTGGCTTATAGGTTGGACTTAACTAGGGAACCTTGATAGGATCAAGTACCTAGAGGCACACAGATGCATCATGGCAAGGAGTTGTGCATGATCATCTATCCAAGAGTTGCATATGATGCAATTGGCAAAAGTTGCCTACCTTAGTATTTGGTCTTTGACGTCGGGGTTGGCTAGGCATTGATCCAATTATTTTGGATCTTGGCTCACTAGAAGATTGTACGTTACAATCTTCCGAGTTGATAGTGAGGGCTATCAATTTGAAAAAAATAGTGGGAGAATAATTAATTAAAAGTCTAATTAATCTCATTTATCAAATCTTAATGAGTCAAAATGTTTTGGACTAAATGCAAACTTTTTTCTTTTGTAGAAATCAAATGGCAAACAACACTCACACTTTCTCAATGTGATCGGTCCTTGAGAAGGAAAAACTTACCGGAACCAACTTTCAAAATTGGTTTAGGATGCTGAGAATTGTTGTCACGCATGAGCGTAAGCTCTATGTCCTTGAAACACCAGAGCCAGCGGAACCCGCCTCAAATGCCCCCAAAGTTGAAAAGGATGATTACGAGAAGCACCTTGATGATGTCGTGGATGTCAAGTACCTGATATTGTGCTCAATGAACTATGAGTTGCAAGAGCAGCATGAGAACATGAATGTAATGGAGATGGTAGCACATCTCAAGAACATGTATCAACATCAAGCAAGATAGGAGAGATATGATGTCTCCAAGGCTTTGTTCAGGAGCAAGATGAAAGAGGGAGACTCAATTGGACCAATATACTCACTTTGATTGGGTACGTGGAAAGCCTATCCAAGATGGGATTTCCCCTAGGTTAAAATATGTCCACTGATGTGATTTTGCAATCATTGCCTAAATCATATAGTCATTTTGTCATGAACTACAACATGAACAATATTGACAAGTCATTGTCAGAATTGTTGGGCATGTTGAGGAAAGTTGAAGCACAGATGAAGAAAGACAAGCCCAAGTCTGTGATGATGATCAGTAGGACAAAGGGAAAGTCAAAAGGCAAAGGCAAGGCTAAGGAAGGTTCTAAATATAGGCAGAAGCCAAAGTCATCCACGCTCAAAGCTAAAGGTGGGATCTCCAAATAAGGAAGTTGTCACCATGCTGGACATTGGAAAAGAAGTTGTCCTCTCTACTCCACTGACGAAGAAGAAGCAGGGGATAGAGATCTCCACTACAGGTATATATGTTATTGAGATAAAATTAAATACTTCTTCATCATGGGTACTAGATACCGGATGTGGATCTCACATATGTTCAAATATGCAGGATCTGATAAGAAGTAAGCGTTTACAAAAGGGACAAGTCAAGCTGTGGGTCGCTAATTGAGCAAGAGTTGATGCCACCACAATTGGAGTTATTAGTTTATCTTTGTCTATGGGCCTTGTAATAGAATTAGAGAATTGCTATTATGTACCTTCCATCAATAGAAATATTATTTCTGTATCTTGTATGGATAAGATTGGATTTGAATTTCACATTAAGAATGGAATGATTTCTATTTCTAAAGATGAGATCTTTTATGGCAATGCCCCTATGTCTTATGGTATCTACTTGTTAGAACTTGAGACTAGCATATACAACGTAAATACTAAAAATATAAAACTTGACAACTCAAACAAAACATACTTATGGCATTGTTGTCTTGGGCACATAAACGAGAAGCACATATCTAGACTCCACGAGGATGGTTATCTAGACTCTTTTGATTTTGAATCATTAGAGACATGTGAATCTTGCTTATTAGGCAAGATTACCAAGACTCCTTTCATTGGACATAGTTAGAGAGCCAGTGATATGCTAGGGCTCATAAATATTGATGTATGTGGACCTTTTAGATCAAATGCTAAAGGAGGCTATCAATACTTCATTACCTTCATTGATGACCTCAGTAGGTATGGCTATGTATATCTTATGAAGCACAAGTTAGAAACTCTTGAAATGTTCAAGACTTTCATGAATGAAGTAGACAAGCAACTTGGTAAGAGTATTAAAGCACTCCGTTCAGATCGAGGTGGTGAATACTTAAGCCAAGAGTTTGAGGACCTTCTGAGAGATAGTGGTATTGTATCACAATGGACTCCACCTGGTACACCACAACATAATGGTGTGTCAGAAAGAAGGAATCGTACATTATTAGACATGGTACAATCAATGATGAATTCAGTCGAACTTCCAATATCATTCATGGGATATGCTCTTGAAACCACAGTGTTTACACTTAACCGTGTACCTTCCAAATCGGTTCAAAAGACACCATATCAGATATGGAATGGGAATGATCCCAATTTGTCTATGTTAAAGATTTGGGGATGTGAAGCTTATGTTAGGAAACAATTTCCTGAAAAGCTTGGACCCAAATCTAAAAAATGCTATTTTGTTGGATACCCCAAGGAAACTTGAGGATACTACTTCTAAAAACCAACTGAAAACAAAGTGTTTGTTGCTAGGATTATTGTATTTCTTGAAAAGGAATTTATTTCCAAAGGAATGATTGGGAGTAATGTAGTGCTCGAAGAAGTTTGAGATCAACAAGAAAGTAGAGAACCTGAGGAGGTACATAAGGAACATGAAGACTCACAAACTGTTGTGGAATTTCAAGTTCCAAATGTAACACAAGAACCTCGTAGGTCTAGTAGGACATGACTTGAGTCTGAGAGATTTGGATTTGTTATGACTCAAGACAGTGATGAATTGGGCATAGAAGATGAGCCAACTTCCTATCTAGAAGCTACTAAGGGACCAGAATCTGAGAAATGGCTTGAAGCCATGAGATCAGAGATGGAATCCATGTACACCAACAAGGTATGGACCTTGGTGGATCCACCTAAAGGGGTAAAACCCATAGGGTGCAAGTGGATCTTCAAGAAGAAGACCGACATAGATGGAAATGTTCAAACCTATAAATGTAGACTCACAAACTGTTGTGGAATTTCAAGTTCCAAATGTAACACAAGAACCTCGTAGGTCTAGTAGGACATGACTTGAGTCTGAGAGATTTAGATTTCTTATGACTCAAGACAGTGATGAATTGGGCATAGCAGATGAGCCAACTTCCTATATAGAAGCTACTAAGGGACTAAAATCTGAGAAATGGCTTGAAGACATGAGATCAGATATGGAATCCATGTACACCAACAAGGTATGGACCTTGGTGGATCCACCTAAAGGGGTAAAACCCATAGGGTGCAAGTGGATCTTCAAGAAGAAGACTGACATGGATGGAAATGTTCAAACCTATAAATTTAGATTGGTTGTGAAAGGATTTCGTCAAATTCAAGGTGTTGATTATGATAAGACCTTCTCATCAGTTGCCATGGTTAAATCCATAAGGACCATGCTTCCCTTTGTAGCTTATCATGACTATGAGATTTGGAAGATGGATGTTAAAACAACATTCCTTAACAGGAATTTACTCGAGGATTTGTACATGACACAACATGAGGGTTTTATCAATCTGAAGGAAGCCAATAAATCATGTAAGCTACAAAGGTCAATCTATAAATTCAAGCAAGCATCTCGGAGCTCAAATCTATGTTTTGACAAAGTAGTAAAAAAGTTTGGTTTTAGTCAAAATGAAGATGAACCTTGTGTTTACAAAAAGGTTAGTGGGAGCATAGTCGTATTTCTCATATAGTATGTGGATGACATACTATTGATGGGAAATGACATCCCTACTCTTCAGACGGTAAAAGGTTGGATGCGGAAGACCTTCTCTATGAAGTATTTAGGCTAGACATCCTATATACTAGGAATCAAGATCTTTAGAGATAGATTTAGAAGGCTTCTAGGCCTAAGCCAGAGCACATACATTGACAAGGTGCTAAAGAGGTTTAGCATGGAGGGTTCTAAGAGAGGTAACTTGCCCATGTCCCAAGGGGTTACGATCTCTAAATACCAATGTCCTAGTTCATGTGATGGACGGACACACATGAGTAAGATTCCATATGCACCAGCAATTGGATCGATCATGTACGTGATGTTATGTACTCGTCCAGATGTGTCGTATGCTTTGAGCATGACGAGCCAGTATCAGTCAGATCCAGGTGAATGTCACTAGACAGCCGTAAAGAACATCCTAAAGTACTTGAGAAGGACTAAGGATCAATTCTTGGTATATGGTGGTAAGGAAAAGCCTTTGGGAAAGGGTTATACAGATGCTAGCTTCCAAACTGACAAAGATGACTATAGATCACAATCTGGATTTGTGTCTTGCCTAAACAACAGAGTTGTGAGCTAGAAGAGTTCCAAGAAGAGATGGTTGTGGATTCTACAATAGAGGCCTAATATATTGTCACATATAATGTTTCAAAGGAAGCTGTGTAGATCAAGAAGTTCATTTCTGAACTTGGTGTGGTTCCAAGCGCTAGTGATGCAATTGAGTTATTTTGTAACAACAACGGAGCAATTGTATAGGCTAAAGAACCAAGATCGCACCAATGTTCCAAACATATTCTATGGCGGTTCCATCTCATATGAGAAATCATACAATGAGGAGATGTAAAGATTTGTAGAGTAGCTACAGAAAGCAATGTGGCTGACCCGCTCACAAAATCACTTTCATAGTAGAAACATGACGGACATGTTCGATCATGTAGATTGAAATTCATGAGTGATTGGGTATAAGTGCAAGTGGCAATATGTTGGTATGTATGCCTATAGAGACTATCATTTGATGATTGTAATGGGATACTTTGTAAACAATTTATAATACTATATTGATCATATCAATAAAGGCAAGTTTCCAATCTATATGTTTGTATTTTATATTGTAAGATGACCATAAAACTTATATATGTCTACAAAATAATATACTCAATGACATATGTCTTCGGGTTGATGACCTGAATAGTGAGATCATATGTATGCTAAGAGTATGTATTCTTGTTTTGTCCCTAATCGGTTGTTATTGTGGAAATATGCATAGACATCAATAACACATAAGATTAGAATGTATGTTGGTTGATGGAAGAATCTCATTATCCATGATATGGAGAAATCAAACCAAATACATAGATATTTGTTAAAGAACACTGTATCAGACAGATCCACCTTGAGAGTGACACATGGATACCATGATTGGTAGTTAGAGTCACATCTCATAATGATGGTGGTGATTGTGGTTCTTAGACCTGAAGTCACTAAACTTATCACAACATCATCCACCGTGGTCCTGAATAAGGATTGCCATAAAGATGGTGCTTGGGTGTACTGTGACACATGGAGATGATTGTGAGTGATGTAGATAGAATTTGTCCTTCCTTCAGGAGTTTGATATTTCGGCCACTTGATAAGTGAGACTGAGAAATGCATGGTCGTGTTGATGTGATTCAATATGTGATATTGAGATTACATATATCTCTGAGAGACTTCTCTAGTTCAAGGAATATGGATTGAACGTTGAAGAGGATAATAGTTCCATGACTTGAGTTCAATCTGGATATTAGTGACAAAGGAACTATACAATCACTGTAATACCAGTCATGAATGATAGGTTAAGTTGTTCTCCAACTTCTCCAATTACTTGGGTGGCAATGAAATCTTGCTAGATACCAACCATTGCTTGTGAGATCATAATATGATTATGGATATCACTGCCAACGTAATTTGGAGCCTACCGGGTCACACACATAGGATGTGTTGGAATATGAGTATAATTGTGGATTTGATTGGAATTGCTCTGAATCACATTGATTACTAAAATGTTTATGTAATCCATTAGAATAATATTGGAGTGAAGTGGGAGTCTATTGGTATATATGCCCATAGAGCCATCTCGAGCGATTACATGGAGTCAGATATTAATTAATCAATTAATACCATTATTTGGTTAATTAATTAATTCCAAAATATTCTAATTAAGCCACGAGTGTTTTAATTAATGCAGTCTTTCTATTTACCGATGGGTTTAGGAAACCTTAATTCCTTTTGTCTCCTATTTAAAGGGGCTTGAAGGATGATATCTTTATAAGATATTGAGAGAGGCTTTTCAGTTTATGCTCACGTATGTAAACCCTAGTTGTCACCGTCCTCAAGAGAGCAAGGACAGCACCACGACGCTAGCACGTCGTCGCACAGAGACTACTCCTTCCTGCCAGTTTAGGAAGCATGACATGGAGTTCTAGTCCATCTATGTGGATGAAGTAGAGACACTGATATGCCTACGCTCGGAGGACGTCAACGACCATCCATACACGCTACGAGTGGTGTACACCACTACACGAAAGGAGCATCGTCGGATCTTCCCGTGACACACTTAACAAATGGGAGAGAGGTATTGTCCATGTAGGCCAGTAGAATTACACACCATCATGCAGCGGGACATCACCGGAATTGCTCTGTGATAAGGTATATCCCACGAACACTCCTTCTGAATATGTTGTTGTCGATGAGATCCTGTTTTGGGTTGCGTGGAAATTTATTTTGTTGCTTCCGCCGCACATGTTTTCTCTACAAAAGCCAACAGAAACTTCCCACCAGTTTTTCTTATCCAACCACATAACTCCTACTTCAGTCGAATGATATTGATTTTTAATAGGTGTTTCATCTAGAGATACTAAAGGACAATCTTTCATACCGTGGACCATGATACCACATTCAATACAAATAGTGAGGATCCATTCATACTCTATTTTGTACATTGAACCGATAATGATAGATGCAGACTTGATAGGTAGTATGGAATCCACGTCAATGGCATGGTGTGTGAATCTACTATGTGTACAATTTAATGCTTTCTCATCCAACCAAACCAATTTTCCCTAAACTTCTCAAATTTTATTGGAGACTACTTTATAATCAGGTGTAATGAAAGATTGATTATCTGAGCCCATGTCACAATATGTAAAGGAAGGATTAATTTTGGTATAAAGGAATTAGACCATCTTGAAAGAATAAGAGTTCATCCAAAGATTGCCCATGGTCCTTCAATGAGAGACATCATAAAATCCACTTCAGATGTAAATGGAATAGCATAATAATTCATACTAAATTCTAGTAACCTCAATCTCATATTAGGTTTGCACAAAAGTTGAATTATGTCCCTTAGGGTTGGATACTTAATAGTTTTTTCGATTAGCTTTACAATAGCCGTCGATTGCCATGGTTTGTGTAAAATAGTATAGGCCTTAGGCAGGATATAGATCTATGAAAAAAGCATGATCCCACACAACACAAATATCTTTTGGATTTATTTTTCTATAGTTTCATCAACTCTTGAGAGATTTGTTTCTAGTGACTATTAGCCTATTGTAGCATCACAGAAAGATCTCTCAAGATGTATAATCAGAGGCAACCCTTTCAATGAACTTGTAGATTGATTATAAATACAATGATACATAGTGTTAGGAATTTGTGGTGAATCATGTGATGAAGAATATGCATGTGTTTTTGTATCCATCCAGGTAGATGGATGTGCACCATTGAATTTAAAATGTAAATCCATCCATTATAGAAAATGTTGTTGTCTATCCTGGGTCATGGACCCTTGTTCTTCATTGGACACCAAAACCTCAGGGGGAGATGACGTTACTTCCACATCCAACACTTTTGTATGAATTGTAGGAACATCAAGATTTTTCAATCTCCAAAATTGGTCTTGAACCTATGCGGTCCCAACTTCCATCAAGATTCATTGTTGCATTAATGTCATCTACAAAACCACAACTACCATAGCCATGATTATCAGTTAACTAACAGTCATAATTGTAGGAAAATCAAGGGGACATATAAGGTAGCAGATACAAAAATTTAAAGCTTGATTCCCCTAAACATCAAGATGTGTCAACAACAATGTATCTAGGAAGGAAAGTACCAAGAGTTATACTTGGTCTTGGAACAAGTCCAGCGACAAATCTTGATGCAGTACCATGCTTCTTCTCCAAGAAACAACACACTTCTTCTTTAGGAAGCACTCAAATAGTCATCAGCAACGACCTCTTAGTCTGGCACCATGAACGGTGGTTGACGGTGTTATCCTAGTTGGAAAAATATCCTCGCCTTTGGAGTAGTCCACACAGACCATCGAGAACTCCACAATGCACTACTAGAGTGAACGGGAAGGAGTTGTCCCTTTCAAACATCAACCTGCTAGAGTTGATTCACTCTCCCACAATTGTCTCTCCCTTTCTATCCCTCCCTTTATCTAGTAGGACCTTCTTGGGCTCTCTATTGGGTTACCACTAGAGAGGACAATAATTGTCATAGAAATTGTTGTTTCTGGGAAGCCCTTGTGCCCCTCTACTTATAGGAGAGGCTAAGGTTAGGATTCCTAGTCTGTATAGGGGTCGAAAGGTATGAATTCATGAATTCTGGAACCTACACATGGTGAACTAGTCATTTCACATAGCCAAATGGTCAGTTCATGTAGTTTCCTATTCTGAATCACATTGGTATTCAATGTATGATTAATACACAACATGGCATCAGCACCAATCCTTGATGTAATCAAATTGATGATTGAACTGGGCGGTTCATCCCATGAAGCGGTCAGTTGGGACCTATGAACCGGCCAGTTCACTATGTGAACTGGTCATTTCACACCCTGATTCAGCCATTGATCAGCCAATGTTCATTCTAATTGAGCCGACACTCCAACCTATCAGTTCAACACTAAAATTGGTCAGTTCAGAGTCCAGTCAGTCAACTTTAAACCTCAATAGTTTATTTGAATACCTAAACACCTTTAGTAATCGAATTAAACATGGTTCATGAATATACTCCTATTCTGAGTGTATCCTATGTGTGTGACCCTATAGGTCTAGAACTACATTGGCAGTGAATATCTATAACCAATTATGACATCACAAGCAAAGAGCGGTGTCTAGCAACACATCACTGCTACCCAAGAAATTTGGAAAGTTGGAGAACAAATTCATCCTACAATCTCTCATATGTATTACTGTGATCGTATAGTTCCTTTTTCTCTGATAATCGGATTGAACTCGAGGCATGGAATCATCATCCTCACAACGTTCAATCCATGTTCCCTAAACTATAGTAGACTATCTAATATGCATGTGAGTTCACATATCACATATTGAATCACATTATTATGGCCATACATTCTTAATTTATCTTATCAAATGGTATAGATATCAATCTCCTATAGGAGGGAGAAATCTCATCGACATCACTCACACTCAATACCCATGTGTCATAATGCACCAAGCATCACCTTTATTGCAACCCTTATTCGGGATCATGGTAGATGATGTCAAAGTATATGAACAACATGGGATGAATGTACTGACTTCAGGTCTAAGAACCAAAATCACCACTATCACTATGAGAGTTTCTACCATTCCATGCTCTCCATGTATCACTCTCATGGTGGGTGTGTCTGATACATTGTTCTCTAACAAGTACATGTGTGCTTGACCCAATGTCACATATCCTGACTAATGAGATTATGTCATCAGTCAACAAACACTCTAGTCTTATATATTACTATTGTCTATTTTTCTTCCACGGTAATATCTGATTAGGGACATAACAAGAATTTATGTACTCTTAGCATTCATATAATCTCATTGTTTAAGTCACGCACTTGAAGACATACGTCACCGAGTAACATTGTTCTTTAGACATCTACCATGCTGAGACAAACATAATAGACGGAATTACCTTTATTATTATCAAATCAAGTATATAATCACACATTCCAATAATCATATGATTGGCTCTCTGGACATATATACCAAAAAACTCCCACTTGCACTTAGAGCCAATCACCCAAATATCTTATTCCATGTGATCTTAGCATGTTCATCATCTTTCTGTTGCACTACCACTTTTATAGTGGGTTAGCAATGTTTGCTTCAAGTCGATATTTGCAAATTTCACATACCCTCATTATACGAAATCTCGTATGAGATGGAAGTTTTGTAGTATGCTACCTGAGATTCCCAACCTATGTAGTAGCTCCATTATTTTTATAGTATCTCTACTATGTCATCAATGGTTTCGAACCTCTCACAGGTTCATTCGCATGAACTTCTTGATCCATATAGTATCCTTAGTTGTTCTTGTAACACCAAGATACTCAGCTTCTATTGTAGATTTAAACAATAGCATCTTGCTCGGAACCCTTACCAGCTTACAGTTCTCATTTTAAGGTCAAACATTATTTAGATTGTGATCATTAATTTTATTTGTCATTTTGGAAGCTTGCATCGGTGTAACCTTTTACACCCAACTCTTTTTTATTACCATAACCAAGAAATTGATCCTTTTCGTTCTTTTCAAGCACTTAAGGATGTTCTTTATGGTAGTCCAATGACCTTCATGGGAATCTGACAGACATTCACTCGTCATGTCAAATACATACGAGATAACTTGGATGAGTATATATATATCCATTTTCCATGTTCAATACATACGAGATAACTGGATATCCTCTCATCATGTCCAATGCATATGAGATAATGGGACAAGTGCATAACACTACATACATGATAGATCCAATTGTGAATGTGTGTGGTATCTATCCATGTGTTCTTATTCTTCACAAAAACTAGGACACTATTCTCTTGAGAAACTAATTCCATGGATATGGATAAGTTTTTCTCTAATTGAGTCTTGCATGTTGAACCCTTCAGTATCTTGCCAATGTATGTGCTCTTTTCAGAAGTTATCCAGATCTATCTCTAAAGATCTTGATTCCTATCACATAGGATGCTTCGCCCAAGGCCTTCATAGAGAAGGTGCTTTCTTTGCCAAGTTTTAATATTTTTAGGATAAGGATGTTATTCCCCATCATTGCGTGCACTATATATATGCTCCCACTAAATATTTTGTAATCATAGATTCCATATTCATTTTGACTCAAGTCAAACCCTTTGACTATCTTGTCAAATAGAAGATTCCATTTCTGAGATGCTTGCTTCAATCCACATATTAACCTTTGTAGCTTATAGACTTTATTTGAAATATTGGATTTATAAAACCTTTAGGTTGTGTCACGTTGTAACATACTGAAATCTCCTATGTACCTCTTTGTACTCTTTTCTATAAGTTTTGTCCTTCATTTTCGTTCCATTTGTCCTTGGTTTTGATTTAAAAGAAAGTAAGATGGTTATTGGATAAATGTTTCCCATATATTCTTATTACAAGGTTGCATGCACAAATACTCCAGTTAGAATTAGATAATGGGTCTAAAATGCAATTTCACATTAAGTAATAAAAAGAATAAAAGAATTCGACCTAGAACTTTCTAGCATTTCCTAGAATATGAGAGATAAGAAGAAAATCCGAATTTTATATAAGGGAGAAGATAAATGTAATAATTAAAGGTAATATGAGAATTTATGGGTAAAGAAGATAATTAGAAAGATTTTTACAACAAATATTATAATCTGAAACCATCATGATAATTTGATAATTAAATTCGTTCCTTGAGCAAAAAGTAACTTAAGGGCCAAGTATCATTTAAAATGGAACATAAATATAAATATTAATAACATTATCAAAAGAATATAGGAAATATGCCAATAAAGAGAAATAAAATACTTAATGTTCTCAAATCAGGAAAATAACTTCAAATTCGTATTCTAAACATAAAAATAAGACTCTGTACAAATTTGCAACTAATTTGGATAATGTATGAATAATGAGTAAAATAGGAGAGAGAGAAAGTGTGTAGAATGTTCTATTTATTTAATAAATATAAAGATAATTTCAACTTGTGAAGATAATTGCAAAATCGTGTTCCAAACCTTTAAGGAGACTTATGGGTGAAGTTACACTAATTTTAGATAATGTTATCACCTCTTTTGAAGGAGGAAAGAGAAAATGATATATTAATTATTTCACCTATCAAACTTTCTCAAAATGTAAAACTAACTCCATATTTGGATTCTACGCGTTGAAATAAGTCAGGATATAAAATTTGATAATTTTTGGACGACGTTTGAGCCTCCAAACGAAGAGAGAGAAAAACCTTTAAAAATTTAATAGATTTAATCGACTTTTGCTGAGGGTTGTTTTCCTAATCTAAAGCGAGATCGGATGGCTCAGAATCCTTGATGGACTCGGGTCCATCGATCGGACGATCCGCGATCGTCTTCCACCTCTAGCCGAATAAGGAAACAGGTCCCTTGTTTTCGTTTTTTTTTAAATCGACATATCTCGAGTTTTACTCGATGGTTTTCGCTCAAATCAGTTTCGTTGGACTCCTTGCGAGTTTCCGCTCCGAATTATCCCAAAAAGTTTGGGATTAGATGCATTTTTGAGTAACGCCTAACTCGGCCGCCGACCTCCTTACGTTGCTCCTACCTACATCCTAGTTTAGGGTTCCTTGCCTATATATATTGCAACCCCAGCGACCACCATCACCTTAGCAACTCGTTCGTGTTCTTAATTTGGAGTTTCGTGGACGAACCGACCCCCAACAGGCCGCCGAAGACCCCTGGCTTGCGGCGCCTCTAGTGCTCTTCTCCGTCGACCTCGTTTCGAATTGAAGGTACCATTAGATTCGTTGTTCTCTCCTCTTTCTTTTGAGTATCTGGTTGTCGAGTTTGGTCGCGTATTGCGGTTTTGCCCAAATTGGGCCGAGCAAGCTGCTCACGTTGCTCGGGCGAGGGGAGGAAGACGACCCCTGTCGTTTTCCAATTTTGCCCCTGGTCGTCTTCTTCTCTTGAGTTTCCGCGCGAGGGTGTCCTCGTCTTTTCTTCGTCCGCCTGACCACACCGCACGACCGGTAGTGAGAGACCGCGGGGCGTGGGTCGCCGCTACCGAGCGCTCGCCACCGCTCGGCCATCCGGCCTTGCCTACGTGGCAGGCTGTGATTGGTCGAGGTAAATTATTTTCTATAAATTAATCTATTGGTCAAAAATTAAAAACAAGTAGTGTTTTGAAATCCGGAAAACAAGATCTATCTAATAAAAATGTTTTTGAGATCTGGTTTTGAGGTTTGCAAAAATGTGTTTTTAAAGTCGATTTAATTATCTTAAAATCACTAAAATTAACCCTAAGAATCCATATTTCCAAAATATACAATATTATATTTTATTTTGATCAGGAAAACCTAACTAAGATGGTTATGAGGTTTTTGAAGTCTGAATCGAGAGTTTGCGCAAAAAGTTAGTGAATTAGGGTTTTTAATCTTTTATATGAATGTGTGTAATTCTAATTTATGAATATAATGATGTAATAGGGAAATTGGGTTTATAATTCGTGTGAAGAGTTGAAAAGGGAATTCTAGAACACCTGAGGTTAAGGTATGTGTTTTGATTGTGCATCTACCTATCAGCTGGGAAATCATTAATCCATTACCTATATTACCTTATGAGGTTTAACTTGATCTAAACCCTTGAATCTTGAAACCTAAATTGCTTATTTGCCTCAAAAGTAGATGTAGTATTCTCTTGTTTGGGTATTCATACCCCACTGTCATGTTATATATTCTTTTGCTTAACCTTGCCATAAATCTTTTGTTAGCATGAAATTAAATGTTCTATTTAATGTTTAAGTAGTGGTACTTATGTACAACCACCCATAGAGGGCATGTATAAAATCGCCCTAGGGGAATGTTTATAATTCTCCCCATTAAAAATTGTAGGTGATTGGAAATGTTTTTATTCTTCCCTCACCTAAGGTTAGAGGTCCGGTAGGTGCCTCAACCCTACTTAGTTAGGTAGACATATTAATTGACATGCTAAAACCTTTATTTATTTTGTTAATGGCAAGTTTCCTTATAAAACCTCATACTCTTTGATATCTTCTTTTTACACCAAATATCTAGCCTAATTTACTTGTTACAACTTTTCTTGACATTGTTAGAATAATCTTGTAACACATACTTTCTTTGTTTTTCCCTCTTGCTGGGTGTCTTCCCAACCACCCAGGTGTTGGTGCTGAGCAAGGTGAAGGAAGGGCTTGAAGAAAGGTTCCTCTGTTGTTGATCGTTAGCTTGATAAGAAGGATGGCTAGGTTGCTATAGCTAGATCCTCTTATCTATCTTATCTTTTCTTTTAGAAAGCAATTATGTAATAAACAATGAAGCCATTAGAAGGCTTATTATTTCTTTCTTTCCGCTGCTATTGACATTTTATTATGTATCTGGAATCATGCTTATTTACTTGGAATATTATGCAATCATCCTCAAAGTCTAAAATTTTGTTAAAAATTGTGGATCTTTGTATTTCCTTTAAATTTTAGTAAAGGGGTGATCTCGCCTCTTTATAGCATGGTATCAGAGCCTTTAGGCGACTATTAGGGCTTGCAGTTGAGGAAGGGTGTCTAGAAAGGATCAGGGCATCGAGGGCTGGCAAGATTTTCCTCTGCCCCACTAGCTTGGTATACGAGGACTCCCGTGCCCATATGATCCGGCCTGGCCTGTGCCAATACGAAATGCCTGAAATAGTATGCTTTTAGGCAATAGCATTCTAGTTATCCTTTTTCTCATCTCTATTTCTTTTCCCTCTCATCTATGATTCTTTACTCCTGAGAATTTAATATGTTAACCCTAATTTTAGGAGAGGTGACTTGTTTGACAACACCAACCAGGAGTCAACCACTGACAACCCCGACACTCCTGCGACTCCTGCTGTTAACCAACCAGCTTCTGGTGTTCCCGCCTTCATACCTGAGCAAGAGTTGGCGATGTTGCGACAGTTGTTGTCCTCCACCATGATGGGACAACTCAACACCATTTTTGTTGTTACCGCCAAGCCGAGGGAGTTCACCCTCACTGATTTCATCAAGATGCAGCCACCCTACTTCAAGGGTGAGAGTGAGCCTAACATGGTGGACAAAGCTGATGACTGGGTGTTGGCCCTGGATCGGACCTTCGAGGGTATGGCATGCCCTCCTCACCAGAAGGTTCGGTTCGCGACGTACGTGCTGGATGGACCTGCCCGTGTTTGGTGGAACGGTGTTGCCCGCACTCGAGACACCTCCTCCATGGAGTGGACCCAATTCCTGAAGTTGTTCAGAGAGAAGTACATCTGCCCTATGTTCCTGAGGAAGAAGGAGGCTGAGTTTTATAGTCTCAAGCAAGGAAGCATGAGCGTGGCCGACTACGTTCAGAAATTTCTGCTGTTAGAACGTTACACCACCGACCTTGGAGCTGACAGAAGAGCGACCTTGTTCTTGGAGGGCCTGATCTATCATGTTGGTCGAAGCCTCATTCCACAACTGCCACTCACGTTTCAACAAATGGTGGACAAGGCTCTCGCCATTGAGTCTTATCCGGGGTTTCAAGCTTCCAGTGGCTTCAACAACAACAAAAGGAAGAATCTGAACCAGCATGAGAACCGTGGACGTGATCGCTGTAACAGATGCAATTGCTACCATCCTCCTGGAAGATGCCCCGCCAACAATGCACCTGCTCGTATTGGCAACCGTCCTCCACCAACCTGCCATGAGTGCGGCCAGGTTGGGCATATCCGACCCAACTGCCCCCGTTTCCAGCAAGGGCAGAATAATGCTCCGCAGCCGCAACAGCCGAGACAGAACCCGCCACCGCGGAACAACAACAACAATAACAACAACAACCAGAACCCGAGACGTCCGCCAGCTGAGAGGCGGAATGGGAGAGTGTTTGCTCTCAATGCTGAAGAAGATGGTGAAGGCAATGAAGTGATTGAAGGTACGCTACACCTCAATATGCATCCTTTAAAAGCCCTGTTTGATTCTGGTTCCTCCAATACCTTCATATCTAGTCAGTTTGCCTCTATGCTTGAAATCGAATCTGATTTTATGGATCATGTGTTAGATGTAAAAACTCCTAGTGGAAAAATCTTCTCCTCGTACCTCCAAACTCCTACCTTGAACCTCTGTATATCCGGAATAATGTTTCCCACAGTTTTTGTCTTGCTTGATATGACCGTCTTTGACATCATCCTGGGTATGGATTGGTTAAAGAAGTATAAAGCAGTTTTGTTCTGTGAGGAATCCAAGGTTAGTCTGTTTCATCCTGATGAAGGAAGGGTGTGTGTTAAGGGAAAGAAGCGAGGAGAGCGACAGTTCGTCATCTCTGCCATCAAAGCTGAAAAGCTCGTCTTGCAAGGGTGTAGAGCCTTTCTAACCTCCATAGTTCTCGATGCTACACCTCCTGCTCTAGAACATGTTGATGTGGTGAAGGACTTCCCAGATGTCTTTCCTGAGGAGTTACCCGGGTTGACACCAACTCGCGAGGTGGAATTCTCCATCGAGCTCATACCTGGAACTTCACCGATATCGAAGCCACTTTACCGCTTGGCTCCTGCTGAGCTGGCGGAGTTGAAGAAGCAGCTTGATGAGCTTCTCGACATGGGCTTCATTCACCCTAGTGTTTCCCCTTGGGGAGCCCCTATCCTGTTCGTGAAGAAGAAGGATGGCTCTTTGCGGATGTGTATGGACTACCGCATGCTCAACCAGGTGACAGTGAAGAATCGTTATCCGTTGTCGTGCATCGACGACCTATTTGATCAGCTGAAGTTAGCCACCGTGTTCTCCAAAATGGATCTACGAAGCGGCTACTACCAGATGCATGTGAAGGATGATGATGTTCCGAAGACAACGTTCAGAACTCGCTATGGGCATTATGAATTTATGGTCATGCCTTTTCGTTTTGATGAATGCCCCTACTGCGTTCATGGACCTGATGAACCGAGTATTCCGCCCATACCTCGACAAGTTTGTAGTGGTGTTTATTGATGACGTTTTGGTTTATTCCGAGACATTGGAACAACATCGCGAGCACCTGCGGATTGTACTCAACACATTGCGAGAAAATCAATTGTATGCAAAATTCTCAAAATGTGAGTTCTGGATAAAAGAAGTGATGTTTCTTGGTCACGTGATTTCTGCCGGCCATATAGCTGTTGATCCTGCAAAGGTAGAAGTTGTGACAAAGTGGAATGCTCCGAAAAACCCGTCAGAAATCCGTAGTTTCCTTGGTCTAGCTAGTTACTATCGGAAGTTTATCAAAGGGTTTTCTGAGTTGGCCTTACCTTTAACCAAGCTGACTCGGAAGGAGGTCAAGTTCTCATGGACCCCTGAATGTGAGGACAATTTTTAGAAGTTGAAGATGAGTCTGACTTCTGCTCCCGTGCTTGCTTTGCCTGTTGAGGGCATACCCTATGTCATCTACACCGACGCATCCCGACAAGGCTTAGGGTGTGTTCTGATGCAAGACGGAAAGGTGATCGCCTATGCTTCTCGACAGTTGAAACCTAATGAAGCTAATTGGCCTACGCATGATTTGGAGCTTGCTGCCATAGTTCATGCTTTGAAGATCTGGTGACACTACCTCTATGGCGAAAAGTTTGAAGTCTTTTCTGATCACAAGAGTTTGAGATATTTGTTGACTCAGAAGGATCTGAACTTGCGACAACGTAGGTGGATGGAATATCTTAAAGATTACAACTTCACCATCACCTATCATCCTGGTAAAGCAAATGTCGTAGCTGATGCATTAAGTCGCAAGAAGGATGTTGTTTGTGCTTCTCTGAGATGTTCTGTGTGGGAAAACCTTGAACATGTGGCCAGTTGGAGACCTCAGCCTATCGATTCAGTGGATGAAGATAAGTTGTGTGTTCATATGGCCAGTTTGACCGTTACACCAACCTGGATCTCAGAAGTCGTGTCTGCACAGTTGGAGAGTTCCGAGCTTGAAGAGTTGAAAGCTTTATCTGAGAAACCGCAATCTGACTTCTCTGTCGGAGTGGATGGTGCTATCCGCTTCAGGCAAAGGTTGTGGATACCCAATGTTGGTGATCTGAGACAGAAGGTTCTGATTGAAGCTCATGGGTCCAAGTACACTATTCACCCTGGCACAACCAAGATGTACAAGGACTTACAACGAAGCTTCTGGTGGAAGAACATGAAGAATGATATAGCTTTGTTCGTGGCGAAGTGCTTGACATGTCAGCAAGTCAAGATTGAACATCAACAACCTGGTGGTCTTCTTCATCCTCTTGAGATTCCATAATGGAAGTGGGAGAAGATCACAATGGACTTTGTTACCGGTTTCCCTAAGTCAAAGAAAGGTTATGATGCTATCTGGGTGGTGATTGATCGGCTTACAAAATCTGCTCATTTCTTGCCTTTCAAAACCACGTATAAGGTTGCTGAGATGGCTCAGTTGTATGTGGAGTGGATAGTTCGTCTGCATGGTGTCCCTGCTGTGATAGTTTCTGATCGAGAACCGAAATTCACTTCTCGCTTATGGGGTCAGATTCAGGAAGAGATGGGTACTGATCTGCGTTTCAGCACTGCTTACCACCCACAAACTGATGGTCAGTCCGAGAGAACAGTTCAGATTCTGGAGGACTTGCTACGTGCTTATGTGATGGATTGGGGCGGTGCCTGGGATCGATATCTACCATTAGCAGAGTTCGCTTACAACAATAGCTACCAAGCCAGTATTGGTATGCCACCTTTTGAAGCTCTCTATGGTAGACCTTGTCGTTCACCTTTGCACTGGGATGATGTGGGTGAACGTTCCCTAGTGAAGACTAATGACATGCAGATGATGCTTGAGAAGGTACAGTTGATAAAGAAACGGATGAAAGCTGCTCAAGACAGACAGAAGATGTATGCTGATAAAAAGAGGACTGATGTAAGCTTCTTAGTGGGAGACTATACTTTTCTAAAGATCAAGCCTATACGTTCTATTGCAAGTTCTAAAGTAAAAGGCAAGTTGAGTCCTCACTATGTTGGACCATTTGAGATCTTAGATAAAGTGGGGGATTGTGCATATCGTCTAGCTTTGCCTCCTGCTTATGATAAGATTCACAATGTGTTCCATGTTTCTGTGTTGAGGAAGTACGTTAAGGATCTGTCTCATGTGCTCACCTTTGAACCTGTGGAGATTAATGAGAATCTGACTTATGAAGAACTACCTGTGAAGATCCTTGACTCCCGAGTAAAGCAGCTGAAGAGTAAGGAGATAGAGTTAGTGAAGGTGTTGTGGAGATACCATGGTTTAGAAGAAACCACTTGGGAGTTGAGAGATGAGATGTTACGTACTCACCCTTCCCTCTTTGTATGAGATTTCGGGGACGAAATCCTTTTTAAGGGGTGGAGTGTTGTAACATACTGAAATCTCCTATGTACCTCTTTGTACTCTTTTCTATAAGTTTTGTCCTTCATTTTCGTTCCATTTGTCCTTGGTTTTGATTTAAAAGAAAGTAAGATGGTTATTAGATAAATGTTTCCCATATATTCTTATTACAAGGTTGCATGCATAAATACTCCAGTTAGAATTAGATAATGGGTCTAAAATGCAATTTCACATTAAGTAATAAAAAGAATAAAATAATTCGACCTAGAACTTTCTAGCATTTCCTAGAATATGAGAGATAAGAACAAAATCCGAATTTTATATAAGGGAGAAGATAAATGTAATAATTAAAGGTAATATGAGAATTTATGGGTAAAGAAGATAATTAGAAAGATTTTTGCAACAAATATTATAATCTGAAACCATCATGATAATTGATAATTAAATTCGTTTCCTTGAGCAAAAAGTAACTTAAGGGCCAAGTATCATTTAAAATGGAACATAAATATAAATATTAATAACATTATCAAAAGAATATAGGAAATATGCCAATAAAGAGAAATAAAATACTTAATGTTCTCAAATCAGGAAAATAACTTCAAATTCATATTCTAAACATAAAAATAAGCCTCTGTACAAATTTCCAACTAATTTGGATAATGTATGAATAATGAGTAAAATAGGAGAGAGAGAAAGTGTGTAGAATGTTCTATTTATTTAATAAATATAAAGATAATTGCAAAATCGTGTTCCAAACCTTTAAGGAGACTTATGGGTGAAGTTACACTAATTTTAGATAATGTTATCACCTCTTTTGAAGGAGGAAAGAGAAAATGATATATTAATTATTTCACCTATCAAACTTTCTCAAAATTCAAAACTAACTCCATATTTGGATTCTACGCGTCGAAATAAGTCAGGATATAAAATTTGATAATTTTTGGACGACGTTTGAGCCTCCAAACAAAGAGAGAGAAAAACCTTTAAAAATTTAATAGATTTAATCGACTTTTGCTGAGGGTTGTTTTCCTAATCTAAAGCGAGATCGGACGGCTCAGAATCCTTGATGGACTCAGGTCCATCGATCGGACGACCCGCGATCGTCTTCCACCTCTAGCCGAACAAGGAAACAGGTCCCTTGTTTTCGTTTTTTTTAAATCGACATATCTCGAGTTTTACTCGATGATTTTCGCTCAAATCAGTTTCGTTGGACTCCTTGCGAGTTTCCGCTCCGAATTATACCAAAAAGTTTGGGATTAGACGTGTTTTTGAGTAACGCCTAACTCGGCCGCCGACCTCCTTACGTTGCTCCTACCTACATCCTAGTTTAGGGTTCCTTGCCTATATATATTGCAACCCCAGCGACCGCCATCACCTTAGCAACTCGTTCGTGTTCTTAATTTGGAGTTTCGTGGACGAACTAACCCCCAACAGGCCGCCGAAGACCCCTGGCTTGCGGCGCCTCTAGTGCTCTTCTCCGTCGACCTCATTTCGAATTGAAGGTACCATTAGATTCGTTGTTCTCTCCTCTTTCTTTCGAGTATCTGGTTGTCGAGTTTGGTCGCGTATTGCGGTTTTGCCCAAATTGGGCCGAGCAAGCTGCTCGCGTTGCTCGGGTGAGGGGAGGAAGACGACCCCTATCGTTTTCCAATTTTGCCCCTGGTCGTCTTCTTCTCTTGAGTTTCCGCGCGAGGGTGTCCTCGTCTTTTCTTCGTCCGCCTGACCGCACCACACGACCGGTAGCGAGCGACCGCGGGGCGCGGGTCACCGCTACCGAGCGCTCGCCACTGCTCGGCCATCCGGCCTTGCCTACGTGGCAGGCTGTGATTGGTCGAGGTAAATTATTTTCTATAAATTAATTTTTTGGTCAAAAATTAAAAACAAGTAGTGTTTTGAAATCAGGAAAACGAGATCTATCTAATAAAAATGTTTTTGAGATCTGGTTTTGAGGTTTGCGAAAATGTGTTTTTAAAGTCGATTTAATTATCTTAAAATCACTAAAATTAACCCTAAGAATCCATATTTCCAAAATATACAATATTATATGTTATTTTGATCAAGAAAACCTAACTAAGATGGTTATGAGGTTTTTGAAGTCTGAATCAAGAGTTTGCGCAAAAAGTTAGTGAATTAGGGTTTTTAATCTTTTATATGAATGTGTGTAATTCTAATTTATGAATATAATGATGTAATAGGGAAATTGGGTTTATAATTCGTGTGAAGAGTTGAAAAGGGAATTCTAGAACACCTGAGGTTAAGGTATGTGTTTTGATTGTGCATCTACCTATCAGTTGGGAAATCATTAATCCATTACCTATATTACCTTATGAGGTTTAACTTGATCTAAACCCTTGAATCTTGAAACCTAAATTGCTTATTTACCTCAAAAGTAGATGTAGTATTCTCTTGTTTGGGTATTCATACCCCACTGCCATGTTATATATTCTTTTTCTTAACCTTGCCATAAATCTTTTGTTAGCATGAAATTAAATGTTCTATTTAATGTTTAAGTAGTGGTACTTATGTACAACCACCCATAGAGGGCATGTATAAAATCGCCCTAGGGGAATGTTTATAATTCTCCCCATTAAAAATTGTAGGTGATTGGAAATGTTTTTATTCTTCCCTCACCTAAGGTTAGAGGTTCGGTAGGTGCCTCAACCCTACTTAGTTAGGTAGACATATTAATTGACATGCTAAAACCTTTATTTATTTTGTTAATGGCAAGTTTCCTTATAAAACCTCATACTCTTTGATATCTTCTTTTTACACCAAATATCTAGCCTAATTTACTTGTTACAACTTTTCTTGACATTGTTAGAATAATCTTGTAACACATACTTTCTTTGTTTTTCCCTCTTGCTGGGTGTCTTCCCAACCACCCAGGTGTTGGTGCTAAGAAAGGTGAAGGAAGGGCTTGAAGAAAGGTTCCTCTGCTGTTGATCGTTAGCTTGACAAGAAGGATGGCTAGGTTGCTATAGCTAGATCCTCTTATCTATCTTATCTTTTCTTTTAGAAAGCAATTATGTAATAAACAATGAAGCCATTAGAAGGCTTATTATTTCTTTCTTTCCGCTGCTATTGACATTTTATTATGTATCTGGAATCATGCTTATTTACTTGGAATAGTATGCAATCATCCTCAAAGTCTAAAATTTTGTTAAAAATTGAGGATGTTTGTATTTCCTTTAAATTTTAGTAAAGGGGTGATCTCGCCTCTTTACACACGTGCACGTCTTCATAATTATTCCAGTTAAATAATGTAGTTTTATCATCCATATCATAGTCATAGTAAGCTGCAAGTGCAAGCATGATCATGATGGATTTAACCATGGTAACTGGTGAAATACTTCATCATGTTCAACACTTTGAACTTGTTTGAAAGTCTTTTCAACCACTCTACCCTTCCATGTTGGTCTTCTTCCTGAAGACCCAATTTCACCCTATGGGTTTTACCACTTCAGGTGGATCCACCAAAGTCGTACCTTATTGGTTTATAAGGAATCCATCTTGGATCTTATGGCCTCAAGCCATGCTTTCGGTTCTGGTCCCTCAATAGCTTCTAGGTAGGTTGTTGAATCATCATATATGACCAACTCAACACCTCTTGATCCATAAGATGTCATAATATATAATGCAAGGTGTGTTCTACTAGAACTATGAGTCTTGTGTGTTACATGAGGAAATTGAGATTCCACAATAGTTTGTGATTCTCCTTATTCCTTGTGTACCACTTTAGGTTCAATGTTTTCTTAGTTGTCTTGAACATTTTGAGTTCTACTTTTACTCCCGCTTATTCCTTTGGATATAAGTTCCTCTTCAGGAATACATCCATCCAGACCAACAAACAACTTTGTTGATGGATTGGGATAAGAGTAGTATTTTAACAAAATAACATTTATGTGATTTCTAGATAAAGATTTTCAACAAACTATTTTCTTACATAAGCTTAGACATATCGGAACACATCCCAAGCCATATATCATATGGTCTTTTTAACCATTTTAGATGATACATTGTTTTAGTGTAAAGCATGTGTCGAAAAGAAATTGGAAGGTTGACTAAATTTTATTGAGAATCGCACCATGACTAACAAGGTGTGATTCCTTCTTTCTGATACACTCTCATGATACATTATCATTGTGTTTCAGGTGGAGTTCATCATGATACATTATCATGAAGTTCTAGAAGGTTCTCAAACTCTTAGTTTAAAATATTTCAACATCAATCATATCAAAGTGTCTTAATACTATTATCAAGTTTGTTATGTACTACATTCATAATCTCCTTGAACAATTTAAGATATTCATACATGTATTTCATTAAATACAAATTTGCACATCTACTGATAGCATCAATATCTAATGAGGTACTGGTAAGTACCTTTAATGTTTATTCTAAAAGGTATATATACATCAGCATGTATGAGCCTTAATAGAACAGTTGCTCTCCCACTACATCTAGTGAAGATGCTTGGTCATTTTACCCAATAAATAAGACTTGCATGTCTCTATTGGTTCAATAACCAATAGAGTCTACATCACCATCATGTAGATTCTAGAAATGCATTTTTCATTCATGTGCTCTATATGACAGTGTTATAGGTTTCCAATGTTTGAGTCATCAAGTCATTCAGTATATGTGTCTTATACATTTGTCTTTACAGCTATCAAGTATAGTATGTGAGACATAGGACATTGAAATGAAACATCAATCCTTGTACATAAAAAATGCATGATGTTTTCATCACAGCAAATGCATAATAGCAATTCAATGATTCTATTGCATGCCCATGAATGACAACTTCCAACTGTAGTGGGAGTAATTCTTGCTCCGCACAATTTCTAGCTTACTTATTCTCAAGTCCTGGAGTTGAGATCTCTATCTCCTTCTTTCATAGATCCTCTATAAAGAGGATACTTCATATCCAATATCCAAACATGTGGCAATGGTGGAAATTTCTTATGGTTTACATGGAATCCATCTTGGATATTATGGCCTCAAGCCATGCTTCTGGTTTTGGTCCCTCAATAGCTTCTAGGTAAGTTGTTGAATCATCATATATGACCAACTCACCACCTTTTGATCTATAAGATGTCTTCATATATAATTCAAGGCGTGTTCTACTAGAACTATGAGTCTTGTGTGTTACATGAGGAAATTAAGATTCCATAATAGTTTGTGATTCTCCTTATTCCTTAAGTACCTCTTTAGGTTCAATGTTTTCTTATTTGTCTTGAACATTTTGAGTTCTACTTTTACTCCCAGTTATCCCTTTGGATATAAGTTCCTCTTCAGGAATACATTCATCCAGACCAACAAACAACTTTGTTGCTGGATTGGGATAAGAGTAGTATTTTAACAAAATAACATTTATGTGATTTTTGGATAAAGATTTTTAACAAACTATTTTCTTGCATACACTTATACATATCGGAACACATCCCAAGCCATATATCATATGGTGTCATTTTAACCATTTTAGATGATACATTGTGTTAGTGTAAAGCATGTGCCGAAAAGAAATTGGAAGGTTGACTAGATTTTATTGAGAATCGCACCATGACTAACAAGGTGTGATTACTTCTTTCTGATACACTCTCATGATACATTATCATTGTGTTTCAGGTGAAGTTCATCATGATACATTATCATGATGTCCCGAAAGGTTCTCAAACTCTTAGTTTAAAATATTTCAACATTGATCATATCAAAGTGTCTTAATACTATTATCAAGTTTGTTATGTACTACATTCATAATCTCTTTGAACAATTTAAGAGATTCATACATGTATTTCATTAAATACAAATTTCTACATCTACTGATAGTATCAATATATAATGAGGTACTGGTAAGTACCTTTAACGTTTATTCTAAAAGGTCTATATACATCAGCATGTATGAGCCTTAATAAAACAGTTGCTCTACCACTACATCTAGTGAAGATTCTTTGGTCATTTTTCCCAATAAATAAGACTTGCATGTCTCTATTGGTTCAATAACCAATAGAGTCTAGATCACCATCATGTAGATTCTAGAAATGCATTTTTCATTTATGTGCTCTATATGACGGTGTTATAGGTATTCAATGTTTGAGTCATCAAGTCATTCAGTATATGCGTCATATACATTTGTCTTTACAACTATCAAGTATAGTTTGTGATACATAGGACATTAAAATGAAACATCAATCCTTGTACATAAAAAATACATGATGTTTTCATCACAGCAAATACATAATAGCAATTCACTAATTCTATTAAATGTCCATGAATGATAACTTCCAACTGTAGTGGGAGTAACTCTTGCTCCGCACAATTTCTAGCTTACTTATTATCAAGTCCTGAAGTAGATATCTCTATCTCCTTCTTTCAGAGATCCTCTATAAAGAGGATACTTCATATCCAATATCTAAACATGTGGAAATGGTAGAAATTTCTTATGGTTTACATGGAATCCATCTTGGATATTATGGCCTTAAGACATGCTTCCAGTTCTGGTCCCTCAATAGCTTCTAGGTAGGTTGTTGAATCATCATATATGACCAACTCACCACCTTTTGATCCATAAGATGTCATCATATATAATTTAAGGTGTGTTCTACTAGAACTATGAGTCTTGTGTGTTACATGAGGAAATTGAGATTCCACAACAGTTTGTGATTCTCCTTATTCCTTATGTACCTCTTTAGATTCAATGTTTTCTTATTTGTCTTGAACATTTTGATTTCTACTTTGAATCCTGCTTATTCCTTTGGATATAAGTTCCTCTTCAGGAATACATTCATCCAGACCAACAAACAACTTTGTTGCTGGATTGGGATAAGAGTAGTATTTTAACAAAATAACATTTATGTGATTTCTGGATAAAGATTTTCAACAAACTATTTTCTTACATAAGCTTAGACATATCAGAACACATCCCAAGCCATATATCATATGGTGTCTTTTTAACCATTTTAGATGATACATTGTTTTAGTGTAAAGCGTGTGCCAAAAAGAAATTGGAAGGTTGACTAGATTTTATTGAGAATCACACCATGACTAACAAGGTGTGATTACTTCTTTCTGATACACTCTCATGATACATTATCATTGTGTTTCAGGTGGAGTTCATCATGATACATTATCATGATGTCCTAGAAGGTTCTCAAACTCTTAGTTTAAAATATTTCAACATCGATCATATCAAAGTGTCTTAATACTATTATCAAGTTTGTTAAGTACTACATTCATAATCTCCTTGAACAATTTAAGAGATTCATACATGTATTTCATTAAATACAAATTTCCACATCTATTGATAGTATCAATATATAATGAGGTACTGGTAAGTACCTTTAACATTTATTCTAAAAGGTCTATATACATCTGTATGTATGAGCCTTAATAGAACAGTTTCTCTCCCACGACATCTAGTGAAGATGCTTTGGTCATTTTACCCAATAAATAAGACTTGCATGTATCTATTGGTTCAATAACCAACAGAGTCTAGATCACCATCATGTGGATTCTAGAAATGCATTTTACATTTATGTGCTCTAGATGACAGTGCTATAGGTATTCAATGTTTGAGTCATCAAGTCATTCCGTATATGCATCATATACATTTGTCTTTACCATTATCAAATATAGTTTGTGAGACATAGGACATTGAAATGAAACATCAATCCTTGTACATAAAAAATACATGATGTTTTCATCATAGAAAATACATAATAGCAATTCACTAATTCTATTACATGCCCATGAATGACAACTTCCAACTGTAGTGGGAGTAACTCTTGATCCGCACAATTTCTAGCTTACTTATTCTCAAGGTAGAGATCTCTATCTCCTTCTTTCAGAGATCCTCTATAAAGAGGATACTTCATATCCAATATCCAAATAGGTGACAATGGTGTAAATTTCTTTCCTTAATTATTTAAGTGAAAAGGATATATTCCTTTTGCACTTGTCCCTCTTTATTTGTTAAGTGCAGAATACTTGGACTTCATCTTAGCCTCAGAACTCTTCTTGGCCTTGTCTTTGCCCTTAGACTTACTTCTATTGATCATCATCGCAGATTTGTCCTTCTTCTTCCATTCTTCAACATTAATCAACATGCCAAGCATTTGATAAACTGTCTATATGATTTAGGAAATGATTTTAGAATCATATTTGTGGCCAACTCTTGGCCTAAAAGAAATCTCTGTATTTCCACATGCCCAATCATATTGAGAACATGGTCCTCTATTGGATCTCCCTCTGTCAGTTTGCACTCATATATTGCTTGAGAGACATTATACCTTTCTTGCATTATATGACTTTTTAAGATGTGTTGCCATCTCGAGAATGTCCATGAATTCATGTTGCTCGTGCAACTCATAGTGCATACCGGTGCGTCAAGCCAGAGGTGTACACACTAGCCAACAAGGGGTGGCTAGATGCACTCCATGGGACTCGAACACACGTGTGGATCTTTTAAAATTTATATTAGCCCTAATCAAGTCGATCACATTACCAAATAGGTCACCCGCAAGCACACGGGGTACTATTGTAGCATAGGTGAAGGGCAAGTGTAGGGGTCAATGCTTAGGGACAGAGGGGGCACTAGAGCTAGGCTAGCATTGGCTATGTTCCTATTGCGGAGATAAGGGTTGAAGGGTTTAAAAGGGTTTATTTGGTTGTTAAACTAAGTGAACATGCAAGTAAAGTCAATTATGAAATCTAGATTATCACAACCCTAAGTTATCCTAATAAGGCAAGTCTAATGAACTAGATTAAGCAACTAACAGAGCAAGAGCAAAGGTGAACTACACTAAACTAGCAGAGCAATTAGCACTAAGAACTAGATTAACCACAAGAAAGAGAGCAAAAACCTAAGTTAACACTAAAGGGCAAGACTGAGCAATTAACTAGATTGAGCACAAGTATTTAAACTATATTAGCATAAACAAGCTAAATAAGCAAAATGGGTTTTAAGCAATGAGATTAGGTAGGTGGGCCATTTGGGGATGTGATTCGATATTAGTTGGGGGTTTTCAACATAGCAAGCAATTATCACAATTCTATCTAGATTACCAAACCAAACAACAAGGAAAGTGCTAGTAGAATGTACCCTATACTACTAGTTGGGGAACTAGGGTTAGGTGTAATTCTAGTAGGAATTGTCAAGTCTAGGTCTCTAGAGTAAGTGGTATTAGTCAATTGAGAGCCAAAGGTAGAAATGGGAGTAGAGATGAGGGTTTTTCACCTCATGCCACTAGCCATCTAACCTTTAGAAAGCCCTAGGAAATTACACTAATCACACTTACGCTAGCCACTTAGATCTCACACTCACTTGTAAGAGGAAGGATGTGTATGTAGGAACAAAAGGGGCAAGCTAGGGATCCACTAATTGGACCTAGGAGTCATTCCAAAGATTGCCACATACACTCCAATTCCTCCTAGAAGCTAAGTGTCATCAAACACCTTAAAGCAAGCAATCCATGTTATAAGCACAAACCACATGTAATAAAATAGGAAATGAGACAGAAGCAAGAAGCAATCATCATAGATAGAAATTATGTTCATTATAAGTTATTTTCCCCCAACATGGTATCAAAGTCACATTTTGACCCCAAACAGCCCACCACTAGGGGCTTAGTTAGACATGATCAAGAAAATAGCAAAAATAAAGGGAAAGAAGGGGGTAGAACTCCATGAAGCTTGAAGTAGAAGCCTCCTTTTTCACCTCCTAGCATCTTGGGGACGTCCTTCCTCCTCCAATGGTGTAGATGGGCATGATAATATGGGGGATTATGGAGGAAAACCTAGAAAACTAGGTGTCCAAGGTGAAAATGAGGTGGAAATGTTGGATGGGGAGCATAAATGCAAGGTGGAGTGCAATGAATGCTCAAGGGGTGAGTAGGGTGGAGTAGCAGAAGCTAGGGGGTTTAACCTATGTTCCCCATCCGCCACCTATGTATATATAGGTGGTGGGAAAGCACTAGGGTAAGTGGGGGTAGAATAGGAAAAATAGTGTAAAAAATAAGTAGGGTCGGTTGGTCACCACGGCCATGTTGATGGGCCACGACCGTGGTGGGGGTGGTATGGGACGGTCGTGGGGAGCAGACACGGGCATGGTGTGGAAAGGGTGGTGAAAATTCTAAGTATAGGAGGTGGCTACGACCGTGGCGGAGTGCCACGGTCGTGTTGGGTGAGTAGCACCACGGCCGTGGTGAGTAACACAGCCGTTTTGGAGGAGGAGACCTTAATCGTAGGGCAGCAACATGGGCGAGTCGATCTTCAAAGGCCATGGAAGTGGTAGATGGCCATGATCGTGGGAATTCAAGTGCAAAATTGGTCACCTCCCTGTTGATTTTGGGGGTCCTTGCGCAAAATTCCCACAGTCGTTGTGGGGGGGCACGATCGTCTTCTCCTATGTTAGCCACTGTGTTGATGGACACGGTCATGGTATCTTCAATGGGCCACGACCGTGCTGATGGCCACGGCCGTAGTGAGTTGGGTGCAGATCCCTATTGATTCCGTCGATTCTTCACCATAAAAGACACGACCGTGGGGGTATGCCCACGGCCGTTTTGGGGTCTGTAGCAGGCAATTGAACTTCATCTTTCATCATCCATGGCTTTCTTTGCTTGATGATGATTCTTAGCCATTGGGGGTAGGTTGAGGGAGATTTGGGGCCTTCTTTGGACCCCTCCATGAATGGAGGAACCCTAGAACTCCTTCCTTCTCTCCCATCCATCCAAAGCATGGTCCAAGTACCTAGAAACAGTGTAAAGAACGCCCATAAGTGCATTTGATAGTGAAACACATATTGAAGGAATTAACTTGCAATCGAACTTGGCTAGATGTAATTAAAGTAAAAAATGGCACAAGATGGAGCCCTAAAATAGGACTACATCACCACCCCCAAACTTAAAAAATACTTGTCCTCAAGTATGCTCCAACTCAATCTCTCTTTTCAGTTTTCCTTCAATCAACAAGAATGACAAATGAATAGCAACAAAAAATTATTGACTACATGGTCTTGGAAGTGACTAAGTGCATGTGTTCCACCTTTCTCCTATCCTCTTTCACATACCAATCATGAAATGAGCACTGAGCATACAAACTTCAAATATAAAGCATAGAATGCACAAGTTGTCCATATGTCCTTCATATCATTCTGAGTAAACTGTTTCATGTTGGTGTTAATCAAAGATGACTAGGAGTATTGTTTCTCTTTCATGCATTCAATCTTATGCCTTGAATCACACGAAATGATCCATGTGGCTGTGGAAAAGGGTAAAGTGAGCTAGATTTGATGTTTTCTAGCTCAATGGGTATGAAAGTAGAAGAAAGGGTTGCGGAACGGTTTTTGGAGTGATATTACATAGAGCACTCATCTTTTTTTTATTTGAATGCTCTTAAACAAGAGCATCCTTTTATTTTATTTTCTTCACCCTTGGTGTAGATAGGGCATATGGTGGATAGAGTGAAGAGAGGAGATAAAGATATGCCCACCCCAAACTTTTGGAGGTGTCCAAGGTTGATTATGTGCACTAGGGCATCTTTTCATGAGGCGGAGAGGTATGAAGATGGTGGAAGAATAGTCCGATCAAATATGGGTCATTAGTGTAATCTTCAACATAAGATTCCCTACATGAAAGATAGTCCAACACTTCATCAAATGATATCACACCACATGATAGAACAACATGACATTCACATTTCTATTAAGTGATTCCATAGACTTTAACCATTTGTAGCTTGCTCAATTCACAAAACAACTGAAACCCTCACAATCTTGAGAGAAGTGGTGCACATGTAAAAATTCAACAAACAAGACCACATAGCAATAAAATCTAAGAAATAGCATGAATTTGTCAAATGATTAAAAATTTCATTTCAAACGGTGGAGATTAAGTCAAAACATGCTTTTTGGGCAAGAACATTCAAGTTTGGGCAAAATTGGCCAAAATGGTGCCAATTTGCCTTCAATCACATCTTAAACCTACATTATTGAACTTAAAGCAGTAAAACAAGCAAATCCTAGCTAAAACATGCAAAAACTACCAAAAAATCTACATGAAATGCAATGCATGGCAAAAAGGAGCAAATTTTTTTAAAATTAGGCAAATTTTGCATGAAATTAACTACATACTATGCAAGAATGCAATAAAAAGAGAAAGAATAGGAAAACTAAACTAGATGGAAAAGGTGGAATAAAATCACAAAAAGAGAGATAGGGTGGGGCATACCACCCTACCCACCCCAAAATTTAGAATCATGTTGTCCTCAGCATGAAACTATATCTTAGGGTAGATAGGGAAAGTGTCATGGTTGTTGTGGATGTTGGTCGGACGAGTGAGGAGGACCTTGAGGAGGGTTTGAGCTTGCAGAAGGGTGTTGGTAGTAATGTCCCCAGTAGTTGTCCTGGGGTGGAGGGTATGTCTCTGGGTATCCTGCTATGCCACCCCAAAAATCTTCACCCCATTTGGGGTTTCTTGTTGCTTAGGTATGGTGGTAGTGATACAAGTGGTTGATCTGGTGGTGTATTTCTTGTTGGTCTTGCCACATGTATTACTCGATCAGCTGCATGCCACCTTGTGTATTTTGCATGCTCTCAAGTTGCGCCTGGATGGTGGACATGTCGTAAGCATTTGTTGAGGGTTGCTGCAACTAGGATGTTCATTCATCCCTCCTTCTTGTCTTTTGGGGTTGCCTTTGTCCTTCACTTTCTTGTTCATGCCCTTGCACATTTGATTCAGCTATCTCTTCTTGTGCAATAGTGGATCCCCTAGTGTATGTTTCTCTTGGGTTGTCTTGTTGCCACTTCAACAATTTGTCCTCCAATTTATAGAGGATCCCCAACACAGAAAAAAGTGGCACAACGTCGTATGGCAACTCAAGCTCAAAATTGGGCACACTGGTTGCATAATAAATCATCCTTTTGTACTTGACTTTAATAGTGTGGGAGCGAGTAAGATAGTTCAGGTCAACAAAATTGGGATCAACCATGTGCTCCACTCCAGAAAGATCATACCCCAAAGAAAGTGTGATTGAGGTTACAAACCCCCCCCCATAACAAAAGGTGTTTTACTCTTGGAGGGTATGGACCTCATATGATCAATTAACAACACTCCAAGGTCTATATACCGCTTATGGTGCATTTCTATCATGATAAACATGTCTTTCTATGAAATTGAGCCTTGATTGTCATATCGCCCCACAATGGTATTGGCTAAGACCTTTTGCACATAATGGAAAAGGGGGTTGCTTATGGAGGAAGTTTTGGACCTCCCAATGTAGTAGTCCTCACTTCTTATCAAGAGCTTCTAGAATGTACATAATTGAAATCAAAATCCTTTTCAAGCAATCCATCATCCATCTTTTTGTCCTCTTCCAGATTGAAAGCAAAAATACAGTTCAAATTGGTTGATGTGAGAGTGTGCATGTTGCCCATCATGGAAAACTTGATAACTTCGTTCCCTCTCACCTTTGTCTTCTCAAGGGTGGAAAAGAACTCCCGATTCAAAGTGGGGTAAGTTATTTGGGGTGTGAAAAGAATGTTCCACATCCCCATTTGCTTCAAACTTCCTTCCATCGCTACTTTGATTCCGAGATCGTTAATGACCTTATCACAATCATATCTAGTGGGGACGACTCTCCTCATCATGCATTCTGGGTATATGAGAGAAATCTTTCTTTGCCTATGTCCTCTACCACATGACACTCCAACGGGAGCCTTGCCCAAAGTCTTCAATCTATCCTCCTCCAGTTGGGCCAGAATATCCTCTCCATCAGCTGATAGTTGCATCTCCTCATCCTCACTGTATTCCTCCTCCTCATCCAATCTGTATGAATGGGACCCCGAACACGAATCAAGGTTGCACCACTATGCAAATTTTTCTTCATCCAGACACAATTTCCACATAGATTGTAGTTGGTCACTATGCTTCGTTGCCGTGTGAGATGTTGTGTGGTGTGCTGGAGTAGGCTTTGGCATGCACTTTGATGAGGACGGTGCTGCTTTTGATCTCTGGCTTCTTTTGGCAACTATCGGCTCGACCTCATTAATTATGTTGTCCATGTTGACCTCCTCATATTCCTCCTCCTCTCCCCTATATGCCTCATCGGTGATATGGTGGCTATCGGATGATCGTGTGCGGGATGAATGCACAAACATCGATCGGGGAAGAGATTGGGAGATGGAGTTTGATGATGAAGGGGTGTGGGAAGGAATGGAGACTTGGGAGGAGGCTTTCTTGGTATGAGTTTTGCCTCTGGTAATCACGTTGAGGCTCTTTTGCACTCCCTTCTTCACAGCCTTAGTGATTCCCTTCATATTGTGGATGTGGAGGTGGTAGTAGGGCTATGCAAAAAAAAAGGATTTTCACATGAATGAGGTAATGGACGTGGATAGAGGGGTGGAATGGAAGGATATGGATGTGTACATGGTGGACGAATGATGATATTTCAATTTGGGGGAGAAATGGAGGTTTTGGGTGGAAGTTTTAGGTGGGTTGGCTGTGGGTCGGAATGGAGGAGAAGGTGGTGGTGGAGGATGGATTACCGGATGGTTTACTGCATAAATGGAAGGGGAAGGGTAGGGGGATGATTTGGGGGTGATTGGTGGTGGTTTGGAGGCGATTCGGGGGCTTGGAGGTGGATATTGGAGGAGTTGTTGTCATAGGTTGGCCGCCACAGTCGTGGAGGGTGCAAAGGGAATGTTAAAATGGGGGTGGGTGGGGTTGAAGATGGAGTTTTGTTATACTTTTTTGTGGGGTCGGGCCGTGCCATGGCCATGGCGGGTGGCCACAGTCGTGGCCAGGGCTTGGTAGCACGGCCATGGTGGGGTGCCACGTTCATGTTTTCAATGAAGAGCATTCCCATCTGACCTTGCCACAGTCATGGTTAGGTGCCACGGTCATGGCCATCCATCTTTGACACGGTCGTGAGTGTTGGCCACGGCCGTGGCCATTCGCCCAAAAACCCTGACATCTTTGCAACTTTGATGAAATAAAACTCATGGCCGTGGCGGTAGGCCACAGTCGTGTTTGTCCACTTATCTCATAGCTGTGGCCGATCTCCACGGCCGTGGTGGGGTCATTCCTTCAACTCTCTCAAATCAAAATCAAGAACTCCATTTTTCTTTGGTATTTTGCCACAAATTTGCCTTAATGGCCATGACTCAACTTTGATCCCTCTCTCTCTCTCTCTAGTACCTACCACCTGCCATGTCATCAAAACTCAAATAAACTATTAAACACATGTGTGTGTATTTTTGTGGGAAAGAAAACAAAAGTATCAAAAAGAGAAGGTTGGGTGGAAAAGCTCCCAAACCTAGGTGGGTTGCCTCCCACTAGCGCTAAATTTTACACCTTCAGTCGGGCTTATTGATTCTTGACTTCCATAATTTTTGTGGGATTCTCGAAGCATCTTTAAAGTATATTTCTCTCTCGTGTGCATTCAAGCACATATCTTCATCAACTTGACATTCTTCCACTAACATCACTATATCAAAACTTTGGTTTGCCTTGTCCAGACCCACTTCTACAATAGATTTCAATCTTTGGCCATTCATGGTTAACTCACTTGCTCCTTCTTTTTCACAAATCACTACAGCCCCAGATGGATATACTCTCTTGATGAGATAAGGACCTTCCCATCTAAACTAAAGTTTTCTGGGAAAGAACTTCATCCTTGAGTGGTACAGCCACATCCACTTTCCAGGCTCGAAGTCCTTCTTCTTAATCAACTTATCATGCAAAAAATTTGTCCTCTCTTTGTTGCTCTTAGACATTTCATATGCTTCATGGCGCATTTTTTCCAACTCATTCAGTTGAGATTTTCTTTTCATTCCGACACTCTCTCCATCAAAGTCCATAGCTTTCAATGCCCATAGTGCCTTGTGTTGCATCTCAACCGGTAAATGGCAGTTTTTCCCATACACAAGCTTGAACAGTGTAGTGCCAATCGGGGCTTTGTATGCAGTTCTATATTCCCATAAAGCTTCATTGAGACGAAGTGACCAATCCTTGCGGTCCAGTCTCACCGTCTTCTCTAGAATGAGCTTTATCTCCCGATTGGCTAACTCAACTTGACCACTTGTTTGGGGGTGGTAAGGAGTAGCTACGTGATGGTTCACCCCATGTTTCTTGAGTAAGCCTTCAATGGTACGGTGGATGAAATGACTTCCTCCATTACTAATCATATCTCTTGGAATACCAAAATAGCTAAAGATGTTAGATTTCATGAAGTCACATACCACCTCGTGATCATTTTTCCTTGTTGCAATAGCCTCAATCCACTTTGATACATAGTCAATGGCAACCAAAATGTAGACATATCCAAAAGAGGGAGGAAAAGGACCCATGAAATCAATCCCCCAAACATCAAATACCTCCATCACAAGAATGGGTGATAGAGGCATCATATCTCTCTTAGAGATGGTGCCCACTTTTTGGCATCTCAAGCAACACTCACAAAATGCATGAGAGTCATTGAACAATGAAGGCCAATAGAATCTACTTTGAAGAATTTTGGCGGCAGTATGTTTTTCACCAAAGTGACATCCACAAACTCTGGAATGGCACATAGAGAGGATTTCTTACAGCTCCATCTTCAGAACATGTCTTTGGATAACTTGGTCAGAGCAATACTTGAACAAGTGAGGATCATCCCAAACATAATCCTTGGCCATCACAAATAACCTTTGGCTTTCCTCCCTCATACAAGTGTTTGGTACCCTCCCACTAGCTAAGAAGTTAGTTATGTGTTGATACCAAGTCCTTTGAGAGGATGAGAGAAGGAATAGTTGCTCATGTGGCAATGTCTCTGATTTTATTTGTGTCATCATAGGGTGCTTCAATCGAGGAGAGATGATCGGTGGCAGAATTCTTTACTCCCTTCTTGTCTACAATCTCAATGTTGAACTCTTGAAGCAACAATATCCATCTGATCAACCTCGGCTTGGAATCTTTCTTTTCCTTTAGATATTTTAGAGAAGCATGGTCTGTATAGACAATCACCTTGTTTTGTAGAATATAAGATCTAAACTTGTCAAGAGCGAAGATAGAACTAGGTGAACCTTTATGCATCTCTCAAGGACAACAGCCAAATGAAGTAAGCATTCATCAAAAGTTTTACCAAAGACCGAGAAATTGTCCATGAACACTTCCAACGATGAATCAAGCATAGTCACACATCTCTGAAATGTAGAAGGGGAATTTCACAGCCCAAATGGCATTCTTCGATAGGCAAATGTGCCACTTGGGCAAGTGAATGTTGTCTTCTCTTGATTAGCAGGATGCACAACAATTTGGAAGTATACAGAGTACCCATCAAGGAAACAATAGAAGCTTTGACCCGCTAGCCTCTCTAGAATCTGGTCAAGAAATGGGAGAGGGTAGTGGTCCTTTTTGGTCTTTTATTGAGCTTCCATTAGTCAACACACATTCTCCACTTTGATTGTTCTCTTACCGGCATAAGCTCACCATCCGCATTTTCCACTATAGTGATCCCACCTTTCTTAGTCACAACCTAGATGGGGCTCACCCATGTACTATCAGAAATGGGATAGATAATTCCAGCATCTAGCAACTTCACAACTTCTTGAGTTACAACTTCTTTCAGCTTTGGATTCAACCGCCTTTGCATTTAGCGGGTTGGCCTTATATCGTCTTCTAAATAGATCATGTGCACACAGATGGAGGGGTCAATACCCCTCAAATCATCTATAGACCATCCAATGGCTTGGATGTTCTTCTTTAAAACTTTCATCAATGCCTCCTCTTGTTCTGGTGAGAGAATGGAGGAAATGATCACTGGGAGGGTGTCATTTGCACATAGAAAAGCATACTTCAATCCTTCTGGAAATGACTTCAACTCAAAAGTGGGAGGTTCTTCAAGGGAGTTCTTTAATGGTTCAGAAATAGAAGGAAGGTCTTCACTTGCAGCCACCAAGGCTAGCTCATTCTCTTCATCAACCTCATCATCATCTGGGAACTCAACTATTGGCTCTAGACCTCTACTTTGAGTGGCAGTTTGAATCCATGTAGGTAGTCATTCCTCCACAATTTCATCTAGGCACTCAATGAGATAGCAATATTCTTCAGTGGCCCCTATTACCTTGGTTGTGGCTGAAGATTTAAAGATGTTCAACTGGATCTTCATGTGCATGAATGTCACATACATAGTATCGGTCCTCACATGAATTACTGCATCAGTTGTGGCTAGGAATGGCCTTCCCAAGATGATAGGCACCCTCCTTGTGTCTTTTTCCATGTCTAAGACAATGAAGTCAGCATGGAAGAAAGTAGAAGTCTCATCATCAAGCCTCACAAGCACATCATCAACACGCCCTCCAGGCGTCTTTACTTATCGGTCGGTCAACTACAAGGTACAATGAACCGAACTCAATTTTTCCCATTTGGAACTCGGAAAATACATCATACGGCATTATGTTAATTCTAGAACCCAAGTCTAGGAGGGCTTGGTCAATGCAATGTGCCCCAATGTAGCATGAAATGATGAGAGCACCAGGATCTTCTCTCTTCCTTAGCATGGTGTGCTACAAAATTGAGCTCACTTGCTCGGTGAGATTGACTTTCTTTGGGGTTCTCCTTGTGGTCTTTCTCTTGAAGGTGCATAAATATTTCAGGAACTTAGCATAAGAAGGGATTTGCTTGATTGCATCAAGTTGAGGAATGTTGATTTTCACCTATTTGAAAGTCTCAAGGATGTCTTCAGTATGCTTCTTTCTTCTCCTCTCAGTAGAAGGCTCCTTAAGAGCTTCAGGAAATGGGGGGAGTTGGGATCCCAAATGGCTTGAGTCAACATTATCGTTAATGAGAATCATAGGATTCATAGTATCACTACCCGGTGTCACAGTATCAACTCTGGCTCTCATCACAGTATCCTCAGGCTATATCACAGTATCAACTTGTCCAGTCTCAGTATCACCTCTGTCAACAACAACGGTATCATGGGGGTTCTCCAGGGTCTGACCACTCCTCAGGACAGTCACCGCCTTTATATGCTCATGGGTAGTGGAAGAAGAGGCTTGTGGAGGTGGTTGTAGCTGTTGGGGTGGTGGTGGCCTTTGGTGAGGTGAATTTGGGTTTTGGAGGATGAATTGTAGTTGTGGTTGTTGTGGTGGTTGTTGTTGTTGTGGATGGGGGTGGTATTGCGGAGGTGGTTGTTGGTATGAATGAGGTGGGGGTGGAGCATATTAGTAGTTAAGAGGTTCTTGAGAAGGTGGTAGAGAATAGCGATTCATCGGTGCTTGGTATGACGGCAGAGCATAAGAACTTTGAGTGTTTCCTAGGAAAGTACCATCATTGTTTGGGTTGGGCGTCGGTTGAGACAGAAGTCTTCCTTCTTCCCTCCTAGCAAGAGAGGGAGAGATCTGATCCAATCTTTGCTCAAGATGGTTGATGGACTTCCCATGTGAGGGCACATCCTTCTTCACCTCATCCAAACTTCTTAAACTTCCAAGCACCTCCTCTTCAAACTTTGAACTATAGTGTGGCCTCGGATGCCCTTGTCCTTGACCATCTTCATTTTGTGGCTTCCATGAGAAGTTTGGATGGTTCCTCCACTCGGGAGTATAAGTTTTAGACATGGGGCCTTGGTTGTTTCATCCGCCAAAAGAGTGCAAGGCATGCACTTCTTTATCGACAGAATCGACCTCCATGGTGGATTGACTAGGAGAACCACCAGCTTGGGTCATCCGCAAGCGCACGGGGCATAGGTGAAGGGCAAGTGTAGGGGTCGATCCTCAGGGATGGAGCGGGAACTAGATCTAGGCTAGCGTTGGCTATGTTCCTATTGTGGAGATTAGGTTTGAAGGGTTTAAAAGGGTTTGTTTTATTGTTAAACTAGGTGAACATGCAAGTAATGGCAATTATGAAATCTAGATTATCACAACCCTAAGTTATCCTAAGCAGGCAAGTCTAATGAACTAGATTAAGCAACTAACAAAGCAAGAGAAAAGGTGAACTACACTAAACTAGTAGAGCAATTAGCACTAATAACTATATTAACCACAAGAAAGAGAGCAAAAACCTAAGTTAACACTAAGGGGTAAGACTGAGCAATTAACTAGATTGAGCACAAGTAGTTAAACTAGATTAGCATAAACAAGCTAAGAAAGCAAAATGGGTTTTAAGCAATGAGATTAGGTAGGTGGGTTGTTTGGGGATGTGATTCGATATTAGTTGGGGGATCTCAAAATAGTAAGCAAATATCACAATTCTATCTAGATTACAAAACCAAACAACAAGGCAAGTGCTAGTAGAATGTACCCTATACTACTAGTTGGGGAACTAGGGTTAGGTGTAATTCTAGTAGGACTTGTCAAGTCTAGTTCTCTAGAGTAAGTGGTATTAGTCAATTGAGAGCCAAGGGTAGAAATGGGAGTAGAGATGAAGGTTTTTCACCTCATGCCACTAGCCATCTAGCCTTTAGAAAGCCCTAGGCAATTGCACTAATCACATTTACACTAGCCACTTAGATCTCACATTCACTTGTAAGAGGAGGGATGTGTATGTAGGAACAAAGGGGGAAAGATAGGGATCCTCTAATTGGACCTAGGAGTCATTCCTAAGATTTCCACATACACTCCAATTTCCCCTAGAAGCTAAGTGTCATCAAACATCTTAAAGCAAGCAATCCATGTTATAAGTTCAAACCACATGCAACAAAATAGGAAATGAGATGGAAGCAAGAAGCAATCATCATAGATAGAAATTATGTTCATTACAAGTTATTTTCCCCCAACATGGTATCAAAGTCACATTTTGACCCCAAACAACCCACCACTAGGGGCTTAGCTAGACATGATCAAGAAAATAGCAAAAAGAAAGGGAAAGAAGGGGGTAGAACTCCATGAAGCTTGAAGTAAAAGCCTCCTTCTTCACCTCCTAGCAGCTTGGGGACGTCCTTCCTCCTCCAATGATGGAGATGGGCATGAGAATATAGGGGATTATGGAGGACAACCTAGAAAACTAGGTTTCCAAGGTGGAAATGAGGTGGAAATGGTAGATGGGGAGCATAAATGCAAGGTGGAGTGCAATGAATGCTCAAGGGGTGAGTAGGGTGGAGTAGCAGCAGCTAGGGGGTCTAACCTACATGCCCCAGCCGCCACCTATGTATATATAGGTGGTGGGGAAGCACTAGGGTAAGTGGGGGTAGAATAGGAAAAACAATGTAAAAAATAAGTAGGGTCGGTTGGTCACCACAGTCGTGGTAGGGGTGATATGGGACAGCCGTGGGGAGAAGATACGAGAATGGTGTGGAAAGGGTGGTGAACATTCTAAGTATAGGAGGTGGCCACGGCCGTGGCGGAGTGCCACGGTCATGTTGGGTGAGTAGCACCACGGCTGTGGTGAGTAACACAGCTGTTTTGGAGGAGGAGACCTTAATCGTGGGGCAGCAGCATGAGCGAGTCGATCTTCAAAGGCCACGGATGTGGTGGATGGCCACAATCATGGGCATTCAAGTGCAAAATTGGTCACCTCCCTGTTGATTGTGGGGGTCCTTGCGCGAAATTCCTATGGTCGTTGTGGGGGACCACGGTTGTCTTCTCCTCTGCTGGCCACGGCCATGTTGATGGCCACGACTATGGTATGTTCAATGGGCCACATACATGTTGATGTCTATGGCCGCAGTGAGTTGGGTGCAGGTCCCTATTGATTCTATCGATTCTTCACCATAAAATACACAACTGTGGGGGTATGCCCACGGATGTTTTGGGGTCTGCAGTAGGCAATTAAACTTCATCTTTCATCATCCATGGATTTCTTTGCTTGATGACGATTCTTGGCCATTGGGGGGTGTAGGTTGAGGGAGCTTTGGGACCTTCTTTGGACCCTTCCATGAATGAAGGAACCCTATAACTCCTTCCATCTCTCCCATCCATTCAAAGCATGGTCCAAGTACATGAAAATCGTGCAAAGAATGCCCATAAGTGCATTTGATAGTGAAACACAGATTCGAGGAATTAACTTGCAATCTAACTTGTTTAGATGTGATTAAAGTAAAAAAAAATGGCACAAGATGGAGCCATAAAATAGGGCTACATCACATACAACATAGCATAAGGTACCCTAATGTCTATGGCATCATTGGCATTGTAACATACCAAAATCCACTATGTATCTCTTTGTACTCTTTTTCAATAAGATTTGTGCTTCATTTTCGTCCCTTGTGTCTTTGGTGTTGATTTAGTGGAGTTATGATGGTTATTGGATAAATATTTCCCATATATTCTTAATAAAGGGTTTTATGCACAAATACCTCAATAGAAACCTAAGTAATTGGTATGAGGTGCAAATATCCACTTAAGTAATTAAAATAGTGATGGAATTCATGCTAGAACTTTCTATGACTTTTTAGAATAAGGAAAAGAAAAGAAATTCCAAAATATACATAAGAGATGATAAATGCTATAAATAGGATAAAAGGAGATGATTTGGAATATATTTCCAAAAATCTCAATTAAGTAAACCCACAAGATAATTTGATACACAAATTTTTTTTCTTGGATAAAAAGTTACTTAAGGGCCAAGTATCACCCAATGTGGAAAAATATAAAGATATATAAAAGCCTTTATTAAAGGAAAATAGGAAATAAGCCAAGAAAGAGAAATAAAATATATAATGTTCCCAAATTAATAATCTAGAAATAAAAATGATCCTTTGGGCAAGTTTTCAATTAATTTGGATGATCTTTGGATAATGTGAAAAAGTAGGAGAGACAAAGTGTGTAGAACCTTCATTTTTAGAATTGATTAAATAAATGGCACAAAGATGACCAAATAATAGCAAAATTGTATCCAAGACATTAATTGGGATAAGTGAATAAAATTTGATCTTATTTGGATAATCATAGAGTTATAAATGAAGGAGGAAAGAGAAAATGAGTGTTGAATTATTTATCCTATTCAAAGTCCTCAAAAGGCAAAACTAATTCCATATTCGAATTCTACAACTCAAAATCAGTCATGGTGTCAATTTTTTTTTATTTGAAGATTGTTTTATCCATCAAAAGATGAGAGAGAAATTCATTAAATAATGTACATATCACTTTATTCGAGTTATAATGCAATTAGGAATATAACTGTCACGCGGATAAGGTTAGTTTGCATGTGATCTAATGGCTCATAAGGCTTCGTGGATCGATCAGACAATATAGAGTTTATCTCCTACCTCGGTTCGAATTAGGAAATAGGGAGGGAGTTTTGGACTTTTTGATTTGTGATATCTCTCTCCACACTCAACCAAATCAGGTGATTTTTGGTGCTATGAATTCCTCTTGAGATTCCACATCTATTTATCCTAAAGTTTTTGTGTTTTGGTGAAGATTTGAGAAACCACAAAGTCAGTCGCAACCCACCTCTCACCTCGGGTACCAAAACCCTACCCCATACCTCCTTGCCTATAAATACCTACACCCTAAGCATCTCCATCGCCTTTGCAACTCAATGCACTAGCCAATTCGATTTTTCATCATGGTTTTGACCCTTGATGAGCCATTGAAGAAGCAAAGCATATGGCGCTCCTCTTGTCCTCTTCACACCATCTCTGGTGCAATTAAGGGTACCAATAGGTTCATCTAATCCTTCTCTTTCTTTTGCATATCTACACTATAAGTTTAATCGAGTATTAAGTTCTTGCCCAATTCTCCCAAATGTCAATCGAGTTGCTTCACGATCAGGTCACGCGAGCAAGGAGGAAGATTGCCTCCCATGATTTTATCGTTATGCCCTCGCTTGGTTCTTTTCGCCTTTGTCACGCATGTGGACGTGTTGGTCTTTTGCCATGTGTTGACCGAGCCAACCTAGCTTGGACCGATGCCAACCGGTGGGGTGGGCCACTAATTTGGCACACTGCAATTGGGCAAAGTAGTGGGCCAGGCCCCACTCTCAATCCCTCTCTAGTCTTTTAAATTGAAAATCAATTTTCTAATTTACCTATTGGCCAGACTTAATTAATTCATAACTATTAAATCCTTGGGCCAAAATTAAAAATAAAATATGTTCTAGACTCAAAAAAAGATTATCTATCTAATTAAAATAATTTTGATGCCTAGTTTTGAGTTTTTCAAATGTGTTTTTGAGCATGATTTAATTAACTAAAAATCACTAAAAATAACCCTAAAAGTCCATATCTTAAAAATACATAATATTATATGTTATTTTGATTAGAAAACCCTAATTAAGATAGTGGTGATGTTTTCAGGGCCTAAATCGGTGGTTTGTAGAAAAAGTTGACAACTTTAGGGTTTTGAGTTCTTAATGAATGCATATAATGCTAATACATGAACATGGTTATGATAATAGGACAAGTGGACCCTATTGTTGCTTAGGATTTTGGAAAGTGGTTTCTAGGGCTCTAAGGAGGATGTATGTGCATCTAACACATCAGTTGGGAATATTTATGCCTTAACTTAGTTTTCCATTATGAGGCTTAATTGAACCTTATTCTTCTATTCCTGAAACCCTAATCTGCTTATGCCTCAAATCAGTTGAGATATTACCTTGTTTGGGTTTTAAACCCCACTACCATGCTTGTTGATTCATATGATTATTCTAGCCATAACTACCAATTCTAGCATGTAGATTTATGTTCTATTTAATTTAAAGTAGTGGTACTTATGTAAAACCACCCACAGAGGGCATGTATTAATTCTCCCTGGGGAATGCATTTATTCTCCCCATATTATTATAGGTGATTGTGAATGTCTTATTCTCCCCTCACCTAAGGTTAGAGGTCTTGTAGGTGCCTCAACCCTATTTAGTTAGGTAGACATAATTATCTTACATGCAAAACCCCTTTTTAATATAATTGTTGTTGGCAAGTTTCTTTTGATATAGCCTCATACTCTTGTTATCTTCATATTATGATGAACCCTAGCCTGTTTTACTTGCTTTATTTATTTTGTTATCGTAGATTAGCTTTATAACACATACTTTTTCTTCCTTTTCCCTCTTGTTGGGTGCCTTCCCAACCACCCAGGTGGTGGAGCTGAACAAGGAGAAGATCAAGCTTGAAGGAGGTTTTCTCAAGAGTTGATCTCAAGATTTTGGAAAGGATGACTAGGTTGCTATAGCTAGATTCTATTTCTCTTATATTTTTCTTTTGGGAATCATCATGTAGTGAACAATGAAAGCCATGTGAAGGCTTACTATTTTTATTTCCACTGCTATTGACATTTTATAATGTATCTGGAATCATGCTTATTTATTTGGAATATTATGCAAGCATCCCAAATTCTCTATTTTGTGAAATGTGCGGATGTTTTGTATTTCCTTTAAATTTTAGTAAGGAGGTGATCTCGCCTCTTTACAGTATGGTATCAGATCCTTTAGGTGACTATTAGGGCATAAAGTTGAACCAAGGGTGTCTAGAAAGGATCAGGGTTTCGGGGGCTGGCAATATTTTTCTCCGCGCCACTAGCTTGGTTTACCAGGACTCCCATGCCCATATGATATCGGCCTGGCCTGAGATGATACTAATTACCCAAAATAGTATGCTTTTAGGCAATGGAATTCTAGATATTATTTTCTCGTCTATACTTCTATTCCTTTCTTATCTATGATTATATAGTCCTGGGAACCTAATATGATAAACCTACCTTTCAGGAGAGGTGACTTATTTGACAGCATGAACTAGGAGAAGGAGTCAAACCATAATGACCCCAACACTCATGTGACTCATGTGGTCAACCATACCACTTCGGGTACCCCCGCCATCACATCGGAGCAAGAACTGGCAATGCTACAACAGGTGGCCTCCAACATTAACAAGCCAAGGGAGTTCACCCTCACCGACTTCACAAAGATGCAGCCATCCTACTTCAAGGATGAGAGTGAACCCAACATGGTGGACAAAGATGACAACTGGGTGTTGGCCTTGGATTGGACCTTCAAGGGCATGGTGTGCCCTCCTCACCAAAAGGTTTGGTTCGCAACTTATGTGTTGCATGGGCCGACACACGTATGGTGGAATGGTGTCGCCTGCACTCGGGACACCTCTACCATGGAGTGGGACCATTTTTTGAAGCTCTTCAGGAAGAAGTACATCTGTCCCACTTTCCTAAAAAGGAGGCTGAGTTCTACAGCCTCGGGAAGGGAAGCATGAGTGTGGCTGACTACGTTCAGAGATTTCTACTGCTGGGGCGTTACGCCACCGACCTTGGAGCTGATAGAAGAGCAACTTTGTTTTTGGAGGGCCTAAACTACCATATGGGTCAAAGCCTCGTCCCCCAGCTTCCACTTACTTTACAATAGATGGTGGACAAGGCCTGGCCATCGAGTCCTATCTAGGATTCCAAGCTTCTAGTAATGACTACAACAATAAGAGGAAGAATCAGAACCAGAATGAGAACCACGGATGTGACCGGTGCAATAGGTGCTCTCGCAACCATCCTCCAGGGAGATTCCCTGTTGGTAATGCACCTGCTCAGAAAGATAACTGACCTACCATGAGTGTGGCTAAGTTGGGCACATCCAACCATTTCTGCCCTTGCTTCCAGTAGGTACAAAATAATGCTCAGTAGAATAAGGCCCAGCAGCCGCAACAACTAAGGCAGAATCCGCCTCCACAGAATAACTACAACAACAACTTGAACCTGAGGCATCCGCCTATGGAGAGGAAGAATGGGAGAGTGTTTGATCTCAATGTTGAGGAATAAGGTGAAGACAATGAAGTTATTGAAGGTACCTTTCACCTTAATATGCATACTTTAAAGGCACTGTTTGATTTTGGCTCATCCAATACCTTCATATCTTGTCAGTTTCCTTCTATGTTAGAAATAGAATCTGAGTTTATGGATCATGTGTTAGACATAAAAACCCCTAGTGGTAAGATCTGCTCTTCATACCTCCAAACTCTGACCATGGACCTCTATATATCTAGAATAATGTTTCCCACAGATTTCGTCCTACTTGATATGACCACCTTTGACATCATCCTGGGAATGGATTGGTTGAAGAGGTACAAAGGGGTTTTGTACTGTGAGGAATCCATGGTTAGATTGTTTCATCCTATTGAGGGAAGAATGTATGTCAAAAGTAGGAAGTGAGAGGAGAGACAATTTGTTATTTCCACCATCAAACCTGAAAAGCTTGTCGCGTAAGGGTGTAGAGCTTTTGTAGCTCCTATTGTCCTTGATGCTACACCTGTTGCTCTCGACCACATTGACATGGTGAAGGATTTCTCATACGTCTTTCCCGAGGAGTTACCCAGGTTGCCACCAACTCGCGAGGTGGAGTTCTCCATTGAGCTTGTACCTGGAACTTCACCAATAACGAAGATGTCTTACCGCTTGGCCCCTGCTGAGCTGGCTGAACTAAAGAAGCAGTTTGAAGATCTTCTTGACATGGGCTTCATCTGCAATAGTGTTTTGCCATGGGGAGCCCATGTCATGTTTGTGAAGAAAAAGGATGGATCGATGTGGATCTGTATGGACTACCGCATGCTTAACCAAGTGACAGTAAAGAACCGCTATCCTTTACCTCACGCCGACGACCTGTTCGATCAACTAAAGTCAGCCACCATATTCTCTAAGATGGATCTGTGGAGTGGCTACTACCAGATACGTGTGAAGGATGATGATGTCCCAAAGACGGTGTTCAGAACTTGTTGTGGGAATTATGAATTCATGGTCATGCCTTTTTGTTTGATTAATGCCCCTACTGCCTTCATGGACCTGATGAATCGAGTATTCTACCCATACCTTGACAAGTTTGTGGTGGTGTTTATCGATGACATTTTGGTTTATTCTGAGAAGTTAGAACAACATCGCGAGCATCTACAAATTGTACTCAACACACTATGAGAAAATCAACTCTATGCAAAGTTCTCAAAGTGTGAATTCTGGATAAAGGAAGTTATGTTTCTGGGTTACGTGATTTCTGTCGGACATATAGTTGTTGATCTTGTGAAGGTAGAAGCTATGACAAAGAGGAAGGCTCCAAAGAACCCATTTAAAATCCGTAGTTTCCTTGGATTATCCAGTTACTATCAGAGTTTCTCAAAATCTTCTCTGAATTGACTAAGTTAAAACAAAAGGAGGTCAAGTTCTCATGGACACCTGAATGTGAGAACAGTTTTCAGAAGTTGAAGGAGTGTTTGACTTCTTCTCCCATACTTGATTTGCCTGTTGAAGGCATACCCTATGTCATCTACACTGACGCATCCAAACAAGGCTTAGGGTGTGTCTTGATGCAAGATGGAAATATGATTACCTATGCTTCTCGCCAATTGAAACCTAATGAAGCTAATTGGCTTACGCATGATTTGGATCTTGCTGCTATAGTTCATGCTCTGAAGATCTGGTGACACTATCTTTAAGGTGAAAAGTTTAAAGTGTTCTCCGATCATAAGAACTTGAGATATTTGTTAACTTAGAGGGATCTAAATCTATTACAATGTAGGTGGATGGAATACCTCAAAGAATATGACTTCACCATCACATATCATCTTGGTAAAGCAAAAATTGTAATCGGTGCTTTAAGTCACAAGAAGGATGATGTTTGTGTAGCTCTGAGATGTTCAGTGTGGGAAAACCTCGAACATGTGACTAGTTGGAGACCTCAGCCTATCGATTTAGTGGATGAAGACAAGTTGTGTGTTCATATGGCTAGCTTGACTGTTACACTGACCTGGATATCAGAAGTCATTGTTGCACAGTTGGAAAGTTCTAAGCTGGAAGAGATGAAAGCCTTGACTGAGAAACCGTAATCTAACTTCTCTGTCAGAGTGGATGGTGTTGTCCACTTTAGACAAAGGTCTTGGATTCCCAACATAGGTGATCTGAGACAAAATATTCTGAGTGAAGCTCATGGGTACAAGTACACTATTCATCCTAGCACAACAAAGATGTACAAGGACTTACAACGAAGCATATGGTGGAAGAACATGAAGAATGATATAGCTCTTTTCGTCACGTAGTGCTTGACATGTCAGCATGTCAAGATCGAACATCAACAACTTGGTGGTCTTCTTCATACTCTTGAAATTCCATAATGGAAGTGGGAGAAGATCACAGTGGACTTTTTACTGGTTTCCCAAAGTCCAAGAAAGGTTATGATGTTGTTCGGGTGGTTATCGATTGACTTACAAAATCTGCTCATTTCTTGCCTTTCAAAACCACATATAAAATTGTTGAGATGGCTCATTATATGTGGATTGGATAGTTTGTCTGCATGGTGTTCCTATTGTGATAGTTTCTAATCGATACCCTAAATTCACTTCTCGCTTATGGGGTCAGATTCAGGAAGAGATGGGCATTGACTTGCGTTTCATTACTGCTTACCACCCGCAAATCGATGGTCAGTCTGAGAGAACAGTTCATATGTTGGAGGACTTGCTACGTGCATGTGTGATGGATTGGGGTGGTGCATGGGATCGGTATCTACCATTAGTGGAGTTTTCTTACAACAACAGCTACCAATCCAGTACTGGTATGCCACCTTTTGAAGCACTCTATGGTAGACCTTGTCATTCACCTATGCATTGGGATGATGTTGAAGAACGGTCCCTGGTGAAGACGGATGATATGCAGATGATGCTCAAGAAGGTACAGCTAATAAAAGAAATGGATGAAAGTTGCTCAAGATCGACAAAAGATGTATGCTGATAAAAGGAGGTCTGATGTTAGCTTCCTAGTGGGTGACTATGCATTTCTGAAGATCAAGCATATATGTTCTATTGTGAGATCTAAAGTAAAAGGCAAGTTGAGTCCCTACTATGTTGGACCATTTGAAATCTTAGATAAAGTTGGAGATTGTGCATATCGCTTAGCCTTACCTCCCACTTATGATAAGATTCACAATGTCTTCTATGTCTCTGTGTTGAGGAAGTATGTGAAAGATCCTTCTCATGTACCCACGATTGAGCCTGTGGAGATTCATGAGAATCTGACCTATGAAGAGATACATGTTAAGATCCTTGACTCCCGAGTAAAGTAGTTGAAGAATAAAGAGATAGAGCTGGTGAAGGTTTTATGGAGATATCATGGTTTGGAAGAAACCACTTGGGAGTTGAGAGATGAGATGTTACCTACTCACCCTTCCCTTTTTGTATGAGATTTTGGGGACGAAATCCTTTTTAAGGGGTGGAGCGTCGTAATATACCAAAATCCACTATATATATCTTTGTACTCTTTTTCAATAAGATTTGTCCTTCATTTTCATCCCTTATGTCTTTGGTGTTGATTTAGTGGAATTATCATGGTTATTGGATAAATATTTCCCATATATTATTAATAAAGGGTTTTATGCACAAATACCTCAATAGAAACCTAAGTAATTGGTTTGAGGTGCAAATGTCCACTTAAGTAATAAAAATAGTGATGGAATTCATGCTAGAACTTCCTAGGACTTTTTAGAATATGGAAAAGAAAAGAAATTCCAAAATATAGATAAAGGAGATGATAAATGCTATAAATAGGATAAAAGGAGATAATGTGGAATATATTTCCAAAAATATCAATCAAGTAAACCCACAAGATAATTTGATACACAAATTCATTTTCTTGGATTAAAAGTTACTTAAGGGCCAAGTATCACCCAATGTGGAAAAATATAAAGAAATATAAAAACCTTTATTAAAGGAAGATAGGAAATTAGCCAAGAAAGAGAAATAAAATATCTAATGTTCCCAAATTGGTAAACTAACTCCAAATTCGTAATCTAGGAATAAAAATAAGCCTTTGGGCAAGTTTTCAATTAATTTGGATGATCTTTGGATAATGTGAAAAAGTAGAAGAGAGAAAGTGTGTAGAACCTTCATTTTTAGAATTGATTAAATAAATGGCACAAACATGACCAAATAATAGCAAAATCGCATCCAAGACATTAATTGGGACAATTGGGTGAAATTTCATCATATTTGGATAATCATAGAGTCATAGATGAAGGAGGAAAGAGAAAATGAGCTTTGAATTATTTAACCCATTAAAAGTCCTCAAAAGACAAAACTAATTCCATATTCGATCAATCAGGGTGTCAATTTTTATTACATTTTGAGATTGTTTGAGCCCTCAAAAGAAGAGAGAGAAATTCACTAAATAATGTACATATCACTTTATTCGAGTTATAATGAAATTAGAAATATAAATGTCACACTGATAAGGTTAGTTTGTGCGGGATCTAATGGCTTAGAAGGCTCCGTGGATTGATCGGACGGTAGAGAGTTTATCTCCTACCTCGACCCGAATTAGGAAATAGGGAGGGAGTATTAGAGTTTTTGATTTATGATATCTCTCTCCACACTCAACCAAATCGGGTGATTTTTGGTGCTATGAATTCCTCTTGAGATTATGCACATGTTTATCCCAAAGTTTTCATGTTTTAGTGAAGATTCAAGAAACCCCCAAAGACGGCCACAACCCACCTCTCACCTCAGGTACCAAAACCCTACCCCATACCTCCTTGCCTATAAATACCTACACCCTAAGCATCTCCATCGCCTTTACAACTCAACGCACTAACCAATTCGATTTTTCATCATGGTATTGACCCATGATGAGCCACTGAAGAAGAAGAGCTTGCAGCGCTCCTCACGTCCTCTTTGCACCATCTCTGGCACAATTAAGGGCACCAATAGATTCATCTAATCCTTCTCTTTCTTTTGCATATATGCACTCTAAGTTTAGTCAAGTATTGCATTTTTTCCCAATTATCCCAAACATCAACTGAGCTGATTCACGTTCAGGTCACACGAGCAAGGAGGAAGACTGCCTCCCATGATTTTATCATTATGCCCTCGCTTGGTTCTTTTTGCCTTTGTCCCGCACGTGGACATGTTGGTCTTTTGCCCTGTGTTGACTGAGCCGAGCCAGCTTGGACCGATGCCATCCGGTGGGATGGGCCACTAATTTGGCACACTGCGATTGGGCCAAGTAGTGGGCTCAGCCCCACTCTCGCGGCCTCTTTGGTCTTTTATATTGAAAATCAATTTTCTAATTTTCCTATTGGTCAGACTTAATTAATTCATAACTATTAATTCCTTGGGCCAAATTTAAAAATAAATTATGTTCTAGACTCAGAAAAAGATTATCTATCTAATAAAAATAATTTTAATGCCTAGTTTTGAGTTTTTCAAATATGTGTTTTTTGAAGATGATTTAATTAACTAAAAAACACTAAAAATAACCCTAAAAGTCCATATCTTCAAAATATATAATAGTATATGTTATTTTGATCATAAAACCCTAACTAAGATAGTGGTGATGTTTTTAGGACCTAAATCAGTGGTTTTCAGAAAAAAGTTGATAATTTTAGGGTTTTGAGTTCTTAATGAATGCATATAATGCTAATACATGAACATGGTTATGAGAATAGGACAAGTGGACCCTAATCTTGCTCAAGATTTCAGAAAGTGGTTTCTAGGGCTCTAAAGGGAGGTATGTGCATCTAACACATCAATTGGGAATATGTATGCCTTAACTTAGTTTTCCATTATGAGGCTTAATTGAACCTTATTCTTCTATTCCTAAAACCCTAATTTTCTTATGCCTCAAATCAGTTGAGATATTACCTTGTTTGTGTTTTAAACCCCACTTCCATGCTTGTTGATTTATATGATTATCTTGCCATATCTACCTTTGCTAGCATGTAGATTTATGTTCTATTTAATTTAAAGTAGCGGTACTTATGCACAACCACCCACAGAGGCCATGTATTAATTTTCCCTGGGGAATGTATTTATTCTCCCCATATTATTATAGGTGATTGTGAATGTCTTATTCTCCCCTCACCTAAGGTTAGAGGTCTGGTAGGTGCCTCAACCCTACTTAGTTAGGTAGACATAATTATCTTACATACAAAACCCCTTTTTAATATAATTGTTATTGTTAAATTTCTTTTATAGACTCATACTCTTGTTATCTTCATCTTATGATGAACCCTAGCATGTTTTACTAGCTTTATTTATCTTGTTATCCTAGACTAGCTTTGTAACACATACTTTTTCTTCCTTTTCCCTCTTGTTGGGTGCTTTCCCAACCACCCAAGTGTTGGTGCTGAGCAAGGATAAGATCAAGCTTGAAGGAGGTTTTCTCAGGAGTTGATCTCAAAATTTTGTAAAGGATGACTAGGTTGCTATAGCTAGATCATATTTATCTTATCTTTTTCTTTTGGGAATCATCATGTAGTGAACAATGAAAGCCATGTGAAGGCTTAGTATTTTTATTTCTGCTGTTATTGACATTTTATAATGTATCTGGAATCATGGTTATTTATTTGGAATATTATGCAAGCATCCCAAATTCTCTATTTTTGTGAAATGTGTGGATGTTTTGTATTTCCTTTAAATTTTAGTAAGGAGGTGATCTCGCCTCTTTACAGGCATGTTTCTAGTAAGCATGCATTTCAGTCTTAGGTGCATTTGGAGTGGGTTCCTCTGGTTCTTGTCGTTCAATGACATATAGCTTTCTCTCAATGGTGAGAATACTTTGCAAAGTCCTAAACCATATGTGAAAGTAAAATTCGTTTAGTTTGTCCTACTCAAGGACTGATCCCACTTGTGTCTATTGTTAGATTCTACAAAGAAATTTTGCAACTTTGTCAAAACATTTTTTATTTATTTGATTTGATAAGTCACTGATATTAATTAGGACTTTAATTAATTATATCTCCCACTATTTTGTTCAAACTGATATCCCTCATGTATCAATTTGAAAGATTGTAGTGTAAAATATTCTAGGGAGCCAAAACCCAAAATAATTGAATTATTACCCATCTAACACCAGCGTCCATAACCAATTATTAAGGTAGGCAACATTTCCCAATTGCATCTCATGGAATTCTTGGATAGATGGTATGTGCAACTCCTTCCATAGTCCATCTACGTGTCTCTAGGTGCTTAATCTCATTCAGAAAACCCAGTAAAGACTAACCCAAAAGCCCACATAAATACCATCACACTTCCATGAGATAGACAACACACTACCCTTGGGGTGCCCACACTTATTCGATCAAGCTTTTCATGTGTGTGCCTTATGAAAAGCATCTTAGACTTAATATTGTATTGATATATTTGTATATAAATACATATACATATACATATCCAATCACCACATACCTATTATATGTATCATATGCATGCTATAACCACAGCAAAAACATGCAATATAAAACACACAAGTGATGGTTACGGTCATACTATTGTAATTCATTGGAGCCACAAGGAACTACTACCACCTAGGTTCCACATCATATGCAACATGTTATTGATGAAGATTTGTGCTCGAAACAATATAGGTTGATTGATTCAACACTTGAACTGGTCAGCTCACCTCCTAGATGCTCGGTTGGGCTCTTGAAATGGCCGTTCTAGTCTCATGTTCAACTGATGTCTAGACTCCTCGAGTCGATCGGTTGGTCCACCAGTCGATTAGTTCATCCTCCTCTCACATGTCCTCCACGGTCCTCCAGTCTATCATTTTGTCTCACGAGCCAGTCTATTTGTCTGGTTCAGGACATCTTTCCATGACGAAATATAAATGAAAACTATCCTATTTCTTATTACGTTATAAAAGTGAAAACCGCAAGTTACATTTGAGGGGAAATAGGAAGAGGAGCATTAATTTACATTTAGAAGAAGGAGAGAGGCCTGGTATGCAACATGCACACATAGATCAAGGATTATTATCCATAACCATGCTTTACATCCATTATGAAAACCAACTTTTAAGGTGTTGTGTGTAGATTGCATACATTATATATATGGAGTTTATCTAGTAATTAATTAGATATGCATATTCACTAGTTTAATATTTTCATCGTATGCGATAAAAATAAATTTGATCGCATTGATTTAAATCCAGATACACTATAAATTGATGTGACTCTGATACCACCTTAGGGAAATTGAGGGGATAGATAAGGCAGTAGAAACATAAATTTAAAGCAAGATTCCCCATAACAATAAGATCGCATTAGCAACAATTTATCTAGGAAGGAAAGTAATAAGAGTTATGTCCCGGAGCAAGTCTGACAACAACTCTTGATGTAGCATCTTGCTTCTTCTTCAAGAAGCAACATCCTTCTTCTTTGAAAAGCACTCGAATATTCTTCACCAACTACCTCTTGGTCTGGTACCACGGATGGCTTTTGACGGTGTTCTCCTAGAGGGAAAAATGTCCTCGCCTCTAGGCTAGTCCATGCGGACCACCAGGAACTCCACATTGTGCTATCAGAACCAATGGAAAGGAGTTGTCCCTTTTAAACGTCAACCTGCTAGAGTTGATTCACTCTCCCACAATTGTCTCTCCTTTGCTATCCCTTCTTTTATCAAGTATAACTTGCTCGGGCTTTCTATTGGTTATGACAAGTAGAGAGGATGACAATTGTCAGAGAAATTGTTGTGTTGGGAAGCCCCCAGTACCCCACTATTTTTATGAGAGGCTAGGGTCAGGGTTCTCAATGTATGCGGGAGTCGAAAGGGATGGATTCATGAATTTTCTAGAACCTATGCATGTTGAACCGGTCATTTTGCATAGCTAATTGGTCGATTCATGTACGAACTGGCCGTTTTGTGTAGTTTCCTTTTCTAAATCACATTGGTATTTAATGTATGATTAATGTACAATACGATGTCAGCACAAATCCTTAATCCAATCGAATTAACCATTGAACTGGGTGGTTCGTCCCATAAACCGATCGATTGGGACCTATGAAACGGTCGTTTTACACCTTGTTCAGCCATTGATCAGCAAATGTTGACTCCAATTGACCTAACACTCCAATCGATCAGTTCAGTACTTGAAATGGTCAGTTCAGAGTCCACTCAGTCAACTTTGAACCTCAATAGTTGAATTGAATACCTAAGCACATTTAGTAATCAAATTATACATCATTCATGAGTATACTCCAATTTCAAGTGTATCCTATGTGTGTGATCCTATAGGCCCAGATTTGTGTTGGTACTCAATTTCCATGACCAGTTATGACATCATAAGAAAAGAGTGGCATCTAGAAACACATCATTGCTACCCAAATAATATGGAAATTTGGAGAACAACTTCAACCTAAAATTTGTGATCATTGTTACAGTGATCTTATAGTTCCTTTTTCTCTGATATCTGGACTGAACTCGAGGCATGGAATTGTCATCCTCTCAACATTCAATCCATGTTCCTTGAGCGAGAGAAGGCTATCTGAGATGCATATGAGTTTGCATATCACATATTGAATCACATGAGTATGATTGTACATTCCTCAATCTCACTTATCAAGTGGCATGGATATCAATATCATGCAGGAGGGAAAAATCTCATCTACATCACTCACACTCAATCCCCATGTATCATAGTGTACTAAAGCATCACCTTTTAGTAACCCTTATTCAGGATCACGGTGGATGATATCAAAGTACATGAACGACACCTAATGAATGTAGTGACTTCAGGTTTAAGAACTACAATCACCAATGTCACTATGAGAGTTGATTCCAACTACCATTACATGGTCTCCATGTATCACTCTCATGTTGGGTCTATCTGGGACAATGTTCTCTGAACATGTGTGCTTGACTTGATATCACATATCATGACTAATAAGATTTTGTCATCAGCCAACACACACTCTAGTCTTACGCATTATTGTCATTTATTTTGCTTCCACAATAATACTCGACTAGGGACTTAACAAGAATGTATGTACTCAGAACATTTGTATGATCTCATTGTTCAAGCCATGCACTTGAAGACATACATCATTGAGTAACATCATTTTTTAGACATCTATTATATTTGTGTCATAATATCATGCTGAGACAAACATAATAGATGTAATTACCTTTATTATTATCAAATCAGGTATCTAATGCCACATTCCAATCACCATATGATTGGCTCTCTGGGAATATATACCAATAGTAACTTCTACAGCATCCGCTTCTCGAAGCAGTTTCTCTCATAGCACTCGCAAATGATCCAACTTACTTTTCTTATTTTGTTATCTTTCAATCCCGATGACAACATGAATATAATTACACTAATTTTAAAGTAAAAATAAGCTCACCTTCTACTTGTATGAAATTTATATATCAAAAAGGCCTACAATATTGTGAACTAAAACTACCTTTATAAATTCTTAGAAGGTTTGGGGTTTTGTGAGAGATGGATCCAAATGATTAAACAATGTGTCACTACTATTTCATTTCTATGTTAGTGGAACCTCCAAAGGCTTGTTCAACATCTCTAATAGTCTAAGGTAGGGTGACCCTTTGTCACCCCTTCTCTTCACAATATCTGTGAAAGTCCTAACCAGAATGATTGAGATGAGTATCGAGAGGAAGCACATCAAGACCTACACTATAAGAAAGACCAAGGTACTATCTCATTTGCTTCATTGATGATATCTTGGTATTTCTGGAAGGAAGGAAAATACATCAACAAATCTGACGAACTTGCTCGCTGAATTTTGTAACATATCTAAAATTAAACTCAATGCAAATAAGTCTAATATTTAGTTATTACTTCATGCAATAAGAAGGATGAATTGCTCGGGTTGCAGGTCTAGTAGAAGGTGAATGGCCAACTAAATACTTAGGGTATCCCCTCACTGGTGGGAACATGAGAAGAAAACATTTCCATGAGTATCTAGATAGACATACATATATGTTAAGAAAATGGACAGGATCTAAAATTACGATGGCAGGTCGCTTAGTTCATATAAAGAGTGTTGCTATGGGCATCATTAGGTTTAGGATGACACTTTAGAGTTTCACAAATTCTTTGATCAAAGGAAATAATGATGTTTGATTTCATATGGGGATATGCTATTTACCTGGATAGCTTGGAGAGATTGGCTTACCCATAAAATAAAGGATGTTTGAATCTCCAATTTCTCAGTGATTTAGTTGATTACCAAATGAGGAAGAGGGTCCAAAGACTTCTCCTATGTGAATCCACAAGGGTTTAGTCGATAAATCTGAGGTACCTTTATACACTTCACTAGAAACCTAAACATAGGTAGGGCTACTCGATGAAATGGAGAAGAATGGTGGATGTATGGCCACATATATACACCTATTTCCATACATACATATATATATATATATGTAATGCCCGGGCCTACTGCCCAAGGCTCTAGCAGGGTTTCAGGAATGATGACTGGCCCCACAAACCACTACTAGCCTTAATTGCGCACTTTGTCCATACCGACATGCAAGCCAGGATCAACTTCCCGACTGGTCACCCATCCTAGTACTACTCCAAGTTGAGCACGCTTAACTATGGAGTTCTTTAGTGATGGGCTCCCGGAAAAGGAGGTGCACCTTGGTGATATGGGTAGTCCAATCATTCCTTTTAAGATCAACTTATCTGAGGCCTCAAATCCTGGGATGTTACAATCTTCCCCATTTAGACTCTTGACATCCTCGTCAAGTCTCAACTATATGGCCTCATAATATGACCCCATTTCAGTGTAGACCCACAATGTCCCATGGACACCCAGCTCCCGATCACGGAATATCAGCGTAAGGGTGGCTACGTCAACTGTGGACAGCCCTTTCCTACATGCCTACTGGAGGGGTTATGGCTCTGATACCATTTGTAATGCCCGGGCCCACTGCCCAAGGCTCTAGCTGGGTTTTAGGAATGACAATTGGCCCCACAAACCACCACTAGCCTTAATTGTGCACTTTGTCCACACTGACGCGCAAGCCAGGATCAACTTCCCGACTGGTCACCCATCCTAGTAGTACTCCAAGCTGAGCACACTTAACTATGGAGTTCTTTATTGATGGGCTCCCGGAAAAGGAGGTGCACCTTGGTGATATGGGTAGTCCAATCATTCCTTTTCAGATCAACTTATCTGAGGCCTCAAATCCTGGGATGTTACAATATATATATTATTGTAGTACGAAACTTGGCCAATATGTGATTAAAATTGAAGATATGCAAAAATTATGGCATTTGAATTATACATAATAATATTGTAGAAATAAGAGAATATGTGGACCATATGTGAAACTATTCATGATATGAATACTAGAAACTCCAAACTTCAACCAAGAGAAAAGTAATTCATGATAGGTAGTGGAATCTTCTATTTGTATCATGAAGAATTCAACAATAGATACTATTATACATGCATTCTAATAGTTTATAAATTCGTCCTTCCTTTGACATATCGGGCATTTAATAACCAAGTCCTTCAAAACCCAATATGGCTCACATGTATTCTTAATGATTTTGCGATCATGATTAGTTCTTAGGCATTAAAAGATGACTCAGTTCAGTTATCCCTCAATTTCCAATTAAATTTATACTAATATTACAACATAAAAATCCTAAAAGGATAACCAACATGTTATTTAAAAGATATAAGATCAAGGAGGAGAAATTTAAGGGTTGTAAAGATAAGTTTAATTGGGAGACTATAAATAAAACTGAAGCAATGTTGTGGAAGTAACAACTAAAAATACTAGAGTATAATTGTATTGATAGAAATATTTTATTTCTTATTTTCTCCTTTTATGAAACATGTGTTTTTTTATTTGTATTTTCACATAATAGGAATTGTCCCTCACCTTTAATAAGTAAAAAATTTCCCTCTAAGACTTGGTCTAAAACATAAAATTTTTTATTTGAGCTATTAGTTTCACTTAAGATATGGAGGTCCATCTTTGCTTTTGATTATTTCATAGTCATGAACTTCATTCAAAAATATCTTGGACAAAAATTTACCTTATTTAAGGAATCAGTTCTGCACTCGATGATTGAATTTGATAACTAAAAAACCTTATATGAAAAATAACATCTACAAACATCATGAAAGCACGTTGTACCCCTGTGTTTCCACACATACAATGATGAATCACTTTACATAAGAATGAAACACTCATGTGTAAGTATTCATACGACAAAATCCTAGATAAAATGATCACTTTATATAACAATGAAGTGCTCATGTGTGAGTATGCATGTGATAAAATGATTACACATAGTTTGGTGCATGTTGAATTCTATTGACCTAAGTGTTACACATTATCCATATTTTGATAATATCTTAACCATTCATTCATATGTATATAATATATTTGTTTGAAAATTATTTCAAGAATTAGGTACATGAAAAGGATCAAATCTATCAAGCCCTAGCTTGTTCTAGTACAAGTCAAAAGCAATGAAAATGTACTTTTGTGGAAAACACTCCAAGTCACCTTAGATGATTCTATAATCATTTGTACTGATGATATGACTTGTAACTAAGATGAGAAAAATATTAGGAACCCATAATTTTAACGTTTGATCACTCAAAAGGAATTTTCCAAAATTCATTACAAGTTGTTTGTCGGTCAAGATACAAACTCGACCAATATCTTGATGGATTTTGAGAATTCATTTGTTCAGTTAAGTTCACATTCATAGAACTCGATTGATCCCTACACTCAGAAAAACTGATTTTAAGTGATCAGTTGAGTTTCACCCAAGACAAACTCGGTCGGCGTTCCAAATTGGCTTTGTCGCAAAGTGCAATCAGTTGAGTTGCCTTTATGAAAACTCAACTGACGACACTATACGGAAAATACAAAAAAAGTGACTCTTACTGTTGGAGTGTTGCAATACTCGAAATGATATTAGTTTCAACACCCGAAATGGCTATAAAAAATTTCCTAAGTGTTCCATCCCTCTAGTGGACACCCTGAACTATAAATAGGACCTCTTGGAGTTCATTCCAAGGTTGTTTCTTAATTCTATTCAAGATCCTTTCTATAGTTGAGTGCATCCAGTCCATTTGAGCCCATTTCTCTCTCTTGATTACACTTCAATTCATCCATATGAGTGAGATAGGATCTGTGTGAGAGAGATACTTCATTTTATGCTTGTAAAGCTCTCAAAGATTCTCTTTTTCCAATCCCTTTCTTCAAGATCAAGTTGGTGAAAGCTTCTCCAAGTGAAGGAGAAGGTGCAAGCTTCTTCAAGCTATAGAATAAGGTGCAAAATGCTTCTCTGAGTGAAGGAGCAATACAAGGCTAAAGATCTAAGAGTAGAGTGGGTAAATCTTTCAAGTTGGAAGACTTGTTGCAATGAGAGGATCTCCTTGGCGAAGTGTTCCAGCTGCTTGCAAGAGTGGGTAAAACCTTAGTGAGGTAGAAGACTCTAGATACATATAGGTAAGACCTTGTTTGTAAGGTTATTGCCTCCCTTGACCTCAAAGGGAAGTTGGGTATCCTTGTCCCTGAAAAAGAAGGTCAATTGTATGTATTATAATGGAATATAAGTATACATAGGTTGTAAAATCCTAGGGCATGACCTGTATAGGTAGTGGACTAACTCTCTCCTAGTTTAAATAGTATAACCGCTCTAAATAGCTTGTTCATGTGCTTGTTTTAATCTTTCTCATCCTTGCTATCCATGTTTAGATTGCCATCAAATTCAGTATTTGCAATTGTGTCTAGTTGAAGTAACTTGAAGGTCTAATGAATTTTGGGTAAGTGTTTTTAGCTTTATTCACCTCCCTCTAGAGCCCTTTGATCCAACAAGTGGTATCAGAGCCATGGTATTCTCTGACACATTTCCCACTAGATGAGAAGATGGGCAACTTACTTGGGTCCCTCAACCTAGAGGGAGGCTTCTCCATGAGACCCCCAGTCTTTGACAATACAAAATTCCTCTATTGGAAACAAAGGATGTAGTTCTACCTTCAAGGGAAGAACTATGACATGTGGAAGGTGACGATTCTTCCATACAAGGAGTCAGAGGGTGATGTAGCTACTTGGGATGAAGATACACTCAAGAATGTTCAGTTGAATGCCAAGGAAATAAGCATCATATATGTTGTCCTCACTCCCTCTGAGTTCAACTGGATCTCATATTGGAACACAACCCATGAGATTTGAAACAAGTTGTGTATTACCTATGAAGGTACACAACAAGGGTAAGGTGATAGGTGAGGGTTATGTAGGTGATTCACTATGCATCAAGAATGTTCTTCTTGTGGATGGCCTAAATCAAAATTTAGTAAGTGTCAGTCAACTTTGTGATAATGGTTATCTTGTTCTTTTTACCTCACTTAAATGGTTGCTTCTAGATTCCCTCTCATACAATGTTATATATAAGGGAAATAGAAACGGTAATCTCTATATTATTGTTCTTGACTCTATTAAGCCAATTGTCGGTAGATGTCTTGTTTCCAATTTCAATGATATTTGTTTATGACATTGTAGGATCGGTCATGTAAATATGCATAAATTGAAGAAGTTGAAAAGAAAGGATTTGGTAAAGGGACTTCCTAAATTGGATTTTGAAAAGGATGAGGAATGCCAACCTTGTACCCAAGGAAAGTAAACCAAGTCATCCTTCAAATCCAAAGGAGTGCCTACCACCAAAAGAGTTCTTAAGCTTCTTCACATTGATCTATTTGGACCAACGCATAAGAAATCGCTCTGTGGTAGCAAGTGTTGTCTTGTTATTATCGATGATTTTTCTTGATATACTTGGACCTTATGTATTATTTCAATAGGAAATATTCTTGATGTTTTCTCAACTTTTTGCAAATGAGTTGAAAATGAAGCTTCTTTCTGGATTGTCTCTATCTATAGTGATCGTGGGGGAGAGTTTGAAAATGACTTGTTTGAATAGTTTTGTGATGAATTCGTGTATGCACATAACTTATCTTCACCTCAAACGCCTCAACAAAATGGGGTTGTAGAGAGAAGGAATAGATCACTATAGGAAATGGCTAGGACTATGCTTCTAGAGTATGACACTCCAAAGAAGTTTTGGGCCAAAGTCATTAGTACTTCATGTTTTGTGCAAAACTATGTTTTTACTCATCCATCTTTACAGGAAAACCCCTATGAGCTATGTGTGGTAGAAATCCTTCCATTGATTTCTTTCATGTTTTCAGTTGGCCTTATTTTATTTTAAACATCAAGGATTCCCTCAACAAGTTTGATCTAAATTCTTACAAGGTTTTCTTTCTTTGCTATAGCACTACTAGGAAGGCTTATAGATTATTTAACATTGAATTGTGTAAAGTAGAAGAATCTATTAATGTTAGATTTGTTGAGACTAACCCCTCTATTTGCAAGAATATTTTCAATGATGATGTTGTAGATGAGGTGATCCCTCGCTTGAAAGAGCTCAACATTGTTGATAAAGGGAAGGAGGTGTTAGTTGATGAAGAAGAGAAATAAAAAGAAAATAATGATCCAACCCCCCACTTTGCAATGCATAATCAAAAAGAACTCATTATAGGTGATCCTTTTGTAAGGTTGAGGATGTGGGTTGCATTTAACAAAGAACAAGTTGAGAGTGCCTTTATCTCTCAACCATGGTTGTATAGGCGTCCAGGCAACTAGGCGTTCCAGGGGGACTGCTAAACAGCCTAGGCGCCCAGGCGGAGGCCCACGCATTTTTATAGATTTTTTATTTTAACAGATATATGTAAAAATTTTGAAAAATACCATCCTTACACATATAAATATACATGATAAATATGCAACCATGTGCTAGTAGTAATAGAAGAAAGAAACAAAATCATTGATATGGATTGAATTGTGGAAGTTTTACTTAAACAAAATTTATATAAAATCAGAGTGTTAAACATGTGTAATGTTTATAGCCAAAATAGAACATGGATGAGCATCATAATATCAATCAACATGAATAGAAAAAATTAACTCATAGCCAACGTAAGATCATGAAAAACCATAGAACTGACTAAATCACCACTAGTACATTTTTGGCCTCTAACGTCACTTCCGCTAGCGTCACTTATATTAGAAAGACCGACCTAATAAGCTAAAACCGAAGCAACAAGTCATTATAAAAAATCTGGGTACCGCTTATAGCTATTGGGTCGGTTATGTTAAAGATAATCGACGCTAGAAAAGACCCGCAAAATCATAATTTTTCGCAGCACACATAAACATAGTATCGATTTTATTAGAAAATCGACCCAACATGCTTCCCGCGGAGAAAATTGGTTTTCATTTTGCCTTCGCGCGCTGAGCTATAGGGTCGGTTTTTTAAAATAAGAGACCTAGTAATTGTCACGAAAAACTCGGGCACCGCTTATAGATTTTTGATATAGCTACACAGACTTCTCGGGTCAGTTTTTCTTGATAACCGTCTGCATAGACTGAACTTCTCCGGTCGATTTTTTAAAATAATCGTTTGCATAGCTTCACATGCTGCACAGACTTCTTGGGTCAGTTTTTGAGATAACCGACCCTACATCCCTTCACCGGTGTGACTTTTCGGGTCAGTTACTCTAAATAACCGTCCACGTAGACATGACTTCTCGGGTCGGTTTTGACAATAACCGTCCCTATAGGTGTGGTTGTTTTGGTTCGGGCACCGGTTTTTTCTTGGGTCACTTTTTTTCTAATAACCGTCCCTATATGGGACATGTTGGGTCGGTTTTCTAATATAACCGACCCTAGAAGTCAGAGTCCAAATAAAATTCAAAACACTTTTCCACCACTCTCCACACAGCACTCTCATCCCACAGCTCTCACAACCGTAGCTCTTAGCTCTCACTCCTGCACCTCACCGCCAGACACTTCCCGGAGCTCTCACTCTCGTCGCACCTCTCCCCCACTCTTGTGTCGCACTGCCAATATCTCCAAGCTTTGCCACCGCCACCAAGGTCTCACCCCCTCTCTCCAAAGATGCCCCCGCCGCCGCCAAGGGTCTCGCTGACACTGCCAAGGTCTCGCCGATGCTCTAAAGCTTTGTCGCTGCCACTTCAAAGTTGTCGTTGCCGCCATCTCAACCAATCTCTCCGAGGATTCCCCCGCCGCAGCCAAGCTTTGCCGCCGCCACTCCAAGGTCTCCAACTACTCTCTTCGAGGACGCTTTCGCCGCCGCCAAGGCTTTCGACGCCGCCAAGGTAAGTTCATTCTCCGTTTCAAACTCTCTTCTTTTGACCTAATGTTGGAGTACCATGGTCGTTCTAGATAGCACGGTCTTGGTGGTTGTGCTTTGCACGGCCATGCTTGGTGCCAAGGTCGTTTTGGCCAAAAATTTTAGTTTTTAAAGGTTACAGTTCACCACGGTTGTGGTTAAGGACCACGACCATTTTGAGTATGAAATGGTCAAACTTTTGATTTACTGTTATCTATTATGAAAGAGCATGAATGATGTTTAACTTACTCCCTTCTGTTTATATTTGTCAAGAGCACCTAATTGATTATTCAATTTAGTACATATAATGAATGTTTATCTATGGAAGTACTCTTGATTTGTCAAGAACATGTAACTCATTTTATTTGACTAGTAAACCAACCAATAATAAAAACATGTAATCTTTTATATCTACATTTTATTATCAATCACATATGTAATCATTGTATACAATCTAGAAATACGAGGGGAGACATTGTGTAGTTTCTTATTGACACTTTAGGGTTAATTTATAGATGAGACCATCGATGCATAAATATGACAATAATACATTTATATATAAAATTAGAAACTCGTTCAAAATTTATTCATTAGGAGTAAATTTTGGATAGTCCCTGATATGGGACTATTTTTGGATATTTAATCTTACTTAGGATGTAATTGTGTAATGTATGTTTAGTTTTGAAGAAAATGTTAGTAGTATTTCCTCATTTGTTCTCTGGGTACATATGTGAGTGGTTATTTGCCATTTACATTGATATACTTGGAGAACTAAGGGGAAATGCTGCTGAAATTTTATTGAAAACTAAACATACATTATACAATTACTAGTGAGGTTAAATATTCAAAAATGGGATAGGTGGTACACTTTAGTATAAAAGTAATGAATTTCCTATCAAAAAAACCTTACAACTTATAGTATCAATATTAAATGCTCAGTTTGATAATTAATTTTAATGTGATCTAGAAAATGGATCGAAGTTGGATGTCTATCAAGAACCGTTGCAGTCCAGAGTTTACCAAAGGTGTTGATGAATTTATCAGATTTGCTGAGGAACATAGGAAACTACCTACAGATAGGTTCTATTATCCATGTAGAAATTATGGTAACAATTAGAAAGTTGATATTGTTGAGGAAATTAAGAATCATGTCATATGCAATGGGATCAGACAATGTTGTAATGAATGGTATTGGCATGGAGAGAAACTTAATTATGGATCAGAAAATGTCGATACTAATAGTGGTGACATAGAACATATAGATAATGATGTTAATGTCAATGATGAACCGATTCAGGATGACCCGATTCATGTTGATATGGTTGATGAGATGCTACGTAGCTGTCAGGACAATGTCATTGATCCACCTTCTTTATTTGCAAACATTGTCCATGATGCTGAAAAACCATTATATAAGGGTTGTACTAAGTTCACGAGGTTGAGTGCTGTGATGCGATTATATACTCTTAAAGCTCAAAATTGGTGGAGCGATAAGAGTTTCACTTCATTGTTATCTTTGTTAAAGGGGAACACGCTAGTGCTTTTAAGCATAGGATTCAAGACTTATTATGGGCCTTCAGAATCTAGAAGAGGTCGTACAGTTACACATGACGAGGTTGAAGCATTAGTATCACAGAAAGTGCAACAAATATTGTCTTCATTTCAGCCTATTCAACCTTCTCAACCTCCTCAAACTGTGCGTCTCTCAGATGATGTGGTACAAGCTCATACTCCAATTGTAGAAGGTCGTGGGAGCACTCCCAATGAACCACCACAGCAATCTGCAGTAAGTTTGTTCTATATGTTAATTGATATGATATATATAATATAGTAGGTATCTGGTTTACCGCTTTGTATATAACTTATATTATTTCAACTAGGTTGGTATGAACTGTAAACTTGCAGTTGAGGTTCCAGAGTACAATATTGTGGCAGAGGGTAAGGTATACAACATCGGTGGTACATTGCATTGTCAATCAGTTTCTGATGACATTTGTCGTGTGTCCATCCATCTTGTGTATGACAGAATGGGGGACAAACCACTACCCATACCTTCTTCTGAATATGGTACAGTTGATGAAGCAGAGGGTGCTATGGTGGGATGGCCTAGACACTTGGTTATCATTGACAAGGTATATCTACATGATTTTCATATTTGACTAGCTACATATATGAACTCGTTTAATATAAGTATGTATTTAATTAACAGGGCTAAATACTTCGATGATATTATAGAGTTGTTCCGGTATGATTGGCTAAATACTTTGATATTAGAAGTATGGATAAGGTAAGAATTAATCAATATAGATTACTTGAATATATACATTTTTAGCTTATTTGTAACATATCAAATTTTCACAAATGTTTTACAGCCACTTATATACTGAGATGACAAACTTTGATATAAAGAATGTTGGATTCTTAGTTCCTTCAGTCACTAGTCAAGTGCAGACACAAATGGATGATGTGAATGAGTACTTCAATATTGCATTCAAATATTTTGGTAGTGTGGGAAAGGAAATTATTCTAATTCCTTTTAACGTCCAGTAAGTATTATAATTCAATAGAAATTCCAATATTGACTAAATTATAATTCTAATTTTTGTTTTCAATATAAATTTACTCAGATCTAGGCATTGGGAACTAGTGGTGGTTGTCCCAAAATTGATGACTTTCTATTATCTTGACCCAATGGGAAAAACAACAAGGGGTCACAATCTGAGATTGCCAACTATGGAGTAAGCATAAATTTAGTTTCTATAACATCAATTGTTATGCTTCAACATGATATTTATACTTATAATTTCTATTTTGACAACTATCGTAATCAAATTGATTGATAGGGGCATAAAGGCTTATCGTGAAGGTGGAGGAATAATACCCACAAAATTAAAGACACTAACTTTGAAAAATGTCAAGGTAACTACTTTGACTACTTAGTCGTATATGTACAACTCTTACAGTAATGTATTAATGTAAAATTTTATATGTTAACTCTCTTATAGTCTTATTTCTTTATTTGTACAACTCTATTTGTAGCAGTTTACTAATATTAAGTATAATTCTTTATTTGTAGTGTCCTATACAAAATAATGACTGGGCTTGTGGCTACTACGTAATAAAGTATATGCAAACTATTTTCAAAGAAGCATCACTAGACATTCAGAGTATAGATAAGGTAATCAATAAAGAATAACATCATAAATTTACAAGTGAGATTTGCATCATTTTATAAAATATATATGAGCATGTGCTTTTTTTTGCAGATCTTTACAACTCATCCTTACACACTTGATGGGTTAAATGAATTCCGAGAAGAATGGTCAGATGCTTTTCTTAATGAAGTCACTATAGCATTGGATTGAATTCATAACTTCATTTGTGTATGTAGATTTTAAACTCTATCAAAATTTACTTTTTGTATATGACATTAAATTTAATATCACTTTTAAACTTGCAATCTATCATTGTTGTTAGTATGTGTTATGTGTATGAATGTTAGTATGTGCTATATGTCTCATTTGAATGAATCTATCTTAGACTTGCAAGAATGTTAGTAAGTGTTGTGTATGAAGATGTCTCAACTCAATATATGTGAATAATTGTTGTTATGAATGTGTGGTTTGGAGATTACATCAATTCAAAAAGGATTGGACATAAAAGTTAGCAAATGGCTTTGGAATGCATTTTTGGCTTGCATCATTGCATTTGCAAGTCTATTTATATTGTAGGTTTTGAATTGCGTAAAGCAATTCTATTTTGCAGGTTGTTGTACTGAAGATTTCTGGTTCTGCAGAAATTTTCTTTAAAATAAAAAATGTAACTTCTCGGGTCGGTTATTTAAGAAAACCGTCCCTATAGACTTCTTGGGTCGGCTATATACAAAAATTGACCCAGTAGGTTAATCCCAAAATTCTACAGCTATTTGAAGACTTCTAGGGTCGCTTATGGAGATAAACTGACCCAATAGACACTTCTTGGGTCAGTTATATACAAAAACCAACCCAGTAGGTTCATCCCAAAATTCTACAACTATTTGAAAACTTCTAGGGTCGCATATGGAGAAAAATTGACCCAATAGACACTTCTTGGGTCGGTTATACACAAAAACCGACCCAGTAGGTTCATCCCAAAATTCTACAGCTATTTGAAGACTTCTAGGGTCGCTTATGGAGAAAAACCGACCCAATAGATACTTCTTGGGTCGGTTATATACAAAAACCGACCCAGTCAGTTCATTCCAAAATTCTATAGCTATTTGAAAACTTCTAGGGTCGCTTATGGAGAAAAACTGACCCAATAGACACTTCTTGGGTCGGTTATAAACAAAAACTGACCCAGTAGGTTCATCCCAAAATTCTATAGCTATTTGAAGACTTCTAGGGTCGCTTTTGGAGAAAACACCGACCTAATAGATACTTCTTGGGTCGGTTATATACAAAAACCGACCCAGTAGGTTCATCCCAAGAATCTTGAAAACTTTTAGGGTCGGTTATAAAAACCAGACCCAGCAGGTTCCTTGGTCGGTTTTTGTACTTCTATTGGGTCGGTTTTTGTACCTCTCTTGGGTTGGTTTTTTTACCTCTTTTGGGTCGGTTTTTTACCTCTCTTGGGTCAGTTTTTTTAGCTCTCTTGGGTCGGTTTTTGTTCCCTCTAGGGTCGGTTTGTGTACCTCTCTAGGGTCGGTTTTTCTACCTCTATAGCGTCGCAATATTGTAGCGACGCCCACCTAGGCGTCGCTTGAAAAGTGACGTTGCAGGCTTCAAAAAACTGACGCTGCAGACCAATACTGTACTAGTGCACTCATCATCGCTGAGATATACATCATCATCATTATAATCCTCTATTTCAAAATATTCCTCTTCTTGTTCCTCCTCGGTTTCATCATTGTCATCAAACTTGTCTGATTCATCAAGTGAAACTTCACTAGGAACTTTTTCACTTTGATTACAATACCATTTGTTTCCTTTGCAAGTGGCGCTTTGGCCTTAGAGAGTTTTGTAGCTTTTCTCTACTTTTAATTTTCCCTTGTCATCAACCTTGGGCCGAGTGCTCCCCTCTATGACCTAACAACTTCTTCAGATGCTCCCATTGCCTCATCTACAAGTTTCCAAGTGAGACCATCATGGTCAGGCACTATAGTGTTATCAGGAATCCATGTCATCCATTCACTAGCCCATTGCACATCATCAAGTGCAATGCCATTAAAATCACTTTCAGCATTCTTGTCCCTCATCTTTTGAAAGCGCTCCTCCAATCTACGGTCGTATCGAATGTATACAAGTTTATCCAACCTCTTGCTCAACAACCGATTTTTTCACTTTGTGTATATCTACATTACAAAATATTATGAATTATAATCTATTACAAAAGTGCACAAATTAATTTAATATCCAAATAGCACTTACAAACTCAAATGAGATCCATTTTTTTCTCACAACTAGAGGAGGTGCAGCACAGGCTCAAGGATCATAGAGCCAACTTATTTAAGGAAGAATTCCCTACATCATGTAACTCCCACCAAGACACTGTAAAATACAAAGATATTATAATCAATTATAGTAATGTTATAATCTATATCTATTATACATCAGCAATTACATTATATGTAAATGGATATAGTGGATTATATGGTGACATGGTCCTCCTATGGCATAGAGCAGTTGGGTTCTGGAACAAGCCACAACTATTTTTGTAAGCATCGACATCAAAAGCAACTTTATCAATCAAAGATAAATCATCAATTATTTTCATGAAGCAATTCATGAAAGATATTGGAGCTATGTCAATGGTCTCTTCTATTAATTCACCTTCTTTCACATTATGAAACCACCCATTGGGATTGACGAAGTAAGTTGCATTGTGCAGTACTGAAAAACATCTGATCTTTGTAGTGTTTTTTAATAATGGACACAACAAGGCCATACTTTCTCTCATCGCATCCTAAATTCATCTCAATGTTGTCGATTGTGGTTTGCATTGCTCTACTTATGAATTCCATACATGTCTCAGAATCATAATCAAATAGCCTTAACAATTGCACAAGTGACGTAGTGACTCTCAGATAGCTATCCACCACCTCGTAGAACTTATGTGATAACGTAGTCCTCACAACCTTATCCCCAATAGCTAATTTAGCCCATTTACTTGTTGACCACAATTCAGATAGAAACAAAGTTCCTAAGGCATTCTTGGCATTATGTAAGCTTTGAAGAGTCAGAAAATTTGTAGAAAATTGAGTGAATGAGAATCTAGTCAACTCCTTCCCATATGAAAGTTGGAGATAAGCATGGTGAAGTGTTGTGTGAAGGCAAATGTAAGATGTCGGCTTTCTAGCTTTGTTTATTACTCCTACATATTGCATCAACGTTGCAATGTCCTCCAACATCAGATCTATGCAATGTGCGGTGCATGGTGTCTGGAATAGATGCGGCCACTTTTCCTACAACATCTCGCCAACTAGCTAAAAATTTCAGGCATTATCAGTTATGACCTACGCAACATAAGTAGGCCCAATATTCTCAATGGCCTCATCCAGAGGTTTGAAAAGAAATTCACCTATATGGTTATGTGCAGATACATCAACAAAATACAAGAAAAAAGTTCCAGGAGGTGAATTGACCAAGAAATTCATTGGACTTCTTCCTCGTCGGTCTGACCATCCATCAGACATTAGTATGCAGCCATACTTCTTCCACGCCTCTACATGCCCATCCCACAAGTTTTTAGTCTTTTCGTATAGGGCATCTAACAGATGTGTCCTGAGATCTTGATACTTTGGAGGTTTGAAACCTCTCCTAACATGAACTACCCCCTCAAATGCAATCACATATTGATTGTAGTTGGCAGCATTGAAAGGAAGACCATCCTGGTAGGACCACAATGCTATCTCCTCATCATCTCTAGCTTGGGCTTCTTTCTTGTACATAGAGCCAACATAGTTTTGCTCTTTTCCTGCCTTCCTCTGAGCAATCACCTCACGAGGAAGAGGTGACACATATGCATCCATGGGGCTTCGATCAGTAACCCCTGACATCTTACCAAACATTACAGGCCTAGAACTTGTCTTGGGTGTAGATGCACTTGGTTTTTGCAAAGCAATAGCAAAATCCTCATGTTCACCATCATGGTCCCCACAAGGAAACAAGTGTAGTTTGGCATCTAGGGGTTGAGACTTTTTCCTAGTCGTCTCCATGTAGTCCAGTTTCTCTTTTCAGATAGCAAATGTAGTGTTGTTGCACTTGAATACATTTGAACCCTTCCCTATAAGATGGTCTTTCACCCTCTTGATCCCTCCATTATATATATGGCCACACAGACCACATTACAAAATGTTCTTATCACTCATATCAGGCCAAAAAGAATATTGGCATCCAGGATCATTGGACTTTGCTTTCTTTTTGGATTCTTCATCAAAATGAAATAGTGATTCGGGCCTACATTTCTACTCCAAGTACGAAGGGTACTTCCTGTGACTGGCTCGTCAGACATCCTAAAATTTTAGGCAAAAAAATAGGCAAAGGCTTGATAAAATCAGTAGATGGTTCAAAAATTTCTAAATCATTAAATTAAAAAATACAAAACCATGGATTCATATAAGTAGATGTTAATGCAAATCAATACATGAATAAATACAAATCAGTAAAATAATCAATATAGATCAGTTGTTTAATACATATAAATGTTTACATGATTAAAATTTTCTAAGTCGGAAAATTAAAAAATACAAATCCCTAAATTCATATAAGTCGATGCCCAATGCAAATCAATACATTAAAAAATACAAATCAGCAAAATAATCAATATAGATCAGTTGTTTAATGTATATAAACTAGTACATGATTAAAATAATTCTAAATCAATAAATTAAAAAAAATCCCTAAATTCATATAATTCGATGCCTAATCAAAATCAATATGTTAAAAAATACAAATCAGTAAAATAGTCAACATAGATCAGTTGATTAATGCACATAAATTGGTATGTGATTAAAAACAATCTAAATCCATAAATTAAAAAATACAAATCCATAAATTCATATAAGTCGATGGCTAATGAAAATCAATATATTAAAAATACAAATCAGTAAAATAATTGATATAGATCAGTTGATTCATGCATATAAATCAGTACAAGATTAATTTTTTTCAAAATTTGTAAATTAAAAATAAAATCCCTATTTGGTTGGGGTAGCCTCCAGGGCACGTTGTTGTCTTTTAGTTAGTGTCATGAATTTTTCTTGTAGCTTTTCCATGATCAAGGTAGACAGAGTCAAGGATGTATTGAATAGGCATTGTAAGTGATTTGATACAAGTTGTTGAAGTTGCATGGGGTCTGAAACCCATTCGCCATGCTCGTCCTATAGGCACCTAATGCAGTTAGATTGTCATATTTTATTAACATAGGAGTGATAAAATCTAGTGTTGTTGTCCCCATCTTTGAGTCAGTTAATGTGGCTTTGCTGCTTCCAATCGTCTTCTTCTTTAGGGAAAATGGCTCCAAGATCAAGTTCAAGTTGCTGGTAGGTGAAATCTTGCTCCTCATTATAGCATAGCTCGATATTTCTTTGAAGTCAGGAGATATTTTAGATGATTTTTTGCTAGCTTTTCTATGTTTACGCCTGACAGCTATATCCCGGTCATTGATAGGTTTTTTCACCTGGTGCAAAGCTTCATGGAAATGTGCAGAGGAGTTCCAGTGGCGGTTCAACAACTTCTAAAAGTCTGACTAACCTTGCCATGAGGCTTTCGTCTGGAATCTTCTCTTATGTTTTGAATTGATAGTATTAAGAATGGTAATAGGATTGTGGTCGGAGCCAAATCTTGGAAGCCTTTTCGCATATGAAATTTGGGTAAGATTGAATCCATGATGCATTAGCAAGAGCTCTGGCGATCATTTCATGGAGTAGCCCTTTCTTGTAGGTAAAGGTGTGACATGAACTCCCAATGTCAGATAGGCATGCCTAAATGATAGCATTGTTAAACCTTGCAGCTTCATATAGACTAAATTTTCTGCTACCCATCTTCTCATCTGGATTCAGCATACAATTAAAGTCGTCTAGAGTGATCCATGGCTTGTTGATGGAACTCTCGAGTTGGATTAGATATTCCCAAAGTATAGGCCTACCATCGGGGCTTGAGGACGCATAGATTAAAGTGTAATACACACTACCATTTACACAGCAATGAACATAGTATTTTTGGTTTTAGATGATTTGGATGTCACATTCAGTTTCATTCCAAGGCACCCCCTCTAGAGAAACCATTAGCTTCAACCTTGTGGGATCTCAAGAAACCAATGTCCTTGATAACTTTTTGTGCATTATCGCCAGAGATTTGAGGTTTAGAGATGGAAATAATATTAACCTTATGCTTAAGGATTAGGTTTTTTAGGTAGTGCCTAGCTTTCTTCTTGTCGGCACCCTTAATATTCCAGGTTATTATATTAATCATGGACACATCATGAGATTTCATTTACTTAGGGAAACAGAGTTCCCCTCTTTTTCCTTAAAGCCTTCAATCTACTCCTGGTATTATACAAGTGGTTCTTTTGTGGGCAATTCACACCTAGAGTGGTTTTCTTCTCTTTTTCTTTCCTACCTGTATGAGTTGATTTATTGATCATCTCCTCATTTATCTTGTTGTTTTTGTTATTCCCACTCTCCACTGGATTGCCTATTGTGTAGCTCTTTGGATGGTCTATAGTTTCTCCCAAAGGTTTGTCAATTATAACTTTATTACTTGTCGGGGTTATATCTGTATGGGATAAGGTGGTCTTCTCAGTATTGGCTTTTGTAGGTATGTGGGTAGTAAGTTCTTTGTCTCTGCTAATAGATGTAGAGTTTTTCTTTGTGGACACGTCAAAGTCCTCATTGCAATGTTGCTTCTTATTCCAGACTTTTGGCCCTCGAGTTTCTTTGTGGTTTGTCACATGTTGTTGAGCACTGCTTTCTTCATTTTCCTTGAGTTCCTCACCTTCCTCCCCCTCGAGCATATGGTATCTATTGGCTTGTGGGTGGGTTGTTATTGGATGGGTTTTCCTTCATCATCTCCTTGTTCTTTTGGGGTCTGATTCAAAACATTTCTCACATAGTAGACCTACCACTTTTCCTCATCAAGGACTCATACCCCTTCAAAGTTGCAAGGCCCGATGGTACTGACATTCTCTTCATGAAGAAAATTTGAAAAATTATTAGGAACTCAGTCCTAAAATCCATTAGAAGCATGCTAAATGGGGACCCCATACACTATGTCATAGGCAATTCCAGCATTGTTCTAATTCTAAAAGTAAAGCACCCAGTAAACTGTAATCAACTTAGACTTATTATCTCAACAATGTTTGTTTGAAGCTTGCCTCAAAGGTAGTTGTAGAAAGAGTCAAAAAAATATCCCAGTGGGTGTCACCTACTTAGACAAGATTTATTCTAAGAAGATGCATTTCAGATAACATTTCTCTTGCCCAAGAAATCATCCACAATATGATAAGCCACTCGATTTCTCCATAGATGGTAATCAAAATTGACATTTCTAAAGCCTACGATCACATGTCCTAGGCTTTTATTGAAAATACACTCAACAAAATGTCCTGGGATTTATTGAAAATACACTCAACAAAATGCCCTATCCACCCAACATCAAAGCTTATATATTGAATCTCCTATCTTTAGGCAACACCAGTATTATCCTGAATGGCGAATCACTCCCAGATTACAAAACTTCCAGGGGCTTGAGGCGGGGAGATCCCTTATCACCCTATTTATTTGTGTTGTGTATGGAGCAGCAAACATAGTTAATCAACCAGATCATTGAGAATAATAATTAGAAACATATAAAGCTCTCCCAGAGGGTCCCTCTCATCTCTCACATTAGTCTTACAGACGATATTGTCATCTTTGGAAGAGCTTCTATGGAACAAATTGTGATCGTTAATCATTGCTTCAAAACTTTTGAAGCTACTTCTAGGCAATAAATCCCAATTGATAAATCAAGAATATTCTTCCTTACATCTATTTATCATTCTACCAGAGCCTCTATATGCTCTACCAGTGGCATTCCAAAGACTAATGATCTTGGGAAGTACCTAGGGGTACCACTGTTACACCAAAGAGTCAATGAGATGACCAACTCCTACCTAGCAAGAAGCATGGAGACAACGATAAATGGTTGGGTGGCTAAAACTACGGATCTGCCTTGCAAAGGCTATCCTTGCTTCTCTTCCTACATATGTGATACAAACTGCTAAAATTCTTATCTTTGTATGTGTTAAACTTGATAAAATCATATGAAAGTTTATCTGGGGGGGGGGTTCATAAGACCCGACCTATCTCTCTGGTGTCATGGAGGAAATTCAGTACCAAAATAGAAAATAGAGGCATGGGTATCAAGTCCATGGCCGACTGGAATAAGGCTCTCTTATGGAAAAACTCCTAGAAATATCTAAATAACAATACCTCTCTTTGGGGGGCCAGGCCTCCACTAGAAATGTAGAGGCTTCAGTATCCAAAAAGGTGGTCGAGCAACACCTTTTTGGAGAGCATTGTACTCAGGTATAGACTTTGTGAAAGCAAATTGCACCAAGACCATTAGTAGAAGTGATAGAATGATGGTATGGAGTGACAGTTGGGTTCTAGGGTATCCAAATCTACATGCCTTCATCTTAAAATATATTGAAGAGAACATTCAAGATTTGAAATTCTCCAGCCTCAGAAACCTCAACGGCTCCTAGGATGTTGATTCCTACACATCTACTTACCAAAAGAATGTGTGGATAGTATTATCAACCCGGTTGTCCCGATGGAATATAATGGTGAGGTCATTTGGAGCTGGATGCATGACGAGAGAGGAAAATACACTACGATCTCTGCTTATGGCATCATTCATGAAGACAATATTAATCTAGCAAACGATCTTTGGTCCTCAATTTGGCACTTGCAGACACCTAGAAAAATAAGAGTCTTCATGTGGCTTACTGCCCATGTAGGCATCATGACTAATGTTCATAGGAAGCAACATACTTTCACTGATAATTCCATTTTCCCCAGATGTGCAGTAGAAGAAGAAGACACCTTACATGCCCTTTGGGGTTGTCCTTTTTTCATGGAGTTGTGAACGAAACTAAAATATATGTTCATCCCTACCATGCATAATGTCACTAACATCCAAACATGGTTGAAGTAAAATTTAAATGGGAGCGACGTTTAGAAAGCAAGGTTTGCTACTATTTGTTGGATCATTTGGAGAGTCGGGAACTATACTGTGTTTGAAAATACCAATGTCAGTAGTGAATGACAGTTGGTCTAAGTAAGCACCCTATGCAACGCCATCACTGAAGGTCGATCCAAGAAAGACCAAACCAATGGGAATCCTTCAAATGAGGGCCTCAAATGGCCTAAAGATCTCAGAGGACGAAGAACTATTGTAGTAGATGTTGTTGTTTGTGGAAACAGAGCTGCTACAATGGTTGTATCAATCACTAAAACTAGAAAATGGGATGGGGTGTAGCCAACACCATATGGGTTCAGCAGTCACTAAAGCATAAACGAGCAATACTTCTAGCCTTACAGACCTCCAATGTCAATCATCATGACCCACTCACCATAATATCTGATAGTGCCAATGCAGTTGTATCCATTGAAGGAATGGCCTTGGAGTCTCCTAGCTATCTACCATGGTTAAATCTCATCACGAAAGAGATAGACAAAAGGGATGACGTGCAGATTATAAAATTCTATAGAGAGAACACTGGTCTTGCCGACTCTCTCTCTAAACATCACCTCAAAATTCACCAGGATGACCGTATCTATACGAACCCTGCCCTCAACCTTGTGGGTCAACCTATCCATTTCCCCTTCTGTACGGTAGGAGTCCTACCAAGTTTTCTTTCTCAATAGGCATTGTATATAACCACTAGTTTATCCCTACAAGAGGAGGGTGGGTTGAACAAGACTACCTCCTGACTTTCCCAAAAAAAAATATAGATCCTGAAATTCATATAAGTCGATGCCTAATGCAAATCAATACATTAATAAATACAAATCAATAAAATAATCAATATAGATCAGTTGCTTAATGTATACAAACTGGTACAATTAAATACTTTGTTGGGTATTAGACTATTAGTTGAATCTTGTATCACCAAAACTAAAATTATATTTATTATCTTGCATTGCTAACAAAACAGTAAACATAACTTCTATTTGAAATCAGTAGCATTGCTATTTTAGAGCAGTAGGATCTAGTTTTTTTATAGTTTATATGCAAATTTGATGTTTTATACTTTAAACTTAATACTTTTAAGTTTTAATAGTAAGAATTACTTAAATTGGATTTTTATGAAGAATAGATGCTTGGCACTTGGAAGTATGGAACACGCCTTTGCAAAGGGAAAAGTTCAAAAGATAAGAACAAAAGGGGAGTACTATGATGGCAATAGTAACTTTGAATGTTGCTGCAAAACAAAAAATAAAAAATAGAGACATGACAATTAATACATGTAGAGGATGATGAGGAAGAGGAAGGATGGAGAAGAGTACCTATGATGAGTTGATGGTTGATGTTGGTGTCTTGGTGATGTCGTCGTCTCTTATGTACTGATATGTTTGTCAGTTGATCTATTAACGACCAAATCAGTAGATAATTGTGGTTTTTGTTTTTGGTTGATTAGTTGATGAGCAAAGAGGATGCAAAGGAGGAAAGAAGAGGAAGGAAGATAGGAGGAAGAACCTACCTTTGTTTTCCACCAAAATCCTACTTTCTGACTCTGTTTCTCTGCCAAAACGGAAGTCGTTTGTTGTTGGCCTGTTGTTGAGTTGTTGTTGCCCCATGCCAAAGAAAGAAGGGAGGAAATAGGGTGTTCACAAGAACAAGAAGGAAGAGTCTTCCTAGAGGCTGGAAGATGTGAGGAAGAGGAGAGGAGGGAGATGACATGCCAAACTCCAGTGCACGGGATTCGAGGAGTTGTGCTTGAAAGAGACACCAAAAAAGTGATTTTTGTTTTTACGTGTTTGATGGTGGGTTAGATTAGGGATTGTTATACAGATTTTTAGAGTAGAATTTAAGTTATTACGAGATTTATTCCTAATAGGAATTATATTTAATTTTCATATATCATATAGGAAATTAGGAATTAATATTGATTCATAATGCGCCTATTTAATTGGGCTTGCCGCCTGGGCGGTTCGCCCAGTCTGCTTGGGCAGACGCCTAGGATGTCTGATCCGCCTAGCCTGCCTTGAAATGGTAAGTGCACTTGTGTGTACATGTTTAGCATGCCGTCGGACTGTCTAGCCCGCCTAGGCGCACCAAGGCACCACCTGGGTGGTCACCTGTACAACCCAGTTCTCGACTTGAGCCAAAAGATGTCAAAGAAGCTCTCAAGGATGATGGATGGATCCTTGGCGTACAACAAGAGTTGGAACAGTTTGAGAAAAACAAAATGTGGACTCTTGTGCCAAGACCAAGTGATAGAAAGATCATTGGCACTAAGTGGGTCTACCACAACAAGCTTGATTAAAATAGAAAAGTGGTAAGAAACAAATCAAGGTTAGTTTCCCAAGGATACAACCAACTTGATTTTGATGAAACATATGCACATGTATCTAGACTTGAGTCAATTAGAATGTTGCTTGCCTTTTCTAGTATTAAGAATTTTCTACTATATCCATTGGATGTTTAAAGTGCATTTTTGAATGGTACAATTCAGGAGGAAGTATTTGTTGCTCAACCTCTAGGATTTGAACATGATAAATTTCCTAACCATGTTTATTGTTTACAAAAAAATTCTCTATAGACTCAAGTAAGCACCTAGAGCTTGGTATGAGAAACTAAATAACCTTTTTCTAGACAATGGATATATCATGGGCAAAGTTGATTCTACCTTGTTGATGAAACACTCTTCTAGCAATTTCTTGATTATTCAAATTTATGTTGATGATGTTATCTTTTATGAAACTGGCCTTAATCTTTCCAAGGAACTTAGTGCTCTTATGTAGAGTGAGTTTGAGATGAGTTTTTATAGCCTCAATTTTGATCGTATTAATTGAAATACACTTTTTCAAATAAAAGGAGTTTGAATGGAAAATTGTATGGTTTGTTTTTAAAGAATGGATTCCTTTGTAAAATTTCCCTTGGATGCATGATTTCGTGGTTTATACTATTTTAATACATCCAATAATGATAAAATGGAAAAAAAGATAAAAGAAATCCCATAATATGTAAAAGGAAAAATAAATAAAAGATAATTGTGTGGATATGTGAGAATTATGTAGAGTTCTCTAGAAAGTGGTATGGATGGCCACTATTGTTTGATGATCAGTTCCACAATGCCTTTAATAAGAAAATGAATCAAAATAAAGAAAATAGAAGAGAAAGAAAGAGAAAAACGAATTTTAATTGCATAATATATGCCTTAAAAGAAGATGACTTGTATATGAAGAAAAGACTCTTTTTGTTATAACCTCATTTTTTTCATAATAATGTAATAAGATGTATAATTCTCTTTTAATAATAAATGAAATTAATGGTTGATTTATTTGTTTGAATTTATGGATTTTGTGTGCAATAGCCTTGTTGTTTGCCAAATGGGCTTTGTTGGCCATTAAGCCCAATTGAAAAGAAAAGAGAAATAAAAAGAAAAGGATTTATCTAATAAAAAGAGATATATAAGAAAATGATAAAAATAAGAGAAAAAAGGCAAAGGGATATTTTACAATATGGGATTTCATGCCTTTAGGGTTCCTTGAAGTCCAAGGAATTCAAGATGATAAGATAATGGCAAAGGATAAAGAAATATCAATTGAAATTGGGTTAATTAATGGATAACTTGGATGTGAAGGGAGCACCATTTTTCGTTGTAATTTGGGATATAAATTTAATACTCTATTAGATAATGCTAAGATGGAGTTTCCTCTAAATTTTGAGTGAAAAATATTAATCGAGGAGAGAGAAATGAATTTCCCAAGTTTCCTTGTCAAAATCCCTTTTTTAACTTGATTTTAAGAAAATAGAATCAGGGGAGCAATGTCAGTCGTTGGATGCCCTGCGTGGTCCAAGGGATCACGGATCCAAGGGTGGCTGCTCATCGCCTACCCCAATTCATAGAAGGAAAGGAAGAGGGAAAAGGAATCTGAGTTTCTTACACTCAGTGCTTTAATTCGATGAACTAATGAGTCCATCATCTTCGGGGGATTATTTCGAAGAATCTAGACCCTAATATTGAGTGCTTTCATCGATGAACGGGAGAGTCTCCAAATCACCCTGATACTGTCGCAGACCCTATATATAGGGGAGGGTTATCAGGGGTGCCCGCACATTTAAAACCTACCCTTACATGTTCGGAGAGCAACGACAAGTCTTCCTGTGCGATCAATTCGAGAATTGACCCTGTTCTTCCCTATCTATGATCGACCACCCTCGTCGGAGCGCCGGCAACTAGGGGGTAGTGAAGACGTAACGCGGAGGAGGAATTGACCCCCCAGGAGAGTCAGAAAAGGTAAGACGGAGCTTCTGGGCCATTTGGGTTGTGCGCAGATGGTCGAGGGCTTGGGGTCAACGCGGAGGTTGACTCACAAAAGAGTGCTCGTTGGAGCATGAGGTTGAAGACGATCACTGGGAAAATTACCAAAAGGCCCTCCTGCACCTTCAGTTCAGGTAAGGGAAATGATGTCCTTTGGTTCCTTTAATCACAAGTGAGGCGTGTCTCTATGGACCATTGGATTTCATGTGGTCCACTGGACCACGGATCGGATGGCCAACAATTTTTTAAAAATAACAGATAATCCAAGATCATGTTTTTCCTTGCAAAATTCATAGAAATAAATAGAAAACTCATATAAAGCAACTTGATACATGAAAGTTGATCAGAAAAAGGTGAGGAATAAGATAAAAATAGTTTGAAAGCCTAAATCTATCTCCTTTGGCAAAAGTATATTATTTTTGATGAAAAAGGTATTACTTTTTGGTTAGAAACCCTAATTGATGATAATGTATAGTTTTATAAGTGCAAATAGGTTACTTCGAGTATTGTTAACCTGTTTAATGATAAAGATGAATCTTAACCTATTTTGAAGATGAGATTGCAAGATTTAGGGTTTTAAACCTAATATGATGGTTTATATACTTAGAAACCCTAAATAGGGGTAAAAGGAAAGAAAAGTGCCTTTAATCCGAAATTAGGGTGATATGTTAATAAAAGGTAACCTTAATATATTTCATGCATAGTAGATGAGATAATTAGTGTTTGTGAGTAATTTTATAAAATTAGGGTTTGAAATAGTAAAAATGAAGTGAAACCCTAATTGTAATCGAAACCCTACAAAGGACTAGTAACCCTAGGAAGCAACTAGGCTTAATAGACTTTGATGGCATGCTCAATGATAGGAAAATTGGATGCATATCTCAGGATCATCTTGTGTGCTTGCTTGTTTACTGGATTTCTTGCTTAGTTGGATTATTTCTGCACTCAAGTCAGCCTGATAGGTATGTGGTTAATTATGGTTAATTGCATTAGTTTTCTTAAGGTTTTATGGATGATTAATTGCATTGAATGCAACATATCAGTTTAGATGTTCATACTTGCAAATCATAAAGTCACTATGATTATCGCAATTATGATATAAGTGTGTATTCTCGCACCTACATGCCACCCTGATGGATGATGCAATGAGGTCAAGCCCAAGAGGGAAGACTCGTGGGCACCATGAGTGGTGATGCCAGGCACCAAGGTCGGGATAGAGAAGGTGGACTTTATTGCATGACTAATGGGCACCATGAGAGGTGACCCCAGTCACCAAGCTCAGGATGGAGAAGGTGGCCTTAAGTTAATGGAAAAAGAGAAACCCTAATGGGGGTATTCCAGGGTTAGAGCAAAAATGGTGGAGTTTGACACATTGAAATCGTAAATTGAATTGTTAATTAACTTGATTGTGATAATTAGGTTGTTAGCCATGTGTGATATTTTGATTGTCCCCACATATCAGCATATTGATATATGTTGATCGACGTTTTGATTGTCGGTGTTTTAGGTACAAGTTTGAAAAGGACAAACAGTAAAGTGGCATATTGTGAAATTAAGTATTAAAGTGCAAAGGAGGATTAGTTAGAATAGACTCCAGTTGTGGATAGAAGTAGATATCCAAGTTTTTGAAAAAGGTATGTGAATTTTTGTTTTATTCCATCTTTCAATATAGTTTTGGCAGAATTTATAATTATTATTGATTATTTGTCAAACTATTGATTCTAAAAAATCAAGATAACGGCTCTAACCTTTTGGTCTCCCTTAATTGGGGGTTACTGGGAGGTGGGGTCGTTACATTTGGTATCAGAGCATTGGTTCCTCATTTAATCTTTAGTATTTATTAAATTTTACAAACTCTGTAGAACCCAAGGGAGTTATTAGAGGACTTTCTGATGACTGGGGTGTCTAGAAAAGGATCACGGTCCGGGGGCTGGCAAGATTTTCCTCCGCACCGCTAGTCAGTTTATGAGGACTCTTGGATGCAGTTTGACTGCCTAGCCAATGTCTGAAGTTTTGACTCAAAATAAGATACCTTTAGGACTCTCTCATCTATTTTCATCCCTTCTCAACCCTAATTCAGTTAGGATTATAAGGTTTAGGGTTTTCTCTCTCTTCCTCACCCTCTTGAGGATAGGGTATGCATAATAAGGTTAAGGAATCCTCCATCAAAATTAATGAAAAGCATGTAAATAAGATGTCATGGACATAATCTTAATAGTTTAAGTGTAAACTAAAGATTAGTTGCATGCTTAGGTCATATTGCATGTGTTGTCATGCCCTCAGGAGAGACCTGAGGTTAGACCTTCTTGTATGGAGGATGAGGAGAGAGTTGGTCTGGGAGGTAGAAATCTCAACTAAAGGTAGAGACCTGGCACATCCTCTGAGGATGATGCTAACCCTAACCTTAAGTGGTGGTTAGAGAGAGATGGCATGATGAGTTAGATGTCATGGTCGACCACGTGCGTGGGTTGACATGATTTTGGTTTTGGATACCTATGATAGTGTGAGCCATTTGAGGTTGGCTGACCTAGTACCTTTGGCGACCCAACCCTGGGAAGGGTCGTGCATGTTAGGGTGAAGGATAACTCCTTCATTGATGAGGTTAGTAATGACCCTATAGAAACCCTATGGGCTGATATGAGCATGGCATAGTATGCACCTTGAGTATGTCAGTAGTGCTGGCAGTAGTTCGAAACCCTGGCTGGAAAGGCATGTTGGATAGCTTATGAGCTAAGCATGAATAGCTATGGATAATCTTGAGTGAACATTGGTTTGATCATACGTTTTACCCATGTAGGTGTATGCATGTGAGCTTGATCCACCTTAGAGAGAGAACCTCTAGTGGTAAGGTTGTTTGTAGGGTTATCTCTAGAGAGAGAGAGCAAGACCCGAGCAAGAAGGTTGGAAGCTTAGAGTCCGTGATATGAGGCACCCTGAGAAGTTGGGTATGTTGTGACCTAACTGGATGGTGGTGGTTGCCTTGTGCATAATCCTTGGAGGTTTATGGTATCTTGGTTGCCTTTAGAGGAACCAAGCCCTAGAAGAAGGATGAGGTTTCTAGTAGATGATATAGGTGCTTACCTTCTAAGGATAGGAGAAGAGTTCCTTAGACTCTGAGAAGGTATAGTATCAAGTTGGAAGGCCTCATACCTAGTTGGTTGTCCTTGAGGAGCACTCGACTCTGAGGTATTGTTCAAATGGAAGGATAATAGGATGTGCATGATGTACCTCGTACATGCTTGGTTAGTGGTTAGAATGTTGAACCTACAGTTGAACAGCTCTTGCAGAAAAGTGAACCTAGGGTTCCTAAACCTAAGAGGGGAAGTAGTAGTACCTGGTGCACCTGATTCTTATGATGAGATTTGAGTTTCTATAGACTTGAGCATGGCACTCCTCATGTTTATAGAAAGGGAAACCCCTGAGATTAAGGTATATGTTTGATGAACCCCTCACATATAGGTTGGTGACATGGGCATGTATGATGTTGGTCCAATGTGAATAAATAGAAACAAGTATGACCTATCATGGAGACCTAGCATGGTTTAGTAGGTGGTCTTATTGTTAGCTATATGCCTCAATATCTTGCAAAGGCTAAGCATGCTCATGTGGATGTGAACCCTAGACATAAGGACGTTTGTGACCTTTGTTGCTATCAAGAGATAGTTTCCGCCCATCCTGGGAAAGGACCCTTTTGTAGGGTATGTATCATCTTTTGTTGGGTTTGAGGTAACCTTATGAGGTCTTATAGAATCTTGAGAAGCTAAGTGGAGAGTGCATAGTATAAGAATGAACCTGTAGACCCATTAATGACCATCTTTAAGTGCATGTGGATGTGTTACCATGGAGGTAACCAAATGGGACCTGACTGAGGTAGATAGGTTGCCATGATCCATACGAAAGGATGTAAGACAGAACATGAATGTAGAGAGAGATGATGGAGGCTTGGGTAAGGTTCTAAGTTGCATATGTACTATGTTAGAATCCTAAGTCTATCCTAGGGTCAGGTAGGGATAAGACTGATGGGAGTAGGAGTTGCCTAATTCCCTAGTTGCACATGACCATAGGGTCGGGAGGTAACAGCTATCATTATCTAAGGGGCATGGGTTAGGAGATCGATCACCTTCATGAACTCATGGGACCCAAAGGGAAGATGAGGAGGGCACTCTCTGGATGCACAAGGGAAGAGGGATGATTCCAAAAGTATCAGAACCCTACAGACCTAGAGGAGATGACCAAGGATGGTGTGATGACCCAAGTGGGTTTGAGACCAGTTTCCCATGGAAGTAACCTTGACATCGAGATGTTCATGATATAGAGACATGTGATGCACATTTTAAATTAGATGTGAAGGTGTACTGGTATGTGGGATGTACCATCTCTACTTTTGGAACAGGGAAGAACTTTGTGTTTAGACGGCCGCCAAATGCTTATTTCCTCTTTTTATGGGGGTGAGAGATAGGACAGTACGCATACCATACACCAAAGATAAAGATGATGTCAGTGGAAACGTTGCTATGATGCATGAGGATAGAGATAATAACGTACCCTTTTGGAGTGTACAATATGTAGAGGTTGAACAAACACCAAGAGAACTAAGGTATTCATCTTAGGAGGATGTTTTTATCATGAGCTATGTGGAACTTATGAACTATACAAGGTAGATAACCAAGAGAATGAGCTCTGAGTTTCCTTGATGAAGATAGACTTAGAGTTCGAGATGAGATGATAAGTGTAATACATGAAGGTGTATGTCTTCAACATTACCTAATACATAAGGATGTGAGTTGGTAATGGATACTTTAGTTGAGATGCAGCTGCCTAGTTTACCTAGAGGCTAGAAGAGGTTGTTAGGTTAGCCCTAAGTTTGGAAAAGGAGATTTGTTTGGCTAACACTCATATGTAACAAGATTTATTGATCAAGTTAGTGGTTTTTTAATTAGCCAGCCTAGGCCTTGATGCGATAAAAGGATGTTTGTAGAACCTCAGGTGCACTTCTCTAGAAAAGAAGGTGATGAAACCCTGACTAGAGTGTTCTAGGGTATCTGAGGAATCGACCTTAAGGAATCATGACATACATGATATCATGATTTCAAGTTCACCATACACTATGGTACTACTAAGATAGTATGTTGTAGTAGTACTTTGGATGACTAAGATGAAAAATGTACAAAGTTGCATATGGCTTACCACCATGCATTCTAGGAGGTAAAGAACGAACACCAATAACCCAGTGAGTTGATACAGAGGATAAAGAGTCCCTGAGAAGGAATGGGAGTTCATCACTATAGATGTTGTGGTAAGTCTCCCTGGATCGAGGAAGGTTAGGATGCAATGTGGGTTATGGTAGATCACCTTACCTAGATGACATGGTCTAAGAGAAAGAGAGAGTGTACTGTCAAGGGATAGATCTGGTTGAACTACATATAAGAGAGAGAGATGGTTCAACTACACCATGTTCCGAGTTTAAAGGTTCTTGAGTATGACCTAAAGATTCACTTTCGTGCGATGGGAGTAGGTACATGAAGAACTTGTTGTTAGTACAGCTTATCACCCCTAATTGATGGTTAGCATGATCCAGACTAGAGGGTCTGATGAGAGTGTGTGTGCTCGTTCAGGGTGGTATATGGGGACAGTTCTTGTCCTATGAAAGTTGTGATGATAGCCACCATAGCCAGTATCTGGATTTAAGAAGCTCTGTAAGGGAGATTATGTTGGTCACCGCTTCATGAAGATGATGTCGGTGGAAAGACCTTGTGAAGGTCAGAGAGACCACGGTGAGTGCATATGAAGTCGTTTTGATCATGTGATGGCTGAGAAAGCCCAGGGGTGACATGAGCCATGAGCTGATGTGAAGCAGACTGACATGCAGTTCACTGTGGGAGAATTTGTGTTATGATAATCTGACCCCTTTGAGCTATAGCTGAGAAAGTTGAGTCCCCGATACATGGGTTCATTTGGGATGGATTGGTGTAGATGGTTATGTTTAGCCTTACCCCTCAGGATAACGTGATGTATAATGCGTTCCACGAGTCCGATCTATATCACTATGTGAGGTACCCAAGCCATGTGCTAAGCCATGAACCTATTTAGTTGTGAGAGAAGCTAAAATATCCTGAGTCACCTATGAGAGTACGAGATACCAAGGTGAGAGAGAACTTAGATGTAAGAATATAAGATGATGAAGGTTCTTGGGAAGAACCGTGGAGAGGGTAGAGCTACATGGGAGCCATGATGGACATGAGAAAGTCTTATCCTGAATTGTTTATATGTTTGGTGGAATTTTGAGGGGAAAATTCCTATAAGAGGGGAAGGATTTTATAACCTCATTTCTTTTCTAAATAATGTAATAAGATGTATAATTCTCTTTTAATGATAAATGAAATCAATTGTTGATTTATTTGTTTGAATTGATGTATTTTGTGTGCAATAGCCTTGTTGTTTTCCAAATGGGCTTTGTTGCCCATTAAGCCCAATTGAAAAGAAAAGAGAAATAAAAAGAAAAGGATTTGTCTAATAAAAATAGATATATAAGAAAAGGATAAAAATAAGAGGAAAAAGGAAAAGGGATATTTCCCAATATGGGATTGTGTGACTTTAGGGTTCCTTGAAGTCCAAGGAATTTAAGATGATAAGATAATGGCAAAGGAAAAAGAAATATCAATTGAAATTGGTCTAAATTAATGGATAACTTGGATGTGAAGGGAACACCCTTTTTCATTGAAATTTGGGTTTCAAATTTTATACTCGATTAGATAATGCCAAGATGGAGTTTCCTCTAAATTTTTAGTGAAAAATATTAATCTAGGAGAGAGAAATTAATTTCCAAAGTTTCCTTGTTAAAATGTCCTTTTTAACTTGATTTTAAGAAAATAGAATCAGGGGAGCAATGCCAGCCGTTGGATGCCCCGCATGGTCCAGGGGATCACGGATCCAAGGGCGGCTACTCATCACCTACCCCGATTCATAGAAGGAAAGAGAGAGGGAAAGGGAATCTGAGTTTCTTGCATTTGGTGCTTTAATTCGATGAAATGATGAGTCCATCATCTTTGGGGGATTATTCCGAAGAATCTAGACCATAAATATTCAGTGCTTTTGTCAATGAACGGGAGAGTCCCCAAATCACCCTGACACTGCCGCAGACCCTATATATAGGGTAGGGTACTCATGGGTGCCTGCACATTTAAAACCTACCCTTATGTGTTCATAGAGCAATGACAAGTCTTCCTATGTAATCAATTCGAGAATCGACCCTGTTCTTACCTATCTACGATCGGCCACCCTCGTCGGAGCACCAACGACTAGGGGGTAACTAAGACACAACGCAGAGGAGGAATTGACCCCCCAGGAGAGTCTGTGAAGGTAAGACGGAGCTTCTGGGCCATTTGGGTGGTGTGTAGATGGTCGAGGGCTCAGGGTCAACACGGAGGTTGACTCACGGAAGAGTGTTGGCTGGAGCGTGAGGTTGAAGACGATCGCCAGGAAAATTACCAAAAGGCCCTCCCGCACCTTCAGTTCAGGTAAGGGCAATGATGTCATTTGGTTCCTTTAATCGCAAGTGAGGTGTGTCTCTGTAGACCATTGGATTTTGTGCGGTCCACTGGACCGCGGATCGGATGGCCAACAATTTTTTAAAAATAACAGATAATCCAAGATCATGTTTTTCCTTGCAAAATGTGTAGAAATAAATAGAAAACTCATATGAAGAAACTTAATACATGAAAGTTGATCAGAAAAAGGCAAGGAATAAGATAAAAATAGTTTGAAAGCATAAATCCATATCCTTTGGAAAAAGTATATTATTTGATGAATTAGATATTAATTTTTGGTTAGAAACCCTAATTGATGATAATGATAGTTTTATAAGTCCAAATAGGTTAATTCGAGTATTGTTAACCTGTTTAATGATAAAGATGAATCTTAACCTATTTTGAAGATGAAATTGCAAGATTTAGGGTTTTAAACCTAATATGATGGTTAATATACTTAGAAACCCTAAATAGGGGAAAAAGGAAAGAAAAGTGCCTTTAATCCGAAATTAGGGTGATATGTTGTTAAAAGGTAACCTTAATATCTTTCATGCAGAGTAGATGAGATAATTAGGGTTTGTGAGTAATTTTATATTATTAGGGTTTAAAATAGTAAAAATGAAGTGAAACCCTAATTGTAATCGAAACCCTAAAAAGGACTAGTAACCCTAGGAAGCAACTATGCTTAATAGACTTTGATGGCATGATCAATGATAGGAAAATTGGATGCATATTTTAGGATCATCGTGTGTGCTTGCTTGTTTACTAGATTTTTTGCTTAGTTGGATTATTTCTGCACTCAAGTCAGCCTGACAGGTACGTGGTTAATTATGGTTAATCGCATTAGTTTCCCAAAGGTTTTTCGAATGATTAATCGCATTGAATGCAACCTATCAGTTTGAATGTTCATACTTGCAAATCATAAAGTCACTATGATTATCACAATTATGGTATACGTGTGTATTCTCACACCTACATGTCACCCTGATGGATGATGCAATGAGTTCAAGCCCAAGAGGGAAGACCCATGGGCACCATGAGTGGTGACCCCAGGCACCAAGCTCAGGATAGAGAAGGTGGCCTTTATTGCATGACTAATGGGCACCATGAGAGGTGACCCCCGGCACCAAGCTCAGGATGGAGAAGGTGGCCTTAAGTCAATGGTAAAAGAGAAACCGTAATGGGGGTATTCCATGGTTAGGGCAAAAGCGGTGGAGTTTGACACATTGAAATCATAAATTGAATTGTTAATTAACTTGATTGTGATAATTAGGTTGTTAGCCTTATGTGTGATATTTTGATTGTCCCACATATCGGCATATTCATATATGTTGACCGACATTTTGTTTGTCGGCATTTTAGGTACAAGTTTGAAAAGGACAAACAGTGAAGTGGCATATTGTGAAATTAAGTATTAAAGTGGAAAGAAGGATTAGTTAGAATAGACTCCGGTTGTGGATAGAAGTAGATATCCAAGTTTTTGAAAAAGGTATGCAAAGTTTTGGTTTATTCCAGCTTTCAGTATAGTTTTGGTAGAATTTTATAATTATTATTGATTATTTTTCGAACCATTGATCCTGAAAAATCAGGATAATGGCTCTGACCTTTTGGTCTCCCTTAAATGGGGGTTACCGGGAGGCGGGGTCATTACACTTTTATTTTTTATTTTTGGATCTAATCTTTGCACACACGTAACCTAAGTCATTAGAGAGTTTCCCTTCAAACTTGGGATAAAAAGGATGTGCGGTTTGAGAGGTATGGATTTTTGAAAATCCCTAAAGTGAGAGGAATATCATTAAATGTCAGGATTTTGAATCAAATTAGAATTTCTTTATATAAACTTTTAATAGGTGTGTGTGATGTGGATCATTGGATCTGAGATCCAATGGAACGCGGTCATGTCCTACGTACATCCGAATAAGGAAATAGAGAATAGTAGATACATCCTTCCAAACTAATTTTCTCTCCACCTAGTGGATGTGCACACCTAGAAACTTGCCCAATGGGTTGGTGGCGAGAAACCCCACTAATCAATCCTAAGTTTTCTTAGGGTTTTGGGGGCCCTAGAAGCTTCGTCTGATTCCACAATGGCAAGGAGCTGACTCGAGGAACCCCACCTATAAAAGGAGGACCTAAGACCCTATATGAAGGCACTAATACCCTCACAAGAACACATACAACTCCTGAGTCTCAACTTTACCCTCAATTCCTCCTCTGACCTCTGTTCTGGCCTCCATCATCTTCCTTGGACCTTGCCAGATATCAGCTAGCCCTCACAGCTTCTCTGACCTCTCCTCGGCCAATTGACACCTAGGGCGAGTTCGATTAGGTGAGGTAGTGTTTCATGCACCTTCACCTACTGGTCCTAGGCCCCGACACCTAGAGTCAATGTCGGAGGTTGACCCAGTTCGTTGGCCCTATTTGCAAGCAAGCTGATGAATAAGGGAGACGACCCTCTGTGAAATGTCCTTCCTCCCCTTACCTTCTGTGTGATAAGGTAAGGGGCACTCTGGTCTTGTTCTAAGTTTTTAGTTCAATCCACCTTGTTGCCATGCGAGTGTGGGTGCCTCGTGGCACAGGCCTATTGGCTCAGCATGGCCTCGCTGCTGTGGCCAAAAATAGATTAAGTAATTAGGTGGCATTTTCTCATTGGTCTAAAAGTGATTTATTTGAAAAAATCATAACTAACTATAGGGTTATCCAATGGGAACATGTAATATATGGATTTTGATGAGAAAATATGTAGAATCCATTTTAAATGAATTTGAGACTGAAATATGCTTGTATCTCGAAAAGTATGTAAAGGTGCTATCTTTAATGGTTTTAATTAATTTATAAACCTAAATTTTGAATATTAATGAATCTAATGATATTTCCAGGCTATTATGAGCAAAGTTTAGCCTTTTGACATGAAAAGGATTGATTAGATCTAATTGGATGATATTTGTTCATAATTTGCTTAATTAGGGTTCCATGATTATAAAAGTGCATTAATGGACTTGAAAACCCTAATTTGAATATTTATGAGGTTGAGTGGATTTAAATATGGAAAACAACCAAGAAGGCATGAAAATGATGCTCTTGAACTAATTTGTGGATAAAGACCCTTAATTTGGATAATTTGAGTAATTAGGGTTTTTATGAGTAGAAAAATGCTTTTAGGGTTTGTTGACCTAAAAAGGGTATTGGAAAGTAAAACCAAGAAACCCTAAGAAAACCTTAATAAGGATTATAAACCCTAGAATGGAATCCCAAATCAATAAAAGATGTTTGTATGTGATTATAACAATTAGGTATTATAAATACTTTTCAGGATCAAGTTGTGTGATTTATTGCTTGGCTTGGGTGATTGGAATTCTTGATAGGATTAGCTATCTTGCTTGATTTTGAGACTGCCAAATCAAGTATGTGGTTACTTATGGCTAATCGCACTAGTTTCATGAAGATTTCTAAGCTTTTATCAATTGCTTGAAATTAAATTCTTGAATGAACTTAATTCCTATAATCTATAAAGTGACTATGACAATCATCTTATAAATCTTATAACTTGCTCAAATCGGCATATCACCTCTGGGAATTATGAATGAAAAGATGATTAAATTCATGGTGATGACTAAATAACCAAGCCCCAAGTTGGGAAGGTCATAAGTGGTCAAGCCCCATGTTGGGAATACCTAATGGCGCCTATCTTTAGATTGAGAAGTGGCCAATGAGGTGACTAGATCCAAATTCATAGGTATCCTAATGTCCGCTCAAAGACAAAACCCTAAGAGAGGGTATACTAGAGATTGGGTAAAAATAGTTGAGAAGTTATGAAGAAAATGTAAATTTTGTTTTTTAACAAAAATTGTTGTGGTTATGGTGTTACAATTATATGTAAACTTTTTGTTTCCCCCATATACCAGTATAATTCATTATACTGACTGACTTTTTTTGTCGGCTTTTTTGGGTAATATGAAGTTACATCTACAAGCTTAATGGAAAGTGGATGTTCAATAAAAGGTGACATTAGAAAAGAACAAGGCTAAATAATGTTTGGAGGAATATAGCTAGATAGCTCTCTCCTTGAATAACATTCTGAAATCCTGTTTTTGAAAGGTATGTGAAAAGAAAAGAAATTATATCCTTCTTTAAGCTTAGTTGTGGTAGAATTTATTAATTATTTTTTATTATTTACAAAACCATATAATCTTGTTTGGGATAATGGCTCTAGCTTCTTGGTATTCCTTAATTGGGGGTTTCTGGGAGGTAGGGTCATTATATTTGGTATCAGAGCGGGTTTTCCATATAATCTCTAATAATTATTAAATTTTACAAATTCTTTAGAGCCCAAAGGGAGTTATTAGTGAATATTTCAAAGATGGAGGTGTCTAGAAAATGATCATGATCTGGGGGCTAGCAAGATTTTCCTCCATCCCTCTAGTCAATTTACAAGGACTCCCAGAATCTGTGTGACTATCTGGACAAAATTTGAAGATTTGACTCGAAATAAGATAAATCTAGGCATTCTTATCTACTTTCATCTCTTATTTATCCTCTTCAGCTGGAAAAAGTTTAATTTCTTATGGTTTTCTCTCTCTCAACCTCCTCCTAAGTTTTGGGGTTAAGAGTCTTAAGGATTAGGAAATCTTCCACAAACAATAAAAATCATGTAAGCAATATGTCATGGACATAAGTTTTAATGGTATAAACTTAGACTGAGTTTAATTACATGCTTATGTGTAGAAACATGGCCCATACCAAGACCGTTGCCATCCCCATTGACACCCCTTAGGAAATCGCTGAGGTTAGTCTCTCTCACAGGAAGAGGAGGTCTCTAGAGAAAAGGAGGAAGGCTATGGAGGAAGAAGCCTTCAGAAAAAGGAAGAGACCTGATGAATCCTCTGAGGATGATGCAGACCCAAAACTCATTCCCTTTGACAACCTAAACAAAAAGAATGACCAGAAGAGGGATTCGATGGTGAAGACAAGCTCAAGGTCGACCATGCAACTAATTTTGGACCAACTGTAGTAGTCCATGCTCTTGATGCCCTCTAGATGGAATAGTAGAAGAAGCTGACTGAGGCCATTAGTGCCTTGGCCCTCAAGCACATAGCCATAGGTGAAGATGGTGAGCCACTGCCAGTTCATCCATGACTTGGAGACATCATTTGGACTTCGTGAACTGAAACATTGAGCAATTCTGGGGAGAAGACAAGACTGAGGTGATCAAAAAAGTTGATTCGTGGATGCTAGCAGTCGAGAATGGTTTCTGCATGCTAGAAGTGCAGCCAAACAAGAAGGTTTTATTTGCTACTCACCGCTTAGAAAGAGCAACTAAGATCTGGTGGGAGAACCACATCATAGAACAAAACCTGAATGAAGACATGATGGCCTGGACTGATTTTAGGACCATCTTCTCAGCCAGATTTATCCCAATCTTAGCCAAGAAATAAAAGGAAAGAGAATTCACCAACCTTATCCAAGGTAACCTATTAGTCGTAGACTTAGGCTGCAAGTTCTGCATCCAGGAGCGGTTCGGATACCTACTGATTGAGGAAAGACGGGTGGACCATTTTTTAGAGCATCTACATCCTGTCATCAAACCTCATGTGATGGAGAGCAAACCAACAAACGTCAATTATGCCTACATCACCGCACTAGATATGGATAAGATGTTGATGCATGCACCGAACCCACCAAAGGGGTATGTGGGTTATATTAAAGGTACTTCTGCCCCAAGGAATGACCATAAGAAAGGGCAAGGATGCAACCATGCCAAAGGAAAACGTGGAGGTAAAGGGAAGACTCACAACAATAACCATCACCCGAGGTGCCACAACTATGGAAGGTCACACCCAGGCAAGTGTCACTTCGACAATAATGTGTGTTTCTTTTGCCAACAAGAGGGACACTTCCAATCCAATTGTCCTATACCTGACCAGAGATGTCTATCCCTATAGAATCCCAACCTATAGCATCCCAGTTGGTAGTTGTAGCCCCACCTACTGGAGAGAGAAGGCAAGCTCGAGTGTTCACCATCCATAATGAAGAGGCTCAAGATAATGCTAATCAGTTGATAGAGGGTAATAACCCTTAGACTTTTATTTCGTGTTTTAAGCTAAGCATGTAGTAGTCTTACATGTTATGAAAAACAATGTAGGCATGCTTGAGATTATGGGAAAGAATGTAAAAGCTCTTTTTCACTCTGGTTCTACTAATAATTTCAATTCGAGAAATCATGCAACTATGCTTTGTTTGGACATCAAGGATTTAGGATTTTTGGATGTCACAACCCAAGTGTTTGGATCTTTACATCTCTTTTGAAAACCCCAATTATACCGGTTAAGTATATGAGAAACGAGCTTCCTACATGTTTTATCCTCCTTGACATGAATGACTTTGATGTGATCACTGGTATGGATTGGCTCTATGTGTATAGGACAAAGATCGACTATAGGGAAAAGAAGATAAGAATAGAAAGACTAGGTCATTCATCATTCACCATTAGAGGTAGGAAGGATGCTACTACCAGCCTGTATGTGTGATCCTTGAAGGTAGAATGGATGATAGACAAGGTTCGCCAAGCTTTTTCTAGAAGTAGTTAGCAAGACAGAGCCTAAGGTGCAACCCCTAGAGGAAATAGAGGTAGTCAGGGACTATGCAGATGTGTTCCTAGATGATTTGCATGGGATTCCTCTCGAGAGAGAGGTAGACTTTTTGATAGAACTTGATCTCGAGACAAACCCTATTTCCAGGGCACCTTACAGGATGGCCCCCACTTAGTTTCTTGAGCTAAAAAAGTAATTGTAGGAATTGCTAGACAAAGGTTTTATCTGACCTAGCACATCACCATGGGGATCACCAGTCCTCTTTGTGAAGAATAAGGATGGATCGCTCAAATGTGCATAGACTATATAATGATCAACCAGGATACCATTAATAATAAGTATCATTTACCCCATATAGATGACTTGTTTGACCAGCTTAAGTTTGCTCGAATATTTTCAAAGATTGATCTAAGGTTCGTGTATCACAAGTTGTGTAAAGAGCGAGGACATCCCAAAAACCACTTTACGAACCTGTTATGGCCACTATGAGTTTGTGGTTATGCCTTTTGGGTTATCCAATGCCCCGAGTGTGTTTATGAATCTCATGAACAGTGTGTTCTAACCTTTTCCTAGACTCGTTTGTCATAGTGTTCATAAATGACATCCTAGTTTACTCCAATGACTTAGAACAACATTGTGACCACTTGGGTAGAGTCCTTGATATTCTGAGAAAGCAAAAGTTCTATGGGAAATTCTCAAAGTGTGAGTTTTGGATAGATTGTGTCATCCTATCTGAAGGGACCATCTCAGAAGATCCTACTAAAGTGCCAGTCGTATGAGATTGGCCAGCATTGAAGAACCTTTTTGAGATTCATAGCTTCCTGGGTTTTGTCAGATATTATCGATGCTTCATAAAAGATTTCTCAAAGACTATTTTGCCACTCACCAAGCTTACCCAGAAGGACGAGAAGTTTGTTTGGTCATACTTGTGTGAAGCTCAATTCCTCAATTTGAAGAAAAAGTTATGTTGATTCTACCATCAGGTAATGAAGGTTTTATTATCTTCACCGACGCATCGAAGATGGGGCTTGGATGCATGCTAGAGCAAAACATGTATGTTATTGCTTATGCCTCCATACCAATGTTTTCAAAACCGAACCGGTGGTCTGATCGGTGTTAACTCGAACTGGATTGAGTCAGGTTCAACCTAAGTGGTTGAACCGGTTGGACTAGAAATGACGTCAGTATGATATCAAAAAAAACTTGAACATGAAAAACTGAACTGGTCACCACAGTATAAGGCAGATAGTGTTCGGACCGATCGAACCGGTTACATCAGGCACACTATATATACATATACATATGTGTATATTCATACATACATATATATGTGTGTGTGTGTGTCTATATATATATATATATATATATATATATATATATATATATCATTATATATGAACATGTGTATATTATATAAATAAATATATATACATATATGTATATGTATATATGTATATGCATATACGTATATATATATATATATATATATATATATATATATATACATATATGTGTGTGTGTGAGTGTATATATATATATATATATCATTATATATGTACATGTGTATATTATATAAATAAATATATATACATATATGCATATATGTATCTATGTATATATATATATATATGTATGTATCGCTACGTATATATGTATATGTGTATATACATATATGTATATATGTATATATATATATATGTGTGTGTGTGTATATATATGTATGTATGTATGTATATATATACATATATATGTATATATATATACTACCTTCTATGTATACACACATATATACATATATGTATATACATATATTTGTATTATACCTTCTATTTTTTTCTTCTATTTGAACCACTGGTTCGGTACGGTTCGGTCTGCGATCAACTGGTCAGACCAGTCGGACCGTGTTTTTGACCGATTGCACCAAAAAATACATAATCGGTTTTTTTACTTATGGACCGGTCTGCCACCGGTTTACCAGTCTGACAGGTCAGATCAGTCGGTCTGGTTCAGTTTTAAAATCATTGCTCAAGATAGCTCAAGCTTAATGAAATGAACCACCCAACACATGATTTAGAACTGGTTGAGATTATACATGCTCTAAAGATTTGGCGACACTATCTTTATGGAGCCAATTTTGAAATCCTCATCGATCATAAAAGCTTGAAGTACCTCTTGACTCAGAAGGACGTAAACTTGAGACAAAGATTATGGATGGAGTATATGAAAGACTATGTTTTTACCATCGCCTATCACCCTGGGAAAGATAATGGTGTAGCAGATACTCTTAGTCAGAAAAAGCTCAGGTATGCAGCTGTCTTGTCTAGCTAGTGGAGAGAACTGAAAGTTTTTCTAGGTAGACTCCACAATCATCAAAAGACTAGATCCATGTGGCTAACATCCAAATAAAATCAGACTTGTTGACCGAGTTGGTAGTTTCCCAGTCAATCCAAATCTTGACCAGATGAAAGGTTTGTTAGAGAAACCTCAAGCACATCTCTCAATGGGAGTAGATGGTGGAATCCACTACAAGATTCATATTTAGGTTCCTAAAAATTCTCCCTTGAAGAATCATATCTTGTAAGAAGCTCATGGTTCTAAGTATACAATACACCCTGGCACTACCAAGATGTTTAAGGACTTGCAATGGTACTTTTGGTAACCTAGGATGAAGAGAGACATAGAGGCATATGTGGCCAGTTGTCTCATGTGCCAAATGGAAAAGGTTGGACACCAGCGACCCAGTGGACTGCTACAGTCGGTTGAAATTTGTGAGTGGAAATGAGAATAGATCATCATGGACTTTGTGGTGGGTCTCCCCAAGACCAAGAAAGGACATGATGCAATATGGGTTATGGTAGATCGCCTTACCAAGTTGGCGCATTTCCTTGCATTAAAGATGACTGCCAAAGTAATAGATCTAGCTGAACTTTATATCAGAGAGATAGTACGACTACATTGTTGTAACATCCCAGGATTTGAGGCCTCGGATAAGTTGATCTTAAAAGGAATGATTGGACTACCCATATCACCAAGGTGCACCTCCTTTTCCGGGAGCCCATCACTAAAGAACTCCATAGTTAAGCGTGCTCAGCTTGGAGTAGTACTAGGATGGGTGACCAGTCGGGAAGTTGATCCTGGCTTGCGCGTTAGTGGGACAAAGTGCACAGTTAAGGCTAGTGGTGGTTTGTGGGGCCAGTCATCATTCCTGAAACTCTACTAGAGCCTTGGGCAGTGGGCCCAGGCGTTACAATTGTGTTCTGAGTTTGACTATTTTTGTTCGTGACCCAAAGTTCACTTCCAAGTTGTGGAAGCAAGTGCAATAAGAACTCAGCAATAGACTAAAGTTTAGCATAGATTATCACCCTTAGACTAATGGATAGACAAAAAGAACAATCTAGACATTAGAGGATCTGTTGAGAGCTAGTGTGCTCGATTAGGGTGGATCATGAGAGTAGTATGTGCCCTTACTGAGTTTGCTTAAAGTAACAACTACCAAGCCAGTATTGGGATGCCTCCATACAAAGCTCTTTAAGGGAGGCCGTGTCAGTCACCACTTCACTGGGATGATGTTGGTGAAAGGACTGGGTCAGAGGAATTATAGTTATATGTTGATAAAGTTGCTTTGATCAAGAAAAGGATAAAGAGATCCCAAGATCGACAAGATGACTGACTTGCAATTCAGTGTGGCTGAACATGTGTTTATGAAATTCTAAACCCCCTGAGCTATAGCTAAGAACATAGGAAAATTGAGTCCCCAATATGTGGGTCTGTTTGAGAATTTGAAACGGATTGGTGAAGCTGCTTATAATTTAGTCTTACCCCCTCAGTATAGTATGATGCATGATGTGTTCCATGTGTCCAATTTAAAGCGCTATTTGAAGGACCCGAGCAATGTGCTGAGCATTGAACCTATTCAACTCCAAGGGAGGCTAACTTACCCTCAGTCACTTGTGAGGGTACTAGATACCAAGGTGAAAGAGGTCAGGAGTAAAAATATAGAGATGGTAAAGGTTCTTTTGAAGCACCATGGATAGGATGAAGCCACATGGGAGCTAAAGACGTGCATGGAAAAGGCTTACCCTAAATTGTTTGTTTAATGGTTGAATTTTGGGGACAAAATTCATATAAGGGGGAAGGATGTTATAACCTCAATTTTGCTTGTATTAATTGAAACACAACTTTTCAAATAAAAGGGGTTTGAATGGAAAATTGTATGATTTATTTTTAAATAATGGATTCCTTTGTAAATTTCTCTTAAATGCATGATTATGTGATTTATATTGTTTTAATACATCCAATAATGATAAAAGGGGAAAAAATATAAAAGAAATCCCATAATAAGTAAAAGGAAAAAGAAATAAAAGATAATTGTGTGCATATGTGAGAAATATGTAGAATTCTCTACAAAGTGGTATGGATGGCTACTATTTTTTTATGTTCGGTTCCACAATGCCTTTAATAAGAAAAGGAATCAAAATAAAGAAAATAGAAGAGAAATAATGAGAAAAACGAATTTTAATTGCATAATATATGCCTTAAAAGTGGATGACTTGCATATGAAGAAAAGTTCTTTTATTTTTGAGTTTTGGATCCAATCTTTGCACACAAGTAATTTAAGTCATTAAAGAGTTTTCCTTAAAATTTGGGATTAAAAGTATGTGTGGTTTGAGAGATATGGGTTTTTAAAAATCCTTAAAGTGAGAGGAATATCATTAAATGTCATGATTTTGAATCGAATTAGAATTGCTTTACTTAACCTTTTAATAACATGTGTGATGTGGACCGTTGGATCTGAGATCCAATGATGCATGGTCATCTCCTACCTACATCTAAATAAGGAAATAGGGAAAAGGAAAGAGATCCTTCCCGACCGATTTTATCTCCAACTAGTGGATGTGCACACCTAGAAACTTGCCCAATGGGTTAGTAGCGAGAAACCGCACTGATCCATCCTAAGTTTGCTAGGGTTTGAGGGCCCTAGAAGCTTCATCCATTTCCATGGATGCAAGGAGCTAACCTGAGGAGCCCCACCTATAAAAGGAGGACCCGAGACCCTCTATGGAGGTGTCAATACCGTTGCAAGCACACTTGCAACTCCCTGGTCTCAAATCTACCCTCAATTCCTCCTCCGAGCTCTGTTCTTAGCCTCCATAATCTTCCTTGGACATCATTGGAGATAGGCTACCATCCTAGCTTCTCTGACGTGTCCTCGGTCAATTGGTGCCTCGGACAAGTTCATTTAGGCGAGGCAGTGTTTCATGCACCTTCACATGTTGGTCCTAGGCCCCGATGCCTAGACTCAACATTGTAGGTTGACCCGATTTGTCGGCCCTATTCATGAGCAAGAAGAGGAAGGAGGGAGATGAACCTCTGTGAAATCTCCTTCATGCCGTCACCTTTTGCGTGATAAGGTAAGGGACACTCTGGTCTTTTTCTATGTTTTTAGTTTGGCCGCCTTGTTGCCACGTGAGTGCAGGTGTCTCCGTGGCATCAGCCTATTGGCTCAGCCTGACCCTATAGGCACAACAAAAATAGATTAAGTAATTAGGTGGTATTTTCTCATTGGTCTAGAAGTGATTTATTTGGAAAAATCATAACTAATTGTAGGGTTATCTAATGGGAATATGTAATGTATGTATTTTGATGAGAAAAATACGTCGAATCCAGTAAAAATGGATTCGAGGCCTAAATCTACTTGTAACTTGAAAAGTATGTAAAGGTGTTATCTTTAATTATATTAATTAATGTAAAAACCTAAGTTTTGAAGATTAATGAATCTAATGATGCTCCCTGACTATTATGAGCAAAGTTTAGCCTTTTGACATTAAAAAGATTGATGAGTTCTAATTGGATGTTATTTTTTCATAATTTACTTAATTAGGGTCCCATGATTATAGAGTGCATCGATGGACTTGAAAACCCTAATTTTAATATTTATGAGGTTTAATGGATTTAAATGTGAAATTCAATCAAGAAGGCATGTAAATGTTGTTCTTAAACTAGTTTTTGGATAAAGACCCTTAATTTGGATATTTTGAGTAATTAGGGTTTCTATGAGTACAAAAGTGCTTTTAGGGTTTGTTGACCTAAAAAGGGTGAATTGGAAAGTAAAACCAAGAAACCCTAAGGAAACCTTAATAAGGTTTAGAAACCCTAGAATGGAATCCCAAGTTAATAAATATGTTTTGATGTGATTATAACAATTAGGTGTTATAAATACTTTTTAGGATCAAGTTGCTTGATTTATTTCTTGGCTTGGGTGATTGTACTTCTTGATTTGATTAGCTATCTTGCTTGATTTTGAGACTGCCAAATCAGGCATATGGTATGCTTACGGCTAATTTCTCTAGTTTCACATATATTTCTGAGGTTTTACGGATTGCTTAAAATTAAATGCTTGGATGAACTTTAATTCCTGCAATCTATAAAGTGACTATGACTATCACCTTATAAAGCTTATAACTTGATTGAACCCTCATACCACCTCTAGGAATTATGAATGAAAAGATGAGTGAAGTCATGGTTTTACCAAGCCCCAGGTTGGGAAGGTCAGACCAAGCCCCAGGTTGGGAAGGTCATAAATGGTCAAGCCCCAGGTTGGGAAGACCTAATGGAACCTATCTCCACATTGAGAAGTGACCAATGAGGTGCCTAGCTTTAGATTCAAACTTATCCTAATGTCCACTCAAGGACAAAACCCTAAGATAGGGTACACCAGAGGTTGGGTAAAAATGGTTTAGAAGTTATGAAGAAAATGTACATTTTGTTTTGTAGCAAATAATTGTTGTGGTTATATATGTTGTTACAATTATATGCAAACTTTTGGTTTCCCCCACATACCAGTATAATTTTTTATACTGACCGATGGTTTGTTTGTCGACATTTTAGGGTAATATGAAGTTATGTTTACAAGCTTAATGGAAAGTGGATGTTGAAGAAAAGGTGACATTAGAAAAGAACAAGGCTAAATAATGTTTGGAGGAATATAGTTATATGGTTATCTCCTTGGGTAAAATTCTAAAATCCTATTTTTGAGAGGTATGTGAATAGAAGAAGAAAAATATATCCTGATTTAAGCTTAGTTGTGGTATAGTTTATTAATTATTTTTTATTATTTGCAAAACCATATGATACTGTTTGGGATGACGGATCTACCTTCTTGGCCTTCCTTAATCGAGGGTTTCCGGGAGGTGGGGTTGTTACATGAACATGATGGGGGCTTACTTTCTTTCTTGTCTTTCATATCAAACAAATGAAAGATGGGAACTTCATCAACCAAGGCAAGTACATCGGTGAACTACTTAACCACTTTGGGATGGAGAACACCAAGACAATGGACACCCCCATGTCAAACACCACCAAGCTTGACAGAGATGAGCAAGGAGAAAAGGTAGTTGAGAAGCCTTGTAGAGGTATGATTGGAAGTTTACTTTACTTAACTGCCTCTAGACCTAATATTATGTTTAGTGTTGGCTTGCATGCTCACTTTCAATCAAGTCCTAGGAAATCACATCTCATAGCTGTTAAAAGGATTTTGAGGTATCTTGCCAAAACTCAAAACTTTGGACTATGGTATCCCAAGTTAAGGGACTTTACTCTTACTACCTATAGTTATGTTGATTATGTAGGTTGCTTGATTGATAGAAAGTGCACATGGCACTTACTTCTTCCTAGGACCATATCTAGTTTCTTGGTTCTTTAAGAAACAAAGCATTATGGCTCTTTCAACTATCGAGGTTGAATACATTACAGTTGGGAGTTGTTGTGCCCAAATCCTATGGATGAAGCAAATGCTCCAAGACTTTAACTTTCATTTTGATGCTTCTCCTATCTTTGTAATAATACTAGTGCAAGTAACATGTCTTATAATCCTATTTTACATAGTAAATCTAAACATGCAAAGGTTCATCATCACTTTTTTCATGACCACATTGCCAAGAGAAATATTTATATCACGCATGTGGACATGGAGAACCAGCTTGTGAATATTTTCACTAAACCTCTAGCTAGAGAGAAATTTACTTTTATTAGATCAAAACTACTTATAACCTCTCTTGATGATATTGACATGAAATCTATCTAGATGTTATCATACCTATATGTTTCTTGTTAAATTTGATCTCTTGACTGAAAATGCTATAGTTGACATGATTTCATGCCTTGTTTCGTTGTTTTTGGGTATTTTTTGAAAATGGGTGTTATATCATAAAATAGTGTCCAATGATGAGTGAAATATTCCTCAATATGTCTACAATACATGGTAGTCTAGAAAACTATATTTCCATAGAACCCTATAGGCTTGGAATTAAATTTGCTAAGGTTTGGACAAGTTGACCATTTGGTTGAGTTTGTCCTACTAACAACTCGACCGAATGCCATTTGAAGACTTAGATGATCATCTTGTTTGGTTAAGTTTACAACCCCCACAACTTAATCGATCGTGCAATTGGACCAAATTAAAATAGGGTATTGACCGACTTTTCTCCCTCTCAACTAGAGAAAAATTGACTAATCCCAAGCTCTAGTGCTCTAGTTCTCAAACCCTAGGTTCAACCTTTCTCTCCCAGCCCCAGTTTGGCCTTCCTTGCCTCTTCCTACCTCAACCTAGGCATCTAGGTGGCCTGCTTATGGGGGTTTCTTTCTCCTTTGGTGATCTTTTCTTCTCTGTCACCTTCATGGCCTCTAACTGTAGGAAAAAAATTGTCCCTATTTGAGCTCCATCTTCTTCCTCTTTTCTTCACCCCATATCCTTTAATGACACCTCCTTCTTATTCTCTCAATCTCTAAATTTCTATAAGGAACTCCTTCCTAGGAATTCCTTCCCTTTTTGAGCTTTATATGAACCTCGTTTCACTACGAGTGAGGCTATAAAGGTGTAAGAGCCCTGACCTGGGTTTTGAGTTATCTCTGGTTTATTTGGCTTGATTATGTGCTTAGGACCTTGATCTAATCCCTTGGGATGGTTTTGGACCTTGTGGAGAGCTTAAGTCTCCAGTTTGAGCTTGTTTGGATGATGTTAGAGTGCATTGTGTGCTAGTTTCGGTGCAAAATGCAATTTACCCAAAGTAAGGGGTTAATGTACAATTTTTCACCTCTAGAATGTTCGTTCTCTTTCTTGAAATCATCTAGAGGATAGATAAAGAAGTGGGTGCCTTGTTTGAGGTTTGGTTGTGTAACACCCAGATTTTCATAACACATGAGCAGAAGCAATAATTTTTTTTTCATCTGGGAGTGTCACAAACATGATAGTCATTGCAATTAAAGCAAATGAAACACTTTTCTCTGAGTAAAATTGATTCATACATAGTCATTGATAAAACGAAAACTACAACTCATCTAATATACTCTTTAAATAAGAGTAAGTATAAAAATATATGTCTAAACTCTGGACCGCCTCGGTAGATGGCACCCCACTAGGCAAGCTGTAAAATCTCCTAGACCTTTACTTGTTCCTTTGATTCTCAACTGCTCTAAATCCTGCGGACATCACATCCCTAGCAATGCATTGAGAAAAACAATCGTTAGAGTAAGTGGCATGAGTATTTTAAAATGTACATGATTAATAATCTGAAATTGGCATTATAAACAAGGAAATACTATCAAGCTCTGAGTAAAATCTGAAACATAAAATCTCTTATTTCTTAATCTGAAATTCTTATCTTTCTATCTTATCTTTATCTAAAGACATGTACTCTGGTTCATGGATCTCATGACCTACGCCAGAGTGTCGAGGCCTTAATTATCTTATCTAATTCCCTCTCATCATTACTCACAGATGAGAATATGGGCATCTCTAATCTAAGGTATCTTTTACTTACGATTTTTATCTGACTGTGGCCACCATTATACAATAAGTCCTCCTATGTTGGCACTGAAGTGTCCTCTGTGGTGAAACACACCCTCTGTTGGCATAACATGCCCTCAATGACACATGTAGTGTCTGGCGTAATGCGCCCTCTGAATCGTCTCGGGACTCTCTGGTGAGGACTTATTATATAATTTATTATGTGAAGGTTTTTGAATTAATTGTCTTAAGTCTATCTTTACTAAACTCTGAATCTGAACTTATCTGAAACTGAGTACTAAACATGTACTTAGTTTTGAATCTGAAATCTGAAATCTGAATCTGAATTTTTGCTCTTTCAGATCTGAACTGAATCTATTATGGAATTTGAATATGTATTTCAAATTACAACATAATTGAGATTGGGTCTATAACCCATATCATGTACCTTTATTCAAAATCTGGCTACTCACACGGTGAGTAGTCTAAGTCTGAATCTAAATCTCTTATTCTTAAATTATAAATAGAATTCATTACTGGATTTGAACATGTATCTCATTATCTGGGTAAACCTTATTCTAAAACTCTTATTTGGTAAGATTACTTCATTATACCAATTATATCATAAAAGAGTCTAATGTCTTATGAGAAAGGATCTGACATGAATATAGAAATACTAAGTGTACAACGTATCATAAGTCAAGCTTATAAAAGTATGATAAGTACAACATATCTAAAAATATCAATTCTGACAAGATGGTTCAATCCTTCTTATAAAATATGATGTTACCCTGAAACTTTGCATATGAACTTACATATTAAACTTTAAATATCAAAATAGAAATCTTATAAAATATTGTATTGCAACCTAATCATAACTTAATGTGTCATTGTCTTATAATGCCATCATGAACTCATTCTTACAATACATTGTGATCCCAAAAGTACCTTTATTTCTAAAAGTAGACCCTGTCTTAATATTCTGAAGTTCGTATTCTTACATTGTAATAAAACTCTAGATATTATTCATTCTAAGGAATCTAGTTGTTATATCTATACATATGCATGAAATCTTAATGGCATGTTTCTACTTGAAATCGTAATACATAATTATGCCTATAAATATGAGAAATCCTGACAACCTATGTGTACTTAAATTCTCAATACAAAACTATCCCAAATCACCAACTAAGTATGGCTACATTACTTAGATATCTTATCTTACAATCTGATTCATTAATTTCGAACATTTCTAAGAAATCTTGTAGGAACATGATTCTTTAACTTTTTCATGGACTTGGTCCATGGGTCACAACTATTTTGAGCGACATGTCTCTATTTGAGATTTTGGATATCTGAACTTACATAATGATAGAGATATGAGAATATTCTTGTTTGCATTAAAATCTTAGAACATTGAACCATATAAATTATAAAAGTCTTATTAGGAGACATGTAAACATATTGAACTTAAAACATGAGTACTCATGGGCAAGGACCACTTACCTCTTGTACATATGACATTGATAAGGAAGTCTCGATTCTAAGTTCCATAACTTTAATAACCTGGATATCATCATAGTTTTATCAGTCCAAGCCTATATTCCCTCTTTCTATTTCTAAATCTCAAAACCCCATCTTCCTAACTACATATACCAACTTAGGGTTCTTATTTAGACTAAACATAACTTTAATCTAAAATCACCATAAAATCTTAGCGTTGAAATAAAATAAAACTCATACTATATAATTAGTATTATCTTTATACTCAAATAAGACATAAATTGTCTTATGCACTAATATGAACACATACTTCATATAATGAGAATAATTCTCAAAAATAGTCACATATTTTAAATTTAATGACTCAATCATGTAATCAAAGTAGAATACCATCACATTACTAATATCAGGCCTAATTGGCCATACATATATCACTTATTGTCTCAAGATAATCATTTATTATTCTTTCATAATGGCTACTCATCTAAAACTAAATAGTAATATAATAGCACAAGAAACTTCATCAAATTTTGATAAAAGTATTCATATAATGTAGGAAGATCATGTATTAAAATATCAGGTCATTTAAAAATCAGATCATGGGTGAAATACCCAAAATACCCTTATTAGGGTTTATATCAAAAACCTCAATAAAACTTTATATAAGAGAGATCGGGCTTTGAAATCATTTTAAGAATATCATAATAACATTTAGTAAAATTTACATGAATTTCTAAGTTCGTTTGCTATTTTTAATTGACAAAACATCAAACTCATATAGTTTTGGCTACCTAACCCATAATAAATAATAGACACACAAATCACATTCTAGATATATTTTTAGAATATAGTACATTTTAATATCTTTCCAGGGATATCTTATTTGATAACTTCTTATTTTTGAATCTCAAGATATGATTTTTAGAAGTTTACCTAACTTTGGCCAATCTCGGCCATTGAGATCTGATCCAGCAGCCCTCGTCTCACGTGCATCCCAGGCTTAGGGCCGACACTTCATCCCTTCCGATTAGAGTCTCTGTGTGTGTAGACTCAAACAATAGAGTATCGCCAATCCATCACCTCCGGTGAGGATGATCTTGCGCCTGAGGCCGCGCGACCGCAAGGGAAATTGTGCCTCGTCTCTGGCCACTCCCGATCAACAAGGGCGGCGCTACCTCCTTGGCTTGGGCGGCCGGGATTAGGGAACTCCCATGGTGCACCACCACAACCTCCAGAAATGGCACCCCCCTCTTCTTCTTCATCTCAGGTTCTCTCTTCCTCACAACTTCGAGCCAAAACCCTAGCTATGGACTCGTCTAACCCTATCTTCATATATTCTAAGGCTTTTATAGCCTTTTTCCATCTGAATCTTTGGCAAATACCCCTCTTTAGGGGGGACTCTGTTCAGCCAATGTACTCCCCTATGTGCGGCTCTGTTCGTGCGAGGGGAAGCAAACCTGGTTCTCTTTTTTTTCTTTTTGCATAAAAGTCCACTTTTTATAAATATTTCTATAGGCCACCATATGAGCTCATTTAGCTTCAAACTTTTTGGATCACCAATATATTGTCATCATCTTTTAGTGGGCAAGATATTAGGCCAAAATGTATGGTTAGACACTCCAAACATGTCTTTTAAGTAAAAGATACATAATTACTAATTTAATTACCTAGGCCACTATATAAATCAAAATCATATGTTATTTCTCCCACAATCTTATATTAGAGTTATTCTTCCAATAAAAATATCTTGATTATTTATTATGATACCCAAATACTCCATACTCAAATTTTTACTCCAAGGACCCATGTGAAATCCTTAATTTGCCTTATTGGGCTGAATTTGGATCTTATGGCCAATGGACCTTCCCTTGATTTCCAAAAGAATTCATACAATTAATCATATCCTCAATTACAACATTAAACTATTGAATAGACATCATTCCTCAATTACATGTTCCTTAAGATACCCTCGATGATTATGACTTCACTTACTTAATATGTAGAACTCAACTAAGACTAGGGCTCAAACCATCAACTACCATCATTGTGTTTCCTTCATAGTTCAACTTTGTATTTCATCTCATATTATCAAATGAAATATCAGATTCCCAGACTTTTCGGATACTGCAAAGTCATCATGAGTGCGTAAAATACCTCTCTGCATTCTTTTTCTATAGGATCCAAATATTATGAAAATTGGATAAACTTTATTGTAAACATAAATCTATCCCATATTGATGCCATCAATAACTTAATCATGTACTTTCTAGGTTCCAAAGATTAGGGTGTGACAATACTACCCACCTTTTTGGGAATTTCATCCTCAAAATTTCTCGAGGCTACTACCCACCTTAGGGTTCTGCTTACCTCTTCATTTATTGTAAGGCACACATATGTTCAAACTTTTACATGAAAAGAGATATGTAATGTATTTCACTAAATGATTATGTGAGCATTATTTGTTACCTTGGTCTACTACTCAACTGATACTTAAGGTCTATGAAATTAAACTGGTCTCTATACTTAGGGCATCTGACTCAACCTTGTCATGATTTTCAAACATTAGGTGTAATTGATTGACTAATCTTAGGTCTTCCAGGTACCTCCTACATTTCTAGATATGTGGTGATTAAGCACATACCCAGAGATATGAGATCCTGACATGCCATCCCTCACTAACCCACTAACACATGTGTCCCATACCAATGGGCTAGTAAGAAATGAGAGATGCATTAAAGTCTAGCGCTTATGAAATTCCTTTACAATTCTCAATTGGCTGACCATAACCACTGAGAATGGAGAAGAAACCTCATTAGTTAGGTTTAGGTTGTCAATTTAGATTTAAACAAGGATGACTTCTACCTCTAAGATATCTATCCATTCTAAGGTTAAGACCCATAATCACTCTAGGTTATGGTATTCTTCTTATGGAATCTGTCCCTAAACCGTAATCTTATCTCTTCACTCTAGGGTGACTATGAGAAACATGTTTGCCTAGTGGCCATTTACCAAATTGCTCTGATACCATATTGTAACACCCAGATTTTCATAACACATGAGCGGAAGCAATAATTTTTTTTTCATCTGGGAGTGTCACAAACATGATAGTCATTGCAATTAAAGCAAATGAAACATTTTGCTCTGAGTAAAATTGATTCATACGTAGTCATTGATAAAAAGAAAACTACAACTCATCTAATATACTCTTTAAACAAGAGTAAGTATAAAAAGATGTCTAAACTTTGGACCGCCTCAGTAGATGGCACCCCACTAGGAAAGCTGTAAAATCTCCTAGACCTTTACTTTTTCCTTTGATTCTTAGCTGCTCCAAATCTTGCGTACATCACGTCCCCAGCAATGCATTGGGAAAAATAGTTGTTAGAGTAACTGGCATGAGTATTTTAAAATGTGCATGATTAATAATCTAAAATTGGCATTATAAACAAGGAATTACCATCAAGCTCTGAGTAAAATCTGAAACATAAAATCTCTTATTTCTTAATTTGAAATTCTTATCTTTCTATCTTATCTTTCTCTAAATACATGTACTCTGGTACATGGATCTCATGACCTATGCCAAAGTGTCGAGGTCTTAATTATCTTATCTAATTCCCTCTCATCATTACTCATGGATGAGAATATGGGCATCTCTAATCTAAGGTATCTTTTACTTACGATTTTTATCTGGCTGTGGCCACCATTATATAATAAGTCCTCCTATGTTGACACTGAAGTGTCATCTATGGTGCAATGCACCCTCTTTTGGCACAACGTGCCCTCTGGTGACACCGAAGTGTCCTCTATGGTGCAACGCACCCTCTGTTGGCATAACATGCCCTCTGACATCTGTAGTGTCTGGCGTTATGTGCCCTCTGAATCGTCTTGGGACTCTCTGGTGAGGACTTATTATATAATGTATTATGTGAAGGTTTTGAATTAATTGTCTTAAGTCTATCTTTACTAAACTCTAAATCTGAACTTATCTGAAACTGAGTATTAAACATGTACTTAGTTTTGAATCTGAAATGTGAAATCTAAATCTGAATCTTTGCTCTTTCAAATCTGAACTGAATCTTTTATGGAATTTGAATATGTATTTCAAATTACAACATAATTAAGATTGGGTCTATAACCCATATCATGTACCTTTATTCAAAATCTGGCTACTCACACGGTGAGTAGTCTAAGTCTGAATCTAAATCTCTTATTCTTAAATTATAAACAAAATTCATTACTGGATTTGAACATGTATCTCATTATCTGGGTAAACCGTATTCTAAAACTCTTATTTGGTAAGATTACTTCATTATACCAATTATATCATAAAAGAGTCTAATTTCTTATGAGAAAGGATCTGACATGAATATAGAAATACTAAGTGTACAAAGTATCATAAGTCAAGCTTATAAAAGTATGATAAGTACAACATATCTAAAAATATCAATTCTAGCAAGATGGTTCAATCTTTCTTATAAAATATGATGTTACCCTGAAACTTTGCATATGAACTTACATATTAAACTTTAAATATCAAAATAGAAATCTTATAAAATATTGTATTGCAACCTAATCATAACTTAATATGTCATTATCTTATAATGCCATCATGAACTCATTCTTACAATACATTGTGATCCCAAAAGTACCTTTATTTCTAAAAGTAGACCATGTCTTAATATTCTGAAATTTGTATTCTTACATTGTAATTAAACTCTAGATATTATTCATTCTAAGTAATCTAGTTGTTATATCTATACATATGCATGAAATCTTAATGGCATGCTTCTACTTGAAATTGTAATACATAATTATGCCTATAAATATGAGAAATCATGACAACCTATGTGTACTTAAATTCTCAATACAAAACTATAAAATCACCAACTAAGTATGGCTACATTACTTACATATCTTATCTTACAATCTCATTCATTAATTTTGAACATTTCTAAGAAATCTTGTAGGAACATGATTCTTTAACTTTTTCATGAACTTGGTCCATGGGTCACAACTATTTTGAGCGACATGTCTCTATTTGAGATTTTGGATATCTAAACTTACATAATGATAGAGATATGAGAATATTCTTGTGTGCATTAAAATCTTAGAACATTGAACCATATAAATTATAAAAGTCTTATCAGGAGACATGTAAACATACTGAACTTAAAACATGAGTACTCATGGGCATGGACCACTTACCTCTTGTACAGATGGCTTCGATAAGGAAGTCTCGATTCTAAGTTCCATAACTTTAATAACCTAGATATCATCATAGTTTTATCAGTCCAAGCCTATATTCCCTCTTTCTATTTCTAAATCTCAAAACCCCATCTTCCTAACTACATATACCAACTTAGGGTTCTTATTTAGACTAAACATAACTTTAATCTAAAAACACCATAAAATCTTAGCATTGAAATAAAATAAAACTCATACTATATAATTAGTATTATCTTTATACTCAAATAAGACATAAATCGTCTTATGCACTAATATGAACACATACTTCATATAATGAGAATAATTCTCAAAAATAGTCACATATTGTAAACTTACTGACTCAATCAGGTAATCAAATTAGAATACCATCACATTACTAATATCAGGCCTAATTGGCCATACATATATCACTTATTGTCTCAAGATAATCATTTATTATTCTTTCATAATGGCTACTCATCTAAAACTAAATACTAATATAATAGCAAAAGAAACTTCATCAAATTTCCATAAAAGTATTCATATAATGTAGTAAGATCATGTATTAAAATATCAGGTCATTTAAAAATCAGATCATGGGTGAAATACCCAAAATACCCTTATTAGGGTTTATATCAAAAACCTCAATAAAACTTTATATAAGAGACATCAGGATTTGAAATCATGTTAAGAATATCATAATATACATTTAGTAAAATTTACATGAATTTCTAAGTTTGTTTGCTATTTTTAATTGACAAAACATCACAATCATATAGTTTTGGCTACCCAGCACATAATAAATAATAGACACATAAATCACATTTTAGAGATATTTTTAGAATATAGTATAGTTGAAGATATTTCCATGGATATCTTATTTGATAAATTTTGAGTTTTGAATCTCAAGATATGATTTTTAGAAGTTTACCTAACTTTGGCCAATCTCGGTCATCGAGATCTGATCCGGTGGCCCTCGTCTCACGTGCATCCCATGCCTAGGGTCGGTGCTTCATCCCTTCTGATTAGAGTCTCTGTGTGTGTAGAATCAGACAACATAGTACCGCTAGTCCATCACCTCTGGTTAGGATGATCTTGCTCCTGAGGCCGCGCGACCGCAAGGGAAATTGTGCCTCGTCTCCGGCCAGTCCCGGTCAACAAGGGTGGCGCTACCTCCTTGGTTTGGGTGGTCGGGATTAGGGAACTCCCATGGTGCACCACCACAGCCACCGGAAATGGCGTCCCCCTCTTCTTCTTCATCTCAGGTTCTCTCTTCCTCGCGACTTCGAGCCAAAACCCTAGCTATGGACTCGTCAAACCCTATCTTCATAGATTCTAAGGCTTTTATAGCCTTTTGCCATCTGAATCTTGGGCAAGTACCCCTCTTTAGGTGGGACTCTGTTCAGCCGATGTACTCCCCTATGTGTGGCTCTATTCATGCGAGGGGCAGAAAACTCAGTTCTCTTGTTTTTTCTTTTTGCATAAAAGTCCACTTTCTATAAATATTTCTATAGGCCACCATATGAGCTCATTAAGCTTCAAATTTTTGAATCAACAATATATTGTCATCATCTTTTCGTGGGCAAGATATTAGGCCAAAATGTATGGTTAGACACTCCAAACATGTATTTTAAGTAAAAGATACATAATTACTAATTTAATTACCTAGGTCACTATATAAATCAAAATCATATGAGATTTCTCCCACAATCTTATATTAGAGTTATTCTTCCAATAAAAATATCTTGATTATTTATTATGATACCCAAATACTCCATACTCAAATTTTTACTCCAAGGACCCATGTGAAATCCTTAATTTGCCTTATTGGGCTGAATTTGGATCCTATGTCCAATGGCCCTTCCCTTGATTTCCAAAAGAATTCATTCGATTAATCATATACTCAATTACAACATTAAACTATTGAATAGACATCATTCCTCAATTACATGCTACTTAAGATACCCTCGATGATTATGAATTCACTTACTTAATATGTAGAACTCAACTAAGTCTAGGTCTCAAACCATCAACTACCATCATTGTTTTTCCTTCATAGTTCAACTTTGTATTTCATCTCATATTATCAAATGAAATATCAGATTCCCAGACTTTTCGGATACTACAAAGTCATCCTGAGTGTGTAAAATAACTCTCTGCATTCTTTTTCTATAGGATCCAAATATTATGAAAATTGGATAAACTTTATTGTAAACATAAATATATCCCATATTGATGTCATAAATAACTTAATCATGTATTTTCTAGGTTCCAAAGATTAGGGTGTGACAGGATGAGTGGTGGCACCCTTAGTGGGGATTAGGGTTTCTAGAGTTGGTGTGTGTCTCGACCTATGTGTACCTTGTGGGTTGCCTCAACCTAGGTCACGACCTAGAGTGAGTTTTGTTGGTGTCACAGTCGAGACATCCCATCTAGGTGTTGTGTTCATGACCAAGATGGTTTTATCTAGTCTTGAGTTGAGATAGTTTCCTTTGTAAAGAGTGTCTCAACCTAGGATGTATGTGGTGATCTTTTATCTCGACCTAGTGTTGCTTTGGTGTCTTGTCTCGACCATGGATGGTGTTCCTTGGTGGGTTGTGACCATGACCATGTTGGGTGACCTACGTTGTCAATACTTAACCTAGAGTGTATCACCATCTCATGCATGTGTGTGTTAAGTGGTTTCATGTTGGTTTCTTTGGTGGACAAGTGTCCCTTTGGAGCTTTAGGGAGTTGACACCTCATTTTTCACCCTACTTCTCCCCTCCTTTGCTATATAAACCCTCTTATTTCCATTTAAATTAACCCTTTTCAGTCATATCTTCCTCCCTTCTTGTTTTGTCATCCTTGGAGCCTTTAGGAGAAAGAAGATCTATTTTGGAGCTCTTGGTGGTCGGACTTTCCTTGCATGTGGTTCTTCTGGTGGTCCTTGGTCATCTTCTACCTTGGTAAGTGTTTACCTTTCCTTGATGGAATTCTTTCGATCTTCCACCTTCTTCTCCTTATTTCTTCTTGTCCTTAGACCATGGATCTTCCATGGTGGTCATTTTGGAGATGAACTCCTCATCACAAGGGTCATAGGCCATGTTTTGACAAGTTGGACCCAAGTGTGAGGAAGTTTCCTTCTCTCTTTCACCCTCCTTATTTTGGTTCAGACTAGGGATCATTGCTCTCTTCTCTTGATAAATCTTTGACCTTGGTGTCTTCTTCTTCTTAAGGTGATCTTGTGGCCGAAAGTGGAGCCTTTGGTGGAGCTTCAACATCCTTGGTGATCGTGTGCTTGGTGTTATCATCCTTAGAGTGATCTACCTTAAGGCGGGCGATATAACCATTGACCCTCTCTATTATTGCACTCTCTTTGTTTGCATGTAGTCATTTCTCTCTCTAAAATATGCTTTTAACATGTTAAAAGATGGTTCCATATCCTAAAACTAGGTTAGTGGTAATTATCACGATTGAGGTGCTTGGAATCTGAAACCCTAATTTATGTGTACCTGGCTTTGGTAATGATGGTGGGTTTTCCCCTACCTTCTTACCTTAGTTTTACTCACATGCATGATGATCGTGTTTCTTGATGTTCCATGGAGTTTTGTTCTTGTTTTGAGGGTGATAAATGTGGTTCTTCTTCCTCTTGAATGAGATACCTTTCATGGTGTTTTTATGACTCTTATGTTAGGGTTTGATACTTGACTTTTTGTGATGCCTTCCTTCTAGATGATGGTGGTTTTCCTTGTTGTTCTCTTCTATTTTGTATATGGTTTGCTTTTGTTTTGACTTTGGTTACCCTTGTATTGATGATGGCTCTTTTCCTTGATGGTAGTTTGACCAATATTGGTCAATATGCCTTGTTTTGTTTTGGGTCACAACACCTTGTCATGTGAGGTTTTGATCAAGACATATGACCTGGTTATGGTCATGACATCCTTCCCTATGATGGTCGCGACCCTTACCTCTATGAGGTTCGAGACACCTACTTGGTATTTTTCAATATGCTTCCCTTGAAGTTTGAGGTCGTGACATGTTGTTTTGGGTAGTCAAAACCCTATTTTTGAGGAGAGGGTTGAGACAAGTTGTCTTGTGGTTATTCGTAGTCAAGACACCCTGTTTATGGGTGGTTCAGACACCTTGAGAAGTGGTGGTCACGACCCATGTATGATGGGTGGTCGTGACACATGGGTTATGGATGTTTGAGACCTATATTTGAACATATAATCAATGCACTTGTATGAGTAATGAATGAACCATGTATGGTGTTGTTTGGTCGAATGCCTAATCAACCCTATTCATGATCCTTAACCTTAATATTCTCTAAGAATGTGGGAGGTGACATAATTAGGGTTTAATATTACAATCATGTTGTAAACCCTAAATTAGCTATGGAACCCTAACCCTAACCTAGGTACAATTGATTTGTTTACTTCTTTCTCTTAGAAGGGCTATGATGTTATGATGTTGTATCTCTTTTGGCTATGAACCCCTACCCTTGCAGGTGATATGAGTTTGAAGGTCATAGATAGTGTATGCTATGATAAATATGATATAACACATGTTGAATGAACCTGGATGAGGCATGATGAGATACTTGTAATGTAGGATTGATGTGAATAGGTCAAATGACCTGGCAGGTGCCTTGTACATGATTTGACGTGATAACCTTTAGAGGTGCGATTGAGGGATTGATATCCCATGTTGATGTGACATTGGAGATAGCCTTTTGTGTGAGTGGCAGTGATGATGGGCTTGTGAATGGCAGTGATACAATGCTATGTGATGATGTGACAAGTTCACACCTTATACGTTTCATATCTTTTGAAGTTGTACTATACCCTTAATCTTGTGGAGTTTGTTATGGATTTATATGTTGTAACTTGATTGATGCTAAAGATATGTAATTGGCCTCATTAATTAAGTGAAACCTAATCATGTAGGTGCCATGTTCTATAGATACATTCCCATGTCAGTCTTAGTGCTGGATGGTGAAACGAGTTCTCCCTTAGTGGAAGCTCGAGGTCATATGATGTTGAGTATATGCATTTACAAGATTGGATGCGGGTCATACCCTGGAAGGAGTGCGGCTACGGGTCGTATCTTAGTGATGTGACTCAGTATTTACTTTCACATGATTAGATACAGTCCATACCCTTGCAAAATTGGGACTTCGAGTCGTATGTCAGTTTCACTAGCGTTGTGCCTATATACCAAGGTGGGCTAGGTTGTTTTGCATATGACTCATATGATTGTCACTGCGATGTTTCTCTCATGCTGACCAGGAAGTGTGGAGAGGTCATGGATTCCGACTCTTCCATAGACTGTGTATGACACTAATTTCGACTTAGTAGTGGTCATTTGGGGCATGAGTGGTATACCTCATCTCCTCAGGGAATAATAAAAGTGTAACATAGTTGTATAGCATATTTGCATAGGGTCACATACAAATAACATTGGTTGAGCCCTTGCCTTATCCTTTTACTGATTTCTTCAATTATAAGACGGTAAGAGAATTCAATGGTTATACATGCTTTTCATATTCCTTTTTAGAGTGTTAAATTGATCTACTGGTCAAGTGTAGCTGCCTAGTCTTACTTTAATTAATTTATCTATTGATTACATATTAGCAGTGGTCAGTTGAAGCATGAGTGGTATACCTCATCTCCTCGGGGCATAATAAAAGTGTAACACATTTGTGTAGCATATTTGCATAGGGTCAAATATGAATAACATTGGTTGAGCTTTTGCCTTATCCTTTTATTGATTTCTTGAATTATAAGATGGTAAGAGAAGTCAACGGTTATACCTGCTTTTCACATTCCTTTTTAGAGTGTTAAATTTATCTACTGGTCGAGTGTAGTTGCCTAGTCTTGCTTTAATTGGTTTATCTATTGATTACATATTATTTAACTGAATATGCTCAACCTGCTTAGTATGTTACCTACTGAATATTTTATATATGCTTTATTAGACGTTGGTGGTGTAACGCATGAGCCCACTTCCCTAGGCTCTAGTAGAGTTTCAGGAATGACGATTGGCCCCACAGACTACCAGTAGCCTTAACTACACACTTTTTCCTCACTCATGAGAAAGTCGGGGTCAACTTCCCGACTGGTCACCCATCCTAATACTACTCCAAGTTGAGCACGCTTAACTATGAAGTTCTTTAGTGATGGGCTCCCAAAAAAGGAGGTGCACCTTGGTGATATGGGTAGTCCAATAATTCCTTACAAGATCACTTCATCTGAGGCCTCAAATCATGGGACGTTACAATCTCCCCCACTTAGACTCTTGACTTCCTCATCAAGGCTCAACTCTATGGCCTTATAATATTTCCCCATTTCAGTGCAGACCCACAATGGCCCACTGACACCCAGCTCCCAATCATGGAATACGAGCACAAGGGTGGCTACGTCACCATGGACAACCCTTTCCAACATGTCTGGACCGCACAGCTCAAGACTGGCATGCCACATGCCCATGTGGGCCCCACCTACTGGAGGAGTTATAGTTCTGATACCATTTATAACACCTGGACCCACTTCCCTAGGCTCTAGTAGAGTTTTAGGAATGATGACTGGCCCCACAGACCACTACTAGCCTTAATTGTGTGCTTTTTCCTCACTCATGTGCAAGTTAGAGTCAACTTCTCGATTGGTCACCCATCCTAGTACTACTCCAAGTTGAGCACACTTAACTATTGAGTTCTTTAGTGATGGGCTCCCGGAAAACGAGGTGCACCTTGGTGATATGGGTAGTCTAATCATTCCTTATAAGATCATTTTATCTGAGGACTCAAATCCTGGGACGTTACAGGTGGAGAGTTATATCTCTCGCTGGGACGTTTGGTCTCACCCCTTGATTTCCCACATCTTTTAGGTGGTCGTATACGACGTGGTGGAGATCGTGCAGCTGAGGAAGAGCAGTAGCTGATAAGGTTGGATGTGCTTCTAGTCTTTTGGTGTTAGAGTCCTAGAGTCATCCTTGTTCACTCAGGTCTTGGGGGTATTTTCGATGTGTTTTGTGGAGATGTTACCGATACGAGGCTTTTGGCATGTGTGCTTTTGTTGTATAGTTATGGCAGACGTACATGTATATATGTTAAACAGGTTCTTCACAATACAGGAATGTTTGAGAACAATGATGTAAGAACCTTGTGATATATGACATGTGATCCAAGTGTTCTGTTGTGGACTTATATGTAAAGGTTTTAAGCTTATGGTACTTTTATGAAATCGGTTTTAATTTCCTGAGTTTTCTAGTAATCTGCTTGCTTAGTGTTGTTTCCACGTTTAGTCTTGAGTAATCTCACTTTGTGTGGCATGGAGTTTCACAAAAGGAGGTCGCTGAGGTGTTTTTGACCCATCACCTTGGAGCATTGTGTGTAGAACACTTATTCTACTCAAATTCTATCACTAGCACCAAGGCGGTCCATGAGTTTTATGTTTATCCCCAATTGAACTACACTACAAATGTGCCACCACCTAATACCCAAGTTTTTCTGACTTCTATGATAGTCGGTACCAAATTTACCATCTTTGAAGATTCCTTGAATATCTATTTCAATGGTATTGAGGTTACCGACTCATGGAGGTCCAACTACCCTAACTATCATGGCCTGCTTGACACTGAGGCATTCTACAAAAGTTATAATCTCACACTTCTGGACATTCACAAGTTTTTGAAAAAGCCAATGTCCCTATAGGAAGAAGTCAACTCTGATATCCTCTTCCCTTAATATCAAAAACCATCTTATTGCATTGGTGGTTAATAGCAATATCCATCTGAAGAAAAATCAAAAGCAAATTGTAGAAAATGTTGTTGTGATAATGTATGTCTTTTTAAGGATATCGGAGTCAAGTGTCTTGCTACATTATTCATCACATGACCTGCATTGACTCTAGGAAGAACACCTATGGCACCCATCCTCCTTATCCTGCCTTGATCTGTGGTCTCCCCTACCACTCCTGGAGCCTCCACCTCCACCCAAGCCCCTCCATCACCTCGACCACCATGCTCTGATCGCGCCTCTTTTAATGTATCAAATGAAACCCTCATGGGAAATCTGATGCATCAACATATGTATAACCTTCAGGTTTAGGATCATCTCCACCGTGCCCTTTTCCTGATCATGTCAACCATGAACCTATCTTGTATCCATCAATACTCTACCTACCATGTGTACCCTGGAGTTGACTATGCCTCCTTTGCATACAGTCAGTTCTACCCTGACCCTCCACATTGTGTTGCTACCACTTCCACCCCTACTATTGATGGTAGACCTATCCTTGCCTCTTTCCTTAGTGCTTTTCCTCTTTTGGCTTTTCTTATTGGGCCTACTGCCACTCTACTTGTTGGTTTTTATGGGACTTCTGCTCCTTCCTTTGAGCAAGCGAATGCATTACATGCATGTGGCATGTCATTGGATGAGAAAAATGCCAGGTGGCATGGTCGTTCCTCTGAACCTCCTACTGATGAGGAGATGATAGACCAGGACAATGTTGAGGAGTCTGAGGATGATGGTTCTGAGGATGGTTTTGATGATCGCTTTGCTAGTTCTTCTGGTGAGGCCACAGTTGTTGCCTCTACTGCACCATCTGATGAGGAGGAGGACCACCAATCTGAGGATGAGGATGACAATGTAGATGATGTCATAGATATCATAGATGTTTGGTTCTATACTCCTTAGAGTGCTCATATATATATATATATATATATATATATATGTGTGTGTATATATATATATATATAGAGAGAGAGAGAGAGAGAGAGAGATAGACAATCATGTATTAGATATTTGGGCATTTTATATCTCAGACATACTATTTTATCATCTCGTCATTTCTCGTTGGTTTGTAGTTTTTTTTTAGCAGACATGTTTAGTGTTGTAATCTTAATCCCATGTACCATAATTCTTTAATTCGCTATGTCTTATGAATTTTTGGTCTATTATCCCATATTTTGATTATGACATTGGATTGGTTGTTTCTCTATGTTTTGTCTATGTTTGGTGTGTGCAATATGTGGTTGCTAGTTTTGTTTGTTCCTATGGAGAAGACATGTGCTTTTAGCTCTTGTACCTCCCCCCACCTTTTTGAAATGATAGAGGGGTAGAGAAACTGATAAAATGTACTGTAGGTGCCACAAGGGATAAATGACCTCAGCCATATTGTTTTATTGCTTATATGATCTTTTTTTTGTCAATTATCTGCATATCATTTGACTTACTACAAGATTGTATATTATATAGATGTTCTTTGGTTATTTGTGGAATGACTAACCATGTAGGCATAGGTAAGCATGAAGTGAGGGGGATCAATAAAAAAAATGTTCATTCATGTATCCCCTTGCAATTCAAAATGTAAAGGTTTAATTTTCACATCCTGTTTCAAAGGTAAAGGTTTCAATTTCACATCCTTTTCAATATGTTGAGGAATAATTTGTCATTGTCAAAAAAGGGGAGAATGTTGACCTAAGTGTTATACATTGTCCATATTTTTATAATGACTTAACCATTCCATTTGTATGTATCTAATATGTTTGTTTGAGATTGATTTCAGGCATTAGGTACATGAAAATGATCAAATCTATCAAGCCCTAGCTTGTTATAGTTCAAGTCAAAAGCAATGTAAATGCACTTTTGTGGAAAACACTCCAAATCACCATAATTAACTTTTGTAATCATTTTTATTGATGATATGACTTGTAAGTACGATGAGAAAAAATTAGGAACCCTTAATTTGAACATTTGATTGCTCAAAAGGAATTTTCCAGAATTCATTACAACTTGTTTGTCTATCAAGATACAAACTCGACCGATCCCTTAATGGATATTGAGAATTCCTTGGTTCGGTCGAGTTTCACATTCATAGACTCGATCGATACCTACACTCAGCAAAACTAATTTCAAGCGATCAGTTGAGTTTCACCCAGGACAAACTCGACTGATGTTTCAAATTGACTTTGTCGCATAGTGCAATCATTCGAGTTACTTTTATGAAAATTCAACCGACTGCACTATACAGAAAATGTAAAAAAAGTGATTCTAACTGTTGGAGTGTTGCAAAACTTGAAATTATATCCTTTGCAACAACCCAAATGGCTAGAAAATGTTCCTAAGTGTTCCTACCCTCTAGTGGACACCCTCAACTATAAATAGGACCTCTTGGAGTTCATTCCAAGGTTACTCCTTCATGCTATTCAAGCTCCTTGCTATATTTGGTTGCATCTAGTCCACTTGAGCCCTTTTCTCACTCTTGATTACAATTTTATTTATCTATATAAGTGAGATAGGATCTTTGTGAGAGAGATACTTCATTCTATGCTTGTAAATCTCTCAAAGCTTCTCTTTTCCCAACCACTTTCTTCAAGATCAAGATGGTGAAAACTTCTTTAAGTGAAGGCGAAGGTGCAAGCTTCTTCAAGCTATAGAAGAAGGTGCAAAAAGCTTCTCCGAGTGAAGGAGGAGGACATAGCTGAAGGTTTGGGAGTACAATGGGTAAATCCTTCAAGGTGTAAGACTCGTTGCAAAGAGGGGATCTCCTTGGAAAAGGGTTCCAACTGCTTGCAAGAGTGGGTAAGACCTTGGTGAGGTAGAAGACTCTAGATACATATAGGTAAGACCTTGTTTGTAAGGTTATTGGGTCCCTTGACCTTAAAGGGAAGATGGGTATCCTTGTCCCGAAAAGGAAGGTCAATTATATGTCTTATAATGGAATATAAGTGTACATATGTTGCAAAATATCAGGGCTTGACCTCTCTAGGTAGTGTATTGACTCTATCCTAGTTTGGAGAACGGAACCACTCCAAACAACTTGTTCAAGTGCTTGTTTCAATCTATCTCATCCTTGTTCTGGATGTTTAGATTGCCATCAAATTCACTATTCACAATTGTGCCTAGTTGAAGTAACTTGAAGGTCTAACAAATTTTTTGTAAGTGTTTTTAGCTCAAATCAACCCCCCCCCCTTTAGAGCCTTTTGATCCAACAAATTCCAGAGGCCAAGTACTTATCAAATAGCCTAGATATACATTCTAAAAAGAAAAATAACAATGTTAACAATAATAATGTATACATTAATGATTATATATTCACTTATATACACTATCAAAAAAGAGTTCATAATAATAAGGGTAAACAATTATGTTCTAGTATGGTTTGAGTGTATGGTTTTGCACATCTGATATATTAGACATGGCTGAAATTACCATATATACATTTAGAAATCTAAAGACAATTATTCAACAAGCTAGCTACCAAGATCCCCATAGTAGAGGTATTTCTGTTATATGAAGGTTATGATCATCCATAAAAATAAGGAAAAGGGGTACATTTTGGGCCATGCATGAATCCTGGCAATGATGCTTTTTCCCATTGGCTAGAAAAGCAACTAAAAGCTACAGTATTGATGTGTAGGATCATTGCTAAGCAAAATGCTAGGATAAACATCAAGTGTAAGGGCTTCATAGGCTAAACAATGAGCATAATGTTAGACTCCTTAAAAGAAGATACAAACTAGATTCCAATTAACAATATTTAGGGACTTACAATGAGGAGTGAACTATAAAGATGATTATCCAAATGAGGTGGAATACAGTCAATAGTATTATGTGAGTTATGGTGAAGAGACTTACTATGCATATCAATATCAACTAATAGATATGAGAGGATGGATGTCCTCTAGAATATGTTATCTGAACAACAAACAATTCTAGTTGATGGAGAAGTGTGGGGCAAAAGAATTGTGGCACGACTACCCAACTAAAAGCATAACTCTTCTAGTTATTCATGTCATGTGAAGTTGAGCGCATAGATCCACTAGTACATAACCGGCCTTTAGTGTCGGTTATTTAAGGCCTTTAGTGTCGGTTTTTAAGCGACATCTATGTGGGTGCCTCTAAAAGCCCAACTATTACGCATCGGTTCTCAAACCGACGCCACAACCCTTTGCGTGCCACTAAAAACGCACCAGTAGGGGGTATAGGCGTCGGTTATTAGCTTTGAAACCGACGCCATATACCTTTGCGCCACAGAAAGGGTGCCATCTGGGGCACTATCGGCATCGGTTTATTAGTGATAACCGACGCCATCTCACCCGCTGCCACAGCCGTGCTGGCCAGCACAGTCGTGGTGTCTAGTCCGCTGCCACGGTCGTGCTGGCCAGCACGACCGTGGTGTCTGGTCTACTGCCACGGCCGTGCTGGCCAGCACGGCCGTGGTGTCTGGCCCGCTGCCACGACCGTGCTGGCCATCACGGCTGTGGTGTCTGGCCTCATTAGGGAAATCGATGTCGGTTACTAGTAGGGAAACTGACACTGTAACCATTTGTCGTCAGTTTTCAAAAAGAAACCGACACCACATATGATGAAAAGACATCGGTTGTTAACATTAACCGACATCATATCCCCTGACAACGCGGTCAAATAGACGTCGGTTTTAAGTGCAAAACCGTCGCGGTATGTCTTTGGTGTCAGTTTTCTTCAAATAATTGACGCCTATGTTTTGACTTTTTTTTCTTATCAGATTGCAGGCATGTTGTGGCTGGTCGCAGGATGAGAACTTGCAATTCAGTGGAACTGAACTGCAGGTTTACAACATCCATTGATATCAGCCAACAACAGGCCACAAACCTGCAAAATTAACATGATGGACAATATTATATATATGTGATTCACACTCATGTATAAGAACATTTAATTCATTTTATTTTTTCATCACACGCATGTAGAAACCAGTAGAAACCTGCAGTTCCATTTATTTCATCTCTTTTCACATTCAGACACATGTAGAAACATTCATGTATTGATGATTTTCACACACATGAAAATTCATAAAAATTCATTCACATTCACACAAAATTAATTATGAGAACAAAGTTATTCTTTATTCATCATTGTCAACAAATTATATTTAAAAATTCCCACTCTTTGTAGGGCTTTTGCCCAATCTTCTCTTACAACATCTAATTCATCTCTCGTATAGGGAGCATGTACATCGAAATGCTTTGCACGTGTGTTGAAGTCCTCAGTTTTAAAGACCTACAAAGAGAATGATGTATATACATAATTATAATAATATATAATAAGATTCATATATTTCATATTATCTAACGAGACTATGTATAATACCTATTGTATGTTATCATTTTCAATACGGCATGTTTGATTATTAGGTCCATAAATCGCATCACATAGTAGGCACATACCCAGCCGTTGTCTTGTGTAGCACACTATAAATTGAAACATACAAAATATTCAAAAATACAAATAAGCACAGTTCACATAAATAATATATACAATGGAGTCAGGAAATTACTTTCACATTCTCCCAAATGAGTGTCAGATTTTTTTTCCTGGGGACCTTTCCTCCAGCTTTTTTGTACTCTTGTAAATCCCTATATATGTTAATGTAACACATTAAATTGCATAATTAAATAGCAATGCAGTAACAGATGTTAACAGATATAAAAACATAAAATATTTCTCATGAGAATAATGGCCTTTTAATTGCATGTCCATATAATACATTCAACTCACTCCCCGCAGGATCTAGATAATAGACGGTGAATGTCTTGGGGACAATAACTAATAACTCTCAATGCTTAGCACTACAGGTAAGAAAGTAGAAAATTAATAACTCAATATCCGCAATAAAAATGTAATTTGGTTAAGTCCAAATTACAAGCAAAGTAAACTTACTCGACATTGAATGGAGCTATTATCACCGTCTTATTATTTTTACCAAAATATTCAAAAGCATCACAGCAGTATGAAGTAACTGAATACGGGTCTGTATCTACAAGACTAATCAAAGATGGAACCAAAAATCCCACATGGGAAAACCCAAAATCTGTACATGTCTTGTGTAAGTGGTTGCAAAACATGTATTATGTATGCATTAATATATAAGAAACCAGATTGCCATATATAAAACAAGGTATATGGATGTATAAACCAGATTTCCGTATGCATTAATCTCACCACATCCACATCTCTATCATAGATGTGTTCAGCCATTCATAACTAAACAATTCCAAAATATCTTGTATAAATATGTTGTTTCCGAATGTTTGACCTGCATTAATACGTATCCAGAACTTCTATTACGTATGCATTAATATGTATGCTAAACTTGTATAAATAGATTGTTATTTTATGATTTACCTGCAGCATTCTCCGGAATAGTAACATTTATAGGGCAATTTGGATTATGTTTGCCGATCCATACTGCCACACTCCTACAATTAGGACCTATCGAGGCATGTAGGTCCCCTAGAAGCCAACTTGGTAGTCGAGGAGGTGGAGGCTGAGATGTAGCGGGTCTCGTCTTTTTGACATGTATATATAATTTCATATCAATTGACTCATATATATACACACTAACAAATTAAAGTAATGAAAATTTATCATACAATATCAGTATAGAGGACATCCGCTTCGGGCCACAGTATCACTCCGCCTACTGCCTCACCAAGTGTTTCAGCATCTGGGTGTGCATGAGGCAGTGCAAGATTCGTCTATCCAGTGAGTACATGTATCGGGCTCACACGTACCATGCCATCTGGTACTGGACTCCCATGAAACATGCACCCTTTAAGGGATGGGTAAGCTGATGCCTCTGCAACGATATATCCTTCACTTTTTAGTCGGCATGGCTTCAACCCCTACAAATTTATGTAAAGAATGTTATATGCATATATACACAAACATATCATCTTGAACAGACTAGCTATTATATATGTCATAAAAATACTTACAGAGGACGTGCTAGGTTGTGGGTCTATAGGATTACTCCCAACCTCTACAGTACGAGCAGTAGGAGAAGAGAGGTCCGCCACAGGTACTGTCGGAGTGGCAGTCTGAGACACCTGCCACTTGTTAATTGCTTCATGGAATCTTTTATCAAGTACTTCCTCGACTCTCCTATCAATTAAGGAATCTACCTATACATGGATAAAAGAAATGCTAGTTTCCGATTATTGAATTCCCTTTTGCAATAACATTCTAAAATAAGAATAAGTTACCTCAGCTTGTGAAAGTCCCGCTTTTGGGATAGGTTTGTGCTGGGATGGCCCAAAGAATGCTTTGATGCCCACACCAGCGCCTACACTCCTTACACATCCAGGATGCTCTGGGTTACCCAGAGCAACTGTCAATTCATCCCTTGTGCCCTGAGGGATGAACTTGCCTTCCTTCCTCTGCTCGTGCAGCTCCCGCTAATCACCATCAACAAAAATTCGTAAGTAAACATAACAATAATCAATATCGATAGATTGCTCTAAGAGTTGATTTTTACCATTTTTGCAGCCGCCTCAGCGGTTGTGGGATTTGGTATCTTTCCCTTCTTTTTTTGCCTCCCAGCTATCAACATAGCATGGTGAGGCAGAGGTGCGGGAGCAGCAGTAGAGGACTCTACAGTCTCCTGAGTAGCAGTAGGCTGAGTAGACTCAGTCTATAGTCTTTGGTGAACGCCTGCATATCCTCTTGGACCCATTGTGTGGTCATGCACATTCAGTGCACGCCTTGCTTGTTGAGCATCGCTGATAGCCTAGTTAGTTAGCACATTGATTTGGTTAGTAACACTAAAGGTTAATCTTAAATAGGTGAATACATAAAAATGTATATTAATTAAATTGGGAGTGGCACTTAATACCTTGAATTCATCTATTTTTCTTTGGGTAACAAACTCCTCCCAGTCTTGGGGTCCAAGTAGTTCCATTGCTGTGTGGCTTCCTTCTTCCTATATTTATTTTTCAAAGAGAATACAAACAAAAATTATTAGTGTAGAGTTAGTGAAATACTGATCAATGTCTAGAATTGGAATCAATCAAGAACCTATTCTCAGCATCGTGTATGTAATCTCGGGTGAGATTGGTCCTATAGTTCCTTAGGACCCTCCCACAACGTTGCATCACACATTTACGATGCATCTTTTCATCCAGATCAAATATGCTCTGCAAATTAAATAGAATTGCTATTAACTAGTATCCTAAAATTAGTAATCTACACAAATAGAATTACAAATAATAATAACTCACGCATAGTTCCTTCCATATGTGGTCTTTCTTCCCCTTAGGAACTTTATGCCATGATTCTAGGATAGGACTGCAATGGCTGTGAGTAAGAACCCCAAGATATGAAACAAATGAGTTGCGGTTCACTCCATATGGATTTCCTTCCTGATCAAAATCCACAGCCTATTTGGGTCCATTGCCCCTTTGAGGTATTAACTTGTTCATCATTGTGATGCCCCTCACTTTCTCAATTTTCTTTTGTTGCCCATCAAGTGTTGTAACAACTTCAGGGGGTACATCACCAACCTAAAATTTGATAAAAAAAACACACTTACGTGATATAATTATAAATGAACATATAGATAGAAACCTCAGGGATATATTCATAATTAAAATTAACTAACATTGTCAGGAAGTGCAATCACGTCCTCACCCTCACGGTGATCATCAGCACAGTCATCATGGGAATGCTCAGCCATCTGAAAGTTCACATTCAAATTATAAATTTCATATTGTAAAATAACACTAATTGTAAAGTTCACATTGTAAAGTACACATTCACGTTGTAAAGTTCACATTCACATTGTAAAGTTCACATTCACATTGTAAAGTAATTCACATTGTAAAGTCTACATTCACATTGTAAAGTTCACATTCAGAAAAATAAAACATAATAAAAATATAAACATCCATGCCTCTAATATTGTGATCTTTTATCAATTAACAATCCTTCATTATGATCCCCGTGAACATACAAGTCATTGTGATCCCCAGCTTCAATGTTTGGTGGTGTTGGAAACCCAACTGAGAATGGACTGGAGTCATCATACTTATCATAGTACTCTTCTTCATCTATAGGATCTTCAATGAACTGTCTTTTACCATGAAGAACAACCGACCATTTATCATTTGCAGGATCATCGATATAAAATACTTGTTTCGCCTGTGATGCCAATATGAATGGTTCACCCTTCTCACCAATCTTTTCAAAGTTCACTAATGTGAAACCCAATTCATCCACTATAACTCCTTTGTTTTTGTCAACCCAATTACATTTAAAGAGCGGAATTCTAAAATCTACATAGTCAAACTCTCATATGTCTTCAATGACACTATAATATGACATTTTATCTTCACGTGGACTTTTATCCTTTACACTTGCAAAAAACAATGAAGACGCTTGAAGGGTGACCCCACTGTTTTGGACGACACTCTTATCATCTTGACGCTTTGTGTAATATGAGAAACCATTTATGTCAAACCCTTCATAAGACATAACATTCAATTTTGGTTTAAAGGCAAGGCATTTGATGGTTTCAGTAAGATTATCTGGTGTTTGAGATAGTTGATGTAAGACTTTATCTTTAAACCACTTAATAAATGTCTTGTTATGCTCTCTAGCAAGCCACATTGAATTGGATCGAGGATATTGTCTCTTGATGAAATTGGTATGTTCCTTGGTATAAACACTCACTTCGTCGATGTTGTGTAAAATATACAAGTGACCTTGCTCCAACTGCTCACGGCTGATTACTTTCACCCGTGATCCCAAAACTCCTTTGCCAAAATGCTCCTCAATATTCTTGTCATTCACGGGAGCGTCATTACCACTCAGAAAGTCATTGTGAAAATCCATAACCTCTCTCGCCACATAACCCTCAATAATACTCCCTTCAGGCCGATAATAGTTTCGAACATCACCTTTAAAAATGCTCATGTATCGTTCAAAGGGATACATCCAACGCAAGAAAATTGGTCCCAACATTTTCACTTCCCTAGTCAAGTGGACAACAAGATGTACCATGATATCAAAGAACGACGGAGGAAAATACATCTCAAGCTGACATAGGGTAATAACAAGTTGAACACCTAATCTCACTAGTAAGTGTATAATGTGTATTAGGTTTTCAAGAAAATTTCGGCAGCATTTCCCTGATGTTCTCCAAGTACATATGTACTTAGAGAACAAACGGGAAATGCTATTGGAATTTTCTTGAAAACTAAATACACATTATACACTTACATCCTAAGTGAGATTAGGTGTTCAAGAACAGTCCCAAACTGGGGACTATCCAAGATTTACTCCTAATGAGTAAATCTTAGACGGGTTTCTAGGCCAACATAATATAAAACCAGTCCCTTGTTCACACCAGTCCCTTGTTCACAACCTCATTCAACACACAATTTTCTTATAAAAACACTTGTGGACAACCATAACAACACATCAATGCTTCCTAAATTAATCAATATATTATTTTATAACACAAATCGTGGTGGGTATAACATAGAAAAAAACTCAACATGTCAGAACATAAACATGTCCTTAACCTGATATACAGATGTTTGTAACCAAACTCGTGGTAGCTATACCATAGAAAATTAAGTAGTATGCCCAATATATAACAAAAGAAACATTTTTCCAGATTGTTATAACAAAAGCAACATTAAGGTTATTCATAACAACATATGTAGTGGAGGAAACTCGTGGATGAGCGATGGTTTAAAATCTTGGTCTAATCTTTGTGCAGGTCTGGATGTGATTTGACTAGGGGACAAACTGATATGTTTCTAAGGTTGTGATTATTTAACTAATATTTAAGACAAAAGCTAGATTGATTGATTATTTTGTGATTAATAAAAGGGTTGAATTAAATATTGATTATTCTAAAGTTGTGATTAATAAAAGGGTTGAACTAAATTATCATATGAGAGTAACACAGCCCAGAATGAATTTCACCATCGCTACCTATCATTCAATGTCTTACTGCATCACATTAAGCATTAACATATATGTTGAGGTCGCGTTAATCCACTTTTGGTGTTAATTAGGGTTAAAACATATAAAGCACCTATCTGAAGTTTTCATCAAGGGTTTAACAAAAAATGATTCATATGTTAGATCTAGAGTATCTATGATAAGATTGGAGAGGTAAAGAATAACACCCCCTTTTCAAAGAAGCAAATAGTCATGTAACCTTATAGAGAACCAGCCAAGAAACAAGCCCACAAAAAACTCGACCATCACTCATCGAGTGAGAGGGGAGCATCAGCAAAGGAAAAAAACAAAAAACCAGTAGCCATATGTAGGAATACCCAAGAGGAAGAAGAGGAGGAAGAAGGGTACCTCGGTGGCGGCGGAGGAAAAGAGAAGAATGTGCCTGGCGGTGAGCAGCAGCAGACGGCCGACGGAGAGCAGAAGCAGGCCGGCTGGAGTAGAAGCAGCGGTGAGGTAGAGGAGAAGGTGTCGTCCAGAGCAGAGGAGAAGGTGGTGGAGCAGAAGCAGGCGGCGGCAGCTGGAGCAATGAACGGCGGCGGCTGGAGCAGTGACAGTGGCCGAAGCAGAAACGATTGCCAGACCTAAGCACGGAGGCAATGAAACAGAGAAAGGGGAAGATCCTGGCTCACCACGGGTGTATTAAGTTAACAATAGGCGTTGGTTATTCAAAACATCTGACACTTAAAATAATCAGTGTCGGTTGTAATAAAAAACTGACGTCCAAAGGGGCTGAAAATTTTTGCGGGGACAGCACGCGAAAACACATTGGCGTCGGTTATTTCATGAAAACTGACGATAAATATGGGCCCAATTTTCTGTCTCGCGCATAAACATTAGTCGTCGGTTGCGTAGACAAAAACCGACGTCGTATGATAAATTTTTGAGGTAATTTTTTTCACTAGAAAATTTGGATTTGGCGGTCGATTTTAAGTGTCAGTTGGTTATTACGGAACCGACGCTAAATAAAAAGTGATACCCGTGTCTGGTCGCTCTTCACAAATAGATGTCGGTTTTTGTTATAAATCGACACTGTATGCATTAGGTGTCAGTTTCTTGTATACAACCGACACCTGTAAATGTGACTTTATAAGCCATTTATGTAGTAGTGATCCCTAGGGAAGGAAAAGCAACCCACATTCATGATTGATGATGATGATGACATTTTTGTCCTTCTAGATACAACAAGGTGTGATTCAGAACCACTAGCACAACCTGAGGGACTGGAACTAGAGGTGGACATGTACACTTGTTTCCATCATTCTCTAAATTCAGGAACTTGAAACGTTATTATCAAAAGTGTATGTAGGACAGTCATCTTGACATGTAAGCATTCCCAGATATTACACCACCCATATCCCTTTGAAGGCTTGCATCTAGAAAGTTATATCATACAACATCAGTTAAATCTATTTTTGGAGATAGACAATCAACTGTCATCGTATATCTGATTGTTTTTGGTGAGGAGGTATACATTCCACCCCCAGTTCACCTTTCTATCTCCTCTTTAGTTCTATTTCCCACAATACCCCTAGAGGAGATGGATGTTTCCCTGAACTATTGGACTCTAAGATTGGATTTTTTTTCCTAGTAGGAGTGGATTAGAGCAGTGTTTATTGCCAAATAAAGGTAGAATAAAAGGAATTGAAACAATATGCAAGACTTTCTTTTTTTTTAGCTAGAGGCACTAGTTGATATAATGAAAGACCCCAATGCTTCTATTGTTTCTTATGTTGATTAAGTTGTAGACCAGGAGGATGCACATATGCATACAAATATTGTCCAGGCTGATTTTATAGATGGTATGGTTCCTCCTATGCGTGCACTACATCTTTTACATGCAAATCTAGGTGATTAGAAGAAGTCACAGCCAGATCCTCCACCGAATGTAGCAAAGTTTTGACAACATAAGTTACAAATTATAACATATTAATTAACTTGTCGATTGAACATGGTAGTTTTCTTGTAGTCTTTCTAAATTCATGAGACCACCAGAGAGGGACCACTTCTACTTTATGCCACTTCTTCCAGACCCACACACAACTACTATACTACCTCCACTTATGGAGGAGATTTGGTGGATCATATTGAATGGATTGTAGGGTGAAAGACAATACTACTTCAAGAATCAAAATAGTACCTTTTAGATACCAAGGTCGTCTAATTATATATTGCACCATGGAGCACCCATGTTTAAGGTTCTATCCCTTGTTCATATTCCGTCCAGCTAGACCTTTTTTGAGTTTTTAGGACCATTAAATGAGCATCGAGGGCTTCTTCCCCTCTATCTTGGATTTGAGAAAGAGTAAATTTCTAAGCTCACAGTGGAGGTTGGGTGGTTACTTACTCCTTTCCACCCACGTTTATCTATCTTAATACTCTTGTTTTATTTCAGCATGCTAATTTTCATGACTTATTTGCATTAATATGACTTTTACTTCAGCATTTTAGTTTTCATGAATTATTTGCATTTATATAGCTTGTATTGCATACACCTAGAAACTGTTCTTATTTAGTTCTTAATTCTTGCAATACTAGTTGAAGTCATTATCTGGTCATCTTAGTTTACATTCATTATTTTCACTGCATATAGAATTTATCATTCAATCCCTCTTATACGACCTAAGTCTTGATGTTAAATATATTTCTAAAAGTACATCAATGGTTAGAAATCACACTTTATAGCTTATTAAAATTAGCATCAAGTTCCCTGTATAAGACGATAGGTGTTAATGGAATTGATACAAATCAAATACGAAACTACTTATACTACTTCGTGAATCACAACTATGGAATTGACATGCATCCCCTTATCATGTCATTATTTGAGTGTAGTGCATCGAAGGAATAATCTGGTATATTTAATCATAAAAACAAGTTTTGCACATGATCTGAACCATCTTCTATACTTATTCGTCCATATTATTACCTTTCATCCACCAAAAGTAAAAGAAAAAAATGTCATGAAGTGTGCCAAACCCTAATATTAGGGTGGCACACCACCCTTCCCTCTATAACCGCTTCTTGCATACCCCTCTCTATGTAATAGGGGTATATCACCAAAAATAAATAAAATATGCCAATGTGCACCCAAAAAATGCAATATATGTATTTGCATACATAAAATGCAATCTTAAGTCGAATAGAGGATATATATGTGTTCTTCCTTCCATAACTCCATTCTCTTTGATTTTCACGTAAGGGCTCATAACATGCTCCATTGATATCCATTGACAAACCTCAATGTTGAATTATTGTACATACTTGTGATTTTGTGGGATTCATCAATCTTTCATGAAATCCCTAGACATGTATGGTATTGGGTATGGTGGTGAGAAAGTGGTGTTGTGAAGTGATGTAAGAAATGGGGATATGGCAATTGGTGTTTCGTGATCTCATGAGGTTGGGTTGGTTGGCCATATTGGTGGTAGAGATTCAAGCATGATACGAGTATGAGGCATGTACATTGGTTGAAAGTGTTTATATGAAGAATGCTTTAGATTTTTTGTTACTTAAGAAATTATATACTCATGGTTATGATGAATGTATATTCATCATGTTTTAGTTGCATTCTTATAATCAGTTTTGCATGATTCAATTGCATTTGGCTTAATATGTCACTCATTTTAGTTTTTTATAATGTATAATTATTTGATTTTTAATGCACCTTTGTATTTTATTTATAGTTTAATACAAGTGAAAAAGAGAAGACAACTATCCCTTTATGAAAATCCTAAGAATAAGATCAAAGATTGCATATCCTCACTCCTCAACTCTAGAAATTGGAGTGAGGATCGTTAAAGTATAGATTATCAATAATATAGCTCTAATTTTTGCATAAGAATTCAAAATTTAGATATTCAAAATCCATTGGGTGAAGAATTCCAATACCTACAAAATGAATATATATATATATATATATATATATATATATATCCAGTCGATCAGGTCACTCTTGAGTCGATCAATTGGGAAGTCGGGTACAAAAAGAATGTTATAGGTGACTCAATCGTTTCATTTTAAGAATCAATCGATCCACCCATTTCAGATGCTACAAAAAATATGAATCAAGTGAATGGTTATCCCAATCGAGCAACTCATCAAATCAGGAAAAATCACTCATGTGTGAGTATTCATGCAATAAAATCCTAGATAAAATAACCACTTTACATAATAATGAAACACTCATGTGTGAGTATGCATGCGACAAAATGATTACACACAGTTTGGAGCATGTTGAATTCTATTGACCTAAGTGTTATACATTGTCCATATTTTGATAATAACTTAACCATTCCCTTCATATGTATCTAATTGGTTTGTTTGAGATTGATTATAGGCATTAGGTACATGAAAAGGGTAAAGTCTATCAAGCCCTAGCTTGTTTTGGTTCAAGTCAAAAGCAATGCAAATGTACTTTTATGGAAAACACACCAAATCACCTTAGATGATTTTTGTAATCATTTGCATTGATTCTATCACTTATAACTAAGATGATAAAAAATATAACCCTTAATTCGAATGTTTGCTTACTCAAAAGGAATTTCCAAAAAATTCATTACATGTTGTTTGTCAGTCAAGATATAAACTCGATCGATCCCTTGATGGATTTTGAGAATTCCTTGGTTTGGTCAAGTTTCACATTCATAGAATTTGATCGATCCCTACACTCAACAAAATTGATTTCAAGCAATCGGTCATGTTTCACCCAGAACAAACTGAACTGATGTTTCAAATTGGCTTTATCGCATAGTGCAATTAGTCGAGTTACCTTTATGAAAACTCGACCAACTGCATTGTACAAAAAATGTAGAAAAAGTGACTCTAACTATTGGAGTGCTGCAAAACTCAAAATTATATCTGTTACAACACCCCCAAATGGATAGAAAATGTTCATAAGTGTTCCTACCCTCTAGTGGACACCCTCAACTATAAATAGGACCTCTTGGGGTTCATTACAAGGTTTCTCTTTCATGCTATTCAAGCTCCTTACTATAATTGAGTGCATCTAGTCCACTTGAGCCCCTTTCTCTCTCTTAATTACACTTCTATTTGTCCATATGAGTGAGATAGGATCTGTGTGAGAGAGATACTTCATTGTATGCTTGTAAAGCTCTAAAAGCTTCTCTTTTCCCAACCCCTTTCTTCAAGATCAAGTTGGTTAAAGCTTCTCAAAGTGAAGGATAAGGTGCAAGCTTCTTCAAGTTGTAGAAAAAGGTGCAAAAATCTTCTCCGAGTGAACAAGGAGGAGAAGATTGAAGATTCAAGAGTAGAGTTGGTAAGTCCTTCAAGGTGGAAGACTCATTGAAAAAAGGGGGCCTCCTTGGCGAGGGAGCTAGCTACTTGCAAGAGTGGGCAAGACCTTGGTGAGGTAGAAGACTCTAGCTTCAGATAGGTAAAACCTTAGTTTTAAGGTTATTGGCTCCCTTGACCTCAAAGGGAAGTTGGGTATCCTTGTCCTGAAAAAGGAAGGTCAATTGTATGTCTTATAATCTTATATAAGTATACATAGGTTGCAAAATCCTAGGGCTTGACCTCTCTAGGTAATGGACTGGCTCTCTTCTCATTTGGAGAGTGGAACCACTCTAAATAGCTTATTCAGGTGCTTGTTTTATTCTCTCTCATCCTTACGATGCATGTTTAGATTGACATCAAATTCAATAACTACAATTGTGTCTAGTTGAAGTAACATGAAGGTCTAACGAATTATGTGCAAATGTTTTTAGCTATATTCATCCCCCCTCTAGAGCCCTTTGATCTAACAAGTAGTATCAGAGCCACGTCCTTCTCCAACACATCTCCCATGAGACGAGAAGATGGGTAACTTACTTGGGTTCCTCAACCTAGAGGGAGGCTTCTCCATGAGACGCTCGGTCTTCAATAGCACAAATTTCCTCTATTGGTAATGAAGGATGTAGCTCTACCTTAAAGGGATGAATTACAACATGTGGAAGGTAATGATTCTTCCAATACAAGTAACCAAGGGGTGATGCAGCTACTTGGAATGAAGTTGCACTCAAGAAGGCACATCTGAATGCCAAGGTGATAAGAATCATCTATGATGCCCTCACTCCCTCTAAGTTCAACCATATCTCATTTTGGGACACAACCCATGATATCTGGAACAAGTTGTGCATTACCTATGAAGGTACACAACAAGCATAAGGTTATAGGTGAAGGTGATGTATGTGATTCACTATGCATCAAGAATGTTCTTCTTGTGGATGGCCTACATTATAGTTTAATAAGTGTTAGTCAATTTTGTGATAATGTTTATCTTGTTCTTTTTACCTCACTTGTATGTTTGCTTCTAGATTCCCTCTTCTATAATGTTATATATAAGGGAACTAAAAATAGTAAACTCTATATTATTGTGCTTGACTCTATTAAGCCTATTGTTGGTAAAAATCTTGTTGCCAATTTGAATGATATTTCTTTATGACACCATATGATTGATCATGTAAATATGCATAGATTGAAGAAATTGAGTAAAAGGATTTGGTAAAGGGACTTCCTAAACTAGGCTTTGAAAAGGATGAGGAATGTCAACCTTGTACCTAAGGAAATAAAACCAAGTCCTCCTTCAAATCTGAAAGAATGCTTACCACCAAAAGAGTTCTTGAGCTTCTTCACATTGATTTCTTTGGACCAATGTGTATGCAATCGCTTTGTGGTAGCAAGTATTGTCATGTGATTGTTGATGATTTTTCTTGATATACTTGGACCTTATTTCTTGTTTCAATAGGTGATATTATTGATGTTTTCTTAACTTTTCACAAATGAGTTGAAAATGAAGCTTCTTTCCATATTATCTCTATCCGCAGTGATGGGAGAGTTTAAAAAATGACTTGTTTGAACGGTTTTGTGATGAATTCGGGTATGCACATAACTTTTCTTCACTTCAACAAAATGGGGTTGTAGAGATAAAGAATAGATCACTAAAGGAAATGGCTAGGACTATGCTTTTAGAGTATGACACTCCAAAGTAAGTTTTGGGCCAAAGTCATTAGTGCTTCATGTTTTGTGCAAAATTGGGTTTCTACTCATCCATATTTACAGAAAACACTCTATGAGTTATGGCATGGTAGAAATCCTTCCATTGATTTCTTTCATGTTTTTAGTTGTCCTTGTTTTGTTTTAAACACCAAGGATTCCCTTGACTAGTTTGTTTTGAAGTCCTACAATGCTTTCTTTCTTGGCTATAGCACTACTAGGAAGGTTTATCAAGTATTTAACATTGATTTGTCTAAAGTAGAAGAATCTATTAATGTTATATTTGTTGACACTAATCCCTTTATTTCCAAGAATATTGTTAATGATGATTTCATAGATGAGGTGATCCCTCACTTGAAAGAGCTAAACATTGTTGATAAAGGAAAGGAGATGTTGGTTGATGAAGAAGAGATAGAAGAAGAAAATAAGGATTCAACCCCCTCTTTGCAATGCATCATCCAAAAGAGCTCATTATAGGTAATCCTTTTGAAAGGGTGAGGACGCGGGTTGCATTTAATAAATAACAAGCCGACAACCTTCATCTCTCAACTTGAGCCAAAAGATGTCAAAGAAGCTCTCAAGGATGATGAATGTATCCTTACCATGCAAGAAGAGTTGGAATAGTTCGAGAAGAACAAAGTGTGGACTCTTGTGCCAAGACCAAGTGATAGAAAGATCATTGGCACCAAGTGGGTCTACCGCAACAAGCTTGATGAAAGTAGAGAAGTGATATGAAACAAAGCAAGGTGAGTTTCCCAAGGCTACAACCAAGAGAGAGGTATTGCTTTTGATGAAACATATGCACCTATATCTAGACTTGAGTCAATTAGAATGTTGCTTACCTTTGCTAGTCATAATAATTTTCTACTTTATCAAATGGATGTTAAAAGAGCATTTTTGAATGGTACAATTGAGGAGGAAGTATTTGTTACTTAACCTCCAGACTTTGAAAATGATAAATTGCCCAACCATGTTTATTTGTTAGAAAAAGCTCTCTATGGACTCAAACAAGCACCTAGATCTTGGTATGAGAAACTAAAGAACCTTTATCTAGACAATTGCTATATCATAGGCAAAGTCAAATCTACCTTGTTTCTAAAACACATTTCTAGCAATTTCTTAATTATTCAAATTTATGTTGATGATATTATATTTGGCAGAACTGACCTTGATCTTTTTAAGGAGTTTAGTGCTCATGCAAAGTGAGTTCGAGATGAGCATGATGGGGGAGCTGACTTTCTTTCTTGGCTTTCAAATCAAACAAACAAAAGAAGGGAACTTCATCAACCAAGGCAAGTACATTGGTGAACTACTTAAGTACTTTGGGATGGTGAACACCAAGACAACGGACACCCCCATGTCAAACACCACCAAGCTTGACAGAGATGAGCAAGGAGAAAAGGTAGATGAGAAGCTCTATAGAAGTATGATTGGAAGTTTACTTTACTTTACTTCCTCCATACCTGATATTATGTTTAGTGTTGTCTTGTGTGCTCAGTTTCAATCAAGTTTTAGGAAATCGCATCTCATCACAGTTAAGAGGATTTTGAGGTATCTAGATAAAACTCAAAACTTTGGACTATGGTATCCCTAGTCAAGGGACTTTACTCTTACTGCCTATAGTTATGATGATTATGGATGTTACTTTATTGATAGAAAGTGCACAAGTGGCACTGGCTTCTTCCTAGGACCATGCCTAGTTTCTTGGTTCTCTAAGAAACAAAGCATTGTGGTTCTTTTAACTATCAAGGCTGAATACATTGCAGTTGGGAATCGTTGTGCCCAAGTCCTATGGATGAACCAAATGCTCTAAGACTTTAACATTCATTTTGATGCTTCTCCTATCAATTGTGATAATACTTGTGAGAGCCCATTACACTAAATGAGATTACTCAGATTACTCAAAAAATAAAACACAATCAATCACTAAATAATCACATACCCAAAAATATGGGTAAATTAAAACTGATTTCAACGTCAACACCCACTCAAAAATATTTGCATGAGAGACCAACATCTCTTATATCCATACTATGACAAGAATTTGATACAAAATGTTCTATTGCCTTAGCCACAACATATATATACATGAGAACAATATTTGTGTATGCCACACAAACAAGCATTAATATGCTAACAAAAGTTTGATTCGTTTGAAACACCATATACAAACTTTTCCTGCCTGGGCCTGAGAGTACAGGGACGACTCTAGGACAAACTAGACATCTAATCAACTTTATCAAAGATTCATTACTATAGCTCCTCTTTTCTGCCACATGTTTGTTTTTGTCACTTCCGATTACCTAAAAAAATGTGGCGAACCACAAGGGTGAGACCCATGTCCCAATAAGAGATATAACCTCCAACAACGTTTATTGATTAGAACATTTTTAAGTAATTAAATAGTCAAGCAGTCTAATCAGATATAACAAATAAGATCAGCAGTACTAATGATTAACAAAATACATAAGGAGTAGATAATAACTATCATCATTAGCCAGACTATCATCCTTTATCTTGTTGACAATATAAGCAATTCAGTATCATATGTATATCTAGCATCATGAGCAAGTCTAGTAACATAGCATAGCTAAAACATGAGCATGTCTAATTGGTTGAACATATTAGCATCATAAGAAGAGCTAAAAACATAAGCACAACTATATGGATAAGCATGATTAGCTGTATATGCATCTCTAATTACAAAGGCATGGCTAGCATGCTAAACATAACTAACAACATCAGATAGCTAGTATCATGATTATAATCAATAGTAGTAGTATAGTTATCAACACAAGCATAGCTACTGTATGTACGCATCTACAATCTTAAGAATATCCACAACCTAAGTGTATCTACTATCTCTTAATTACACTAAGCATCATCTTTATGTAAAGATAACAAAAAAGGGTTATCATCCATTGTGAAACGTTGTGTATAACCCTAAAAAAATATGCTACATGGTTGTATTACATCTTTTATTATGCCCTGGGGAATTTGAATTGTACCATTCAAAGTCCAACCGACCCCTGTGAAGGACTATTCGGTTCTGTACAAGATCTAGGAGTGTCGGTATCCTAAGATCTCTTCCCCTCGGTCAATATGAGTAAAAAGGTAGTGACATATCAGTTAAAGCTGCCACCACATCGACATATAGTCAATATGATAACCACTAGTCCGGCCTTGGTACAGGTCACGACACTAGAAACAAGGGTATTCAAACCCAATCACTGAGGTACAACCGTAGTTGTCCTCTAATCACATCATGTTATAATCACTGAGACACGACCGCAGTCGTTCTCAATCACATCAGATGTATGATGCATGACCATAGCCAACCTCCACAATCTGCATTGTGGATGACAAGGATATATCCTCAACCTACCACCCCCACATACTCAACAGTATGCGCTCCTAGTTTCCCTTAGGAATACTCATTTCACCATCCAACAAGTTCTAACACTGAAGATGGTTCTACGGCACAGGGCACTACATGATTAGAGTTGCACTTGATTAGTTATCCAATTAGGTAAATAAGGCTGCATCAAACAAGTGGACATACAAACCCTAATTCACTTCTAGAAAGCATATATATATCAAAACATGAAAAGATATAAATGTATGAAACATAATTACTCATCTCATCATCACATGGTACTATTCACTTGCCACTCATGAGACTACATTAGTCATCATATTATCACAAGATATAAATCCTTTTCACAATATCATAGGGTATCAACCCTTATCAACATAAGAGGATTACACCTCATTCAGGTCTCAACCATGCCCAAAGGTCATTAAGATCTTAATACTATTCCCTGCAAGATCATCATTATCTTTCCATGCCTTATAACAAGGCTCAACAACATCACTTACATATAATACACCAGATCAGCACAATCTTGCATTAATGAGTTAGGAGATATTCATAAACAATCATAGCAGGGTTATATTAACATTAATAACATTCCTTTATTACATCAACATGCAAGGAATCTAGATATGATTAACACTCATCATATTCACAATGCACATGTTCAGCATAAGAAATTATCAACCATGTGGCTATGATAACCACCAATTAACACATTAAGGTTATGATCATGTTAAGGAGGTTATTCCACCATCATTCCATCATATAAGAATGTTAAACATGAATACTCATCTTTATCTAATTGCATTAGAGTTAGGTTCAACATGATAAATTATATCAATATTACTAATCAGCACTCATACCCAAACCCTAACTCACGACATCCCCATTGGATCATGGATGCATAAGGTGAAGCATCACCATCACATTCCATACTATTCTCAAGTATGAACCCACACATAAATCAAGGTGTAACCATCAGGTTATAGCATACTAGGGTTTCAACAATAATAGAGTACTCCGTGATTGTATTAGTCATTCAAGGACTATTCATACCCAATTACCATCATTTAGTTATATTAAATCTAGGTATAACAAGCTATACCTCATTAGGGTTACATATCAACACAATATGGTTATCATCCCTTCTATTCATATGAGTGAATAGGTAAGACTAACTCATTAAGGGTAACCCTCCATTTGTTCCATCATCGTTCAACCCATATCACCATACCACAATGTCACCCAGAACCATTGGATGTTTAAAAGGAAAGACTATTGGTTGTTTACATAAGTAAACACCTTGGATAAAACACCTATAAAGTCCTTGATTTGTTCTCTAGAAAGAGTCACCATCTAACCCTAGACATCCCTTGATAATCTATACAAAAAGTTCCATTGAGAGTAGGGTAAAACCCACAATCGATTGTTCAGTTAAAATAAGCCATCCATTGTCAACAAGTAAGCTCCTTAAGTTGATCATATAAAGAAAACCATATAAATCACATTATTAGGACTAACATAATCATTCCATCTTAATGGAGGAATAAATAGTAGATCTCGACCATTGGGTCAAGTTCACATGTTAAAACCTTCAATTACAGTATAGGTATGACCATTGCATCAAGTGACCCAAGAAACCATTGGCCTAAGGCTTAATTGATGCTACAACTACAATGCTTGACTCTCCATAGGTTGTAGGGACCTTATATACCATCATTAGTGACCATTAAGTCACCATAGGTTGTTAGATCAACACTAATTCATCAATCAACATCAAATATTAAGCTAATGTCAACATTGATTGATAACATCAGTAGGGTACTTAATGGTTGATCATTAAACTTCTAATTGATCCAAAACCTGACCTAAGGGGGTGAACATAGGTTGTCACCATCATTTGACACCCTTTATCACGACCATCATCTGTTATGAATACAACACCATAGGGTTGTTGCAATGGTACCATCATCAGGTCATGGTTTATAGAAGAAATCAGCTTAAAACCCTAAAATTGCCCATTGGTTGATAGGTGCTTAGCACCATAGGTTGTCAAACCAACCTGATCCAAGTCATATTGTAACTTATAAATAACATACACATGATCACAGGTTCATATATAACTGAAATCAGAACAGTGAACATTATAAAAATCGAAATCCAAGTCAAGCATAGCTTTTTAGTGCATGGATCATCATTTTCAAGCAAGAACATGATCTAGAAAGCTTATGGTAAGCAATAAATGTGGATCAAGTTATAAAAATTGCCTATAATGAGAATATGAAACCCCACATAGAAGAAATCTTGAGAAGTTAGGGTAGAAAATCCACGAATAAGCTATGAATTCGTCCATCTAGCACCTTTCTTCATCAAATGAGCAAACCCTAAGCATAAGGAGCAAGAAAGGTAGGGTTTTAGAGATTTAGAGCAATTTCTACCATGGAAAAGCATGGTTCCGACCTGTAGAGATATAGGAGGAATAAGAGAAAAGAAATAAATGGAGTAAATAAGGTAAAACTTACACTTTTAGGCTAAGATCACTAGGAGGAAGCTTTTTAGACCCAAAAAGGAATTCAATTGCAACCCTAGAATTTTTTCCAAGAAGATCCCCACTTTCTTCTTCCTTGGGAAGAAAAATTCGAGCTGAACAGAAGGAGAACGAGTTTGGGAGAAGGAGGGAAGTGGCGGAGAGGAAATGGCTCGTTTTTGTGCTTGGGGATAAGTATATGAACTTTAAGATAAAGCAAAAAGAAAAAGTTGAAATTCTAGTATCTATCCAAGTGTCCATGGCCTTAATTTATTAAGAATATACAAGCGCACACACAAGCAGCTCTCCAACTATCTTTATAGACCTTCTTAGCTTTCCTTTTTCGAATTTCTCAGCCAATCACATAATTCCTTAGTTGATAGCTACTAAAGGTAGCTCATCCAGGAAGGGGTAAACCCTAAAATACCCTTGATGAAAACACCTTCAAACCATGGCTCAACTAGGAGACCCATGGCTCAAAAATATCAAGAATGATAATATAACATCTAAGGAACATAATGTATGTGACAAATTGCAAATAAACCCCTCAATTGGGTAAATTGCATAAAAGTCCAAAATGTACAAAAACATTGCATAACTTGCTCAAATAGTATCCAAATTGGACCAAATTTGAAGCTTAAGCTTGTCTTATGATTTCAAAACATATCAAAAGGTTAGATTAGGGTTATAAGCATTCAATTTTGGTAATTAATCTCATTCAACTCATTAAGCAAGTTCAGGGGCCTTACAATACTAGTATAATTAACATGTCTTATAATCCTATATTACATAGTAGAGCTAAACATGTAGAGGTCCATCATCACTTTATTTGTGACCACATTACCAAGAAGGTTATTTATATCACACATGTGGACATAGAGAATCATCTTGCGTACATTTTCACTAAACCTCTAGCTAGAGAGCAATTTACTTTTATTAGATCAAAATTGGTTATAACTGCTCTTGATTATATTGACATGCAATCTAGCTAGATTTTATCGTACCTATATGTTTCTTGTTAACTTTGATCATCTCTTGACTGAAAGTGCTATTATTTGACATGATTTCATGTCTTATTTTACTTGTTTTTGGTATTTTTTCAAATGAATGTTTTATCACAAAAAAGTATTCCGTGATGAGTGAATTGTGCCTCAATATGTCTAAAATACAAGGTAGGCTAGAAAACTATATTTGTATAGCACCCATGAGGCTTCCAATTCAATTTACTAAGGTTTGGACTGGTTGACCATTCGATCGAGTTTGTCGTACTAACAACTCGACCGATCGCCATTCGAGGACTTAGCTAAAGTACCTATTTGGTCGAGTTTCCAAACTGCAAAACTCAAACAATCGTGCAACTAGACCAAATTAAAATAGGGTCAACTTTTCTCCCTCTCAACTAGAGAAAATTGACTGATCCCAAGCTCCAGTATCTACTTTTCAAACCCTAAGTTCAACCTTCCTCTCCCAGCCCCCATTTGTCCTTCCTTTCCTCTTCCTACCTCAACCTAGGTAGCTAGGTGACCTTCTTGTGGTGGTTTCTTTCTCCTTCAATGATCTTTTATTCTCCATCCACCTCCATGACCTCAAACCATAGAAAAAGAGTTGTCCCTATTGGAGAACCATCTTCTTCCTCTGCTCATCACCCCATATCCATTGATGGCACCTCCTTCTTATCCTCTCAACCTCTAAATCTCTATAAGGAACTCCTTCCTAGGAATCCCTTCCCTTTTCGAGCTTTATATGAACCTTGTTTCACTATGGGTGAGGCTATAAAGGAGGTGTTTGATGTGTTTGTGACACCCTTTGCTACACAAAGTGAGATTACTCCAAAGCAAAACTGCAGAAGAAAGATCAACAAAAAGATTACTATAAAACACCAAGACTTAAAACCGTGTTCATAAAACTATCAAACAATAAGAACTTTTACATACAGGTGCTTTCATGCCTCAAAGCACCTACTAGATGTGCCACCAACCTGTTACTAGGGAACCTATTCTAGAACATATATACATGTATTCAATACAACTGTATACAAAAGGGGCACACAAGACAAACATGTGTCAAAAGCACATCCAAAAAACATCTACAAAACATTACCAAGGATCCGAGTGTACAGGGATGACTCTAGGATTCTGTCAACAAAAGACATTCAGCAGTACTGCCAACCTCATCAACTATTGGTCCTGTTGCTGCTCCTCAACCTCCGCTGCACAATCTCTACCTCTTCATGCTTGTCCACCTAAAAAGGGTGTGGGAAACCCACGAGGTGAGATTCCAAATCTCATCGGGAGATATAACTTTCCACCAACTATATTATTATCACATGTAAGATAAACTAAAAATCAATATAATTACAACTATGTGAAGTAGGTATTCATTATTAACAAGAAGAGTAATTATTGTTGAATTTATGAAATATCTTAATAGTTTAAAAGGAATATGAAGAACATGTATATTTCCTATCAAAAATATTGTATAAGAATTAAGCAAGGCCTCATCTAATGTTTCTATTTTTGATCCTATAAAATTATACTACATGGCTAATTACACATTTATTATGCCCCGAGGATTTGAGTCGTACCACTCAAATCCCACTGACCACTTGATAAGTCAGAATCGGTGTCATATAAGGTCTAATGGAAGAGACAGAATCCACGACCTCACCACCTCATGGTTAGTACATGAGTAAACACTTGTAGAGACATATCAGTCAACTAGAATAATGACATATAGTCAAATACAGGGATTGGTTCATGAATGACCATCCACGTAAATAAGCATAGCTAGCCCACCTTGGTACAAGTACGGCACTAGAAGAACAGGCTCACGCATGGCCCTTCTAACAAAAAGGAGTGGCTCACGCATGGCCATTCATACCACAGCGAGATCGACTCATGCATGGTCGTCTGACACATCATGTAGTTAAGGATACAAGGAATTATTTGACTTGTACCCCACATATTCAAAAATATGTGCTCCGAGTTAAACTCGTTTCACCATTCAGCAAATACTGACACTAAATGGATCTATGGCACAGGGCAAGCTATAAGATTAAGTTCAACTTAATTAATTAGGTCATTTAAGTATCTTTTAGCATCAGCCATGTTACAACATATAAGCTCAAAAACAAGTTCTATATAAATAAGGGTATGACACATCACCAGAACCTACTGAAACATATAAGGTGTGATCTCATCTCATCATCACTCCTACTTTCCTTTCAACATGTGTCCATCATAAGGACTACATGTCTTGTGGTGACAACCCCTCCTCTCGTCACTGAGGAAAACATCTCATGCAAGGCATCAAGCCATCATTAGGTCATAGGACCATTTCCTTCTCGTTCTGTGTTACCACATCACATGTGACTCACAAGGCTTATGCAAACATATCATAACCACCATAGCTCACACCTGGTCATGTACATCAACTGGTGTTACCTACATAGTTAGAAACTTGCAACAAGAAAGACAAGACATCACAAACACTATCATCTTATAAGATCCATGCCATACATTTTACATCATTAGAATTAGGGTTTCTTTTTACCCGGTTAGGGTTTACAAGGTTGGGTCAACAACCACCCTTAGATCATTATTTTCATCATAATATAAGGTATGTCATGAGATAAAGGTTATAGAAACGTGACTCTTATTATTTCTCACACAACCACTAATAGGATATCACGTATGAACATGTGACCCTATCATCATCATGATATATCATAACCATCCAATCATGTTAGGTTAATACTTCATAAGGTGTGACAGGTAACAGTAGTGTGTCGGGAAACACACAAAGGGTGTATCGGTTGAGCACTTCAAGGTGTCAGACTAACCTCATAAGACATGTATTAGTTTAGCACCATATGGGAGTGTGATGGTCAACACTGTGAAGGTGTGACAGGCACAACAACACCCAGGTTGTGATGGGAAACACCTAGATGTGTCAGGTAGCAATAGAGTATGACGGTTGCTAGGGTTAGGAATTAACTAGAATCACGGTTTAAGGTGTATCAGGAAGCATCACCTCTAAGGTGTGTCGGCCACCACTCGACCAGAGCATCACGATCTAACCTTCATAATGGACCATCTCTGTGAGGTACCCTCATATCCATGTCGGCTAACACCTCAATCATTCAAGTACTCCAAGAGTGTGATGGCTAGTACCCTTCATGCATAACAGTTAGACATCACCAGGTATCAATTTAGGTGCCTCTAGGTCATGATGGGCTAAGCATCACCCTTAACATGTCGACTTACACTCCACCAAGGTCGTGATGACCTATCATAAGGTGTGATGGACTGTGGCATCACAGATCATGACAACCACCTTCCAACATATCAGATTGGTCATTTTCAACCTAAGGTTACTCATACAAAGCAAAGGTAGAAGGTGTAACACAAGGGAAGCAACTAAGCAAGACACTTTATTCCAAATAGAACTCAAAACTACCAAGAAGGACTACTAGCATGCAAGAGATAACAAAACAAAGATGAAGAACAAGACATCATGTAAGGAGTGATAATAACAAAGAGGGTTTAGATTTATACAACCCGCCTCAAAGATCACCACCAAGCTCTAAGGTCAAGCTCCAAGCTTCATGAGCTCAAGGTAGAAGAAGATCTCCCAAACTTGGTCACCACCACACCTCAAAGCAAGAAAATGGAACCAAGGTTAGAATGGTTCAAGAAGGAAAGAAAGATAACCAAGATCCATGGTCAAGAAGAAGAAAGAAGGAGAGAAGGAGAGCTAAGGATCATGGCTTACCAAGGTAGAGGATGAAGAGAACACCACAAGCTTGGGGCTCATCCACCAAGATCCAAGGGAGGATCCTCTACCTCAAGGTCGTCCACCAAGGAAGAGGAAAGCAAATATGGCCAAAAGGATTCTCTTGCATGGAGAGAAAGGGCTATATATACAAAAGGGATGAGAGAGGGATCACAGAAGAGGTGTCACCACCTTAGGAGCTAAGGTGCCACTTGTCCATGAGAAAGAGACACATGCACAGCACCATGCAAACAAGGAGATAAGATATATGTCTCGCCTACTAGGTCACTTATCATGGCCTTGCCCGATACCACATCTCTACCCTCTCACAAATCGACAGGGGTGAAACCCTAGATGCCATCAAGCCAATAGGGTATGACTCATGATACCCACAAACCGATACATAGCCTCTCTAAGGTTCTCAAGCTTAAGACAACACTTCAAGGTGCAAGTCACACCTTTAACATGTATCCCAAAACATCTCCACAGATGTTACCACACAACCAAGGTCCAAGCAAGGTGACCATCTCTATATATCCTCTAGATGATGCTAAGAGAGAGAAGGAGCACTCAAGAGGTGGCAAACTTACACATCAACCCCTATCCTAGGTAAATTTCTATTTGCACCAAAACCTCTCCATAAGACACAAGCATCGACCAAACAAGCTCAAACAAGGAACTCAAGCTTCCAGCATGCCATAATTACATCTCAGATGATTAGAGAAGGGAGATAAGAAACACACTTAAGCAAAACAAACAGGGTTATCCCAAAATGTGGGTCAGGGTCCTTATAGTGATTTTGACCCATCACCTTAGCGCATTGTGTGTAGAATGCCTATGCTACTCAAATTCTATCACTAGCACCAAGGCGGTCCATGAGTTTTATGCTAATCCCCAGTGCAACTACACTAAAAATGTGCCACCACTTAATATCCAGGTCGTTCTGACTTCTATGATAGCTGGTACAAAATTTACCATCTCTGAAGATTCCTTGAATATCTATTTTAATGGTACTAAGGTTACCAACTCATGAAAGTTTGACTACCCTGACTAATATGACCTACTTGACCCTGAGGCATTCTAAAAATATTATGATCTTATACTTCCTAACATTCATAAGTTTTTGAAGAAACCCAATTTCCCTTATAGGAATAAGTCAACCATTCCATCCTCTTCCCTTGATATCAAGAACTATCGTATTGCATTGGTGGTTAACAGTAATATCCTCGGAAGAAAAAAAACAAACGAAGATTGCAGAAAGCATTGTTGTGATCATGTATTATCTTTTAAAGGATGTCAAATTTAAGTGGTCTCACTACATTCTTCATCACATGACCTGCTTTGACTCTGGTAAGAACACCTCTGGCACACACCCTTCTTATCCTACCTTGATATGTGTCCTCTTTGCTTTTGCAACTCAAAAGTTCCTTTTCCATGATTTCCACTACAAATCTAGTCATAAAGAAGTAAGCATCAACGAGACTACAATCAAGAAGACTTTTCTTCCTACCTCCCCTACCACTCGTAGAGCCTCTACCTCCACCCAAGCCCCTCCACCACCCCCACCACCTTGCCCTGACTGTGCCTCTTTTAACATATCAAATGAAACCCTCATGGGAAATATGATGCATCAACATGTGTATAACCTTCAGGTTTAGGACCATCCACCATGCCCTTTTCCAGATCATGTAGACCATGAACCTATATTGTAGCCATCCCTACCCTGCCTACTAGGCATATTCTGGAGATGGCTCTTCCTCCTTTGCATATAGTCAGTTCTACTCTGACCCTCCACCTTATGTTGCTATTGTTGCCACCCCCACTGTTGTTGGTGGATCTACCCCTTTCCCTGGTGCTTTTCCTCCATTGGATCTGTCTGTTGGGCCTCTTTCTACTCTTCTTGCTAGTTTTGATGGGACTTCTGCTCCTTACTTTGAGCAAGTGAATGCATTACATGCATGTGGCATGTCAGGGGTTGAGCAAAATATCAGGTATCCTGGTCGTGCCTTTGGACCTCCTACTGATGAGGAGATGCTAGACTAGGACACTGCTGAGGATGATGAGGATGACGTTTCTAAGGATGGTTCTGGTGATGGCTTTGTCGGTTCTTGTGGTGATGATGGTGATGCCATTGTTTCTACCTCTATTGCATCATCTGATGACGATGAGGACTACTAGCCTGAGGATGAGGATGGGGATGTAACTAATGTTTAGATAGTGTAGATGTTTAGTTATATAGTATTTACATTTCTCATATATATATATATATATATATATATATATATATATATATATATTTTTTTTTGTAGACTATCATGTAATAGACATTTAGACATTGGGTATCTGAGGCATACTATTTTATCATCTCATTGTTTCATGTTGGTTTATAGTTTTTATATTGAGCGGACATGTTTAGTGTTATAATCTTAATCCCATGTACCATAACTCTTTTATTGACTATATCTTAAGAGTTTGTGGTTTGTTATCCCATTATTTGATTATGGCACTGGATTGCTTGTTTCTCTATGTTTTGTATCTGTCTGGTGTGTGAAATATGTGGTTGCTTGTTTGGTTTGTGCCTGTGGAGAAGACTTGTACTTTTAGCTCTTCTACCCTCCCTACATTTTTGAAATAACAAAGGGGGAGAGAAATTGAGAAAATGTACTGCTTAAGTGACCTTAGACATATTGTTTTATCACTTATATGATCCTTTTCTTGTCAATTATTTGCATATCATGTGACTTTCTAGAGGACCATATAGTATATAGATGTGCTATGGTTATTTGTGGAAAAACTAACCATGCAGGAATACGTAAGCATGAATTGAGGGGGAGAAATACAAAATGTTCATTCATGTATCCCCTTGCAATTCACAAGGTAAAGGTTTAACTTTGACATCCTTTCTCAAAGGTAAAGGTTTAAATTTCACATCCTTTTCAATATGTTGAGGAATGGTTTGTCATTGTCAAAAAAAGGGAGAATGTTAACCTAAGTGTTACACATTGTCCATATTTTGATAATGACTTAACCACTACATTCATATGTATCTAACATGTTTGTTTTAGATTGATTTCAAGCATTCGGTACATGAAAAGGATCAAATTTATCAAGCCCTTCCTTGTTCTAGTTCAAGTCAAAAGCAATGCAAATGCACTTTTGTGGAAAATGCTCCAAATCGCCTTAGATGATTTTTGTAATCAGTTGTATTGATGATATGATTTGTAACTAAGATGAGAAAAAATTAGGAACCCTTAATTCAAACATTTGATCACTAAAAAGAAATTTTCCATAATTCATTCTGGGTTGTTTGTCGATCGGGATACAAATTAACTGATCCCTGGATGGATTTTGAGAATTCCTTGGTTCGATTGAGTTTCACATTTACAGAACTCAATCAATCCCTACACTCAAATTGGCTTTGTCGCATAGTGCATTTAGTCAAGTTACCTTTATGAAAGCTTGACTGACTGTACCATACGGATAATATAGAAAAAGTGATTCTCATCATTGGAGTGCTATAAAACTCAAAATTATATATGTTTCAACACCCCAAATGGCTAGAAAATGTCCATAAGTGTTCCTACCCTCTAGTGGACACCCTCAACTATAAATAGGACCTCTTGGAGTTCATTCCAAGGTTTCTCCTTCATGCTATTCAAGATCCTTGCTATAGTTGAGTGCATGCAGTCCACTTGACCCTTTTTCTCTCTCTTGATTACACTTCTATTTGTCCATATGAGTGAGATAGGATTTGTGTGAGAGAGATACTTCATTGTATGCTTATAAAGCTCTCAAATCTTCTCTTTTCCCAACCCCTTTCTTCAAGATCAATTTGGTGAAAGCTTCTCCAAGTGAAGGAGAAGGTGCAAGCTACTTCAAGCTGTAGAAGAAAGTGCAAAAGTCTTCTCTGAGTGAAGGAGGAGCACAAGGATGAAGATCCAGGAGTAGAGTGGGTACATCTTTTAAGGTGTAATACTTGTTGCAAAGGGGGGATCTCTTTGGCGAAGGGTTCTAGCTTCTTGTAAGAGTGGGTAAGACCTTGGTGAGGTAGAAGACTCTAGATATAGATAGGTAAGACCTTGGTTGTAAGGTTATTGGCTCCCTTAACCTCAAAGGGAATCTAAGTATACTTGTCCCAAAACGGAAGGTCAATTGTATGTCTTATAATGGAATATAAGTGTACATAGGTTGCAAAATCTTAGGGATTGACCTCTCTAGGTAGTGGATTGACTCTCTCCTAGATTGGAGAGTGGAGCCACTCTAAACATCTTATTCAAGTTCTTATTTCATTCTATCTCATCCTTAGTATTCATGTTTAGATTGACATCAAGTTTACTATTTGCAATTGTGCCTAGTTGAAGTAACTTGAAGGTCTAACGAATTTTGTGCAAGTGTTTTAGCTCTATTCACCTCCCCTCTAGATCCTTTTGATCCAACAAATTCCAGAGGACAAGTACTTATCAAATAGCCTAGATATACATTCTAAAAAGAAAAATAATAATGTTAACAATAATAATGTATATGTTAATATATATTCACTTGTATACACAATCAAAAAAGAGGTCATAATAATAAGGGTAAATAGTTATGTTCTAGTATAGTTTGATTGTATGGTTTTTGCACATATAAAATTTAGACATAGCTGAAATTACCCTATATCCATTTAGAAATCTATAGACAATTATTCAACAAGTGTGCTACCATGATCCCCATAGTGGAGGTATATCCCTTAATCAATTTATAATTATGAAGTTTAAAATCATTCATAAAAAATAAGAAAAAGGGGTACATTTTGGGCCATGTGTGAATCTTGACAATGATGCTTTTTCCCATTGGCAAGAAAAGTAGCTACAAGCTAAAGTATTGATGTGTAGGACCGCCGTTGAGAAAAATGCTAGAATAAACATCGATTTCAAGGGCTTCATAGGCTAAACAATGAGCATAATGTTATACTCCTTAAAAGTAGATACAAAATAGATTCTAATCAACAATATTTAGGGGTTACAATGAGGAGTGATACTATAAAGACGATTATCCAAATGAGATGGAATACAATCAATAGTATTATGTGAGTTATGGTGAAGAGCCTTACTATGCATACCAATATCACCTAATAGAGATGAGAGGATGGATGTCCTCTAGAAAATTTTATCTGACCAACAAGCAATTCTAGTTAAGGGAGAAGCGTAAAGCAAAAGAATCACATCACAACTACCCAACTGAAAACATAACTTTTCTAGTTAGTCATGTCATGTGAAGTCGAGCGCAGAGATCCCTAGGGAAGGTAGAGCAGCCCACATTCATGATCGATGATGATGATGATGATGATACTTGTGTCCTTCTATATACAACAAGGTGTAACTTAGAAACACTACCACAACATGAGGAATTGGATCTAGAGATGGACATGCACACTTGTTCCATCATTCTCTAAACTAAGGAACTTGAAATCTCAATATCAAAAGTGTATGTAGGACAGTCACCTTGATATGGAAGCAATTCCAGATAGTACACCACCCATCTCCCTCTAAAGGCTTGCATCTAGAAAGTTATAATGATCAACTGACATCAATTAAATCTATTTTGGAAGATAAACAATCAACTTCCATTATATGTATGGTTGTTTCTGCTGAGGAAGTATACATTATACCATTTCACCTTTCTATCTCCTCTTCAACTCTATTTCCCACAAATGGGTGTTTCCCTGAACTATTGGACTCTAAGATTGGATTTTTTTCCTAGTAGGAGCGGATTAGAGCAGTGTCTATTGCCAAAAAAAGTAGAATAAAAGGAATCAAAACAATATGCAAGACTTTCATTTTTTTAGCTAGATCCACTAGTTGATATAATAAAGGATCCCAATGCTTCTATGGTTTCTTATATTGATTAGGTTGTAGACCAAGAGGATGCACATATGCATACAAATATTGACGAAGTTGATTTTATTGATGATATGATTCCTCCTATGCCACTACTACTTCTTTTACATGCAAATCTAGGTGATTAGAAGAAGTCACTGCCAGATCCTCCACCTAATGTAGCACAGTTTTGACAATATAAGTTACAAATTATAACATACTAATTAACTTGTCCATTTAACGGGGTAGTTTTCTTGTAGTCTTTATAAATGAGATATTCGTGAGGCCACCAAAGAGGGACCACTCCTACTTTGTGCCACTTCTTCTAGATCCACACACAGCTACTACACTACCTCCACTTATGAAGGAGATTTGGTGGATCATATTGGATGGATTGTAGGGTGAAAGACAATATTACTTCAAGAATCAAAATAGTACCTTTTAGACACTAAGGCCGTCTAATCATATATTGCGCCATGGAGAACCCATGCTGAAGGTTTTATCCCTAGTTCATGTTCCTTCCAGGTAGACCTTATTTGAGTTTTCAAGACTGATAAATGAGCATTGAGGGTTTTTTCGCCTCTATATTGGATTCGAAAAATAGCAAATTTCTAAGTTGTGGTACTTACTCCTTTCCACTCACACTTATCTATATTAATACTCTTGTTTTATTTTAGCATGTTAGTTTTCATGGTTTATTTTGATTATATTACTTTTATTTCAGCATTTTAGTTTGCATAATTTATTTGCATTTATATTGCTTGTATTGCATACACCTGGAAATTGTTCGTATTTAGTTCTTAATTCTTGCAATACTAGTTGAAGCCATTATCTAGTCATCTTAGTTTACATTCATTGTTTTCACTACATATAGAATTTATCATTCAATCCCTCTTGTACAAAATAAGTTCTTGATGTTAAATATATTTTTAGAAGTTTTTGAATGGTTAGAAATCACACTTTACAGCATGTTAAAATTAGCATCATATTCCCTGTATAAGATGATAGGTGTTAGAGGAATTGATACATATTAAATACGAAATTACTTCTACTGATTAGTGAATCACATCTATGGAATTGGCATGCATCCCCTTATCATGTCATTATTTGAGTGTAGTGAATCATAGGAATAACCTAGTATATTTAATCATAAAAACAAGTTTTGCACATGATTTGAACCCTCTTCTCTTATATACTTATTCTTCCATATTATTACCTTTCATCCACCAAAAGTAAAAGAAAAAATGACATGAAGTGTGTCAAATCCTAATATCATGGTAGCACACCACCCTTCCCTCTAAAACTGCTTCTTACATACCCATCTCTATGTAATAGGGGTGCATCACCAAAAATAAATAAAAGATGCTAATGTGCACCCAAAAAGATGCAATATATGTATTTGAATACATAAAATTCAATCTTAAGTCGAATAGAGGAGAGATATACTTTCTTCCTTCCATAACTCCATTTGCTCTGATTTTCACTTAAGGTTGGTAACATGTTCCACTGATATCCATTGACAAACCTCAATGTTGGATTATTGTGCATATGTGTGATTTTGTGGGATTCATCAATCTTTCATGAAATCCCTAAACATGTATGATATTGGATATGGTGGTGAGAAAATGGTGTTGTGAAGTGATGTAAGAAATGGGGACATGGAAAGTCATGTTTTGTGATCTCATGAGGTTGGGTTGGTTGGGCATATTGGTGGTAGAGATTCAATCATGATACGAATATGATGCATGTACATTGGTTGAAAGTGTTTATATGAAGAATGCTTTACATTTTTTGTTAATTAAGAAGTTTTATACTCTTGGTTATGATGAATGTATATTCATCAAGTTTTAGTTGCATTCTTATAATTAGTTTTGCATGTTTCAATTGCATTTCGCTTAATATTTCACTCATTTTAGATTTTTAGTAGTGTATAATTTATTTCATTTTTAATGGACATTTGTACTCAAAATTGGATGATTCAAGTTGATTTGGAAGTGTAATTCTACTATCTACGCAACAAGTATATTTAGTTACCACTTCCAATTGACCAAATGGTCCTCCAGTCAATCATTTTTTTGGCTAAAAAAATCTACAACAAACTACTCACAACTGTTGGATTTATTTAGATAGACTTGAAACCCTGGAACATGTTATGAATACACTTGAGGGATATTCAAGACATACATTCATCGCCTATTTCTCCCATTTGCAGCCCTATATGTTAAGAATGAAGGGCAAGATGAGAGAAAATGGCTTAACATGGAGACACACTCCACCAGAGATCTAGATCGGAAACTACAGCTATCTTGTAGTAGTTTTAATGAGACCACTAAGATTCTCCTTTATAGCACTACTTTCTCCATGAGTCTATCTCTCTCTTTTCTAATGGATATTGAATATGAGTAGGTATTAGATCATTTATTGGAGCGCATGAGTAGATCTATCACATGTATTTCATTCAATTGTTATCAAGATTGTCTCTTTATTGATATTAAGATTGTTTTTCAGTCATTTGTTGCTTGTTTATTAAATTTATCAATCAATTTATATGTTTAAAATAATCATACACATATAGATCATGAAATATATGATTATATTATTAATTTTATGTGTTAAACCCTAGATGAGATCACAGAATGGATTCTTTAGGACAATTTGTTCATGATCCATGGGTCATGAGACCTTGAGCCCATGGGGAAATTAGTTCTTAAGCAATTAGTATCCTGAAAGGGTATGGATTCACATGTTCCTAATCTAAAATCTATAATTGAGTAAGTTATAAGAAATAGTTTGTTTACATAGGCACTAGCGGTGAAACCTGTTAGCTAGCTAATTTTTTCATAGTCTAAAAATCATTTCTTTCATAGTTTGGTTTTATCTCTTTCATGTTAATTTATTTAGTCATCTATTTATCCTTGTTAAATTTTTTTCATTAGGCAAAAAAACTATTTTTTCTCAAAAAGGTAGTCCTTTGTGTTTGATACTAAATTTATATTCTGATAAGACTCATGGGCTTGCAGGCGGTGATTGTTATACATTAGATTAGGTAAAAGTTGAGGATTTGTTCCTAAGTGAATTTAATATGTTATCATTTATTACATCAAATTTTTGTATCATTAGTAGGGGTTTTCTATTCTTTTATAAAAATCGAGTTAGGATTTTTAGTTTTTAGTTTTTCTTTGTAAATTTAAGTTTGATTTTGTAAATTTTTAGTTTATTTTTTATGTTTTTCATTTGTTTTTCTAATTTTTAGTTTTTTAACTCCTTAGTTTGTTTTATAATTCTTGGTTATTTTTTATAAGTTCTAGTTTTGTTCCATAATTCCTTTTTATTAGAAATTTTTCTACTAGATTTTGTAATTTATTTCATCCATTTTTTTGTACAATAAATTTATATCTTCAGTCATTGAAGTATTTTCTTTTTCTCTCTTAAGCTTAATAGTCAAATTTTCTAAGTTTTAGACATTTCAATCATATGGAGTGGTCGGTGTTACAAACTTTGCAATGTCAAATACTTGGCTCCTTCAATTAGGATAAATGAGGCTAGTAAGAAATGAGTCTACATGCTTAAGTATCAATGTGTAGGATCGTCAAATGTTCTATGTTTTAGACATTCCAATCATATGGAGTGGTCGGTGTTACAAACTTTGCAATGTCAAATACTTGGCTCCTTCAATTAGGATAAATGAGGCTGGCAAGAAATGAGTCTACATGCTTAAGTATCAATGTGTAGGATTGTCAAATTTCTATGTTTTAGACATTCCAATCATATGGAGTGGTCGGTGTTACAAACTGCATAATGTCGAATACTCGACTCCTTCAATTAGTATACATGAGGCTATCAAGAAATGAGTTTACAAGCTTAAGTATCCATATGTATGATTGTCTTTGAGCAAAATTCTAGGATCAACACTGAGAACAAAGGCTAGTGTGAATTGGCTCCACTGTTCAAAACATCCCTTTATAGTCTCAAATTGAGCAAAATGTTAGGCTCCTTAAAAGCAGATATGGAGTGGATTTTGTTGATTTGAGAGTTATACATTGTATATATTTTGATAATGACTTAACCATTCCATTCATATGTATGTAATATGTTTGTTTGAGATAAATTTCAGGTATTCGGTACATTAAAAAGATCAAATTCATCAATCCCTAGCTTGCCAAAGTCCAAGTCAAAAGCAATGTAAATGTGAAATTTGGGAAATCACTCCAAATCACCTTAGAACATTTTTGTAATCATTTATATTGATGATATAACTTGTAACAAAGATAAGAAAAAAATAGGGACACTTAATTCCATCGTTTTGATCACTTAAAAATCATTTTGGAACATTTATTGTAGCAACTTTATCAGTCAAGTTTGAAACTCGACTAATCCATGATGGATTTTAGAAATAATGTGAATCGGTTGAGTTGCACACTCACAAAACTTGACCGGCCAACTTTCTATCTAAAGTTGATTTTGGTGAATCGGTCGAGTTACCCCAGGACAAATGACCTGCCTAAATCACACGTCCAAAAGGAGTGGATTCAGAGTATTCAGACTTTAAAGAGATAACATGACTCTTAGGCCCCCGCGCGCAACGATAAACGGGGTTCGATATAACGATCGGGGTCAAACACAAGGACAATGTTGGCAGTGTTAAATGCACAGAATCTAACACTCTTATACTCCATGTAAAGAGGGTATTTTAAGGGGTGTTCCCTAAGGAACGATGGCTCTCAAACTAAAATAAATCAAGTAAAATAAAGATAATAAGAACAAATGAATACAAAAATAAGATGAAACAAATATATGGAAGGAAACTCGGATCGGGTTTCACCTACTAAGACATCTCTCCAACATGCAACAACATCTCTCTCTCATATACTCCCATTAAGATTACAAGCAATCATCTATAGCATCCATTCCACTCTCTCTTGAGATGAGGATAGATCTAAGTCTAAGGGTAGCCTCTCTCTCAAGATGACCACACCTAAACCACAAAATATAACATATGATTTAAAGCTTTAGAATTCCAACACTCTCGTGCATTCATACTACTCCATAACACATGATAAGAGTGATATTACTCTCTCGAGTTATAAACTATCAAACATCACAAGATGGTAGCTAAGCATACAAGCGAAGCATTAAAATAGGTGTATGGAGATAATCTTGACAATAGTATATATATTCAATAAGAAGAGAAAATATTACATGTTGGGAGAGCCTTAGTGGCTACTCCCAACCCAAGTTAAGGTGTTTAGCCGCTCATTCTTGCGGACAGCATAACAACATTGTAGAAAGATAGATACATGAAGTCCTATGAAATGAGGAGGGAAGTACATCTGAATGGAATGATAGATCTAACAGAAAGAGAGGGAACGTGATACGACACGGTACTTCTTCAGATCTGGATCTAGCACGTCGATAGCACAGATGATCTTCTTCTCTCGAAGAAGGAGTCTTTGGCCTTCTCTCTCCTCAGCTTCTGCCTTTGGAGATCCAAGACTGGTGGATCGGATGGGATGGAATGGAATGAGTCTAAGATGCAGCAGCACTTTGTGGCCTTCTAGATCTGATCTATGATCTGATGCCTTGACAAGACATGTGTGTGGCCTATTTATAGGAAAACTCCACTGACTTAACTTCTGGACCGTGGTCTCGGTCTGGTTTGGGGAGGGGCAAGATCGCGGTCGCGGTCTCCTTGCCATTTCTTCCTCTGTCGCAGTCAGGCGAGCTCCTCCACTTGGTCACGATTTGGATGTGGCTCATGGTCTAGCAAGGACCACGGTCTGCTTGAGGTTCGTGGTCTAGTAAGGATCGCGGTCTGCTATGATCGTGGGCTTCGTGATGTGAGGATTTTGAGTCGCTTTTATAGGCTAGTTTCATATGTATTTTATACGTTTATTGGTCATTTTCATGGTTAATACTGCATGATTCATTTCCTTTAGCCTATAATCTCGTTATGCATCAAATTTACCTTGTTTTATCTTATTTGGTATAAAAAGATCATATTTCTCGATTTGATTGGTATTCTTCTCTTTATTTCAGGCAAGTTGCATATCTGCTGTGGTCGATACCATCGACATTCGTCGATACTATCGACACAGCCACAGTGAGGTGTCCGGAAGGAGCAGAATGGGTCAATACCATCGACCCAAAAGTCGATGGTAGCGAGATAACATCAGCATACCAAAGATCATCAAGTCGATACTATCGACATGTTGGTCGATAGTATCGAGATGCCTTCAGAAAAAACCCCAAAAATTAAAGAAGTGTCGCTACCCTATCAGGTCGATACCATCGACCCACCATCGATGGTATCGACACCGTCAGATCAGGAAACCACCCAGATCAATCTAAAACAAATGGCTGTGATGTTTTTGCGGCTATAAGTGGTCTATATACCTAAAAAAGACGGCCCAAGTCGTACCATCACGTCATTAGCCACCGCATGAGTCTCAGACGAGAGGAGAAGGAAGAAGGAGCCCAGAGCTACGCCAAGGATGTGTCTAGAGCTGCAGACGGAGTTTTCTACTGTCGAAAGGCTACAGAACGCTCATCCCACATCGAGGATCACAGGTTCTCCTTCGTTTAGGGGTTACACCATCTCCATCCACATTTCCCCTATGTTTTCTCCTTCCTTCATGATGTTTTGCATTAAGATGAACATGTGGGGCTAATCCCCTTTGTCTTTAGGACCGGGAGTAGCCCGGGTAATCGTTGTATGACAATTTCAACATAGTTTATCATAATTTGTCTCTAAAATTCATGGTATGCTATCGTTTTCTCTATTATATCATTTTACTTGATCACCATAGTGATAATCCAATACCTTTAATTGCTTTTGATGAAGAATTAACGGCTGAAAAGAAACGGTAATCACATTAATCAAAAAATTCCTTCGAAAAGGTGATGTACGATTAATGGTGGGAATCTTTAGACCTAAATTTCATGCACCTTATCTAAGGCATAGGTTACTACTGACGTGGAACCAACTTAGGTTTAGGTAGTGAATCGTATCGCGGAAGTGAGCAATTCTAATTCCAGGCCACTGCCCAAATTAGGAGACATTTCATAGTAATTGTGTAAAACTTAGTGTAATGAGAACCCACGGTGAAACCACAATCCTAAACATTCTATTGAAATTGATTAAACCAACCATTTAATCGGTCGTTCTATTTTCTTTTATTTTATTTTTCTTTTTTAAAACAATTCTCAAACTTTTAAAACTAGTTTAGCTGATTGTGAGTAGTTAGTAGTAGTCTACTGAGAATTCCGTTTCCCTGAGTTTGACTCGAGCTTCACAAGGCCTATATTACATTGATGCGTGCACTTGTGTTATACACACGGTAAAATTGTGTCAAGTTTTTGGCACTGTTGCCAGGGAAACGGTAATTGTCGGTACTACGAGTTCTACAAGCGGCCACTCTAGGCTATTTTTCTTTTCATTTGCAATTTTAATTTTTGAAATTAATCATTTATCTTTCACATTCTGCTTTCATCTAGCATTGTGCTTAATTAAATCCATCTTTTTGTAGGTACCAGTGCATGGTGAGCACGCGTAGCACAGACTACGCACGGTCATCATCACAGGTCCTGTCTTTGAGATCAGACGATGAGGAAAACAAAATCTAAAATTAGCTTGAAGACGTGGATTCAGATTCTGAACCAGAAGCAATGGCTGAAGAAAAAACAATATGGGATAAGATCAAGGCTTCTTCCTCTTCTGCGTCAAAGGGGCCTATTAAAAGGCAGGAAATAAACATTCCTACATATAAAATTGATCTGGAACCGATTAATTTGGTCAAATCTCAAGCATTTCATGGGCTGAAGAATGAAGATCCAGTGGCCCACATAAGCACTTTTGTGGAAAATTGTGACATGATAAAGATTGACAGGTTTCCATAGGAGTCACCTTACTTGAAGTTATTTCCCAGCTCTCTAGCAGGAAATGCACAAAAATGGCTACACAACCTTGATGATGAAATCGTTGAGACTTGGGATCAAATGATTGAGGTCTTTTTCGAGCGATTTTTCCCACCTGAGAGGACCAATGACCTGGTGAGGAAAATTCACAATTTCAGCCAAAAGGCGGGAGAAACCTATTCAGAGACGTGGGAACGCTTCCAGATCATGCTGAGGAGGTGCCCGCATCATGGACTGGATAAGGAGAAGCAAGTAAAAATTTTCTACTTTGCTCTCAATGAGCATGACAGAAGCAACTTAGATTCAGCAGGCTCAGGTTTCTTCTTAAACAACACAGACACAAGGCGTTGGGAGATCTTGAAGAATATGGCTATGAAACAGTCCTGGGGTGACAGAGATGCACCAGAACAAGTTAGAGTTGTAGGAGAATCAAAGGCAATTAAAGAATTGAAAGACAAAATGGATCTCATAGCCAAGAAGCTTGTAGAGAAAGAAGAAGAGTCTGATGAGGAGGCCCAAGTTAAATTCATTCAACAACAGGGCTACAGGAGAAATGATTACTCTTGGAGAAAGGATAGAAAATTCTCATGGAAGGATCCAAACAACTTCCTACAAGACCCAGATGCAAAGCCACAGCCCATTGCGGAGGACAAAAGTATCGAATTGCTCAACCAAGTGATGAAACAAAATCAAGAGTTGATGAATATGTTCGGTAAGCAGTTACAGTCCCAGGGAGAGATTTTGAATAAATTTGGGCAGACGTTGCAAAGTCATGGAGCGCAGATGAGGGCATTGGAGATGACTATGGCCCAAATTTCCAATGAAGTGGTGACCATGAAGCATCAAAATCAACAAGGACCGGCTGATAATGCAGAGACTACTCAATCACATCATCAAGTTAAGTATATATATGTGATTAAGGAGATAGAGTCCCCGGCGGTGGAGGTCCATGAAAAGGGAAAATTGCATTTTGACACGGAGGCTAGACCCAATGTGCCATACCCCCGTAGCTTATATGGAATACCGGGAAGATGTTGTCCGTCAAGAAAATTCCACCAAGCCACCATCACAACTGTGCCCACATCTAGGCAAGAGGAGTAGGTGAAAGCCATATTTTGCAGTGGAGCCACTATCATCGAGAAGGATGGGCAGACACGAGCCTCACAAACCGATAATGACGTGTCAAATCCTACACAAAAGGGTGACATTGAAGTGAGCTTAGGGGAGGAGACCCCTAATAGCCCATATGTGCCACCATACAAGCGAGTGAAGGAGCCAAATGTGTTTTTTTCAGATAGTCTGAGGTCGAAGAAAGAGCATAGGCACTACAAGAAGTTATTGGAGATGTTTAGGAAGGTTCACATTAACATTCTGCTAGTGGAGGCGATAGAACATATTCTTGCATATGGAAGATTTATCAAGGACATCATCACTAAGAAAAGGTGGATAAAAGACACTGACGTTTGCTTTATGAATGAGACGATGAGCTCAGTAATCCACGGGAGTCTACCAAAGAAGAAGAAAGATCCCGAAAGTTTATACATACCATTCTCAATTGGCGGCCGTCACTTTCCGCACGCATAGTGCGATTCAGGTGCTAGCATAAACCTTATGCCGTTAACCACATTTCAAAAGTTGGGATTGAAGTCACCAAAGAAATCTGCCATGTCTATTGAGTTAGCAGATGGATCTATAGTGAAGCCACACAGAGTGTGTGAGGATGTACTTGTCAAAGTTGACAGATTTATCTTCCCCGTAGATTTCATAGTCATGGACATGCCACAGCTTAATGGTTGTGAGATGCTACTAGGGAGGCCGTTTCAAGCTACGGCTGATGTTCTCACTACTATCGGGAGAGGTACCTTGACATTAGGGATCGACAAAGAAAGAGTTGAGTTCAAATTGCCGAGTGATTCCCTAGGGACACTCCCCGATGCCCCAATTTGATTAGCATTATTTCGTCTAGCCTAAGACGTTAAAATAGGGTGCTTGTTGGGAGGAAACCCAACCATTGGTAATTGCATTTTTATTTAGTTGATTTTTTGCATTTTTAAGTAGTTTTCATTAATTTCGTTTTTAGTATAAAAATGATGCCCTGATATGTGTGTTAAGTGTTCAGGACTGTTCGGGTGTCGTTACCATCGACCCTTGTGTTGATGGTAGCAACCAGGGTCAAAGCGGTTGCTGTAGAAAACTTGCTCCATCGATACTATCGACGGCCTCGTCGATAGTATCGACCACCCAACAAGTTGATCGACCCAATTTATAGAGGAGGTCGATAGTATCAACACAATGGTCGAAGCTCGCGAGATCCCTGAAGATTTTCAGAAAAATTGGTGGCAGAGATATCGATACCATCGACGGCCATATCGATGGTATCGACCCGCTTTCATAGAAAAATGGTTCCAGGTCTCACGAGGACAAGGATGGTATCGATGCGACACATCAGCAGTACCCACCATTTCCACCACCAGCACAATAGAGGGTATCACTGTTTCACCTTCTGAAATTGTTTTTAACTATGAGGCCATAGTTGAATTCAAGCTTAGGGGAGGAGATGGAACAATTTCTATCTTAGTTTTTGTTTCATTTTCTTTTATTTTAGCATTTTTCTTAATTTTTTGCAATTTCTTTTAAGTTGTGTAGTCTTGTTATTTACAGCTTTCTAGGATCCACAATCTATCTAGTGTAATCCGTAGATGTCTAATATAAATGCATGTCATCTCTATGTTTGTCATATGGGGGAATTTAAAATTTGAGCATTAATTTGAGCATTAATTTAAAATTTTCCATGGAATTGTAAGCTTGCCTTGTTTGAAATTGAGCACATAACTTATGAAAATCATTGGGTAGGTCAACTTTAAAACATATGATCATAATTGTACATCCTGATGGTTTAAGCAATGTGGATAGAATTGGATGTTGAGCCTAAACTGACCAAACGGTAACGGGGCTTTAATCCGAAGTGAGAGAGAAACCCATTGATTGATTGGTACACATGTCAGTAAGGAGGGACATATAATCTTTTCCAATGGTTCTGTCAATTAATCGTGTGATCTATCCACCTCATTTCATTCACACTCCACCATAAGGATTGGGAGCACATTATAGTTTTTATCTTTTTATTGCATGCCATTTAGATATGATTGCATTATAGTTAGTTTTTGCATTAAAAAAATGATGAAAAATGAAAAGATATTTGTAGATTAGTCATGCATGCACACATTCTAGAGTGCATGCCATGGTAGTTGCATTTTGCATACTCTTGAGCATATAGGACATTATGTGCCTTACTTCTTCTGAAAAATAAGAAATGTAGGGGACTTGTTCTATAATTTCTGAGAAGTAGGTTGTAATGCATCAATGGTAGTAGCTATGTGAAAATAAGTCCGAAAAAAAATGAAGTATTATAAATTAAATCTTAGTCAAATTGAAAAAAAAAACAAAAGGACTTGGAAAAAAAAGAAAAAATAATAAAGTGAAATCAGAAGGAGAAAAGAACTTGTTTCACTTGCATAATAGGAAGAATAAGCACATGATGTAGTTTTGTAGACATTCCATCTCACATTGAGATAGAATAGTAGAGCATGCATCATTCCACCTAAAAAGTAGGCAGTAGGTCATTTCCATACGCATAGGCATCATTTAGGTCATTTTTATTGTTTATTGTATGATAAACTGTATTGTGCTTCTTTTTCTTCCACAGTCACCTATTTCGTCCACTCGTTGCTCAAAATGATAGGCCACCCGTGATTATATCCTCATTCGTGTATATCAGGAGATCTGCTTCCATGTAGATGGTAGTTAGGGTATGAGCAGCGTAGATAGGAGATCACAAGATGCACCAAGCCTGAACCAGAGGAATTTATTATATCAACTGCCTTATTTGATAGTGTTTGTTGGTCTTGGGGTGGGCATCTCTCATGGATGATAATTGTCACCTTCAGGATAGTTATCGTTCTGTGGTCAGTAAGGGCCGGTATGTGCATGCCAGGTGGGAATCATACAGTGATGTCGTTTATGCTAATATGTTCTTTAGTTGACCCTCACAATTATATTCTATAGTTTGTTGCTCGAGGATGACCAAAGTTCAAGCTTAGGGGAGTTTGATGCGAGGATTTTGAGTCACTTTTATAGGCTAGTTTCATATGTATTTTATGCGTTTATTGGTCATTTTCATGGTTAATACCGCATGATTCATTTCCTTTAGCCTATAATCTCGTTATGCATCAACTTTACCTTGTTTTATCTTATTTGGTATAAGAGATCATATTTCTCGATTTGATTGGTATTCTTCTCTTTATTTCAGGCAAGTTGCATATATCCAGTGGTCGATACCATCGACATTCGTCGATACTATCGACACGGCCACAGTGAGGTGTCCGAAAGGAGCAGAATGGGTCGATACCATCGACCCAGAAGTCGATGATAGTGAGATAACATCAGCGTGCCAAAGATCACCAAGTTGATACTATCAACATGTTGGTCGATAGTATCGAGATGCCTTCAGAAAAAACCCCAAAAATCGAAGAAGTGTCGCTACCCTATCGGGTCGATACCATCAACCCGCCGTCGATGGTATCGACATCGTCAGATCAGGAAACCACCCAGATCGATCTAAAACAAATGGCTATGATGTTTTGGCAATCGTGAGTGGTCTATATACCTAAAAAAGATAGCCCAAGCCATACCATCACGTCATTAGTCGCCGCACGAGTCTTGGAGGAGAGGAGAAGGAAGAACGGAGCCCAGAGCTACGCCCCAGACATGTCCAGAGCTACAGATGGAGTTTTCTACTGCTGGAAGGCTGCAGAACGCTCATCCCGCATCGAGGATCACCCGGTTCTCCTTCGTTCAGGGGTTACACCATCTCCATCCACGTTTCCCCTATGTTTTCTCCTTCCGTCATGATGTTTTGCATTAAGATGAACATGCGGGGCTAATCCCCTTTGTCTTTAGGACCAGGAGTAGCCTGGGTGATCGTTGTATGCCAATTTCAACATAGTTTTTCATAATTTGTCTCTAAAATTTGTGGTATGTTATCGTTTTATCTATTATATCATTGTGCTTGATCACCATAGTGATAATCCAATACCTTTAATTGCTTTTGATGAAGAATTAACGGTTGAAAAGAAATGATAATCACATTAACCAATAAATTCCTTGGAAAAGGTGATGTACGATTAATGGTTGGAACCTTTAGACCTAAATTTCATGCACCTTATCTAAGGCATAGGTTACTACTGGCATGGAACCAACTTAGGTTAAGGTAGTGAATTGTATCGCAGAAGCAATCAATTCTAATTTCAGGCCACTACCCGAATTAGGAGACATTTCATAGTAATTGTGTAAAACTTAGTGCAACGAGAACCCGCGGTGAAACCACAATCCTAAAGATTCCATTAAAATTGATTAAACGAACCATTTAATCGATCATTCTATTTTCTTTTGTTTTATTTTTCTTTTTCAAAACAATTCTCAAACTTTTAAAACCACTTTAGCTGATCGTGAGTAGTTAGTATTAGTCTACCGAGAATTCCATTTCCCTGAGTTCGACTTGGGCCTCACAAGGCCTATATTACATTGACATGTGCACTTGCGTTATACACACGGTAAAATTGTGTCACTTAGCAATGATCGAGGCCTCCAAAATGATCGTGGTCTTGCTTGAGTGCAAAATGACTATGAGCTTAAGGTAGTTGAAGACCTCGACCATGGTGATATGGTCATTGTTGCATGAATGGGTCATGGTCGAGGTGATGACCGTGACTTGGGCTATATATGTACCTAAAACCAAGGAAATATGTGTAAGTGAAGTCTTTGGCAAAAAGATGCTAAAATTGTGGGGAAAGTTAGCAAAAGATATGCTAAAAGAGGTATAAAATATATACAAAAAGTACGTAAAATAAAGTATTATCAACTCCCCCAAACTTAGAATCAAGCTTGTCCTCAGGCTAAGTGTAGGTCTGAAAATTTAGAGAGAAAGAGAAAACTTATGTGATAAAAAATTTCAAGACTTAACATGACTAAATTATCTCATTCTTGCATCAAGACTGTTGTGGTATATTCTCTAACCTTGAAGTCTCGTTCCTCCCTCTCAATTTGAATTGCATAACTTCATTTTCTTGCCATTGCCTTCAATTGTAAAAGGTTCCTCCTTCTCAACTTATCACCCCTTCCTCTTAGGTAATATTCATACTAATACAAGATTTTTTTCAAGGGGTAGCTTTCACACCTTTTCTTTATTTTCAGTTGGCCCTATGCTAATGTGTTTCGGTAGGCTTAAGGCTTCAAGTGTTTTCCTCTTCCTTTTGAACTCCTCACCCACAATTGTCATAAGAACAATGTTGCTTTTTTTGGGCTTCTGACTATAAGTCAGGTGGTTTCATGAGTTTCATTCAGGATTGGAGGTGGGCAAGCTTGGCTTCAAGATTCCACTTACGGACATGACATATCTACATTCATGAGTGCAGCAATACACCGACCGTGTAGAAACTTTTGGCATCTTTTTGGGTACAACTCTCATTATTATTATTTTCTTTCTTTTTGGCTTTTTACATCTCCTTTCAGGCTGGGTGAGAGGGATTTTTAAGTGGTCTTCTAGGTGGCCAAGCCTCTTTTTAGATATGCTTTGAAAATGGTAGTTGTTTCTCTCTCTACAGAGATAAGGATTTTCTGGTCAGAAACGTCAGGTGAGGGTGGTTGGTCAGGAGTATGGCTAGGTGAAGTTCTCTGGTCTCCGAGGATTTCATGAGTTAAGGTTGTCACATATACAACGTCTTATTGCAAGAATGGGATAGAGAAGTATTGCTATGTTTCTCATTTTACTCGTACACATATATAATCAGTTGCTCGTTTATTTCTCTCTAGGAAGACGAAAGTACCACAACTTTTAATAATAAAGAAGACTAGATTCTGAATATGTACATGCAAAAATTTATGAAAATTTTGAATTTTTTTTGGGAGGTAAAAAGATAATAAATGTACTTCTCTAGCCCATTTATGACCCCTACCCCAAACTTATCCTACACCCTATCTCAGGGTGTCAAAATTTGAATGAGACGTATAAACAGGCTTTCTTTATTTGTTCTTATTGTTGTTGGAGGCCCACTCAGACTCGAGAAGCATGCTTATGTATACTCCTCGTAGTGTGTGGTACTATTCGTGATGCATGCCCTCTGCCTTGGCGTTCATATTGGCTAGGGCCATCATCCAGGCTAGATAGAAGAAGTCGCAGTCATTTGATAGGGGCTCCTGTGGCAGAACTGCATCTTTTTGAAGTCTTTTCCCGTTATATGCTTGTACCCTTTGCCATGGCTTTTTATCATATTAACAATCACCTATGTGCATGTATTAGCCTTTTCTTCTGTCAGAGTCTTTGCAGTCATCATGTTAGTCTTTTTATTAAGTGCAAAGGCTGAATCTGAGTTGTTGTAGAGGATTGCAGTCCTTTGGATGATATTGATGACCAGCAAAGTCTAGTGATTGTCGTGAAGAATCGGTATAAATATATAGTCCATTAGGGATGTTGCCAAGCATTGTTGCAGGTGCTCCTTTTCACCTGATCGTTTGTCCCTCAAGATGTCATCTACCAGCAAGAAGTATGTCGTGTGAGCATTCGGCATGTTGTCACCTAGTAGTGCCTGGTAAGTTGACATTGTGCTTACTGAAATATATCCTCCTATTTTCAGCATTTCTTGGAGGTCATCTTTTAACACACAAATGTTGTCTCTCTCGAAGATGACATCTCCCGACAAATCATCTTCTTTCAAGGACCTCATAACGGTATTCAATTCTTCTAAAGATAGGCTAATGTAGCTCCATCTATCAAAGTCCTTGAAAGAAGATGTAACTTCTCTCGCCGGTCTGTCTGGTTTTACATCAACTGGGTCTTCTTCTTTAGCCTCTCCCTCTTCAGGATGTTCTTTTAAAGGCTGTTTTTCTGGGATTTCTGCTACTGGAGACTGCTCTGGTTCGTCATTTGACGTGTGCTTTAGCTTCTTTAGTGCTTTGATTCCAACCTTCTTTCCAAGCCACAGCCTTGGATGGCTATGTTGGATTGACCCATATGGTCTTTAGTTGTTCCCTCCAAGTCACCTTTTCAGGAAGAGGGATATCTTTGTGAAGTCTCTGAGGTACAACTTCTGAAGGTATTGTCGGGTCGCTGAAGAAGCAACAATCGTAGATGACCTCCATGGCATACACACCCCGCGGTCCATGCATGTCCTTATTATCTAGATCTTCCAGGGGGGTGCCCTTGTTGATGAATTCCATCATTCTCAGCATTATGAAGGCACAATCCTCTGAGCCAACCTCTTCTTGAGGGACCTTCTTATTGATGGAGAAGAACTTCCAGAAGCCTTGGAATTTGTCATCTGCTTCTTTCATTGCTCATTGGAGATGCAGTGGTATCATTAGGGAATCTCCGGCATCTTTCTTTTTATATATGAGTGAGGTGCTATCCAGTTTGACAACGCAACAGTTGAGCACCGTCGTCTTCTGCTCATACAGGTCTAGGACGATCAGTGCCCAATGCCTTACATTCCTTATGGGAAGCACTATACATCTTGTTTCTCTTATGCACACGGCTGCCTTCAGCTCAGCGACATCTGATGCCTTGTAGTATTCTTTGTAGAGGAGGCTAGCCAGTTGTGTTGTTCCATTGAAAATTGGTTGTAGCTTGTCTAGATGTAGAAATTCTTCCAGGAGGGTAGCACAGAGAACCTTAAACAGTCTTTTATGTACTAGTATCTTTTTCACGAAGATCCCCCGGAAGTGATCCCTAGTTAGATGTCTACCCTTGTTATGATACAGTATGTCAGACCTGGGTAGATCATCATTGAGAATGTTCTCCAAGATGTGGATGTCTCTACACATAATATGTGACATTGCAGACATGTACATCTCCTTCATTTTACATGACAGGGGAGGAGCCACTCCTAGCTTTTCTTTTTTAGTTGGCATACTTCGTTCCCTGGAGGGCTCATTTGTAATGAAAGTGGATAGCCCACCATCCTCATTGTCAGATGTTCCTTTGTGTGTCGAATGTGTCAAAGTTTCTTCGATATTTAGCATAGTTGTGGACACTTGCTCTGCTTCTTTGACTGTCAGTAAGGTTGTTGTGACACCTCATCATGCTAAACGAGATTACTCAAAACTTAAAACACAATCAATCTCTAATTAATCACATACCCAAAAATATGGGTAAATTAAAACCGATTTCAATATCAACACCTGCTCAGAAACGTTTGAAGGATCCCGACATCTTTCTTGTATCCATGTTATGCCACACAAACAAGCATTAATATGCTAACAAAAGTCTGATTCATTTGAAACATTATATACAAACTTTATTTCGCCAGAACCTGAGAGTACAGGGATGACTCTAGGACAAACTAGACATCTAATCAACTTTATCAAATATTCATTACCATAGCTCCTCTTGGCTGCCACATGTTTGTTTTTGTCACTTCCGATTACCTAAAAAAATTGTGGCGAACCACAGGGGTGAGACATAGTCCCAGCAAGATTTATAACCATCAACAACATTTATTGATTATAACATTTTTAAGTAATTAAGCAGTTAAGCAGTTTAATCAGATATAACAAATAAGATCAACAATATTGATGATTAACAAAATACATAAAGGAGCAGATAACAATTATCATCATCAAGCTGACCATCATCATTTTCCTTATTAACCGTATAAGAGATTCAATAGCATATGCATAACTAGCATAAGAAAGTCTAGTAGCATGTTATGTCTATTAACATGAATAAGTCCAGCATCATAAGCATATCTAACAACATTAGCATGTCTAGCAGTTTGAACAGATCAATATCATAAGCAAAGCTATCAACATAAGCATGAGTATTTGCATAAGCATGATTAGCAGTATGGATATCAACATAAGCATGACTATTGTATGTACACATTTACAGTCTTATGCATATCATCAACATAAGTATAATTACTATCTCTTAATTGCACTAAGCATCATCTTTATGTAAAGAGAACAAACAAGGGTTATCATCCAATGTGAAGCGTCATGTATAACCCTAAACAGATATGCTATACGGCTGTATTACATCTTTTATTATGCCCTGGGGAATTTGAATCGTACCATTCAAAGTCCAACCGACCCCTGAGAAGGGCTATTCGGTTCCGTACAAGATCTAGGAGTACCGGCATCCTAAGATCTCTTCCCCCCGGTCAGTACGAGTAAAAAGGCAGTGACATATTAGTCAAAGCTGCCACCACAGCGACATATAGTCAAGCTAAAAACCACTAGTCCGACCTTGGTACAGGTCACGACACTAGAAACCAGGGTATTCAAACCCAATCACTGAGGTACAACCGTAGTTGTCCTCTAATCATATCATCTTATAACCACAGAGACACGACCGCAGTCGTTCTCAATCACATCAGATGTATGAGGCATGACCATAGCCAACCTCCACAATCTGCATTGTGGATGACAAGGATATATCCTCAACCTGCCACCCCCTCATATTCAACAATATGCGCTCCGAGTTTCCCTTAGGAATACTCGTTTCACCATCCAGCAAGTTCTGACACTGAAGATGGTTCTACGGCACAGGGCACTACATGATTAGAGTTTCACTTGATTAGTTATACCAATTGGGTGAATTAAGGCTGCATCAAACAAGTGGACATACAAACCCTAATTCACTTCTAGCTAGCATATACATATCAACACTTGAAAAGATATAAAAATGTATGAAACATAATTTCTCATCTCATCATCACATGGTACTATTCACTTGCCATTCCCATGACTACACTAGTCATCATATTATCACTAGATATAAATCCTTTTCACAATATCATAGGGTATCAACCCTTATCAACATAAGAGGATCACACATCATTCAGGGCTCAACCATGCCCAAAGGGTCATTAAGACCATCATATTATTCCCTGCAAGATCATCATTATATTTGCATGCCTTATAACAAGGCTCAACAATATTACTTATATATAATACACCATATCAGTACAATATTGCATTTATGAGCTAGGTGGTATTCATAAATAATCATAGTAGGGTTGTATTAACATTAAGAACATTCCTTTATTACATCAACATGCAAGGAATCTAGATATGATTAACTCTCATCATATTCATTATACACATGTTTAGCATAAGAAAGTATCAACCATGTGACTATAATAACCACCAATTAACATATCAATGTTATGATTATAGTAAGGAGGTTATTCTACCATTATTCCATCATATAAAAATGTTAAACATGAATACTTATCTTTATCTAATTGCATTAAAGTTAGGTTCAACATGATAAATTATATCAATGCTACTAATCAGCACTCATACCCAAATCCTAACTCACGACATCCCCATTGGATCATGGATGCATAAGGTGAAGCATAACCATTACATTCCATACTATTCTCAAGTATGAATCCACACATAAATCAAGGTGTAACCATCAGGTTATAGCATACTAGGGTTTCAACAATAATAGAGTACTCCATGATTGTATTAGTCATTCAAGGATGATTCATACCCAATTATCATCATTTAGTTATTTTAAAGCTAGGTGTAACAAGCTATACCTCATTAGGGTTACATATCAACACAACATGATTATCTTCCCTTCTATTCATATGAGTGAATAGGTAAGACTAACTTATTAAGGGTAACCCTCCATTTGTTCCATCATCATTCCACCCATATCGCCATACCACAATGTCACCCAGAACCTTTGGATGTTTAAAAGGTAAGACTATTGGTTGTTGCAATGGTACCATTATTGGGTCATGGTTTATAGAAGAAATCAGCTTTAAACCCTAAAATTGACCATTGTTTGATAGGTGCTTAGCACCATAGGTTGTCAAACCAACCTGATCCAAGTCAAATTATACCTTATTAATAATGTACACATGATCACATGTTCATCTAGAACTGAAAACAGAATAGGGAACATTATAAAAATCGAAATCCAAGTCAAGCATAGCTTTTTAGTGCATGAATCATCATTTTCAAGCAAGACTGATTTTCTAAATCCCTCCTTCCAATCCTACTCCTCCAAACTAGTTAATGAATTCTATGCCAATTTAGTCGAACATCCTGAACATGATTCCTTCTCCTCTATGGTTGGTGGGTATGGATTCCATTTTACTGAGGAGGGTATTCTTGAAATGCTTGACACAAATATAGAAGAATATAAAAATTTTATTGATCTCACTAGAGGAACTCCACTCAACAAACTCTCCCAAGATAACACTACAATTAGCCTTAGTGATGTCAAAAGAGCCATCTTTCAATCAAATATGACTTGTCATGAAGATAGGGGTACCTATCATGCCATAAATTTAAAACCTGAAGCTAGGGTCATAAATCTCATTGTTTCCACCAATATCCATCCTAGAGCAAACAAATTTGAAGTACCCACCTTTCGTATGTACCTTATCTATGCCATTCTCAAAAGTATTCATGATCTAGAAAGCTTATGGTAAGCAATAAACGTGGAGCAAGTTATAAATCTTGCCTCTAATGAGAAGATAAAACCCCACACAGAAGAAATCTCGAGCAGGTAGGGTAGAAAATCCAAGAATAAGCTATGAATTCATCCATCCAGCACCTTTCTTCATCAAATGAGCAAAGCCTAAACATAAGGAGCAAGAAAGGTAGGGTTTTAGATCTTTAGAGCAAATTCTACCATGGAACAGCAAGGTTCCAACCTAGAGGAAGGTCTAAGGAAGGAGAAGATCAAGAAAAATGGAGAAGGAAGGAAGAAAATAACTTGCCTTGGTCAAAAGCCCTAGAAGATGACCTTAGGAACCCTAGGTAGGGCTAGATGGAGCTCTATGAGACTTTCTTTTCCAAAACGAGGTTGTCTTCTACCTTAGACCACTTTGTTATGCAACCAAACAGAGAAAGGTCCGTTCTCTAAGATATAGGAAAGAGGGAGTGAGCAATGACTTCAAATTGGGGATAGGAAGGGGTATATATAGCTTCATGGGTAGAAAAGGGGTTAAGCTTGAGGTGTACATGGAGTTTTCCATGTGTCAATAGCCTAGAGATTCTATGTCCATACAACACCTCCCTTAGTTACTACCCACACTTCCTCTCTTTTATCCATATCCTTATCTTTAGCCTTATCTTTATCTTTATCCTTATCTTTATCTTTATCCTTATCTTCATCATTATCCTTATCTTCATCCTTATCATTATCCTTATCTTCATCCTTATCCTTATCTTTATTGTCATCCTTATCCTTATCTTCATCCTTATCCTTATCTTCATCTTCATATTTATCCTTATCTTTATCTTTATCCTTATCTTTATCTTTATCTTTATCTTTATCCTTATCCTTATCTTTATCTTATCTTTATCTTTATCTTTATCCATAAAGGGGAAAAACCCTAAAATGTCCTTGAAGAGGAATACCTCCGTACCAAGAACAACTAGGAGCCCCATAGCCCAAAAAAATTCAAGGATGATAAGGAAAAATATAAGGATTGTAATTCTTGTGACAACATACAAAGAAAACCTTCCGATTGGGTAAATTGCATTGAAGTCCAGAATGTACATAAAATTGCATAACTTGCTCATGCGATGTCCAAATTGGACCAAATTTGAAGCTTTAAGCTTGTCTTATGATTTCAAAACATATCAAAATTTTATATTAGGGTTATAAGTATTAAATTATGATAATTAAGCTCATTCAACTCATTAAGCAAGTTCAAGGGCCTTACAGTTGTGGCCACTTGTTCTGCTACTTCTGAGGAAACTTCTGTAGCTACGTTGTCTCTGATATTGCTCTCCTCAAAAGTTTGGCCTAGTTTAGCAGCCGCCAGCATTGCTAGAGTTGCCTCCATCTTTCCATCATAGAGGTATTCATTATGTTCATTGTGTCTTTAGAGTAGGAGGAACTCGTCACTCTCTTCAAGACTGGCGCCCAACTCAACTAGCATGGTCTCGAGCTCACCGGCCCCTGCTGTGCTGAAATCTGACATTAATGCTTTCTTCTCGATGAGCTACAGCTTGTTGTTCTTCTTGTGTTAGCTTACTTATAGGCAGGGTCGTCTGTCATTCTACTCGTCTACTAGTGTCTTTGTTAGTCTCTTCTTTTACTTCTTCAGGGCTGCTATTGAGATCGAGCTCCCTTGACAACATTGTGGTTTCCGTTGTGTCTTTGTTGTTGGGGGAGCTCAGTTGTTGTGGAGTTTCCTTCTTCTTCTACTCATCCGTTGGTGTCGTCTTAACATTGGCACTTTATTCTTTCGACACATCTGCCCCCATGCTAGTTCCTCCCACGTTGTCGTCGTGGCTGGAGGGACTCGGTGAAGAATGTGTTGGGCTTGCTGAACGCTTTACTTTCTTCTTCCTCCGTCAGTCCTCAATTTCTCCGTGTTCTTTTTCAAATTTCTGACGGTCCTCTTCGAGGTGTTAGCATTCTTCTTCTAGGTTGGACATCGCTACATCGTATCCACGACACATGTGTTCATTGTTGGCTCAAATGGCATGTCTCTCCTTCTTTAACTCCTCCATTTCTTCCTTCATTGCCTTCAACACTCCCATCATTATCCGTTGGTTGCTTAATGCTTCTTATATGAGGTTTGACAGTGCTTCAGTTCTGTCGTTGAGGACATGTACATGCATTGTTAGCACAGATAAAGAGGAAGTAACATTTGTATTTAGTGCAGTGGTTTGATGCATGTGTTCCCACATGGCATCAAACATATTACCTATTACACCCCTAAAAGAGGGTGTACATTGTTGCTTTTGGTGCGGTTGTTGTTCTGTACGTGTCTTTGATGTGCTTGGTCCTGCTAGTTGTGGAGGTGGTGGTGGTGGACCTTGTCCTTTCTCCTTCTACTGGTCTTGTTAGTCCATGTCGGCTCTATGGACTTCTGGTTCTGGTACATCTTAGGAGTCTTGTTCTTTCGGCTCAGCCTCTGGTACATTATTGGGTTCCTTGCTAGCTACTGTGGCTTATTCTTTTTCCTCCTTTGGCTCCATCGTAGTTACTTCATCGTGTGGCTTTACATGTGTGGGCTCTTTATTCGCCACTTTCTCTTCTAGGAGGGTAGGCGAGGGGGCTGATAGTTCTGTAGCTTTTGGCGTTGCAGTTGGTGTGCCTGGTGTATCTGATATCTGCCTCTTCTTTTGCATTGCCAGCTTTTTCCGCTGCTTTGTTCTCTTCTTCTCCTTTATTTTCAGCTTGGGCACTGCTCTCTCTTACTGTAGATGCTTGTTCCGTGTTAGTTTGTAGTGCCCCTGAGAACATCTTCTCTATGTCATCCTGGGTCGGCCGTAGTTTGTGGGCGTCGTAAAATGCCATCTCTGGAAGGGGGAGGAGCTTCTTTGAACAGCTCTGCTTGTAGTACAGTTTCTCCCCCTTCTGCTCCAGAATTCCAATATTGATGAGAAACTTGATATCTATTTTCGATTGTCCCTCTATCTCCTCATATTTCAGGATCTCTCTTGCATCCATAAACTATTGAGTGATCTTTGTTATTTGACCACCCATGTAGTATTCAGAATTCCTTCTTGCTTCTCCTCCCACTTCCGTAGATAAATGTTCAATTAGTATCTTTATGATATTTACTAGCTTCTTGTTTATCATCGACCATATTAGGAACAAGTCCCCCTTGCTTGTTGTTCCAGTTTCAGACCTCGTGTATATGGTGTATGTCGTTATCTTCTGGGTTGTGTGAATGAAGCACAAGGTGATCAGGGAGGCCTTTGAGTTCTTTGACCTGTGTTCTTCTTTGTCGGTCATCTCTTCCCACATACGGTGGCTATCGTAGCTGACCGCTTCCTTCTCTCCTAGGGTGATGGAGCATGTTTTGGATTTATCTTCTGTCTTCATGAATATCTTATTCAACATGGCCTCCGTGACCATGTAAGGCCTGCCTCCTAGCCTTACCTCCAGTTTGTAATCTCTTCCGCCCGCCTTCCTTGCTTCCCTATCCATGGGGATTTTATCTAGGGAAGACAGGAACTCTGTCGATAACTTCTTGAAGGATTTGGCCTCTGATGTGTACAAGGTGTGTAGATTCACAACTTCTAGGAAATTGATTACCTTGTCGTAGATTCCAATTTTCTTGAAATCTTCTATGTCCAGGTACCTAGTTGGGCTGAAGACCTTGTTCTGATACATCCAGTCATAGGTAGATTGGTGTACGGAGTTCCTTGGAACAAACGGGGGTTCTCCAGATTTTAGTGACATCTCCCCCATGACTTCTTTCTCTCGTTTGGCTTTTTCTATCTCCTGGCCCCTTGGTTTCTCAACAACCATTGGTTTTGCCTTCTTGCTGCCCTTGGTCTCCTTGGGTGCAGCTTTCCTTTTCTTTCCCTGAAATCGAGTCTCGGATTCTCCTGGTTGATACTTGGAGGTCTCTATTTGTTTTGTGCCTTGTGGAGAGTCCTCTGGTGTTTGGTGACCTAGGATCCTCTAGTACTGTTTAAGTCGCAACTGCATCTCAAGCCTTTTGGCTACTGGCAAAGATATGTTTTTCTTCAGTCTTGCTGCCAAACTTGCCACTATCTCTTCTACCTCCTTCAAAGATGTTGCCTTCCTGTGGATGGGGTCGCTGGTCACGGCAGAATACATTCTGCAAACTTTTCACAATGAATTAGTTTATATTTGATTTAACAACGATTAATTTTTTTACAATTGTCTAGGAAAAATTGTTAAGTTCAAATTTTTTATAGGGACCGCGACCCGCGGTCTTTTTGGTGATACAAGGGACACCGCGGTCGCGGTCTTGTGTAGGAGATTGTGGTCGCGGCCTTGTACAGAAGATTGCAGTCGCGGACATGGTCGTGGTCTGATCATGTGAATTGAGAAGGTCGCGATCTAGGGGACTGTGACTTTAGGCAAAGGTCTTTGACACTGCGACCCGCGATGTGGTCTTAATACTCATGTGTTTGATGGAGCACCATGACCGAGTTAGTTCGATGTGTAGATCACGGTCGCGGTTGTTGTTGAAGCATATCGTGACTCACGGTCTATGTGGTTCAATGGCTCCACTTTCCTTTGGTCCCTGTTCGATTGCAGTAGGTGGGTAGGGCAGAGGTAGAAAGACCTTAATCAATGATGCGCTCAACGGAGGTTATTATCTTTTTGGGTTTTTAGGATTTGTTCAAAAACACCGCCCTAGGGTGGGCGGGGTTTTGATCGGCGAGAATGACTGGCGGCAATGTGTGGGTAGGAAAGAAGGAAAGGGCGGAGGTGTGGCAGCACAAAAGGCAGTGAATGACGAAATGAAACGGAAAAGGAGCAAGGGCGCGAGGCGAAACTGACGATGATTGTGGCGGCGGTGAAGGACTGGCGAAACGGTTGGCAAAAAACAAAAATAGGATTCGGCGGCAACCTTGCTTGACGGACGAGATGACGAGACAGAGGTGAAGGCACGATGTCGAGTCAGCTGGGGTAGAGGAGGTCAGTCACGGTCGAGTGATTTGTCAGAGTCAGAGGGTTTAACTCGGGCTCGAGAAGGTAAAAAATGAAGGAAATCAGTGAAACTGGGGTTTTAGTATATATAGTAGGGATGACCGCGGTCTGTTTGATCATATATAGGAAGGGTGATGGCAACCATGGTGTGTTCAAAGTACGACCGCGACCCACAATCTCTTCTCCTCAAGGAAAACTTAGGTCGAGGTCTTGTCGGCTAAGTAGATGCACCGCGAGTCGCGGTCTTACTTGAAGCAAAGTTAACAACGTGACCGTGGTCTAGACTGCTGTCAGAGCACTTGACCAAAGCAAAACTCGTTTGATCAATCAATTCATCTTTTCAAAAGGGGGGATAGGATATGTACAAAACTTAATAGAGAAAGAAACTAATCAAATTAAAAGGTAGAGAAAAGTAAAATCTCGGAGAAAAACCAAAAACTTGGGTTGCCTCCCAAGAAGCGCTTGTTTTAAAGTCACTAGCTCGACTTCATACTCATTCATTCCTTGGTTCTCTCAGTTCGGTGTTGGAATTCCTCATTCCTTTCCACTGGGGACTGATTGGGTTCCTCCAAACTGATTTTAGACCTTCAAACAAAATCTTTATCTTCGTAAAATCTTTTCACTCTGTGACCATTAACTTTGAAAGTTCCTATTTTCTCCCCTGAAATCTCCATAATTCCTGATGGGTATATCTTTACTACAGAAAAGGGGCCCGACCATCTTGTTCGGAGTTTTCCTAGGAAAATTTGGATGCTTGAATTAAACGGAAGCACCTTATCACCCTCACTGACATCTTTGTTCTTTAGGTGGGAATCATGCCACACCTTGGTCCTTTGTTTATAATTTTTTGCATTTTTGTAAGTGTGCAGTCTCAGCTCTTCGAGTTCCTAAAGTTGCATGAATTTCTTCTGGCTTGCTTTCTCTAGATCCATGTTTAGGAACTTGATCGCCCATAGGGCTTTGTGCTTGAGCTCAAGGGGTAGATGGCAGGATTTACCATAGATCAGTCTATATGACATTGTTCCTATAGGCGTCTTATAAGCAGTCATGTAAGCCCAGAGAGCGTCATCAAGCTTCATAGACCAGTCTTTCCTAGTACGGCTGACCTTCTTTTCCAATATTTGTTTTATCTGCCTATTGGACACTTCTACTTGTCCTGAGGTCCAAGGATGATAGGGTGTAGAGACCTTGTACTTTACCCCATATTTCTTCAATAGCGCCTCAAATTGTTTCTCACCAAAGTGTGATCCTCCATCACTTATAACAGTGTGAGGCACTCCAAAGCGTGGGAAAATGGTCTCCTCAAACAGCTTGATCACCGATTTAGAGTCACAATTCTGAGTTGCTACTACCTCGACTGTGACATCCCCGAATTTTCTAAAACTTAATCTAATGTGTGACTTCTAAATTGAAACCCTCACCTCAGCAAGAATCCCAATTTAAACACACACACTAGGCTAAGAAGAAGAAAATCGAGGGAGTCAGAAGGAAACAACAGTAGCACATGTACATGAACAATAATAAAACCATACAACACATGTTCACCATTCAACATATAATTACAACATGAATTGTTACAACATTTGATATTACATATTGAACAGAAAACTTTAACATATACATGTACTACATCTAAACAACAGGATCTTAAGACAACAGGTCCACCTGTACATCAGCTCGCCATACAACTCTCACTATCCTGGATCTTCAAGAGCATAACCACAACCTATATAAAAGATTACAAGCGGTACACGTCAGCACAATATTTCATGAATATTGTACTGAGTACGCCTACGTGTCTTTTATTTACCTCTCATCATATCTTGGCAATAAGATAAAACTAATACTTGGCAGTAACAGAAGAATATAGGAAAAGCGTATATTTGCACCAGGATATTCATTAACAAAAGAGAACACACATTTTAAGCTTATTTTCCATTATATATCAAGGCCTTTATGATCACTACCAAAGAGTTAGATCATTTGTACAAGGTGACCACTACCAAAGAGTTAGGTCATATGTACAATGTGACCACTACCAAAGAGTTAGGTCACTTCCAAGCACACTACCAAAGAGTTAGTGCTTTCATATAATGGAACAGATATATTATGTTTGATGTGTTCATAGCAGTAATTATGGAGAGTCATGCAACATATCATACAAGAACAATCATTTCAACCAATAACATATGCCAAGTATTTTACTACACATATAACACAAGCATATTGTATAATAAGCCAAGTAAGAGGTAATGGCGTACCTTGATCAAGAGATAAACTTATCACAATCTATACCACATTCCTGATGTCACCTATCCTTGGTGAAACCCTGATTAAGACAAGATCATATACTATCATCAGGTTCTCATCAACACTAACCCTAGTCGTGCTCATTAGGGTTTCTCTTATCTCATTAGTATATTCTCATCATTTCTTGCATTCTTGTCTTAGAAATATCATACTGATGTCATATTCCATGTTATTATTCATTATCCAAACATTATCTTCCATAGCAGTATTGTGCACATTAATTAACCCTAGATTACACCATTAACTGAGATTAGGGTTTAAAACCATGTATTAAAGGTCAGTTTCATATAACATGAATTATGGGTATCATCTTGATCTCATATTTAAATATAAGGTTCCAGATACTAAAACGAGCTTACTCTGTGAATTTCATCATTTATTGAGCCTGTATGCACTTATTGTATATTAATTAGGGTTATTAGCCCTAATTAGACATTTTTAGCAAATTACATGATTTCGTACATTATCATGATCATAACTGACATCATATGCATTATAAACATGGTTATGGACTTACTGATATTTTTCCATAATTTTAGGCCAATGTTTGATATTTATTATCCATCAATTAAGCATTTCACTACTAACGAGATATCATTGATATTTGTGCATCAAAATCCTGATATAAAGGGACCATGTTGTTCTACTCATTTTTCTGAGAAGTTTGGTATATTATATGTATTTTTCTGAGGCTCGAGCTATTTAATATGAATTATGCAAGATCTGAGATATATACTGGAATTACTGAGCGATTTACCTTTTCTGGCCAACCGAGGACTGCCATGTGGCCATGTGGGGGCGCACTACTTCTCGCTTCCTTGACCTGCGCTGATCCAGGTTCCGCTGAGTTTTCCTTGGTTCAGATGGGTCGGTCCGGTTTAAGGTTTCTCCCCTTTTCTTTTCTTTTTGGTCACGTTCTCATCCCAGCGGTGCCTCTGCGTGAGTCATCCTCACGATGTGAGCGCCGCCGGAGTCCCGAGTAGGACTCCCATCTTCGGCGAGGCACCAATGCCTCCATTGGATCCCTCTCCAAAGAGTCATCTGAGCCGCAATGCTCTTCCACCAGCAACTCCGCCCAGATCCCTTTGGCTGGGTTTCTGGTTCTGCACGAAGTGGTGAGGACGCCGCCGCATCCATGGATCCAACGAGGAATCCGGGAAGCCAAAGGTTGTAGATGACGACACCATCAAACTTTACTGATCTCAAGCTCCGCGCCTGTGAGCTGTAGGTGATGGCTACTGCAGAGGTGCCCTCCTCCACTGAGCGATCCATGGCTGCGACGAACTTCCTTTAAAAAGGTCGGCATGTATCATGTACGAGCTGCCGGCATGGAACCTTGCCGCTGCAGTCACTCCCTATCCTTCACGGCTATCCTCTGATCCTTCCTCATATCGCTGGCCTAGTTCCTTACATCCAGAACTACTTTCCTTCTCTCTCGTTTCACGTGAACGAGAGCCTGAACAGACGCCCACCAGCATCAGCGCTACCTCCGATCCCCCTGGGCATCGTTCCTCCTTTGGCTGCTTTTGGTAATGAAGACGATAAGGAACTGGGGACTTGTTCTTCCTGATCTCGTTACTCTGAGAGGGCTAAGGAGGGTCTGACTAATCGTGTCAAATAGGTGAGAGCAACTGCTCTTCTAGTTCCCTTCATCCACCCACGACCAGGACGTGGGATCAGTTAGAGCCTTGTGGGGTTGTTCACTATGACCGGCTGCGAGAAGGATAAATATCTTGACCATCCAAATCTGACCAAGCCATCAAATGCGGGCATGACCAGGATAACCTGTACCATCTTCTCATAAAAAGTGTATATTGTATGATCACCATGCTACAGCAAACATGAGACCACGGTGCTCCTCAAACCTTGCTACTTATGTAATACACATGTAAACTTGGTCTCATTTATCAATTTCGTCAAGCATACACATCATTTCATCATTTTCAAACTTAAATAAATCCTTCTAGGAATATCCAATTGTCACCATATTTTAACCATAGCTTCCTCACAACTAAAGCTACCTTCTACTCAAATTGGTGCCAAAACTCAACTGCTATACCATTCGATTAAATTCCTCAAAAGGCATAACTTATGGATCTTAATTATGATGTCATCATCACATCAACACATCTACTTAGTCAAAAGCTTGTAACTCTTAATGCTACTCAATCATATGATTTCGTTTATGTCATTGGACAATTAAGGATTCCAAAAGTTCACTCCATCACATCCTACACACCTTAAAACAAATTTCGTCCTCGAAATTAAGTCAAAAATCCAATCTTTCACATCATATACATCTTAAAAGAACTTTCGTCCTCAAAAGTACACCATACTCATACTTCTAAGGAAAACCTTATCTTGCCTTCATCCACACATAGGCACTATTCTATGTGTAGCATATCCGCAAAGGTTACCTAGGAACCATGTATCCAAAGCACTATTAGGGGGGTTTTACAACCATCTTAGTGCACAAACACTCCATCCGTGGTTAAACTCAGGGTTAGAAACTTAGGTTATGTCATTACATATCTCATATGTTAGATTTGCATCCTTATCTTTACTCATGCATTAGGGTTTAGTCATCATGTTACCATGTTCTAAAGGAGTTAACTAAGATTAACTCATTATATCAAGGGGTCATCAACATTTTATTTAGCTCACTGTTAGAACATGTTCATCATTAACATATGCCTTTTAGGTGGGAGTTAACTATAGTTAACTCACTTTATCCATCAAGATCATATCAAGGTGCCATAATCATTATGTTGTGTTAACTGCCAAACTATATTTTTCATCTTCACTAAGATTAACACCTCATGTAACATGTTGCATTCATATGATCTTATTTCATTACTCATAATAAATTACAACATTTAGTAGTGATTTCATCACAAGATTAACCAACAATTATCACATTATCATCATTATCCATGTACATGGTTAACCATATGTGTGTTAACATCTATTAAACCATCTCTAGGTTTCCATCACATCATGTCTACATATCACAACTTGAGATTTGAACACATCCTTACATTTATTATATTATGGTTGTGCTAAACAAACTTATGTGAGTGGCTTATTAAACATATATGAAAACTTTATCTAGTCCAACTGAGGTTCTCCTAACCCATATCATGAGGGTAGTTTCTTGCTCAGTCTCTCTGAGCTAACTCAACTCTATGAGTATCTCATAAACAAAACTTTATCTTCCCTCTTATAGTCTAGGGTTCACATGTATACCTCATTGGCACTAGAGATAGCCTTACAAGATCTAGCTACATAGGCACAAACCAAAACATGCTACAACATACTATTCATAGGTCTTCTACCCATGAAACATGGTTACCCAAAACTCTCTTATACACACCACTAGATTCCTATGTAAGAAACCACCAACCCGAGCATGAGGCTTCATAGAAACTAAGATAGCTACCTCCTCCAGGGTCTTGGGCTCTCTCCCTCACCCAGATGGCAGGCACTCATATTCATGTTCACATGCACATATAACCAGCCTCTCTCTGTCTCTAGGGTTTGGTCCTCCCAAGGACATCTAGGGTTCAACAAAACCTATAGGAATCATGCATAAAGCGACTCAACTCAATCACTCAGGAGTATTCTAGTTTAGGACATATCATATCGCATATCTCATAATTCTCATATCTTGGAGTGTAGGTTCTCTGACCTTCTCCCAATGGGTCTCACCCTCTCTAGAGTTAACCCTGAAACTGGTCCTAACACTAGAGGTCCTCCTTCATAAAAGAGACTGAGGCTCTTGCTGACCCACAACTTAACTTAGTTTATCTTATCTCATAAAAGAATGCATACTTTCATCATTAAAACTTATCTCAAAACCTCAAAACCAAACTCACGTCCTCAAAGACAAACATAGGTCATCGTAACCATCTTATATCATCTATATAAGACCTACATCATATCATCAAAACTTATTTCATCTATTCCATCTATCATATATATTCCAACAAGGCTCTAGACATCTAATCTAGAACTACTCTCTCTTCTAGACTGATGTCATTCACTTTCACTTAGGTTGCATGACCACCTCCTACTCTTACATGTGTGGGGACACATTTTTGTAATACATATACATAATAAAATATTATATAGTTTTTCTCCGATAAAACAAATGTCAGAGAAAACTATCGAGGTTCGATCCGTTTGGAATCCAAAACCAAATCCAGAAACGAGTGCCCCACACATAGTAGAAAGTACAGTGTCATGAAAACTAGTGAAAAGGGTGAGAACACGAGGTAGACTAGTGTAGCTACTCTAGACAACGTGCGCAATATGTCTAGGGTTTCTCTTCCTTTTATGCACGCCATTTCCAAATAGTGCAACGTCCCATACCGCTGCACTATAAGGAAAGTACGACATCTAAGGACTTGCTATACAACAAGCACTAGTCTAGACCTAGTTCTCAGACATCTAGGTGCTAACCTAGAGGCTAGGTCAGATCTAGTCTCTAAAAGATGACTAATCTAACCCTAAAAGATTATTAAGTTCAAGGTTCTTTAGTTTTGAGTTGCATAATAAGAAAATGTCAGGTGTTGCTATTGTTCATGCTCTGATACCACCTGTGACATCCCCGGATTTTCTAAAACTTAATCTAATGTGTGACGTCTAAATTGAAACCCTCACCTCAGCGAGAATCCCAATTTAAACACACACACTAGGCTAAGAAGAAGAAAATCGAGGGAGTCAGAAGGAAACAACAGTAGCACATGTACATGAACAATAATAAAACCATACAACACATGTTCACCATTCAACATATAATTACAACATGAATTGTTACAACATTTGATATTACATATTAAATAGAAAACTTTAACATATACATGTACTACATCTAAACAACAGGATCTTAAGACAACAGGTCCACCTGTACATCAGCTCGCCATACAACTTTCACTATCATGGATCTTCAAGAGCATAACCACAACCTATATAAAAGATTACAAGCGGTACACGTCAGCACAATATTTCATGAATATTGTACTGAGTACGCCTACGTGTCTTTTATTTACCTCTCATCATATCTTGGCAATAAGATAAAACTAATACTTGGCAGTAACAGAAGAATATAGGAAAAGCGTATATTTGCACCAGGATATTCATTAACAAAAGAGAACACACATTTTAAGCTTATTTTCCATTATATATCAAGGCCTTTATGATCACTACCAAAGAGTTAGATCATTTGTACAAGGTGACCACTACCAAAGAGTTAGGTCAGACCACTACCAAAGAGTTAGGTCATATGTACAATGTGACCACTACCAAAGAGTTAGGTCACTTCCAAGCACACTACCAAAGAGTTAGTGCTTTCATATAATGGACCAGATATATTATGTTTGATGTGTTCATAGCAGTAATTATGGAGAGTCATGCAACATATCATACAAGAACAATCATTTCAACCAATAACATATGCCAAGTATTTTACTACACATATAACACAAGCATATTGTATAATAAGCCAAGTAAGAGGTAATGGCGTACCTTGATCAAGAGATAAACTTATCACAATCTATACCACATTCCTGATGTCACCTATCCTTGGTGAAACCCTGATTAAGACAAGATCATATACTATCATCAGGTTCTCATCAACACTAACCCTAGTCGTGCTCATTAGGGTTTCTCTTATCTCATTAGTATATTCTCATCATTTCTTGCATTCTTGTCTTATAAATATCATACTGATGTCATATTCCAGGTTATTATTCATTATCCAAACATTATCTTCCATAGCAGTATTGTGCACATTAATTAACCCTAGATTACACCATTAACTGAGATTAGGGTTTAAAACCATGTATTAAAGGTCAGTTTCATATAACATGAATTATGGGTATCATCTTGATCTCATATTTAAATATAAGGTTCCAGATACTAATACGAGCTTACTCTGTGAATTTCATCATTTATTGAGCCTGTATGCACTTATTGTATATTAATTAGGGTTATTAGCCCTAATTAGACATTTTTAGCAAATTACATGATTTCGTACATTATCATGATCATAACTGACATCATATGCATTATAAACATGGTTATGGACTTACTGATATTTTTCCATAATTTTAGGCCAATGTTTGATATTTATTATCCATCAATTAAGCATTTCACTACTAACGAGATATCATTGATATTTGTGCATCAAAAGCCTGATATAAAGGGACCATGTTGTTCTACTCATTTTTCTGAGAAGTTTGGTATATTATATGTATTTTTCTGAGGCTCGAGCTATTTAATATGAATTATGCAAGATCTGAGATATATACTGGAATTACTGAGCGATTTACCTTTTCTAGCCAACCGAGGACTGCCATGTGGCCATGTGGGGGCGCACTACTTCTCGCTTCCTTGACCTGCGCTGATCGAGGTTCCGCTGAGTTTTCCTTGGTTCAGCTGGGCCGGTCCGGTTCAAGGTTTCTCCCCTTTTTTTTTGTCACGTTCTCATCCCAGCGGTGCCTCTGCGTGAGTCATCCTCACGATGTGAGCGCCGCCGGAGTCCCGAGCAGGACTCCCATCTTCGGTGAGGCACCAATGCCTCCATTGGATCCCTCTCCAAAGAGTCATCTGAGCCGCAACGCTCTTCCACCAGCAACTCCGCCCAGATCCCTTTGGCTGGGTTTCTGGTTCTGCACGAAGTGGTGAGGACGCCGCCGCATCCATGGATCCAACGAGGAATCCGGGAAGCCAAAGGCTGTAGATGACGACACCATCAAACTTTACTGATCTCAAGCTCCGCGCCTGTGAGCTGTAGGTGATGGCTACTGCAGAGGTGCCCTCCTCCACTGAGCGATCCATGGCTGCGACGAACTTCCTTTAAAAAGGTCGGCATGTATCATGTACGAGCTGCCGGCATGGAACCTTGCCACTGCAGTCACTCCCTATCCTTCACGGCTATCCTCTGATCCTTCCTCATATCGCTGGCCTAGTTCCTTACATCCAGAACTACTTTCCTTCTCTCTCGCTTCACGTGAACGAGAGCCTGAACAGACGCCCACCAGCGTCAGCGCTACCTCCGATCCCCCTGGGCATCGTTCCTCCTTTGGCTGCTTTTGGTAATGAAGACGATAAGGAACTGGGGACTTGTTCTTTCTGATCTCGTTACTCTGAGTGGGCTAAGGAGGGTCAGACTAATCATGTCAAATATGTGAGAGCAACTGCTCTTCTAGTTCCCTTCATCCACCCACGACCAAGACGTGGGATCAGTTAGAGCCTTGTGGGGTTGTTCACTATGACCGGCTGCGAGAAGGATAAATATCTTGACCATACAAATCTGACCAAGCCATCAAATGCGGGCATGACTAGGATAACCCGTACCATCTTCTCATAAAAAGTGTATATTGTATGATCACCATGCTACAGCAAACATGAGACCACGGTGCTCCTCAAACCTTGCTACTTATGTAATACACATGTAAACCTGGTCTCATTTATCAATTTCGTCAAGCATACACATCATTTCATCATTTTCAAACTTAAATAAATCCTTCTAGGAATATCCAATTGTCACCATATTTTAACCATAGCTTCCTCACAACTAAAGCTACCTTCTACTCAAATTGGTGCCAAAACTCAACTGCTATACCATTCGATTAAATTCCTCAAAAGGCATAACTTATGGATCTTAATTATGATGTCATCATCACATCAACACATCTACTTAGTCAAAAGCTTGTAACTCTTAATGCTACTCAATCATATGATTTCATTTATGTCATTGGACAATTAAGGATTCCAAAAGTTCACTCCATCACATCCTACACACCTTAAAACAAATTTCGTCCTCGAAATTAAGTCAGAAATCCAGTCTTTCACATCGACCCACTTGGACATGTAGCTGATGGCTACAAGGATGTACTGGTATCCTTTTGATGATGGGAAAGGGCCCATATAGTCAATTCCCCATACATCGAAGATCTCCACTTCCACCCATTCAGCCATAGGCATTTCACTTCTTTTGTTGATATTACGAGTGAGTTGGCATTCCTTACATGCCTTTACAAAAGACGTCACATCTTTAAACATGGTGGGCCAGTAAAACCCAGATTGGAGTACCTTCACAGTAGTTCTCTCTCTACTGTGGTGCCCTCCATAGGGTGAAGAGTGACATTCTTTTAGGATCGATGAAGTAGTCATGGTGGGCAAGTCTTTCCAATACTTGGTCAATGAATGGTAGGGGAAAATGGTCTTTCTTCATGGTTGAATTCAGTTTTCTATAATCTATGCACATCCTCCAGCTCGTAACAGTTCTCATGGTGACTTTGTCACCATTATCTCCCTTTACTACTGTCATCTCCCCTTTCTTAGGCACTACATAAATGGGGCTTACCTAGTTGTTGTCGCTTATCGGGTATATAATACATGCATCATGTAGTTTTAAAATTTCTTTCTTGACTACTTCTTTTAGCAGTTGGTTCAATTTTCTCTGGGGCTTAACCAGTGGTTTTGCAAATTCTTCTAAATTTATCCAGTGCATACAAAGGGTTGGGTTAAGCCCTTTTATGTCTTCGATAGAGTATCTAATTGCCTTTTGTGTTCCCTCAACTCTTTCAGAAGTCTTTCCATCTGTTCTTCCATTAGGTTAGCATTAACAATGATGTGATTCCTTTCCTCATTGTTTAGGAATTTGTATTTCAGTCCTTCAGGGAGTGGTTTCATTTCTGGTTTTGGCTTGGGAGCCTCTTGCTCTTTGCTCGACTGTTCTAGAGAACATATTTTACACTCTCGATTACTTATTCGTCCTCACTGAGATCTTCTTCGCCTTGGTTAAGATAATCCAGAATTTCAACTAATTTTGGGTCTTCTACCAGAGGATTTGGGTTGTTCGGGTCCCTCATAAGGGGATCTACTATGGCCTTTTCCTCTTGAACCTCCTCATAGTATTGGTTGTAGCTGTCCATGAAGTAAACTGACTCGAAAAGATACGGTCCCTTCATAGCGTCCTTCACCTTGAAGTCTATGTGATCATTTCCAACCCGGAGAGTTATGATGCCTTCGGCGACATCTATCAAAGCTCTGCCAGTTGCCAAAAATGGCCATCCAAATATCATAGGACACTTCGGGTCTTCGATAATGTCTATTACAACAATGTCACAAGGGATAAAGAATTGTCCCACGTGGATCAGGACATCTTCTACTATACCAATGGGTCTCTTGAACGTGTGGTCCACCAGTTCAATCCTCATGTTTGTTTTGACCATGTCGGTCAATCCCAGTCTTTGAGCTAAACTTAGGGGCATGAGGCTAATGCTTGCTCCTAAGTCTGCTAGACCTTCCTTTCAATGTTGTCCCCAACACAAAAAAGGATGTTGAAGGCTCCAGGATCTTTCTTCTTAGTCAGCAATTCAGCTTGAACAAAAGTGCTAGACATGTTCGCTAGATGTATTGTTTCAACATGGTTTCCCCTTCTTCTCTTTGTGATGATATCTTTGAAAAACTTTGCATTTGTAGGCATTTCCTCTAAGGCATCAAGAAATGGAACATCTATGTGCAACTTCTTCACTGCTTCTAGAAATTTTTTGTATCTTTAATTGAGACGTGCCTTGATGAGCTTGTATGGGAATGAGACCCTCGGTGCATACGGATTTTTCTTCATGAAGATTTCCTCAATAGGATCTAGATCCCTTACTTCTCCACTTTTCTTTTTGCTTTCTTCAGCAAACTTTCCCTTATCAGCAGACTTCTTAGAAGTAACTTCTTTCTCAGGTTGTGGTTCCTCATCTTTTCCTTCCTCATTGTTGCCCCCAATTCCAAAGTTATTTAGTTTCCTCCCAAATTGGAGGGTAGCCATTTTAGCAGTCTCCGTATTTGATGGAATTTTTCCCGAGGGATTCTTTACCAACTTTGCCAACTGTGCAAGTTGTTGGTCAATTTGGAATTGGTGTGTCTACATATCCGCTATCTGAACTTGCATGCTTGTCAGGACTCCAGAATTAGTTAGAGCTCTTTGGGCTAGTTGATCGTTCACTATGGCTTGCTTCTTAGTGAAATCAAATAATTGGGTGACTAAGTCTTGTTGACTGATAGCCTTTCCTTGTCTTAATCCTTGGCGTTGTCTTGATCCTTGGCTCGGTCCTACTCCTTGATGATTTTGATTCTTACCTTGTCTTGAGTAGTTGTTCTTATTGGTTTGATAGTTGGTCGTCCGAGTATACTGAGTTTGTCCGCTTCTCTTTTCGAAACCTGGCGGAGGTTTTGGCTGGTTGTTCAGTTGATGTGAATTCTCAGCTGCATCCTTGTTTTCGTAATTGAAACTGGGATGGTCTGGCCTCTTGAAGTTAGCATAGGAGACAGTCTCAGTCTCTTCCTCACTTTCACTATCATCGGATTCCTCCAGCCTGGTGTGAATGTAGTTGTCAATTATGTGCCCTCCCTAGCTGTAGGTAACACACTTCATCACTTTCTCCACATGTTTCTTTCCCTTGCTTCCTGAGTCCTTTAACTATTGGACATGAGTATCTATCTTTTGAATATGGGCAGTGACCGCCTCCAAAGCCTTAGCTTTGGTAGGTTGGTCTCCTTCACATATCCTCTGTCATTTCTATCATAGTCCATGCCTGCTTGCAGTGCAACCATGTTCTCAATGATCTTGATCGTCCTACTAGGTTTCTCTCCTAGGAAATCACTTCTTGCCATGGCATTCAGTGACGTCCCCTCAGCTGGGGTCAGCCTATTATAGAAAGTTGTAACCAAGAAACCTTTTCCATAGTTATGTTGAGGGCAATCTCATAGATATTCTTGGAATCTCTCCCAAGCCTCATGCAAGTTCTCACCTAGATTCTGCATGAATGAGGTTATCCTTTGCCTATTCCGAATTGTTTTCTCATTTGGATAAAACTTTGTGACAAAGGCATCAGCAAGATCCCTCCAGCCGTCGAGAGAGCGATGTGATAGGCTGAGGTACTAGGACATTGTCTTGTCTTCTAGGGAGAGGATAAATCCCTTACAATAGATTACCTCTTGGGGAACTCCTCTCATCTTGATGGTATCACAAATATTTTTGAAGGCATCAAGGTAGTGGTACGAGTTTTCATTTTTTGAACTTCTTAGAAAAGACTTGTTTTGAATCATCGAGATTATAGCAGGCTTCAGTTTGAACTTTGTTGCATCAAAGTGTGGGATTATGATGGGGCATCTAGACTCGTTGGCCCTGGTAGCGGCCAATTCACAGAGATTTTTTTTCTTCTTCGTTGTCTTCTTCACCATTGGTGTGGTTGCAATCTCTTTTGCCATCCCGCTCGCGGTCATCATGGTTCCTTCTATGTTTGTGGTGATGATGACGATCTTCACTGCGACGGTCATCCTCATGAAGGTCATCTTCGTGTCGCTCTTCATGTTCTTCCTTGTGTTCTTCATGCTCTTCTAGTTCATGCTCCTCTCTTTCTTCTCCAGAGGGAGGTGGATCACGTATGATCCTAGCACATTCTTCACCGGAGTGGTGGTCGTCCCTTCGAGGAGGCATCTTGTCTCACAAGAGGAATAGAAGCTAGGATGGAGATTAGATTTGCCTTCTTCAGTTACCTAAAAAAATGTATGGTTGAGTTAGAAAAATCAAACACGTAAAATGAACTGTAGTAACCATAAGTTAGCAGGGCTAAAGATTTAAGTGCAGTCAAGCTTAATACTAAGCTTGAGGCACGGGAGTATAGAGGAGTGGACTCACGTTCTTAGCAGTACCATTTTTCCTTATCCCCGACAATGGCGCCAAAAAGTTGACTTGCCTAAATCACACGTCCAAAAGGAACGGATTCAGAGTAGTTGGACTTTTAAAGAGATAACCCGACTCTCATGCCCCCACAATGAGAAACGGGATCCGATGTAGCGATCAAGGTCGAACACAGGGACAAAGTTGGCAGTGTTAAGTGTATAGAATCTAACACTCTTATACTCCAGGTAAAGAGGGTATTTTAAGGGGTGTTCCCTAAGGAACGATGGCTCTCAAACCAAAATAAAGCAAGCAAAACAAAGATCATAAGAATAAACAAATACGAAAATAAGATGAAATAAATATATGGAAGGAAACTCGGATTGGGTTTCACCTACTAAGACGTCTCTCCAACATGAAACATTGTCTATCTCTCTCTCTCTCTCTCTCTCTCTCTCTCTCTCTCGTATACTCCCATCAGATTACAAGCAATCATCTATAGCATCTATTCCACTCTCTCTCAAGATGAGGATAGATCTAAGTCTAAGGGTAGCCTCTCTCTCAAGATGACCACACGTAAACCACAAAGCATAACATATGATTTAAAGCTTTAGCATTCCAACACTCTCGTGCATTCGTACTACTCCATAACACATGATAGGAGCGATATTACTCTCTTGAGTTATAAACTATCAAACATCACAAGATGGTAGCTAAGCATACAAGCAAAGCAATAAAATAGGTGTATGGAGATAATCTTGACAAGAGTATATGTATTCAATAAGAAGAGACAATATTACATGTTGGGAGAGCCTTAGTGGCTACTCCCAACCCAAGTTAAGGTGTTTAGCCACTCATGCTTGCGGACAGCATAATGACATTGTAGAAAGATAGATACATGAAGTCCTACGAAATGAGGAAGGAAGTACAACTGAATGGAATGATAGATCTAGACAGAAAGAGAGGGAACGTGATATGACACGGTACTTATTCAGATATGGATCTAGCACATCGATGGCACAGATGATCTTCTTCTCTCGAAGAAGGAGTCTTCAGTCTTCTCTCTCCTCAGTTTCCACCTTTGGAGATGCAAGACTGGTGGATGGGATGGAATGGAATGAGTCTGAGATGCAGCAACACTTTGTGGCCTTCTAGATCTGATCTATGATCTGATGCCATGACAAGATGAGTGGGTGGCCTATTTATAGGCACACTCCACCGACTTAACTTCTGGACCGCGGTCGCAGTCTGGTTTGGGGAGGGGCAAGATGGCGGTCTCCTCATCATTTCTTCCTCTATCACGGTTAGGTGAGCTCCCCTAATTGGTCACGATCTGGATGTAGCTCACGGTCTAGCAAAGACCGCAGTCTACTTGAGGCTCGCGGTCTAGCAAGGATTGTGGTCTGCTATGATCGCAGGCTTAGCAATGATCGAGGCCTCCAAGCTTATCGTGCTCTTGCTTGAGTAAAAAATGATTGTGAGCTTAACGTAGTTGAATACCTCGACCGTGGTGATATGGTCATTGTTTCATGAATGGGTCACGGTCGAGGTGATGACCACGACTTGGGCTATATATGTACCTAAAACCAACGAAAGATGTTTAAGTGAAGTCTTTGGTAAAAAGATGCTAAAATTGTGGAGAAAGTTAGCAAAAGATATGCTAAAAGAGGTATAAAATATATACAAAAAGTATGTAAAATAAAGTATTATCAACAAACTCAACCGATCCCTTGAAAATTGGCTTTTTTGGATAGCGGATCGGTCGAGTTACCTTTATTGAAACTTGATCAAATACACTATATGGAAAATGCTGGAAAAGTGATTCCAACCATTACAAAGTTGTTAGAATCGAAAATATGTCGATTGCAGGTTGTAAAATGGCTAGTTTACATTCTTAAGTGATTCCACATTCAAAGGAAAACCCTCATATATAAATAGGCCCTCGTGGAGTTCATTCCAAGGTTGCTCATTCATGCTATCCTTGGTCCTTGCTATAGTTGAGTGTGATAAACCCCTTTGAGCCCCTTTCTCTCTCTCATTTACAAAGCATTTTGTGATTATGAGTGAGTTAAGCATATTGTAAGAGAGCTACCTCATTATTACTTTGTAAAGCCCTCCATCTCTCTACTTCCCAATCCCCTCTTTTTAAGAGCAAAGGCTGAAGTGATCTTCTCTGAGTGAAGGAGGAGTTGTTGTTCTTCTTCAAGGATGAAGAAGGTGTGAAGATCTTCTCCAAGTGAATGAGAAGGATAAGGCAGAAGATCCAAGGAGCTGAGTGGGTAAATCCTCGAGGTTGAAGACTTGTTTCAAGGAGGATATATCTTAGGAGAAGGAATCAAGCTTCTTGTAAGAGTGGGTAAGGCATGTGGTGAGGTTTAAGACTAACTCTTGGATAGGTAAGCCCTTAGGTGTAAGGTGGTCATCTTGTATGTCTTATGATGGAATATAAGTATACATCAGTTTGCAAACTCCTAAAGGTTTACCTCTCTAGGTAGTGGATTGACAGTCTCCTGGATTGGAGATTGAAACCACTCTAAACACCTTGTCCAAGTGTATGTTTTAATCTATCTCATCCTTGCTATGATTGATCAGACAGGACTTCGAATTCACCTTTAGCATTTGGTTTCAATTGATATAATTTGAAGATTTAACTATTCTTGTGCAAGTTTTGAAGCTCTATTCCCCCCCTCTAGAGCCCTATATCCAACAAGTGGTATCAAAATAAGGATCTTCTCCAACAACACTCCTACGAGACAATAAGATGGGTGAGAACCTACTTGGTTCCCTCAACCTAGAGGGAGGATTCTTCATGGGCCCCCTGGTCTTCGACGACACCAACTTCCTCTATTGGAAGTGGCGGATGCAGATCTACATTCAAGGAATGAATTTTGACATGTAGAAAGTGATGATTGCACCCTATAAGGAGTCGGTAGGAGGTGTATCTAGTTGGGATGAAGCAGTTCTAAAGGCGACACAGCTCAATGCCAAAGCTATTAGCATCCTCTATGCATCCCTTACTCCTTTCGAGTTCAACTGCATCTCTTCTTGGGACACAACCCATGACATATGGGACAAGTTGTGCATCACTTATGAAGGCACAAATCAAGTGAAGGAGGCAAAGATATACATGTTGAATAACCTTCTAGAGAACTTCAATATGGAGAAGAAATAAGGAGTTGTCGAGATGTATTCAAGGATCAACATCATTATCCACGACCTTGCTGCTTTGGGACATACTTTGGATAGAGGATCAATCAACTCAAAGATTTTAAGGTATCTTCCAAAGAGATGGGAGTCAAAGGTGACCTCCATAGAATAAGTGAGAAGTCTTGGTGATCTTCCAACCGAGGAGCTTATTGGTAATCTACAAGCTCATGAGCCAAGACTTGACAAGCAAGAAGAGGAGGCAAAGCAAGAAGAAAGAGAATCAAGGAAGATCAAATATAGTTCCTTAAAAGCTCAAGTGGAGGCTCTCATTCTTCAACAACAACTTTCTTGTTGGACCTCTCCCTCCTCCTATAGTGAAGATCATGGCCCTAGTGAGCATGAAGCCAACTTCTCCAAGGAAAAGCACTTCAAAGGGAAGCCATCTTCTTCATCTACTCCAAGGTGCTACAAGTGTGGTAAAAAAGGACACAATAAGAGTGAATGTTCTAAGGCTAGAAAGTCACACCACAAGAGAAACTCCAAGAAGGAGGAAGACTAAAAGAAAGATAGCAAATACAAGAGGAAGGACAAGAAACATAGGAGGAACAAAGATGCAGCTCATGCTGCATGGGAAGGATCATCCTGTAGTGGCTCAATCTCCAATTTAGATGAGGATATGATTCGACAGGAATCATACAAGGGTAGATTGATAGAAACCTCTGGTAAAATGCCCACTGCACTCATGGCATCCACAAGTGAAGACATAGGTGAGGTAAGTGAGGTAAGTTTGCATGAGTTAGCTAAAGAAACTCATATTGACATGCTTAATGCTACCCCTTCTTCTTATTTTGAATGTAAATCTACAAAGAAGAGTTTGGGTAAAATTATTGATGATTTGTATGCTAAGCTTGATATTCTTGAGAAAAATGAGAAAGTATGTCTAGAGAGAATCGATTCTTTGCAAGGCCAATTTCTTGATCTTGAGCTCCAATACAATGGGGTTAAAGTTGAGAATGAGATATACTATAAGAATATCACTAGTCTTAAGGAAGAGAACAAAAAATGCCTTGATGATCTTGCGTTACTTAAAATTGAAATGTGGAACTTAAGCTTATTAGTGATGTCCGTAGAGATGACAAAGATGTTTATCTCAAAGAAATTCATTTGCTTAAAACTAAAAATGCTAGGTTGCTTTCTCAAGTAAATGATTGATCTTCTATACTTATTTTGCCTAGCAATGATGTTGCTTCTTCTAATCTTGAAAAAGATTCATATTTGACTAAAGCCCCCTGTCTAGAGGCTGACCTTTTGCATGCTCAAGATGATATTGCTAGTTTGTTTGCTAAAGTTATCTTTCTTACTAATGAAAAATCATATACTTAGAGCCTCTCCGTAGAAATTCCTCAAAGGGAAGAACTCCTAAATGAAATCCTTGACCATTCTATCAAACAAAGTGGTACTAGTGGTTTAGGATTTGTAGGGAGAGATCCTAATGTCAAGAGTAAAGCCAAAGAGTAAGGAAACTCCCTTCTTCCATGGAAAGTCATTTGGCTCAAAGAACCCTATGATTTGTTCTCATTGAAAGAGTGATGATCACTATTCAATTTATTGTCCATACAAGCCTAAGGGGACCAACCCAAAGATGAAGTGGGTCCCCAAGCTAATATCGGATACCAAATTTTGAGTTGGGAACTGACATTCTCCTTTATTGTAGGAAAAAGGAAGATGAATTGTTGATAGTTGCTTCTCAAAACACATGACAGGTGATATAAGCTAGTTCAACAATTTCATAAGAAAGAAAGGAGGATCAGTTACTTTTGGGGACAACAAGAAAGGTAAAGTAAAAGGTGAAGGTGATGTAGGTGAATCCTTGTGTATCAAGTATGTTCTTTTTGTGGATGGACTACATAACAATATAATAAGTTTTAGTCAATTATGTGATATTGGTTACCTTGTGATGTTTGCTTCTTTTGAATGCTTGCTCCTAGATTCCCTCACTTACAATGTCATGTATAAGGGAACTAGTAATGGTAATCCTTTTGTAATTGTTCTTGACTCTATTAATCACATTGTGGGTAGATTCCTTGTAGTAAATTCAAATGATATTTCTCTTTTGGCATATTCGCCTAGGCATGTAAATATGCATCAATTGAAGAAGTTGGGCAAAAAGGACTTGGTCAAGGGACTTCCCAAATTGGATTTTGAAAAGGATGAGGGATGTCAACCTTGTATGTAAGGAAAGTAAACCAAGTCCTACTTCAAATCTAAATGAGTCCTTAGTACCAAGATAGCTCTTGAACTTCTCCATATTGATCTATTTAGACATATGAGAACTCAATCACTTCATGGTTCCAAGTGTTGTCTTGTTATTGTTGATTTTTCTCGATATACTTGGACCTTCTTTCTCATTTCTAAGAGTGATACTCTTGATATTTTCTCTAGCTTTTGTAAATGAATTAAAAATCAAGCTTCTTATCACATTGTTTCTATCTGTAGTGATCATGGGAGAGAATGTGAAAATGATCTTTTTGAATGTTTTTGTGAAGAGTCCAGATACACACATAACTTTTCTTCACCTCGAACGCATCAAAAAAATGGGGTTGTAGAGAGGAAGAACAGGTCACTACATGATATGTATAGGACCATGCTTCTGGAGTATGACACTCCAAAGAACTTTAGGGCCGAAGCCACTAGTACTTCATGTTTTGTGAAAAATAGGGTTTTCACACATCCCTCTTTAAAGAAAACCTCTTATGAGCTATGGCACGGTAGGAAGCCTTCCATCGAGTATTTTCACATTTTTGGGTATCCTTGTTTTGTTTTGAACATGAAAGATTCTCTTGACAAGTTTGATCCAAAATCATACAAGGCTTTCTTTCTTAGCTATAACACTACTCAAAAGGCTTATAGAGTGTAGAATGTTGATATATCTAAAGTAGAAGAATATATTAATGTAAAATTATTTGAGATTAACCCCTATGTTTCCAAGGATATTGCTAATGATAATGGTACATATAAAGCAATTACTATCTTAAAAGAACTCAACATCACTCAAAAAGGAAAATAGGTAGCCACTCAAGAAGGAGAGATAAATGAAGAAAATAAGGATCCAACCCCCTGCTTTGCAAAGAATCATCCCAAAGAGCTCATCATAGGTGACCCCTTTGAAAGAGTGAAGACACGGGCTACCTACAACAAAGAACAAGCCAACATCACCTTCATCTCACAACTCGAGCCAAAGAATGTCAAAGAATCTCTTGGGGATGATGAGTGGATCCTAGCCATACAGGAAGAGCTCGAGCAATTTGAAAACAATAAAGTATGGACTCTCATACCAAGACCGTGTGATAGAAAGATCATTGGAACCAAGTGGGTCTACCGCAACAAGCTGGATGAAAGTGGCAAGGTGGTAAGAAACAAAGCAAGGTTAGTGGCTCAAGGCGACAATCAACAAGAAGGTATAGATTTTGATGAAACATGTGCACCTGTATCTAGACTTGAGTCAATTAGAATGTTGCTTTCTTTTTCCAGTCACAAGAAATTTCTTCTTTATCAAAAAGATGTTAATAGTGCATTTTAAATGGTACAATTGAGGAGGAAGTGTATGTTGTACAACCCTTAGACTTTGAACATGATAACCTATCTAACCATGTTTATCTGTTGCAAAAATCTCTCTATGGTCTCAAACAAGCACCTCGATATTGGTATGAGAAACTAAAGAACTTTTTATTAGATCATGGCTATATCAAGGGCAAAGTAGATTCTACCTTGTTTCTAAATCACACTTCTAACAATTTTCTTATCATTCAAATTTATGTTGATGATATCATTTTTGGCAGAATTAATATATTTGCAAGGAGTTTAGTGATCTTATGCAGAGTGAGTTTGATATGAGCATGATGGGTGAGCTTACTTTCTTCCTCAGCTTTCAAATCAAGCAAACAAAAGATGGGATGGACACAAACATCGCCAAATTGGATCGTGATGAAGAAGGTGAGAAAGTGGATGAGAAGCTCTATAGAGGTATGATTGGAAGTTTACTTTATTTAACTACCCCTAGACCTGACATAATGTTTAGTGTTGACTTGTGTGCTCACTTTCAATCAAGTGCTAAGAAATCACATCTTATAGTTTTAAAGAGGATTTTGAGGTACTTAGCCAAAACCCAAAATTTTAGACTATGGTATCCTAACTCGAGGGACTTTACTCTTACTACTTATAGTGATGTTGATTATGCATAATGTTTGATTGATAGAAAGTGCACAAGTGGAACTTGCTTCCTCCTAGGACCATGCTTGGTGTCTTGGTTCTCCAAGAAATAGAGAACAATGGCTATATCAACTACTAAGGCTAAATACATTGCCACCAGGAGTTGTTGTGCCCAGTTCCTATGGATGAAGCAAATGCTCTAAGACTTTAACATTTATTTTGATGCTTCTCCTATCTTTTGTGACAATAATAGTGCAGTCAATTTGTATTACAATCCTATATTTCATAGTAGAGCTAAACATATAGAGGTTCTTCATCATTTTCTTTGTGATCACATTGCCAAGAAGGATATTTATATAACGCATGTGGACCCAAAAAATTAGTTGGCAGACATTTTTACTAAACCTCTAGCTAGAGAGCAATTTACTTTTATTAGATCTAAACTGCTCATAACTACTTTGTATGATATTGATATGCCATCTAGATAGTTATTATCTATCCTATATGCTTTGATCATGTCTTGGTCACCTTTGCTTGCTAAAGTGCTAAAATTTCATGTTCTTATGCCTTGTTTTCGCTTATTTTGGGTATTTTTCACAAACAAATGTTTATCACAAAACAGTGCCGTATGATGAGTGACATGTGCCTTAATGTGTCTAAAATGCAAAATGGACTATAAAAATAATTTTAATCAACACTCAAATGGCTAGAATCTAAAATTTCTAATGTTGGGACAGGTTGACCATCAGTCGAGTTGCCAACTCGACCGATCCTAGGCCAAGGTGAAGGGTTTTTCTCTTGATCAGACGAGTTTTCCCAGGACAAACTCAACCAATTTATGGGTTGGACAAAACCTAAAATAGGTTTCGACCAACCTTTCTCCCTCTCAACTAGAGAAAAGTCGAACGATTCCTAAGCTCTAGCCCCTCTCGACCTCAACCCTAGGTGCAACCATCCTATCCTAGCCTTTCTTGCCTCTTCCCACACCCTTCTAGGTGGCTAAATGCATGTCTTGTGTGGTTCTCTTCTTCTTTTAGTTGTGTTGCCTCTCCAATATGATCCTATGGCTTCAAACTGAAGAAAAAGAGCTAACCCAGGTGGTGTATCCTCAACCTCATCCAACACTAGCTTAATCTCATTTGATGACACTTCTTTTGTCTCTTTTGAAGCTCTTAATCACTACAAGGAGCTCCTTCCTAGGAAACCCTTCCATTTTAGAGCTTTGTTTGAGCCTCTTCTTAAAACAAAGGATGGTATCAAAGAGATTGCTGAGATTTTCTATACCCATCGCCTATGACCCTTGTGTGTAGAATGTAGGTGCTTTCACAATTCTATCACAAGAACCAAGGTAGTCTGTGAATTATATGCAAATCTCACATGGAACTACGACATATTAGTGACACCACCCAATATTTAGGTCATTCTTACCTCCATGATTATCAGTATCAAATTAACAATCTTTAAATAATTCATTGAACATCTTTTTCAATGGAACAGATGTTACTGATACTTGGAGAAAATATTATCTTGAATATTTTTACCTTTTGGACACTGAGGCTTTCTACAAGCAATTTGATCTTACTCTTCCTGAAATCCACAAATTCTTGAAGAAGCCTCATGTACCCTATAAGAAAAAGTCGACCATACCTTGTTCTTCCCTTGATCTTAAGAACAGATTGCTCGCATTAGTTGTTAAATGCAATGTCCATCCAAAGAAGAATCAAACGCAAATTGCAGAGAACACTGCTGTGATTATGTACTATCTTCTGAAGAATGTTGGAGTCAAGTGGTTCCAATATATCTTACATCACATGACCTATTTTGACTCAGGGAAGAATACCCACGGTACCCACCCACCCTACCCTACCTTGATCTGTGGTTTGTTCACTTTTGCTACCCACAAATATCTTTTCCATGACTTCAAATACAAACCTAGCCGAAAAGGAGTTCACATTAGTGTAACCACGATCAAGAAGACCTTCATGTCTACCTCTTCCACCACACCTGGAGCCTTTACATCTACCTCCACCAAGGCACCTCCACCACCATCCCGAACTGCCCGCGCCTTGTTCCATGTATCCGATGAATCCCTCATGGGTTACATGGTGCATCAATAGGTGTACAACCTATAGGTTCAGGAGCACCTACATTAGGACCTCTGTTAAATCATGTCCACCATGAACCTATCTTACAACCACCTTTACCCCTCCTACCAACCCTATCCAGGTGGTGACCATGCATCCTATGCATATAGTCACTTCTACTCGGCCCCTCCACCTATTGCTTCTGCTGCCACATCCTAAGCTACTGGAGGACCTACCCCTACACCTACCCCTAGAGTGCTTCCCCTGCTTACTGGCCCCCTTGCTATCCTTCTTGCTAGCATTGGCACTTCTTCTCCCTCTTTCCCTCAAACCAAGGAGTTACATGATATTGGCATGTCTTAGGATGAGTATAATACCCTGTGGCCTGGTCACAGTTTCGGTCCTTCTGCCGATGAGGAGATGCCTGACCAGGTTGATGAGGAAGCTATTGCTGATGATGAGGATGCTGATGAGGATGATGGCATTGATGATGGTTCTGATGGCTTTGTTGGTGCCTCTGGTGATGAAGTTGTTGCTATCTCTACTGCACCTTCTGATGATGAGGAGGACTACGAGCCTGCAGCTAATGAGGATGCAGCTGATGATGACCCGTTGGACTTAGATACCTTAGATGTCTAGATGTTTTAGTGTTTAGTCTTTAGGTGCTAATCATATATATGTTTCTAAACTATTTTGTACTAATGACATTAGGGTACATTATCTGAGTTGTACTATTTTTATCATCATGTTGCTTTCATCATTGGTTTGTACTTATTTTGAGAACATGTTTCTGTGTTTTAATCTTAATCCTATGTATCATAACTTTGTGTGTGCTCAATTATATGACTTCTTGGCATGCTTTTCCATATTTTGATTATGACACAGGTTGCTTGCTTCTCTCTATTCTTGTCTCCGTTTTTGGTTTGTGCTACTTGTGGTTACATGTTTTTAGTTGTGCTTGGAGAAGACCTATTTTTATGCTCTTCTACCCCCTTACTTTTTTATCATGCCAAAAGGGGGAGAGAAGTTTGAGTTGTTTTTGAAGCCCAACCATATTGTTTTCACTTCCTATATGATCCTTTTCTTGTCTAAGTATATGTTTTTATCATGTGACTTTCTAAAGGACCATGTAGTATACATGTTATATAGCTTTGTGTAGAAATACTAACTATGCATGTAAGAGTGAGCATATATTGAGGGGGAGAAATTCACGACGTTTAAATTATGAATCCCCTTTTAACTCACAAGGCTAAGGTATAACTTTACATATCCTTTTCAATATGTTAAGGAATGGTTTGTCATTGTCAAAAAGGGGGGAAATTTTGACTTGAGAGCTATACATTATCCATATTTTGATTATGACTTAACAATTCCATTCATATGTATATAATATGTTTGTTTGAGATAAATTTTAGGTATTAGGCACATGAAAAAGAATTAAATTTATCAAGAACTAGCTTGTCGAAGTTCAAGTCAAAAGCAATGCATACGTGCAATGTGGGAAATCATTCCAAATCACCTTCAAACATTTTTGTAATCATTTGTATTGATGATATGACTTGTAACTAAGATGAGAAAAAATCAGGGACACTTAATTCCATCATTTGATTGCTTAAAATCATTTTGATAAATTCATCACAACAACTTTATTGGTCAATTTTGAAACTCGAACGATCCATGATGGATATTGGAAATGATGTGGATCGATCGAGTTGCACACTCACAGAACTCGACCGACCAACTTTCTGTCTAAAGTTTAATTTTGGTGAATCGGTTCAGTTACCACAGGACAAACTCTATCGATCACTTAAAAATTGGCTTTGTCAGATATTGGATTGGCCGAGTTACCTTTATTGGAACTCGATCGAATACACTATACAAAAAATGTAGAAAAAGTGATTCCAACCGTTGAAGTGTTGTTAGAATTGAAAATATGTATGTAGCAAGTTGTAAAATGGCTAGTTTTCATTCTTAAGTGATCCCACACTCAAAGGAACAACCCCAACTATAAATATGACATGTTGGAGTTCATTACAAGGTTTCTCATTCATGCTATCCTTAGTCCTTGGTATAGTTGAGTGTGGTAAACCCCTTTGAGCCCCTTTCTCTCTCTCATTTACAAAGCATTTTGTGATTATGAGTGAGTTAGGCATGTTGTAAGAGAGCTACATCATTGTTACTTTGTAAAGATCTCCATCTCTCTACTTCCTAAACCCCTCTCTTTAAAAGAAAAGGCTAAAGTGATATTCTTTGATTGAAGGAGTTGTTGTTCTTCTTCTTCAAGGCTGAAGAAGGTGTGAAGATCTTCTCCAAGTGAAGGAGAAGGACAAGGTGGAAGATCTAAGGAACTGAGTGGGTAAATCCCCAGGGCCGAAGATTTGTTGCAAGGATGAGATGTCCTAGGAGAAGGAATCGAGCTACTTATAAGAGTGGGTAAGAACTGCGGTGAGGTAGAAGACTAGATCTTAGATAGGTAAGCCCTTGGATGTAAGGTGGTCATCTTATTTGTCTTATAATGGAATATAAGTATACATGGGTTGCAAAGTCCTAGAGGCTGACCTCTCTAGGTAGTGGACTGAAGGTATCCTAGTTTGGAGATTAGAACCACTCTAAATACCTTGCCCAAGTGTATGTTTCAATCTCTCTCATCCTTGCTATGCTTGATTAGATAGGACTTCAAATTCACTTTTAGCATTTGGTTTCAATTGTTATAATTTGAAGGTCTAACTATTCTTGTGCAAGTTTTAAATCTCTATTCACCCCCTCTAAATCCCTAGATCCAAAAAATTTCACTCAACAACATTTGTGGGGTTACAATGAGGATCTATGATATGAAGATGATTATGCAGATCAGGTTGACTACACTCAACAGTATATGTGAGTTACGTTGAAGGGTCTTAGTATATATATCAATATCCACCTATAGAGATAAAAGGATATATGCCCTATAGGAGATTATATCTTACCAACAAACAATGCTAGCCGATTGATAAGTTTGGGAAAAAAGAATTGAGGTACAACTGGCCCAGCTAAAAGTACATCTTGCATGGCCAATCACATCATGTGAGTGTTGATAGATTTATTGCATGCTAACTTGGACAGAATAGGGTAGTTCTACCTCTAGTCTTTACTGATGAGTAGATCACGAGGCCACTTGAGAGACACCACTCCTACTTTGACACTACTTCTAGATCCATAGACAACTACTATACCACCTCCACTAATGGAGGAGTATTTGTGGATCACACATGATGGATTGTAGAGTGAAAGATAATATGTTTATGATGTTTTTGTTATTTTTGTTTTTGAAGTGTATATTTTTGAAATGAGGGAAGAGATATCATGATGGTAAGTGTAGTTGAAACCCTAATCGACAGTGGACAAATATGCCAAAAACAAAATAGAATTAGGATCAAGATATCTTGAAAAACAAAAGAAACAATAGGGGGAAGGATGACAGATTGCCTCAACTTGCACGCCCAGAGCTGGAAGATCAGGGTGATCTAGCACCCTACTCCCATACCAAAAAAGTAGCAAGAAACAAAATTAGAAAATGAACAATTCTAAAGATACTCAATCTTCAAAACATGATAGTGGGAGTTTCATTTAGATTGTCTTGGCATTCTCCAGCGGAGTCGCCATCCTGTCGCATCCTACCCAAGAAGGGGAGAAAATATAGATATTTAGGCAATAAAGCTCTACCCTTTTTGGTAGAAAACATTGCATAAGAAAAGTGTTCAGAGTCACCACCACATTTTCTAAGAAAAATGAGAAAATAGATAAATCATTGAAGCCATAGTGTGATATGAGTGATTATCCATGTTGGGTGAAATTAGGAAAGTAAAAGCAAAACCAGAGATCAGATCAAACGATCTAGTTAGGAGTGGGGAAGGATTAGCACCCCATCTCACCTCATGAATCGACATAAAAACAATATTGTGTAATGAGAGATTGAGCAATTCAATATGATTAAATTAAATAAAACAAAATAATATAAAAAAACAACTTTTTTTGTGGGTGGGATTTTAGAGATGGAGATATATGTGTATTTTGTATCATTGCTCTGAAAATCCTAATTTTTAGATGTTTGTGGTTCAAATCAACTCAGGACCTACCATGGGAGGGATCCATCATTAGCAACTAGGACCAATTTGTAGGATGTTAGAGTATGACCAGCATGTGTATGCTTAAAGAGACTAGATTTAATTTTTGTATAAGTAGTAAAAATGACAACTATAAGAGTAGTAGAGCAATTATAATAGATAACATATCAAATGCGTCAATATAACAAGTCATATGCATTAGTTATACATCTGATATAAACAAACAACATATACAGTAGTTGACTGCAACAAGTAGAGCAGTTTACCATTCTACAGATCTAACAGATTAGTAGGTGTCAGAGAAAGGATCATCTTATTACAAAAAATACAAAGACTAAAGAGAGAGGTATATGTTTCTTTAGCTTCAGGAGAGACGAAAAGGGCATGGAATACAGTGGGTATGGGGGGTCTATTTATAGTCTGGGTTTAGGGTTTGGGGTTTTCAGTAGAATCATCTAGAAGAGGTGGGGGATCACTGTGTTACACCATGTAGGAGGGTGCATGGATCAAGGTGACCTGTCACTTTGCACATGGGGATGGCATTGATCTTTTGGGTGTCTCGAGTGAATAAAGGCAAGTTCTCATTTTTCCAATAATCTCAGGGATGCTCTGGGGAAAATAAAAGAAAAATTACACACAAAGATAAGATGGAGTTATCCCTCTTATTTTTCTAAAAATATAGGTCCAAAGAGAATATTTAACCCAGACAGTTCAAATGGTCAGTTTATGAAAAATACCTTATTTAAAGCAGAACTGAAAGACAAATTGCACTTTGAGTATCAAAGAAGGTTTCTTTGCAGAAGGCCCCAAATTGGGTGAAAGTAGGCAAAATGGATGATTTAAATAGGTGAAATTGTGAAAAAAATGTGGAGAAAATGGGATATGTGGTAATTGGATAGGGTGTGGAAAGGATTGCATCATTAACCAGGTGGAAAATTGTGAAAAAATGTGGAAAAAATGGGATATGTGGAAATTGGGTAGGATGTGAAACATATTCCATTATTAGCCAGAGGATTTCATCGAATTGTAAATTTTTGCCGAGTGAGCAAAAATATTCTTTCAATACCCTTCAACAAGGTTTTAGTTCTTTTCATATCATACATAGTATATGTGGGATCCACTTTGGTATCCAGTACCCAAGATGAAAAAGTAGATATATTATCCTTATAACATACATACCTAAAGTGAAGATACCTATCACCTCCTTCTTCTTCTTTAGTTTGTCAAGGTAAAGATGGCAATTTCTTTTACAATGTCTAGCCTAGTGACAATGGTAAAAATTATTCCCCACCATGTTTAATCCCCCATTGGCTTTAAAGGTAAAATATTTGGACTCTTGGCTAACTTTAGAACTTTTCTTAGATATCCCCTTGCCCTTTGACTTGGGCTTTCCTTTGTTGACCATCAACATCGAATTTGGACGGTCTTTCTTCATTTGAGACTCTATAGTTCTCAACATTCCAAGTAACTCTGACAACAATCAAACAAAATTGTTCATTTTCTAGTTCATTACACATTGACTATAAGATTATGCTAATGATTGAAAGATTATAACAATTAACAACTCTTGGCCAAAGGGGAATCTCGATCTTTCTAGGCTTTATACGTGCCCAGTTAGCTTGAGTACATGGGGATCAACTCGATCCATGTTGCATTTAAACAAGGCCTTGGAGACATCATTCCTCGCTTGCCTTGCTTGTTCTTAGAGAAGTACTAAGATGTGTGGCTATCTCTAGAACTCCCATGTTCTCATGTTGCTTCCTAAGATCGTGATTCATGGAGCACAATGTAACACTTGAGCCCACTATCCAAGGCTATAGTAGAGTTTTAGGAACTAAAATTGACCCCACAAACCACCAATGGCCTTAACTACATGCTTTGTCCTCACTCACTCATAAGTATGGATCAACTTCCTGACTGGTCACCCATCCTAGTACAACTTTAGGCTGAGCATGCTTAACCACAAAGTTCTTTAGTGATGAGCTCCTTGAAAAGGAGGTGCACCTTGGTGATATGGGTACTCCAGTCATTCCTTTTTAAGACATGGTACCTCAAATCCTGGGATGTTACAATCCCCCCACTTGGACTCTTTACATTCTCACCAAGGCTCAACTTTATGGCCTCATAATACTTCCTCATTTCAGTGCAGACCTATAATGGTCCATGGACACCCAACTCCTGATCATGAAATACCAACACAAGGGTGGATACATCACCATGGCCAACCCTTTGCAACATGCCTGGACCACACGACTTAAAAATAGCATGACACATGCCCATGTGGGCCCCACCTACTAGATGGTTTATGGCCCTGATATCATCTGTAATGACTAGGCTCACTGTCCTAGGCTCTAGTAGAATTTCAAGAATGATGAATGGCCCCGTAGACCTCCATTAGCCTTAAATATGTGCTTTGTCCTAACTCACACACAAGCCGAGATCAACTTCCTGATTGGTCATCCATCCTTGTGCTACTCTGGGTTGATCATGTTTAACCGCAAAGTTCTTTACTGATGAGATCCCTAAAAAGGAGGTGCACCTTGGTCATATGGGTAGTCCAATCATTCATTTTATATTCATTATATCCAAGGTCTCAAATCTTGAGACGTTACACACAACATAAGGCACTTGACATCAATAGCTTCGTCAATATGCTCTCAAATTCTGGGACGTTACACACAACATAAGGCACTTGACATCAATAGCTTCGTCAACATGCTTATGATAAGATTCCCTTTCCTCTCTATGCATATGTGGAGAAGTTCTTCTAGTTGTGGTGTTTCCAGTACGTAGAGCTTAATCTTATGAGTGAGAACAATTCTCAATGTCATATATCAATCATAGAAGTTATTGTCATTCAAACTTTCCTTTTAAAGGATCGCTCACAAGAAGAAGTTGTTATGCATGTTGCCATTAGATCTAAAAAGAAAATATGTGCATGACTCAACAATTTGATTTGAAAATTGATTTATTTGACCATATTAAGTTGACCTTTAATTAATGAAACTCCCACTATTTTGATAAAAAATAGCCTTTGCTATATGTAATCAATCTTCTAGTGATCAAAGATCCATAAAACATTAGTATGAGTCAACTTTGATTGACCTCTCACAATTTAAATATTTGGATAGGTAGCAACTACTGATCACATATAAATCAACTCTTAGATAGATGGTTGCACAATTCCTTATCATAAATCATATTACAAAGTATATGCCATCTTTATGCCTCTAATGCTTAATTGTATTAAGATCCCCATAGTTAAGTCAATCCCAAAGGCATGTACAACAAGCTATTCACCTTTGGCAAACCCACATACTTATTATCACACTTCCCCAAGATAGATGGTGCACCACTCTTTGGTGTGCCTACACATAGTCAATTGAGTTTTTTATGTGTATTGCACAGTGGAAGATATGTTAAACTTAATATTAGATTGAAGGATACACTATTATATTCACATGTAACCAATCACCAATACATATGCATTATTATACATATCATAGACAATAATAATCACCATAAGCGATAAAATATGATAGTTTAACTACTACTTCATCTTGAGCCAAAAAGGGTTATAAACAAACAAATATGAGTTTCAAATCTAATGTGACCCTAATAGCCTACATAGGGCTTTTCAATCGATCAACTGGTAAATCACTCAATCAATTCAACTCCTTGTTTGGGCATGTCTTCAGTTGTTGATGAATCATCACTTCATCTGTATCATGAACCCTCCAAGGACCGTTCCTAATGGTGTGGTTTTTGGTTACACCTTTCAACCTGATAGGGTCCACCAATGATGTTAATACATCATCCTAGTATAATTGCATGAATTATATTTTACAAGGATAATGTAGAGTGAGGGGCATGGCATGCAAATCCTCCACACGTTACACATTTTGATCACAATCAAAAACCATGAATTTACAAGTCTTCAAATCACAAGCACCACGATGACCTAGTTTCCATATCCACACCCACCAAACAAAATGATTTCAAAGGCATCACATTGATTATGAATGTGTTGCATCATATGTGATAGTTGGCAATCAACATGGATACACAATGCACAATTATCCATTTATCAACAATATGCATTTCAAAATCCAAACTATCTTTAAAAGTGTCTAATGTTGACTCTAATACCCACTATTGGGGTTTAAGGGAAGGGGGAACATTGGAAATACAATTTCCCTCAACAAACTCTTAACCCAAGCATATGTCATAACCATAAATTTTTTTATATTAAAGACATAAGCGAAAACAAATATATTTGATGCACACTAGTTGTCCAACATTGGATCATGGTTGACGTAGCCACCTATGCGCTGGTATTCCGTGATCGGGAGCTGGGTGTCCATGGGCCATTCTGGGTCTACACTGAAATCGGGAAATATTATGAGGTCATATAGTTGAGTCTTGACGAGGATGTCAAGAGTCTAAGTGGGGGAGATTGTAACATCCCAGGATTTAAAGCCACGGATAAAATGATCTTAAAAGGAATGATTGGACTACCCATATCACCAAGGTGCACCTCCTTTTTCGGGAGCCCATCATAAAAGAACTCCATAGTTAAGCGTGCTCAGCTTGGAGTAGTACTAGGATGGGTGACCAGTCGGGAAGTTGATCTTGGCTTGCGCGTCAGTGTGGACAAAGTGTGCAGTTAAGGCTAGTGGTGGTTTGTGGGGCCAGTCGTCATTCCTGAAACTCTACTAGAGCCTTGGGCAGTGGGCCCGAGTGTTACAAAATGTAACGACCCCACCTTCCGGTAACCCCCAATTAATGGAGACCGAGAGGTCGAAGCCGCACCCATAATTTCCAGATCAAAGGTTCGATAATTAACCAAGAACAATTATTAAATTTCAACAATCTATACTGAAAAGCTGTAATAAAGAAAATTTTGCATACCTTTGAAAAGTTGGAATTTCTAAATCTCTATCCACAATTGAACTAATCTAACTAAACCATCCTTGTTCTTTAATTTGTGAATTCACAAAGTGCCACTTTACTATTTGTCCTTTTTGGGATTTTGTACCTAAATCGCCGACAAACAAAACATCGGTCAGCCAAAGCTGGTATGTGGGGGAAACAATAATCATGCAAATATGTTAACAACATAATCATTCAATTAATCATTTAACAACCAAGATTACATTTTAAATATAACTCCGCGATCCATGAGTACCCTATCCTCTGTGTTGTCCCTGTAGTGGACCTGGATACTACCTTCCTTATGGTAGATCCCCATTAAACCCCTCATGATCCACCTATCAGGTGAACCAGTTTCTAGGGTTGAGTCACATGGCACTACCCATAGGTAGACCACTCCTTAACTCATGGTATGCTAAAGAGTCTCATGGCACTACATGTGGGTAGCCCAGTTTCTAACTCATGGTAACCTAGACCTTGCTCTAGGATTACCCCTTTTTTAGCCTTTTCAAAGCAACAGAGGTGGACCCGGATCTAGCCAGTTATAAGTATATTTATGGTGATAATCATAGTCACTTTATAGTTGCATGAAATGAATAGACATCCAACATTTATTTTTCAAGCAATCGATAAAATGTTCGGGAATCGCCGCGAAACTAGAGCGGTTATTAATAAGTGTAACCACATACCTTTGATTGCAGATTTCAAGACAAAATCAAATATGTAGGGAAACCCAATCAAGAAAGCAATGATGAATAGAAATCCTAAAATAAAAGTACAAGTTGACTTTTATTAATATTTATCCAATTTCATCACACTCTTTAGGATTTCAATTTCAATTTTAGGGTTTCTTTGGAAATTAGGGTTTTTACCTCCTCTTTCAACATTATGATCTTTAATTTATCAAAACTACATAAGACCCTTAATTTCTAATTTAGTACCCTTAACAAGTTCATGATCTTTAGTAAGCATCTTATTTCCTTAATCCGAATAAAAATGATTTTTCTCTCCTTTTATCCCAAATTAGGGTTTCCATATAGATTATCCTTCTTTTATGGATTACAACTCTAAATTAGGCAACCTTGCATTCAAAATGGATAGACATACCATCTTTATCATTAACAGGGTAAATATTATCAATTTGACCTATTAATTCACCAAAATACACCCTTTATATTCAATCATGGTTTCTCATCAACTTTTAATACATTTTACTAGAAAATTAAGGTATTTTGTAATACATAGTAGAACCAGGTTCTCAAAGTATTTTTATCAGATTCCTCGTATTTTTCTACACAACTTTCATGTATAAAGTTTTTCCATTAGACACACCTAGTAATTTCTACGAATTTTGCAAAGAAAACCATTTTCTGGATTATTTGGTCAGAGAGCAAAATTTCTTGATCGTTGGATGCTCCTCGATCCACGATAGTCTGCTGATCATACGATCCACGTCGATCACCCCCACTCACCCGCTTGCGTGCGCACCTCTAGGCCCGGGCCGTTGGATCTTAATGAAGTCCACGCTGGTCTCCAATCCAACGATCCTCGCTGATGCGCTCCCACTTAAACGACCGCCTTTCAACACCGTTAGATCTCACAGAGGATCACCGCGGTCCTCGATCGAACGACGACTGTGTGTCTTCCTTTTCTCATTCCTTGCTCGAGCAACATGGCAGCGCCGTGACTGAGTCTCGCCGGAGCAAGACCAATGGAGCAAAGGAGAGAGAGATAGAACTTCAGGAACAACCGTTCGTGATCGCAATGATGTGAGGGATCGAGGGGTCCCACTTATATAGGCCATGGGAGGTCCCTGTTAGGGTTCCCAAACCTTGTCTCAAACTGAGTCCTAGCCCAATTGGGCATTTCACGAGGTTAGGTTAAAACCCCAACAAACTAGGGTCGGGAAGTTTCCTCTCTTTCTCTCAAACTCGATGAGATTCTCTCCAGGAATGCACATGCATCAGGGTGATTGGAATCAAGGGGAGAAATTTTCCCTGTCACGGTTGAAGTCCTTGTACCACTAGGACTTGGATGATGAGCAGCGCCCATTAGATCTAAATCCAAGGGTCCCCATGACAAGCGTTTGATCAAAAGGAAACTGATTTCCTATTATCGAATTATATTCCTAATTCAATGATAACTTGGAAAATTCATAACACCCAATTCGTTATTCCTTTTCAATTCAAATTTTGAGGGAACCTTATTCATACTTTTATCTTCCATCCTACAAAATATTTTCTTATGTATTTCTTTATCCAATTGAATTCCTTTTTCATTTCTTTTTCTTTTTCCTTCAATTGGGCTCAATGGCCAATAAGGCCCATTAAGAAAACACACAAGGCTATCATACACGGAATTCATTCAAATTAACTTATCAAATCAACCATGGATTTCATTTATCTTTAACAAAGAGATTTATAATCTCATTACATGTTTTGGAAAAATGGGGTTATAACATCCTTCCCCTCTTAGAGGAGTTTTGTCCTCAAAATTCTATCAAGCAAATAAACAAAATAGGATAAGACTTTTCCATGTCCATCATTGGCCCCTATGTGGCTTTACCGTACTCATGGTGCTTCCAAAGAACCTTTATCATCACATGTTTTTTTCTCTAAGTTCTTTCATCCTGGCGTCTATAAACTACACAGGTGACCCAGGCCATTTCAGCCTCCCTTAGGGCTCACTAGGTTCATTTCTCAGCACATGGTCAGGGTACCTCACATAGTGCTCTAAATTGGACACCTGGAACTCATCACACATTTCTTTATCCTGAGGGGTAAGTTCAAACTTAACCCTCTCCACGAAACCATGATAAAATAACCCATGCATCGGGGACTCAGCTCTCTTAGCTATAACTTAGAGGGGTCGGATTTTCATGTCACATATTCTCCCACAGTGAATTGCATGTCAGTCTACTTTGCATCCGCTCATGACTCTCGTCGTCTCTAGGCTCCTTTCAGCCATTGCACGATCAAAGCGACTTCATCTACACACATTGTGGTCCTTTTCTAACCATCACGTGGTCCTTTCACCAACATCACCTTACTGAAGTGGTGATCGACACAACCTCCCTTACAGAGCTTCCTTAAATCCCGATACTGGCTATGGTGGTTATCATCACATCTTTCCGAAGACAAGAACTATCTCTAGATATCACCCATAATGAGCACACATGCTCTCATCAGACCCTTTAGTCTGGATCATACTAACCATTAGTTACGGGTGATAAACTGTACTATCATAGAGTTCTTCATGTTTCTACTTCCACCTCACGAGAGTGAACCTTTAGGTTATACTCAAGAACTTTTTAACTAATCTCCTGGTGTAGTTGAACCATCTCTCTCATATGTAGTTCAACCCGATCTGTCCCTTGACAGTACTCTTTCTTTCTCATGTCATCTAGGTAAGGCGATCTACCATAACCCACATTGCATCTTGACCTTCCTTGGTCCAGGGGAGACTTACAACATCCATAGTGATGAACTCCCTTTCTCTATTGGGGACTCTTTATCCTTTATATCAATGTACTGGGTTACTAGTGTTCGTCCTTCTCCCTCAGTTTGCATGGCCATATACCACATACAACTTTATCTTAGGCATCTAAAGTACTACTGTCACTTATTACCTTGGTAGTACCACGGTGTATGGTGATCTTCAATCATGATTTCCTGTACGTCATGATTCCTCAAGATCGATTCCTCAGAAACCCTAAACCACTCTGGTCGGAGGGTTTCATCATCTTCCTTTCCAAAGAAGTGCATTTGAGGTTCTACAACCATCCTTTCATTGCATCAAGGCCTAGGCTGGCTAACCAAACAACCATTAACTTGTTCAATGATGTGTATTTTACTACGCGCTTAAACGCAAGTATACGCGTCGAGTAATATAGGCCTTGTGAGGCCCGAGTCGAACTCAGGGATACGTGAACTATTGGGGACTTTTACTAACTAATCGCAATCAGCTAGACCGATTAACAAAGTAGGGTTTTGTTGTTCAAATTAAAAAGAAAATAAAAATCAAACAAAGAAAACAATCGATTAAAGGTTAATTTAATCAATTCAAAAGGATATCTTTAGGATGGCGGTTTCACCGCGGGTCAACATTGTATTAGGTTTCATATAATTCCTCACACTTCTCTCTCTATCCGGGTAGTGGCCTGAAATGAGAATTACCCACTGTCGTGGTGTAATTCACTACTTAGGTTTAGGTTGATTCCACCGTCGTAGCAATCATTCCCCTAAACTAAGCGCATTAAAAACGGTCTCTCAATTCTCACCATTAATTTTACAACTCCTTTGTCAAGGGTTTTATTGATTAATGTAGAATTCGTCTCTTTTCAACCGTTAATCCTTCTGTCGAAGTGATTAAGGGTGTTAAATTATTATTATGGTGATCAAGCATAACAATAGAAATGGAGAAAACGAATCTATACCACGGATTTGAGAGAGAAACTATGAATTATTGATATAAAAATGTCATACAATGCATTCCCGGGCTACTCCCGGTCCTAAAGATTGAGGGTTTTAGCCTCTCATGTTCATCTCACACGAATACATGGTAGAAATAGGGGAATTCATAAGAAAAACGGGAAATAAATGGGAAAACCCCTGAACAGAGAAGAACCGGTGGATCCTTGGCGTAAAACACGAGCTTCCCCGCCTTTCGGTGGTGAAAATCGTCTTCGGCAGCGTCCGAATCACCCGGGATGATCTTCTCGGCCTTCGTTCTCCTTTCTCTCCTCTTCGGCACTCGTGCAATCAAAAAATGAGATCCTCTCGTTCGTGGGCGGCCGTCATTAGGTATAAGTCCCTAATTAGGTCGTCAAATAACAACAGCCGTCCGATCAAGATCAAAACAGATCCAACGCATATCTGCCGGCGTCGATACCATCGACGCGGGTCGATGGTATCGACCCAGCGGATTAGCGGAAGCTTTCCTTTCTTTTAGTCTGAGCTCCTGTGGTGATCTCGCTACCATCGACTTGGGTGTCGATGGTATCGACTCTCTTTAGCGTCGGTTGTTGTCGTTTAGCGACGCTGTAGCTCTTCATGTGTCGATGGAATCGACTTGGGTCGATGGTATCGACAGTTTCCTCGCCAGCAACCTGAAGGGATGTCGATACCATCGACTTGGGTGTCGATGGTATCGACTCTGTGCTGCTCTTCTCGGTTGGCAACCTGTGGCTTGGTCGATGGTATCGACTTCCGTCGATGGTATCGACGGAAGCAGATACTTGTTTTTCCTGAAATTTCACAATAAGACCAAGTAAATCCACACAATTTATAATAAGATGATAAATAATGCTCAAAATAGTAAAACAAAGGGGATTTGATATAATATGATGGCAAAGACCGAATTAAGTGAATTATGCAATATTATCCATAAAATTGAGTAATTAGAGCACAAAACACATATGAAATAGGTCTATAAATGCGACTCAAAATCATCGCATCAAACTCCCCTAAGCTTAAACATTGCTCGCCCTCGAGCAACTAATCCTTAGAATAGAATTGCAGATGTCAACTAAAAATCAACACATCACCCCACATTCCACATGACTCCCACTGAACGTTCTCAAACTGGCCTTTCCTAATCACATAACAGTAATTACCCTACAGGAGACAATAATCATCAATAAAAGAAATTATCCTTCAAACCGATGAACACTATCACATAAGGCAGTTAACATAATAAAATTTCGCCGATTCAGCATTGGTGCATCTTGTGATCGCCTACACTACGTTGCTCGCCCTAACTACCATCTACATGGAAGCAGTTCTCCTGATAAACATGAGTGAGGAGAAAATCACGGTGGCCTACCAATCCGAACAACGGGTGGATGGAATGGGTGGTTCATGGAAGAATTTGGAAGTATTACACAGTTTCAAAATGCATAAAACAAAATGCCCTAAATGATGTGAATGCACATTAAAAATGCCCTAATGCCTATAATTGGGTGGAATGATGCATGCACTAACCTTCCACCTCAAAAAGAGATAGAAATCTAATTAAGCCACATCATGTACTCAATTTCCTTGTTATGCAAGTGATATCATGTTCCTTTCTCCCTCTTATTCAATTTCCTTCTAAATTCTCTCCTTTTTTTCTTTTCTCAATTTTTTCAGATTTTCAAAAAAAAAATTTCTTTTTTTTCTTTCTTTCTTTTAGCCCACATATCCATAATTGCTTAGAGATACATGTATAAGGCCATTTCCTTCATGATTGGAAATCTTTGTACTATTTCGAGGGTATGGAAAAGTTTAGATCACTTTTTAGGAAAAACTGAGGTACATGGTGTACTTATGCGTGAAAATCATGAAAGTTATGAGTGCAACTACATGACATGCACCTAAAGGTAATGTGCATGAATCACTATACATTTTTTTTTCGTTTTATGCAAAAGTATGAAAATAACAATGCAAATCCTATCTACATGCTATGCACGCAAGAAGGAATTAAAACTGTACTTTACTTCCAATTCTTTGGTAGATTATGGAAAAATATGAAGTGGAATGATCACAAGATTAAGTTACTGAACCTTAGAAAAATATCATGTGTCCCTCCTTACTGACATGTGTAGTAGTTCAAAGGGTTCTTTCTCTTATATCCAATTAAGGTCTCATTACCATTTGATTAGGTTAGGCTCAAACAACCGTTACTATCCACTTTTCATGAGTCAATGGGGGTGTGGGTGTGACATATTGCTTCAAAGTTGACATAATCAATCATTTTCATAGGACAAGTTCCCCAAGGACAACCAAGTTAAGCTATCCAAAAGACACAGAAATTTTTAAATTCCCTTAAATTTCCCATGAAAACAGCGAGATGACAATTTTTAAGACATCCACGATTATACTAGATAGATGTGGATCCTAAACAAACTAAAATTGCAAGAACAAACAACAAAGCAAAAACTAAAAACAACTAAAGAAAAGATAAAAGATAGAGCTGTTCCAGCCACCCCCCTAAGCTTGAATTCGACTATGGCCTCATAGTCAAAAACCAACTTAAGGGTGGAACAGTGATACCCTGATCAATCCTGCGGAGGCGGTGGTGGGTATTGTGGTGCCGTAGGATCCCAAGACGGGTACTCCCCCTGGAAGCTTGGATCATATTGGGTCCTCGGTGGAGGCTGTGGATAGCCTCCAAAGTAGTCTTGACTCCAGTAATGGTCGAAGAAAGGCTCCTGTTGCGTCTCTATCCGCTGCAACCGGGTGTGCATTTTCTCTTGGTTGGCGAGGATGAGCCGCTCGTTCTCGAACATAGCCCGTTGGTTGTCAAGTACCCGGCTCGTAGTCTCATGAATGCTGGTATACATACCCATGTGCTGCTGTTGAGTCTGCTGGATGTCCTGCAGCATGGTGTACATCCCTTGCATGGAATAGGGATCATCAGCTGGCTGCTCGTGCTGTGGTGATGGTGGCGGGGGCTGAGATGATGAAGATGCACCCGGATGCATCCTAGGACGCTTCCGTGGTGCCACACGTGCTCGAAGAGGTGTGAAAGCCTCCTCTTCCTCTGCAGCCTCGCCTTCTTGCTCGTCACCTCCTCCTTCTTCCTCGGAGGACTCGATGGCTATGATTGGCCACCGGAAGTGCTGCTTGCCCTCTATGTTGAAGACGTCGTCCGGTAGGGAGCTCTCCTGATAAGCTTGGTTGACGTGGCAATGAGCATACGCCAACCCGTCCGGAGAAGAATGAGGTTTGAACGGTACAAGTGTTGCACGTTCACCTTGCTCCTCGTAGAGATCGGAGTCATGGACTGAAAGTTCAGCCCCAAGTAAAGCGCCAACTTGGTGACAAGACCACCAAAATGGATTGGAGCCTTCCTTGTGCTCCTCTTCACCGCCAGAACGCGCTGTAGCCAGAACGCCCCCCAGTTGCATGGTTGACGCTTCAGGAGTGCGTAAAGGAAGAACAAGTCACTCTCCTGAAACTTGCTCAAAGTAAGATCACTTCGAGCGAAGAATGTCAAGCTCAACATCCTATGCAAGACCTGGACGAACGGGTGCTCAAAATCTGCTACCGCTGCATTGTGGTAGCTCACGGTCTTCCCCGTCGGCACTGTAACTAGCTCGGCGAAGATTTTGTCGTAGTCGGTGCGGGCGTCGGGGCGTCGGTGATCGTTGCGGCCGTGGTTCCAGTTGAAGATGTCGTTGAACTGCTTCAACGTGATGTTGTAATTGTTGTTGAAGAGTCGGAAGGACACCCTTCCCTTGATCCACACCTGGTCTGATGGTACCACGTCGTTTGGTACGACGCAGACGTCGAGAGACGCCATGAACTCCGCCACCAGTTCATTGTAGGTGGCCCATTTGCCGAAAAACGGCTGCCCATCCGCATGACATTCTATCTGCTCGTGAAGTCGACTGGTGTGCCGTGCTTGCCCAGCCAACACGTAGGCCAAGTTGGCCTCGAACCCCAGCTCCTGGATCATGCCCCGGTCCACATACCGGGTAGGCTCGAACTTTCTCTTCATTATCTCCTCGTAGACCTTCCTTGTCTCCATGTTGGCATGAATCAGGCGTGGATGAGAGATGGAAGCGGTTGGGGGAGGAACGAACTCCTCGATCTCCATAGGGTGTGCGCTTGATGACGACGCTCCGGCGGCATGCACCATGGTTGCGAGAAAAGATGGGATTAGAAGAAAAGAGCTCGGTGAAGATGGAGAAGAAATTCTCCGCTCGATGAAGATCTCCGCTCGATGACGCTTTTCTTCAGTCTTGGAGGGCTCGGGGGAGTGCTCGGTGCAAAGGAGGATGCTTGCTCTGAAGGTGTGACGTCGAATGACGTTGCAAGTCCCCTTAAATAGACTGGATCGGCGCCCCTGTTGACCCGTCGATACCATCGACGCGGGTCGATGGTATCGACACATCTCGCGGGTATCCGCCTCCCTCACGAGTATCGACGGCTGTCGTTTGCTGGATCGAGAAACCCGGATTGCTGACGAGTCGATACCATCGACGGAAGTTGATGGTATCGACGCAGCACCCGGATCGCTGACGTGGCTGTTGCGATCGTCGTCGATGTCTGTGTGTGGATCGGTGACATGTCCGTCGATACCATCGACGGGAGTCGATGGTATCGACTTGCTTTTATTGCGACACCGCCGTTGTGTTGCATTCAACCTGTGATGATGTCGATACCATCGACGAGGCCGTCGATGGTATCGAGTTGACTGAGCAAAATTCGTCTGAATATCTCCAGAGATCTCGATGGTATCGACTGGGGTGTCGATACCATCGACACTTTTATTGCGACCTGTCTGTGACCATGTCGATACCATCGACGGATGTGTCGATGGTATCAACCCTACCTGTGCCTGCACATTCAACAAACGGATCAAGGTATCATTTTTAAACTAAAATTTAAATGAAATAAAAGCAATCTATGACTAAAATTAAACTATCCTAATGTACCGATGGTTGGGTTGCCTCCCAACAAGCGCCCTTCTTTAGCGTCTTAGGCTAGACGTATGACAGTCATCATCTTTTCACCTTGGGGACTGCACTTAGAGGATCATGCGGTAATTTGAATTCAACACGATCTCCTCCAATGCCCAAAGACAAAGTACCTCTCCCTAAGGCAGTCACAACGTCTGTCGTTGCTTGAAACGGTCTTCCTAGGAGAATTTTACAACTTTGGAGTGGTGACATATCCATGACGACAAAGTCCACAGGGAATATGAATCTATCCACTTTGACGAGAACATCTTCACATACTCCATAGGGTCTCACGGTAGACCCATCTGCCAATTCAATTGTTGCAGCCAACTTCTTTATCTCTTTTAACCCCAGCTTTTGAAATGTAGCCAAAGGCATGAGATTTATACTAGCGCCGGAATCACATTGCGCTTTAGGGAAATGTTGACCACCTATTGAACACGGAATGTAAAAACCTCCTGGGTCTTTTCTCTTCTTTGGTGAATTCCCGTGAATCATAGAGCTCACCGTCTCATTCATCCAATAAATTTCATCGTCTTTTATCCGCCTCTTCTTATTAATGATTTCCTTGATGAACCTCCCATAGGCGGGTACTTTCTCGATCATCTCCACTAATGGAATATTGATGTGGAGTTTTCGGAATATCTCCAGGAATTTTTTTAAAGTGACGATGCTCTTTCTTTGACTTAGGATTAACCACATTTGAAACATCTGCTGCCTCAACACGCCTATGAGGTGGCACATAAGAGCTTTTCGGGGGTACCTCCCCTAAGCTTGCTTCAATTACTCCCTCCGGCGTGGGCTTTGGTGAAACATCATCAACATTAATATCAACAATAGATATATCAGCACCTTGACAGACAGTCTTGACTTTCTCTTCTCGCCTAAGTGGAGGCGTGACCACCAAGGGCTCTTGGCGTCTTTTCCAAAAAGAAAAAGTGCTTCCGCCTGGTAGTCCATAGTAAGTGCGTGGATATGGTATCGCCGGTGTTGCATTCACATTGAAAGTCATTTTTCTTTCTTCTACAACTTCTCGCACCTGAGATTCCTCCTCAGTGCTTACCACAGACATGTACTTGACCTGATGGTGTGCTTGAGCCACATTTGCATTCTCGGTTGGTTTCTGTTGGTTGGCGTGCTTAATGGCCGCCACTTCACTCGAAATCTGCGCCACGGTGGTCTCTAATGCCCGCATTTGTGCTCCATGGCTTTGCAGCGTCTGCCCAAACTTGGTTAGAATATCACCTTGAGATTGTAATTGTTTTCCAAACATGGCCATCATCTCTTGGTTTTGCTGGACCATTTGAGTTAGTAATTCAATGTTCTTGTCCTCGGCTTTATGTTGTGGCTTGGCATCCGAATCCTGTAGAAAATTGTTCGGATCCTTCCATGAAAACTTTTTATCCTTTCTCCATGCATAGTCATTGTTTCTATAGCCCTGTTGTTGCATGAACTTCACTTGGGCTTCCTCGTCCTCAGATGCATCGTCCTTAGTTAGCAGCTTCTTGGCTAGAAGATCTAGCTTGTCGTTCAGCTCCCTAACTATTCTGGATTCGCCGGCAGCCTTGACATGTTCCACTGCACCTCTGTCACCCCATGACTGTTTCCTAGCCATGTTCCTTAATATCTCCCAACATCTGGTGTCCGTATTATTCAGAAAGAATCCAGATCCGGCTGAATCAAGATTACTTCTATCATGCTCGGAGAGAGCAAAATAAAAGATTTTCACTTGTGTTTCCCTGTCCAGCCCATGATGTGGGCACCTCCTCAACAAAACCTGGAATCGCTCCCAGGTCTCAGAATACGTTTCACCTGCCTGTTGGGTGAAATTGTGAATCTTCCTAATCATGTCGTTGGTCTTCTTAGGAGGGAAGAACCTCTCGAAGAAAACCTCCACCATGTGATCCCATGATTCAACAAACTCGTCGTCGAGGTTATGAAGCCACTCTCGCGCTGCTCCTGCCAATGAACTTGGGAACAACTTGAGATACAACGCATCTTGTGGGAACCTATCGATCTTTACCACATCGCAATTTTCAACAAACTGACTAATGTGTGCCACTGGATCTTCATTTTTCAGTCCGTGAAATGCGTTTGATTTGACCAAGTTAATCAGTGCCGGGTCGATCTTGTATGTAGGTATGTTTAGCCCCTGTTTCTTTATAGGCCCCTTTGATGCTGAGGAAGAATATGCCTTGATCTTCTCCCATATTGTCTGTGCTTCAGCCATTTCTTCTTCTTGTTCTTGCTCAGATTCAGAATTTATATCACTTTGGTGTTCCTCCTCGTAGTAGTCCTCGTCCTCTGGTCCCGCAGATGGAACCTCAGGTGTGTGATTCACGTAGTCTCGACTACGTGTGTGCACCATGCAAAGTACATGAAATATGGAAATAGGGGTTCAGTACAATGCTTTGAACGAGTCAACACAATTATAGATAAATAAAGGAACTTTTGAAATTGTTTTAAAATAAAAAAAAATGTGGCCTAGAGTGGCCGCTCTTAGCACTCAAAGTGCCAATAATTCTCCGTATCCCCGGCAACGGCGCCAAAAACTTGACGTGTATTTTACTACGTGCTTAAACGCAAGTATACGCGTCGAGTAATATAGGCCTTGTGAGGCCCGAGTCGAACTCAGGGATACGTGAATTATTGGGGACTTTTACTAACTAATCGCAATCAGCTAGACCGATTAACAAAGTAGGGTTTTGTTGTTCAAATTAAAAAGAAAATAAAAATCAAACAAAGAAAACAATCGATTAAAGGTTAATTTAATCAATTCAAAAGGATATCTTTAGGATGGCGGTTTAACCGCGGGTCAACATTGTATTAGGTTTCATATAATTCCTCACACTTCTCTCTCTATCTGGGTAGTGGCCTGAAATGAGAATTACCCACTGTCGTGGTGTAATTCACTACTTAGGTTTAGGTTGATTCCACCGTCGTAGCAATCATTCCCCTAAACTAAGCGCATTAAAAACGGTCTCTCAATTCTCACCATTAATTTTACAACTCCTTTGTCAAGGGTTTTATTGATTAATGTAGAATTCGTCTCTTTTCAACCGTTAATCCTTCTGTCGAAGTGATTAAGGGTGTTAAATTATTATTATGGTGATCAAGCATAACAATAGAAATGGAGAAAACGGATCTATACCACGGATTTGAGAGAGAAACTATGAATTATTGATATAAAAATGTCATACAATGCATTCCCGGGCTACTCCCGGTCCTAAAGATTGAGGGTTTTAGCCTCTCATGTTCATCTCACACGAATACATGGTAGAAATAGGGGAATTCATAAGAAAAACGGGAAATAAATGGGAAAACCCCTGAACGGAGAAGAACCGGTGGATCCTTGGCATAAAACACGAGCTTCCCCGCCTTTCGGTGGTGAAAATCGTCTTCGGCAGCGTCCGAATCACCCGGGATGATCTTCTCGGCCTTCGTTCTCCTTTCTCTCCTCCTCGGCACTCGTGCAATAAAAAAATGAGATCCTCTCGTTCGTGGGCGGCCATCATTAGGTATAAGTCCCTAATTAGGTCGTCAAATAACAACAGCCGTCCGATCAAGATCAAAACAGATCCAACACATATCTGCAGGCGTCGATACCATCGACGCGGGTCGATGGTATCGACCCAGCGGATTAGTGGCAGCTTTCCTTTCTTTTATTCTGAGCGCCTGTGGTGATCTCGCTACCATCGACTTGGGTGTCGATGGTATCGACTCTCTTTAGCGTTGGTTGTTGTCGTTTAGCGACGCTGTAGCTCTTCATGTGTCGATGGCATCGACTTGGGTCGATGGTATCGACAGTTTCCTCGCCAGCAACCTGAAGGGATGTCGATACCATCGACTTGGGTGTCGATGGTATCGACTCTGTGCTGCTCTTCTCAGCTGGCAACCTGTGGCTTGGTCGATGGTATCGACTTCCGTCGATGGTATCGACTTCCGTCGATGGTATCGACGGAAGCAGATACTTGTTTTTCCTGAAATTTCACAATAAGACCAAGTAAATCCACACAATTTATAATAAGATGATAAATAATGCTCAAAATAGTAAAACAAAGGGTATTTGATATAATATGATGGCAAAGGCCGAATTAAGTGAATTATGCAATATTATCCATAAAAATGAGTAATTAGAGCACAAAACACATATGAAATATGTCTATAAATGCGACTCAAAATCATCGCATCATTCAACAGAGCTCGTTACATCTAAGTGTTAGCCAAACACATCTCCTTTCCAAACTTAGGGTTAGCCTAACAACCTCTTCTAGCCAAACTAGGCAGCTATATCTCAACCAGAGCATCCATTACCACTTCACATCCTTAGGTATTAGGTAATGTTGATGACATACACCTCCATGTATTCCACTTATTATCTCATCTTAGCTCTAAATCTATCTTCATTGAGAACACTTTGAGCTCATCTTCTTTGTGATCAAACTCAACCTTGTATGACTCATATCTCATGATAAAAACATCCTCATAAGGTGACTACCTCATTCCTCTTAGTGTTTGCAAACCATCCATGTATCATTCACTTTACCAGGGTATGTTATCTTCTCTGTCCCCATATCTCGTGGCAACCTTCCAACCCACGTCATCTTTATCCTTGGTGTATGACATGCGTATTGTCCTATCTCTCACTCCCATAACAAGAGGAAATAAGCATTTGGCTACAGTCCAAATACAGAGTTCTTCCTGTTCTAAGAGTAGAGATGGTACATCCCACCTTGCCAGTACACCTTTAAGTTGAAACATGCATCTTATATCTCAACATCACAACCATCTTGATATCAAAGTTACTTCCATGGAAAATTGATCTGGAACCTACTTGGGTCACCACACAATCCTGGGTCATCTCCTCTAGGTCTATAGGGTGCCGACACTTTAGGGGTCATTCCTCTTCCCTTATGCATCCAGAGAGTGCCCTACTCATCTGTCCTTTGGGTCCCATGAGTTCATGAAGGTGATCAATCTCCTAACCCATGGCCCTTAGACAATGATAGTTGTTACCTCCCGACCCTATGGTCATGTGCAACTAGGGAATTAGGCAACTCCTACTTCCATCGGTCTTATCCCTACCTGACCCTAGGATAGACTTAGGATTCTCTTATAGTACATGTTCAACTTATAACCTTACCCAAGCTTTCATCATCTCCCTCTATATACATGGACTGACTTTCATCCTTTCATAGGGGTCATGGAGACCTACCTACCTTGGCCAGGCCCCATACTAGTTACCTCCATGGTAACACATCCACATGCACTTAGAGATGGTTATCTATGGGTCTACAAGTTCATTCTCATACCATGTACTTTTCACTTAGCTTCTCAAGATCCTATGAGACCTCTTTAGGTTACCTCAAAACCAACAAAACTGGTATACACCCTATAAAAGGATCCCTCTCCCAGGATGGGAGGAAACTACACCTTGATAACAAAGGTCACAAACATCCCTATGTTTAGGGTCTGCATCCACATGAGCATGCTTAGCCCTAGCAAGCTACTAAGGTACAAGTAGACACCTATAAAACCATGCTAGGTCACACTTGTTCTCATCCTCAACATTAGACCAATTTAGTTGTAAGGGGTTCATCAAACATACCTTTAACTTAAGGGGTTTCCTTTTTCCTCTAAACATGAGGAGTACCATGCTCGAACTTATAGAGACTCAAATCTCATCCTGAGCATCAGGTATACTACTTCCCCTCTTATGCCTAGGAACCCTATGTTCACTTAGGTATACCAGTGCATGCTCAGCCTTTAACCAAGCATGTCCAAGGTATGTCATGCACTTCCCATGATCCTTTTATTCGAGCACCACTTCAGAGTTGAGTCCTTCTCAAGGACAATCAACAAGGTACAAGGCCTTTCAACCTGTTACTAAACCTCTACATGGTTTAAGGAACTCTTCTTCTCATCTATACCATAGGTACAGAGGTATTAGCAAACTCATCCTCTCTCTAGGGTTTAGTTCCTCTAAGGCCACCAAGATATCATCAGTCTCCAGGGATCATGCATGAGGCAACTACAAACGTCCACTTAGGTCACATCATCCTCGACTCCCCACTGTTCCTCATATCTCGGGGTTTTAGGTTTCCAACCTTCTTGCTTGGTTTCCTACTCTTTATAGAGATAACCCTACAACCAACCTCACCATTAGAGGTCCTCTCTTCATGAAGGATCAACCTCAAAAGCATGCCCCTACCTGGATGAAGCCTATGTTCAACTTATGTTCGCTCAAGGTTATCCATAGCCCCTTATGCCTATCACATAAGATATCCATCAAACTCTCCTGGTCAGGGTTTCAACCTATTGCTCGCACTATTGATACATTATGGGTGCCTATTTTGCCATGCTCATATAAGTTCATGGGGTTTCCATAGGTTCTTCTCTAACCTCATCAATGAAGGAGCTATCCTTCACTCTCCACTGCTCGACCCTTCCCATGGTTGGGTCGCCAAAGGTACTCGGTCATCCAACCTCTCATGGCTCGTATAGCATCCAAGGCATGTCTATCCAACCACCTGGTCTACCATGCATGACATCTAACTCATCATGTTGTCTCTCTCTCTAGCCTTCACTTAGGGTTAGGGTTAACATCATCCTCAGAGGATGTGCCAGATCTCTACTTGCAATGGAGATCTCTATCTCCAAGGATAACTCTCTTTATTTATTCTCTTGACAAGAAGGTCTAGCCTCGGGTCTCTTCTGAGGACATGACAACTTATGTCATACAACCTAAGCATGTATCTATCCTTTAGTTTGCACTTAATCTATTAAGCTTATGTCCATGACATCTTATTTACATACTTTTTCATTAATTTGGTGGAGGATTCCTTAGACCTTATAAACCTTACCCATACCTCAAGAGGGTGAGGAGAAGAGAGAGAACCCTAATCCTTAAGGTCCTTAACAGAATTTGTGATGGGAAGGGATGAATAAGATGAGAAAGTCCTAAAGGTATCTTATTTCGATTCATACCCTGAGACTTTGGCCAGACAGTCACACAGATCCGAGAGTCCTTGTATTCCAACTAGCGGTGTGGAGGAAAATATTGCCAGCCCCCGGTCGTGATCCTTTTCTAGACACCTCCGTCTTTCGGATAATCCTCTAATAACTCCCTTGGGTTCTATGGAGTTTGTAAAATTTAATAATTATTAATGGTTAAATGAGGAACCTAAGCTCTGATACCAAATGTAACGACCCCACCTTTCGGTAACCCCCAATTAAGGGAGACCGAGAGGTCGAAGCCGCACCCATAACTTCCGGATCAAAGGTTCGACAATTAACCAAGAACAATTATTAAATTTCAACAATATATACTGAAAAGCTGTAATAAATAAAATTTTACATACCTCTGAAAAGTTGGAATTTCTAAATCTCTATCCACAATTGAACTAATCTAACTAAAACCTCCTTGTTATTTAATTTGTGAATTCACAAAGTGCCACTTTACTGTTTGTCCTTTTTGGGATTTGTACCTAAATCGCCGACAAACAAAACATCGATCAGCCAAAGCTGGTATGTGGGGGAAACAATAATCATGCAAATATGTTAACAATGTAATCATTCAATTAATCATTTAACAACCAAGATTATGTTTTAAATATAACTCCACGATCCATGAGTACCCTATCCTCTGTGTTGTCCCTACAGTGGACCTGGATACTACCTTCCTTATGGTAGATCCCCATTAAACCCCTCATGATCCAGTGAACCAGTTTCTAGGGTTGAGTCACATGGCACTACCCATAGGTAGACCACTCATTAACTCATGGTATGCTAAAGAGTCTCATGGCACTACACGTGGGTAGCCCAGTTTCTAACTCACGGTAACCTAGACCTTGCTCTAGGATTACCCCTTTTTTTAGCCTTTTCAAAGCAACAGAGGTGGACCCAGATCTAACCAGTTATATGTATATTTATGGTGATAATCATAGTCACTTTATAGTTGCATGAAATAAATAGACATCCAACCGTTATTTTTCAAGCAACCGATAAGACGTTTGGGAATCGCCACAAAACTAGAGCGGTTATTCATAAGCGTAACCACATACCTTTGATTGCAGATTTCAAGACAGAATCAAATATGCAGGGAAACCCAATCAAGCAAGCAATGATGAATAGAAATCCTGAAATAAAAGTGCAAGTTGCCTTTTATTAATATTTATCCAATTTCATCACACTCTTTAGGATTTCAATTTCAATTTTAGGGTTTCTTTGGAAATTAGGGGTTTTACCTCCTCTTTCAACATTATGATCTTTAATTTATCAAAACTACATAAGACCCTTAATTTCTCATTTTAGTACCCTTAACAAGTTCAGGATCTTTAGTAAGCATCTTACTTCCTTAATCCGAATAAAAATGATTTTTCTCTCCTTTTATCCCAAATTAGGGTTTCCATATAGATTATCCTTCTTTTATGGATTACAACTCTAAATTAGGCAACCTTGCATTCAAAATGGATAAACAAACCATCTTTATCATTAACATGGTAAAAATTATCAATTTGACCTATTAATTCACCAAAATACACCCTTTATATTCAATCAGGGCGTTTCTCATCAACTTTTAATACATTTTACTAGGAAATTAAGGTACTTTTGTAATACAGAGTAGAACCAAGTTCTCAAAGTATTTTTATCAAATTCCTTGTATTTTTTTACACAACTTTCATGTATAGAGTTTTTCCATTAGACACTCCTAATAATTTATACGAATTTTGCAAAAAAACCATTTTTGGATTATTTGGTGAGAGAGTGAAATTACCGAAATTTCTTGATCGTTGGATGCTCCTCGGTCCACGATAGTCTGCTGATCAGACAATTCACGTCGATCGCCCCCACTCACCCGCTTGTGCGCGCGCCTCTACGCCCGGGCCGTTGGATCTTAATGAAGTCCACGCTGGTCTCCAATCCAACGATCCTCGCTGATGCGCTCCCACTTAAACGACCGCCTTTCAGCACCGTTAGATCTCAAAGAGGATCACTGTGATCCTCGATCGAACGACGACTGTGCGTCGTCCTCTTCTCATTCCTTGCTCGAGCAACACGGCGACACCGCAACTGAGTCTCACCGGAGCAAGACCAATGGAGCAAAGGAGAGAGAGATAGAACTTCGGGAACAACCGTTTGTGATCACAATGATGTGAGGGATCGATGGGTCCCCTTTATATAGGCCATGGGAGGTCCCTATTAGGGTTTCCAAACCTTGTCACAAATTGAGTCCTAGCCCAATTGGGCGTTTCACGAGGTTAGGTCAAAATCCCAACAAACTAGGGTCGGGAAGTTTCCTCTCTTTCTCCCGAACTCGATGGGATTCTCTCCAGGAATGCACATGCATCAGGGTGATTGGAATCAAGGGGGGAAATTTCCCCTGTCACGGCTGAAGTCCTTGTCCCACTGGGACTTGGATGATGAGCAGCGCCCGTCAGATCTAAATCCAAGGGTCCCCATGACACACGTTTGATAAAAAGGAAACTGATTTCCTATTATCGAATTATATTCCTAATTCAATGATAACTTGGAAAATTCATAACTCCCAATTCATAATTCTTTTTCAATTCAAATTTGAGGGAACCTTATTCATACTTTTATCTTCCATCCTATGAAAATTGGGATTATTATCTCAAGAAAACGATACCTTTTCTTTGATTGCAAGTTATCATCTAAATATTCATATTTTCCACATCTTTTCTATTTTCTTTACCATTAATTTATTATCTTGAGTTCCTTGATCCCCAAGGAACCCTAACAGTTCGAAATTCTATTTTTTTGGAATTTATTCCTTAGCCTTTTGGTTCTTATTTTATTTTTTTTCTTATGTATTTCTTTATCCAATTGAATTCCTTTTTCATTTCTTTTTCTATTTCCTTCAATTGGGCTCAATGGCCAATAAGGCCCATTAAGAAAACACACAAGGCTATCATACACGGAATTCATTCAAATTAACTTATCAAATCAACCATGGATTTCATTTATCTTTAAAAAAGAGATTTACAATCTCATTACATGTTTTGGAAAAATGGGGTTATAGCATCTTGTGTTTGATTGTGATGTTCAATTCGCTTTTGCATTCTTATGCGTGTGACCACATAACATCCATATTACGATGGTAGTGATGTCAAAGATCTCGTAAGCAAAGAGTAGTATCTAGAAACCCATCATTGTACCCAAGTAATTACCATAAGTTGAGATCAATTTTAACATTTATGTGACCAATGTTATCCAAGTAATTGTTGTATTAATCTAAACATAGTCTGACCAGTCTACATCCAATCAAAGATTATATTTCAGACTAACCAAACAAAATCTATCCAAAATTAAAATTTATACCATCCATTTTGGACTGCCATCCAAACATAATCTGACCATACCAGACTGCATCCGATCAAACCCTGCAATTCCGACAACTATCTAAATAGAATCATATCAGAACCGGACTGAACCCTACAATTCTGTCTACTATCCAAAGGAATCCGATTGGACATTTTGAGTTCCCAAACAAAATATTGACATAATCCAAACCCACTCTCAATCTAACTCCCATGATCCTTATCTTGTGCTAAATACGAGCTTAGATATCTAAACGAATCCAGATCAAAATTATACTAGAATCAGACTAAGAGTAGATTCCGATCAATCCAGTCCAAACACTACTAAGTCCAATCTTAAATTTGATAATCTATATCTGTTGCCAAACATCAGTGGAAGGTGGCAGAATAAATGCTAAGCTTTACCGGGTACACCTTATATACTGCTTTTGGGCAACCCTCTGAACAACTAAGAGAAAATAAAATGGATGGACAAGATATCACATTTCTCCTACTGCTTCCAGAGGCAGAACTGGGTACAAATCGGTCTTACACCGCTCATCTCCCGCCCCCAAATGGGGCCTAAGAAAATGGGCTTCCAGCATCAACTCATGATTTCCCGGCTCCGAAGTAAGATTTGGACAAATCAACTATTCCAAAGCTAGTACCAACTATCAGCTCATGTCATTTTTTTGACAACTCGACTTTAACACGTCCGCCCACACTCAGACTGGATAAAGCGCAGTCGCTGCTTCATCCACGTCTAGCTTCCCGGCCTCCTTTCGCAGCCGAACTTCCGAAACACTCCGGCGGGAAAGCAAAGAAAATGCTCAGAAACCTCCCCTTCCGCAGCGGAGCTCCGCCGCCGTTCTACCCTTCTTCGCGCGAGTCAGCGCGGAAAGATAATAGCTTTTTCTTTCTAAACCCTTCATGTTCGGTTCCAGCGACGCGTCGTTGCTGCTCTAGGAGGTCCCGTTACCGCTGTTGCTCTTCGACACGGCGCTCGGTCAGGGAGAGGTCGTTCTTAGTGAAGGCGTCTGAGAGTGACGGCACAGTCGAAGCTCTGTCCTTCCCGCCCCAGCCGGTTTCTGTAAAGATCCCCGTGGGCGATAGGCATGTAAGTTGCTATGGTGGATTTGCTAGTTATAGCCGACTTCTAGGTTCCCATTCTCTGTAATGAGAACTTAAATTTATTGATGCGAGACTTTTGTCTTTGATTTTGTTCAGTTTTTGTAAACACTGCCTGGTTTCTTGTTGTAGTTTTGCTCTGCTGTCTTACATTTTTCTTACTGCATTCAAACATATAATCCCAGATCTTGGTAGAGACGGGGCATATTGGGAGGCAAGCTAGTGCTTCAGTCACTGTCACAGATGGTGATACGGTAAGAGTTTGGAAATGGACGGCAGTCCTTATTTATTATCCAGCCGTTTATGTTTTTCCTGCCAATATTCTGGTTTTGAACTTCTTAGTCTTGCACACATGTTATTATGTATTTTCTCAGTTCAATGGTGGGTTTCTGCATCCTTTTCCAATGTTACATGCCAAGTTGTTGTAATTAACAACATGTACATCAATCACAACATAAAATTGCTAGCCACTTCTTGCCGTCCTGCTATGTAACCTGTAAATCATACACCACCATAGGCATGAAGTCACACATGCTGGCACAAACAAGTGAATTACTAGAATGACAATGTAGCAATTGGGGACAAGTCGCACTGAAGTTTCTGCTTACCTTATAATCGTCCACATACTGCCAGCACATAGTAAGAATAAAAGAAAACAGACATTCTCAAGTGAACAACACCAGTGAGATAAATTTCTCACACAACCAAGAAAGCAAAACAATGACAGCCAGAGCAGCCTCTAGGCCCTCTACAGATAAAATCACAGAAGACAATTGAGGAAGCACCATCACAGTTGTTCATTTGTAGTACATGGATTCAATTTCTCCATTCTCCACACATCAAAACATTTACTCATTAAGAATGGTGAATGTATTGGAATTTCTTTTGTCTCATAACATAAATCTATGTCTATGTATGTATGTATGTATGGGATTAAGAGAGGTATTTTCTCCCCCTCCCGTGCCCGTGATAGAGGCCGAACGTCCGGGAGGATGGTGAATCAAGGCGGAAACTTAGATTCGAACCCGGATCCCTTTGTTAGGGGACACCGTGCTTGACCACTTGAGCCACTCCTTGGAATTTCTTTTGTCTCATAACATATATCTATGTCTATGTATGTATGTATGTATGGGACTAAGAGAGGCATTCTCTCTCCCTCTCCCGTGCCCGTGATAGAGGCCGAACGTCCGGGAGGATGGTAAATCAAGGCGGCAACTGAGATTCGAACCCAGATTCCTTTGTTAGGGGACACCGTGCTTGACCACTTGAGCCACTCCTTGTTGGCGATGTATGTATGTATGTATGTACATATGCTACAACAAACAACAACAACTGCATGCAATAATTGACAAAAACTACTATATTTTATGCCAAGGTAGCGTGGTGGGGATAGGCTAATATTGTAAAGGAGGGAGGGAAAGGTGGAAAATGAGAGGAGTCTCGAATATTGTTTGACCATCAAGGGGTGTAAAAACTATTTCAATGGCATATGGTAGCGCTAGATAACTATGCTGATGTTAGTGGCGGGCAATGGAGTGAGAGGTTACATGAAAATTCTTGGTGTAACATCACATACATGGGAATAGTTTTAGTAGACTGTCAAATTTAGGTCCATAATTATGGTTCCTCTAGATTTAGGTATTGAAATGACCTTGTATGTGGGTACATATTAAAAAAATAAAAACAAACTTCCATAAAATTTCACTTAGATTGAAAGGTACATTTATCTTATTGAGTTGAGATTTTTGGTGTGTTTATAAGAATAACGTCATCCTTTTGTAATTGTTTAGGAAGCGTGGAAACTCAAATTACAATGTGTGGGACTAAAAGACGAGGACTTGCACAGAGAATTATACACATGAAGAAAGTAAAAGAAAGCTTTGAATTCATCTTTTAACACTTCCCCTCATGATGGAACATAGATATTTATCACACCCAGCTTGCTACAAATTACAAAGGTCCATAAGGACCATAACTTTCTTCGTAATAGGAGCCTCGATAGATGTCTGTTGTCTAATCACGTGTTTCCAAAAGAATAGTGATTTTCCCTTTTAAGACGACATCATCATCATCATCATCTAAGCCTCAATCCCAACTATGTTGGGGTCAGCTACATGGATCCTTCGTTTCCATTCAGCTCTATCATGGGCCATATTCTGATTGAGATGTAGAGATTCAAAATCTCTCTTTATAAGCTCATCCCATGTTAATTTAGGCCTTCCTCTTCTTCTATTTATAGCGTTTGGCTCAATAGCATTGCTTCGTATAGGCGCACTAGTAGGTCTGCGTTGCACATGTCCGTACCATCTGAGTCGGCCCTCGCGCAACTTGTCCTCAATGTTCGCCACCCCCACTTTATTCCTGATATAGTCATTTCTCAAACGATCTTTTCTTGTCTTCCCACACATCTATCTCAACATACACATTTCAACCACGTTCATCTTGCTGAGACCTTGTTTCTTCACCGTCCAACATTCACTCCCATAGAGCATGGCTGGTCGTATAGCTATTCTATAAAACTTACTTTTTAACCTGAGAGGGATCTTCTGTTCGCATAATACTCTAGTTGCACTCCTCCATTTCAACCATCCTGCAGTGATCTGGTGACAAACATCATTTTGAACATCCCCGTCTATTTGAATAATAGAACCCAAGTAACGAAATTTATCACATTTTGGTATATCTACTCCGTCCAACTTGGCTCCATCATTCACTATGCAAAATGGCTGAAATTGCAATGCATATACTCAGTTTTGCTCATGCTAATCATCAATCCATTTGATTCCAATGCCTTTCTCCAATGTTCAACTTTATCATTCAATCCATCTTTAGTTTCGTCAATCAAAACAATATCATCAACAAATAACATACACCAAGGAATATCATCCTGAACATTCTTTGTCAACTCATCCATAACAAGAACGAATAGATATGGGCTGAGTGTGGATCCTTGGTGTACCCCAGCTGTGATAGGAAAAGTTGGTGTCTCTATTCCAGGAGTCTTGACACTTGCAGTAGAGCTATCATACATGTCTTTGATCAAGTCAATGTATTGGATAGGCACACCCTTCATCTCTAAGAAAATGGCTGCCCAACTTCATCTCTAAGAAAATGGCTGCCCAACTTCATCTGTTTGCTGCACTTATGGAATACCGATTTGCTAGAAGGGAAGGTGGCCACACCATTAGCGAAGTACATTGGTACAACCGACAAATTTTGATGATCAAATTCTGCAAAACTAATTTTTATCCACCAAAGTTCACATGTAGAGTGTGCATAGTGTCAAATTTCGAGGCCATTTTATTGGTATTAAAACATAAATGTACATGAGTATATGTAGAAATTTTGACAGATACAATCCTGGCAATTTTGACTCCACAAGGAAGGAATCAACTTATGAATTTTTAATAAAATGATATTGTTAATATATGTCATATTTATTCTATTTTGTAATTTCTATATTCTGCTGGACCTCTATGTAAATTATCCAATTTCTCTTATTAATAGAAAGGAAGAAGGCCTATTGCCTCTCCCAATGCTGCACTGCACATTGCATTGTGGCTCCTCATTCTACATGGTACCAGAGCAGGGCTCCTAGGGTTCCGCTTCTCTCTCTCCCCCTCGCATCGCCGCCACCGGGCAGCAGCCGTCGCCGCCGCCGGGCAGCACAACAGCCGCCGCCGGGCAACACCGCTGCGACACCCCGCTGGCAGCAGCCGCTGTCGCCTAGGAGGGCAGCCGCTGCCGTCGACGTAGCCGCCGGCTCCTGGCAGGCCCACCGCTCGTCACAGCCTCCGGTTCCTCCCGTTGACTCCGAGGGAAGAGCCTACGTAAGACGGCTCGCTAAAACTCAGACCGGAGGCTCCGTCCGTTCGCAGCAGATTCCTAATCATACCTCCTCCATGTGTGATTAGGGAATTTTTCGATTGGGGGCTGTGGATGCGTCACATGCGCATCTGATTCTTCTGTGACATGACGTGTATCTCTCCGTCACGCATATCTTCTTGTGACACGTATTAATCCGTCACTCTTCTTCTCGTTAAATCATGGAGGACACCAAGGCATCTACCATCTACAGTGAGATGTCTCCTATCCCCTCCATCAAGCTGAACGAGAAGAACTACCTCTTATGGATGAATGCAGTTCATACTGTATTGGAGTCACACGATAAGGCGAGACATGTTGATTCTGAACCTCCGGCGCTCACTGACAAAGGCTATGCTGAATGGAAGCGCCATAACAGTCTGGTGAAGACTTGGTTGTGGGGGAGCATGAAACCTGGGATTGCCTCGAGGTTCATGTTCTACACTACTGCCAAAGAAATCTGGGATGCTGTAAAGAAACACTATTCTCAAGAGAAGAATACACTTCTTCAGTTCATGATATATGACCGCCTCTTTGCAGAACGACAGGGAGACAGATCTTTAGAAGAATACTTTGGAGTAATCTAAGGTATTGCACAAGAGTTGAGTTTGTACCATCCAATGACTGTCCAGGAGCAAGTCAAAGACAGAGATGACTTGATTACAACAAAATTTTTGTCTGGTCTGAGTATTTCATACAGTTCAGCCCGCAGTGTTATCCTAGCTTCTGATAAACTTCCCAGCTTGGAAGAGGCTTATTCAAGGATTTTACAGGCAAATTTTGAACCTGTTGATCCTACCTCAGTCTCATCTCAGGGAGATTCCCATGCTTCTGTAGCGGATGCAGTGAGAGGAGGACATATAGGTATGGGCCGAGGACGTGGAACTCGCCCTAAATGCACTTTCTGTGACAAGCCTGGACACACTGTTGAGAAATGTTGGAAGAAGCATGGTCGACCTGCTGCACCACCTGTGGGAGCAGCAAACTATGCTACCACTATTGAGTCTATTGAGCCTCCTGCTTTGAGTTCTGGTCCTTCTGGCATCACACTCACCAAGGAGGAATATGATAGATTTATCCTGGCTACTCAGCATCTGAGCTTGTGATCATCATCTTCAGCCAACTTGGCGTCCACCACTGGTAATCAGGCTACCTCTTTATTGGCTTCTGGTTCTACTTCATCATGGGTCGTTGACTCTGGAGCGTCACAACATATGGCTGGTATGAGGAGACTTCTTCACTCCATTGACTCAAATATTCCTCACAAATCTATAACAATAGCAGATGGTTCAGTGAGGAGAGTGTTAGCCAGTGAATCTGTTTCTCTGACTCTTGGAATTGATCTTAAATCCGTACATTATGTACCTGCTTTTCCTTTTAATCTTATGTCTGTTGCTAAGCTGATTGATACTGTGAAATGTACGGTAATGTTTGGACCTTCTTGTTTTGTGTTACAGGATCTCAAGAGTATGAGGACGATTGGTGGGGGGGGCTAGGAAAGGGTGATCTCTACCTCTTCCACGGTGACAGTTTGCCTCGCCAAGTTTTTACTCCTGCTCTAACTGTCTTGTTGAGTGGCTCTCCCTTACTGCGGCACTACAGATATGGACAACCTTCAGTAGAGAGCCTGAGAAAGTTAGAACCAGAGTTGTCTCAAGTATCGTCTCTAGTGTGTCAGTTCTGTCAACTGGGAAAACATCATAGGATGTCTTATCCCGGTCGTGTCAATAAACGGGCGTCATGTCCTTTTAAGTTGGTCCATAGTGATGTCTGGGGTCCTATAAAAGACCATAGTTATAATGGTTTTCGTTATTTTATCTCCTTTGTGGATGACTTTTCGCGTATGACTTGGATTTATTTGTTGAAAAGTCGAGAGTATGTGCCATCTATTGTCAAACATTTTCATCAAGAAATAAAAGTTCAATTTGATTGCAATATTAAAGTCCTTCAATTTGATAATGCTTTGGAGTATGTTCAAAATGCTATGGCTGATTTTTGTAGTTCTGTTGGGATGATACATCGTACATCCTGTCCTCACACTCCTCAGCAGAATGGGGTAGCAGAGAGGAAAAATCGTCATCTTCTTGATATTACCAGGACAATCACGTTTCAATCTAATGTTCCTAAGCGGTTCTGGTCTGACACTCTCCTTACTACATGTTTCCTTATCAACAGGCAACCTTCTTCTGTGCTTTAAGGACGTACTCCTTTCTCTGTCTTACGTCCCAAGGATCAACCCTTCCTTGTCCCTCTTAGAGTGTTTGGTTGTACTTCTTTTGTCTACAATTTTGATCCTAAGGCTGATAAGTTATCTCCTAGGTCAATGAGGACTCTTTCTTGGGTACTCCAACTCTAGCAAAGGGTACAAGTGTTATTGTCCAAGTCTTCGTCGTCTGTTTGTGTCTAGAGATGTGACCTTTCACGAATCCACTCCATATTTCTCTAGTGTTCCCAATATGGGGGAGCAATTATGTGAGAGAGTGCCACCATCAGATGCCAGTGAGAGAGTGGCACCACCACATCAGAGAGAGAGTGTGCCACCTATCATTCCTGACTATACTATAATTCAGGAAGAGCAGCCAGCAGATGGTCCACAAATTCAGCAATACTCACATGTTTATAGCAGACGAGGCAGACAAGATCCAGAGGAGGTAGCGATTCCAGTCTCTGAGCCCTCCCCATCTTCCTTTACTCAAGGGATTCCTGAAGAACCATCTGACCTTGATGTTCCCATTGCTGTTTGCAAAGGTACTCGTTCCCGTACTATTCGGCATTCTATTACAAATGTATGTTGTTTGTCCAAGTTATCTCAGCAGGCTCGCTCATTTGCTCTTGGGATTGATTCTGTGGTCATTCCAAGAAATCATCTTGATGCTATGAAGTATATCGGCTGGAAACAGGCTATGCATGTTGAAATGTCTGCTCTGTTACAGAACAACACCTGGGAACTTGTTGACTTGCCTCCAGATAAAAATGTTGTGGGATGCAGATGGGAATTTACAGTAAAACATAATCCAGATGGTTTTGTGGAGAGATTGAAAGCTAGATTGGTTGCAAAGGGGTACACTCAAACATATGGGGTTGATTTCTTTGAAACCTTCTCACCAGTGGCTCGTCTGAATTCTGTGCGTATTCTTATTTCTCTGGCTACTACATTTGACTGGCCTCTATTTCAGCTCGATGTAAAGAATACCTTTCTTCATGGTGATCTACAAGAGGAGGTATACATGGAGTAACCATCTGCTTTTGTTGTTCAGGTGGAGTGTCAGAAGGTGTGTAGGTTGAAGAAAGCCATCTATGGATTGAAACAATCTCCTAGAGCTTGGTTTGACAAGTTCAGTGATGTTGTGTTAAAGATGGACTTTTCTCGTTCTATTACTGATCACTCTTTATTTTATTCTACTTCTTCTGGTGGATCTGGTATTATTGCTGTGTATGTTGATGATTTTGTTATCACTGGCAGTGATTCCACATGCATATCTCGTGTGAATGAAGGCTTGCAAGGGCACTTTCACACAAAGGATCTGGGAAGATTGAGATACTTTCTGGGCATTGAAGTACTGAGATCTCATGCAGGTATCAATTTGTCTCAGAGAAAATATGTGCTAGATTTACTACAGGAAACATGTATGAGTGAGTCCAAGCCCGTGTCTACTCCTATGGACTATCATGTGAAGGAGATGACTGATGATACTGATTATTCAAATCCAGGATATTACAGGAAAGTTGTGGGTAAATTGATATATCTGACAGTCACACGCCCTGACATTTCCTTTGCCGTAGGAGTGGTGAGTCAGCATATGAGCTCTCCATAACAGTCTCATTGGACATCTGTCTGTCGTATTCTGAGATATCTGAAAGGTGCACCTGGTAAGGGAATCACCTATTATAGGCCGAAGACTCCTGTATCCACACTTTCTCTTACTGGTTATGCAGATGCAGATTGGGCTGGTAATCTGAATGACAGGATGTCTACTTGTGGATATTGTACATTTCCGGGGAATCATCTTATTACTTGGAAAAGCAAGAAGAAAAATGTTGTGGCAAGATCTAGCACGAAAGCTGAGTATAGAGCAATGACACACATGCTGTGAGTTGCAGTGGGTTCAATCTGTACTTTCTGAACTAAAGATTTCTGTCTTGTCTCCTATAGAACTCAGATGTGACAATCAGGCGGCCTACTACATTGCCAAGAACCCAGTCTTCCATGAGCGTACTAACTACTAAGCACATAGAGGTTGACTGCCACTTTATCAGAGACCAGATCAAGAATGGAACTGTTGTGACTCCACATGTCAAGTCTGAAGATCAACTTGCAGATATTCTAACGGAGCCGTTGAGTCCAACAACCTTTTAGAGTTTTTGCAACAAGCTAGGTCTACACGATGTGTACACTCCAACTTGAGGGGGAGTGTTAATATATGTCATATTTATTCTATTTTGTAATTTCTATATCCTGCTGGACCTCTATGTAAATTATCCAGTTTCTCTTATTAATAGAAAGGGAGAAGGCCTATTCCCTCTCCCAATGCTGCACTGCACATTGCATTGCTGCTGCTCATTCTACAGATATGAAAGTCTAAAATACACTTATATAATATATATGCAGTAGTATCACATATTCAATATATGTGTGTAGAGTCTCCTACATGTGTCAGTGATTGAAACTGATCTCTTTCAATGGAGATTTCTATGCTGAATTTAGACAGTGAAATGAAGGAACGAAGTTATGAAATTGTACAAGAATATGTAGACATAAAAACACTGAATCATGGAATAATATCAGATTTTGGGGCATGCGTAGTCTCCATATTCGATAGTGCACAATGGAATTGGACTACTGAGTGTATTACAAACTACAAAGTTGCAACCCTAAACTATTTTAGAAGTCGAGGAGTCAACGCCAACAATTGATCGAATGGTACATTAATATGAATAACTTATGCAGTTGAATTTGGAACACCACAATGGGCATACATAGGCTTCCGGATTCCGTAGACGTATTGCTCCCAAGTCCCAACTCATTTGGTTCCTATACAAGTGGTCTAGGAAAATCCCTCCTCTTTCTTGGGATGTAGCTCATGAGTTTTTTGGGTGGATCTACCATCTAAAAGTTAGTTATTTTTTCTAACATTTTTGTGTATGAATGTTGCTACAAGGGTTTAAGATATATGCTAAGGGTAGGAAAAACTTAGATTCTTCAAGAAGCTTTTGAGTTGGGCTCATATTCTTGTGAGATTTTACGTGGAAGTTGTGACAAAGGGCTCCCTTCTGGTCTCTTGGTTTGAGGTATATTCAGTAATGTAGTACGTGTTTCCGCTATAGAGCCGAAAATGGGCATTTGCAGCTAAAACCCCCTTTATTGTGAAATTTTGGTACATATGCTGGAATTTCATAAAATTGTGTAAGCAGCCTCTGGAAACTGGATTTTGATTTTTAAATTTTTGGTTACAGGGAATATTTTGACATTTTGATCAGAATTTTAAACCTTGACTATATATGATGACAAGGTTTTGCGTTTTACTGCACGAAGCAACAAGTATATTACCTACATAGGTCCAATTTCCTTAAGTTCTTCTCGTGTTAGAACAAGATCCTGCATAATCAACATCAGAATGTTTGACAAGGTCTAGATGTCCACTTCTTCGATAATTATGCTCATCAGGGGATATTTTCAATTACTTCAGAATACAACAAGCTGGAGGCATTGCTTAGGGCAGTTCATAAATCAATTGAAGACCCCTACAACATAAGAAATGTCTGGCTTAGTGTTAGTGAGGGATAAGAGTTTTCCAACCAATCATTTGTATTAGGATTGAACTTTAAGATGTACAGAGATGCTACTCAAGAGATTATATTAAGTAACATAGTTCCGTAGGCCCTCTGTACCAAAGTGTTTCATTGGATGATACTTTGTTTTTGCAATGCTGAATATATCACTGCCTAATAGAATAATATCATCAAGATAGTCAAAGCGGCTTTCCTAGTTGTATTGTTCTTACGAAGATAGAGTTATTGCAGTGAGGCCTGGAAAAAATCAAAGGTGCATAGAATCTGAGAGCTTGACGAACGTATTGATTTTTTGATCATATATTGATGTGGAACACATCTTGAAGAAGAGGCACGAAGAAGATAAACGACAAATTCTCAAAATTTAATTCATATTCAACTGCCTGGACAAAGGCCCCAAGACTGGCTTTTATAAGACTACATGACTTGACCTACAAGTAACTAAAATAAACTCCTATTTAATAAATTCAGAATTAATTAAAACCAAAAATAAGAGAACGCCTAAAATATTTGCTACCAAGTACATTAACCAGATAATTTGCATTTAGGTCCCTATATAAAAATAAAGCCTAATACGTCCTACATCAAATATAGCTTTGTGAAGTTTGCACACCTTCCTACAATACTTCTCATAGAACCATAGCTTTGTGAAGTTTGCACACCTTCCTACAACACTTCTCATAGAACCATAACCAAGATGTCGTTCTAAATTGGTCTCACACAAATCTCTGTAGAGGAATGCAACTTTGACCTCAAGTTGACAAGGAGCCTTAATTTATTTAACAAGGACTTATACACGAGTGTCTACATTTAATCCTACTACAAAAAAGTCTCAAAGTAGTTGACTATAAGCTCCTATGTGTATCCTTTAGCAACCAAAGCGAGCTTTGAGATGTTCCATAGTGCCATCAAGGAGACACTCAACATAGAAGACTCCGCCAACAAATTTTTTTTGGGGTTGCTTACTTGTAGCCTTGAGGCGCTGCCACTGATGTTGTAGGGATTTGGATCAGGCAGGGTTGGTTAAGTAGGATATCGCACGGAAGCAGGAAAAAGGGGATAGCAGGGGAAATAGATCACATGATTGGCAGTTGTGCCAGACGCAGACTTGCTGGACGAGTGTTATGTGCAAAAGAACGACAAATTTGTGTGAAGGGATGCCAGAGGGTTAATGGTGGGCTGAAGGGGAGTCGGAAGATTGTAGATGGTTTAGCGGAAGCATGGTTATTGGCGGGGTTGTTTGAAGATGCGGGGGGGGGGGAAGCCGCTGGCCTGAAGATAGTTGTTGATGATTGCAGGTGGGGTGAAGGGGGCGTGGGTTGTTGACCACGACGTGGAAGCAATGGAAGCTGAAGGAAGAGGAGGAAGGTCTCGTAGGGGAAAGCAGATGGTGGCTGGGTAGAAGCACGATGACGAGAGGTGATAGAAGGCGAAGTAAGGTTGCGGTCATCAGGTTGTAGGGGGTGTTAACGGAAGAGTGTAGGCGTGGTGGTTTGCGGGAAGAGTAGACGGGACGAAACGAGTGAGGACGGCAAGCGAGAACGTGATAAGCGACACTCAAGGGTGCCGTAAAAAGAAGGGGAGGGGAACCGAACAATGTGAGGGTCAACGACGCATGGGTTGGGTTACCAACGTCAGAAACGGGATCAGGCGCCAAGGCCAAAGGTGACATTGCCGTGGAAGAGGTGGGTGTGAGAGACTTGCGGAGACCAGAAAAGGGGGTGGGGGGCAGACTGGAGGTGTTGGAATCTCTACTTTCCTTGGAGTTGACAGAGAAGGTAGGAAGAGGAGGAGGGAAGTGGAAGAGGCCACCCTAATAAATTTAGGGTTTGGCTCTAATACCAGTTGATGTTGAACACATCTTGAAGAAAAAGAACGAAGAAGATAAACGAAAAATTCTCAAAATCCAATTGCCTGGACAAAGGCCTCAAGGTTGGCTTTTACAAGACTACATGACTTGACCCACAAGTAATTAAAAATAAGCTCCTATTTAATAAAAATCGGAATTAATTAAAACCTAAAATAAAAGAACGCATAAAAGATTTGCGACTAAGTACATTAACTAGATAATTTGCACTTAGGTCCCTAAATATAAAATAAAGCAAAAAAAATAGAATAAAGCCTAATACGTCCTACATCACACATAGCTTTGTGAAGTTTGCACACCTTCCTACAACACTTCTCATAGAACCATAACCAGGATGTTGTTCTACAATTAGTCTCACACAAATCTCTGTAGAGGAATGCAACTTTGACCTCAAGTTGACAACGAGGCTTAATTTATTTAGCAAGGACTTATACACGAGTGCCTACATTTAATCCAACAACAGAAAAGTCTCAAAGTAGTTGACTACATGCTCCTATGTGTATCCTTTAGCAACCAAAGCGAGCTTTGAGATGTTCCATAGTACCATCAAGAAGACACTCAACACAGAAGACACTCCACCATATGATTGCCTTTTTGCCAGCAAACAAGTCCAAAACTGACCAAGTGCATTGGGGATGCAAAACAGGCATCTCTTTGTCCACGAATTTATTCCAACCAGTGTGAGATATACGGCCATGGAAGTAGTTCTCAGAACAAAGACAAATATTAGAGCAACAACCAAATTGAGTCACCATAGCACTCAACTGGTCTTTAGAAACTGATCGAGAGACACAATGGTCTATAGAGTAGCAAAATTGGTTTCCACATAGCAATATGCATATTAAGATTAAACACCACAACATTATCATGCTTGTAAGAGGTCCCATCATATGTGGTGCCGATTCACTCGAACAACCGACCAGAAGGTAATTCTGAAATTTGTGGAGTCAAAAGGAAAACAAGCTCAAGTGAGGATGAGTAGTGAATTGGGTGAGCCCAATTCGGCCAATGACCCAACCTGTCTAGCTCGATACATAGATGGGCGAACTAGGCTGATAATTAAAATTGAAAATGTAAATTTTGGCGGAGGGGAGAAACATAAGGTAAACCTAGACTTAAATGCAGAAATTCCTGTCCCTTTGTAAGTATTATGCCCATTATATAGGATATTCATATTTCACCTCCAAGACCCATCACCCATCTACCAACATAACTGAAAGTCATTACCTATAAATCCACCTCGTAATCCATTCACGGACTAATAAAAGTAACTTCACAATAATCATCATGTTTTCTGAATCTGATATATTTTGTAGGACAAAATTACTTGCAAGCATCCCAGTAAGTGTATTTTATAAGACATGCTTAGGTGGTGTTACTAACAAATGTCTCGGAGATATTTTTTTGGACAATCTTCATTTTCGAATGTTGTTGGATCTGGCCTAAACTAGGCCTAAAGTTGAACTAATTAGGTGGGATGGATACAATTACATCTATAAGCATTATCTAAGACTAGACTGGACCTACAAGCCGTTTAACAAATTTGGGTTTAGGATCAGGCCTACCAAATCGTATGAGACTCAATTCGACACTCATCCTTGGCCACATGAAGAGGGGGATCCATGGATGCAATATCTACTCTATGACCAGATTCAAAATAGAGGGATGTGTCCTCAAAGAAGGAGACTCCACACTTATATATATGTGTAGTATGTGTGCGTGTGTGCGCGCGCGTGTGTCCGTGCGCGTGCATGTGTATGTGTGCGCGTGTCTGTGTGTGAACTGTGAACAAAGAACAAACAACCAAAAATTCATGGTGGTAATACAAAATGGTTCATGATGAGGTTACAAAAGAGAACATAGAATGCCATTTTGAGGATGGTCAAAGGCGTGATTAATTGGGTAGATAGCTGTGAGGATGGCATTAAAACAACTTTTGGGGATAAAGTTTCTACCATGAGGGTTAGTGTTATGTTAATAAGGTGATTCCTCTACTTAAAAAATATATTTAAATGAGGGCTGAGGAGCAACATGTTTTCAGGATAATCAAGAAATTTGATGAATATAAAACAAACCCACTTCAAGATTATAAGTTCTTATCCAGAATTTTTTTGGACATGCAATTTTTATAATATTTTCTTCCAGATATTTGTATAGTATTCTGTTTCGTTGCAGTGCATAACTAGTTAAAGATTTTTGCTTTATGACTTTTTGCTGTCACTATATTTGATGACAAAGTCTCATCTTAACCTTTGCAGTCGTTTTCTCTTATTATCTTAACCTATTGTATTTTTAGCGTACACTTGTTTATCATTTCTTGGTTCCTGTTGTAGATTGTGTATACTTCTGTCTGTCTCTCCGATGTGCCTAGCGAGCCTTCAGATTTCTTTCCTCTTTCAGTCAACTATCAAGAGCGCCTTTCAGCTGCAGGTCGGACTAGGTAAATTGTACTTCTGCACCCCCAAGATTTTCTCAATGTGTCTATTTTCAAGTGAACTGATATATCACTCTCCTATTTGTAGTGGTGGTTTCTTCAAAAGGGAAGGACGAGCGAAGGACCATGAGGTATGTGGCAAAAAATGATGACAAATATAATCAAATAAGCCCTTTTCCTTAATATTTATCTTTCTTTTGAAACACCGCTAGTTGTAATATGCCTTCTTTGTTTCTTTCAATCTACTACGATAAATCATGATTATTAGGATTTTTTCCTTCTTGAAGCATTGAAGCTAATGACTATTTTGTGTGTGTAAATATGAGTTAACTGCTGTCTGGGTTCTGTCCTCATAGGTAGATGAACTAATGCACACCAACATATCTAGATCATCATTGCATTAAAACTATCTGGAACAAGATTACATATGTTACGTTATGTTGGGATTTTCTCTCTCGTTTTTTTCTATTTGAAGGGTAGTAGAACTTTGAAATGTTTTGCTGTGTGTCACCCACTTCAAAAGTTTTTCCGCCATTTTGCTTATTTAACGATCATGTTATATAGGTCTTTCGTCAATCATAAGCATCTCTCTAGCTGATGAACCACAGTCTTTTTCTACACAACTAGACACCGACTTTGTTTCAACTTTGCTATATGTGGAAGTGGAAGTTTAAGGAAACTTTGAGGAAGTTTCGAAGAAGTTTAGCTGAAAATTTTGATGAACCTAGGATTCAGCTGAAAATGGTGAAATTTGCTGAAAAACTTTTGAATCGTTTATAAACAGCTATCTTACATGTATTCATAACACAACATCACAAATACAAGACTGCTCACTCTCTAGGTGGCAAGAATCCTGAATCCTAGTTCACATGATTAATGAGTTACAAGCTACGTATATAAATTACAAAACAATTGAAAGTGATACTTGAATTTAAATCCTATAAAATGCCAATACCACTTTACCATCACAATATTATAAAGTATGATTCTACATACAAAGAAGTAAAAACCATATGAAATATATGTGTGGTGATTGTAAATATGTGTAACTTTGTTCTAGGATAGATGGAACTGAGGTCTAGCTTAGATATAGAGGAACAATATTCATCTAAAATAATAAAAGGCTTCTTCTTGAATGACTAAAACTAGTACAAGGCTCTCTCTTTTATAAGACAAGAGAGTAAGACATAAAGTAGAGACATGCAATATGGGATAAAAGAAAAGAGGCTAATAGACAAGAGAAGGCTAAATCCATAACACAATAAGTAAAAATAACACAGTAAAATATATATACTAATACTCCCGCTCAAGCTGGAGCATAGATATCAATCATGCCCAACTTGTCCATCAAAGTAATGAATTTGGTCTTTGGTAGAATTTTGGTGAAGGTATCTGCAACTTTATGTGTATAAGGTGTAGAAATCTGACCAGATAAGACGACTTCCCGTGCAAAGTGACAGTCTACCTCAATGTGCTTCGTGCGTTCATGGAAAGTAGGATTGTTGGCAATAAAGATGGCTGCTTTGTTGTCACAGTGCATGGGGATAGGTGTAGAATCAGAGATACCAAAATCTTTCAGAAGGCCGCGTAACCAGAAGAGTTCACACGTAGTATGAGCCATCGCTCGGTACTCCGCTTCAGCACTAGAACGTGCACCGACAGTTTGCTTCTTGCTACGCCAGGTAACTAGGTTACCGCTGACAAACATGCAATATCCAGAAGTACATCTGCGATCTATCTTGCTTCCGACATAATCAGAATCAAAATAACTGCTGAGAGTTATTTAGTTAGTGTTTTATTATTAGTTTGTAATATGGGCCTAAGTGTTCTGGCCCATTAGGGTTGGTCTTATGTCTGTACGCTTCCCTGTCCTCCTATATATAGGAGCAAGGTTTCTCTTATCTAAAACAACAAAAAGCCGTCGTTTACTTTCTAAGATGGTATCAGAGCAGCCGTCCTAGGGACCAAAACCTTACGTGAGAGAGAGGGAAAAGAAAGAATGCCCCTTGCAGGCGGCCGTCGCCCTTGGTGGTGCTTGGCTGCCCGCAGGGAATTCCTTCCCTAGTTCCCTGTCTTCTGCCTCGTCCCTCTTCTCTCTTAGTACTGGCCACCACCCTACTGCTGGCCTCTAGCCCAAGCAACCATCAGCCAGCCTTGCCGCCCGCTGCGCTTGTCTCTCCTCCGCCGCCACTACTGCCTACATGTTCATCTCCAGCGCCCAAGCCGCCTGCTTCCTGTGCCACTCAACTGGGTCACCCGCCGCCCACTGCCATCATCCATCTGCTGCCTAGCCGCCGTTGACTGCTGCTAAGCCCAACCGCCTACCCCTGCGTTGCTGCTGCTCCATGCGCCGCCGCCCCATGACCGCTGCTCACTGCTACCTTGCCGCCGCCGGTGGTCCTTCGTCCTGCTGCCGCCGCAGCGTCGCACGCTGCCACACTGCTCCTTGCCACCAGCCCACCGCCGCCAACATTCCTTGCGCCGCACGCGCCATCCTGTGCCACACTTATTGCGGATCCTAGCCGTCGATGGACCCTGAATGCATGCCCGCTGTCGTCTACTTCTCTACTGCTGTTGTTGCTTGCCATACAAAGGTTGTCGTGACCACTACTCTTTATCGCTGCCCACTGCTACCCACCACTAGTCACCGCTACCAAACAACCCTACATATCGTTTTGAGTACCTCAACATATATTTCTTTTCTACTACCCCCATATACACTCTACATTTTATGCTAATCGGATCCCATTTTTTGCCTAATCGGATTTTTCGCGGGGCTCCGCCCCCGAACTTCCGAATTTGTTGCCCTATCGGGCCAAACAAATCCCCTTTTCGGGTCGACAAAAGATCCATTTATTTTTCTATCAGGATCTGCCTATTTGGGTTGTTTTCTACCTTACTCGTGTTATCGGTTACCTCCTCCACATATTTGCCTACACAAACCTTGCCTCTACCATTGTTTTGACTCTCCACGCCAACCAATCTTTGACTCCTTCCGTGCTTGACGTGAGGGGGAGAATAGAGGATGAAGATTAGAGGGAAGAGATGAGATGGAGGAGAGATGAAGAGAAGAAGAAGAATTTTATTCTGCTGTTCTATTGGACTTCATGCCACATTTACTGCTGATATATGGTTTCTTCTGCTGCTATGTGATGTTTGCTGCTACTATTATTGCTTATTCATCATCTACCTCGACTGCTGCTATGAAGTTACATATTCGGACGTCGTTCTTACTACTTGTGCTATGATTAGCACATCCTGTTTGCTGCTTTGTGCTTTTGCACTTTCTGCTGTCCGTGCTTTATTTGCACGTTGACATTCTTCTGTCGACCAACACTATCTGGACTTTGACGTCTGCTACCGTGGTGGATACTTTATGAAGAGGGAAGATGATGAAGACATTTGTTGTTGACTTTACATGGAGCTTTGTCTACTGGAGTTATTTATTTACCTGCTACTCTGCCTACCGGTCTTCTATCTGCCTACGTCGTCGACTTTTGCTGCTGTGCGCCAGCACTCTCTGGCATGTCCGTGCCTTGTTTGCACGTTGACTCTCTACTTCTGTGTGCCAGCATTCTCTGGCTCGTCTGTGCCCTGTTTCGCATGTTGAATTGTCCGTACTTTATTTGTACGCTGACAACTACTACTACTGTTATCCAACACTCTTTGGGTTCTGCTACTCTGCCACTGTGACCCAAAACACTCTGGCTACTATGACGACGACTTTGATGAAGACCTTGGTGAGCTATTTTATCTTTGCTCCAGATGATTGTGTTGCTGCTTATTTCTGCTCCAGATGATCGAGAAGCTTCTGCTAGCCTGCTTGCTTGGAGTATCTACTTAAGGGGGAGTGTATGCGTTTTTGAGTGTCTGAGTGCTTTAATGTAATATTGAGGGGGAGAAAAATTCTGTATGGGCTTGGTTTATCTTTTTTTTGTTTTGTTTCTTTATTTTCTAGTTTGACTCTCTGTTTGCAAGCTGATTTGGGATTCTCCCAACTTCAGCTTGAGGGGGAGTGTTGAGAGTTATTTTAGTTAGTGTTTTATTATTAGTTTGTAATATGGTCCTTATAAAGTGGAAAGGTGTTGTTTATTCAGTGAGTAAAAAGGTTTACAGGGTACTCTCTTATATAGCTACAGAGAGTAAGACAGACATACAAGCAGGCAATATGGGACTAATACAAAGGAAAATAACACAGTAGAAACAGAAAATAACAAAGTATTTCTATACTCCCCCTCAAGCTGGAGCGTAGATGTCGAATAAGCCCAGCTTGTCAATCAGAGTCTGGAAGCGAGTTTTAGGTAGAATTTTAGTGAAGATGTCTGCAAGCTGCTTCTCAGTACTAAGATATGGAGTGCAGATGTGTCCAGATAGGACTTTCTCCCGAACAAAATGGCAGTCAACCTCAATATGCTTGGTTCTTTCATGGAAGGTGGGGTTGCTCGCAATGAAAATAGACGCCTTATTGTCGCAGAACATAGGAATAGGGTTAGAAAAAGTGATATTAAATTCATTCAGAAGGCTACGGACCCACAGGAGTTCACATGCAGTATGAGCCATAGCTCTATATTCTGCCTCTGCACTTGACCGGGCAACAACTGTCTGCTTTTTGTTGCGCCAAGTAACCCGATTTCCTCCCACAAAAGTACAATATCCAGAAGTAGATTTTCTGTCAGATCGACTGCCTGCATAGTCAGAATCAGAAAAACCAGATAAATTGCAGTAGCCATGTTTTTTGTACAGAAGACCTTTCCCTGGAGAGCTTTTCAGATAGCGTAAGATATGACAGATAGCATCCCAGTGGTATTGTCGGGGTTTATCAAGATACCGGCTTATGAATCCTACAACAACGACCATGTCAACCCTAGTGACAGTCAGATATATAAGCTTGCCAACCAGTCTCCTGAACTGGTGGTGATCAGCATAAGGAGGGGAAGTATCATCATCCCAATTCATATTGGGATCCAGAGGAGTGTTGGCAGGCTTGCAACCCAGCATACCAGTCTCTTGCAAGAGATCAAGAACATATTTTCTTTGTGACAAGCATAGTCCTGCAGAAGATCTAGCAACCTCAATACCTAGAAAATATCGTAGTTTTCCTAGGTCCTTGGTGATGAAGTGTTGTGCTAAATACTGTTTGGTTGCCTGTATCCCTGCACTGTCACTGCCAGATAAGACAATATCATCAACATATACAATAAGTATGACAAGTCCTGCTGCAGTTTTACGAATAAAAACAGAATGATCAGATTGAGAACGCCGAAAGCCAAAGGTAATCAAGATCTGACTAAGCTTGTCAAACCATGCCCGTGGACTTTGTTTCAGACCATAGATTGCCTTTCTGAGTTTGTATTTTTTAGAAGCAGACTCCCCCTGAGCAACAAAACCCGGAGGTTGCTCCATGTAGACCTCCTCCTGCAGATCCCCATAGAGAAAAGCATTCTTGACATCAAGTTGATACAAAGGCCAATCTTTATTCACAGCAACAAATATCAGAATTTGAACAGAATTTAAGCGGGCAACTGGAGAAAATGTTTCAAAATAATCAACCCCATATGTTTGAGTATATTCTTTTGCAACTAATCTGGCATTCAGGCGTCAATGGTACCGTCCGATTGATATTTAATAGTAAAAATCCAGCGGCATCCAATAGTTTGGCATGAGGAAGGACGATCAACCAGATCCCAAGTCTGTTGATCACAAAGTGCATGCATTTCTTGCTCCATAGCATGTTTCCAGGCAGGATGACAGAGTGCCTCTGTGGCTGATTTAGGAATTGTCACAGCAGACAAAGCAGTAGTAAAACAAGCAAAGCTACCACAGAGATTGTCAGACGAACAGAAATTACTGATAGGATGCTGAGTACAGGAGCGAACGCCTTTCCGTAGACTGATAGGAATATCCAGGTCAGAAAATACCTCAGTGGAAGGTGGATCAACCGCAGACGCAGAAGTTGGTTTGGCCGGGGCTTCAGAAGAAGTAGTGTGCTTTGACCTGCGCCGATAGACTTGCAAAGGGCGTTCTTGAGGCACAACTAAAGGTAATGGTGTGGGAGCCATAATGTCATCCGACAATATTTCACCAGAAGTAGAAAAATAAGGCATATGCTAAAAAAAGTTCACATCCGCACTAACCAACCACTGTTTTTTTACAGGATCAAAACAGCGGTAACCTTTCTGAGTACGGGAGTATCCCTAAAACACACATTTGACCGAGCGAGCATCAAGCTTAGTGAGGCCAGGACGAAGGTTTTTTACAAAACAAATACTCCCAAAAATACGAGGAGGCAGAGAGAATAAGGGTTTATCAGGAAACAAAATAGTATATGGGACCTGATTTTTCAAAACAGAAGAAGGCATGCGATTGATAAGATAGCATGCTGTAGAGACAGCTTCAGGCCAGAAATGTTGGGGTACTTTATAGTGTAGGAGAAGGGTGCGAGCAACCTCTAGAAGATGGCGGTTTTTTCGTTCAGCAATGCCATTTTGTTGAGGAGTGTAAGGGCAAGAAGTCTGATGTATGGTTCCACGGTCAGCACAAAAAGATGTAACCGAGTGTTGCATGAATTCCAGGGCATTGTCATTACGAAAATTTTTAATGGGGCGATTAAATTGTGTTTGAATTTCAGCAAAGAAGGTGCGAATAGTATCTAACACAGTTTCCCGACCTTTAAGTAGAAACAACCATGTGGTGCGAGAATAATCATTAATAAAGGTCATAAAATATTTCACACCAGACAAACTTGATACAGAGCATGGTCCCCAAATATCAGCACGAACCAAATCAAAGATTTCTTTAGAGGCAATAATGTTCTTAGCTGGAAAAACAGATCGAGTTTGTTTGCCCAAAACACAAGTTTCACAGGAAAAAGTTTTCTCAGATAAAGTAGGAAATAAATGTTTTAGTTTGGCAGCAGATGGATGACCCAGGCGAAAATGCCACTGTAATCCTGTCACAGAAGTAGAAAGCAGAGCCGTAGCAGAAGGGGGTCCATCCAAGTAATATAGCCCGTCTGGTCCTTCACGGCCCGAACCAATCCTCGTCTTCGTGCGGAGATCCTTCAAAACACAGCCAGAAGGATCAAATTTAATAGAGCACTGGAGTTGTTTAATCATCTTACTGACGAACAATAAATTAACAGGAAATTTTGGAATATATAAAACAAACTTCAAGTGCAATTTTGGTGATAGCGGGACCGTGCCAGTGCCATGGACAACAGTTGTGGAACCATTCGCAACAGTAACAGAAGTTATAGGAACAATTTTATTGAGACTTGAAAACAAGTGAAGGTCACCAGCCATATGAGTGGAAGCACCTGAATCAATGCACCACTGTTTGTTACCAGATGATGGAGAGGCTAGCATGGCAGAGGGTCCGGAAGTAGACGAGGATGGCATCTGCGCAAAGACGTTCCTGGAACAACTTGTCGAACTCTGAACGTAACCAGTCGGTGTTTGCTGGAGCAGTAGGTGGGTCAGCAGCAGAGTCAGCAGCAACATCTGTGGCAGCCTGGTTAGCCCAAGCCGGTTTGCCGTGTTTAATCCAACATCGATCTTCATTATGATTGTCTCGACCACACCAGTCGCAGTAACGAGGGCCGGGAGGAGCACCACGTCCAGAAGAGCCGCGACCTCTTGAGGGAGGAGGACGACCACCACGGCCACGGCCACGACCGCGACCACGACCGCGACCACGGCCACGACCGCGACCACGGCCACGACCGCGACCACGGCCACGACCGCGACCACGGCCACGGCCAGAATCAGCAGAGCGAGCAATAAGCGCAGGATGCTCAACAACAGAAGTGGGAGTCATGGATGGCAGACGCTGGACTCTTTTTAGAACATCCCGAAGAGTCGGTAGCGGGTCGCTGGAGAGGATCTGGTCAACCACACCAGAGAAGGAGGCAGGAAGTGCAGCTAAGAACTGCACCAATTGCAGTTCATTGCGTTGTTTCTGAGCAACTTTGATGTCTGCCGTCAAAGGGTGGTAGAGTTCAAACTCATTCCACAGTGCCGAGCATTGGTTGTAGAAGTCATCAATAGAAGTGTCAGCGGAGAACTCCTTTTTCGCCAAGGTTTTGAAGATTTCAAAAACGCGCTTTGGATTCTCCTGATGTGAATAAACATGGGATAGTTGATCCCACATAGCCTTCGCATGATGAAGGCAGAGAAGAGATTGGCTAATACGAGGCTCGGTACTGTTGAGGATCCAAGACATGACGCCAGAATCATCCTTGGACCATTGCGCATAACTCTGTCTGACTTTGTCATCCGAATCAGCCGTAGGAGCAGCAGGAGGTTCAGCCGTAAGATGATGATATCGACCTTGTGCTTTGGCAATAGCACAAAGGACGCCGACCAAAGATGGTAGTTGGAGCCACCGTCGAGCTTCACTGTGGTAACGCACAGAGACCGGGGAGGCTCAGGAAACGCCATGGCAGAGGCGGGCGGCGCAAAAGCAGATTAGAGCAGAAACCCACAAAGGGCAGATAGCAGCAGCAGAGATCTGACGTGTCAGATCAGAAGACCCGTCCGGACAGAGAATGCATAGAGAAACCTACGCCGTCATGAGGGAAGCTCAACGTTCCACCATGAGGCGCAGGCAGAAAGAACGAAGAGACGGAGAGACTCTCAACTTAACCAGCCAGTGGGTGTCCGAATGTAGATCCGACGAGCACCCGAACGTAGAGCGAAAGGAGAGGTAAAGACCAGTGACAGCCGACCGGAAGCGAAGGAACCCGAAGAAGAGAGAGGGCTTTGAGACGGTAGTTTGTGGAGGAGAGGAGGTGGCTACGGGAGGTGTTTGCCGGGAAGGGAGGGTGGGCGGAGGAGGGAGGCGGCGGGAGGCAGGGGGTGGACGGCGGCGCTGGGGTGGGGGGGCGGCGCTGTGGGGGGGGGGGTTGGCGGCGGGTAGAGAGGAAGAGGGGAGGGCGGCGCCTGGGGAAGGTGGTGGTGGGCTGCGGTGGAGGAGGAGGGGGGGGGGGCGGCGGCAGGGGGGGGAGGCGGGCTTACGTCATGGGTGGACTGATGGGTGGGGAAAAATAACCTGCTCTTGATACCATATAAAGTGGAAAGGTGTTGTTTATTCAGTAAGTAAAGAGGTTTACATGGTACTCTCTTATATAGCTACAGAGAGTAAGACAGACATACAAGCAGGCAATATGAGACTAATACAAAGGAAAATAACACAGTAGAAACAGAAAATAACACAATATTTCTATAGTCCTAAGTGTTCTGGCCCATTAGGGTTGGGCTTATGTCTGTACGCTTCCCTGTCCTCCTATGTATAGGAGCATGGTTTCTCTTATCTAAAACAACAAAAAGTCGTCTTTTACTTTCTAAGAATAATCAATAAGATTACAGTTCCCATGTTTCTTGTAAAGAAGGCCTTTTCCAGGAGAGCTTTTCAGATACTTCAGAATATGGCAGACAACGTCCCAGTGACACTGTCTTGGCTTATCTAGATTCATGCTAACTAGTCCAACAACAGATGTGATATCAGGATTCATGTATAGTGACAATGAGATATATAAGTTTCCCTACCATGCGTCGATATTGATGATGATCAGGGTAAGGAGGAGGGTGGCGGCAGCTTGGAAGGAGGGGGGTTGGCGGCGGGTTTAGGGAGAGGGGGGTGGCGGCGGGGCTAGGAGAAGGAGAGGGGGCTGGCGGTGGTGGTGCAGGGAGAAGAGGGACATGGTTGGGCGACAGCAGGGAGAGGACAACATCGGCGGCGGCGGGTGGGAGCAGCAAAGGAAGAAAGGGGAGGGGGGAAGGTGGCGACTAGAGTTAGGTGGGCATGGCGGCATTAGGGTTAGGGAGGGAGGGGCTTACGGAGGATCAGTTAGCTTTGATACCATCTAAAATAATAAAAGGCTTCTTCTTGAATGAGTACAACTAGTACAAGACTCTCTCTTTTATAAGACAAGAGAGTAAGGCATAAAGTAGAGACAGACAATATGGGATAAAAGAAAAGAGGCTGATAGACAAGAGAAGTCTAAAGCCATAACACAATAAGTAAAAATAACACAGTAAAATATATAATATATATACTAATAAGTCAAATATATATGATGGTTGTTTTCTGAATATTGAAATAATTTTTTTGATGGAAGTAACACTAGACCTGTCAAATTAGGTCAAAATCTACGGGTACCCACAGGTCGAACCAATTAAGTTGGGTTTGGGTGATAAAATTTGCCACCCGCTGAAAATCACCCAAACCCATACCCACCTGTTTATTTAACAGGTTTGACAAATGACTTGCGGGTGACTCAATCAACTCAAGTTAATATATTAGTATACATATTATAGACCTATTAATATATGCAACCAATTTAGCACAAGTTCTGTGTTTATATTTAATTGCAGCAATTGTATTTCCTTTATTTTGTGTTTGCAATAGATAGTCACAAATATTTATAATGTTAGGCATGTCTAATGTTTAATGATATAATTATGTATTTATTTTCCCCATTTCACATCAAAATACAACAACAAGCTCTGATCTTTTCGTTTAAACATAATGCAACAACTAATCTGTTGGTTTGACGTCAAATATAATAGTTTGTTGGCTTCTTTACTCTATATTTGACATAAAAACATGTTATGAGCTGTTTTGATTTATGTTTTTTAGGTTAAGAGAAGCAACTAGTAACTTATTTTAGATGGGACACATTTTATATGGCTACCCACGGGTCGACCCACAATCCACTGGGTCATGTGTGGGTGTGCATTTGTTCCACCTGTTTAAAGCTAAGTCTTTTTGTCCCACACCCGCAATGGCTCAATTCAAACCCAACCCACCCACTCATTTGACAAGTCCAAGCAACACATACCTACATCATCTCTTTTATTCTCCATTTGCGATGGCAAACATGAGCAAATTCACAAGGATGATGCCAATCACATGAGTGATAATGGAGTGCTTTACAATTTACATAACAGACTTAGGTATAAGCTTTGCCATGTTGTTGCCAACTTTGACGACCTTGCTACAACTTCGTGGAAGTTGTGACCAAACCTTATCATTTAGATTCGAGTTCGACGATGTTGCCCAAATTTTGCTAGGAAGTTCATAGCAAATTGAAGTAACGGCTTGACTTCGCCAAGGATCGAAATACAAAGTTTCAATGAAAACTTTCCCAACTTTGATGATTTTTAGATCAATTTTGTTCCATAGCCTCAATTGGGTTTTATTGTCCATATTTTGCAAGCAATGTCTCATTCATCCAATTCCTCATCCTGTCTGATATGCGTCAATTTTAAATTTAGCTTGCTTCAAAACAATTTTTAAATAACGCCATGCTTGGAAGATGGTTGGACAAGAGGTAATACCTTTTCAAGTGAACACAACATGTAAGGACATGTAATGTATTTCCACAATTCAGTTCTTGAAAAATCTTCAACATGATTGTTCTGGCTCCCTCCGAAAGTATTAGTAATACCCTTGAATGAAAGCATTTGATAACATTGTCAAGGTATTATTTTTACATTCGCATATACCGGTAAAACCTCCACAAGGTAGAAAACTACAAATTTTTTGACCAATTTTCCCTATGGTTGTCAAGGTGCCCATTGGGCTTGGCTGTGCACAAAGGCACCAACAATAATTATTTTTTCTGGATACTTTTACAGTAAATACTTTAGTATTATATTTTAAGAAACTTTCATGCGTTCATTCAATGTTCTGCACCCTAGAGGATTAATTAGGAGTGAGGTGCTAGACTAACAATGCATGAAGACCTATGAAACACGGATATTGTGATTTAAAAAAATCTAGGATACGGGTACAACAATGGATACATCAAAAATATATTTTTTAATAAAACAAAGACCAACGTTTTTATTCATAAAAATGCAATTCAAGGGCATTGAATATTATTCAAAGATAAATATAAATAAAAAGGGATATTCTTGGACATGACATTTTTCAATTTTGTTTGATCTTGTGAATAACCTGTTGCATTTCACATAGATTTTCTAAAATGACTTTCCCATTGCACGAAATCTTTAGCAACTGCACTTTTGCCCTAGTATATGATCATTGTACTCTTTGTTAACATAGTTGTAACAAAGCCACCATTTCATGCTTCAGATAATATAATCACATATTTCTGTAAAGGTGCATGATCGTCTCATGGAGTTGTGAGACGTGTCCTTATATAAAGGAGATAAAGATTGGATAGTAGAGATAAAATAATTAGTGCAAAGTGGATACCAGATAGTAGAAACAAAGATATAGTCCGAGGAGATGGACTATATGACTAGCATGAAAAAACCCTAAGAACTAGGCAACAAAAAGATTTGGGTATTTTTGACAAGAATAAGACTATAAGAGCTCTTAGCAACATATTACAAGACATTGAATTAGCATCTTGTAATTGTAATGGATCAAAATCTAACAACAAACACCCTAATGAATTGGTGGTGGCACCAACATAATACGACTATTGCCATAAATTTGATCCATAGTCTAGAATGGGTTTATTTTGATAACAACTAAGTTATAAAATTGTACATCTACAAATTTATAATTAAGATTAAACTTTAATTCATTGTCGGCCCAAATTCTTATTAAAATCTGTGAGCCAAAGGGCTCTAGAAACTTTTAGAACTAACATTATGTTACTAGAGCATCCCAAGAATTTGAACTAACAGTAGTTTACTACAAAGAAGCAAAAGCAAGTTACTGTTAGTAACAACTAACAAATGAACAATAGTTTTATTAGAATTTCAACTTGCTTTATAAAGCACCGCTGTCTAGATCCATTATTTCATACACGTTTGTTACAAAGTATATTAGCCTATTATAGTTAATAGGTTAATTAGTTAATGGGCCTTAGTGTCTTGGACCGTCTAGTTTATTTGCGTCCGAAGTCTTCAGGGTACACCCCTCTCCTATATATAGGACAGGGGTGTACAGTCTTTCTTATCAATTCAATATACGACAATACTATTTTTCACATGGTATCAAAGCGGGAGAGAGTGAGAGAACCCTAGCCGTCACCTCTGCTTCCCTCTCCACGTGAGTAGCAACCCTAGTTGCCACCTTTCTCTCCTAGAGAGAGCAACATAGGGGGCGCTTCCACCTGCGGGCGACTGCCGCCATCTCCATGGCTTAGGCTGTCCGCCCGCCAGACACCTACCAACCTCCATGGCTTCTCTTCCTCTTTCTTAAAAAATCCAATTTTCTTTCCGTATGCCGCCGCCATCCTTCTCGGCTATCCAATCTATTCATCCGCCGCCGCTGTCCTCCTAGATGACCGATCTATCAACCACTATTATCACTCTACTACAGTCTGCCTCTGCCCTGCCCTTATCCTGCGCAAGCAGCACCATTGCCACCGTCAGCAAACAGCACCGCCGCCGGTCAGCAACAAACGTCACCACCTCCACTGCTGGTTGCAGCCACTACCGCAAGCAACGCCATGGCTGATCAACAACAACTACCGCCGGTCCGCCGCCAGTCCCTAGGAGCAGCAGCTGCGGTCGCCATCTATCCTGCTGCTCTCCCGCTGGCCCTCTTCCTGACCGTTGCACATTGCTGTCGTGCCAACCACTTCTGCTCCATCCTACCGTTGTTGCCCCAACGACACCGCCTATCCGCTCCAGCAATCTCTCCAACAACTTATTAAACATCCAAGGCCGTCTTCCATACCCACGCCAGCTGCTGCGTTGCTGCCTCGTAGTCAACAATCGTATCCTCCAGCTGGCGATCGCCTCTCATCACACCATCCATTAGAGCAGCCACACTTGTCCCTGGCTAAAGCACACCACCGCTAGCAACCTCCACCATGGCATCACCTTCGCCTCTGCGATAACGCCTAGTTTAAAATATCCTCCAAAAAGTTCTTCTCTAAAAATTTTCTGGTTGAGATTAGATCCATCTAATATTCTAATTATTCTATTTGAATCTTACATTGACCCATTTAGCATCTTCTCTCCAGTTATCCGTTTCCATTCTCCACATACTGCACATCTCAATTTCACAAATTCCTCTCAATTGCACCAATTTCTTTCCCACCCTCTCGCCCACCATGTGCGTATCTCCTTTCTATGTGCAGGGGGATCATCTGTCCCTTTCTCCACACCATATACTCACTCTCATCGTATTTGGTGTGCAAGGGGGATAGAGAGGATAGGAAGAGTATGAGAAGAGAGAGAGTATGAGAAGATTATGAGAGAGAACATCAAGAGAGATGAGAAGAGGTGATATACATTCCAGGGTATAGAGATTCATATTGTTTAGCACATTTGTTCATATTGTTCAAGCACATTTGTTCTCTACTTCCAGACAATCGTGATGGATCTCCATTGCAACATTGACACCGAGCTTCTCGTATTCAGGACAAGAGCTTGTTGTGCATATTTCAGCCCCATGTTTCCTCCTTCCCTCCGGTGTTAATGGCTTCTAGTTGATCATCCTCGCTGCATTCACATGAGACAGATGAGCGCTTTTTCAGACATCTCAGAAGCTCAACAATTTCTAGCCTGCACATTCTATAACTGCAAGGTTGATGGTTCATCTAGATTTATCTTCACGAGTTTATTTCATTATAGCTTCTCCAAGTTGCATCTGTTGTTTCAGCATCGTTTGCACGTAATCTACTTGGGCTTTTCCTTGATGACACTTTTAATTCCCATCAAGCCCCCAAGGCGCATGCGCCAGATTCATGGTACCTCTGGATAATGCGGAAAAAGGTCTTGTATTTTTCGATGATAAAAGAATATACAAGAGTCTATATAATACACAAAAGAACCACAGGGTCTAGAGATAACCCATGTGGGATAAAACATAAGTGTAAAGGAAAAGAATAATAGAAAATAGACTAAGTGTAAAAGAGAAAAACACAACAAAGTCTATCTACTAATACTCCCCCTCAAGCTGGAGCATAGATGTCAATCATGCCCAGCTTGGATGTCATATCAGTGAAGCGTTTCTTCGGAAGAATCTTTGTGAAGATATCAACAATCAGCTCATCAGTATGAATGTAAGGGGTAGAAATCTGACCAGATAGAACCACCTCACGAACAAAGTGACAGTCCACTTCAATATGCTTTGTGCGCTCATGGAAGGTAGGGTTGCTAGCAATGAAAGTGGCTGCTTTATTATCACAGAACATAGGAATGGGCGACAAGTCTGAAAAACCAAAATCTGTCAGAAGGCTTCGAATCCAGAAGAGCTCGCAGGTAGTATGTGCCATGGCGCGATATTCAGCTTCAGCACTAGAGCGGGCAACCACAGCCTGTTTTTTGCTCCTCCATGTGACTAAATTGCCCCCAACAAAAGTACAGTATCCAGAAGTGGAGCGGCGATCAACCTTGCTCCCAGCATAATCAGAATCTGAGTAGCCCAGTATCTTACAATGCCCATGTTTTTTGTAGAGAAGCCCTTTTCCAGGAGAGTTCTTCAAATAGCGCAGAATATGGCAAACAACATCCCAATGACATTGTCGGGGTTTGTCAAGGTAGCGACTAACCAATCCGACAGCAGCAGTAATGTCAGCTCGTGTGACTGAGGTAGATAAGCTTCCCGACCATTCGTCTGTACTGATGAGTGTCAGGATATGCAGGAGAGGCTTGATCATCCCAATCAGTGTTAGGATCAAGAGGGGTGCTAGCGGGCTTAGCACCTAGGAGTCCAGTCTCAGATAACAAGTCCAGAACATACTTCCGCTGAGAAAGACACAGTCCTGCAGAAGAGCGAGAGACCTCTATCCCAAGAAAGTAGCGTAAAGAACCGAGGTCTTTAGTAACAAAGTGCTTTTCAAGATACCGCTTAGTTGCCTGAATACCTGCTGCATCACTCCCAGAGAGTATAATATCATCAACATACACAATAAGAATAATAATGCCAGCTGTGGATTATTTAACAAAAACAGAGTGGTCCGACTGAGAGCGGCGAAAAGAATAATCCTGGAGAATAGTGCTAAGTTTGTCAATCCACGCACGTGGACTCTGTTTGAGGCCATAGATAGCTTTTTTTAAACTACAAACTTTAGATGGCTCCCCCTCACAGATAAAGCCGGGGGGCTGAGACATGTAGACTTCTTCATGTAGATCGCCATAGAGAAAGGCATTTTTCACATCGAGCTGGTATAACGGCTAATCAGAATTAACAGCAACAGAGATCAGAATCCTAACAGAATTAAGTCGTGCCACAGGAGAGAAGGTTTCAAAATAGTCAACCCCATAGGTCTGAGTGTATCCTTTAGCAACCAGTCTGGCTTTCAGGCGCTCGACCGTACCATCAGGCTGATATTTCACTGTGAAGACCCAGCGACACCCAACTGGCGAGCAATCAGTAGGAGGATCAACAAGAGTCCAAGTATGACGATCAGTAAGAGCCTTCATTTCTTCTTCCATTGCCTGACACCATGCTGGGATTTTAAGAGCCTGAGCAGCAGTCTTAGGGACAGAAATAGCAGACAGAGCAGCAGTAAAGTTGGCAAAATTAGAATTCAAATGAGCAGACGTACAAAAATTCCCAATTGGATGTTTCGTACAAGCACGTGTCCCCTTTCTCAGACTAATGGGAACATCAAGGTCAGAAAATACCTGCGGAGGTGGCTGATCTGGCGTAGAGGATGTGGACGATGGAGAGGCCATAGAGGGAGCTGTTGGCTTTGGTCTTCTGTGATAAACCTGCAGAGGGGGCTTCTCACTTGTAGATACAGGAGCAGGGCTATCATACTCATCATCCACCATAGGTAAGGGCGTATCAGTCAACAAATCAGACGTAAGAGCAGAACCCTCCGAAGAGAAAAATGGCATGTGTTCAAAGAATACCACATCCGCAGATACAAGCCATTTATGTGAAGCAGGATCATAACACCGATATCCTTTCTGAGTGCGGGAATAGCCCAAAAAAACACACTTGGTGGCCTTGGGATCTAATTTAGTAAGACCAGGTCTAAGGTTCTTCACAAAGCATGTGCTCCCAAAAATACGCGGTGGTACAACAAACAGTGGTAGATCAGGGAAAAGAATTTGAAAAGGGATTTTATTGTGCAGTACAGAGGAAGGCATGCGGTTTATGAGATAGCAAGCAGTGGAGATTGCCTCAGGCCAGAATTTGTGAGGAACATGGTAGTGAAAGAGAAGTGTGCGGGCGACCTCAAGGAGATGGCGATTCTTACGCTCAGCGACACCGTTTTGTTGTGGGGTATAAGCACAAGAAGTCTGGTGAATGGTGCCCTGACGTTTACAAAAAGACTGAACAGAAATTTGCACAAATTCCAAGGCATTGTCTGTGCGAAAAATCTTGATGGGCTTAGCAAATTGAGTCCGAATTTCCGCAAAAAACTCAGAAATTTTTTCAACTACAGTAGATCTGTCTGTCAGTAAAAATAACCATGTGGTTCTGGAAAAATCATCAATAAAACTTAAGAAATATTTGAATCCAGAAACGCTAGGCACAGAACACGGTCCCCAAATGTCAGCATGCACAATGTCAAAAGGGGCTTTAGAGCCAATACAAAATTTTGCAGAAAAAGTAGAACGGTGTTGTTTGCCCAATTGACATGTTTCACAATAAAATCTAGTGCTAGCAACAGTCGGTAATAAAGCCTTCAACTTCTCAGCAGACGGGTGGCCCAGACGGTAATGCCACTGAATATCAGGAACTGTAGATGTCAGGAAAGCAGGTGGCTTCGGCTCGTCCAAATAGTATAATCCATCCGGTCCCTCATGGCCTGAACCAATCGTCGTCCTCGTACGCAGATCCTGAAACAGAACACCATCCGGGTCAAATGTAATAGCACAACGAAGACTTTTTACCAGTTTACTGACAGATAGTAAATTCAGAGGAAAGTTGGGCACATATAGCACAGACTGCAGAGGTAGAGTACTAGTAGAAGTGATATCTCCAATGCCACAAACAAGAGATTTGGAACCATCAGCAACCGTCACAGGCGGTATAAGAGAAGTCTTGCGCAGAGTAGAAAATAAACTAGCAGTACCAGAGATATGTGCAGTCGCACTAGAGTCGATCACCCAAGGGCTTTTACCAGTCGTCGTCAGGAGAGCAGCGCCATTCTCAGGAGAGTCCGCAGAAGTAGAGGCAAGGCGGGCTTGAAGCAATTTCTCAAACTCGGAGCGAATCCAATCAGTAGTAGGGGCAGAGGCAGCAGAGGTAGATGCAGGTTGTTCAGTGGTAACCTGGTTCGCCCAGTCAGGTTTACCATATTTTATCCAACAGCGGTCTTCATTGTGATTAGTACGCTTGCAGTGAGTGCAGTAGCGGGGCTCCCCTGACTCCGAGCCAGAACCACGTCCAGGTGCAGAAGAGCGGCCACCACGACCACGGCCACGACCTCGGCCGCGACCACGAAAGGAATCCGCAGAACGGACAGCAAGGCTGCTCCATCAGAAGTAGAGAGCGTCAAAGAAGGAAGACGCTGGACCCGCTTGAGGACGTCCCGAAGAGTAGGTAACGGGTCACTGGAGAGGATCTGATCCACGACCCCAGCAAACGAAGTAGGAAGGCCAGCCAGGAACTGAACAAGCATGAGCTCATTCCGCTGACGATGTAGTTCTTTAAGATTCGCAGTCAGAGGATGATAAACCTGAAACTCGTCCCACAGAGCACAACACGAGTTGTAGTAGTCTTCCACAGAGTCAGATGTCGAGAAGTCTTGTTTCGCAAGCTTCTTGAAAATTTCAAACACCTTCTTGGGGTTCTGTTGATGAGAGTAAACATGGGATAGTTGATCCCACATTTCCTTAGCAGTCTGAAGGCGAAGCAGAGAGTGGCTGATCTTAGTATCAACGCTGTTGACCAGCCAGGCCATAACCCCATAATCCTCCTTGGACCAGAGATCATAAGCTTGCTTAGTCTTGTCATCATCAGTAGCAGCAGGTATAGCAGGACCCTTGGTAGTCAGGTGCGAGTGGCGCCCGTGTGCTTTCACGTAGAGTTCGAATGAAGCAGCCCATAGGTGATAGTTGGAGCCATCCAACTTAACAGAAGTAACACACAAAGACCATGGTAAATCTGAAGTCGCCATGAGAGTAGAAGCAGACAGTCAGCAGCACGAGCGCAGGGCAGACAGTAGAATCAGTAGGCAGCAGGAAGTGTCCAACACATGGACCAGCAGCAGCAGATAGGAGATCCGATCATGGACCTCAGAAACCCTCACGGGGCAGAGATAAAGAAGCAGAACCTACGCCAACATGGAGAAACAATTACTCCACCATGTGGCGCAGGCAGGCAGATCCGGATGTAGCTTTTAGACCCTCAACGTGCCAGAACCGGAAAGTGTCGGGGCTGTACGTAACGGATTTAGAAAATGAACGGAGACCGAAAAAGGAACTTGTGGTTGTCTAGGCCACAAGGATAGAGATGGTGAGGATGTGGGGGTGTGGTGGAGGGTTGTGGGTGATGTAGGGGCCGGGAAATTGGTGGTGGTGGTGGCTGTTGGTGGCGGACAGCAAGTACTGTAGCGCTGCGGTACTGTAGCAGCCGCGGTACTGTAGCAGCGGGAAGAAAGGAGATGGGGCGGTGGGCAGGGAAAGAGAAGAGAAGGGCTGCTGTGGTGGTAGGGTAAGGAAGGAAGGGAGGAGGAGGAAGAAGGACGGCGGCGGCAGGGAGAAAACCGCAGGGGGGGGCGGCGGCGGTGTGGTGGTTGACGGCGCAGGGGTAGGTTAGGGTAAGGAGGGGGGGAAAAAGAATTAGGGTGAATCTTGTTGCTCTGATACCATCTGGATAATGCGGAAAAAGGTCTTGTATTTTTCGATGATAAAAGAATATACAAGAGTCTCTATATAATACACAAAAGAACCACAGGGTCTAGAGATAACCCATGTGGGATAAAACATAAGTGTAAAGGAAAAGAATAATAGAAAATAGACTAAGTGTAAAAGAGAAAAACACAGCAAAGTCTATCTACTAATAGTACCTGCATCTCGTCATCATCACCTCGTCCGGTTCGTGTTCGTGCCACATTATGCACGTTTGTGGTCTTCTGTGCTAGATTCCAGTCGACCACACTTCTTAGACGATTTGAAGACATACCTATTGCTACATCGACATTGTGTATCCACGTTCGTGCCGCGTTAAGTACGTTGAATGTTGATTGTGCCCTTATTTCACTCACACATTCCTCTCCAGTGAAGATGGCGTAGTCATGGTATTTATGATCGTCTGCTTCAAGGTGGCGAGTTTCTGCTGTGGCGTTCAAGTTCTATTCATCAGATATTCTTCATTCCAAATGCACTTCAAAGACCTTTCCAAAGCTTGAGGATTTCCAGCCTGCAGAATACAACTCAAAAGAAAGGAGGTGTCGTCACATATGTCACAATTGGGGAGTATTGTTTAAAGGGGAGTAACATATTTTATATGGGGAGGTGACATTTCTATCTTCAAGTTATCATTTCTTTTATCGTTATATTGAGTCCTGTAACTCCAAGCTTGGACATGTGCTGCACCCATGATCCAACTTGAGGGGGAGTGTTAGAAAGTATATTAGCCTATTATAGTTGATAGGTTAGTTAGTTAATGTGCCTTAGTGTCTCGGCCCGTCTAGTTTACTTGCGTCCCAAGTCTCTAGGGTTTCCCCTATCCTATATATAGGACATGGGTGTATAGTCTTTCATATCAATTCAATATACAACAATATTATTTTTCACAACAATACTTTTCATAGTGGTAAAACTCTCAAGTTATATATGAGAGCCAAGAAAGAAAAAAATAAAGTAAACATAGAACTAGAAGTAATAATTAGCACATACTGACAAATTAAATTAGATTTATATATGCATACACACACACAAACACATATATATAAATGGGCATGGCTGTATTCACAAAGTATCTAAGATGTGTTTAGAAAGTATCTACTCCATAAAGGGTGAAAACAATATGGATATGTCTGGATAGGTATCCATTATGTATCCAGGCGTATCTAGGGAGTATTGCTATCCAATACGTATAAAAAATGGGGCACACCACTATTTTGGAGTATTCATGCTTCTTAGATGAAGACACATTGCATGCCGAATAAATGAGAACACAATAACATATGAAAATATATTGTTTTTTAGGAAAAACTACTCAGAGCACCCACCTAGGCATCATAACGTGTTTTCCGTTCTAATATTTATGTGCATTACGAACCCCTCTGTGGACGCCTAGGCCATTTAGTTGTTGCAAGGGGAGACCTAACAATCAACAATTCACACAATTTCATATACAACAAGGTTTTAAAAAGCGCGAAGCGGTAAGCGTGCAGATCGGACCTTGTAGCCGATTAATCGCCAGCAGTCGCTTTTTGGAAAAGCAGATTTCCAATTCTTATAAACTTTTATGCAAAATTACATACATATGTATATAAATACTATATTTTGAAACTTTTATACATATCTAAACATTGAACAAGACAATATAAAACACCCAAATAGTTTATAGCACAACTATACAACAATGGTTGTATCTATATAATATAGTAAACAATATACTTGTCATAGATAAAGCACCCTACACATATAAAATAATAAGTGTATATATAAGATGCAACAACAATTTTGTATCACATGTTTACATAGATAAACAGTAAACAATAGACCTATCATAGCTATCTTACAAACATAGTGTTACATTTACACATCTCAAATAGTCATACATTAACCAACAAGGGTGTGGCTCACTGGTGATCGGACCGTGAACGTAGGTAGAGGTCTCAGGTTCGAATCCTTACGAGGACGAATAAACTGAGATTTATGTCTGACATGGTTTGCGCCAGAACTAATGAGTTGCATACTTGGTTTACCATACTCCTCCTATGTCGGGCCTCCACAGGTCAATGAGGGGTCGGGGAGAGGAAGTTTCCTTGATGACTCAAATAGTCATACATTACATCGGTACATTTAATCAAAGTATGCATTCTAAATTAGATAATTGTTACCTTTAATTTACTTGGATACACTACAGAAGTACCATATCATTACAGCTTACATAAAAAGTATGCATTCTAAATTTGAACTAGGTATATCATAGAACATTTAATGTATGCTAGTTTAATATACTAGCTAAATGCACGTGCTAAGCACATGAATAGCAGTTGAATTAGCACAATAAAATCTTTAATGTATATTATTACACATTAGCACCATAAAATCTCTAATATATACTATTACACATGATAGAAATACTTGATGATTATCCAAATTTAATCCAAAAAATTGATCTTTTTTGGGTTCATATTTCGTAATAACAATAATTACACACAACTTACTAAAAGAGAATAACTCGATTAATATCCGATTGACTCCCTCTAGTATGCACAGCAGAATTTAAAGTTCAAATGTAAAAAAATTGTGAATTATAAAAAAATTAGCTAACTCATCAAGAGAGAGAGTAGCTCGATTAACATCTAGTTGAGTCATTCTAATCTATAAGCACACAAACATGTTGAATCGACTAGCATACAGACATGTTGGATTGATTAACACAAATACATATTGTTAGAACACAAATAATGAATAGCCAATGAGCACAGTCAAGCTACTGAAGCACATACAAATGTATATGGTCAGTTGACTCCCTCCGAATTGTAGCGCGTCATTACCAAAATCTAAATTGAAACTATTTTTTCCAGTGGACTCATGTTGACCACAACATTAACATGCACTAATCTATATAAAACATACTAACAGAACAAATCTTTTGTTAAAAACCAACTGACTTCTTCGAACATGTAAGCACACAAATAGATTGGACCAATTAATACTTGAGACAGAATGCTTGAACACACAGAGAGACTGAGCTAATTAGTATTGAGATAGACTGATTGAACACACAATTAAACTGGATCAATGAGCACAAATAATTTATTGGAAGTCCCTTTGAAGAAACTGATGATGTCAAACACATAATTAGACTGGACTGATTAATATGCAGACGCACTATTGGAACACACATACTGATTGTAACAATGAGCATACAACCCAACTGTTAAAATAAAGCAACAAACAGGTCCATCAACATGCAATAAATAAACTAAATAGACACCCAACATGCCCCAGCTGTGGAAATAAATAAATTAAAGAGACACCGACCTTGCACCAATGGGACGACATACATGCTGACTGCTAAGCTCACAGACAGATCAGTGAAGTATGTAGATAGACTGGTGAAGCACGCATACATGCTGCTAAAGTTTGCAGACAAAACTTCCAGACATATTCCTGAAGCAGACAAACATACTAACAAGCAAGAAAACATATTCTTAAAATTTGAATACACATAATTACAATGCAATTAATTTTAAGACAAAAAAGAAAATGCAAAATTAAGCCGATCCATGTACGCTTTGTGTTTGAGACAGTACACCTACACACGGCAGCGGCCAGTGAACTATTTCAAACACGCACATATAGCAGTCAACAGCAACGCCATGGGCCGATTCCAGTCCGGGTTTTGTTTTCGGTCTCAAGTTGACACACTGTTAGGAATGGGAGCTGGAAAAAGCATAGTCATTGGCTAGAAATTAAAGCACAACGGAAAAAATTAAAAAATAAATAAAAAAATGCGTAAGCAAGCAGGCAGGCACACCGATGAGCAGGGAGACTAGCAGGAGAACTCCCTCTTGTTATAGGGATATAGATTACAGTCAATACTAATCGGAGAATATAATGTACTTAATGTTATATGCTTACAACAGTTTTTTAAAGAAGCGGGAAAAAAGCGGCCGCTTTTCTTCAATCCGCTTCGCAGGCGCTTAAGGGTTTTTTTAGGCAGACATGACCTGTTGGCGATTAAGCGGCCGCTCAGTGCGATTTTTAAAACACTGATATATAGAAAAACAAACTTATAGATGAGTAAGTATATAACAAGGGTACTAATAAACAGTGCTTTCAGGTGGATGGTGGAGATACTGGAAAAATGAACGTACAAATAGTTATGATATTACCCGTTATCAAGGTGTTTGCCTGTACTTCCTAGCTGCCTTTGTGGGTTGGCCAGTAGGTGGGTGGCAAGTTGGGCACCTAGGACCTTGGTGGCTTGGGTACGTGCCTAGGTCTTTTATGTGTACTTTTGAGCTAAATGAGGTTAATATAACTTCTGTATGCCAAATGAGGTTCGATATAGTTCAAATAAAGTCAGTTTGGGCCTGATTTAGAGCAAAATAGGTCTGACTAGGAGTAATTTGATCTAATTTCTGTTCAATTAAAATGACTTTTGTAACAAGTCAATTTAGGATTGATTGTGTTCAATCTAGGTCAATGTAGGTCTGATTTAGTCCTAGATCATTTGATTTAGGTTGAAGTTCAATTTTAGTATAATATAAGACAAAGGAGACATTAATCTTGCAAGTCTAGAAAGTAGTCTAGGGAGTACCAAAAAACCTACATATTTCATGTATATATGAGCATTTCCTGAAAACCAATGAATATAAACCTAGGAAAATATATCTGACAATATACACAAAATAAATAAAATACACCTTAAAAAATATAAGTTGCCTGAAATTTCCAGTTTGGAGGCTACTGCCAAACTGACTCGACAATTTCAGACCTCTGTGAGGTTATGAAAGGTTAAGGCCACGAAGTGCCCTTTGTTTTGTACACAGTCCCAAAGCACACACAAAGTTGTTTGATAGTAAGATGAATGCTTATTTTCCCAACCCCTAAAGTGGTCTTAATTCTGTAGAATCTCCCCCCCTTTAAATTAACTTTCTATTATCTTCGTTGTTTTGCAAAAACATTATCTACCGGCTTGCCGGGCTTGATACAAATTCACTTGGTTTTATTCTTCTAATTTCACAAAATTTTCCTTGTTTAAGTTTCCAAAGGCCAAGTCTGTGTTTGTATCATCAGATTGAAGCCAGAATACACCACCAAAACCTTATGACTTCAGTACCTATGTCAATATTCCTGACTTCAAGTATTTGTGTTTAGAAATGATTTTTAGGTATTAGCAGATTTTGTCTGATAACCAAGTGTAAACCAAGGCCTTGAAAATGACAACTGAATAATTTTCTATCTGGATGTACTGAAAACAGTGATGTTATCTCCCAATCAGTTTTCTGACAAATTTAGTTAAGCCATGATGGTTTCTGTGGACACTTCTGGGGAGTTACTCGAAAATGAACTTCTATTGGGATCTCAAGTAATATTTGACTAAGTAGTGGCTATATGGTATAAGATGTGTGCACTCAAATTCTCTAATTGAGTTGTTTTTCCCAAATACAGGTCCTTATTTGTAGACTAATTGACAGACCCTTGCGTCCAACAATGCCAAAAGGATTCTACCACGATACACAGATCTTGTCATGGGTAACTTTCAAGTTTCAACATTATATTGAATTATTTATTTATATTTCAATTGAAATTGTTTGATTATTCCAAATAAATTTTGCGGTGTTTTTCTTGCTGTCTTGTTGTTGGCCATACAATGACTTGTCTATGAGGAACAAGGTTTTAAAGTGCGTGAGGCGCATCGAGGCGTTTTCGGCTCAGCGAGGCGAGGCGTAAGCCTCGAGGCGGTCGAGGCGTAAGCCTCAGATTGTACCGAGGCGTACATATATATATATATATATATATATATATATATAAATATATCCACATATAATATATATATAAATAATATAGTCATTAATACATATATGTATAAACATACATATACATATACATAATCCTATACATATATATATATATATATATATATATATATATATATATATATATATATATATATATATATGAATATATATGAATATATATGAATACATATATGTACATATACTGATATACATATATAATCCCATATATTTATATATGAATACATATATGTACGTGTATATAGTCATATATACAGATTTACATATGCATACATGCATATACTATATAGACAGATTTCTATTTTATTCTATATAGATTGACATATATATAACAGATATATATAAATATACTTACTATATAGACAGATTTCTGTTTTATGCTGTACAGATTTACATATATAACTATACAGATTTACATATTTCTGAAACAGAAATATATATATATATATATGTATAGATAGATATACTATTACAAATACACATGTATATATAGATACATATCTATACATATAAATAAATATACTTACTATATAGACAGATTTCTGTTTTATGCTGTACAGATTTACATATATAACTATACAGATTTACATATTTCTGAAACAGAAATATATATATATATATATATATATATATATATATATATATATATATATATATATACAGATTTACATATGCATACATGCATATACTATATAGACAGATTTCTATTTTATTCTATATAGATTGACATATATATAACAGATATATATAAATATACTTACTATATAGACAGATTTCTGTTTTATGCTGTACAGATTTACATATATAACTATACAGATTTACATATTTCTGAAACAGAAATATATATATATATGTATAGATAGATATACTATTACAAATACGCATGTATATATAGATACATATCTATACATATAAATAAATATACTTACTATGTAGACAGATTTCTGTTTTGTGCTGTACAGATTTACATATATAACTATACAGATTTACATATTTCTGAAACAGAAATATATATATATATATATATATATATATATATATATATATATATATATGTATAGATAGATATACTATTACAAATACGCATGTATATATAGATACATATCTATCCATATAAATATAGTTATAATTATACACAGATGTATATATATACACATACACAAGAGAATGCATACATACATGCAGCATATAATGATAAAAGTAGTAAAATATCCATAGTTAACAAACAAACATACACATATATAGATATGCACATACATATATCTATATACATATAATTTTGGGTTAATTTAGCCTCTATTAAGTCCAAAATAGGATAATACAGCCTTTTTTTAGACACAAAGTCTGAGGCTTACGCCTCACAAACGCCTCTACGCCTCTTACGCCTCGATACGCCTCGCAGAAACTGAGGCGCACGCCTCTCACTGGCAGACTGAGGCTTAAGCCTCGAGGCGTACCGAAGGCCGCCTCGCCTCGAGGCGTACACCTCTTAAGCCTCGAGGCGCGTTTTTTAAAACCATGATGAGGAATCATCCAAATAGGTTCCTTGGTACCCTTCATGAAACTGAGATTAGAAAATTTCTATGAAGATTCTTTTGGATCATTTGCATTTATGAATAATGGAATCTAGCAGTTTACTGTGAATACTATCATTTCTTATAGCAAACCCAATTTTCCACTACACCAAAACGGGCTGGCAGTCTTTTTTTTTTTTAAGTAGTATGGACATTCTCTTTATATAGGCGCCCTAGGCATTGGGCAGTCTGCCTCAAACTGGGTGCCTAGCCTCTTAGGTGACCTAAGTGCCCGCGTAACGCCTTTTATACCCAAATTAAGCCACTTAAAGGCTAATTTAGCATATGTGAGGTCTAAATTTGATCAAGTTGAACCATATTATGGTTGAAATGGGTCTGATTTATCCCAAATCAGGGTACATTAGAGTAAGTTATGACTGATTTGGGGAAATAGGTATAATTTGGAGGAATTAGGTCTGCTTTTGCCATGCTAGGCCTCATTTAGGTCAATATAGGGCAAATTAGGGATAGGTTTGTGTTAGAGAGTCTATATTAGCCTATTTAGTAAATAGGTTAATTAGTTATTGGGCTTTTGTATTTCAGCCCGTTTAGATTACTTGCGTCCTAAGTCCTAGGGTGTCTCCCCTCTCCTATATAAAGGAGAGGGCGTCCAGTCTTGTATTCATCCCATTGCATTCAATATAATTTTATTCTCTACATGGTATCAGAGCGGTGAACAAAAACGATGGTGTGAACAGTAACTCCGGCGGTGAACAGTACACGTCGTGAACAGTAACTCCGACGTGAACAGTACGTCGGAGTGAACAGTAATTCCTGCGTGAACAGAGCGCGTTCGCTCCTGAGGGAAACCTAGCCGCCGCCCCTGCTCCCTCTCCTTTCCGGCGCGCACGCAGCCCTAGCTGCCGCCGCTCGTCTTTTCTAGAGAGCAACCGAGGGGAAGAACCCCCGCATGCGGGCGGCCGCCGCTGTTGCCATGGCTCAGGCCAGTTGCCCGCTAGGCATCTCCCGGCCTCCATGGCATATCTTTCTCTTTCTCAAACGATATAGTTTTCTTTCCGTGCGTCGGCACCATCGCCTTCCCGGCGCCATCATCATCCTTCTCGTGCAAATGCCGCCACCAGTAACAGACAGAGCTGCGACCACGCCTCTATCCCGCATCAGTGCCGCCGCCAACACCAACAACAAAAGTCCTGCCATCCGCTAGCGACAACAGCTGCCAAGTGCCATCTCCGTCAGCAGCACGCTGCCACCGGCTCATTCCGAGCGGCCAGTAAAAAGCAGCCACCATCCGCTTCCGTCGACGCCATCACACTCGCATTATTCAACAACCATCTACCGCTGCATCGCCCTGATGTCCTCCGCTCCAGCCTTCGTCGTCTCATAAGGAGAGGCTATGCACTTGACTCCGCATGCAGCCTCATGGCATGCAATATCTCCGGAGCCATGCAGGAGACTAGTAGCATCTCTTTCGTTGCGGCCAAGTGCTACGTCAGTCGAGCGACACAATCATCGTCATCTGTCCTGCTGGTGTGTTGGTGCCATATCATCCAACAACCATATCCCCAACCGCCGATCACACCATTCAGCCGCCGCCGTCATCCATGCCCCTACTTGCTGCCCCACTGCTGCTCTCCGTCTCGTCATTGTTGCCCTAACGTTTTCGTCTATCCTTGGCTGAAGCACGATCACCCATCACTCTCCACCGCTACCAAACTACCCTATTACTGCTCCCATATACCAAATGCCTGTTGATATTCAAATCCTTAATCGTATCTGCCCTTGGCTAATCGAATCCAGTTTTAAGCCTTCGGATTTTTCTATTTAATTTTTCTATCCGGATCTTACATTGACCCATTTAGCATATTCTCTCAAGTTATCAGTTTCATTCTCCACATATTACACATCTCCATATCACAAAATCCTCTCAAATCTGCCGATTCCTTTCCCACCCACCCATATCATGTGTGTATCCCTTTCCACAGTGCCGGGGGGGGGTCATATATCCATTTCTCCACACCAAACACTCACTTTTTTCGTATTTGGTGTGCGGGGGGATAGAGAGGAGAGGAAGAGATGAGAAGAGAGAGAGAGTGAGAGAATATGTATGAGAGAGAGTATGAGAAGAGATGATATATGTTCCAAGCTATTATCTTCATGGAGCTTCCCATTGTTTAGCACATCCGTTCTCTACTTCCAGGCAACAATGAAGGATCTTCATTCAAAGTCAACACCGAGCTATCCGCGTTCGTACCGCGTTATGTACGTCAACTGTTGATGGTGTACTTTAGATGCATTCACATGAGACAGAGGATGCTTCTCCAGATTTTCAGAAGCTCAGCAAGCCTGCCAATTTACTTCTGCAAGGTTGATTCATCCAGTTTATCTTCACCGAGCTGCTTCATCACGTCTTCTTCGAGCCACATCTGCTATTTCGACATCACATGTTGTTGATCTACTTGGGACTTTCCTTGATGGATGATATCTCCTTTCCTGTCAAGCCCCCAAGGTTCACGCTACAGAGTTATGGTACTTGCATCGTATCACCAACATATCGTCCGTTTGTGTTCGTGCCACGTTATGCACGTCTTCCCAGACAATTTGAAGATTCGGCTACTGCTACATCGACACCGTGTATCCGCGTTAAGTACGTATTCCAGTGAAGTTGTCGTCGTGGTATTGATGATCGTCTGCTCCAAGTGGCGAATTATTGCTGCAGTATTCAGGTTCGATTTCAGATGTTCTTCATTCCAGATGCACTCCAAAAGACATTCATCAGTGTTCGAGGATCTCCAGCCTACAGAATACAATTTCAAAGAAAAGAGGCATTGTCACCACATGGTTCAAGGGGAGTATTAATTAAGGGGGAGTATCAATTTTTGTTTAAGGAGTGATATTTATGTTTTATCAATCAATTTTTGTATGAGTGATATATATGTTTTATCTTTCATTTATCTTTTCTTTTATCGTTTTATCGAGTCTTGTAACCTCCAAGCTTTGGACATGTGTTTCACCCATGCTCCAGCTTGAGGGGGAGTGTTAGAGAGCCTATATTAGCCTATTTAGTTAATAGGTTAATTAGTTATTGGGCTTTTGTATTTCAGCCCGTTTAGATTACTTGCGTCCTAAGTCTTAGGGTGTCTCCCCTCTCCTATATAAAGGAGAGGGCGTCCAACCTTGTATTCATCCCATTGTGTTCAATCCAATCTTATTTTTCACAGTTTGATTAGGTCATGTTATACAAAATTGGGTTTGATGTTAGGTCAAATTATGTCAAAGTTAGGCAGATTAGGTCTAATTTGGGGAAAACAAGTCTGATTTGGCCATGCTCGGTTTTGTTTAGGTCAACATTGGGAAATTTGGGGAAGTTAGTTCTGATTGGGTCATAATATGCAAAAATAGGTTTGATTTAGGCCAAATCATGTCAAATTTGGTCACATCATGTCTGATTTAGGGAAAGCTAGTATCATTTGGGGGAAATAGTTCTAACTTGGCAAGAGTAGGTGTGATTTGGCCAAATATGATCTGATTTAGGTCAATAGGGAAAATTTAGGAGATTGGGTATGATTTGTTCATGTGATACAAAAATAGGTCTGATCTAGACCAAATTAGGACGAACTAGATCAAATTTGGATCTCCAATTAGGGCCAATTAATTTTAGTTTAGGTCATGTTAGGTGTGATTTAGCCTAATACAATGCAAGAATGTCATTATTTGATCTTCACATATATGAAATTATGAATGTAAAAATATATATATCAGCTTTATTTAAAAAAAAAAGGCAAAACGCCTGGGCGCCCTAGGCCCTCCCCCTATGAAACACCTATCGCCTAGCCACCTTGACAACTATGGACATTACCCGTTTATTTTGACGATACAATCCTATTTTGAAGCGATTCTACTGGAATTCAAACAACAATGAAATATGTCTGCAAACATTTTGTCGTCAAAGATATACGGAAACTGAGGTACTTCCCAGGATTAGTTGCTCGGACTTCATCTGGTGTCAGTCTCTCACACCTTAGATCGACTGTGCTAAATGTCAACACTCCTCTCTTTACAATGTTCACTGTACGGTGACTCATCACGTATCTTTCCCAACGAACAGATACTAAGAATTGCTGTGTGAAAACTTATATATCCAAGTTTCTAATGTGATATATCTTGACATTTGCTTCTGTTGGCTTGGTGTGCATATATCGTGATAATCCTCGACAATCTCATCATAATTCAGATTGTCATATCTTAAGTATCTAAAATGTTATCCTGGTAAAGGGCTACCGCAAGCATGGCCGTTTTGATATAATTTGTTATTCTGGTTTTCATAATGTCAGTAGTCAGACGAACCGAAAGTTGGACTTTAAGATTCTGCACCATAGTTCCCAGAAACTTTGTTACTTGGGAAAGTAAGAAGCATATGATAGCTGCCTCAGCCTAGTGCCGAGGCATAATATTTGGCAATGGCTCATACAGCCTGCCAAATGATGTGGATCAAGGCATTCCTTTGTGAACTTGGCCCATCACTGTCTACTCCTATGGCATAATGCTTCTGTCATCTTCATCACCAACAATCTCAGTCTTTCATGAGCGGATAAAACGTCTTAATGGTGATAGCCATTTGGTGCCAAAAGCTGTTTGAGCAGAAATATCTGGACTCCCTTCACCAGCTCCAAAGACCAAATCCCTGACTTATTTGCTAAATCTCTGGGGGGGGCAGAGGAGGAGGGAGTAGATGACTTTTTCTATTTTAGTGGACAAATTGGGATGGTCAACATGTATCCCACCTTGAGGGGGAGTGTTGAAGTACTTGCGTTATTGGGTCTGTGTCTTATATCTTTTGTGAAAGACAATGAGACTTGGAGAGCTTAGGGTTGCACACTGTGTGCACCCTTCTATTTATAGAGAAGTAACAATTACAGAAAGGTCCAGATATAATGGAAAATAACATAACATAAATAAAGCAACACATATTAACACTCCCCCTCAAGTTGGAGCATAGATGTCAATCATGCCCAACTTGTCCATCAAAGCGCTGAAATGCTTCTTAGGCAGCCGCAACAGTTTGGTGAAGATATCAGCAACCTGGTCTTCAGATCGAGTAAAAGGTGTGCAGATCTTGCCAGTAAGAGTAGATTCCCGAATAAAATGACAGTCGACCTCGATATGCTTGGTGCGCTCATGATAGACAGGATTGTTGGCAATAAAGATAGCAACTTTATTATCACAGTGCATGGGTATAGCAGAAGAAGACTCAACACTGAAGTCTTTAAGAAGAGAGCGTACCCAAAGCAACTCACAAGCAGTATGTGCCATAGCCCTATATTCAGCTTCAACACTAGATCTGGCAACCATATTTTGTTTCTTGGATCTCCATGTGACTAGATTGCCTCCAACATAGGTACAATAGCCAGAAGTGGATTTCCTGTCAATCCGACTCCCTGCATAATCAGAATCAGAATACCCTTCTAGAGAGCAGTACCCATTTTTCCTGTAATGAAGTCCCTTGCCAAGAGACTTTTTTAGATATCGCAGAATATGACATAGTGCATCCCAGTGGCACTGTCTGGGTTTATCTAGGTACCTGCTAAGAAGTCCCACAGAAGTAGATATGTCAGCTCTAGTCACAGTTAAGTATATCTGTTTACCAATCAATCTCCTGTACTTTTTATTATCAGCAAAAGATGGAGACGAATCTTCATCCCAATTGACATTGGGATCTAGAGGAGTGTCAGCAGGTCTAGCTCCAAGCATACCGGTTTCCTATAAAAGATCTAGAACATATTTCCTCTGAGACAACACTAGTGCATTAGAGGTTCTGGATACCTCTATGCCCAGAAAATACCGTAGTTTACCTAAGTCTTTAGTAGCAAAGGGCTTGCAGAGATGGGCTTTAGTATCCTGAACAACAATAGAGTCACTGCCAGAAAGAACAATATCATCCACATAGACAATAAGAATTACAATGCCAATAGAGGTCTTCTTGTAAAAACAGAATGATCCACTTGAGATCTCAAAAAACCAAAAGCAATCAGAATTTTGCTTAATTTATCAAACCAGGCACGAGGACTTTGTTTGAGCCCATAAATAGACTTCTTCAACCTGCAGACTTTGTGTGACTCCCCCTGAGCAACAAATCCAGGGGGTTGCTCCATATACACTTCCTCTTGCAGATCACCATACAGGAAAGCATTCTTAACATCTAATTGCAGCAGAGGCCAGTCCAAATTAATAGCAACAGATTGAAGAATTCTGACTGAATTAAGGCGGACAACAGGAGAAAAAGTTTCAAAGTAATCAATACCATAAGTCTGTGTATACCCTTTTGCAACCAAGCGTTCCTTCATCCGTTCTATAGTACCATCAGGTTGATATTTAACAACATATACCCATCTGCAACCTACAAGCTTACATTGAGGAGGTGGATCCACCAACTCCCAAGTTTGTCTGTCAGTAAGAACACACATCTCTTCTAGCATAGCAGAAGTCTAGGCTGTACTTTGCAAGGCATCATGAGTATTTTCCGGAATAATGACAACAGATAAAGAAGAGACAAAATTGCTAGCATGAATACTCAGATGTGTAGTAGATACATGGTTAGCAATGTTATGAGAAGTGCAGGAACGAGTTCCCTTTCTAAGAGCAATAGGTATATCCAGGTCAGAAATTACCTCAGGTGTGGCAGGACCTTCTTGAGGAGGAGATTGGTGTTGAGTGGGGGGTACTTGTTCAGGTGGAGGCCTGTTCCTGTGCTGATAAACAATAAGAGGTGGTGTCGTATTCTTAGGTGGCATTTGATCAGAATTCTCAGACACACATTCAGTAGTAATACGCAGAGGGGAAGCGATAATATCAGGCTCCAGACTATCTCCGCTAGATGAGTAGTATGGGGTATTCTCAAAGAAGACAACATCACTGCTGATAAACCATTTCTTTGCAGTAGGACTATAACATCTATATCCTTTTTGTGTACGAGAATACCCTAAGAAAATACATTTCTCAGCACGGGGAGATAATTTATCATGAGTAGGACCAAGCAATCTCACAAAACACGTACAACCAAAAATCCGAGGAGGTACAGTAAATAAGGGTGCATCAGGTTGTAGAATTTGGATAGGTACTTTATTTCCAATCACAGAGGAAGGCATCCGATTAATTAAGAAACAAACAGTCAATATTGCTTCAGGCCAGAACAATCTGGGTACATGATAGTGCATTATAATAGTTCTAGCAACTTCTAACAAATGTCTATTTTTCCTCTCAGCTACTCCATTTTGCCGTGGTGTATATGCACAAGCAGTTTGATGTAAAGTGCCAACAGAACGACAAAACATTGCAACATCTTTTAAGAGAAACTCAAGTGTATTATCAGTACGAAAAACTTTAACAGGCTGAGCATATTGTGTTTTCACCTCAACAAAAAAGAATTTAATAGTAGATAACACTTTAGACCTACTTTTCAACAGAAACAATTAAGTGGTCCGAGAGAAATCATCAATAAATAGTAAAAAGTATTTGTAGCCAGACAAATTAGGCACATTACAAGGACCCCATACATCAGCATGAACAAGATCAAAAAAGTTTTTGCTACTATTCTGAGGACGTTTAGGGTAAACAGCCCTAGTCTATTTCCCTAGCTGACATGATTCACACTGAAACTTATGAGTGCCAACACTAGAAATGACATGTCTTAGTTTTTCAGAAAGAAGGGTGTCCAAGACGGTAGTGCCATCGTAATGCAGAGACTGATGCAGATAATGTCGATAAAGTAGAAGCCAATGCAACCTTGTCCAGTCTTGGCAGATCATCCAGATAAAAGAGGCCATCAGATCCTTCATGCCCCCACCAATCTTCGTCCTCGTGCGAAGGTCCTGAAAAACACACGAACCAGGTATAAAGGTCAGGCTACATTGCAGGCTGCGTAAGATTTTGCTAACAGATAATAAATTCAGCGTAAAATGAGGCACATATAAAGTCGACTTCAGAAGAAACTTAGATACAATGTCTCCAACCCCAGAAACTGCAGACTTAGAACCATCAACAAGCATGACAAAAGAAGCAATAGCTGGTCTAGATAAATTTCTAAATAAAGCTTGATTTCCAGAAATGTGAGACGATGCGCCCGAATCGATAACCCATTTTGTATTACCAGCACTAGAAGATGGAGTACTGAGGAAGGCAGTATCACAACCCGAGTAGGTCGCAACATGGGCTCCACTTGTAGTGGCAGTAGAAGAGGAGCCAGTACGCTCACGTAGTAGGCGCTCCACCTCAGCACGAATGTAATCCGCAGTGGCAGTACCCGAGTCATCAGACAGAACAGGCTGGGTAGGTGTCTCTGAAGTAGCAGTAGTGTCACTGGCCGCATTGGCCCATGCAGGTTTACCATACTTTTCCCAACACTTGTCTTCAACATGATTAGACCGGCCACAGAAGTTGCAGAAGCGTTGGCCAGTCTGAGGACGAGCATCAGCAGTAGTAGATCTAGAGGGTGCTCCACGACCCGCAGAATTCCTCCCCCTACCAGTACCAAGAGGAGGACGAGCATCATATGAACGACCGCGTCCACGACCAGACATCGCAGCAAAAGCAGTCGAATCCCCAGTATCAGTAGGAGTCTCAGATGACGATGCAGGCAAGCGCTGTAGTCTCTGAAAGGCAGTCTGAAGAGTAGGCAGCGGATCACTGGCGAGAATCTGATCCACCACCTCGACATAGGAATCAGGTAAGCCACAGAGGAATTGGACTACTTGCAACTCCTGTCGCTATCGTTGCATAGTAGCCAGATCAGTAGACAAGGGATGGTAGGCTTCCAACTCCCCCCACAATCCCTTGAAAGCAGAGAAATAATTCGTCAGATCAGAACCAGAGAAACGCAGACGGCTTAGTTGCTTGTTGATATCAAACACCTTCTTTGGATTTTGACTGTGTGAATATGTGCTGGCAAGTTGATCCCACATTTGCTTTGCCGTCTACAGGTACAATAGTGTGACACTAATCTTGGTCTCACTACTATTCAGAATCCATATCATGACTGTGGAATCGTGCTTCACCCAATCATCATAGGCTTTCACATCCTTCGAATCGGCTATTGCAGGAGGCACGGGTGGTGGATCTCGCGTCAGGTGCGACATTTTTCCTTGTGATTTAACATATATCTGCATAGAGCACACCCAATGCTGGTAGTTTCGCCCATCCAGCTTCACAGTTGTCACCTGACGTCGCAGATCTTCATGAGTAGATGCCATCAGGAAGAAACAGATGCAGACGTAGAATTATAGGCAGGCAACAGCAGTCAGGCACAGGCAGTAGAAGTCAGCAGTCAGAGGCAGAAGTCCAACACATGGACTAGTAGTAGAAGGTAGAAGATCCACGCATGGATCGTAAGAAAAAACCCACGTAAGGGCAGCAGAGAAGAGAAACAACCTACGCCAACATGGAGGATCAGTCACTCCACCATGAGGCGCAGGCAGACAGAGAGGATGAAGCCCGTTACACCGTCAACGTGCCAGAACCGAAAAGTTACCGAGGCTGTCCGGAGATTTTGAAAAGAGAAACGGAACTAGATGGAGGGGACTGTGGTGGATTAGGCCACAAGGATGGAGGTTATTAGGGGATTCGAGGTGGATGGAGGGTTGTGGAGGGGTGGACGGCGTTACTGTAGCGACGCGCTACTGTAGCAGTACTGTAGCGGCGGAAAAAAGGAGATTTCGGAGTGTGGCGGCGGCTAGGGTTGGTGGAGAGAGAGAGGGATTAGGTTTAAGGTGGATCGGCCCGCTCTGATACCATGTGAAAGACAATGAGACTTGGAGAGCTTAGGGTTGCACAATGTGTGCACCCTTCTATTTATAGAAAAGTAACAATTACATAAAGGTCCAGATATAATGGAAAATAACATAAAATAAATAAAGCAACACATATATTAACATCTTTACTATCACAGCTTTGGTCCCACGTTATGTAATCAGGGAGCTAACCTGGCTGGACTCCTATTTATATGTATCCTCTGTTTACTTTTTGAACATGTTAACTACCAATCTAACAGCTTAATGTCAAATGTTGAGGTTGCTATTTCTTGACTTCTTATTCATGTCTTACTTGTTCATTAAGATGGCTATCCAGTCTTATTGCTTTTATAAACTTTTGTCACCTGTGATAGCGAGGTCTAGTTATGTTAGGCCATTACATTTATAATTTGCAACTGGATACGAGACTACTGATGGATTCAACTGTAGTTGTTACAATTCTCTTGATTTCCCAATGTTTTTGAAGTCTTCCTATTTGGAACCAATGACTTTGTATCCAAGAAACAGACTGCGTGGATTGATAAAATGCTTTTCTCTGTCTTATTGCTACTAACTGACAGCATATTTTTACCTTTTTACTGATATTATTATGGAATGCATATATGGACAACTTGTATGATAGGTCTTTAGCTATGATGGTATTCATTCTCCAGATTGTTTGGCTGTCACAGCTGCTGGAATAGCAGTGTAAGATCACTACTTTAATGTTTTATGAAAAAGCTCTTTAAGTTCTCAACTCCACCCGCTCTTTGCTTTGTTTGTCTTTAGGGCCTTGTCAGAAATTCCAAATACAAAGATGATTGCTGGAGTAAGAATCGGTTTAGTTGGGGACAAGTTTGTTGTTAACCCAACAACTAAGCAGATGGAGGAATCAGAACTGGATTTGCTTCTTGCTGGTACTGATGATGCCATTTTGATGATAGAGGTCCGTCATATATCTTTAAAGCTAGTGTTCCTTGCCTGGCATTTGGCATAACTATTCACTATAAAAAAATAAAATCAATATAGCAGATTCTGCCTTTTCCCGTGTTTTCTTGTTGAAATACACATGTACAATGCTTGATCCTAATATCTAGTTGTTTATATACCATCATGGGTTTGATTATATAATAAGGGACCATAATCTAATATTCAACAATTAATGTACTTGTACTAGAATACAATGAGTATAAGAATGAGTGTTTTTGGATGGGGTGGCAAATTTCTCCTCACTCCTGAATGCTATGTTAGTAGAAAGCAACATCAGAGTGACTCGATCTCAAGGTGGATCTGTGACTACTGATGAAGGACACTGGGACACAGTTTCTAACGAGATGGTTGCTGAACCCTGTTGTGAAACAAATCTCCTACCACTCTTATTTCAAATCCATTTTATAACATTTTTTAGTACGGGTTAAGTCTCATACACTTTTTTTGGTAAGTCTCGAATATCTCAGTTGATTTATACTTGATCTAGTGCGAAATTCTGTTCAGCTATCCATAAATGTTGTTCAGTTTTAGATATCTACTCTGTTTTTCTTTTTTCTTCAACGGAAGATTGTCCCGTGGTTTTACGTTTTCACTTACACTTTCAGGGGTACTGCAACTTTCTTACGGAGGAAAAGTTACTTCAGGCAGTAGAAGTAGGCCAGGTATATCAAAAATGTGTTACGATTGTGGAATGATTTACCTTTCTAATACATCAATTTCTATCGACTCCTTTACCTAGAGGCTTGTTGTTTAGCTTGTTTTGATAAGCCAAAAGTTTCCTACTGCACATGTTTCTTAAAGCTTCTACCACCAAGGAATCTCAGTAGATCTGTTGAGAGTGAATTGCATATCAATCTATAATTTTTCTATGTAGTGTATTTTGGAAAACCTGCTTACAGAATTTCCACTAATTTTCTATCTTTAATAAGTTCCTTATTTGAATCGGATATTTAACATCATTGGTGTTTTCACTTGTTCCTTTTTAAAAAAATTGTACCAGTGTGTTGTTGTTGCTATATATGTCGACAACGAATTCGTAACTTTAATTCTCAAGAAATTGAGCTTTGTTAATCACCTGAGTGCATCATACATCTATACGTTCTTGTATTGCTATTATTGAAAAGAATTTGGTTCGCATGCAGAAAGATCATGACCCCCCTCAAAATAAAATAAAATAAAGAAAAAGGGTTGGAACTGAGGCTTAGACAGTGAACAAAGATTTTTTACTAGCTTTGAATCCACTTAACATAATGTGAATAGTTAAAAGTAAACTCCATACCATCTACTTCCAAATAAATCAAGGACTTCTTTACAAAGATGAACATGCCATTAGTTAAATGTAAATTGCATACCACCTAATTGCTTACCAGTTGAGGATTTTTTCACAAAGATGAAATGCCATACTTTTATATATCATGATCTATCTTGTAAAACTTCCAACCTTTTTCAATGTAATCAACTTGTCACACTCTTTTTTAATACACCTTAATCACGTCTGCTTTTAGCTTATTGGGTCAATAATACCACAAGGGCATTTTTTAACGAATTGCTGATCTTGCCCCCTTTTTTTCTTTCTCTCTTGACCCCCACTCCACACATACACATGCGCATTGCCCACCACATATTCAGTGTACATCGCTACTGGTTATCTGCCCACCATCACTGCCTGCCTGCCACCATCACTGCATCTTCCATTAGTTAGATCTACAAATTACAGGTAGCTACAACTGTATTATATTATACAGAAATATATATCACTTCACAGAATAATTGTACTGCTAAAATTCTAGTATATATTTTTTGTTATGGAAAGCATTTGCGTAAAATATGGAAGACTAATCAGGTGGATTTCATTTGTCACTAGGAATTTTCTCTTTCTTCTGTTAATTTTTCATACTTCTTCCCGGTGTCCCATACGTGTTGCTAAATTTCATTATTGAACCAATAGTATGGATAACACAGTTTGTTATGTAAAAACATGACACGAGTGCACATTATATTATCAACATATGTAGCCTTTCCAGGAGCAGCATGATATGAAATATTTTAATGAAACTACATAATTTATTTTCAGGCTGCCGTACGCTCAATTTGCCATGAGGTTGAATCTTTGGTAAAGAAGTGCGGAAAACCTAAAATGACAGAAGCAATAAAGCTGCCTCCTGCTGAATTGTATAAGCTTGTCGAAGTATGCACCATTTCACTCTCTTTTGCAGTTCTATTTGGCCATTTCATTGTATATATAGCAACCCTCATGAGTTGACATTATTGGCTAACAGTATTACAATAGGATAATTGTGGAGGGAAATGAAAATGTGACTTGTTATTGCAAAGCATATTCTAATGATCTATAATTATTTCACAGCTACAATTCATTAGTATATAATTTTTTGACATACTTTTCAGCAAGTCATTGCTTTACTTTCACAGCATCTTGAAAAGCCCACACTTCTTTTTCATATCTAGCCCCTGGTTTGAGACTCTAGTTGATGTTGTTGCATGATTAAACTAAACAAAGAACTTGGGCAAGTGTTCATTAGTTTTTTTTGGAGAAAAAAAGGCCACGTGTATATATTTTTTATTATATAATTGATAAGTTTATAATGACCTTGCTCCTTTCTGCCGAGTGAAAAATGATGAGCTCTAAACAGAGCAATGATCTCCTAGGGGATGCATCTCCGCACGTTCCCTATTTATAGATGTGAATGGTCTGTGTTGCAACATGGAATTTAGACTTTTAAGTTTTGAGTCATGGTCAACTTTCTAATAAGAAATCACATCTATGAATATGAATCTATTTCCAAATCCATAAAATAATCCACGCCAACTACAATATATGCATAACCTTATCCGTGTTGGATCCATCTTGGCACACTTGTTAAGTCGTGCACATAGGTGGCAAGGCATCCTAGGGGAGCTATGCGCCTTGCCTAATATGTCGCCTTGGGTTATTTTGTGGGTTCTAGGCCATATCAATTGGGTTTGACGTTTTTTTTGTTTTGTTGTGCACCTTCTGTTCACAAAATGTAGGCCCTATACTGTGGAGAACAATATATGGTATTAAATCTCAAATTTATATTGATTCTTAATCTCTTACATTGTTTTTGAATTATTCTCATGTCTTTTTTGGAATCATTTGAATTACAGTTTACTATAAAATATAAATGTAGATTTGTTATGTTTATACCATTACACACAGGGATTAATCGTACACATGTACATACATACATATAGAACTATGAGATATATAGATGCGAGGGATGCATTTTTGGGAAAGACCTAAATTATATGTATACACATAGGTAAAATATGCTGAAAGCTATTTTAAAAAGTTGCCTAGGAGCTTCTGCCAAAGGCGTCAAGGCACCCACCCTTGGAAACTTAAAAAGTTACATCATGGGCTGGATCCTTCTCCTATTCTTAACAAGTAATGCCCATAGTTTAGTCCCAATAACTATGCAAGTGTACACCGATACACAAAGCGTCTGCTTTGTCCCTTAAGATCCCACTTAAGCGGTTGTGGCTCATATACATGAGGAATCTTAAATGAAGCTGTTGGTGAAGCGTTTGTCACTAACAAGCCCTTTTCTCTCCCTTTTTTCTGCTTTACCCTGCTTTGTATCACCCGCTTAGGACTGTTTAGATTAAATAACGTCAGTGTTGTCCAACAACAAATATAAAAATAAAAAAAATCGATTATCCGATGCCTTCTATAGTTTTTTTATTTTAGGTTATAATGATACAAGAAGCAAGCCACAATATTCTGTTCTTGTCTTACCCATACGAAACTTGTATACTGGTGTTGTACGTGTTTCTATCACTCACCACTTGCTATATACATATTACTTCATAGATGATTTATAATATCCTATATGACCTATATTGATTTTATTACCTAAAAGTTCTATGTTTTTTTTTAAAGCGCACAGTTGTCGAGGAGGAGTGGTTCAGGTGGTTCGGCACGGTGTCCCCTCATGAAGGAACCCGGGTTCGAAACCCAGCGGCCGCCTCCGAAATGATATCCATCGTGCAGGCCGGCCAAATGTGCGCTTTAACCGGTTCCCGGGTGTGCGAGGCGCTCGGGGCCCGAGAGTTTTACGCTGTCTAGGGGGGTCACAAAAGTGGCGTTTCTACGGGGGCGGTTCTCTCCATAAAAAAAATAAAAATAAAATAAAAAATAAAAGTTCTATGTTAGTATAGTGGAAGTACTATGTAACTATATGACAAAGAGTACTATTTTGTAAAAGTACCTTGTAAAATATATACAACACAGCATGCATGTAGTACTATATCATATTTGGATTATTATAATGTAACATATAAAATGCATGTGTCCTAGAATTGTCAATTGACTGCGATAAAATGCGGTTCGATACCCTAATCCTATATAATTCTGATTTCATCAATAATTAACTACTGCCATTTTGTAATTAAAAGTGAGTCAGTGACATGATCTGATTTTACATTAAAAGTCCATGAAATTGTAATTAATACAAATATTTACATATTTAACATTAACTACCGTAATATGATTGTCAATCATATCAGTTGGTTATTGTGTATTTGACAGTAACTAAATTTCGGAACTGTACATTGTATCTGTTGTTTCACTACATAATTTGCTTTTTCAGATTACACCCTGCTTAATTAGCTGCTTCACGCTTAAGCACTAAGGGAAGGTTGGCTGCTCGCTTTCTGCTTTCCAAAACTTAGCAAGTACATAAATGTCATGTTGGCTAGAAGCATAGGAATTTGGTTGGTTTGCTTGTACTAGATATAGCTATAATCAGCAAGCTTTGCGTAAATGTCAGTTGTTTTTCAGCTTTATGCGAATCCACACTAGCTAACTTTACACAGGACTCCTTTGTCTGTTTATTAGAGTGGAGGTCTCTCAAGCCTCCACAATCATATATTCTCCATCCCTGATGATGAAATGAATATTTTAGCTAATTTATGTGCCTCCCTCTTACCATTCTAATAAGTATCCACATTCGATAAGAAATTCAAAAAGAGGAAATTCTAACTTGAATATCATCCATAATGTATCCAAGCGGGGCTTGGATGTTGTTGGAGTACGACTCCCACATTGCATTGCATTGTTGATGCAATCCGTGAAATGGGATTTGCATAGGAAGCAAGCCCAGATTCAAGACAACCCCGATTAGAGCTTATTGGGCTCAAGTTGGGCTTTTATTTAGTTCTTTATGCATTTAGGAAATTTGTGTTATATTTAATTCCGGATTCTTTGTTAGGATTTTAATTTCTTGCTTTATTTGCTTGCATTAGGATTTTATTTTTTTTATTTTGTTGACTTGCACGTCAAGTTGCAGAGTCTTATATAAGCCACTCTTGGGGCCTTTGTCCAGGCTGTTGATTATGAATTGGAATTTTATTTGCTTGTTGCAAATTTATCTCTCTTTCTTCTTCTCCGTGGCTTAGCTACATCAATTGCATTGCAGGTCTTCACATCTATTCTGTAAAAGAAAGCTTCCTCATTCCTACATGAAACCTGGCGTTTAGTAGTATAATCTTTGTGCACGCTAGCAGATACCACTTGAGATTTATATTTCCTAATATTTGTTTTTAAACGTTTTCATGAAGGTGTCGTCTTACATTGTTTGTAGTTTGAATTGAATGACGTAGTAGCTATTGAGTTTCTAAGCGGTTTGCTCTTCAACACCATTTTTTTCAAGTCATTCCTTTTCCTGTTATAAGTTTCCCACTCAAAGCTAAGTGAATCTCTAACTTTTTAACCCTCTATATGACCAATCACAAGGTCTGTTCAAGACACAATTTATTATATAAGCAACAAAAGTTCTTGAGATCGCTCTATTGGTACTTCTTTGTTGTCATCTATAACTACCTTTTAATTGTGGAACTGCAGTAAAAATTGTTTTCCAAAGTCTCAGCATGTTTCTTTTTTTGTTTGACTTGTATTATTATAAGTATTTGGTTAAATTCATTAGTGCATCTAAACCTGAAGTGCTTTTAAGAGCAAATAATTATTTGCTACCGTATTCACAATTATCCAGGACATATCTGGTGATGACTTAGTAAAGGCGTTACAAATAAAGAACAAAATTCCAAGAAGAAAGGCTCTTTTCACACTTGAGGAGAAAATCCTATCCATTCTTTCAGAAGAAGGATATGTGGCAAAGGATGATGGTTTAGCTCTCTCTGAAGGGCTACAAGAGACAGAAGATGAAGATGAGGATGAGGATGAGGTGGTGGTTGATGGTGAGGTTGATGAAGGTGATGTTCATATCACTCCAGTTTCAAAGAAACATGCCCCAAAGGTTAGTGTGTTGTTCTTTCCTCTATAACCCATTGTACATGAAGAATGCCTTGAATGTAATTTAAAAAAGAAAAACATGTAATTTATATATTATAATCTAGGACATGAACATCATATATATTGATAAATGACCTCTTAATTTAATGATGTGAAATTTTATTCTATTCCTTAGATTTGAGATCATAGCGTTAAAGTATGCAGATGAGCATAGCAGGGAAATATATTTTCTATGCACACATGTTGGAGAGTTTAGACATGCTTGTGGTCCCATCTACATCAAACATTTCCGATATCATATAATTCTTCTATTCCTTAGTTGCATTAGGCTAGTATCTCATTAACTTGCTTGACTTGCATTGTCATATAGTCAGTAATTAATGTAGGGAAGAATCTTGTATGATAAGTTATGTAGCTCATTCCAGTTGGGGTAGTAACCCATTTTGGGGACATTTGATTTGCTGCATTCAATAGGATTTTAATAAATGCAGCAGTCGGATGATCCCGGTAAAAGGATTTTCCTGTTTTAAGCATCTTTGTAATTTAAAACATTATGTTTGGGTGTCTACCGGCTGTGAGCAAAGTTTCCCGGACGGAAACTTTTTTTTGTGCACGGCTGTAGTTGATCGCACGGAACGCCTGCTGGATTCCGGCGCCCGGTGGTTTTGAAAAGGAGAATCGCATCCCGCATTTACTGCCTGTCCAAAAGTCCCGTATTTTTTCGATTTCTTCATTCCTTCAAACCAAACCTAATATTCCCGCTGCTGGAGTGCATACAATCCAATCCGGCCAGATTCCGCTAAACAAACACGCCCTTTGTGAGGCAGACATGAGGATTTTCCTTGTAGAATGGTGACTTTGGCTCTCGCCCAAAGTGATATTAAATGGGGCCTAGCCTATTTGCTATATTGTTTTAGCAATAACATTCAATATGACATGTAATTCACTAGGAAGATGAGAAGTTCATTGCTGATGCATCAAAGAAAATGTTGTAGTAGGACTAATTGTTATTGTAGAAAGGGAGAACACACAATTTCACGTTGAAAAATCCTCCAGAGAGGAGGTAAAAACCATAGAAAAGCCCTAGCCGTCACAACGGCGTACGGTTGTTACTCTTCCTTGATATCACAAAGAATGGGACTTGTTACATTATAGAGTAAAAAGGCTATATGGATCCTAGCCCAAGATCCATTTAGCAACAGTAAACATAAAAACATGAGTTAACACTCCCACTCAAGTTGGGCATACAGATCAAACATGCACTAAAAAAATCAGACTTGGTGACCCCTTTTGAAAAGATGTCTGCCACTTGCTCTCTTGTTTTAACACAGGGTAGACAATTTTCTTAAATCAATCTTCTTTCTAATAAAATGTCGATCAATCTCTGCATGCTTCATGTGCTTATGGAGAATGGGATAATTTGCTAGATTAATAGCTCATTTGTTATCACAGTATAACATTATTCATAGGATCCACACGACATATTCCCATGTCTTTTAAGCACTGTATTGGAAAACATTCTGAGCGCCCACTCGAGATCTTCAGCTGTTTAATTTGCCGTTACCAAGGTTTCAGACGAAAAGGAAATAGAAATTCAAAATAATGATATTATTATAGCGCCCGGTCAGCGGATCTACAAAAGACTGGCCGCTTAGCCGACTTTTTCCTATTTTTTCCTGCTTTTTGTCCTTTTTAAAAAAAATACTGCTGTACAGCTATAACATGAAGTAAATTACATGGTCCAAGTAGTACTCACTATAATATATTAAACTTATATACATTAAATATTCTATGATAAGCCGTAGTTCTAATTTAGAATGCATATTTTGTATGTAAGTCTTCATAATAGGGTACTGCTGTAATGTGTACAAGTAAATTACATGTAATGTAACTAGTATCTACTTCAGAATGCATACTTTAATTAAATGTACTGCTGTAACGTATGACTAATTGATGATATGCACATATAACAATAAGTTAGTAAGGTATCTATGATAAGTCTATTGTTTACTGTTTAGCTATGTAAACACGTGATGCACATTTTTTGTTGTATCATGTATGGAGGGTGTTTTATCCATGTCAAGTCTATTGTTTATTATATTATATCTATAATCATTGTTTTGTAGTTGTCTTATAAACTAGTTGGGTGTTATATATATTTTTGGGTAGAGTGTTTTGATTTATATAAAAGTTCCAAACAGGATAGTCTTTCTATAGATATATGTCTAATTTTGTATAAAATATATAGGAAACTAAAACCCATTTTTTAAGAAATTGCCCACTTACCACTTAACCAGTTACAAGGTGTCCGCATGCTTACCGCTTAACGTTTTTTATAATATTGCTTTTAAGAGAACGTTCACCCACAAAGTTTGAGTGACCCCTTGAGCCGCAACTCTGTATTCTGCTTCAATGCTTGATCTAGCAACCCCATTTTGTTTCTTACTTCTCCATATAATAAGGTTTCCACCTAAAAAGGCATAGTAGCCTGAAGTTGATCTTCTGTCATCTTGGGATCCTGCACAACCAGCATCAGTGAAGCATTTAATCTTTAAGTCATTGTTTCTCGTGAATAAAAGTCCCTTTCCTGGATTTCCTTTCAGATATGCTAGAATGCGATAAGCAGCTTTAGATGCATGTTAATAGGCGCATGCATAAATTGGCTCACAATATTCACGTTATAACTTATAAGTAAATGTCTGGTCTAGTGAAAGTGAGGCATATTAGCTTCCCAACGAATCTTTGATTCCTGCTTTTACCTGCATCCGTAAGGTTCTTATCTTTCAAACTTAGCTTGTCATTTTCTCGATAGAAGTCCCTGTAGGTTTGCATCCCATTTGGCATGTCTCTTTGAGAATATACATAAACATTTTCTTTGACATATGTTCACTCTTTTTGCTGTTTTGCAATCTATATACCAAAAAAATACTTTAGTTCTTACAAATCTTTTATCTCAAATTCCTTGGCTAGTCTTGTCTTTAGGAATTTCATTGTCACTTCCTGTAATCATCATGTCATCTACAAATACGAGCATTAAAGTGGTGCTTTTTGAGGTATTTTGAACGAACTATGTATGGTCTCGATTACCTTGTTGGAACCCTAGCTATTTCATGAAGATTCTGAGTCCTTCAAACCAAGCCCTCGGAGATTTTTTAATCCATACAATGCTTTCTTTGAACTGCAACATTTTCCTTCTTGCTCATAGCTAGGTGGCAGTTGCATAAAGACTTGTTCATTCAGGTCACCATAAAGAAAAATATATTCTCAACATCAAGTTGATGCATTTTCCAGGTGAAATGAACAGAAATAGCAATAATGATTCTGACTAAATTCATCTCTAGCACAGGAGAAAAAGTTTCAAATCTAATCGATGCCATACATCTGAGGGAAACCTTTAGCATCCAACTTAGCCTTGCATCTAGCAACAGCCCATCGACATTGTGTTTCAATGTGTAAACCCACTTAGATCCAACTAGATGAGCTTCTTTCCGAATGTCTACAATATCCCATGACTGATTCTTCATTAGAACAGTCATTTCTTACTTCATAGCATGATCCCACTCTGGGTCTTTTAAGGCTTCATCACCCGTCCTGGGAACAGAGGAAATGTCAAGAGAAGACAAAAAATGTTTATAATTAGAACTTAACTGTGAATAGGTTACATATCTCTGGATAGGATGCTTGGTACATTCACTTGTTTCTTTCTGAAGTGCGATAGGTAGGTCTATCTCATCTATTCTAGACATGGTTCGGGAGGATGGGAATTGGAATTTGTATTCGCTGCAACACTCTTAACGACGACTGGATTTCTGATTATTCCTCTTTCCTACACTTGTCCAAACCCTTGTCCTTCATGAGGCTTTTCTATTCCCCCTTCTGTAGAATTAGGATAGCATATTGATTCCTCTATTGGACATGTAAATGATCACTCCCCATGTAGAAGAACAATACCCACAAAGAAAGGTACACACATGATGTTTGACATCTTTGGTATATAGTATTCTCCAGTTGACGTGGAGAAACATTTATATCCTTTCTTTTTCATAGAATATCCAATGAAAACGACTCCTATAGCCTGTGGCTCGAATGTTGACTCCCAAGTTGCAAGTTGTGGACGTAACAAGTGCAACCAAAAACTTTAAGTGGTTAATGAAAAACATTTTTTTTGCCACTTGCCAGAGAAAACTACAATTGGAATCCCCCCCTTCAATTTTGTGCTAGGCATCCTGTTGATAAATTAGGTAGCTGCCAAAATTGCATCACCAAAATTTTTGGGGAATATTTCTACGAATCAAGAGAGCTCTTGTGACCTAGGAACGAGGTATCTGATTTCGGTTCCGTTTCGACAGCATGGAAAATGAAATTTTTTGAAATTTCGACGAAAATTTCGATAGATGCAACCGTGCCCATTTCGGCGCCCAAATGAACAAATTAATTTATGAAATTTTACAGGCATAATCTCTACACTTAAATGCATCGTTTTATGCGATAAAATTTTATGTGAGGGTAGGTTGGGGGGTGGTCCTTCTTGTGGGAGGCAAGGGAACTGTTCTGTTTCTTGAGGATTTCAATGAGAAAATGTAGGAATAAAGTTATGAAATTTTGCAAGTATGAGCTATATACATGCATGCACTTATTTGTGTTATAATATCAAATATTGGATATGTAGAGCATCCCCACACATTTTACTTTGGTTGATAGTTTTTTGTTGATATTGACTCAATAGTCAATCATTTCATTGGTGTGGTTGACTTCCTAGCACCCTCATTGTCTAATAAGCCACCACTAGGATACATGTCGTCCACATTGTAGAAACTTAAAAAACATGCATTGCATAAGTATTTAATAATTTGAATAGAAAATATTAGGGAAATGCCATGCAATTATGATATACTATAAGTATATACTATGTATCAGTACTAAATGGTGAAATAACGCCAATCCCCCTTTGCTCCTCTTCAAAACACAACAATGACAAGAAGGATTGCAATTATCAAAATTTTCATCGAAATTTGGCGAAATTTATCAAAATCATCGAAATATGGCGAAATTCATCGAAATCGTCGAAATCGACACAGTCACACGTTTCGGTACCAGATCCCATCAAAATCGAAATTTTTTGGCGAAATTTCGCCGAAACCTCATTCCTTGCTTGTGACCTCCAAGAAGTGTATTTTTTTGCTCTGCCACACTATTTTGTTGTGGTGTATAGCTACAAGATGTCTGATGAATAATACCTTTCTTATGGAACATAAACATGAACCCTTTTCCAAACACTCCTTGGCATTATTAGATCTAAATGTCATTATGGATGTTCCGCATTGTTTCCACCATTGTTCAACTAATTGTGGAATCTCATAATGTTTTCTCATAAGATATTAAAATGTGCATTGTCAAACTGTGATAAATTTTGTTACTTGGGTTCTATTATTCAAATAGAAGGGGATGTCCAAGATGACGTTTGTCACAGGATGACTGCAGAATGGTTAAAATGGAATGCAACTAGAGTATTATGTGATCAGAAGATCCCTTTCAGACTACAAAACAAGTTTTATAGAACAACTATACAACGAACCATGCTCTTTGCGGGTGAATGTTGGGCGGTGAAGAAACAAGATATCAACAAGATGAACGTGGCTGAAACGCGTATGCTGAGATGGATGTGTGGGAAGGCAAGAATAGACCGCATAAAAACTGACTATATCAGGAATAAAGTGGGGGTGCAAGCATTGAGGACAAGTTTTTCCATGGCCGACTCAGATGGTATGGATATGTGCGATGCGGACCGAATAATGTGCCTATACGAAGCAGTGATATTGAGTCAATCACAATTAATAGAAGAAGATGAATGCCTAGATTAACATGGGAAGAGCTTATAAAGAGAGATTATGAATCTTTACATGTTGATCAGAATATGACCCTTGACAGAGATGGATGGAAATGAATGATCCATGTAGCCGACCCCAACATGGTTGGGACTGAGGCTTAGATGATGACGATGATGATGATGATGATTAAAATGTGCATCGAGAATAATTATCGATATAGGTTACAAAGTACTTCCAAACCCCGTCAGATACAATTGGTGCTGGAACCCATACATTAGAATGGACAAAGTCAAAAATAGATTCAAATTCATTTTAAAAATGCTCAGACATAGTACGACAATGCTTGGATAGCCTACAAACATCACACTTTTACTGACTCTTCAACTGCAGAAAATTATTTGGAAACAACTTTATCTATGATGAAAAACTCAGATTCCCCAAGTGACACCATAACTGAACCTCCCGTCTCTTGCTTTGAAGTGCTACCTGAAGTGCTAAGGTAACTCTAACTGGTACCTTGTAAAGGCCTTCAGACTCCAAACGAATCCCAATCTTCCTCCCCGAACCTAGGTCTTGTAGAACACATCGATCAGAGAAGAATTCAAAACTACAATGTCGAGCTTTAGTAATTTTACTAACAGATAGTTTACTCAAAGATAGGTCAGGAACATGCAAAGCATTATACAAAACTACATTTTTCCTGATATTGATGTTACCTTTCTCAGCAACAGCAGTATAGAACCATCTGCCATCACAAGTTTGTTGAGTCTGGACCCAAGTTTAGAGTTAGAAAACTACTTGGGATGAGATGTCATGTGGTTAGTAGCACCACTATCAATTACCCAATCACCGTTACAAGACATATCTCTTTTGCATGGGTGGAGAGAGCATGATTGATTGATGACTCAGAGTGGCTAGGCTTGGAGATCATAGTTTGAGAAAGAATTCCTTAAGAGTTGCTCCAACTCTCCTGTAAAGAAGCAATTTTCCTGTTGTTCTTGGTGAAATTCAGTAGCAGTTGCTGCAGTCCCTTGGCTTGTGCACGGACCACTTTTCCCCATATCCCTTCTTTTTTTGTGGTGAAGTTTCCAACAAAAATCCACGGCCTGTCCAAGTTTCTGACAATGAGTATTGAGGGGAACTCGTGTAGACCCAGAAGAAGCTTTGCCAAAAATGGCTGAGTTCTCATTAGAGTCACTGGAATCGGTCATCATGGCTCTACGAGTTTCCTTTGCTTCAATTTGAAAATACACCTCTTCCAAGCTAGGAATGGAAGCCGCATTCAGAATTTGATTTCAGAAATTTTCAAATTCTGCATTGAGACCATTCGAAAAGGTAAAGGTGGACACATTCCATTTGCGTTACCAGTACAACTTCTGATGAGCAGTGTACAGTTAAGTATCTTCGTTATAGTAATCCATATCCTCCCACTTGGTTTTAAGAGGCTGTAGAGGTCGGTCACACTCAGTTTTCTTTATTCAAGGGTACAAATCTCCTTGATAAGGTGGTATATCCGGATGTCCTTCTTCTGCCGAAACATGCTTTTCAGAACATCCTGCATTTCAGAAGTTGTTTTCTTTCGCATAATCAAGGGTTGTATGTCAAGAACCACACAATTCGCAATCTAAGGGTCTTGAGCATCGCCTGCCCAATATATCAGAGACTGATTTCGTCTTCAAAATATTTTTTTTCTAGCACTCTAAAAGTTACTTTCCATTCTGATTCATAAGATTTATGAAATTGCTATGTATGTATCAACTGAATTACTATGTCATGAGTAGAGATATCATTACTTAGAAATTATGCTGTAAGGATTACTTGTATCATGATCCTGCTATAGGGTCCATGAGAGACAGAAGCTGAGCCTTGTCAGGGCGTAATACTGATACGAAGGTTGCTCATTAAATTAGTTATTTAAGAACAGATCTTGAATTTATGATATAAACAATTGAATAGCTTACAATTGCAGAAACTAGTCTGTTTTTTTACAAATTATAACATTGCAACTCTTATGGTAAAGGACGGTAAAGAAGATCTAGCCTTTTGATGTGTTTACTTCAATTTTACCATTAAACGATGCCGTGACAACTGATGTTGCCATATTGCGGCATTTCCTTCTCAATGTCAATTCTTTGTATTAATAATCTGAATTCTTAAAAGTTAACTATTTATGTTTTACTACACAGTTGTATTCTGAAGTAGATGTGAAGCTAGTATTCAAGGAAGTTTCATCCAGATATCTGCGTAAACGCATTGTTGAGGTATACTTTCGCTTCTTTTTGTGCTATACTAAAACAACAGATCTCAAAATCTATTTCCGGCATTTCAGTACCTATGTTTTGTGCCTTACATTTTGGAAGTTAAATCTTACATTGTACACTTGTACTTTTGTTGTTATGGAGAGAACAAGTTTCTTTCTCTGACTGCAAAGTATGAAGGGAAGTCGAGTTTCACAGTCCCAACTAGAAACCAGCATGGGATGATGGGCAAAGTGGGTTTAGGTCCCTTTTTTGTATGGTTACAAAGAGGATCTAGGTCCTTATAGCCGGAGGCAGGACTTTTCGTGGAGTCAAGTGGTTCAGGAATTAGGGAGGCTAGTTGGACATCTCCAGTCACTGTGTTGTTTCCTAAAATTAAGGCACTAGAGATTGCTAATTATCACCTAGTGCTGATCTATGATAATGAATTATAAATTGATGATATTTCATTGGAGATGACTGAGGCTATAATTTGTAGCCTTCGACTCTGCCAACCATCTTTCATGGCAGGCCTTTTTTTATCTTCAGTAGTTTAGTATGGTACAATTTGCAATTTTGTTAGTACTTCCCTTTGTCTGTTTGTTTGTACACATATGAACAAGTGTCTACAAGTGTTTCCACTATGACAGTAATAATCCGATAATTGGCAACATTATCTTATAAGTTTCTGGTTGTTCTTTTAGCTGATTCCATATTACATATAATCTCAGGGAGGTAGACGAAGTGATGGGCGTACATCAAAGGAGGTACGTCCAATACATGGGCAATGTGGATTGCTTCCTAGAGCCCATGGAAGTGCACTTTTCACCCGTGGAGAAACCCAAGTATGCAGTTCTGCACAATCAAATTCTATATTTTTTTTAATTTTACATTGCACAGTAAGTTTGCTTCTTTACTTGATTCTTTTTTGGATGTTTGATATTGTAACTTCGCAAAAGTTTGCCTTGATTGTCCAAGGGATGTATGTGCTATAACGTTATATTATTTAATAATGCTTGAGCCTAGGCTAAAATCCTATCATATAGTCACTCTGTTTCATGTCCTGGAAGTATCCCTCATTGTAGGTATAGGATGCTAGGGCTACATAGAGATACTGTTAGATGGTAATTAGGAGTAAGTAGATGTTTTAGATTAGTGAAACTCTACTATATATAAGAGAGGGGGACAATTAGATACTTAGTACCTGTTTGGTGGGTTGTAATCGGATGACAAACTGTGAATTTGTAAATATTTTGTACAATGAAAAATTACAGTCTGCTGCCAGAGTGCACCCTACCATACTAGTCTGTACTCTGTAGACTCTACCCTAATTGGTCAACAGACTCGTGCCTATTTAACTAAACACAAAATAACTCTATAACACCCCCCCCCCCCCCCCCCCCCCCCAACCCCCACCCACCCACCCACAAACACTGGAGCAGGGGAAATTCCATATACAACTTGCCTCGATATGTGGGCGATTAAGCAAGCACTTTTTGTTAAAGCAGATGCTTAATTTTTCAAATATTCTAAACATTTTATACACATTTACACATACATAACATAATGATTTGTGAATGTTTTACGTAGTTAAACCTATGCATTCCTTTAAAATTAATACTAAGTCATCATCACCATCATCTAAGCCTCAGTCCCAACTATGTTGGGGTCGGCTACATGGATCCTTCCTTTCCATTCAGTTCTATCATGGGCCATATTCTGGTTGAGATGTAGAGATTCAAAATCTCTCTTTATAAGCTCATCTCATGTTAATTTAGGTCTTCCTCTTCTTCTATTTATTGTGCCTGACTCAATAGAATTGCTTCGTATAGGCGCATTAGTCGGTCTGCGTTGCACATGTCCATACCATCTGAGTCGGCCCTCACGCAACTTGTAACAACAATAAAGAGTTAATAAATTCAGCCATCTACATGATTAATGTCGGACTGTTAGTATAAAATAGCTAACTAGCTATTTTGAATCAGTAGCTAAGACTATATTAATTCAGTAGCTAACTATACATATTACATTTATATTTGCTTAATATAAGTATATACTCATATAAGTACAAATCACAATACTGACATTAGTATTACTGAGCATAAAATGTCTAACAAGCTATGTAAAATCAGTAGCTAAGACTATTAAATAAGTAGCCAACAATACATTTATATTCATATTTAATATAAGCATATATATGTATGTATGTATTCAGATAGTACCAAATCACATTACCTATGTTAATGTTACTATCTTACTTGGTATAAAATAGCTAACACCACATATAACGTAGAAGATATGTATATAACATAGAAGATATAATTAATACAGTGTGTGCTAACACTAGACAGTAGAAGATATGCATTTAACATACTGAAATCAATAAACATATTGATAATATTACGTCATCAGTAAGAAAAATCAAGATGTTGTATAAAAGAACTTGTACATCACAACATTTTTTTTTGGGCACGACTTAAGCGCCCCATCAAAAAGCGGCTAAAAGTGGCCGCTCAGACGGGATAAAGCGGGAAAAAAGTGGTCACTCAGACGGGAAAAAGTAGGAAAAAAGCGGCCGCTTAAACCAATGTAAAAAAAGAAAACAATGGGGGAAACCCACGACACACTCCTCGCAGACTTGGAAACAACCAAGTAGCACGGAAAAAATCATCAATGAACAGAATAAAATATTTATTTCCTGGCAGACTTGGAACATTACATAGACCCCATACATCAGCATGAACTAAATCAAAAAGAGCTTTACTACCAATCTGAGTCCTTCTATGAAAGATAGTTCTAGATTGTTTGCCTAACTGACATGACTCGTACCGTCGTACGGGAAACTGTGCGTTCCTACACTAGAAATAACATGCTTTATTTTTATTAGCAGACGATGCCCAAGTCTATAGTGCCACTGTAATGCAGAAACAGAAGAAGATAAAGCTAAAGCTACAACTGTAGTGTCAATCTTTTTCAAATCATCCAGATGGTAGAGTCCATCAGGTTCTTCATGCCCCCACCAATCTTCATCCTCGTGCGAAGGTCCTGAAAAACACAAGTACCCGGGATAAAGGTCAAACTGCAGTTCAAGCTACACACAATTTTGCTGACAGATAACAAATTCAAAGGAAAATTTGGCACAAATAGAGCAGATCTCAGAAGAAAGCAAGTATAAATATCACCAATGCCAGACACAACAGATTTGGATCCATCAACAAGCATAACAACATATTTAGAGGAGGGTTTATATAATTTATAGAAAAGAGATCTATTGCCAGAGATATGGGAAGAAGTCCCAGAGTCGATCACCCATTTTGTATTACCAGTACTAGAAGATGGGGTAGTTAGAAAAGCAGAATCACAACCAGTGAATGTAGCAACATGTGCTCCAGATTCAACAACAGTAGAGGAGGAAGCGCCGGTTCTCTCTAGCAGTAGTCGTTCCACTTTCGAGCGAATGAACTCAGCAGTGGAGGAGCTCAAAGTATTAGAGCACGAGTCTGAGAAGCACCCTTAGACACAACATTGGCTCACACGGGTGTGCCATGTTTCTTCCAGCACATGTCCTCAGTGTGGTTGGAGTGACCACAAAAGTCACAGTACCGCTGAGCAGCGGTACTCCCAGATGATGGCAACTTATGTAAGTTCTAGAGGAACAACTTGTAAACAATGTTTTTGAATTAATGGAGATTATTTGCTATTGATTATTATTTGTTTAAAATCTAGCTCCTTGGGAAAATTTAGAAGATGAACCACAACCAAGGGAGCCACATCCTCAACCAGATTCGGGAGGACGGTTGTCCTGAAACCGACCTCGACCACGTCTACGGCCTCGGCCAACCATGACAACAAGAGCAGTAGTGTCACCAGTGTCGGAAGTCGGGGCAGATGAAGAAGTTGGCAGGCGTTGAAGACGCTAAAACACACTCTCCAACGTCGACAGTGGATCACTGGCAAGAATCTGATCAACTACTCCAGCGTACGACTCAGGAAGTCCACATAAGAACTGAACAACCTGAAGTTCCTGTCGTTGTCATTGCATGGTGGCTAAGTCGGTGGACAGAGGATGGAGGTTCTCAAGTTCAACCCAAATTCCTTTGAAAGAAGAAAAATAATCATTAATATCTGGCCCAGAGAAATGTAGATGGGCCAGTTGTTTGTTCAAGTCAAACACCTTCTTTGGATTCTTGTTGTGAGAATAGGTATTGGCCAGTTGATCCCACATCTCCTTGACAGTCGGGAGACGAAGAAAAGTAACATTGATGCGAGTTTTACTACTGTTGAGGATCCAAGTCATCATAGTAGAGTCATCTTTGACCCAATCATCGTAGGCCTTTATATCCTTGTACTCGACAGTATTAGGCGGAGCAGGAGGCGCATCATGAGTCAGATGGGAATGCTTGCCTAGGGATTTTGCATAAATCTCCATAGAGCAGACCCAATGTTGAGAGTTTCGCCCATCCAATTTGACAGTAGTTACTTGTCGACGAAAATCGTCATGGGAGGAAGCCATGACAGAAGCCGGGCCCAATATAGCAAATAGCAGCAACACCAGAGAACCGCCTAGATCCTCCTTCTAGGCAACAACAGATACAAAGTAGTCTGGATGAACCAATTACATGAAGGCTACGCTAGGCGCAACAGAGAACTCGACGGTTCAATACCCGACGTGGGCAGGCAGAGAAGCGAGCAGAGTGAAGGCTGCCCAACGGCGGTGGGTGACAGCGAGTGGCTTGCTGGCTGGCTGCGACGACGACAGCGGGGTGCTACGCCTGCGACAGTAGCAGGAGCAGGCGACGGCGCCGACGCCGACTAGCAGCGGCGGCGGCCAGAACCACGGCCAACGCAGAGGAGAGGGAGGGGGTGGTGGCGGCGCGGAGAGGAGAAGGAGAGGGGAGGGGCGGGCGGCGCCAGCAACGCATGGACAAGTTACATAACCTGCTCTGGTCCCATCTTACGAGGGTTTTGGAGAATCGTTGAGGACACAATGTATGTCCCCTCATATATTTATATAAAAGGTTAAGAGAACAATTACATGTAGGTCCACGTAAAGTAAAGAAATAACAAGAAAAATATAAAGGACAAATAAAGGCTAATATTTAACACTCTGCTTGTCTATGACCATGCTTTATACACATTGACTTTCCACAGCCTGTTCACATTTTAATGTGCGTGGACTCTCCACAGCTTTGTGCGTGTTTATTTTGCACCCTTTGTCCGTGCTTAATGTGCATCAACCGCTGCTTGTCCGTGCTTCGTTGTGCATATTGGCGACTCTACATGTGTACCAGCAGTCTCTTGTGTATCCGTGCTTTTCTATGCATATTGACGGCTTTCTCTGTGGACCAACACTCTATGTAATTTACTATCTGTCCCCCAATACCCTCTGGGCTACTTAACGACATTTGCTGTCTGATGGTGTAACCAACCCAGACTTGCTTGGATATACTTTTGCTGCAGTTGCTACTCCCGCTTGACCCATCCTTGCCTGTTACCCGCCTAATTGCTATGTGATATGCTCCTGCTCTCCTACTGCTGGCCTATTATGCTGACCGCCTGCCGTTGCCCTTCATTTGATGTATATCTGCAACCTGCCCCCTTATTGGCTGCTCAAAGATTAATTGCAGACCAATTGATTAATGATGCTGATATTATCTGCTTGAGGGGGAGTGCTAGTGCTTGAGTTTTTGTATTGTGACATCAGGGGGAGAGGTTTTCTTGTATGGGTTGTGCTATCTGTGCCGTTTGTAATTTTTTCTATGGATTGAGTATGTATGTACACAAGCTGGGCTTGGGTTTCCACCCATGATCTAGCTTGGGGGGAAAGTATTAGAGACCATGCTATAGTGGTACTTACGGTCCCATAATTGACTGTATAGGTCAGGATGCATTGTAATTTCAATTATGTGTTATCTTTAGGGGGAAGTAGTTAGAGACTATTTTTTGCGTCTGTCTATCTGGTCATGTCTTATTGGGCCAAAGTATGTGCTGTCCCATTAGGGTATAGTGTAGACTATATGCTTCCCATACACTGCTATATAGGGACGTGGTCCTGTATAACGTATCTAAGTCTTATTGCCCTATATTAGGCGTCTCAACTTAAACATCTAATAAGGATGTGCTTTCTATTTTAAACTTTAAATGCTGTTCTTTGAGGCATATCCTCTTTGGTAAATAGTGGTTGCAAGTTGTCTATCGAAATTTAGTCGTTTTGTCTTTAAGACTTCACTGAATTTCACTTTAGACTTTTTATTTCGTTAAATTTCTTTATCAATCACCACCCATTGTAATTTTATTTATACTGTGATGTGGTTAACAACTTCTTTTGCTAACAAGATAGAAGTATCCGTATCTTGGCATTTAGGTAGAAGGTAACAGTCCAAGTCATAAAGTTAACCAATTTCAGGAGAGGAAAGAAGAGGACAAACTTGGCTAAACATTCCTAAACCTAGAGGAATACTAATTAATGTTTCACAAGTGAAGCATGACCATGAATAGCATCAATGCTTATCAATGTTAGATATATTAGTTGAACAGCTTCAAGATGTTTTAATAAGCTGATGTGAGGTTCAGTTGGAAAATAGTAGGGTTGCTTCCTGAGCCCCCATATAGGAACAAAGGTGTTCCATTTTAGGTCATTTTGGGCTGGTATCTTTTCCTTTAATTTCATTAGTTTGAGCAATTCTAATAGTCATAGATACCTTTACTATAAGTGCATATTAGGGGGTTCCATATATGCTCTATCTGAAAAGGTACACACCCTTTTAATTCAAAATAGCCTGAATTATCTGAAGGTTTCCATAGTTATAGATAGTGTCTTCTTGCCAATTAAGTTTATCGGATTGTTTTTATGTGTATAGTTTTTATGCAGTCTCTTGCTGTTGTCACCCTTGGGGATAAGCAAATGGCACAAAGAATTGATAACCTTGTGGATACCGATGAATTGAAAAGATTTTACCTTCAGGTATGAGGATTTGGATTTACAGCATTGTTATATATATTTTATTTACAAACATTGCTCTATTCAGTCTTCACTGCTTACCTCTTGAGTTGATATCTCCATGGTAAATGCTATAAATAGATCCAAAACCCAGTTATACCTCGACGTCTCACTCCACTTTGTAGAACCATCTTGGATAAGCTCTAGATGTTTTTATAGTCTTACAAATAAACTAAACTGTTGATAGTTAAGAAGGTCTATGTTCAATTCAACAAGATGTTGATCTACAGTTCTACCGGGGGGATTAAGAGAGGCATTCTTTCCCCCTCTCCCATGCCCGTGACGGAGGCCAAACATCTGGGAGGGTGGTAAATCAAGGCGGCAACTGGGATTCAAACCCGGGTCCTTTATTAGGGGACACCGTGCTTGACCACTTGAGCCACTCCAGCCATAAAATAATTTTCAACAGTTAAATTATTTCGAAATGAAAGTAGGTACAAAGGACATCTGCCTTTTCTCATATCCTCAAGAAGGAAAGGAAGACTTGCTAAAATAGGAAATTCTGATTTAAATAATGAACAGTAAACAATGCAATTTGTATCAATAATCGTGGTTGTGAAGAAGTGTAAACGATGATGTTGCTGTGTTGTATTGATATGTACACCCCTGTCCTATATAGGAGAGGCTATTACAAGGAAGCACAAAGGAAGCAGACTAACCCTAATGGGCCATGGGCAATAGGCCCGTGTAGACATTAGACTAATTAACCTATTAACTAAATAGGCTAATATTCTAACACCCCCCCCCCTCAAGCTGGAGCATGGTGAACGCATGCCCAAGCTTGGAGTTACATGACTCGATTGCACGAAAAGAAATAAACGATAAATGAAAGATAGATATGTCACTCCCCATACAAAAATAGTTACTTCCCCTTAAACAAGACTTCATAACTAAAAAGATATGATGAAACCTCTTTGAGATGTGATCTTCAGGTTGGAGAAGCTCGAGCTTTGAAGAAGGCCTTTCTCTTGAAGTACATCTGGAATGAAGAACATCTGAAGCAGGCATAAATACCACGACCACACCATCTTCACTGGAGAGGAATGTGGAGTGGAATAAGCGCACTCAACACATCCCACGTACATAACACGACACGAATGTGGAGCAATGTCGATGTAGCAATAGAGGTGTCTGTGAATCGTCTGAGAAGTGAAGCCAACTGGAATTAGCGCAAAAGACCACCAACATCCATAACGTGGCACGAACACGTTGGGCGAGGTGCTGAGGTGTCGTCTCAACACGTAGAAGTAGCAGATGCAACTCGGAGAAGACGTGATGAAGTAGCTCGATGAAGATCACTTTGGATAAATTCTTGCAGACATAAAATTTGCACAAACTTGAAGATGGTGAGCTTCGTAGATGAAGAAGCAACCGTTTGGAACACCATCAATGCAGCATGGATGATCAATTGGAACATCATCAACACCAAAGGGACTAGAGGACGGAATTAACACAACTCTTATCTTGACGTACATAATGCGGTACGAACACGAAAGTGTTGGTGTCAATGTTGCAACTGTGAGATCCTTCAATGCTGTCTGAAAAGTAATGTGATGCTAAGTGGGAATGACGCACCACAAAGACATCAGGAAACCAGACGCGCTAAACAATACAAAGCTCCATCAAGATAGTGTGGAATATCATCTCATCTCATCTCATGTCTGTCTCCTCATATCCTCTCCTCATATTCGCTCATGTTCTCCTCACCCTCCTCTCTATCTCTCTCTCTCTCCTCTATTCCCCCCGCACACCAAATACGATGAGAGTGAGTAGATGGTGTGGAAAAAGGGAAATATGACCATCCGCATGTGAAAAGACCCACACATGATGGATGGGAAGGTGGGAAGGGAAAAGGTCAAATGAGAGGTGTAGTATGGAGAGAAGAACAAAAAGAAGACTACCAGAATGAAAACATCGGTTGGAGGAGATACACTATCAGAATTTTACTCGGTAGGGGAAGAGGTGGCACTGCCGGAATGGTTTCTCGGTATGAAAACCGATAATCAGAATCAATATGCAAAAACAACCCGATTAAGATCCAGATAGAGATATTAAATGGATCTTTTCTTGACCCAAAAAGGACATTTGTCTAGCCCTTAGGCTGACAAATGTGGGTCAAAAAATAATAATAGGATCTGATTATCATCAAGTATTGGATGAGAGATAGACCTTTGGAGGACGTCAAACTGGAATTGGAACTGTGAAAACAACTTCTGACACGACATATTTGGATCTGGACACGTCGTGTACTTGTTGGGGGTGAGAGGCAGGCTCCTGATGACACGCCGCGTGCGACTGCTAACATGCCGTGTAACTCCTTCGCTCAAAATTGACCGACTCCTTGCAACACGACGTGTGGAAATGCTACACGCCGTGTGGGATGTCGAAGGCGTGAATTGGATCTCCGTCGACACACCACGTTCCAAATGGACACATCGTGTCTGATGTCGGAGGCGTAACTCTGCTGTCCGCCGACACGCCGTGTTCGAGGAAGACATGCCGTGTTTGTTGCCGTCAGGAAGAGTTCTGAAATGCAACACGCGTGTCCCTTGCATTCCGGACGAAACTCCACGCCGTGAGGATGATTTCTGGAGTGGGACGCGTCGTGTTGTTTGGACAACACGACGTGTAGGCGGCGGATGATGTACAATCTTGATGGGAATTCGCTCCATCAAGGAGACAAACACCCTGGAAATTAGCACCATGGGTCGACAGGAATTAGCTCCGTTTGTTATACTCCTTTGATCACGAACAATGATGACTTCTTGCTTGACCACGACCGGATCTGGACAGGAATTGGCGCCGTCTAGGATCCCGAGAGGTGGTGCAAAGGCGGATGATGGATGGATGGATGCTTTGATGGCTGGCTTGACGCCTCGATGCGAGGCAGTGAAGATGATGATGACGGTTGTTGGAGATGAAGGCTAATCTGCTTGGCGTGGCTTGTTCAATAGCGGCGGCTAGGGTTGTCTCCTCAGGGGTATTGCTCTAATAGCATGTGAAGAAGTGTAAACGATGTTGTTGTTGTATTGTATTGATATGTACACCCCTGTCCTATATATGGGATAGGAGTCTATTACAAGGAAGCACAAAGGAAGCAGACTAACCCTAATGGGCCATGGCAACATGCCCATGTAGACAATAGACTAATTAACCTATTAACTAAATAGGCTAATATTCTAACAGTGGTTTCATTAATGTTAAAATGGCTAAAAAATAGTTGGCACCTCTTGTGCTTAATTTTTTATTTACATGTATCCCACAACACCATATACTTATTCAGATTTCATTTAGCTTGTTTCTTTGTCTGACAGTCGACAATCTATTGTTTGAACACTACTTAAATAGCCTGAATGCATGATTCACACAGAAAGAAGAGGTCTTATTGCGTGTTATTGAGAAAAGAGCAACAAGTGATATAGTGGTTTAGAAGCGTGCAACCCTAAATTACATAGCATGGGACTAAGGAAATTTGTGGCAAAGAGGTGTAGAAGAGTTAAAAGATAGCTAAAAAGATTGATCTCTCAATACCCTCCCCTTCAAAGTTCTAGCATTGATATCTACTATTCCCATCTTGCTGCAAGACTTAGTCAAGCTGTTTGTCGCCAGGTTATGTGTTTGAGGATATCAATCTTTACTGTGAAGCTGGCATCTTTCAGGAAATGGCAGTTCACCTCTATATGCTTGGTGCACTCATGAAAAAAACTGGCATTCTGTCATCGAAGGTGGCTGTATGGTTGTCAGAATCATGGAACAGGACACCGACTTCCACAGGCGTCGAAGTGGAAGTTTGAGGAAACATCAAGGAAACTTCAAGGTTTTACAATTTAACTTTGATGCATCTTCGACGAAATTAAGCTAACATAGTGATTTCATGATGAAATTGATATATTTCTTCAAATCTAAAGCCTAAAAACAAAATATATGTTTATATATAGGCATACATACAAGTTTAAATATGTAGAAAAACACAGTCACATACAAATGTAGAAGACGTCGTCTTCGTGTCAACTTTGACAGGAAGTTTACCAGGTTTCGACGTTGACATTGAACATCGACGTGTGTAGACATGTAACATCGAGGATTAATCGCCAGATTTCGAGGGTGTCTAGTACCATGGTCAGAATATGTAGAATTGTGATGTCCAAATATTGCAATAAGGGTTTTGGCCCAGCCATAGCTCGACATTTTGCCAATTTGCTGTGCCGCATCTGGAAACAGCATTTTTTCTTCTTTGCCAAGTATTAAGGGGTGATATCAAAGAATATCTCGGAGCAGAACAAGATCCTGCATAAGCAATATCAGAATGTCCAAGAAGGTCAAAATGTCCATTTCTTCTATATAATATCCGAGATTTCTCAAGTACCTTAGAACATGACAAACTGCCTCCTATTAGCACACTGCTTAGAGCAGTCCATGAGCTGGTTGAGGACTCCTACATCATAACAAATGTCTGTCCTGGTGATAGTGAGGTATAAGATAATCCCAACCAATGGTTTGCACTGAGATTTGTCTTCAAAATCTGTGGTAGTGGCACTCTGTTGTGCAGAGACCATGCTGTTGGCCTGGAGGTGAGATAACAGGACTGCAGCTAAGCATGCTGGTTTTATCTAGCAGGTGTATGGTATACTTTTTGTTCAGATAAGACATCCTGGTTTTCCTATGGGTTTGTTCTTGATCCCAAGAAAGTAATGCAATTTCTGGGATCCTTGTAACTAACTGGCTCAACAGATGCGAATCATGAGACTTTGTTCATGCAGTGCCAACTCCATCAATGGCTGAGAGGGAAAGGAGGGGGGCAGAGAGGAAGGGAAGGGATGGTATTAGGATTCGTCAAATGCATTGTAGAAAGAGATTTCTTGTGTTTTATATAGAAAAGACCCACACTTATTCATAGCAGTTTGGGAAGTGTGTAATCCCAATTACATAGCGCGAGATTCAGTAAGTAGTGGAAGATGTATAGATATAGACAAAGGATAAAACAATAGGCATTAATGCTTATCCCGCCACAACCCTCAATTTCGTTCTTATAACTTCATATACAAAATTCTTACAACATGTGAACCAAGAACCAGAGAAAATCGAATTTTTTATATACTGATCTGTTTTGTGCCTTGGTTATCTCGAAAGGATGTTTTTATTTGTTCTTTCAGCAGATCATATTGTTGTTTCATTGCAGTATTCCTTTCCTCCATCTTGTGTTGGAGAAGTTGGACGAATAGGAGCACCAAGCAGGAGAGAGATTGGACATGGCATGCTCGCTGAAAGGGCCCTCGAGCCAGTTTTGCCCTCTGATGATGATTTTCCTTACACTATCCGAGTAGAGAGTACCATTACCGAAAGCAATGGCTCCTCAAGGTTTTACACTTGATATTTTTGTTGACTAGTGTTTATATTATGAGTTTCCTAGCATGTTTGTTGTTTCTGTCTAATATTATGATCATCAATAAGCAGCATGGCATCTGTTTGTGGAGGTTGTTTGGCTCTCTTAGATGCTGGGGTTCCTTTGAAATGCTCGGTTGCTGGAGTTGCAATGGGAATGGTCTTGGACACAAAAGAATTTGGAGGTGATGGGACTCCTTTGATACTAACTGACATTACTGGGGGGGAAGATGCATCAGGGGATATGGATTTTAAGGTCTGTTTTTAAATAAATATCATTATGTTCTAACTGGTTCTACTATCTGATTTATTGTTTCCAAATCATGCGTGGGTGTAGGTTGCTGGCAATGAAAGTGGAATCACTGCTTTCCAGATGGATATCAAGGTTGTGTGCTGTATTTACATATGTTTAAAAAATTAAATCTTCATATATTACTTTTATTTATATCATAATATAATGATTGCTGATCTTCTTGATCTGTGTATCAATGCATTTACTAGGTTGGAGGAATCACATTACCTGTTATGGAAAAAGCTCTACTGCAAGCCAGGGAAGGAAGAAAGCATGTTCTCTGTAAGATTTTACTATCACACTGTATCTGCTGTCATCACTTAATAAGATTAAGCCATCTCCTTAGGCTACCATACAAGAGAGCAAGGACTTGGTTAGTCACAATTATTATTATATATTTCTATCATTCCTGTTTATCATGATTCATGAATAAGGTCCGGAATTCGGGATCACATTCCCACAGTTGGCATAAAACTAAAGGCATAAAAATGAAATATACAAGATATGGATGTTCGGAGTTGCCACCGTATTTTTCAACTAACGGAAAAACCAGAAAAAACCCAAGATAACTCCTCCCAAGAAAGGATAGACGATGAAAGTGTGGCCATGAGATTAAGGCAATCCTATTACGATTGGCGAAGGTGTTAAGTATCCCCACAATGCCCGATAAAAGAGGTATTGCACCCATATTGTCTGGTTAAAAAACAGTCTTAAATTTTAGTTTGGGTTTGGGTTTCAGGTTAAGAACGTAAAATGAAAGATCGAAATATAACTTTAGGTTACCGAGTTTTCGAGGCCTTAAGATATCGGGGAACTCTCCCTCATCAGTCGCAAAAACTGCATTGCATTAGGATCTCAATCGTACGGGATATCTCGCAATAGAGAATCATCACTAGTGATTGTAATGAGATGTTTTGGTTTAGTGAGAGACAATCTGAGAAGAGAGATGATCTTATTGATGTTTGAAAAACGATGATCACATCACATGTTAATTTTCATATGAAGTTTGAACATTTAATCAAGAGAGGGAAAGATCAAGTTCTACAACAAATCAAGTTGATTAATTCAAACATGTCATCTTAAAGATCAAACTGGAACAAGATTACACAAGTTGTAAGATCAAAAGCAGTTCTAGAACTAGTAGTTATGATTAACAATTACATAGGCTATTGAACGTAGAGGCCATGTCGTACCTGCTTAGTAGTTAAAATTTACGCGTGGGAGATCTATTCTAGAGTTAGGATCCTGCTAGAGAGAGAATAAGGGAAGGAGTTTGGAATAGAAGAATGGTTTCCCTCTCTGGCTTTAGGAAAATGAAAAGGGGAGAGGTTTGATATTGGATTGGGGGGGTATATATGTTTTTGTGGAGTCCCAAAGTCAAGGAAGCATTAGGGTTTCCGAGTAGAGGATATGTCCCATGGAACTAAACTTTTTTCAAAGTTGAACAAAACTTCTTTGAAGTTTTGAACTTCTACCCCAGGCGATGTCGAAACACCACTATGTCGAATTGGTGCCAACTTCAGACCGAATTTCCCCCTTGTCGATGAAGTTGGATTTTTATAGTGTGTTTTCATCCGAACATCCTCAAAATTTTTCATGTTTCCCCAAGGTTGGCGATGTTGGGGCAAAGTTGATATGACCTAGGACATTAATCCTAACTAGCGCCTAAAGGCCATATAAGGCATAAGTGGCACATCTGACCCTCTTCACAATTTCTAATATTAATTCCTATGTTTGTTGACTGGCACTCTTTGCCAAAGAAGTTTTTTTTAACTACATACTGGCTCCATATTGTATAGAGGACGGTATGGTGGGATGTATTTCTATATTTGTATTGCACATTTTTTTTGTTGTGAAATATTTGTATTGCACATTTGATACTTGCAATGCAACTATAAGTGCACATTGCATTATCAACCTACATAGGGCTATAGAGTTGTAAATTGTGCTTTGTGTTAAATTAACATGTGTAAGACAGAGTTATAGCATTATTTGAACTTTTTAATCGAAGTTTTCTTCAAATTAACAACATTTTTTTTCAAAAAAATATTGAAGTCTATGAAAGTTCGTCTAAACTTCTTCGAAATTTCCTCGAAGTTTCTACAAACTTCCACTTCTACACCGGGCTAAGTCGACACAAAGTTGAGGTCCTGCACCATGGTATGTCCTCATTTCCTAACCATATTGCAAAGTGAGGATGTGGTGTCTTGTAGAATAGGATGCTCCGCAAGACCCACTGGCTTGTGAAGCATGGTGTTTCACCATGTGGCCAGCATAGTGGATCACCTTATTCCACATGCCTGCATCACGCCGAGAAAGACATATAATAGTTTTCCAGTTTCACTTATTTCCAATTTAGGAAGCTTATGGATTTCAAAATTAGAGTTCAAGTTGATCATTTTATCTTCAAAAGATTTAGGAAAGAGAGAGGAGAGAAGGGAAGAGGGAAGGAAATTCGGGGACTAAGTCGTTTCCCTCTTCCTTTTATAGTCTTTTCCTTATATTGCTTGAGTTAATTCAGTAAAGAGAGAGGCCGAAGAGAAAAAAGGAAGGGGGAAGGAAACTTAGGGTTAGGGATCAAATCTTTCCCTCTCCTCCTATGTCTCATTCCTGCATTAAAAGCAATGGTTTTGGAAGTGGCGTTTCATCAATTCTCAAAGGAAAATTGAGTAGGATTTGGAGTTGAATATTTTATGCTGTTGATAATCGAATGTAAATTATTAAAAAGAGGCTTAGGGAAAATCAAACTAGATCCAAATTATGATCAAACCCGAATAAAAGTTGGTTTTTACCTCTGAAGTCCTAATTGGCTGAAAATGGATGAAATGAGTGGATTAAATGTCGAAAAAATGGTAGAATATTTTGTCATACGCAGGGGATGTTGATTTAAGGACCAAAATGGGTTGTCAGCATTTCATGTCTTGGTATTGTTATTCTGACCATCTATCTTATTAAAAAGATAGAACTCATTTAAATGCCTAGTCTGGTTTCAAATATTAGCTTAATCTCAAAATGTGAGGTTAAAGTATGCATGGATAGATCATAAGATTTCATAAAATTCTATATTTTTGTCTATCTGCTGTCAACCTTCTAAAAATATGTACCAAATATTATGCCAATATAATATTGGGATAGAAACTATGATTGATAGTTCAAGTCGAGTGCGCAAGCCTGGAAAGTCCTCATTTTTCGTAGTTACAGGAACTTGGAAGAATTTATGTAAAGGTGTTGGAGCACCTCTAGAGTTCCTGCGCTGTTACACATTAAAAGATGCACTTGAGCCTAGGAAATAATTAATGGACGATGCTCTCCTGTTTAATTTATCAAGTTGAGACCCCTTATCATTTAAATTAGAGGCATCTATTTCATATAGTCTTCGTAAGAAAAATAACTTTGAAATGCCACTATTACTTTGGGGTTCTATTGAAGCTTAGTGGACTAAGGATGTATATCTCATTTATATGCGTTTTATCAGTGGAATATTTTTTTCTCTTGGAGATTAATAAAAATGATTGGCAGCTTATAAATTGGTTTTAGACTAAATAGTATCACCATTGACATTCTGTTATACCGCTTGTTAATCTCAATGGTCTTCCTTTCAGCTGAAATGTCTAAGTCTACACCTCCTCCATCTATGCGGTTGTCGAAGTATGCTCCTTTGATACATGTCATGAAGGTTGTTCAATTTATGAACTGCCACTGCTATATCATGTAGGTCTCTTGAGAAACATTTTATTAATCTTACTTTTGCGGCCTTCTGCTGTTATGTTTAGGTAAAGCCTGAGAAAGTGAATGCTATCATTGGCACCGGCGGAAAGAAGGTTAGAAGTATTATTGAAGAAACAGGAGTGGATTCTATTGAAGCCCAAGATGATGGCATTGTAAGCTTCTATTAAAACCCTCAAACCGGAGTATCCCACCAACCAGCTTTTATTAAGGAATTTTCTAATGTGGCAGGTGAAAATAACCGCAAAAGATTCTTTAAGCCTAGAGAAATCAAAAGCCATAATTGAAAGTCTTACCATGGTTCCAATTGTTGGTGATATCTACAGGTCTGATTTTAAACAGTATGTTAGATACAATCAAAACTTAGTGATTTCCTAAATGTTTTTGCAATAGATTAGATGCCCATCATGCAAGCTGCCTTCAATTATAACTTTAAATGTGTATTGGTGAATCCTGTGTAATCAGCCTTCAGTTGTGGATCTGAATGCTGTGATATTGGCCCATCTTAAATTAATATATGGGGGTCTTATAGCTAGTTTCTTTTTGACAAGCCATAACCAGAAGGGTTCTCTCGTATAAATTTAAATATAGAGATAGTGAAATCTGCTAGGTGTTTTCACATTTTTTTGATAACGAGGAACTCCTCCCGGGATCGGCCACTAATGGACCCCACCCAGCCAAGGGTAAACCCCGGAACCAGCTGCGTACTTGGGGGCACCGCGGCGCGCTCAGTAAATTGGGGCCTTTGTTGTACCCCCAATCTATGTGTTTTCACATTTTAACCACATAGATCTTATTTCCTCCTTTGGATTTCTTTCTTGTCATCTAAAGTGGTATCAAGGCAATAGATTGGGGGAGCTAAGGGTGTTTCTTTCTCTCAATTGTCTTTGGATAAGAAAAGAGAAAACACTGTCGAATAGTATCTCTCATGCATTATCCATTAGAAGTTAAAGAGTTCCAAATTCAAATTCTACAAAGAAAACTGAAATAGTTTGGGCTATTAGGTTCTTATCGCGCTAACGAACTACTGTATAAAACACTATTACATCTAGGACGGTCTTCTTTACGGGTTTCATTTAGCATTTTTTTGTTATCTGCAACCCCAGTGCTCATGCATGCACTATAGACCAATTCTTTTATCTTTTTTTCCCCATCTAGGGCCAAGTCTACCTTTTTGTGGGACCATCCAACCCCTTGTTTTAACTTCCTTTTATCGACCAATTTGCCCCTCATGCTGTTGTTACTCTAGATTCACTATCACATGCTCTTACTTTTACAAATAAGATTGACCTAAGTGGTACTACTATAGGGTGAATTGGAGTGTACTACGTACTAACCATGTAAGGACCCCTCCTCCTGTTATCCCCTATTCAGGCGGACCGAGAGGACAATGGCCATTATCAATCATACAGGACCACATGTTTAGCAAATAACTAGAAATAATTAATAGATTTCACTAAATAGGAATGAGTTTTATACAAGATCAAATTTCCACAAAGGAATTACATAATATGTTTCAAACCGGCAACAAGAAATGAAAACTAACTAAATCCTCCAAAGATTACATTTCTCTTTGTTTGTTTGGTGCCTTCATGAATGTCCGCTTTCCATTAAACTTGTAGCAATAACAACATATTATCCTAAAATGCCGACAAACAAAACAGTCGGTCAGTATAATAAGTTATACCGGTATGTGGGGGAAATGAAAGATTGCACATACTTGTAACCATGGAACAAGACTTCGACTTCGAGTTGACTTCGACAGGTGTGGAAGTGGAAGTTTGTGGAAACATCGAGGAAACTTCGAGGATTTTTACAACCAAACTTCGACGCATCTTTGAAAAAAATTAAGCTCAAAATAGTGATTTCAAGATGAAAATTGATATATTTCATCAAATCTATCTTAAAAATTAAATATATGTCTATATATAGCCATCCACACATGTTTACATATAAAGAAAAACATCACGTGCAAATGTAAAAGACGTCGTCTTAGTGTCAACTTCGACATGCAAGGAAGTGGATGTTTGTGGAACATGTAAGGAAACTTTGAGGAAGTTCTGGACTAACACTTCGACGCAAAATAAGCTAAAAGATAGTGAGATTGTGAGAGAATTTGGCATAAAACATCAAATTTTTAGTAAACACGTACTCCGTCTATTATCTTCTATATGAAATGTTTAGAACTTAGATTTGTTATATATATGTGTTATGTATCTACTATCTACGGAAATCCCAATTGGATCACATTCTAGAATTAAAAAACATGAGCTTATTCTCAAATACATCAATTTGTCAAGAGGGGAAAAAGTAACATAGTGAAATTTTATTAGGTCTACACCAAATTTTGCAAAACTTGTGGAAATCTAGTAGAGGAATAAACTTATCATTACTCTCTAGTTAGAAACCAAGGAAATAGTCATCTCAATGAGAATAATTGTTTCCTACAAGTTCTTTATGCCTCCACTATGTGTGCAACAATAATAACTACAAAGACCATCGAGAAGATGGGAGGCTTTGAGCTAGCTAAGTCAATTTCATCACCAAGTAGGCTGAATTCATTGACACATGTCAACAAGTAGGCAACATCGATGTCGAGGAAGTTTACTAGGTTTCGACATCGACAAGCGTAGACATATGTAACATCGAGGATATATCGCCAGATGTCGAGGATGTTTAGTACCATGCTTGTAACAACATATGCACAACAATTATTGTTACGGAAACAAAATTTATCGTTTTCTTCATAACTTCTCAAACCCGTTTTACTCAACCTCTGGGATATACTCTCTTAGGGTTTCGTCCCTGCAGTGGATTGTGGGCCACCTCTCGATCTGGAACTAGGTGCCTACATTGGTTTTTCCAATCTGGGGCCTAATCTCATATGACATTCCTAATCTGGGGCCTGGTCTGACCGTATATGACCTTCCCAATCTGGGGCCTGGTCTTAAGCCATCGTCATGACTTTTCATCCCTTTCCAATTTCAAACCTCCAGAGTTGGCATGCGGGGTTCGAGCAAGTTATAAGCATAATTTATGATAGTCGTAGTGACACTATAGTTTGCAGGAAACAAATATCATATAAGCATTTAATTTCAAGCAATCCGGTAAAACCTCGGAAAACGTCGATAAACTAAAGCGGTTAGTCATAGGCGTAACCATGGAACTAAACATCCTCGACATATGGCGATATATCCTCGATGCTACATATGTCTAGGCCTTTCGATGTCGAAACCTAGTAAACTTCCATGCCCCATTGGTTGCATACTTGTTGACATGTAGCAATGACTTCAGCCTAGTTGGTGATGAAATTGACTCAGCTACCTCAAACCCTCCAATCTTCTCGATGATCTTTATAGTTGTTATTGTTGCACATATAGTGAAGGCATAGAGAAACTTGTCGGAAACCATTTTTGAGATAACCATATGTCTACGCATGTCGATGTCGAAATCTAGTCAACTTCCATGCCCCATTGGTTGCCTACTTGTTGACATGTTTCAATGACTTCAGCCTAGTTGGTGATGAAATCGACTCAGCTACCTCAAATCCTCCAATCTTCTCGATGATCTTTATAGTTGTTATTGTTGCACATATAGTGAAGACATAGAGAAACTTGTCGGAAACCATTTTTGAGATGACAATTTTCTTGGTTTCTAACTAAAGAGTAATGATAAGTTTATTCCTCTACTAGATTTCCACAAGTTATGCAAAATTTGGTGTAGACTTAATTCTATTTCACCTCGCTTACTTTTTCTCCTCTTTACAAATTGAAGTATTTGGAAATAAGCTCATGCTATATAATCCTAGAATGTGATCCAATTGGGATTTCTATAGATACATAGCACCACATAGATAGAACATATTTAAGTCGTGAACATTTTGTATAGAATATTGTTAATATATATTCCTGTTTTATATATTCTGTTAGTTGTTTTGTTATTTCCATATTATATGTGGACCTCTCTGTAAATGTTTCAGTGTTATATATATGAGGGTGCACACATTGTGCAACCGTACACTTCCCAAAACTGCTTTGTGTTTCACATGGTACCAGAGCAGTAGATCCAGCCGCCACCCTCCCACCCTTCTCTCTCTTCTCCGGCCGGCCGTCCCCCCCCCTCCTCTCCCGCCCAGCAGCCGCCGGGCAGCAGCAGCCGCCGGGGCCGGGCGCCCACTCCGCCGCAGGGGGCCGGTGCGCCTCCGCGGTCCTAGCCGCCGGTACGTTGGCTCCGTGAAGTCCTACAGCGATCCGGTGGCTTGAAGTTGGTGTGACGTAGACCGTTTTTTTTTCGGTCTCTTGCCTGCCTGCCCGTGTAGGCCGTTGTGCCACCGGGTTCTGTTCTGCGCTTCGGCGTAGATCGTATCTGAGAGGTCTTCTCCGTGTTTTTTGTGCCTGCTGTGCCTGTCTGACGGCGTAGACCGTCTCCTGCCTGATCATGCCTGTTCCTGCTGTGCCTACTGCTCCCATGGCGTCCTCGCATGATGACTTCCGCCGTCAGGTTACCAGTGTGAAGCTTGATGGGCGCAACTATCCGCATTGGGTCTGCTCCATGACGATCTATGCCAGATCCCAGGGCAAGTACTCACATCTTACCCGTGCTGGTCCGCCAACACCCGCAGAGGACGCTGATGCTAAAGATGTGAAGGCGTATGACGACTGGGTTCGTGACGACTCCACTGTGATGACCTGGATTCTCAACAGCAGCATTGAGAAGATTAGCGTCACACTTCTTCACCTACCTACGGCGAAGCAGATGTGGGATCAGCTCGCCGGTACTTACTCGCATAGTCAGAACCCCAAGAAGGTGTTTGACATCACCAAGCAGCTGGGACGTCTACAGTTCACGGGGACGGACATTGCAGATTACTTCTCTGACTTCACTGGATTATGGGGTGAACTGGAATCCTATCACCCTCTCTCCACGGACCTGGCTACCATGCAGCGTCAGCGCCAGGAGCTTCAGTTGGTCCAATTTCTATGTGGATTGCCCGAGTCCTACGCTGGAGTTGTGGACCCGATCTTAGCCAGTGACCCTCTGCCGTCACTACAGAGTGCCTACAAACGCCTTCAGCGTTTGCCTTCATCTTCCTCGTCTCTGACTACTGATGTTGGGGACTCTTCGGCTCTTGCTGCAGCTTCTGGTCGTGGCCGTGGTCGCTTTACTGATAGTCGTCCTCCCCTGGGTGGAGGACGAGGACGGGCTGCTCCTGGTCGTGGAGCCTCTTCTACTGCCCCTACTGCTGGTGCGCGTCCTTAGTCAGGACAGCGCCTTTGTACCTTCTGTGGTCGGTTTAACCATATTGAAGAAAAATGCTGGGAGAAATATGGTAAGCCGGCGTGGGCCAATGCAGCTGCTGACTCCACTACTACTGCATCAGAAGGAACGACTCAGCCTACTGACTCTGCCTCCTCGGGTGCGACTGCTGACTACATCCGTGCTGAGGTGGAGCATCTTCTTCTTGAGCGAGCTGGTGCGTCGTCTCAAGCTTCGACTAGTGGAGCTCATGCCGCCACTTATTCTGGTTATGACACTGCCTTCCTGAGCTCCTCTTCTACTCCTGGTAATACTAAGTGGGTCATCGACTCCAGTGCCTCTTCACATATTTCGGGAAATCGATCACTGTTTCAAAAATTATTTAAACCTGCTAGACGCTCATCTGTTATGTTGGCTGATGGTTCCAAGTCTGCGGTGTCTGGAGTAGGGGATATTGTTTCTGACTTTCTGCTGAAATCTGCCTTATATGTGCCTAGATTTCCTTTGAATCTGTTGTCGGTCAGCAAGATATTGCGAAGCCTACAGTGCAGTCTGACTTTTATTCCTGGTTCATGTGTTTTTCAGGACCTTCGCACGAGGATGAAGATTGGTGGGGGGTATGAAGGTGCTGATGGACTCTTCTATCTAGATCATTTGCCAAAAGCAGCTAAAGCATCTGTGACTCCTGCATTATCTACCTCAGTTTCTGCATTACAGTGGCACTACCGGCTGGGCCATCCATCATCTGAAAAGCTTCGACATTTAGTGTCTGATCTTGGCATTTGTAGTTTTCAGTGCGAGTCATGTCAACTTGGAAAGCAGACTAGAGCTGTTTATCCTAGACGCAGTCAGATTAGCAGTAAAAATATGTTTGATATAGTGCATTCTGATGTATGGGGACCCTGTCATGTGCCAAGTCTATCTGGTCATAAGTATATTATTCTTTTTATTGATGATTTTTCAAGGACTACTTGGTTGTTTATGATGAAAAGTAGGTCCGAAGTTTTGTCTGTTATCAAGTTCTTTTTTGCTGAAATAAAAACACAATATGGTATGCCTGTCAAAATTTTTCGTACTGATAATGCACTGGAATTTGTTAAAAAAGATGTGGATGTTTTTTGTAAATCTGTGGGTACAATACATCAGACCTCCTGTGCTTATACACCTCAGCAAAATGGTGTGGCTGAGCGTAAAAATAGACATGTGTTAGAGGTTGCTAGAACTATTATGATGCATGCACATGTTCCTCGCTCGTTTTGGCCTGAGGCTATATTGACTGCTTGTTTTCTGATAAATCGAATGCCATCATCTGTGATTGGAAACAAAATACCTATTCAAGTTCTTCAACCCGATATTCAGCTATTTACTGTGCCTCCTCGGATCTTTGGATGTACCTGTTTTGTACGGTTAGTTGGACCTACTTCTGATAAACTGTCTCCTCGTGCTGAGAAGTGCATTTTTTTGGGATATTCTCGTACCCAGAAGGGATACAGGTGTTACAGTCCTACTGTAAGAAAATGGTATACTAGCAGTGATGTAGTTTTCTTTGAGGATACTCCTTATTATTCGACTCGTGGTGACAGTTTACAGTCTGATCTTATTGCCTCACCTCTACCTGTTACTTCTGATTGTGTGCCTGATACTACTGACAAAGTCACTACTGAGGCTGATAAGCCTCCTCTTATAGTTTATCAACGCAGGAACAGAGCACCTTCTACTCAAGAAACCCCCCATGAAAACCAATCTTCACCTCCAGAAGGTTCTACTACACCTGAGGTACATTCTGATCTTGATTTACCCATTGCTCTTAGAAAGGGTACTCGTTCCTGCACATCACACAATATTGCTCAGTTTGTTTCTATTGATCATCTGAATGTTCATTCTAGCAATTTTGTATATGCCTTATCTGCTGTTGCTGTTCCAAAGAATATCCAGGATGCTCTACAGAGTACTGGATGGTTGTCTGCTATGAAGGAGGAGATGTTGGCCCTTGCTGAACGAGATACTTGAGAGCTGGTGGATCCACCTCCTCAGTGTAAACCTGTAGGTTGCAGATGGGTGTATTCTGTGAAATATCAACCTGACGGCACTGTTGAAAGGCCGAAGGCACGGTTAGTTGCTAAAGGCTACACCCAAACATATGGTATTGACTATTTTGAGACTTTCTCTCCTGTTGCTCGTCTTAATTCTGTCAGAATTCTTCTGTCTGTTGTTGTTAACCTTGACTGGCCACTGTTGCAACTAGATGTGAAAAATGCCTTCTTGTATGGTGATTTACAAGAAGAAGTCTATATGGAGCAACCTCCTGGGTTGTTGCTCAGGGGGAGTCTCACAAAGTTTGCAGGTTAAAGAAGTCTATTTATGGGCTGAAGCAGAGTCCCCGTGCCTGGTTTGATAAATTGAGCAAAATTATGATTGATTTTGGGTTTCTGCGTTCTCAGGTGGATCATTCTGTTTTCACCAAGAAGACTTCAGCTGGTATTATTATTCTGATTGTCTATGTTGACGATATTATCATATCTGGCAGTGATTCTCTTGGTATTCAGGCTACTAAATCTCATCTAGGCAAACACTTTGCTACCAGAGATTTGGGCAAGCTTAGATATTTTCTGGGCATAGAAGTTTCTAGAATTCTAATGCTCTTGTGTTGTCTCAGCGAAAATATGTCCTAGACATACTGCAGGAGACTGGTATGCTGGGGGCGAGACCTGCTGATATTCCTCTAGATCCTAATGTAAATTGGGATGATGACTCTTCTCCTCTCTTTGCTGATCATAAAAAGTACAGGAGGCTGATTGGTAAACTCATTTATTTGACTGTCACCAGAGCTGACATTTCTACTGCAGTGGGTCTTCTTAGCAGGTACCTTGACAAACCCAGACAGTGTCACTGGGATGCTCTTTGTCAGATTCTACGATATTTGAAGAAGTCTCCTGGCAAGGGACTTCACTACAAGAAGCATGGACACTGTTCTCTTGAAGGGTACTTTGATTCTGATTATGCAGGCAGCAGAGTTGACAGAAAATCTACTTCTGGGTATTGTACGTATGTTGGAGGTAATCTTGTTACCTGGAGGAGTAAAAAACAAAATGTTGTGGCCAGGTCCAGTGCTGAAGCTGAATATAGGGCCATGGCCCATACTGCCTGTGAATTGTTGTGGGTGCGCTCTCTGTTAAAGGAGTTCGGGGTTGATTCTTCTTCTGCTATACCTATGCACTGTGATAATAAAGCTGCTATCTTCATTGCGAATAATCCAGTTTATCATGAGCGCACTAAACACATTGAAGTAGATTGTCATTTTATTTGGGAATCCATTCTGACTGGAAAGATATGCACTCCCTTCACTCGTTCTGAAGACCAAGTTGCTGACATCTTCACCAAGCTGCTGGCGAAGAAGCAATTCTGCACACTGACGGACAAGTTGGGCATGATTGATATCTATGCTCCAACTTGAGGGGGAGTGTTAATATATATTCCTGTTTTATATATTCTGTTAGTTGTTTTGTTATTTCCATATTATATGTGGACCTCTCTGTAAATGTTTCAGTGTTATATATATGAGGGTGCACACATTGTGCAACCCTACGCTTCCCAAAACTGCTTTGTGTTTCACAAATATTATATATGGAGTATGTGTTTATCAAAAACTGATGTTTTATGACAAATTCCCTCACAATCTCACTATCTTTTAGCTTATTTTGCGTCAAGGTGTTAGTTCAAAACTTCCTCAAACTTTCCTTACATTTTCTACAAACTTCCAATTCTACGCTTGTCAAAGTTGACAAAAGACAACGTCTTGTACAATTCCACGTGACTGTGTTTTTCTACATATGTAAACATGTATGGATGGCTATATATAAAAATATATTTAGTTTTTAAGATAGATTTAATGAAATCTATCAATTTTCATCATGAAGTAACTATCTTGAGCTTAATTTTTGTCAAAGATGCGTCAAAGTTTGGTTGTAAAAATCCTCGAAGTTTCGTCAATGTTTCCACAAACTTCCACTTTGACACCTGTCGAAGTTGACTCGAAGTCGAAGTCCTGTTCCATGGGCGTAACCATGGTTGAAAAAAGCGTGAGGCGTAAAGAGGTGTTTTTGTCTCGGCGAGGCGAGGCGTAAGCCTCAGAATGTACCGAGGCGTATGAACACACACACACACACACACACACACACATATACATATATACCTTAGAAATATACATATATATTATTATATATAAATTATATATACATACTATATATATATATTTTGATCAGTAAGCGTGCTTCACTATATTCAAAATCGAAAACCATTATGTACAAGTGCATTTCTACCTTTCTATAAATGAAAAACAGAAATCTATCTGTGCATATTCAGTCTATGCTATGCAACTTAGATCTGTATAAGCTTTCTTAAAAATCTGTTTTGGAGTGATAAAATCCTCCTAAAAAATGGCCGAGTTGGGAGCACTCCATGTATGGTATAAGATCAGCATGATCATCTGTTTTTCTTTCATCAAGCTTAAGTTGGTGATATTGTTTTTCCCTCTTGGACAGCACTCGAACAGCGCATTTGCTCGCTCCCCTACTTCCTTTATGTACTGGCATTCCCAGAATAAATGTGCTTCTGTTTCAGCTTCCGTCTTGCATAGGCTGCATCTAGATGCGATGGAGAGGCCTCTTGATTGCAAGTAATCTTCTGTGATTAGTTTATCTTTAAACATAAGCCACCCGAAAACTTTGACCCTGTTGGGAATCTTTATCTTCCAGAGCCAGTGAGCCCAATTCAGCGTTTGGTGATGAACTCTACAGAGCTCCCATGCTCCTCTCAAGGAGGACTCAAGGCCTTCGAAATAACATGCGTCAGATTCACCTATGTTTATTAAGTTGCACAGATTTGCAAGCCCAGCCAGGCCTCTAACGCAAGGGATATTCCAGCTGCCTTTTTTAATCAGAGTACTAAGTTTATGGCTCGGTCCCAGGCCATTCCTCAGTTTAATTCCTTCTTCTACTTCATCTGTAAGAAAAGTCCCATTAAGCCAGGGGTCTTTCCAGAGAAAGATTGCACAACCAGGTCCAATTTGAATCTGGCTTTAGGTATCAAGCTGTCCCGATGCTTAAGAATTTCCTTCCACATCCAGCTAGCGTTATATTTTTGTTTGCGTGGCCATATAGACTCATCAGTCAAGTAGTGACTATGAATCCAACGGACCCAGAGATTTTGTTTGCAATTGGCTATGTCCCATAACAGCCTTGTAAGACCTGCTTTACTCCACTCTTCCACTGAGCGAATGCCAAGCCCGCCTTCAGCTTTTGGCCTACAGATCTCACCCCAAGCAACCGTATGGAATTTTTTAAACTCTTCAGTGTCTCCCCACAAGAAACATCTGCAAAGCCTGTCAATCTCATCTCTTGTCCCCTTAGGAAGTGGGAAGGTGCCAGTCCAGAAAAGGTGGTAGGCGGATAGAGAAATGATGAGTTCTAATCGCCTTTGAGACGAGCTTTGTCTTCCATGAATCAAGCTTATTTTTTATTTTGTCTATCAAAGGCGAGCACATACTTTTGGTAAGACGTCCAGAAAATAAGGGGAGCCCCAAATATCTCACTGGCAGATCTGTTCTTTCTATCTTCATCACTGTACTGATGCTATTCGGTGTAGAGTTACTCAGAAAGAGTTGACTTTTAGAAGGATTTAGCTTGAGGCCCGATTGACTGCTGAAGAGATCAAGGCAGTTCATAACACCAGTAACATCCTGCTCCGTGGCTCTAGAAAACATCAGAAGGTCATCAGCAAAGAGGATATGCGACAAGCAATTATTTCGAGTAGTAATAGGTTTGAACTTTGAATCCTCCACAACACTATTAAGAACTGAGGCTAGTCCCTCCATCCCTATCACGAAGAGGTAAGGAGCAAGATGATCTCCCTGCCTTATCCCTCTTGTGGCATGGATGAGATCAGTTGGGGCTCCATTCACAAGGACCTGGAAAGAGGCAGTATGTAGACATTCATTGATCCAATGGGTCCAACACTCAGGGAACTCCACCTGCATAATCTTTAGAATATATTTCCTATCAATGGTATCATACGCCTTGCTGAGATCCGCCTTCAGGCACATTTTTTGTTCTTTGCATGTTTTAAAATCATGAATAACTTCATTTGCCAGAAGAATAGCATCTGAGATTTTCCTACCTTTAACAAAGGCAGACTGGTTGGGGCTAATGATATCAGGCAGAACATCTCTAATGCGATTAGCTAGGATTTTTGCAATGACTTTGTAGATCACATTGCAGAGTGATATTGGTCTCCAGTCACTAGGATTTTCAGGCTGCCTTGTCTTTGGAATTAAAGAAATATAAGTCTTATTGACCTCTTTGAGTAATCTTCCCTTGTGAAAAAAGTCCTTGATAGCTTTACACACATATGGACCAACAATCTCCCATGCTTTTTTGAAGAAGTGGGCGTTGAACCCATCGGGTCCAGGTGATTTGTCATCATTAAAGCTTTTGATAACACTATGAATTTCTTCGTCAGTAACCAGTCTGCACATAGTACTTTTTTGGACCTCATTAATCTTTTTGATGTTCTTCCACTCATAATCAGCTTGCCCCTGCAGTGGGGCTGAATTGAAAAAATTGTTGTAGTGGTCGTAGAAGCATCGCTTGATGTTGTCATCACCTTTGTAGGTAATTCCATCAACCTGCACGGTTTTGATTTGATTTCTGCTTCGTCTAGTCTTCATAGACGCATAGAAGAACTTTGTATTTGAATCATCTTGCTTAAGCCATTGGATCCTGGATTTCTGACGAATGATGGACTCTTCAATATTTTTTGCCTCAAGCGCTTCCTTCTTCCTCTATATAGCAATTTCCCACAAAAGTTCGTTGCTCGGGTCTTGGTCGGATTCAGTAACAGCCCTTAGGGCCTCCTTTTCTTTGTTTCTAGTAGAATCGGTGATGTCACCCAGCCTTTCCTAGTTCCAGGTTTGTAGTCTCCTCTTGGTATGCTTAATTTTCTGACACAACCTATACATAGGATTACCGTTGACTTCGATACTCCAAGCTTTGCGCACTGTATCTTGGAAACCAGGAAGACCCGCCCAAGCATTAAAGTATTTGGTGGGATACTTATGTGGCTGCTTTACTTCATCCATGTGCAGCACTAGGATGTGATGATCGTTGTAGATTGTGGGCATCACTTCCAACCACATGTTTGGGAGAAGCGTGAACACCTGTAACCGGCAAAGGGCTCTGTCCAGCTTGCATCGTGTGTTATCAGTGCCATCTTGTTGATTATTCCAGGTGAAGAAGGAGCCCTTGGCGGGAATCTCAATTAAGTCAGCATCATTGATAGCTTGATTGAAATCCAGCATGGAGTGAGCAGAGGGAGCATTCCTTCTAGCTCTCTCCGAGTTAGTTCTAACTGCGTTAAAGTCTCCAAGAACAATCCAGTTGCTAGGAGATTGCATTCCAAGGAGTCTCAGATCGTCCCAGAGGTAACATCGCTTGTTATCATCATTATCGGCATATATGGAAGTGAAGTGGAACTCCTTATCCCCGACATTCAGTCTGAAATGGATGCATTGTCTAGACTGAAACAACACTTTAATGGAATAGTTTTGATTTTCCCATAGGATCAGAAGTCTGAGCTTGTTGCAACTAGCTGCGTTTGCAGTCCATTGGCATTCCGACCAGGCTTTAGAAAGGAGTTTCCTTGCTTTTTTGTTCTTAAATTTGACTTCAGACAGAAGAGCGATATTAGCCTTTGCTCTTCTAAATTCCGCCCGGACCATGTCTAGTTTCTCCCTCTGTGAGAGACCCCGGACATTCCATGCCATAATGGTTGGGAGCTCAACCATTGGAGGTGGGGGGAGTATTGCCTCCCGCCACGACATCAGCTTCTTCGTTTATTTCTAAGGTCTTGTACCTGTTGTCATTTTTATCCTTAGATTTCTGGTTTTGACTGCGGGTCTTCCTCCTGGTATTTGGACTAGCAGTGCGTTTTGGTTGAACGAAACCTTCTTCATCCCTTTTGTTGTGATCCTGCAGGTTGTTTACAGGTGGTTGTTGATGTGTCTCAGTAGTAGCCGTCCCATTAGAAGACCCTATTTGGTCACTCTGTCGACCAGGGGTCGCCTGTGGAGCTATTCGAGAGGTAGCATCACCACTAGAAGTCGCCATCGATGCAGTCTCCTGATTTGTTGACATAGCAGCCGTTGCATTCGAAGACCCTACTTGGTCATTCCTTCGAACGGGTGTCGTATGTGGGATAGCTTGTGGGACAACAACGGAACTGGGTGCAACAGACACCGTCTCAACAGCCGCCGGAGTCGTCGATGAATCTGCCGACTTTGGTTTGCACAGAGATTTATCGTGTCCGAAGGTACCACAATGTGGGCATCTCTCCAGATACCACTCATTCCACCTGGACCTCGTATGGATGCCCTTTATCGGTGCAGAGCTTGACAGCAGAGGGGAAACTCGATGAAGCATTCATCAAGATATTCACTCTCGCGTAGTCTACCCGCAACCTTGCTTTGGTTTGCCTATCCTGGCATTGAGGTTTGCCCAAGAAGGAGGCGATTCGAGCAAGCATTAACTCCGACCAGAGCTCCAGCGGCAAGTTGTGAAGCTTGACCCAAATAGGAACCGAGGTCAGTTTTTCTTGTTCAAGGGGTTCGCCCTTCTCCCAGGTCTTCAATAGCATTGGTTTGCCCTTGATCATCCATGGGCCACCTTCAATAGCGTTATTCAGGTCTTGCTCAGATTGAAATTGGATGACAAAACATCTGTTGGATCGCCCAAAAACTTCGATCGATCCTGCTGGCTTGCACATCTGGTTCAGATGGTCCTTTAGCTTTGGGATGTGTGGCCTGAAGCCGATGATGTAGCCCGACACTGTGTTTCTCCACTGCGCGACGTTTTCATCGACCTCAGCTTGAGGGATGATTATGGTGTCCTCATCAGTGATGATGTCCGTCAGTGGGAGGCGTGTGTTGATGTCGCCCACTGGGATTTTGCAAACGGTAGCCCATTCCTTCTCTGTGGATGCAACTCTGACCTGGTCCCCCGCCGGCCGGGGATGGCGCCCTCCTTGCTGGCTTGGGGGCGTCGACCACCCGTGCCGCCGCCACGACCTCCTGTGGAACGGACCATGCCCTAAGAGTTGATTTTGTGCACTCCACTTTATATATATGTATATGTGTGTGTATATATAATATATATATATGTGTGTGTGTGTATATATATAGTATGTATAGTATATATAGTAATATATATAGTATACATACTATATATACACACACACATATATATATTATATATACACACATATGCATATATATATATATTATATACATATCTATATATATTGTGACATATATATATATATTATATACATATCTATATATATTGTGACATATATATGTTATATACATATCTATATATATTGTGACATATATATATTATATACATATCTATATATATTGTGACATATATATATATATATATGTATCTATATGTATCGTAATGTATATATAATATATGTCTATATATACAAGTTATATATATATAACTAAATAATCAAATCACAAAACAATATAGCACTGACGTGTGTAGCAACAACAACTTGGCTAGCAGCAGCTGGATTAGCCACCACAGCCACCAGTAAGGGCTGGAGCAGCCCAAAGACTGATGTTTCCTAGTTGCCTGGAGGTGGAGATCTTCTATTTGAATAAATACCACATGGGCTGGGCCCAATAGCAGTCCAAATAGTACAACAAACCATCAGTTTTAGGTGGCAGCCAGAGGCTTACGCCTCAGTTACGTCTCAGCGCCTCAGTGCTTTTTTACACCTCTTGAAAAATGAGGCGTCTGCCTATGAAAAAGTGACTGGGGCTTAAGCCTTGGGGCGTCCCTGAGTGCGCCTCAGGGCGCGTTTTTTTTCCATGGGCGTAACAATATACCTTGATTAGGTGTTCTTGATGTCCAAGCAAGAGCAATCAGGAATAACCAAACAAGCAAGCAACCAAATTATCCTGAAAGTCAAAGCAATACACTAATATATCATTATTTTATGCAAATTGTAATACCCGTTATCACATAAGCAACGAGATTACACAAAACCAAGCGGAAATAACCGTTACCAGCGGACTACTGAAAATCACAAAATTTAAACCATTTGTCAAAGAGATCCAATGCCAGGAAACTCTTCACAGAAAGGCCCAAAGCCAGTCGTGCATGTATACAACATGATTCACTTCATTACATATGTCATTCCATCACATTCCCGTGATATAAGATATCAGTTGCTTTACCAGTTCATATACAAAAACAACATTATACATCGAGGCGTTCTAGCCAAAATCACAAATCGATTATAAAATTGTTACACAAAATCCCCCAAAGGACCTGAGAATACATGGACGACACATAAGACTTCTATCTATAGCAAGACACGACTGATAGCATACCATCTTGAATATCAAATTTTCTTCTTAATGTTGTCCTGTTCAGCTTACACGATCTCTGCTACCACATGCACGTCCACCTAAAAAGTTGTGGAATCCATGGGGTGAGACAACAGTCCAAACGAGAGATATAACTCTCCAACAATACTATTATTATCACATGCATACTATTATTTGATCGGAGAGTAAAGCTGCATAATATTAAACAGATCTGTCCTTCAAGGAATTACTTTTGAAGGAATATGAAGAACATGTATAAGTGTCATAAATTAAACAATATGAAAGCAAAGCAAGGCTTCATCCAATATGTTCGTATTTGAATCCTTAAGCAAATATGCTATACAGCTGATTACATCTTTCAATCAATCTTATGCCCTGCGGAGATGGGAATATACCTTCCATGCTCCAACTGACCACTGCGAAGTTAGCATCAATGCCATAAAGGTCTATGGAAGATATGGAATCCACGATCTCATCTTCTCTCGGTCAGTACGAGTGTGGCAGAGATATTACACACAAGGAATTAAATGACCGATACTGATGCCGTTTCGACAGCTTGGATATAGATATTTACCCGTATACCGACGGAAATATCGACAAATGTAATCCTGGCCATATCGACGCCAAAATGAACGAATTAAATCATGAAATTTTACAGGTGTAATCTCTACACCTAAATGCATCGTTTTATGCAATAAAATTCTATAAGGGTTATGTGGGGGGGTTGTCCGTCATGTGGGAGGTAGGGAACCTGTTCTGTTTTCTGCAGATTTCGATGACAAAATACTGGAATTAAGATTTGAAATTTTACTAGCACAATCCATAAACATAATTACACACACTTATGGAATAATATCCAATTTACAACACATAAATAGCATAGTAACTTACTAACTCATATCAGTTGTATGTCGTGTTACACACTGATTCTCCATACAATATTGAGTTGATATGGTTGATATATTGCTCCCATGACATGTACATTATGTAAGGTTGGTGGTATCAAGTTACGTGTTGCTCATACATGTTATGTACAATACTATATAAGTGTATAATACTCGTTCGTATTATGTAATTAAACATGATATGTTTTAGAATTTTACAGTACTATGTCTCCATATGCATCATATCAGATTCTAAAAGAAAATATACACCAGGGCTTTCTATTGCTCTTCTTCAATGTGTGACTTTGACAATTAACTTCATGACTGTCAAGGAAGTTAGGCACCATCACTATTGTGACACCTTTTCTCTGTTGTTGTTTGTTGCATAGGATCTTGATATGCAGTAGTGAGTTTCTCCATGGATTATGCACAATAGCGGGATAAGTATAAAAACGATTATTACCATGCCCACTATATGCATGTTGTGGGGATGCGATAATTTAAAAGTCTAGTTACCATGTCAACCATGTCCATGTTGTGGGATATATGTAGCAAGTGCCATGTATAAACAAATATAAGACTAGAAAGTTACAAAATCTATGTTTTTTTACAATATTTGTTTGTTGTGTTGCGAACTAGTACATTTTCTTCCTTTGTATGATAAAAATACTGGTTAGAAGAACATATGTATACTTATTGGCTTACTACTAAAAATGATAGCAAATTATACTTATATTTCGTGGATTATTTAGGTATATTACTATGATTATTATGTAGATTATGAGAAAGTGTTGTAGATCTACGAACACATACAATTAGGAAGACATAAAAAAGCAGATGGCGAGATCTTTGCCAATTTAAGGCATTTTGGGACGAATTTACATTTTAATTGAGATAGATGAACTGTAAATGAGAGAAATGGTAGAAAACATAAAGGAACACCTTAGATTAGACTTATCTAAGCCCTAGTTGTCGAGATCCCTTTGCTCCACCATTTCCTCCTCTCAAACAACGGAAACAGACTTAAGCACGCAAAAATCGGTATTCCTGTCGGTATACCAGTAAATTTCGTCGATATTTGGCGGTATTTGGCGATATTTGGCGGTATATCATCGGTTTACCGATATTTGTAATCCCAACGACAGGTTTGTGTGAACCGATGACCGATGTCGTCGATATCGGTATACCGGTCAGTATACCGACAGTATCATCGATATCTCTTTCCATGATTACGCGTCAAACAACAATTAGCTAGCCTGGCGTATAGAGGCTCTTCGCTATAGAGATACGATGCATAGCATGTTCTCTTATCAGGGTATGACGCGTAATCAATCCTGATTATATGTTATTGAGTCATGGCCCGTAGCCATACTCTTCTTTTGTATTGGAGCTACGACCTTGACCACACTCTTTTCAGGGTATGTCCCATAGCCAATCCTGTGAATTCAGGATACAACTTGTACCTCGCATATTCAACAATATGCGTTCCGAGTTAAACTCGTTTCACCATTCAGTAAGTTTTGACACCGAATGGATCTATGGCCAGGGCAACTACATGATTATATCTCACTTGATTACTTAGACCAATTAAAGTGTCTTTTGGCGTCAATTAAGTTATAATCGTTTATACCGTAAGCTGATTCCAATTATCTCATAACATTGTATTACTACCATTCATAAGGTTATCACCATCAACACATTATCATGGGATATCAATCCCTTATTTCAGTATCAGAGGATATCACCTCAACTAGGCACTAAGCCTCTATCAGGTCATAAGACCCATCACATCATCCTTGTGGTTTATTGTTATCTCAACATGTTTTATCGAGCATATAGGCATTACCCATGCCAAACATTATTTGTGCCACATCATATGTACACCATAGCAACCATAACAATCATTAGCTATGACATCCATCTCACTTGCAAGGTTATCTTTATTCAAATAGTGGAAGAATTCAATACATTACTTATTTTTTAAGTAAAGCACGCCATGCACCATATGTCTTCTTAAAGAAGATTAGGTTTCATGCTTAACCACATAGGGTTCCCAAGCATCATTTATCTTTCCATGCTTCTAATTGCACTTCCTCTCACAAATTGGAATGTATAAGGTTGTGCATTATTCATAATAATCAAGTCTACATATTCACATGTTCATATTTCTCGCATTCCCTTATCAAGGTTCATATACATCTCTTAACATTAACTAACCATATTCATAGCACTCACAAGCTATAATATTCCATTAATTTGTAGAATTATTATTACATGAATAACCAAGAGAGAAAACAGTCTCAAGCTTTTAATCATGCATACTCAGCAAGAGTAGCCTGCCCTGAGATTAGGGTCAGTGTTCTTTACACATAACCTTATTACGGTTTTTCCTCAGAATTATTATTACCAATCCCTATATACACCATTTCCCATTTTCTTGGAATCATCCTAGGATTGAACAATCATTACTAGGTATCACTATTGCATACATGTATATGTGTATTACCTTATTAGATTATGTATGTGTTACAATCATTATTATGTAAACATATTGATCTTGTACTTACATAATGTCTCATCATTATTATCACATACTACGGAGTCTCAATACCCCTTGGTTCATTATTAAACATTGTCACCTCTCACTAGGCAACAACCATCTCTAGGTTATCAGATCCATATACTTGACTATCACATTTACTTGGGATCTTAATCCCTTAAACATATTATTGAGGATCTCATCTCTTCAATGTTACATCTTCGTGATCACATGCTCTGGGGTATCAACCCCTCAATTTATTATTGAACCATGTCACATCTTTAACAGACAACAATCAATTCTAGGTCATTAGACCCGTATAACATCATACTTGTTGTACAAGTATTTCACATGGTTCACAAGGCTCATGTAAACTGTATTATATCGTGCCATCATAGCTCATACATAGCTATGCTCATTGTCACATAATACCTACGTGGTTAGGATTTCATGATAAAAGCAACTAAATAACATCACCATGCCCTAAAGAGAATCATTCAAATTACAATCCTCTCATAATTAGGGTTAGGATTTTCCCTTATAACTGATTAGGATTTTCATGTTCATGTCTAGCAACCAAACCCTAATTCATAACTCCTTATGTCTAGGAGCTTATCTTATTATCTTTTTATTCCATTGTATCACAGATAATCATGCGATCAAGTTGCAAATATGATAAAATGAAAGGTATATTATATTGCCTAAGATTCTTTAACAGTTGGAACACCTCTGTGTTACTCTATCATTTTTATCATAGGATATTAATCCCTTAAACTCATCATTGAGTACCACATCACCTTCTAGACAACATGTCTTTGCTAGGTCACCAGACCTCTTTACATTCTTCCTGTGCTACATGTTTTCCATGTCTTAAGAGGCATATTTCAACTATATAAAATTGTAACCACTATAGCCCTCATTTGGCTATGAACATCATATGATTAAGATTTCATTGTACTACCATAATCATTGATTAATATTATCATGCTACTTCAAGTTATACTCCCCCTTGTAATTAGGAGAAGGGTTTCTCTTCTTTAACTGATTAGGGTTTCTAGGGCTATATTCAATAACCGAACCCTAAATCAGAATTCCTCATATCTAGGAGCTTATTCAATTTCCATAAGTATTCATTCATACTTAATTACTTTCATCAATTATCATTGATTGATCATCAATATGAGGGATACTAGTTCCTCTCTTATCCTTATTAGGATACTAGTTTCAACTTGACTTGTTGTATTGACTTGTCCCTCATTAGGATGTATTGGCCTACACTTATCAAAGCGTATCCATCTCATTATGTCATCATGTATTGATTTGATTACATTCCTCATGTGTCAGCCTACTTTCTTCAAAGTGTATCGGCCTCCACACTATCCCTTGTATCGGCCTATACTCATTTACTTGTATTGGCCATTACACCATTGTTTGTGTAGGTCAAAGCACCTTTGCAAGTAGTATCGGTTTTGGAGGTGCTTGAGGTATATCGACCTTGTGTGTCGGCCATACCATCAACTTATGTATCGGCCTCACCATCAACTAGGGTATCAACCACTCTATCCACTTGTGTGTCGACCACATCATGAACTAGGGTATCGGCCATACCATCAACTAGGGTATCGACCACTCAACATCAACTAGGGTATCGGCCTAGCTATTTCTTTGTGTATCGGCCATTGCCCAACATAGGGTATCAGCCTCTAGGGTTTGTTTTGTATTGGATGAACCCTCATTGAACAACTTAGTTCTTGCACCTATCGGCCTAAACACTACTTGGTGTGTCGGCCAAGGCTTCTAAGAGTGTATTGCCCATACTTTCACAAAGTATGTCGGGCTAAGGGTGTCGCTCATCACACATGGGTTAGCCTAAGGGATATCGGATTGTCAGTGTATCAGTTTCTAGGGTTAGGGTTATATGATATCGGATTAGGCATTATCATATCCTTTAATTCCCTTATTCATCAACAACCTTATCCTTCTTTGGTATATTTTTCTCACCCTTCTTAGGTGCATCACTTTTATCATAATTTATTGTAATATCTTCTTATTTTAGTATAATACCTTTACCTCGCTTGGGTGTAACACCTTTACCTTATTTAGGTTTATCGGCCACACCACACTTTGGTGTATCGGCCACACTATACCTTGGTGTATCTGCCACACCATACCTTGGTGTATCGGCCACATTACACATTAGTGTATCGACCTTACTACACATTAGTGTATCGGCCACACCACCATCCAATGTGTCGACCTCACTATCACCTTGTGTTGCTCATAACACATCAAAGTGATATCAGTCTTGAGGTGCTAAAAGGGATATCGACCTTAGATGCTTAAAGGGATAAAGTTTTGAGCTGCTTAAAGGGTTAACGGTTTGATCATCTTCAAGCTTAAAACCTTTGTACATTAACTCTAGTTCATGGGCAACAACCCCATGTTTCCATTAGATCTCATAGATTCATCGTTTAATCAAGGGAAATCAAAATTGAGAAGAAATCACCAAGTATTGTAAAATTGAAAGTAAATAACAATAGAATTGAAGTAGAGTTATATAACCCGCGTCAAGATCATCACTAGAGCTTCAAGCTCCAAAGCTTCATGTTCCCAAGGTTGAAGATGACTTATCAAAAGTCCAAGATTCGACCATAACTTCACCTCCATCAAGAAGAAGGTATCATAGTAAGGAACTTGGTGAAGGAGAGAAAGAAAGAATCATGGTTCGAGAAGCATATAGCCCATTCAAGGTAGAAGATAACCATTGCTTTACCTTGGGCAAGATGTTCGACCTTCCTCTTCTTCCTTGAGCTCCTAGGGTTGTCCACCAAGAAAGAGATGGTATGATGGTCGAAATGTTTACTAGGAGGTGAAAAGAGAGGCCTTTATAGTTGAGGCTCATGAGAGAGACTATATGAGAGGTGTCATCACCATATGTAACTAGGTGACACGTGTCCATGCATGGTAGCATCATGCAAACATGATTATCTTGACATGCAAAACTCTTGTGGATAATCCATAGGCAAGATATCGGCCATTGGGTATCTTGACAAGATTTCTCAACCCAATTAACATATTATATACAAACCTATACATCTTTTGTAAGGAACATAAAAAACGATATGCTTCACCTACTTGAGGTGCTTAGCCCGACATGACTGTTTTCAAAAGTTTCCAAACCGATAGGGGACTTCCTCTATGGTTTATAAACCGATAGGCACCCCCATATACGCTTCATAAGTCGACACAACCTCATCTAGGGTTCAAGATACTCAACATTCTTGAGTTCTTTCACCACCAAGAGTGCTATCACTCAACCAAGACTCAAACAAGGCGCCCCTCCTTTCTCTCTCCTCTAGATGATACTAAGAGAGAGCAGGGACACTCTAGGGATGATAAATTGCACATCAATCCCACATTCTGGGTAAATTGCAAGTTGCACCAAAACTGGCACATAACACACAAGCATCATCCCATACAAGTTCAATTTGGAACTTAGGCTTTCCACAAGGCGCCCCTTAGATCATGCTCTTTCTTATGATGCTAAAGTACTAAGGGCACATCCATCATATGACATATTGCAAGATAAACTTTTATTTTGGGTAAATTGCACTTTGGTCCAAAACAAGTAAACATTGCTCAAACAACATTCAAATAGGACCAAACTTGAAACTTGAGTTCTCCTTTAGTCTTAATTACTTTTCAACAGATTAAGACAAGGTTCTTATTATCTTATTTAGGCAAAACTTCTAGTTCTAGGGTTATCCCAAAACCCGGGTCAGGGGTGTTACACAAATCATCATTAAGACTGACTTGGGTCTCAAGTTAGGGTTTTGGCTTCCTAAACCCTAATTAACACTTTTTCTAACCTTTAGGTTGACAAAGCCTAATCTTATCATTAATTACACTTTTAGTCTCAAGGAAACCCTAATTCATCAAATTATGGGTTGTTAAGTTCACATGAGGTCAGTTACTCTTTTTATCCATAAAAGAGCAATCTTTGATTATCAACATCAATTGGACACATTAAAATCATCAAAGCTTGGAAATTAGGGTTTTGTTTCATTTAACATATTAAAGATGCTAACTTTAGGTGCTTTTCAAACTAGAAGCAGATCTAGGTCTTGATAATATTTTTATTGCATTCCTTGCATTCTCCTGATCAGTTTTCATATATAGTTTGTCTTATTTGGACTTACCAATCAATTTCTATGATATCTGCAAGATTTATGTTACATGAGCCAATAGGGGCTCAAAACGTCAGCGACTCTAACATAATCTGGGCGACCCTTTTAACTCGCTCGAAATGACTCTGGTGCCCTCATACGCACACTTGGAGGGGTATCTTTGTCATTTCATTATATTCCTCCCCCTACCTCTACTTGTCTCCTCGCGCCCTAGTGCCGTGTTCGTCCGACGGCCGACCGGGAGAGGGTTGGAATACACTATATATAGTGAGGCTAGAATACACTCAAGTGTATTCAAGCCCCAATATAATCATGTTTCTAACTGTTAGATGAGGACCAGATCCTTGGATCAAAAAACCGTCTGTCACCATGTCCTCCTAACCTCTCTCCTCTTCATCCTTTACATATATAACCTCTCTCCTCTGTGTGTGTGTATATATATATATATATATATATATATATATATATTGAGGCTGGAATACACTATATATATAGTGAGGCTAGAATACACTCAAGTGTATTCAAGCCCCAATACAACCGTGTTTCTAACCGTTAGATGAGGACCAGATCCTTGGATCAAAAAACCGTCTGTCACCGTATCCTCCTAACCTCTCTCCTCTTCATTCTTTACATATATAACCTCTCTCCTCTGTGTCATTCTCTGCCTCCTCCTGTTTCGGCCAACCCCGCCTCCGCTGTCGACATGTGGTGTCTCATGCGCCTACATCTTGACCTTCGTGCCCCGCGATCACACTATGCTTGCTGGGAAGATCACGCCATAGGGACCTCATTGCCAATGAGATGATCATGCTTTTCAGCACGCACACCATCAAGCATCCACTTTGGGGCATATGTCAACCGACTCTACAACTCCACTAGCACTTTACAGACTGACCCAACCCTCACCGACGTCTATGCAGACATGCTAATTAGGCTCAAGTGCTCCGACAATGCCACACTCTACATACCCATCACTGACCTGCTTGGCATACTAACCCCGAACGTCATTTTGACAAGGGTACTATGTCGGCGTGTTCAACACTGTAGGGTTGATGTTGTCTGACCAAGCGTAGATCACCAACACCACACTCGCGACCACTATACTGTCAACATAAACAACACCACAACATGGGTGAACAAGTTCTTCTAGGCTATTGATGCCGACTGCTAATTCTACCGATGAGGAACACATGTCCAAGGCTTTTGCAGGGAAAATCATACACATTTGCTAGCAACACTGAATAGCAAACACGTCAGTGTGAACCAATACGTGTGAAAATCCGTCTCCAACTAATTGTGAATGCCACATGGAAAATATAATGAATTTGGTTATATTAGTGGCCAAAGGCGGTCACTAATGCAAGTTTATTTTTCTCATTGATGAAGGTACATGTCATAAAGCCGTGATTGTCAAGGATCTGAACATACTAGTTATTTTGAACGTGAGATATGTTGACTCGTCTCTTATAATTAATCTTTGTCGTTGACTCAATATCTAATTGCTATTGTAGCCAAAATCAAATGCTAGGAACTCAACATTTGAGCCTTTGCCAACCATCCTGAGCAGTGTTTTAAAAATCGGTGTATGCGCCCGCATAAGCGGCTGCATACAAGGTGCGGTCCTCCAAAAATCCGCATAATAAAAATCGGTCCAAAAAGCGGTCCAAGCCGCATAATCGGTTGTACGGCCGCATACAAGGCCGATTATACCCCGATTTTTAGTTAGAGATATTCTGATTTCTTGTTTTATACATTTACATTGTTTAAATTTAGATTATAGTGCATGTTTGTATTTATTTAAGTTGTGATGATTGCATATTTGCATAATTGCATCCATTATTCTTGTAATTGTACTATTTAGATACACAATTGCACAAATTAAATATGTAAATCATGATTAATACATATATATATAATAATTAATTAAAAAAATCCAAAACCGCATATACTTCCGCATATACTCCCGCATACCGCATATACTCTACAAGGTGACCTCTCCGAACGCATAACGCATACCGCTTTTTGAAACACTGATCCTGAGCATGCCGCTGAAGGTGTTCGACGACATAAAGCATAATGCCCACATGCACGACATCTATTATGTCAGTGTAATTTGACCGACATCGACGTTGCGTGCACTAACTGCATGGAGTGATCTACTCTTTATGCTAACCTGAAAAATTACTAATGAGCTCTAACGTGATTACTTGACAAACATATAAATCTGAAAACGACTAGGTTTGTTGCCATTTCCAACACCTTCGGCTAATATAATTAGACAACAAAAACATATATAGGCAAACTATAACTTCTTAGAAGTCGTTCAAGCAATGACACTATGTCTCCTTACCTGTGGCAAGACTCTGCCTTGCTTTTGAATGTCCACATATTACTACACATTTGATCCAATTAGCACTCACCCAACATGCTCACCTCATCTTCTAGACTTTAGTGAAATACTTCCATGAAGCTCCTTGCTCGGCGTCACAATACCACTATGATCATTGACTTTCCTGATAACAAGATCTATATGTTATCTCTATCCAAATTTAACTCATTAGTTACATACTACTATACTCTCTCCAAACATATCTCACATCTGTATCTAGAAAACTATAAGACATATTCAAGGGTAGAAAAAATAATAAGGCATGGTGACATGAAGGCAATTGTTAGAATTGTTTGGTTATTAAACAACCATAGAAGTCTAACAATCAGCAGAAGAACCTAGATAACATAAATTTCAGTTATTTACAAGTTATAGAACTATGAATTCACCTCATTGAGCATGAAAACAAGCATACACACGAGAGGAAGTTTGCAAAGCAAGGGCATAACTTACAATACAATATGATAAATTTCAATAGTAATCACCTATAAGAGAAAATTTACACACCAATAGCTAATAGAACATTTAGGTATTAGTTCTTGCTTATGTTTTTCATTCTACATGATCTTCCATAAGCCCCACTCTACTACACCAATAACTAATAGAGTGCAAAACTGCATGCCTTAACGTGGTTGTCGACCTACAAGAAGTCGATGCGCCGTGCCGATTGTGTAGTAGAGCTCTGATATGAGGTTGTCGTGACTGTCGACACGGACTGCACGCACTTGGTGGACAGTTACACTGTAAGAAGCAACACGTCCCATGAGGATTGCAAGCCATACGACAACTTCTTGACCATGCTGCAACATCCTGGTGACTTGCGGCAATGCATGGACTTCATGACGATACACAGGAGCCAGAAGGAGTAAGGGGAGACGGAGAAAGAGAAACAAATGATGATGCGAGTCTAGCTCAACAACAACGACAACCATTGGAAGCACGACCACTATCACCGGTCAGTCCTTCCTCTACTCCTTAGAATCGATTTTTTGTGTGAAGGCGGCGACAAATTTGGAACGGGAGCGGCACAACGCAGTTCCCCTCAACCAGGATATGGCCATCACCCACCCATGCATTCATCTAATAGTTGGCAACAAGAAAGGGGCGAACCTCGTTATGTATTGCGTGAGCAACATGGATGAATGAACCAACAATGGTTTTTGTTCAGCCGATGATTTGATGAAACCGACTCTTAGATAATAAAAGACGGCTACATGTTGTATTGATAAGAGGAACCCCCCTCCTTATATAGGAGAAGGGGGAAGCATACATAGTCAAGATTCAACCGTAATGTGCCAAGCCAGACTTGGGCCCATATTACAAAGACACTTAATAACATAAATAAATAGACTCTTTAGTACTCCCCCTCAAGCTGAAGTTGGGAGAATCCCAATTCAGCTTGGTAATAGACAGACATACTAGAAAAAATGGATAAGCCAAGCCCATACAAAAATTTTCTCCCCCTCAGTATTACAATTAAGCACGCAAACACTCATACATTCCCCCTCAAGTAGATACTCCATAGCAGGCAAGCAAGTCGCAGAAGTTTCTCAATCATTTGGAGCAGAATTTTCTTGTTCATCTGGAGCAGAAGTAAGCAACAACAGGACATCATGGTTTTTATCACAGTCGCTAACGTCACAACCCAGAGAGTGTTGGGTCACAACAGTAGTAGTCATACTTGTTGAGTCGGAAAGTCGTTTTTCATGACTCCGCCTAGCTGATCGACATGAATTTGGAACCAAGTAGTCGGGCGACTCGGACGACTAGTCGGCCGCCAAGTCAGGCCCGACAATTATCTTGTTTTTTTTTTAATTAAAAGGTTTTATTAAAAGGTTTAAAATAACGGAAGAGGACACTGCTCTTGGAGATGAAGATGAAGAAGAAGATGATGAGCCAGAGGATGGAGAAGAAGAGCAACAACCATTTGACTTTTAGTTTATTTTCATTAGCAATTTAGCATTTTGAAGTTTATTTGAATTCTGAATTTAAACATTATGCATTTGTGTTTGAATGAAACTTAAGTTAGACATGTTTTTATATCTTTTGGATATTTGTGTTAAGACGATATATTATTATTAAGTTACAGGGCATTCTTGTGTTAATTATTTAGCATGATATCACATTTGAATGCATCTTGCAGCAATTCAAAATTTATACAAGTCTGAATCAACACATGGTTTGTCACTCTACATTCTTATTATGCATGTTATATTTGTTTAATCATTCATTTCTGTTATTTATAGTGTCATATATCAATTTAATACCATAATATATACTTACATATATACTTACATATATAATTATATATTATATACATATATATATATTTATATATATATATTATTAACCAGAAAAAAACATGTGACTAGTCAGCCGACTAGTCGGCCTGGGCGGCCTGGTCGCCCGAGCCAACCGGCCCACCGACTGGCCGACTTGACAAGTATGGTAGTAGTAGTCAACGTACAAATAAAGTACAGACGGGTCAACGTGCGAAGCAGAGTACGAACGAGCCAGAGAGTGATGGCACACAACAGTAGAAAGTCGACATGCAAACAAGGCACAGACAAACCAGAGAATACTGGAACACAATAGTAGAGAGTCGACGTGTCAAAACACGGACATGTCAGAGTGATGTCTCACAACAGAAAAGTAGACGTAGCCGGATAGAAGACCCTCAATGCAAACAAGTAGGCAGTAGAAATCTCCAGAAATCAGTCTCTTCAAGAAGCATGTAGTAATAAGCGTCAATAGTAGAAGTCCCCAACTTCTTCAAGAAGTGCATCAAGATCCGCAAAAATATAAAGCGGCAGAATATAATCTTCCTTTCCTCCATCTCATCTCTCCTCTATTTCTCCCCCTCACTCCAACTATGAAGAAGATCATGAGAGTGGTAGGGTGGAGAATCATAAACATTGGTAAAGGAATGGTGGCGCAGAAATAAAGCACTACCGGTATAAAGATTAATAGCACACTAGGATAGACGAACATCCCAATTTCTAAGAAAAATACTCAACCACGTAGATTAGGAGGATTGCATGAAGAAGGAAAATAAACCAACGTTGTACCAATAGACGCAAAGTGATTGAGTGAAAAGTACGCGCTCATTGGGAGTACATCAACATTTGGGGAAGATCTTCTGAACAACCAGCGAGCAATTGCGACAAAGAAAAGGAGTTGCACGAGGAACAATTCCTACATCATGATGTTTATTTTGAGCGCACCTCCGGCTTAATGTATTTTCATTAATGTTGCAATGACTTGTTGATTCAGTAATGGGTTACGTTGACAACAATAGTGAAATGACTTGTTAAGTATTGAGTTTGCTTTCCGGTAAAAGATCAGCATGTTGCAGTTCCCTTTTCGGTCAAAAATTGACTATGACGAGGAAAGAAACAACGCTTTAAAGAGGGGGCCGCTAAGATGAGATAGGGTGGAGAAAGAAAACTCCAGCCAACCACAATATTTAAGCATATACGCCGCATATCAACAATCTTTCACGGGCCTCGCTAGCCATATAATAATTTTTTTTGGATGAGCATCCATAGTTTCCTTGATTGCCTAGCTATTAAGAGTAGTACACCACCTGTTAATATATTTCATATATTCAACTATTTATTCTATTTTGTAATTTATATATCCTATTGGACCTCTAAGTAAATTTTCCAACTTCTCTTATTAATAAAAAGGGAGAAGGCTCATTGCTTCTCCTAACGCTGCATTGCACACAACATTGCGACACCTTTGTCTACATGGTACCAGAGCATGTGTTCTAACCCTAACCAGCCGCCAGCAGCCCCCAGCGCCGCCGCCAGTAGCCACCGACCAGCGCTGTAGGGCAGCCAACAGTCGCATGCCAGCAACGGCCACAACGGGCGCCGTCGACACCAGCAGCCGCCGCCCGACCAATCGCCAGCCACCTCAGGCCGTCGCGCCGCCGACCCAGGGGAGGATAGCCGTCGCCGGCCCAAAGCGGGCGCAGTAGCCGCCGCCTGGGGCAGACACAGCAGCCGCAGTCCCTCTTTCTCCGGATCGTCGGGTCCTTCGGTTGATCCAACAGATTTCTAAATCCCAAACCGAAGGGTCCGTCAGTACGTAGGAAATTTCTAATCACATCTCCTCCGTATGTGATTAGGGAACTCCCGTTGGGGGCTGTGGATGCGTCAGATACACATCTGATCCTGTGACGTGACGTGTATCTCTCTGTCACTCAAATCTTCCCGTGACGTGTATCAATCCGTCACTCTTCTTCTCGTTATATCATGGAGGACACCAAGGCTTCTACCATCTACAATGAGATGTCACCTATCCCCTCCATCAAGATGAGCGGGAAGAATTATCTAATTGTCTCTTATGGATGAATGCTGTCCATACAGTGTTGGAGTCACGCGACAAGGCGAGACACGTTGATTCTGATCATCCTGCGCCTACTGACAAAGGCTATGCTGAATGAAAGCGCCATAATAGTCTGATGAAGACCTGGTTGTGGGGGAGCATGGAACCTGGGATTGCCTCGAGGTTCATGTTCTACACTACTGCCAAAGAGATCTGGGATGTAGTAAAGAAACATTGTTCTCAAGAGAAGAATGCGCTTCGTAAGTTCATGATATATGACCGACTCTTTGCAGAACAACAAGGAGACAGACCTTTAGAAGAATACTTTGGAGTGATCCAAGGTATTGCACAAGAGCTGAGCTTCTATCATCCAATGACTGTCCAGGAGCAAGTCAAAGACAGAGATGACTTGATTACAACAAAATTCTTGTCTGGTCTGAGTTCTTCGTGCAGTTCAGCCCGCAGCGTCATCCTGGCTTCTGACAAACTTCCCAGCTTGGAAGAGGCTTACTCAAGGATTTTACAGGCTAATTTTGAACATGTTGATCCTACAACAGTCTCATCTCCTGGAGATTCCCATGCTTCTGTAGCTGCTGTAGTGAGAGGAGGACAGACATGTATGGGCCGAGAACGTGTCACTCACCCTAAGTGCACTTTCTGTGTCAATCCTGGACACACAATTGAGAAGTGCTGGAAGAAGCATGGTAGACTTGCTGCACCACATGTGGGAGCAACAAACTATGCTACCACTACTGAGTCTACTGAGCCTCCTGCTTTGAGTTCTGGTTCTTCTGGCATCACACTCACCAAGGAGGAATATGATAGATTTATTCTGGCTACCCAACATCTTAGTTTGGGATCATCGTCTTCAACCAACCTGGTGTCCACCACTGGTAATCAGGCTACCTTTTTATTGGCTTCTGGTTCTACTTGATCATGGGTCGTTGACTCTAGAGCGTCACATCATATGACTGGTATGAGGAGACTACTTCATTCCGTTGACTCACATATTCCTCACAAATTTGTAACAATAGCAGATGGTTCAGTGAGGAGAGTGTTAGCTAGTGGATCTGTTTCTCTGACTCTTGGAATTGATCTTAAATCCGTACATTATGTACCTGCTTTTCCTTTTAATCTTATGTCTGTTGCTAAGCTGATTGATACTGTGAAATGTACGGTAACGTTTGGACCTTCTTGTTTTGTGTTACAGGATCTCAAGAGTATGAGGACGATTGGTGGGGGGGGCTAGGAAAGGGTGATCTCTACCTCTTCCACGGTGACAGTTTGCCTCGCCAAGTTTTTAATCCTGCTCTAACTGTCTTGTTGAGTGGCTCTCCCTTACTGCGGCACTACAAATATGGACGTCATTCGTTAGAGAGCTCGAGGAAGGTAGAACCAGAGTTGTCTCAAGTGTCGTCTCTAGAGTGTCAGTCCTGTCAACTTGGGAAACATCATAGGATGTCTTATCTCGGTCGTGTCAATAAACGGGCATCTTGTCCTTTTGAGTTGGTCCACAGCGATGTTTGGGGTCCTGTAAAAGACCCCAACTATAATGGTTTTTGTCATTTTATTTCCTTTGTGGATGATTTTTCACGCATGACAGAGATTTATTTGTTGAAAAATTGAGAGTCTGTGCTATTTACTGTCAAACATTTTCATCAAGAAATAAAAGTTCAATTTGATTGCAATATTAAAGTTCTTCAATCTGAAAATGCCTTAGTATGTTCAAAATGCTATGGCTGATTTTTGTAGTTCTGTTGGGATGTTACATCGTACATCCTGTCTTCACACCCCTCAGCAAAGGGGTTACAGAGAGGAAAAATTGTCATCTTCTTGATAATACCAGGACAATCGTGTTTCAATCTAATGTTCCTTAGCGATTCTGCTCTGACGCTTTACTCACTATTTGTTTCCTTATCAACATGCAACCATCTTCCGTGCTCCAAGGACGTACCCCATTCTCTGTCTTACGTCCCAATGATCAACCTTTCCTTGTTCCCTTCAGAGTGTTTGGTTGTACTTCCTTTGTCCACAATTTTGATCCTAAGGCTGATAAGTTATCTCCTAGGTCAATTAGGACTCTCTTTCTTGGGTACTCCAACAGTAGCAAAGGGTGCAAGTATTATTGTCCAAGTTTTCGTCGTATGTTTGTGTCTAGGGATGTGACATTTCACGAATCTACTCCATATTTCTCTAGTGTTCCCAGTAAGGGGGAGCAATTATGTGAGAGAGTGCCACCATCAGATACCAGTGAGAGAGTAACACCACCACATCAGAGTGAGAGAGTGCTACCTATCAATCCTGACTATACTATAATTCAAGAAGAGCAGCCAACGGATAGTCCACTAATTCAACAATATTCACATGTTTATAGCAGACGAGGCAGACAAGATCCAGAGGAGGTAGCGACTATAGTCTCTGAGCCCTCCCCATCTTCCTCTACTCAAGGGATTCCTGAAGAACCATCTGACCTTGATGTTCCCATTGTTGTTCGCAAAGGTACCCGTTCCTGTACTATTCAACATCCTTTTGTAAATGTGTGTTGTTTGTCCAAATTATCTCAGCAGGCCCGCTCATTTGCTCTTGGGATTGATTCTGTGGTCATTCCAAGAAATCATCTTGATGCTATGAGGGATATTGGCTGGAAACAGGCGATGCATGTTGAAATGTCTGCTCTTTTACAGAACAACACCTGGGAACTTGTTGACTTACCTCCAGATAAAAATGTTGCGGGATGCAGATGGGTATTTACAATGAAACATAATCCAGATGGTTTAGTGGAGAGACTGAAAGCTAGACTGGTGGTAAAGGGGTATACTCAAACATATGGGGTTGATTTCTTTGAGACCTTTTCACCAGTGGCTCGTCTGAATTCTGTGCATATTTTTATTTCTCTGACTACTACCGTTGACTGGCCTCTATTTCAGCTCGATGTCAAGAATGCCTTTCTTCATAGTGATCTATAAGAGGAGGTATACATGAAGCAACCACCTGGTTTTGTTGCTCAGGGGGAGTGTCAGAAGGTGTGTAGATTGAAGAAAGCCATCTATGGTTTGAAACAATCTCCTAGAGCTTGGTTTGACAAATTCAGTGATGTTGTGCTAAAGATGGGCATTTCTCGTTCTATGACTGATCACTCCTTATTTTATTCTAGTTCTTCTGGTGGATCTATTATTATTGCTGTGTATGTTGATGATATAGTTATCATTGACAGTGATTCTACAGGCATATCTCGTGTGAAAGAAGGCTTGCAAGGGCACTTTCATACAAAGGATCTGGGGAAACTGAGATACTTTTTGGGCATTAAAGTACTTAGATCTCATGCAGGTACCAATTTGTCTCAGAGAAAATATGTGCTAGATTTACTACAGGAAACATGTATGAATGAGTCCAAGCCTGTGTCTAGTCCTATGGACTATCATGTGAAGGAGATGACTGATGATACTGATTATCCAGATCCAAGATATTACAGGAAAATTGTGGGTAAATTGATATATCTGAGAGTCACACGCCCTGACATTTCCTTTGCTGTAGGAGTGGTGAGTCAGCATATGAGTTCACCACAACAGTCTCATTGGACATCAATCTGTCGTATTCTGAGATATCTGAAAGGTGCACCTGGTAAGGGAATCACCTATTATAGGCCGAAGACTCCCGTATCCATACTTTCTCTTGCTGGTTATGCAGATGCAGACTGGGCTGGTAATCTGAATGACATGAGGTCTACGTTTGGATATTGTACATTTCCGGGAAATCATCTTATTACCTGGAAAAGCAAAAATCAAAATGTTGTGGCAAGATCTAGCACGGAAGATGAGTATAGAGCAATGGCACATGCATGCTGTGAGTTGCAGTGGGTTCAATTTGTACTTTTTGAATTAAAGATTCCTTTTCTGTCTCCTATAGAACTCAGATGTGACAATCAAGCGGCCATCTACATTGCCAAGAACCCAGTCTTCCATGAACGTACTAAGCACATAGAGGTTGACTGCCACTTTATTAGAGATCAGATCAAGAATGGAACTGTTGTGACTCTGCATGTCAAGTCTGAAGATCAACTTGTAGATGTTCTTACGAAGCCATTGAGTCTAGCAACATTTCAGAGTTTTTGCAATAAGCTGGGCCTACACCATGTGTATACTCCAGCTTGGGGGGGAGTGTGAATATATTTCATATATTCAACTATTTATTCTATTTTGTAATTTATATATCATGCTGGACCTCTATGTCAATTCTCCAACTTCTCTTATTAATAAAAGGGGAGAAGGCCCATTGCCTCTCCTAACGCTGCATTGCACGCAACATTGTGGCACCCCTGTCTACACCACCATTGAAGAAGAATATACCACCATTAAAGAACACATCCTTGACACTAACGACAAACAACCATATGACAGAGTGACCCCACACCTTTTAATATCATACTTTAAAGCATTTCCGCCATGGAAACACCCACAAGGAGGGTAGATTCAAGCGATCCATCTGTGTACGCGCTGAAACATATGCGACATCAACTGATTTTTTATCAACTATGGAGTTCGATACTCAGAGAAGTCAATGGAGATCGAGTAATCATTCCTTATAACTGAAGTAGCTGATTACATTGTTCATGTATTGTCGATTGGCATAGAAACTGATTTACCGATGGAAAAAAAAAATCAAAAGGGCTCGGCAAAAGGGACGCCGTTAATTTGGAGAATGGTCCGGGCCACTGAAGTTGGAGGGTAAGGATTAGGAGCCTTATGTTCGAAGAGGCCCACGTCGGGGAGACTGACGCTCGAGTTGTTCGTGCTGTAGTTATGAAAAGAGGAAGAACCGATAAATACGTGTGAGATGCCGAAAATTCTTTACAACATCCCAGTAGAGATGGAGATGGATTTATCAGGCTCGAGGTGGGGAGGATTGTAGAACTGAATGGGTTAGTCCAAAGATTGGAGTTACGAGGTAGGGATTATTGTTGGCGGCAGGCTATCACAGATCAGAAGGAAGACAAGGATTATTGTCGTCAGCAAGATAGGGGGAGAAGGATTGAGACAGAAGTGGATGACGACAGGTGTGGCAACAAGTAAAGGTAGATGCCCTACGGGCAGCCAGTCAAGAAGAGTGGCTGCCGCCCGCAGGCGGAGCGTAAATTTTTTTTTGGTCTCCTTTAGGTTTAGGGTTGGATCACTGCTCTGATACCATCTTAGATAATAAAAGACGGCTACATGTTGTATTGATAAGAGGAACCGTCCTCCTTATATAGGAGAAGGGGGAAGCATACAGACTCAAGACTCAACCCTAATGGGCCAAGACAGACTTGGGCCCATATTACAAAGACACTTAATAACATAAATAGACTCTCCAATACCAACAACATCAATCATATTTATTGTAAGTGAACGGACTGAGTATCTTCATATGTTAGATCAACATATCTCCTTACATAAGTGATTTCCTAGCATTTGCTGCTTTTTAATTTTTAATGAGTTGGAGAGGGGTCATTGGCTGATTGCCAACTGCTATCACTCTAACTTGCATCAAGCTTGCCTTCTTCCACCACTGCCCTGGCATTAGTGCCCGACTGCTGGCACTTGTGGCAATGGATGGCTACATGCAATGTTAGCAGTGGTGGCTGTTGCTGGCAATGTCCTACGACATCCTGGAAAGGAGAGCCGAAAAGAACTAGTTACGGGGAAGGGAACGGGCAATTTCCTATAAAATGAGAGAGGGTGGGAATGACAGAGAGAAGTTGACGATGACATATAGAAGATAGGTTACGAGGGGTGGGTTGCGAAAGGAGGTGGGGTCATCAGACTGAGTGGGATGCGCTTCATCTGATTGAGCAACTAATCTAACAATGGAAAAGTTGATTGTACTAGGACGAGAATACACTTGCGTGTATTCTAGCCTCACCATCTCTCTCTCTATAGCCTCACTTGCGTGTACATAAGTACATGTATCTTATATGTACCCATGTTTTTAGTGATGATTGCACAAATCTACAGAACAATTTAACCTTATGGATGTGTTCCATACCCCTTAGATAACATGTGTATAAAAATCACCTCAATTTAACATTCTTAGATCATCTTGTAAAAGAAAATGTATATATTCAGATCAACTGCGGGGATATCAGGAACTGTTGGATGATATGTTGTTATATCTCATGAAATATATGAGATATGGTTGTGATATTTTAAAAGCGTGTAATCTAAACAATGTTGATTCAATCCATATGGTTGGATTTGATTAAGGAATTCTACATATGCCATATTAATGGCCGACACACATAAGTAACATGTACCGACAAGTACACACTTCCTAATCCCATATATATTTATATGTATGTATGTAAACTGCATGTACCGCACGATACACACTTCCTAACCCCATATATATATTGAGAAGAACAATAGAGAAAAAAGAGTGCTTAGGGTTGCACTATGAGTGCACCCTTCTATTATAGACAGAACAATCCCGTCACTGTACCGACGTCGATACTATCGACAGTATGTCGATAGTATCGACACTAGGTCAGGTAGCGAGACAAATACAATACTGTATCTGCACCAGTGTCGATAGTATCGACAAACATGTCGATGGTATCGACACTGGGTCAGTAATCAAATAAAGGAAAAACATAACAGAAGTATATTATCTAACACTCCCCCTCAAGTTGGAGCATAGATGTCAATCATGCCCAACTTGTCCACAAGAACGCAGAAGTGCTTCTTAGCCAGTAGCTTGGTGAAGATGTCAGCAACCTGGTCTTCAGATCAAGTAAAGGGAGTACAGATGCGTCCCGACATGATGGCCTCACGGATAAAGTGACAATTAACTTCAATATGTTTAGTCCGCTCATGAAAGACAAGATTACTAGCAATAAAGATAGCTGCCTTGTTATCACAGTGCATAGGAATAGGATCAGAAAAAGGCACATGAAATTCCTTCAGAAGAGATTGCACCCACATAAGTTCACAAGAAGTATGTGCCATAGCACGATACTCAGCCTCAGCACTGGATCGAGCCACTACATTTTGCTTTTTGCTCCTCCAGGTGACTAGATTTCCTCCAACATAGGTGCAATAGCCAGAAGTTGACTTCCTGTCTGTCTTGCTACCAACATAGTCAGAATCAGAGTAGCCCTCAAGAGAACAATGACCACACCTTTTATAGTGTAAGCCTTTACCAGGAGAATTCTTCAAATATCTTAGAATATGACATAAAGCTTCCCAATGACATTGTTTAGGCTTATCAAGATAGCGGCTAACTAGACCGACTGCCGTAGAAATGTCAGCTCTAGTAACAGTGAGATAAATCAACTTCCCAACCGGATGTCTATATCTTTTACTGTCTGGGTACAAAGGTGAATCAATATCATCCTAATTCACATTGGGGTCAAGCGGTGTGTCAGCAGGTCGAGCTCCAAGCATACCTGTTTCCTGTAGAAGATCAAGGACATACTTCCGCTGTGACAGAACAAGAGCATTAGAGGTCCTTGAAACCTCAATTCCCACAAAATTTCGCAGTTTTCCCAGATCTTTAGTAACAAAATGTTGACAGAGATAGGCTTTGGTTGCATTAATTTCAGAAAAATCACTGCTGGACAGAATAATGTCATCAACATATACAATAAGAACAACAATACCAGCAGATGTCTTCTTAACAAACACAAAATGATCAACATGAGATCTGAGAAACCCACAAGTAGACAAAGTGGTGCTTAGTTTATCAAACCAGGCACGAGGGCTTTGCTTCAGTCCATAGATAGATTTCTTGAGGCGACAAACTTTATGTGACTCCCCCTGAGCAAAAAACCTAGGTGGTTGCTCCATATACACTTCCTCCTGAAGATCACCATACAGAAATGCATTCTTGACATCAAGTTGAATGAGAGGCCAATCCAGATTAACAGCCACAGACAGAAGAATTCACACGGAATTCAGTCGAGCAACATGAGAGAAGGTTTCAAAATAATCAAAGCCATAAGTCTGAGTGTAACCGTTCGCCACAAGACGAGCTTTCAGGCGTTCTACAGTGCCATCTGGATGATATTTAACAGTGTAAACCCAGCGGCAGCCAACTGGTTTACAGTCAGAAGGAGGATCAACAAGATCCCAGGTACCCCTGTCAGTGAGAGAAGCCATCTCCTCTGTCATGGCTTGAGTCCATGCCTGACTTTGGAGAGCATCCCCAACATTTGTGGGTACAGAAATGGCAGATAAAGCAGTAACAAAATTGCTAACATGAATACTCAGATGGTCAGTAGAAACATGATTAGCTATATTATGAGATGTACAAGATCTAGTGCCTTTTCGGAGAGCAATAGGTAAATCTAGATCAGAAAATACCTCTGTGGGCGCAGGACCTTCAAAAGGAGAAGATTGGTGTGTGTGGGGGTCTTCAGCTGGAGTAGGTTGTGCAACACGATATCTTCGTTGATATACACGTAAAGGAGGAGTAGTATTTGTCTCATACTGTTCAATATTGTTATCAGAGTCACAAGTCACAGGCAGAGGTGCAGAAATCAAATCCGAGCTCAGATGTGTCCCCTTAGAGGAATAGTATGGAGTATCTTCAAAAAACACCACATCACTACTTAGAAACCATTTTCTGGTCTCCGGATGATAACAACGATATCCCTTGAGTCCGTGAGTACCCCAGAAAAACACATTTCGCAGCTCTAGGGGACAATTTATTTTGATTAGGACCAAGCAACCGCACAAAACACGTAGACCCAAAAATCCGCGGAGGAACAGAGAAAAGTGGAAGACTTAGTTGAAGAACCTGTACAGGTATTTTATCACCAATGACAAAAGACGGCATGCGGTTTATTAAGAAACATGCAGTAAGAATAGCTTCCGGCCAGAAGTGTTTGGGAACATTAGAATGAAGCATAATATTCCTGGCAACCTCAAGAAGATGCCTATTTTTCCTTTCAGCCACACCATTCTGTTGGGGGGTATACACACAAGAGGTTTGATGAATCGTCCCCACAGATTTACAAAACACCTCAACAGAGCTTTGAACAAATTCTAAGGCATTATCAGTTCTGAAAATTTTAATAGGCATTGAGTACTGTGTTTTAATTTCAGCAAAGAAGAATTTAATGGTAGGCACTACTTTAGATCGGTTTTTTAACAGAAATAACCATGTAGCCCGAGAATAGTCATCAATAAACAGAATAAAATATTTATAGCCAGTTAAACTAGGACTGTGACATGGTCCCCACACATCAGCATGTACTAAATAAAACATAGCAGTACTAGCAATCTGAGATTTTTTTAGGGAAAACAGATCTAGTTTGCTTGCCCAATTGACAAGCTTCACAATTAAATACAGGCATACGACCACCAGGTAACACATGTTTTAACTTTCTGCTGACGGGTGTCCAAGACGAAAATGCCACTGTAATGCAGAAACATATGCTGATAAAGCCAAAGCAGAAACATAATTGCTGAGCAGTCGCAGATCATCCAGTTAATAGAGTCCATCTTGTCCTTCATGCCCCCCACCAATCTTCGTCCTCGTGCGAAGGTCCTGAAAAACACATTCACCCGGAGCAAATGTCAGACTGCAGTTAAGGCCACAAACAAGTTTGATGACAGATAACAAATTTAAAGGAAAATTTGGCACATATAAAGCAGAATGTAGAAGGATGCGGGCAAAGACATCCCCAATGCCAGAGACCGCAGTCTTGGACCCATCAACAAGCATCACAGTAGACTTAGAGCGGGGTTTAAGCAGATTAGAAAAAAGAGAACGGTTGCTAGAAATATGAGACGAGGCGCCAGAGTCGATCACCCATTTTGTATTACCAGTAGAAGAAGAAGAGGCACTCAAAAAGACAGAGTCACAACCAGAGTATGTGGCTGCGTGAGCGCCAGACGTCCCTGCCGATGAAGATGAAGCTGTCCGCTCCTGTAGTAATCGCTCCACCTCAGAGCGAATGAAGTCAGTAGTGGCTTCAGTCGAAGAGCCAGTAGGTGCAGTCGGAGTAGTACCCTCTGTAGCAACGTTTGCCCATGCAGGAGTGCCGTGTTTCTTCCAACATTTGTCTTTAGTATGATTGTTACGGCCACATAAATCACAGTACCGCTGAGGAGCGGCTCCAGCAGATGAATCAATAGACGAGCCACGACCAAATTACCGTGACCAGAAGATCCTCGACCCCGACCAGGAGTAGTAGGAGGGCGGCCGCGACCGCGACCCCTGCCACTCATGGCAGCAAGAGCAGTGGGGTCAGCTGTATCAGTAGACATGTCAGTAGAAGAGGCCGGCATGCGTTGAAGGCGCTGAAACGCACTCTCCAACGTGGGCAGTGGGTCGCCGACAAGGATCTGGTCAACCATTCCAGCATAGGAGTCAGGAAGACGACAAAGGAACTGGACCACCTGAAGTTCCTATCTCTGGCGCTGCATGGTGGCCAAGTCCGTGGACAAAGGATGTAATGTCTCAAGTTCAGCCCAAACGCCTTTAAATGTGGAAAAATAGTCTGCAATGTCCGATCCAGTAAACTGTAGGCGAGCGAGCTGTTTGTTTAGATCAAACACCTTCTTCGGATTCTTGCTATGAGAGTAGGTGCTCGCAAGCTGGTCCCACATCTCTTTCGCCGTCGGAAGGCGCAGGAGAGTCACACTGATGCGAGTCTCGCTGCTGTTCAGAATCCAGGTCATCACAGTAGAGTCATCCTTGACCCAATCATCATAGATCTTTTTATCTTTGGACTCAGCAGTGGCAGGCGGAGCAGGTGGCGGATTCTCGGTCAGATGGGAGTGCTTTCCCTGGGATTTTGCAAAAATCTCCATGGAGCACACCCAGTGTTGATAGTTGCGGCCGTCGAGTTTCATGGTGGTCACCTGACGGCGGTAGTCCTCATGTGAAGAAGCCATTCGAGCAGCAGAGAGTCGAGTCCAAACAAGAAGCAGAAAATTGCAGCAGCAGGAGACCGTCTAGATCCGCCAACTAGACGGTAGCAGGCAAAACAGAGGTCCACCGAAGGATCAGCCTACATAAGAGCTACGCCTAGACGCAGCAAAGAACCCGGCGGCTCAAGAGCCGACACAGGCATATAGAAAGGGAGAAGCACGGAAGCCCGTTAAATCCCAGACAGAAGTAAATCAACGATCCGCCGAAGACAATCAACCGGCAATACGTGCACGAAAGAAGAGATCAAACAGATCTGGCCACGATCAACCAAAGTTACGTCACCGTTGCTCGGAGAGGAGCACGGCTGCGGCGGCTAGTCGACCAGCCGCGACGCGGCGGAAAAGAGCTGGCGGCGGCCGGCGCTGGGGGGAAGGTGGGGGAGAAGGAGGGAGGGAGGGGAAAAAGAAGGCGGCTAACGTGCCTGCTCTGATACCATGAGAAGAACAATAGAGAAAAAAGAGTGCTTAGGGTTGCACTATGAGTGCACCCTTCTATTATAGTCAGAACAATCCCGTCACTGTACCGGCGTCGATACTATCGACAGTATGTCGATAGTATCGACACTAGGTCAAGTAGCGAGACAAATACAATGTTGTATCTGCACCAGTGTCGATAGTATCGACACTGGGTCAGTAATCAAATAAAGGAAAAACATAACAGAAGTATATTATCTAACACACACACACACACGATGGTTATCAGTACCGAACCGGCCGGTTCAATTGGGAACCAGCTCTACCGGTTCGGTCCCCTCCCTAAGTCGAAAATGAAGTCTGACTGGCATCAAACCGGTGAATGGTGAACCGACTGGTTGAACCGGAGAACCGGTCCGGTTTTAGCCCAACTGGCCGGTTCTCTAATTTAGCAAATAAATGTATTGTTGCTACTTTTTTGTTAATTAATTTTGAATACTATATAAATGTTTGTATATGTATGTCCATGAATAGAATACTATTTGTTATTTGGTCTATTTATCAAGTTATTATGAGTATTTGTGCTATTATTCATGTTTCACAACTTTTGCAGGGATATTTTCCATGAGTATCAAAGACATTTGTATATTTTAAACTATTAGTGACGTCATCGGTTGAACCGGTCAGACCACTGGTTGAACCTGTAAACCGAGAACCAGAGGCCTCACTGGTTCGTTGACTGATTCAGTCCTGACAACCTTGATATACACTAGGATAATGATCCAGTGAGAAACAAATCTTGGTGAGAGCATGAGAGGCATTTGAATAACTAATTATGGTGATCAATTTTTTATAATCTAACCATATGGGTTCACAGTATACCTTAATATTTACCTTTCTACAAAATTTCATCATCATCGGGTTTGTACATCATGCACAACACTAGAATACATTTTGACGCTCTATATCAAGTTTCAGGCTGATCATTGGGTGTAAATAATGCATACTGAACACATGGACAAGTAAGCAAGATCCTATAGCAATGATTTTTTGTGTGAAGGTACATGAATTGATGCTCTTCCCATCCATACGGTTGGATTTTAAGAACAAACTATATTTATTATCATAATTCAAATGCCTCTGATGCTCTCACCGTATTGTATTTCTCATTAGATCGCTACACTATATATATATATATATATGTATGTATATGGGGGGGGGCACTAAGAAAACATTTTGGCTGAATGACTTCATGCCTCGGTTTCCAAGCCGCTCCATCTGTGCATCTTGCCCCTTGACAAGTATGCTTAAAACATGCTACTTATTTTATGCATTTTATACCATCGATACTTCCCTCCAAAAATTTCCCACTCCACGTTGGCATTCACCTAATTCCTTTAGCGGTGCAGGTTCCTCCCTCATTACTGATAGGCTTGAGCAGTATTTAGTTACACCCACAGGCATTTAGTGCCACACTGGTAACAGCCCCCTTCATCAGCTTGTCTGTAACTGTAATCTCTCCATCTCTTCTCATCTATAACAACCCCCCCCCCCCCCCCCCCCCCCCACACACACACACACACACACACACACACACACTCCCCACCGCCAATATTCTTCACAAAACTCTTGGTTTAACTTAAAATAGTAATGCATGACCTCTCATACCACGTTTATAACTCAGTTGCCATTTATCTTTTTCTAAGTCTTGCCATTTATATTCTTCCAGAAATTGCGAGATCAAATCAATCGCTCCCTATGGTTTGTTTGTGGAAATTGCACCTGGACGTGAGGTATGCGAGGCAGATATCTGTTGTTTAAATTGGTTGTTCTTGTTCACTTGGATTAGATTTTCATGATTTATTAGCCATAAATGATGTGAATTTTATTGATTCTTGATTAGCCGTTTCGTCCATAAGATTTAGTAGCATTGTCATGGTACTTGTGTTTTTGACTTATTACCGCTTCAATGTGTTGAAAATTGAACTTCGGAGCAAAATCCACAACTAAATTAACTTCATGCAGTAAGTAAAAATTTCAACTCTCTGTCTAGGATCTGCCTGCATCTAGATAACTGTGAGGTTTGCCTAAGATATCATGATATACTTGGTTCAGATAAACGGTTGATTTCATTTGGACTTAGCATGTTTTCTGAAACTTATTAAAATGGAAATTTCGATGTATAAATTTTCTACTTTTATTCTACTGATTAAATATCACCCTTTATGTAGCCTTTTATTATATTTATAAGATTTTTGCATAAATAATCTCTGTTAACATATAGTGGGTGTATATGCATTGTCTATTGATAGTAGATTGACCACAATTTCAGCACCGAGCTGGAGAGGGTTGACCTGTACAGAATTATTGAAGTTTATTGAATTTAGGGCTTTTTATTTATCCAAAAAGCTGCGTCTTGACAGAAATAAGCACTGCTTGATAACAGCGGTTATGAAAATAGCCAAGATTTTCTGTAAATGCAGTGATATTAATGGGACAGTATGTCCACTTTCTAGATACTGCTATACAATAATCTATGGAAAGGATGCAGGTGATTTGACCTGACCTTAGAAATTTGGGTAAGTTATGAATACTGCTATACAATAATCTATGGAAAGGATGCAGGTGATTGACCTGACCTTAGAAATTTGGGTAAGTTACGCCTGATTAGGTTACTTTATGCATAATTAGGTCTAAATTATGCCAAATTAGGACATACTAGGTCAAATTGGATCAAATTTCAATAAGTTAGTTCAACTATGGTCAATCAGGTCAAGTTTAAGTAATTTTATCTGTAATTTCAATGAATGTTGGGCTGTGAAGAAACTAACGTGTTCAGGAGATGAATGTGGCACATATGAAATACTAAGATGACTGTATATGTAGATGAGGGAAGGTCGCATTTGAAATAATTACATAAGAAATAAAATGAGAATTTTCGGGGTCACTTTAGATGGTTTGGTCATGTGCAATGTAGACCAACAAGTGCAACATATTGTCGAGATAGAGAAAGGGAAGAGGTAGACCTAAATAAAATTGGGGAAAGCTAAGGAGAGGTATGTATTTGTTGCAACTTAAATAGTATATATGACCCAGAGTAGAGCTATACTGAAAAGGATCGATCCATATTGTCAGATCTCTACATGGTTGTGATGCAGCTTGTGATATGATGATGGTGACAGTTTTTGTTTTTGTTTAATACTTTCCTATCTTTTTCCTTATTAGGAATAGATATAGTTGTAGTAGGGATGCAATATTTTTTTCTTCTCTTATAGGACAGTTCTGTTGCAGAGTGGTAGTCAACCAAATGCCCCCTTTTTTCATTTATATCGTGTTTGAATCTCACCCTTACATTCGTCCATCCACTGTACTCGTACACCCCCATCCCCTATGCATTGTCTCCTCACGTCATGATTTCACAACCCTTGCTTTGAGTTCTTATTGTCTCTTGTGCACTTCTTTGTGCACCTTTGGCACATACTCTTTTGGCCTCTTCTATAACCTGGGGAGCAGTGATGCCACTATTTCAGATGGTCTCTGGAATTGCGACCCTAAGGAGCCTACTCTGCCATTCAGCTACAAAGGGCTTTACAACCCTATAGAGATATGTTGTGTTATGTTATGTTTTGTTGAGTGCCATGTGCATAGCATGTGCCTCACTTATGCTTTTCACTTCTGTAGTTTAGTCCCATATTGCTCACCTCTCCTTAGTCTCTATTCTCATCTGTTATATAAGAGACTGCATTGTACACTATTTTACTCACTCAATAAACCATTCTCAGTTTCTCTATATGGAATCAAGAGCAGGTCCGGTCCTATTTTTTTTCTTCCCACCCCGCCCCTATGCCCTGAGCTCCCCCCCCCCCCCCCCCCGACCGCCCCCACAGAATGACAAAATAATTCAACAAATGTTTAGCTCTTTATATTCATTTGTTATTTCTCTATTCTATGTGGACCTATATGTAATTGTTCTTTCTATAAATATACAGGGTACACACATTGTGCACCCTAACCCTTACAGAAAAATCAAGAATTTCTTTCTTAATTTTTCCACAATAAATGTCATTTCAATTTCCTCAACTATAGTTTTATTTTTCCTCTAACTGTTTAATTTTAACTTCCTCTTTTGCATAATTTAGATTTTCTTTATTACAATTGCATGCATTTCTTGCATTACCACCTTGACATCAGCTACGGTACCATCTTTTCGAAAGGAGTATGAATTGACATATCTTTATTTGAATCTGTTGGAGATCAAATTTGAAATAACAAATTCCAAGCCATTATCAGTGCGCATAATTTTAATGGGCATAGAAAATTGGGTTTTAATTTCAGCAAATGAGAACTTAATAGTACGCAAGACTTGTGATCTGTCTTTCATAAAAAAAACCAAGTAGCACGGGAGTAATCATCAATGAACAAAATAAAGTATTTATTGTCTGACAAACTTGGAACATGACAAGGACCCCATACATCGGCATGAACCAATCAAAAATATTTTTGCTACCAATCTGAGATTTTTTGGGAAATACAAATCTGGATTGTTTTCCTAATTGACACGACTCACACTGAAAAGTGTCTATTCCTACACCAGAAATAACATGTTTTAATTTATCAGCCGATGGATGCCCAAGTCTATAATGCCACTGTAATGCGGAAACAGAAGAAGACAATGCTGAAGCTAGAGTTGTAGTGCCAATCCGTTTCAAATCATCCAAGTAGTAGAGTTCGTCAGGTCCTTCATGCCCCCCACCAATCTTCATCCCCGTGCGAAGGTCCTGAAAAACACTAATACCCGATACAAAGGTCAGACTGCAGTTCTGGTTACGTACAATTTTACTGGAAGACAACAAATTTAACGGAAAATTAGGCACATATAAAGCAGATCTCAGAAGAACTTGAGCATAGATATCACCAATCCCAAACACAACAGATTTGGATCCGTCAGCAAGCATAACAACAAATTTAGGACAAGGTTTACATAGTTTAGAAAAAAGAGAACAATTGCTAGAGATATGTGAAGAAGCTCCAGAATCAATCACCCATTTGGTATCACCAACACTAGAAGAGGGAGTACTCAAAAAGGCAGAATCACAACCAGTGTAAGTTGTAGCGTGAGCTCCAGATTCAACAACAGAAGAAGAGGAAGCACCAGTCTTTTCTAGCAGGTTACGTTCCACCTCTGAGCGGATGAACTCGGCAGTAGAGGAACTCAAGGTAGTAGCAAGAGACGTCTGAGAAGCACCCTTAGACGCAACATTGGCCCACGCATGTGTACCATGTTTCTTCCAGCATTTGTCCTCAATGTCGTTGGTGCGACCACAAAAGTCACAATACCGCTGAGCTGCGGTACCTCCAGAGACATCAACAGATGAACTACGACCAAGGAATCCACAACTAAGGGACCCACGTCCCCGTCCCAAAGCATTAGAACGGTTGTCCAGAGGTCGATCTCGACCCCTACCACGACCTCGATCATTGATGGCAATAAGAGCAGTAGTGTCACCAGTATCAGAAGGCAGATTCGAGGAAGAAGCCGACAGTCATTTAAGACGCTGAAAAGCACTCTCCAACGTCGGTAGTGGATCACTGGCAAGGATATGATCAACTTCTCCAACATGAGTCAGGAGGTCCGCATAAGAACTGGACAACCTGAAGTTCCTGTCGTTGTTGCTGCATAGTGGCCAAGTCGGTAGAGAGTGGATGAAGATTCTCAAGTTCTGCCCAGAAGCCTTTGAAAGTCAAAAAATAGTCAGCAATATCGGGCCCATAGAAATGTAGGCGGGTCAGTTGTTTGTTCAAGTCAAACACCTTCTTCAGATTCTTTCTGTGAGAGTAGGTACTGGCCAGTTGATCCCATATCTCCTTGGCAGTCGGGAGACGAAGCAAAGTAACACTAATGCAAGTTTCATTGCTATTCACGATCCACATCATCACAGTCGAGTCATCCTTGATCCAATCATCGTAGATCTTTTTATCCTTGGACTCGACAGTACTGGGCGGAGCAGGAGGCGAATCCTGAGTCAGATGGGAGTGCTTGCCTTGGGATTTTGCAAAGATCTCCATGGAGCATACCCCGTGTTGATAGTTGCACCCATCCAACTTCACAGTAGTCACTCGACGACGAAAATCATCATGGGAGGAACCCATGATCGAGACCGAGTCTAATAGTAGAAAACAACAAGGTCAGAACCGCCTAGATCCTCCGACTAGGCGGTAGCATGCAGAATAGAGGAATTGGTAGGACCAGTTTACATGAAGACTATGCCGAGGCGCAACAGAGAACCCGACGACTCAAAGGCCGACGTGGGCAGAGAAGAGGAGGGCTCCGAAGACCCTTAAGACGGACGACCGACGATGGCAGGAAGCATGACTAGCGGACTAGCAAGCCAATGCTCGCATAGGGTGGGGTTGCCGGCGGCAGCAACAACAGTCGACTGCAACAACGACGGGCAACATCTGCGGGAGAAGGCGGCGAGGGGGGGAGCGGTGCAGGGGTGGGTGGAGGCTAGTGAACCTGCTCTGGTACCATCTTGATTTTTCTGTTAGGGTTCAGTTGCACAATGTGTGTACCCCATATATTTATAGAAAGAACAATTACATATAGGTTCACATAGAATAGGGAAATAACAAGTGAATATAAAGAGCTAAATAAAACACTATTTAACAGAAATATTGTGTAGGTAATAGGGGGTGGCTGCTCCATAACTCCTACACTCGGATCCCAAATCCGTAGTTTTGGGCTCCGCCTTACTTGTATACTGCTGATGAGGTCTACCATGTAGTAATAGAGTAGGTGGAGATAGGAGCCCTTCCGAGTCTGAAGGAGGGGAATAGAATTTGACGACTCGGTGAAGTCATCTTTGTGCTGAAATTGATTTGAACTGCATTGAAATGAATTCTTCGGCACATCATCCTCAAGGTAGCCATCAAGGTATGAATCTGAATGGGTAGGCCCTAGGATGTTGACACAGGATGAGATAGAGGCGAAAGGTTGAAAGTCTTCTAGATGACTCCTACCTTCTATCTCCACCTCTAAACTTGTGGTTGGATGCTTAAATAAATTCTCATGTACACTCTGAGTCATCCAATCATCTTCTGAACAAGAAGTACCCCCACGTGAATCTGTTTGTGGTTCTACCACCCCAAGCTTGTCACATTTTATCGGGTTTGGGGTATCTTCTTGCTCAACAACTATGTTGTAGTGGATTGTCCATCCTGCTCCTTCGATGTCCACCATGCCTTGTAAGGGATGGTGGCGAATGCCAACTCGTGCTGTTCTAACTCATCGACATCAGTATATTCGCTCCATTGAGATAAATAGTCGTCGTCATCCTCCTCAAACAAGTTATTCCAAACCATAGCATGCATGCTAGTTGAAACAAAGTGACAAGCCTCAATGTGAGACATATTACCTTGGTCTGGGATAAAAGTTGGTTCAGGCTGCTCAGACTCCCCCTCAAATTGTGAGGTCAATTGGTAGCCTTGAGGAGAACAAAAGTAATCATCATCAGACTGTTCTTCCAAGTGATGTGTATCCTCCATTGGTTGCTCAGTAGAATCATCTGGATGAAGGAGGTTCCCTAGATGGGTAATTCTTCACAGAAAAATCATGACGATTCAAGCTGGTGTACCAAATAGGAAGGTAATCTGTGTTCCTCATTGGGTTCAACGGAGTGGTCTATCTGATCGAGGTCTTCATGGTTGTGCTTTGGCGCTTGTAGTTGCATAGTAACCAAATTGATGAGTTTTTGAAGTCTCCTTCCCTGTTCAACATCCTTATCATGAAGTTGTTGGACTTGAGCAACAATGCTTTCAAGATTCTTCAATTCCTTTGTGCACTTTTATTGGGAATAAACCCGCTGTATCAAACTGATGCTTTTGGATGAACCCTTATTCAACAGTTTGGAGTATACTTCTACTGCGGTCTGCTATCTCGGTGGCTAGATAGAAATAATGATCCTGCTTTTCTAGTAGCTGTTGAAGCGGGTCAACTTGGTGTTGGAGATGAGGTACTAAGTAAGATGTGAGTGTATCGACACTCTCTCTTGCTAGCGGGCCTAGCGGCGTAGCGCCACTTCTCTAATCAGTTCTTGATTCCATGGTGAAGCGGAGGTCGAGGGTTGATGGACAATCTCCTTTGCTGAGACATCTGGTAATAATGACAGTGGGGGCGACTATAGCTCGACTAGGTGCAACACACGACTTTCAATTATTTGCCAGCAGTCAGGACCGTGGAAAAATTCGGGAGGACAAGTGGACAAGATAACTTGTCTTGTGGAAGCAAGATCTATTGAGGCTTATGGATGACATAATAAAATCTTTAGGCGTGCAAACGTGGAAAACCACATCCCCGACAACGATGTCAGAAGTTGATGCACCCCAAATCACACGTCCGAAAAGAGGTGAATTCAGAAGGATCACACTTTAAATTTATAACCCGAGACCTTCAAGGACCCCCACAACTTTAACACGCGTTTGAAGTACATATACAAGGTCGAACACAAGGACGTGGGGACGTTTAGGACGTCTAAAATCTCACTCTTAAGTCAGTTAAGCCAATCCGATAGTTGATAAAAGTACAAAACTAGAACTAGTCTAGCGAGGCGTCACGAAATAAAACAAAACAAAACAAAGTTTGTTGGATTCTACTAATCAGAGAGGAGTTCCTGGCTATGTAACCACAAGCTGGACAACCTATGTACTTGTTCTCGGGCGTAGACAACCCTCGAACACTTCAACAAGCAACCTACATCCAAACAAATTACATACTGTGGCATCTGTTCTTGTCGGGGTCATTCTCACTTTCGCACAACGTGACTATAACCCATAAATGATACAAAACCTTTCTCGAGGATAACTATATCAACATCCCAGAATATTTTAGAGACCCTCTCGTGTCTAGAATTTTTTTAAATCCTAGAAACAGATGTGATCTGAATAGAACCAGACATCGGGCCCGGGCGGGTCAGGCTGGGCCTGACCGTGCCAGGCTTGGCTCGACCGTGCCCATGTCTCGGGTTCTGTATAGATCACCTTGAACCTTCCTTTTTTCACATTCTGATCTAAACTATCTTCTCTTATCCATTTCTAAAACTAATCCTTTGATCTAGGGAAACATAAGTTCGAACAAGGAATATATCAACCAAACTAGAAATCATAACAAAAAAGAGAAGATATAACAGAAAACGTACTAGATCTGAAGTAAAACTACTTGCTTAAGGTAAAAGTACATAAAAATGCCCAAATCGGGCTACATAGCCAAGAAGGAGCTCAACTAGCCATGGACAAACATAGTTTGCACCGAACAAAGATGGAAGAACATCATTTGTATAGAAACAAAGGAGATTTAGCACGTAGAGGAGATGTATCTCTCATTCTTTAGCCTCCATATAGGCCGGATCGCGTTTTTGGGTCGTCCTCCTTGATCTTGTAGACTCCTTGGCCTCCTTTCTCATTGATTTCACCCCAAACAACAAGTTGGTGGGTGTATGGAGGTGGAAGATGGCTGGAAATGGTGGGAAGTGAGTGAATGGTAGTGTAAAATGATGGTAGATGAAAGCAAACTGAAGGGATGGACGTAAGATGAACTCTTCATCCCTTTCATACCTTGAAACTCTCCCACGGGGCTCTAGGAACAACTGAAAAAAGTCCAACCAGCCGAACTCTTTGCTAGGTAGTGAGGGGTGGATATTTATATGCGAAGGTGGAGTGTATGTAATAAGTAGTTGCTACACCTTCAACGGTTGCTAGCCTTGGTTCTCGGCACGACCGGGCCAGGCCGGGCCGGGCCGAGACTAGCGGTTGCAGAGGTTGTGGTGGCTGCTAGTGCTTCCTCTTATAGCGGTCTCTATGGATTTTCGCTTGTAGCTGTCGCTACCGATTTAGATTTGTAGCGGTTGCTAGATGATGGAAGCTGTATCGGTCGTTGTTCTTTTCCTCTCGGCCCGACCATGCTAGGCTGGGCCCGACTGGGCCAAGCCTAGCGGTCGGTAGCGGACTCTTCTTCTTGTAGCGATCGTCTTGCTCCTTAGCGATTGTTGACCTTCTAGCGGTCTATAGAGTCTTGAAGTCGTAGCGATCACTAACCTTTGTTCTTGAGCCGATCGTGCCGGGCTGGCCCCAACCATGCCGAGCGTAGCGGTCGCTATAGTCGTGGCGGTCGCTGCTGTATTCAGGCTAGAGGTCGCTGAAGCTCAAATCCTTAGTGGTTGCTGTGGATTTTCAATCATAATGGTCGCTAAAGATGGAAGGCTAGCAGTCGCGGCTGCAAAAATCATGTGTTGGGCCCGACCGGGTCGACGGTTCGGGGAAATCCTTGATAATTGATATCTTCTCAAGTTCGGTGCCTGCAATTCCCAAAATTGGTTAGTTGAGCAAAAAGGTATTAATTATCCAAAGATAAGAATCTAGAGTTATTTCGGGCATAGTAAGGCTATAACGACATGAAACCATAGACAAATACTTAGCATAATTGCCTAAATTTGGGTGTTATCAACTCTTAACAGTCTAAAATAATAAAAGACTTCTTATTAGATGAGTAAAAGAATTACACATGCCTCTCTTTTATAGTGCAAGAAAGTAAAGGATAAAGCAGAGACAAACAATATGAGACAAAAGAAAGAGGCTAATAGACAAGTCTAAAGCCCATAACACAATAATAAAAATAAACCCAGTAAAATATATATACTAATTCTCAAGGAATTTAATGACCGATACCGATGCCGTTTTGACAACTTGGATATAGATATTTACCGGTATACCGAAGGAAATACCAACAGATGCAATCCTTGCGATATCGATGCCAAAATGAACGAATTAAATCATGAAATTTTACAGGTGTAACCCTCACCTAAATGCATCGTTTTATGCAACAGAATTCTATAAAGGGTGTGTGGGGGGTTGTCCATCATGTGGGAGGTAGGAAACCTGTCATGTTTTCTGCGGATTTCAATGATATGAGATTTGGAATTTTACTAGCACAGTCCATAAATAAAAATACAAACACTTACGCAATAATATCCAATTTACAATACATGAATAGCATAGTAGCTTACTAACTCATATCAGTTGTATGCCGAGTTACACACTGATTCTCCATACAATATTGAGTTGATATGGTTGGCATATTGCTCCCCTGACATGTACATTATGTAAGGTTGGTGGTATGAAGTTACGTGTTGCTCATACACATCATGTTCAATACTATATAAGTGTATAATACTCGTTCGTATTATGTAATCAAACACGATATGTTTTAGAATTTTACAGTACTATGTCTACATATGAATCATATTAGATTCTGAAAGAAAGTATACACCAGGGCTTTCTATTGCTCTTCTTCAATATGTGACTTTGACAATTAACTTAATGACTGTCAAGGAAGTTAGGCACCATCACTATTGTGACACCTTTTCTCCGCCGTTGTTTGTTACCACATGATCTTGATACGCGGTAGTGAGTTTCTTTATGGATTATGCACAATAGCGGGATAAATATAAAAGCCATTATTACCATGCCCACTATATGCATGTCGTGGGGATGCAACAATATAAAAGTAGTTATTGTTAGAGAGTCTATATTAGCCTATTTAGTTAATAGGTTAATTCGTTATTGGGCTTTTGTATTTCAGCCTGTTTAGATTACTTGCGTCCTAAGTCTTAGGGCGTCTCCCCTCTCCTATATAAAGGAGAGGGTGTCTAGTCTTGTATTCATTCCATTGCATTCAATATTATTATTTTCAACATGGTATCAGAGCGGTGAACAGTAACGACGACATGAACAATAACTCTGGCGGTGAACAGTACGCAGCGTGAACGGTAATTCCGTGTGAACAATACGACGGAGTGAACAATAATTTCTGCGTGAACAGAGCGCATTCACTCCTGAAGGAAACCTAGCCGCTGCCCCTCCTCCCTCTCCTTTTCGGCGCACACGCAGCCCTAGCCGCCGCCGCTCGTCTTTTCCAGAGAGCAACTGAGGGGAAGAACCCTCGTCTGTGGGCGACCGCCGTAGCCATGGCTTAGGCCGACCGCCCGCCAGGCACATCCCGACCTCCATGGTTTCTCCTTTTCTTTCTTAAAGATTTAATTTTTCTTTCTGTACGTCGGCTATCTCCGTCCCGGTGCAATCAACAGCCATAACCGCCGGCCTCCAAGCAGCCATCTCCGCGCCTTTGCCGCCTATCGATGCCACAATCACCGTCTAGCAACAGCATCGTAAGCGCCGCCAACCGCAGAAGCAACAACCATCATTGCCATCAAGCAGCAATCAGCCGCCGTCAACCTGCTACCCACCGTCTAGAAAGATCTCAGTCTAGGTTTTGGAAAGCGCGAAGCGGGAAGCGTGCGGATTGACCCTTTTGAAGCGGGAGCGGAAAGCGGGCTTTAAAGCGGACCAAAGCGGGCGCTTTTTGAAAAAGCGGTCTGCATTATTTTAAAAAATGTATAAAACTTTTGGTGACCGTCGTACTGCTAACATATCATTAATCAAGCATCTAAATGATATTTCATTACATCAGAATGACTTTTACATATGAAAAAGGGTCCTATTTACAAAAATAAATTGTTACAAGCTAAAAATACTCAAACATCATAAAACCGCATAGTCCTCGCTCAACAATCAAGTATCATAATAGTAATATGTACTTAATATTGTTTCAACAATTGGGCTTAGAAATTATCATTTAGTAAAAAAATTTGGAGGTAGTAGTAGTTAAATACTATTACTCTGTACAAATATTGTTGACTGAGTAAGGTAGTCTTCAACATAATATAAATAGATGCACATTTAAATAGTAATAAAGGGAAATGGATGACAATATATAGTAGAATCAAGATAATTAGATATTACTCAGTAAATCCTAAAGAGCAATAAACTACTAGACTTAGTATATAATAAGCAATATAACAAATTTTACTACCTTATTTTGTTACAGTCTATAGATGGTTGTGCAAAGTTTTTGTACAAGTATACAAAATGGCTGACTATTAATTTGTCAGTGGAAATAAACTACATGAAACATACATGCCAATATCATACATAGTAAATCATAAAGAAAATAAGTTACTGCACTAAGTACATAATTGAGAATATAACAATATTTTACGACATTATTTTATTATAGTCCACAGATGGTTGTGCAAAGGTTTTGTACAAGTATACTAAATGTCAGACTATTAGAGTATCAGCGGTAATAAACAACATTAAATATACATGATAATATCATAAACAAACTTTAAAGTACATTCCCCCCATATTCATTATGCCTATTCAGATCCTTAATCGGTCATATCTTTGCTAATCGGATCCAAGTTTTAGCTTAATCAGATTTTTCGGGATTAGATCCATTTATTTTTTATCCGGATCTTACATTGACCCATTTAGCATATTCTCTCTGATTATCGGTTTCATTCTCCACATATTACACATCTCCATATATCACAAAATCCTCTCAAATCCACCAATTTCTTTCCCACCCACCCATATCATGTGTATCCCTTTCCACAGTGCGGGGGGTCATATGTCCATTTCTCCACACCAAACACCACTCTCGTTGTATTTGCTGTGCGGGGGGGGGGGGTAGAGAGGAGAGGAAGAGATGAGGAGAGAGAGTGAGAGAATATGTATGAGAGAGAGTATGAGAAGAGATGATATATGTATTCAGGCTATATATCTTCCATGCTATTATCTTCATGGAGCTTCACATTGTTCAGCACATCCATTCTCTACTTCCAGAAAGCAATGAAGGATTTTCATTCAACGTCAACACCGAGCTATACGCGTTCGTACTGCGTTATGTACGTTAGGTGTTGATGGTGTACTTCTTCAGCTGCATTTACATGAGACAGATGGATGCTTCTTTAGATTTTCAGAAGCTCAGCAAGCCTGCCAATCTACTTCTGCAAGGTTGATTCATCCACTTTATCTTCACCGAGCTGCTTCATCGCGTCTTCTCCGAGCCGCATCTGCTATTTCGACATCACCTGTTGCTGATCTACTTGGGACTTTCCTTCATGGATGATATCCCCTTTCCTGTCAAGCCCCCAAGGTTCATGCGACAGAGTTATGGTGCCTGCATCGTATCACCAACATATCGTCCGTTCGTGTTCATGCCACGTTATGCACGTCTTCTCAGACAATTCGAAGATTCCGCTACTGCTACATCTACATTGAGCATCCACATTTGTGCCGCGTTAAGTACGTAATCCAATGAAGTTGTCGTAGTCGTGGTATTGATGATCGTCTGCTCCATGTGGCGGATTACTGCTACAGTATTCATGTTCCATTCTTCAAATGTTCTTCATTCCAGATGCACTACAAAGACCTTCAAAGCTCGAGGATCTCCAGCCTGCAAAATACAATTTCAAAGAAGAGAGGCATTGTCACCACATGGTTCAGGGGGAGTATTAATTAAGGGGGGGGTATCAATTTTTATATGGGGAGTGATATTTATCTTTTATCTTTCATTTATCATTTCTTTTATCGTTTTATCGAGTCTTGTAACCTCCAAGCTTTGGACATGTGTTTCACCCATGCTCCAGCTTGAGGGGGAGTGTTAGAGTCTATATTAGCGTATTTAGTTAATAGGTTAATTAGTTATTGGGCTTTTGTATTTCAGCCCGTTTAGATTACTTGCGTCCTAAGTCTTAGGGCGTCTCCCCTCTCCTATATAAAGGAGAGGGTGTCCAGTCTTGTATTCATTCCATTGCATTCAATATTATTATTTTCAACAGTTACCATGTCCATGTTGTGGGATATATGTAGCAAATGCCATATATAAACAAATATAAGACTAGAAAATTACAAATTCTATACTTTTTTACAATATTTGTTTGTTGTGTTGCGAAGTAGTACATTTTCTTCCTTTGTATGATAAAAATACTACTAAGAATAACATATGTATGCTAATTAGCTTACTACTAAAAATGATAGCAAATTGCTTATATTTCGTGGATTATTTAGGTATATTACTATGATTATAATGTAGATTATGAGAAAGTATTGTAGATCTAAGAACACATACAATTAGGAAGACATAAAAAAGCAGATGACGGGATCTTTGCCAATTTAAGGCACTTTGGGATGAATTTACATATTTATTGAAATAGATGAAGTGTAAATGAGAGAAATGGTAGAAAACATAAAGGCATACCTTAGATTAGACTTATCTGAGCCCTAGTTGTCGAGATCCCTTTGCTCCGCCGTTTGCTCCTCTTAAACAACAGAAACAGACTCAAGCATGCAAAAAATCGATATTTTTGTCGGTATACCAGTAAATTTCGTCAAAATTTGGCGGTATTTGGCAGTATTGGCGGTATACTGATATTTGCGATCCTATCGATACACTCACAACATATCATAAGCGATGGTGTCGAAGTCGAAATTTCGAGCGAAATTTCACCCATTTCGACGATATTTCATTCCTTACTAATACTCCTCAAGCTGGATCATAGATATCAATCATGCACATCTTGTCCATTAGAGTAGTGAATATGGTCTTTTTGAAGAGTTTTGGTGAAGATGTCTTCAACTTGAATGTGTATAAGGTGTAGAGATTTGACCAGATAAGACAACTTCCCACGCGAAGTGGCAATTGACCTCAATGTGTTTAGTGCGTTCATGGAATGTGGGATTGCTGGCAATAAAAATGGTTCCTTTGTTGTCACAGTGCATGGGAATAGGCTTAGAATTAGAGACACCAAAATCTTTCAGAAGTCCTCGTACCCAGAAGAATTCACATGTAGTATGAGCTGTCGCTCGATACTTGGCTTCAACACTAGAACGAGCAACAACAGTTTTCTTCGCCAGGTGGCTAGGTTACGCCTACTAAAGTGTAGTACCCAGATGTAGATCTGCGATCTATCTCGCTTCCAACATAATCAGAATTAGAATAGCTAATAAGATTACAGTGCCCATATTTCTTTTAAAGAAGGCCTTTTCCAGGTGAACTTTTCAGGTACTTCAGAATATGACATACAACTTCCAATGACATTGTCTGGGCTTATCTAAATATCTGCTAACCAGTCTAACATTAGAAGTGATATCATCCCTAGTGACAGTACGATATATCAACTTCAAACCATTCGTCGATATTGGTGATGGTCAGGGTAAGGAGGAGAAATTCTCGTCATCCCAGTTAGTATTTGGATCCAAGGGATTAACAACAGGCTTGGCCCCAAGCATTTTTGTTTCAAAGAAGAGATCCAGAACATATTTTCGCTGAGACAAGCATAGACCAGAGGAAGATCGAGAAACCTCAATGCCCAGAAAATATCTCAATTTGCCTAAATCTTTGGTAACAAAGTGTTTTTCCAAGTAGTTTTTAGTGGCATGATTCCCGCGGAATCACTACCAGATAAAATGATGTCATCAACATAGACAATCAGTATGACAAGACTGGAAGTAGTTTTCTTAATAAATATAGAATGATCAGACTGGAACGACGAAATATAAATTTTTGAAGAATGGAGCTCAGCTTGTCAAACCAGGCGTGGGGACTCTACTTAAGGCCATAAATTGCTTTGCGCAGGCGACAGACTTTGGATGACTCCCTCTTACTCACAAATCCAGGAGGTTGTTCCATGTACATCTCCTCATGCAGATTGCCATATAGGAAAACATTTTTCACATCAAGTTGAAATAAAGACCAGTCAAAATTTACTGCCACAAAAATAGGTGCACAAACCGAGTTTAGGCGAGTGACAGGAAAGAAGGTCTCAAAGTAATCTACTCCACATGTCTGTGTAGCCTTTGGCTACAAGTCGAGCTTTGAGTTGTTCAATAGTTCCATTAAGATGATATTTGACTGTAAAAATCCATCGGCAGCCAACTGGTGAATAATCAACAGGTGCATCAACTAACTCCCAAGTATGTAGATCAGTGAGCCTGCATTTTAGATTCCATGGCTTGATGCCATTTTGGATGCTGAAGAGCCTGGATAGCATTTTTAGGAATAGAAACAACAGATAGAGCAGATTGCAAAATTAGTTCCCAAGTTAGCAGTAGTGCAGAAATTTCCAATGGGATGTTTAGTGCAAGACCGAGTTTCTTTGCGTAAACTGATAGGAATATCCAAGTCAGAAAATACCTGAGGTGGAAGTGGATCTGTCGACGAGGATGGAGGACTTGGGAGGGGCCATGGAAGGAGTTGGAGCTTTCAATTTTCTTTGATAAACCTTCAGTGGAGGAGCGGGTACAACAGTTGTATCCGGTAGAGCAGTATCATCAATCATAGGTTAAGGAGTATCCATAATTAAATCATATGTCCGGGCAAAGCCGGCAGAAGAATAGAACGACATATGTTCAAAAAAGACAACATCAGCGGAAACCATCCATTTCTTGGTTATCAGATCATAACATCGGTACCCTTTTTGTGTCCTAGAGTACCCCAAGAAAACACACTTGGTAGCACGTGGATCCATTTTGGTTAAGCCAGGACGCAATTTTTTTACAAAACATGTACTTCCAAAAATTCGAGGAGGCACAATGAAAAGAGGTGCATCGGGATATAAAATTTGATACGGCACTTGTTGTCAAGAACAAAAGAAGGCATGTTGTCAAGAACACACAGTGGAAACAGCTTCCGGCCAAAAATATTGGGGGACATGGTAGTGGAAAAGAAGAGTGCGGGAAACCTCAAGAAGATGACGATTCTTGCGTTCAACAACCCCATTCTGTCGAGGGTGTATGCACATGAAATTTGGTGAATGATACCCATTTTCCAACAAAAAAGACTAACTAAGGTTTGCATGAACTTAAGGGCATTATTAGTATGAAAGATTTGTATAATTTTATCAAACTGGATCCATATCTCAACAAAAAATGATGTGATAGTATCAAGTATATGAGATCTATCTTTTTAACAAAAATAACTAGGTGGTTCCTAGAAAAATCATCAATAAAACTCATAAAGTACCAAAACCAGAGATGCTGGAAATAGAACACGGGCCCCAAATGTCAGCATGCACTATATCAAACGGTTGTTTTGAGTCTATACAACTTTTCCTGGTAAAAGTAGATCTAGTCTGTTTGCTCAACTGGCATGTTTCACAGTGAAAAACTAAATAAAAAATGTCAGGTAGTAAGTGCTTCAACTTAGCCGGTGAAGGGTGCTCCAGACGATAATGCCACTGGATGCCGGTTACAGAAGTAGTCAGGAATGCAACAGTCTTCGGCATGTCTAGGTAGTATAAGCCGTTTGGTCCCTCATGGCCCGAACCAATCTTCATCCTCGTGAGCAGATCCTGAAAGATACCACCATCCGGGTTAAAAGTTATGGAGCACTGTAGGCTCTTAACAGTTCTACTCTCAGATAACAAGTTTATAGGGAATTTAGGAACATATAGTGTTGAACGTAATAAAAGACGGTCGGGAGTGCAGATATTCCCTATTCCTGAAACGGGTGTTTGAAAACCATCGGCAAGTGTAATAGGTAGAATAGAAGAAATCTATACTGTTAACATATATTCCTGTTTTATGTATTCTGTTATTTGTTTTGTTATTTCGATATTATATGTGGACCTCTCTGTAATTGTTTCAGTAATATATATATGAGGGTGCACACACTGTGCAACCCTACGCTTCCCAAAACTGCTTTGTCTTTCACATGGTATCAGAGCAGTAAGATCCAGCCGCCACCCTCCCACCCCTCCTCTATCTTCTCCAGCTGTCTCCCCCCCCCCCGCCGCGCCGCCGCCGGGCAGCAGGCCAGCGCCGCCGCCGGCGGCTGCGCCGTAGCCGCAGGCCGGCAGGGCCGGGCGCCCAAACCGCCACAGGGGCCGGTGCGCCTCCGCGGTTGATTGCCGCCGGAACGTTGGCTCCGTGAAGATTTGCAACTGTCCGGTGGCTTGAAGTTGGTGTGACGTAGACCACTCTTTCGGTCCTTTGCCTGCCTGCCCGTGTAGGTCGTTGTGCCACCGGGTTTTGTACTGCGCTTCGGCATAGACCATATGTGAGAGGTTCTTCTACGAAGATCTGTGCCTGCTTTGCCTGTCTGATGGCGTAGACCGTCTCCTACCTGATCGTGCTTGTCTGCTTCTGTGCCTACTGCTCACATGACGTCCTCGAGTGATGACTTCCGCCGTCAAGTTACGATTGTGAAGCTTGACGGGCGCAACTATCCACACTGGGTATGCTCCATGACGATCTATGCCAAATCCCAGGAAAAGTATTCACATCTGACCCGTGCCGGTTCGGCAGTACCCGCAGAGGACACTGACTCTAAAGATGTGAAGGCGTATGACGACTGGGTTCGTGACGACTCGACTGTGATGACATGGATTCTCAACAGCAGCGTTGAGAAGATTAACGTCACACTTCTTCACTTGCCTACGGCGAAGCAGATGTGGGATCAGCTCGCTGGTACATACTCGCATAGTCAGAACCCCAAGAAAGTGTTTGACATCACGAAGCAGCTGGGTCGTCTACAATTCACGGGGACGGACATTGCGGATTACTTTTCTGATTTTACTGGATTGTGGGGTGAACTGGAATCCTATCACCCTCTATCCACAGACCTGGCTACCATGCAGCGTCAGCGCCAGGAGCTGCATTTAGTCCAGTTTCTTTGTGGACTGCCCGAGTCCTATGCTGGAGTTGTGGACCAAATCTTAGCCAGTGACCCTCTGCCGTCACTACAGAGTGCCTACAAGCGTCTTCAGCGTTTGCCTTCGTCTTCATCGTCTCTGGCTAATGATGTTGGGGAATCTTCTGCCCTTGCTACAGCGTCTGGTCGTGACCGTGGTCGCTCTACTGACAGCCGTCCTCCCCTGGGTGGAGGACGAGGATGGGCTACTTCTGGTCGTGGAGCCTCTTCTACTGCCCCTACTGCTGGTGCGCGTCCTCAGTCAGGACAGCGTCTTTGTACCTTCTGTGGCAGGTCCAACCATATTGAAGAAAAATGCTGGGAAAAATATGGTAAGCCGGCATTGGCTAATGCGGCTACTGACTCTACTACTACTGCATCAGAAGGAACGACTCAGCCTACTGACTCTGCCTCCTCGGGTGCGACTGCGGACTACATCCGTGCTGAGGTGGAGAGACTACTTCTTGAGCGTGCTGGCGCGTCGTCTACAGCTTCGACTAGTGGAGCTCATGCTGCAGCTTATTCTGGTTATGACACTGCCTTCCTGAGCTCTTCTTCTACTCCTGGTAATGCTAAGTGGGTCATCGACTCCGGTGCCTCTTCACATATTTCTGGAAATCGATCTCTGTTTAACAAATTATATAAACCTGCTCGCCCCTCATATGTTATGCTGGCTGATGGTCCCAAGTCTGCGGTATCTGGAGTAGGGGATATTGCTTCTGAATTTCTGCTGAAATTTGCCTTATATGTGCCTAGATTTCCTTTGAATCTATTATCTGTCAGCAAGATATTGAGAAGTCTACAGTGTAGTCTGACTTTTATTCCTGGTTCATGTGTTTTTCAGGACCTTCGCACGAGGATGAAGATTGGTGGGGGGTATGAAGGTGCTGATGGACTATTCTACCTGGATCATTTGCCAAAAGCAGCTAAAGTGACTATGACTCTTGCATTATCTACCTCGGTTTCTGCATTACAGTGGCACTACCGGCTGGGACATCCATCATCTGAAAAGCTTCGACATTTAGTTTCTGATCTTGGCATTTGTAGTTTTCAGTGCGAGTCATGTCAACTTGGAAAGCAGACTAGAGCTGTTTATCCTAGACGCAGTCATATTAGCAGTAAAAACATGTTTGATCTAGTGCATTCTGATGTATGGGGCCCTCGTCATGTGCCGAGTCTATCTGGTCATAAGTATTTTATTTTGTTTATTGATGATTTTTCAAGGACTACTTGGTTGTTTATGATGAAAAGTAGGTCCGAAGTTTTGTCTATTATCAAGTTCTTTTTTGCTGAAGTAAAAACACAATATGGTGTACCTGTAAAATTTTTTCGTACTGACAATGCGCTGGAATTTGTTAAAAAAGATGTGGATGTTTTTTGTAAATCTGTTGGTACGATACATCAGACTTCCTGTGCTTATACACCTCAACAAAATGGTGTGGCTGAGCGTAAAAATAGACGTGTTAGAGGTGGCTAGGACTATTATGATGCATACACATGTTCCTCGCTCTTTTTGGCCTGAGGCTATATTGACTGCTTGTTTTCTGATAAATAGAATGCCATCATCTGTGATTGGAAACAAAATACCTATTCAAGTTCTTCAACCAGATATTCAGTTATTTGCTGTGCCTCCTCGGATTTTTGGATGTACTTGCTTTGTAAGGTTACTTGGACCTGCTTCTGATAAACTGTCTCCTCGTGTTGAGAAATGCATTTTTTTGGGATATTCTCGTACCCAGAAGGGATACAGATGTTACAGTCCTACTGCAAGAAAATGGTATACTAGCAGTGATGTCGTTTTTTTTAAGGATATCCCTTACTATTCTACTCGCGGTGACAGTTTACAGTCTGATCTTATTGCCTCCCCTCTACCTGTTACTACTGATTGTGTGCCTGATATTACTGATAATGTCACTACTGAGGCAGCTAAACCTTCTATTATAGTTTATCAACGCAGGAACAGAGCACCTTCTACTCAAGAAACCCCCCATGAAAGCCAATCTTCACCTCCAGAAGGTTCTACTCCACCTGAGGTACATTCTGATCTTGATATACCCATTGCTCTTAGAAAGGGTACTCGTTCCTGCACATCCCACAATATTGCTCAGTTTGTTTCTACTGATCATCTGAATGTTCATTCTAGCAACTTTGTTTATGCTTTATCTGCTGTCGTTGTTCCAAAGAATATCCAGGATGCTCTATAGAGTACTGGATGGATGTCTGCTATGAAAGAGGAAATGTTGGCTCTTGCTGAAAGAGATACTTGGGAGTTGGTGGATCCACCTCCTCAGTGTAAACCTGTAGGCTGCAGATGGGTATATGCTGTGAAATATCAACCTGACGGCACTGTTGAAAGGCTGAAGGCACGGTTAGTTGCTAAAGGCTACACACAAACTTATGGTATTGACTATTTTGAGACATTCTCTCCTGTTGCTCGTCTTAATTCTGTCAGAATTCTTCTTTCTATTGCTGTTAATCTTGACTGGCCACTGTTGCAACTAGATGTGAAAAATGCCTTCTTGTATGGTGATTTACAAGAAGAAGTCTATATGGAGCAACCTCCTGGGTTCGTTGCTCAGGGGGAGTCTCACAAAGTTTGCAGGTTAAAGAAGTCTATTTATGGGCTCAAGCAGAGTCCCCGTGCCTGGTTTGATAAATTGAGCAAAATTATGATTGACTTTGGGTTTCTGAGATCTCAGGTGGATCATTCTGTTTTCACCAAGAAGACTTCAGCTGGTATTATTATTCTGATTGTCTATGTTGATGATATTATCATATCTGGCAGTGATTCTCTTGGTATTCAGGCTACTAAATCTCATCTAGGCAAGCACTTTGCTACCAAAGATTTGGGCAAACTTAGATATTTTCTGGGCATAGAAGTCTCTAGAAACTCTAATGCTCTTGTGTTGTCTCAGAGAAAATATGTCCTAGACATACTGCAGGAGACTGGTATGCTGGGAGCGAGACCTGCTGATATTCCTCTAGATCCTAATGTAAATTGGGATGATGACTCTTCTCCTCTCTTTGCTGATCATAAAAAGTACAGGAGGCTGATTGGTAAGCTCATTTATTTGACGGTCACTAGAGCTGATCTTTCTACTGCTGTGGGCCTTCTTAGCAGGTACCTTGATAAACCCAGACAGTGTCACTGGGATGCTCTTTGTCAGATTCTACGATATTTGAAGAAGTCTCCTGGCAAGGGACTTCACTACAGGAAGAATGGACACTGTTCTCTTGAAGGGTACTCTGACTCTGATTATGCAGGCAACAGAGTTGACAGAAAATCTACTTCTGGGTATTGTACGTATGTTGGAGGTAATCTTGTTACCTGGAGGAGTAAAAAACAAAATGTTGTGGCCAGGTCCAGTGCTGAAGCTGAATATAGGGCCATGGCCCATACTGCCTGTGAGTTGTTGTGGGTGCACTCTCTGTTAAAAGAGTTCGGGATTGATTCTTCCTCTGCTATACCTATGCACTGTGACAATAAAGCTAATATCTTCATTGCTAATAATCCAGTTTATCATGAGCGCACTAAACACATTGAAGTAGATTGTCATTTTATTCGGGAATCCATTCTTACTGGCAAGATCTGCACTCCCTTCACACGTTCTGAAGACCAAGTTGTTGATATCTTCACCAAGCTGCTGGTGAAGAAGCAATTTCTGCACACTGACGGACAAGTTGGGCATGATTGATATCTATGCTCCAACTTGAGGGGGGGTGTTAACATATATTCCTGTTTTATGTATTCTGTTATTCCATATTATATGTGGACCTCTCTGTAATTGTTTCAGTAATATATATATGAGGGTGCACACACTGTGCAACCCTACGCTTCCCAAAACTGCTTTGTCTTTCACATATACAAGTTAGAAAATAAAGTATGATTGCCAGTAATATGGGAGGTTGCACCATAGTCGATCACCCATGTATTTTTACCAGATTGTGCTAGTAGATTAGAATTGCCATCAGTTGAAGTCTCAACAGAGGAAGCTAGCTGTGCTTGAACCAACTTCTCAAACTCGGATCGGATTCATTCGGCAGAAGGGGGAGCAGACGAAGCAATGGTGTCAGGTTGTCCTGATGTAACTTGATTTGCCCAAGCTAGTTCGCCATGCTTGATCGAGCAACAATCTTTAGTATGATTGGTGCGCTTGCAGAAGTTGCAGTAGCGTTGTTCAGTAGACGAGGAGTCGGAACTAGACCAGTACGAACCACAACCAGCGCCTACAGTAGAGCGCCCTCGACCACGCCCACGAACGCGGCCACGACCACGGAAAGAATCGCTAGACCGAACGACAAGGGGTGCACCATCAGAAGAGTCAGGTGACTCTTGAGAGACAGAAGGTAAGCGTTGTATGTGTTTCAGAACCTGCAAAGTAGGTAGAGGATCACTGGATATAATCTGATCAACAACACCTGCAAAGGAGGGTAGTAGCCCAAGTAGGAACTGAACAAGCTGAAGCTCGTTGTGCTGTCGTTGGACTTCCTTAATATCAGTCGTGAGCGGATGGTAGATCTCAAATTCATCATAGAGTGCACATACTGATTGTAGTAGTCTTCTATATGATCAATATTAATGTACTCCTTGGCCAAGTGTTTGAAGATATCAAACACTTTCTTCGGATTTTGCTGATGAGAGTACACATGGGAAAGTTGATCCCACATGTCCTTAGCCGTCCGCAATTGTAGGAGAGATTGGCTGATTTTAGGTTTCACATTGTTAACCATCAAGGTCATAACACCAGAATCTTCTTTTGACCACAAATCATATGCCTGCTTTGTCTTGTCATCAACAGTTGTAGCAGGAGCAACCAAACCTTCAGTAGAAAGATGGGAGTAGCGTCCTTGAGCCTTGACATAGAGCTCGAAATTAGCCGCCCATGTGTGATAGTTGGAGCCATCTAGCTTGACAGTAGTGACGCACAAATTCTAGAGCGGATCGGTGGGCACCATGAGTCAGCAATATGCAAGACGCCAAAGCAGGCAGTAGCAGCAGGCAGGAGTAGCAGGAAGGAGGTAGACGTAGCAGGGTTGGGTAGTAGGGGAGGGAGGGGTTGTCAGCGGAGAGGAGGGGCAGGATTGGCGGCGGTAGGGACGGGGGCTGCCTGGCGGCACCGATGGGGGTGGGGGGCGGAGGCTGCAACAAAGGGAAAGGAAGAGAGGGGGGTGGTGGCTAGGGTTATGAGGGCATGAGTTTCGGGTTAGGATGGGAAGGGCTTAAGGAGGATCAGATCGCTCTGATACCATCTAAAATAATAAAAGGCTTCTTATTAGATGAGTAAAACAATTACAAAGACCTCTCTTTTATAGTGCAACAGAGTAAAGCACAAAGCAGAGACAAGCAATATGGGATAAAAGAAAGAGGTTAATAGACACGATAAGTCTAAAGCCCATAACACAATAATAAAAATAAACCCAATAAAATATATATACTAATAAACAGAAAATACTCAATTCCTCACTTTGTTTCTATGGATCATCTTTGCTCCAATTTAAACTCTGTTCATTTTTCATTCATTGAGATTTGCTTTTCTAAGATTGAAAACATTATTTCTCACTCTACATAGAAGAATGCTATGCTGGAAAAACTGGATGTTCTAGACTTCTAATGACCAGCAGAGTTGGAAATTGCATTCTCTACTTACTAAGTTTCAGTTTGTATTAGCAATCAGATATTTTCAAGATGGTATCGTATCTACCGTTTAAGTGTTGAAGTCTCCGTAAGTTGCTGAAGGTTACACTTGCATATGGAGTTGACTATCTGCAAATTCTTAACTTGGTGCTACCTCAATTTATTGTTTTCATGTCCGTCGATAATTTACATGTTTGGTGAAGGATAACTATGGTTACTGGAGTTTTGGAAATGTGCAGACTGAGAAAAGACATGGACTTAAACCATAGTCCCCATGCTTGCTTCAACAAACTCCTATAATTTATGATTCAATTTGGTTTGGTTTGGTTCCATTGTGATTGCTTCGTCTGTACACAAGGATGTACTACCGACATAGTATTGGTGATGGTAAGTGTTGATTTCTTGAGTGATCTCGTAGCTATTAGCACTACTAAGAAACATCTGACCAGTCATTTTGTAGTTTGCGATCCTAGTAAGTTATAGCATGCTCTAAAAATTGAGGTTGCCCATAGTAAGAAGGGGAACTCTTTAATGTACAACTATAGATTTTCTGGAAGAATTTGGATTGCAGAGACTAAAATTTCTTGCCTCAAGGGGCGGAGCCAGCACTTCATGATTGGGGGGGCCAAAATAAAATACATGGGTTTCGAACCCAGGCAACGAGGGACACAAAGTTACAGCTGCTAACCATTAGGCTACACGGCGATTTTTGCTAAAGTACTGTACAATTCTTTATATACTCGGATGCCGCACACGCGGGACCCGAGATGAGTTATTAAAAATAAAGTAGCCGGGATTCGAACCCGCACAACTTCAAAGGAGGGACTCAAGCGGAGCGCGCTAACCACTAGGCTAGTTGAACCACGTTAATGGAAACAAAACAACAATATTTATATAATACCACAAATTACATATATATACACATCTATATGCATAAAACCTATTTTTTATTTTTTTTGGGGGGGGGCGCGGCCCCCGCTTGCCCCCCTGGCTCCGCCACTGCTTGCCTCCTATGGATTAATCTCACGATTTGCAGATAACATTCAGAGAAACTGCCTGCAAGAAGTTGTAAAGAAGGCTCGTCAAGAATTATATCCAATTTTTGGATACTAAACCAAATTTATCCTGTTTGTAGTTTTTTTGACAAAAAAAACTACAAACAGGATAAATTTGGTTTAGTATCCAAAAATTGGATATAATTCTTGACGAGCCTTCTTTACAACTTCTTGCAGGCAGTTTCTCTGAATGTTATCTGCAAATCGTGAGATTAATCCATAGTAGTTAGTCCTCAATTAATGGAACATGCTCTAGAAATGCCACTGTGTTGTTTCAGAAAACTAAATTATTAGTATATACACTTTACCACCATCTAGAAGTCGGCAACGAGATTGCTTATTATTGGATGATTAAACAGAGTACAGGGGGCTCTCTTTTATAAGACAAGAGAGTACACATGGTATAAGAGATAACCCATGTGGGATAAAGAGTACACAATAGAAAAAGAGAAAAAGCATAAAGCAAAATATACTAAGTACAGAAAAGCAGTAAAGTATATATACTAATATAAATCAAAGTCTCCAAAATAAGACTATGATGAACAACATGGTTATGGTGGTGCTACTAGATATTCTGATGCAGTTTAGGCAGAAATATATTTTGTAAGAATTCTACTGAATATTACGCTTATGTATGGTTTCTAAGAAGTTTACCGAATATAACACTTATGTTGAAGGAAATCCATCAACATGTTGAAGTAAGAAACAAAGTGGTGTAACTCTAACATTAAGTCAAAGTATTGACTTATAGCTCATTCGTGTTATGTACAATTGTGGATAACTTCTGTACTAATTACAGTTGGATACTAGAGCTCCGTAGCTATACCTATGTAATGTAACATTTTTCTAGCCATCATCTTGTTCCGGCAATTTTCTATATTTCATGATAGAATATATATATATATATATATATATATATATATATATATATATATATAGAGAGAGAGAGAGAGAGAGAGAGAGAGAGAGAGAAAGAGAGTTGGATATCAATTTTGTCAAAAGAATCCTACTGACTGGAAATATATATGCTCCGTTGATCAAATATGGACATCAATTTATATATCTGTTCACCAAACCCTTATTTTGAAAATACTTTCTTATTTTATGTAAAAAATTAGACATCTTTGGTATATGCTATAGTTTGAGGTTAGTGTATTACATAAGTAGATCAATTAGATAATTCTTTTATTTTTATTTTCGCTTTTGTTACTCTGTTCTATTCCTCTTCCTTTTCCTAGATGTTTGGAAACCGTAATGCAGTAGAAATAAGTATACAATTTTCTTTTATAGAGAAATGCTTACTGTACCATTTCCAACTATGCATTACAATCACGCTTAGCGCTCACACGATATGTTTGAAGCTTTTCATATGATGATGTTTGTTCTAATCTCATAATGTTAAATCTCAATGTCTCCCATTTGAAGGGAACTATAACATCGTTTGGATTACATGTAGTGATGTATCTACTTTCAATGGTTTATATTGCTGAGTTTTGAAGTTCTGAGATACCGTGGATTTGTATGTTCAACAGGGACTCTGCCATATAAGTGAGTTAAGTTCAAGCTGGTTAGCAAAAGCTGAAGATGTAAGGATATGATTATAATTTAGTAATATTAATATGTAAGAACTGCTTTATGTTATGTTTTTCTTGTAGGTTTTCCAAGTTGGTGAAAGAATTGATGTCAAACTTATAGAGGTTGGTCATTTTCAGAATCATCACTTTGTTTTGAGTTACTTGGGAGCGGAACTATGTTGATTTGCAGGGTTTTTTAGGTTTTGTTTTGCCCTCAGCAAGTTGCTATTTTATGTGTTATCTGAATTTGTAACAAATTTCTGGTGCTCCAGGTGAATGACAAGGGACAACTGCGTTTGAGTCGCCGTGCACTGCTTCCTGATGATGGTAAAACCACCAGTAATGACCAAGTGGTTGCTTCTCCCAAAGAAAGCAAACAAATCCAAAGTGGACTGAGTGGGAACAACCAAATGCCTAAGCAGAAAGTAGATCAGACGGAAAAGGCCAAGCTAGATAAGGATGTGATTATGTTTAAACAAAGATCTCCTGATAAACCCCCAATTCAGGAGAAACCTATGAAGAAATTTGTTAGCTCCAATATCAAGGACAAACAAAACAAAAGTTAATAGAGATATTTCCAAGTACTCTTTGGAAGTACCGGATATCACCAGTGCTAAAGCAATTGAAGAATTTGTTCTTCTGTTAAAGTCATGGGCTCATGTCGTGGTACAGCGTGATGAGGAATTGGTGCAAGATTATTTTGTACAGGTATAAAGTGCTGAACAGAAGTCTTCTATGTAATATGCCTTCTGGCAAAAAAATCTTGTATGTTCAGGTACATTTTTGCCCTAAATTTGGTAAATCATATCAAATATGAATTTTCGCACATCAGATAAAATGGGGTTCTCCTTTCCATAGGTCTGGCCACCTCTTGCTAGAATTAGTATAGTTTTGAAACCCGACCCGACCCGGCCGGTTGAACCGGTTGGACCTCCACCTGACAAATTTTGCGGGTCAGGTGGGGCTAACCCGGTTTTGGCCAAGACCCGGAATTGACCCAGTGACCCGGCCCTCAGGTCAAAGACCCGAATGGGCTTTGTTGGTTTTATTTTTCCTTCCCTAAATGACCATTTGACTGATTTTAATGTCCTTTCATGCAATGCCAATTATTCCTTACATTGATATATTCACTTAATTGTATTTTCTCACTTGTTTTAAGTATTGCAAGACAATTTGTTTGCTTCTTTATGATAGATACTTGGTTTTGTATGTTTGGTGTTTCTTAATTCATCATCTCATGGTTTCATACAGTAGTTTATGTACATATATATATATACACTCTTATATAGTAATATATGTTTAAATACATATTATTGTAGCATACATGCATATGCACACATGTATATAATAATATTCTGTATATGGTGTCATGATGACGTCCCCGGGTTGCCCGTGAGCCAAGAGCTTTTTCGGGTCGACCTCTGGGTTGGGTCTGAAAACCTGAATTACATTATCATGACCATTTGATTAAGGACCAGACAACAGGATTTATCAACAATTAATAGGATAATGTTGACTGCAGTACACTGAGAAACAAGGTTACCAAGTAAGAATTTTGTGGGTTTACAGCTATGTCAGAAGCGATACTGGATAGAAGCTGTCAGTATTTACCCTTAGGTGGATAATAATCTCAAAGGATACTCTCTACAGGTGCAGAATGGTTATTAATTTGGGTTGGGTTTAATATAAATGTAGTGCTGACAAAAAAACTTAAATAGACAATATGGTAGCACCTTTTTCTGTCTGCAAAGAAAATTTAAGTTAACGTTTGAACTCACATCGTGTTACAGCTTGATAGTTAAGCATCTGACTCAATGTTTGCTACTCAGAAATTTGTATTTCACTATTGCTCATCTTAAGCTTTGGAAACGTGTGGGATAGATTTATGTCATCACTGGGATGTTTTCCGTTGAGTTTGCTCTACTTTCTTATGCAACTTGCACTGAAGTTTCAATGAAGCTCTAAAATTCCACGAAACTGCATTGAACTTTCGATTAACATTGAAAATTATGCTTGACGAAATCAGCTAGATGATGACATCAGTGCAGTCTTAAATAATAATAAGATGATCTTTGACTGTAATTTATGATCAAAATGTTCCTTTGATTGTTTATTGACATTTTCGCTTGTCTCATTCTCAAACAGGTTTCTGTTCTTGCCAGATAGATGGTGTTACCAAAGTGACCCTCACACGGTGTCATGGCATGCACAAGAAAATCAGATGCATATTCAAAAAAGATACATTCAGGGTTTTGATGATTGCTATTGTGGGAGAGGTGCGACGCACAAAAGTTTTGTTTGCTTTTCCTTTGATAGTTTATCGGGTTATCATCTTTTTAGGGTCATGGTAGTTTCCAAATTCTAGGCTTTTGTCGCTTTTCGTTGTACATTAATTTATGCCAACTGTACAATTCAGTTACACAACTATTTTGAAACCAATCAGATGAAACTTGTGCATGTGTTGACGTCTTTCTGCTGTTTAAACGTTTGTTTTATAAAATGAGGTGTTCAGGCAGATGCCTCTTTGTTCTAATAGGATTGGCAAAGACCAACCCTTCTCTCCTTTGTTAAGTTGCAAGAAATTTTAACAAAAGAGTATAGGATATGATGTACTACTATTGATCATTGTGCTAGATATCTTGATAATGAAGAGTTTGACAGCTTGCCACTGCTAGCGCTTGCATTGTTCCTCTTAAACTTCATCTTGTTATGATCATCATGATGACAATTTTAGTTGCTGACTTCTTTGCTGCTGTGCTTGCTCAAAAGAACTGAGAAAATCAGTAAGAGCCATCAGATTGGTTTTTGGATGCTTGTATTTCATGGTGATGGTTTTAAAATCTAAATTGTAATGAGGTGTTTCTCCTGTAAAAAATGTTCCCCCAGTGATTTCTTTATTCTTTGGCAACAAGTGTTGATCTTTGGGCTCCCCCAACATGGTTGAGACAGAGGTTTAGATGATGATGATGAACAATTGTCGACATGTTAAAGAGGAATCACATTAGCCATGTCCTATATTTCGCTCAAAACCTCTGCTCAGCCAGGGGCTAAGAATAAATAATGTCTTACATATCGTCTCAATTTCTGAACAACCAACGAAGTTGACAACTTGATATGAGTTTGGTTTTGGATAATTGCATGTTTTGGATAATTGCATATACCCTGTAGTCACCATTCAGGCTTTGCTAGGTTTTATGGAATACATATACGACTGCTTGTAGTCTCACACTTGGAGCAGGCAAGCTAGAGTTGTGGCTTTAAATGGTCTGAATATACGGTTGGATATTACCTGTTATCCATCATACCACACCTCTAACAAGTAATGCAATTCCCATAGCCCCTGCGTAGCTGTGGTCTGATTGGCACAACCTCTGCCTCTTCGCCACCTTTCTGGCTTTGCCTTTTCTCAGTTGCTCAGTCTCTGCCCTCGCCTTCTCCTTCACTAAGACATCTCCTCTGCCAGCACTCTTATTCCAGCAACAATAGGATGCCAATGTTTGATTTATTTGTGATCTGAGGATGGTGTGAGGGCTTCCTTGTTTGGGGCAATTCTATGCCTTTTTGTTTGGAATACCGTGATTTATTTATTTTAACAGATGCCCCTAACTGTTGCTTTTAGCTTCTTTTTGAGCTGGGTCAAATCCTGCAATTATGGAAGTAAATCCGATTCTATCTCTGATTCGACTTTTCTACCTCAGATCATCACTGTACTAAGTAAGGTTTTCCCCTTTTCTTTTATATAATCACTTTGGGGATTGAGTTTGGGGCTTGAGTTGATTTTTAAACCTGACTTCATTTTTATCCAAATTGAATTTGCTTTGCTAGACTTGGTAGCGCTACATGTTAAGCTCGTAAGCAGCTGGTCCTCTCTTTTACTTTCTTTGATGATTTCGTCCTGATTATTTATTGTCAAACTTTTGAATTTTTGTCCTTGAGAATATTATTTCTAATAGCTATAGAATCGAACAGGGGCATTAGAATTGAGGATCATGGACCTATCAACTTCCAACCGTTGATGTAAGTCAATCAGGGCGTTGCTTACAATCTCTTAGACATGCCTATTATGATGCTCGGGGTAATTTGTCTTTACAGCGTGAATGTGAGGGTAATTAAATTTAACAAATATAGTTAAAGCTATTGAAATGATTGTTATCTATCTTTCCACTTTGGAGTGACGGTGCCATGTTTAATTTTGTAACTGAAAAATGCATTCTTACTGATGACTGCATTCTAAGAGTTTCATTAGTTGTTACATCATCTCACCACTATAAAATTGTATCCTAATATTGTTAGAACACCACCTGGTAAAGCATAAATCATACTTAGTACACAACCAGGGTTTGGTAGTACAACACTCCCTTTTGGTAGGTGTATTGAGCTGGACGTGTTGAATGTGATACAGACAATGCTTTTGACAACTTTTATGGTTGTGGTTCAGATTGCCTGGGAGTATTTATGGATATCTAGCGGATCACTTGTGTTTAGCATCTAAACAATGGATCAGCTGCACATGAACACCAATGTAGTAGCTCGACTACTAAAATGGCTCCAAATGAACAATGGGGCAATTACATTTAAACATCATAGTTACTCTCGAACACTGGAGCAGTAGTTACGTGTGAACATTAGAGTAGCTGCTCCTAATGGTGTCGCTGCACACAAATATTGGAGCACCTCAACATGATGGAGTAGTTGCTGCCTAACAGTGGGGCACACACAAATGGTGGAGTGGCATCGCACAGACATCTTAGTAGTGTCAGGCAAACACTAGAGCAACACCGCAAGAACACCGGAGGGCTCTGTATGAGCTATTGTTTCGATATTGATAATCTCTTTTGTCATGATGTGTTCAACGGTTCAGACTGCAAAAAGAGAAAGGTTTGGCACAACTTTTTACATCTATTTTACAGATTGTAATGGTATTTTTGAAAATTAAATAAAGCACTTGTTTTTTATTCAGATTAGCTACACCCTATCAAAATTTGAATAACAGAGTTGCTGCAGAAACACTGGAGTAGCTGCTCTTGATCACTAGAGCACCCCCACATGAACATTAGTGTAGTTACTCCCAAACATTGGAGCAGCTACTCTCGAAAACTAGAGCAATCACTCAGAAACAGTGGAGTCACTATACTACTCTACCAGTGGAGCGCGCGCGCACACACACACACATGCGCGCACACGTCCACACACAAAATTTAAATAATAGAGTAGCTGCAGAAATACCGGAGTAGTTGCTCATGATCATTACATCACTCCACATGATTCATTCAATTTGATATAAATTGTAAGGATATGTATTAAGACATTCATACTAATCTCACATTTTCATGTACATGAGTCGTGATAAAAATACATATTCTGGCAATAAAAAAGCAATCTTGGTCATCATCATTACAAATCCCTTCTTTTTATACATGGATCTAGAGTAACATGGACCAACTAAACTCAAGAACGTAATACTTAACTCTTCTAATAGACTTACTCTGATGCATCTACATCATCAAGTCACGTGGTTTCATGACAAATACGTTGAGTAGAGGGTGAGCAACTTGCTCATTAAATGAGTATAACAATTAGACAATCTAAAGAACTAAAATATGCAATTTGACGTTCTTTGATCAATTGAAATTTAACGCATGGTAGTAATGTAGATGAAAGGACAAATTGTGTAAAAAAATACAAACTACATCATGAATTACTTAGAAATATGCAACTATCAAAATCTCTTTCCTCTTTATTCTCTTTCAGGTCTTAACATTAACTCTGACTCAACTTGACTACTGAACTGACTATTGCAACGACTAACTGAATTTTCCTAACAACTTAAATTAACTAAACTCTTTATTTTGGACTTCCTCTTTTAGTTTTTCCTTGAACTTATTTGGGTTGTACCATCCAAGTGAAAGACACTATTGCGTAACTTAAGGTACACATGTTAAGGTAAATTTGGGACCTTAAGACTGTCACTATGTTTGATCGATTTGTAATGTGGCGGTTAAACGTCATCCACAAGATTGTGGCCCCTTGTCCAGGGTACTCAGGAGGCTTGCCTCTAGGATAAAAAGCCTTTGACTCCATGTAATTCCACAAGGGCTAACACACAATATTGAGTAACTTTTAGAAGGAGTAGGTCTAGAAGGTCTCTATACTAATTATAACTATCTTAGTTACCACCAGAATCCCTAGTTATGGTTGGATACCCCTACTAAATTGAAGTACCACCAATACCTAGTCCGTTGGTGTTGGGTACTTCCCATCTCTTGTTTTTGGCTACTTCTTCCTACATCTAATAGTCCATATAATGTTAATCCTTCAGTCTATAGACCTGGAAGGATAAATTCCACAGTGTCCAAGGCATATGTACTACTATATTTTCTAATTATATATTTATCTTAGATTGATCTCTTCTCTTTCTCTATAATATTGACTATTGAGACTGCTAGAATGGACTTGCTGATGATTACAAACTAGATGCTTGACTTACTATTTACACTTCTATGAGGGTTTCTCATAGTCTTTCACATATAAAATTTCTCGCATGTCCAATCGAAATCATGTCTGGTGATATATTTACTCTCATTCAACATTCCTTACATTGAAATATAAGGCCAATATAATCTTTAACTAAGAGAATGGCATTTCTATTTATTTGAAAGTTCATAACAACTCCTATATTTCTTGATAAGGATATGAACTAGAATTTCCACATCACACAAATAAAATTGTCTATATATAAGATTATATTCACCTAGAAACCCTCATCCTTGCAAGTTACATTTTAATCATTCATTTACTATTAAACAACATGATTATGATTTTAGATACATACTAAAATAGGTTTCTATCACTAATTATTGGCATATCAAAAAATATGTATTGTATTAATTGAAAACTCTATCTTGTCAAGATTTCAACTAAAATTGGCCAAACATGTCCGATTCAACCACTAATTGCATAACTTAGATGGTAACACCCCAAATTTTGCACACAAGCACATGAGCGGAAGCGTCAATTCCTAACTCATGGTTGGGTGTCACATACATTGAATATCATGCATCAAGAATAATTGAAATATAACCAGCACATGACATACTTTTCATTTCTCATTCTTAAAAGTTTACATAAGAGGGAAATTTAATACAAACTGGTGACATGGTTCAAAAACTTAAGCATAAACAAGTAATCATAAAATATGAAGTTTAACTAAAGTTGGATAACGACACCCCACCAAGGCACTCCTAGTCTTTCATTAGGTCCTCCATGTTCTCAGGTTGATGTCCCTCCTGTGCTCTTTACCTGCGGACATCTCGTCTCCAACCATGCATTGGAAAAATGATAATCAGTAACGAGTATTTTATATGTATGAAATACTGGAATATGAAAACAAATGTACATTATTCTTAAACATAATGCAAGAAAGCTAACATAAACTAAAGGAAACTTGGTCATGAATATATGATCTTTCTTACACTTACTTCTTACCTTTTTACATAACTTATGCTGGAGACTTGTACTCCAATACTTGGGTCTCATGGCCTGAACTCTGGCCTGGGTCATAATATTTGAATCGGCCTGCGCTAAGGGCCTGGGCTGCATGACCTACACTAAGGGCTTGGGTCATGCCTCTTGAGTTGACTTAAACTAAGGCCCAGATCTAACTCCACAATTTGATATCAAATTAATTCTTGCCTTAACTTAAATCTTATTGCATGAACATAACTCAAAACATGGGTGCTTAACGTGATTAACATGATTACTTGAAGACTTAAATAAATTGACATGATTACATGAAAACTATATATTTTATCTTGAGTTAATATAGTCCCTCTCCTAAATGCACCACAATGCTCATAAGGTTGATTAAGGCTCAGATAAGGCTAGTTATGGCTCACATAAGGCCGATTAAGGCTCACATAATGCTCTCACAGAGCTCATAAGGTCGGTTAAGGCTCACTTAAACATGAGTGAGAGGTCTATATTAACCTAACATGAATTCTTAATCTTAAACATGATTATCATTATCTCTTGATTCATTAGCATGGCAGTGACACATAATATTTCAGTTGAAATCATAAATATGAACACAATATGAAATGTAACTTCTTAGCATGAACATGATTTTCCATAAGCATGTAAATCATGAATATCTCACTTAGCAACATAGACATGTGAACATGCTAAGAATAATAAATATTGAATACTCATGGACATAGACACTTACCTAATTAGGAGAAAGCAAGCTCCTATCTCTCTGATCTTATCTCTCAGTCAACCTATGATAATCAACCAATAATTATTAATTTAAGTTCTAAACCCTAATTACATTAAAGCTGATACTTCATGAAAACCAACCCAAAAAAAGGTCTGGAAACCTAGACCATTTGATAGATATAAAAAAACTGATCAAGATTCATATATGGGTCATAGTCATATGAGGTAAGTAGCTTTTTCTATGAATTTCTAAAGGTTAGATATATTCTGACCAATCAGATGCGAGATAATTCGGTTAAACTACTTCCTATAAAACTTGGAAATCATTTCAATACCTTTATGGAAAAGTCAGAATCGCCCTCATATAATCTACTGTAGTATATACTCGTGATAGGGTGAATTTAGACATTCTCACATTTAATCATTCTTCCTCATAGAGCTATGGTGTGTGGAGCACTTCGTGGAGCTTCAACCTCCGAACAACATAGCTTGAGACCAATGCCTCAAGTCGAGGAGGAAATAACTCTAATAAGAGACTTCTCAGACATCCACATACTCAAGGAGCCGTTGACGAGATATCCCAGAGCCCTGTAGCTCCATCTTAACTGCCATCATGGCTGGAAACATAGAACTGGGAACCAAAACGGGTTTCTCTAAAACAATGGCTGGTGACACGAAACAAGTGTGGATATAGCTTCGTCGTGATCTATTGAAGATGCGAGAAGGAAAAATAGAGGAGAAGACACTGCCGTGGCGACCCAGCAAGGCTCGCCATATCTGGCAAGAAACTAGAGTTCGTAGACCAGTCAAAACTAGATCTTGTTGACTAAAACATTGGGTAAAGGAAGGAGTAGATGCGAGGGGGCTTACTGGATCTCCAATTGCACAGAGGTGGTCGGAGGCGCTGGGCTGAGCTCATTGTTGCCAGCAATGAAACCCGACTTTGCACCGGGTTCTGGACTGATCTCGACTGAAATTTGAAAAGGAAGAGATCTTCTTGGAGTCTTGAAATGCTCTAGGGATCTATAGCCACCATTTTTACGGTCTAATTCTTGCTCTGCAACTTGCATCAGCGGAGGGGAAGGAGTAACAGTCTGGGCGTTTTCACCTGGATGAGAGGTAGATCCAAAAATAGGGTTTGTTGAGGTCGAAACATTCTCCTGAAGGCGTTGGTGGCGTGAATATGGGAAATCGTGGACTGGAGAGAGATATTTGGGGGGTGGTGGGGGTCGACGAAGTCTATTGCTGGGTACTGCTCGTCGAAGCGTGAAAAGCGCGAGCTGGAAGATGAGGTCATGGACCCTACGATCGAGATCTGATGGTTCTTGATGAACCCGGACAAATACACATACAACGTGACACAAATAAACTCAAATGGAAGCCCGAGACTTAGTTAAATCAAAGTTAATCAGCTGTTTCGATTAAATAACCAGGTCAAATAATAATGTTTGCTATTATTTCTTCTTACCATTATTTATATCATCTATGGTCATCTAAACTTGATGAAAATTGGCACATTTTCCAAATCAAACCCAAGGATTCCAAATATCAACTCAAATCTTACATTTGAGTTACGAAGATATATGTTTTACGTTAATAGGCATCTAGGGTAATTAATGCACTAAAAACCATTAACCATGGGTTACATTACCAAAATATGAAGTATAACTCTAGTGTCTTACATCATTTGAAAATTTTAAAATTTGTAGTTACATTATTGGTTATGTTTATTCTAAACTTAAATTTTAGGGATGTTACATAGACCATATTAGTGCTTATTTGGGTTTAAACTAGACTGTCACTCAAACACTCAAAAAGTTCTGAAATGTCAGTTTTTTGATAATTATCAAATTAAGTTCCAAATTTCTAGTATTCAAGATACATGGATTTTCATATCCATTTCATCATATAAACATTGTGTCATCATGTTTTTAACATTGAATGGAATGTTCTACAAAAATTCAAGAGCAGTAACTGTCTCTAAACAATCATTTATGAAGGAATTATGAACTCATAAGAAAACTCATCTATTGAATGAATTTGTTATAAATGTTTCTTTACATACCCATCTTAATCTATTTATCTTTAATTTCAAATTCCATTAGAATCCATCTGATCTCCAATTAGATCAATCCAATAAGGATAGGGTGGTTCACATCGAGAACAAGGTTCATATACCCCTCTTTGATCCAAGATAAGGCAAAAAAAAGTGGAAGCAACGTTTAGAGGAGAAAAATAAGATCATCGTCTACATAATTTTGTAGCTAAAAATAGTTCATGTATCATTCACTTAATTTAAATTGAACCCAACAAATAGAACAATCACTTGTCCATCCCAAAAATCACCTAAAAAATTGCAATAACATCAAAAACTAGGGTTTGGGTATGTATAGTATGTGGTAATGAACGTACAACTCGATTTTGAGCTCTTAAATCAATCTATACATGTGTCAAATACTATTTCAGCCTCATCCTAACAATAGGTCGGGCACCACCTACTAACTCTCTAAAAAGCAACTGTTACATTAATCTTTTAGTCCCGTACATGAGATCTAAAAATTTGGTATGTTGTATGTAATCAATTTTCAGACTTATAATTTTAACTTCATTCAACTTAGACTCACGAATAATATACTACACTGATGAAATTTTGTCTGAGCAACATAGTCAATGAAATTTATATTGAAAAAATTAAGTGGCAACAGGTCCACAAATCAACCAATTCAGAAATTTCTAATTGTATTTTTAATTATAAACCTTATTGGAAATATCTAATATATATTAAATTCTCATGGAAATCTTAATTATAAATTGAATACCAACCAGTCTTTACTTGAATTCTATGTTTATCACTGAAATTATCATTTCATTTTTTTATTAATATGCTACTAGTTTATAAAATTTGTGCATTGAGATTTGCCAAGATAATAATGCTATACTAGGGTTTCTTGTCAAACTTTAATATTTCCAACCATATATTTGAATAAGGAGTATGCACAACTAGATTTAATAGTAAAATCACGTTAAAAATATGAAACTTTAGCTTAGGGTTTCATAACCTTTGATTACTTATAAAGTAGGGACATGGCCAATACAACTCCACTTGAATACTAAATTACTTTATCCAATATAGTAAAGAAGCTCCACTTAAACACTGAGAAGATGCTCTGGAATAGTGGATCAACTCCACTTGAAAATTAGAGAGATCCAAATGAGTAGTGGAGAAGTTACATACAAACACTAGAGCACCTCTACATGAACGTTGGAGTACCTCCACTCAAATAGTGGAGTAGCTACTGTGCCACAATGGAGAAACACCACACAAACACTAGAGTGGCACCATGTGAACACTAGAGTAGTGTCAAATGAAAACTTGAGTAGCTTTACATGAACATTGGAGAGCTCCACAATGAACACTGGAGTTGTTTTTGTTGAACAACAGAAAAATTCCACATGAAAAGAGAAACAACTCCACACGAATAGTGGAGCAATTTCTATCAAATTGTGTATCAACTCAAACTGTGGACCAAATCCACATGAACACTAGAAAAGATGCTCCTATACATTGAAGCACCTCCACCTAAACATTAAAGTAGATCCATATGAATACTGAAGCATTTGTTCTCAAATAGTGGAGATACCCCACTTCAACATTGAAGTAACTACCCCTGAACATTGAAGCATCTCCACATCAATAACATTACAATAAAAATTGTACTAATAATTTCTAGCCCATAATTTTAATCAAAGACCAATTTTCTAGAGGATCAACACACATACCACCGCACAAATAATAAAACTTGCACAAGAACACTGAGTAAGGCCACACCAATACTGATGGTGTTTTTTTTTGGAATAGGGGAGCAGCTCCACATGAAAGGTGGAGAAGCTTCACATGAATATTGGAACATAAATTCTCCTATCCACTAGAAACATCTCTGCCAGTCCTTGTTCATTTTAGTGAAACATAGATGTACATAGTAAAATGGCCCATGTGCCTCATGTAACATGAATCCGTTTAATTTTGTCTCTTTGGTTACCCCAAATGCATTATTTATATATTAACTCTCCATTATGCCAATTGATAAATGTGTACTTGGTTTTGCTAATACAATTGTCATCTCCTCTAAACTAGGACTATTATTAGCATCATCTATGTGATTTTCCATACATTGAGATGATAAACAATTACAACTAACTACAAATTGTGAATCATATGATTGACCTCATTAGGTTTCAAAACCTTAGATGCATATGCAACTACTTCCCATCTTGCACTAGACACCACCCAAACCCTTTTTGGAAGCCCCAGAGCATACCACAAATGCATCATTTCTCATATGTAGCATAAGAACATCAACACAAGTCAAACTAAGAAATAGTTTCTTAGAAACTAGATTCGTAAGTGTGAACAAAATGAACTTTTGGCGAGCTTTGCCATATGTGAGGCTATTTTTCTAAAGTTAGAAGAAAAAATATGATCACATCCCAATACTCCATTGAAGTCATAGAGTTTTAGAGCATTCATTGGCAATTTACGATTAAGAATGACTAGAACTTTAGTGGGATCAATATATACTTCCAACTAGATATAACATGTTTAAGAAATGTAACTTGGTAACTTATAATTCACATTTGGAAGCTAAGAATATAATTTCTACTCTCTCATGAGTTCAAGGACCTTTGTGAGATTCTCTTAATGTTTATTAGTAGAGTTGGTGTTTATCAAGATACCATTATTAAATACTACTAAACATCCTCCGCAAAGTTGGAAAATGTTATTCATCAAGTTCATAATTAGTCTAGTAGAATTTGTCAAACTAAAGGCATCATTGAAAATTTATAGTGTGAATATCTATTTTGGTGATGCAATTTATGGAATATCACAATTCATACTTTCATATGTGGTATCATTATATAAGGTCAATCTTGGAGAATATAGTCACAATTCAAAATTGACAACAAGTAACCAATTCTAGGTACGATATTTATTTTTGATGGTGACTTATTGGTCCATGGTAATAAATGTAGATTTGTATACATCCATCTTTACTTTTAACAAAAATAATGGATGCACCTTAGGGAGATATACTAGGTCATATGAAGCCCATATCTAGCAATTAATGTTATTTATTATTGAGCTTCAGAAGCTTTGTAAGGTACCTTTGAGATAGGAGCATTACCTGGATACAATACTATTAAGAACTCTATATCTTGATATGAAGGAAACCTAATGATCTTTCCAAAAACTACATATAGTATTTTCTCTTCTTGTTGACATTGCACATTTTAAATCTCTTGTGCCTTCTCTTGATATGGAAAAATTTATGTTGTTTAACTTAATCTAATATTGCAAATAATTTAATTATAAAGCACATACTAGTTTTTACTGACACATCTTTCTATATTTCCTCTCCTTATTTTTGGGTGTTGTTCCCAAACCACCCATGTGTAGATCTTCTTGAGGAGGAACTTTAGGAGGAAATTTCTTCATAATAATAAATTTGAGGATAGCTTGAGATGAAAAAATTGTCCTATGCAAATGGTTCTTTTATCTAGTTTAGTTTAATTTTTTTCTGATATGCCACTCATGTGTAGTTGATATTTTCCATTCTATTAGCATGAAAAATTGTTTCTTGTTGCAAGTATATTGAATAGGAGATGCACACTTGCAATACATGCAGTTCCTTCTTTAGATTGCTTTGTACAAGAAACAAGATCCCATACTAGGTGATAAGTAACACCCTATCTAAGTGAGTCCTACGATTGTTCAAATCATTTGTTTATACTTTTTGTTTGTATGTTGAGATTCATTTGATTGGATCAATGGTTTGATTGATGAAAATAATATAGCTCTTATTTCATGTAGAATATAATTTATGTTCATAATGCGAGCAATCTAAATAGGCGATACTTGTTTGCAAATTATTTTTCCTCTTTAGACTACTTGTCACAAGAAAGAAGGGCCCATACTAATATCAAACCACATGCTATTGACACAAATCAAAATGTTAAGATGATGCGCCACCAAATGTTAACACTCCTCATATTAAACAACAAGCCAATGGAGGAAAAAGGAGGATACAGATAGACAGAGATGCTTACTAAAATAAATTAGAAATATCAAAGACCATATGCTTAAACATATAAACCAAAAAATTATTAACAAAATACACACTTAAAATCCTGATTATTGATAACAAGTGATGAACATATGAACATAAACATATCTTGATTCAAAATTTAGTGCTATTCGACCTAAATTGACTTGCATTATAGCTAATATGTCTTAAATCAAACCTATAAACCTATCCCTAATGCAGCCCAAACCATACTTAATTTTGCCATAAATTGACAAAGATTGTATCTAATCACCCTAATTTGACTAGTAAGGATGCTATGAGACTAGATTAGCATGATATGATATGAGACAAGGTGAGATGAGAATAATATGACCCATCTTGAGATGACTTATAAGGATGAGAAAAAAATGAGATGAGGTGAGCATAGTTTGCCCTAAGCTTTCCCTATTGGAGCATAAATTATGCTTCATTAGGCCCTAATCACAATTTGGACAAAAACTATCCAAATAGACCCAACTTCCTGGTGTTTGACCTTAATTGATCTAAAGAAGACCAAATTTTACCTAAACCCTACATAGTTTTACCAAATAAAACTCATTTAGTAAATCAGGCTGAATGAGCATGACAATGATCGTATTATAGGAAGAACTCCTTCCAAGATAGATAGTCATTTGAAACAACATGCAACAAATAAAAAGGAGAGTGAGTATACCTTTAGAATGTTGCTATAAGCATTCACTTTTACATGAGATGACGTCTGAAGGCTGACGTAGTTGTGGATACTACTCTTGTGGATGTTGCAGCTCCTGCTGCTCTTGATTTTTTGCTTCTTTTGTAGCAACTACTATGGTTGTTCATGTTTTGTATGTAACTACTACTGCTGGATTTGGCTGTGTTTGTGGCTCATTTGGCCACAATAAAGAGAGCCTACAACAGGGAGCTATGGTAGATATTTATAAAGGGAAATAGAAATATAAGATGGGGGATATGGTTTTTTTAACTATCATTACCACTTAAGACACCGTGCAGATTCTACAAATACAACCATCATAACAAACATATTTTGCATCATTTTCATGACATGAAACCATTGCGGCTATTGACACTTAATAAACTATGGTCCATTATCTACACCTTGGGTTGAATTTAATAATTGTTTCTCAATAGCAACATTGGTCCCTATTTTTGTAATAGTGGCATTCCTCAAATCACTACACAAGATGATTCTTACAATGAGCTATGGGTCACCTCTAGGTACATGATGTCCCAAAGTCTACTCTTGATGTTTGTGAGTTTTTACTTCATGAAATTTTAGAGTGAGGCCCCACAACCCCACACACACATTCCCAAGCTAATAACATTCATATCTATCTCACAACCTCTTCGGACAACTCTAGAAGAACATCTTATCTCTTTTTGGTCCTCCAGACATTGAATGATATGTAGAGAATATGGAATCCTAAAAGAATTTATTCAAAAAAGTGTCAATTGATCAATTTTTCACTTTCATCATATTTCATAATGTATTCCATGCTAAATGTATTTATCTTACTGACCAATAGTTCTCAACTTACCAAAAAAGAAACATGCATCCAATTATTGTGTATCGAGAGGTAGCTAACGTAGTGGAAAAATAACAAAATATAAGTGCCCTGATGACCCTATAATATAATCTCACTAGTGATGGTATATTAAAAAATTTTAGAAACATTTGATATATGCATTATTTCATATCAAGTTCTACAACATGCTCACATGACAATAATATGCATTCCTATGTCTCTCAGCATCTTACTTTACATATGTGTGTAGTGAAGTAGGTCTCCAAACACAAACACATTGCTTACATCTCTATTTTTCCAAGGGGATGTATATGAACTGCAGAAGCAAGAAGGGCATCATTTCTAATAGGGTTGTAGAGTTGTGGCTTTTTTTATGTACTACTCTCTCTATAAGGGTTACAATCTCTAAAATTGAGTTCCACTAATGAGAGTGGGATCCATACATAAGTATATATACAGGAAAACATAAATGGGGTTCTTAATCCCAAAGAAACATGAATTGGTTGACATGAACTAATCCTGGTCTTATTAGCTTATTAGTCGTGGACATGCTTAATTGGATATTGCTATATTTACTTACTTATCAAGTAAATAAATTAAATCTCTTCTTCTTCAAGTCCATTCTTATGCATGAGAGCATGTAGGTTTCACATTATATTGGTAGTAATATTATTACTTCACAAGCAATGAGCAGTATGTACAAACACATCATTGCCAGATAAGTGAATCAATAAATTAGAAAACAACTTAAACCTCTCCCTGATCAGTGTTGCAACGACCGTGTAGTCCTTTTCTATCTAAAATTTATATTGAACCATGATATGGAATAATTATCCTATTAATATGGAATCTATGTTTCTTGATCTATAATAAACTATAGATATACACATGACCTCAATATCTAATACCAACTCACATGCAGACATGTATTTCACAGTCTCAAGCATCAAGTGGCCAATATATCACTCAAATAGGAGAGACATATTCTTTCTACATCACTGACAACAACCATATTTTCCAAAAAGCAGCAATCACTACTTCTATTATAACCGCTATTTAAGGTTGTGTTGACTAGTGCTCAACTACTCTGGTGACATGTGATCATTTTAGTCACTTTAGATCTAAAGATAACAATTATCACAATCACATTGAGGAATGATTTTGACTTGCATTCCATGACCACATGTATCATTCTTAAAGTGAGTTTGACCAGTCGACTTGTTCTCTAACAAGTAACTATGTGTTTGACTTGATATCTAAATTCATGACTAACGAGTCATGATAATCAATTCTGAAGCATATTAGTCTTAATGTACTAGTTTTGTCCTATTTCCAATTTAATATCCCATTAGGAACTAAATGAGAATGCATACTCTTATCGTACATACGATCTCATGTCTGGTCCTTATATGAAAATGGATGTAGTTGAGTCAGAGATTCTTAAGACATTATTAGGTTCATTCTCTATATCAAAATGAAACAGATGTAATAGATATAATTAGCTATATTAATAATCAAACATATATAAGGTATCCCATGATAATTGTAATATGCTTGCTCATAAGGACACACACACCAACTATGTAGTGGATGTGTAACACATGGCTACATGGATTCTTAGTTCATGAGTTTCATTTTAGATAGCTTAAGTTTCACACTTGTTCACTACCATCATTTGTACCATTGTATTATTAATATATTAACCAACCACCTAGTTCTAGGAACCTTAAACCCATGTAAAGTGCCACCAAGGAAGACACCTTTATTTCTTGGTTTCAAAAGCCTCCCGACATTATTATGGCATCATGTCAATATGATCCTAGAATTGACCTCTGTACCTTCTAGGTTATGCACTAAATGACCAATTCATTCATCACCTACCATATATATTCATGTTAGCTATTACTTTTATTGAATTTTGGATTGTAAATATTACAAATTAGCATTATATATGAAAAGAGAAATTTCATAACATCAATCAAGACCATTCAATACGTGTTCTATCTTAATAAACAATATTTTTTGAATTCTATACCATTTTTTTATACTTCGATATGAATTATTTCACCAAGATTCTTTACAAAATCAACATTGCATTCTCTAGTATTTACCCAAATGATGAACTCACTGGATATCATCAAATAATGTATCACATAAATCTCACTCACTCCTTATGATTCACATCTCATTTCACACCCACATTATACATTCATATAATTATTGGATATCACAACTTGATCAATACATTGAGCTTTAGATCAGGTCATGGTAACATAAGAGTGTTTTTTATTATTAACCATTTCAATTGTTACTTATATATTGAGTTATGGAAAACATCTAGAATTTAGAGTTCATATTTCTTTTCAACTTGAACTAAGCTATGATGGATAATACATTATGTTTTGAATAATCATGCATTAACATATGATTGATTATAAGAAATGTTATGCAATGTCAGTAAGAGAATTACTCTTTTGGGGTTAAGGTTAAATTCTCAGCCCGATCCATCCTTAGATCATATGTCATACTCAACCCATTATCATATATTCATCATGCCATTTAGTACACAACAACGTCTCCCAAAAAGGTTCATTTTTAAAATTAGCTTGACTATATTTTCTTCAAATGTGGTTAATTTAACTATATTAGTAATAAAACTATCTAATAACTCTTTAGAATCATTTCAATTATATTATCCATTGGTTATCTTTTCCAATACAGTGCACACCATATTGCTTCTTGTTTATTTAGGCTTTCATATTCCAAGTATTTCACATTTTGTGCTTTATTTTGGCAATTAAATCTATAAACTTCCATTTTAAATGAAACAACTTCATCCAATAACTAGAGTGGGTTGGAACTACTTCTATTCTCATCCCAATGATATTTTCACACTTAATACATTATTATGCCATTCATTGAAAGTCTTGCTATCTTATGGAATTTTTCGCTAAATCATAGAATATACCACAAGTGGTTAAAAAGAATATAGAAATAAAAAGGCTTAATACCTTAAAAATTTCCAATAGTAACTAGCATTCATTCATTTACATGACCTTCTCCCTATATCAGGGATTTACCTCTCATTTTCATAGCATGGGTGGATTTTACAGTTTTCATGTAAGCATCTTACCACCTTTATCATTTTCATGAACACTTTTCTATTTTATATTAATATAATGTATCAAAAGTTTGTTAATTTTATATAGTAAACTTGAATTTTCCAAAATATAATTCCGTATATTGAAATAATTATTTGTGAGACACATCATTCAATCAAATCATTTGAGCCAAATCCTCTACATTAATCATAAATAGTGTAAACTTTATACAAAGCCTCATAATAAATTATCATACATAAAGTTCATCTTCTTAAATTATGTAGTATTGAAATTTCAACACATGATTAGGTGAATTATTTAGGCATTGCTTTCTAAACACTCCAATTCATAAGAATAATTAGAAACATATACATTTTGATTAAATAATAAGCTAGATTAGTCATTATCCAACCCCAAGAATTCTCCAATGGATCGAAAACCTCATAATTAAAAGTAATTGATGAAGTTAGTTTGAATTTGGTTTAATTAAACTTATACATATTTAGATATATGAAAAGGGACTAAAATATGCAATTTTACTTCAACAAGTATTTAGAATGTACTCTGACTATTGAAGAACCAAGAATTTAATCAAACTCCACCACCACCATTGTCTTCCACTTAATACTAGGATAGAACTCATTTAGGTAGAAAAAAGAGAAAGAATTTGAATTCTTATGATTTAGATGAGGGAGATGAGGAAATTTCTGTAGTATGATAAAAAATATGAGAATATTCTGGATAAACTATCTTTCCATGCAGTTTCACCATGAAAACCAATGTAGAACTCCAAAATAAGAAAACCCTTGCACTTCCTCTATAAATAGTAAATTCTCTCTTTTTTCTCTTAATCTCAAGTTCTAGTTATGATGAAATTTTTTTAGAGGTTTTAGGGTATAAAGTTCCAATTTTACCTAATTTAAGGTTCTTAAAATACTTGCAAACAAGTCCAAACATCATTTATTTAACACCAATCATGGCTAATTGTTCATCTAGAAAATTAGCTAGCTATGTTTTTCAATTCATCTAAAATTTTATGTCCAAATGATGTTTGTTGGGGGAAATCATCCTAATATAAGAGTTGTAAAATTTGTTATGGTTGGTTTATTTTCCCTAAAATACAAACATGTGACCTTGTGTCCTATTTGGATTCATTTTTATCTATTTAGATTTGTTTTAGTGAAAACTCAACCAACCCAAAAACCATAGAACCTCAAGACAACTTTGTTTTTGTTTTCAAACTTGTAACATGGTAAGAATCCCAACTTATATTAATAAATATGGTTATTATTCATTCTTATTGTACACTCTTAATGCATCAAAATACCCTCAAATTTCCAAAAACCCTAATATAAAGAATTCATGTTTCACATCCTCCTCCGCTAACTTAGTTTTAACTTAACATAGAATGTAATTTTGTACCTCATTTTCACATTACCCATTTTATTAGAATCCAACCTTTTTAATCATTAAATATCGATTCATTCAATCTAGTGCAATTTACCTCAAAACCTTAATTAGGGTTTTAGCTTGCTAAACCCTAACTGGTTTATCCAAAACATGTCTAGCAAACCTTAACAAGTTAAAGCCATCAAACATAATATTATTAATCAAATTATGTTTCATAACGAACTAATAATATAAAGCATACAATTAGACAAGCAAACCTAGTTTACTTAGCAAACTAGAAACTAGGCCCTACATCATCACTTTGTTGAGGAGGGTATTTAGTGGTCTATCATAAAATGTTTTGTTTTGTATATTTAACTTGTTATAAAAATCATTTCAAAAAAATTATAAAATTTCTTACTTGTGGTTTGGATGAATAGAATAACAATTATGATTGATGATTGATGATTTGTTTGTAAATCCAATGGGTGTGTTTCCTTAGTTGAATTTCTAGAAAATAATATTGTTTCATGACTTCTTTTTCAAACCCATTTGTTCAGAATTTGGTTCTTATTAGATTGCATCAATGATAGCATAACATATCATATTGTTGGAACTAGTTTCAACATAAAGCTTAGTCTTTACAATTTAGGATTACATCTCATTCACGTTTAAGAGCAAATAAAAATATTTATTATAACAAAATAAATCCAATTAACATACAATGCAAGATTCTCATTACAATCGTGTGATTCACAATTGATTGAGACACAATGATGCAATGCTAGATGCCTTTCAATGTAAATGGGATCTTAAGTGTAGTTAAATAGACACTTCCTTGAAATCCAAAAGATACTTCAGTGCAAATCATTTGAGGATTCATATACAAGAAATATAAAAGATGTGAGAAGACACATGCTATATTTAACACGTTCATATGTCTAACTTATAACATGCTAAATTTCTCACAATGATGCTTTGATTGTTTGGATAAATGGTTGCACACTATATGTTAACAAGTATGGATAAACAACAAGGTTAGAGTCAATGAACTTAAATCTTAAGCATATAAGAAGACACATTATGGTGGGGATGCCACCATACCATGATGACTTGGGTATGACATTTCCATTTTATATGTTTTGAATTTATGTTACAACTGTGCAACTATAAGCATATGTATAGTTTCACTTTCTATGTAGGAACAAGTTTGATAAAGCTTCTACATATTTAAAATTATGGATTTTTGATTCTATATTCATGATACATGTCATCGTGCAACTCTCAGCAAGTGAAACTATGTTATTGATAAAATGATTTCCCCCTTTCTAGGTGCCTAACTCTTCTTAGGGGATTTTACATTAATGATATGTTATAACAATATGAAAAATATACAAATAATATAAATTCTTGTTAATGTATCTTAGATTTCCTTGGATTCCTCAAGGTTAATATCTGGAGCCAAGAATGTAGAACAAAAATTATAGTTGTTTCAGGGATAAGTAAAAAAATGAATCATGATATGGTTGGGATATCAATGTTTAAAGTATACTAGAAATATGTTATGTATTATGAATAAGCATCTACCTAAGTTGGATCCTTAGTATTAACCCAAACATTATGTTCTTATACATATTCTCTTTGTATTATAGGTTTATATCCCAAGTTAGTAATACTACCATAGATTCAATGGGAATGTTATGACAATCAATAATTGTTGTCCACCTATTTCCCTTACTAGTGTATGTGGTGTGGCACTCCATGCACCAGTGGGTTGCAAGAGAATATCATGATATTATATTAGACCATTAAATATGCACATGGCCAATGTAAAATGGGAGATGCGATAAAGATAGTTGATACAATACAATTCATGTATACACCATCAATATTAGATACACTCCACCCTAAATATATAACACATTTGTGAGGATCATGCATGAACATAGAAGAAAAGAAAGAATGATAAGGCTGCATTCCAAACTAAATTTATTTGTTTAGGTTGATTTTAAAATATTATATGAGGCCATGTGATTAAATATATTTATTTTGTAATGAAATATTCCATTGGATATGCACTTTAATAATTACAAATATGATTCATACAACTATGGTTTTGATAGGTGTACATAATGCAATCCTAATAATAATGAATATACATGAAGTCTTGTATCTTTATATAGTAAGATTGTAGGATTAGTGATTTTAGGTTTATGAAGAGGTCCACAATTTGGAGTATACTAGTGAAACCCTAAGGAGGTTAGCTCCATATATCGCTTAATTTTGAGGACCAAATTCCTAATAAGTTGTGTAGTTTGGCAACACTCTAGAAAAATATGCAGATAGTCTCAATATTTATAGTGATGATCATAACTCAAACTAAAGATAATGAGCTTAATAAGATATACTAGACTCAATTTGAGCACAATTGGTGTTAGTTGGACAAAAGAGAGGTCAAAATATAACTTGACAAGAAAATGATTAAAACAATCTTTCATTTATAATCATAATAAATATGAGAGTATCATAACAACCCCTTCCTCCCTTCATCCCATTAAAGATGGACCAGAGAGACAAAGCCCATTATGCAATATTTTGGGATCCAAATCGATAATAAATACACTGATCATTAATAATTACAAATCAAGGAATTGTTTACAAAAGTAAGGAAGTTAATATCTCCTTTAAGGAGTTACATAACTTTTAGAATTGGGAAACTACCAATTTATATGGGAATGAACAAGATATATCCTCCCTAGTGTGTAGTTAATTTTACATATTATGGATTATCCTTATTAGAGTCCATATATTTATATTTAGACGTATGGCTAACCTAAAACACCAACAAACAATATTCCGGTCAACATGAATCTATGTTGTGTATGTGGGTGCAACAAAAAATATGTGCATGCAATATTGACAACGTAATAGATGTATAAGATCAAATTATAACAAGTAACAATCTGATCAATTGATTTCCATACTTTGAGTATTTCATCTCATTTGGTATTATACTTAACAATGTGATCAATTCATTTCCATCTTATGAGTATTCCATCTCATTTGGTATTCTACTCCTTGTTCCAGCAATGGACTCTACAAAGTTTGGCCCATCAATGGGTTCCATGGAGATCATCCAAACAATGGGTACCCTTCACCTTATTATGTTTTTTTATCACTCTCTTAGTGACCATATTTTATGTTATGAGAAATATTATCTCCCTAAATCACGTGTATGATATTGTCTATTATGTTCAAGTATCATCTTGACTACATGTGTAATGCATATATCTTTATGTATTGCATGCATTGAATATATCAAGTCACTTTTGCATGAAGAGTAAAGTTTTGAGTGAATTACAATACTCTTTAAAGTAAAATAATGGTTTATATAGATTACACATAATTTACCCACATACCTTAACTAGAGACATATATGTCCAAATAACCTCAAGTAGAGTGTTCAATAAATATCCAATATGTAAATTAATATGAACACAAAAGGTGAAAATTGTTCCTAAAAAGTCCTCATGTAGGATTTGAAGGTTAATAAATGATCTTAGTTTTTAGGGTTGTTTTGATTTAGGGTCTAGAATAACGATTAGGCTTTACGTTCACAAAACCCAAAGTATCATATATAACCCTAAATCATGTCACTCACAATTATATCCACTTCTCTTATTCATATCTAGAGGTACACATTAAAATTAAGAATGTAAACATCATGCCTAACTGAACTTATATTTGATTGCATTTTTAGATCCAAAAATTAGGGGTCGATTAGTCTCATTGAGTTATCAAGACTAGCATTTAGCACATAATGACCCATTTAGACTGCATGTTTATTCATATTGGAAAATATCTTTAGTGTCATCACAAGAATACTAAATGAATTTTGAATAGGATTTCAAATGATGATACTAATGTTGATATTACTAGATTTTAGTTCCTAGAGTAATCATCATTAAGATTAGTTCATGATCAAACTCTAGTTATTTTCGAAGTGGTTTAAGGTTATAATAGTGAGAAGGACTCAAATTTAGGCCATGAAAATACTTTAGCATTATCCATTGGAATTTTTCATCAAAATAGTGTACTTACAATTGATATTTGGAAAGGGTTGAATTTATAGAATTTTCATGATATTTATGGAACTTCGGTTTGGGAGGACGCTAATATACCTTATTAGGGAAAACGTGTCGTCATGGATGGGGGGTCCATTATGGACCAAGGGTGTCATAGCTGGGAACAATCTTTACTACTAACTGGTTGAGGCAGAGAGGGAATTGGAGCCTCAAATCACAATGGTTGGATCTAGGCTTGACCACTGTGGTCTGCAATCTAGCAGCCATTTTTATTTGTCTCCTCCATGTTTCCTACTCACACATGTGCGGACAAGGGCACATAGACTGGAGGCAGTGAGAATGGGAGCAAGATCCTTGGATCACTTTGAGAGACAAGTAGGTGCCCTGTGAGCCCACTTTTCTCCCATAAACTTAGAGGGAGGTTATGGAAGGCCAGTGGTGGCTCCGATAGCAGATTCCCTTACAGTGGAGCTGATAAATGGCAGGAAATGAGGTATGGTGATACAAAACATAATGGGACTTGTTTAGATATGGAAAAATAGGGGAGAGACAAGTGTGAGACACAAAGACTAGTGGGATTAGCTTGATAGGGCACCATGGGCTCGACTAGTGTTTGGGTGCAAGGTTTTTCTAGAGTGAGAGAGAGAGGAGAGTTGATGGTTCCTTATATGGCAAATAATGCATCATTTTCCATAAATCCACTCATTCATAGCCTAAAATTGGAGAGAGAAATTCCATGCAATGGTTTTGTAGTGAGAGTAAGACTGAATAAGTGAGAGAGATAGTTAGGGATATAGAGGATGACTAGGTGGTTTTCCACAATTGTTGGAAGGTTGTAGGCAACCTTAGTTCCACTGATCGAGGATCCATTACTTCCTGATGCATGACAGATCAAGGCTTCAGGCTGTATAGACCACCAAAGTCATGAAGATTTTAAGTGTCATATTTAATTGAAATATCAATCAGTCAAAGATCTTAAATGAAAACTTTATACGAAATTTGAAAGTCCATAACTTTTAAACATTACTTTGATTGATCAGAAATTTTGGAGTGAGCTTACTGATATCTTTATCTCACTATGATAAGAAGATGGGATATAATGGGAAAACTCTCTTGCATTTAACTTGTTCATGATGTTATACTTATATAAATACATGAAGGGAATAATTATACATCAAACAAATTTCAACTTCATCAAACTTCTTGTGTAGCATTATGGGGGTAATAACTAGGGTCTTCTCACTTTTATTGTCAAGCATTTAATCCAAGATATCACTTCACTCATTGTTGGTTGGCATTCAGATTCCCAAATGACTAAATCCTAAAGATGCAACCAATTTTATATGTTTAGAAAATTATAGTTAATATTTTTTTTCAATTATAATTTCTACAATAAGGAGGGAAAAACCAATTCCTTACAAGTATATTATTAAGTGCCTTAGTACTCTACAATTAACTAAAAAATTGGATGAGAGGGTTTCTTTTATGCAGATTAGTAATTTTATGGGTTGTTTTATATTTTTAAGATATGAGGAGACAAGGTATTGATTTTCAATATGCATTGTGATAGTCTTTATTAATTAAATAAGGAAAGACATGATAATATATATACATGAATTATCTTTTTAACTCTATGGTAAAAAGGTGATTTTTTTATCATAGCAAGGAGGAAGTTAATTAGTTATTCTTTATTTTGAAGTCCAACAACTCAGATGGTTTAGAAAAGGTAAAATTTAACACCGTCTAGCGTAAATTTGGACAACTATACAAGTGAAGTTGAGATAAACACATAATCTTTGTATAGACATCTTGTACATACGATACCCTATCTTTCTATTAGATCCATATTTATTAAATTAGACACATTTTTTTAGGAAAATTATAGTTTCATTGTTAGGTCATGAAAATAGCATGGAAAGAGTTACAAAATAGGGCATGGAATCCTAAATACAAGATAACATAAGAGGGTCAGTATCTCTTAAAAAAGATAACACATGCATGGTGCATGAGTTATTGACAAAAGAAAATATTAATCCCTATTCTCAAGTGGGAATTCCAAATGTGGGTCATTGTAATACATTGTAGAACCACTTCAGGAATGGTCCAACTTTGCAAGTGTGTCAGCCTCTTCAATTTCTGATCGACTAATATGTACGAGAGTAACATGATATGGAATATGCTTAACCCTTTGAATGGAAACAAATCTAGTACCCAGACGAGGATTTGTTCTATCATCAACATTTATAATGTTTACTGTAAAACTACTATCTGATTCAATGCTAAATTTGTGATGAGTTGAAGTGCTTGCCCACTATAATGTAAAGCATATAACTACAACCTCATTTTCTAGAAGTTCTTGAGGAACCAATGAACCAAATGTCGTTGGAATCTCTAGCAATGAGGGCTACATCCATTTGACCAAGTTTGAGAGAAGCATAAATATTGATCCTACAACTAGAAGTAGGGTGCAACCAACACTTGGCTACATTCTGAACTAGAAAAACATGTGGAATAGAATCACTGAAAGCTTTGGATAGGTTATCTGCAATTCTTATTATTCTCTTACTTAATTGAGTTACATTATGATTAATTGCATTAAAGAACCGATTGTTTCTTTCAAGCCAAATTCTATAGCAACCAATTAGAATTATGTATAAGGTACCAGGTTGGGCAGATCGAGTAGTATTCAACAAAATTTGAAAAGGCATTGAGAAGAAGTTGTCAATGACAATGTTAATACATAGTTTATGCCATGCCAAGTTAGAATATGTACAATCCTAAAGCACATATAGAGTAGTTTCCAAATCTACATCACATATATGACATGAAGCGTCTATAGTGAAGTGTCATTGATACCTTCTAGCATTAGTCATCAATGCTTCATAGTAAATGAGCCATAGGAAAATTTTATACTTAGATGGTAAATGTAGGTGCCATAATTTCTTTTAAGGGCCCTGAGTCATCCTGGCTACATTAGTCATCAACAACTTATACGCTGAAGAAGCAGTAAATCGATAGAGTTTGTTAAGCACCAGAACCATCCATCCTTGCCAAGAGAAGGAGGTGGGAGGAAATAACTTTCAGAACAACATCATCACAAAAATAAGTTTTGATAAAGTCCATGTCTCATATGCCATTGAAATCCACTATAGAAGAAACTGTTAAGTCGAGAAGGTTTGAGGGAATATATATAATGACCAAGTTATTCTGATTTTGTATATGAGGGATTTGAGCATCATACCATACTGAAATGGATTTCGACTACCAATACTTTTAGAGGAATTTTGAAACAAATCATCCTTTAAGGAGTGAAGCACTCTTTAGAAAGTAGTGCTTCTGGAATTCTAATCTTGTGTAAAGGATATGTAGTTGTTTTCAATTCCGCACCCAAGAAATGTTTTAGGATGTGAATAGTTCGAAATGGACATAATAAGAGCAATGTTCAACTGATGCATAGAGACAATGCCTAATCCTCTGCTAGACTTGGGAGCAATAAGTTGTTTCTAAGACAAAGAGATAGTGGAGATTTAGTATCACCTCGTGTCTAGATAAACCTTCTGATCAGAGAATCAATGTGATGACATAGAGATATGAGTAGAATGGAAGTTTGCATAGCAAAGGTCGAGAATGATTACAAAATTGATTTACCAAGGCACAGTCTACCAACTAGAGAGAGTATATGAGCAGACTAACTATTTGCACAAACTTGTGACTAATCATATAACTAGGTATAAGTCAACTTTGTAATTCTTCCATCAATTATTGGAACTCCAAATACTGGCCTAGGTTTGTTTTCATCGTCATTCCTGTAATGTTGCAGATTTTGTGCTTCATTTTGGTCAGAATTGCAAGTGAGAAAAATACCACACTTTGTCTAATGAAATGGATTAATTAGAAGCACTACCAAACATATCAAAGAACTATAGAATCATATTTATATGATAGATGCCTACACAAGAAAACATGAGGTTATCATCAACAAACAAAACATGGGAGAACATGTCCTCGGTTACATAATTTCACAGGTTTCCATCGACAAAATTGAACCTCCTTGTCAATAATCAGTGAAAGTCTATTCAAACACATGATGAATAGATATGTAGATAAAGAATCTCCTTGTCTCAAACCTCGGGTAGAATTAAATAATGGTAGATTATCACCATCCAATATTATAGATATGCTGCCACCATACATAGAATTCATGATGTAATTAGTTATCATTTCCAGAATATTTTCTTGAACCAGGGTATCAAAAATAAATTCCTAAGACATCCTACCATAAGCGTTTGTCAGTTCTACTTTTGCAACCATTATTTTGGCTCCATGGCATCACCACATTTTGCGTATCAGTTCTTAAATAAGGATAATATTATCTGTGATGTGACGACCTAACACGAAACTAGATTGTATATTACTTATCCTATCAGATGAAAAAGTGTTTTTCAACACTATCTTTGAAATAAGTTTAAGAGTGTTATTATTCAAAGAAGTCGACCTGAAATTGTTGTAAAGTCTAGTATTAGGAACTTTATGTATAAGTACCATAAGGGCATTACATAAGCTCCAGGGTAAAGGAAAGCCATTGATAGACAAGTGAGTTGTCAACATGAGAGAATCTTATTAGTATCCAAATGACTTGGTAAAAATTCCCGATAAATACCGTCGGGTCCTGCCACCTTTTTTTTCCCATGGAAAAAAGAACATAGTAGACATCTGTCAAGGATGGTAATGCTGCTACAAATTCTTCTTGTTGATTGGAAAGACAATTAGGATTATGTGGCATGAGGTTAATGGCTTGTTTACTAGGGACAAAGGAAGTATAGAATTGATTTTTAAAATAAGCATGCATCAAATGTTTAAGAGCAATATCATATTAAATGACTTGATTACTATCATCTCAAAGAGAGGTAATAAGGCTTTTCTGTCTTCTAGCTTTAATATATACATGGTAGAAAGAAGTGTTAGGATGCGTTTGTTTAGCAGGTAGACATGCAACATGGAAAATAAACTAGATATGGTATATAAGCCATTGTTTGTTAAGTTGTTAAAATAACAAATAAGATGCTGCATAGCTTAGTTAACCGAATAATCCCCAGCTAACATGTCACTCCAAATCTTCACGGAAGGAAACATGTTTATTTTCCACAGATGTCAATTTCCTATATAATCACTTTAACAAATTCCTGAAAATGTGCGATGATATTTATATTTAGGGCATAATAGACTTTGTACAAATATAGAAAGGTTACTTAATTGTGTACCAAGAAACAAACACTTTACCATCAGGTTTATTTGTCATTGTTACAAACAACAATTATCTAACACAAAGTTGACATACTATTGGTTAATTTATCTGTGGCAACTAGACTTACCACGACGGTATACCAAATAAAGACTTAGTTTCCCCTTAATTTAACCAAGTAATGTGACTCTTTTGCTTCTTGTTTGAGTAGTTATTGTGTAAAAGACTATCATAATGTGCTAATGGCTCATTGTAATATATATCTTGTAATATAGTGTAGTGAGTAGCTAAATTAGCTTGACATTGTTGAATCTTTTGTAAAAGATCCACCTATAATGTTGTATTGTAGACATATTTTCTCCGCCATTGTGAAATGAGGTGTTGAATGATCTACAAAGCACACCCAAACTCTAAGAAAGAATTCCAATTAGAAGCCAAGAATTGTTTGAAATTGATATCAGTATTCCAACTAGGCTTGGATTTGAAGACATGTTGATACTCAGATTATCCAGAGTTGAAGAACCACAATGGGTTATTGTCTGATTGAATACGAGGAAGATGACGTACAGAGAATTGATCTACTGTAAGCAAAAAATGAGAGTTGATTAGCACCCTGTCCAAGCGTTCATGTAACCTTTCCGCCTTATGAGTAAAAGGAAAGCCATGAAAGTCTAAATATGATAAGTCTGATTACATCAGACAATCTTGAAACAAGCCTTATTCCATAAAATTAAATTCATTGTATCCTTGTTTCTGAGTAGGTGATAAAATAACATTGAAATCACCCATAACTGCCCCAATCTTGGCAAATGATTCCACAAAAAATGTCCTATTTGAAGTAGGTGATGTGCATAGACCCCAATAAGGAAGAACTTATTGTTAATGAGGCAATGTAGGTATTGTCAACGAATTTAAATAAGTTGAACATGTGCTTGATCATAATTTCATAGTAACCAAATTTCACTTGAGAATGCACAAGATTCCACTATGTGGGAGGAGTTGAAACCAATAAGTTGAATGACTATATCCATAGTTTCTCTAGAAATTCTTGGTTCCAAAATAGCAACAAGCTTTGGCCTAAAGATCAAAATCATTTTCCAAAGATGGTTCTGAGTGAACTCATTCGCAATGCTCTGAACATTCCAACAAATTGCATTTTATATATCATAAATTAAGTTGTATCAGTAGACACTTGAGAACTAGATAGTTCACCCTCTCCTTAAATGACCCAGAGTTTTTTTGCCTGGATCCTAGTCATATAAGGTGCTTGCTTCATTTTTCCACTTGTATCCCACAACTCTCACCCTACTTTCTGTGAAGACAAAGAAGGTGGGTAAGGAATAGTTTCTACCACATTATTAGTGACTTGTTCCTGTGAATGAGTATGTAGAACCACACAATCAATAGAGATAGGCACATGAGAAAAGACTTCATCCAGTTTAGGATCAACAACTATTTTACAAGGGTAGTCTCCACCATATGGTCTTTAGTAGTATTAAAAACTGGAATGATGGGATCAATAGAAGTATCATTACTCTCCATGTCATGTGCATGGGAAGCATAAGAGGAATCATCTAGTGTGGAATTAGGTGTAGACACAATAGGAGTCTATTTTTGCTTTCTGGTCCAAACCTTAGGTAGCGTATCGCTTTTTGTGTTATCTGAGATAGAGAAAGAAAATCATCAAGTTGCTACGAAATTTCATCCTCCATGACATCAAGAATGTGATACTTATTATCATTTGATTGTCCAGAGTCAGGAGGCTTCTTTTGTCTAATGAAAGGTTTCTGTGTATGACATGAGTGAATGTTACAACCATAGAAAACCTATCATCTTATTTCTTCGGTATTCCACATCATTTTGAAGTTTGAATTTTGAACTTTCATAATTTGTGTAGAAGGAACTTCTAATGTAGAACCTTGGTGATGTCTGAGTATGTTGCACAAATGGCAAAGAACAAGAAGAGACTCATATTCCACATGGTAGACATCATCATAAATAACTACCTTTCGAGGGACATGGTTATCTGTGCTAATCTCTACAATAAGATAGGCAAACCTACTCCTTGTGCAACTCAAGGTATGGTCATCAACTTTGAACAATTTTCTCAGGATATCACCAACACGTTGGAAGAGCATTGGATAATACTATTGGAGTGGCGTATCTATAATCAGTGGCCAACCAACAAGCGACTGGGGTCCCTCAATTGGAAAAAAAAGAAGGATACCATCGACTAACAATCATGTAACAACCATAGATCGACCATGGACCCTCAATAAGTGCATTATCATAATCATGTTTGCAGTGGAACCACATACCAAAATTATTAAGACTAAGTTCATAGACACATCATCTTCCTGTCATTTTTTAGAGAAGTTGAAGTCTATCACAAAGCATTAGATACCCAATTGATTATCCAATTAACTTAACCACCATTGAAAAAGACCACGACTTGTTAAGATACTGGTGAGCATCAACGAAGAGATGAATTTCTATAGAACAATTTCCTTATACCAGATAGATGTCTTCCTCACATATTGATACATTTAGATCGTATTGTAGAAATAAAACACTTCATCAACGGTTATCGATAGTTACAAAACAAAAGCTTCTTTGAAAGGCAGTTACTTGAGGCATAGTTTTGAAGGAGTGCTCAGATTGTAATTGGTGGTGAGCTTGGCACATGAAGTCATCTATAGGACCTTCATTACTATAGAGATATGTGTCAGACTGTGGGATAAAGTTGATGTTAATCACTGGGTTGGGATGACCTCATAGTCTCGTATAACTGAACTGTAATCCCACATTTGATAGGCAATGATTAGTTTAAAGATATTGATCAGCCTGAGAGTCCATTGTCAACGCTTCATCATTAGTGTCAGTTAAGAGATGAAAATAACTAACATGAATCTATTAAGATTTTGCACTTTTCCCGACTTGTAATTACCCCCTCACCCCATTATCCCCAATTAAGGTGGAAAGAGAGTGCAATGGTCATTACTCTAATATAGAATTGATGGTTTAACAATGAACCAAAAATAATTAATCATTAACAACAAAAGAGTTTGAGAAATATCAAAGGTAAACTCTCCACTAAGGAGTTATATTGGAAAGGGAAAACTATGGTTTGTAACTGGAAAGAAAAAATATGTATCTGTATCCTCTAGAATTACATTAGATCTTTTCTTTTGGTGCCTTCTTCTTAAATGTCCATTTTCCATCATACTTGCATAATAATACCAGATTATCCTAAAATGCCATGAAAGAAAACATTGTCAGTATAACAAGTTATACCAGTATGTTTGTGAAACAAAATATTCACATCTAGGTGTAACAACATATTCAACCATAACAACAAATATGTTTGCAAAATTGAAAATGCATTTTCTTTCTAACTTCTCATATTAATCTTTATGAGACACTCCCTTTATGGAGTACTCATGTGGGGAACCCTCTCATTAGGGTTTTGTCCTTGTATTAGACATCTCATGACCCCCCATTCCTGGTCTCGGTCTATTATGGCCTTCCTTTCTTGGATAGGCCTCATCATGACCATCCTATCCCATCTTGGTTTTACTGGTGATTATCCTATCCCGACTTGATCACTCATGACCGTATTGACTTCACTTACATCCCACATGTATCTCTTACATCAACCATAGATAGTTGAGAAAGTTATACTTATATAGTGTGATAATCATAGTCACTTTGAAGATTGTAGGAATTAAATAAACAACCAATAGTTTATTTGCAATCAATGCAGAAAGCCCTTGGAAATCCTTAGGAATTGGGTAATTCCAGTAGTCATAGGTGTAACCACATACCTTTCTCATTGGGAAACCAATGAAGCAACTACCCTAAAATTAAAGCATAACACCCATGTATTATTATTTTATCTAAAATCTACCATTAAGATTCACTTGGGGTTCAAGCTAGTGTTTCATTATGGTCTTGGCTTCCTAAGCTCTATTTATCACTTTTCATGTCCTTTTGGTTTACAAACCCTAGTTTTATCATCATATGTACTTTTAATCTCAAGAAAACATAATTCATCAATTTATGTATTACCAAACTCAAAATATATCCAAGTTACCTTTTTTATCCAAAAAGGCAAGTCTTTGATTATTAAGATCCATTAAACATATTAAGATCATGAAAACCTAGAAACTTGGGTTTTTACACATTAAACACATTAAAGTTGGTAACTTTAAGTACTTTTTGAATAAGAGATAAAACTAGGTCTTGATTATATTTTTATTGCATTCCTTATATTTTTCTAATAATTTTTCATATATTATATGCTATCATTGGGTCATCCTATGATTTATTAGCATTTTTGCAATTTTAATTCATCTCAACCAACCACAGGCTGCCACCTAGGCAGCGCCCCGAACCTGACCTTGTTAACTGGGCTGGGTTGACCAGTGAGCTTACGCTACCTAGGATGAGCGTGCCTATATGGATTGCATATGCTGGAACAAAATGAGAGGGGAAATGACTAATATGTCCTTACCTTAATAGAAGAGGAGGTGGGGGCAGAAGAGTAATCTGACACCCTATCATCTTCAACTTTGCCCATGTCTTACTCATGAGTAGATCTCCTTGCACGAGTCAACACCATTGTTGACTCTTGGTTTCTGGCCTCCCAAGAAGCAAGCGAGGATGCAATGCTCTCTGTCGTGTCCCTACAAATTGGCCGGTGGTCCTTGATTGCTAGAAAAGAGCTACAAATCAAGTGGACGATGAAGGGGCATCTCCGGTTGTAACACAGAGAAGAGATAGAGGGAGGAAGCAAGATTTGGAGAACGATTGGAGGTTGGGGAGTGGCCATCAAGACGAGTCAAAATTCAACCACGAATCGTTGGTCTTGCTTGTGAGGTTTTTTCCCCATTTTATAGTTCTGTTTCAAGGGTTGGGGTTTGCACATGGATGCAATTGGGGGAACCCTGGATTGCCTTCCAAGTGGGCAAAACTTGGTTAGGTTCGTGTAATTTCTTGTTACAAATCTAGTGGATTTTTTTTGGACTCTCCTATTAACTGTGTTGAGCGGAAACTGATAAGGAAAATCATCATTTCTGGTTCCCATTTCCTTTTCCATCTCGAGATAGACGACGATTGAGTGCCATGGGATCTGAGATCTAGGGATCAGGTTATTCACACAACCAAATAAGATTGATTTTCCTAAATTAATTAAATCATGACATTTAAAGTATATACGTGATAATTGAGTCACTTTAGGATATCTAGAAAATCTATATATCTAAATCCTTAATTTTTTTTAATCCCAAATTTTAAGGGAAAGTATTTATTGAATTTATCTAACTGTCAGCAAGATTGAAGACCAAAACTCGAAAAGTAAAGATACTTTTTTAATATCCAACTCTTCTCCTTTTTTCATGTATTTAAGGCATTAAAACAATCCTTTTCTCTTTCTATCGTTTATACATTCTTTATTTTGATGGATGTTCTTATTAGGAATCATGTGATCATGAAAACAAACCATCAGAAGCTGTCCACATCATTTTCTAGAGTATTCCACACATTCCCAAAAATACAATGTTAATTACCCATTATCTTTAATATTGCACTTAATATAGAATTTTCTTCTCTTCCTTTTTCCCTTATATCCATTGTTGAATTAATACAAATAATAAGAACCTAAAAATCCTTAGCAAAGGAAATTTTTTTAAACAAAACCAAACTTTTAAAACAAGGCACACCAAATTTCCAACATGTCCCTTTTTATTCAAATAATTGTGTTTCAATAAAAAATAAATGTGAAAACCCATGTTATAACATCCTTTCCCTCTTATAGGATTTTTCCCTCAAAATTAGACTAGTCATACAAACAAATCCAAATGAGACTTTTCCATGTCCATCTTTAGCTCACACGTGGCTTCATCCTCTCCATGTGCTTCCAAAGAACGATTACAATCTCTATCTTTTTATTCCTGAGCTCTTTCACCTTGGTATCCAATATCCTCAAAGGTGACTCAGGGTATGCCAATATCCCTTAGAGTTTAATAGGCTCAAAACTTAGCACATGGCTAGGATCCTTCACATAACACTTCAGATTGGACACATGGAACACATCATGCATCATACTATATTGTACGAGTAATACTATACAATAAGAAACTTCACCAATCCATTCTAGGATGTCAAATGGACCCACATACTAGGGGCTCAATTATCATGTATTCTTAGTTATATCTTGGAGGGGACGGATTTTCAAAAACACATAATCACATATAGTAAAGTACAAACCAGTCCACTTTGCATCAGCATACAACTTATGTCGATCCTAAGCTCTCTTTAGCCTTAGCGACCTTGTCAGTATACAACTGTAGTTCTTGTGACCACAATAAGGTCCTCTCACCAACATCATCCCAATGAAGTGGTGACAAACACAATGTCCTATAAAGAGCTTCACACAGAGGCATCTCAATACTGGCTTGGTAACTATTATTATAGGCAAACTCGATTAAGGGCAAGTACTATTCTGATGAACCACCTCTATCGACCACATATGCTCTCAATAGATCTTCTAAAGTCTAGATTATTCTTTCCAACTTTCCATCAGTCTAAGGGTGATAAGTCATACTGAATTTCAGCTTCGTACCAAGTTCTTCATGCACTTGTTTCCATAACTTAGAGGTGAACTTAAGGTCACAGTCAGAGATAATTGAACTCAAAAGACCATGCAAATAGACTATCTATCTAACATATAGTTCATCTAGATTTGACACCTTGGCAGTGATCTTTAGGGAAAGGAAGTGTCTTGAATTGGTTAGGCAGTCCACCACAACCCTTATTGCATCATGATCTTTGTTTGTCTTGGGGAGACCCACCAAAAAATCCATAGTGATCTGGTCCCATTTCCACTCAGGAATCTCAATTGATTTCAGTAATGCACCGGGTCACTGGTGTTCAACCTTCACCATATGGAAAGTGAGACAACTGGCCACGAACGAAGCTATTTTCTCTTCATTCCCCACCACTAAAAGTATTATTGCAGGTCCTTAAACATCTTTGTGGTACCAAGGTACATTGTATACTTCGACCCATGAGCTTCTTGCATGATGAGAGTCTTTAAGGGTGAATCCTCAGGAACCCAAATACAACTGTTGTTACAATAGTTGCCAAACTGACAAACAAATCGTCATTAATTAAGCAGAATAAACATATACAACGGATAAACAAAAATCACTAAAAATTAAAACCATTTTTTTTGCAAAGAGATCCATTTCTAGGAAAACTCTTTAAGGCAGAACCAAAACTTTATATACATCATTGTTCACATTGTACATACACTGTACCATCTCTTCTCGAGGATAACATATAACAGTTGCTCTTATCAAAACACATACTGGAGCAATATAAAACCTCGAGGCATTCAAGCCCAAAATCTCAGATTATTTATGAAACCAGTACGAACCAACTCCAAGGACCTGAGAGTACAGAGACGACACATAGGACTTCTATCTACAAGACAAGACAGACAATACACTCAACATGAGCTGTCCCTACTGTTGTTGTTCTTTCTCTACAGTACGGTCTCAATCCCCCTCATGCACGTCCACCTAAAAAAATGTGGATCCCACGGGGTGAGACAATTGTCCCAGCGAGAGATATAATTCTCCGCCAATAGTGTTATTATCACAGTTAAATAGTATTAAACTGAGAAGCGGATAAGTAGTTTAGAATATTCTCATCTTTTAAAGCATTGAAACTATCTATGATAGATCAGTAAATCATCTATTCACTTTATAAGGAATATGAAGAACACATATATCATTTACCCATCATACTATATCAACATCTCAAGCTTATCCTGTGATGCTCATTATCATGGTATGTCATCCATGAATCATTCTCATTTCTATCTGTTGGCCTCAGCCAATCTACTAACTAGGTATTGCATTGTAGCAGTCGTGTGAGTATACATCATCATATTCTGTTCAGACATTGGACTATGCCAATCCTATGCAACCATTCCAGGAATTGGACTATGCCAATCCATTGATAACAACCAGGTGTTGGGTTATTACCAACCCTGTGATAACAACCAGGCATTGGGTTATTACCAATCCTATGATAATAGCCAGACATGGGGTTATTACCGGTCGTGTGATTAACAGCCAGGTATTAGACTCTACCAATCCTGTGATTAACAACCAGGCATTGGGGTTATTACCAATCCTATGATTAACAACCATGTATTGGACTCTACCAATCATGTGATTAACAACTGAGCATTGGGGTTATTACCAATCCTGTGACAACCAGGTATTGGGGTTATTACCAATCCTATGATTAACAACCAGGTATTGGACTCGGACTCTACCAATCCTATGATTAACAGCCAGGCATTGGGGTTATTACCAATCCTATGACAGCCATGTATTGGGTTATTACCAATCCTATGATTAACAGCTTGGTATTGGACTCTGCCAATCCTGTGATTAACATCCAGGCATTGGGGTTATTACCAATCCTGTGATAGCCAAGTATTGGGTTATTACCAATCCTGTGATTAACAGCCAGGTATTGGACTCTACCAATCCTATAATTAACAGTCAAGTATTGGGGTTATTACCAATCCTGTGATTAACAGCCAAGTATTGGACTCTACCAATCCTGTGATTAACAGCCGGGCATTGGGGTTATTACCAATCCTGTAACAACTAGGTATTGGTTTATTACCAATCATGTTATTAACAATAGGCTTCATGCCTCTACCAGGTATTGGACTCTACCAATCTTGTGATTAACAATAGACTTCATGCCTCTACCAGGTATTGGACTCTACCAATTATGTGATTAACAATAGGCTTCATGCCTCTACTAGGTATTAGACTCTACCAATCCTATGATTAACAGCCAGACATTGGGTTATTACCAATCCTGTGATACTATTCCATGCATTAGACTATGCCAATCATGTGCATCTCATCACTGAATACCACATCACCTTTACTAGGCATTATACCTTGGCCAAGACATCATACTTATTCACATCCTTTATATAATATAAGTATTCCTCTTATCTCCTTTAAGCATATTCAAAACACTATAGCCCTTATTTGGCTATAAGCATAAAGCATATATGATTAAGATTTCATTATTATTATGATTGTATCCATTTATTATTATTATGTTGCTAAGTTTCCATTTCCTAGTTTATTTGAACATTATCATATATTAAATGAGACGTTTATAAACATCTTGTTGCCTCTGACTAGGCTACAACTATTCTCATGGCTCACAAGGCCCATTAAACATCTTGTCACCTCTCACTAGGCAACAACTATTCACATGGCTCACAAGGCCCAATAAAAATCTTGTCACCTCTCACTAGGCAACAACTATTCTCATGGCTCACAAGGCCCATTAAACATCTTGTCACCTCTCACTAGGCAACAACTATTCACATGGCTCACAAGGCCATTAAACATCTTTTCACTTCTCACTAGGCAACAACTATTCACATGGCTCACAAGGCCATTAAACATCTTGTCACCTCTCACTAGGCAACAACTATTAGGGTTAGGGTTTCCCTTTATAGCCGAATAGGGTTTCAAGTTCATATTACCAATCAAAACCCTAATTAATTGCTCCAAACATCTAGGAGCATACACCAATATCATAAGTATTCAATTATACTTATTTATTCTCATCTTTTATCATTAAATGCTAGTCAACACAAAGTATGAGTTACTCTCTCATCCCCTCAAGGATATTATTACATCATACTTTATTATCTTGGCTTAACGCTTTATCAAGGTATGTTAGCCTACACTTATCAAAGTGCATTACATCTCAATGTAACAATTGACATGACACACATAATGTGTTACTCATCCAAGTATATTGGATTTAAGGTGCATCCAGGTGGAACAACCTTAAAGTGCTGAATGTGATATTTACCATGCATTGGTGTATCACTTCCCTCATCACTTTTAACTTACTTAAGTTCATCAACTTATCTTGTATTAGGGCATTTCCCATCCTAATACTTTATCCACTATCCCATCATATTAATCTTGTAAAGTATTGTCCATAAGTCACACACTTGAATTACCCAACTATCATCAATGATACATACTCATCTCGGGTTAAGGCCTTTTTTGATATAAGGTTGTCCATTATCAACCACTTTAGGTGTTACACCTATCAAGGTATTAGCCACACCATTACTTGGTGTTACACTCATCACTCCTAAGAGTGTCTTGCCCTCACCTTTACAAGGTATCTCAGGTTAGAAATGTGCACATGTTCACCATATCGGGTTGTAAGTATATGAGCACTCACCATATCGGGCTAGAAGTATATACACATTAGTCATATCGGGCTAGAGGTGTTTGTATGTGTTACCCATGTCGTGCATGAGGTATCAACTCATCACCATGTCGGGCTAGACATCAACTATGGTTGTGTATCGGGTTACCAAATCGTGCAATAACATTTGCTATTCTTTACTCATATCGGGTTACCCAAATTAGGGTTTCATGTCAACTTATAAGTATTCATTTAACCTTGTATCGTGCATGGAGTCTATACTTGACTCCCTATCGTGAAATAGGTATATACTACACCCCCATAATATGTATAATCATATCCATATCATTTTAATGAAGTAGGTGATCATCATATTGGGTTAGAGGTGCTTGCTTGTGTGCTTGCACCCAATATCACTTTTATAAGGTGATACCATCATATTCAAGCTCTAAACCTTTATTCTAACTGTTATAGCTCATGGAAGCAGGTCTAAGAAACTACTATAACTCATAAAGTCGTCAACTATTTCAGGAAATTTTGGAATTAAAAGTAGGTCATTAAATATAGCAATTTAGGTGATGAATAATAACATGGTTGAGTTCAAGTTATATAACCCGCCTTAAGAACAACTTTCAAGCTCCAAGCTCCAAAGATCCAAGTTCCTAAGGTTGAAGATGAACTTCAAAACTCCTCTATATACAAAGAATCACCATGGATAATCAATTGGTGAAGAAGAAAAGAAAGGAAGATCATAACCCTAAAATCATGCTTTAATCCAAGGTTGAAGATGATCATTGCCTCACCTTAGGGTTAAGTATGAGCTCCTTCTTGCTCCTTGGCACCCTTGCACGATACCATACAACTCTTACACGATATGCCACCACCCATGCACGATATGCCACTCACTTGCACGATATGTCACTCACTTATGATCAAAACACTTCACTATGGGCGATATCACCCTATATGGCCAATATCACCTACTTGGTCGATATGCTTTTGCTATGGGTGATATCCAAGGACCTATGCACGATACCACATCACTCCTGCACGATAAAGGGATCCTATGCACGATACCTTAGGGTAGGAGGGTGGTAAGGGTCGAAACATTGCACTAAGGGATGAAACTAGGGGTATATATACTTGTTGCTCATGAAAGAAGGTAAAAATGAGGTGTCATCAATTTGAGCTAGTAGGTGCCATGTGTCCATGCATGGGTGACACGTGTACATGCATGCATAAACATTTATCTTGACATGAAAAACAGTTGAGGGTGATCTAGGGATAAAGATTCGTCCATTACATATTCCTTTGATTAAGATATATCAATTAATTCATCACTTTATTCTCAACCCGTCACAATTTTACTAAGGAAGTTGTAACCTAACACAACTCACCTCCTTGAGGTGCTTTACACGATATGGCCTTTGCCAAGAGTTCACAAAACGATATGAGGCTTGTCCTATGGATCTTTGGCCGATAGGCACTCATATATAAGCTATTCAACTTGATACAACTTAAGTTAAGCTTTCATATTCAACCCTTTTCTTGGTCATTTCATCACCAAAAATACCATTACTCATAATTGATTCAAAAATTATGTATCATTCATTCTATCTCATCTAAATGATACATAGAGGAATTAGGGACACTCTAGAGGTGGTAACTTGCATATCAACTCCACATTTAGGGTAAATTACAATTTGTACCAAAATTGGTGCACAAGTCACCAGCATTATTCAAACAAGTTCAAACTTGGAATTTAGGCTTTCCACAAGCCACCAACTTGCATTATTCTGTATATAATGATGCTAAAACACATGAGTCATGTTCAACATGTGACATTTTGCAATATAGCCCCTCATCTTGGGTAAATTGCACTTTGGTCCAAAACAAAGGAACATTGCTCAAACAACATTCAATCAGGACCAAACTTGAAACATAAGTATGTCACATGATAACAAAACACCTTAGAGGATTATATTAAAGTTATAAGAAACTTTATTAGCCAAAACAAATAGGGTTACCTCATAACCCAGGCTAGGGTCGTTACAAATTATAAACCCCTAACAAGGATTTTGTCCCCGAAATCCCAGGTAAAGGGAGATAGATATTATTCATTAATCATATCATCAAGTCTCCACATAACATCTTAATGTTATGGAGATATCATAGAACTTTGATTAACACAAAGTTATTTCACACAGGGTTATCATGGAATCTGTCATATATGACACATACTCCACTGTCCTTTTCATTATTGACTGTAGAGTCAACTCTGTGTTAGGTAACATTTTTTTAGTCAGATAATCATTATCCATACCTTATTTAACTCAGGTGTCAAACCTCACTGATTTGTCACCTTTTCAACTTACATCTTTATGTAATAAGATCCTTGATCTTGGGAGTTTTCTATACCCCTCACTTAGTTTGTCATAAGGAGAGGCTACTTATTAAGAAGAACCATCTCAGAGGTATCTCTAGATGTTATGTATAACTTGCCTTAACAAATCTAGATATAGATATTCTAAGAAACTATTTTTAGCTTGATCAACTTTTCCCAAAACAATTCTACAATTGTTCCTTCAACTCATACATCTTTGTTGATGTCATGTCTATGTGGGGCATAAACCCCTAACAAATGGTATCCATACTACAGTATGTGACTGGACAAATTATAGAGTTGGCACTTCTAGGTAACCAAACATTACTTCTTATCAGGAGTCATGTTCCCATTTTCTCGTATCATTGAAAGTTCTTGGATACTAGGATTATTTTCCTTGGTATCCATTATATGTGCCAAAAACACGTCACATCATCTACATGATTACTAGATCTGGGTATTCAAACCCTCAGTTCATCACTGAACATTGTTACCTCTCATCAGGTAACTGTTACCTCTAGGTCTGAGGACCAGGGTATACATTATACTAAACATCTTCTTTAGTTTATAAATTGATTTATGATTAACTCAGATTTCTCCATATATCAATTAGGATGTGGTAGAAATATCCATGCCACATCTTTTACTTCATTGTGCTCTTTAGATTGTCTCAAAATGACTACTTGATCAGAGTATCGGAAAGATAACAATCTAAGAGTTCAATACTTACCTTGCCTTCAATAGATGAATACCTGGACAAGGTATTCAAGAACTAAAATTAGGTAGTATGCATTTGTTTTATATTATGTTTCATACTTTTAACATCTCTTTAAATTTTACTACTTAATATCTCATATTTTCTCTGGGTGTTTCTTCTATATCTCTTCCCTTTTCTATATGAAGAGAGAAATTTCAAAATATACAAGAGAATATTGGACCGAATATAGGTTCTTATCCTTCTTATCTCTTCCTCATGTCCTCATAGGACTAATTACAGGAAGCTCAACAACAACTACCTTCTTATGATTATCAGATAAAATCTAGAGAAGACATATCAAAATGAGAAATCTCTATCTGACTGTCATCCCTCACAGTCATCCACCACTTCTAGTTGAATCAAACATAGAGTCTAGCTATTTCATGTTGTTTCTTTTGCCTTTTTACACTATTAGGTTGTAACTTTCGTAAGTCCTTCCGAGTCTACCTTGGTTGTTGGGTCATTTACTCCCTTCTTTTTGAATAAAAGGGTTTAGTATGCTTAACATGTCCATGTCTTATCCTCATACCATAGTCTTATCGGTCTCATTATCGATGTAGAAGCTAAGTCAGGAGTTCTTACAGGGGGAAAGTTAGGACTTTTGCCCTCACATAATGACTACTGCCCTGGTGCACTAGACATTTATTGCACTGGTGGTACCAAAAACTTTGGCTTTTTAGAACAACTAGGCATATGTCTCTATAATTGTAGAGACCTTTCCTTTATTCTCAGGTTAGTGACCCTCCTTGGGCACTACCATTACAGATGTACTATCTGTCTATACTTATGGAAGAATCTACTTTCTTGCCATATGTCATTCCTTCCCACATTTTCCACTGTTCCAACATGACTATGTCATTTAGGAACCTTTTCAAAACCAAAAGTTTCTATATTGAGGTCTGGTAACCTCGGTTGTAATGCTAGTATCCAGTCTATTATATGCATCACTGTTGTCCTAACTTGCCTCACAAGAGCATAAAAAAATAGGATTCTCTATCCTGATTAGGTCAAGATAGAAATTCTCAGGCACTCATTCTTTTCTTGCTTGATCCCTTGCACCCTTTCCTGGTGCAGCAACATTGTTCTCAACAATGTGTTCATCGTGTTCTCCAGTCATTTATAAACTTCACCCTTTCTTCTGCATAAGCAGAAGTCACTATAGGGTATACTGGAGGACACTAACACAGACTCAACACCTTAGTCCTATGTCTCTGTAGACTCAGTTTAGCTTAAGCTCTGATACCAAACTTGTTACGACAGTTGCCAAACTGACAAACAAATCGTCATTAATTAAGCGGAATAAACATAAATAGCGGATAAACAAAAATCACTAAAAATTAAAACCATTTTTTTGCAAAGAGATCCATTTCTAGGAAAACTCTTAAGGAAGAACCAAAACTTTATATACATCATTGTTCACATTGTACATACATTGTACCATCTCTTCTCGAGGATAACATATAATAGTTGCTCTTATCAAAACACATACTGGAGCAATATAAAACCTCAAGGCATTCAAGCCCAAAACCTCATATTATTTATGAAACCAGTACGAACCAACTCCAAGGACCTGAGAGTACAGAGACGACACATAAGACTTATATCTACAAGACACGACAGACAGTACACTCAACCTGAGCTGTCATTGTTGTCCCTACTGCTGTTGTTATTTCTCTGCAGTACGGTCTCAATCCCCCTCATGCACGTCCACCTAAAAAAATGTGGATCCCACGGGGTGAGACAATTGTCCCAGTGAGAGTTATAACTCTCCACCAACAGTGTTATTATCATAGCTAAATAGTATTAAACTGAGCAGAGGATAAGCAGTTTAGAATATTCTCATCTTTTAAAGCATTGCAACTATCTATGATAGAGCAGTATATCATCTATTCACTTTATAAGGAATATGAAGAACACATATATCATTTATCCATCATACTATATCAACATCTCAAGCTTATCCCGTGATATTCATTACCATGGTATGTGTAACATCCCTGACCTGGGTTATGAGTTAACCCTAGGTGTTTTGCCTAAATATGTAATTAAATCTTTGTGATTAACCCTGAGCATGTAATTAAGTTTCTCAGAAACATATATTTCAATATTTGCTCCTTTTTAGTTAAAGTTGTAGCATTGTTTTGATATACAGGGACCTATGTGCAAATTACACAGGTGAAAGGGTTAGCTTGCAATTTTCACATGATGAGATGTTCCTCTGATGTTGAGACATCATGAGAATCTTTTTGGCAAAGTTTGAGGGATTTCCCAAGCTTGGGCACCAAGGTGCAGCTGTGGAAGCAATCTCGGTGCTTGAAACCCTAATTTGGGGTAAAATGCAATTTACCCAAATTAAGGGATGCAATTTGTAAAATATATCATCTAATGTATCTTTTATAACTCTTGCCATCATTTAAAGAAGAAATGATGAGGAAGTCACCTCAATTGAATTATCAAGTTATGAAATATACCTTGTGATTGAATAATCAGGGTATATGTACAATATCCCTTTTATGTATGTACCTTAGTATTAGATTGATCTTCTTTGCCCTATTTTTCTAGACCTTAAGAGAAGTTTTGTCCTTAGAATAAATAGGAAGGGACGAGAAAGTAATGAAGGAAGGACCTAGTTGGATTTATGGGAAACTTATGAGCCTTTAATGAAACCTCACCCATGTATATATACACTTTACCTCTCAAGCAAAGGAACCTTTCCTTCGTACATATCACTGTTTCCCCTTGCTTGGCCGACTAAGGACTGTATTGGAGCTCAAAGAGGAACGACCAAGGGTGCAAGGTAGGTTTGAATCCCTCTTCTTGCCTAATTCCATGGTTAGAACTCGAATTCAAGGTCAATTAGGTGACTAACTCACGAAACCCTATCTTTCTAGCCATCTCTTTTTGTCTTTCCTTGGAGTTTTCACCTTGGCCAACCTGTGGGAACTCAAGGACACCATTAGAGCTTGGAGCTCGAAAGCTTGGAGCTCAAGGAGCAAGCTTTAGGCGGGTTTTATAACTCTAAACCCATGCTTTACTATGTACATCTCTTATATGCGGTTAGATGATAGCTCTTCATGTTTCCCTACTTTTCTTTACTATTTTGTAAGCAAATCCATGGGATATCCGTACTGTTCTTGAGCTAGGAGATGAAGGCGTGATTTCCAAGAAAAACCCACCGCTTTTCACTTTCTTAAACGGTCCCAACAGTTTGCTCTCTCGGTCTTAGGACCGCGAGGTGAGTAAACGGTCTCTGGACCGCGAGAGGGAAAACGGTCTTAACGACCGTTTGGACCCGTTGACCGAGCATGGACCGTATAAAAAATCTGTTCCTAATTATATAGGCTAATCACCCTCAAAATTTGAGAGGCTAACTCCAACGGAATCGGGAGATATGACCTTTTTAAGTAACAACTTTAATTGAATTTATTCCTGATTTTCAAACGGTCTGAAATTGCCTTTTTGGGCAAACGGTCTCAAGACCGTGTAAGGTCGTTGACCAAGCGTTGACCATATGAAATTACTGTTCAAAATTATGTTAATTAACAACTAACCAATTTTAATGGTCTAATTCCAAACGAGCTAAGAGTTGAAGGGTGTTTATTAGGGCTAACCCTAGATGAAATCAGTACTGAAATTATGGTGACCTAATTAGGGTTTTTAGGGTTGATTGACCTAAACGGTCTCAAGACCATTTGGGGGTCATCCAAACGGTCTCAAGACCGTGAGGGCAATCAACCATGACCGTTTGGAGGTCTGGGGTCAAGAATAGTTGACCAATTGAAGGTACATTTATACCAAATTATATTGCAATTAAATATTGGTATGATCATCAACTCAATAGGTCAGACCTTGATGAATTTGCACTAGAATCCAAAATTGGATGGGCAAACGGTCTCAAGACCATTTGGAACTCATCCAAACGGTCTCAAGACCGAGATGACAATCACCCAAGACCGTTTGAAGGTCTAGGGTTAGGCTAATTTGACCAATTGAGGACCCAACTTCAATAAGTTATCAAACTGATTAAAATACTGATTTTGTGACTCAATCATGGTTCAACACCTATCAAATCACATTAGATCTTGATGAAATCTTGGGCAAACGGTCTCAAGACCATGTGGGGTCCACCCACATGATCTCAAGACCGTTTGGGCCAAGTTTGGGCCCAATTGGAGCTCAATTGAAGGGTTCAACATTGTGTTGATGCACATTGTTGAGTGTTGATGGGTGAACATTGATAGACTCTAATTGAATCGATTTCAACCCTAATTGGTCAACAATTGAGGGTCAATTGAATGACCAATTGGTTAAGAATAATCTTAATTGACCCAATCCATAAGTGGTCAACATGGCTCTGACCTTTTGAGGGCTTCAACATGAGTTGACATTATCGGTTGTACCATTGAACTTTGTTGATGGTCCAAGCAGTTGAGACCATGTGAGCTCGCGGTCTCAAGGTCGTGAGGAGGCTCGCGGTCTCAAGGTCGTGAGGAGGCTCGCGGTCTCAAGGTCGTGAGGAGGCTCACGGTCTCGAGGTCGTGAGAGGGCTCACGGTCTCGAGGTCGTGAGAGGGCTCACGGTCTCAAGACCGTGAGGGGCCTCGCGGTCCTGAGGTCAAAGGTGGGCAAACGGTCCACACCATCCTCGCGGTCTTGAAATCAAATGAAGGCTCGCGGTCTTGAAGAAGGTTGAGAGGGCTCGCGGTCTTGGAAGAGGTTGAGGGCTCGCGGTCCTAAGGTCAAAGGTGGCTAAACGGTCAACTCACCCTCACGGTCCTGAAAGTCACATTGGTTAAAAGGTCAACTCAACCAATGGGTCTCAAATCGATTGAGGGTTGATGGTTGAGATCGATCAAGATAATTCAAGGTTGACTTCATTCAATCAATTGATAATATAAATAGTTCAATGATGACCTAATCTAAAACCTAATGATAACCTAGGATATTAGGGGGTTAATTGACTAAGGTTTTGACCATGATGGTGATCAATAGGGTGAATTACCAAAATACCCCTGAAGGGTCAATTGAGTTATATCTTGCTCAATTCAAACCCTAATTACATGAGAATGATGTTTTTAGCCATGATGACTCTATCCAACTTGATCTAGTCTAATGTTATCATCAACCACTAGTATGAAGAAAGAGAGAGTATTCTAGAGAGAGAAAGTACTCTAGAGAGAGAAAGTACCCTAGAGAGAGAAAGTAACCCTAATTGGATGGAAACTTAAGTGAAGCATCTTCAGTGCACATGAATGTGCATAATTAGGGTATGATTCACCTATGTGAAGTCATAGAAACCCTAATTATGATAAATGATGAACCTTTAACTAATTTGAGAGCATTAATGATGATGTTACTCATACATGATGATGTTATGAGTTCAATTCACCATAATGTGAATAGTAAACCCTAATTCAAGGGTAATGGCATGCAAATAAGTATTAAACTCCAATTGATGGGAATCAGAGGATTTAACTCTTATGACAAGAGTGGGACGTATATTCCTTATTTTGTATTACCTTTATCAGTTGAATTAACCATGCAGGTTCTGATATGAAGGTGATCATATCCAGGTATGGATGTTGATATTATATTCATTAAAGGCATGCTGTTAGCCTTATGAATAAGAAAAGTAACTTGATGCCTTGTCAATGGCATCCTATGTTGATAATGGGCTGTGAGAGCCATGAATACCACCAAAGTCATGCTTTGGAGATGACTTGTGATGAGTATGATGAGAAATTATGATTGATATGAGTTAAGCCTGTTACATTTAGTATTCTCTTGTTTTAGCTGTTATGCTACTGATTATTGTTTGAAGAACAATGTATGTTGTTAAAGAATACTGAATGTACCTAACTAATCAAGTATCATGAAGAGCCCTGATCATAGATCCATCATTGTCAGAGATCAAGTGATGGTGAAACAGGTTTTCCTCAGGGAACTCCTGGAGCACATACTTTTGAGTATGTGGGGTACATGGATGTGTAGAACCTTACATCCTAGTGTAGGAAAGTGATGTAGATGCGTAATCCGTCCATCCTTCACTATAATTCCATACCGTATCAGTGGTAGGTAAACATGAAACCTCCTGATGACGAAGAAAACACAGATATCCGTATCAGTGGAGATAAACATGAAATCTCCTGATGACGAAGAGAGTACAGAACGCCGTTGTGACTCTAGAATAGCGAAGGACCAGTTTACCCTGGTGAGCTATAGTAGTAGAGACACGAGATGTCCTACAAGTGATCCTCTCACTGACTGAGGAAGGTGAAGGTCATGAGAATCCGGCTCTCTTAGTGACCTATGTATGATACTGATGTGACTCACTACTACAGAAATAGCATTCAGTGTCACTTTTCTGGGCGTCGGTTATTAAGGAAAACCGACGCCTAACATTTAAGGCGTCGGTTGTTTAAGCAACCCGACGTCTATATTCGAAGACCAGCCAGACACGGGTACCGCTTTGTATTACGCGTCGGTTGTTTATAACAAACCGACGCGTAAAGTCGCCCGCGAAATCCATATTTCGATCAAAAAAATAGTGTCATTTTCAGCGTCGGTTATATACGTAGAAACCGACGCCTATGTGCGATGAAAATTTGCGCGAAAAGTGTCACTGTCAGCGTCGGTTATCCTTGTATAACCGACGCTGAAAGTGGTTCCCGCCAAATAATTTCATGAAAATATCGTCCAATTGGACGTCGGTTTTTTCTAACAACCGACGCTAAAGATGTTTAGGCGTCGGTTGTTGTAAACAACCGACGCTATTTGAGAACTTATAACCCGCGATCGCCCGACTCTTCCCCTTTCTTCTGTTTCATTGCTACCCTATTTCCCTGTTGCGGCGATTTCTCCGGTGATTTTGTGCTGCTGCTGCTAGTTTTCTCCGGCGCTTCTCTCCGGCGCTCCATCTCCGGCGTCCCTTCTCCGGCGCCCTTCTTCTCCGGCGCGTTTCTTCTCCTCCGCCGCCGCCTGCTGCTCTAATCGCCTGCGCCGCCGCCCTGCTGCTCCAGCCACCTGCTGCCCACCCTGCTGCTCCATCCGCTGCGCCGCCGCCGCCACGCCTGGTGCCCTCCTGCTTGCCCACCTGCCTGCCCTAGCTCCTTCCTGCTGACGCCCGGCGTCCTGTTTCTACTGAGGTTAGTTTTACTGATTTCCTTGCTGCTTTCAGTGATTAATGATTGATACTACTGGTTAGTATTTCTTTAGTGATTAATTTAATTCAACAATTCATAGTTTGTTATTTACAATAACTGATCTGCTTGCCGATTTTAATGATTAGAGATACTGATTAATAGTAAGTATTGATGAATACTTAGTTAATTACTGATTTGTTGATTAGATATGTATAGAAGTTCTTTATAAATATATTTTTTATATACACATACATGTAATTTTGTATAAAATTCATGATGTAGTGTGATCTTAAATCCTAGAGTGTACCCCTTTTGTTCTATGATGGTACCTATGACCCTAAATACATCCATAAGGGTCTATTGTATCGTAAAGAAGATTTATTTCTTCCTTCTGCCCTAATTTTTATATGGATCTTAATCTTATATCGCTTACTCATAAATAAGGAAATATCCTCCCTTATGACCACCTTGATGTGTATGTCCCATATAATCCACATGTTGGACCCTAATGATACAATTTTTTTATGTTGAAAACGAATGTATGTTTCAAGTGTTGAACCTAATGTTGGACAATGTGTTTGTTATAGGTGGTACACATTTATTATATATAAGAATGACATCACATGTGTTTGTTGGCCTAGAATGTGAACAATCATTGTTTTTTATATTACTTGTACATCGGTATAAATTAGAATGAACAATCACTAAATTATGTACTGTTTGTATGGAGTCCGGCTTCATTGTAGATATCTATTATTGTGTTTGTTGGCCTAGAAACCCGTCCAAGATTGACTCATTAGGAGTAAATCTTGGATAGTCCCCGGTTTGGGACTGTTCTTGAACACCTAATCTCACTTAGGATGTAAGTGTATAATGTGTATTGAGTTTTCGAGAAAATTTTGGTAGCATTTCCCCGTTTGTTCTCTAAGTACATATGTACTTAGAGAACAGCGGGGAAATGCTGTCGAAATTTTCTTGACAACCCAATACACATTATACACTTACTAGTGAGATTAGGTGTTCAAGGATGGGATAGGTGGTACACATTTATTATATATAAGAATGACATCACATGTGTTTGTAGGCCTAGAATGTGAACAATCATTGTTTTTTATATTACTTGTACATCGGTATAAATTAGAATGAACAATCACTAAATTATATACTGTTTGTATGGAGTCCGGCTTCATTGTAGATATCTATTATTGTGTTTGTTGGCCTAGAAACCTGTCCAAGATTGACTCATTAGGAGTAAATCTTGGATAGTCCCCGGTTTGGGACTGTTCTTGAACACCTAATCTCACTTAGGATGTAAGTGTATAATGTGTATTGAGTTTTCGAGAAAAATTTGGTAGCATTTCCCCGTTTGTTCTCTAAGTACATATGTACTTAGAGAACAACGGGGAAATGCTGCCGAAATTTTCTTGAAAACCCAATACACATTATACACTTACTAGTGAGATTAGGTGTTCAAGGATGGGATAGGTGGTACACATTTATTATATATAAGAATGACATCAAATGTGTTTGTAGGCCTAGAATGTGAACAATCATTGTTTTTTATATTACTTGTACATTGGTATAAATTAGAATGAACAATCACTTGTTTTCCTAATATATACTTGTTTTCTCTGATCATAGAATGGATAGATCATGGATGTCCATTCATAATCGTTGCACCCCAGAGTTTATATCTGGTCTTGATCAGTTTATTAGATTTGCCGAGGAACATAGGAAAAAACCTACAGATAGGTTCTACTGTCCATGTAGGCATTGCGGTAACAACTTGAAAGTCAACACTGGTGAGGAAATCAAAAGTCATGTCATGTGCAACGAGATTGTACAAGGCTATACAGAATGGCACTGGCATGGAGAGATTTCAAAATCGAAACCAGTAGATGTCAATAGCAGTGCTTGGGTGGAAGAAGAAATAGCCTCCGATGACGTAAATGTGAACGAACCAGTTCCAGCAGACATCGTTGATGCGATGCTGGATAGTTGTAGGGTAGAGCACACCAATCCACCTCCTATCTTTACAAACATTGTGCATGATGCTGAGATACCGTTATACACAGGCTGTGCTAAGTTTACGAAGCTTAGCGCTGTGTTGAGATTGTATAAGTTGAAAGCTAACAATAGATGGAGCGACAAAAGCTTCACTTCATTGTTGACTTTGTTGAAAGAAATTCTTCCTGAAGGAAACGAGCTTCCAATCTCAACATACCAGGTAAAGAAAATGTTGTGCCCAATGGGAATGGAGGCCAAGAAGATACACGCATGCCCGAATGATTGTGTATTATTTCAAAAGGACTATGTAGATTTGAAAGATTGTCCAAAATGTGGTGCGTCACGGTATAAATTGACGACTTTGGGGGAGTCCAAAACTAGTTCTCCTGCCAAGGTGTTGTGGTATCTACCTATAATATCACGGTTTCAACGCTTGTTTGCAAATACGAAAGATGCGAAGAATTTGAGGTGGCATGCAGATGTTAAGAAAAATAATGATGGGATCCTACGACATGCGTCTGATTCCCCACAGTGGAAGAAGATTGATCTATTGTATCCTAAATTTGGTGAAGAATATAGGAATCTAAGACTTGGGCTTTGTACAGATGGGATGAATCCGTACGGGACATTGAGCAGCCAACATAGCACTTGGCCAGTCATGCTTGTTATATACAATCTTCCTCCCTGGATGTGTATGAAAAATAAGTACGTTATGTTGTCATTGTTGATATCGGGCCCTAAACAACCCGGAAATGATATCGATGTTTATCTTGAACCTTTGATTGATGACTTAAAGAAACTTTGGGCTGAAGGTGTGATGACCTATGATGCTTCAGCAAGAGAGACATTTCGTTTGCACGCTATGTTGTTTTGCACTATTAATGACTTTCCAGCATATGGGAATTTGTCTGGATATAGTGTCAAAGGAGCTAAAGCGTGTCCTATATGTGAAGAAAACACTGATTCAATAAGACTAAAACATGGCGGCAAGACTGTATATCTTGGTCATCGAAGGTTTCTTTCAAAATTCCATCCGTATCGTAGGAAGCGCAAAGCATTCAATGGATGGAATGATGAACGGAGTGCACCTAAACCTATACCAGGGGATGTTGTTTATGAAAGAGTAAAAGACATTGTCAATGAATTTGGTAAGAAATCACAATGTAGTATGGCCACACGGAGTGACAATTCTTCATTCAAGAAGAAGTCAATATTTTGGGATCTTCCTTATTGGAATTCTTTGACAGTCAGGCATTGTATCGATGTAATGCACGTTGAGAAAAATGTCTGTGATAGCATCATTGGTACTCTATTAAATATACCAGGTAAGACTAAAGATGGGATAAAATCCAGACTGGACCTACGTGAAATGGGAATAAGGTCAGAATTAACAGAATTACGTGAAATGGGTAATAAAAGAACATACTTACCTCCCGCTTGTTACACGTTGTCTAGAAAGGAGAAGAAAACTTTTTGTGAATGCTTGGTAAATGTTAAGGTGCCACATGGTTACTCATCCAACATCCGTAGATTGGTATCAATGAAAGATCTGAAGTTGATAGGTCTTAAATCTCATGATTGTCACACTCTAATGCAACAAATATTGCCCGTGACAATTCGATCTATATTGCCGAAGCATGTAAGGTTTGCAATTACCAGACTTTGTTTCTTTTTCAACAGTCTATGCAGCAAAGTTATTGACCCTGATACTCTCGATAATTTGCAAAGAGAAGTGGTTGTTACCCTATGTCAGCTTGAGATGTATTTCCCTCCTTCGTTCTTTGATATCATGGTACATCTTGTTGTCCACTTGACTAGGGAAGTGAAATGTTGGGACCAGTTTTCTTGCATTGGATGTATCCATTTGAACGATACATGAGCGTTTTTAAAGGTGATGTTCGAAACCGTTATCGGCCTGAAGGGAGTATTATTGAAGGTTATGTGGCGAGAGAGGTTATGGATTTTTGCAATGACTTTTTCAGTGGTAATGACACTCCTGATAATGACAAGAATATTGAGGAGGGCAAAGGAATTTTGGGATCACGGGTGAAAGTAATCAGCCGTGAGCAGTTGGAACAAGCTCACTTGTATATTTTACACAATATGGACGAAGTGAGTGTTTATATCGAGGAACATACCAATTTCATAAAGAGACAACATCCTCGAGCAAGTTCAATGTGGCTTGCTAGAGAGCATAATAAGACTTTTACTAAGTGGTTTGAAGATAAAGTCTTACATCAACTATCTCAAACACCAAATGATATTACAGAAACTATCAAATGCCTCGCCTTTAAACCAAAACCGAATGTTATGTCTTATGAAGGGTTTGACATTAATGGATTCACATATTACACAAAACGCCAAGATGATAAGAGTGTCGTCCAAAATAGTGGGGTCACTCTTCAAGCGTCGACTATGTACTTTGCAAGTGCAAAGGATAAGAGTCCACGTGAAGCTAAAATGTCATATTACGGTGTCATTGAGGACATTTGGGAGTTTGACTACATAGATTTCAAAATTCCGCTCTTTAAATGTAATTGGGTTGATAACACCAAAGGAGTTATAGTGGATGAATTGTGTTTCACTTTGGTGAACTTTGAAAAGATTGGCGAGAAGGGTGAACCATTCATATTGGCATCACAGGCGAAACAAATATTCTATATCGATGATCCTGCAAATGATAAATGGTCGGTTGTTCTTCATGGTAAAAGACAGTTCATTGAAGATCCTATAGATGAAGAAGAGTACTATGATAAGTATGATGACTCCAGTCCATTCTCAGTTGGGTTGCCAACTCCACAAAATATTGAAGCTAATGATGACTTATATGTGCGCGGAGATCACAATGAAGGATTGTTAATTGATAAAAGATCACAATTTTAGAGACATGTATGTTTATACAAATGCTAAATGTTTGCCTTTTTCTAGTTAATACAAATGCTAAATGTTTGCCTTTTTCTAGTTAATACAAATGCTAAATGTTTGCCTTTTTCTAGTTAATAGAAATGCTAAATGTTTGCCTTTTTAATGACATTTTCAGATGGCTGACCATGATGAGCATGATGTCCATGATGAGCATGAAGTCCATGATGAGCATGCTGTCCATGACGAGCATGGCGAGGATACTAATGTAAGTTCTAAAAACATATCATGTATTTCTATAAAATTCATTATCTTCTAGTTATGTCATATATCCTATATTTCTATATTGGGCTAATTTAGTGTGTTTTATTTTTGTCAAATTTTAGGTTGATGCACCTGTACCCACTGAAGCACTGGAGCAACTTGATGCGCAACACCAAACACTTAACAAGAAAAGGGGCATCACTCTGTTGAAGAAGTTATTAGCGCTAAGTGGTAGTGGATCCAAATTGGTGGTGGAGTTTGATAATGGAGGAAATCCAATTGGAGTGAACCGCAATAATTTTGTGAACTATCTTGGGTGTACCACTCGGAGCCATTGTGGTGTTAAGTATGACAATTGGCATAAAGTTCCTCAAGGGAAAAAAGACTTGATATGGAAGGATTTATGCGTGAGTTATTATTATTTGCAATTCTATTTTGTAGATTACAAATTCTATTATTTGCAATTCTATTTTGGATACTAGTTAATAACATTTCTATTTTACAGAATCTGTTTGCATTGGATGAGAAGTTGCATCGTAAAAATGTGATGCAACGCGCTGGAAAGATGCTTAGGAATTATAGGACAAATCTGAACAGAGAATACATAAAAGAGGGTGATAAGAAGAAGAAGTCAGCCCTTGAACAATGGAACTTCTTGGACAAAGAAGATTGGGACAATTTTGTTGCTTCAAGAAAATTTGAAGAATTCAAGGTATTAGGCGTCACTCCTAATTTAATTAATATACATTGTATTCACCTATTCAAGATTAGCATTTAGTGCTACTAACCAAATCATTAATGTGCATACTAACTAGGCCCTCAGTGACGCACAAAAATCAAGACGTGCACTGAATGTGCATGACCACACTATGGGTCCAAAAGGCTATGCAAGCGTTCGCCAAAGACTACAGGCGGAGTCTGCGGCTACTCAGGAGTCTGCTCCTACTCAGGAGTCTGCCACACCCATGCCTCGCCATGATATCTGGATAGCTGGCAGGCAAAACAAGAAGGGTGAAATAAAGAAGCCTGTAACTGCTGAGGCGGCTGCAAAAATGGTAAAATAACACTCTTAGAGAAATCGTTTGAATATTGATTATTTGTGGTGTTAACTTACCAATTTCTGTTTATGGTGATTAGCGGGAGCTGCACGAGCACAGGAAACAAGGCACGTTCATCCCTCAGGGCACAAGGGATGAATTGACAGTTGCTCTGGGTAACCCAGAGCATCCTGGACGTGTTAGAGGTGCCGGTGCTGGTGTTGGCATCAAAGCATTCTTTGGGCCATCCCAGCGCAAACCCAGAGCGGGACTTTCTCAAGAAGAGGTAACCTATTCTTTTTTTAGAATGTTACTGCAAAAGGAAATTCATTAATAAGAAGCTAATGTTTCTTTTATCCATGTATAGGAGAATAAGAGAGTTGAGGATTTAGTTGCTAAGAAGGTCAACGATGTAGTTGCTGAGAAGGTCAAGGAAGAATTGCTGCGGTGGCAGGCATCTCAGGCTTCCAATACGCCTATGGCGACCCACTCTTCTCCTGATGCACAGACTGCGAGTAATCCTAGAGACCCATCGCCTAGCACGTCTGCTGTAAGTATTGTTTATGACATTGTAGTTAGTCTTTTCAAGTTGTTATGTTTTCAAGATGATATGTATATATGTATAATATTCTTTACGTAAATTTGTAGGCATTGAAGCCATGCCGCTTAAGAATGCAAGACTACGTTGTTGCAGAGGCGCATGCTTACCCGTTCCTTCCTGGGGCAATGTTTCACGGGACTCCAATGCCACAGGGCTACGTTCGTGTGAGCCCGATACGTGTGTTACCTGATTGGAGAGAAGCTACATTGCCATATCCCCACCCGGATATTGATAGACTTGCTGATGCAGAAGGCGGGGTGATATTGTGGCCCAAAGCAGATGTCGTCTACACGACTGAAATTGTAAGATAAATTTACATTGATTTAGACTGTTAATGTGTATATATGATGTCAACTGATCTGAAATTATATGTACAGGTTAAAAAGAAGACACCAGGAGCACCTAGGCCTCCACTTCCACTTCCCGCATTACCCGATTGGGTTCCAACTGACCTAACATACCCGTTAGGTCCTGCTTGTAGGGGAATGGCATGTTGGCTACGGGCACATAATGTACATTGCCCTATAATTATTTCTTTAGATGCAGATTATGCAGGTCAATCATACGATAGCTCTTTATTTATACAAGATATTATTGAGCTGTTTATGTATGATTGGCTGAATACATCAATGATAGAGACATGGATAAGGTGAGATCTTGTTTATACATCCATATACCTTGTGTAAGATCCGGTGATCTGGTTTCTTATATATTAATGCATACGCCTATATGTTTTGCAGCTACTTAGTCGAAGATCATTGCAAACAATTTGCATTTGATCATTTGGGATTTTTGATTCCATCATTGATTAGTTTGGTAGCTAAAGACCCTGATAATGTTCAACAATACTGTATAGATGCTTTTACAATTTTTGGTCAGCAAAAGAAGACGATAATAATAGCTCCATTCAATGTCAAGTAAGTTTACTTTATTTATAATTTGGACTTAAGAAAATTCCATTTTTATTTTGCATTTTGAGTTATTAATTGTTAACTTCTTACCTCTAGCGGTAGACATTGGGAGTTACTAGTTATTGTCCCCGGGACATTCACTGTTTATTATCTAGATCCTGTGGGGAGTACATTGAACCCTAAAATTGGACACGTAATGAGAATGCCATTATTCTGGTGAGAAATATTTCATTTTTATATCCGTTAACATCTTTTATTACATTACTATTTACTTATGCAATTTATTGTGTTATATTAACATGTAGGGGTTTAGATGCATTCAAAAAGGCTGGAGGAACGGTCCCAAGGAAAAAGAACCAGCCAATAAATTGGCAGAACGTACAAGTAAGTTCCCGACTCGAATATATATATTATTGATGTGAATTGTGCTTAGTTGTATTATTTTGTATGTTTCAATTTATAGTGTGCTACACAATACAATGGTTGGGCATGCGCATACTATGTGATGCGATTTATGCATATGATTATCAAATATACCACATTGGACATCGATACCATACATGAGGTATTATATATAGTCTCATTAGTTAGTATGCAATATATCAATCTTATCTTATTTTTATATTATTACTTATATATATACATCATTCTCTTTGCAGGTGTTTAAAACTGACAACACTACAGGTAAACGCTTAAAAAATATACATGCTCCATATACGATGGAAGCATTAAATGAAGTAAGAGAAGAATGGGCAAAAACCATACAAGCAGTGGCAACTGTAAGATATAATTGGGATGTTGATAGCGATAATGAATGATACTTTGTAAATGAATATTTCTGAATGTTAATACATGTATTTGAATGTTTCTGTATGTGTGAATGTGAGAATTGAATTGATGTCTGAATGTATGTACATGTATGTACTTGTGTGAAATTTTCTTTGTGACTTTTGCAGGTTTGCGGCCTGTTTGTAGGCTGATATCAATGGATGCCGTAAACCTGCAGTTCAGAAAACTGAACTGCAGGTTCTCATCCTGCTGACCAGCCACAGCAGGCCTGCAAACTGATATGAAAAAAAAAATATAAATAGGTGTCGGTTATTTAATGAAAACCGTCAGCAAAGACATACAACGTCGGTTATTTATTGATAATCGACGCCTGATGTGGCCAAAGCAGTCCTGGAAATGGCGTCGGATATTCGTATCGAACCGACGCCTATTTAAACAACAAAGCGTCGGTCGTTTGGTATATAACCGACGCCAAAAGGGTTCGCGCCACAGAAAACGGCGTCATCTAGGACACTTTATGCGTCGGTTATCAACTAAAAGACCGACGCTACATTGAATATAGGCGTCGGTTTTTTAGTAAATCACCGACGCAGAAAGTGCCCTAGATGACGCCGTTTTCTGTGGCGCGAACCATTTTGGCGTCAGTTGTCTACTAAAAGACCGACGCCTATAGGTTAAATAGGCGTCGGTTAAAAAACTGACGCCGAAATGTTCGACCTTTAGCGGCGCCCACATAGGCGTCGGTCGGAAACCGACGCCAAATGGGGTTAAAAGACCAACGCCAAATGGGGTTTCTGTAGTAGTGACTTCTCAGTGATCAGTTGGAGTATGAGTGGTATGCCTCATCTCCACAGGGCATAATGTTGTTTGTAAAACATAATCAACCACGTAGTATACTTGTTAGAGATAAATCCAAGTTAGTTGATTGATGTTACACTGTTATAGTGCTTATACTTCTTCATATCTCATAAATGTTGAGATCTTGTTATAGTTGCAACTGTTATCTAGTACTTTGAAGGCTTTACTGCTTAAGATATTCTTTGATGGTATATTAAAGCTTCTGGCAGAGAGTTATAACTCTCGCTGGGACAATTATGTAAAATTGTCTCACCCCGTAGATTTCAACTTTTTAGGTGGACGTCAGAGACGAAGGAACCAGCCTACAGGTGACCAGTCTCAGCAGCAGCAGCACCAGGAGCAGTAGTAATCTCAGGTGGAGATTTAGTCTGCCATGTGGTGTAGTTAGAGTCAGTCCTATGTGTCCTTTGTACTCTTAGGTCTTGGAGTCTTGTGTTAGGTGATCTTGAGATTTTGTATCTTGATGTATATAATTACTCAAGAAGTAATTATCCTGAGATGTAAACAAGTTTATCTCACTTTATGAAAGAAGTTTTTATGGATCCAAGCTCTTGTCTCGAAAAGTTTTAATTTCTCGTGATTTTTGTCTTCAGCTGATTTATCGAATCGCTTCCGCTAAGTTTTAATCGTGTTTATGTCATGGTTTGGAGATCAGAGCCCACAATATGTCATCCATGAATCATTCTCATTTCTATCTGTTGGCCTTAGCCAATCTACTAACCAGGTATTGCATTATACCAGTCATGTGAGTATACATCATCATATTCTGTTCAGGCATTAGACTATGCCAATCTTGTGCAACCATTCCAGGCATTGGACTATGCCAATCCTTTGATAACAGCCATGTGTTGGGTTATTACCAACCCTGTGATAACAGCCAGGCATTGGGTTATTACCAATCCTGTGATAACATCTAGACATTGGGTTATTACCAATCCTGTGATTAACAACCAGGTATTGGACTCTACCAATCATGTGATTAAAAACCAACCATTGGGGTTATTACCAATCCTATGATTAATAGCCAGGTATTGGACTCTACCAATCCTGTGATTAACAACCAGGCATTGGGGTTATTACCAATCCTGTGATAGCCAGGTATTGGGGTTATTACCAATCCTGTGATTAACAGCCAGGTATTGGACTCTACCAATCTTGTGATTAACAACCAGGCATTGGGGTTATTACCAATCCTGTGACAGCCAGGTATTGGGTTATTACCAATCCTGTGATTAACAACCAGGTATTGGACTCTACCAATCTTGTGATTAACAACTAGGCATTGGGGTTATTACCAATCCTATGATAGCCAGGTATTGGGTTATTACCAATCCTATGATTAACAGCCAGGTATTGGACTCTACCAATCATGTGATTAACAACCAGGTATTAGACTCTACCAATCCTATGATTAACATCCAGTCATTGGGGTTTTTACCAATCCTGTGACAGCCAGGTATTGGGTTATTACCAATCCTGTGATTAACAATAGGCTTCATGCCTCTGCGAGGTATTGGACTCTACCAATCCTGTGATTAAAAATAGGCTTCATGCCTTTGACATGTATTGGACTCTACCAATCCTGTGATTAACAATAGGCTTCATGCCTCTTCCAGATATTGGACTCTACTAATCCTATGATTAACATCTAGACATTGGGTTATTACCAATCCTGTGATACTATTCCATGCATTGGATTATACCAATCATGTGCATCTCATCACTGAATACCACATCACCTTTACTAGGCATTATAGCTTGGCCAAGCCATCATACTTATTCACATCCTTTATATAAAACAATTATTCCTCTTATCTCCTTTAAGCATATGCAAAACTCAATAGCCCTTATTTGGCTATAAGCATAAAGCATATATGATTAAGAATTAATTATTATTATTATTGTATCCATTTATTATTATTATTATTATGTTACTAAGTTTCCATTTCCTAGATTATTTGAACATTATCCTTTCTTACATGATACTTTTATAAACATCTTGTTACCTCTCACTAGGCAACAACTATTCTCATGGCTCACAAGGCCCATTAAACATCTTGTCATCTCTCACTAGGCAACAACTATTCACATGACTCATAAGGCCCATTAAAAATCTTGTCACATCTCACTAGGCAACAACTATTCTCATGGCTCAGAAGGCCCATTAAACATCTTGTCACCTCTCACTAGGCAACAACTATTCACATGGCTCACAAGGCCATTAAACATCTTTTCACTTCTCACTAGGCAACAACTATTCACATGGCTCACAAGGCCATTAAACATCTTGTCACCTCTCATTAGGCAACAACTATCAGGGTTAGGGTTTCCCTTTATAGCCGAATAGGGTTTCAAGTTCATATTACCAATCCAAACCATAATTAATTGCTCCACACATCTAGGATCATATACTAATATCATAAGTATTCAATTATACTTATTTATTCTCATCATTTATTATTAAATGATGGTCAACACAAAGTATGAGTTTCCCTCTCATCCTCTCTAGGATATTGATTACATCATACTTTATTATCTTGGCTTAACCCTTTCTCAAGGTATGTTAGCCTACACTTATCAAAGTGCATTACATCTCAATGTAACAATTGACATGACACACATCATTTGTTACTCATCCAAGTATATTTTATTTAAGGTGCATCAAGGTGGAACAACCTTAAAGTGCTGAATGTGATATTTTCCATGCCTTCGTGTATCACTTCCCTCATCACTTTTAACTTACTTAAGTACATCAACTTATCTTGTATTAGGGTATTTCCCATCCTAATACTTTATCCACTATCCCATCATATTAATCTTGTATAGTATTGTCCATAAGTCACACACTTGAATTACCCAACTATCATCAATGATATGGACTCATCTCGGGTTAATGCCTTTTTTTATATAAGGTTGTCCATTATCAACCACTTTAGGTGTTACACCTATCAAGGTATTAGCCACACCATTACTTTTTTGTTACACTCATCACTCCTAAGAGTGTCTTTCCCTCACCTTTACAAGGTATCTCAGGTTAGAAATGTGCATATGTTCACCATATCGGGTTGTAAGTATATGAGCACTCACCATATCGGGCTAGAAGTATATACACACCAGTCATATCGGGCTAGAGGTGTTTTTATATGTTACCCATGTCGTGCATGAGGTATGAACTCATCACCATGTCAGGCTAGACATCAATTAGGGTTGTGTATCGGGTTACCATATCGTGTAATAACATTTGCTATTCTTTACTCATATCGGGTTACCCAAATTAGGGTTTCATGTCAACTTATAAGTATTCATTTAACCTTGTATCGTGCATGGAGTCTATACTTGACTCCCTATCGTGCAAGAGGTATATACTACACCCCCATATCGTTCAAGAAGATATACAATCATATCCATACCATTTTAGTGAAGTAGGTGCATCATCATATCGGGTTAGAGGTGCTTGCTTGTGTGCTTGCACCCAATATCACTTTTATAAGGTGATACCATCATCTTCAAGATCTAAACCTTTATTCTAACTGTTATAGTTCATGGCAACAGGTCTAAGAAACTAATAGAACTCATAAAGTCATCAACTATTTCAGGAAATTTCGGAATTAAAGTAGATCATGAAATATAGCAATTAAGGTGATGAATAATAACATGGTTGAGTTCAAGTTATATAACCCGCCTTAAGAACAACTTTCAAGCTCCAAGATCCAAAGCTCCACGTTCCTGAGGTTGAAGATGAACTTCAAAACTCCTATATGTACAAAGAATCACCATGTATAAGCAATTGGTGAAGAAGAAAAGAAAGGAAGATCATAACCCTAAGATCATGCTTCAATCCAAGGTTGAAGATGATCATTGCCTCACCTTAGGGTTAAGTATGAGCTCCTTCTTTCTCCTTGGCACCCTTGCACGATACCATAGTACTATTGCACGATATTCCACCAGCCATGCATGATATGCCACTCACTTGCACGATATGTGTAACGCTCGGGCCCAATGCCCAAGGCTCTAGTAGAGTTTCAGGAATGACGACTGGCCCCACAAACCACCACTAGCCTTAACTGCGCACTTTGTCCACACTGACGCACAAGCCAGGATCAACTTCCCGACTGGTCACCCATCCCAGTACTACTCCAAGCTGAGCACGCTTAACTATGGAGTTCTTAGTGATGGGCTCCCGGAAAAGGAGGTGCACCTTGGTGATATGGGTAGTCCAATCATTCCTTTTAAGATCAACTTATCCAAGGCCTCAAATCCTGGGATGTTACAATCTCCCCCACTTAGACTCTTGACGTCCTCGTCAAGGCTCAACTATAAGGCCTCATAATCTGACCCCATTTCAGTGCAGACCCACAATGGCCCATGGACACCCAGCTCCCGTCCACGGCTACCGGCGCAAGGGCGGCTCCATCTCGTCTCTACGGATATCCCTTTCCAACTTGCCTGGACCGCACGGCTCAAGACTGACATGCCACATGCCCATGTGGGCCCCACCTACTGGAGGGGTTATGGCTCTGATACCATTTGTAACGCTCGGGCCCACTGCCCAAGGCTCTAGTAGAGTTTCAGGAATGACGACTGGCCCCACAAACCACCACTAGCCTTAACTGCGCACTTTGTCCACACTGACGCGCAAGCCAGGATCAACTTCCCGACTGGTCACCCATCCCAGTACTACTCCAAGCTGAGCACGCTTAACTATGGAGTTCTTAGTGATGGGCTCCCGGAAAAGGAGGTGCACCTTGATGATATGGGTAGTCCAATCATTCCTTTTAAGATCAACTTATCCAAGGCCTCAAATCCTGGGATGTTACAATCTCCCCCACTTAGACTCTTGACATCCTCGTCAAGGCTCAACTATAAGGCCTCATAATCTGACCCCATTTCAGTGCAGACCCACAATGGCCCATGGACACCCAGCTCCCGTCCACGGCTACCAGCGCAAGGGCGGCTCCATCTCGTCTCTACGGATAGCCCTTTCCAACTTGCCTGGACCGCACGGCTCAAGACTGACATGCCACATGCCCATGTGGGCCCCACCTACTGGAGGGGTTATGGCTCTGATACCATTTGTAACGCTCGGGCCCACTGCCCAAGGCTCTAGTAGAGTTTCAGGAATGACGACTGGCCCCACAAACCACCACTAGCCTTAACTGCGCACTTTGTCCACACTGACGCGCAAGCCAGGATCAACTTCCCGACTGGTCACCCATCCCAGTACTACTCCAAGCTCAGCACACTTAACTATGGAGTTCTTAGTGATGGGCTCCCGGAAAAGGAGGTGCACCTTGGTGATATGGGTAGTCCAATCATTCCTTTTAAGATCAACTTATCCAAGGCCTCAAATCCTGGGATGTTACAATATGTCACTCACTTATGATCAAAACACTTCACTATGGGCGATATCACCCTATATGGCCAATATCACCTACTTGGCCGATATGCTTTTGCTATGGGTGATATCCAAGGACCTATGAACGATACCACATCACTCCTGCACGATACAAGGATCCTATGCATGATACCTTAGGGTAGGAGGATGGTAAGGGTCGAAAAATTGCACTAAGGGATGAAACTAGGGGTATATATACTTGTTGCTCATAAAAGAAGGTAAAAATGAGGTGTCATCAATTTGAGCTAGTAGGTGCCACGTGTCCATACATGGGTGACACTTGTACATGAATGCATCAACATTTATCTTGACATGAAATACAGTTGAGGGTGATCTAGGGATAAAGATTCTTCCATTACATATCCCTTTGATTAAGATATATTAATTAATTCATCACTTTATTCTCAACTCGTCACAATTTTACTAAGGAAGTTGTAACCCGGCACAAATCACCTCCTTGAGGTGCTTTGCACGATATGGACTTTGAAAAGAGTTAAAAAAACAATATGAGTCTTGTCCTATGGCTCCTTGGCCGATAGGCACTCATATATAAGCTTTTCAACTTGATACAACTCAAGTTGAGCTTTCATATTCAACCCTTTTCTTGGTCATTTCATCACCAAAAATACCATTACTCATAATTGATTCAAACATGGTGTCTCATTCATTATATCTCCTATAAATGATACATAGAGGAAGTAGGGACACTCTAGAGGTGGTAACTTGCATATCAACCCCACATTTTGGGTAAATTACAATTTGTACCAAAATTGGTGCACAAGTCACCAACATTATTCAAACAAGTTCAAACTTGGAATTTAGGCTTTCCACAAGCCACCAACTTATATCATTCTGTCTATAATGATGCTAAAACACATGAGGCATGTTGAACATGTGACATTTTGCAATATAGCCCCTCATCTTGGGTAAATTGCACTTTGGTCCAAAACAAAGGAGCATTGCTCAAACAACATTCAATCAGGACCAAACTTGAAACATAAGTATGTCACATGATAAAAAAACACATTAAAGGATTATATTAAAGTTCTAAGCAACTTTATTAGCCAAAACAAATAGGGTTACCTCATAACCCAGGTCAGGGTCGTTACAACTCTTATATCGAATTCCACCATCTACACCCACCAAGAGGTGTGTTTGAGGCTTTTCAAGTCAAATCCTTCATCTTTCCTAACTCTAGGATAGATAACTAGGCTGCTACAAGCTCAGACAACAGGTCAGACTTGATCTGGATATTGGAAATACGAATCCTATCTTCCAATGACTGTGGTGACCATCGAGAAAAGTTTTCTAGTCTCTTCCACCGACTAACTAAACTAGCTGCACAACTGAGACACTTTCTACTGAGGGGATCAACAACCACATTAGCCTTGCCATATGGTAAGTGATGATGAAGTCAAAGTCTTTCAAGTATTCCATCCAATGTCTTTGTCATAAGTTCAGGTCCTTTTGTGTCAATAGGTATTTCTTGCTTTTATGTTCAATGAGGATGTCAAAGGTAGCCCCATACAAGAAGCATCACCAAATCTTCATGACATAGACAATAGATGCAAGTTCCAAATTGTAGGTTGGATAATTCAACTCATTGGGCTTGAGTTGTCTGGAAGCAAAGGTGATCACATGCTTGTTTTGCTCTAGCATACATCTTAATCCCATCTTTGGTGCATCGGTGAAAATGATGAAACCTTCATTTCCTAAAGGTATGGTTAGACTAGGAGTGTAGGTAAGTTTTTCCTTCAACTCATAACATCGTGCCTCACACAAATGAGACCAGATGAACTTTTTATCTTTCCAAGTGAGCTTGGATAGAGGTAAAGTAGTCTTGGAGAAATCCTTGATGAATCATCGATAATACCCAACCAATCCCAGGAAGCTATGAATCTCGAATCCGTTCTTTGGGGCTGGCCATTCTTGAACGACTGCCACTATAGAAATATCCATGGAAATTGTTCCTCCAGATATAATGTGCCTAAGGAATATGAATCAATTTATCCAAAGCTCACACTTTGAGAATTTCCCATAAAATGTCTATTTTTTGAAGATATCAAGGACCTTGGCTAGGTGTTCCCGGTGTTGGTCTACATCATTGGAGTATACTAGGATATCATCTATGACACAATGATGAAGGTATCAAGAAAGGGTTGAAACACACTACTCATGAGGTTCATGAACACACTTGGGGCATTGGCTAACCTGGAAGACATAACCAAAAACTCATAGTTGCCATAGAGGGTTAGAAAGGTGGTTTTTGGGATATCCTCACAATTGACTCACAACTGGTGATAACCAGATATTAGGATAATCTTTAAAATAATTCGAGCAGTTTTAAGCTGGATAATAGGTCATCAATAACGGGTAGAGGATACTTGTTCTTAATGGTATCCTGATTTATCATTCTATAGTCAATACACATGCAGAGTGATCCATCCTTTTTCTTGACAAAGAGGATTGGTGACCCCCCATAGGGAAATATTGGTCTAGATGAAGCCTTTGTCCTAATTTTTCCTATATTTTATTTTTTAGATCAAGAAGATCAAAATGAGCCAGCCTATAAGGTGCCCTCGAAATTGGGTTCGTCCTGGGAGCTATCTCTATCAAAAGTCCACTTTTGTCTCTAGAGGTATGCTAGGAAAATCATTGGGGAACGCATCAACATAGTCTATGACTACCTCTATTTCCTCTAAGGGTCGCACCTTCAACTTTGGCTCAATAAATACAACTAAGAATGCTAGAAAACCTCTGGCTACCATCCACTCCACCTTCACGACTGACACATAGAGCCTAGTGGTCGCATCCTTCCTACCTATAATGGTAAAGGGAGGGTGACCATGTCTCTATATTATTATTTTCTTTTCCCTACAATATATCTTTGCATTATGAGCATAAAGCAACCCATGATAATAATCACATCAAAACCATTCACATATAGCAAGATAAAATTAATAGAGAGTTTATTATTAATATATTTGAAAAGTATAACTGGGGTCTTCAATAGAGACACAAAGATTCAACCACTAGGGGGTAGTAACTTATAAAACATATCCTAAATCCTTGAAGTCCATACAAAGCATAGTTATGGGATTTTTCGAAATGAAAGTATTAGTAGAACTAGAGTCAAACAACACTTTTACATTGTGTCCCATTATATCAAGAATGCCTAAATTGTTTTCATGATAGTCAAACAACTATTTCATTTCATATTGAAGGATAGTAAAAGAACTCTAAGGGTCATTACCCTCTATCAGACAGATGGCATTAGTCTGGGCCTCAACATTGTCAATGGCAAAGACTTGGGCCTTCCCCTGCTCCCATGTAGGTAGTATTGGTCCTTGGGGTGTTGTAACTACTGGTTGGGCCACCATTGGGCCTTGGTCCTTGTTGGTTTATTACACTAACGAGTTTCAATCATTAAGAATGATCTTTTACTCAACTAGATATTTCCCGCAAGTATACGAGAGTAGTTGTAGTCGAGGTCGAACACAAGGAGCGTTGGTTAGTTAGGCGCAAGAGTTATGATTTTCAATAATCTAGATCATTGTACACAAGATGATTGGATTAGAACAACTAAATTCTAGATTTAAAATAAAACAGTAAATTATCACTTAAGAAAGGTTACAATTCAGATATGGAAGGATCTTGGACATAGGATTTCACCAACATATCATAGCATAAAATAGGAGCATGAAATTTAAACATACTAAGCACTTGTTATAAAGGAGAGTTATATGTTGCACTTCACCTCTCGGTGCAAGTACAACGATCCTAACTCAATACAATACTCTCATGTATGAATTTCATTTTGGATCACAAACCTACTCCTCAACTCCATAATTTCCACTCTCGTGGTAATGAAGGAGTTTCCAAGAGAATACCTCCTTACTCTCCCACCTATCTTCTTAGATCAAGTAAAAGAGCATAAAACATACACATAAGGTGGCCATCCATACATGTATAAAGGAAGAAACCGGTACTCGCAAGGTGGAAAACAAGCAACATAGTATTTAGTACAAAATTACCATGTTCCAAACATGATATTACATGGGAGCTACTCTCTCATGTCCAAGAAAAGGAAACTACTCGTCCATGAATGTGTACAGTAGGAAATGTGCAGAAACTTCAGAATTCAACATGATTTAGAGAAGGAAAAGCTAAGTAATCCCAAGGTGTAACACAAGAAAGGTAGAATTCCGACTTGAGGATGAAATTCCACTCCTACAGCTGCTCCAAACCGGACAAACTTCCTTCCTGAGAAGCTGCACAAAGTTGGGGAAGCTTGGCTACACCTTGGAGAAGACAATGGAGAAGAAGAGAACAAGAAATGGGCTCCTTTGGCAAGAAACCACCTTCTTCCACCCAAAATTTCCCTCCTCTGCTCTAAGCTTGCTCTGGGATGAGGGAACTGACACAAATGTCTGAGAATAACACCCATTAAGTTCCCACTTTGTTTTAAATAAAAACTCATATTTTTCAAAATGTTGAAACTGCCAGGTGCACGCCGTGCAACTTTCTAGAAACTTACAGTTTGCTCCAGAATTTACTGCGCACGGCGTGTGCTGAAGTAATGCATGTCGTGCAACTTTCCAGAAACTTTTAGTCTTCTCCAGAATGCCTTGCGCACGGAGTGCGCTGATGTAATGCATGCCGTGCAACTTTCCAGAAACTTTAGTCTGCTTGACGCTCCCAGGTGCACGACGTGCACTTGGCTGTTGTGTATTCTGCTCATAACTCAGTGTGTAGATCCGATTTACATGTTGTAAAAAGTGGTATTTGTGCATTTTTGAACCCCAAAACATGTAGCTACTTGAGGAGTGATCCAATAAGTGATAATATGATATATTCCTCATCATTTCATTGCAAAATATAGTGCCTACAATCCAAACCATGAGACAAGTAAGAATAGCAAAAAATATAGAATCTAGCATGAATGAGAGTGATAATTGAGTCAAAACAACATGGAAATGCAACCAAACATGATCCAAAAGATGATATGATTTGTGCACATCAAATCCCCCTAAGATTAAACCATTGCTTGTCCTCAACCAAAAAGAGCGTAGAAACACAAATGAAGGAATTGTCAAGTTCATAAATAGATCAAATGAAATGAAAGATATGTATAAGACCAAACCAACCATGATCAACATGTTTATGCTCATAGCCATTAATTCAACCTAAACACCCAAGAAAGAGATTTTTAGTTCAGTAGGGGTGGTCAAAATTAAATAAATCAATCAATTAAACAACACTAAGCAGAATTTGGATGACCAAGCCAAGCAATTAGTGGATGTGCAACTCAAACTCTCAACTATTAAGGATACAAATGATGAAATCTTGGTTAAAATTGACAATTTTAGATGTACTCTCCTTCTTTCCCAAAAATGATATGACAATGGATTATGGGTTCTGACACTCAGCTGCTAATGTAGGCTTATGCACATGTGGAATGTCGGTTGGGGTATTTTACCCTCTTTTAAGACATACCACCTAACCATCGTGGCCAGGTCGGACTTACACTAGGCTAGCATGATATGTGGGCAGTTTAGCCATCTTTTATGGGGTATATAGATGAGATAAGTCAAAAGAAATTTAATTTTTTCTAAAACATAGGAGAGTCAACTAAATTGCAACATTAGCTAGATTTGATTAATTTGTTTTGAAAAATTTTCATTGAAATAGTGGTTGAAAATGCACTAAGATCTTGGCAAGGGTGTCCTGTATTCCAAATGATGTTGTAAAGTTGATTTACTCACAAAAATTGAAACCATTACATGTTTTAAGAAATCAAGGATTTGAAAGATGAATGTTTAGGCTAGAAGCATAAACCAGAGTTAAGAACACGTTGATGGCCAAAATGTTTCATTTGATTAATGTGTGCCTTTTACAATTTCTCCAAATGATATTTCTCATCAAAAGAGGACAATCAGTTAAGCACAGAAGTTCTATCCACATATAAAAGATAAACCTCATATCATACTAGAATTGCCACCAAAAGAGCAGAATTGAAAACAAAAGATTGAAATGTGAACACAAAACAAAAGCAAATGACAAGAAGCAAATACCATGAAAGGGAAAAGCTAAAAGAACTAGGTTATCCGGTTGCTCCCCCTAAGCTTGAAATCTGCACTATCCTCACTGCATAAATCAAACTAAAAAGGTTACAACCGGGTACCTCATCATGATGGAAACATCAAAGTCCATGGAGGGTCGGTGCTCTGATTTGCAACTGGAAGTTGTTGTGCTAAAGATTTATGCCTCCTTGTAAATATGTCCTTGATTTGGGGCAAGCGAAAACACCTATGAGCTGTAGCAAGAATAGTCTTTTGTATACCAATACGATTTGTATTTTTATTCCCCTTTGAAGCATCATCAAAATATGAGTTGGGAAGAGTGTTCTCATTATAAAGCAATGTGTCATCTAGAGTGTGAGGAGGAAGGACATGTGGCTTTCTTGAAGAATCAACATGTAGAGCATGTGTTGTATCTTTCTCCCCTTTAGTTGCAACTTCATAATCATCATGGACATCAACATCATCATACTTTGAAGGATATACTTCTATGACAACACCATTCTTCAATGCCACCAGCCTGAAATATGTAGGATTCATCTCCGGTGGACTAGGCAAGAAAGGTGGAAATACTTCTTTGCTAGAAAGAGCTTGTTGGGCAATTTGTTTCTCCAAGATGTGTGCATGAGTGGAAATAGCGTCCACCTTAGAAGAGAGTTGGCAAATGGCACCCTTCATTGATTGTCTTTTTTGATGGAACTCATCATTTTGCTGTATTTGAGTTGAAATAAATGTTGAAAGCATGGACTCTAATCTAGAAGTTACTTGTGGTTGTTGTGGCTGAATGAAATCTGGGTTCGCATTGCTGTAGAAGCCCGGTGGAGTGTAGCCCATTTGAGAATAAATAGAAGAAGCATCACATGTAGAAGATGAGTGTCCTAGCAACCCACATGCATCACAAATAAAATTGGCTTCTTGAAATGGTTGTGTGCTTAGCTTCTCAAACCTTTGTGATAAAGTGTCTAGCTTTGCTGCAATTATGTCTATAGCACCAACTGTGTGATCTTCCACTTGCATTTCAGAAGTAGTATGTGAAAAGGATGGGTGGTAGCTTGTATCCGGACTCCACTGGCAATGATTTTTTGCCATATCTTCAATAATAGCATAGGCTTCTCCATAAGATTTGTTCATTAGAGCTCCATTTGTAGCTACATCAATAGACATCCTTGTATTGTAGCACAAACCATTATAGAAAGATTGCAATAGAAGCCAATTGCTTAGACCATGATGTGGACAAAGATGTTGAAGATCTTTGAACCTCTCCCATGTATCATACAAGGTCTCTCCATCCCTTTGAGAATAATTGATGAGTTGACTCCTTAGCTGCAAAGTTTTGCTAGGTGGAAAATATGTTGCCAAAAAGACCTTTAGAAGCTCCTCCCAAGTGCCGATTGACTTCTTTGGCAAAGTATAGAGTTGTGCCTTGGCTCTATCTTTAAGAGAGAATGGAAAAAGAATTAGGCGTATCCCATCAGTAGGAACGCCATATATCTTTATGGTGCTTAGCAACTGTAGAAATTCAGCAATGTGGAGGTTTGGATCCTCCATTGGTGTCCATCCAAATGCATTCAGCTTTAGCAATTGTATGATGGATGGGCTGATAGAAAAATCCTCTTCCTCAAATTCTGAAATATTAATAGGCCCACTCATGTGCATTACAACTATACCAAAGTAGTCCTTAAGAGGAAGGTCATCCTCCGTGACTAGTTCTTCATGTGGATCCGGAGGATTAGGTGGATGTGACGTAGATGGTGGTGGTGTATGTGGTATGGGTGTTGGTGGTGGTGAATGAGGTGTGAATGATGGAGGTGTGGATGAAGGTGGCATGGGTGAATGTCGTTTGGATGATGGTGACGTGGATGATGGTTGTGTGAGTTGTGACTTGTAATGGAGTGGAATTTTAGAATCCTAAATGCCCAATGACATTAGTGATATCATGTGAAGATATGTATGTTGAGTTGTTTTGATAATCCCAAGAGGGTTAGTAAAGTTGGAGTGTTGATTGAGGATTATATAATGATTTAGATCTATAAGTTTATGCCTTTTGAGGAATTTAATTGAACAGTCTAATAGTTTAGTTTTGGCACTAAATTCATGTACAAGGTACCATTTGTAGTGAGGAAACTATGGTTAAAATTTGGTGGCATTTGGATGCTCCTAGAGGGAGTTATTTAGGTTTGAATATCATGAAATAATGTGCATATTGATGTATTTTCGACCTAAGTTGTTGTTTAATGAGAATGTCACACCCCTTTTGCTTAGAGCCGGATGTGTGGCCCTTTCTCTGACCTTGGATATCTAATCGGACAGCTATGGTCCTTGCAAGGGAGAAGCCACAGATCTGGCTTTGGGTAGGATCTATCTCAACCGCATATGAAGAACCAACGACACAGATATCATCTTCAACCTTGCAGTTAGACTGCCAGCTTGGCGTGTCCAGCCACGATGCCATGATCAACCAGGTTGTGGGACGATGGGGACAAGTAGTTGAGGAGTGGGATTCGCCTCCCCTTCACGAATCATTTGATACCCTGAGTGACTCGTTTGACAAAGAGAGTAGGGAGAACGAGCTCTCCCATTCATGACCCTCTCCACCGCACAGAGCAGGTGCTGGCTGGGATGAGGATACGGAGGATGAGGGTAGATTAGAGGAAGAGGAGAGAAGGGAAAGGAAGATAGGGTCTAGGGGAATCCAACCCCATCATCCCCATGACCTCCCGTAGTGGTTTGGTAGCAAGCCAGCTCAACCCGGCCAACCACGAAGATGGAGCTCGACGGGCTGCAAGGAGGGCTTCTCGCTGTGAACAAAGGCCTCGGCCGAGTCAAGGGAGACCAGGTGATGCTTTTGGCATCTTCAGGTGGAAGGCCTGGAGCAGAGGCAATCCACCCCTTTGCTCCGCCATGCCATGGCTTGGCGGCGGCGCCCTCATGGTCTGAGGGATCAAGGCCCAATCGAGGAAGAGTTGTAGCCGCGGAGCTCCTGGAGGGAAGCTCAAACCCTATGGAGGTTCTAGAAGGACCTTCAGAGGAAAGTGCCACTGTCGATCCCTCGCCGGAGCCAAGCCGTGTGGCGGCGGCTCCGTGAAACAGAGCCCCGCTAGGGACTCGCGAGCGAGGAACAGATAAGGAGAAAGGGCAGATCGGCCCTCGAAGCCAAACCTTGAACCGATCTGAACCAGCTCCAGACCAGGCGTGAACCGACCAGGTTGAAGCTGAATAGGTGCCCAGACCAAGTGAACCGGCCGCAGCAAGCAAAGGAGCTGCGCCAGACCTAGTGGCCACGTGGAGAGCTCCCATTGGCTGATTAAGGTAAATCTTCAGTAAATCTGCAAATCTTCAATAAATCATAGAAAATAGCTCGATTATCAGAAAAATGTATTTAAGGTATCCTTATTCTCAGAAAAATACGTAGAACAAGATGAAAGCATAATATCAGTCTTTGTATGCACTAATATCTATTATATCATATAAGTAGTGAAATGCTTGTTTGATGGATAATAAATATCAAACAATGGCCTAAAATTATGGAAAAATGTCAATAACTCCATAATAATGTTTATAATGCATATGATGTCATTTATGGTCATGTTGATGTACGAAATCATGTAATTTTCTCCAAATGGATAATTAGGGCTTTTAACCCTAAATAAAATGCAATAAATGCACGCATGCTCAATAAATGATGAAATCCACAGAGTAATCTCATATCAGTATATTGAACCTCAGATTTAATTATGAGATCATGATGATGCGTGGAATTCATGTTATATGAAGTTGACCTTTAATACATGGTTTAAAACCCTAATGTCGGTTAATGGTGTAACCTAGGGTTAATTAATGTGCACAAAAATGCTATGGAAGATAATGTTCAGATAATGAACCATAACCTGGAAAATGACATTTGTAGCATAAATCTAAGCTGAGAATGCAAGTAAGGATGCTCATATCCTAATGACTAAGCGAAACCCTAATATGAACATGATTAGGGTTATGATGAGATGTAAGAAGATGAGAATCTAATGATAGTATGTGGTCTTGTCTTAGTCAGGGATGACCAAGGACCTAGTTGTCATGAGGAATATGTGATGATTAGGAATATCTCTTTGGAAGGTACGCCATTACCTCTCACTTGGCTTATTATACAATATGCTTGTGTTATATGTGTAGTAAAATACTTGGCATATGATATTGGATGAAATGATTGTTCTTGTATGATATGTTGCATGATTTTCCATGATTACTGCTATGAACACATCAAACATAATATATTTGTTCCATTATGAAAGCACTAACTCTTTGGTAGTGTGCTTGGAAGTGACCTAACTCTTTGGTAGTGGTCACATTGTACATATGACCTAACTATTTGGTAGTGGTCTGACCTAACTCTTTGGTAGTGGTCACCTTGTACAAATGATCTAACTCTTTGGTAGTGATCACAAAGGCCTTGGTATATAATGGAAAATAAGCTTAAAATATGTGTTCTCTTTTGTTAATGAATATCCTTGTGCAAGTATATGTTTTTCTTATATTATTTTGTTACTGCCAAGTATATTAGTTTTATATTATTGCCAAGATATGATGAGAGGTATATAAAAAGACACGTAGGCGTACTCAGTACAATATTCTTGAAATATTGTGCTGACGTGTACCGCATGTAATCTTTTGTTTAGGTTGTGGTTATGCTCTTGAAGATCCAGGATAGTGAGAGTTGTATGGCGAGCTGATGTACAGGTGGACCTATTGTCTTAAGATCATGTAGTTTAGTGGTAGTACATGTATATGTATAGTTGTTGTTCAATATGTAATATCAAATGTTGAAACAATTCATGTTGTAATTATATGTTGAATAGTGAACATGTGTTGTGGTTTTATTATTGTTCATGTACATGTGCTACTGATTGTTTCCTTCTAACTTCCTCTGATTTTCTTCTTCTTAGCCTCATGTGGGATGTTTAAATTTGGATTCTCACTGAGGTGAGGGTTTCAATTTGGACGTCACACATCAGATTAAGTTTTAGAAAATTCGGGGACATCACAGGTGGTATCAGAGCATGAACAATAGCAAAGCCTGACATTTGCTCATTATGCAACTCAAAACTAAAGAACCTTGAACCTTAATAATCTTTAGGGTTAGATTAGTCGTCTTTTAGAGACTAGATCTGACCTAGACTCTAGGTTAGCACCTAGATGTCCGAGAACTAGGTCTAGACTAGTGCTTGTTGAGTAGCAAGTCCTTAGATGTCGTTATTTCCTTGTAGTGCAGCGGTATGGGACGTTGCACTATTTGGAAATGACGTACATAAAAGGAAGAGAAACCCTAGACATATGGCGCTCATTGTCTAGAGTAGCTACACTAGTCTACACTATGTTCTCACCTTTTTACTAGTTTTCATGACACTGTACTCTCTACTATGTGTGGGACACTCGTTTTCTGGATTTGATTTTTGATTCCAATCGAATCGAACCTTGATAGTTTTCTCTGACGCATGTTTTATCGGAGAAAAACTATATAATATTTTATTATGTATATGTATTAAAAAAATGTGTCCCTACACATGTACGAGTAGGAGGTGGTCATGTAACCTAAGTGAAAGCGTATGACATCAGTCTAGAAGAGAGTGTAGTTCTAGATTAGATGTCTAGAGCCTTGTTAGAATATATGATAGATGGAATAGATGAAATAAGTTTTGATGTTATGATGTAAGTCTTATATAGATGATATAAGATGGTCTATGATGATCTATGTTTGTCTTTAAGGACGTAAGTTCAGTTTTGAGGATTTGAGATGAGTTTTGATGATACAAGTAAATAGGATTTTATGATGTAAGATATGTTAAGTTAAGACCAGGTTGTGAGTCAGCATGAGCCTCAAGCTCTTTTACAAAGGAGGACCTCTAGTGTTAGGACCAGTTTTGGGGTTAACTCCAGAGAGAGTGAGACCCATTGGGAGAAGGTCAGAGAACCTAAACTCCAAGATATGAGATTTATGAGATATGTGATATGATATGTCCTAAACTAGACTACTCCTGATTGATTGATTGAGTTTCTTTATGCATGATTCCTATAGTCTTCTTGAACCCTAGATTTCCTTGGGAGGACCAAACCCTAGATACAGAGAGAGGCTAACTATATATACACATGTGAATAAGGGAACATGAGTGTCTGTCATCTGGGTGAGGGAGAGAGCCCAAGACCCCAGAGGAGGTAGCTATGTTAGTTTCTATGAAGCCTCATGCTCGGGTTGGTGGTTTCCCACATAGGAATCTAGTGGTGTATATAAGAAAGTTTTAGATAAGATGTTTCATGTGTAGAAGACATATGAAGAATATGTCATAGCATGTTTTGGTTTATGCTTATGTGGATAGAACTAATGAAGATATTAACTAGTGCCAATGAGGTATACCTAATAACCCTAAACCAAGGAGGGAGGATAAAGTATATGCGTATGAGATACTCATAGAGTTGAGTTATCTCAGAGAGACTGAGCATGGAACTGCCCTCATGATGCGGGTCAGGATAACCTCCGTTGGACTAGATGAAGTTTTGATATATGTTTAACAAGTCACTCACATAAGTTTGGTTAGCAAAACCATGATATAATATATATAAGGATGTAATCTGATCTTGAGATATGACATGATGAAATATCTAGGGATGGTTTAATTGATATCGATGCATAAATGGTTAACCATAATTAGGAATAATGATGATAATGTGAAAGTGATGGTTAATCTTGTGATGAAATCACTAGTAAATGTTGTAATTTATTGTGAGCAATGAAATAACATCATATGAATGAAAACTGTTACCAGAAGTGTTAAGCATAGTGCTTAATAAAGAAAAAAATGTAATTTGAAGGTTAGCACAACATAACATTTATGACACCTTGATATGATCTAGATGGATAATGTGAGTTAATGATAGTTAACTCCCTCCTAAAAGACATATGGTAATGATGAACATGTTCTAACAATTATCTCAATAAAATGTTGATGACACCTTGATGTATGGGTTAACTTGGGTTAACTCCTTTAGAACATGGTAATATGATGTAGGAACCCTAATGCATGGGTAACGATAAGAATGTGATCCTAACATATGAGACATGTAATGACTTAACCTATGCTCCTAAACCTTGAGTTCAACCCTGAATGGAGTGTTTGTGCACCCAAGATGGTTGTAAAACCCCTAATAGTGCTTTGGATACATGGTTCTAGGTAACCTTGTAGATATGTTACACCTAGAATAGTTCCTACATGTGGATGAATGCAAGATAAGGTTTTCCTTGGAAATATGAGTATGGTTTACTTTCGAGGATGGAAGTTCTTTTAAGATGTATATGATGTGACAAAGTGGTTTTTGGCTTAATTCCGAGGACGGAATTTATTTTAAGGTGTGTAGGATGTAATGGAGTGGACTTTTAGAATCCTAAATGCCCAATGACATTAGTGATATCATGTGAAGATATGTATGTTGAGTTGTTTTGATAATCCCAAGAGGGTTAGTAAAGTTGGAGTGTTGATTGAGGATTATATAATGATTTAGATCTATAAGTTTATGCCTTTTGAGGAATTTAATTGAACAGTCTAATAGTTCAGTTTTGGCACCAAATTCATGTACAAGGTACCATTTGTAGTGAGGAAACTATGGTTAAAATTTTGTGGCATTTGGATGCTCCTAGAGGGAGTTATTTAGGTTTGAATATCATGAAATAATGTGCATATTGATGTATTTTCGACCTAAGTTGTTGTTTAATGAGAATGTCACACCCCTTTTGCTTAGAGCCGGATGTGTGGCCCTTTCTCTGACCTTGGATATCTAATCGGAAGCTGTGGTCCTTGCAAGGGAGAAGCCACAGATCTGGCTTTGGGTAGGATCTATCTCAGCCGCATATGAAGAACCAACGACACAGATATCATCTTCAACCTTGCAGTTAGACTGCCAGCTTGGCGTGTCCAGCCACGACGCCACGATCAACCAGGTCGTGGGATGATGGGGACAAGTAGCTGAGGAGTGGGACTCGCCTCCCCTTCACGAATCGTTTGATACCCTGAGTGACTCGTTTGACAAAGAGCGTAGGGAGAACGAGCTCTCCCATTCACGGCCCTCTCCACCGCACAGAGAAGGTGCTGGCTGGGATGAGGATACAGAGGCTGATGGTAGATTAGAGGAACAGGAGAGAAGGGAAAGGAAGATAGGGTCTAGGGGAATCCAACCCCATCGTCCCCATGACCTCCCGCAGTGGTTTGGTAGCAAGCCAGCTCAACCCGGCCGACCACGAAGATGGAGCTCGACGGGCTGCAAGGAGGGCTTCTCGCTGTGAACAAAGGCCTCGACCGAGTCAAGGGAGACCAGGCGATGCTTTTGGCAGCTTCAGGTGGAAGGCCTGGAGCAGAGGCAATCCACCCCTTTGCTCCGCCATGCCATGGCTTGGCGGCGGCGCCCTCATGGTCTGAGGGATCCAAGGCCCAATCGAGGAAGAGTTGTAGCCGCGGAGCTCCTGGAGGGAAGTTGGAACCTGATGGAGGTGCTAGAAGGACCTTCGGAGGATAGTGCCACTGCCGATCCCTCGCCGGAGCCAAGCCGTGCGGTGGCGGCTCCGTGAAATAGAGCCCCTCTAGGGACTCACGAGCGAGGAACAGATAAGGAGAAAGGGCAGACGGACCCTCCAAGCCAAACATTGAACCGATCTGAACCAGCTCCAGACCAGGCGTGAACCGACCGGGTTGAAGCTGAACTAGGCACCCAGACCAAGTTAACCTACCGCAGCAAGCAAAGGAGCTGTGCCAGACCTAGTGGCCATGTGGCAAGCTCCCATTGGCTGATTAAGGTAAATCTTCAGTAAATCTACAAATCTTCAATAAATCATAGAAAATAGCTCGATTATCAGAAAAATGTATTTAAGGTACTGTTATTCTCAGAAAAATGTGTAGAACAAGATGAAAGCATAATATTAGTACTTTTATGCAATAATATATGTTATATCATATAAGTAGTGAAATGCTTATTTGATGGATAATAAATATCAAACAATGGCCTAAAATTATGGAAAAATATCAGTAACTCCATAATAATGTTTATAATGCATATGATGTCAGTTATGGTCATGTTGATGTACGAAATCATGTAATTTGCTCCAAATGGATAATTAGGGCTTTTAACACTAAATAAAATGCAATAAATGCATGCATGCTCAATAAATGATGAAATTCACAGAGTAATCTCATATCAGTATATTGAACCTCAGATTTAATTATGAGATCATGATGATGCATAGAATTCATGTTATATGAAGGTGACCTTTAATACATGGTTTAAAACCCTAATCTCGGTAAATGGTGTAACCTAGGGTTAATTAATGTGCACAAAAATGCTATGGAAGATAATGTTCAGATAATGAACCATAACCTAGAAAATGACATTTGTAGCATAAATCTAAGCTAAGAATGCAAGTAAGGATGCTCATATCCTAATGACTAAGCGAAACCCTAATATGAACACGATTAGGGTGATGATGAGATGTAAGAAGATGAGAATCTGATGATAGTATGTGGTCTTGTCTTAATCAGGGATGACCAAGGAGATAGTTGACATGAGGAATATGTGATGATTAGGAATATCTCTTTGGAAGGTACGACATTACCTCTCACTTGGCTTATTATACAATATGCTTATGTTATATGTGTAGTAAAATACTTGGCATATGATATTGGATGAAATGATTGTTTTTGTATGATATGTTGCATGATTTTCCATGATTACTGCTATGAACACATCAAACATAATACATCTATTCCATTATATGAAAGCACTAATTCTTTGGTAGTGTGCTTGGAAGTGACCTAACTCTTTGGTAGTGGTCACATTGTACATATGACCTAACTCTTTGGTAGTGGTCTAACCTTACTCTTTGGTAGTGGTCACCTTGTACAAATGATCTAACTCTTTGGTAGTGATCACAAAGGCCTTGGTATATAATGGAAAATAAGCTTAAAATATGTGTTCTCTTTTGTTAATGAATATCCTTGTGCAAGTATATGTTTTTCTTATATTCTTCTGTTACTGCCAAGTATATTAGTTTTATCTTATTGCCAAACTATGATGAGAGGTATATAAAAAGACACGTAGGCGTACTCAGTACAATATTCTTGAAATATTGTGCTGACGTGTACCGCATGTAATCTTTTGTTTAGGTTGTGGTTATGCTCTTGAAGATCCAGGATAGTGAGAGTTGTATGGGGAGTTGATGTACAGGTGGACTTGTTGTCTTAAGATCCTATAGTTTAGTGGTAGTACATGTATATGTATAGTTGTTGTTCAATATGTAATATCAAATGTTGTAACAATTCATGTTGTAATTATATGTTGAATAGTGAACATGTGTTGTGGTTTTATTATTGTTCATGTACATGTGCTACTGATTGTTTCCTTCTGACTTCCTCTGATTTTCTTCTTCTTAGCCTCATGTGGGATGTTTAAATTTGGATTCTCGCTGAGGTGAGGGTTTCAATTTGGACGTCACACATCAGATTAAGTTTTAGAAAATTCGGGGACGTCATATGACTTCTCCATACATGTTTGGGTTTCACTCCTTCTTGCTCCATGAGGAATGCAAATGATGTGTTCATTTTCTGGATGTAGAGATATGCTCGGTTCAAGGATCTTTTTATGAACACCCCATATGCTCTTGCAAATAAACAAGGTGAGTGAGATACAAAAACAAACATGGAAAATACAAAAAATTATGATGATCATGATGAATTATGATTTATGGATATGATGGTGGATATGAAGGTTGTGATCTAGTCTCATTTACTTATCAACAACTCTTACTCTAACAGGTATACCAATGCTTCTTGACAACGGTGCCAAAAACTTGTTGGTTTATTACACTAGTGAGTTTCAATCATTAAGAATGATCTTTTACTCAACTAGCTATTTCCCACAAGTATACGAGAGTAGTTGTAGTTGAGTTCGAATACAAGGAGCGTTGGTTAGTTAGGCATAAGAGTTATGATTTTCAATAATCTAGATCATTGTACACAAGATGATTGGATTAGAACAACAAAATTCTAGATTTAAAATAAAACAGTAAATAATTACTTAAGAAAGGTTAAGATTCAGATACAGAAGGATCTTGGACCTAGGATTTCACCAACATATCATAGCATTAAATAGGAGCGTGAAATTTAAACATCCTAAGCACTTGCTTTAAAGGAGAGTTGTATGTTGCACTTCACCTCTCGGTGCAAGTACAACGATCCTAACTCAATTCAACACTCTCATGTATGAATTTCATTTTGGATCACAAACCTACTCCTCAACTCCATAATTTCCACTCTCATGGTAAAAAAGGAGTTTCCAAGAGAATACCTCCTTACTCTCCCACCTATCTTCTCAGATCAAGCAAAAGAGAATAAAACATACACATAAGGTGGCCAGCCATACACGTATAAAGGAAGGAACCGGTACTCGCAAGGTGGAAAAACAAGAAACATAGTATTTAGTACGAAATTACCATGTTCCAAACATGCTATGACATGGGAGCTAGTCTCCCATGTCCAAGAAAAGGAAACTACTCGTCCATGAATGTGTACAACAGAAAATGTGCAGAATTTTCAAAATTCAACATGATTTAGAGAAGGAAAAGCTAAGTAATCCCAAGGTGTAACCCAAGAAAGATAGAATTCTGACTTGAGGATGAAATTCCACTCCTACAGCTCCTCCAAACCAGACAAAATTCCCTCCCAAGAAGCTGCACGAAATTGGGGAAGCTTGGCTGCACCTTGGAGAAGACAATGGAGAAGAAGAGAAGAAGAAATGGGCTCCTTTGGCAAGAAACCACCTTCTTCCACCCAAAATCACCCTCCTCTGCTCTAGGCTTGCTCTGGGACGAGGGAACTGACAAAAATGATCGAGCATAACCGCCCATTAAGTTCCCACTTCATTTTAAACAAAAACTTGTATTTTCAAAATGATGAAACTTCCAGGTGCACGCCGTGCAACTTTCTAGAAACTTTCAGTTTACTCCAGAATGCACTGCGCACAGCGTGCACTGAAGTAATGCATGCCATGAAACTTTCCAGAAACTTTCAGTCTGTTCCAGAATGCACTGCGCATGGCGTGCGCTGAAGCATGCCGTGCAACTTTCTATAAACTTTGGTCTGCTTGATGCTCGGTGCACGCCGTGCACCTGGCTGTTCTGGGCTGTTGTGTATTCTGCTAATAACTTTCAGTGTGTAGGTCCGATTTACATGCTGTAAAAAGTGGTATTTCTGCACTTTTGAACCCCATAACATATATATACTTGAGGAGTGATCCAATAAGTGATAATATGATGTATTACTCATCATTTCATTACAAAATGTAGTACATACAATCCAAACCATGAGACAAGTAAGAATAGCAAAAATATAGAATCTAGCATGAATGAGAGTGATAATTGAGTCAAAACAACATGGAAATGCAACCAAACATGATCCAAAAGATGATATGATTTGTGCACATGAGTCCTCAAGGTTTAGGAGAGGACAATTATCTATGAAATGTCCCTCCTGTCAGCAATGACAACACACCCACTTCCCAAAGAGACACTTTCCTGGGTGCTTCTTCCCACAGGTGCAATAGGGGCGATTACAGTCTTCATGACAGGGCTTCCCTTTTCTTCCATTCCTTCCCTTTCTATAATTATGACCTTGACCTCTTCTATTATCATTCCTTGGGGAAGAAGTACCCTCTGTGAACCTCAAGTACTCATTGGGTGGGTTTTGTGTAGGAATGATTGTCTTCTCCATGTCAAGGGAGAAATTGAGGGCTTTAGTGAAGGTTGTGAGTTTACTTACCATAATATGAGGCTTGATTAGGGGGTGTAGACTCTCCACAAAAAGGTCCCCTCGCTACTTTATACTCATCATATACCCAAACCACCCTAGGAGGCAGAATTTCCAAGCAAAGTCTACCACTGACATGTTTCCTTGAACTGGGAATGTGAACTACTTTTCTTTCTCCTTCGTGGCAAAGGTGAGTATGCTTGATGAGAAAATTGAAAAAAAAGTCTTCCCCAACCATCGGTTCTATAGTTAGATCTCGGCCCAAGATGTGATTTTCCCACCATATTTTAGCTGCTTCCTCAAGAAGGTGCATGGAGAAGAGGACCTTCTTGTTTGGATGCACCTCTAGAATGCAAAAGCCATTTTCTAGGAGCCAAGCATCTACATTGTCAACCACCTCAATTTTATCTTCACCCCATAACTTTTCAATATTCATCTTGACAAAGTCCATTATGGTGGCTCCAAGATGAGGGAAGATAGGTAGGGGCTCACCACTCTCGTCTCCAGTGACATCCTTGAGGGCTAGGGCACTATTGGCCTTCGTCAAATTTTTCTGTGTTCCATCTAGAGACCATCAGGTGTGTGGAACACCACTTGTGTCGGTCCAGAGTTAGTTGGACAACCACATTCCTCCTTAGGCTCATCTTCTATCATAGGAACATCCGTAAGGTTTCACTTGTTGAAGGGTATAGATTTGGGTTCAACACCTTTCTCACTAGAGGCCTCACATTCCCTCTTCTTTTTCTTGGAGGACTCACCCTCTATAGACCTTGTTTTCTATGAAGAGGGCCTCTTCTTATAGGAGGGCCTCGATCTGGGATATTCATCACAGATGATAGTGTCCTTGATGCGAGCCATGTTGTTTCCCATAAATTAACTTTATTATCCCTAGTTTCATACTTTAGGCTATCAAAGAATAAATAAAATTGTGTCCATGACATCTTACATGAATTTATCATTTGGTGGAGGATGCCTTAATCCCTAATATCCATAACTCTAGTACTCAGAACGGATAAAGAGAGAAGTTATAGGTACCTAGGCTTTAGTGAGTGAAGAAAGGGTTAAAGAAGGGATGAAAATAGATGAGGAATCCTAGAGGTATTTACTTTGAGTACAATCCTCTGACTTTGACCAGGTAGGATGCACATGTTCAAGAGTCCATGTAAGCCGACTAGCAGTGTGGAGGTAAATATTTCTAGTCCCCGAATCATGATCCATTCTAGAGAACATAATCTTTGGAAAGTACTTTAATAATTCCCTTGGGCTCTAAATAACTCTTAAAATTTAATGATTATTAAAGGTTAAATGGTAAACTAGGCTTTGATACCAAATGTAAAAAAATCCTCTCCCTACTATACCCAATTACGGTGGACCGAGAGGGAAAGAGGCATTACTTTAATACAAGATTTATGGTTTAACAGTTAACCAAAAATAATTGATAAATTTTAACAAAAGGGAAAGTGTTTGAACAATATAATAGGTAAACTCTCCACGAAGGAGTTACATTGGAAAGAGAAAACTACTATTTGTAACTAGAAATAAAATCTACCTATATGTACCCTCTAGGATTACATTAAATCTTTTCTTTTGGTGCCTTCTTCTTAGATGTCCATTTTTCATCATAATTGTAGAATAATGGCATATTAAAAATGTTATGAAATAAAATATGATCAATATATCAAGTTCTACTGGTATGTGGGGGAAACAAAATATTCACATCTAGGTGTAACAACATATTCAACCATAACAACAAATATGATTGCAAAACTGAACATGCATTTTCTTTCTAACTGCTCATCTTAATATTTATGGGACACTCCCTATGTGGAGTACTCAAGTGGGGAACCCTCTCATTAGGGTTTTGTCCCTACAGTGGACATATCATTACCCCCCATTCCTGGGCTAAATCTATTATGAACTTCCTTTCTTCGCTAGGCCTCATCATGACCATTCTATCCCGACTTTGTTTTACTGGTGATCATCCTATCCCGGCTTGATCGCTCATCACCATAGTGAATTCACTTACATCCCACATGTATCTCTTACATCCACCAGAGATAGTTGAGAAAGTTATACTTATATAATGTGATAATCATAGTCACTTTATATATTATAGGAATTAAATAAACAAGCAATAGTTTATTTGCAATCAATGCAAAAAACCTTAGAAATTCTTGAGAATCAGGTAAGTTGAGTAGTTACAGGTGTAACCACATGCCTTTCTCAAAAGTAACTTGTTGTCCAAGAAAGAAGGTAACAAGGGCAACCAATCAAGAAACTACCTTAAAATTAAAGCTATAATACCCATGCATTATTATTTTATCCAAAACCTACCACTAAGATTGACTTGGGGTTTGAGCTAGTGTTTCATTAGGGTTTTTTCTTCCGAAGCTCTAATTATCACTTCTTATGTTCTTTTAGTTTACAAACCCTAATTTTCTTATCATATGAACTTTTAATCTCATGAAAACCCTAGATCATCAATTTATGAATTATCAAACTTAAAATATATCCAAGTCACCCTTTTATCCAAAAAGGCTAGTATTTGACTTTTAAGATCCATTAAACATATTAAGATCATTAGAATCTATAAATTAGGTTTTTACACATCAAACACTTTAAAGTTGGTAACTTTAAGTACTTTTCAAATTAGAGACAAAACTATGTCCTCATTACATTTTTTTGCAGTTCTTGTATTTTTCTGATCATTTTTCATATATTACATGCTATCATTGGGCAATCCTATGATTTATTAGCATTTTTTCAATTTTGATTCATCTCAACCAACCACAGACTACCACTTAGGTAGCACACTCTGTCTTGGCCTTGCCAACTAGGTTGGGCCAACCAGTGGGCTCCTGCCACTTAGCTGAGCATGCCTGTGTGGATCACACATGCTGGAATGAAATGAGAGGGGAAATGACTAATATGTCCTTAACTTTATAGAAGAGGAGGTGGGGGAGGAAGAATAATCTAATAGATTATCGTCTTCAACCTTGCTCGTATATTTCTCACGAGTGGATCTCCCTTTGTGAGTCAACACCAATGTTGACTCTTGGTTTCCGGCCTCCCAAGAAGCAAGCAAGGATGCAATCCTCTCCGACGCATCCCCGTGAGTTGGATGATGGTACTTGATTTCTAGAAGAGAGGCGCAAGTTAGGTGGATGAAGAAGGGGTATCTCTAGTTGTAACACAAAGAAGAGATCGAGGGAGGAAGGAAGGTTCAACGAACAATTGGAGGTAGTGAGTGGTCATGAAGACGAGTTGAAATTCTCCCATGAGTCGATGCTCGCTTGTGAGGTTTCTTCCCCTTTTATAGTTATGGTTTCAAGGGTTTGGGTTTTCTCATGGAGGCAATTGGGGAAACCCTAGATTGCTTTCTAAAGTGAAAAGAACTTAAGTTAGGTCAGCATGATTTCTTGCCATGAATCTACTAGAACAATTTCTAAACTCTCCTATTAACTGTGTTGAGTAGAAACTGATCGGTAAAATCACCATTCCTGGTCCCCATTTCCTTTTCTGTCTCAAGCTAGACAATGATTAAGCACCATGGTATTGGAGATCTACAACTCAGGTTATTCATGCCACCAAAGAAGCTGGGTTTCCTTAAATTAATTAAATCATTACATTTAAAATATATACTTCATAATAAAGTCACTTTAGGATTTCTAGAAAAATCCATATCTTTCAGTATGTAAGTCCTTTCAGTCCCAAATTTTAAGGGAAAGTCTTTAATGACTTTATCTAAATATGGATAGGATTGGAGATCAAAACTAAAAAAGAAAAGATACTTCTCTTAATAGCTAAGTCTTCTCCTTATTTGAGTTGGATGGCTCGCGGGTGAGGAGGAGGGCAAGGGAAAGGGCGCGGCGGAGGGCGATCTTCTAGGGAGTCTGATGGAGTAGGCGACTGCATCGACCCCTCTGACGGGCTCACGAGTGGTCGGCGGAGAGGAGAACTCCCAAAGCTTGCAGAATGGCAGGTCTACGATCGTCTCTGTGTCGCCCTCAACCTCAAACCCTATGCCCTCTTCCCCAACGCCGTCCAAGGATAGAGGAGTGAAGGCTTCATCGTCGGAGAGCGACTGGGTGCACGCTAGTCACCCTGGACGAGCGAGTTTTCCCCCTGATGTCATGGAATTCGTAGAGCCGACCATCAGAAATGGGTCAAAGCTCTTTGTCATCTCGAGAAAAGACGCGGTCATGCTGTCTTGGAGCGAGTTCGTGTCGATTCACTTCATGACGAGGAAGCCCTTCAAGAGCCAGATCCTTGGATGGATCAAGCGGTAGTGGAGGCTGAGTGGCGAGGTCCAAATTGTGGCAGAGGAGTCAGAAGGCTTCATCGTTAAACACCCGACGGCTAAGGAGAGGGAGAGGGTACTGAATGAAGCACCTTGGATGGTTGACGCTGCTCTAGTCATTGTCCATCCTTGGGAGCCAGGTATCGTCCTCGAGCCCCTATCTTTCCACAAGCTCCCGGTTTGGGTCAAGGTTGAGAATCCCAACCTTCCATGGATGATGAACAACCTGAATGGGATTGCAAGCCTGGTTGGGAGGCCTGTTGACTTTGATGATTCAGCACTCACTGTCAACTGCCTCAAGGAGGCACTGGTCTGCATGGATCTACCAGCAGAAATTGGCATTCCCCAGGATGTCACAGTAGAGATGGAGGGAGCTCCCAGGATGCTCAAACTCGAGTTCATCTCGAGGCCGACCTTGTGTTTCAAGTGTTGCTGCTTCGGCCACAGACAGTCTTCATGTTCGTTGTTAGTTGGGCGTAGGCCTGACTTCAAAGAACTGCAGCTGTGTGCTGGGAAAGGCAGAAGTACTCAAGGTGCTCGACAGATGTCTAAGGAGAAGAACTCAGTCTTCGAGGCTGACCCTAGTGTCATAAAGGAGACAATTGTGCAGGTTGAGAGAGATGTTGCAGCTAGTAAGGGTCTTCCATGCTTCCAAGAACTGGAGATGGTGTCCTCTCATTACTTGGAGACGATGGAAGGTCTGAATCTAGACTGGGAGTTGTCCCTCGCCAACATGAATTTCTCCTCGCAAGGATATTGATGAGGAGTCTTGTTGTTCATGTGATCTTGAACCAGACCCCGTGGTGGACTTCAAGGTTAATGGCAGTCCAAGGCATAAGAAGATATGGTAGAAGCCTAAGGCAAAGGGAGGAGAAGTGGGAGACTCTTCCTAGTGGGTCGGCTATGGCAAAGCTGTCCTATGGCTACAATCTTTTCTCTTTCTTGCAGCATGAGATAGGGAGGCTAAGATGAAGAAGGGAGTTAGTCTTTCTTCCATGTTTGTGGGTGTTCTTTATTGAAGTGAAGGGGGCTTGCTTTGCCTTCATCTTCTTTCCTGGCTGATCACTGGCGGGTTAGATCTAGTTTGGTTTGCCTTCGGTTTTCTTGTATTTTTGTTTTTGGTCTGCTGGAATTGTTTTTCTGGAAATGGTTTGTAATCATGGGTGTATGCAGAGATCTCTTTTTCAGTGCTTCCTATTCCTTTGGATACAAGGTGTTTGTGGGTTGGGGTCCCCTCCTTTGTGGGTGTGCTTAGTGGTTTTGGGGGCTTAGCCTTTCCTTCGTTTTGTCTCTGGTTGTATGGGATCCTTGGAGGGTTTTCTGTGTATGTGCCCATGAGTGACAATTTTTGTACCTTGATACCCTGCTGTTTTGAGTATCAAGGGGTAGTTTATTTTAGGGGTACTTTTTTGTACCTCAAGTTTTTGGTTTTAGTAACACGCTTTTTAGACTGACAAAAAAAAGTCTTCTACTTATTTCATGTATTTAATGGATTAAAACAATCCTTTTCTCTTTCTATATTTTCTCTTTTTTTTTAATATATTTTTATGAAAGTTTCTATACAAAGCTATGAGAAAAATAATGAGAAAAGAGAATCAGGCTTGCCGACCAGAACAAAAGAGAGCTAACAAAAATAAAGATCCGATTTACAAGTATAAAACAATCCTAAAAACTACATGCCATCTTTACACTACTACAGAAATGGCTTATAACGTCACTTTTAATGGTGTCAGTTGTAATAATACACCGACACCTAAACCATACATCGTTGGTGTATAAAATAAGCCGACATCAATCTGTGAAGGGCGACCAGAGACGGGTATCGCTTTTATTCAGTGTCGATTCCTTAATAAGAAACTGATGCCTAAAAGTAACCGCCAAAACCAAAATTTCCAGCGAAAAAATTACCTCCAAAAATTGACATACATCGTCGGTTTTTAAAACAGAAACCGACGACTAAAGGTTTTCTGCGAGACATAAATTTTCTCACTTTGTATCGTCGATTTTGTGACAATAACTGACGCCATTGTGTTTTGTGCGAATAACTACGAAAATTTTCACCTCCCTTTAGTGTCGGTGTTTTGTTGCAAATTGACACTTATAGTTTTTATTGTCGGTTGTTGTCAGCAACCGACACCTATAGTTAACTTAACAACGCGAGGAAGACTCTTCCCCTTCTGTTTCATTCATTTCCGCTGATCAGGGTTTTTGCTCCGACGATTCCTTTGCTCCGAAGATTCCGCTGCTGCTATGCCTCCGCCTCCGCCGTTGTTTGTTGCCCGTGCTTTGGTCGCCGACACCGCCACCACTCGCCGCCGCTGATCTGCCGCTGCACCTCTTCTGCCTCCACCGCCTCTGCTTCCGCCAGCCGCTGCCGGCGACCAGAGCTCTCTGCCCGACCAGAGCTCTCCGCCCGACCACAACTCTCCGCCCGACGACCTTCTGCGTGACGCCGACGACCAGCTCTCCACCCGGAGCCCTTCTGCTCGACGACCAACCCTCTTGGATGCCCAGTATCAGGTTTTCCCCTAACCTTCCCCCTATTCTTGCTTTTCCTGTATCCCGGGAACACCCATTAATCCTGTGGTTGTGTCTGTGTGCTTTCTTTTTATATGTGTGGTTTACATGCATCAATATTATGTATTGTTCTATGACAAATTGCATTTTGTTCTACACAATATTACTCACGTTTACAACATACTCACATATCAATTCAGGGTTAATGTGGGGGATTTGGGGGCGGGATATTGCACTACCAGTTCTTCATGTGCTTATCTATGCATAACCTTTTATATTTATTTATCCTCACTTGATTCAATTTTTAAAATTCTAGGTAGTTTTAAGCTACATCTTCACTACTTCAACCACTCAAAAGTTTTGATATGTAGATTCATCAAGTTGATGAATGCATTATTACATGTTGATATCCAACATGATATGAGCACAAACAATTTACTTCATCTCCAACATGTTTTAGGGATTTAGTGTAATGACCATTTTCATATTAACCATCTAAATAGGGTTTACTTAGATGATTGCATGCTTAACTAGATTGATCATTGTTTAAAGTTTGATTAATTATGGTAATCTAATCATTATGTTTTAAAACTAATGAGAAGATTTAAATATATTTGATTCACATAATTAGGGTTTGAGAATTGAAAATCCTAATCGACAAAAATTAGGGTTTTGGTAACATATGAATACAAAATTTGATCAGTATAGTCGTGTACTAAATGATTTTTAGCATTTTACATACAACTAGGATTTAGTTGAAATTTGTACATGGTATGGAGAAATTAGATATTAGTTGGAAGAATTTTTTGACTTGCTTGTCGGCCGATTTTACCCAAGATAAACTCAATCACCCATGTATTCAAAATGAAATATAGCAATCTAGTATTTGAATTTTATCTTTTTATTGGTATATCCAATTGATCTGAAATTGTATTGTTTTGGAAACTCCATTTTGGACGTCTTGTTAAACTTTCCTAATTTTTTTAATGATGTTTGAACTCTATAGAGAGGAGTGGCGGTTGAGTATTCCCTAGATTAACTTGACCGGCCATGTTGCATACTATATTGATTGACAGTCCATGGGAAATTCTATGGATATATGACTATGCTATTTCATGTGAATATTGTGTAAAAATCAGGTCAGTGGTCAATATGCTTGGGAATTGAATTGACATTATAAAATCATATTTGAATTGTATTAGAATGAGTTATACATGTGTTTGTTGAGTCTTACTGAAATTGAATATGATATATACGTAAGGATCAGTGTGAGGTGGCAATATTCCCTATTTAGGGTTGTGTTGATGGATTATTGAATTATGTAATTCTTATGATGTTGAACAAATGATGACTTCTTGAAAACCCTAGAAGTTTAGTATTAAGACGAGTATGAGTGGTAAAGCTAGAACTTGTATATAATGTTGCAAATGTGATGAATTGTTGAAGTGTAAGTATTAATACTTGTATCAGATGGCTGATCAGGACCGTGTTGATGATCACCGTGAGGGTGAGGACGTGCTTGCACCGCCTGACAATGTAAGTTTTAAGAATATATCCCTGAGGTTTCTATCTATATGTTCATTTATAATTATATTATGTAAGTGTATTTTTTATCAAATTTTAGGTTGGTGATGTACCCCCTGAAGATATCACAGCACTTGATGAGCAGCAAAAATTGAGAAAGTGAGGGGCATCACAATGATGAACAAGTTAATACTGCAAAGGGGCAATGGACCCAAATTGGTTGTGGATTTTGATCAGGCAGGAAATCCATATGGAGGAACCACAACTTATTTGTTTCATATCTTGGGGTTCTTACTCACAGCCATTGCAGTCTTATCCTAGAATCATGGCATAGAGTTCCTAAGGAGAAGAAAGACCACATATGGAAGATACTATGTGTGAGTTATTATTATTTGTAATTCTATTTGTGTAGATTACTAATTTTTAGGATATTAGCTAATAGCAATTCTATTTAATTTGCAGAGCATATTTGATCTGGATGAAAAGCTGCATCGTAAATGTGTGACGCAACATTGTGGGAGGGTCCTAAGGAACTATACGACCAATCTCACCCAAGATTACATACGTGATGATGAGCATATGTTCTTGATAGATTCCAATTCTAGACATTGATCAGTATTTCACTAACTTTACACTAATATTTTTTGTTTGTATTCTCTTTAAAAAATAAATATAGGAAGAAGGAAGCCATACATCAATGGAACTACTTGGACCCCAAAGAATGGGAGGAGTTTGTTACCCAAAGAAAAATAGATGAATTCAAGGTATTAAGTGTCGCCATTCCCAATTTAATTAATATACATTTTTATGTATTCACCTATTCAAGATTAACCTTTAGTGTTACTAACCAAATCAATATGCTAACTAACTAGGCTAAGAGCGATGCTCAACGAGCAAGGTGTGCACTGAATGTGCAGGACCACACAATGGGTCCAAGAGGATATGCAGGCATTCACCAAAGACTACAGGCCGAGTCTACTCAGCCTACTGCTACTCAGGAGACTCCAGAGTCCTCTACTGCTGCTCCCACACCTCTGCCTCATCATGTTATGTGGATAGCTGGGAGGCAAAACAAGAAGGGTGAGATACCGAAGCCCGCAACTGCTGAGGCGGCTGCAAAAATGGTAAAAATCAAACTCTTAGAGCAATCTATTGATATTGATTATTGTTATGCTTACTTATGAATTTTTTTGATGGTGCTTAACGAGAGCTACACGAGTAGAAGAAGGAAGGCAAGTTCATCCCTCAGGGCATAAGGGATGAACTGACAGTTGCTCTGGGTGACCCAGAGCATCCTGGATGTGTAAGGGGTGCAGACTCTGGTGTGGGCATCAAAGTGTTCTTTGGGCCATCCCAGCGTAAACTTGTCCTAAAAGCGGGACTTTCACAAGATGAGGTAACTTATTCTTATTTTAGAACGTTATTGCGAAAGGGAATTCAATAATCATAAACTAGCATTTCTTTTATCCATGTATAGGTAGATTCCTTAATTGATAGGAGAGTCGAGGAATTAGTTGATAAAAGACTCCAGGAAGCATTTCACAAGTGGCAGACGTCTCAGACTGCCACTCAGACAGTACCTGTGGCGAACCTCTCTTCTCCTACTCCTCTTACTGCAGAGGTTGGGAGTAATCCTATAGACCCACCTAGCACGTCCTCTGTAAGTATTTTTATGGCATATATAATAGCTAGTCTGTTCAAGATGATATGTTAGTGTATATATGCATATACATTCTTTACGTAAATTTGTAGGGGTTGAAGCCATCCTGACTACAAAGTGAAGGATATATCGTTGCAGATGCATTGGCTTACCGACCCCTTAAAGGGTGCATGTTTCATGGGAGTCCAATACCAGATGGCATGGTACGTGTGAGCCCCATACATATACTCGCTGGATGGATGAATCTTGCACTGCCTCATGCACACCCAGATGCTAAAACACTTGGTGAGGCAGTAGGCGGAGTGATGTTGTGGCCCGAAGCAGATGTCCTCTATATTGATATTGTATGATAAATTTTCATTACTTTACTTTGTTAGTGTGCATATATATGAGTCAATTGATATGAAATTATATATACATGTCAAAAAGACGAGACTCGCTACATCTCGACATCCACCTCCTCAACTACCAAGTTGGCTTCCAGGGGACCTACATGCCTCGATAGGTCCTAATCGTCGGAGTGTGGCAGTATGGATCGGCGAACATAGTCCAAATTTCCCTATAAATGTTACTATTCCAGAGAATGCTGCAGGTAAATCATACGAGAACAATCTATTTATACAAGTTTAGCATACATATTAATGCATACGTAATAGAAGTTCTGGATACGTATTAATGCAGGTCAAACATTCAGAAACAATATATTTATACAAGATATTTTGGAGTTGTTTAAGTATGAATGGATGAACACATCTATGATAGAGTTGTGGATATGGTGAGATTAATGCATACGGAAATCTGGTTTATACATCCATATACCTTGTTTTATATACAAAAATCTAGTTTCTTATATATTAATGCATACGTAATACATATTTTGCAGCCACTTATACAAGACATGTACAGATTTTGAGTTTTCCCATGTGGGATTTTTGGTTCCATCTTTGATTAGTCTTGTAGATACAGACCCTGGTTCAGTTACTTCATCCTACTGTGATGCTTTTGAATAATAATTCCATTTAATGTCGAGTAAGTTTACTTTTCTTGTTATATGGACTTAAGCAAATTACACTTTTATTACGGATATTGAGTTATTAATTTTCTACTTTCTTACCTATAGTGCTAAGCATTGGGAGTTATTAGTTATTGTCCCCAAGACATTCACCGTATATTATCTAGATCCTGCGGGGAGTGAGTTGGATGTGTTATATGGACATGCAATTAAAAGGCCATTATTCTCGTGAGAAATATTTTATGTTTTTATATTTGTTAACATTTGTTACTGTATTACTATTTCATTATGCAATTTAATGTGTTACATTAACATATATAGAGCTTTACAAGAGTACAAAAAAGTTGAAGGAAAGGTCCCCAGGAAAAAAATTTGACACTCATTTGGAAGAATGTGAAAGTAATTTCCTTACTCCAATGTATATATTATTTATGTGAACTGTGCTTATTTGTATTTTTGAATATTTTGTATGTTTCAATTTATAGTATGCTACACAAGACAACGGCTGGGCATGTGCCTACTATGTGATGTGATTTATGGACCTAATCATCAAACATTGGAAATCGATAACATACAACATGTATTATACATAGTCTCGTTAGATAATATGAAATATATGAATCTTATTATATATTATTATAATTATGTATGTACGTCATTCTCTTTGTAGGTATTTAAAACGGAGGACTTCAACACAGGTGCAAAGCATTTCGATGTACATGCTCCCTATACAAGAGATGAATTAGATGTTGTAAGAGAAGATTGGGCAAAAGCCCTGCAAAGAGTGGGAATTTTTCAATATGATTGATGACAATGATGACAATGATGATGATGAATAAAGAATAACTTTGTTCTCATAATTAATTTTGTGTGAATGTGAATGAATTTTTATGAATTGTCATATGTGTGTGAAAATCATCAATACATGAATGTTTCTACATGTGTCTGAATGTGAAAAGAGATGAAATAAATGGAACTGCATGTTGCTACTGGTTTCTACATGTGTGTGATGATAAAATAATATGAATTAAATTTCTTATATATGAGTGTGAATTACATATATATAGTTTGTCCATCATGTTAATTTTGCAGGTTTGTGGCCTGTTGTTGGATGATATCAATGGATGTCGTAAAACCTGCAGTTCATAACTGAACTGTAGGTTTCTCATCTTGCGACCAGCCACAGCAGGTTTGCAGACTGACAGCAAAAAAAAATCAAATCATAGGCGTCGGTTATTTGTATAAAATAGACGACATACAGTTACAGTGTCAGTTTCCATACTAGTACCGACGTCGATTTCCCTAATGAGGCCAGACACTACGGCCGTGCTGGCCAGCACGGCAGTGGCAACAGACCAGACATAAAATATGTGTCAGATATCTGTAGAAAATCGACAATATATGGTTACAATTTCGGTTGCCATACTAGTAACCGACATCGATTTCCCTAATGAGGCCAGACACCACGGCCATGCTGGCCAGCATGGCTGTGTAAGTGGGTGAGATGGTATCGGTTTCTAAGCTAATAAACAACGCCTATACCCCCTGCTGGCGTGTTTTCGATGGCACACGAAGGGTTGTGGTGTCGGTTTGAGAACCGACGCATAATGGTTGGGCTTTTAGCGGCGCCCACATAGGTGTCACTTAGAAACCGACACTAAAGGCCTTAAATAACTGATACTAAAGGCCGATTATGTACTAGTGTTAGTCAACTAAAACACCAAAAGCCTAAGAAGAATGACTTCCAGTTCAGTCAGTTCTGAGCAACTGAGACGACCGTCGTGGAAAACGAGATAAACGTTGCGGAAGCGATTAACTAACAACAGAATTATCAAAATCACTACAAATTTAAAACTTTTTGGAAAGACATCTTTAGACAATAAAACTCTTTTTATAAGAAAGCATGATAAGTTGTTTACAACATATATCATCATTTACATCTCTGTAAATTCACATCTCGAGTGATGACATACATCCATTGCCCTGTTATCTATACAAGGCAAGATACAAAATCTTGAGGCATTAAGCCAAAAACCTCAAACCTACTGACTCCTAGGACCTGAGAGTACAGAGACGACAAATAGGACATACTATCTACAAGACTTGACAGTCCATATCTCCACCTGAGATTCACTGCTGCCCCTGGTGTTGTTGCTGTTGTTGTTACTCATCCCTAGATGGATTCCTGCATCCACGGCGTCTACCTAAAAAGTCGAATCTTACGGGGGTGAGACAATTTGAATAATTGTCCCAACGAGAGTTATAACTCTCTTCCAGAAGCTTTGTTATTGCAATAAGGAATAACAATAAACAATATAATTTTAAACATTCAACAACAAATTTGATTTCAAGTAAAGCAACATTTCAATTATAACTTTATTGAATATCGAAGCATATCTCAAGAAGAATATGTGTACTAGTTACTCAGCTAGAACATTATAAACAAATGTAACATCAATCATTGTTTCTCGTAGTTCAACCTAAGAAGTTATGCTACACGGCTGATTATGTTTTTCAAATATTATTATGCCCTGTGGAGATGAGGTATATCGCTCATACTCCAACCGACCATTACGAAATCGCATCGGTACCATACATAGGTCATCAAAAGAGCCGAATTCTTATGACCTCATCTTCCTCAGTTAGTATGAGGATCAACATGCAGGACATCTCGTGTCTCTGCTATAATAGCTTTCCAAGGTATTTTGGCAACTTCACTATTAAAGTCACAGTGGCGTTTTGTACTCTCTTCGTCATCGAGGGATCTCTTGTTTATCTCTCATCGATGCGGCATTAATGATTCCCTCGGGAGATTAGTGATGCATCATCCCGGCATAAACATATAATGAAGGATTTATGGATTAAGGTACATCTTACATCAATTCCTTCATTAGGACGTAAGGATATTCACATCCATAAACCCCCATATACTCAAAAGTATATGATCCAGGAGTTCCCTTAGGAAAACCTATTTCACCATTATTTGGTCTCTGACAATGATGGATCTATGGTCAGGGCCCTACATAATATGATTATACTTGATTATTTAAGTACATTATATCATTCTTTTAGCATCAAGCATGTTTTCAAACATAAACTATTAAAACAACCGCTATAAAGAAAGAATACTAAATGCATCAAGTTCATTTCATATCCAATTATCAATGGGATGTCAATCCCTAACCATTTCATCATTATGATTTAGGAATATGGGTCTTCAAACCCTTAGATCATCATAAATCATCTAACAATATAACCTTGATTATAACAATTTAGCTATTGCTCATGGCTCTTACAGCCCATCAATCTCATATGTAACCTCTTAAACCAAGTAACATAGTATATCATTATTCATAAAGCTCATAACAGGCTTTCAATGAATAAGACATCATAATCCTTACCTGGCTATGATTACTTCTTTATAAAAACATGCATGGTTAATACATTTGATAAAAGCAACTTATCTCTATATCAGCATCTTTACAAACCAGAGATAACCTTTCAAATCAAGGGTTGTACCATTATGCTCTTAAAAGGTTAGGATTTCCCTAATCAATTCAATTAGGGTTATTCAACCTCTTTTTACCTTTAAGAAGGTATAGTGATTCTTTATTACATGAATCATGCATAGAATTCCATGCTTAAAAGCATAACCCAAACTTAGGGTTAGTATACCCCACCTTTCATTAATTAGGGTTTCCTATTTATATTTATCAGTTCAACCCTAATATATTACTCCACCACTCTTGGGAGCATTCAAAGATATTATAAGTGTTTAATTTCGACTACTATATTCATCATATATCATTAATGATCATCAATTCTAAGTATTAGCCCATTTCTCATTCATATCATGGTATGATTACATCATACTCATTGATTTGGCTTATCCCACTCTCAAGATGTATTAATCTACACTTATTGAATACATTGAATCCATTATGTCTCTATCATAAACAAATACTTATCATATACTCTTTGTATCTCTTGATTAAGTATAATGGTTTAGAGGTTTATCAAGGTATGTTACCCTGAACTATTGAATGTGATATCTATCATATCTTGAATTATCACTTTCTTCTCATTTCCATCTTTCTTGAGTTCATTGACAAACTTTTTATTAAGATATTTCTCTTTTAATACTTTACCCACTAACTTGTTACTTTCCTCATATGGTGCATATTATACATCAGAATTGTCCAGTTATCTTTACCGATATAGGCTTATTTATTAGATAAACATTGTTGATATAGGATAAACCATCATCAACTATTTTAAGTATCTCCATATTCAGGATGTTATCTACGTCATGCCTTAGTATAAATCATTTCTAAGAGTTTCATGTCCATCATTATTGTAAGGTGTAAAAGTTATTACTCATTCATAGAGATGTTTGGATCTAGACATCATCTTACCTCTTAAGTCCTTATTTATTGAAATTACCACATCTTCGTGGAACACCACGGCTGTGCTTCCTTACACGGTCGTGCAAGGGGAAGCTACCGTGGCCGTGCTCCTTAGCACGGTCATGCTGAGATCAACAAACCACAATTGATTTCTAGGGTTAGAGTTTATTTACTTCAATTAGGCTTATTGAACCCCTTTAGCTTACAAGGCACAAAGGTTCCTCATGTTATAATCTATTCATAGGGTTTCATGCTTAAAGGCATAACCCAGAATTATTCCTTTCATCACATCACCCTAAATTGGGGTTTACTATTCACATTACATGGTATTACCCAAGAATTAGGGTTTACTATTCAAGTTATAATGACTTTAAGATCATATCATCTATGTGTATGAGGATAACTTCCATTGATGCTTTCAATTAGGTTAATAGTTATTAATCACCATAATTAGGGTTTCCATGATCTCACTATGAAGGATCATACCCTAATTATGTACATTCATGTATGTTGGAAGTATATTACTTGAATCTCTTACATATAGGGAGTCTTCTCTCTCCTTTAGCTATTTAGATGATGTGTACATCACTCTTGATTAGGTTGAGTCAAAACAACCTTGATAATATAAGTCATGTCAACTTCATCATGGTCATTAGGGTTTACTTGATCAAGGGGTACTAGTCACATTGTCCCTTTAAGGATACCTTGGTAATATTCTCTATTGACCACAACATGTGCTAATCTACTAATTACTTAACCCCTTAATGACTTTAGGTATATTTAGGGTTTAGATTAAACAACTACTAAACCATCTTAACCTTCAAACCATCAAACGTTCTTAACATAATTGAACCCCAAACGGTCTTGCACTTTCAACCTCCAAACGGTTTTGAAACCGTTTAGGGTTGTTGACCGTTTGTTGACTTTTGAAACCGTTTGATAAAGTATACACTCAAGACCGTTTGCCCTAGGTGAGGTGAAGACCGTTTGGTCCCGTTGACCATTTGGCCAACTTTGACCTTGAAACCACATGGGCAAAACGACCTTGAAACCGCATGGTCACCAAACGGTCTTGGGATCGTTTGGTCCCAAATAGTCTTGAGACCATTTGGCCCCAAACAGTCTTGAGACTGTTGGACTCAAACGGTCTTGAGACCATTTGGTCCAAACCACCTCAAAACCGCATGCACCAAAAAGTGCATCAACACTTCCAATTGAGTTAGGGTTTTCAATGCCGAACCCCTCAATCGTTCTTATACTTGTTAACCACTTATTAATTAAGTCAATTAGGTTAATCCTCTATTGATTTGACACCCAATTGAACCTCAATTGATCACCGATTAAGGTTGGGGCCAATTAGATTAGGGTTTGGAATTGATCAACTTTCAACATACATCAACATGAGCCTAATTGATGTTGAACCCATTGAACCATCACTCACTTGGGTCATGACCTGACCCCAAACGGTCTTGGGATAATTTGGGCCCCAAACGGTCTTGAGACCGTTTGCCCAAGAGTTCATCAGAAACTAAGTCAATCACTTAAGGGTTGAACCCCAATTATATCACAAAATCAGCATTTTAATTAATCAACAACTTGATGTGATTGGACCTTCAATTGATCAACCCCTCTTAACCCTAGACCTCCAAATGGTCTTGGGTGATCACCAAACAGTCTTGAGACCATTTGAGTGATCACCAAACGGTTTTGAAACCATTTGGGTCACTCAACCCAAACTTCAACATAATTGGTCCGTTGAAATCAGCAATGAACCCGATTAGGGTTTAGGTGACTAAAGTGCCTTCAACTTGTGATTTTCTTGGAATTAGTTAATGATTCTTGGTGGGTGATTAGTTCATAATGTGTACAGAAGATTCCCAAATGGTCAATGCATGGCCAACTCAACCAAATGGTCTTGGAGACTGATTGCTCCAACCGGTCTTGTGAAACCGTTTGCCCTCCAAACGGTTTTGAAACCGTTTGCTCCAAACGGTTTTGCAAACCGTTTGGCCAAGAGGTGGAGAACCATTTGCAAAAGCAACTTTGGGAATCACGCCCCCTTCTTCTACCTCAAGATTATGGTCTGTTCTTTACGGTTTTGGTTGCAAGAATGCATAGAAGTATGGAAGGAAGGAGAACAAGCAACGTTTTCAAGAAAAGAAAGTGCATAATCAAAGCTTTAAGGTTTAGAGTTATAAAACCCACCTCAGAACCATCTCTAGAGCTCCAAGCTTCAAAGATTTAATGGTGTATTGAGCTCCATAGGTCGTCCAAGGTTCTTTCTTCAAGAAACGGATGGAGAAGATGGCTAGAAAGAAGGTCTATGTAAGAAATACTACTTAAACCAACCTTGTAACATGATCTCCTCCATGAATTCGAGCAAGATGGTGATCAAAGCTTACCTAGAAATGCTTGTCCATTCTCCTTTGCTCCTGAGCTCCTCCTTAGTTGGTCACAGCAAGAGATAAGTGAAAGGGATGAAGGGAACGATCCCTTGGTTTGCAAAAGAGAGGAGCCTATATACTTTGGGTGAAATTTCAAAACAAGGACAACTATTTCTTCTGTTCTCAACTACGTCCTTCTCTCTTTTTTGGGAACGTCCCTCCTTCTCTACTTAAGAAAAAACTTCTTCTTAATCCAAGGTCTAGAGAAAAAGAAGCCAAACTTCTTACTAAGTTGTACATATAAAAGGGTCATTTTGCTTACAACTTGGTTATTTAATTACAAGGATTATCCTTCTTATTTGATTATTCAAATGAGGCACCCTCTTCATCATTTTTACTCTAGTTGATGCCAAGAGTCATAAAAGATACTCTAGAGGGTGTATTTTACATGTTGCATCCTATTTTTTGGATAAATTGCACTTTATACCAAAACTAGGGTTTTAAAGCACAAGGATTGCTCCACAAGCTGCATCTTGGTGCCCAAGCTTGGAGAATCCACACCACTACATCATATTCATTCTTATGATGTCTCATCATTAGAGGAACATCTAAACATATGCAATTTGCAAGTTAACCCCTCTAATTGGGTAATTTGCACATAGGTCCATATATAACAAAACAATATTACAACATTGTTCAAAAAGGGAAAAAATAAAAATATATGTTCCTCAGAAGCTTTAATTACATATCAAAAGATAACCACAAGCATTTAATCATATGATTTAAGCAAAACACCTAGGGTTAGTTCATAACCCAGGTCAGGGATGTTACAACAACAAAGGTAGAAAATAAGTCAACAACAGAATTTTGACCATAAGCCTTGATAAACCATAGATAGAAGAATGAAGAAATCAAGTATATATGAAGAGAGCTACTCCAGAAAGTAAGTCCATTTCACACTCTATCCTCAAGAAATAGTAGAAAAAACCAACCCAAAGATCTTTTCAAAACCAAAACTGAAGAAGACCAGAACAACCAGAAGGCTTATGAGAGACTAAGAATATAAGGACAAAGTAGCATGGACCAGTAAGAGTACAGAGTCATAAGATGTCCCACATAAAATCCGTTACGCCCATATATAGTGATACGCTAGTAAGATCTTCTTACTAATATCTTCAGTAGATAAAACTTTATCCTCATGAACTCTTGAATTTCTCTCCCACCAAGCATAGTACAGAGAGATCATTAACAAGAACTTATGCTTCTTTTGTACTTTTAGAACATCATCCCAAACATCAAACCTGAAGCAGAATTTCTATGAATTCTCCAAACCAATCCAAATTTTTTAACATATTTGAACAGAAAATGACTAGATCCCTCACAATCTGGCTCACAAAGAAAGCACCTTGAAGGTCTAGAAAAACCAATTATTTTCCAATATTCAAAAGTAGGAAGTTTATCATGAGCGATCTTTGACATATTTAGTTGGTATCTTCTTGGGAATGAACCCTTCCACAACCAAGTAAAGAGATTAGACTCCTCTCCAGAAGATCGAATAAAATTCCAAAACATGTTTTAAGCACAAATTTTTCTTTTCATTAAAGCATAGAAAATCAAAACCTTCTTTAGGATTGGGAGCATTTCTAAGTACCTCATTCAACTTTCTATTATTTTTGTTATCAGGAGCAGACCAAGTACCTTCCTTCACAATAGATGCAATCTTACAATTCATAGGAAAACCAAGCTTAAGATAGGCGTCTTTACCAATCAGACCCCAAAGAAAATTATTATTTGATACCCAAGGATCTAGCCAAAGAAAGGTGTCATTACTGCTCCCAATACTAAAATTAATATGAGCCAGCAACTCCGATCTGCACTCTAGGATTTTTTAAAACAAACAAGACATGGATGAAAACACTTTGATTGTCCAAAAGGAAGATTTAGAAATATATCTTTCATTGATCCACTTGACCCACAATGAGTCCTTTTTACTTGCTACATCCCAAGCATTCAGAAACAAACAAGCTTTAGAGACTTCCACAATATTTCTAATCCCAAGTCCAGCCTCCTTTTTAGGAAGAGTAACACTCTTCCAATTTACAAGGTGCAAATGAGACTTATAATCATTCTTATCCCAAAGAAAATCCTGACAGAGTTTCTCAATAGAGTCTATGGTAGACTTAGGAATAGGGAAAGCATAGCACTAATGAAGATACAAGACACTCAAGGTCGATTGAATAAGCTCCAACCTCCCTTCCATAGTTACAGTTTTTGACTTCCAGCCTTCCAATTTGGATTTAACTTTATCTATCAAAGAAACATATTGTAGGATTTTGTTCTATTGCTTTTTCCCTTATATCCATTATTGGACAAATAAAAATGGTACAAACCACGAACTCCTTAGTAAAGGGAAATTTGTAAAAAAACCAAACTTTAAAAAAAAAAGCACACAAAATTTCCAACATGTCCCTTTTTATTCAAATAATTGTGTTTCAATAAAAAATACATGTGAAAAACCATGTTATAAAAAAACCCTAATATTTGATGCAACAATTTGGTTCAACAATATTATAAAATTTAATTAAATAATATGACAGGATAGACTTGCCTAATTATTTCAAGTTTGAACTCATATGTTTTATGTATATAATGGTATAAATGGGACTAAAAGAGGCATTCTTTCACCCTCTCCAATGCCTAGGACAGAGGTTGAATCCCGGGAGGGTAATAAACCAAGGAATCTATCGGGACTTGAGCCAATGTCCATTTTCTAGGGGACACAGTGGTTAACCACTTGAGCCACCCTTGTCGGCTATAAAGGTATATATTGGTAGTTTAGTTGTATGTGTCAGTAACAATAATTTTAGTAACAATATAAATAATATAACTTACCTTAAAATGTATGTATTTAATATCATAACATGTCATATATATTTGTATAAGTATCTATATAAATATATTTTTCATATGTCAGGAGGTTGATAAATGAACTTAGAATCTATTACTAGAATCTAGTTGAATCCATTATTATGATATAAACAAAAGTCATGAACCTATGTTATATACAACCTACTTGAACTAGAATACCTAAACTAAACATAAAACCCAAACTTGAACTAGAATACCTAATTATGACCAAGGTTTGTCATAAGGTATGTTTTAGGTTATTAGGGTATTAATGAGATACAATCATGTCATTTTAGAAAACCAGTGCTTTGATCATGTTCCAAGACCCCACTAGTAGTTATTGCATGTAATTGGGCCAAGCATTTCAATGGATATGTTGTTAATAGTTTATTATGCATGTAATGATATGCTATATCATTCATGATTGCGTTTCAATAAAAAATACATGTGAAAAACCATGTAATAGCACAATCCTAATATCTTATGCAACAATTTGGTTCAACAATAATATAAACTTTAATTTAATAATATGACATGATAGACTCACCTAATTATTTCAAGTTTGAACTCATATGTTTTTATCTATATAATGGTAAAAATGGGACTAAGAGAGGCATTCTTTCACCCTCTCCAATGCCCAGGATAGAGGTTGAATCTCGAGAGGGTAGTAAATAATGGAATCTATTGGGATTTGAGCCAACGTCCCTTTGCTAGGGGACATAGTGGTTGACCACTTGAGCCACCCTGTCGGCTATAATGGTATAAATTTTTAGTTTATCTGTATGTGTTAGGCACCGAACCTAAAAAGACATCTATTCTCCAAGATTTCTCCCCAACACACAATTTTTGCAGTAGCTAGACTTCCATCTGTCAAGACCGTTGTGGACTAAGCATCGCACTATCTATACTTCTGATATCTTGGACCCTATTTTTGATGGCCAATCCTTTATCAAGATGTATCCTCGCCAATCAAAAGGCTCATCGACGCGAGTCCATCGACCACTAGTAATACCCCCCCCCCCGTGGGGGTGGGTTTGGTCCATGATACCGTGACCTGTGGTATATCTTCCAAGACCACGATCACAATGACTGGAAGACAAACTGCAACCTCAACCACGACCGCGATCGCGATCTCGACCGCGGTACTAAGTCAGTGATTTGTGCCTATAAATACACACCCCCGTGACCTAGAGAGGGTTCCAATCTGTGGAGTTTCCACCTTGTGGTTCCAACCCCTCTTGGTTCTTGGAGTCTTGTTGGAGAGTTCGGAGGTTTGAGAAGGCCAAAGTGCTTGTTCTACACTTGTCTCTTCAGAGTTCTTCCATTTCCCACCATCTTCCACCATCGGTCTTAGATCTCCAAAGGTGAAAGATGAGGCGAGAGAAGACTGGGGATCCATCTTTGAGAGAGGAGAACATCCAAATCATCATCTTCCACCCCCATCAACCAACCAAGCCACTGTTTGGGGGCAGATCTAGAGAAAAAGAAGGCCAAGGAGTCCAGAAGATCAGGGAGGATGACCCAAAAGACGAGATACAGCCTATACGGGGGCTAGGAAGTGAGAGCCACCTCTCCTCTATAGGTTAAATATCTTATTCTTATCCTTTCTTCTACTGTTCTCCTTTGTTTCTATACAAATGATGTTCTTCCATCTTTGTTCAGTGCTAACTATGCTTGTCCATGGATAGTTGAGCTCCTTCTTGGCTATGTAGCCCACTTTGGGCACATTTATGTACTTTTACCTTAAGCAAGTAGTTTTACTTCAGATCTAGCACGTTTTATGTTCTATCTCCTCTCTATGGTTATGATTGCTAGTTTGGTTGATATCTTTCTTGCTTGAACTTCTATTTCTACCTATATCAAGAGATTTATTGTAGAAATAGACAAGAGAAGATAGTTTGGACCAGAGTCTGAAAAGAGGACGGTTCAAGGTCATTTGTTCCTAACATCTCAGAATATTATAGACCTGAGAGGGTATCTAGAATATTCTAGGATTTTGGTTTGTCATCCTCGAGAGAGGTTTCACATCATCGATGGGTTTTAGTCACACTAAGCGAGAGCGAGTGGGATGACCCCACAAGAACAGATACCACAATGTGTTCTATGTTTGGATGTAGATTGCTTGTTGGGGTATTTGAGGGTTGTCTACGCCCAAGAATGGGTGCATAGACTGCCCAACTTGTAGTTACATAGCCAGGAACTCCTTCTCTCTGATTAGTAGAATCCTACAAACTCTGTCTTGTTTTCTTTTCTTTATTTTGTTTTATTTTGTGACAATCTGTTGGACTCATTCTAGATCCATACTTTTATTAACTATCATTTTGGCTTATCTGACTTAAGAGTGAGATCTTAAGCGTCCTAAGCGTCCCCATGTCCCTGTGTTCGACCCCGTATATCTACTTCAACCCCATAACAAAGTTGCGGGGGTCTTCAAAGGTTTCAAGATATAAATTTAAAAGTTCAATTCCTTCTGAGTCTGCCTCCCCTCTAGACGTGTGATTTGGGCCGATCAGGCATTACTTGGATAAATCTTGATTATCAAAGAACATATCTTTTGGTTTCTTGTCACATCTTAAATTATTGTTAATGTTATCATTTATGGGCATTTGACCAATTATATGACATGGATGATCTCATCCTCATTCTTTTCATATTTACTATGGCCATCGTTCCTTTACATTATGTGTTTGTACAAATAGACTAGGTTTATTTCATTTAATAGTATATTTGTACCTCCATATTATATTGGACGTGTGCAATTCGTCTCGAATGTGTGTTTTCTGCTCATATATTTATAGGGGTGCACATATTCTGCCCAAGGTGTGCGTCTTCCACCAAAAATATATTTAGGATTGAGATTTATGGTCTCGATACTACATTAATAGAAATGGTCTAAATGTTTACATGCACTGTTTAAAAACTATTATTGTTGATGTATGGTAAGATTTTCTCTCAATCAATCATCTCTTTTATTATAATGTCTCATATTTTGTCTTTGTAAAATCCTCTTGAAACTTCTTCTTTTGAACCTCTCCATTAATTGATATCCCGCCTTGACTTTTCTCTATCTTAAGTATTGCCTAGTTGTTATTTAATACACATACTCAGTTTTTCCGACGTCCTTCCCTTTTGTTTTCCTCTTCCTAGATGTTCCTTTTTAACCCACCTAGAGTTTGGACAACCCGAGATTTAGGGAGAAGAGGACTTAGCTCAGGACCAAATGCTAGGATGAGTTTTGAGATTAGAAGATTGTTCACCATAATATGATCCTGATAATAGATTTATAATTTAGACCTTACCTATATGGCCCAATGTTAAGTTTAACAATGAATTTATGTAATAGTTAGATTTTTATTTTTCTACTGCCACAAAACTATACTTTTGTACTCATCTGTTTGAGAGACAAATATTGCTCCATTCTTTTGATTGGTCTTATTTGTGTTCATGGGGTTACATGCAAATAATTTTCTTGAGTTAAGCAAGGAGTGGTTCCCAACCAGGTCTCACTCTTTACAATATGGTATAAGAGCATAATAGTGCTAATCAATCTAACTATTTTGGGAATTAATCTTTGGAACCTTTTCCCTTATATATTATGTCTATGTTTCAGGAAGACCAACATGTTAGGCCAACTGATACCTGTGACCTAGAAAATATTTATTGGAACATAGTTTTTGTACCTCATGCTACCCATATAGAAAGCCTTAATCTATAAGAATTAGAAAACTAGTTAAGGATGTTGGACTCAAAACACATTACCTAACATCTGGGAAATAATTCAAACAAAAATATATACTACATCCAAACTGGGGTAATTAAATAGAACTTTCTCAGAGGACCACCTTGGGTAGACATATCTGGAACCCTTTTGGAAGTGTTGCACCAATCGATACAATAAATCTATATACTAACAATGTATAAATATCCTACATACTCTTAATTTAGGTTTGGATTTTTGGTACAAAATACTCTTTAATGGATGGAGTGTTGTAATGAACCAAAACCTAAAATCCTACCCTATACCATGACTAAAAAACTACTGAGGTTGTTTCCTTAGATGTGACCAAACAAGAATAAAATTGGACATTTACATAATAATTTGAATATGTGCAAACATGAAAGTTAATCCATGAAGTATATTACATACATACATTTGCTAACTAATGCTCACATAATGGAAGAAAATATGATTCACACATGTTTTAAAGTGACAGTTGGAATTTTCATGAGCAATCATATAAATTAAAGTGGAATAAATAAATTAAATTTTTTAACTGAGTAAAAACTAAATTTTTGTACATAATATATATATATTTTTTTTGTAACAATGTGACATTGCTAAGTAAGTGTTGATAGAATGTTTTGATAAATACAATGATGATATGTCAAAATTTCTAATGATTCCATAACTCAAAAAAGGAAATTTCAAAAGTAAAATATAATGATAAAATGTATTCCTTTAGTCCCAACTGCTTTGGGTGCCAAGTTTCACATTATTTGCATAATGATAACTATTTAATTCCATTTGGAAAAGAAAATTGACAACATCCAAAAGTGTTAAATAAATTTCTCAATGTCTTCAAAATTAAATATAAACCTCAAATCCGAAATCTACATACCAAAATCAGTTTATTTGGACAAAAATCTATCCTAGTGTAGTTTAAGAGAGAGAATGTATATTAAAGTCAAAAATTAAATAACATGCTTGACAACCACAATAGAAAGAATTTATTGTAGAATCATTTTCCTCATGTTCAAGTTTACTTGTAGGCTAAGTTTTACATCTTTTAGGAGTTTTTAGTTGTCCCAAATTCCTTAAGAAAAGAAAATGAAAGATGAAGCCAAAATATTGAATTTATTTTTAAAAACAAAACACATAAGATATTAAATGAATAATGTAAACCAACTTGTATGGATAGTAATAAATAAAATTATGGTGTAACATATTGGGAAACAATATTGTACACACATCAAATCATTATCACAAAAGAAATAAAATCCGAAATTTATTTTAGAAACACACTAATTAATACATATGTATATTATAACATTGCACTTGTACGTACTAAATATTTAGATGTAAAATATCAGTAGTAAAAAGTAGTAAGAGAATACAAATTTAAAAAGAGAATATAAAATTAGAAATATTAAATCTTAATCATCTAATTTAATACATTCTATTTGATTTGGTTTCTAATTTTCTTCCTGTCATGTTTCATTTTCCTTTTCTTTTTCGTCTGGTACTCTCTTTTCTTTTGATTCTTGCATTCGCTCTCCCTTCCTCTTTTTCCTTATTAACCTTTCCTTACTTTCCCCACATCCCTCCAAGATTCGTGGAGGGGGCAACCCACTCCCCCTCATGATCATCCCAATGGCCTCCTCATATAATCAAACCCCTAAGGTACCTCACAAGGCTTGGTACCAAGTTCTTGGCGGCTCTGATGTGTTCAAAGAGCATGAATTTGACCCTCTGGAGAAGAAGGATGGAAAGAGATTTGTAACCATTGACGACAACACCTATGATGCTATGGAGAAATTGTGGGAATGTATTACGATCCTATACGTCATGGGCAAGCACCCTTATTACCATCATCTACTGGCATGGATAAGGAGATTTTAAAAACCAAAAGGAGGGTTCGATCTCTTTTCCAAACCTAACCAGTTCTTTCTTCTATGATTCAACTCCATCGAGGATAAATTTAACTTCATAAATGGCGGTCCCCGGTGGTTCGATAGTAGGTTGGTAGTTGTTAAAGACTACAAAATGGAAGACGACTTGAAAAAAGACTTCTTCAGTTCAATCCAACCTAGGGTAGTTGGTATTATTGCTAGTAGTGTCGGAAAGCTTTTGCTTATTGACTACAAGTCAATCAAGATATGAGTCTCTAGGTGAAGACAAAGCTCTTGTTGACCTAGAAGCTGATGAAGACCCACCTGGTGAGATTTGGGTCAATATGCCCAAGCGTGATCTGTCTACAGTCACTATTAACTACGCGCATGTCCCTAAACAATGTCTTGACTGTAAATTTTTGGGACACAATGACCAAGACTCCCCTATGAAGATGAAGACTGACAATGCTCCTACCCAGGCTCCTACTCAGACTCATGCTCCCTCACAGGTATGGAAAGTGGTGATTAATAATAATAATAATAAGAAGGATGTTAGCAGCTAGAAGAACAACAACAATGTATCCATCCTAGTTAGAAACAGATATGAGGGCCTACAGAGTGATGTTGATAATGTGGAAACAACAATTGTTGATGATCGTGTTGAATAAGTTGAACCTAATGATGATTAAGGAGAAGGACATAGAAGTTGGTAGCAAAACATCTCACACAAAGGAAACTAATGCATCTATTCAAAATGAAAGTTCACCAGAGATCAGTCAGGTTGTTGATGTCAATGAGCAGATAGATAAAGGAAAAGAGGTGGATAGGGAAGATGGGGAGTTGAGAAAAACTCCTAGATCAAGGAAGAACAAAGCTATTAGAGTGAGCGGTCCACATAATACATGTTCATTCAGTAGAGGTCATTAATGACCATTCTCATGACCAACGTCTATGGTTTTAGGAAACCATGGAAGAAAAGAGATGTTAGAATATCTATTATGGAAGCCCAGGATACCATAGGTGTGCTCATTGAAACAAAGATCAAAAACTCCATGAAACATACATATGAAAGGTGTTCCCTAACAGATGGAAATGGATATCCAATCATGACTATGACCCTAATGGCTGAATATACATCGATTAGAATCCAAAATCATGGGATATGTTTTGTCTTAATACAAATGATCAGTAAGTCACTATGAAAAGCACCAAAAAGGTGGTCTTATCATTATTATTACTATTATTTATGCTCATAATGTATCTCAACAATGCACCCCTCTATGAGCATCCCTAGAAAGGATTAGTGGTGATGTTTTGGATCCCTGGCGAGTGATCGGAGACTTCAAAAATATTAGGAAGATAGATGAAAAGGTTGGAGCTCGTGAAGTACCTGCTCACATACTAAGTTCCTTTAATACTATGATTGATACTTTTGGTCTAACTGAACTACCTTCTATGGGCAATGAAATGTATACATGGCAGAATAAACAAGGAGTTGCTAAAAGAATATCTTGTAAGCTTGATCGGGCTCTAGTTGATGATACATGACTTGATAAAAATTTTGGTACCAACATGAAACTTCTAACTTGTGAATTCTCTGACCACTCAGCTATCAATATCAACTTGAAAGAATTAGCAAGGAAAAGAAGACCCTTTAATTTTCTCAACTTTTGGATGGGTTGACCATGATGCAAAGACATCATTTTCAATGCACGGGTGTCTCATCATCAAGGTAACCCTCTAGTTTGTTTTGCACAAAAACTTAAAATAGTCAAAATAGATCTCAAGCAATGGGCTACGAATGTGTCAACCTGAGGTACTTGATTTCTAAGGAAAGGTTGGAGATGCCTGACTTCTCATCTATTCTCAGAAGAAATCTGTTTGATGAGGAACTTATTCAAGAAGAAAAGATTACATACGACTACCTTTCTATTCTATCCAAGGCTAAGGAAAAGTACTACTGGAAACGTAGAAAACTTTATTGGATTTCCAATGGTGACTATAATACAAAACTCTACCACTCTACTGTCAAAAAACGTGATGCTATCAACTCTATCACTGAACTTTTTAATGTGAATGGCAATAGATTAGAGAATGAAGACAACATCGCACATGAATCTATCAACTTCTTTGAAGGCCTATACTACCAGAGTCAAGAAGATGTAGCTACAAATGACTTTGATTTTGAACGGATTCAACAAGTATTCGATGAAGAAAATGTTTAACTCTGTAAACTACCTAACATTCAAGAAATTAAAGATTATGTATGGAGTATTTGATCAAATAAAATCCTGGGACCTGATAGATTCAATGGTTTCTTCTGTAGAAAGAATTGGCAACTCATGGTTAGGAACATTAATCATTTCTTTCTCACCCTTATTCCAAAAAAGTGTATTGTCTCAACTCTTGCTAACTTTTGTCCAATCTCCTATTTCTCAATGTTATATAAAATTATCACGAATATTATTACAAGAAGATTAGCTGTGATCATGCCCAAGCTCATTTTTATCAACCAAGGGGCATTCGTTAAGGGAAGGAGCATTGAGGACCGCTCGCTTCTAGCTGTTGAATTCACCCTAACTTCAAACTTCAAAGAAGCCTTCCTTCTGCTTGTGTGAAGCTTGACATAACCAAAACATTTGACTCAGTTGGATGGCACTATCTCTAGAAATGTCTGAGAGGCATGGGATTCTATGAAACATTGATTTGACTTGTGAGGTAATGCATTGAAGCTCCATCTTTCTTGCTTCTTCTCAATGGAAATGCAGTAGGGTTCTTCAGGAATACTAGTGGACTTTGCCAGGGAGATCATTTGTCTCCACTTCTATTCGCTATTTCTATGGAAGGCCTTAGTAGGATGATCGAAAAGTCTCATTCTTTGAGAAAAATCAAATCCTATTCAGTGAGAAGAACCAAAGTAATGACACATCTCTTATTTTTTGATGACATTCTCATTTTTTGAAGGTAGGAAGAACATCCTAAAAAACTTAAAGCAACTTCTACTAACCTTTGGTAAGGTGTTTGGCATGAAATACAATCCTAGTAAAACACACATCTTCATCTCTGAATCGTGCAAGAACAAAACCGAGTCGGTTGATACCTTGGGTATACAATGAGGAACTTGGCCAACAAAATACTTGGGCTTTCCTATGACATGTGGCCTGAGATACAGACATTTCCATCAGTGTCTCGACAAATTAAAAGATATGACAAGAAAATGTCCTGGGTCTAAAATATTAATGGTTGGAAGACTTATATTCATCAAGAACTATGCAATAGGCATGTTAAACTATTGGCTAAGGCAAGAAGATATTCCACATTATCTTCTTCATCGCATGGAAATCATGTTAAGCAACTTTCTTTGGTGCAATCATGTGCATCCAGCTAGTTGGTCATGCCTGGCATATCATAAAATTGAATGTGAACTTGATTTAAAAAGCTTAGCTAATCTAGATGTCTATCACACAATGAAAAGAATCAAAAGGCTATTATATGATGATTTTGTATGGAGCTCCTAGATGAGGAAAAGGTATGGAACCAACCTTAGTATTACTCCTAGGCACATAAGGGATTTTTAACTTTATGGTGTAGAATGAATGCCATGTGGCCTAGTTTCATCAACCTTGATGATCTGGGCATGTTGGAAATATGTAGACAAAAACAAGATGAATATAGTGCTTATAACAATCTATGGATATCAATGCACCAGCTAAAAAGGAGTCTTACAACCTATAAAGCTATCATATACTATCTGCCAACTATGGATAAAATTAGTTGATGGTCACCTAATGTGGCACTAGTTTTTGTCTCTATAAAACTGAAAATGAGTGGGCAGAACATCGTTTTAGTAGTTCTCCATACTAGACATACCTTTGGAGTCATTTCTAGCTCAAACTCAATATCAAGAGTTCTTATTTTCTGATGCAATGTTTAAGAGATATAGGATGGATCAGAAGAACTCAAGATATTATGGAACTACGGGTAAAAACTACATGTATTCATACCTTATGGTCTGAAAGAAATAGAAGGAGGCATGGGGGCATTGAAGTGGACTATTTCGACCTATTTAGCAACATTGATAGTAGCATTAAATTGCATTACAATTTGTACAAAAGTAAATTAGTTGGTATTCCTTCCATTATAGTTAGGAATTGGAATCTCGACTAGTTACTTAAATTGATATCTTGTTCTTTAGCATGAATGCTTTTTCCTTCATGTAATACTTTGTGGGTTGCACGTTGGTTGCAATTTGTAACTTTGTACCAATTTATTGGCTTTGGAATATATTTACCCTGATTCTTCCAAATTTTGATGTATTTTTTTCATCCTTGTCTTTTTGTGTCTACAATATCCTATTTGACTTGTTGATGATTGTAATATATATATATATATATATATATATATATATATATCCCAAGATATGCTCTCTTTGGATCCTAGACAATGACTACCCTCCATCGCCATGCCTCTCCCCAAGGAAACCTATGCATTTTAACCTATATAATACTCATCCAAGTATTTGTTTGATTATCTACTTTTTCTCCATTACGCCCATCGATACTCAATTATCATCAGCCATCAACTCTTTAGAGTGGCGGGTCTCGAACCCTCTCACCCTACAAAAATCATCACGTTTGGGTCCAGTAGAGGCCCTCGATGCTTTTCTATATCACGTTTCTAGTTCGCGTCGTAGGTAATCTACCTTTCTTATATGGTATTAGACTTCCTATTTGTCAACATGCTTCTCCAAAACATTTCTTGTTTTGGTTTTCTACCATGAGTTTCATCTAGTTTATTTGTTACCATACTTTAAGATGATCTACTACAATCAGAAGCAATTGTTATATGCTTGGTTTCTTGTGTTTTCAGTTTTAATTTTCACTATAATAGTCTACATGATGTGGTTCTTATTTGTCCTTATCTGTCATATTTCCTAGTCGTTATGATTTTAACATGTGAATTTGATGCTAGAAACTTAGTGACATGCCCATGTCAAACTACATGATTATAAATCATATCTGAAGGCATGTGAGAAGCTTCTCAAAGTAATTTTGTTATTTAAGTAGTAAACTATATCATCTTAGTTAATTCATTATATTAATGTATATGTCAAAAAATAACATACTTTAACATCTTGGAAATTTCCTCCATCTAATGGTATCAGTTTCACACTTAATTTTGATATAAAAATGCAATTTTAAAGGAAATTTCTAAATGGTTGGAATTTTAAAAATAAATATATGTTAATGGATAAATCATAACAAAATATATTTTTGAATTACACATTTTTAATATATCTAATTATATGGATTTAATCACCCAACTCCAATCTAATAAATATGCAATTTTGTAGATTTATCTAATTGAGTGGACTTCCTCAAAATTCATAACTAATAATTAATAAGTATAGACAAATAAAGAAAATATGTTATGAACTTAATAAAATATGATCCACAACATAAAATGGTTTTGAAGACCTAATCCAACCATAATAAAAGGATGATTTTAGGATTTATATAAATAATGTAAAGCTAACTCTAATTCTACATATATGTTTAATAGGTGCTTTGGAGGCAGTCTTGAACCTAGGGATGACTTTAGACTTATATACTCTATCTAAGGTATGTGCATCCTTCCCGACTATCTGGTCAATACTATGATGACTAATCAATTTTCCCGTATGAGGAATTACTTGGATAAATCTTGATTATCCTTGAACATATCTTCTAGTTCCTTGTTACATCTTAAATTATTGTGATGTGATCATTTATGGTCGTTTGGCTAATATGTGACATGGATGATCTCATCCTCATTTATTTCATATTTACTATGCTCAAATTAGAATCTTGTCTTTACATTATGTGCGTCTGTAAATAGACTAGGTTTATTTATTGTAGTAGTACATCTGTACTTCCATATTATATTGGACATGTGTATTTGATTCTGAGCGTGCATTTTCCGCTCATATATTTATAGGGGCACACATATTCCACCCAGGGTGTGCATCTTCCACCCAAAATATTTTTAGACTTGAGATTTATGGGTCTTAGCCCTACATAAATAAAAATGGTCTAATTGTTTACATGCACTGTTTATAATTATTATTGTTGATGTACGGCAAGATTTTCTTTCAGTTAATCATCTCTTTTATTATAATGCCTCATATTTTATCCTGGTAAAATCCTTGTGGAACTTCTAGTTTATCCTTTATTTGATATCATGCCTTGACCTTTCTCTATCTTAAGTATTACCTAGTTGTTATTTACTACTCATACTTAGTTTTTGTTGACGTCCTTTCCTTTTATTTTCCTCTTCCCGGGTGTTGCTTTTTAGCCCACCCAGAGTTAGCACAACCCAAGATTGAGGGAGAAGAGGACTTAGCTCAGGACCAAATGCAAGGATTAGTTTCGATTTGGGAAGGTTGTTCACCATAATATGATCCTGATAATTAGATTTATAATTTAGACCTTGCCTATAATGGTCATTGTTAAGTTAAAGAATGGATTTATGTAATAGTTGGATTTTTATTTTTATGCTTCCAGAAAACTATGTTGTTGTACTCATATGTTTGAGAAAAACTATTGCACCCCTTTTATTTGGTCTTATTTGTGTTCATGGGGTTACATGCAAATTATTTTCATGAATTGAGTAAGGAGTGGTCCCTACTGGGTCCCACTCTTTACACAAGGAGTCAAAGGTATGCATGTTCAATGAACTTCTCAAACACATCAGAATGGGAATGAGAGAAAGAATTTCTGAGACGTATGTTGGACTCAACACTATTGTGAATGGTCTTGTGGCATTGGGACAACCCATGAACCAAGGGAAGGTCAACTCAAAGATTCTTAGATCTCTCCCCAACATGTGGCAATCTAAGGTGGCTTCCATTGAATAAGTAAAGAGCCTTGGTGATATTCCTACAGTGAGAATGTATTGGGAATCTCCAAGCTTTTGAAGTAAGGCTTGACACTCAAGAAGAGGAAGACAAGCTTGAAGAGAAGGAATCTAAGTAGATAAAGGATGCAACCTTCAAAACTCAAGTGGAAGTCATAGTTCTACAAATAATAACTTGCGTGTCGACCTACTCATTCTTGTAGTGAAGATGAAGCCCTTAGTGATATTAAATCTCATTACTCCAAAGGGAAACACTTCAAAGGAAAACCTTCCTCCTCCTCTACTCCTAGATGTTATGAATGTGGCCAAAAGGGACATTACAAGAATGATTGTCCCAAGGCAAAGAAGTTTCATCACTAGAGCGGCTCTAGGAAGAAGGAGGACTACAACAAGGAGAGCAAATTCAAGAAGAGGGAGAAAAAGAAAGAAGAGGCAAAGATGTTGCCCATGCCGCTTAGGAAGAGTCTTCCTGAAGTGATTCCAAATCAAATTAAGGAGAGTGTCATCTTGCACTCATAGGATCAACAAGTGAAAACATAAGTGAGGTAAGTGACGTTAGTTTGAATGAACATTCAAAAGATTCTCGCATTAACTTGATTCATACTTCCCGTTCTTCTTACTTTAAGTACAAATTTTAAAAGCAGATGTTAGGGAAAATGATAGATGATTTATATTCTAGAATTGGAATTCTTAAAAAATGAAAAGGTTCATCTTGATAGCATAAGACTCTTGACAAGGACAATTTCTTGATCTAAGTCTTCAATATAATGGTAATGAAATTGAAAATGGTATTTATCTTAATAAATTGAATGATGTAATAGATGAAAACCAATTCTATGTTGATGAACTTCTCATGCTTAGAATGGATAATGCTACGCTTCTTCCTAAGGTAAATGATCTTGAATGTAGACCTATTTTGCCTAGTAAAGAGTAGCGACCTTAACTCTTGAAAATATTCTTACTTGAATAAATACCTTTGTTTGGAGGTCAACCTTTTGCATGCTCAAGATGATCGTGCTAGTCTTTCTTCTACAATCATAACTCTTAGTGATGATAACCATAGGCTTAGAGAAACCTTGTAAAGTTCCTCAAATAGAAAAAGTCCCTAAATGAAGTCATAGAGCACTCTAGCAAACATGTGGGAAGTAGTGGTTTGGGATATGAGGGAGCCCCTAAGAACAAAGGGAAAGGTAAGAAAAGATCAAGGGGCCTCCAATATACCATGGAGAGACTTTCATCTCTAAAACATCTATGGTTTGCTCTCATTGTAAGTGTGATGATCATTAATCTACATTTTTCCTTATAAGAAGAAGGGGACCAACCAAACATGAAATGGGTCCCCAAGCTAACTCCGGATCCCAAAGTTTGAATTGGACACTGGCCTCTCCTTTCTATGTAGGATAAAGGAAAATGGATTGTTGATAGTGGATGCTCAAAGAACATGATCGGTGATAGAGGCCACTCAACACTTTTATAAAAACTAAAGGAGGTTCTATGACATTTGGGTATAACAACAAAGGTAAAGTAATAGGTCAGGGTGATGTAAGTGATTCACTATGCATAAAGAATGTTCTTCATGTGGATGACCTACATCACAAGCCAATTAGTGTTGGCCAACTTTGTAATAATGGATATCTTGTTGTGTTTACTTCACATGAATGCTTTCTTCTAGATTCCCTTTCCTCCAACGTCATATATAAGGGAACTAGAAGTGGAATCCTTGATATTATTGTTCTTGATTCTCTTATGCCTATTCTTGGTAAATGCCTAGTATTTAACAAAAATGATGTATCTTTGTATCACAGTAGGCTTGGTCATGTAAATATGCATCAATTTAAGAAGTTGAGCAAAAAGGACTTGGTCACGGGACTTCTAAAATTGGACTTTGAGAAGGATGGCAAATGCCAACCTTGTACACAAGCAATTAAAACTAAGTCCTCCTTTAAATCCAAAGGAGTCCTTAGTACCAAGAGGGTTTTTGAGATTCTTCACATCGATCTGTTTGGCCAACGAGAACACGATTACTTCATGGTAGTAAATATTATCTTGTAATTGTCATTGATTTCTCCTTTTTTACATGAACTTTCTATTTAGTTTTAGAAAGTGATACTCTAGATGTATTCTCATATTTTTCACAAATGAATCCAAAATGAAGCCTCTTGCCATATCGTTTCTATATAGTGACCATGGGAAAGAGTTTGAAAATGACTTGTTTGAAAGCTTTTGTGAGAAATATGATTACACACACAACCCCCCCATGCATCAATAAGATGGGGTAGTTGAGAGGAAGAATAGGTCTTCACAAGAAATTACTAGAATAATGATTTTGGAGTATGACACTCCCAAGAAGTTTTGGGATGAATTCGTTAGTACCACATCTTTTGTGAAAAACCAGGTTTTCACTCATCCTTTGCTTAAGAAATCCCCTATGAGTTATGGTGAGGTGGAAATCCTTCTATTAAACTTTTTCATACGTTTGGTTGTCCATGTATTTTTTTTCACCAAAGAATCTCTTGATAAGTTTGATGTAAAATCTTATAAGGCTTTCTTTCTAAACTATCTAAAGTAGAAAAAAGATATTAATGTTATGTTTATTGAAACTAAACCCTCTATTTCTAAGAATATTGTGAATAATGATGTTGTAGATGAAGTGATTCCAAGGTTGAAAGAATTTGACATCATTAACAAAGGAAAAGAGGTTTTTGAAGATGAAGGACCAAAAGAAGATGAAAAGAAGGATCCTACTCCCTACTTTGATAATGATCATCCAAAAGAGCTCATTGTAGGGAACCCTTTTGAAAGTGTGAAGACGCGGGCTACTTTCAACAAAGAACAAGCCAACAACACCTTCATATCATGACCTGAGCCAAAGTATGTCAAAGAAACTCTTAAAGATGATGAATACATCCTAGTAGTACAAGAGGAATTAGAACAGTTTGAAGAGAGAAAAGTGTGCTCTCTAGTGCCATGACCAAGTGATAGAAGAGCAAAGGCACAAAAGTGGGTCTATCATATGAAGCTTGATGAAAGTGTCAAATGCATGTTAAAAGTGTATTTTTGAATGGTAGAATAGAGGAGGAAGTATATGTGTCTCAACCTCCTAACTTTGAACATGCCAAGCTTACTAATCATGTTTATTCTTTTAGAAAGCTATTTATGGTATCAAACAAGCCCCTAGATCTTGGTATGAGAAACTGAAAAAGTTTTTTTATAGATAATGGCTATGTCATGGGAAATTTTGATTCTACTCTCTTTCTTAAACACACTTTTAACACTTCTACAGAAATGTCTTATAAAGTCACATTTATAGGCGTCAGTTGCATACAAGAAACTGACGCCTAAACTATACAATGTCGATTGAATACACAAACCAACATCTATCTGTGAAGAGCGGCCAGACACGGGTATCGCTTTTTATTTAGCGTCAGTTCCTCAATACCAACCGACGCCTAAAATCGACCGCCAAATCCAAATTTTCCAGCGAAAAAAATTACCTCGAAAATTTATCGTACGGCGTCAGTTTTTAGTTAAGCAACCGACGACTAATAGTTGTTTGCGAGACAGAATTTGGGCCCATTGTTATCGTTGATTTTCTTGCAATAACTGACTCCGATGTGTTTTCACGCATTGTCCCCGCAAAAATTTTCACCCTCCTTGGATGTCGGTTTTTAGCTAAGCAACCGACGACTAATGGTTTTTCACGAGACAGAATTTGGGCCCATTGTTATCATCAGTTTTCTTGCAATAACCAACACCGGTGTGTTTTCACGCGTTGTCCCTGTGAAAATTTTCACCCCCCTTGGACGTCGATTTTTTACCACATTCGACGCTGATTGTTTTAAGTGTCGGTTGTTTTGAATAACCGACGCCTATTGTTAACTTAATACACCTGTGTGAGCCATGCTCTTCCCCCTTTCTCTATTTCACCAACTCTGTGCTTAGGTTTGGCGATCGATTCCCTGCTCCGGTGATCGATTTCCTGCTCCGGCCACCACTCACTGCTCCTCAGCTTGCTGCCGTCGTCGTCATTCATTGCTGCAACCACCACCATTTGTTGCTCCGTCCGCCGTCGTTCATTGCTCTGGCACCTTCTCCTCTTCTCGCTGTCACCTTCTTCTGCTCACCTTCTCATGCTCGCCGTCGGCCGCCTGCTTTCTACTCCTGGTCGTCATTGCCGCCGCAAAGGTACCGTTCTTCCTCCTCTTCTTCCTCCTCTACCATTGAGGTACCCTTCTTCTTCCTCTTCTTCCTCTAGGGTATTCCTAAATATGGTAGTAGTAGCATCTGCTAGCTAGGCTTGGCTTCTCTCTATTGGTTGTTTGTTTTTTTTCCTTTGTTGATGCTCCCCTCTCACTCGATGAGTGATGGTCGAGTCTTTTCTGGGCTTGCTTCTTGGTTGGTTCTCTATAAGGTTACATGCCTATTTGCTTCTTTGAAAAGGGGGTGTTATTCTTTACCTCTCCATTTTTCTCATAGATACTCCAGATCTAATATATCAATTGTTTTTTTATTAAACCCTTGATGACAACTTCAGATAGGTGCCTTATATGTTTTAACCCTAATTAACATCAAAAGTGGATTAACCCAACCTCAACATATATGTTCATGCTTAATATGATGCAGTAAGACATTGAATGATAGGTAGCAATGGTGAAATTCATTCCACCTTGTGTTACTTTCATATGATAATTTAGTTCAACCCTTTTATTAATCACAACTTTAGAATAATAAATATTTAATTCAACCCTTTTATTAACCACAACCTTAGAATAATCATTGTCATAAATATTAGTTATTGTTTTTTTACCTTGATTAGTCGATTCTTAGATACATTGTCCTTTGGGATTGATTTTGAACTATAAGATCCATCCACTTTTAGGTAGTGATTATTGTACGTTGGTTAAGGTAAACTCTAGTGATTTCATCCCTAGTAAATTTGCATGTGCAATATCACACATGTGACTATTATATGACTATATATTGTTGCATAACTATATGGGAAATTACATGTGAATCCTCTTTGTTAACCTAATTGAGACATATTACTCTACAAACCCTATCTTATATATTCTTTTAACTTATTTGAGTGTTTCATCCTAAACTTGATCTGATGACAACACATGTATTGAGATTTTGCTTTGAATGGCGATTCGAAACCTAGGCCATGGTTACCCGGAATCTTATGGGTGATAGGTTGTGGATATGGTGGGGGGATGCAATGCAGGGCCGCAGAAAGAGCCAAAGAGGATGGGAAACATATCAGTTTGTCCCCTAGTCAAATCACATCCAGACCTGCACAAAGATTAGACCAAGATTTTAAACCATCGCTCATCCATCCGTCCTCATCCGTCATGGATTTTGTGAAATCTAAAGAAGAGAATGAAGCCTACCAAAGTTTCCTCCTCTACATATGTTGTTATGAATAACATCTGCTCATGCTAGTTGTAGGTTTGGATAAGGGTAAATGCTGATAAGCCTATTACAATGGAAAAATGTTAAGAGTTGTTATCGTTATAACAATCTAGAAAAATGTTGCTTTTGTTATATATTGGGCATGCTACTTGATTTTTTATGGTATTTCTACCACAAGTTTTGTTACAAATATCTGTATATTAGGTTAAGGACATGTTTCTGTTGTGACATGTTGACTTTTTTGCTATGTTATACCCACCACGATTTGCGTTATAAAATAATACATTGATATGTTGTTATGGCTGTCCACAAGTGTTTTTATAAGAAAATTGTTTGTTGAATGGGGTTGTGAACAAGGGACTGGTGTTATATTATGTTGGCCTAGAAACCCATCCAAGATTTACTCATTAGGAGTAAATCTTAGATAGTCCCCAGGTTGGGACTATTTTTGAACACTTAATCTCACTTAGGATGTAAGTGTATAATGTGTATTGGGTTTTCAAGAAAATTTTGGCAACATTTCCCCGTTTGTTCTCTAAGTACATATGTACTTGGAGAACAGTGGGGAAATGCTGTCGAAATTTTCTTGAAAACCCAATACACATTATACACTTACTAGTGAGATTAGGTGTTCAAGAATGGGATAGGTGGTACACATTTATTATATATAAGACCTTAAACCCTAAAGTTTTAACCTTAAACCCTAATCTTTCAACCCTAGACCCTAATCTTGTTCTTATATATACTTGTTTTCTCTTTGATCATAGAATGGATAGATCATGGATGTCCATTCCAAATCACTGCACCCCAGATTTTATTTCTGGTCTTGATCAGTTTATTAGATTTGCCGAGGAATATAGGAAACAACATGGAGATAGGTTCTACTGTCCATGTAGGCATTGCAGTAACAACTTGAAAGTCAGCACTGGTGAAAAAATCAAAAGTCATGTCATGTGCAACAAGATTGTACAAGGATATACAGAATGGCACTGGCATGGAGAGATTTCAAACCTAAAATCAGTGGATGTCGATAGTAGTGCTTGTGTGGAAGATGAAATTGCCTCTGATGATGTAGATGTGAACGAACCAGTTCCAGTAGACATCGTTGATGCAATGCTGGATAGTTGTGGGGTAGAGCACACTGATCCACCTCCCATGTTTAGAAACATTGTGCATGATGTTGAGATATCGTTATATACATGTTGTAAGTTGACGAAGCTTAGTGCTGTGTTGAGATTGTTTATCCTGAAAGCTAACAATAGATGGAGCGACAAAAGCTTCACGTCATTGTTGTCTTTTTTGAAAGAAATTCTTCCTGAAGGAAACGAGATGCCAATCTCAACATACCGATTAAAGAAATTGTTGTGCCCAATGGGAATGGAGGGTAAGAAGATACATGCATGCCTAAATGATTGTGTATTATTTCAAAAGGACTATGTAGATTTGAAAGATTGTCCCAAATGTGGTGTGTCATGGTATAAATTGACGACTTCGGGGGAGTCCAAAATTGGTTCTCCTGCCAAGGTGATGTGGTATCTACCTATGATACCACGATTTCAATGCTTGTTTGCCAATCTGATAGATGCAAAGAATTTGAGGTGGCATGCAGATGTTAAGAAAAATAATGATGGGATCCTACAACATGCGTCTAATTCCCCACAGTGGAAGAAGATTGATTTATTGTACCCTAAATTCGGTGAAGAAGTCAGGAATCTAAGACTTGGGCTTTGTATAGATGGGATGAATCTGTACAGGACATTGAGCAGCCAACATAGCACTTGGCCAGTTATGCTTGTTATATACAACTCTTCCTCCCTGATTGTGTATGAAAAGTAAGTACATTATGTTGTCGTTGTTGATATCAGGCCCTAAACAACCTAGAAATGATATCGACATTTATCTTGAATCTCTGATTGATGACTTGAAGAAACTGTGGGGTGAAGGTGTGATGACCTATTATGCTTCACGAAGGGAGACATTTCTCTAGTTCGGCACCTTTTCATCTCATACCTACTATCGTTGTGTTTTGTTGACATATCCCCCAACCACACTACAAACCTTATATTACTGTACTTAATACCTTTTTGTGATGTCTAAAATGTAACAAATAAATGGAAATAACTTCTAAAGAAACTAGAACATGAACCATGACTGCAATGAATTCTAGATAAAACCTATAGAGGCGGTGTAGCAGCAGAACTCATGTCAATAAGTCTAGTAGTGTGAACGCTCAAACCTACAATACAATAAGAAAATCATACGAATAAACTATACCATGAAATAAGTACGAAACTAACTTGATGGACATGCACAAATGCTTGATTCATTTCAGGAAAGAATTAAAAGAAAACAGACCTACAAATTCCCTGGAGCAGTAGATCTATTAGTTTAAGGGAAGATTTGGAAGCATGGGAAGATCTAGGGGGCAACCGAGACTAAAGTCCCTCCTCCCAAATCAAAATGAATGTATTTATACATCTATATCATATACAAGTACTGAATATATAGGTCCTTTTCTGATATAAACACAAATAAACAGGTATTTGAGTTCGTTCTAGGATGCTACTTGTAGACAATCAACCCAGGTTCAAATCTCACCTATAGCATATTTTTGTTCAACCCATTTTACTCACCCCCTACTATAATTAATACTAAGACCTCTAAACTCAGCCCCCACCACTCATATTTTATAGTTCCATCCCTGGTTGGAAGATAAGTGTACATGTTTAAATTGGCAAAAGGAATAGCACATCCATATAAGATTATGATAAAGAAGCAGCTACTGGGAGTTTTTTTTTTGAAATATAGTAGGAGCATAGTAACTATACCAAAATTACATCTCTATCACACTTGTTTTGCCTTGTGTTTAATGAATGTATAAAATTGGGAAAAGCTGAGTAAGACATCACAATCGAAAAAGGCAACGCATATAAAAGTAGCAAGTAGAGATAGATATATGGGGAACATGTTGTGGCCAAGCATGCTAATCAACTTAAATATGCCAAAAACTTATCCACATATGGAACTTTCTATTAGATATAGTTATATTTGGATGGGTTGGAAGTGCTCTAGGATATTATACTTGACATGCTTCTACATGATTTAAGGATGAGATTTGGATGTATTTTGCAAATCTTGTCTCTACAACTGAGAATACTAGTTGACATTATGTCTTAATGTCAATTTCATGTGAATCACTTTAGAAGGCATGGCCAAAGTACTCCAAGAGTACTTTATGTTATTGAATTGTGAGTAATTCAAGTCTCTTGAGTGACCATTTTCACTTCAACACCATATTTCTTTTAATAGATTGAAATGGAGTAGGTGTCTCCAAAAGTATTACAAAATATGTGATTCAATTTGCTTGATATTTATTCTCATCAAAATAATTGAGTTTATAGTATCTTGGATGTATTTTCAATGAATCTCAAAATAATCTTTTGAAAATGGGGATCATGTTGTAGAATTGCATAGAAATAGCGTCCATATGTTGCTTTTAACATTGACTATAGTACAATTGTTATAGTTATTATGGTAGTTGTATATTCAACAAGAAAATAACTAATTCCATACGGGTTGAATTGCGCAAAAGGATTTTTATTTTATGAACATTTTTTAATTTCATAAGTTATACTAATGTTCTTAGAATATAGTTTTCGATAAATTATTGTATTATTAACCTTGTCTGTGGTAGTTGTTGGTATATTTTTTGGTATTTGATACAAATATGATTATGTTCTTTTGAAATGTAATCATTTCCAAGTTTTGAAACTAATAAGAGATCCTCTAGTAGAACCTATCTCCATGTAATTCTAGAGTTACTTGTAAAATTTGATTTATATCTGGGATAGGAAGTGGGAAGAGACACATGCATTGCTCAATGATATGGTGGCATCTAGGTTGAGTCCTTGTGATTCATTGTACAAAAGAAAACTCTAAAGCAATGTAATTACATTGATGTTTTCTTGGTTCTCATATGTGTCGGGCCCTTGTGAAGTGGCATAAAAAGCATCATCTGGAGCAAAGGTATTTTCTACTAATACTTTCCTAGGTTCTCATACCATCAAATTATTTTTAAGCAGTTTCATTCTACTATCTAGTTATCAAGAAATATGTTTATCTACTTGTTAATTTTTTTGTTCTGGAAAACTCATTATCTGTTAGTTGTAGCCAGTGAGTTCATCTTTGATTTTTTTATTTGTATAATTTGAATTTTTCTTTATTGTTGGCCTCTCATTTACTGTATACATGGATGCCACTAGCTGACTCTATTTTCTATCTAATTTCATTTCTTTGCTTGTGTTCTCATCAACTATCTATATATCGCAACAAAGAACTTCATGATCGTATTCACCCTCTTCTTCTACTAGTGAAGATGAGAAATTGTTCATATCAACAGACAGAAACATCTGGTCCTTTTTAAATTGATATTCTATGACATGTTCGGTGCCTATATGATATGCGTAGATATCTAAAAATCATTCTTCGCTTCTATTTGCTACTATTTCTGAAGAATTAGTGTTAGATTTTCCTCGAGTGTTTTTTCTTATACGAAACTTGGCTTATTTATGTCTTTTTTCTTGATTATGAGATTTTTAGTTTCTTCTTTATGCCTTAACAAGTTCCTTCTTGTTGTTCATTTACAAGGCACATGGATGTGGAAGAAGCAGATGAAGCAGCCACAAACATGTGAATTTCTTCGATGGTGAGGAAAAAATTCTTGTCCGACCATCACCCACCTTTTGTCCCTCTTGTAGCAAGTTTCAAGAATCTACTAATTGATTATTGTAGATATTAGAACCACCCAGAACCCGCCTCAAAGGACTCACGGAAAAAATTCTTGTCCATGGCATCCTCCTCTAAATGATCAAATCTTTCTTTAGGTGTAGGTACCACTTGGTGAGATTAGAGTGGTAACATCACAATGACCTTCCAGGCCAACTTCCCTACTTGCCCATGCACTTTTTGGGAAGAGTGGCTGATATGGAAGTTATATAGTTGGCCATATTAAGAAATATTGAAGCTTTTATCATAGAAATCAATTGTAAGGTATTTGTGGATGTTATTAATGTAACAAACTAAAATCCATGTATAATCTTTTTTTTGGTCGGTCTAAAAATCTGTTGCTTGAAAACCAAAACATGAGGTACATAGTGCCCCTGAAAGAACAAGTCCCTGATACAAAACTTATCAAGGTACATTGATCATCTCTAAGAGCAGAGACAGGAAAGACGAAGTTCCAAGAACTACCCTACAAACAGACACTCAGCAAGAATAAGCTCAGGCCCCAACAATCAAAGCACCCACAAAGATAAGGGCCCTCCCCTAACTAGCCTAGCTCTGAAGGTAGGGAGGGATCAGAGATCGACCTTCACGAATCTGCCCTGTAAGAAAATCCACTCCAGTCCCAACTGCCACAACTGGCTACAAGACCAAAAAAAAAACTAAGGCAAATAGCAGGAAAGTTCCCAAAGCCGCAGGTCATACAGGGAACCAACCGAAAAAGGGAGAAGCCTCACACCCTCCTCCTTAGCCTCAGATCCTTCACTATTTCTTACTCTTCCTGTTCTTCGGACTGCCCTTGCCCCTGAAATCATAATCTGGATCCGGTTCAAGGTCACATGAACAACATGATTCTTCATCTGTGTCCTTGTTCACTGTCCTAGAGTAGTTCAAGTGAACCCCAGACAAAAGCATCAGTTTCTTAGCTTCTTGAGAAGAAGCATTCCTATTGACCATGGAAAGCTCCCAGTCGAGATTCAGACCCTCCACAAAGTCTGTAAGAGAGGAACACACCATTTTCAGTTCAAGAAATTGAGGAGGGTCCATTGTAGCTACTTGTGTTGCTGATGTAGGCTTTTCGATGACTACCGAAGTGTCTTTGACAGCAGGAGGAGGACTGGTGACCTTCCTCTCCTGGGATTTCTGTCGAGCACCTTGGATCCCACTGAATTTACCTACACGCAGCTGCAGCTCCTTGTATCTAGGTCGTCGGCCGGCCACAACAGGGCACGAGGCTTGTCTGTGCCCAAAGCAGCAGCATCTTGGGCATAGGATAGGCCTCGAGATGTATTCGATCTTCAGCTTCTTCCTTGCTCCATCCATTTCCACCAGAGCGTCCTGGGGGAAGCTGGTACCTGCGAGCAGCTCAACACAGACCATCGCCTCTTTGAGGCAATCAACTGATAAGGCAGCATCATCGAAATCCACTGGGCGACCCATCAGACTTGCAATTCCGCTGAGGCTGCTCAAGGTCCATGGCGAACCAGGGTTTTCCACCCTCAACTAGACGGGGAGCTTGCTGAAGGAGAGAGGTTCAAGGACAACTCCAGGTTCCCATGGGTGCATGATAACTAAGGCGCCATCTAACATCCATGGCGCTTCGTCCAGGACTCTCTCCCTCTCTTTAGGCGTTGGCAGCTTGACGATGTAGCCCTCTAGGTCCTCCGCCACCACCTGCGCGTCATCGCTCAACCTCCAGTTCCTCTTGATCCATCCTTGGATCTGGCTTCTGAATGGTTTCCTCGCGGTGAAGCGAATTGAGACAAACTCCTTCCATGATGGCACTGTCGAATCCTTGCTAGATATGACGAAGAGCTTCGATCTGTCTTTGACCGAAGGCTCGACGAAATCCATGACAGCTGGGAGAATCGCCTCCCTACCCGGACGAGAGGATGAAATCCAGTCATCTTCCTGTGGGATGGGTTTCTCCGCGCTATCCCCTGACGACCTCTGTGAAGATGAGGAGGCTAGGTTTGAGGTTGGGGGAACCGTCGGAGCCTGAGTAGGGAACTCGATTTGTTGTGGACCTTGGTTGATCTCCACTCCACCGGCCACCCTTGAGCCTGATGGAGGAGATGACGACGCCGCCACCCCTTGAGATCGAACTCCTTCAGCCACTCCATCGGCAGCCCTAGATCGCCCTCCGCCTCTCCATGTATAATCTTAGTTTAGCCTTTTCCTATGTTTTCCCTTTCCTTTTTGTCCTTGATGTTGAATTAGTGGAAATTATAAAAGTTTGGTCTACATTTGTTCCTAATATTTTATTTTATAAGGAGTTAAGCACAAAATACCTTAGTGAATGTTACATAATGGGTTTAGTTTGCAAAATGTGCACTTAAGAGGGATTTGGATAAAATAAAAAATTGATCGGGAAGTTTCTATGGCTTTTGTGTGGGAAAAAGAAAAGAAAATCCTAAATTTGAGATAATGTGACATTAAATGAATTAATTTTCCCATTAAGTGAAAATAAAAGTAAATTGCCAAAAAATCATAAAATTGGAACTCAAGAGATAATTTTAAATCCAAATTCATTTCCTTTGAGTACAAGTTTGCTTGGGTGATAAGTTTCACAACTTTTGGAAAAATGGTTATTATAATTGTATTAATTGAAAGGGAAAATATGAGATAACTTGAAAATACAAAATAAAATCTTTAATGACTCCAAAAGTAACAATGGATGCCAAATTCGTGATCTACATATTAAAATATGCCTTTGGGTGAATTTTCACTCAAATTGGAGAATATTTGACTTAAAGAAGAAATCTGGAGAGAGAAAGTGTGTAGAACCTTCAAAAATATTAAATAAATGAAGAAATAACTCTAACATGTAAAATTGATGGCAAATTCATATCCAAGATACTTAATGTGACTTCTGGATAAAGTTTTATCAAATTTGGAGAATCTTATAACCATTAATGAAGGAGGAAAGAGAAAATAATTTTTGATTTATTTAACACATTAAAAGTTTCCAAAAGGTAAAACTAATTGCATATTGGATTCTTCATATCAAAAATAGGCTTGGTGTCAATTTTCATTTAATTTGGAGCATGTTTACCCCTTCAAACGAGGAGAGAGAAAAAGGAAATAAATGCACAAATACACTATATACTAATATGATTGGGAATTCAATTTATTCTGTCATGCATTGACCTTTGACCCATGCAATTTTGACTGTTGGATCGCATTCATGGACCTTTGACCCATGTGATTTCGACCGTTGGATCCGCGATCCAACGACTCACACATCATCACCTAGCTCAAGATGATCGGGAAACATGGACTTATTTAGCAAGGATTTAATTTGATGATTTCTCGATTGTTTTTTAATCAAACTTCACGAAATCTTTTCCATAAGATTCTAGAAACAAATCTGCACCGACTGATCCTCTATTTTCCATGTTTTGTTAAGAAATTGGGAAATGCCCAATTTATGCTCTCCAAGGTTTTCAGGTGACGTAGCTATCTTTGGCTTTACGACCCCCCATCTATATATTGCCTCCTCTGCCTTTGTAACCTCTTGATCAAACTTTCTATGGCTTAAATTGTTTGTTTGTTGGGCTTGATTTTGATCTAGATCCTTGTGGGGGTTGTGCTCTATATCCTTGGCATTTCGGCCTCAATTGTTTGGCTCGTCAGGTTCATGACGTCTACCTCTTACTTTTCATGTGCTAGCTGACGAGTTTGATCAACTCTCGTAATTTTGCCCAAATCGCAAGCTCCTATTCATCGGCCATGGTGTGGCACGACGACGGGGATGAAACCCATGTGCATATTCTCTCTATTGCCCCTCTTATTTTCTTTTTCTCTTCATTTTCCGCCTAAGGGCAGTATCGTCTTTTCGCCCAGTTTGTTTTGCTTTGAGCGAGTCAAAGCCGCTCTTTTGACCCCTAACTTGGCTAGCTCTGATTGGGCCAAGTCAGCAAGGTGGGACGCTCTTCTCTTTCTCTTTGCCTCTCTGCAATGCCTTTGATGACGTGTCATTTTGTGATTGGTTAGAATAGGAAAAATCGTAACTTTTTACTCCATTGTCCAAACATTATAAAAAAATATGTTTTGAAATTAGAAATTAAGCTTTATAATAAAAATGTTTTTGAGATTGGTTTTGAGTTTTATCAAAAAGTGTTTTCTAAAAATGAATTTAATAACTAAAATAACCAAAAATGCACTTTTGACCTCATAACTCCAAAATAGAGAAAAATATATGTTTTCTTAATCAGTAGAACCTAATAATATCAATGGTGATAATTTCAAATTAAAAATCAAGGTTTTGTTCGAAAATTCCAAATGTTCGGGTTCCTTAGCTTTGTACATGTGTAAACCCTAATTCATGGCTATACATTGGAAATAGGAAAGTGGGCTTTGGAGATAGTTAAAGTAGGGAAGAAGAAGTAATTGGATCTCATTAAGAAAGGTATGTGATTTCCTTACATCTTTGTCACACCCCGATCTCACACTAACCACTAATCACGAGATTAGGGCGCGACGGAGGGATTATCACCTAAACAAATCACTGAGAACTTTTTTTTTAAAACCTCGTAATGATATCTGGATTATTGCTGTAAACTAAAACATAATAAACTATTGCGGAAGCATTTCAACTAAACTGGCTAGAGTACGTAAACAGAGTTTACAACATGTAACATTATTTAACAAAAAGTAAACATAACAATTAATTTACATCTTTATACACATACCACATACACACTCTCTCTCACCCACTCCATGTCCCAAGGACCGAGGGGAAAGGACTAAGAGACCACTATCTAACTAAACTAACTACATATACCTTCTACAGATTAAGCGTTAGGATGAAAAGATCCTTCTGATTCCTGGAATTGTCGCTGACCTGAAAATGTTTGAGTAGAGGAATGAGCCTACTCACTCAGTGAATAAAATTTCACTTAGCTATCATCGGATAACTCCATAATTTACATTTAACAGGAATATGTGGATAAAAGAACAAACTGAGCAGTTCAAATTAAACAGTGAAATTATCACAGAAAAGTATACTGAACATTTAAAGAACAAGTATTATAACTTCTAAATCTGAACATACACAAGTTTCATATTAATCTACCTTAATTCTGAGTGATCATCTTTTAACTTATGCCCTGATCATATGCAGTGTACTCTGCATATAAAGTCTCATAGCGAACTACGAACCCACCGTACAAGACTTAGCGACACACCCAGGAAATGCTAAGTCTGACTGCCGTCCTGGTCTGCGTCAGGACTCTCAGGCTCACACGGCCTCACTGCACTCTCAAAGAGTGTACTCTAGACTCCTCCTCTAACCTGAGCACACAGGCGGAGAGTCTGGATTACCACTGTGACACACACACAGATTATTGTTGAATAACCCCTATTTACTCCAGTGCCACCGTGACACACGCACGGATTATTGTTGAACACTGCCTCTCTGTCCTCGTGCCACCGTGACACACGCACAGATTATTGTTGAACACGAGCCACCGACCATCTAGACTCACACTAGGTAGGTCGTTTCATCCCTAAGGCACAAACCTCCAAAAGGGGTTCTACGGTGTCAGGGCATCTAAGTCTATTAACTGGTTAACATATAAACACTTAAATAGGAATATCACATTTACTGATTTCATATCAGATCACAATACACTGTCATTCTAAACTGACAGAGCAATATATTTCAAATCATTGTAATTTCTGAGAAATTCTCATACCATGCATTCAGACAAATTAGAAATGCATAAATAACCCAACTTATTTCAATTTGGCACATACATAGAGAATTTACACAATTGAACATCTTATTGCACAAATTAAAGAAATTTACTTCACATATGAGAATCATACTCAACAATTATCAATTCTCTAAAATTCTCAAAAACAAACGTGCACATTAACCCAAATCCTGGTTTGTGCATCACTTAACTCAATTAAGAGTTAATTACATATCACAATACAATTTAATAACAATACTAGAGAATTTCTGGTAATATTTCAGAGAAATGTGCCATTTCATGTAAATATCAATTTACACATATTAACGTCAAAAGATATATGCAATTAGGGTTTTCATGCATATTTTATTTATTCATATCAACTTTGAAATCGTACATCTGATAATTTATCAGAAATCTTCATTGTCTGGGTTCATACCCAAATTATACCATTTTCAGACATGAATTTCTAATTTCCACATTCAAATGAGCAATTTAGGTTCCAATGAACCATATAAATCTACTGATTCAATCCGTACTGTTCAAATGCTAAATTTAATCATATAACAGTGTCTAGAGGCAGTTTATGAAATAAAAAGGTCGGGCGACGCCAAACGATGCCCGTCACCTGATAACGCCTGTTATCAGCGTAATTCGCGCACAAAACAGAAAATATTCAAACGCCTGAGTTTATTAATGATAAATAAATGAAATCCTACTCACTGCGATTTGGTCTATCCGGATTCGTCCGGAGATGCGTCTAGGGTCTGATTCCGGGAGAAATTGGGTTGTCTTCTACCTTTGGATTAATTAGCTTACTGTTCCTGCAATTCCACAATAAAATATCTTCTTCACGCAAAGAAATCTGAAATTGGCTCGATCAAAAGCTAAATCTTGGGCTAAAGCAGCAGAATCAGATCCGTGGCCATGAATTAGAAGTAGGGAATACCTTCCCGAAGTATTTGATTAGCCAAACGAATCCCTCCCTGGCCGTGCGCCGCGCAGCAGTAGCTACAGGTTGGCCGTCGTTCAGCCAGCTAGGTACACGGTGGTTGGCCAGGCTCTGGATCTTGGCTAAAGCTAGCTAAAAAGCTCTGCACCCTTGCTTGGTCCCCAAAATGGAGCTAAGGAAGGCTTCCTTTGCTGCCATCGGGCGCCCTTGAAGCTTCCTATCTGTTGTACGCAGCTTGCTGCTTCCGTAGCAGCTTGCTACAGCTGCTGGCCGCCCAAGCAGCAAAGATGGCAGCAAGCTAGGCGGGTAAGGAAGGAAGAGAAGAAGAAGAGAAGTAGAAGAGAAGCAGAACGAGCTGCTGCAAGGAAATCGCCAAGATCGCCTCCTGCGATCACCTGCGGCCTGCACCCTGTGCGCCGCTCAAGCTGATCTATCGGGAGCTAATAAAAGGAATGAGATAATTAACAGGTTGCCGACCCACTTAAATGGGTAATTAAATGGAAAAATTACATTTCCAACCCTAAAACTTGAAATTCTCGTATCTTTTGCCTCGAATATCCGATTCAAATGATTTCTTTTGCGAAACTTCAAGAATGAGGCCCACTACAAACCCAAGGCATGAAAACATGCTAATTACACTGTTTTACTGATTCAAATCTCTAATTGCATCCAATTATTACTTTACTCAAATTAATCATCTTAATTATGCACTAATTAATTTTATGTGCTTGATTCAACTAAATCAAGTTAATGATCACTAACCACATCATAAGCACATATGTTAACTCAAATAACTTTAATTAGGCTCAAATCATAATGCTTTACCAATAAACTTTGGAACGGGTCATAACAATCTTAGTTGGGAATAATTTGCAAACCCTGACCTAAATTCCCTAATGAGGCTTTTATGAAACCCTAATTCATGTTTTGTTATTTCCTTTACTATATTTGCCTCAAAATTAGTTTATCAATTATTTCTTGGGTCTTGTACCCCACATTCATGTCTTAACTTACTTGATGCTTAAACTTACCATAGTTCTTAGCATGATGATTTATTAGACTATTTAATTGGTGTAGTGGTACTTTTGTACAACCACCCATAGATAAGGCATGTGTAAATTTGCCCAGGGGAATGCGTTATTCTCCCCAATATAGAATATTTGTATGTGACCGAAATGTGTTACTCTCCCTCACCTATTGGTTTAGGTTAGGTAGGTTCCTTAACCCTACATAGTTTAGGCAGTCAATAATAACCATTCATGCAACCCTTTTTATTATTATTTTAATGGAAAGCATCAATTTATTTATGCCTCATTCTTTTGACTATCTTCATCTTATGATGAAAACTTAGCCTTTATTTCCATATAGTTTTCTTATTGTTTGTCCTTGTTCATTTTCTCTAACATATACCTTGTTTTCTTTCCATTTTGTTGGGTGCTTTCCCAACCACCCAGGATTAGATCAAGGTATTGAACAAGGCCAAGGTGACCAAGTTCAGGAGTAGTAGATTCATGTTTTGCAATCAAGGATGACTAGGTTTCTTATTACTAGATCCTATAGTTTCTTTTTAGTTTTCCTTTTTCAAAGAAACTCATGTAGTGAATAAGAGTTCAAAAGGCAATGTAATAACTTAGTTTCTTTCTACTGCTATTAACATTTTTCATGTATCTGACACATACTTATTTGCTTGGATTATCATACATGCATTCCACAATGTATATTTTCTTGGAAAAAGTGGATGTTTTGTATTTCCTTTAAATTTTAGTAAGGAGGTGATCTCACCTCTTCACAACATGGTATTAGAGCTTGTTGGGCAACTACTAGGGCATAAGTTGAAAGCAAGGGTGTCTAGAATGGATCAGGGTCTTAGGGCTGACAATATTTTCCTTCGTGCCAATAGCTTGGTTTATGAGGACTCCTCGATTCCATATGATTCCTGCTTGGTGTACGCTGATACTGACTGTCTAAAATAGTAAGCTCAATGGAAATAGTAGCCTTAGCTATCCTTGTTGTCTACTCCTATTATCTTATGTTATACCCTTATCTTTCAGGAAGGGAGATTTGTTTAGAAACATGAACAACTCTTCTTCAGGAGCCACCTATGGAAACACCAAAAAATGAGATACTACAATGACTCCCTCCAACACTAGGATAGTCCCTACTGCCCCTGTTGGCACCCCTCTTCTGACCCTTGAGCAAGAGTTGACCATGTTGCGCCAGTTTCTCTCGACTACCTTGGTGGGACAGCATTCCAATGTTGTCTCTGTTGCAGCTAAGCCAAAGGAATTCACCCTTAAGGACTTCATCAAGATGCAACCACCATACTTAAAGGGCGAGTGTGAGCCAAACACGGTGGATAAAGTTGATGATTGGGTTTTGGCTCTGGATCATACCTTCAAGGGCATGGCATGTCCTCCTCACTAGAAGGTTCGCTTCGTGGTGTATGTGCATGATGGGATGGCAGGTGCCTGGAGGACATGTATGTCTCGTATCTGCGATACTTCGAGAATGACCTGGGAAGAGTTCCTCAAACTCTTCCGGGAGAAGTATATGTGGCCCGCCTATCTGAAGATAAAGGAAGTAGAGTTTTATAGTCTACATCAAGGAAGCCATAGTGTCTCCAAGTACATGCAATGTTTTCTTCTCCTGGAGCGCTATGCGGTGGACCTAGGAGCTGAAAGGAAATCAACCTTGTTCCTCAAGGGTTTAAGCTACATTGTAGGATGCAACCTTGTTCCCCAGTTGTCATTGACTTTTCAACAAATGGTGGACAAGGCTTTGGTGATCGATTCGTACCTCGGGTTTAGTCTTCTGGGAACAACAACAACAACAAGAGAAAAAACATCAGTGGAAACTAAGGGAGTGACAAGTGCAACTAGTGCTCGCGTTCTCACCCGGCAGGAAGATGCCCTACTGGCAATGGTCAACCATGTAGAGATGATCGACCTACACCTATCTACAATGAGTGTGGCCAAGTTGGACACATTTGACTCAACTGCCCCAAGCTTGGGTGGGGACCAACTCCAGCTCAGTAGCCTGCTCAGGATGCACAACAATGACAGAATCTGCCTCCAAAAAACAACAATGAGAACTGGCAAGGCCGACAGCCACCTGTGGAAAGGCAGAATGGAAGGGTGTTTTTCCTTAATGCTAAAGAAGCTAAAGTAGATAATGAAGTCATAGAAGGTACCTTACATATTAATATGCATCCAATTAAAGCACTCTTTATTTCTATTTCATCGAAATACATTCATATCATCTGAGTTTTCTACCATATTAGAGATAGAATCAGAATATATGGATCATGTTTTAGATGTTAAAACCCCTAGTGGTAGGATATTCTCTTCTTATCTCAAAATCCCAACCATGGACCTCTGTATCTCTGGAATAATGATTCCCTCAGACTTCATCTTGCTTGACATGACCGCCTTTGATGTCATCTTGGGAATGGATTGGTTGAAGAGGTACAAAGCTATTTTGTTTTGTGAGGTATCAAAGGTCAGTTTGTTGCATTTTGTTGAGGGAAGGATGTGTGTCAAGGGTAGGAAGTGAGAGGATCGATAGTTTTTCATCTCCGCCATCAAAGATGAAAAGCTTATCTCATAAGGGTGTAGAGTATTCTTAGCATCTATCATCCTCGATGCCACACACCTTGCTCTGGGTCACATAGATGTTGTAAAGGACTTCCCTGATGTTTTTCCTAAGGAGTTTCCTGGCTTGCCCCCAACTTGCAAGGTGGAGTTTTCCATCGAGCTCACACCATGAATGTGGCATCCAACTTACAGAACACAAGATTAACTAAGAGGAAGCAAATCATTTGCAGCGGATTTCTGAAAATCACTAAAAATTAAAAATTTTTGCAAAGAGATCCACACATAGGAAATCTTTTTCTTAAAGAACCAAAGTATAATATTTACATCCTAATTCAAAAGTACATGACTTGTATCATCTCTTCTCGAGGATTACAACATCAACTGCTCTATTCAACATTATATACAGACAGCATAAAAACCTCGAGGCATTAAGCCAAAATCTCAGATCGATTCATTAAAAATACTGACTACTGACTCTGAGGACCTGAGAGTACAGAGACAACACATAGGACTGCTAATTGTAAATTGACAGACAGTGTCTCCACCTGAGACATTACTGCTATCACTGATGATGTTGTAGATCTTTCTCTACTATAGGGTTTCTGCCTCTTCGTCTGCGTTCACCCAAAAACAATGGATCCCATGGGGGTGAGACAATTGTAAATTACCCCAGCAGGAGATATAACTCTCCGCCAAAACATTGTTATTGCAGTATATTGAATTAAAACTGAATAAGAGTTCTTACATGTTAACAACAATATTATTTACTATATGAACATAATAAGATAATCTCCTTTCCTAAGGAGAACATTGTATCTACTCATGGTAGATTTATAATTCATCCATTTACTTGCAATGAATAAAAGGAGATATGAATAACATTTATCAACTAGAGCTGCATAAAAGAAATGTAACATCAGACAATGAGTTTCCGTATTCAATCCTTAAATAAACATGTTATACGACTGATTACATTTTACAATCACACTTATGCCCTGAGGAGATGAGGTATACCGCTCATGCTCCAACCGACCACTGTGAAGTAGAAATCGGTACCATACAAGGTCAATGGTAGAGCCAGCTACCAAGACCTCCCACATCTCGATCAGTGTGAGATCACATGCAGGACATCTTGTGTCTCTGCTATATAGCTTTCCAGGGTATACTGGCAACTTCTCTATTAGAGTTACAGTGGCGTGATGTACTCTCTTCACGATTGTGAGATTTCATGTTTATCTCCATCGATCCGACATTAACATTATTGGGAGATGTGTACTGCATCTATCCCAATCATCGGGAGATTCATGATACATCCATCCTGGTACAAGTAATGAAGGATTGAGAGGTTTAATGTTTACCTTTCCACAATTCCCTCATTAGGACGTCAGGATACATTCGCCCATTGCCCCCACATATTCAAAATATGCGTTCCGGGTTTTGCCGTGGAGCACCCGTTTCACCATCACCTATTGCTGACGATGATGGATCTATGGTCAGGGCTCTACATGATATGATTTCACTTAATAATTAAGTACATTATCATATTCTTTTAGCAGCAGTCAAGTTCTCAAACATAACTTATTCAGACAAATGCCATTAAGAAACAAGTACTATTTTCATCAATCACTTCTCAGTCTTTGTAAGACATTGGGATCTCAGTCCCTCATTTCATTTCTTTGAAAGTTCACATCCCTCAACAACATCATTATCATACTTATCAACTTTGGGTATTCACACCCTCAATTCATCACTATCACTGCTACCATTTGTTAGGTAAATATTACCTCCGGGTCCTCAGACCGAGGTATACATGATACTTATTACACAAGCATCTCACTTGGCTTACAAGGCCATAAAGTATCTTGTCACCTTTCACTAGGCAACAACTTATTCATGGAACTCATAAGGTTCATACACATTTTGTTACTTTTGCTAAGCAACAACAACATTAGGCACATAACGCCATTCAACATATTTATAATATGAATGTCACAGCTCAAGTCTAGCTAAGTTCATCATCTCATGATGTCTGCATGATTAATAGACATGATAACAGTCATGTAAATCATTTATCACCTCATATGAAACAATAGTAACACAATCATCCTTTATCAGGATTAGGGTTATCTGTCAATTAGGGATTTTCATTCCCTTTATCCAAAATTAGGGTTAGTGTTTCCCATCTTACATTAATTAGGGTTTCATGCTCACATTATTAGTTCAACCCTAATGTATTGCTCCACACTTCTAGGAGCATTCAAAGATATCATAAGTATATGCTTATGATCACCATTCTCATCATATATCACTAATGATCATCAATTCAAGGTATGAGTTCATTTCTCATCCTTGTCATGGTATGATTACATCATACTTATTGATTTGGCTTACCCCATTCTCAAGGTATATTAGTCAACATTTATCAAAGTACATTAAGTTCATTACATCTTTATTGTAACAATTACATATCACATACTCCATGTGTTTCTTATCCAAGGACATTGGATTAGAGGTTCATCAAGGTATGTCTACACTCAAATGTTGAATGTGATATCTATCATGTCTTGATGTATCACTTTCTTCTCATTTTCATCTTACTTCAGTTAATCAACTAACCTTGTATTATGGTATTTCCCTCTTAATACTTTATCCATTAACTTGTTACTTTCATCATACAGTGCATAGGCTACACATTATAATTGTCCAGCTATCTTTAAGGATATGGACTTATACAATGGTTAGGCATTATAGAATATAGGATAAACCATTATCCTCCACTTTAGGTAATTCAACTCTTAGGATGTTATCCATATCCCCATTTAGTATAACATGCATCATTCCTAATAGTTTCATATTCTTGTCATTGTAAAGTATATAGGGTTGTTACACATGCATGAAGTTAGATATATATTAATCTAAGCATCATCTTGTCCTTTAGACCCTTCTTCATTAGGGTATCAACACTATCATTCATATAGTTCATAAATTTTTCCCTTCATGCTTATAACATCCTCATCTTACTTGATTGTAATAACCACATCCTACTTTAGTGTATTGGCCATTATAACATTACTATGGTTGCACATATCATCATATGGCATCATTCTGGATTTAAGTCTCACTTCACATCATTTTTTAGAGTTTCCATAATATTATTCTTAATTAGGGTTTCACATAACATTACCCTAGATTAAAGTTTCTCATAAAATTAATCTCAATTAAGGATTCTCATAACATCACCCTCAATTGGGATTTCTCATGGATTCATCCTCAATTAGGGTTTCACATGGAATCACCCTCAATTAGGGTTTCTCATGGATTCACCCACAATTAGGGTTTATATTCAACAATCCACAATTAGGGTTTACTATTTCACATCCCATCACCCTAGCTTAGGGTTTGTATTCAACAATCCACAATTAGGATTTACTATTCACAACACATCACCCTAGCTTAGGGTTTGTATTCAACAATCCAAAATTAGGGTTTACTATTCACATCACATCACCCTATCTTAGGGTTTGTATCCAACAATCCACAATTAGGGTTTACTATTCACATCACATCACCCTAGCTTAGGGATTGTATTCAACAATCCACAATTAGGGTTTACTATTCACATCACATCACCCTAGCTTAGGGTTTGTATTCAACAATCCACAATTAGGGTTTACTATTCACATCACATCACCCTAGATTAGGGTTATGATTTATTAACCTTCATAATTAGGGTTTCATGATCTCACTATCATGGATCATACCCTAATTAGACATTTATTCTTATTGAAAGTCCACTACAAGATTATCATTCATGTAGGAAGTCTTTTCTCTCTCATCCTCTATAGGATGATGTTTACTTCAGCCTTGATTAAGCTAAGTCAACTCAACTTGAAGAAGAATTGACACCATGAGTTATATCATTACCACCATGATCTTTAAAGCTTAATTATTCAAAGGGTACTAATCACCCTGTCTCATTAAGGTTACCATTATTATAATCACCCTTGGTTTACACCATGTAGTTGTTCACTTAAACCATTGACCTTTATTCACTTTAAGTGTTCAAACAATTTGGTTGATTACCTTCCAAATGATCTTGGACCCTTAGACCTCAAACGGTCTTGACCAATCAGACCTCAAACGGTCTTGGTTGAATACTCAAAACCGTTTAGTAAAGTTGAGGTTGAAATCGTTTGCCAAAGGTAGTCTTTGAAACCGTTTGCTAAAGGTGCACACTTGAAACCGTTTATTAAAGGTGACCCTTGAGATCGTTTGATAAAGGTGCACACTTGAAACCGTTCGCTAAAGGTGACCCTTGAAACCGTTTGCTAAAGGTGCACACTTGAAACCGTTTATTAAAGGTGGCCCTTGAGATCGTTTGCTAAAAGGTGGCCCTCAAGATCGTTTGCTAAAGTGAAGTTTTGAAACCGCATGAACTCAACCGGTTTGGGATCGTTTGGTCCCAAATGGTCTTGAGACCGTTTGGTCCCAAACGGTCTTGAGACCGTTTGGTCCAAACCTCCTCAAAACTGCATGGACCAAATATGGTCTCAACCAATCAAATTGAATTAGGGTTTCCAATGTTGGTTCCTTCAACCATTGAATTCATGTAACCAATCATCAATTGGACCGATCACCATAATTTAATTGAGTTAAATAGGTCATCCTTCAAATGATTTGACCCTCAATTGATCATCAATTAGGGTTTGAATCAATTGGATTGATCATCAAATCAACATTTGATTGCAAATCAACTTGGTATCTTTAGATCTTCAAACACTTAACCATACTCAACCCTAGACCTCCAAACGGTCTTGGGTGACCCCCAAACGGTCTTGAGACCGTTTGTGTGATCCCCAAACGGTTTTGAAACCGTTTGGGTCAACCAACCCAAGTTTTCAACTTAATCAAATTAGAAATCAGCACTTAACCCGATTAGGGTTTTGGTGATTGATTGACCTTCAACTCATGAACCAATTTGAACTAATCAATTATAATTGGTGGATCATTAACCAACTTTATTAGAAACAATTTTCCAAATAGTCAACCCTAGTCAACACCTCCAAACGGTCTGAAACCGTTTGCCCTCACGCGGTTTGGTGAAACTGTTTCCCCTCAAACTGTTTGAAACCGTTTGCTCCCAAACGGTTTGGGAAACCGTTTGGGCAACTCAATTGAAACCGTTTGGTCCATAATTTTCTTGGGAAATGTTTCAAGATGATGTCATCATCATGTTCCTTCGTGCATCCAAGAACAGCAGCCATTTTTTATGGAAACTTCAGAAATGAACCAAAAGAATACCAAATAGAAGAAAATAACCATCGATTATTGAAGAATGGAATGCAATACTAATGTTTAAGGGTTTGAGTTATATAACCCGCCTCCAATTGAGCTCCAAAGCTCCAAGATCACGCCACCAATGGTGGATGAAGCTTTTGAAATTCCCCCTAGGCTCGTACTCAAACTTTTGGTTGAAAAGATTGGCTAGGGTTGAAGAGGAGATCGAAATAAGAAGAAATCCATGATTTATTTTCGATTTCCACCATGGAATCAAGGTGAAAAGGGTCAAGAACCTTACCAACAGGTTGGGGGTCGTCCTCCTGGTCCTCCCTAGCTCCCTTGGTCGGTTTCCAAGCAAAGAGAAGAAGTGAGGTCGAAAAAGCCTTTGTTTGGGCTAGGAAAGGGTCTTTTTATAAGATATTCAATGAGAGAGAAAATGTTTTATAAAAGTCTTTTAATTCCAAAATTTTTGCCACCTTCTCCCCCTTTGTTTCTTGTATACAAATTCATATGTATCCCCACCGAGATCCCTTCCATTATCCAAGTTTTATGGGAAAAGAAATTAAGCAGCTTAACCCTTATAATAGTAATTTCCATATTTGAGTGGAAATTCTTTTTCTTATAATAATGGTGAGTGGAATTTCACCTCCTTAGGATATGCTCGTGACTTTTCAAGGATTAAGCTCGTCCGCACACATATGAATCCAACCATTTTAATTTTTGTTGAAGGCCCCTTCAATTATTTTATTTATTTTTGCATTAAATTGAATTAGGGTTTCAATTGGGCTTAAATCTTGATTATTTTAATATCAAGATTCTCTCTCCTTCAACTTAATTTAAATGAGGCGCCCATCTCATTATATTTGCTCTACATGATGTCAAGAAACATTAGGGACCTTATTGAAGTGGTAATTTTCATATTGGACCCTAGGTTTTGGGTAAATTACACATTACACTAAAACTAGGTTTTAATGCACAAACATTGTCCAACAAGCTCTATCTTGGTGCCCAAGCTTGTGGAAACCATACCACTACATAATATTCATTCTTATGATGTCTCAACATAAGAGGAACATATTATCATGTAACATTTGCAAGTTAACCCCTTAACTTGGGTAATTTACACATTTGTCCAAAATAAGCAAACATTGCTTCAACATTATTCAAACATGACCAAAATTGAAACATAAGTTCCTCATGAGCCCTAATTACTTTTCACAAGATAAGATTAAGCATATAATCATATTTCCTAATCAAAACACCTAGGGTTAAAGCATAACCCAGGTCAGGGATGTTACAATGAACCTCTCCTATATCAAAACCTCCTTATTGTTTGGCCCCTGCAGAACTCGTCGAGCTTAAGAAGTAGCTTCAAGAACTTCTCAACATGGGCTTTGTGATCCCTAGTGTTTCATCATGGGGAGCCCCTATCTTTTTCATGAAGAAGAAGGATGGTTCGTTGCGTATGTGCATGTATTATCATATGCTAAACCAAGTGATGATAAATAATCACTATCCTTTGCCTCACATCGATGATCTGTTCAACCAGCTAAAGTCAACCACTATGTTCTCGAAGATGGATCTGTGAAGTGTCTACTACCAAATGTGTGTGAAGGACGAGGATGTCCCAAAGACATCTTTCAGAACACGTTATGGGCATTATGAGTTTTTGGTCATGCATTTCGGCCTAACGAATGCCCCTACTGCTTTCATGGACTTGATGAATTATGTGTTTTGTCCATACACTCAATCAGTTCATGGTAGTGTTCATCAATGATGTGTTGGTCTACTCTGAATCTAAAGAACAACATCGTGAACATCTATGGATCGTTCTGAACTCACTGAGAGAAAATCACCTATATGCTAAATTCTCAAAGTGTGAGTTCTGGATCAAGGAAGTGATGTTCTTAGGTCATGTGATTTCTACCAGACATATCGATGTTGATCATGCAAAGGTAGAAGTTGTGAACAAGTGGAAAGCTCTGAAGACCTCATATGAGATCTACAATTTTCTCAGTTTAGCATGTTACTATCGGAGGTTTATCAAGAGTTTTATCGAGTTGTCTCTTCCTCTGACAAAATTGATAGGAAAAGAATTCAAGTTTGTGTGGACACTTGAATGTGAGGACAATTTTCAGAAGCTGAAGAGCTATTTGACATCTGCTCCTATTCTTGCTTTACATGTTGAAGGCAAACCTTACATCATCTTCACATATGCTTCTAAGTAAGGATCGGGGTGTGTCTTGATGGAAGAGGATCAAGTGACCGCCTATGCTTCGTGTCAGTTGAAACCTAATGAAGAGAACTGGCCTACTCATGATTTAGAGCTAGCCGTTATTGTGCATGCTTTAAAGATGACGAGACGATTTGTATGGAGTGAAGTTTGAAGTTTTCTCAGATCACAAAAGTCTAAGATATCTGTTGACACAAAAGGATATGAATTTGAGGCAGCGAAGATGGATGGAGTATCTCAAAGACTATGACTTTATCATTACCTATGATCCTGGTAAAGCAAATGTAGTTGTTGATGCTTTGAGTCGGAAGAAGAATGCACTATCTGCTACTATGAACCTAGAATATGTTTTTGGTTGTAAACTGCAACCTGATGATAAAGAAGATGCTGAGAAGTTGTGTGTTCACATGGCTAGTTTTTCCATTACACCTTCTTGGATCTCAGAAGTTGTTGTTGCACAACTTGAAAGTTTTAATCTTGAAGAGATAAAGGCCTTAGCTGAGAAGTCACAGTCTGACTTTTCAGTTGGAGTTGATGGTGTTGTTCGTTTCTGACAAAGGTTGTGGATACCTGAAGTTGGAGACCAATGACAGAAGTTTTTGAGAAAAGCCCATGGGTCTAAGTACACCATACACCCTAGTACTACCAAGATGTACAAAGACCTGCAATGAAGTTTTTGGTGGAAGAACATGAAGAAGGATATTGCTCTGTTTGTTGCAAAGTGTTTGACTTGTCAGCAAGTCAAGATCGAGCATCAACGACCTGGTGGTCTTCTACACCCACGTGAGATTCCAGAATGGAAATGGGAGAAGATTACTATGGACTTCGTCACTAGTTTCCCTAAGACCAGGAAGGGCTTTGACGCTATGTGGGTTGTGATTGATTGACTTACTAAATCTATCCACTTTTTGCCTTTCAAGTCCACATACAAGGTTGATGAGATGGCTTGGTTGAATGTGGATTGGATCATTCATTTGCATGGCGTTTCTAAAGTGATGGTATCCGATGGTGACCCGAAGTTAACCTCTCATTTATGGATTCAGATTCAAGTAAAGATGGGTATTGACTAGTATGTATTTTCCTAATTGTGTACATTGAATGATGATCATTAATCTTATGTATTTGCTTCAACATTCTTAGAAAACTGTTTCTTTCCGCTATAACTAATTGCGATGGAAAATATCCATCCTAAGTAGTCTTTGTAACAAAACTAATGAAGCTATCATTAATGATATTTATGATGGAATTATGCCATCGTGATTATCAATAACGAAAATAAATTATGTTGACCTTATAACTATTGGTGATAGGATACATAATATGTCGTAATTGTTAATAATGACAGAATGAAAATTTTCACCATAATTTGTATCAATGAGAAGACCAGTAACAACCACATGAGACAAACTTTTTTTCATCCCTAGAAACTATAACATCAACTTTTCTTACAATTATGACTAACATTTTCTGACGTTGTTGTTGTATTTTCTTGTAGTGTACATAGATTTACCAATATCACCCATAACCTTACACCCAATGTATTGTCCCCCATCATAGATGCTTTCAAAAATAAACTTAGTGGTTGGTTCAACTCATACCTATCTCTATTTGGTCACATCAGTCATGCCAATGTGATCCTCTCAATCCTTCCTACATACCTCATATGCTGCATTCTCATACCAAAAAGTTCACACATATCATTGGACAAATTTAGAAAGGACTTCATTTGGAACAACAAACCATCATACCGTAGCACTACCCAAATCACAAGGTGTTTGGGGCTTGAGAAATCTGCATACCTCATCTTGATGCTTTTCTCCCTTCAATTTGTTATCATGCTACCCTCCATACGATGGTGCCAAATTGTAAAAGACAGCTACAATTATGGTAACACCCCTTGGTAACCTATTTCAAAATATAAGACACCAGACATATAACATCATATATAAAACCACCATCAAATCCTAAACAAGTAATCATCATCCTTATTAATGAAACACACCCCTTAAAATTCTGGTAGGATATATTGATTGAGCATTCCAACCTTCTCTCACACATAACCACCAAATCACTTGTATACCCATCGATAACCCTACAAAAAATCACAAAATTGTTAAACTCCATTCACCAAAATACCCAATCCAGATACATTACAACATAATCCATCTATATCGTGGGCCTAAGGATCGCCTTTGTCAATAAATAAAAATTCTTATAAATTCCTTTTCTTCCGGGGTTCTTGTACGATGTTCATTTTTTCTTTTTGGAAAATCAATACTTGTCCCAACATTCTCCTATTTTTATGGAGAACATGCATTGATAAGCTCCTTCTTGACCCAAACCTACATAAATGCGAGACACATGGTCCGTTCCCATGTATGTCCTGCTGGAACCGCTTAGAACTACCCATATATTCATTCTTCCAATGTGATTGCTAAGGAAATGTGGCTATTTCTTAACTTCAACCTCAACTTCTTTTTAAATGATCCCATTAATTGGCTACAACCTTTCTATCAAACCTCCTATCTTCAAACCCAGATACCCAAAACCACATATGTTCCATTCTATGGAACATCTGGCTTGAACGAAATGCTCGACTTTTTTATGATAATTTCAAATCCCTACAAGACATTGTTGTTGTTATTTTCATGATGCTCACACAAATGTTTCGGAGGCTCTCCAAATTTAATCCCTGTGCCCTAGTATCTCAACTCCACGTCCCCTACCGATCTCAACCGCAGCTTCCTGAAGTGGTTGATGACATTGATAATAGTACAACCCAAGCAAGCCCAAAACGATCGAGTATCCAGCCCGTCGACAAGGTTGCTGCATAGATTCCCACGAAGAGGGTCCTACATGTAAATTCTAGGGGTTTGTACTAAAAGAGTGCCCCCTAGCAGTAAGCTCTGTTTCGGCACCTTTTCATCTCATACCTGCTACCGCTGTATTTTGTTGACATACCCCCAACCACGACAAAATATATGTTTGCAGTACTTGGCTCCCTTCTATGATGTACGGATTGTAACAAATAAATGGAAAACAACTTCTAAAAAGAATTTGAACACGAACCATGACCGCAATGAATTCTAGATAAAAAAAACTACAGAGGCGGTTTAGCAGCAGAACTCATGTCGATAAGTGTGGTAGTGTGAAAGCTCGCACCTAAAAGTTAGTAAGAAACTAACATGATGGACATGCACAAATATTCTACTCATTTCAGTAAAGAGTTAGAAGAAGACGGACCTACAAATTCCCCAGAGAAGGACATCTACCAGTTTTAGGGAAGAGTTCGAAGAAAAGTGTACATATTTAAATTGGCAAAAGGAATAACACATCTACATAAAATTACGATAAAGAAGCAGCTGCTGGGAGTTTCTCCAAAATGTAGCATAGTAGCTATACCAAAATTACAGCTCTAGCACACTTGTTTCGCCTTGCGTTCAATGAATGTATAAAAATGGGAAAAGCCGAGTAAGACAGCACAACCAAAAAAAGCAACGCATATAAAAGTAGCAGCAAGAGACAGCCGAATTAGTCTTATTATAAGAGAAAGAAAAAAAGTGAAGGGGTCAGTGAACCAGCCTTCGTCTGAAAGCTGTCTGCGCTGCTCGACTTTTATAAAGCGACACTACCGCCCGGTTTATGGCTCGTTGCAACTTTGCAAAGACCAATCCATCATTTCGTAACCATTTTCTTTAGAAAAATGCTAAGTAGACACATTTTGGAATCTGAAATCAAACTCCAAGAAATCCCCACCACATGTTACAAAGTATTACAAATAAAATATGTGGTGGGGATTGCTTCGAGTTTGATTTCGGATTCCAAAATGTGTCTACTTAGCATTTCTCTAATGAAAATGGTTACGAAATGACATATTGGTCTTTATAAAGTTGCAACGAGTCCGGTTTCTATTTGTTATACCTTGTAACATATGTAACATATGGTTGGAATTGCTTTAGTTTTCGTTACGGGTTCCAAATTGGATCTGCATAGCAACCCTCTTTTCTTTAAAACCCCCAAGGCCAACTCAAACAGCGAGAGAGCACCACCCAAATCCTCCTAACTCCTTCCTCCAGCAGCTAGCCTTCCTAATTCCATCAAACCCACCGGCATATGCAAGATTAGCACAGAGGACTATGCCTCCGGTCGTGACTTCCGCTAGTGGCGTGGCGTCGCCGACGAGCTCACACTCGGTGCTCAAGACGGCGAACGGTTCCCAAAGCTTAGTGATCCAGGCTTACTCTCTTGCTAAGGGCATGGGGGTCGGAAAATACATCGCCTCTGACGAGTTCTCCGCCGGCGGTTACCGCTGGGCTATCTATTTCTACCCCGATGGTAAGAACCCCGAGGACGACGAGGAGTATGTCTCCGTCTTTATCGCGCTTGTCAGCGAGGCCACCGACGTCCGAGCGCTGTTCGAGCTCACGCTTGTTGATCAGAGCGGCAACGGCAAACACAAGGTCCACAGTCACTTCGACCGGTCTCTGGAGAGCGGACCATACACGCTCAAATACCAAGGCTGCATGTGGTAATTGATCATCAAATTATCTTCAACGTTATATATTTTCGCTTTAATCCTAACTTCACTCATGACATTCATTGTTGAATGAAATAATAGCCTATTCGTAGAGTGTCATCTGATAACAAATTGTGGATTAGATGTGTATTTTTACACAAAATGTTCACTTTACAATCTGATTACACCCTATCAAATTGACATAAAAAGGTTGGAAACAAGTATTTGTTTTAGTTTTCTTGATTAGCTTAAAAAGAAAAAAAAGACGAAAAATGTTATAAATAATTATAACATAAAAACGTCAAGGCTCTGAATATAGAAAATATTATATTGATTATTGTATATATACGTCTTTCCATCATTATTTTTATATTTTATTTTTCATTGAATTATTTACATAAGCACGGATTTTTCCTAGACCCATTGGAGGAGATAACTCCTCATTCCCAACTAATACAAATAGTTACAAAGAATACTAGAATATTATGAACGATTGGTGTATTATATGTTTTCATTTGTTTTCTCATTTTGACAAGAAAACATCTACTTCCATGACTTATTTCTTGTTAATGCATTCCTTTATTTCTAACTTTGCAAGCTTGTCTTTCTCTTCACACTTACGGCAATATATCAATGTCAAAAATTGTGGGACCCAAATGATCTCAATGGTTGTGCTTTTAGATATGAAACTTTGCACTTCATTTTGTTTCGACATGCATAATTCAAAATTTCTATTCATATCAGGCATTCTAATTGTTTATTTATATCGATATTTCAGGGGTTATAAAAGATTCTTTTTGCGTGAAGCACTTGATGCATCTCACTTTCTCAAAGATGATTGCTTGAAAATAAATTGTACTGTTGGGGTTGTGATATCAGAAGGACCAGCCAACTTGGATACTTCCGTTTCTGAATAGTGAGGAATAGAAACAACATTAAGGAGCAATTTTTAGGTATCCTTTGTGATGATATATTATCTTTTATTACATAAATTTACTTTGTAGTCCTTGATGAGGACAAGACTTCCTGTCTTATGCTTGTTTCCGACAGAACAATATGTGAGTTTATTCAATGTTGATGATTAATCTATTATGGTATTGAATCATCGTAGATATGGTTTTGAACTATGTCACCATAAATACATGCATGTCTATCATTTGCAATGGCTGAGTTATCTTAGAGAAAATACAAACATCCAAAATACACCTACAAAAAATAGGCTAACAAGGAATAGCCGTCAAAGAAGCAAGCTACAACTAAACCCAAAGTGCAACCTCATAGACGAGTTGTAGTATACATAGTATACAATTTCACTATGGGAATTAATTCAAACATTTAGGCACAAACATGAAGTTTTGTATGTATTCGGAGGAGCATGTATTTCATAAAAATATCGTCCCAATACTCTCACCAACATACCGTGGTTCATTACAACCACCCAAACTGTGATAGTTCCTTTATGATGAGATCTAAGGAAAACTGGGGGAAAATCTCTATATATGAATGTGGCATATCAAGAGATACATGTAAGATAGATGGGGTTCAAGATTGAATATTTTTCCTTTGAGGACATTAATCAACATGAGTTGGGCACTTGAGGAAATATAAGTCACCATTAGCAGGGGAAAACCATTTGATGGTGTGCCACGAAATTGCATTGGGGGAATACACCTAGAATAGAAAGTTGGACCAAAGATCTTTGACATGCAATTTATTGTCATAGATGTGTTAGCAACTTTTAGATTCTGGTGAGGGAATCTATGGATGACTAAATGTGGGATCATTTCATCTTCACTACTCTACTACCTGCAGTATAGAGAAGGAATAGTATTGTAGTCAGCATAGGAGGATATGAGTTGAAAAGCATCTCCTGAAAACTAACCAGAATGGCTAGGATGATTTCCATGCATCCGAATTCAAGACAGTCAATAATGTCTCAAAAGAGGACATGAATCTATGAAAACTTGCATAAATACTTGAAACATGATGAAGGCAATAAGTCTAAAGGAAATTGATCCCATGAAGAGGTCAGGAAAGTGCAATAAGGGCATTACAAAGTCCATTCATCACTACAGTGGTCTATATGATCGACTGGCAGAACCTAGAAATGCATAGAACTTTGTAATGACTAAATAGAGTTGATGGAACGTGAAGAAAACATACTACAATTGATCCAAGATCCGTGGTAGGCACATCTAGTCCCAATAATCAAGTTCCTAGGGATGAATAATAGTTCCCACGAATAGTCCCTAACCATTTTCTATGAGTTATTTAGCCATGCAATCTTATGGAAAAGGATTAAGAACAGGTTTGTATGAGGAATCAGAAGATGACATCTTTCTTCCTTGGTCAAATTAGCAACTAAATGTTTGTAAATAGATAATTGCACTTAAGTTCCTAATAACAAAACAAAAAACACAAACAAATAGGATAACAATGCATTTATCCTGCATCAACTCCCCTAGAGTTCAAAAGACAATCCACTAGTGAGTCAAGTTTATATCCTACACAGACTCTCTTAAGATTAGTTGATGGACCGGTGGACTGAGCATCGTCTAGAGACTAAACTTAGATTTTTGGCAGCCTCACACGGGTAGGACGGTCGAAGCATTAGTACTAGTTTTATCCTGGAAACGTAAACAAACACTAAAAACACAAAGGAGGAGGTATAGGCACATCAATGTCGACATCGTCTATGATGAATGAATCTATTCAACAAATAATGTGGTACAGGGAATAGACCATCATTTATTAGAAGTGTATAAGTATGAACTAGAACGATGTCAACTTTACAAGAATCACTGGCACCATCAATTGATAGAGGTAGCAAAGAAGCATGATTGGACTCTCCCTTGTCAATTTTAGGATCACTGGCACCATCAATTGATAGAGGTAACAAATAAGCATTATTGGTCTCTCCTTGTCAGTCTTAGGATCATTGGCACCATTAATTGATTGAGGTAGTGTTAGATAGATGGTTGTTAGCCATTTGTTTAACATGGGTTACGCCCAATGTTGTGTAGCTAGTATTTGAGGAAAAAGGCAGTATTTTGTCTTGTGCAAATGGGAAGAGTTTAGTCCCACATTGCTCACTCCTAGAAATTTTGTGGTCCTTATATGAAGGATCACATGTGACACTATGTCCAAAGGGTCCTAGGGGAGAGTATGCTCACCTCCTTGGTGGGTACGGTGACCACAACATACACGCACGCACACCACGCCACACCTGGCCTGGCCTGGACTGTCCTGGCCAGACCAGGCACGGGACGCGTACGGGCTCGGGCTTGGACTTGTGGGTTGTAGAAATTGTATTCCATCATCCATCTTATTTTACACAAGGATACAACTACCTAATTAATTATTATACAATTAATTGTTTCTTTCGAAACCTGATTTATTAATCATAGTTGGAAAAAAAATTCCTCATAGGTTTTTCTGTAACGTGTACATGAGTGATTGAATGGTCGCCCCTTAATGAGAATGGATTTTGGTGTGTGTAAGGCTATGAATAAACCACCAGTCATTAGGGTTAAACACATCTCATGAGCATCAGATATCAAATTTGTGTGTGTGTTTTGCAAGTGTTAATTGGTGTCTTCTTATCGTCTCTCCTGAGTTTCTCCGTGGAGGCTTACTCCTATTTGAAGCAAGTCCCTTTCTCTCTTTCAAGACTTGATCTATCAGGTGGTGGGTCTTGCGGTCACTGAGGTGCAGTGGTGGTTCTCATCTTCAATGTATGCATTGTCCATTGTAAACACGAACGAGATGTCTTCTACAACTTTGTGACTAATGTTGGGAAACATGGCAAAATTTGGCAGCACAAACAAAAATTTATTTGTCATATTTCCTTGTAGTAGATGATCGCATCAACAATTATGTATTGGGAAGGATGGTTTATGAGGTCATACCTGGTCTTGAAGCAAGTGTAGTGACTATTCTCTTGTTGCACTATGCACATTTCTTCACGTCACACTTGAACAACGTCAACAAAAACTCCCGGTTGATCACCATAGACAGTGGTTGACCACGTCCACCTAAAGGGAAAGACTCCACACCTCTATGGTAGTCCACACAGACCATTTAGAACTCATGTCATTCTAGTAGAACCGATAAGGAGTTATCCATTATCATTGGTGTACTAGCACCAACTCACTCTCCCACAATCATTCTCCCTTGTTATCCCTCCCTTTATTGGGTAGGACTTTCTTAGATTCTCTTGGTTACCACAACCAGAGAAGATATAATTGTATGAGGCAATTGAGTTGTATCTGAGAAGCCCCCAGTACACCTCTATTTATAGGAGGGTCAGGGTTCTCAGTCTGAGTGGGAGCAGAAAGGATTGGAATTTCATGAATTTTTGCATCATGCGAGTGGAAAAATGGTCAATGCGTAGGTGAATCGATCGGTTGGCATGTGATCCAATCGGTCAAACCCTTAACTAGTCATTTCATCATGTTTCCCGATCACAATCGTATTAGTAGTTGATATCCAATTTAGTGCATAACATGATGTCATCACAAATGCTTGAATCAATTGAATTGATCCACAAACCACTCAGTTCACAACGTGATATGAATGGTTCATGTACTTGAGCCGATCAATTAACTTATTGAACTGATGAATTCATGGTATAGAATTGCTAAAGTTGGTTAAATTGACCTGACATACTAAAAAGATTAGTTCAACTCTTCAACTGGTTGATTTACAGTTCACTCAGTCAACATTCGACCAATGTTGTTTAAATTAAATACCTAACTCTTTAGTAATCAAGTTTAAACCATATTCATGAATGTACTTCTATTCCAAGTGTATCCTATATGTGCGACCCTATAGGTTCCAAGTTACATTGGTAGTGAATGTTCATAACTGATTTATGACATCACAAGCAATGAGCGGTATCTAGCAACACATCATTTCTACCCAAGTAATATGCAAAGTTGGAGAACAACTTCAACCTACAAATTATGATTGGTGTTATAGTGATTGTATAATTCCTTTGTCACTGATATCCAGATTGACTTGAGGCATGGAATCATCATCCTCTCAATGTTCAATCTATGTTCCTTGATCCAGAGCAGACTATCTAAGATATATATGACCTCAATATCATAGATTGATTCACATGTGCATGTGCATGTTTTTCTTGGTCTTTCTTATCAAGTGGCCTAGATATCAAACTCTAGTAGGAGGGAAAAATCCCATCTACATCACTCATAGTCATCCCCATGTGAAACATTGCATCTGATCAACACCTTTATGGAAACCCTTATTCAAGGTCACTGTGGATGATGTCAAAGTACACTGAACAACACGTAATGAGTGTAGTGACTTTAGGTCTAAGAAACACAATCACCACTTTCACTATGAGATATGATTATGACCACCAATGATGATTTTCATGTGTCACTCTCAAGGTGGGTATGTCCAATACATTGTTCTCCAATAAGTATCTATGTGTTTGGTTTGATATCACATATCATGAAGGATGAGATTTTGTCATCAACCAACACACACTCTAGTCTTATGTGAAGTTGTTGTCTATCAACCTTCCACAATAACATCTGACTAGGGACATAACAAGAATGTACATACTCTTAACATCCATATGATATCATTGCCTAGTCATCAACCCAAAGACATATGTCATTGAGTAATGTTGTGAGAACTCGTTACACTAAACGGGATTACAACTTCAAGGATTCCTCTTTAACTTATCTATATTCAAATTTAAGTTTCAAGATAAGCTAGCTAATAGAGCAAAAGATGGAGGAGTGACCAACCTAAATCACACATCTAAAATGGAGTGGATTCAAAGTAGTCAAACTTTTAAGATTGTAACCCGACACTCAAGCCCCATAACTATTATACAGGGTCTGATGCCAATCTTTGCTTGTGATGTCATAATTAGTTATAGATATACACTGCCAATGCAATTTTGGACCTATAGGGTCACACACATAGGATACACTCAGAATAGGAGTATATTCATGAACCATGTTTAATTTGATTAGTTTAGGTATTCAAATAAACTATTAAAGTTTAAAGTTGATTGATTGGACTCTGAACTGACCGGTTCTAGTGTTGAACCAATAGGTTGGAGTGTCAGGTCAATTAGAATCAACATTAGCTGATCAATGGCTGAACTAGGGTGTAAAATGACCGATTCACATAGTGAACTCACCGCTTCATAGGTCCCAACTAACATCTTCATGGGATGAACTGCCCAGTTCAATCGTCAATTTGATTACATCAAGGATTGGTGCTGATGCCATGTTGTGTATTAATCATACATTGAATACCAATGTGATTCAGAATAGGAAACTAGACGAACCAATCATTTGGCTATGTGAAATGACCAATTCACCATGTGTAGGTTCCAGAAAATTTGTGAATCCATACCTTTCGACCCCTGCACAGACTGGGAACCCTAACCCTAGCCTCTCCTATAAGTAAAGGGGTACATGGGCTTCCCAGAAACAATAATTTCTATGACAATTATTGTCCTCTCTAGTGGTAACCCAATAGAGAGCCTGAGAAAGTCCTACCATATAAAGGGATGGACAGAAAGGGAGATACAATTGTGGGAGAGCGAATCAACTCTAGTAGGTTGACGTTTGAAAGGGACAACTCCTTCCCATTCACTCTGGTAGTGCATTGTGGAGTTCCCGGTGGTCCGTGTGGACTACTCCATATGCAAGGATATTTTTCCTGCTAGGGTAACACCATCAACCGCCGTTCATGGTGCCAGACCAGGAGGTCGTTACTAACGACTGTTTGAGTGCTTCCAAAAGAAGAAGCGTGTTTCTGCTTGGAGAAGAAGCATGGTACTACATCAAGAATTGTCGCTAGACTTGCTCCAAGACCAAGTATAACTCTCGGTACTTTCCTTACTAGATACATTGTTATTGACGCATATTGATGTTAAGAGGAATCGAGCTTTAAATTTTTGTTTATACTGCCTTATCTGTCCCCCTGATTTCCCTACAGTTACGACCAAAAGTTAATCATGGCTGTGGTATTTGTCATTTTGTAAATGACATTAATGCAACAATGAATCTTGATGGAAGTTGAGACTGCACAGGTTCAAGACCAGTTTTGGATATTGAAAAATCTTAATGTTCCTACAATTCATACAAAAGGGTTGGATGTGGAAGTAACACCATCCCCCCCTTAGGTTTGGGTGTCTAATAAAGCACAAGGGTCCATGACCCAGGATAGACAACAACATTTTCTACAATGGATGGATTTACATTTTACATACAATGGTGCACATCCATCTACCTGGATGGATATGAAAACACATGGATATTCTTCATCACATATTTCACCACAAATTTCTAACACTATGTATCATTGTATTCATAATCAATCTGCAAGTTCATTGAAAGGGTTGCCTCTAATTATACATCTTGAGAGATCTTTTTGTGATGCTACAATAGGTTAATAGTCACTAGAAACAAATATCTCAAGAGTTAATGAAACTATAGAAAAATAAATCTAGAAGATATTTGTGTTGTGTGGGATCATATTTTTTCATAGATCTATATCCTGCATGAGGCCTATACTGTTTTACACGAACCATGGCAATCGACTGCTGTTGTAAAGCTAATCGGAAAAACTATTAGGTGTCCAACCGTAAGGGGCATAATTCATATTTTTTGCAAACCTACTATGAGATTGAGGTTACTAGAATTTAATATGAATTATTATGCTATTCCGTTTACATCTGAAGTGGATTTTCTGATGTCTCTTATTGGAGGACCATGGGCGATCTTTGGATGAACTCTTATGGCTTCAAGATGGTCTAATTCCTTTATACCAAAATTAAACCTTCCTTCACGTATTGTAACATGGGCTCAGATCATCAATCTTCCATTATACCTGATTATAAAGTAGTCTCCGATAAAATTTGAGAAGTTTAGGGAAAATTGGTTTGGTTGGATGAACATGCATTAAATTGTACACATAGTAGATTTGCACACCATGCCATTGAAGTGGATTCCATACTACCTATCAAGTTTGCATCTATCATTATCGGTTCAATGTACAAAATAGAGTATGAATGGATCCTCATTATTTGTATTGAATGTGGTATCATGGTCCACGGTATGAAAGATTGTCCTTTAGTATCTCTGGATGAAACACCTATTAAAAATCAATATCCTTTGACTGAAGTAGCAGTTATGTGGTTGGATAAGAAAAACTGGTGGGAAGTTTCTTATGGAAAAACATTCACTCTCGTAGATTAGCTGACAGTTCCAGAAAAAAGACAATAAAGGGCATTGTTTGGAGGAAGCAAAGAAAATCAAATACAAGCATGCAACACTTGCAACTGATGATGTCATGGATGAAAAACACACTGAACCATTATGTTTTGATGTTCTAGTATAGAAAATGGTTCCTTCTAATCACCCATAAAAAATTTGGACCAAAAAAAGGAAAGAATCAGCCATAAAAGAGATCCAACAAAAGAACAATTCACTAATTCTGACTGCTCTTTAAGTATATAAAGGTACGGTTGAACTAGAATGCATGATGAAATGTACAGATGAAACTATTGTGGACCCTATTGCCTCAGAATTCATCCTATACCATTTGATGATTGTCATACTGTCGTCGACCTTAGTGTTGATGAAGTATTTGTTCACTCAGTAGATGGTGTTGTTCTTGTTTCCTCATATAATATTCTTATTCAACATTCTTCATGTCGCCACACATCCTACTCGGGGAAAACAGGTAGGGAAGTACAAGGTTCTAGTGGTAAAATGAAGACCAACCCTTATTTAATTCGTAGTCAGGATAAGAAACTGGCTAAGGTAGAAAACTGTTTAACCTTCCTAGCAAGCATTATGCTAAAAACCATTTGTTGGAATGTTTGAGGTATAGGATACTAGACAACTATTTATTCTATTCTTGATATTAAATCTAGATTAAGACCTAAGTTAATGGCTATTCTTGAGCCACATATCTCTGCCTATAGCGCCCATGATGTAGTGAAATAGTTGGATTTCACTACATCATACAAAATTGATCTAGAGGCTTTTCTAGAAGTATATGGCCACTTTTGGAATCAAAATAGTTGTTCCATTTAGTTGATAGAGATCCATATACAATTTCTTTAATACTGTCTGAATGGGCATTACTATCATACTATTCTTTATGCTGGCCCTAATCCTAAATTTTGGAATTTCTTTTGAAGACATTTTGCACATCTAAAACAAACCATTATCAAACTGTGGGGGTTTATGGGTGACTTTAGTTCTATGTTACCTCCTACAAAAAATAAAAGAAGTCATCTATTGCATTTCTTAGAAGTTCTTATTTTTTATGCTTTTTATATTGTTTCAAAATGACTACTTGATCAGAGTAATCAGAAAGAAATCAATCTAAGAGTTCCATACTTACCTTTTCTTCAATACCTGAATATCTGGCCAGGGCACCCAAGTATGGAGATCAGGTATTATGCATCATGTTTTTGTGTCATGATCCTTACATAGACATCATCCTAATCAAAAGTCCTAGTGTCCCTATAGATTCAGTGAACCTAGAGCTCATATACCAACTTGTGAGAACCCATTATACTAAACTAGATTACTCAAAACACAAAACACGGTTACTGAATAATTAAACACAAAGCCAGAAAATAGGGTAAATTAAAATCGATTTCAACATTTCCCAATTGCTCACAAACATTTGCATAAAAACCCAACAACTTTCTTTCTTTCATATAATGCCAAAATCTCTTACAAATGCTCTGTAGCCTCAGCTACAACATAAACTTTACAAAGGAACACTATCCACATTTTTCACATATACAAACATCAAAATGCCATCGGAAGCTCGATTTAATCAAAATATCATATACAAACTTTTCACCTGGACGTCGAGAGTACAAGGACGACTCTAGCACACACTAGAAAACTATACAATAATCTCTAGGGTTCATCACCTCAAATTCTCCTTGTTGTCACCGTACTGATGCCACTGCTATTGATCACCTAAAAGGATATGGTGACCCATGAGGTGAGACCCAAAACTAGCAAGAGAAAAAAACTCTTTCCAACAAATATTGATTACATCAGATTAAACGGTAAATAATTGATCAGTTGAAGTAATTAATAGTCAATTGAGCAGATTGAACAATTCAAGCATGCTAAACAGATCAAGCAATTAAACTTAGAAACAAGTATGATTATGAATGTATATACCATGCTAACATCATAAACAAACTAGTAGCATGAGTATCTCTAATCTAACATCATGAATATGTCTAGTAGCATAGCATGGTTATCAACATTGGCATGTTTAATAAAGTGAACCAATCTACATAATAAGTAGAGATAACATCATAAGCACAACTAACATCATAAGCATGTTTGGCAATTTAAGCATTTCTAATTACAAAGGCATGGCTACTAATATCAAACATAGCTAGCAACATCATCTTAACTATCAGTTTTAGTATATCAGACAACACAAGAATGTTTACAACATGATAATAACTACAACATAAGCATATATATCATCTCTTATTGTACCAAACAACATCTCTATGTAAGGAAAGAAAACAAGGGTTATCATTCAATGTGAAGAGTTGTGTATAATCCTAACCCAATATGCTACATGGCTATATTACATCTTTTATTATTCCCTGAGGATTTGAGTCATACCACCCAAATCCAACTGACCACTACTAAGTCGAAATCAGTGCCATATAAGATCTAGGAAGAGACATACGCCAAGATCTTCTCCATACTCAGTCAGTATGAGTCTGCACCGTAGTGACATATAGTCAATCTACAAAACAGTGACATATAGTCCTATAACTAGCCCACCTTGGTACAGGTCACGATGCTAACATCCAGGGTATTCAAACCCAATCACTGAGGTACAACCACAGTTTTCCTCCAATCACATCATTTTATAATCACTGAAACCTGACCGCAGTCATTCTCAAAAGGAGGGCTAGGTATGACCGCAGTCATCCTCCTGAAACACTTGGTGTCAGGACGACAAGCACCCCACATACTCAATGTGTTATGTAGGTGCTCTGAGTTTCCATTAGGAATACTCATTTCACCATCCAGCAAGTTTTAACACTGAAGATGGTTCTGTGGCACAGGGCACTACATGATTAGGGTTTCAATTTATTAGTTATTGCCAATTGGATGAATTAGGCTACATCAAACAAGTAGACATACAGCCCTAATTCATCTCTAGAAAACATTGCTATATAACAATTTTAAAAGATATAACACTTATAAGACATAATTTCTCATCTCAACATCACATGGCAGTATTCACCTGCCAATCAAGAGACTATACTTGTCATCATATCATCATCACATGATACTATTCTCTTTCTGTTCATAAGACTACACTTGTCATCATACTATCACAGGATATAAATCCTTAGCAAAATATCATAGCGTATCAACCCTTGTCAACATGAGAAGGATTACAATCATTTAGGGATACCTCATTTAGGGCTCAATCATGCCCGAAAGTCATTACGACCATCATATCATTTCCTTCAAGTTCATCATTTTCTTTTTATGCCTTATAACAAGGCTTAGAAAACATTACCACACATGTAATACATAGGCTCAACATAATTTGCACAAAGGAACTTAAAAGATGTTAACAGGATAACATTGCAAGAGTATCTTAGAAATTAGGAGCATTCATTGATTATTTCATCATACAAGAAATCTAGATACAATTGGCCATAATCACACTTGTAGTGCACAAGTTTAGCATAGATAACATAGATCATGAAGCTATGATGACCACCAATTAAACATGTTTCAGTTTCCATCAATCATTAGTAAGGATATTCCATCATTATATTAATCATTCAAGAAAGGATATCATGATTAACCACCATTATCTACTTGCATTAGGGTTAGGTATATCTAGGTTGGTTACATTACAATTATAGTTCAACATTCATTCACAAACCTTAACCCATAACATCCCATATAATCTTGGATGCATCAAGCACAACATCATGATCACATTCCATTCCATCCTCAAGTATGGATCCACACATAACTCAAGGTGTACCATCAGTTTATATTACACTAGAGTTCCAAAACAATAAGAGAGACACCATTGTTCTATTATTCCACTAAGGAAGGTTGAACATAGTTACCCATCATCATCTGAGTTCATTAGGATTAAGTATAACAAGCTATATCCCATTAGGGTTACATGTCAATCATGATATGGTCATTATACATTCTATTCATATGAGGGAAAGGTAAGACTACTTTGTTAAGGTCAAACCTCCATTGGTTCCATCATCATTAGACCCATATCACCATACCACAACATCATTCAGAACCATTAGATGTTGAAAAGGTAAACACCTTGAATAAGCGACATATGAAATCATTGAGTTGTGACCTAGAAAGTATCACCATTCAACCGTTGACATCCCTTATTTAATAACATGGAGGGGCACCATAAATTGCAGGGTTAAAACCCATCATCGGTTGTACATTTTAAGCAAGCCATCATATCAAGCATCAAGCTCCTTGAATTGATCACATGAGGGAAATCATCAAATTCAGATTATTAGCACTCACATGTAATACTATGGGTTTCAATCTAAACCATTATATGTTGAAGCATACAATCTCAACCATTGGATAAAGTCCATTATTCAAAACTATTAGATGAAGAAGTGTTAGATTCTAACCATTGGATCAAGTTCATATTTAAAAACCTTCAATTGGAGTATAGGTCTAACCCTTGAATCATTTGACCCAAGAAACTATTGGGTTAGGGCTTAATTTATGCCACAACTACATCCTTAACTCACCATCAGTTGTGGAGACCTGATCCACCATCGGTTATGACCATTAAGTCACCATTGGTTGTTAGGTCAGCACTATATTCATTAATCACCATTGGATATTAAGATAATGTCACCATTGATTGATAGCATCATTAGGGTACTTAGTTGTTGATCATTAAGCTTCTAATTGAGCCAAAACCTTATCTAAGGGGTGACCATCGATTGTCACCATCGGTAGACACCCTTGGTCACCACCATTGGTTGTTATGATAGCAACATTGTAACATCCCTAACCTGGGTTATGCCATAACCCTGGAAGTTTTGCTGAAGTAAGTTAATTATAAACTTGTTTTAATCTTTTGAAAAGTAATTAAGACTCAAGGAGAGTTTAATTTTCAATTTTGAGCTTATTGGCAAACTGTTTGTGCATTATATGACAATTTGGGTGTAAATTGCAATAGATCCAAGATGAGGGGTTATATTGCAATATGTCACATTTTGAAAGTGCCACAAGTTCTTTAGCATCATAACAAAAATAATGATGCTAAGGGGTGGCTTGTGGAAAGTCTCAGCTCCAAGTTGGAGCCTGTTTGAATAATGCTTGTGCCTTGTGTACCAATTTTGGTGGAAATTGCAAATTACCCAAAATGTAAGGGTTGATATGCAAATTACCATCTCTAGATCCCTACTCTCTCTTATCTTCATCTAGAGGATATAGAAAGAAAGAGGCATTATGTTTGAATCATATCTGAGTGATGGTATTCTTGGTGATGAAAAGACCAAGAAGAGTTGTATAGTTGACCCTAAAATGAGTTGTATTGAGTTGTAGAGCTTATATGGGAGTGCCTATCGGCCAAGAATCCATAGAGGAGGTCCCATATCGTTTTTTTAACTCCTGGAAAATGCCATGATGAGTTAAGTACCTCAAGAAGGTGATGGTTATCGATTTTCAATTTTCCTTGGAAAAGTTGTATCAGTTTGTGAATAAAGTGATGTTGGGTTGAAATATCTTGCTCAACAAGATAACTAATGGCCAAAATCTTATCCCTAGATTATCCCCAAGAATTTTGCATGTAAAGATAAATATGTGTGTATGAATGGACACGTGTCAACCCATGAATGGACATGTATCACCTAGTAGCATAAGGGGATGACACCTCATACACTCTCTCTCATGAGCCTCAATTATATATACCACTCCTTTCACCTACTAGAGAAACTTTTCGAATCCTACAACTCTCTTTCTCTTAGATATCATGCATAGTATTTGAAGAGCAAGGAGGAGCTCGATCCTCAATGTGAAGGAGAAGCCATGGTCATTTTCAACCTTGGTTGAAGCATGATTCTCGGGTTGTGATTCTTCCTTTCTTTTCTTCTTCACCAAGTTCTTATCTAGGGTGATTCTTAGCATATAGAGGAGTTGTAAACAAATCTTGGATCTTTGATAAGTTCATCTTCAACCTTGGGAACGTGAAGCTTTGGAGCTTGGAGCTTTGAAGTTGTTCTTGAGGTGGGTTGTATAACTTGAACCCAATCATGTTATAATTCACCTTCAATCTTGCTATACTTGTTGATCTACTTTCAATTTTGATTTTTCTTGAATGATTGATGATTCTATGAGTTCTGATAGTTGCATAGGACTGTTGTCCATGAACTAGAACAGTAAGGGATGAAAACCTAGAGCTTGATGATGATGACATCATCATGACATAAACCGAGATCGGGTTGAAGCACCTCTAACCCGATATGGTAATGAAACCCAATATGGTGATATGAAATTCGTTATACCTTGGAACCCCACACCCCTATCATTTTTTACATTTGGGTTGGTTGAAAAAGGACTAACCAGTTGTCTAGGTTGTCACTCAACACATGGTAGGTTGATACTTTGAAGGTTTGAAAAGGTATGAGCATAAGGGTCTAACCCGATATGCAAAACCCTACACTTGAGTAACCCGATATAAGTGACACACACCTCTTGGATGATATGGTGGGAAGCACACACCTCTTAGACGATATGGTGGTAAGCACACACCTCTTGGACGATATGGTGATAAGCACACACCTCTTGGACGATATGGTGGTAAGAACACGCCTCTTGGATGATATGGTGATAAGCACATACCTCTTAGATGATATGGTGGAAGCACACACCTCTTGGACGATATGGTGGTAAGAACACACCTCTTGGACGATATGGTGGTAAGCAAACACCTCTTGAATGATATGGTGGTCAGAACACACCTATTGGACCATATGGTGGTACACACACACCTCTTGGATGATATGGTAATAAGCACAAACCTCTTGGATGATATGGTGATAAGCACACACCTCTTCGACGATATGGTGATATGCACACACCTCTTATATGAAATGGTGGAAGCATCTCAAAACCAATATGGAGGTAAGCACCTCCAATCTGATATACTTGATTAACATATGAAGTGTGTTATGTTAAATGATAAAGAGTTTAATGCATATTGATAAGTGTAGGCCAATGTACCTTGAGAAAAGGGTTGAGCCAACTTAATAAAGTATGGTGTAATCAATATCCTAGTGAGGATGAGAGAGAAACTCATACTTTGTGTGATAATCATTTAATTATAAATGATGAGAATAAACAAGTATGATTGAATACTTATGATATCAATGTATGCTCCTAATATGTGTGGACCTATGAATTAGGGTTTTGATTCTTGATAATATGAACTTGAAACCCTTATCAGCTAAAAAGAGAAACCCTAACCCTAATAATGGGAAGGTTGTATTTTTCTTGTATTGCATGGTGATGATTTGTACTTAATATTGTTTTTATCATGAAATACTTACCATGCAGGTATCATGAGATGATGAGCATATCCAGGTATGAGCTATGATGTTTCATATGATACAGATAAATGGGACTTGTGAGCCATATGAAATACGTGTGCAACAAGTATAATGTATACTTGGCTCTGAGGACCTAGAGGTAATAGTTACCTGATAAGAGGTGACAATGTTCAGTGATGAATTAAGGGTTTGAATACCCGAATCTAGCAATCATGATGATGATAATGTTAAGGGATGAGAATCCTCAGTAATGTGATAAGGGACAGAGATCCCGAGTGTTATGTATTCAATGTGTTCCAAAGATTATGAAAGTACTTAATAAATGTATTACACCTTTCTTTGTATGATCTGTTATAATTGATGCTTGTAACTTTGTTGATGCTAAAAGATACTGTAATGCACCTAATTAATAAAGTGGAACCTTATCATGTAGTTGCCCTGGACATAGATCCATTCAGTGTCAGAATTTGCTGAATGTTGAAATGAGTTTAACTCGGAGAGCATACTTTTGAATATGTGGGGGTAATAGGAGAAAATATCCTTACGTCCAAATAGGGATTGCTGTGTGAACTCCCTCATCATCATATGAGTATAGATATATGCCATGACTCAATATTAATATATCGGGGTTTTTGTGTGATCTCCCTGAAGTGAGTGCATACTATGGCTCTAAGTATATAGCGAAGATGCCACTATACCCTGGCAAGCTAATTGTAGTTTGATACATGATGTCACTGCCAATGGTGTCGTACTGACTGAGACATGCGAGGTCTTGGAATTCAGATCTTCCTTTGACCTTGTATGGTACTGATGCTTTACGTAGCCGTGGTTGGTTGGAGCATGAGCGGTATACCTCATCTCCTCAGGGCATAAGTGTGATTGTAAATATGTAATCATCCGTGTAGTGTATTTGCTTACGAATTGAATACGGAAACATTAGATTATGTTGCATTACTTTTATACATCTTAAATGGATAGATGTTATATGTGTTCTTCGTATTCCTTATAAAGTGAATAGATGATTTATTATTCTATCATAGATAGCTACATTGCTTTAAAAAATGATATTGCTCTGTTCTGCGTATAAACATTGATTAATCTTGATTATTAATATAAAAGATCCTCTTCTCAGTTTTATACTATTTACCTATGATTATAATATTGTTGGCGGAGAGTTATATATCTCACTAGGACTTTTGTATCACCCGTTGGTCCCAACATTTTTAGGTAGATGCGGATGAGGAGGTAGAAACCGTACTACAGTGGGAGGACAACAACAACATGGATAGTAGTAACAACTCAGGTTGAGTGTGTTGTCTGTCGTGTCTTGTAGATAGAAGTCTTATGTGTCGTCTCTATACTCTCAGGTCCTTTGGAGTTAGTACATAATGGTTTTATAAACATTCTGAAATGTTGTCTTGTATGCCTCGAGGTTTTATGTTGCTTATGTATATAGTTAGGGCAAAGCAACTGGTATATGATATCCTCGAGATGAGATGGTACAATGTATGTATAATGTGAACCATGATGTATATATTTCTTTGGTTCTTCCCTTAAGAGTTTCCTGGCAATGGATCTCTTCACAAAATGGTTTTAATTTTTAGTGATTTTTTGTTAATCTGCTGCTAATGGTTATTTTGTATAATCATTGTGTGATTTGGTTGTCAATTTGATAGCGGTCGTCACAAGTTTTGGTATCAGAGCCTAAGGTTCGCTGAGTCTACAGAGACATAGGATTAAGGTTGTTGATTCTATTCTAGTGTCCTCCAGTTTATCTTATAGTGACTTCTGCTCACATAAGAGAAGAAGTAAAGCTGAAAGATGGCTGGAGCACATGAAGAACATGTTGCTGAGAGCAGTATTGCTGCACCAGGAGGAGGTGTAAGGGATCAGGAAAGAGAGTAATCAGTTCTTAAGAATGCCCATCTTGATGAAGCCATGCTCGAAAACCCAACCTTTCATGCTCTTTTCGGGAAGTTCATGACCACAATAACACATATGGCAGACCGGATGCCAGCACCAACACCTAGGTTAGTAGTTCTCGATGAGGGACATGGTCTGGTAAGACCTTTGAGTGGTTACTCTGGGTAGGAGCCACAAATATGCCAGTACAAATGACCCAACAGATGCAGATTTATGGCTCACTAAGTTGGAAAAAGCCTTTAGAATCCTTAGCATCCCAAAAACTGATAAAGTTAGGCATGATGTGTACCTTTTAAAAGGAAGAACTGACAATTGGTGGGCCGTTGAAGAAGGGAAAATATCGGGTGTTGAGGTTAGATGGGAGGAGTTTCAACATGAGTTTGTCAATAGATACTTTCCCTGGACTTATCTGGATGAGAAAATCTCAAAATTTGAGCAGCTTAAGAAAGGACCAATGAAGATTAGTGAGTATGAAGCTAAGTTCATGGATCTTTTATGGTTTTGTCCACACATGGCTACTATAGAGGAGAAGAGGATTTAGGATTTTAAGAAGGATATGGACGCTAAGTTATCCATAGTTGTAGCTACTCTAGAGAATAGAGAGAGGTTTGCCACCTTTTTGGAGTCAGTTAGGCAGACAGAGAGGTCTGTGACTGAGAAATGTGAGGCTAAAAGTAGGAAAGGACCTGCCCAGTTCCAGGGACAGAGGTCTGGAAGTTTAAAGAAATTGAGATTTCCTGCACCATTAGCACCATAGAGGTTCAATGCACAGACGCAGTGGACGTCAAGCAAGGATATAGGTCGTAGTTTTCTACCAAGTGGAGCCCATAGTATGGCATCAATGTCAGTAATAGGACCATCTAGGCCACAATGGGAGAACTGAACCTGCTTCAAGTGTGGGAAAGAAGGACATATGATAAGAGAATGTCCAATTAGAGTCATGGAGGTAACCCAATCACCGAGGTAGAGTCAACAAGGCTCTCAGAGGCAATAGTTCAATAGTGACACATGAGGACGTGGACATGCATCCCAAGAAGGAACATGTGCACCAAACAACAGAGCACAGAGTCGGAAATAGGCAACGACGAGATTCTATGCAATGAATCAGCCTAAGGTAATAGTCAATCCATGAGTCATGACAGGTCATATGGAATTGTTTCATTCTGATATGTCTTCATCCTGCTTCATATCTATTTTGACTAATCCAGATGCTACACATTCCTTTATCACTCGAGAAGTGATTCATGACTGCAATATGACTGTCAGTCGTAGAGCAGATAATTTGTTATTAGAAACTCTGTTAGTCGGATCTGCAGTGTTGCGTGAGGTATGTTCTCCTATGTTCTTTCTTTTTCAGAACACATCATTCAGGTGGATCTTATACCACTTGATATGCATGGGTTTGATGTAATTCTTGGGATGGATACCCTAGAAAAGTATAAAGTTGTCTTGGATTGTGGTTTCAAGTAAGCTATGTTTGCAGATAGTGATGAGACATGGGTCTTTTAGGGGGACAGAAAGATTCTTCCAACCTATCTAGTATTAGTACTGGTAGCTGTGAGACTGATATGACAAGGATGTGAAGCATTCTTGGCACATGTGGTAGATACCAAAGCAGAAAGTCCTAGTCTTTCTGAAGTTCCTATTGTTAGGGAATTCAAAGATGTGTTACCTGAAGAATTTCCAGATATTCTTCCACCTCAAGAGATTGATTTTGAGATTAATCTAATCTCAGGTATGCAGCCCATAGCCCAAACACCTTATAGGATGGCCCCTACTGATATGGAAGAACTCAAGAAACAGTTATAGGAGTTTCTTGGGAAAGGTTTCATTCAACCGAGTACTTCACCTGGGGTGCTCCAGTTCTTTTTGTTAAAAAGAAGGATGGGTCTATGAGGTTATGCATAGACTATAGACAGCTTAACAAGGTGACTATAAAGAACAAATATCCTCTGCCAAGGATCGATAATCTGTTTGACTAGTTGTGTGGTGCAACAATGTTCTCTAAGATAGATCTAAGGTCAGGATATCATTAGTTACGTATCAAGGAGGATGACATACCTAAGTCAGCCTTTAGGACAAGGTATGGTCATTATGAGTTCGTAGTTATATCTTTTAGACTAACTAATGCACCGACTACATTCATGGAGCTGATGAATAGAATCTTCTAGCCATTTCTTGATCAATTCATAGTGGTCTTCATAGACAACATCTTGATATACAGTAGAGATGGTCAACAACATGAACAACACCTTCATGAATCCTTGACTTTTCTAAGACAGCACAAGCTATATGCTAAGTTTAGCAAGTATGAGTTCTGGTTGTTAGAAGTGTCTTTTCGAGGACACATTATATTTGCTTTAGGTATTCATGTTGATCCTAAGAAAGTGGAGTTTGTTCTAGAGTGGGAACAGCCCAAGTCACCAACTGAGTATCATTGTTTCCTAGGTCTGGCAGGTTACTACAGAAGGTTTATTAAAGACTTCAGTTCTGTAGCATTACCCCTAACTAGGTTAATCAGGAAGGTAGTTCCTTTTGTTTGGAATGACAAGTGTCAACGTTCTTTCCAGTTGTTGAAAGAAAGGTTGACTAGTGCACATGTGTTGTTTTTACCTGAGCAGGGAAAGGGATACATTGTTTTCTGTGATGCCTCTAAGAATGGTCTAGGATGTGTGTATATGCAGAGTGATCATGTAGTTTCTTTTGATTCCCGACAGCTTAAGAAACATGAGGAGAATTGTCTGACGCATGATCTAGAGTTAGCTGTAGTGGTCCACGCATTGAAGATTTGGAGGCATTATCTTTATGGAGAAACGTGTCAGATTTTCACAAACCATAAAAACTTAAAGTACATCTTCTCACAGCACGAGTTGAATATGAGACAAAGCCACTGGATGGAATTAATCAAGGACTATGATTGTACAATTGATTATCATCCAGGAAAAGCTAATGTAGTGGCAGATGCACTAAGTAGAAAATCTTCATCTCCACCCATAGATAAAGCACAATTGAATTCTTTTATGTGCTTTAAATGGGACATGTTTGTCTCTTTGAGACAAATAAATGTATAGTTAAAAGTATCTTTTTTATCCGGATTGCTGGCCGAGATGCATGTGAAACCTACTCTGAGACAACAGATTAAAGAGGCACAACAGGCTGATACTATGATTCAGAAGATCAAGTCAAAGTATGGTAGTGAGAAAGGGGACGGTTTCTATGAGTCAGAGGATGAGGTAGTCTGTTAGCATGGTAGGATGGTAGTACCTAATGCCAATGACTTAAGAAAGACAGTTATGGAGGAAGCTCATTCATCCATGTATGAAATGCATCCAGGGAGTACTAAAATGTATCATAACTTAAAAGATATGTATTGGTGGCCCGGCTTGAAGAAGGATGTAGCTGAGTTTCTTATGTGGTGTCCACTATGTCAGCAAGTTAAAGCAGAACACCAAAATCCTGCAGGAACATTGCAACCCTTACCTATACCATAGTGGAAATGGGATCATGTGACAATGGACTTTGTGGTTGGTCTACCCAGAACAGCCAAAAGTCATGATTCCATTTGGGTGATAGTTGATAGGTTGACTAAGTCAGCACATTTTCTTCTTGTTAAAACAACATATATTGTTGAAAACCTTACACAGATCTACATATATGAGATAGAGCGATTACACGGAGTTCCAGCCACAATTGTGTCTGATAGAGGCCCCCAGTTTACAAGTCATTTTTAGGAATGCCTACATAAAGCCTTGGGTACACAGTTATATTTTAGCACAATTTTTCACCCTCAGACAGATGGACAATCTGAAAGGACTATACAGACTTTGGAGGACTTTCGTAGGGCATGTGTTCTTTAGTTTGTAGGAAGTTGGGATTTACACTTGAGCTTAATAGAGTTTGCCTACAACCATAGTTATCATAATAGTATTGATATGGCACCATATGAAGCCTTATATGGTAGACGTTGTAGATCTCCATTATGCTGGTATGAGACAGGAGAATACAAACTTCTGGGTCCTGAATTAGTGCAACAAACAACTAAAAAGATTTAAGTAACACAACAATAGTTGAAGGCTGCACATGATAGACAAAAGTCATATGTCGATAAACGTCATAGACCTTTAGAATTCCAAGTTGGAAACAAGGTGTATCTCAAGGTCTCTCCTTGGAAAGGTGTTCTCAGATTTGGGAAAAAGGGTAAGTTAGCTCCTAGATTTATGGGACCTTACCTAGTGACAACATAGATTGGAAAGATAACTTATAGGTTGGAGTTGTCACCTAATCTACATAGACTACATCTAGTGTTTCATATATCTATGTTGAGAAAGTGCCATCCTAATATAGAGTTGGTGTTGCAACCTATAGAGGTAGAATTGAATGAAGATATATCCTATGTGGAAGGTCCAGTGATGATTCTTGACAGAAGAATCAAGCAGTTGAAAAAGAAAGACAAAGTTCTTGTGAAAGTTCTCTGGCATCATTGTGGCATTGAAGAAGCCACATGGGATCTGGAGGAAGAAATGAGGAGGAAGTACCCTTCTCTTTTCTCTTGAGATTTCGGGGATGAAATCCCTATTAGGGGTTGATAATTATAACATCTCTAACCTAGGTTATGCCATAACCCTAGAATTTTTGCTTAATTAAGTTATTTATAAACTTTTTTTAATCTTTTGAAAAGTAATTAAGACTCAAGGAGAGTTTAATTTTCAAGTTTGAGCATATTTGCAAATTATTTGTGCATTATATGATAATTTGGGTGTAAATTGCAATTTACCCAAGATGAGGGTTATATTGAAATATGTCACATTTTGAACATGTCTCAAGTGCTTTAGAATCATAAGAGAGAGAATGATGCTAATGGAGGGCTTGTGGAAATCCTAAGTTCCATGTTGGAGCTTGTTTGAATAATGTGTGTGCCTTGTGTACCAATTTTGGTGGAAATTACAAATTACCCAAAATGTAGGGTTGATATGCAAATTACCACATCTAGAATGTCCCTACTCTCTCTTAGAATCATCTAGAGGATATATAAAGAAAGAGTCACCATGTTTGAATCATATTTGAGTGATGGTATTCTTGGTGATCAAAAGACCAAGAAGAGTTGTATAGTTGAAACCCTAAAATGAGTTGTATTGAGTTGTATCGAGTTGTAGAGCTTATACGGGAGTGCTTATCGGCCAAGAAGAGATAGAGGAGGTCCCATATCTTTTTTTTCAACTCTTGGCAAAGGCCATGACGAGTTAAGAACCTCAAGAAGGTGATGGTTATCGGTTTACAACTTTCCTTGGAAAAGTTGTATCGGTTTGTGAATAAAATAGTGTTGGGTTGAAATATCTTGTTCAACAAGATAACTAATGGCCAAAATATTATCCCTATATTACCCCCAAGAGTTTTTCATGTCAAGATAAATATGTGTGCATGCATGGACACATGTCAACCCATGAATGGACATGTGTCACCTAGTAGCATAAGGTGATGACGCCTCTTATACACACTCTCTCTCATGAGCCTCAATTATATATACCACTCCTTTCACCTACTAGTGAAACTTTTTGAATCCTACAACTATCTTTTTCTTAGATATCATGCATAGTAGTTGAGGAGTAGGGAGGAGCTCGAGCCTCAAGCTTAAGGTGAATCCATGGTCATCTTCAACCTTGGTTGAAGCATGATTCTCGGGTTGTGAATCTTCCTTTCTTTTCTTCTTCACCAAGTTCTTATCTATGGTGATTCTTTGCATATAGAGGAGTTTTGAACAAGTTTTTTGATCTTTGATAAGTTCATCTTCAACCTTGGGAACATGAAGCTTTGGATCTTGGAGCTTTTAAGTTGTTCTTGAGGCGGGTTATATGACTTGAACCCAATCATGTTATTATTCACCTTTAATCTTGATATACTTGTTGATCTACTTTCAATTTTGATTTTTCTTGAATGATTGATGATTCTATGAGTTCAAATAGTTGCATAGGACTGTTTCCATGAACAAGAATAGTAAAGGATTAAAGTCTAGAGCTTGATGATGATGACATCATCATGACATAAACCGATATTGGGTTGAAGTACCTCTAACCTGATATGGTAATGAAACCTAATATGGTGATATGCAATCAGTTATACCTTGGAACCCCATACCCCTATCATTTTATACATTTGGGTTGGTTGTAAAAGGACTAACCAGTTTTCTAGGCTGTCACACAACACATGGTAGGTTGATACTTTGAAGTTTTGAAAAGGTATGAGCATAAGGTCTAACACGTTATGCAAAACCCTACACTTGAGTAACCCGATATAAGTGACACACACACCTCTTGGATGATATGGTGGTAAGCACACACATCTTGGACGATATGGTAGTAAGCACACACCTCTTGGACGATATGGTGATAAGCACACACCTCTTGGACAATATGGTGGTAAGCACACACCTCTTGGATGATATGGTGGTAAGCACACACCTCTTGGATCATATGGTGGTAAGCACACACCTCTTGGATGATATGGTGGTAAGCACACACCTATTTGACGATATGGTGGTAAGCACACACCTCTTGGATGATATGGTGGTAAGCACAAACCTCTTGGACGAGATGGTGATAAGCACACACCTCTTGAACGATATGGTGATAAGCACACACCTCTTGGACGATATGGTGGTAAGCACACACCTCTAGCCCGATATGGTGGAAGTACCTCAAAACCAATATGGAGGTAAGCATCTCAAATCTGATATACTTGATTGAGTAACACATGAATTGTGTTATGTCAAATGATACATTAAGATGTAAAAAGTTTAATGCATTTTGATAAGTGTAGGCCAATGTACCTTGAGAAAAGGGTTCAACCAACTTAATAAAGTATGATGTAATCAATATCCTAATGAAGATGAGAGAGAAAAGCATACTTTGTATGATAATCATTTAATGATAAATGATGAGAATAAACAAGTATGATTGAATACTTATGATATCAATGTATGCTCCTAATATGTGTGGAGCTATGAATTAGGGTTTTGATTCTTAATAATATGAACTTGAAACCCTAATCGGCTAAAAAGGGAAACCCTAACCCTAATAATGGGAAGGTTGTATTTCTCTTGTATTGCATGGTGATGATATGTACTTGATGTTATTTTTATCATGAAATACTAACCATGTAGGTATCATGAGATGATGAGCATAGCCAGGTATAAGCTATGATGTTTCATATGATATAGATTAAATGAACCTTGTGAGCCATGTGAAATACTTGTGCAACAAGTATAATGTATACCTGGGTCTGAGAACCTAGAGGTAATAGTTACCTGATAAGAGGTGACAATGTTCAGTGATGAACTACGAGTTTGAATACCCAGATCCTAAGTGTTATACATGCAATGTGTTCTAAAGATTATAAAAGTACTTGATAAATGTATTACATATTTCTTTGTAGCATCTGTTATAATTCATGCGTGTAACTTGGATGATGCTAAAAGATACTGTAATGCACCTAATTAATCAAGTGGAAACTTATCATGTAGTTTCCCTGGCCGTAGATCCATTTAGTGTCAGAATTTTCTGAAGGGTGAAACAAGTTTAACTCAGAGAGCATATTTTAATATGTGAGGGTAATGGGTGAAAATAACCTTACATCCAAATAGGGATTGTTGTGTGATCTCCCTCGTCATCATAAGAGTATGGCTATATGCCATGACTCAATATTAATATACCAAGGTTGCTGTGTGATCTCCCTGAAGAGAGTGCATGTTGCGGCTGTAACTCTATAGCGAATATTCCACTATACGCTGGCAAGCTAATTGTAGTTTGACATGTGATGTCACTGCCAGTGGTCTCGTACTGATCGAGATAGGTGAGGTCTTAGAAGATGGCTCTTCCTTTGACCTTTTCGGGTACCGATGCTTTACGTAGCCATGGTCGGTTGGAGCATGAGCGGTATACCTCATCTCTTCAAGGCATAAGTGTGATTGTAAATATTTAATCAGCCATGTAGCATATTTTCTTAAGGATTGAATACTGAAACATTGGATGATGTTGCATTACTTTAATACATCTTAAATGGATAGATGTTATATGTGTTCTTTGTATTCTTTATAAAGTGAATAGATGATTTATTTCTCTATCATAGATAGCTGCATTGCTTTAAAAGATGATATATGTTTTGCTTATAAATAGTGATAAATCTTGATTATTAATATAAAAGATCCTCTGCTTAGTTTTATACTATTTACTTGTGATAATAATATTGTTGGCGGAGAGTTAAATCTCTTGCGGGGACTTTTGTCTCACCTGTTGGTCTCAACATTTTTAGGTGGACGAGGACGAGGAGATAGAGGCCATACTATAGAGGGAGGACAACAACAATAGGGACAGTAGTAACAGCTCAGGTTGAGTGTGCTATCTGTCGTGTCTTGTAGATAGAAGTCCTATGTGCTGTCTCTATACTATCGGGTCCTTGGGAGTTAGTACGTAATGGTTTTATAAATGAACTGAGATTTTGGATTGTATGCCTTGAGGTTTTATGTTGCTTATGTGTATAGTTTGGGCAGAGCAACTGGTATATAATATCCTCGAGATGAGATGGTACAATGTATGTACAATGTGAACCAATGATGTATATATTTCTTTGGTTCTTCCCTTAAGAGTTTCCTGACAATGGATCTCTGTGCAAAATGGTTTTAATTTTTAATGATTTTTGTTAATCCACTGCAAATGGTTATTTTGTGTAAATATTGTGTGATTTGGCTGTCAGTTTAATAGTGGTCGTCATAAACACCATCAGTTGTTGCAAGGGTACTACCATCGGTTGATGTATAAGATGGAAATCAGCCTTAATACCTAGGTATAAGCCATCATTTGTTAGGTGTCAAGCACCATCAATTGTTAAACCAACCTGATCCAAGTCATCCTCTTCCTTAGGCAGGTCGTATGTAGAGTTTCATATCCATCTACACCTATAAATTAACCAAGAAACATCATAAAAATCGAAACCCTAGGCAAGGTTATCTTTTACAAGTATAGATTTTCATTTTAGAGCAAGAACTTATGTAAGCAAGATTGTAGTAAGAAATAAACGTGAAGAGTGTTATAAATATCTCCCATACAGAGAAGAACAAGCTTCTTATCAGAAAGAAAACTCAAACTAGAAGGTAGAAAACTCAAGCATTAGTCTGAACTCAGCCATCTATCACCTTTCTCCACCAAAGAAGCAAACCCTAAGCATAAGGAGTAAGAAATGTAGGGATTTTGGGATTTAGAGCAACTTTTACCATGGAACAAAAGAGTTACGACATGGAGGAAGGTTTGAGGGAGAAGAAGAGCAAGAAAAATGTACAAGGAAGGAAGAAAACAACTATCCTTGGTCGGAAACCCTATGAGATGACCTTGGAGACCCTAGGTAGGGCTAGATGGAGTTCTAGGGGACCTTCTTCTCCAAAAAGGGGGTCGTCTTCTACCTTGGACCACCTAGTTATATAGACAAATAGAATGGAGTCAGTGTTCCAGGCTAGAGGAAAGAGAGAGCAATCAAAGGTTTCATGCTTGGGTAAGGAAGAGGTAGATATAGCCCATGGATAAGGATGGAAGCAAGCATGAGGTGTACAAGCAGCTCTCCATGTGTCCATGGCTTAAAGCTTCCATGGATGAGCAAGAAGAAGGTCCACAGGATGTTAAGGACTGATGAGCCATCGGTTGATAGTATCCAAGTCCATCCATCTCCTGTTGGTCGAAGGTACCCATCATTTGTTCATGGTTTAAGTCAATAGATGGTTGAACCATCCGTTGATCATGTTTACAAGTGAACCAGCGGTTCAAGTGAACCAAACCAGCATGAACCATCAACCTAGAGCCTCTAGGATGACTTGTAGTTGTTCCCCAGTCGTGCCTGTAGAAGATGACCATAGGTTGTTTCCCAAACCAATGGTACCATCGGTTGATAGCCAAGAAGATGGCCCATTCATGATACGTAAAACCCTATATCACCCTTGGAGCAAATCACCATCAAACAAAAGTACAATTGAGCACCCCATGTCTCACAAAGATCAATAAATATAATATAACATCTAAGAAACATAATTGATGTGACAAATTACAAAGAAAACCTCTCAATTGGGTAAATACAGAAAAGTCCAAAATGTACATAAAATTCCATAACTTGCACAAACAATGTCCAAATTGGACCAAATTTGAGACTTAATCTTGTATTATGATTAAAAAGCATATAAAAAGGTTTATTATGTTTATAAGAATTCAATACTAGTAATTAAGCTTATAAAACACTTCAAGCAAGGTTAGGGTCTTACAACCATAAACCCCTAACAGTGATTTTGCCCCCGAAATCCAAGGTAGACAAAGATATATACTTCTCATGAACCTCATCCTAAATATTACACATGGTTACTTTCATCTCATGGTGATGTCACATCATTCTCACGGAATTCATATTCTTCTCATTCAACTCCTGCATGTGTCATCTTGGTTCAACATAGGAACTATTGTGCCACCTTCACAAGTTTGGTAGTACCTTTCAACTTGGAACTTTAACTGTTGTCTTGAACTATTCTATCTATTGTACCACACATTACTAAGAGGCCGTAATTTTTGGATCTTACCAAATATGGAACATCATGTATCTCTTATCATATGTAATTCCACAAGGTTTCAACTTTATGCTTCTTTGATGGTTGTTGTGATTATCAACTCAATCGATCAGGTAATCATACCCTATTTGTCAAAAACTATATAGCATATATTCTTACAAGATTGTTCAATAATCTCTATATGGACTGGCCATCTGTCTAGTTGAAGAATCATACACTCTTTTGCAACATATTAACAAATATAACTTCCTGATTGACCTTCTTAGGGATGAGGCAATGATATTTTCTTCTTCTTACCAGGACTCATAAACACACTTAACAGATGTATTATAACTCCAAGTGGATACTCTAGTTAACCCCCAACTCACTCTTGTTGAACTTTTCACACACATAAGTATTATTTCTTCAACATTCTTAAGATTTACCAAACATGTTAACCATGATACTAACCATCTCTAAAATAACATGAGATGTCATAATTCAAAGCTTGTCATAACTTATCAGACATGACCTAAGAACTTTGTTCCTCTAATTTAACATTGATGTTGCATTAGTTAGTCTAAATGACATAACCCTGAACTCATCATGGTCATGTAACTCAATCCATCCACTCTAATTCTTATCCATTGGTATTATGATCCTAGTTGATCTTAGAGAATTACTATAACACATGTATGCTAATCCACAAACCATCAATCCTTGATAGTGGTCTTGGTCAACTATCAATAGACCATACACAACATTATAGAACCACTCTTCTTTTCACAAAAAACACTTGGATAATCAACACCAGCTCTCTCTCTCTAATGGAGAGAAACATTGGACAACTAATCTAATAGATATCTTTAACTCGTATATAACGGGTACACTCTAGATACTAGGATTCATTACCTTGGTATCCACTACATGTGCTTATGAAGAACTCATACTATGTTTCATGCACTTCCTCAAGATCATGACCAGATAAGAACATATAGGAGGAATACACCTAACTCTTGGAAGGTTCAAAAAATCATGCTAATACAAAATATAAAGATCTTGGAACTATAGTCTAAGGCAATCACACATCATATCAAGATATCCATCCCAGGATTACAAAAGTGGCATGAGATCCACGTGAAGGCTACACTCCAAAAGGAAGAAACACAAAGGGAAACACACTTCCCACCTCAAAACAACACTTCCCAATGGTCACTAGAAAAAGGTAACCAATTCTATCTTCCCCATGAAAGTTACACTTTTAATGTATCATGTTACTTTTTACAACTTGGGTTCCTTACCATTATCATAGGAATTATTGATATCATCTTATCTCATTGCTCTTTTCTCATTAAATGTTCATCATTCTTATATATGTTCTCTCATGTTACCATGTTTTTCAACCACTGGTCAAGGAATATGTCATCATATTCTATATTTTCTTCATTAAACAAGGATCATCTCCCTTTAATTTCTTTAACATGCCATGCAGATTTTTCATTAACACTTTTTTACACACATAGGTTGGTCTTAGATTAACTCGGGTTCCAATAGAATCCTCTATCATGTTCTCATTCATCTTCTCATTTATACTTATAACATGAGATCTCTCCTTCTTATGTGGAATTCATATCTTGAATCACTTTATTAGAATAGACTTATCTATCCTTTACTTTATCATCTTCTTGAATTACAACTTCAAGAGTTCCTCTTTATCTTATTTGTGTTCAAATTTAAGTTTCAAGCTGTCATATCTTTCTCTTGTAGTTACCCAACATTCAAGTTTTGATGGGTTATGATGTAATTCTCATCTTCTTTATAGTAAGATTGAGGTTTTAAAACCATTATTTATGATTTGTTATGCTCTTTAGATTGTTTCAAAATGACTACTTGATTAGAGTAATCAGAAAGAAATCAATCTAAGAGTTCCATACTTACCTTTTCTTTAATACCTAAATACCTGGCCAGGGCACCCAAGTACTGAGATTAGGTAGTATGATCACATTTTCATGGCATGTTCCTTACTTAGACATCATTCTATTCCTAAGTCCTAGTGTCCCTGTAGATTCAACAAACCTAGAGATCTAATACCAACTTGTGAGAACCCATTATGCTAAATGAGATTTCTTAAAACACAAAACATGATTACTCATTCATTAAACACAAAGCCAGAAAATAGGGTAAATTAAAACTGATTTCAACATTTCTTAATTGCTCAGAAAAATTTACATAAAAGCCCAACAACTTACTTTATTTCATATAATTCCAAAATCTCTTACAAATGCTCTGTAGCCTCAGCTACAACATAAACTTTACAAAGGAACACTATCCACATTTTCCAAATATATGAACATCAACATTATATTGAAAGCTTGATGTAGTCAAAATCATATATGAACATTTCACCCGGACCTAAGAGTACAAGGACAACTCTAGGACACACTAGACAACTATACAATCATCTCCAGGGTTCATCACCTCAGATTCTCCTTGTTGTCCAGTATTGATTCCGCTGTTGTCGATCACCTAAAAAGATGTGGTGACCCACAAGGTGAGACCCACTCCCAATGACAGATCTAACTCTCTCCAACAAATATTGATTACATCATATTAAATAGTAAATAATTGAATAGTTGAAGTATTTAATAATCAATTGAGCAAATTAAATTGTTTAATCATGCTAAATAGATTAAGCAATTAAAATTAGCAACAAGTATGATTATGAACGTATATACCATGCTAAGAGAACAAGCAAACTAACAACATGAGTATATCTTAACTAACATCATGAATATGTCTAGTAGCATAACATGGCTATCAACATTGGCATGTTTAATAAAGTGAACCAATCTACATCATAAGTAGAGCTAATATCATAAGCACAACTAACTGCATAAGCATTTTTGGTAGTTTAAGCATTTCTAATTACAAAGGCATGCTTAGAAATATTAAACATAGCTAGCATCATCATCTTAACTATCAGTGTCAGTATATCAGACAACATAAGCATGTTTACAACATGAGAATAACTACAACATAAGCATATCTATCATCGTTTTTGCACTATACATCATCTATATGTAAGGATAGCAAACAAGGGTTATCATTCAATGTGAAGCATTGCGTATAACCCTAAGAAGATATGGTACATGGTTGTATCACATCTTTTACTATGCCCTGAGGATTTCAGTCGTACCACCCAAATCCAACTAACCACTGCTAAGTCAAAATCAATGCCATATAAGATCTAGGAAGAACCAGACTCCAAGATCTTCTCCATACTCGGTGAGTACGAGTCTGCACCATAGTGACATATAGTCAATCAAACAAATAGTGGCATATAATCATGTAACTAGCCCACCTTGGTATGTGTCACGACGCTGACATCCATGGTATTCAAACCCAATGATTGAGGTACAACCATAGTTGTCCTCCAATCACATCATTTTATAATCACCGAAATATGACCATAGCCGTTCTAAAAAAGTGGGCTAGGTATGATCGCAGTCATCCTCCTGAAACACATGGTGTCAGGATGACAAGCATCCCACATACTCAACATGTTATCTATGCACTCCGAGTTTCCCTTAGGAATACTCGTTTCACCATCCAGCAAGTTCTGACACTGAAGATGGTTCTATGGAATAGGGCACTACATGATTAGGGTTTCACTTGATTAGTTATTGCCGATTGGATGAATTAGGCTGCATCAAACAAGTGGATATACAAACCCTAATTCATCTCCAGCAAATATTGCTATATAACAATTTCAGAAAATATAACACATATAAGACATATTTTTTCATCTCAACATCACAGGGAAGTATTCACCTGCCAATCAAGAGACCATACTTGTCATCATATCATCATCACATGGTACTATTCTCTTGTCGTTCATGAGACTACATTTGTCATCATACTGTCACAAGATATAAATCCTTAGCACAATATCACAGGGTATCAACACTTGTCAACATAAGAGGATTACACCTCATTTAGGGCTCAATAATGCCCAAAAGTCATTAAGACCATCATATCATTTCCTATAGGTTCTTCATTATCTTTTTATGCCTTCAACAAACATCACCACACATGTGATACACAGTCTCAATATAATTCACACTGAGGAACTGAAAAGATGTTCACAAGATAACATTGTGGGAGTATCTTAGCAATTAAGTGCATTCTTTTATTATATCAACATATAAGAAATATAGATATGATTGGCCATCATAACACTTATAGTGCACAAGTTTTGCATATAAAACATTAAATCATGAATCTATGACAACCACCAGTTAAACACGATGGAGTTTCCATCAATCATTAGTAAGGATAATCCATCATTATATTATTCATTTAAGAAATCATTTCATGATTAACAACCATTCTCTACATCCATTGGTGTTAGGTTTACCTAGGTAGGTTACATTAAAATTATATTTCAGCATTAATTTACAAACCTTAACCCATAGCATCCCATATAATCTTGGATGCATCAAGCACAACATCATCATCACATTCCATACCATCTGCAAGTATGGATCCACACACAACTCAAGGTGTAACCACTAGGTTAAATTATACTAGAGTTCCACAACAATAAGAGAGGCACCATTATTCTAACATTTGACTAAGGAAGACTAATCATAATTACCCATCATCATCTGAGTTCATTAGGATTAAGTATAACAAGCTATATCCCATTAGGGTTACATGTCAATCATGATATGGTCATTATCCATTCTTTTCATATGAGGGAAAAGGTAAGACTACCTTGTTAAGGTCAAACCTCCATTGGTTCCATCATCATTCCACCCATATCACATACCAAAATATCATTAAGAACAATTGAATGTTGAAAAGGTAAGGCTATTGGTTATTTACATAAGTAAATACCTTGAATAAGCCACATATGAAATCATTGAGTTGTAACCTAGAAAGAATCACCATTCAACCCTAGACATCCCTTATATAATAACATGGAGGGCACCATAGATTGTGCGACCAAAACCCATCATCAGTTATACATTTTAAGAAAGCCATCATATCAACCATCAAGCCCCTAGAATTGATCCATTGAGGGAAACCATCAAATTTAGATTATTAGCACTCACATGTATTACTGTGGGTTTCAATCCAAACCATTATATGTCGATGGATCTAATATCAACCATTGGATCAGGTCCATTATTTAAAACAATTAGATCAATAAGTGTTAGATTCTTACCATTGGATCAGGTTCATATTTCAAAACCATTAATTGGAGTACAAGTCTAACCCTTGAATCATTTGACCAAAGAAACTATTGTGTTAGGGCTTAATTGATGCTACATCTACATCCTTAACTCACCATCAGTTGTGGAACCTGATCTACCATCGATTGTGACCATTAAGTCACCATTGGTTGTTAGTCAGCACTATATTCATTAATCACCATTGGATACTAAGCTAATATTACCATTGATTGATAGAATCATTAGGGTACTTATTTGTTGATCATTGACCTAAGGGGTAACCATCCGTTTTCACCATTATTTGACACCCTTTGTCACCACCATCGGTTGTTAAGATAGCAACACCATCGGTTGTTGTAAGGGTATTACCATTGGTTGATGTATAAGATGGAAATCAGCCTTAAAACCTAGGTATAAGCCATCTATTCTTAGGTGCTAAGCACCATCGATTGGTAAACCAATATGATTCAAGACATCCTATTCCTTAGGAAGCTCGTGTACAAAGTTTCAAATCCATCTACAACTAGAAACTAAGCAAGATACATCATAAAAATTAAAATCCTAGGCAAGGTTAACTTTTACAAGCATATAACTTCGTTTTAGAGCAAGAACTTATGTAAGAGAGCTTTCAGTAAGCAATAAAAGTGAAGAATGTTATCAAACCAATGGAAGAAAACTCAAGATTTAGGTCTGAACTCGGCCATCTATCACCTTTCTCCACCAAAGAAGCAAACCCTAAGCATAAGGAGCAAGAAAGGTAGAGATTTTGAGCTTTAGAGTAACTTTTACCATGGAATAGCAGAGTTACCACTTGGAGGAAAGTCTAAGGAAGAAGAAGAGTAAGAAAAATGGAGAAGAAAGGAAGAAAACAACCTTCTTTGGTCGAAAACCCTAGGAGATGACCTTGGAAACCCTAGGTAGGGCTAGATGGAGCTTTAGGAGACCTTCTTCTCCAAAAAGGGGGTCATCTTCTACCTTGGACCACCTGGTATTGCATCCAAATAGAGTGGAGTCAGTGCTGCTAGCTAGAGGAAAGAGAGATCGAGCAAATGTTTCATACTTGGGCAAGGAATAGGTAGATATAGCCCATGGATAAGGATGGAAGCAAACATGAGGTGTACAAGAAGCTCTTCACGTGTCCATGGTTTAAAGCTTCCATGGACAATAAAGTAGCAGGTCATCCATATTTTGGGGACTATTGGACATTGGTTGATGGTCTACCAATCCTAACATCACATGTTGGTCAAAGGTACCCATCATTTGTTCATGGTTTTAGTCAATAGATGGTTGAACCATCAGTTGATCATGTTTATAAGTGACCCAACAGTTCAAGTGAACCAAACTAGCATGAACCATTGACCTAGAGCCTCTAGGATAATCTACGGCCCTGTGTCTAATGAACATCGATTGCTGCCTAAACCAATGTACCATCGGTTGATAGCCAAGAAGGTGGCTCATCCATGAAGGGTAAAACCCTAGATCACCCTTGAAGCAAATCACCATCAAACCAAGGTACAATTGAGCACCCAATGCCTCACCAAGCTCAAAAAAGATAAGATAAAACATAAGGAAAATAAATTATGTGACAAATTGCAAAGGAAACCTCTCAATCTGGTAAATTGCAAGAAAATCCAAACTGTACATAAAATTGTATAACTTGCACAAATAGTGTCCAAATTGGACCAAACATGAAATAGTATCTTGTATTATGATTCAAAAGCATATAGAAAGGTTATATTATGGTTCTAATAATAACATTATGGTATTAAAGCTTGTTCAACACTTTAAGCAAGGTTAGGGTCTTACAAATGTCATTTTTTTAAATTTATTATGTCATTATCTAATAACTGATTGAAACAGAAAAAAATTGGTGGATTACCTTTATTATTAATCAAATCATTTACAAGATATACCATCACAATATCATATGGTTTTTTCTCTAGGCATACTTAACATCAAACTCCCACTTGTACTTAGAGCCAATCTCCCATGAATCTTATTCTTAGTGATCTAAACATGTCCATCATGTTTTTGTTGTGCAAGTGCTAATCCATCGGGTTAGAAAAATTTGCCTTTAGTCGGTGTATTTCATATTTCACATCTCTTCAATGTACAACATCTTGTATGAGATGGAATTGTCATATTATTCTATCTGATATTCCATGCCTAACCAATATGTCCATTGTTGTCATAGTATTTCTACTATGTCATCAATAGTTGGTGATACGAACTATTCGAAGAAAACATGATTTACTTAAACATAAGCATTCGTTAATAGCGGATTACTGAAAATCACTAAAAATTTAAACCATTTACAAAGAGATCCAAACACAGGGAGAACTCTTTGAACAAGAACCAATGTATTTTATTTACATCCTGGTTCATAAGTACATATCTTGTACCATCCCTTCTCGAGGGTTACAAACATCAACTATTCTGTTAAAACTATACACAGACAACATAAAAACCTCAAGGCATTAAGCCAAAATCTCATATTGATTCATTAAAGTTCAAAATACTAACTCTGAGGACTTGAGAGTACAAAGATGACACATAGGATTTCTATCTACAAGACACGACAGATAGTACACTCAACCTGAGCTGTCACGGCTGTCCTTGTTGTTGTAGATGTTCTTCCTCTGCAAGATGTTCTCAAACTCCTCCGTGCTCGCCTACCCTAAAAAATGTTGAATCCCATAGGGGTGAGACAATTGAAAATTGCCCCAGCAAGAGATATAACTCTCCGCAAAAAACATTATTATTGCAATTTAATAATATAAAACTGAGCAGAGGATAAGCAGTTCAGATCATTCTCATCTTTTAAAGTATTGCATTTGTCTATGATAGAACAGTAAATCATCTATTCTCTTTATAAGGAATAGGAAGAACATGTATATCATTTATCTATCATATCATTTCAACATCTCAAGCTTTTCCTTATTATCCTGATATATCACTCATGATTCATTCTTGTTTCCATCTGTTGGCCTTAGACAATCTACTAAATAGATATTGAATTATACTAGACATAAGAGTATACATCGTCATATTCTATCTAGGCATTGGACTATGCCAATCCTTTGGTTATAGGCTTCATACCTTTGCCAGGTATTGGACCATGCCAATCCTGATTTCACAGCCAGGCATTGGATTCTACCAATCCTGATTACACAGCCAGGCATTGGACTCTAACCAATCCTAATTACACAGCCAGGCATTGGACTCTAACCAATCCTGATTACACAGCCAGGCATTGGACTCTAACCAATCCTGATTACACAACCAGGCATTGGACTCTAACCAATCCTGATTATACAGCCAGGCATTGGACTCTAACCAATCCTGATTACACAACCATGCATTGGACTCTAACCAATCTTGATTACAATTCCAGGCATTGGACTCTAACCAATCCTGATTACACAGCCAGACATTGGACTCTAACCAATCCTGATTACACATCCAGGCATTGGACTCTAACCAATCCTAATTACACAGCCAGACATTAGACTCTAACCAATCCTGATTACACAGTCAGGCATTGGACTCTAACCAAACCTAATTACAAAGCTAGGCATTGGACTCTAACCAATCATGATTACACACCACTAGGTACCACAACCTTTTCCTAGCATTAAACTTTGGCCATGCCATCATACTTGATCACATTCTTTATGTAATACAAGTATTCCTCTCTTCCCCTTTCAGCATATTCAAAAACATGTATGATCATGATTTCATTATTATTATTGTATCCTTTTGTTATTATTATCATATTACTGAGTTTCCATTTCTTGGTTTATTATGAACATTATCATCTCTTATAAGAGACCTTTATAATCATCTTGGTACCTCTTACTAGGCAACAACTTACTCATATGGCTCACAAGGCCCATTAAAACATCTTGTTACCTCTCACTAGGTAACAACTTACTCATGGCTCACAAGGCCCATTAAAACATCTTGTTACCTCTCACTAGGTAACAACTTACTCATGGCTCTCAAGGCCCATTAAAACATCTTTAATGTAACAATTAGGATAACACTCTTCATATGTTATTCATCCAAGTATGTTGGATTTGAGATGCATCAAGGGGTATCACTCTTAAAGAGCTGGATGTGATACCTATGAGGTCTCAAAGTATTACTTCCCTCATCACTTTTAACTTTACTTAAGTTTATCAACTTATATTGTATTAAGGTATTTTCCCATCTTAATACTTTTATCCACTAACCTATCACCTTTATCATAAAGTGCATAGGTCATAGAACACACGTAAGAATTGTCCGACTATCTTCAATGATATGGACTCATCTCAGATTAAAGCATTTCTTGCTATAAGGTTGCCTATAATCAACCACTTTAGGTATTTCCCTCATCCGGATATTAGCCACTATTCCATTATTAGGATTAGGGTTTCACATACCATCACCCTTCATTAGGGTTAAGGTTTATCATGGAATTATCCAAAATTAGGGTTAAAGCTTCTTATTCTATATCACATAGGAATTCTCATTTCCTTACCTAAAAATTAAGGGTAGGGTTTCTCATTTCATTATCGAGATTTGGGGTTTCATATATTACAATCTGCAGTTAGGATTTCACATACCTTCATCCCACGGTCGTACTGACCAGCACAGCCGTGCTGCCCCTACGCAACACCATGTATTAGGGTTTCTTATAACATCACCCTATATTATGGTTCTTATATCTTTCCCCCAAATTGGAGTCTCATGTACCTTTACCCGAAATTAGGGTTTTATGAAGCATCCCCTTGAATTAGGGTTTTTCATTATGTTACCTTGAATTAGGATTCTTCATGTCCTTACCCTAGATTAGGGTTACTCCATTACCCTAGATTAGGGTTAAGCTTTAGTATTCACATCAATTAGAATTTCTCATATCCCAATTCATCTCAATCAAGATTTCCCTATCAATTAGGGTTTTCCCATCAATTAGGGTTAGTTCAACCCTTCATTAAAGTACATACACCTATGATTACCATAGTGTACTTATTTGCAATCATAAGCATCATAGGATGAGTACTTATAATTACATTAATTATTTAAGTACCCTAAAGGTACTTCCATTGTAATCAACATTAGTATACTTTTCAACCACTCGTGGGGTTATTGGTCTTTTCATAATTTGAACTAATTGAACCTTTGAATGGTCTTGATCAAATAGACCTAATGTTACAACCCCACCTTCCGGTAAGCCCCAATTAAGGGAGACCGAGAAGTAGAAGCCGCACCCATAATTTCCGGATCAAAAGTTTGGCACTTAACCAAGAACAATTATTAAATTTTAACAGACGAAACTGAAAAGCTGTAAGAAAATAAACTTTCGCATACCTTTTTTAAAACTTGGATCTCTAAAATTATATCCACTTATGGATTCTACTCTAAATAATCCTCCTTGTATTTTACTTCATGTATTTCTCAATATGACGATTTACTGTTTGTCCTTTTGGCTTGTACCTAAAACTCCGACAAACAAAACGTCAGTCAGCCAAAGCTGGTATGTGGGGGAAACAATAATCAAGTAAATATGTTAACAATGTAATCATTCAATTAATCATTTAACAACCAAGATTACATTTTAGATATAACTCATCAATCCAAGAGTACCCTATCCTCTGTGTTGTCCCCATTAAACCCCTCATGATCCACCTATCAAGTGAACCAATTTCTAGGGTTGAATCACATGGAACTACTCATAGGTAGACCACTCCTTAACTCAGGATATGCTAAAGAGTCTCATGGCACTACACGTAGGTAGCCCAATTTCTAACTCACAGTAACCTAGACCTTGCTCTAGGATTACCCCTTTTTTAGCATTTTCAAAGAAACAGAGGTGGACCCAGATCTAGCCAGTTATATATGCACATTTATAGTGATAATCATAGTCACTTTATAGTTGCATGACATAAATAGACATCCACCAATTATTTTCAAGCAACTGATAAAACTTTGGGAATCACCGTGAAACTAGAGCGATTATTCATAAGCATAACCACATACCTGATTTGATGAATCATGAAGATTATTCAGCATATACTTCATGTATATACAATCAAGCCAATCAACAGATCCAAGCAAGTCAAGCATTCATCATTTATAATCTGCAAGTATATAAAACCTAATAGTGCGGGTGGCGAGCATTGAGGACAAGTTGCGTGAGGGCCGACTCAGATGGTACGGACATGTGCAACGCAGACCTACTAGTGTGCCTATACGAAGCAATTCTATTGAGCCAAACACTATAAATAGAAGAAGAGGAAGGCCTAAATTAACATGGGATGAGCTTATAAAGAGAGATTTTGAATCTCTACATCTCAATCAGAATATGGCCCATGATAGAGCTGAATGGAAATGAAGGATCCATGTAGCCGACCCCAACATAGTTGGGATTGAGGCTTAGATGATGATGATGATGATGTATATAAAACCTAAACTGTCACCTTCACATTAGTAATCACATTAAACCCTACTCGGCCCTAGTCTAGGGTTTAGGTTTCCTTAGCATCAAAATTATCATTAGGGATATGTTTCTAAACCCTAATCCACATGTTTATTGATTTAATGGCTCAAGAACCCTAATTCACATTAGGTGTAGCCATGATCATCAAATCTATTTCATCCTTACATTATGATCACTTACATTAAATTAAGTCTAAAAAATTAACAAGTTAGGATCCTTAAACCTTATTATTCATATGCATTGATTAGAAAGTCTAATAATTGTCATTAAGATCATAATCATGTTAATTTACCATAATATTCCACATCATCAGTTTAAATCTCAAGGAAGCATATCTAACATGATCTACAACGTATTAATAAGAACTAGGGTTCCTATGTATTAATCACCCTACATTCATGGACCAACTATACTTTTAGAACAGGAATCATATTTAGGCATTAGGAGTATTTTATTTGGATTCTACTCGTTCTCGTGATAAATTTTCATATATAACTTGTCTAAATCTGAGTTACCAATTAAATTCTACCATTATTTCAAGTTAATAATATTCTGACTACTCATGTGTGGACACATCAACATTGTGCATTACCTGCAGGCTGCAAATTCTCTTCCTGGGCCTCTTGGGGCTCGGCCCAGCCATAGGGGGTGGGTCCAATGAATATGGGACTTTTTCCCTTTCTCCCTCGCACGTCCTCATGACCGCGTTTCTCCGCCGACTATTCAGTCTGTAGAGCGCCATTGTCGGGGCTGCACTCCTGCCCTCCTCGTGATGCCACGCTTCCCCCTTCGATCCGACGTTGCTCCATGGTTCACCTCCAAGATGCTCCCTTTCTTCCTCACACTTGCATGAGGGGTGCTCTACGTGCGGCGTGACCACCTCCTGTACGGGCGTGCCCTCGCGGACATACACACACCGCCCGGACGACAACTCCCCCAAGTGCCACCCTCCAGTGCTCCGCCTCCTCCATCTTTTTCTCGGCAGGTCCCCGGTGACTTGGCAAGGGGCCAAGCACCTCCGGTGGGGGTTCGTCAGTCTTGCCCTTGAGCTGGGCCGCGTCGAGGGTGCCCAGGTCGGCGAGGATGAGGTTGGTGACAAGGTTGTAGAAGCGCCTCTGCCTCACCAGCGTCAGCAGTCCACTCCGGATCCACAGATCAGTGTGGCGTCGTATTTCTCGCCGACGGAAACCCAACCGAAGACTCTTGTCGGATGTGGCGGCGCTTGTGGATGAGTCGGAGAAGGCAAACAAAGGGATATGTAAGGTCCGTCTTGGGGGGATTGTAGACGTTATTTCATACGTATGTGCATCTAACCAGAGACTTGCCCTCTCTTGTCGATTGTGTGTGATTCAACCCAGTTATGAGGGTGTGTTCTCAATGCCCAGGGACAGAAGGGAGGGGGGAACCAAAGAAGGCACCGTGCTCTCAGGACTTTGTTGGAGGATGCACATCTAGCAAGGAGGGAATCAGGTAGCTCCTCTCATCTGCGTAACCCTGCGTGTATATATATACACATGTAGCGACTAGGGTTTACGGTCGATGTGGTTCCGTTTTCCATAATTGGCAATGCATACGTAAATCAAGGCAAGGATTAAATGCAATTCCTTCATCCTTTCCATATTGGTTTTTGCCAACTTCTTCGTAAAAGTACTTGGTAGCAACCCTGGTCCAAAAAGGTAGGTGTATAAAGGTGAAAGGTGAAACACCTATTCTAGATCATTCTTTGTCTTGTACCCAAAGGCCTATTTGGATCCCAAGAAACTCTAATAATTCGAAATTCCTTTTTAAAGATACTTATTATCCTTCTAAATGTATCTTCATTCACTATTTCACATTATCTTCTTTATTTCTTATTAAAATATCTCTTTTTGAGGATTTCTCTTCAACTTTCTTTTTATTTTCCTCATTGGTATTCTTTTTAACATTAGGAATCCTTTAGATACAAAAATCTACCAAGGAGAACTCAAATAAACCTCTTTTCACTTATTTTCCATATTTTATCATTATTTTAAATTTCTTTCTTAACAAAGAAATATTTAGTTGATCTTTTCTTTTCTTATTGCATTCTCTATGCAACTTTAGACTCCTTGGAACCCAAGGAACCCAAGAGGCACGAAATCCTCTTTGTATGTGCCTTCTATAGGTTTTCACATTTTTCTTTTCTTTATTTTCTTATTTACTCAATAATGGAGTTTCTTTTGTCTTTTCCTTTATTGGGCCCAATAACCAATAAAGCCCACAAAACAACCATCAAGGCTATTGTAAACGAAATCCATTTATTCAAAACAAATTACATCATTATTTGTTCAAATATATTTAATATGAGAAATTACATTTCTCACCAAATGAACCCAAAATCGGGGTTGTAACATCCTTCCCCTCTTATAAGAATTTTGTCCTCAAAATTCCATCAAGCAAACAAACAATTTAGGATAAGAGTTTTCCATATCCATCATTGGCCCCTATGTGGCTTTACCTTATCCATGGCGCCTCCAAAGAACCTTTATCATCACATATTCTTTTCTCTGAGTTCTTTCACCTTGGCCTCTATAAACCTCACAGGTGACTCAGGTCATTTCAGCCTCCCTTGGGGCTCACTAGGTTCATTGCTCGCACATGGTCTGGGTACCTCACATAGTGCTCTAAATTGGACACATGGAACTCATCACATATTACTTTATCCTGAGGGGTAAGATCAAACATAACCTTCTCCACCAAACCATGTCAAAAGAACCCATGCATCGGGGACTCAACTCTCTTAGCTATAACTTAGAGGGGTCGGATTTCCATGTCACATATTCTCCCACAATAACCTGCATGTCAGTCTACTTTGCATCCTCTCACGACTCCCGTCGTCTCTAGGCTCCTTTCAGCCATTACACGATCAAAGCGACTTCATCTACACGCACTGTGGCCCTTTTCTAACCATCACATGGTCCTTTCACCAACATCACCTTACTGAAGTGGTGTTCGACACAACCTCTCTTACAGAGATTCTTTAAATCCTATTACTGGCTATGGTGGTCATCATCACATCTTTCATAGGACAAGAATTGTCTCTAGAAATCACCCTGAACAAGCACACATGCTCTCATCAGACCCCTTTAGTCTGGATCATACTATCCATAAGTTAGAGGTGATAAACTGTACTAACATGGAGTTCTTCATGTTTCTACTTCCATCTCACGGAAGTGAACCTTTAGGTTATACTCAAGAACTTTTGAACTCCCATCATGGTGTAGTTTACCATCTCTCTCATGTGTAGTTCAACCAGATCTGTCGCTTGACAGAACTGTTTCTTTCTCATGTCATCTGGGTAAGGTGATCTATAATAACCCATATTGCATATTGACCTTCCTTGGTCCAAGAAGACTTACAACATCCATAGTGATGAACTCCCTTTCTCTTTTGAGGACTCTTTATCCTTTATATCAATGCACTGGGTAACTGGTTTTCATCCTTCTCCCTCGGCTTGCATGGCCATATACCACATGCAACTTTATCTTAGGCATATAAAGTACTACTGTCACTTATTATCTTCATAGTATGGTGTATGGTGATCTTAAAATCATGATCTCCTGTATGTCATTATTCCTCAAGATCAATACCTCAAAAACCCTAAACCATTCTAGTAGGGGTTTCATCACCTGCTTTTCCAAAGAAGTGCATCTGAGGTTCTACCACCATCCTTTCATTGCATCAAGGACTAGACTGGCTAACCAGACAACCATTAACTGATCTCGTTATAACAGAGTGTTAGCCAAACATATCTTCTTTTCCAAACTTAGGGTTAGTCTAACAACCTCTTCTAACAAAACTAGGCTGATATATCTTGACCAGAGCATCCATTACTACTTCACCTTCTTATGTATTAGGTAACATTGAAGACATACATTTTCATGTATTTCACTTATCATCTCAAACTCAAAATCTAAGTTTATCTTCATTGAGAACACTTTGAGCTCATCTTTCTTGGTGATCAAACTCAACCTTGTATGACTCATATCTCATGATAAAAACATCCTCATAAGGTGACTACCTCATTCCTCTTAGTGTTTGCAAACCATCCATGTATCATTCACTTTACTAGGGCATGATATCTTCTCTGTCCCCATATCTTGTGGCAACGTTCCGACCTACATCATCTTTATCCTTGGTGTATGGTATGCGTGTTGTCCTATCTCTCACCCCCATAACAAGAGGAAATAAGCATTTGGATGCAGTCCAAATACAGAGTTCTTCCTATTCCAAGAGTAGAGATGGTACATCCCACCTTGCCAATACACCTTTAAACCCAAGTTGAGAGGTGCCACCTATGTCTCTACATCACAATTATCTCGATATCATGGTTACTTCCATGGAAAACTGGTCTCGAACCTACTTGGGTCACCACACAATCCTTGGTCATCTCCTCTAGGTCTATAGGGTGCTGACACTTTTGGGGTCATCCCTCTTCCCTTATGCAACAAGAGAGTGCCCTACTCATCTGCCCTTTGGGTCCCATGAGTTTGTGAAGGTGATCAATCTCCTAACCCATGGCCCTCAGACAATGATAGCCATTACCTCCCGACCCTATGGTCATGTGCAACTAGGGAATTAGGCAACTCCTACTTTCATCGGTCTTATCCCTTCCTGACCCTAGGATAGACTTAAGATTCTTTTATAGTACATGTCCAACATAGAACCTTACCCAAGCCTTCATCATCTCTCTCTGTGTTCAAGGGCTGACTTTCATCCTTTCATAGGGGTCATGGTGACATGCCTACCTTGATTAGGTCCCACACCATGTACCTCCATGGTAACACACCCACATGCACTTAGAGATGGATATCTATGGGTCTACAGGTTCATTCTCATACCATGTACTTTACATGTAGCTTCTCAAGATCCTATGAGACATGTTTAGGTTAACTTGAACCAACAAAACTGATATACACCCTACAAAGGGTCCCTCTCCCAGGATGGAAGGAAAACTTCACCTTAACAACAAGGTCACAAACGTCCTTATGTCTAGGGTTTACATCCATATGGACATGCTTGACCCTAGCAAGCCATTAAGGCACAAGCGGACCACTTGTTAACCCATGCTAGGTCACACTGGTTCTCTTTCCCATGTCATCACTTAGCTATGAGGGGTTCATCAAACATACCTTTAATCTTAAGGGGTTTCCCTTTTCCTCTATACATGAGGAGTACCATGCTCGAAACTATAGAAACTCAATTCTCGTCATGAGAATTAGGTATACCACTTCCCCTCTTATGCCTAGGAACCCTAGGTTCACCTATTGATGACCAACTACATGCTCAATCTATTAACCATGAATCAAGCATGTATAAGGCATGACACACACTTCCTGTCATCCTTCTATCGAGCAAAACTTTAGAGTTGAGTCCTCCTTAAGGACAACCAACAAGGAATAAGGCCCCACTAAACCTCTCCAGGGTATACATAACTTCTTCTTCCTTTCTCAGAAGGTAAACACTTATACCATAGGCGCATAGGTGCCAGAAGCCTCATCCTCCCTCTCGGGTTTGTTCCCTCTAAAGACAACCAAGATATCACCATCATCTAGGGACCAAGCATGAGGCCACCACTTTCATCCACTTAGGCCGCATCATTCTCAACTCCCCACTTTTACTCATATCTTGGAGTCTAGGTTTATAACCTTCTTGCTTGGGGTCCTGCTCTTCCTCTCTAGAACTAACCCTACAAACAACCTTACTACGTGAGGTTCTCTCTCCATGAAGGATCAAGCTCACAAGCATACCTCTACATGGGTGAAGCCTATATTCAAGCTTATGTTTTCTCAAGGTTATCCATAGCTCTATATGCTTATCTCATAGGCTATTCCCTCATACTCTCCTGGCCAAGGTTTCAGCCTATTGCTCGCACTACTGATACATTCTGGGTGCCTATTATGCCCATATAAGCTCATGGGGTTTCCATAGGTTCTTCTTTATCCTCATCAAGGAAGGAGCTATCCTTCGCTCTAGCCTACACGACCCTTCCCAGGGTTGAGTCACCAAAGGTACTCGGTCATCCAACCTATCATGGCTCATACGACATCCAAAGGCATGCCCACACACCTGGTCTATCGTGACATATACCTCATCATGTCATCTCTCTCTCTAACCACCACTTAGGGTTAGGGTTAACATCATCCTCAGAGGATGTTCCAGGTCTTTAATGGAGATCTCTGCCTCCAAGACTAACTCTCTTTACTTATCCTCCTAACAAGGAGGTCTATTCTCAGGTCTCTCTTGAGGGCATGACAACTTATGTCATACGACCTAAGCATGTATCTATCCTTTAGTTTGCTTCATCTGTTAAGCTTATGTCCATGACATCTTATTTACATACTTTTTCATTAACTTGGTGGAGGATTCCTTAGACCTTATTAACCTTACCCATACCTCAAGAGGGTGAGGAGAAGAGAGAAAACCCTAATCCTTAAGGTCCTTAATAGAATTTGTGATGAGAAGGGATGAATAAGATGAGAAAGTCCTAAAGGTATCTTATTTCAATTCATACCCTAAGACTTTGGCCACGCAGTCACACAGATCCGGGAGTCCTCATATTCTGACTAGCAGTGCGGAGGAAAATATTTCCAGCCCTCGGTTGTGATCCTTTTCTAGACACCTCCGTCTTTCGAATAATCCTCTAATAACTCCCTTGGGTTCTATGGAGTTTGTAAAATTTAATAATTATTAATGGTTAAGTGAGGAACCTACACTCTAATACCAAATGTTACAACCCCACCTTCCGGTAACCCCCAATTAAGGGAGACTGAGAAGTAGAAGCTGCACCCATAATTTCCGGATCAAAGGTTCGACACTTAACCAAGAACAGTTATTAAATTTTAAAAGACTAAACTGAAAAGCTGTAAGAAAATAAACTTTCGCATACCTTTTTGAAAACTTGGATCTCTAAACTTATATCCACTTATGGATTCTACTCTAACTAATCCTCTTTGTATTTTACTTCATGTATTTCTCAATATGACGATTTACTATTTGTCCTTTTGGCTTGTACCTAAAACGCCGACAAACAAAACGTCGGTCAGCCGAAGCTGGTATGTGGGGGAAACAATAATCATGTAAATATGTTAACAATGTAATCATTCAATTAATCATTTAACAACCAAGATTACATTTTAGATATAACTCTGCAATCCAAGAGTACCCTATCCTCTGTGTTGTCCCCATTAAACCCCTCATGATCCACCTATCAAGTGAACCAGTTTCTAGGGTTGAGTCACATGGAACTACTCATAGGTAGACCACTCCTTAACTCAGGATATGCTAAAGAGTCTCATGGCACTACACGTAGGTAGCCCAGTTTCTAACTCACGGTAACCTAGACCTTGCTCTAGGATTACCCCTTTTTTAGCCTTTTCAAAGCAACAGAGGTGGACCCGGATCTAGCCAGTTATATATGCACATTTATAGTGATAATCATAGTCACTTTATAGTTGCATGAAATAGAATGAAATCCACCAGTTATTTTCAAGCAACCGATAAAACTTCGGGAATCGCCGTGAAACTAGAGTGATTATTCATAAGTGTAACCACATACCTGATTTGATGAATCATGTAGATTATTCAACATATACTTCATGTATATACAATCAAGCCAATCAACGGATCCAAGCAAGTCAACCATTCATCATTTATAATCTGCATGTATATAAAACCTAAACTGTCATTCACATTATTAATCACATTAAACCCTACTCGACCATAGTCTAGGGTTTAGGTTTCCTTAGCATCAAATTTATCATTATGGATATGTTTCTAAACCCCAGTGCACATGTTTATTGATTTAATGGCTCAAGAACCCTATTTCGCATTAGGTGTAGCCATGATCATCAAATCTATTTCATCCTTACATTATGATCACTTACATTAAATTAAGTCTAACAAATTAACAAGTTAGGATCCTTAAACCTTATTATTCACATGCATTGATTAGAAAGTCTAATTATCGTCATTAAGATCATAATCATGTTAATTTACCATAATATTCCACATCATCAGTTTAAATCTCAAGTAAGCATATCTAACATGATCAAAAATGTATAATAAGAACTAGGGTTCCTATGTATTAATCACCCTACATTCATGGACCAACTATACTTTTAGAACAGGAATCATATTTAGGCATTAGGATTATTTATTTGGATTCTACTCATTCTCCTGATAAATTTTCAAGTATAACTTGTCTAAATCTGAGTTACCAATCAAATTCTACCATTATTTCAAGTTAATAATATTCTGACTACTCATGCGTGGACACATCAGCATTGTGCATTACCTACAGGCTGCAAATTCACTTCCTGGGCCTGTTGGGGCTCGGCCCAGCCGCAGGGGGTGGGTCCAACGAATATGGGACTCTGTCCCTTTCTCCCTCGCGCGTCCTTATGACCGCATTTCTCCGCCGGCTATTCAGGCTGTAGAGCGCCATTGTCGGGGCTGCACTCCTGCCCTCCTCGTAACGCCATGTTTCCCCCTTCGATCCGATGCCACTCCATGGTTCACCTCCAAGATGCTCCCTTTCTTCCTCGCACTCGCATGAGGGGTGCTCTACGTGTGGCGTGACCACCTCCTGTACGGGCGTGCCCTCGCGGACATACACACACCACCCGGACGACAACTCCCCCAAGCGACGCCCGCCAGTGCTCCGCCTCCTCCCTCCTTTTCGTGGCGAGTCCCTGATGAATTGGCAAGGGGCCAAGCACCTCCGGTAGGGGTTCGTCAGTCTTTCCCTTGAACTGGGCCGCATTGAGGGTGCCCAGGTTGGCGAGGATGAGGTTGGTGACAAGGTTGCAGAAGCGCCTCTGCCTCACCAACGTCAGCAGTCCACTCTGGATCCACATATCAGGGTGGCGTCGTATTTCTCGCTGACGGAAACCCAACCGCAGACTCTTGTCAGATGTGGCGACTCTTGTGGATGAGTCAGAGAAGGTAAACAAAGGGATATGTAAGGTCCGTCTTGGTGGGATTGTAGAGGTTATTTCATACGTCTGTGCATCTAACCAGAGACTTGCCCTCTCTTGTCGATTGTATGTGATTCAACCCAGTTACTGAGGGTGTGTTCTCAATGCCCAGGGATAGAAGGGAGGGGGGAACCAGAGATGGCACCGTGCTCTCAAGACTTTGTTGGAGGATGCACATCTAGCAAGGATGGAATCAGGTAGCTCCTCTCATCTGCGTAGCCCTGTGTGTATATATATACACATGTAGCGACTAGGGTTTACAAATCGATGTGGTTCCTTTTTCCATAATTGGCAATGCATACGTAAATCAAGGCAAGGATTAAATGCAATTCCTTCCTCCTTTCCATATTGGTTTTAGCCAACTTCTCCGTAAAAGTACTTGGTAGCAACCCATGTCCAAAAAGGTAGGTGTATAAAGGTGAAAGGTGAAACACCTATTCTAGATTATTCTTTGTCTTGTGCCCAAAGGCCTATTTGGATCCCAAGAAACTCTAATATTTAGAAATTCCTTTTTAAAGAGACTTATTATCCTTCTAAATGTATCTTCATTCACTATTTCACATTATCTTATTTATTTCTTATTAAAATATCTCTTTTTGAATATTTCTCTTCATCATTCTTTTTATTTTCCTCATTGGTATTCTTTTTAACATTAGGAATCCTTTGGATACGAAAATCTACCAAGGAGAACTCAAATATACCTCTTTTCACTTATTTTCCATATTTTATCATTATTTTAAATTTCTTTCTTTACAAAGAAATATTTAATTGATCTTTTCTTTTCTTATTGCATTCTCTATGCAACTTTAGACTCCTTGGAACCCAAGGAACCCAAGACACACGAAATCCTCTTTGGATGTGCCTTCTAGAGGTTTCCACATTTTTCTTTTCTTTATTTTCTTATTTACTCAATAATGGAGTTTCTTTTGTCTTTTCCTTTATTGGGCCCAATAGCCAATAAAGCCCACAAAACAACCATCAAGGCTATTTTTAACGAAATCCATCTATTCAAAACAAATTACATCATTATTTGTTCAAATATCTTTAATATGAGAAATTACATTTCTCACCAAATGAACCCAAAATCGGGGTTGTAACACCTCAATTGGTTTTTATCAATCAAACCTTCAATTAGTTTTAGACCATCTAATTCTTCATTGGGTTCAGGACCAATTTGGACCTCCATTCGGTTTTGATCATGACCTTTAAACGGTCTTGGGGTCACACCCTCAAATGATGTTGGGGTTAGATCTTCAAACGGTCTTGGCCCTTAGCCCCTTAAACGGTCTTGAAACCGTTTCCTTTCAAATGGTCAACTATATAAAACGGTCAATGATCCTAAATGGTTTTGATTGTATTGAACGTCTTAAATGATTTTGATCAAATGGACCCCAAACGGTCTTGATCCAATTGAACCCCAAACGTTCTCAAGACCGTTTGGTCCAAAACATCTTGAAACCGAGAGGATCAACTAGGGTTCCATTCACTCAAATCAATTAGGGATTTACTTCATTGAATCCATCATCAATTGAACTATTAATTGTTCATCAGTTGGTAACCATTGGATCATCAACCATCTAATCATACTCAACCATAGACCTCCAAATGGTCTTGAGACCATTTGGTTGACCTCCAAACGGTCTTGAGACCGTTTGGGTCAATCAACCCTTAAATTGATTCAATTCACCTAAGGATTCAACATTCAACCCGATTAGGGTTTGCAATATATGGATCATTCACAATTGGAGCCATTAAGATCAAATCAATTGTAACCAATTGAATCAACCTTCAACTATATCATCACTTGTCCTCCAAATGGTCTGAGACCGTTTGATCCCAAACGGTCTTGAGACTGTTTGGTCTCAAGTCCCTTGAAACCGTTTGCTTTAGATATTATTGAGATGTGTTCTTAGGATGATTTCATTATCATCAAGCTACGATCCTTCATAATTTTCTGTAATTATCTTAGTGGTTCCATTGATTTGATCAAATGAATTTCAATAAGAACAAAATGATCAACAATTGATGAAGAATTGAATGCAATAATAATATTAAAGATTTAAGTTATAAAACCCACCTCCAAAGAAGCTTCAAACTCCACGTCTTAAATGGTGAAAGCAACTCCTTCAACTATCCAAAGCTCGTCCTCAAGTCTTTGAGTGGAAAGAATGACTAGGGTTGAAGTTTGAAGGGAGAAAAGAAGAAATCAAGCATTGATTTGTAATTTCCACCATGAAATTAAGGTGAAAGAGGACCATGGAGCTTACCTACATGTTGGGTATCGTCCTCCTCCTGATCCTAAGCTCCCTTGGTCGTTTTTCAAGCAAAGAGTGAAAGTGGTTTCGAAATAACCCTTTCAAGTTATGGATATGTGAGTATATATGTGTATTATTGAATTTCTTTTTAAGAGAGAGAATGTAGGGGATAATTCCTCCATTTCCTTGACACTTGCCCCTTCTTCTTCCTTACATACGAAGCCTCCTTCCTTTCCTTTCATTCCCTTCAATTATCCATGATTTAAAGGAAAAGAAATTAAGCACCTTAATCATATAATAATAATATCCATAAGTTAGTGGATATTACTTTTTCCTTTAACTAATGTGAGTGGGCTCTCCACTCACTTAGATATTTTTGAGTGCCTTTGCAAGGATCAAGGACGTCCACTATTAAGCAAATTCAACCATCTCGTTTTTGTTTGAAGGCACTTCAATTAATATTTTTATTTTTGCATTAAATTGAATTAGGGTTCCAATTATGCTTAAATCTTGATTATTTTAATATGAAGATTCTCTCTCTTCAAAAGTGTTTCAAATGAGGTTTCCCTTTCATTTTATTTTCTCTACATGATGCCAAGAAACATGAGGGACCCTCTAGTAGTGGTATTTTGCATACTGAACCCTGGGTTTTGGGTAAATTGCACACTACACCAAAACTAGGTTTTAATGCACAAACATTGCTTAACAAGCTTTGTCTTGGTACTCAGGCTACCACAAGACATACCACAACATCATTCTCATTCTTATGATGCTTCAACATTTGAGTAACATTTTATCATATTCAATTTGCAAGTTAACCCCTCAAATTGGATAAATTGTACTTTAGTCCAAAATAAGAAAACATTGCTTCAATATTATTCAAAAAGGACTAAAATTGAAACATAAGTTCCTCTTGAGCCTTAATTACTTTTCACAAAATAAAATTTAGGATCTAATTAACTTTCTTAAGCAAAACTCCCAGGGTTAAGGCATAACCCAGGTCAGGGATATTACAGTTGGAACATCTATAAGTTCATCTATATGAACGTCTAGATCCATACGTTATCCATTCTTGTGTTCATAACACCAGGATACTCAGCTTCTACTTGTAGAATTTTAAATAATAGTCTGTAGTTTGGAACTTTTCCAACTTACAACCTAAAGTTATATGGTCAAACACAAATTTAATATTGCGGTCATAAATTTTCTTTGTCATTTTATAAGCTTGCATCAATGTAACTCTTTATATCGAACACTTCCTTATTTCCATAGTCCAACAACTGATCCTTAGTGCTTTTCAAGTACTAATGGATATTTTTTATGGAAATCCAATGACCTTTATTGGAATCTTTCTAATATTACCTTTTCTTATCCAATACATATATGATAATTGGATGATCACATTATATGGAATGCATGATGGATCCAATTGCTAGTTCATATGGCATCTTACTCAGGTTTTTCCATTATTTATAAGAATTGGAATACATGGTTCTTGATAGACTAATCTCATGTACTATGGACAAATTCTCTCTCATTGAATCCTTCATGCTGAACCCTTTCAGCATCTTGACAGCATATGTGCTCATACTTAGGTCAAGAAACTTTCCATAACTATCTCTATAGATCTCAATTCCTATCACATATGATGTTTCACCTAATCTTTCTTAAAGAAGGTACTTTCCATGCCAGGTTTCAATACTTGTTGTATTGTATATTATTCCCCATCAGTATGTGGAATGTGAATATGCTTCCACTAAATCTTTTGTAATCCAAATTTCATCTTTTATCTTGACTCAAGTCAAACTCTTTTACTATCTTGTCAAATCAAAAATTTCAAATATGAGATGTTTGTTTCAACCTCTAGATTGATCTTTATAGCTTGTAGACTTTATTTGCATTAATGAAGTTAAAAAACCTTCTGGATGTGTCATGTACACATCCTTTATAATATTCCTATTAAGGAATATAGTTTTAATTTACATATCCAAATCTCATAGTCTTGATAAGATGAAATAGCAAGCATGATAATTGGTGAAGGGATCATGTTCAACACTTTGAAATGGTTTGAAAATCTTTGCAACCAATATGTCCTTTTAGGTTATCCATGTCGGTCTTCTTCTTGAAAACCAAATTCCACCCTGAGAGTTTTATCCCTTTAGGTGGTACCATCAAAGTCATACATTTTTAGTGAACATGGACTCCCTTTTGGATATAATGGACTCAAGCCATTTCTCAAACTCTGGTCCTTCAATTGCTTCTAGATAGGTTGTTGGTTCATCATCTTATGACCAACTCACTGCATTTTTTATTTATAAGATGTCATAATATTTTTAGCACATGGTGTATTCTACTAGAACTACAAGTCTTGTTTTACATAAGGAACTCGAGATTTCACAACAATTTGTGATTTTTCTTGTTCCCATTTTACCTTCTTTGGTTCAATGTTTTCTTATTTATCTTGAACTTTTCAAGTTCTACTTTACTCCCATTGATCCCTTTGCAATTAGATTCCTCTTCAAGGGATTCAGTCATCCAAACAATAAACACTTTTGTTATTGGATTGAGGTAAATAGTGTTAAAAAAACTAACACTTATGTGATTTGAGGATAAAGCTTTTCAAGAAACTATTTCCTGGATAAGTTTCAGTCCTTATAAAAGACATATCAGGACATTCCCATGCCATATCTCATATGGTGTATTTTAAACCATTTCAAACGGTACATTGTTTTAGTAATAACCATGTCCCCAAAAGGAAATTAGAAGATTATATTAAATGATAATCACATCATGACTCATGAGGATGTGATGCCTTCTTTCTAAAACATCATCATGTTTCAGGTGGAGTTCATTGTGATACACTATCACAGTCTATCTAGAAGGCACTCAAACTATTGATGTAAAGTATTTCAATGTTGATCATATCAAAGTGTATCATTACTTTTACCAAGGACGTTGTGTACTTCATACATGATCTCCTTGAACACTTTAAGAGACTTATGTTTGTATTTCACTATATACATATCACCATATCTACGAAGATCATCAATAAATATAATGAGGTACAAATAACTACCTCTAGTGTACAAGTCCTAGTAGAATGCTTATTCCCCACTACATCTAGTGAGAGTTGTTTTGTCATGTTGCACATAAATAAGACTTACATCTCTCTTATTGGTTCAATAACCAAAAGAGTCTAGATAAACATCATTATGTCTTTGAGATTTGCATTTCTCATCTATGTGCTCTAGATGACAATGCTATAGGTATTCCTGGTTTGAGATATCAAGTTGTTTTGTATGTCAATGCTTATTCCCCACTACATCTAGTGAGAGTTGTTTTGTCATGTTGCACATAAATAAGACTTACATCTCTCTTATTGGTTCAATAACCAAAAGAGTCTAGATAAACATCATTATGTCTTTGAGATTTGCATTTCTCATCTATGTGCTCTAGATGACAATGCTATAGGTATTCCTGGTTTGAGATATCAAGTTTTAATCCTTTTGGTATTTACATTATAAACATTTATCTTTTGATTCTTCAAATAAATATCATAATATATTTGGGGCATTGACATACAAGATCACATCTTTGAAAATAGAGCATTAACCATTTTATTCATAATCATCCTTGTACATACAAGATGTAAAAAGTAAAATGTTTATATTTTTGGCATAAATGAAATTGCAGTTCATTAACTCTATTACATGTCCTGAGGGATAGGATAAATTATAAATTTATAGTGAAGTTGCAACAACTATTTATCCGTTGGGATGCACAATCTAACCTTGCACTTTGTACAAGCTTACTTCTTATCAGATCATATATACTCAATCATATGTCAGATCTACATTCACTATCATACACCCAAGATGAAGAAGTAATTAGATTTATCTTATAATGTATATACCCTCCTTCTTCTTTAGTTCCTCCTGGTAGAGAAAGCAATTCCTCTTCCAATGTCTAGGTTGGTGACAGTGGTGACAATTGCCTCCCTTATTCACCCCTCCCTTCACCTTGAGTGTAGAAGATTTGGGATTTTGGCCAGCTTTAGAGCTCTTCTTATCTTTGTTGTTTCCTTTAGACTTCCCCTTTGGTTTAATAATCATCATCAAAAACTTGGTTTTGTCTTTCTTCATTTGTGCCTCATCTATTCTCAACTTGCCTAGTAACTCTATCAATGGCTTGTCAAAGTCATTCATGTCATAATATGACTTTGGTAGAGATTGTAGAATCACATAAATGATCAACTCTTGACCCAAGGGGAATCCCAGTCTAGAAAGATTCTCCACATACTCAATGATCTTGAGCACATGAGGACCTACTACATCTCCTTATGCCATGTTACATTTGAATAGTGTCGTGGAGACATCATATCTCTCATGTCTTGCCTGATCTTGGAACATGTTCTTGAGATGTGTCACCATCTCAATGACATCCATGTTCTCATGTTGTCTTTGCAACTCATTGTTTATAGCTCACAACATTAGGTATTTTATATCAACATGATCTTCATTGTGCTTCTTGTAAGCATCCCTATTAGCCTTAGGTGTGTTGGGAAAATGTTCATATGGCTATGGTGTCTCTAGGACATAGAGCTTGCACTCTTGTGTGAGAACAATTCTCAACATCTAGAACTAGTCATGGAAGTTATTCCCATTTAACTTGTCCTTCTCAAGAATTGGTTGTAGAGAAAAAAATGTGTGTTTCTAGTCAATTCTATAAGAGAAATATTGCAATTTTGTCAAAAACATTTTTATTTTATTTGATCTCTACAATTTGACAATGTTAATTAGGCCTTAATTAATTGTAGCTCTCATTACGTTGTTCAAATTGATAACCTTCAATTATCAGTTTGGAAGATTGTAATGCCAAAAACTTATAATGAGTCAAGATCCAAAAAGAATGAGTTATTACCCGACCAACACCATCGTCCATAATCATTCATCAAGGCAGTCGTCTCTTTCCAATTGCATCTTATGAGATTCTTAGATAGATGGTATGTGTAACTCTTTGCCATAGTCATATGCATTCTTCTAGGTGCTTAATCTCATTAAGGACACCCAGTTAAGCCTAAACCAAAAGCCAACATGATAAAAATGTATCCTTCTTGGCAACCCACATAACTACCATCACACTTCCACGAGATGGATAGTGCACCAAGCTTGGTGTGCCCACACATAATCAATCAAGATTTTCATGTGTGTTGTTAACACAAAGCATATTAGGCTTAATATGTTTGATTGAGGTAATTATATATATTATAAATATATATACATATACATATATAATCACCACATACTATAGTATCTATCATATACATGATATATCCCATAAATATAAACATGCATTATAAAACATTAGCTATGGTTATAGCCATACTCTTGTAATTCCTTGGGGACACAAGTAATTATTACCACCGAGGTCTACATCTCATGGATGAATTTGTTGTTGGTGTAGATTTGTTCTTGAACTATCTAGGTTGATCGGTTCAACCCTAGAGCCGATCGGCTCACCTCTTGGTTGGTGGGTTGGTCTATCAGACCGATTGGTTGGTATCTGGTCCAAAATCTTATGGACATCTCTAGTCTATTGGTTGGTCTACTAGTTGATCGGTTTGTCTCTTGAGTCAATCCTCATCGGTCCTCCGATCTGTCTACTCATATTCGAGACAGTCGGTTCATCTGGCATTGAGCGCCATCTTCGTCGTAGCAAGAAATAAAACCATCCTATTGCTATTAAACTTATTACATGGTAAAGAGAAACCTTGAGTTGATTTCAAGAAGAGAATATGAAAGAAAGAATAGTACTTTTACATGTTGGAAGAAGAAGGTAGAGGCTCGGTATGCAAACCAAGATATAAATAGGAATAAACAAACCATGCAACCACATATAGATATTTGGCTTATTGGCCATAGTTGTGTTGCACATCCACCATCAAAACCAATATATGTTTGGGATCATATGTGGTATTTAATTGGATATGCACATTAATCATCTTAAATATTCTCATCATATGCAATAAATAAAAACCAAAATCTGATTATATTGATTAAATCCCAAAACATAATAGATTGGTGTGGCTTTGTTACCACTGTTGGGAAATATGACAATAGATAGGCAGAAAAAACAAAAAAAATTATCTGCCATATTCCCTTATAACACATGATCACATCAACAACTATGTAATTGGAAGGATGGTTCACGAGGTCATACCTAGCCCTGAAGCAAGTCCAATTACTATTCCCTCATTGTAGTATGCACCTTTCTTCAAGTTGCACTCATACGGCATCATCAGCAGCTCTTGGTTGATCACCACAAACAACGGTTGACATTGTCGTCCTAGAAGGAAAGAATCATTGCCTTTATAGTAGTCCACACGGACCACCTAGAACTCATGTCATTGTAGTAGAGCTGACAAGAATGATTTGTCCCTTCTCGTTGGTGTACTAGCACCAAGTTTCTCTCTCACAATTGTTCTCCCTTATTATCCCTCCCTTTATTGGGTAGGACTTTCTCAGGTTCTCTCAGTTAACACAATCATAGAAGACAAACAATTATTAAAGGTAATTGAGTTGTATTTGAGAATCCCCCATTACCTCTTTATTTATAGGAGGGTTAGGGTTAGGGTTACCAGTCTGAGTGGGAGAAAAAAGGACCAAAATTTCATGAATTTTTGCATCATGCAAGCGGTAAAATGGTCAGTTTATAGGTGAACAGATCGGTTGTCATGTCAGCCGATCAGTTCAACCCTTGAACAAGTCATTTCATCATGTTTCCCAATCACAATTGTATTGATAATGCACAACATGATGTCAACACAAATCCTTGAATCAATCGAATTGATCCACCAACCACTCTGTTTACAATTTGACACGACAAGTTCATGACCATGATCCCATCGGTTCTTTTTCGAAGCCAGTCGGTTCATGGTCCAGAATTTCTAAAGTTGGTTCAATTGACCTGACACATTGTAATAATAGTTTCAACACTTGAACCAGTCAGTTTATAGTTCAACCAATCAACATTCAGCCAATGTTGTTTAAATTGAATACCTAACTCTTTAGTAATCAAGTTTAAACCATATTCATGAAAGAACTCCTATTCCAAGTGTATCTTATGTGTGTGACCCTATAGGTTCCAAATTATGTTGCCAATGAATGTCCATAGTTGATTTATAACATGACAAGCAATGAGCAGTATCTAGTAACACGTCATTGTTACCCAAGTAATATGGAAAGTTGGAGAACAACTTCAACCTACAAATTATGGTTGGTGTTATAGTCATTGTATAGTTCCTTTGTCACTGATATTTAGATTGACTTGAGGCATGGAATCGTCATCCTCTCAATGTTCAATTCATGTTCCTTGATCCAGAGCAGACTATTTGAGATATATATGACCTCAATATCATATATTGATTCACACATGCATGCTTTTCTCAGTCTTGCTTGTCAAATGGCCTGGATGTCAAACTCTAGCAGGAGGGACAAATCCCATCTACATCACTCACAATCATCCCCATATGTCACAGTGCATCCGATCATCACCTTTATTGGAACCGTTATTCAAGGTCATAGTTGATGATTTCAAAGTACACTAAATAACATGTGATGAGTGCAGTGACTTTAGGTTTAAGAAATACAATCCTAGTCTTCACTATGAGAGATGATTATGACCATCGATTATGGTCTATTTGCATTAAAATTGTTGGGAAATATGGCATTTGATAGGTAACAAAAATTAAAAAAAATATCTACAATATTCCCCTTTACAGATGATCATGTCAACAACTATGTAATCAGAAGGGATTGATGACGAGGTAATACATGGTCCTGGAGCAAGTCCAATGACTACTCCTCATTGAAGTATGCAACTTTCTTCAAGTCACACTTGGATGGCATCAATATCAGCTCCTCACCGACAACAACGTGACATTGTCCTTCTAGAGGGAAAAGTTACACGCCTTTATGGAATGGTAAAAAGACAACCAGGAACTCCTGTTGTTCAATTTGAACAACCAAGAAGGAGTTACCCCTCTCCAATGGTGTACTAGCACCAACTTGATGTCCCACATTTGTTCTCCCTAGCTATCCCTCCTTTTATCGAGTAGGACTTGCTCGGGTTCTCTCAGTTACCAAAACTAGAGAAGACAAATAATTGTCAGAGGAAATTGAGTTGTATCTGAGAAGCCACCGATACCCCTCTATTTATCGAAGGGTTAGGGTCAGGGTTCCCAGACTAAGTGTTAGTGGAAGGGAACGAAATTTCACAAAATTTTGCAACCTTTGAGAGGAAAAATGGTCAGTTCATAGGTGAACCACTCGATTGGCATGTGAGTAGATTGGTTCAACCCTTGAACCATTCATTTAATCATGTTTCCCAATCACAATTGTATTGACAACTATAATTCAATTTATGTCCAACACGACGTCAACACAAATCCTTGAATCAATCAAACTTATCCACCAATGGCTCAGTCTAAAACATGTGATGTCGGTTAAATTACCTGACCTGGTCGGTTCACTTACTGGACCAATCATTTCATGGTCCAGAACTACCAAAGATTGTTCAATTAACCTGACACGGTGAAATGAACGGTTCACTTCTTAAACCGATTGATTCATAGTTCAGTCAACCACTTTTCAATTGATGTTTTTTAAATTGAATATCTAAATATTTAGTAATCAAGTTTAAACCAAATTCATGAATGAACTACTATTCCAAGTATATCCTATGTGTGTGACCCTACAAGTTCCAAGATACGTTCTCAGTGAATGTCCATAACCAACTTATGCCATCACAAGCAAAAGCGGTGTCTAACAACACAACATTGCTACCCAATTAAATGGAAAGTTGGAGAACAACTTCAACCTACAATCTATGATGGGTGTTATAGTAGTTGTCCAATTCATTTGTCTCTGATATATAAATTAAACTCATGGAATTTTCATCTCCTTATTGTTCAATCCATTTTCCTTGATCCTAGAGAAGATTGTTTAAGATATATGTGACCTCAATATCATATATTGATTCATATGTGCATGCTTGTGCTTTTCTCAGTTTTGCTTATCAAGTGGAAAGTATATCAAACTCTAGTAGGAGGGACAAATCCCATCTACATCACTCATAGTCGTCCCCATGTGTCACAATGCATTGATCATCACCTTTATGGCAACCCTTATTCATGGTCACAGTGGATGATGTCAAAGTACATTGAACTACATGTGATGAGTGTAGTGATTTTAGGTCTAAGAATCACAATCACCACCTTCACTTTGAGATATGATTATGACCACAACTAATGGTTTCCCTATTTCACTCTAAGGTGGGTCTGTCCCATACACTGATCTCCAACAAGTATTTATGTGTTTAATTTTATATCACATATATCATGGCTGATGAGATTTTGTCATCAACCAACCCACACTCTAGTCATAAGTGTCATTTTTGTCTATCACCTTCCACAATGACATCCGGCTAGGGACATGAGAATAATGTACATACTATTAGCATTTGTATGGTCTCATTGTTCAGGTCATCAACCTGAAGACATATGGCATTGAGTAATGTCATTCTTTAGATATCTATTAAGTTTCATCATTATCTCATAACTAGTTGAAATGGAATAAATTGGATGCTTGCTTTTATTATTAATCAAATCATTTATATTATATGTCATCTCAATCATCATATGATTAGCTATTTGGATGTACATACCAACAAACTCCCACTTGCACTTAGAGCCAATCACCCACAAATATAATTATTAGTGATCTAAACATTGCCATCATGTTTTTGCTACGCTAGTGCTAATCCAACAGGTTAGCAACATTACTCAATGTCTGTCTTTATGATCTCATTGTTCAGATCAACAACCTGAAGACATATGGCATTGAGTAATATCATTCTTTAGACATCTATTAAGTTTCATCATTATCTCATTACTAATTGAAGCGGAATAAATTGGAGGATTGCCTTTATTTTTAATCAAATTATTTATATTATATGCCATCTCAATCCCCATACAATTGGATCTAGGGCATATACCAATAGACTCCCACTTGCACTTAGAGCCAATCACCAATGAATATCATTCTTAGTGATTTAAACATGTCCATCATGTTTTTGCTGCACTAGTGCTAAACCAGTGCAGAAACATGATTGAAATGGAATAAATTGGAAGCTTGCCTTTATTATTAGTCAAATTGTTCATATTATATGCCATGTCAATCATCACATTATTGTCTATCTGGACATGCATACCAACAGACTCCCACTTGCACTTAGAGAAATCACCCACAAATATCATTCTTAGTGATCTAAACATGTCCATCATGCTTCTACTGCACTAGTGCTAATCTAGTAGGTTAGCAACATTTTGCTCTTAGTCGGTATGTTACATGTTTCTCGCCTCTTTGTTGTACGACATCTCATATAAGTTGGAACTGTCGTTAGTATTCTAACAAAAAATCCTTGCCTAATCAACAACTCCATTGTTGTCACAACATCGCTATTGTGCAATTAATGGTTGAAACATCTATAACTTCATCCATAGGAACTTCTAGATCCATATTGTATCCACTCATTTTTTCAAATCATCATGATACTTGACTTCTATTGTAGAATTTAAATAATGGTCATTAGTTCAGAATCTTTCCAACTTTTGACTCTTATTTTAAGATTAAACACAACTTTAATATTTTGATCACTTTTTTTCATTTTGAAAGCTTGCATCTGTGTAACCCTTTACACCCAACTCTTCCTTATTGCCATAATCTAGAAACTTATCCTTTAGTGTGTCTCAAGTACTAATGGATATTCTTAATCGTATTCCAATGTCTCTCATTGGAATTTGACTAATATCATGTTGTCATGTCCAATATATACAAGATAATGGGATGAGTGCATTATGTAGCATACATGATAGATCTAATGACATCTTACTCATTTCTTTCCATTCTTCATAAAAATAAGAACATAGGGTTCTTGAGAGGCTAATCCCATATAATATGGACATATTCTCTATCATTGAATCCTTCATGTTGAATCCTTTCAGCATCTTGCCAGTATATGTGCTCAAATTCAGATTATGAAACTTTTTAGAACTATCTCTATAAATCTCAATTCCAATCACATAGGATGTTTCATCTAATTCTTCATTTTGAAGGTGATGTATGTGTAAGGTTTCATTACTTACAATATTGAAATGTTGTGGATAAGGAGTGGCTCAAGTGGTCAAGCATGGTGTCCCCTAACAAAGGGACCCGGGTGTGAATCCCAGTTGCTGCCTTGTTTTACTACCCTACCAGACGTTCAACCTTCATCATGGGCATGGGATAGGGGGTAGAATGCCTCTCTTAATCTCGTACAATATTGAGAAGTTATTCTCCATCAATATGTGTAATATACATATATGCTCCCAATAAATCTTTTGTAAATATGTACTCCATCTTTTATCTTGACTAAAGCCAAACTCTTTGACTATCTTGTCACAATAAATATTTCATCTCTGAGATTCTTCTTTCAATCTCTATATTGATCTTTGTATCTTATAGACTTTATATGCATTAATGAAATTATAAAATTTTCTATTTGTGTCACATACACATCCTCACAAATATTCCTATCAATGAATGTGGTTTTATTCCTTATATGCCAAATCTCATAGTCTTCATAAGTTGCAATGGAAAGCATGTCAATTGGTGAAATGGATTTCATCATGTTCAACACTTTAAACTGATTTGAAAACGTTTGCATCCAACATGTCCTTTTATGTTATCCATGTTGGTTTTCCTATTGAAAACCCAACCACACCCTATGGGTTTTACGTCTTTTAGGTGGTAATACCAAGATCTTACCTTGTTAGTGTATGTGGACTATATTACAGATACAATGGCCTTAAGCCACTTCTCAAATTCTGGTTGCTCAATAGTTTCTAGTTGATTTTCAGTGTGACACATTATCACACTAAACAAGATTACTCAAAACAAAACACACAATCAACTTATAGTTAACCACATACCCAAAAAAGAGGAATAATTAAAACCAAATAAACATCACTTTCATGTCTAGAAACAATTACATATAGTTCCAACCTCCTTTATAAGATCATATACCATACATAGTATTTACATGTATGTTCGGTGGTTGAGGCTAAACCATGTATACAAAAGATGACATTGTTCCACATATACATGCCATATACAAACATCAAAATATATACAAAACTCAAGTCGATATACATATCATCTACAAAACATCCCCTGCTTGGAACTGAGAGTACACGTACAACTCTAGGACACTACTAACTACTAGACAACCTTCTGGTCCTACTGATCTCTAAGATGATCTTCTTCACCTCCACAAACCTGACCACGTCATTGGCGACCATCTATAAAGATGTGGTGACCCACGGGGTAAGACCAATGTTCTAGAAAGAGATATAACTCTATACAACAATTATTGATTACAATAGGTTATATGATATTAAAACAATTAAGAAGATTAAGAAAATTAAGCATATTAAATAGGTTAAATATATTAAACAGATAGGTATAGAAATAGGCATGATTAACAATGTATACAAAGGAATAGATAAAACTATCATCTACTAAATAGTTGAATACTCTTACTATATTATGTAATAACTAGCAGTATAAAGAAATAAGGCAAGGGTTAACAATCAATGTGAAACACCTTTAACCCTAGCAGATATGCTACACAACTAGTTTAAATCTTTTATTAAGCCATGGGGAGTTTGAGGTATACCTCTCAGACTCCAACTGACCACTGTGAGATGCTATTTAGTTTCGTATAAGATCCAGGAGAGTCGACATCCTAAAATCTCCCACTTGGTTTGTATGAGTGGAATGCAATTACATAACAGTTGTGCTTCTTGTAGTGACATATAGTCAAGTTGTTAGCACCAGCCCATCCTTGGTATATAGGTTACGATGCTCAAAAATAGGGTATACAAAACCCTATCATCTGAGGTAAAACTACAGATGTCCTCAATCACATCACATATACAAATATCTGAGACATGACATGAACCACTCTCAATCTGAGTCATGATAGTAGCCATCATCTATAACCTTGGGACCAGTATGTCAAATATGTAAAATCCATGTACTTGAGCATACTCAATAGTATGAGACTCTGAGCTTCCCTTAGGAATGCTAATTTCACCATATAGCAAGTCTTGATACTAGAATGCCTCTACGACACATGGCACTATATTATTAGGGTTTCACTTGATTAGTTAATGCCAATTAGGTGAGTTAAGGCTACATCAATCAAGTTACATATAAACCCTAAAAGAGATCTACAAAACATGGGTATATTGCAACTTCAGAAGATATAAAACGTATGAGATATAATTTTGATCACAAAACCAAATGGTACTATTTATTCTCCATCCATGAGACTATACTTGTCATCCTACCATCTTGGGATATAAATCATGTAACTTAATGAAGAGGATCACACCTCCATTAGGGCTCAACCTTGCCCAAAGGTCACTGAGACCATAACAGCATTATCTTTCCATGACTTAACAAAGGATCACCAAACCATCAAGATGCATGTCACATATAAGTTTGACATGACATTAAAAAGGTAATCCTTCATCATACTATTCATATAAGGAAGCTAAGTTTTATTAACCATCATCACTTATTTGTATTAGGATTAGGTACAACAAGATAAGTTGAAGGGAAGTTACTAATCAACACTCAAAGGTAAACCCTATCACTTGGTATCCCCATTGGATCATGGATGCATAAGGCCAAGCACAACCATCATATTAGTATCATCAAACCCAAACCATCAAATCATGTGCATCACCAAGACCTTTGAATGTTAAATAAGAAAAACCATCGAATGCAATATAAGTAAAACCTTGAACCATTTATCTAGGAAAACCATCAAGTTATGACCTAGAAGAGTCATCAAATATTACCTAGTCAAGCCATCGATTGTGGACATGAGATCCAACATCATATGTAGCATTCAAAGTCACCATAGAATGTGGCATCTAGAGTCACCATCGTTGTGGAACATTGGCCAAAGAGTAGAAGAGCCATCAGCCTAACAGTAAGAATAGCCATCAAGTTTGGAACCAAAAATGCTATTGGTTGATGACCCAGTGAGACCATTGAGTGTGGACTTAGTGGAACCATTGAGTGTTGACCCAGTGAAGCCATTGGTTGACAACACTAGGTGAAAAATAGGTCACAAAATCATTGTTTGAAGGAGTAAAGAAACCATCTCTTGGTAGGACCTAAGAACATTGTTTGAACCACTTAGTAGGTACCAACACCATGGGTTTGGTGAAGATGACATGACCATCGATTGTGTGCATAAGGGAAAGTAAAAAATATAAGCTAAGTCAAAGCCATCAATTAACACAAGAAGGTCAAGCAAAACAACACCAAGAACCAAACAATCAATTTACAAAACAAGGAAGGAAATTGGCAAAAATCCCTAGAATAAAATCATCTGTGGAGAGAGTAAAAGCCATCATTTTCATGAACATGCAAGGAGAAGATCTTCCCCTACCAAGGTAGTTTTGTGAAAAAGGTTCAGGGTTCATCCAAGAAGATAAAATACTCAAGAACTATCACATAAGCCCAAACTTTTGGCAAGGATAGCATCTGTCTACTTAAAACTATGTTTTAGAGCAAGATCTAGCACATGCAAGCTAAGAGTAATAAAGAAACATGGAGAAAGTTGTATAAATCACCTCTAGGAGGAAGATGAACCTCCAAACAACAAGGTATATTGAGGAAACAGAAAAAAAAACTCTAGCTTGAGCACTCCACTCGGCCATGCTAGCTCCTTCTCCAAAGAGGAAGCAAACCCTAGGTCAAGGAAGCAAGAAAGAGATGTTCTTCCAGATCTAGCACAAGCTCCACCATGAAACACAATGGGTACAACTAAGAAGAAGATATAAGAAGGTAGGATAGAATTGAAAACAAAGGAAAGGATGGAGAGATTACTTTCTTAGGTTAAGAACAGGAAAAGGAATCTCCACAAGATCAAGGAGAGGGTAGATCTAAACCCTAGGTGCACATGAAGCTAGATCGGCCAAGCTTCTCCAACCTTGTTTCCTTCTTCTCCAAAAAGATAGGGGGACAAGATCCAAGCTGCAAGGAAGAAGAGAGATACATCAAGGTGTGTAAAGAACTCGTTTTCCTGCAAGGGGGGAGGTATATAAGGCTTGTTTGCTTGTGTACCATGTCCAAAGCATCACGTCCATGAAAACCAGAAGGTCCATCATTTGTGCAATTCAGAAGAGACATTAAAGCTTAACTCATAGGGTATCCATCAACCTTCAACAATAGGGTGACCATCGGATCTTATACAAGGGTGCAAACCCTAGCACCACCATCAATTGAGCACCTATCTTGGTGAACCATCAATCCAAGGATCTTCAAGAGGGGAACCATCAACCCTCACACCTCAAGGGACCACCATAGGATCCCAACACATAAGGAATTCCATCAAATCCCAACTCACAAGGAGAACCAGGAGAACCATTGAGTTCTAGCACTCAAGGTAGCCCATCCATGAGGGGAAACCCTAAGATCAACTCTAGATAGATGTCACCACCAAACCAGGGTATAATAAGGCACCCCAAGGTACAACTAACTCAAGAATGATATGAAAACATGTGAGGCATAATAAGCATGCAAAAAACTACAAGAAAAACCCTAGATATGAGTAAATTACATAAATCCCAAAACAAGCATATATATACATAACTATTTGTCACAGCGCAAATAATATTATAGATCTACTACAGAAACATGCATGCTTGGTATTAAACCTACTAGTACTCATCCAGATCCCAATACCAATTGGGATGATGAATGTTCACCACCCTATCCTGATAACCACCAATACAGAAGATTGGTTGGTAAACTTATTTATCTTATTATGACTAAAGTTGATATTACTAATGATATTCGACTCATTAGTAGGTATCTGGATAAACTTGGACAATGTCACTGGGATGTTGTCTGCCATACCCTTCAATATCTAAAAACTTCTCTAGGGAAAGGATTAATGTATCAAATACATGGAAACTATAAACTCACTAGATATACTGATTTTGATTATGTTGATAGTAGAAGTGACAGGTAATACCTCTGGCTATTGTACCTGTGTTGGGGAAAATTTTGCTTACATGGCACAGGAATAAACATATTGTGGTTTCTTGGTCTAGTGTTGAAGTTGAATAGAGAGCTATGTCTCACAGCTTGTGAATTAATGTAGGTCCAAGGACTCCTCAAATGATTTGATATATCTAATTATGCTCCTATTCTTATGCACTGTGACAATAAAGCCTCCATGTTATTGCCAACAATCCAACATTTTATGAGTGCACCAACCATACATAGGTGGATTTCCATTTTGTTTGTGAACGTGTTCTCTCTGGATGTATTTGTACTTCTTATCATTGGACAAAAGATCTGGTTGTTGACATCTTTACCAAGATACTTCCCAAGACTCGCTTTGCTATATTGGTGGGCAAGATGGGCATGTTTGACATCTATGCTCCAGCTTAAGGGGAAGAATTATTATGTATGTTTTATATGTTATATTTTGTTGTGTGTTTTGTTATGTTTTATGGTGTGTTTTATGTTTTGTTATGTGCTTTAGACTTGTCCTGGCTTTAACTTTTCTTCTATTGCATATTGCCTACTTCTATTTCTCCCTTACTCTCTTGTCCTATAAAAGAGAGTGCATTGTAATTGTTTCAGACACGTCAAATAAGGTTTCCTTTTTCTATACCACACAATTGAAAGTTTGAGGCTTTAAGTTAACTACTAAGCTAACCGAGTGGTATGAGAAGAGTTATGGATACATAATTTTTGGTTCTATATAATTTCATCTTGGTAGTAGACCACACCATTTGAATTAAAAATAGCTTACACTAAGTTGATCCCCTATACTTTTACACAACCATATATTCATATCAGAGAAGGATTATCCAATGCAATGTTGGATTTAAATGGATAACTTCATTAAAGATTTACATATTTGAGGAGGAAATATTCTTCAAGGGATGGACTGTCATACAAAACTAAAATTATGATATATATATAGTGAAACTATATTCCACTCAGTTATCTAAGAATGGATTTAGTGAGTAATTGTTAATCGTATATGGCTCATGCATACCTCCTCGGCATATAATACACATATAATCATGTAACTTAGGCCCAAACCTTAATTCTAGTTTCATATGACTTGGTATGTCTAAGATATATAGACTATGAAATAATGATTCATATATATCTCTAGAATATAACCCTAGTTTTAAAGATATTGAGATATATATTTCATGGATGGTTATGGTTAGAACTAAACCACCGTTTCCAATCTACCAATCGTAAAATGTACATGAATGGTACAATGATTAGTGAAGGGGTGAAAATGGAAGTCTAGTCACGTTATCACATCCGAATATACACCTAGAGGAATCTAATACACTAATTTTACCAAATATGTTTTTTTGGGTCATTAAGTTTATAATATATGTCACAATATTTATAACATTCACAACGTACTTTAATGGGTATTTCCAAGGTGAGCATAATTGTGCATAACTAACTAGTTTGAGTTGAAAATGTTTTGAACATGTAAATAGAAAATATGGATGTTTTATAAAATCGGGGAGATAAAGTGTTTCTTGTAACTAACTTAAGGATTGGTTCTAATGAACTCAATGGATTAATTAAGTAGAATGTTAAATTTCACGCAATACAAGTGAAATTTTTATGATAAGATGATTTTTCAATGAGTTTAAATTCTATATATTCATATTAAGGATATAGTAAATATGATATAATAGGAGTAAATTATGGCTTACTCCTAGAAGATAATTGTAAAATATAAATAGGACGGAAAAATGGTATTCTACACAGTTGAACTTGATAGAATACCTAGCTTCTACTTGATTAAAAATGTAGCCACAATAGTTTATCTATAGAAGACCAAGTTTCTACTAAATTTTGATAAGTTTAGCCACCATAATTGATCTAAATAAGATAATAAGTAGTATTAATACCCAAAAGGATTTGGACTTTTGTCTTGATTTCCTAGTTTCTGAAATTTCAAATTAGTTTCATATCCTACATCTTTTATTTTCCTTCTCCCTTGAACTATTATTTGGAGGGTCAAGATATGTTCTCCTTCCTTCTAGTGTATCTGCCTCATCCAATGTCCCTTCCATTGTCTTCTACCTTAGTTAGGATTTTCTCCCAACCAAAGTAGTAGCCCCAATGTTTCATTTATCATGTCTCCCTACATGAATTTCCTCATGTTTATAGACTCTAGTTCTATCACCATCAAGTTTAGGTTGTATTTCCTAATTTTACAAATCCCTTGGTCGATATCTATGTGGAAGCATATTGAGAATCCCCAATCATCTCAAAAGTTCATTCTCCTACGTGATTTATAGAGGATCCTTCCCCTCTCTGGTGCCTCTCCATATAAGTATAACTAATCCATGATTATTTTCAACAAGCTACCAACGATCCTTGAGATGCCTTCATCTATCCTAGTTGGTTGCATCTCCTTTCCTTGAAACACCAAGTTGGCATAACATCTTGGGTTAATGTCAGTCTAATTAGTGAGGCCATCACGATTAAAAGAGAGTTTCAAAGATGGTTTTAAGATTGAGACCCCATATGAGATGACAACCATGCTACTGGTCTCCTCTGGTTTGATCTCTCTGGAGCAACCTAGTTGACAAATTGGTAACTCCTCATATTGCGGCTTCATGCATCAGAGTCCAAAAATCGTCCATGCATCTTTTGATATGTCTTTCTTACTCCAATTAAGGTGACTTTGTGACTTATTAAATCAACGATCTGTCACTTTTGGATGTATCTTTTTGTGTGATTCTCCATCGTCTCTCTTGGTTAATGGTTTCATCGATCTTATGTGCTTCTCCTAAACCATCATTTATACAAGGAAGAGTCAGAGTGCCTCTTGATGCTTCTCCCACCTTGTGGGAGTTGGATAGTAGGTATCTCTTCCTCATTATGTTGTTTAGGTTTCTTCATGAGGTTGAGAAATATGATCCCCTTGGATATGCCCTTATGTAGATTTGACTTTGTCACAATGTCCATGGACTATATTTTCTTTTCTAGCATTGATTTCATGTAGTGTCACCTACATTTAATAGATGGTAAGTGATAGGTGTGCACATCCCATGCATAAGGTTGAAAAAATTGGATGAAAGGGTAATTTGGTCATTTATCTCTATTTCCCATTTTATTATCAATTAAATTAGTTAACTTTAAACTTCTATATAACAATTTGTATGTCAAAACAATAATATAGATCATGTTTTGGAATAAAAACAATTTGGACTTATCGTTTGGTATAGGTTTTGATGGTTGATGTTTTATGAAAATTGATATAAATGTTTTATCATATTGACTTGGAATTAACCCTAAATTGTCTACAAAAGATTAGGTGATTCAAACCCCATCTTGGACCTATAGCTTGACCATGTTAGGTCTAAACATCAGGTTTATTCTTAACCTGAAATTTTATTTGGGCAATAATTAGATTTTTGCTGTAATTTTTCATTGACAATGCTAAAACCCTAATATTTATTTATGCTCTTGAAATATCTTTGATAAGTCTTACTTTTCCTAATGTCTCCATTGTTACCTCTAATATTTCATATCTTTTGTATTGTTCTTAATTATCACTCTACATGCTAAAAAGAATGATTTTGATGTCATAAATAATTGAATTATGTTTGAAATGATTGATAGTCTTGTCCCCCAAATTACTACATATATTATTTCTATTTGACTAGTTATCTGGGAGTAGTGGTTCCTAGGTGTTTAAGGTAGTGCACAACAATTTATATTGGATTTAGGAGGTGGTTCCTAACCAAAAATGTTGTAGTGTTTGTGAACTCACCTATTTAGATATATTTTATACAAAGTATTGAGGTGATGCACCTCCTTCCTGTGACGTGGAATTCAATGGTGTTTTGGACCTATTTTTAGGTAATTTTGGTCATATTATATTTTTAGGCAAACTTCTTGTTTGATATTGTTCAATATCATTCAAGGCAAGCGTTCTTGTTGTAACTATAGTTTTTCTTGGAATCCTAATCACTTTTACAGTTATACATTCTTTTTTATAATATCACTTTCATTTTAATGCCTTATATTAGACAAAACAACTATTTTGTTTAACCTTAATCATTTATTGTGAATATTTTACTAACTATATTTTTCTACTAGTAAACACTTGGGGCTCCTCTCTTATTAAAATGTACAGTCCAAAGTTCGTATTATTTATAAGTCTCGAAGAGACATCAACAAGAAACTAGGAAAGTAATACCAAAAGAATCACTCCCTATACAGAAGAATAAGATCCATTTTTATAGCAGACCAATAGGTCTTCATTGCAACCTCCTTATTTAAGAACAGTTGTTTGGTTCTCTCATGTCATACATGATAAAAGACTGCAAGACATGTCAAATGTGATTTCTTCTCCTTGATCATATTGATGCAATCAAACCAAGTAGTAGGTACTTGCAAAGTCTAGTTCATGTTCACAGCTTCAACCCAGATGGCCTGCACAAAGTTGCACTACAGAAACAAGTGAGTGCCATCTTCATAAGATTTATCATAAAATGAACATGTGGAGACTATATAACGTCTGAATCTTCACAAAACATCCTGAGTAGCAGCTCTATCCAAGAAGAATTTCCAACCCAAGATACTAAAGATCTTGGGAGTTTCCTTCTTCCAAATAAAACTACCCCTAGGTACAACAACACCAATGCATCTGATAGAATCCCAAAAATCTCTGAGCTTCATCTCCTTCATACCTTTAAATAGGATCTAATCATATCCGTTAAAATCTATATCTAAACTAGAGAAAAGAATTTCCTTCTTCCAAATAAAACTAACCCTAGGTACAACAACACCAATGCATCTGATAGAATCCCAGAAATCTCTAAGCTTCATCTCTTTCATACCTTTAAACAGTATCTAATCATATCCGTTAAAATCTATATTTAAACTAGAGAAAAGCTCTCTGAAACCTTTATAAATCCTTTTCATATGAATATTCCAGGCACCTTCTCTGATGAAATTCACCAATCTACCAAAGAGGCCTACTCCCAATCTAAGGATATTACAAGAATCCATAACATCCTTCACAAAATTCCTTTCAAGAAGCCAGCAATCTCTTCATAGCTTTAAAGAGCCTTTTACCAATAATATAAGAGACATTGGCCAAAATGAAGGATATGTTATTCTAGACATTCTGCCACATCCACAATATATTAGGCTTTACTTTGAATGACCACACATAGTCTTCCTTTATATACTTTCCATTACACCATCTAACCCATCAAGAATATTTTTTACAAGAAATGTTCCAAATTGTCTGAAGGATGCCAACCAGGTTCATATTACTAATGCTTCTTATATTCAATCCTCCTTCAACCTTAGGTCTACAAGTTTTAGACCAACTAACATACTGAATCTTGTTATCCATCTCAACCCCTCCATATGTAAAAATTCTACAAACTCTCTCATCTCATCCATAATATAAAATGATAAAGAAAAGTAGAGGACCAAAAGAGTTGAAGGGCATACGAGTCAATACTGTTAGATCCACTCTACCACCAAAAGAGAGGGTTTTATGCTTCCAACCTTCAAGCTTGTTTTTAACTTTGTCAATTAGAGGGACACAATAAGATTTCTTGAGCTTCCTACAAAATATCAGAAGTCCAAGATACCTCATAATAATCTATCAATAGGGATATTCAGAATATTAGAAATCTCAGTTTTATTAGCATCACGACCGAAGAAAATATGACTGTTGTTGGGGTTCACACATAAACCAGATCATTTTCCAAAAACATTGAGGAATTCTTTGATAGACACTTAATTGGCACTATCATATTCCAAAAAAAACATTAGCTCATCAGCAAAAAGCATATGAGAAACATTCATATCAACTGTGCCAATAGGTTTTGTATCTTATCACAAACCACTTGATTCATCATAGTAATCAAACTGTCCATAGCCAGAACATAAATAAATGGAGGAATAGGATCACCTTCGTAAATCCCATTAGAATGATAGATGGCTTCAAAAGGATGTTCATCAATAATAATATGTTAACTGCTAATGGTCATGATAGTGTGAAACAATTAACCCAACTAAGGCAAAAATTCATCTTAGTGAGAATGTTAAGAATAAAGTCCCATCATATTGCATCATAAGCCTTGACAAGGTCTACCTTTATGCACATTTTAGGTTTAGAATTTTTTTGGGAAAATCACCTATCAAATCATTAGCAAGTAACAGGGAATCTAAAATACCCCTTGCTTTGATAAACACCACCTAGTTCAGATTGATCAAATTGTTCAATAAGGGTTGAAGTCTATTAGCAAGAACTTTGGTAATGATCTTAAAAAGAAAATTAAACAATGATATGTGCCTCCATTATTTAATATTGACATCATTTTCAACTTTAGGGATAAGGGTAATATATGACTTATTTAGCTCACAAATCATCTTTCCACTTTCGAAAACAAATTTGGACGACAATGATCATTTAGGGCCCACAATATTACAAGCAATCTTATAAAAATGTCCATTGAATCCATCTGGACTAGGGGCTTTGTCCCCATTTTCTTATTTGACAACTCTTTCAATTTATTCTTTATTAATCAAAGAGATAATACTTGTAACCTGCTCTTCAGTAAGAATAGGTAAACACCACTTATCCTCCTAGTAGAGATTATTGACTTGCTCATCTTTATATGGATTAAAGAGGGAACTATAAAAGAAGACACATGTGTCTTAATATTGTCTTCATCATAAACCTTATTTCAATCAATTATAAGACCTTTTATGTTGTTTTGGTTAACTCTGACTTTGACAGAGTTGCTAAAGAAGCCATTGTTTTTATCACCCAATTTTAACCAGTTAACTCAAGAAATCTATTTAGTAAAGGACACCTCATCTTCAGCATCAGCAATAGCAATCTTCCTCTTATCATTAGTAATATTTCTCAGAGCACTATTATTAGGGAAGAGGTCAGCATCCTTCAAAGCTTCAAGAGCCTCAAATTCTAAAATCTTAGCATTATCACCAAAATCTTAACTTTTCTCCTATTCTAATCAATAAGTTTTGCTTTAACATTTCTCAGTTTGGTCATAACCATGTACATAGGGTTTCCTTTTACCTAAAGCTTCCAAGCCTCATCCACTATATTAAAAAAAACCCTCCAGTTTAGTCCAGGCATTGATAAACTTGAAATAGCCCCTTTTCTTTTTAGCGGACTTATTCAGAGAAATGAGTAGTTGTCTATGATCACAAAAGATAGTATTAACAATATATCCTTTGACTTCATTGTATTTGGTGTACAAATCAATATTAAAGAAACACCTGTCAATCTTAGAAAGGATAATTTCATCACCACTTTGTCTATTGTCCCATGTGAACAGAGGTCCCTTCAAATCCTGCTCAATAAGGTGCAAGTCAGAAACAACATCATTAAAGTCTCACATAGCTGAAAGAGGATAAATCTCTTTGCCTTTTCTATCTTCAAAGAAACGAATAGTATTGAAATCCCCCAAAAGAATCTAGACATTAAAAATAGGGGCTACTCTTCTCAAGTCATACCAGAGAGTCCTTCTTCTTCTTTCCTCATTATGACCATAAATGGCGGTATAAAAGAAACAAACATCTTTGTAACTGAGAATGAAATGTATAAATGGATTACTTTATTCAATTGATTTAACATCAACCACATCTTGGTCCCAAAGAATGATGATTCTACCATGGGGTGAGAAGCATGATTAGATATCCAAGATTTTTTTTGTAAGATACTATTGATCAATTTATACATTTTCTCATATCTGATTTTGGACTCAATGATGATATTCATAGGACAACCAAGTTTTGATAAGATGTCCTTAATCTTCTCATGGTGTCAAAGTCTTTTGAGACCACATATATTCTAAGAGAATAACCCCAGGTTGTTATCCATTAGGAAAATCAGTGACGGGAAAGCTTCTAGCCTCAGTAACAAGCATTGTGAGGTCTTCACTCTTGTTCAACAACTCAAACATGTGATGCATACAATAGTTGTCGCTTTTACAGGTTGTTTTACTATGTATTGTGTGCACTTGTTTTCCATTTTTGTATTAATTAAACATTATTTATCATAAGTAGCCTGTGACACTTAATTGGATCAAATATTTGTTATTTTTACTAATTCCCTGGTAATTTATCATTATTTTGGAGATGATGTTCTTTATTGTTTATATTTTAGGTGAATTTATAAGAAATGGATCAGCTCAGTACTACTGACAGGTCGTCAGTGGTACCGATGTTTGACAAAAAGGAACAGAGTTGAATCGAGGAAACTCAGTAGCACCAACACAAGAATCGATACTATCGACATTCTAACAAGAAAGGTTAGAGAAAATATTAGTACTAGCCATGGTCAAATTGGTGGTACTGAAATCTTACAAGGGATCACAAATAATCAAAGGCATCAATACTGTTGACACCAATTCGGTAGTACCGACTTGACGTGATCAGCCCAGATTAAAGATCATTGTTAATCCTATGATCGAGACTGAATGATGACCTAAGTCAATTCTATGACTTAGGAAGAGTGTGCCAGGCCTAAGTATCACATTCTTTTCCATTACATGACAATAAAGAGCCGAGAAGTCACGTTTAGGGAGATTCAAGCACCTTCGGTGGATGGATTTGTAGGTAGAGGTTAGCAAATCGGCACGTTTGAGAGAGGGAGTCATTTGGACCATCTTCTTGAAGGGTTACTTTAGTTTTTTAATGATTCCCACGTTTTTCTTTTCTTCTCCCATGTATTTGACAATGGAAATCATGCGGGGCTAATCCCTTTATTTCTTAGGACCCGAGAGTAATCCGGTTTTGCATTGTAACTAGCAGTTATAAATTAATATGCATATTTCTCTTAATTTCTGGACATGTCTCTATGTTTACTTCATGAATTGTCTTTTCTTGATCACCATAGGTGATTTCTTAGACCATTAATTTCTTCAAGAAAGTGATTAAGGGTTGGAAAACCCATAGATGTACACAATTTATATCGCTCCTACAGAGAGGGCCTACAATTGTGAAGGAAATAACCCAGAGAACTCAGTAAAGCACCTAACTAATAATCAAATTGCTACAAGAGTGAGATTTATATTCGATTAGGTAGTGAATTACATTGCGAAAATGGGTAATTCCTTCTACAGGTCCCATTTTCCAAGGTTAGGAGGAATCATTATTAATGATATGATGTTAATTGCAATGTGAACTACGGTGAAATCAAAATCCTAAGGAATTCATTCCAATTATGATCACAACCAATAATTTTAGTTTTAATTCTTACAATTTAGTCAATTAATCAACCAATCATTCTTTCTCTTAGGCCTAGATATTAGTTCATCGTTAGTAGTAGTCTCTAGATACACATTTTCCTCGTGTTCAATATCTAGGCCTCATTGAGACTACATTATATTGATACGTGCACCTGCGTTTTGGATTTGTAGTTTACACACATCAAGTTTTTGGCACCGTTGTCGGGAAAAAAGGTGTGTCCAACACTACGAGTGTTGTGACCCGCCACTCTAGGCTACAATTTTTATTTTGTTTATTTTTCATCATTTTAAAGCTACAAAGTCTAATTTTTATTTAACCACTAGTATCTCATTCTCACATTAATTTTATTATTTCATGTACTAGTGCATGGTACAGACAAGAAGCACGGACTATGGAGGGTCAACTCTGTAGAGTGATGACGTGGAATATTATCGCACTAAAAAATTCACTCAGAGTTGAAATCCTTGAGATTTTACCAAAACCTTGTGCAATAATACCACCAGCAAGTGGATGGGTCTTATCACAGTATAGTTAAGGATCGAATCCCAAGAGACAATGTTTTTAAGAATATTTGTTAGTCGAGTCTAATTCAAGAAAGTCTAATGGTTAAAATGATTGTTTGATTTGAGGTTAATTAAACTAATTGCAAGAAAATAAAGAGCAGAATTAAAGTTAGATCTAGATTAATGATATGGAATCATCGGGATGGTCTCAGGTTTCACCACCACTACACATGCAAATACATCCAAACATCAAACATCCACGCAAGATATTACTATCCAAATAGAGCTGATGCAAAACCCCCCATACGGGCGTTAGGTTTGTGTAAGCATCACCTTTGGCATCAAATGTCTCATCACCATCCGGTTCATATATTTACGGCTCCAAAGATACAAAATCCAACTGAAGCTGTGGGCCCCCTATACAGGCGTTAGGCACACAGAAGCATCACCGTCGGCTAGATGGCTCGACCCCTCATGGATCATACACTTAGGACTTCAAGGAATCCCATTCTATTTCTAGTTTGGGAGTCAACCATGCTAAACTGTAAGCAAGCAGTCGATTAATCTACAAGCAAACATCGACGATTAACAAAGAAGATACAAAATCCAACTAAGGTTGTAGGCCCCCTATACATGCGTTAGGCACACAAAAGCATCACCGTAGGCTAGATGGCTCGTCCCCTCGCGGATCATAACTTACGACCTCAAGGAATCCCATTCTATTTCTAGTTTGGGAGTCAACCTTGTTAATCGACATTCTACCCTACATATAGAAGTTCTCACAACAAAGGGAAAAACAAGATGAAAGTGAGCAGGTAACCAAACTACGAACATTAACGATTAACAATGAAATGAAAAGTTATATACATTGACATGGAATGTTTAACAAGAGTACATGGTTGCATGGGCAGGAGGGCTAGTCCCCGCACCCCAGCAAAAAGGAACTACTCACTCATGACACAAGAAATGAGAAGAAAGAGAGAGAGAGGGAAGATTCTACCATGAGCATGATGCAGAAGGTGGTCACAACTCGGTGAAGATGATGTGGTCTTCTACATCGTGTCGGAGCAGATCTGGACGACAAACGTGGGAGGCCAGTCTTTCTCACTCCTCCTTCCTTCTCTCCTTAGTCCCCTTGATCACAGTAGATGGATATGAGTGACGATTTGGATCAGACCTGTGTTCAGGCAGCCTGTCGGCGTCCCAGATCCGATGCCCCAAATGAGGACCCTGTTGATCCTATTTATAGGCTCAGATGGGGTCTGGGCATTTTGGGCCCTGTTGCAATTTTTGTAGTTCTTTTAGATGACCAAACAGTCTTGTATTAGTTTTCCTCCAAACGATTTGTCTTTGATCGGTTTGGTATGTCCAATCGGTCTTGGGGTTTTTGCCTTCATACAGTCTCGCAGACCAATCAAATGACCAAACGGTCTTAAGGTTCTCACTCATACGATCTTGCTTCTAATTTCAAATGGTCTGTAAGAGTGATCACTAGCAATCAGTCTTGGAAGTATGGTGTAGCCCATACGGTTTGGATGGTCTCACGCGATCGGTCCTCATGCCTGATCGGTTTGGGGATGACGATCTCTGCCTTTACGGTTTGCTACCTCAGTCATCGTTGCTTTGCGGTCTGCACATGACCTTCTCTTCATGGTCTCCTTTCCCTATCGGTCTTTGATCCACCAGTTTAGATCTCCATTCTCCTCTCATCCACATGATCGGGGTGTCTCAGGATCCAAACAGTTTGGCAGTCTATGCTGAACTAACGGTCTTACAGACTGTTTGCACTGGATCGGTCTTAGAGACCATTTGTGTGATGGTGCCAAGTTGGTCCAGGCGCAGGATCACTGGGCGCTGGGCGTTGAAGGTGATCACTGCCGTAGGTGAAGGAGAAATGATGTTCGCGGTAGGCTTAGGATTGCCCAACCAGTCTTGAAGACCGATGTGTATCAAACAGTCTTGGAGAAGAGGGATGGCCAAACAGTCTTGTGGGGAAAGCAAGAACGGTTTGGAGGGAAAACTATGGCCCAAGACCGTTTGGGTAGATCGTTTGATTAAATGGATGGGGACCGCTGATCAACAATCTGATGGTGAAGAAATGCTCGTGGTCTAAGACCAAATGGATGAATGGCTAAGACCGATTGGTCAAAACCGAATGGATGAAACCGTATGGTCAAGACTGTTTGATCAAGATCATTTGGTCAAAACCCATTGGTCAAGACCAAGGATGAGTGAAGGTAGATCTATGGCTAAGAAAGGTGGGTCCCACACATTAGGGTTTGATATGGATGATGGTTGATTGAGATGAGGATCGAATGGTGGTGAATTTTGTGGATTAGGTTTGAATGAAGGTGGGTGACATCTGATGGTTGAACCTCATAATGACCTGCATAAAATCAACATAAACTCAGTTGAAACCTTGATAATTGAACCAATTAAGAATTTTGCACATTTTGATATTTAGTTAATGAAATTGGATGAATTGAATCATAATGATCCCAAAAAAAAGACTGAAAATCATGATGCAAATGCATTCATCAAAACACCCCAAACTTAAACGTTGCTCGTCCTCAAGTAATACAAAATCTGAAACAGTCGCCAATTGACTACTTTCAACTTGTGTGGTTGCCTCTTCTTCACATCACAATTGTTTCCTTTCTGCTCAATATGACTGAGTATCTCAACCTCCTGAGACCACTAAACACATCTTACCATATCTTCGTTCTTGAGTTTGCTTTCCAATATCACTTCCTCCTCACTTTTTCCAACAACAAGCATGTCAAAGAGTTTTGTAAGAGTCCAGAGATACTCACAGAACAACAAGCGTGCACCCGATCTAACACTGATGTTTTTAAGGATAGTGGGGGCATTCATTCTTCCTTTAGGTAGAAAAGAGAGTGAAAGGTGGTATGGAAGGAAGAAATAAATCTCTCCTCTATTCGACTCGAGATTTTTTTAAGATTGCAATTTCATTGATTGCATTTTTTTGTTTTTTTGTGCGAATCTCTCCTCTATTCGACTCAAGATTGAATTTTCTTTTTGTGTGCACATTGGCATCTTTTCTTAATGGTACGCCCCTATATATTAGCGAGGGGGTATGGAAGAAGCGGATATAGATGGAGATGGTGTGCCACCCCAAACTTAGGGTTTGGCACTATTTTGGCTATTTTTGTTTCTTTTTTATGGATGGAGGGGTACGAAGATGATAGAAGAATTGTAGAAGAGAGTTCAGATCAGAATGCAACTTGATTTACAATTCAGTGCACCGGGTCGTTCTCTTTACTATACTTTGCTCAAATAATGACTTGATGAGGATCCAGTGGAGATTCCATGTTATTATTCCACTAGTCAGTTAGGAAGCACGACGTGTTTGATCCCTATCAGTTAGACAGACACTTGTCATTTTTGCATAAGTATCATGATGTTAGGAATCATAAGCTTCACAAGATGATTTCAATCAAAAGGCTAGTTTCAAGAAAATGGTCCTTTTGGGGGTCTACTTCGAATAAGGAGGGTATAATGATTAGAAATGCATAGAAAGATAAACGAAAAGTGTCAAAACCGCATCTAGTATTTGTTCAATTTCTTTGAAAAACTTTTAAAAATTTTGAAAATTTTGGTCAAAAATGCAACGATGACAACGATGAAATATTAAGTCTAAAATAGATGGGTGAAGGTGGAATGTAAAGTATGTACCACCCACCCTCCACCCTGAACTTAGAGATTTTCTCGTCCTGAGAAAACCCTAAATCCAAGATGGAGGGGAAAATTCATGCCATTGGGACCACCAGATGTGGTTGCGTTCCAAGCAGCGTGCATCCTCCATCTGAAGATCTCAAAATGAAGATAAATCAGAACTCAAGATGGCATCTCACGATGCAATTTTTATTTTGTGCAAACTTATCGAAAATTTAAAAACAAAATTAAGGAAAATTCTAATTAAAAGTAAAAAAAATTATTAATCGGGTTGCCTCCCGACAAGCGCCTTTGTTTTATGTCGATGGCTCGACTTGATTTCTTCAAATTTTAAGGTGGATATGTTGGATTGGTGAGATTCAACATTGCTTCAGATCCTATGTCAGCAAAGGTGAAATATCTCTTCAATCGTTGACCATTTTCCACAAATTCGCCTGACTTTTCACTCCATAAAGAGAAAGCACCATGTGGGTAGATGATCTTAACAATGTAAGGTCCAGACCAGTGAGAATAGAGTTTTCTTGGTAATAACTTCAGTCTTGAGTTGAACAATAGAACTTGGTCTCCTACTTGTATGTCCTTTCTTTTCAGGTGACCATCGTGCCAAAGTTTTGTGCGCTCTTTATAGATTTGTGCATTCTCATAAGCTATCATCCGGAGTTCATCCAACTCCTAAAGTTGCAGAATCCTGGCTTGGCCTGCTTTCTTCATGTCAAAAATTTAGCTGTTTGATTGCCCACCATGCTTTGTGTTCCAGTTCTACAGGCAGGTGGCATGACTTTCCATAGATCAGTGGAAATGGTGTAGTTCCAAGGGGGGTCTTAAAAGTAGTTCGGTAGGCCCACAATGCGTCCTTGATTTTCACTGACCAATCTTTTCAATTGCGGCCTACTGTCTTTTCCAAAATAGCCTTGAGTTGACGGTTAGAAACCTCTACCTCTCCACTTGTTTGTGGATGGTAGGGTGAGGTTACCTTGTGTGTTACACCATATTTCCTCAGCAATGCCTCAAAACCTCTTTCCAGGAAATGAGATCCTTCGTCGGATATCACAGTGTGGGGCACTCAAAAATGGGGGAAAATAATGTCTTTGAACATTTTGATGATAGGTTTGGAATCGCTAGTAACGGTTGGTATGGCTTCAGCCCATTCTGAGACGTAATCAACCACGACTAGGATGTAAGAAAATCCATAAGTAGATGGGAATGGACCCATGTAGTCCACACCCCAAACATCAAAAATTTCAACTTCTTGCCATGGATTTAATGGCATTTCATCTCGCTTCATAATGTTACCCATTTTTTGACATTTGTCGCATGATAGAACAAAGTTGTAGGAGTCTTTGGATATAGTTGGCCAAAAGAAACCACATTGCAAGACTTTTATAGCAATTTTCTTAGCACTCATATGGCCTCCAACTGGGCCTGAGTGACATTGCTCTAAAATGAGTTGGGCTTCTTCCTCAGTGATACAACGTCTATAAAGACCACCAACACTGAGCTTGAAGAGGTACGGCTCATCCCAGTGATACTGTTTCACATCATGCATGAATTTCTTCAGTGCATTTCCGGTGCATTCAGGGTGGATGACACCAATGGTGAGGTAGTTCACATAGTCTGAGTACCAAGGGGTAGCTTCTAAAACTTTCATTAGTTGGTCATCCAGAAGAGAATCATTAATCAGGATCTTCTCGGTATTCAAAGTGTGGATGTGACTGAGGTGGTCTTCTACAACATTCTCTGTACGTTTCTTGTCTCTTATCTCCAAATCGAATTCTTATAGGAGGAGAATCCATCTTATTAACCTGGGTTTAGCATCTTTCTTAGCTAGGAGGTAATAGATGGTAGCATGATCTGTGTAGACAATGACTTTTGAACCAATGAGATAGGATCTGAACTTGCCAAAGGCATACACGGCTGCCAAGAGTTCTTTCTTGGTAGTTGCATAATTCCTCTGAGCCTCGTCAATGGTTTTCGATGCATAGTAGATCACATAATGTTTCTTTTCTATATTTAAAATAGCACCCATAGCATAACCAATGGCATCACTCATAATTTCAAATGGGTGATCCCAATCAGGAGCTCTGGTGATGGGTGTTGTTGTAAGAGCATGCTTTAGGTTATTGAAACTTTTAACACATTCTTCGTCAAAGTGGAACTCAACATCCTTTAGAAAAAGATACATCATAGGTTTGGTTATTTTGGAGAAATCCTTAATAAACCATCTATAGAATCCTGCATGACCTAGGAACGTGCAAACTTCTCTAACATTCGTTGGAATAGTGAGTTTGGAAATCACTTTGATTTTCGCTCTGTCAACTTCGATTCCTTGATTGCTGACTCTATGACCAAGGACAATGCCTTCCTTTACCATAAAGTGACACTTCTCCCAGTTCAACCCAAGGTGTGCTTCTTCACACCGTTTGAGGACAAGGGAGAGATGCTTCAGGCACAAGTCGAAAGAATATCCATGTATGGAAAAATCATCCATGAAATTTTCCATGACAGTTTCAGTGAGACCAACGAATATAGCTGCCATGCAACGTTGGAAGGTTGCAGGTGCATTGCAGAGTTTGAACGTCATCCTTCTAAAGGCATATGTTCCAAATGGACAAGTAAAGGTTGTTTTCTCTTGGTCATCTAGATGTATGGGTATTTGATAGAATCCAGAGTAACCATCGAGGTAACAGAAATATTCTTGATGAGACAATCTTTCTAAGACTTGATCAAGAAATGGCATCGGAAAATGATCCTTTCGTGTTACTTTGTTGAATTTCCTGTAGTCAATACACATCCTTCACCCAGTGATGAATGAGTTCATTGTCTTCATTGTGTATCATGGTAGTACCACCTTTCTTCGGGACCACATGCATAGGACTTACCCATGGTAAATCGGAGATCGGATAGATAATTCCTGTCTTGAGCAACTTTATAACTTCAAGGCGGACAACCTCTTTCATATTCGGATTAAGCTTCCTTTGGTGTTCAACTGTTGGCTTGTGATCTTCCATCATGGGGATTTTGTGCATACACAGAGCTTGACTGTCCCCAGTGAGAGCACTCATCTTGTACCCTATTGCTTTTCTTCTTTCTTTTAATTCTGTCAAGGGTTTATCTTCTTGTTCTGTTGATAGATCTGAATTTATAATGACTGGGCATACCTTTAGTTCATCTAAAAACACGTATTTTAATCCTTTCGGTAAGGGCTTCATTTCAAGAGTTTGTGGTTTCTCACATGAGTCTTCAGTAGTATCTACAGCTTTGACTACCTCAAATTTATCTTCAGGATCTTCCTTGGCAGTGTTGAGTTGGAGATCACAATCTTTTATTTGTTCACCAATGGAATCATCAGTAGATGGGGTTGTTAGAGCCACTTCTAAAGAATCGTCTTGTTCATAATCTTCTTGCATAAGTAGTGTCATCTGCTCTATGCACTCAATCAAGTAGACTTCTTCTTTCATACTTGGTCTTTGCATACTTTCAAAAACTTTGAATTCAAGAGTTTCTTTACCTAATCTGAGCAGTAGGGTTCCTGCTTCAACATTAATTAGGGCTCTTGCAGTGGAAAGGAATGGACGTCCAAAGATGAGAGGGTATCTAGTGTCTTCTTTTATGTCCATGATGACAAAGTCACAAGGGACATAGGAATCTTTGTCAACCTTGACATGGACATCCTCAATGATTCCCAAGGGTAGAGTCACGGTGTTGTCTACAAGTTGTATTGTCATGTCAGATGGGAGCAGTACATCAAACCCTAGCCTTTTGCAGAGGCTAATTGGCATGATGGAAATGCTAGCACCAAAATCTGCCAATCCCTTCTTACATGAAGAATCACCGATATGGTAAGAGATTCCAAAAGATCCCAGATCTTTGTGTTTCTTTGGCATCTTACTCTGGATGATGTCTGAAGTGGTTTTCGCTAACTTTACTGTCTCATATTCCTTAGTTATATATTTTCTTGCTAGAAGTGACTTTAAGTACTTTGTCCAGGTTGGTATCTCAGCCAGAGCATCTAAAAAGGGAATATCAACATGAAGCTTTTTCATAGCTTCTTTGAACTTGTTGAAACGGGTATCAAGCTTCATTTGCCTCAGACGAGCTGGAAAAGGTATACGAGGCTTGTATACAGGGATATCAGTTTCTGATGTTGCTTCTTCTTCTGTAGTAGTAGGTTTTTCAGAACTTTCCTCATCTTTCTTATCAGCGATCATTGGTTCTTTTGGTTGAGACTCAGGTGTTTTAGAGTTTTAAACAATCATCAGTTCATCCTCATCTGTAATAACCACAGGTGTCTTGACAGGAGGATTCGAATAGTCTTTTCCAAACCCAGTGATGACAACCTTCAATTGTTTGGGATGCTTAGGGTTGTTCTCGGGTTGGCCAACAAAGGCTCCAGCAGGTGGCTTCATGCTAGCTGCAAGTTGAGCTAGTTGACATTCAACAGCCTTCTGATAGGCTTGCTGGTTAGCTATCATTGTCTGCTGCGACTGCAACATCTTCTCAATTACTGACAGCTTGTCATTAGGAGAGACGGGGTTGGCTTGTTGCCCTTATTGTTATTGGTAGGGGACTTGGTTGGGATTTTGGAACTAAGAATTGTTCTGATAGATGTTGAAGTTCCTATTCTGAAAATTACCCGTAATGTTTCCTTGATTCCTGAAATATTTTTGTTGGTTATAGTGGAATCCTGGTGGGCCTCGTTATTGATAGTTTGAACTAAGTTGTCGTGAGTTTTCTACTCCTGAAGGATTTCCATATTGAAACCCATGATGGTTCCTATTCTGATTCAGATTGTAGTATCATTGACCAGGTATGGAGTTGACAACATTAAGATTTTCCATTTGACAATTATCTCCTTGGCCACATGCGTTGCTTAGAACAACATCATAGAGGACATTGCATGCCAAAGTGGAATGATCAATACCTTTACATGCTTCACAGAACAGTGAAGTTGACTTGATCTATTCTTGTTGTTGAGGTGGTGAACGTCCTCTTCCAAATGCAGCAAGGGATGATTCGATATGGTCTTGCTTGGCAACTAAGAGTTTGAGGGTCTCAGCGATAGACTTGTATTTTGGAATAACTTCAGCCATAGCTACCTTCAATACTCCCTTACTATGGACCTACCCCAACTAGCTTGATTTTCAGCTCCAAGGGTGACAACCCTCCATGTGCTTTCATAACTCTGACGCATGAAGTTTCCTCCGGATGAGGAGTCTAAAAACCTCTTGATGTCATCGTCCACACCCCTATAGAAGATTTCAATAAGCTGATTCTTAGGGATTCCATGATGTGGACACTTGCATAGAAGATCTTTATATCTTTCCCATGCTTCAGCAAGGGTTTCTCTAGGTGCTTGAGTGAACATTTTTATTCGACCCCTAATTTGATAGGTGAGTGAAGGAGGGTAAACTTTTTCTAGAAAGACATTATGCAGTTGTTCTCTTGTAGTGATGGGCTCACATTGCAAGGAATTGTACCAACTTATAGCTCTATCAGCAAGTGAATACTTGAAAAGATGGAGTCTAATTGCATCGTTGGACACTCCATGTTGCTTTGCCATGGCACATAGATCAATAAACCTCAGAAGGTGTTCTTGAATATCTTCACCTTGTTTACCATAGAATGGGTTGTTTTGAAGCAAGGTAATCCAATGTGCCCTTATCTCAAAATTGGGAGCATATATGGGAGGAGGTTGAACTGGGTGATGAACATTAGCAGCTTTAGGGATTGAGAACTCCCTAAGATCCTTTTGTAATTCTACAGCTTGCACTGCTGCTTGTGCTGCTAGGATTTCTTCTTGAACCGTAGCTCTGGCTTCTTGCATGAGTCTTTCTCTCTATGCATTGATGGCTTGAGCCACCCTTTGGGCTATTTCCTCTTCTTGAGCCATTCTTGCTTAGTTCTCTCTGTTTAGACAATGAAAGGTTCTGTCTATCTCCGGATCAAAGCTGGCGGTGAGTCTGGGACTGTTCAAACGGTGCATAAACCAGTCTTGGGGGTACCTGAAATGAAAAGATCTGAAGTAAGATTGATGAAGTGGAGTGGAATTCCAGTAGATGATCGATTGTATCAAAAGAAAAACAAAATCCTAGATTAGCCTTAAAAGAACTAGATTTGACTAATTGATTTCGTTGTCCCTGGAAACGATGCCAGAATTTGACGTGGAATATTATCTCACTAACAAATTCACTCAGAGTTGAAATCCCTGAGCTTTTACCAAAACCTTGTGAAATAATACCACCCACAAGCGGATGGGTCTTATCTCAGTATAGTTAAGGATTGAATCCCAAGAGACAACATTTTTAAGAATCTTTGTTAGTCGAGTCTAATTCAAGTAAGTCCAATGTTTAAAATGATTGGTTGATTTGAGGTTAATTAAGCTAATTGCAAGAAAATAAAGAGCAGAATTAAAGTTGGATCTAGATTAATGATATGGAATCACCGAGATGGTCTCGGGTTTCACCACCACTACACATGCAAACACATCCAAACATCAAATATACAGGCAAGATATAACTATCCAAATAGAGCTAATGCAAAACCCCCCATATGGGTGTTAGGTTTGCGTAAGCATCACCTTTGGCATCAGATGTCTCGTCACCATCCGGTTCATATATTTACGGCTCTAAAGATACAAAATCCAACTGAAGCTGTGGGCTCCCTATACAGGCGTTAGGCATACATAAGTGTCACCGTAGGCTAGATGGCGCATCCCCTCACAGATCATACGCTTACAACTTCAAAGGAATCCCATTCTATTTCTAGTTTGGGAGTCAACCATGCTAAACGTTAAGCAAACAGTCGATTAATCTACAAGAAAACATCGATGATTAACAAAGAAGATACAAAATCCAACTAAGGTTGTGGGCCCCCTATACAGACGTTAGGCACATAGAAGCGTCATCGTAGGCTAGATGGCCCATCCCCTCACGTATCATACACTTACGACCTCAAGGAATCCCATTCTATTTCTAGTTTGGGAGTCAACCTTGTTAATCGACATTCTACCCTACATATAGAAGTTCTCACAACATAGGGAAAAACAAGATGAAAGCGAGCAGGTAACCAAACTATGAACATTAATGATTAACAACAAAATGAAAAGTTATATACATTTCCAAGGAATGTTTAACAAGAGTACATGCTTGCATGGGTAGCAGGGCTAGTCCCTGCACCCCATCCAAAAGGAACTAATCACTCATGATGTGAGAAACGAGAAGAAAGAGAGAGAGGGAAGATTCCACCATGAGCATGATGCAAAAGGTGGTCGCAGCTCAGTGAAGATGATGTGGTCTTCTACATCATGTCGGAACAGATCTAGATGAGGAACGTGGGATGCCAAGACAGACTGGGCAATCTCTCTCACTCCTCCTTCCTTCTCTCCTTGGTCCCCTTGATTGTAGGAGGAGCAACAGGTGGATATGCGTGATGATCTGGATCAGACCTATGTTCAGGTAGCCTGTCAGCGACCCAGATCCAATGCCCCAAATGAGGACCCTGCTGGTCCTATTTATAGGCTCAAATGGGGTCTGGGCATTTTGGGCCCTGTTGCAATTTTCACAGTTAGTTTAGATGACCAAACGGTCTTGTCTTAGTTTTCCTCCAAACGGTTTGGCTTTGATCGGCTTGGTATGTCCAACCAGTCTTAGGGTTTTTGCCTTCATACGGTCTCACAGACCGATCAAATGACCAAACGGTCTTGAGGTTCTCACTCATACAGTCTTGCTTCTAATCTCAAACAGTTTGTAAGAATGATCACTAGCAACCGGTCTTGGAAGTTCGGCGCCGCCCATATGGTTTGGATGGTCTCACGCGATCGCTCCTCATGCCTGATCGATTTTGGGATCACGATCTCTGCCTTTGCGGTTTGTTTCCTCAGTCATCGTCGCTTCACGGTCTGCAAAGGCCCTTCTCTTCACGGTCTCGTTTCCCTATTGGTCTTTGCTCCACCGGTTTAGATCTTCGTTCTCTTCTCATCCACACGATCGGGGTGTCTCAGGCTCTAAACGGTTTGGTGGTCTCTGCTGACCTAAGGGTCTTGCAAACCGTTTGCACTTAATTAGTCTTAGAGACTGTTTGCGTGATGGTGGCTAGCAGGTCCAGGCGCGGGATCGCTGTGCACTGGGCGTTGAAGGTGATCACTGTCGCAGGTGAAGGAGAAACGATGCCCACGGCAGGCTTAGGGTTGCAGGTTGAGCAGGTAGCAGTGCGATCAGGTGGCAATGGTGAACGATGATGTCGAGGAGGTGGCAACGCATGTGCTGTGAAGTGTTTGTAGGTGGTGTAGGAGTTAGGGTTATGTCGGGAGGAAGAAGAAGAAGGGGAGCAAGAGCAGGGGTCCTCCATACGGTCTTGAACAGATTGCCCAACCAGTCTTGAAGACCGATGTGTATCAAACAGTCTTGGAGAAGAGGGATGGCCAAACGGTCTTGAGGGGAAAGTAAGAACGGTTTGGAGGGAAAATGATGGCCCAAGACTGTTTGGTCAGAATTTTTGATTGAATGGATGGGGATCGTTGATCAGCGATCTGATGGTGAAGAAATGCTCGCGGTCTAAGACCGAATGGATGAATGGGTAAGATCGATAGGTTGAAATCAAATGGATGAAACCATATGGTCAAGAACGTTTGATCAAGATCGTTTGGTCAAAACCCATTGGTCAAAACCAAGGATGAGTGGAGGTAGATCTATGGTTGAGAAAGGTGGGTCCCACACATTAGGGTTTGATATGGATGATGGTTGATTGAGATGATGATCGAATGGTGGTGATTTTTGTGGATTAGGGTTGAATGAAGGTGGGTGACATCTGATGGTTGAACCTCATAATGACCTGCATAAAATCAACATAAACTCAGTTGAAACCTTGATAATTGAACCAATTAAGAATTTTGCACATTTTGGTATTTAGTAAATGAAATTGGATGAATTGAATCAAAATGATCCCAAAAAATGACTAAAAATCATGATGCAAATGCATTCATCAAGTGATCACAAGGAGTTCTTGCTTAGGGAAAGAGACTATGGTGATTTTGTGGGAGGACTCATCCCAACTCCACCACCACAGCCCACACAATCAGAATAGCTAGAAATGGGTGACAGCAATCCAGTAGCTGAAGAGCAGGCTGTCTGGGAGAAGATCAAGGCTTCTTCTACTACAGCACAGTTAGGATCACTCAAGAGGCAGGATATTAATATGGGAAGTTACAAGATCAACCCCGGTTTGGTGGCACTAGTCAAATCACAAGCATTCCATGGACACCGCATGGAGGACCCGATGGTGCACATTTATAACTTTGAGGAAAGTTGTGATATGGTGAAGATTTAAAAAATCAAGCAACAATGATTTATTTGAAGTTATTTCCTTCTTCATTGGAAGATAATGTCAAGTCGTGGCTTTTAGCCTTTTTCCTGAATCTGTCGAAACATGGGATCAGATGATAGATGTTTTCTTTGAATGTTACTTTCCCCCCAGAAGACAAATAAGATAGTTAGAAAAATCTATAATTTCAAGCATCATGTAGAGGAGTCCTATTCTAAAGCATGGGAGTGATTCCAGAACATGTTGAGGAAGGTTCCTCGTCATGGGATTGATCTCTATGGCCAAGCAAAGACCTTATATTACAGACTACACAAAGAGAGAGGACCACACTTTATAGTGTCAGTTTAGGATTTTTCCTCAACAACAAGCTATCCAGGTGTCATGATATTCTAAAGAACATGTCTAAGAACCAGTCATGGGGAGATGAAAAAGAAACTACAACAACAGCCAAAAGTGTTGGAGAGTCTAGAGTCATCATTGCACTGAGTGAGAAGTTAGACAACTTTGCAAGGAAGCTTGAGCAAAAATCTGGCAACTCATCTGGGGGTGAAGAGAAAGACTTCATGTACCTACATCAGTAGTATTTGTAGGACAGGTGTTCTAGAAAGATAGACAAAATTGAATACATGTTAGGCAGGTTAATGAGTCAAAATGAGACCTTTTTAGACCATACAAAATGGGAGCAGAAGAATCATGAGGCTCATATGCATAGGCTTGATTACTAGATCTCTCATCTAGCGAGGGAGGTGGATTAAATAAAGAAGCCCATTCAGTAGGAATTTTCTGGGAATATAGAGATAACTCATCACCACCATCAAGTAAAGTTTATCTCTATTATCAAGGAGCATGAACATCTTACTGAGGAGTCGCCAGAGAAGCACACTGCAAAGTCAGATTGGGTGTATGTACCAAAAGTTCCCTTTCCCTATAGTCTAAATGGAAGACCAGGAGGATGTATAACACCATTGCAGTATGCTCACACATGCACCTCAGTTGATACGGGGTCAATGAAAAGTGACAAGGATACCTCACCTTCACTAGCTTTGCAGGGCAAGGAACTTTAAAGTTCCACCATTGTTATGTCATCGCTTCCAATTCTAGAAAAGGTTCCTACTCAACAAGAACATATGAAGGTTCTTCTCCATAGAGGAACAATCACAATCAATAAGGAGGCACCCACAAGTCAGAAGAGGAAGCCACAAGCCATTCCCCCCACATGAGACGTGCCACATTCTAACTTAGAATGTGGCATTGAAGCAAGCTTAGGGGAGGAGATCCCTAATGTGCCATATGTTCCTACACACAAGAGTATATAGAAGCCAGATGTGCCATTCCCAAATATTATGAAGCCAAGGAAGGGGGAAAGGCAATTTAAGAAGTTCCTAGACATCTTCCGAAAGATCCACATCAACATCCCACTCGTGGAGGCAATAGAGAAAATCCCTACATATGGAATATTATTAAAGGAAATCATCAACAAGAAAAGATGGATAAAAGATATAGATGGCTTGTGTGTATATGATGCGATGAGTGTGATGATCTAGGGAAGACTACAAATGAAGAGAAAGAACCTAGGATGTTTCTACTTCCCATGTTCTATAGGCAACCAACATTTACAACAAGCACAGTGTGATTCTGGGACAAGCATAAAACTCATGCCCCTTACTACCTATCGGAAGTTGGGATTGAAGAAACTGATGATGGTGTCCTTGACAATCCAGTTCATAGATGGATCTGTTGTGAGGTTGTATGGGATATGTGAGGATGTTCTAGTCAATTTCAAAAAATTCATCTTTTATGGTGATTTTGTGTTCATGGATATGCACGAGTATAAGAATCAGAGAGTCGTTAGGAAGGTCATTCCAAGCTATGACTGACGCGATCATTGTAATTGGTAGAGGCTATTTGACACTAGGGATAGATGATGATAGAGTGGAGTTCAAGATGCCAGATGATTCTTGACAACCATCCCGTAACAGTCCAAGCTAAAGAAAACTCATCTTGTCAAGCCTTGGACATTAAACAAGGGTGCTTATGAGAGGAAACCCATTTTCATTTTGTTATTTACTATTTGTTTAGGTCTTTTTGTTGGTTACATTTCAAAATTTTCTTGCTAGATTTTAGTTGATGTAAAAAGGTACCTTGATGCTCTTATCTGGTGTGCAGGAAGAGTTAAAGTCAATATTACCAACACCCAAGTCGGAACTATCGACTCCTTATCAGGTTAAAGTCTGCAAAAACTCAATACTACTGACACCAAAGTCAGTACTACCAACTTTTCTTAGAATTATCACAGGACTCCAAGAAACAAAGTCAATACTACCGACACTCAAGTTGGTACTATCGACATTTCTCATCAAAATTCATAGAGGTCTAGAAAAGGTCGTCGATACCACCACTCAGAATTCACAGAGCTTCAGAAAAATGTTGTTGATACCTAACACCCGTGTCGGTGGCACTGGCTCACATAGATCAAAGATGGATAGAGAATGTCATTTCTTGGAATCACCAAGACACAAGTTGGTGGAACCAACAAGAGGGATATATGCTTACATAACTTGATCCACAGAGGCACCAATCATCCACAGACACCACCCTTCAGAGAAACTAGTACCTCCATTACACCTCTGAGTTTTGATTTTGACTATGAGTACATATCATGTTCAAGCTTAGGGGGTTTTGGAATGACTTTGCCTTTCTATCTTGCAATTTATATTAGTTATTTTTTCTACAAGTGTAGTATCCACATCTATCTAGTATAATCATGGAGCATAGTTGATGATTTCATCCATCATCCAAGAATGCGCTTTCATGCTTGTGGAATGGAAATTAAACTTGTTTCAAGCTGAATTTGCAAAGTCTAAGACATGACCACCAAGAGTAAGTGTATGGGTTAGTCAGCTTAAGGACATTTGATATGAATGGAAGTCTTAATTATTCATGAATTGTTTGATGATGACGGGGTTTGATCCTGAACTGACCAAACAATTAATGAGACTTTTGATTGAAGTTTTAGAAAGATATCCTAAGGTTGCATGTACACATGTCAATACTAGAGGGACATATGATGGTTTAAGAAAGGGATTGTCTCTTAATCGTGTGGTTCCAACTGCTTTTCACTCATTTGATCCACCACCATAAGATGATATGTAACCAAATTGTTTCCTCTTGACTGTATTTCATAGCATGATAGGTGACATGATAGTTAGTTTCCTTTTATTGCATTAATTAAAAAATAAAAAAAAGACAAAAAAATGTGATTTGATATAGTTAATCCTGAGCATACTCTTGAATCATGCTAAAATAGTGGGACAAAAAAAAATAAAGAAAGAAAAATTATGAAATAAAGAGGGGAGAAAGGATGCCCTGAGCTTGGTTCTAAAATTTTCATCAAAAAAAGATGAAACCATCTGCATCATGTATTCTTTTGTTTCACTCTCATCAAACTAATGAAATTTTCAATGTATACATCATTCCACCCACAATATTAGGCATTAGGATTCATGCATTTACTCACTTTCACCATATAGGTTCATCATGTTTTATTTTTTCATAAATGATTCAGATGTTACTTGTGATTCTTCATAATCCTCTACTTCATTCCAACCATTGATCTTATTGATAGGTCACACATATGATGGATTTTCTCATTCATTCTTATAAGGAGAGTTGCTTCCAATTAGTTGGTAGTTAGGGAAAAGCAATGTAGATAGGGAATCACATGATGCAACAAGTGAATGCCTGATTGACTATGATATTAACTTCTCTATTGATAGTTTTTCACTAATCTAAGGGTGGACATCTTTTTTGAAAATTTTTGATCGTTTGAGATTAGTTAATTTTTTAGTGATTTATCATTATTTTGGATCTTACATTCTTTATTGTTTACATTTCAGGTGAATTTACAAGAAATGGATCAGCTCGGTACTATCGATAGGTCGTCGGTGGTATTGACATTTGACGAAAAGGAACAGAGTTGAATCGAGAAATTTGGTAGTTCCGACACAAAAATTGGTACTACTGACATTCTAACAGGAAAGGTTAGAGAAAATCTCAGTACTACTGAAGGCCAACTCGGTGGTATCGATAGCTTACAAGGTATCGTGAATAATCGAAGGTCTCAATACTACTGACACCAAGTTGATAGTACTGACTTGACACGATCAGCCCAGATTAAAGATAACCGAGAGTTGGGAGAAAAGAAAGGAGAGAAGGAAGCCATGTTTCGAGAGTTTTAGGCACCTCAAGTGGACGGATTTGCATCCATAAGTTTGAAAATTGGCATGTTCGAGAGAGTGAGTCATCCAGACCATATTATTCAGGGGTTACTTTAGTTTTCTAATGTTTCCCACATTTTTCTTTTCTTCTCCCATGTATTTGACAATGGAAATCATGTGTGGCTAATCCCTTTTGTTCCTAAGGACCTAGTAGTAGCCTAGTTTTACATTGTAATTGATTGTTATTAATTAATATGTGTACTTCTCTTAATTTCTAGACATGTCATTATGATTGCTTCATGAATTTCATGTTCCTTATCACCATAGGTGATTTATTAGACTATTAATTTCTTTGAGAGAGTGATTAAGGGTTGGAAAACTCATAGATGTACAAAATTTATACTGCACCTTGAGAAAGGGCCTACAATTGTTAAGGGGATAACCCAAAGAAGTCGGTAAAACACCTAACTAATAATTAAATCACTACGCGAGTGGGATTTATATAAGATTAGGTAGTTAATTACGCTACGAGAGTGGGTTATTCTTTCTACAAGTCCCTTTTTCCAAGGTTAGGAGGAATAATTATTATAGAAATGATGTTAATTGCAATGTGAGGAATTCATTCTAATTGTGATCACAACCATTAATTTTAATTTTAATCCCTACAACTTAGTCAATTAATCAACCAATCATTCTTTCTCTTAGGCCTAGATGCTAAGGTCATCGTTAGTAGTAGTCTCTAGATATAAGTTTTCCATGTGTTTGATATACGGGCCTCTTTGGGCCTATATTACATTGATATGTGCACTTGCATTTTGTACGTGTAGTTTACATGCATCAACATGTTATTTGCAACTTTAATAATAGTAGAGGGACTCCTCACAAACTAATTTGATTTGGAAGTGATACAGGGGGTGACCTCTTCTTGTATTTCACCATCTAAAATTCATCCTTCTCATAAGGAGTGTGAACCTTTTCCTCCAGGATATGTTGCATTCTTGAAGACACACTTCGACTACCACTGAAGACTAGCGAGATCTGACAATCGGACCCCGTTCTTGAAGCTACATGGATAGATTGAGCAGTTCTAGCATTGCAAGCAATAGCGGTAGAATTATTCACAGTCGAGTTAACAATAGAGACAACATTGACAAAAAGTTCTTCAATAACCGAAATAGCAATTACATTAGGAGCCTCTTTACTAATGTTAGAGTCAACCACTGCATTCAGACATCTCTCCCCCCATTACCTTTACCCATCGGTACCCATGCTTTCTAAACTTTAGTCTCTTTTCTAGAAAAACTATAGAATTCTGACTCATGATCAAAGCACCTGCAATTTTTACATATTTCTAGAATCCATTCGTACTAGACATGGACAACATCCTTATCACCATAGTCACTTATCATCACAATATTCTTTGGCAATACAGAATCCACCGACATGAGAACCTAAATCCCAGCATAATCAAGCCTCTGCATAGTTTTGCAACAAAATCAGAGTAGATAGGTTTACCGATGAAGCTTCCTACAATTCTCATAATATCATCATCCCAAAATTCTAGAGGTAGGTTAGGAAACTTGATCCATATATGGATATCAATAAGCCTTTATTTATCTAAGGGTTCCCTAATCTCCCATTTCTTGAGAATGAAGGGCTTACCACCAACAAACTAGGGACCTACATCCACTACTACCTTTATGTCATCATCATTCTCGAATTTGACTATGAAAAATCTTTGTTTCTCAGGATTTCCTCAAAGCCAGCTCTATGTTTCCACACAGTTTTGAAGTTCCACACAATCATCGACCAGTGAGGTTTGAGCCCAATGATGTAGACTGAAGCCATATTCTACCACTTCTTTGTGACCTCAACTGCCTTTGATCTCTTGTAAATCAATTCTCCATTCACAATATCTAGTCATTTTAATTTCAACATTGTGATCTTTTCCTTCTTATACTTGATCAAAAGATTAGACCAGCATTTGGCAACATGAGCAGCTGCAACATCAACTTGCCTACTGTTGGTGACAGTGGGGAGCTCCGACTAGTGGGGAACAAAGGATCTATTTGGAGGAGGTTGTTGTATTCCCATGAATCACCTGCTCTGTCGGCCTTCCTTTTGCCGCTCTAGAATTCAAACCTTATGCTCCCACCATTCCTCCAAAAATGATGACAAGATTTCTAATAATCCTCTCTATCACACACTAAATTTTACTAATAATCCTCTATATTTATTTTCTCCATTTTATGTGTTGTATCAACACCACTCATGTGTAGGTGTTCCAGAGAGGGGAATCAGGAGGATCCATTTTCATAACATTAGTTTTTTGGATATCTTGAGATAGATAGATTTTCCTCTACATTTGATCTATTGCATAGGTTATCATACATCTTCATTGTTGTGATGCCATCCATGTGGGAGAGGAATGATCATTGATGTAATGAGAAGAATGTTGTAATAGTGTTATTTTTTGCTACTATGTAACCATAATTTGTTATCTATCAAACTTCTTAGAAATGAAAAATGCATACTTTCCTTCATATTTTTTAGTATGACAAATTTGAGATAGGTATTTTTCTCAATAAGTAGTGAGTGGATCCCTCCCAAGTCCCACTAATTAAAAAAAATCACTTCTACATGAAAATTATGAAGTGAAGGTTCTATGAAAATGATGTTTGAGGATTGACCAATTAAGTAATTGGGGTTAAATTGATTAATCAGTAACATGAGAGTTATCTTTAAAGTTGGGTGCTATAATTGTAGCATTCAAGGCCTAGCAGATTGAGAAGGAAGGAATGCCTTGACCAAGAACCATGTCTTGCACCCTTACTCAATGTAAGGGGTCTTAGAACTAACAAGACACCAACAATGAGTCATTCTCTCTGGGTCTACTATTTTATTGTTGCTCTGCTTCCTAGCTAGTAGACTAGTGGTGGTCTTCATTAAGTTCTAGTGGCCACCATAGGGATTCTAGCTATTGTTGTGCGACCATGGGTTTATGAGGAGGAACCATGATGAAGGTAGCACCTATCAGATACATATTGAATAGGAATGAGGTAGAAACAACACCTCTTAAAATGGTCGCCCTGCCTCCCATACAATGACAAGGAACCAAAGAGGTTCATGAGGGGATGCATACGCTACCAATCACCTCCTTTCACTAAAAATATCCCTTGCAGGTCACCAGTCATTGGAATAGGGTAAGATCCATGGTGTCGTGGTCCTGTATGAGACTAGGGGAGATGATGTTCGATGTGTCATGTAGTTTGGAGATAGGTGAGTTGAGTGGAGACCTAGGTTTGGGATTGAGCTGATCTTGGAAAGGAACACACCCATCCATGGCAATGTTGGGCTAAGGCATGACTTGGTCATCTCATCCCATGTGTGAGAACATAACATGTTATTGTCCTTCCCAAAATAAGGTACATATGTTAATAAATGTGAAGTGTAGATTTATCTTATAAATACCATATAATTTTCTAGAATGACAGGTATTTCGAAAATGTGTATATAGTTTTGGATATGAGAGCATGATATTTAATGTTACAGTCTTAGATTGGGATTTTAAGACTGTTTTCAAACTATTTTATTAGAATCACTTTATAAGTTGAATGACTATATATAATGATAATAAAAGATGTAATTTTGGAATGTAATATCAGAATTTAACCTTGTTGACTCTAACAGTGACTATTCTCCAGTTTCATAATTATGAGCTTCACATTTATAAGTTTACATGGCATGCAATTGGGCTATTGGTCAATGACACACTGCAAATACACAGACTCATGCACAAGCACACGGGTTCACTTCTTAATATAGGAAGTAGGCAATATATGTGTTGATCCTTGGGGAGAGAGGAGGCACTAGATCTTACTCGGTTTATTTGGGTTTCCAATGTTGAGTCTAAGGTTGAAGGGTTTGAGGTTGATTGTGTTTGATTACACTAATGGTCTGAGAAACAAATCAAAACAGAAAGAAGTAGAACCTAAGTTAATCCTAGATAGTATTAATAAGGAAAGGAAAGCTAAAAAAGAAAAGAGTAATTTGAGCTAAGGAAAACAAAGAAATATCTAATTCTAACACTACATTGTCAAACCAATCCTATGTAACCACATAGGAAGAGAAATGAATTGGACTAAACAATAAACTATACTATACTATCAATTAGCAACTAGGGAAAGCAAAGAACTAAATTACCAAGTAACTAGATAAAGCAAGCACAAAGTAATACTAACTACTCTAGTAAGACCTAGCTATAAAGAATAAGGAAATTAAGTAATGAAGCAAGCAGAGCAGCTAATTAAGCAAGCATGAACTATAAAGGAGGCCATTTGGGTTTTAGGAAAGTAACGAAGGTGTGGGTTGTTTGGGGAAATGTGACTAGAACCTAGATTGGGTTCATAACATGCAAACCATAGTTACTCATTTATATTTTTAAACCAAACAACAAGATAGATGCTAGATAATTATCCTAAACACCTAATTGGATGTGTATAGAATAGGATGTGTGAAGGGGGGCTATGCCCTAGTGTGTAACGTACTAGATCTTGGACTTAGCTTAAGGAGTTAAAGCTTGGAGACAAATTGATATGGTTTAGATTTCTCTCTACTAGATCCTTATGTTGGAATAACCATGTAAACCCTATATGGGAGATGATGATGATGTATCTTTTGGATAAGTTGAATATTGTCAATATTTTTCTTCCGCTACTAAACTTTGGTTGTTTTGAATACCATTAATAAGATTTTAAAATTTTACACCCTCTCCATCATATCTTTTGGGTGTGTATCAAATGGATGTTTTATTCTTCAAATTATAGTAGGGAGTGGATCCCCTATAGGTCCCACTCCTTACATAGTGCATCCTATCCAACCTTGCAAGGATCATTTGGATTGGGATTTGGTGAAATTCTACTAGGATCCAATCAAGTATAGGTTTCCATAGAAGAGGTTCTTGAGTAAATTGGGGACTGAGTGTATTAATGGAGGGTGGAAATGAGGGTATTTCACCTCACATCACCTACCATCTAACCTTTAGGTAGCTCCAAGCCAATTGCACTAAGTGCCTCTAGGCTAGCTACATAGATCTCACACCTACAAGAAGGAGAGGGGATATGTATGTAACAATATAGGGTGCTAGATAGGTTTCTACTAGTTGGACCTAGGAGCAATCCTTAAAATAGCCACATATAAACCTTTCTCTCCTAGAGTCTATGTGGTTTCAAGCACAAATCAACAAGCAATCTACATTTTCAAGCATAAGCCACATGACAATTTATGGGGAATAGTTAGAAGTAGAAGACAATGAATATCAAAAGAAATTATAAGGTTTGCAATTTTTTCAGGCAACGTTGTATCAAATTCACATTTTAGCCCCATTCAGCCCACCTAAGGGATTTAGCTACCCATAAAAAAACAAACAAACAAAGAAGAAGGAGTAGAGGAGTGAATAGGCATAAAATCTTGGTGAAGACTCCTCCTTCTTTACCTCCTAGCAACTACGACTCTTGAATTTCCTTCCTTGATGGTTGGATAACATGGAATGGAAGGTGGAAGTGGTCAAAACCCTGGAAAACTAGGGTTTTGAGGTAGGGCAAGGTGGAAATGAGGTGGAGAGTAACGACCTCTATCAAATCGACAGTGACATCACACAAAACTATGAGGAAATAACCATTAGCAACCAATTACAAAAAATCACTAAAAAATGAAAACCTTTTTATCAAAAGATCCACTATCTGGAAACTCTTTATAGAAAGAACCAAAGCCATATATACATCATGGTTCACTTCATACATACATCGTACCATCACATCACAAGGATATGAGATACCAGTTGCTTTACCAAAACACATATAAAAGCAACATTATACATTGAGATGTTCAAGCCAAAATCTCAGATTGATTATAAAATTGTTTACGCACTATCTCCCAAGGAACTGAGAGTATAGGAACGGCACATAGGACTCACATAACAACACATTCAACCTGAGTTGTTACTATTGTCCTTGTAGTTGTTGCCCGCTCTCTATTGCACAATATCTACCTCCTCGTACACGTCCACCTAAAAAGTGTGGAAACCCACGAGGTGAGATCCATATCTCAGCGGGAGATAAAACCCTCCGCCAACAATATTATTTCATAGATAAATGTTCATAAAAGAGAGTAGAAGAAACTTTTATTGAATTAAATAGGTATAACTACTTGGTATATGCAGAGTAGAGCAATCTCATCATTTAAGTAGTTCAGATATCTATGACTAAGCATTAGATCATCTAGTCACTTTTAAAAGGAATATGAAGAACATGTATAATATTTAGTAACTATGACATACATAAGCAATTGTAGCCTCATTCAATGTTTTCATATTTGTACCTTAAGCAAATATGCTACATGGATGATTATATCTTTCAACAATCAATCTTATGCCCTGAGGAGATGAGGTGTATCGCTCATGCTCCAACCAACCCAAATCAGGTAGCATCAGTGCCATACAAGGTCCATGGAAGAGACAGAATCCATGACCTCATCCTCTCAGTGAATATGAGATTACTGGAAGTGACATTATAAGTCAAACTACAATTTATCTAGCCAGGGTATATTGGCTCAATGCTATAGAGATACAACTCGCAGCTTGTTCTCTATCTAGGGTATGACTAACAGTCAATTCTACATATATATATTCAGTCATGGCCTGCAGCCATACTCTTCTTAGGGTATGGCTTTACTGCCAATCCCAATGTTGCATTAGAGCTATGGCCTACAACTGCACTCTTTTTAGGGTATGGCCTATAGCCAATCCTAAGGTTTGTAGGAAGCAAGTAAATACTTGTCTTGCACCTCGCATATTCAAAAATATGCACTCCGAGTAAAACTCATTTCACCATCCAATAAGTTCTATCACTGAATGGATTTATGGCCAGGGAAAACTACATTTTTAATTTCACTTGATAAGTTAAGTGCATTATAGAATCTTTTAGCATCAGTCAAGTTACAAGCATGAATTATATATAAATGCTACAAAGAAAGATGTAATACATTTTTCAAGGAATCTTGTATCAATTGGAACACATCTTGTTACACCCATATTGGGATCTCAATCCCTTAAACACATTACCTTCAACAATTTCATTATTAGGATCACATGTCTTGGGTATCAACCCTTAGTTCATCATTGAACATGGTCACCTCTTACCAGGCAACAATCATTTCTAGATCATCAGACCCATATATATCATACTTGTTGTACCAGTATATCACATGGCTCACAAGGCCTATATAATCTATATCATGCTAAATCATTATAGATCATACCTAGCTGTACTCATCATCTCATAATACATGCATGGTTAGGATTTCATGGTAAAAGCAATATCAAGTAAAAACCATCACCATGCCATAAAGATAATCATTCAAATTGCAACCCTCCCATAACTAGGGTTAGGGTTTTCCTGTGACGACCACTATCAAACTGATAGTGACATCATATAAAACTACATAGAAATAACCATTAGCAGCGGATTACCAAACTTCATTAAAAATTAAAATGTTTTTATAAGGATATCTACTACCAGGAAACTCTTTACAGAAAAAACCAAAGCCATATATACATCATGGTTCACTTCATGCATGCATTGTACCATCACAACATAAGGATATGAGATATCAGTTGCTTTACCAAAACACATACAAAAGCAACATTATACATCGAGGTGTTCAAGCCAAAATCTCATATGGATTATAAAACTATTTACAAACTATCTCCCAAGCACCTGAGAGTATAGGGAAGACATATAGGACTCTATATCTACAAACACATAACAGCATAATCAACATGAGTTGTTATTTTTGTCCTTGCTGCTGCTGCCCTCTCTCTACTGCATGATCTCTACCTCCTCATGCACATCCACCTAAAAAATGTAGAAACCCATGCGGTGAGATCCATATCTCAGTGGGACATATAACCCTCTGCCAACAATATTATTTTCACAGATAAATCTTCATAAAGAGAGTATAAGCAACCTTTATTGAATTAAACAAGTATAACTACTTGTTATATGTAGAGTAGAGCAACCTCATCATTTAAGTAGTTCAAATATCTATGACTAAGCAGTAGATCATCTAATCACTTTTAAAACGAATATGAAGAACATGTATAATATTTATCAACTATGACTTACAAAAGCAATTGCAGCCTCATTCAATGTTTTCGTATTTGATCCCTAAGCAAATATGTTATACGGGTTATTACATGTTTCAACAATCAATCTTATTCCCTGAGGATATGAGGTATATTTTTCATGCTCCAACCAACCTAAATTAGGTAGCATCGGTGCCATACAAGGTCCATGGAAGAGCCGGAATCCATGACCTCACCCTCTCAGTCAATATGAGATTACTAGTAGGGACATTATAAGTCAAACTGAAATTTTTCTAGCCAGTGTATATTGGCTCAACACTATAGAGATATAGCTCGCAGCTTCTTCTCTGTCTAGGGTATGATCTACAGTCAATCCTGCATATATATTGAGTCATGGACTACAGCCATACTCTTCTCATGGTATGGCTTTACCATGAATCTTGATGTTGCATTAGAGCTAAGATCTACAACCACACTTTTTTCAAGGTATGGCCTGTAGTCAATCCTGAGGTTTGTAGGAAGCAAGTAAATACACGACTTGCACCTCGTATATTCAAAAATATGTGCTCCAAGTAAAATTCATTTCACCATCCAGCAAGTTCTGACATTGAATGGATCTATGGCCATGGCAAACTACATTTTTAGTTTCACTTGATAAGTTAAGTGCATAACAACATCTTTTAGCATCAATCAAGTTACAAGCATGAATTATAGATAAATTCTACGAAGAAAGGTGTAATACATTTTGCAAGGAATCTTGTATCAATTGTAACACATCTTGTTACACCCATCTAAAATGATCTCAATCCCTTAAACACATTACCTTCATTTTCATTATTATGATCACATGTCTTGGGTATCAAACCCTCAGTTCATCATTGAATAGTGTCAACTCTTACCAGGCAACAATCATTTCTAGGTCGTCACACCCATATATATCATACTTGTTGTACAAGCATATCACATGGCTCACAAGGGCTATTTAATATGTATCATGCTAAATCATTATAGCTCATACCTGGGTATACTCATCATCTCATCATACCTACATGGTTAGGATTTCATGGTAAAAGCAATATCAAGTAAATATCATCACTATGCCATAAAGAGAATCATTCAAATTACAACCCTCTCATTATTAGGGTTAGGTTTTTCCCCTTATAGCCGATTAGGGTTTTGTAGCTCATATTTAACAAACAAACCCTAATTCACATCATAAGAGCTTATTTTATTACCATAAGTCTTCAAACATACTTAATTACTCTCATCAATTATCATCAATTAATTATCAACATGAAGTATTACCTTTCTCATATGAGTAGTATAAGTTTCTCTCTCATCTTTACTAAGATATTGATTTCAACATACTTATTACATTGGCTTGACCTTCTTTAGGGTTCATCAGCCTATAGTTATCAAAGTGTATGCATCTCATTACTTCATAGTGTATCAATTGATTATATTCATCATGTATCAGCCTACACTCATCAAGGTGTATCGGCCTATAATCATCAAGGTGTATTTGCCTACACTCATCAAAGTGTATCGACCTACACTCATCAAGGTGTATCATCCTACAATCATCAAGGTGTATCGACCTTCACTCATCAAGGTGTATCAGCCTACACACTATCCCTTGTGCCAGCCTAGACACATCCACTTGTGTCGGCCTACATACTATCTCTTGTGTCGGCCAGGGCACATCAAAGTGATATCGATTTAGAGGTGCTTAGGGTGATATCAGTTTAGAGGTTCTTAGGGTGATATCGTTCATGAATCACATATTGGCATATCACCTTCACCATACCTTGGTGCATCATCTTCTTCACACTTTAGAATAATATTTTCTCCTCACTTAAGCATAACATCTTGACCTCACCTTAGGCTATTGGCCACCCTATCACTTTGTGTGTCGACCACCCTATTAGTTTGGGTGTCGACCATAGTATACTTTAGGGTATCAGGCTCACTATCATCTATAATGTCGGCCTAGCTATCACCAAGTGATATTGGCGTTTAGGGTTTTGATACATATTGGGTTCTAGGGTTTTGATTGTATCATTTACCCATTCATCAACACCCTTATATTCTTTCATCTATCAAGGTGTCAGCCTCACCACTACTTGGTTTGTCAGACATGACTTCAAGGAGTGTATTTCCCACATCTTCACATGGTGTGTCGTCCCAGGTGTGTCACCCATCATACATATGTCGGGTTAGAGGTGTATCGGGTTGCTAGAGTTAAGGTATATCGGTTAACAACATATCTTCACTCAACTTCAAGATAATGGCATGCCCCCATTTTTAGCCTTAAGAGACATGCTAAACAATTGTAAGAATGGTGGTACTTTGTATGAAACATACCGATAATGAGTTAGGACTCCATGTGTATCAATTTCCATTCATATAACCTTGTATCGGGTTAGGGTTTCTCAAACCAATATCGATTTGTGCATGGGAGATTCCATCATCTTCAAGCTTCAAACCTTCATCCACTAACACTCTAGTTCATGGAAAATAGCCCCATATATCCATTAGATATCATAGAATCATCATCCAATCAAGGAAAATTGAAATTGAAAAGGAATCATCAAGTATTGCATGATTGAAGGTGAATAACAATAGAGTTGAGTTCATGTTATATAACCTGCCTCAAGATCAACACAAGAACTTCAAGATCCAAAGCTTCACGTTCCCAAGCTTGAAAATGACTTATCAAAAGTCCAAGACTCGATCACAACACTTCTACATGAAAGAATATATCATATTTAGGAATGTGGTGAAGAAGAAAAGAAAGAAAGAAACCATGATCTGAGAAGCATAGTCCTCCCAAGGTTGAAGATGACCATGGCTTCACCCTAGGCTTGATGCTCGAACTCCTTCCTTTTCCTCAAGCTTCTATGGTCGTACACCACGTAAAAGGATATGAGGGTCGAAATGTTTTCTTTCTTGTGAAAAGAGGGACTTATATAGTACAGTTTCAAGAGAGAGAGAGCGAATGTGTGTGTATGTGAAGTGTCATCACCATATGCACCTAGGTGACATGTGTACATGGATGGTGGAACCATATAACCATAATTATCTCATCATGAAAAACTCATTTGGATAATCCAAAGATAAGATATCGGCCATTGGGTATCTTGCTTGACAAGATATCACCACCCAATATCACTTTATATGCAAACCAATAAAACTTTTGCAAGGAACATGTAAACCAATGCTTCACCTACTTGAGGTGCTTAGCCCATTACGAATACTTCCAAAAAGTTACTAAAATGGTATGGGACCTCCTCTATGGTTTCTAAACTGATAGGCACTCCCATATACTCTTCATAACTCGACACAACCTAATCTAGGGTTCAAGATACTCAACATTATTTGATTCTTTCACCAGCAAGAGTGATATCACTCAACCAAGACTCAAACAAGGCGCCCCTATCTTTCTCTCTCCTCTAGATGATGCTAAGAAAGAGAAGGGACTATCTTGTGATGGTAATTTGCACATCAAACCCATATTTTGGTAAATTGCAATTTGCACCAAAACTATCATATAAAGCACAAATAATTTACAAACAAGCTCAACTTGAAAATTAAACTCTCCTTAAGTCTAAATTATTTTTCAAAAGATTAAGACAGGGTTCTAAGTAACTTACTTAGAAAAAGGTTCTATGGTTATCCCAAAAACCCAGGTCAAGGGTGTTACATTTCCCCTTGTAGCCGATTAGGGTTTTCAAGTTCATATTTAACAACCAAACCCTAATTCACATCATAAGAGCTTATTTTATTTCCATAAGTATTCAAGAATACATAATTACTCTCATCAATTATCATCAATTGATTATCAACATGTAGTATTACCTTTCTCATATGAGTAGTACAAGTTTTTCTCTCATCTTTACTAAGATATTGATTTCAACATATTGATTACATTGGCTTGACCCTCTTTAGGGTTCATCAGCCTACACTTATCAAAGTGTATCCATCTCATTACTTCATAGTGTATCAATTTATTATATTCATCATGTATTGGCCTACACTCATCAAGGTGTATCGGCCTATACTCATCAAGGTGTATTGGCTAACACTCATCAAGGTGTATCAGCCTACACTCATCAAGGTGTATCGGCCTACACTCGTCAAGGTGTATCAGCCTCATCAAGGTATATCATCCTACATTTATCAAGTTGTATCGGCCTACACACTATCCCTTATGTTGGCCTAGACATATCCACTTGTTTTGGCCTATATATTATTGCTTGTGTTGGCCATGGCACATCAAAGTGATATTGATTAAGAGGTGCTTAGGGTGATATCAGCTTAGAGGTGCTTAGGGTGATATTGGTTTTTAGGTGCCTAAGGTGATATCGGCCATGAATCACATATTGGTGTATCATCTTCACCATACCTTGGTGCATCATCTTCTCCACACTTTAGAATAATATTTTCACCTCACTTAAGCATAACATATTGACCTCACCTTATGGTATCGACCACCCTATCACTTTGTGTGTTGGCCACCCTATCACTTTGAGTGTCGACCATAATATACTCTAGGGTATCAGTCTCACTATCATCTACAATGTCAGCCTAGTTATCACCAAGTGATATCAACCTCTAGGGTTTTGATACATATTGGGTTCTAGGGTTTTGATTGTATCGGTTAGCCATTCATTGACACCCTTTTATTCTTTCATCTATCAAGGTGTCAGGCTCATCACTACTCAGTGTGTCATCCATGACTTAAAGGAGTTTATTTCCCACACCATCACATGGTGTGTCGGCCCAAGTGTGTTGCCTATCATACTTATGTCAGGCTAGAGGTGTATCGGGTTGCTAGGGTTAAGGTATATCGGTTAACTACATATCTTCACTCAACTTCAAGATATCAGCCTGCCCCCATTTTTAGCCTTAAGTGACAGACTAAACAACTGTAAGAATGGTGGTCCTTCGTATGTAATAGACCATTAAGGAGTTAGGACTCCATGTGTTTTGGCTTCCTTTCTTATAACCTTCTATTGACTTAGGGTTTCGCAAATCAATATCAGTTTGTGCATGGGAGATGCCATCATCTTCAAGCTTCAACCCTTCATCCACTAACATGCGAGTTCATGGACAACAAACCCATATATCTATTAGATTTAATATAGTCATCATTCAATCAAGGAAAGTCAAAATTGAAAAGGAATCATCAAGTATTGCATTATTGAATGTGAATAACAATAGAGTTGAGTTCAAGTTATATAACCCACCTCAAGATCAACACAAGAGCTTTAAGATCTAAAGCTTCACGTTCCCAAGGTTGAAGATGACTTATCAAAATTCCAAGACTCAATCACAACACTTTTACATGAAAAAAGATTCCATAGTTAGGAACTTAGTGAAGAAGAATAGAAAGAAAGAAACCATGATCCGAGAAGCACAGTCCTCCCAAGGTTGAATATGACCATGGCTTCACCTTAGGCTTGATGCTCAAACTCCTTCTTGTTCCTCAAGCTTCTATGGTCGTCCACCAAGTAAGGAATGATATGAGGATCGAAATGTTTACTTTCTTGTGAAAATAGGGACTTATATAGTTGAGTTTCAAGAGAGAGTGTGTGTATTTGAAGTATCATCACCATATGCACTTAGATGAAACGTATCCATGCATGGTGACACCATGAAACCATAATTATCTCCTCATGAAAAACTCATGTGGATAATCCAAAGATAAGATATCGGTCATTAGGTATCTTGCTTGACAAGATATCACAACCCAATATCACTTTATATGCAAATCGATACGACTTTTTCAAGGAACATGTAAATCAATATGCTTCACCTACTTGAGGTGCTTATCCCGTTAAGAATACTTCCACAAAGTTAGTAAATAAATATGGGACCTCTTATATGGTTTCTAAACCGATAGACACTCCCATATACTCTTCATAACTCGACATAACCTTATCTAGGGTTCAAGATACTCAACATTCTTTTGTTCTTTCACCACCAAGAGTACTATCACTCAACTAAGCTTCAAACAAGGCACCCCCTTCTTTCTCTCTCTCCTCTAGATGATGCTAAGAGAGAGAAGGGACACTCTAGAGGTGATAATTTGCACATCAACCCCTCATTTTGGGTGAATTGCAATTTGCACCAAAACTATTATATAAAGCACAAACAATTTGCAAACAAGCTCAACTTGAAAACTAAGCTATCCTTAAGTCTTAATTACTTTTTAAAATATTAAGACAAGGTTCTAAGCAACTTACTTAGGCAAAGCTTCTAGGGCTATCCCAATACCCAAGTCAGGGGTGTTACATGGAGGTAGGTGGGAGTAGGTGGGAGATCAATGAATGCTCTCTTGGGTGGAACTAACTTCTAAAGATTTGGTACCCTTATGATCCAAACACCATTCATGTATGTATAGGTAGTAGGAATGCACTAGATTAAGTGGTGGTAAAATGGGAAAATTAGTGCAGAAAATGAGTTGGGGTTGGTGGTAGAATGGTCATGTTGGGCAACACGGCCATGGTGGGTAGAGTGTAGAATAGTCGTGTTAGGATGGAATGGATGTATTGGTGGAGTGGGAAAAGTTACATAAAAATTGGATAATTGGATGTTGGTAGCACCGTTGTGGTGGGGGTTGGGCAGCATGCACATGATGGGTAGCATGGCCATGGGGGGTGACTTGGATGCGGGTCATTCTCACTGGCACATGTCTCTTGGCATGTTGGCACCGCCGTTATGGCATCTAGTACAAGCGTTCTTAGGGCTCCCTAGAACGGTCGCGCTGGCTAGCACACCTGTGTTGCTGAACTTGTTGTTGCATATTCAAATTTGGAATTTCCACTTTAATTTTAGCTTTGGTATCATGGGCATTCTATTTCAGCACGACTATTCTCTGTTCTTTTCTTGAACTTTGGGCTTTCAAATTCACAATCCATGGACTCCTTTACGTTTTCTTAACCCTTGGCTTCTAGGGGTAGGTTGGGGAATCTCTCAAACTCTCTTTAGGTCCCTCTAGGGGTACAAAACCCTAGGATCATCCTCATTTTCTCCCATCCATCCTAGGCATGGTCCAAGTAATATCCATAAGTTCATTTGTTATTAAACCATTTATTAGGGGAAGTAACATGCATTCGAACAAGTTAAGAGGTGATTAAATAAAAAGAAGGCACAAGACAAAGCCCTAAAATAGGGTTGCATCAATTTTCATTTGACTAGGTTTACTGATTCATTTGCCTCCAATATATATAGGAAGTGAACTTAAGTATGTGCGACTAACTCTTGATATGTGTTTGGGGGCATGTTTGGGTCAAATGTATGATATATGATTCTCTTGATTCGATGCTTTATATATCAAATACATGATAGTGATGGGTACATGTAAGCTATATGTATTGGGGTACATAATTCTTATATATATGTATATGTGTGTGTGTGTATATATATAGGGGATGTATTTGTTACCCATTTGGCTAACATAAATTCATTATTCAGTGATCCTAGTTACAATTTGAGTGTTATGTTTACAATTTTTACATTCTAATTACAAATTTTTTCTCCCAGTTACAGTTTGGGATGTTTTGTCCAAAATTGTCATTTGTACTATTTTAGCAGAACAAAATACAAATCTGATGACATTTTACAAAAGAATTCTTTATATTACACATTTGGTCATCTCATTGCAATTTGGTCACTTCATGTTACAAAACTAGATCCACGAGTAACTAACCTTAGTTTCCCAACTGGGGTAACGAATATATATATATATATATATATATATAGAGAGAGAGAGAGAGAGAGTCAGGCTAGAATACACTCGAGTGTATCCGGAGCGGAATACACTCAAGTAGTTTTTCAAGATGCAATATTTTTTTTGAAAATCTAATCCATTGATCTTCTTAAACATCTCGTGAACAACTCATACGCAAAATTTGAGCACATTTGGGTATGTATATCTCATGTTATGAAGACTGCAAAAATTATGCATTTCAAATTAGTTTTGTGTGTCGATTTTGTTGCCCTTGGATGAGTGACTTACACTCATCCAAATGGGTTCAAAATTTGTATGTAGCCTAGTTATAGTATGACGGTGAAGATCAATGGTTTACATTTTTCAATAAATAGTCTTGATATGCAAACACACTTGAGTGTATTCGTGCGATCCGTACACTCCAGTGTATTCTAGCCTGACTCTATATATATATATATATATATATATATATATAGTTGGGTTTTAGGGGAGACAGATAAGGCAGCAGAAACAAAACATTTCTTCTCTTCAAACCCATTATAACGGAATCGCATCAATGTCTATATAGTAGGAAGGATGATTTGTGAAGGCATACCTTGTCCCGAGGATTGCTCAGCGACGTTACCTCGCGGCTTGCATGGTCTTTACCTCCAGTCTTGGACAGTGTCTGTGCAGCTCCTGGTCTCACTGGGACTGTCGAGATTGACAGCTATCCTCTGAGCGGTAAAAGTCTCCCGCCTCTGAAGTAGTCTACACGGACCACCTAGAACTTTGATCGCCTTGTCGCACAAGGTACTGGAAGGAGTCGTACCCTCATATCGGCATACTAGTCATCGACACACTCTCCTACAACCAGTCATTTTTCAGTAATTGTCTTTCCCGAGCTATGCCTCCCTAATCAGGTAGCACTTGCTCGGGCTCTCCTAGTTACCACAACCAGAGAGAATGACAACTTTGCAGAGAAAATGGTGTTCTGAGTTTTACTTTTTGAGAAGCCCCCAATACCCCTATATATATATGAGGGTCATGGGACAAGGTTCTCTACCCCGGGCAATGCGGGATTAAAGCAGGAGTAGAAGGGTTCGAGATTTTCCACAAAATCTAACAAACTGCGCCAGTTGAACAGATACGTTCAACCCTGAACCGATCGTCTGGCCATTGAGCTGATTGGTTCAAGCATGAGTCGATCAGTTTGTGGTCCTGGTCCAACTCAAATTGACTTTCCATGTTTGTTTCCAACTAATAAACTATTAGTCCTTGTCCAAATTGAATCTGAACAAGTGAAACAAACTTGGTTGGTCACCCGACCAGTTCAACTATGTGAACCGATCGGTTCATTGACCTAAGCCAGTCAGCTCACCAGCCTGAGTCGATCGGTTCATCTCTATGAGCCGATCAGTTGGGGCAGCAGATCAGTCAATTGCAGTTTCAATCAATATGATACTCTAATCATCTGATCCAACACCTTGAACACTATGATTTTGAGCTATCAATCAATTGGGTGTTTAATTGAACTACTAAACTCCTTTAGTTATCAATCCAAATAAGATTTGTGGAGAAACTCCTCTTCTTGGAACATGTCCTAGTGTGTGTGACATGCAGGTCCATTTCACGTTGGTAGTGAAAGTCCATAACACTTATGACTTCACAAGCAAAGAGTGGTGTCTAGTTACACATCAGTGCTACCCAAGTGAAATAGAAAGTTGGAGAACAACTTTCAATCCTACAATCTGTAAATGGTGTTACAGTGAATGTATAATTTCTTTGTCACTAATGTCCTAAATGAACTCAAGGCATGGTACAGTCATCCTTACAACATTCATCCATTTCCTTGATCTCAGAGCAGAATGGGTGAGATGTGTGTGACATCAATATCACATATTGATTCACACATGCATGCGCATGCCTTTCTCAATCCTACTCATCAAGTGGCCATGGACATCAAACTCCCTTAGGAGGGACAAATCCTATATCTATCACTCACCCCTCAAAAGCCTCATGTGTCAAAGTCACCCAATCATCACCTTTATAACAACCCATGTTTCAGGACTGTGTTTGATGATGTCAAAGTGTACCCAACGACATGTGTTGAGTGTAGTGATTTCAGGTCGAAGAATCACACTCACCACCATCATTGTGAGAACTTACTGTGACTACCAAATCATGGTTCCATGTGTCACTCTCACGGTGGGTCTGTCCGGTACACTTATTCTTTAACAAGTACCTATGTGCTTGGTTTATATCACTATATCATGACTAATGTGATTCTGTCATCAACCAAAACACAATCTAGTCTTTAGTGTTATTGATTTCTATGGTTATTTCCACAATAACAACCGACTAGGGACTGAACAAGAAAGTATACTCTTAACATCTGTATGATCTCATCGTTTAGGTCTTGAACCTAAAAGCATACGTCATTGAGTAAAACAATTCTTTAGACATCTACCATGTTACACTATCATCTCAGAAATAGTTAAAACATATAGATCGGAAATTGCCTTTATTAGTATTCAAATCATTTACAAAGTATCCCATTACAATCATCACATGACTTGCTCTATGGGCATACATACCAACAGACTCCCACTTTCACTTAGAGCCAGTCACCTAGGAACCTCAGTCCTTGTAACCTAGCATGACCATCATGCTTCTGCTGAGAAAGGGCCTTCGTTAGTGGATTAGCTATGTTGTCTTCAGTTGGTACTTTGCATATCTTCACATCTCCTCACTATATGATCTCTCGTATGAGATGGAAGTGTCGCAGTATGTGCTTGGACTATTGATGTAATCTGGGCTCCTTAGCTTGAGAAATAGCTCCATTATTGTCACAATAAAGCTCAATTGCATCACAGCTACTGGGAATTACACCAAGTTCAGTGATGAACTTCCTGATCCACACAACCTCCTTTTCTGCATGTGAAGCAGTGATATACTCGGCCTCTATAGTAGAATCAGCAACTCTTTCTCGCTTGGAACTCTTCCAGCTCACATCTCCATTGTTTAGGCAAAATACAAATCCTGATTGTGATCTGTAATCATCTTTGTCGGTTTGGAAGCTTGCATCAGTGTAACCCCTTACTACCAGTACTTCCTCACCGTCATATATAAGGAACTGATCCTTAGTCCTTCGCAAGTACTTGAGGATGTTCTTTACAGTTGTCCAGTGAGCATCCCCGGGATCTGATTGGTACCTGCTCGTCATGTTGAGGGCATACGAGACATCTGGGTGTGTGCATAACATAGCGTACATGATGGATCCGATGGATGATGCATATGGGATCCCATTCATACGCTCCCTCTCTTCGTAAGATTGGGGACATTGAGCTCTAGATATGGTGACTCCATGTAGCATGGGGATGTTGCCTCTCTTTGAGTTCTCCATGCTGAACCGCTTCAACACTTTGTTAATATATGTGCTTTGACTTAGTTCGAGAAGCCTTTTAGATCTATCTCTATAGATCTTAATACTTAGAATGTAGGATGCTTCTCCTAAGTCCTTCATTGAGAAAGTATTCCCAAGCTAAGTCTTTACCTTATATAAGGCTGAGACATCATTCCCCATTAATAGTATGTCATCCACATACAATATGAGGAATGTGGTCGTTCTCCCACTAACCTTCTTGTACACACAAGGTTCATATTCATTTTGAATAAAGCCAAACACTTTGACTTCCTCATTAAATTGAAGATTCCAACTCTGAAATGCTTGCTTCAATCCATAGATTGACCTTTGTAGCTTACAGACTTTATTGGCATTCTTTGGATCTACAAAACCTTCAGGTTGTGTCATGTATGCATCCTCATTTATATTCCCATAAAGGAATGTGGTTTTAACATCCATTTTCCAAATCTCATAGTCATAGTAAGCCGCAATAGCAAGCATGATCCTGATGGACTTAATCATGACAACTGGAGAAAAAATTTCGTCATAGTCAACACCTTGAACTTTTCGCAAAACCCTTCGCAACCAATCTGCCTTTATAAGTTTGCACATTGACATCCATGTCAGTCTTCTTCTTGAAGACCCACTTGCACCCTATGGGTTTTACCCCTTCGGGTGGTTTCACGAAAGTCCATACTTTGTTGGAGTACATGGATTCCATCTCGGATTTCATGGCCTCAAACCATTTCTCAGAATTTGGTCCCTCCATAGCCTCTAGATAAGTAGTTGGATCATCATCTATGATCAACTCACCGCCTTCCTGAGTCACAAGGTATCCAAACCTCTCATGCTCAAGGCGTGTCCTACTAGATCTACGAAGCCCTTGTGTTACTTGAGGAGACTGAGATTCCACAACACCTTATGAATTTCCATTTTCCTCTTGTACATCTACTGGTTCAATGTTTTCTTATTGGGCTTGAACCTCTTCAAGCTCTATTTTCCTCCCACTGTTTCCTTTGGAAATAAATTCCTTTTCTAGGAACACAGCATCCCTGAAAACAAACACTTTGTTGTTAGTTGGGTGGAATAAGTAATTTCCCTTGGTCTCCTTAGGATATCCAACAAAATAACATTCATCAGATCTAGGGCCTAGCTTGTCAGGAAACATTTTCTTGACATAAGCCTCACATCCCCAAATCCTCATAAAAGACATATTGGGACGCTTCCCAGTCCATATCTCATATGGTGTCTTTTGAACCAATTTAGATGGTACTTGATTAAGTGTAAACGCAGCATTTTCAAGAGCATGACCCCAGAAGGAAATTGGAAAATCAGCAAAACTCATCATTGATCGCACCATATCCAGAACAGTGTGATTCCTTCTTTCAGACATACCGTTATGTTGTGGTGTTCCAGGCGGAGTCCATTGTGATACAATACCACAGGCTCATATAAGGTCATCAAACTCTTGGCTTAAGTATTCTCCCCCTTGATCGGATCGAAGTGCTTTGATACTTTTACCAAGTTGGTTCTGTACTTCATTCATGAAATCCTTAAACCTTTCAAGGGTTTCTGACTTATGTTTCATAAGGTACACATAGTCATACCTACTAAAGTCATCAGTGAAGGTAATGAAGTACTGACACCCATTTCTGGCATTAGTTCTAAAAGGCCCACATACATCAGTATGTATGAGTCCTAATAGATCACTAGCTCTCTCACCTTTACCTGAAAAGGGAGTCTTGGTCATCTTGCCAAACAAATAAGATTCACATGTCTCTATTGATTCATAATCAAAAGAGTCTAGATAACCATCTTTATGGAGTCTAGAAATGTGCTTCTCATTTATGTGCCCTAGACGACAATGCCAAAGATATGTTTTGTTTGAGTTGTTGAGTTTTTGCCTTTTGGTGTTTACGTTGTATACACTTGTTACTAGATCTATCAAGTATAGACCATAAGACATTGGGGCATTGCCATAAAAGATCCCATCTTTTGAAATGGAACATTTTCCATTCCTAATGAGAAATTCAAAACCATTCTTGTCTAAACAAGAAATGGAAATGATATTCCTATTTATGGCAGGTACATAATAGCAGTTCTTCAACTCTATTATTAGCCCACTAGGTAGAGTTAACTCATAGGTTCCTACGGCACTGGCGGAAACCCTTGCCCCATTGGCAACACATAGTTCAACCTCGCCTTTCCCTAAAGGCCTACTTCTCTTAAGATCCTTCACATTTGAACAAATGTGAGATCCACATCCGGTATCAAGTACCCATGACAAAGAAGTAGTAAAGTTAAAATCTATCACATATACACCAGAAATAGAGATCTCTATCTCTCGCTTCTTCTTCCATCGTTCCTTCCATCCTCTCCATGTTTTGAGTGTAGAAGAATTTGGTTTGGCGAGAGAACCCTTCTCTCCCTCACCTTTGTCCTTGGACTTTGTTCCATTGATCTTCATCAATGAACTATCCTTCTTCTTATTTGTCTCAAACAAAACATTAAGCGTACATAGAGTGGATTGAAAGGCTACCGGTATATCTGGATTGTGCAGAACACTTCTCACAATCCTCAACCAGTTATGGAATTTATTCTCAATTAACTTGCCCATTTTAAAAGATGATTCTTTTGCCATTCTACAAGAGAAATTGCATTTGTCAAAACTCCTTTTGATTTGATTTGATTTGATTTGAATAAAATTTGACGGTAGTTAATTAGGCCTTCAATTAATTACTGCTCCCACTATTTTTTATTCAAATTGACAGCCCTCACCATCAATTTGGAAGATTACAGTGTACAATCTTCTAGTGGGTCCAAGATCCATATTGCATCCAATCATGAGTCAACTCTGGCTGATCGCCTATAATATAGATTATTTAGGTAGGCAACACTTGCCAATTGCATCCTATGCAACTCTCGGATGGATGAAATGTGCAACTCCTTACCATCATCTCGTTCCTCTGGGCTTAGACGCTCTAAGAATCACCAGTTAAGTCTAACCCAAAAGTCGACATGGTAAACATGCATCCTGCTTTGGTAAATCCTACATGTCTACCCTTCATACTTCCGCAAGATGGACGACGCACCATGCTTTGGCGTAACCTACGCTTGGTCGATCGAGTTTGACATGTGTGTCGCTAATGGAAGGCGTATAAGACTTAATATTTAATGAGGGATTTGGTTTTTATAGGTACATATACATATCCAATCACCACAATATATAGTATCATATACATGCTATATCCCACATAAAACATACGAAACGATAAAAGCAATGATTATGGCCATCCTAATGTGTTTCCTTGAGCCAAGAGGAATCATGGTCATCTAGGTCTACATCACATGCAACCTGTACAAGATGAACTCTATGCTTCGCCATTCTGGGTTTGATCAACTCATCTCCATGATTGATCGGCTCGCCATTAGGCCGATCGGTTGGGTGCTACCAGCCGATCGACTGGTCCCTCCAGCCAATCGGTTCACTGGTCATCGTGCATCTCCTCAGGTCACCATCCGCTCATCTCGATCCTCGAACCGATCGTCTATAAAGCCAACTGATCGATTCACGCCTTGAACCGATCGTCTTAGTTGTCATCAGGTTGTTGTCAGGTTGTCCTCCCTTCTTTGACATAACACGAAATAAAACATCTATCCTATTTTACATTTAAATTGAGAAACCCTAAGTTACATTCGGGGGGAACAAAGGTAGGAAAGAAATCTTGAGTTATCTCGAGTTACATCAAGAAAAGGAGGTAGGAAATCGGTGCACAGACCGAGATGCAAACAACCACATTCAACCAAGCACACATACATAGGGTTTATTGGCCATAACCATGATGTACATCCACCACAAAACTCATTTAAGGGTGACGCGTATCGAGTGCATTTATAATTACATATATGCATATTGGGATTTGTGGATTTAGGATTGGACATGCATAAAGCCAATTTTATTCGCATCGCATGCAATAAATAAAGGTGACAAACCAAAATCAATCACATCGATAATCCTAAAGTATAGAGCAGTTGGCGTGGCTCTGATACCACTGTTGGGTTTTAGGGGAGACAGAGAAGGCAGTGGAAACAAAAATTTTCTTCTCCCTGAACCCAGTATAAAGGAATCGCATCAACGTCCATACAGTAGGAAGGATGATTTATGGAGACATACCTTGTCCCAAGGCTTGCTCAGCAATGTTACCTCATGGCTTGTGCGGTCTTCACCTCTGGTCTTAGACGGTGTCTATGCAGCTCCTGATCTCATCGAGACTGTCGAGATTGACAGTTGTCCTCTGAGCGGCAGAAGTATCCCGCCTCTGAAGTAGTCCACACGGACCACCTGGAACTCCGATCGCCTTGTCGCACAAGGAACCAGAAGGATTCATACCCTCATGTCGGCGTACTAGTCACCGATACACTCTCTTGCAACCAGTCATTTTTCTGTAGTTGTCTTTCCCTCGCTATGCCTCCCTAATCGAGTAGCACTTGCTCGGGCTCTCCTGGTTACCACAACTAGAGAGAACGACAACTTTGCAGAGCAACTGGTGTTCTGAGTTTTACTTTTTGAGAAGCCCCCAATACCCCTATATATAGGAGGGTCATGGGACATGGTTCTCTACCCCGGGCAATGTGGGATTAAAGCAGGAGTAAAAGGGTTTGAGATTTTCCACAAAATCTGACAAACTGCGCCAGTTGAACCGATCGTCTGGGCCATTGAGCCGATCGGTTCAAGCATGAGTCGATTAGTTCGTGGTCTTGGTCAAACTCAAATTGACTTTCCATGTTTGTTTCCAACTAATCAACTATTAGTCCTTGTCCAAATCTAATTTGAACAAGTGAAAAAAACTCAGTTGGTCACCCGACCAGTTCAACAATGTGAACAGATCGGTTCATTGACCTGAGCCGGTTGGCTCACCAGCCTGAGCTGATCGGTTCATCTCTATGATTCGATCGGTTGGGGAAACAGACCAGTCAATTGCAGTTTCAATCAATCCAATTTTCTAATCGTCTGATCCAACACCTTGAACACTATGATTTTGAGCTATCAATTGATTGGGTGTTTAATTGAACTACTAAACTCCTTTAGTTATCAATCCAAACAAGATTTGTGGATGAACTCCTCTTCCAGGAACATGTCCTAGTGTGTGTGACCCTGCAGGTCCATTTCACATTGGTAGTGAAAGTCCATAACACTTATGACTTCACTAGCAAAGAGCGGTGCCTAGTCACACATCTGTGCTACCCAAGTGAAATAGAAAGTTGGAGAACAACTTTCAATCCTACAATCTGTGAATGGTGTTACAGCGAATGTATAATTCCTTTGTCACTAATGTCTTGAATGAACTCAAGGCATGGTACAGTCATCCTTTCAACATTCATCCATTTCCTTGATCTCACAGCAGACTGGGTGAGATGTGTGTGACATCAATATCACATATTGATTCACACATGCATGCGCATGCCTTTCTCAATCCTACTCATAAAGTGGCCATGGACATCAAACTCCCTTAGGAGGGACAAATCCCATATCTATCACTCACCCCTCAAAAGCCTCATGTGTCAAAGTCACCCAATCATCACCTTTATAACAACCCATGTTTCAGGACTGTGTTTGATGATGTCAAAGTGTACCCAACGACATGTGTTGAGTGTAGTGATTTCAGGTCAAAGAATCACACTCACCACCATCACTGTGAGAACTGACTGTGACTATCAAATCATGGTTCCATGTGTCACTCTCACGGTGGGTCTGTCTGGTACACTTGTTCTCTAACAAGAACCTATGTGCTTGGTTTGATATCATTATATCATGACTAATGTGATTTTGTCATCAACCAAAACACAATCTAGTCTTTAGTGTTATTGATGTCTATGGTTATTTCCACAATAACAACCGACTAGGGACTGAACAAGAAAGTATACTCTTAACATACGTATGATCTCATTGTTTAGGTCCTGAACCTAAAAACATACGTTATTGAGTAAAACAATTCTTTAGACATCTATCATGTTACACTATCATCTCAAAAATAGTTAAAACATATATATCAAAAATTGCCTTTTTAGTATTCAAATCATTTATAAAGTATCCCATTACAATCTTCACATGACTTGCTCTATGGGCATACATACCAACAGACTCCCACTTGCACTTAGAGCCAGTCACTTAGAGCAAGTCACCTAGGAATGTAACTTAGAGCCAGTCACCTAGGAATGTAACCCATAAATTGATGTATAATTGATCACACAACATGATCATCTCATATACTTATGTAACAAAGTAGCTCTCATCCACATATGTGCCAAATGGAAAGTCCTTTTGTCAGAATTTGACATTTCATATGTGACCATGAAGTCACTCACAGCCCAAACACTTGATGACCACTTATCTCATAATCCTCTAGAGATAGTTACATAGAGTAATTTTGAATTCCTCTGTAGAGACACCCACAAGTTTGTAGAAGAAAAAGGACAAGAATAACTAGGTCCTTATATATGGAATTTTACTTTGAGGGTGTTGTTAATAAATAGGGATTAGGAACTAGTATCATGCTGGAAGATCTCGTGGTAAATTACTACCTGTGGGAAGAGGCTCACTTTTGATGCCACCAAAAATGTGCATGAATATGAAGCATGTATTCTCAAACTTTAAATGGGAAAATAGAAATGAGTTCATTACATGTCTTCATATATACATTACATGTCATTTCTTGAGTCAACAACCTTTGTAAGACCAAGCATGAGAATATGATTCAATATGAAGAGTATTTGATGCCCCTAGAATTGGAGTTCAAATTCATCGACTCTACATTCATCAATAGAATCATAAGTGGATTTTTAGATATCTTAGTGAATCTATAATCTTGGATCTAATGAAATAAATAAGCTAAATACACTCTTAGAGTACAAAGGTTTCCCTATCCAATGTATGGAATGGACAACAAATCAATAATAAAAATTAAAGAAAAACTATGTATTTTAATGTCAAATGGAATCTATATGGACATCCATTTCCTAAGGGTTCTAAAAAAATATGACAAAACATTGTCTATGAAGTATGCACTAGGTGGACATCTATATTTAAGGCCATACAATCAAACATTGTCGATGTGTGTCAGTCTCCAAGAAGCATAGGTTCTAATGAAGGAAGAACGCAATGGATATTTTGGCACTCACATAAATCAGATCAATTGTCTGAGAAGATCATGCTCATGGCCTACTTATAGAATATAATGGAGACATATTGTTGTATTTGCAAATTCATGAGCCTCTAAGTGAGAAAAGATTAGTTTCATGCTCTATCTTCATGTCATAAAAGTATGGGCATGGACATTATCAGTGTAAGGAATTGAGATGATAGGGAAGATACATCCAAAGTCTTCAAACAATCATGCCTACATAGTATTCTTGACTAATTCACCAAATGAGCGAAGGTTGCATCATTCTCTAGCATCACATCTGATCTAGTGATCAAATTCATCGGCAACAACATCATATGTCAATATGGAATTTTAAAATAAACTGTCTCATATAATGTATCCCATTATTTCACCTAGATTGTGGAGTAGTTTTTGTGTTCATAGAAGTTTAAACGTCATCATTCATCCCCCATTGTCCACAAATGAATTGGATAGTGGATGCAGCAAACAGAATTTGATTAAGATCTTAAAGAATAAAATATGCACCTATCCAAATTAGCACAAAACAATTACTACTATCTCTTTGGGCATATTGCACTTCCAACATGACATCAATAAAATTAACTCATTATTCTTTGATATATGGCATGAAAGTAGTGTTTCCAATGGAGGAGGAAGTTCTTTCACTCTGAGTCTATAGTAAGCCAACATTACAAAAGTTGAATAGGTCCAAGATCACAAGTACGGTATTAACATACTATAGGAACAAATGCTTTGGGAAATCCACTGTGCCACCTACTATCAACCTAGAATGTTTAGCGAATTATCTAAGAAGGTGTGTGTAAGACACTTATAAGAAGGAGATCTAGTCCTCAAGGTTGAATAAAACCATGATTTAGATACACCCAAAGTGAGAAGGGAATTGCATCATGAATAGTGTGTCCCCAAGCAGCACACTTTCACCGCAAGTTGTGGATGGAGATTTTTTTATAAAATGTCAATTTTATTGTTTTCGAAGAACAAAATACAGTATTGACACTATTTTACAAAAAAAAATCTTTATATTAAAAATTCGATCATCTCATTACAGTTGGTGCCTTCCTATTATAGAACTGGATCCACGGGTAACTTACCTTAGTTACATGACTTGCGTTAGAAATATATGGTATATATATATATATATATATATATATATATATATATATATATATATATATATGTGTGTGTGTGTGTGTGTGTGTGTTTGTTTGTCTGTGTGTATGTATATATACATTGTTGTTGTTGTTGTTTTATTACTAGTGTGCCCTTGAAATATAGTAAACTAACATGCGATAAAATATAATATTTTACAAGTTAACAAGATCACGGTGTGAGATTGTACCTTTACAGAAGTATTTGATTTTACTATTAAGATACTATATGAACAACTTTTGGTAACTATGTCATTTATGGTCACTATGTACTCATTACACTTATGTTTATCCCGACTCAATTTAATGATTTTAGGATCGGATCTAGCAAGAATGTGGGATTGTGAGCTGTGAAATGTTGTAAGCCATTGATAGATGGAGCATATTATAGATCATGTAAGATGATGTACATTTTATTTATAGTTTACCAATAATATGTAATACATCTTGAGATAAACTTGTGTAACTATTCAATATATATGCATAGAGTATTGTAGGGATGCTTGTGTAATTTTTTCATGTGGAAACAATATAAGTCTTATGTTGTGTGCACTTTTGACTCATTAAGTAGAGATATCATGTCCATGTGCTATAAATTTGTGGATGTTGCAAATTCACCTTGAATGGAATCTAAATGTCAAAGAAGAGGTGGAAAAATAGTTTGCAGCTTGATTCCTCAAACATGTTAAATATGCAACATGATGCCAAATATTGTTCCTTTTATGAAGAAGGATTCATGTATATGATTGTGTGTGGATTATCACGACTGAAACAGACACTATACAAAAGATGATTTTACATTTATGCATATTGATGTATTAGTTGACAATGTGGTTGGACATCTTCTGAAAAATTCATGGATGGTTTCTCTGCTAACATCAAGCAAAAAGGTAGACGAAGACTTGCAGAAAATTGCTTTCATCGCATAATTTCGGTCTTTTGGTACAAGGTGATGGTGTTTGTCCTGAAGAATGTTGGAGCGGCTTACCAAAGGGTCATGGTGTCCTTTTTTCAAGATTAAATGCACATATAAATCAACATAAACATGTATGATATTATATCTAAGTACAAGAATCTAGACAATCATGTCCCTTTTCTTGATAAACTCTTGTGGAGTATCTATCAATGAATCTATAATTTCATCAAGCGCTTCTAGTTCCAAGTGAAATCCACCCTTCCCAAAGCTACATATGTCGCTTCTTTCTTATGCATTTTATGAAAATATATCATCATATTACATGGATTCTTTCATGTTGAGACTATATAAAAAAGAATCAATAAAACACATTGCTATTCTTTATGGTTCTAGTCAATAAAACATACAAGAGATCATAGGAAAAATAAAATCTAGGTACTATTATGGGAATGGTCATGGTCGATCATACTGAGTCCCAAGAGCCCAGAAATAGAGAACACCTTCTTTATAAACTTAAAACCCATAGCTCCATTCAAAAGCTTTCATATATAGGTCTGGATAGCAAGTCCAAATGTTCACACTACAAGATGCATAGAATACCTAAGAGGGAAGAGAAAAATTCTATGGCCATCCAACAATGATGATGACCTTCTTATAGAATCTAAAATGTTTTCCTAAAAAAAGGGGTAGGTAAAGAATCTAATATTAGAACCTTAACCAAACCCTAGCCCATAGAAAGTAGCAAACTTATTTCGTGATTAGATCAGGACTATTAAAGATGAATTATATTTTAGGATGATGCTAAAAATATAGATATTATCCAATTCTTGACTCTCTCTTCTCCCTAGTCTAAGAAGAAGCTGAGTGCATGCTAAATAAAAACAAAAATAGAGACAAAATTCAAGTCCCCAATCCTAAATTTCACACAGAAAAAAACTTTTAAGACCCTAATAGGGATACATTCACAAAGCACCATATACAAAAGTATCATATGCTTTAATACATAATATCCAGTGAGCTATCTGCATTCCAACCCACTATTCTCAGGAAGAAGAAACTTGCTTAGAACTTTTCATGTTGCATAAAATGAATCAACAAAATGTTAAAGGTTGCATCAAATAAGTGTGTTCCATTTCCACGCCTAGATAATTCCCAACTAATCAATCAGCAAAGAATGATCCATTTTTAGTATCAGAAATTATCACTCACTTTTTAGGGCTATACGTTCTATGTTTATTATAAGAATACAATATGATGACTTCCTTATAACTTCCTAGGATGAAAATTGGAGTTTCCCGAAGTAGATCTATCATATCATTTTGAGAAGTTTAGGTAAGGATAGAACTTTATTCACAAAACCTAAGTTGAACTCAAAGTGTAGAACATCAAAATCCCAATTTTTGATCCAGATCTCAAGAAAGGTTGTAGGGAGTTAAAAAAAAAATTTACTTTCTTAGTGAATAAATATACATGTTTAGTGATTTAGAAACAACAACATAAATTAAAGGAAAAAGGAAAGGGCATTAGGAAGAGAGCTAAAAAAATTAAAGGAAAAAGGAAAGGGCATTAGGAAGAGAACTAAATGCTTTTGACTGGTCCTATTCATTGTCATTGAGAAGAACACTCATAGAACTACCCCTAGCATCTATATCCATGTAATAATTGTAGGTAACCAAGGATAGTACCAATGGTTATGAAGAAGTTTAGGGAAGATGCCCAAGACAAATGCATATGGCTCAAGAGGAAGCTTGAGAAGACAAACCCAACATTGTGCTAGTTCCATAGGAAATGTCTTTCAATTAAAGAGAAGATAAATACAAATACACTCGAGAATATCCTCAATTTATCCACAATATAGTTCATGTAAACCCATGTATATAAGGAAAGTTATTGGATAATAAGTGACAAACTTCTTCAAGCCATGAAGATAACCAAGTTTTAGAAACCCTCACATTGTCGCACCCCAAGAGGAAGTGTCCAAACCATTATTCACTTACATATAGTAGATGTAACCATATAATCATGTGGTAAACCATTTAACCAAGATGCATATATTAGAGAGACTTTTTCTGACAATCTTATCCAAATTGCTAAACATGGAGACGATATTGGCACCCCTATTTAGCAAATTAAACCATCAACCAAGTGCATGGAAATCAAAATAGATAAACTCTCACCTTTATCCCTCTTACCATGTTATAATTCTTATCATGAATTGGATAGAGGATTAGTTGATCTATGAATGGGAATCGAATTTCTCCAACTAGTTGAGATTCCATCATAGAAAGAGAAGTCACCAACAGTAGGTTCCAAGGACAACAAAAAAATGTGTGGGAAAAAAGAATCAGAAGGTATGTTGTGAAACAACCAAAAATACATATCTTACTATAGAGACATCTCTTATACTAGAAGAAGAGCAAACTATTGCATAGCTCCACAAGCCTCCCTTAATGATCAAGCATTTTTCAAAAAAAAATATTCCTTCAGCATATTTGTAGTATATTTTTTAAAATATGACCCGTAAGTGGCTTAACCATTCATAAAAATCCCAAACTTTGTTGAATAAGTCTCTTAGGACTAGGGAGGTATCTTTGAATAACATTTTTCACTTTGATCCTAGACAGTTGGTTGATTGTACATTCATACAAATTAGGCTTCATCAGTAATTTCTTGCATACCTTCGTTATTTTAACCCTGAAGCTGCCTAAACTAGTTTAGGATGTTCTAAAATCTAGATGAAAGATTTCTGTGAGAAATAGGGAGGTGCTCATGAATTCCAATTTTTAAATTTGAACCACATACAATAGGATAATTGCATATTCACCCAAAATAGGGTCCCTCCACTAATTTTCAACCAAATGTCTTGTGTTTGGATGCCAAGAGATCCTATCATATAGGAGATCTAAAATAATCGTGGAAATTTCCCTCATAATTTGGAAGGTTACATAAGACCATTGTGTAGTTTGAGCCCCAGATAGTATGAAAACTACAAAATTAGTAAAGTATCTTCATCTATCTATTTTTTAGATGGTTTTATATAATATGATCCCCAAGTAACCCAAACATTTAGGAAATCCTCAAGTTATCTAAAAACTTTCACTTAGAAGTATGGAGGCGATTGTTTGCAATTTGAACTACAGATTGTGAGTAATTACAAAACCAAAGAAGGAATTAATACCACAAGAAATATTTTGATTGCATAGACTATCATGCAATATTGTGAAATTAAAATAAACATTAGAATCAACAAAATCAATGATCAACCTCTATGGTAAAACAAGGGATACATGACAAAAACGTCACCTTGAAGATCAACCTTGTAGTAGATAATCACCAAAGAATTTTATTTTCAACCTATGATGAAAACTCAACTATTCCACTTGATTAGCAACAACATACCATCGTGAGTATTCCTCACCAAACATGCCCATATGGTCCACTTTTTGTATGATTATAAATAGTGCAATACTCTCCTTATTAAAGTTATATATGAACGATGAGTCATTTCTCGTTTGTCAAACTAATACCATGGAATTAGGTATATGATACTTCATTTCTTTCTTCAAATCATGTTGGGTGGTTGAGAAGTTTCTTGTTCATCTCATTACGATCATTGAATCGGGTACTCAATATATAATTGTTTATAAATTCCTTTTCAAAGGCCAATTCATTACTTGTTCATTCCAAAATACCAAACTAAGTACTAGGCATGTAATATCCTCAAACTTGGTTAATTTGGAATATGTGAGCTAATGCTTGATTTGATAAACAAATTCCCTAATTGTATTGTTGGAATAATAATGTTAATCACTTTGTGACATGAGTACAACCCATGAGGCCCGTGAGACTATTTGCTTTGCAAATAGGTCCTTGGGCCACAAGACAAAGAATAAGAGGATTTTTGCATAAATAAATAGCAACACTTAATGGATTTTTGAAAGATAGAAATATGAAAAAATAAGCAAGTCTCCAAAAAAAATATTTATGGTATTTTAGATAATTAATAGAATAATTATCCGAACTAGTTTTCCAACACAATTTTTAAGGCATCAAACAAGAATATTTTGGTCTAAATTTTGGTATACTTGAAAATTATAAAGAAGAGAAGAGAATTCTAGAAAGTGGGAGGAGCGGGACATTTTATGAAATAATGGTAATTGCTTTAATGAAATGGATAAAAGAACAAGTATGTATATGAAAGACATCCAACTAAATCCCAACTTAGTAGAAATGTAGGAAAAGGCATTAGTGAGTTTCTGAGAAATAGGAATAATTGATTTAAGAGGAGACACATAATGGTCTAGATACCAAGTCATAAAGAGTTTCCAATCATTTAGGAATCAAGTTATTCAATATGTGCCATATAGTGGTATGTTTTACTTTATGTATTTTTGGTGTACAATTTGGTAATAAATGTGGACATATGTGTCTCCACATTGGAAATCTATTGAATGTCTTCCTTTTGGACAACTATATGTACTTTCCATGAGTGTTTGACATAACCATGAAAGAGAAAGAGATTAGTAAAAGGAAAAGTAAAAAAGGAATACTTGGTTAAACCATGTATTCATATACAAGACAAGAGCACAATAGAGTTGGAAAATATTTAAGGTTGGGTTTGGAAACGATCCTCAAGAGGTAAGATTTGTGGAAGGCTCTTATGAAAATAGTATATATGGAGGTAAGTTGTTAACCTTCTTTTTAGATACCCTCTCCCTTTATTACTTCCTCACATTTCTCCTTTAGGGTTTTTGTTAAAGTGTGTAAGAGGTATGAGTACTCCTTTTCATCCGTAGTTGATAGGATCCCTGGCCTACGTAGCCATGGGAAGCTAGGGAGATTTTAGGAAAGTTGTTCTCATAGTCGTACCCCTCCTCCCTCCTAAAAAGATCAAGCCCCTAGAAGGGAAGGTCAGAAAAGATCAAGCCCCTAGAGGGGAAGGTCAGAAAATATCAAGCCCCTGGAGAGGAAGGTCAAGAAAGGTTAAGCACATTGATGGGAAGGCTGACATGGCACCAAGCCCCAGATAGGGAAGGTATCCTGAGTCTGAAGTGTAGACAACCAAGCCCCAAATAGGAAAGGTCACAAAAGGTCAAGACCCAGATTGGGAAGACTGGTAAGGCACCAAGCCCCTAGAGGGGAAGGTGGTCCAAGTCCACTTTAATGAAAAAACTCCATGACATGGTATCCCAGAGACTGAACAAACAAGGGTTGAGAAGTTATAATAAATGCATGTTCAAAAATATGAGATACTCAATTAAAATTTTAGGATGGGTGTCCCGGACTGGTGTGGGTCAACCCAAGAGTGGGAAAAGGACCTAAGGAGGAGGCAAAACCCTAAACCTGTGGGGTCAGGTTGTGGCTAAGAGAACCTAACCTCCTCTTATGAGTCAAGAAGACACCCTACGTTAGGAACTTCCCTAGAAGGTTGAGTTCACAAATCAGTTTAAGAATTCAGGTAACCTTGAATGTCCCTAGTGTAGGATGGAAAGAAAATTACGGATATGAAACAGGAGAGAACATATGTTGAATATAATTCCTTGAACCCAAGTATCTCATCTCTAGGGAACATGAGGAAAAGTCGTTATGGGAGTGTCTGACAGTATGGGACCAAGCCTAGAAGGGAAGGTTGCCATGAGTCCAATAAAGGGAGATAAAGTCAATAATGTACACCCTAAGGGATGGAGGAAATTAGGGTTAAAGAATTACTTATGAGAGTAATGTGTTCAAAATTTGTTAGAGTTTTGATTTCTCAATAAACACTAAGTAGGGTAGAGCCTTAAGTCAATTATAAGGTTATGTAGCGATGATTAAAGTTACAAAAGACCGATGAGATTAGGAGGTGATTGTCGCCTAAATGTATTAGACCTTGGAGTCAAAAATTAGCCATCCATGTTTGCTCGAGGCCCATGGGTCAGGAGATTGGCCACCTTCATAAGTTCATGAGTCTAAAAGGGTAGATGTGAGAGGCACTCCCTAAGTACATAAGGCCCATGAGGCCAGGATGAGATCACTCCAAAGGTACATGTACCCCTGGAGACCTTTAAGAAATGAAGAAGGCAAATGAAAAATGAGGGGTAAATATAAAAGATACCAAAAGTCGTGTTATAATGAAATATTTAAAGGAGTTGTGCATAAACTCAGGAGTGAGAAAGACACTTGAATATAAGAATATTGTGGAGTTAAAAAGTAAGTATGGTTTGTAGTCATGTTGAGATGATTCAACTTAAGATGTGAAATTTTGAGATAATGTGTGGATACACCATCTCTGCTCTTAGAATAAGATGAACTTTGTATTTGGGATGTAGTAAAATTCTTATTTCATCTTATTATCAGTGAGAGAGATTGAGTAGACACATGTAATGCTTAAAATTGACTTATGAGAATGAATACTATAAGTTAAGTATTAATGGCATGATCTAGTGTTTGAGGAATTACCTCACCCTTATGTGGAAGTAAAAAAATAATAGGTTGGGAACCTAGGTGACACGATAGTCACCATGAGAAATTGAAAATCAAAATTGAAAAACTTAATCACCAAAGGATTATATCATGCAAATACTAAGGATGTGGATATGCCCTGATTTGAATTCAAGTACCAATCTTGGTAATAACATGAGGAATTTGCATATCAATAAAAGTGATTAAAGATAATCCAAGAAGGTTTTCTAACCATGAGCTTTGAAGATGAGATGAGTTAGCATTCACCTTAACTTTACTAAGTTTGAATTTTTAGGACAAGATTCCTCTCAAGGAGAGGTGAATGTAATATCCTCAAATTTGGTTAATTTGGAATATGTGAGCATAATGCTTTGATTTGGTAATTAATTACCTAATTGTATTGTTGGAATAATAACGTTAATCACGGTGTGCCAAGGGTGCAACCCATGAAGCCCATGAGACTATCTGCTTTGCAAATAGTTCCTTGAGGCTTAAAACAAAGAAATAAGAGTTTTTGTGCATAATAAATAGCAATGGCTTTTTGAATTCTTTAAATATAGAAATATGAAATAATAAGCAAGTCTCCAAAAGAATATAAGATTTATGGTATATTAGATAATTAATGGAATAAGTATCTAACCCATTTTGGAAACACAATGTTTGCAGCATCAAACAAGAATATTTTGATCTAAATTTTGTAATACTTGAAAATAATAAACAAAAGAAGAGAATTCTAGAAAGTGGGAGGAAAGAGAGTTTCATGAAAGAATGGTAATTGTTTTAATCAAAAGGCTAAAAGAACAAGTTTGTATATGAAATTTCAAAAAGAACAAGTTTATCCAATATGTGCCATATGGTGGTATGCTTTCCTTTATGGATTTTTGGTGTAAGAGTTGGTAATAAATTGTGGACATGTGTGTCTCCATGTTGGGAGTCTATTGAATGTCTTCTTTTGGACAACTATACGTACTTTCCATGAGTGTTTACATAACCATGAAAAATAAAGAGATTAGTAAAAGCAAAAATAAAAAAGGAATACTTGGTTAAACCATGTAATTGTATACAAGACAAGAGCACAGTAAAGTTGGAAAGTATATAAGGTTACGATTGAAAATGAGACTGAAGAGGTAATATATGGGGAAGGATCTTGTGAAAATAGTATACAAGGAGGTAGGTTACTAACCTTCTTGTTGGATACCCTCTCCCTTTCTAACTTACTCACCTTTCTACTTTAGGGTTTTTCTTAAAATGTGTAAGAGGTTGTAGTACTCCTTTGCCTCCATAGTTGATAGGATCCATGTCTTGTGTAGCCATAGGGAATCTAAAGGGACATATCATACAAGTTGTCCTCATACACACACCCCTATGCCCTTCTTTCTTCTTCTATATCTAGTCATTGTGGTGGTAGGTTTTGGAAGATGGCTTGGAGCCACGACGTGAAGAACCTGAGGAATCATGGTGGAGTGTGGTCCTCCCACTTTGGCCATTTCATTGAAGGAGAAAGATTTATTGGAATGTCTTTCATATACAAACTTGTTCTTTTAGCCATTTCATTCAACAATTACCATTGCTTCCTGAAACATCCCTTTCCTCTCACTTTCTAGAATTCTTCTTTTATATATTATTTTCAAGTATATGAAAATTTAGATCAAAATATTCTTGTTTGATGCATCAAACACTGTGTTACCAAACTAGGTTAGATATTTATTCCATTAATTATCTAAAGTACTATAAATCTTATTTACTTTTGAAGAATTTCTTATTATTTCATATTTCTATATTTTAACAATTCATAAAGCCATTTCTATTTATTTATTCAGAGAAACTCTTATTTCTTTGTCTCGTGCCCCAAGGACCTATTTGCAATGCAAATAGTCTCATGGGCCTCACGGATTGCACCCATTCCATGAAGTGATTAACATTATTATTCCAACTATACTATCGGGGAATTTGTTTATCAAATCAAGAATTGTATTCACATATTCCAAATTAACCAAATTTTAGGATATTACAAGTTATATTTCCCCTTTTTCAAAGCCCTTCACCCAAAGACAAATTATATCTCATCTTTTTTACCCTTTCTGAAACCCTCATCATGGAGGCTCATCTATGAAACATCTGACTGAAAGTTGATGGGGTACAAGTTATTCTGGACCAAATCAAACAATTAGTTTTAAAAGTGATAATAAGTCTAAGGTGTAGGATTTAAAGAAGCATGGACCATATGTTTGTTAAAATGGATCATTGACGAACACAGTTCGTACTACTTTTTATATCACAATTTCATGCATTTAATGACTTAAATTCCATGCTTGAAGGCTAAGAAGGTGGATCAGTGGTTCATGAAATTTCTAGATACATTCAAAAAGCTCTAGATCAATCTATGATTGGTTGATTCTATTGAGAATATCCCTTCCTATGGCAAGTTCTCTAATGACATTATTAACAAGAAGAGAAGGATAGTTGATTCATATGTTATTGCACTTAAAGAAGAAGAGACGGGATGCATGGTGTTTCAACATACCATGCAACATTGGTAGGGTGAAGTTTGGGGACACACTTTGTGATTCAGGGGCCAGTATCAATTTGATGTCATTGATTACATTCAAGAAATTAGGACTCAAAGCATCTAGGAAAAGTAACATATCTATTCAGTTGGAAGATAACTCTACAGGGAGTCCATTGGCATCTGTGAATATGTATTGGTGAAGGTTGAAAAGTTCATATTTCTAGTAGATTTTGTTATCATGGAGATGTAGGGTGATTGTGGGAATGAGTTACTTCTAGGCAGGTCATTCCAAGCCACAGTAAACATCATCTTAGAGATGGGAAGAGGAAAATTGACATTGGGAATCTAGGGATGACTAGGTTGATATTAAGCTACCCGACTATAAACCATTGGATAAGGGTAAAAAATGCCCCATGATGCAGCATTTGGGCAATCTGGTGTCATTATTCTTTGGAAAAGCATTTCTAGATATGTCTCATGTCATGGAAAAGGTGAATAGGGGTACTCTTACCATTGACATAAAGCGTATTTCGTTGTCAAAGGTACTGAAGCACCAAGACTTCAATCACCTATAACAAAAACATGTTAAACACAATACCTTCAAATATTATAGTAAGGTGAGGAAAATGCATCAAAAGTATTTACAAATGACTACACATATGTATATCATAGTTTTAGACATAGAAATAAAATTAAACAAAATGGTGATCAACTTGACAATACAATCACCCTAATTTAGAAGACAAATATATGATAATTGTGTGAGCATCAAGAAACAAGCATGAAAATAAATGTAAAATAGAAATTTAAACTTCAATAAACCATGATTCTTGACAATGTTTAGAACAAGGGTGGAGATACAAAAGAAAATCTAGTAAAAATGAATCATGCATCACTCATATCCTTGTGCCTTCCTTGGTTCTTATGAAGGAGGGGGGAATAAGCTACGGTGGGTTACCTTTGCCACTACATTGCTGCATCTAAGGTTTAGTAATTGTTTGTTGAAGTCCTCCTGGCATTATCTAACATTAGGAAGGTGTGGAGGATGTTGAGGACTAAGATGGCCTCTAGGAACCATCAAGAAGGATACTGGCTACAAAGGTTAGGGGCGGTCATTGCTATGGGGTTCCTTCAATATCCTTGGGTGAAAATGCTTCAAAAGTCTTGATTAAGGTTGGGTAGGACGTTATTTATAGAGGATGAAGCACATATTACGAATTAAGCTTGGGCTTTTGAATTTGAACGAGCTTGATCCTAGATATTGAGAGTTTCTCAAAGTATCTTAAATTTTCCCAAAAATACAATGTCTGTAATAGATCCACATCTACATTGGACTTTGTGTTTTATATAGGGTTGGTTGTGACTTAGTCAAGATTGTTTAAGCTATTATGCTAGGATATTTTTTATGGTCTTTTGTACGCATGTATTGGATCCACACACATTGTGGGATTCAACCATAATGAGATATATGTATATGTTGGTGTGATGATAATGCAAATATGGATTTTAACATATGTGTAGGCATGTAATAGATCTAGGAATTTTTCAACAAGCCAAGTAAATTAAATTTCAATGACTAATTGATGTCTTGTATATGGTTTTAGGGTACTATGATGGATGTATAAGGTTTGAGGGTATGGAATGGATGTTTGTGACTTCCTTCACCAATATCCAAGCATAAACTTCACAAGGTGGTCCAAATTGAGATGTCTAGAGGTGCCATACAAATGTGAGGTATGATGTCTTGGATTTATCCCAAGATAAATACCATAGGCTTGGGTTGAACTAGAAACCCATTTTGACTTGTGACACTCATGTATCTACAAAACATTTATAGATCCCATGTGAAAATGTGTCTGATGTGAGAAGGGAGTGATGGTCAAGTTTTGTTAGACCAAAGCCACTCCTCATCACCAACAATAATTTGGAGCAAAATCTATACAATGTCTAGGTCAAATTCATAGAAAGACAAAGAAATTAAATTAAAACACAATCCTAATTAAGTATGTAATACAATTATAAAAGAGTTTGGTGGTTGATTAAATGCTAAAATTACACTAATATTGTCACGACTATATTTTGAATGCTTCAGATTGAAGAGGAATATTGGCACCTAGAAACCTATTAAACACATGATGAACATGTATTAAAATATAGTAAATTCTCTCTCTTATCCACATCTCACATGACATTACAGATTAATGACTTTCATGTATTAATTGCATAGGTATCTAGGATTTATTTATTTCCAAACAAATAAACTTATAACGAGATTTACCCTCCAACAGATGTCTCTAGAGGAATATAATTCCACCTCATTTATAGAAAAGGAGATTATATAATGCATACAATATGTTCACTCTCATTAAACAAAAGTTTACACTCTACATACCCTCCACTAAATTCACAACTCTTTCAAGCTCAAAATTCAGGGATGCAAAAAAAAATAACCATCATTTATCATGTACAACTAATTGTATTTAGAGAAATAAGAGAAAACATTCAGAATATTAAAGACTGTTGATTATCATATGACTAATAGGTTCCATGTTCACATCATATATAAGGGACATTACTCCATATTAATAGGTGACACCCCAACAAATGTGGACATCATGAATTTAAAATCTTCATGGACTAAATATAACAAAATAGGATGGAAGTGGGGAAGAAATGAGATACAACAACTACAAAGGAGTGGCATAAGGCTGCTGTTGAAATTTTCTAGGACCAAGTGAGAAAAATTACCTATGAATACCTTCTTTCTTTTTCCATTCAGCTTCTTCTTTACAGGAGTTTCCTCCTCTCTCCCCTCCAAGTAGAAACAAAATAAATGAAATATCCAATTCAATGACTAACTGCCATCCATATCCTTTTTTACTTACATAAGAATACACATCGTGCACCTCGACAGTTGCCATGGTGGGACTCAAAAAGTATTCAACACAATGTGGAGTTGAAGGTGCATACAATGCATTATGTGGTGCAGAGAAATTATTGGTGAGGTTGCATGCCATGTCGTAAGCTAGCTACATAATGCATGAAGTGATCACCAAGAAGGTTATCAAGTGCACTCCATTCTACTAACTTAATGAAGTCAAGGAAGCTTCTAGTCAGTGCATGTTGTGTACCTAAGGGTGCATGTCATGAAAATGATCGTGGAGTCTAGACTCAAACATTCTTTGTGTCGATGAGGATGACCTTGGTTACCATGAACCAAATCTTGTATAATATGTATTAAACTGTCTCTATAGTCCAAGTGACAAGAAAAAGTGTATCTTAATTATTTAGGAAATTTCAAACTGATTATGTGAAAAAATTATGGAATTTTATCCATTCAATGCATGAAATTGGGGGTATAAAATGTAGTATGAATTAAGTTCATCAAGTTAACAAAAAATTAAATTGTTGCATGTACTCAAGCAATAACATCATAAAATGAGATCCATGGACAATTTGCATGTATTCACAAAATGCAGCTAATATCAATAGAAATTTTTGTATTGGTCAATGTATTGCTAACTTGAATGAAAAATACTATCGTTTAAGAGTGTTTCTCTTTTCAAATGAGATAAACAAGAATATATTCATGTATCTTATAAAATCCACCTTTCTATGAGGTTTTCTCCCAAACAACAACCACAAAGTTCCTATCGAGGAACTATTCATCTCAACTCAATGTACTTTTTTGTTCTCATATGAAAGAATTCTATCATGGCACATATGGGACACATTGTCACCCTTTTTCCATTAAGTGCAAATATACCCAACCGTCAAGACCAGATTAGTGTTTTAAACTAGGTTGGCATACCAAGTGAGTTGTTATTGCCTCTTTACTTGGGTATTAAAGGTATAGAATTTCAGTTCAGGTTTGATACAACATCTAACTATCATGACTAGATCGGGTTTTTAATCTAAGTTATCATGCTAAGTGGGAATTTTTAACCTTTAATGAAAAATTAGGGGTTATGCAATGACAATTTTCTCTAAGTGATATCCACAAACACTGTAATGAAGTACTCTAGATAAATTGACAATGGATAACAATGGAGATAAATGACTCCTTATCTCAAGAGAAAATATATGTGACATTAAGGCCATTTTAAATGTAACAGTCACTTTCTTCATTCATATCCTTAAATCAATTGCAACACCATAGATATTTCACGTTAACAAGTTCAATTTAATTGCATTTATAATAGGGCATCATGCCGAGCTCGTTGTATCTCAAGAATGTCAAGGACAAAGCTACAAGTTAGGCAATGAAATAATATGATTAATATTTCAATAATAGAATCAGATGCCTATTTTACAAGATAGTTTCTAAATTTTTTTAATATTCCACACTTTCTCGATACAAACAAGTTACGATTTCCTAATAACACAACAAGAAATAAACATGCTTATACTACATAAAAAATTACATAGACAAAGTAAAATAATAAAGTAAATAAATAATGCAAATGAAGTACATGAGAGATGATGCTGCATATAATGACATGCATGTACAAAAAAGATGCAAAAAAGAAAATAAATCTAACAAGTAGACAACTAGGAGAATATTCCAGTTGACTCCACCCCAAGCTTATTCATTGAAATGTTAACAATGTAAGAATATGGTTGAGCAAGGCACAAGTGGACGCTCACTATGGGGTGTCGGGATCAAAGGACCCAAGCTACTATGCAAGACATGAAGGCCATATGTAGGCATTCTGGTGGTTGGGCCGGGTAGTAGAGCGTACATGTTGGATGATGTGCCACACATCCATCTGACTGAGGATACTAGAATGTCTTGGAACTAGTTATACATGGCCTAGAATATTGTATCTAGATGGTCCATCCTCATTCACTATTACTTTAGGAGGTAGGCATGAATTCATATATTTACTGCCATTTAGGAGTGTACTATTTTTGGCTTTTACCAAGAAGGATTATCTAATGTCTCATGACCAACCATTTAGGATAACCTATTAAGCATGCAAGGTTAAGGTATAATATCAGTTTTTTTTTTTTTGCAAATTTGTTTATGTGTAGCATCATAATGTTGTGTTCTAGAGGGGGTGAATAGAGTCAATAATAAACTTATACAATTAAAAAACACAAGGTAGGTTAGATTGCAACTTGTTTAAGAATATATGACAGGGAAATATAAAACTAGTGTTTAGAAAAAAATGCAAACAAACATAAGACATAAAGATGTAGAGTGGTTCCGTCAATATGTGTCACTCCACTACTTGATTGTTTCCAAATATGATTTCCAACATGTATTTTATTCTTTTTCTACATAGATACAAAACACACAATTTATCAATGTCATTTTTGGCTCAACACAATTCTCCTTTTCTAGCTCAAAGAGAACTTGCACAATGGAACATACACAATCAACATCTGCCTTGTTCACAAACTTCTCACAATAAGTAGCTCTAATAACCTTTCCCACAACCTTCTCACAAGTAGTTGGAATCAACAAGATCAAGTGAAGAGAACAAGAGAGGAAGAAGAAGTTACAACTCTTATAAGATATACAATTTGTAACTCTCTATGAACAAGTGATCACTGACTCTCCAAAGGGATTAGGCAAGGCTATATTTGGTGGAGTAGGACAATACTATTGAGCTAAGGCTTATACTAGCTTGAGGATAGTTGAAGCTGGCAATGGAGAATTCTAAGATCGAATGGGATAATATGTAAGTGACTTTGCTCAAGTGCATTTTGGTGTCCATAAACCACTACTATTTATAGAAACTACTTAGGGATAGTTTAAAACACTTTTAGGAATGTTTATGATGAGATAAATTCTAAACTAGCTGTTAGAATATCAAAAGTTGAGTTTACATCGCTTATAAAATCATTCAAAAACGTTTCTATAGACTGTTCTTAGATGAATTGGACTTTGATCGAGGTCCATCTTTGTTTAAGTGTAGTTATCCTTATGCTAGTGTTTGCAATGGTTATATCTTGGTCTATGTGTAGTTTGACGGATAGAAATTTTGGTCAAAGTAGGAATTCAACCAAAAATATCCATGTAAATGCACAACAATATTTAAAAAAAACCTCAAATGATTTTTCTAATAAAACATAAATATCATTAAGGATTAATATAAATGGTGAATAGGGTTTAGGATAGGTTTGTGCCGATCATCACTTGTTCTTTCATCATTTTTAGCAATTGTTACAAAATGCACTTGTACAAAGAATATACATGGTACAACTTATACTACAAACAACCAAACACATATATCACATATTCTTTATTGTTGGATCTTGTCTAAATTCCTTGATCACCCGAAACACTAAATTCACATTTTAGTGACTCAAATGAAATATTTGCATCTTCATTATAAGAGTGTTGCATATACAAAAAGCCAACAATCTCCCCCTTTTGATGATGACAAATATTTCCATAAGATATTTTGGAAGTAGACAATTTAGAGCATTATACCTTTTAATTACTACAAAAGAGATATATTTAGTTTTGTGGAATGTTCTCCCCCTTTGTCCAAGGAAAAAATTGGTTATACATACCCCCCTCAACAAGATAGTCATTTCAGAGAGGAAAAATATATACCAACAAAAAACAAGGATGTACGTTTTGAAATGAGAAACCAATATGAACACACCAATTGAAAATGGATACATTTCATAGAGGGGAGTATCGAAAAAAGACATATATGATCAAGGAATAAAAAACCTGTCTAATTACCAATGAGAGGAATGTTAAGTCCTTCATGATAAAAGATTCCACTAAGCACAATATATTAAAAATACTCTAAGCCAATGGTCAGGATGTTAAGTCCACCATTGATATATAGATACCATGAATAACACCAATTTTCTAAAGAGTATCTCAATACCAATGCCAGGCATGTGAAGTCCTCCATGATATAAAAATGGCCATACAACTATAGAAATGACCAAAATGATTTCTCAATGGTTATAAAGGGAAGTTAAGCCTAAACATTATATACAGAACACTTTAAGAATAGTAACTAAAATCACATGATTTGAGCTTCCTCTGAATCACATACTCATAGATATTGAGTTCAAAAAAGGAAACTAACCAAGAAGATAAGGATATCCATTTAAGAATTCAAATTTTGTTTGCTACATGTAAAAGAAGTCATTTCAGACCTAGAAAACAAATAAAACACATGGCAAAACGAATCTGATAACCAATTTTAAGATAGAAAAAATAATTTGGTTATAGTCAGGTCTTCGTTCGATTGAACCACCCCTTAGTCAACCTATACTTCAAAATAAAGGCAATTTGTTGGAAAATTTTATCCAGCAAAAAATCTTTACCTCTATCAAAAAGAATTACAAAAATAAAACTTGCCAAAACACAAATTATATATATAAACAAGAGAAAAAGTATATATGTTTAAACTCACAATCTTTCAAACCTCATCTACATGAAGGTTTACAAAAATAGATCCTTGTTTTTCTTTCTTTTAACATATCTTGGAATATCACCAACTCCGTCAGTACTAACATGAGAATGCAACATGTTATTCAAGATATTTCTACTATTTGAAACTTTATCTAAATACTTCCTGAAATATTCATTTTCCTTAGCAAGAAATAGAGTCTTTAATAGTAGAAATTACATACTTTATAGTACTAGCAATGTTCTCTTCAAGTATATCAATTTTATCATTTAATTCATTGATAACTTCAAGAAGAAGATCATGATCAAAATATGAGCAACATGTAGCTTGTTTCTCCATATTACTCAATTTTTATTTAAAATAGTAGAAACATGAGTTTACAATTAAGTATATTGATAAATGAGTTCATGTATCATTTTCTTTTCACTAGCATGCTGACCATTTATCTCATTAAGCTCTATATTCAAATAATAAAATATATTTGTTAAATTATTTTTATTTTTCTTATACTTTTCAACTTTATTCAAAGTAATTTCAATAAGTTCATCTTTATAAGAAGTTGAGAGTGATACCTCATCAACATTACCTTGTGCACCTTCTTCTTCTTGTTCACCATTTTCATCATGTTCAACAATGAGGCATTCAACTACATGATGAAACATTCTTCATCACTTTCTTCTGAGTTTTAAAATTATCCCATGTAGCATGATATGGCTTTTTATTTTTTTCCTTGGATTTATTCTTCTTTTTCTTCTTGAGTTATGAGCATTCACTCTTCCAATGTCCTTTCTCTTCATATATGCGACATCAAGTAGAGAAGGCCTAACAATTTTTGTTAAAAGAAGAATGTATATACTTCTTTGCTTTATGATGTATTTCTTCTTTATTACAATATGAGTCATTAGAGGAAGATGATTTTAAGGATCTTTCTTTGAATGCCACTCTTCTTTTCTCAGCAAGATTCTTCTTATACTTTGGCCTCCTCGTGTGTCTCTAAGTTTTGAGTGAGCTTCTCCATTAACAATTTTTAAAGGTTGCTAGATTCTTCGATAGAAGTTACCTTTCCTTTAAAACTAGGTGGTGGCCAGAACCTACGAATTTTTGAGACTTTTTCCTCCTCACTTATATGCTAGTGTAATTCTATTAAACCATTTATTAGAGTAGAAAATCTAGCATATATCTCAAAAATAGTCTCATTATCTTGCTTATGAAATAATTCAAATTTGTGCTTCAACATGTAAATCTTTGTATTCTTAACTCTTTGATTTCTTTCATGTGTAACCAAGAGTTTTCTACATATATCATATGTGCTTTCACAAGAAGAGATTCTATTAAATTTACCAAGATTTAGATAAGAGTGTTATATACTTCTACTCTGGCATTTAGAGTTTTCTTTCTTACCGTATCAAGATCCCATTCCGCCATTTCCATATTTGGAGGTTCATATATTAAGACAATCATCTTGTAAAGATCAAATCTAAAACCTTGGATAAAGTATTGCATGCACATCTTCCAATGTGTGTATTTAGAACCATTCAAGAGTGTTGGCCAAGTGATTTGAGTTCCTTCAAGGTTGAGTTGGATGAAGCGACTTACCCCATCTTCAAGACTTATTGAAGCTCTTAGGAGCATGCTTTGATACCAATTGCTATGTTCTAGAGGTGTGTGTGGGGTGTGTGTGAATAGAGATAATAATAAAATTTTCCAATTTTAAACAAAAAAAGGTTAATTGCCATTTACTTAAGAATAAATGGCAGCAAAAATATAAAGCAAGTAATTGAACAATAAAAGCAACCCCACAAAACACAAGATGTAGAATGGCTCCATCAAAAGGCATCGTTACACTACCTAGTTATTTCCAACCATGATTTCTAACATTTTACTTTATTACTTTTGTGGTTCAAGATAACCCTTCTTTTCTATCTCAAGGAAAACTTGCACAAAAGAGTAGATTTCAATCAACCTACTTCCTTGGTCATAACCTTCTTGCAATAAATATCTCCAAGAAGCTTTCGCACAACCTTCTCACAATAGTTGGAAGCAACAAGAACACGTAAAGATAACAAGAGAGAAACAATAAGTTACAACTCTCACAAGATACAAAATTTGTGGATCTCTATAAACAAATGATGATTGCCTCTTCATAAGGATTAGGAAATGCTATATTTGGTAGAGTAGGACACTACACTTTATCATCTAGCTCATCGATGGTGGCACTCATATTGTGGTTATCAAGTGGAGGGCTAGTGTGGTTTGGAAATAGATTGTTTAACAACTCTTTGGTATCACTTTTTTTTGGCTGCATGGGCTATTTCTCAAGTTCACCCTCATTGTCAACGTGGCCAACCTAGATAGAATTCACATGCCCCCTTGCGTTCACCTTGATATTTCCCAAAACAAACCTTTCACTACTTTTGCAGTCCTCTAGCTAAAGTGAGCTACTGCAGATACTTCTCAAGTTCTTTCACTGAAGCTACTTGGATCTACGTAAGAGTGGATGCCTCCATCATAAAATTTAGGAGAAACCCATCATGATGGTTAGTCTTCTTGGGTTGTTGTTGGTGGTCTTGGCATGGTGGATGTGACCCATTATTGCGCCACCAATTGAAATTTGATGGTTCCTCCACCTTAGATCATATAAATTAGATAAAGGATTGTTTTTGAGGGGGTTCCCCACAAAATTCACCTACTCCTCCCTAAATACTGCAATAGGGAATTGCAATATACATTTTTGTGTTGACCATTGCAAAGTTGACACATCAATTCAAATTTAATCAATTGCATTATAGGGTTGTCTAACTTTTCATTTAAAGTTAAAATTACCTCTATGCCATTACAAGTGCATCTTCTATCCAGGACTCTTGAAGATTGGTTCATGGACATGATCTTGATCAACTTCTTTTTCTCAGTAGCCTGCGTTGTAAAGAAGATTCTACTAGAGGTTGCATCAGTGGTTGAGGTTGTTTCGTGGGATAAACCTTCATAGAATGTGCTCCGTTGCGGCCACTCTAGCAATTTGTGGCGTCTACATTGGAAAAACATGTACTTGAACCTCTGCCATGCACCAACCAACTTTCCTCTAGGATTTTTCTCAAATCTAGGGTTCTCTTTAAGGATCTCATTTGTCAAATTGGGAGGAAATAACTTCTTCATACAGTGTAAGTAAGGAATTACAAGTCTGGATAGACATCTTCATACCTTGTATTAATTGTTTGGATCAAGATCATAATGTAAAGGGAAAGAGTCAGAGATGTAAACTGTCTTCCTCATCCCCTTGATCTTTAGTGTATTGCAAATTGTGAGGAAGTTCTCCACATGAAGATCTTTGCTGGGTAAATAAGCAAATCAATTCTATTGCATGATGCTAATTAGCCTCGAGTATATTTTGAATAATGTGGCATCCAAATCTAACCTCATAATTGTTGACAACACCTTACTAGGATTAGGGGAGGTGTAGTCAAGCTAAGTGTTGTAAGCTGCCATTTTGAAAGAAGTTGCAACTTCCTTAGATTGTTTTTGTTGATTTCTTCTTTCTCACAATTGTCAAATGGTTAAGAATACCTTGGGGTGGTTACTAATATCAAAAGGAAATTATGAATTGGACTGTGTATGCACCAAACATGGTTCCTGCTAACAATATGAAAGGTGTTTAATTATACAAAAATTATAGTAAATGTAAAAACTAGACCAGTATAGGAAATTACTCCTACAAAATTACACTATCAAGTAGAAATGAGTTATGTTGAACTAGAAAACAATTTTGGCTCCCCAAAAATGACACCCAAAATTGATGTGAGTAGGGAGTGGTTGTCAATTTTAATTAAAACAAAGCTACTCCTCATCACCCAAAATAATTGCGTCACAAGTAGTAAAACATTCTGGTCAAATCCATCGAGAGACGCATCACTTTAATTCAAAAAACAATTCTAGTTAACCATGCAATTCTATGAAAAAGAGTTTGGCAGGTTGATTAAATCCTTAATATACACTAAGGTTTTCACATATATCATTCCATGACTTTAGGTTGAAGAGAAGTAGTTGGTAGACACCTATTAATTAGATGACATATATGTATTCAAAATAGATTTAATTCTCTCTATTTTCCACATCTCTCATGACATGAAAAATTAATGACATCCCTCTATTGATTTAGATAATTAGCATTTATTTATTTCTCAACAAATAAACCTAGCACAAGACTTAAGCTCCCTTAGATGTCTCAAGGGGAATCATATGGTCACTTGTTAATATAACAAGGAGGCTATATCATGCATAAATACCCACTCTCATGATACACAAATTTTGACTCTAAATACCATAGAATAAATTCTTAGCACTTCCAATCTTTGAATTCAGGGATGTAGAAAACAACGACAATCAATTCTCATGTAAAATAAAAAATATTTAGAGACACAAGAGAAAAAAATCAGAACATAAAAGCATGTTATTCATCACAATACTAATAGGTTCGAGTTAGGCACCAAATACAATAGATATTACTCCATATTGATAGGTGATGCCCTTAAAAGGTGTACATCATAAATTCAACAGTTTACATGGATTAATAGAAGAAAAGAGAATGAAAGTAGGGAAGTAAAGAAATACAACAACTGAAGAGGAGAAATTCTTTACATTGATGCTACTCTTGAGATCCCTAGGGTCAAGAAGAGAAATACACCTTAAAATTCTTTCTATCTTCTTCTGTTTAGCTTTTTCTCCTATGAAGTTGCCTCCTTACTTCCCTCCAAGTTATACCAAAACAAACAAGAGATCTACTTTAATAACGAACTTCTAGCTCTTTATCACTATCCACTAATGCATGACTGTGTTTTGTGCACCATCGACATGCCCAAACTTTGTGTGCAAAATGCAAGTGTACGCATCAAGTAGTATAGGCGTATGAAGCCCGAATGTCAAACTTAGGGATACACTAATCTAGAAACTACTACTAATTGTAACCTGATCATCTAGACCTAGCGAAAAAGTGATTGATTGTTTGATTAAACTAATTGTAATAATTGAAAACTAAATTAAGTGGATTGCAGTCAAAAATTGGATGGATTCCTTAGGAATTCAGTTTCAACACAACTTACACACAAATTTACATGAATTCATTGATAACTATTTATCCTAAATCCTGGACCAAGGGATCTATAGAAAATATTACCTACTCATGTAGCATAATGCACCAGCTATACTAAGAAAATCCTAGTCACGTAGAGACTTAAGAGTTAGATAGGCACATTAACTATCTCTCTTGGATTTTCCCTTCACAATTGTATGCCCTCTCATGAGGCACACTATTAACTATGCAATTCTATGATTTATTGAACTCTTAACCCTTTCAAGAAGCAATTAATGGTTTAATTAACTGATTATGGTGATCAAGAACATAAAATTCATTAAGCTATCATAAAATTATATCCAGATTCAGTAAAATATTTGTATTAATTCATTAAAGTCAGTTATAATGCAAGGCTAGGCAACCCCATGGTCCTAAGGAATAAGGGCATTAGTCCAGCATGATTTCTATTGTCATATACATGCAAGGAAAGAATAAAAACGTGGGAAACATGATAAACTTATGTAAAATCATTAAAGAAACCCATCCGGATGATCCCTTTTTGCTCACGTCTTGATATGTAGATTTTTGGCTACAAATCCACTCTCTAGAAGTGCTCTGAATTGCCTGAGATGTGGTTGTCTCCTCTCTCGACTCTATGCTCAGTTGCAATAGACTGCAACATAACATTTTTGTTTAGATGAACTCTCCTTAGGTCATAACTAGGACTTTGTCTATCATTAAGCCCTGACCATCAAATCTGACGTAATTTGAAATCTGCACCAATCATGACGAGTCAGTACCACTGACAAGAAGTCGGTGGTACCAAGTCTCAGACCAACTTGAAACCCTTGCTGAATGTCAGTACTACTGACTAGCAGGTCGCAACACCAAGTTGTTATTTAGTAGTTTCTGAATTCTTCATTTGATAAATGTCAGTACTACTGACTAACGGGTCGGTAGCATCAATTTGAAACTCAATCCATGTTGATCTCTGGATCATAAGTTAGTTACAATTCTTTGTTTTGGTGGTCTCACACTCCAACTTGGTAGCACGGAATCGCCTCTCCATAGCACGAGGATTTCTTCAATCAACCTGTTTAGATTTTCACCTTACATCGGTACCACCGACTATAGGTCGATAGTGGCAAGCTGCCTTATAAGTGCTTCAATTACCTGAAATGTGAAAAAATCAACGTAATTATGAATAAAATACACACAATTGGCATAACTTAGTAAAATACTTAATATTTAATGCAAAAGTATTTCATAGGCTAATCATAATAAACAATGCATAAATAATATCAAAATGTGACATTATGCATGAAATGCATGGAAAAATAACACGTGAAAAGCAAATAAGATTCACTCCATCAAAATCCCCTAAGCTTGAATGTTGCTCACCCTTAAGAAATACTACCTTTGGATCTGTATGAGACAAGTCAACAAGAGGAAAAATAACATGAACTACATTTCTCAAATACCCCCATGTGGCGGTCCCAAACTGACCCTTACCGACCACTAAATAAATAACTACTTTGCAGTGACAAAAAGGATCATTAAAGATGTTCACCCTTACACCAATGAAACACTATTAATAGAGCAATTAATATCATAGTCAATAGGGCATTTTATGTATGCACCATGTGATTCCCTATCTATAGTGCTCTTATCCGCCTACCAACTACATTGGAAGCAGCCCCTATAAAAGTGAATGAGGGGATCAACCATACATGTAGCCTACCATAACGAGCAATGGGTGGAATAAAGTAGGTGTCTATGAACAAGAATCACAAGTAACATCTAATCATTTGTGTAAAAACAAAATATGATGAATCTATAAAACATGAGAAATTCATGAATCCTAATGCCTACCATTTGGTGGAATGATGTATGCACTGGATGTCTCATTTGGCTGGAAGGAGTGGAGTAAAATAATGCATTCATGTAACTATTTTCAGTTCTCCTTGATTAAAAATTCAGATTTAAGTTCAAGGCATCCTTTTTTTCTCATTTGATTCTCTTTTGTTTTTCATCCCTCAACATCGTTGAGAATTTATACTTGTGCTTCTGTTTACTATAGCGTTGATCTTTTTTTTTCTTTCTTTCAATGAGAGATATGGATGTGTATCTTTTCAATTTGTTTTAGTAGAGGAAGCAGCATAGATACATGATGAACGAATGATGCAGAAAGAATATGCAATATACATAAACTTTGTTATGCAACTTAGTGGTACACCAATATATTTCTTTTTTAGCTAATGTAATAAAAATATTAACTACCATTCCACCTATCATGGTATGCAATGTAAACAAGACGAAACAGTTCAGATTACTTGATATTCTTAAGGAGGTGGATGAATTGTCATGAAAAATGGGTGGAATCACATGATTAGGAGACAATGCCTATCTTAAACTATGATTTGTCCCTCTTTATCAACCTAAGTATAGGGTAACCATATAGTTTATTTATAAAAAAAACCTTTTAAGGTCCCTTTACTTGTTTGGTTGGTTTGGGGTCAAACCCCATCGTCCTCCATAATTCTTGGATAGATTAAGATTTTTATTCATATTAAGTGTCTCAAGCTGACTAACCCATAAATTCCTCTAGTTGGTGTTGCCTTAGACTTGCAAATCAAACTTAAAAGATGTGATTATGTAAAAATCTTCTTTTGATTTCCATTGTAGAGGCACACACATGAAAATGACAAAAGTCATGAATTAAGCTCCACTATTACACTAGATAGATGTGGATCCTACAATTTCAAAATAAGAAAACTAAAACAAACTAATAATAAAATAAAGATAAAGACATTCCAACACCCCCTAAGCTTGAACTTGACTATGTCCTCATATTCAAAATCAAACTTAGAGGTGGAACAAAGGTACCCAATCAGAAAGGCAGTGGATGGAATATTCGAGATGGTATCTTTGAATCTGGTGGGTAGTAGGTGCCAGTGAATGTGGGTGGATTGGAAGGCATCTTAGGTGACCGAGGGTAGATATCAAAGTGGCCCTGAATCCAATATTGGTCATAGAGAGGCTGTTAATATGCTCAATGTGCTTTATGTGAGTTTGCATATTCTCCTAGTTTGCGAGGAGAAGGGAGAAGGAACTCATTGGCGTAAATCACCTACAACTGCTGAAATAGTTGCTCCTAGACTTTGTGGATCTGGGCCAGGGTGACTGAATCCTGCTGATGTCCCTCTTGGATAGACTGCAACATATTGTTCATGACCTCCATGGAGAGGACATCTCCATGCAATGGAGGTGGATGAGTTGTAGAGATGGATGCTGCATATCTGCAAGGTGTCCTGTGTAGACGCCACCTCTATGTGAAAGGCATGCACCTTCCTCCTCCTCCTCCTCTTCTTATTCCTTGTCATCTTATACTTTAGACTCAAGGTCCTCCTCCTCTTCACCTTCTAGAATAGGTACAACATCTCTACTAGTCATTTGAGGAACCAAACTCCTCTGAGGCAGAAGATGGGATCAAGAAGAGCCTTTCCTCCAGCTATCTATCGATGGTGCAACAAGCGTACACCTTTCCCACATACTTGGGGATGATGTGGGACCCCTGAAATGCTTGAAGTTGAGTGTCGAGTAAGTATTCATGGCGATGGCCTTGGAGAGGTCCAAGTAGAGGTGGAGAGCCAAGGATGTGAGAAAACCCCAAAGGGAATGGGAGTCTTCCTCTGAGCCTTCCGCTTCACTGCAAGCATGTTCTAAAAGAAGAATGAGCCAAGGTCAATATTCTCCCACCCCAACATGAGAAGTTCCCACAGAACATATAGGTCTTCCTTTTATGGCTTCCCTTATCCCTGAGTGGACCTGACAAATATAGTATTCATCAAGTAGCAGTGCAAAAATTTAGATGAATGGGTGCTTGAAGTCCATCATGAAGCCCTTGTGCCATTTGATGGTGAATCCCTCTGGCTGGACCACCATCTACCTCCTACCCAAGGCATAGTCAAAGTCGCTTGGAGTGAGGAAAACTCCACCTATCAGCCAACTGTAAATGGCATCAAATTTTGCCGACATGAGGTGGTAGCCGTTGTTGTAGAGTCTAAAATAAATCCACATGTCTTCCCAACCTTCTCCCTACTTAGGGATGTAATAGACCTCCAACGATGTGGGGAACTTGCACACTATCTCTTGATAAGTAGCCCACTCACCGAAGAAAGGGTGATCACCCACCATACCATGCCCTTGATAGACTTGACAGAGGCCCTCGATGAATCCTGTCTCGATGAGGAAGGTGTGGTCACCATACCGCATAGGTGTGAACTCCCTTTTCACCAGACTAGCAAAGATCTTCTTTAGGTCTTTGTCTGCAAAGTCTTGTCATGACGACTTTAGTATCACCTAGTCAGTTGAAGAAGCTTTTCTCCTTGACGACATTGATGACAAAGAAAGAAAAGGGGTTGAGAAAGAGATCTTGATGAAGACATGAGGACATCATCACACTGAGGAAGACCTTGCAATCATTTGGAACCTTCTCTGTTTTAAGGGGAGTGATTTGGGTGTGTTTGAACAACGACCAAAGCCTCCCCTTTTATAGTTTCATATGGCCCTATCGCACCGAGTCAGTGCCACTAAATTTTTGGGTCGGTGGTATTGAATTGATCCCTATCTATGGGTCATCATTGTCATCTATTGATACCGATGCTCATGAGACTTTGATACACTGAGTTGTGGTTCTCTAGATGTTGGTGGTACCGACTTTAAGATTGTGAACCCAAAATGATGCCACCAACCATTAGATGAATGCGATCTCGATCGTCAAAGTTGGTGCCACAATTCTAGTTTTGCAAGTCAGTGTCATCAAAAGGGGGTCGGTGGTACCAAGTTGATGATGGCCCATTACTGTGGTGTTGCACTGGTGCCACCGACCTTATAGTTGGTGGTACTGAGTTGAATTGGGCACACTTATGGATATTTTGTTAGTGCCATCAAATTTTTGGTCAATGGTACCGAGCTGTGTAGTTTGGTCCTTCTCTTCCTTAGTGCTATCAAACATCTCCTATATGTAGCAAACCTGAAGCACTTTTAGTCTCCCAATGATACTGACTTGTTGTTAGTAGGACTAACTTTCTATAGAAAATCGACCTCTATTCTGCAAAGATATTGGTTCCACTGACTATGCGGTTGGTGGTTCCAAAATTTTCGATTCTTCCCTATTGATTTTTATCCTAAAATTGGTGCCACCGATTGATGTGTCAGTGGTACCGACTTGTCCTCTACCTAAACACCAAACAAGAACCATCAAGGTACCTTTTTCACATCTAAAAAACAATAAAAATGCAAATACAAAACTAATTATACACAAGCTTAAATGAAAAATAAGTAAGTGAAAATTAAACTATGGGTTGCCTCCCATAAGTGCTCTTGTTTTGTGACTTATGCTTGACAATCTCAAGTTTCTTAAATCTCAAGGAAGATCATTCAACTTCAATTCTTCCTCCTCTAGGATCACCTCCCGTCCAATATAATTCTTGAGGCATTTTGCATTCATCATGAATGTTCTTACCCCATAACTTATTTGAACTGATCCATGACGGAATGCCTTGGTCACCACATATGGTCCACTCCACTGAACCTCAATTTTCCAGGATGCAATTTCATCCTAGAATTGAACAGGAATACTCATTGACCTAGTGAAAGGACTCTATGTAGAATGTGGCAATCATGCATTTTACTTGTTATATATTTGTAGATTCTAGAACTCTCATAGATATCTAACTTAATTCCATCTAGTTCATTGATTTCCAATCTACATTTCTTCTTACACAAGAAAGATCAGAATTTAATTCCTTCAATGCCCATTTAACCCTATGTTGTAATTCCAAAGGCAAATGGCATGCCCATCCATTACAAGACTGTAGGGTGTAGTGCCTATGGGTGTCTTAAAAGCTGCCCTATAATCCCATAGAGCATCATCCAGCTGCATGCTCCAATTAGTCCTATTGGTCGAGGCAATCTTCTCTAAGATCATTTTTATTTCCCTATTTGAACCTCAACTTGATCTTGAGTTTGTGAATAGTATGGGGTCCCTACTCTATGATTCACTCCATATTTTCTCAATAATGCCCCAAATTTCTTATTAGTGAAGTGGGATCCTCCATCATTGATTATCATTCGTGGCACCATAAGCCTGCAAAAATGTGATATTTGACAAACCTGCATATGATTTGAGCATCATTGGTGCGGGTAGGAATGCTTTCCACCCACTTTGATACATAATCAATGACTAGAAAAATGTACAAATCAAAGTTATAAGACACAAAAGGGCCCATAAAGTCGATGCCCCAAAGGTCAAAGACTTCTACCACCTAAAAAGTATTAAGTGTCATTTTATGTATCCTAGAAACGTTACCTACACATTGGCATGCATCACACCTCCACACATAATTATAAGCTTCCTTAAAAAGCGTCATCCAATAAAATCCACTTTCTAGAACCATAGCTGCTATTCTTGAACTTATATGGTGTCCCCCAGTGGGACAAGAATGACAATAAGAAAGTATGCTCTCAAACTCACATTCTGGTACACACTCCCTCAAGATGTCATCCCTGCATTGTTCAAGTAAGATTGAATCATCCCATACATAAAATCTGAAAGAATGAAAGAATCAGTTCTTCTCTTGATATCCCCAATCATCATGTAATTATCCACATGCAGAGTAGCTCACTATGTTTATGAACTAGGGATCCTTGTCATTGATGGAAAAAAGTTGCTCATAAGGGAACTCCTCAACAATGGGTACCTCTAACCCAAATTCATCCACTCTCTGATACATAGACAAGTGATCTTCTAATACATTCTTAGCTCCAGTCTTGTCCTTGATTTCTATGTCAAATTCTTGTAGTATCAAAATCCATCTTATTAGTCTGGGTTTAGCATCCTTTTTATGCAAAATATACTTAATAGCTACATGATCAGTCTATACTATCACTTTTCCCCTAATAAAACATTGTCTAAATTTACCAAAGGCAAAAACTACATCTACGAGTTCTTTTTTTCAAAGGTCATGTAATTTAATTGTGCATCATTAAGAGTTCTAGATGCATAGTAAATGACAAAGAGAGACCAATCCTTACGTTGGCTTAGAACAACCCCTACGTCAAAATCTGATGCATCACACATCAACTCAAATAGTTGGCTCCAATTTAGAGCCACCACAGGTGCATAAATCAAATTTTCTTTCAAAACTCCAAAGGCCTTCAATCATTGCACATCAAACTTAAATACCTAGTCTTTCTCTAAAAGATCGGAAAGTGACTTGGTAGTTTTTAAAAAAAACTTTAATAAAATGTTGACAAAACTGACATATCCCAAAATACTGCTAATTTGGTTGATGATAGAATCATTAGTCATGATATGCGATATCAAACCAAGCACATAGATATTTTAGTTAGAGAATAATGTATCAGATAGACCCACCTTGAGAGTGATACATGGAAACCATATTTGGTGGTCATAGTCATCTCTCATAGTGAAGTTGGTGATTGTGGTTCTTAGACCAGAAGTCACTACACTCATCACATGTTGTTTGATATTCTTTGACAACATCGAATGTAATCATGAATAAGACTTTTCATAACGGTGATGATTGGGTAGTTGCGACACATGGGGATTGATTGTGAGTGATGTAGATGTGGATTTGTCCCTCCTAGAGTTTGATATCCTAGCCACTTGATAAGAGAGACAGACAATAGAATGTGCATCCACGTTTGAATCAATATATGATATGGTCGCATATATTTCTGATGGTATGCTCTTGGTTCAAGGAACATGGAATGAACATTGAGAGCCTCAAGTTCATTCTGGATACCAAAGACAAATGAATTAGACAATCAATGTAACACCTTACATAAATTATAGATTAAAGTTCTTCAACTTTCCATTCACTTGGGTAGCATTGATGTGTGCTAGGCACCACTCTTTGTTTGTGATGTCATAAACTAGTTATGGACATTCACCGCCAACATGATATGGGACCTATAGGATCATACACATAGGAATTCACATAGAAGAAGAGTTTAATCATGAATGATAATTGAATTGGTTACTAAAGTGTTTAGGTACTCAATTTGAGAAACAAATCAGATGAATGGACCTTCAACCATCGGTTCAAGTGTTGAAACAATTGTTTTGAGTGTCAGTTGATTACAAACTGAATTGACTGAGTTCAGCCTAAACCTGGGAGAAAACTGACCGACTCACAAGAGCAAGATGCCTAGTTTGTGGAGAAATTCAATTACATCAATGATTAGTGATGACGTCACATTGTGCACTAATTTGATTTGAATTTCGAATTCATATGCGACTGTGAAACATGGCAAAACGAGCAGCTCATAAAAGAGAACCAAACGGCTCGCATGTGAACTGACCGGATCACTTGCAAACCAATCTTGTTCGATGCTTAGATATTGTGAAAATTCATGATCTTCCGATCCCTTCCATTCCTACACAGACTTGGAACCCTGACCCTAACCCCTCCTACAAAAAGAGGGGTACTAGGGGCTTCTCAGACACATAAATTGCCTCTGACAATTGTCTATCTTTTCTTGTTGTGGTAACCAAGAGAACCCAAGCAAGTCCTACCCGATAAAGGGGGGATAGAAAGGGAGAACCATTGTGGGAGAGCAAGTTGGTGACTAGTAAACCAACGGGAGGGACAACTCCTTCCTATCTATTCTAGTAGAAAGATAAGAGTTCTAGGTGGTCCATGTGGACTTCCATAGAGGCGAGTTGGCCTTTGACCATCACTACGAGGGCAACATCAGCTTGCAGTCTATGGAGGAGCTGCTACAGACACGGTCTGAGAATGTTGTCCATGGTGGAGACCAGAAGTTGCTATAGATGAGTCCTACTACAAGTAGGAGTGATGTACTACTGAAATGAGTTATATTCACTAGACTTGCTCTAGTACCAGGTATGACCACGTTAAACCGTCCTTTCCATTACATAGTTGTTGAAGTGATCTTTCTATTCTGGGATATGGATAGATAATTTTTTTATTTTCCTTGCCTACTTTGTGCCCATATTTTTTTACAAGGAGGTCATTGCCTACTACTAGGAGGAAAACTTCAAGCTACTGCTTGTGATGATCAACCAGGAGCAATTGTAGACACTATTCGAGTGTGACTTGAAGAAAGGCGCATACTATAATGAGGGAAATGTCATTGGACTTGCTCCATGACTAGGAATTACCTCAAAACCATCCTTCTTATTATATAGTTGTTGCACGATCTACTGTTATAAGGGGAATATGACAGTTAAAATTTTGTTTCCACTACATGCTCTACCGCCATATTTCCCTACATTTTGGTCTATCATGAATGCTTAAAAGTAAATAGTATCCACACTTAAGCTGACTTTAGAACTTGTTTAGTAACATCCAACAGGGGGCATAACAAGAACGTACATACTCTTAACATTTGTATAATCTCATTGTTAAAGTCATGTACTTGAAGACATACGTCATTGAATAATATCATTCTTTAGACATTCCTTATGTTTGCTCATTATCTCATAACTCAGTGAAATAGGATGAGTTGGAAGCTTGTCTTTATTATTATTAATCAAATCATTTATGTAATATGCCATTACAATCATCATATGATAGTCTCTCTGTGCATACATACCAATAGACTCCCACTTGCATTTAAATCCAATCACCCACGAATATCATTCTTAGTGATCTAAACATGTCCATCATGTTTCTGCTACGCAAGTGCTAATCCAACGGGTTAGCAACATTTTGCTATAGTAGGTATATTGCATGTTTCACATCTCTTCATTGTACGATTTTTCATATGAGATGGAACTGTCATAATATGATATCTAATATTCCATGCCTAATAGGTAGATCCATTGTTTTCATAGTATTTCTACTATGTCATCAATGGTTGGAACATCTTCAAGTTCATCCATATGAACTTCTAGATCCGTATAGTATCCACTCTAGTGTTCAGAACACCAGGATACTTAGATTCTATTGTAGAATTTTAATTAATGGTCTGTAGTTCGGAAACCTTATGACTCTTTTCTTAAAATTAAACACATTTTATATTGTGATCACTTTGTTCATTTTGGAAGCTTGCATCAATGTAACCCATTACACCCAACTCTTCCTCGTTGCCATTATCTAACAATAGATTCTTAGTGCTTCTAAAGTACTAATGGATGTCTTTAAATGACATTCCAATAATCCTCATTGGAAACTAATATGATATTGTCATGTCCAATACATATAAGACTTCTGGGATGAGTACATTTATATATCATACATGATAGATCCACTTGTCGGTGCATATGGCATCTTCCTCATGTCTTTCCATTCTTCATAAGAATTGGAACAGAGGGTTCATGATAGACTAATCCCATATAAAATGGACAGCTTCTCTCTCAAGAATCATTTATGTTGATCTCTTTCAGCATCTTGCTATTGCATGTTATCATTTTAGGTCATGAAACTTTCAAGAACTGTCTTATAGATCTTGATCCTTATCACATAGGATGTTTCACCTAATCCTTCATTATTGAAGGTGTTTTCCATCCCAGGTCTCAATGTTTATAGTATTGAGATGGTTTCCCTATCAAAATGTGGAATATTTATATATGATCCCACTAAACCTTTTTTAATCACAGATTTCATCTTTTATCGTGGGTCAAGTCAAACTCTTTGACTATCTTATCAAGTAAAAAGATCCCATGTCTGAGATGCTTGTTTCAATCTCTTAGATCGAACTTTGTAGCTTATAGACTTTATTTGCATTCACAAAGTTATAAAATCTTTAGGTTGTGTCCTGTGTCACATAGACATCCTTTCATATATTCCTTATAACGAATGTGGTTTTAAGCTTCATATGCCAAATCTCATAGTCTATACTAGCCACAACAACAAACATGATGATTGATAAAGGAATTTCTTCATGTTCAACAATTTAAACTGATTTGAAAACCTTCACAACCAATTTTTCTTTTCAGGTTATCCATGTCGGTCTTTGCAATGAAAACCCTGTTGGTATGTATGCCCTGAGAGCCAATCATGGGATGATTGGTGGGATACATTGAGATTGATTTGATAAACATCAAAGGCAGGCTTCCAATTCTTTCTGGTTCAGTCATATGAGATAATGATAGAACAGATTGAATGTCTAGACAATGACAGTACTCAATGACGTATGCTTTCAGGTTGAGGACTTGAACGGTGAGATCATACGGATGCTAAGAGTTTGTACATTCTTATTATGTCCCTAGTTGGATGTCATTGTGGAAGGTAGATAGACAACAATGACACACAAGAATAGATTGTGGTGTTGGTTGATGACAAAATCTCATTAGTCATGATATGGAGATATCAAACCAAACACATAAGTACTTGTTAGAGAACAAGTGTATCGGATTGACCCACCGTGAGTTTGACACATGGAACCATGACATGGTACTCACAGTCAGTTCTCACAGTGATGGTGATGAGTGTGATTCTTTGACTTGAAATCACTACACTCAACACATGTCGTTGGGTACACTTTGACATCATCAAACGCAGTCCTGAAACATGGGTTGTTATAAAGGTGATGATTGGGTGGCTTTGACACATGGTGTTTTTGAGGGGTGAGTGATAGATATGGGATTTCTCCCTCCTGAGGGAGTTTGATATCCATGGCCACTTGATGAGTAGGATTGAGATAGGCGTGCGCACGCATGTGTGAATCAGTATGTGATATTGATGTGTCACATATCTCCTCCAATCTACTCTGAGATCAAGAAAGTGAATGAATGTTGACAGGATGACTGTTCCATGCCTTGAGTTCATTCGAGATATCAGTGAAAAAGGAATTATACATTCACTATAACACCATTCACAGATTGTAGGATTGAAAGTTGTTCTCCAACTTTCTATTTCACTTGGGTAGCACTGATGTGCGACTAGGCACCGCTCTTTGCTTGTGAAGTCATAAGTGTTATGGACTTTCACTGTCAACATGAAATGGGCCTGCAGGGTCACATGTTGGTATGTATGCCCATAGAGAAAGTCATGTGATGATTGTAATGGGATACTTTGTAAATGATTTGAATAATAATAAAGGCAATTTTCAATATATATGTTTTAACTGTTTCTGAGATGATAGTGTAACATGGTAGATGTCTAAAGAATTGTTTTACTCGATGATGTATGCTTTTGGGTTGAGGACCTAAACGATAAGATCATACGGATGTTAAGAGTATACTTTCTTGTTTAGTCCCTAGTCAGTTGTTATTGTGGAAATAACCATAGAGATCAATAACACTAAAGACTAGATTGTGTGTTGGTTGATGACTGAATCTCATTAGTCATGATATAGTGATATCAAACTAAGCACATAGGTACTTGTTAGAGAACAAGTGTACCGGATAGACCCACTGTGAGAGTGACACATAGAACCATGATTTGGTAGTCACCGTCAGCTCTCAAAGTGATGGTGGTGAGTGTGATTCTTCGACCTGAAATCACTACACTCAACACATGTTGTTGGGTACACCTTGACATCATCAAATGCAGTCCTGAAACATGGGTTGTTATAAAGGTGATGATTGGGTGAATTTGACACACGGGGCTTTTGAGAGGTGAGTGATAGATATGGGATTTGTCCCTCCTAAGGGAGTTTGATGTCCATGGCCACTTGATGAGTAGGATTGAGAAAGGCATGCGCATGCATGTGTGAATCAATATGTGATATTGATGTCACACACATCTCACCCAGTCTACTCTGAGATCAAGGAAATGAATGAACGTTGAAAGGATGACTGTACCATGCCTTGAGTTCATTCAGGACATTAGTGACAAAGGAATTATACATTCACTGTAACACCATTCACAGATTGTAGGATTGAAAGTTGTTCTCCAACTTTCTATTTCGCTTGGGTAGCACTGATGTGTGACTAGGCACCGCTCTTTGCTTGTGAAGTCATAAGTGCTATGGATTTTCACTGCCAACGTGAAATGGACCTATAGGGTCACACACATAGGATTTAACCTAGAAGAGGAGTTTATCCACAAACGATGTTTAGATTGATTACAAAAGGAGTTTAGTAGTTCAATTAAACACTCAATCAATTGATAGCTCAGTATCATAGTGTTCAAGGTGTTGGACCGATTGAATAGAGTATCGGATTGATTGAAACTACAATTGAATGATTTGCACAAGTCTGCTGCCCCAACCGATCGGCTCATGAGATGAACTAATCGGATCAAGATAGGGTGAACCAACCGGTTCAAGCGTTGAACCGATCAGCTCAACTGGCCCAACCGAGATCGTTTGGAAAGTCAGAAGACTATTTTGCAAATACAATTTGTTTCACTTGTATAAATTCGATTTGAGCAAGGATTAATATTTGATTAGTTGGAAACAAATTTGAAAGTCAATTTGAGTTGGACTAGGATCATGAACGGATCAGCTCAGAGGTGAACCGGTCGGCTCAAGTATCCCAACAGACCGGTTCAGTGTGAACCGATCGGCTCATGTCCCCAACCGACTGTTTCATGTTTGAAACGATCGGTTCAGTTGGTGCAGTTGGTTGTTTTGTTGGAAATCTTGAACCCTTCTACTCCTACTTTAATCCCGCATTGCCCAGGGTAGAGAACCCTATCCCATGACCCTCCTATATATAGGGGTATTGGGGGCTTCTCAAAGTACAACTCAGAACACCAGTTGCTCTCCAAAGTTGTCGTTCTCTCTGGTTATGGTAACCAGGAGAGCCCAAGCAAGTACTACCTGATAAGGGAGGCACAGCAAGGGAAAGACAATTGTAGAAAGGCAACCGGTTGCAGGAGAGTGTGTCGGTGGCTAGTGTGCTGACAGGAGGGTACGACTCCTTCCGATTCCTTGTGGGACAAGGAGATCGGAGTTCTAGATGGTCTGTGTGGACTACTACAGAGGCGGGAGACTTCTACCGCTCAGAGGATAGTTGTCAATCCCGACAGTCCCGGTGAGACCAGGAGCTGCACAGACACCGTCCAAGACCATAGGTGAAAACCACACAAGCCGCGAGGTAAAGTCTCCGAGAACGACTCGGGACAAGGTACGCCTCTACAAACCATCCTTTCTATTGTATATATGTTGACGTGATTCCTTCGTTCTGGGTTTTGAGGGGAGAAAATTTCTGTTTCCGATGCCTTCTCTGCCTCCCTTCAAAACCCTATAGTGGTATCAGAGAAACATCAACTGCTCTATACTTTAGGATTATCGATGTGATCAATTTTGGTTTATCGCCTTTATTTATTGCATACGATGCGAATAAAATTAGCTTTATGCATGTCCAATCCTAAATCCACAAATCCCAATATACATATATGATATGTAATATAAATGCACTCGATGCACGTCACCCTTAAATGAGTTTTGTGGTGGATGTATAGCATGGTTATGGCCAATAAACCCTATGTATGTGTGCTTGGTTGAATGTGGTTGCTTGCATCTCGGTCTACGCACTGATTCCCTATCTCCTATTCCTGATGTAACTCGAGATAACTCGAGATTTCTTTCCTACCTTTGCCTCCCCCCGAATGTAACTCGGGGTTTCCTTTTTCAAATGTAAAATAGGATAGATTTTTTTATTTCTTATTATGTCAAAGAACGGTGGACCTTTTGACGACCGGTTCGAGGAGCGAGACGAGCGGGTGGTGACCTGAGGAGATGCACAAAGACCAATGAACATATCAGTTGGAGGTGCCAGTTGATCGGCTGGTGGCACCCAACTGACCGGTCTAATGGCGAGTCGATCAATCATGGAGATGAGTTGATCAAACCCAAAAAGGCAAAGCACAGAGTTCATCTTGTACAGGTTGCATGTGATGTGGACCTAGATGACCGTGATTCCTCTTGGCTTGAGGAATCACATTAGGATGGCCATAATAATTGCTTTTATCGATTTGCATGTTTTCTATGGGATATAGCATGTATATGATACTTACTATATTGTGGTGATTGGATATGTATATGTACCTATAAAAAACAAATCCCTCATTAAATATTAAAGTTTTAGATGCCTTCCAAATGTGACACACGTGAAAAGCTTGATCGGCCAAGTGTGGGCACGCCCTAGTGTGGTGCACCATCTATCTCGTGGAAGCGTGAAGGATGAATATGTGGGTCTGCCCTAGTAGGGTGCATATTCATCATGTTGGCTTTGGGTCGGACTTAACAAGGTGACCTACATAGGATCTAGCACCTTGAGGCATGGAGGTGATCATGGCAAAGAGTTGCACATGACATCTTTCAAGAGTTGCATATGATGCAATTGGCAAAAGTTACCTACCTGGAAGATCTAAGTTGTGGGTGACAGCCCTAGTTGGTCCATGCCTCAGAGGATTTCAGGATCTTGACCCACTAGGAGATTGTACACTGCAATCTTTAGAATTGATGGTGAGGGCTATCAATTTGAACAAAAATAGTGGGAGCGGTAATTAATTAAAGGCCTAATTAACTACTGTCAAATTTTATTCAAATCAACTAAAATCAAAAGGAGTTTTGACAAATGCAATTTTCTCTTGTAGAATGGCAAAAGAATCATCTTTTAAAATGGGCAAATTGATTAAGAATAAATTCCATAACTGGTTAAGGATTGTGAGAAGTGTTCAACACAATCCAGATATACTGGTAGCCTTTGAATCCACTCTATGTACACTTAAGAAGAAGGATAATTCATTGATGGAGATCAATGGAACAAAGTCTAAGGACAAAGGTGAGGGAGAGAAGGGTTCTCTCGCCGAACCAATGTTAGAATCTTCTGTGCTTAAAACATGGAGAGGATGGAAGGAATGATAGAAGAAGAAGAGAGAGATAGAGATCTCTACTTCTGCTATTTACATGATAGAGATTAATTTTACTACTTCTTTGTCATGGGTACTTGATACCGGATGTGGATCTCACATTTGTTCAAATGTGAAAGATCTTAAGAGAAGTAGGCCTTTAGGGAAAGGCGAGGTTGACCTACATGTTGCTAATGGGGCAAGAGTTGCCGCCATTGCCATAGGAACCTATGAGTTAACTCTACTAAGTGTTCCAATTTCCTTCTGGGGTTATGCTCTTGAAACCGCCGTGTTTACACTTAACCAAGTACCATCTAAATCGGTTCAAAAGACACCATATGAGATATGGCACGGGAAGCGTCCCGGTTTGTCTTTTATGAAGATTTGGGGTTGTGAGGCTTACGTCAGGAAAATGTTTCCTGATATGCTTGGACCCAAGTCCGATAAATGTTATTTTGTTGGATACCCCAAGGAAACGAGGGGATATTATTTGTACCACCCTACTGACAACAAAGTGTTTGTTGCTAGGACAGTTCTGTTCCTAGACAAGGAATTTATTTCGAGAGGAAATAGTGGGAGGAAAATAGAGCTCTTCAAGCCCAACAAGAAAACATTGAACCGGTAGATGTACAAGAGGAACATATAGATTCACAAGGTGTTGTGGAATCTAAATCTCCTCAAGTAATACAAGGACCTCATAGATCTAGTAGGACACGCCTTGAACCTGAGAGGTTTGGATACCTTTTAACTCAGGAAGGTGGTGAGTTGATCATAAATGATGATCCAATTACCTATCTAGAGGCTATAGAGGGACCAGATTCTGAGAAATGGCTTGAGTCCATGAAATCCGAGATGGAATCCATGTACTCCAACAAAGTATGGACTTTGGTGGAACTACCTGAAGGGGTAAAACCCATAGGGTGCAAGTGGGTCTTCAAGAATAAGACCGACATGGATGGCAATGTGCAAACTTATAAAGGCAGATTGGTTGAAAAGGGTTTCCGACAAGTTCAAGGTGTTGACTATGATGAAACTTTTTATCCAGTTGCCATGATTATGTCCATCAGGATCATGCTTGCTATTGCGGCTTACTATGACTATGAGATTTGGCAAATGGATGTTAAAACCGCATTCCTTAATGGGAATAAAAATGAGGATGTGTACATGACACAACATGAAGGTTTTATAGATCCAAAGAATGCCAATAAAGTCAGTAAGCTACAAAGGTCATTCTACATATTGAAGCAAGCATCTCGGAGTTGGAATCTTCAATTTGATGAGGCAGTCAAAGTGTTTGCCTTTATTCAAAATGAAGATGAACCTTGTGTGTACAAGAAGGTTAGTGGGAGCACGGACACATTCCTCATATTGTATGTGGATGACATACTATTGATGGGGAATGATGTCACAGCCTTAGAGAAGGTAAAGATTTGGCTTGTGAATACTTTCTCAATGAAGGACTTAGGAGAAGCATCCTACATACTAGGCATTAAGATCTATAGAGACATATCTAAAAGGCTTCTCGGACTAAGTCAAAGCACGTACATTGACAAAGTGTTGAAGCGGTTCAGCATGGAGAACTCAAAGAGAGGCTACAACCCCATGCAACATGGAGTCACCATCTCTAGAGCTCAATGTCTCCAATCTTGTGAAGAGAGGGAGTGTATGAATGGGATCCCATATGCATCAGCCATCAGATCCATCATGTACACTATGTTGTGCACATGCCCAGATGTCTCGTATGCTCTCAGCATGACGAGTAGGTACCAGTCAGATCCTGGGGATGCTCACTGGAAAGCCGTAAAGAACATCCTCAAGTGCTTGCAAAGGACTAAGGATCAGTTCCTTATATACGGTGGTGAGGAAGAACTGGTTGAAAGAGGTTACACCGATGCAAGCTTCCAAACCGAAAACGATGATTACAGATCGCAATCAAGATTTGTATTTTGCCTAAATAATGGAGCTGTGAGCTGGAAGAGTTCCAAGCAGGTAACAGTTGCCGATTCTACTACAGAGGCTGAGTATATTGCTGCTTCACATGCAGCAAAGGAAGCTGTGTGGATCAGCAAGTTCATCACTGAACTTGGTGTAGTTCCCAGTATCTATGATGCAATTGAGCTTTATTGTGACAATAATGGAGCTATTTCTCAAGCTAAGGAGCCCAGATCACATCAGCATTCCAAGAACATACTACGGCGCTTCCATCTCATACGAGAGATCGTACAGCAAGGAGATGTGAAGATTTGCAAAGTACCAACTGAAGACAACATAGCTGATCCACTGACGAAGACCCTTTCTCAGCAGAAGCATGATGGTCATTCTAGGTCACAAGGACTGAGGTTCCTAGGTGACTGGATCTAAGTGCAAGTGGGAGTATGTTGGTATGTATTCCCATAGAGCAAGTCATGTGATGATTGTAATGGGATACTCTGTAAATGATTTGAATAATTATAAAGGCAATTTCCAATCTATATGTTTTAACTATTTCTGAGATGATAGTGTAACATGATAGATGTCTAAAGAATTGTTTTACTCGATGATGTATGCTTTTGGGTTGAGGACCTAAACGATGAGATCATACGGATGTTAAGAGTATACTTTCTTGTTTAGTCCCTAGTCAGTTGTTATTGTAGAAATAACCATAGACATCAATAACACTAAAGACTAGATTGTGTGTTGGTTGATGACTGAATCTCATTAGTCATGATATAGTGATATCAAACCAAGCACATAGGTACTTGTTAGAGAACAAGTGTACCAGACAGACCCACCATGAGAGTGACACATGGAACCATGATTTGGTAGTCACAGTCAGCTCTTACGGTGATGGTGGTGAGTGTGATTCTTCGACCTAAAATCACTACACTCAACACATGTTGTTGGGTACACCTTGACATCATCAAACGCAGTCCTGAAACATGGGTTGTTATAAAGGTGATGATTGGGTGACTTTGACACACGGGGCTTTTGAGGGGTGAGTGATAGATATGGGATTTGTCCCTCTTGATGTCCATGGCCACTTGATGAGTAGGATTGAGAAAGGCATGCACATGCATGTGTGAATCAATATGTGATATTGATGTCACACACATCTCACCCAGTCTACTCTGAGATCAAGGAAATGAATGAACGTTGAAAGGATGACTGTACCATGCCTTGAGTTCATTCAGGACATTAGTGACAAAGGAATTATACATTCGTTGTAACACCATTCATGGATTGTAGGATTGAAAGTTATTCTCCAACTTTCTATTTCACTTGGGTAGCACCGATGTGTGACTAGGCACCACTCTTTGCTTGTGAAGTCATAAGTATTATGGATTTTCACTGCCAACATGAAATGGACATGTAGGGTCACACACATAGGATTTAACCTGGAAGAGGAGTTTATCCACAAACGATGTTTAGATTGATTACTAAAGGAGTTTAGTAGTTCAATTAAACACTCAATCAATTGATAGCTTAGTATCATAGTGTTCAAGGTGTTGGACCGATTGAATAGAGTATATAATTGATTGAAACTACAGTTGACTGATTTTGCATAGTCTGCACTCCCAACCGATCAGCTCATATGATGAACTGATCCGCTCAGCTTGGTGAACTGATCGGATCATGTGATCAACCGATCGGCTCAAGACAGGTTGAACCGGCTGGTTCAAGGGTTGAACCGAAAATCTCAACTAATCCAAACGAGCAAGTTGGGAAAGTCAGGTTGGTGAGAAATTACCTTTCATTTCACTTGTCCAATTTGATTGGAACAAGGATTGGTATTTTGATCAATTCAAAACAAAAGAGGAAAAGTCAATCGGGAACTGACCAGGGCAGTGAACCGATTGGTTCAGGTGTGAACCGATCGGCTCAGGTGCCCCAACTGATTGGTTCAAGTGTGAACCGATTGGCTGAGGTCCCCAACCGATTGGTTCATACTTGAAATGATCACTTCATCTGGCGCAGTTGGTTGTTTTGTGGAAAATTTCGAACCCTTCTACTCCTTCTTTAATCTCGCATTGCCTAGGGTAGAGAACCATGTCCCATGACCCTCCTATATATAGGGGTATTGGGGGCTTCTCAAAGTACAACTTAGAACACCAGTTGCTCTGTAAAGTTGTCATTCTCTCTGGTTGTGGTAACCAGGAGAGCCCGAGCAAGTGCTACCCGATTAGGGAGGCACATTAAGGGAAAGACAATTGTAGAAAAGCAACTGGTGGCAGCAGAGTGTGTTGATGACTAGTACGCCGATAGGAGGGTACGACTCCTTCCGGTGCCTTGTGCAACAAGGAGATCGGAGTTCCAGGTGGTCCGTGTGGACTACTTCAGAGGCAGGAGATTTCTATCGCTCGGAGGATAGCTGTCAATCCCGACAGTCCCGGTGAGACCAGGAGTTGCACATACACTGTCCAAGACCGGAGGTGAAGACCGCACAAGCCGTGAGGTAACGTTGCCGAGCAAGCCTTGGGACAAGGTATGTCTCTACAAACCATCCTTCCTACTGTATAGACGTTGACGCGATTCCTTTATACTGGGTTTGGGGAGAAGAAATTTTTATTTCCACTGCCTTCTATGTCTCTCCTAAAACCCAATAGTGGTATCAGAGCCACGTCAACTGCTCTATACTTTAGGATTATCGATATGATCGATTTTGGTTTGTCACCTTTATTTATTACATACGATGTGAATAAAATTGGCTTTATGCATGTCCAATCCTAAATCCACAAATTCCAATTTACATATATGATATGTAATATGAATGCACTCGATATGCATCACCCTTAAACGAGTTTTGTGGTGGATGTATATCATGGTTATGGCCAATAAATCATATGTATGTGTGCTTGGTTGAATGTTGTTGCTTGCATCTCGGTCTGCGCATCGATTCCCTACCTTCTTTTCTTGATGTAACTCGAGATAACTCGAGATTTCTTTCCTACCTTTGCTCCCCCCGAATGTAACTCGGGGTTTCCCAACTTAAATGTAAATAGGATAGATCTTTTATATTTCATGTTATGTCAAAGAACAGCGGACAATCTTATGACAACTGAGATGATCGGTTCAAGGCGTGAACCGATTGGTTGGTGTTCTAGACAATTGGTTTGAGGTGTGAGACGAGCAGGTGGCATCCATGAGAAGATGCATGACGACCAGGCAAACTGATCGGTTGGAGGAGCCAACCAATCAGCTAGTGGCACCCAACCGACCAGCCTGATGGTGGGCCAATCAATCATGGAGATGAGTTGATCAAACCCAGAATGGAAAAGCACAGAGTTCATCTTGTACAGGTTGCACGTGATGTGGGTCTAGATGATTGTGATTCCTCTTGGCTTGAGGAATCACATTAGGATGGCCATAATCATCGCTTTTATCATTTTGCATGTTTTCTGTGGGATATAGCATGTATATGATACGTACTATATATTGTGGTGATTGGATATGTATATGTACCTATAAAACCAAATCCCTCATTAAATATTAAAGTTTTAGATGCCTTCTAAATGTGACACACATGAAAAGCTTGATCGGTCAAGTGTGGGAACACCCTAGCGTGGTGCACCCTCTATCTCGTAGAAGTGTGAAGGATGGATATGTGGGTCTTCCCTAGAAGGGTTCATATTCATCGTGTTGGCTTTGGGTCAGACTTAACAAGGTGACCTAGATAGGATCTAGCACCTTGAGGCATGGAGGTGATCATGGAAAGGAGTTGCATATGACATCTTTCAAGAGTTTCATATGATGCAATTGGCAAAAGTTGCCTACCTGGAATATCTAAGTTGTGGGTGACAGCCCTAGCTGTTCCATGACTCAGAGGATTTTAGGATCTTAACCCACTAGAAGATTGTACACTGCAATCTTATGAATTGATGGTGAGGGCTATCAATTTGAACAAAATAGTCTGAGTGATAATTAATTAAAGTCCTAATTATATTGTAAAACCTTTTCAAATCAATCAAGTCAAAAAAGGAGTTTTTGAACTAAATTACATATATTTCCTTTTGTACAATAAATGGCTAATCAACAATAATCACTTTATTTGTGATCGGTCTTTGAGACCAACAAATTAAATGGGAATAATTCCACGACTGGTTAGGATGTTGAGAAGTGTTCTCAATGAAAGAGAGAAAGCTCTAAGTCCTAGTTATACCAGAACCAGATGAACTCAATCCCACCACACCAATGGCTGAAAGAATGCTTATGGAAGCATACCAAGGATGACATTGATGTGGAGTGCTTAATGTTGTGCTCTCTGAACTATGAGTTGTAGAGACAACATGAGACATATGATGTCTCCAAGACACTGTCCTAGTATGTCATGACAGAAGGAGATCCAGTAAGATATTCAGACACTCAATGTGATTGGGTATGTGGAAAAACCTGAATAAGAAGGATTCCCTCTGAGCCAAGGGTTGGTAATTGGTATGATACTGCAAATGTTGTGATAATCATACAGTTCATGATGAAGTACAACTTTGACAAGCATTGACAGAGTTGTTGTACATGTTAAGGATAGCAGAGGAAAAAATGAAGAAAGACAAACCCTAATCTTTGATGTGATCAATGAAGGGTAAGTCTTAAAGGCAAGGACAGGGGCAAATCAAAGAATCATTCTGATGCTAGCCAGCCATCCAAGTCGTCTTCAGCCTCAAGGCACATGGGAGGGTGAACGAGGGAAATGCCCTCTATATCTGGAAGAACAAAAGAAGATGGAGGGGATGGAGATCTCCACCTAAGGTATCATGAAATGAACCTCTTCTTTATCTGAGGTATATGATACCAAGATATGTATTTGTCATATATGATATGCAAGATCCACAAATAAGTGATGGCCTTTGTGAAAGGACCAATAAAGGAGTACTCATCATTGGAGCAGGTGTTTCTACCATAGATAGGAGTACCTTTTAGTTTATTTCAGTCTAAAGGGCATGAAATATAGTTGAGAACTGCTATTTCAATTTTCCAATCGAAACACTTTATTGTTGCATCTTGTTGTGACAAGGATGGCTATCAATATAGTTGATGTTTCAATTTCAAAGATATGATCTTTGTGGCAATGCCTTGTTTATCTTGTGGTACTTGGTATGCATAAGATAAAATGATATCTAAAAGTTATTGATAACTCAAACAACGAATTAACATCATCATGAGAAATTCATTTCTAGTCCATGTGATGGATAAATCTAGACTCTTTTGGTTAGAGAACCAGTGAGAGACATGAATCTCTGGAACATGATAAATCAATCTTCACTAGTGGTAGTGGGAGAATGATTATCCTATTAGGTATAATACATGTGATGTATTTACATACCTATTGGAGCAAATGCTAGTACTTCAAACAGTGTTTAGAGAAATACCAATATGAATATTTTGAAGTGTTCAAGAATATCATAGATGAGTACGAATTTGGTAAAGTGTTAATTCTTGATGAGATCAATGAATGAAATACTTGGACCAAATGTTTGAGAACCTTATGAGTGATTATGATAGTGTATCATATTGAGCTCATGATTAAGGCATGGTGATGTCTAAATCAAAAGGAGTCATACTCTAAGGAGTTAGAGGATGATTATCAAATAACTAATTTCTTCTTAAATAAAGAATACCCCACACTAATAAAGGACATTAAGAATCATAAGGAGTTGTGAGTTCTTATATCCTTGACGGATACACCTCAATTATCTATGTGATGAGTTGGTCATGTGATGAATAAACTAACTAGATGAATATGAGGAATCGGATTTTGAGTTATGGTTTATGACCATTACATCCTAAATGACTTACATGTGAACCATAAGGCATGACCTTGATGGTAGCACCCATTGGGATGAAATCCATAAGTGTGAATGAGTCTTAAGCGTTAAGACACATGGATAACATTTTGAGAAGGATGATGCTTGTTGATTGCAACTTAATGACTAAAAGATTTGGCATACAGATACTAAAATTGCATTCCTATGAGGAATAAAACAAGGATGTGTATGTGGCACACAACCTATAAGGTTTATGAATCCATTAATGCAAATGAAGTCTATAAGTTACAATGGACTAATCAATATGATTTATTAAGTACAAGCAATCCAGAGTTGGTTTTTCTTTGATAATATAGTCAAAGGGTTTGACTGATATGACAAAGATAAAGAAGGGATCTGTGATTTAGTGGGAGCATATTCACATTCCACATGTTGATGTGAAATGCAAATGTTCTAGAATGGAAATCCAAAGTGGAAATTATCTTTAAGGAAGATAGAGATGTTTCCTATGTGATAGGAATAGAGATCTATAAAAATAGTTCTTGAAAACCTCTTGACCTGAAAAGAGGGAGCATGCATTGGCAATCTATACTGAAGGGTTCAGTGAGCACAGATTCAGTGGGATAAAATTGGTCCATGTTACATGGAGTTAGTATCCCAAGTCCAAGTGTCCAATTCTTATGAAGAATGGGAACACTAAGAATAGATATGGATCTATCATGTATGTAATTATCCCATTATCTTTCATGTATGGACATTGCAAGAATAAAATGCATTCATCATCTTGTATGTAGGACATGACAATATGATGTGCTCATCCTGATAACTCGTATGTGGGACATGATGAGTGGATGTTTGTCTAGTTCCAGTAAGGGTTACTGGAATACCATAAGAATTTGATAAGTACTTGAGAAGTACTAGTTCTATGGAAATAACGAAGTTTTCACTGTAAAGAGTTACACGGATGCAAACTTCCAAAAAGGATAGAAAATTAATCGCAAAATATATGAGATATATAAAAGTGAATGTTTTTTGATAAATGGAAACATTCCAATAAAGTCGTTTAAAAGGAAAAGCCGAGTATCTGTGTGTTAGAGAACATTAGTGGATAGTATATGGATCTGGAAGTTCATGAGATGAACTTCTAGATATTCTGGTCATTGATGACAAGTTAGGAGTACTTGTCATGCGATGTGACTAAAGGTTAGCAAAGGAATACTAGATCGCATATTACAGCAACTCCATCTCATATGTGTGACGTACAGCGAAGAGATGAGAGACATGCAGTTCATATCGACTTTGGCAAGGTGTTGCCATAACTTGCTATGTTAGCACCAGAGCACAGTAACATGTGGGACATGTTTGAAGATCACTATGAATATGATTCAAGGGTGATTGGCTCGCAGTGCAAGTGGGAGTCTGTTGGTATGTATGCCCTGAGAGACAATCATGGGATGATTGGTGGGATACTTTGAGATTGATTTGATAAACATCAAAGGCAAGCTTCCATTTCTTTATGGTTCAGTCATATCAGATAATGATTGAATGTCTAAAGAATCACAGTACTCAATGACGTATGCTTTCAGGTTGAGGACCTGAACGGTGAGATCATACGGATGCTAAGAGTTTGTAAATTCTTATTATGTCCCCAGTCGGATGTCATTGTGGAAGGTAGATAGACAACAATGACACACAATACTAGATTGTGGTGTTGGTTGATGACAGAATCTCATTAGTCATGATATGGAGATATTGTTATAAACCCATTTTCTAAAGCATGTAATGAGATTTGTAAATCTCTTTTTAAAAGATAAATGAAGTAAATGGTTGATTTGATGGTTTGTTTTGAATAAATTTCGTGCATGATAGCCTTGTGTGTTTTCTTAATGGGCCTTATTGGCTATTGAGCCCAAATGAAAGAAAAAGAAAAAGAAATGAAAAAGGAATTCAATTGGATAAAGGAATAAATAAGAAAAGAGATAAAAGAAGAATAAGAGGCTAGGGAATATTTTCCAAAATAGATTTCGAATTATTAAGGTTCCTTGGGGTTCAAGGAACTCAAGATAATAATATAATGGCAAAGGAAATAGAAAAGATGTGGAAAATATGAATAATTAAAGGTTAACTTGGAACTGAAGAAAAGGAATCATTTTCTTAAGATAATATTCCCAATTTTTGCAGGATGAAAGATAAAAGCATAAACGAGGTTCCCTTAAAATTTGAATTAAAAAGGAGTTCTAATTTGGGAGTTATTTCTTTTCCAAGTTATCCTCAAAATAGGATTTTATTTTGGAAAATTGGGAAAATCCTTTTTCTTTGTTTGAAAGCAACAAATGTGGGCCGTTGGATCTCAATCCAATGGGCGCCACTCATCGTCAATGTCCCAATGGGACATGGACTGTAGCACGGTTACAGGGGAACTTTCTTCTTCATTTTCCCCTCGATTCAGAGCAAGTGTATAGTTGGAAAGTGTTCCAGTGGCTTCGGGAGACAGAGACAAAGGTTCTCGACCCTGGGTTGATGACCTTTCATCGAGTCTATGTGAAACGCCCAATTGGGATGAAGGTCAATTTGGTGGCGGGATCAGGAACCCCAAAAGACACCCCATAGCCTATAAATAGACCCTCATGAGGTTGCTCTCACCCTCACGAACCTTGGTGGCAGATCCATAGGTCCTCGCACCCTCCCTCTCTCTCAATTGAACCTGCTCCGACGAAGACCAGCAGCGGCGCCGCCGCATGTTTGATTTAGAGAAGGGAGGAGGACGACGAGCAGGAGCCATGGGATCGAGATCCACGGTGAACCCGTGCACAATCTAACGATCCCTGGACGACGCGCCTGGCTTAGCTCGCGAGGAGGGGACGCTCAATGCGGAGCGTTGGATCAAGATCCAACGGATCACCGTTAGGAGGCGGACACGTGCAACTGGATTAGTGGGGGAAATCATCGAGAGACATACGATCAAGACGTGGACCAGGGGCGCACTGATCGAACGGCGGAGGACATTTTGGTAATTCTTTATCTCTAACTCAAATTACAGAAAAAGGTTTTTCCTTGCTAAAATCATACAAATAGCTAGGAATCTCTGATGGAAAAACTGTATATATGAAAGTTGTATAGAAAATTATGAGGAACAAGATAAAAATGGTTTTATAACTTAATTCTATCTCGTTTTACAAAAGTACCTTAATTTGGTAGAAGAATGTATTAGAAGGGTAATTTAAAACCCTAACCATATAAAAAGGATGAATCTTTGTGGATTAATAGGTTAATTTGAAAGTTATTAACTTGTTGATTGCTCAGATAGAGTTTTTATCCATTTTGAATGCAAAGTTGGTTAATTTAGGGGTTTTACTCTATAAATAAAGATGATACATGTAGAAACCCTAATTTAGGGTAAAAGAAGAGGAAAACCATAATTATTTCGGATTAAGAAAGTGAATTACTATATGATGATCCTAAGACTGTTAGGAATATTAAAATGAGAAGATTTAAAGGTTTTAAGTAGATTTGATGAATTAGGGTTCATAATGCTAAAGTGGAGACAAAACCCTAATTTCAAAAGAAACCCTAAAATTGGAATAGAAATCCTAAGGAATAAGATGAAATTGGATAAGTTTTGATAAAAGGAAACTTGTACTTTTATTTCAGGATTTATATTCATCTTTGCTTGCTTGATTGGATTTTCTCTCTCTACATAATTCTGTCTTCAAATCTACAGTACAGGTATGTGGTTACGTTTATGAAAGTCGCATTAGTTTCACGATGATTCTCAGAGATTTACTCGGTTGTTTGAAATAAACTTCTTGGATGACTTTTATTTCCTACAACTATAAATTGACTATGATTATCACTATTAATGTATATATAACTGGCTTAGATCTGAATCCACCTATGTGGCTTGTAAAGGCTAAAAAGGGGTAACCTAGAGTAAAGCCTAGTTTATCGTGAGTTAGAAATTGGGCTACCCACGTGTAGTGCCATGAGACTCTTTAGCATGCCATGAGTTAAGGAGTGGGCTATCTAAGGGTAGTGCCATGTGACTCAACCCTAGAAACTGGTTCACCTATGGGTGGGACCATGAAGGGTTTAATGGGTATCTACTATAAGGAAAGTAGTATCCAGGTCCACTGCAGGGACAGCACAGAGGATAGAGTATGCATGGATCGTGCAGTTATATTTAAAATGTAAAGTTGTTTGTTAAATTGTAATTGACTGCACTAAGTTGTTATGAATAATTACACGTTTATTGTTTTTTCCCACATACCAGCTTTGTGTTGACCGATGTTTTGTTTGTTGGCATTTTAGGTACAAAAACCAAAAAGACAAACACTAAAACGTCATATTGTGAAATATAATTAAAATTCAAGGAGGATAAGTTAGAGTAGAACTCATATGTGGATAGAAGTGTAGAAATCCAATTTTTTAAAGGTATGCAAAATTTTATTTATTACAACTTTTCAGTATAGTCTGGTAAAGTTTGGTAATTATTAATGTTTATCTGTCGAACCTTGATCTGGAAATTATGTGTGTGGCTTCGACCTCTTGGTCTCCCTTAATTGGGGGTTACCGGAAGGTGGGGTCATAACATTTGGTATCAGAGCCAAGGTTCCTCATTTAACCATTAATAATTGTTAAATTTTACAAATTCTATAGAACCCAAGGGAGTTATTAGAGGATTATCCGAAAGACCGTGGTGTCTAGAAAAGGATCACGACTGGGGGCTGGCAATATTTTCCTCCGCACTGCTAGTCGGAATATGAGGACTCCCAGATCCGTGTAACTGACTGGCCAAAGTCTTAGGGTATGATTCAAATTAAGATACCTTAGGACTCTCTCATCTTATTCATCCCTTCTCATCACACATTCTATGAAGGATTTTAAGAGTTAGGGTTTTTCTCTCTCTTCCCCACCCTCATGTGGTATGGGTAAGTAAGTTAAGGATTAAGGAATCCTCCATCAAATTAATAAAAGGTATGTAATGAGACATAATTGACATAAGTATAATTGGTTTAAATATAAATTAAAGGTCTATTTGTTATGCTTATGTAGATGGATCATACAAAGACGGTTGTTATTCCCGAGGGCACTGGGAACCCAGCAAGGAGTGGTTGGCCTCCCCGCAAGGGAAAGGGGTCTTCAGAGAAGAGAAAGAGGAACCATGATGGTGAATCCTCTAAGAAGAGGAAGAGACGTGAAGAAACCACTCATGAGGTCCCTAACCCTGACCCGATACCCTTCAGCAACCTTAACCAAGAAGAAGACCAAGGGTACGAGGAGCAACATGAGTACGAGGAGGTGTCCCGGATGGAAGAAGATCAAGCTGGTGGTCCCGAACCAACCATGATGATCCACACCCTTGCTGCTTTGTGGATGGAGCAGAAGAAGAAGTTGACTGAGGCCATTAATGCTTTGGCCCTTCGAGACTTTTCTAGAAGTGAAAATGGCGAGTCGCTTCCTGTACGTCCTCGACTGGGAGCCACCATCTTGGACTTCATCAAGCTGAACATTGAGAACAACTGGAGAGAAGTCAAATATGAGGTAGTCGACAAGGTAGAAGCTTGGTTTCTTGCAGTTGAGAATGGATTCTGCATGCTTGAGGTTCAGCCGAGCAAGAAGGTCCTCTTTGTTGCTCATCTCCTGAAAGGAGCAGCCAAGATATGGTGGGAGACCCACATCATAGGCCGAGACCTGACTGAGGAACCCATGGCATGGGCTCACTTCAAGACGATCTTCATCGCCAGATTCATCCCTGTCTCAGCTAAGAAGTAAAAGGAAAGGGAGTTCACCAACATGACTCAAGGAAACTCTTCAGTGGCAGACTTCGGGTGCAGGTTTTGAATCCTGGAGCATTTTGGGCATATGATGGATGAGGAAAGAAGGGTGGATCACTTCATAGAGAGTCTTCACCCAGCCATCAAGCCCCATGTGATGGCAAGTAAACCTAGAACCTTCGTCGAGGCTTACAACACTGCTTTAGAGATGGAGAGGACTGTGATGCCTTCTCAGCTTCCACCCAAGGGGTACCTGGGTTTCACTGAAGGAACTCAAGGTCAGAAGCACAACCACAAGAAAGGTCTAGGACGTCATCATGGTAAAGGAAGATAGGGAGTAAAAGGGAAACCTCGTCAAGAGAACAACTGACCTCCTTGTCGCACCTGCGGAAGGGGGCACGCCGGTGAGTGTCGCTACAAGAAGAAGACATGTTTTTAGTGCTATCAAGAAGGACACCTATAGTCCGTTTGCTCTCTGCCAGATCCAAGAGGACCAGGATAGGTAGCAGCCCCACCAGTAGCAGCTCCACCTATAGTTGCAGCCCCACCTGCTGGAGAGAGAAGACAAGCTCGGGTGTTTGCCATTAATAATGAGGAAGCTCAAGATAATGCTAATCGGTTGATCGAGGGTAATAACCCTTAGAGTTTTTCCTTTATGTTTTAAATTTAAGCATGTAATGGTCTAATACATGATGAAAAACAATGTAGGCATGCTTGCAGTCATGGGACATAATGTAAAAGCTTTGTTTGACTCTGGATCTACTAATAATTTCGTTTTGAGAAATCTTGCAACTATGATTTGTTTGGATATCAAGGTTTAGGGTATATCTTAGATGTTACAACCCCGAGTGGTCGGATCTTTACATATCTTTTGAAAACTCCGGTGATACCTGTGAGATATCGAGATCATGAGTTCCCTACAGACTTTATCCTTCTTAATATGAATGACTTTGATATGATCGCTGGCATGGATTGGATTTATACTTATAGGGTCAATATTGACTGTAGGGAGAAGAAAGTGATCATTAAGAAACCAGGTCACCCACCTTTTATCATTAGGGGTAGGAAAGAGGCCACCACCAGCTTGTATGTGTCAGCCTTGAAAGCAGAGCGAATGATGAGTAAAGGTTGTCGAGCTTTCCTGGCAGTAGTTATTGAGCCGGAACCCAGGGTGCAACCGTTAGAGGAAATAGAGGTAGTTAGGAGCTATGCAAATGTTTTTCCTGATGATCTACCTGGGATTCCTCCTCAGAGAGAGGTAGATTTTTCCATAGAGCTAGCTCCTAGGACAAGCCCTATTTCATGAGCACCTTATAGAATGGCCACTGTGGAGTTGCTCGAGTTGAAGAAACAATTGCAGGAATTGCTAGACAAGGGTTTTATCCACCCTAGCACATCACCATGGGGAGCAACACTTCTTTTTGTAAAGAAAAAGGACGGTTCGCTCTGAATGTGCATAGACTATCGGATGATCAACCAGGCTACCATTAAGAACAAATACCCTTTACCTCGAATAGATGACTTGTTTGACCAGTTAAAATCAGCTCGAGTCTTCTCCAAGATCGACTTGATATCGGGTTACCACCAGTTGAGAGTTAGGAGTGAGGACATCCCAAAAATAGCTTTTCGAACCTGTTATGGCCACTATGAGTTTGTGGTTATGCCTTTTGGGTTGTCCAATGCACCCAGTGTTTTCATGAACCTTATGAGCAGTGTGTTCCAGCCCTTCCTTGACTCATTTCTCATAGTGTTCATAGATTACATACTAGTTTATTCGGATGACTTAGAACAACACCGAGACCACCTAAGTAAAGCCCTTAATATCTTGAGAAAGCAGAAGTTTTATGGGAAGTTCTCTAAATGTGAGTTTTGGATAGACTGAGTCATGTTCCTCGGACACATCATCTCAGGAGGAACGATCACCGTAGATCCAGCTAAAGTGTCAGAAGTACAAGACTGGCATGCACCAAAGAACCCCTCTGAGATCCAAGCTTCTTAGGGTTAGCATGATACTATCGGTGTTTCATCAAGGATTTCATAAAGACCGCCTTGCCTTTGACCATGTTGACTCAGAAAGATGTAAAGTGTGTATGTTCTAATGTGTGTGAAGCTCGTTTCCATGAACTGAAGGAGAAGCTGACCACTGCACCACTTTTGACTCTCCCATCAGGCAACGAGGGTTTCATGATTTTCACCGATGCATCAAAAATGGGACTTGGTTGCGTGTTGGAACAGAATCGGCATGTGTTTGCATATGCCTCTCGACAACTCAAGCCCAACGAGGTGAATTACCCAACACATGACTTAGATATAGCCGTGATCATCCATGCATTAAAATTTGGCGGCATTACCTGTACGGTGCTACTTTTGAGATCCTCATTAACCATAAGAGCCTGAAGTACCTCTTGACACAGAAAGACCTGAACCTATGACAGTGATGATGGATGGAGTACATGAAAGATTACGACTTCACCATCGCTTATCATCCAGGAAAGGTGAATGTCATAGTAGATGCTTGGAGTCGAAAACAACTCAGGTGTGCAGCTGTTTTGTCCAGTCAGTGGAAGAGTTTAGAAGAGATGGTAGAATGGTCTCCCCAACCATTTGACGATCGAGTTTGCTTGGCCAACATCCAAATACAGTCGGAATTATTGAGTGAGATTGTAGCAGCATAGTTGGCTAGTGGAGAACTTGACAAGATGAAAGGCTTGATGAAGAAGCCTCAGACCCGTCTTTCTTTGGGGATAGACAGAGGGATTAGATTTGAGAATCACATATGGGTTCCTGAAGACTCATCGTTGAAGGGACGTATCCTACAAGAGGCTCATGGTTCTAAGTACACGGTGCACCTGGGAACTACTAAGATGTTTAAGGACATGCAGAGGTTTTTTCTGGTGGCCAGGAATGAAGAGAGATATTGCGGCATATGTGGCCAGCTGTCTTACGTGCGAAATGTATGAACACCAAAGACCCGGTGGACTGTTACAGTCTATAGAGATTCCAGAATGGAAATGGGAGCAAATCACCATGGATTTTGTGGTGGGTCTACCTCGGACTAAGAAAGGTCATGATGCTATATGGGTTGTGGTAGATCGCCTTACCAAGTCAGCACACTTCCTTGTCCTGAAGACCACTGCCAAGGTGTCAGATTTAGCTGAGTTGTATATCAGAGAGATAGTGTGTTTGCAAGTGTACCCAGTTCCATCATCTCCGATAGAAACCCAAAGTTTACTTCCAAACTGTGGAAGCAAGTTCAAGAAGAACTAGGTACAAGGTTGAAGTTCAGTACCGCATATCACCCCCAGACAGATGGTCGGTCAAAAAGGACAATCCAGACCTTAGAGGATCTACTGAGAGCTTGTGTGCTCGATTGGGGTGGATCATGGGAGCAGTACTTACCGTTTGTTGGGTTTGCCTACAACAATAGTTACCAAGCTAGTATCGGGATGCCTCCATATGAAGCTCTATATGGGAGACCATGTCGGTCACCACTTCACTGGGATGATGTTGGTGAAAGGACCTTGTTGAGATCAGATGACTCCAGGTGTATGCTGATAAATTCGCTTTGATCAGGCAAAGGCTAAAGAGAGCCCAGGATCAACAGAAGTCATATGCTGATGTGAAGCGGACTGATGTGCATTTCGCTGTGGGAGAACATGTTTTTCTAAAAATCCGACCGCTCTGAGCTATAGCTAAGAATAGAGGAAAGTTGAGTCCCTGATACGTGGGTTCGTTTGAAGTATTAGAACAGATTGGTGAAGCCGCATATAGATTGGCGTTACCCCCTCAATATAGTATGATGCATGGTGTGTTTCACGTGTCCAATCTGAAGCAATATGTGCAAGATCTGAGCCATGTGCTGAGCATTGAACCCATTGAGCTTCAAGGGAAGCTAACTTATCCTGAGTTACCTTTGTGGATTCTAGATACCAAGGTAAAAGAGCTCAGAAATAAGAATATAGAGATGATAAAGGTTCTTTGGTAGCACCATGGAGAGGATGAAGCCACATAGGAGCTGGAGACAGACATGGAAAAGGCATATCCTAATTTGTTTGCTTGATTGTTGAATTTTGAGGGCAAAATTCCTATAAGGAGGGGAGGATGTTATAACCCCATTTTCTAAAGCATGTAATGAGATTTGTAAATCTCTTTTTAAAAGATAAATGAAGTAAATGGTTGATTTTATGGTTTGATTTGAATAAATTTCGTGCATGATAGCCTTGTGTGTTTTCTTAATGGGCCTTATTGGCTATTTAGCCCAAATGAAAGAAAAAGAAAAAGAAAAAGAAATGAAAAAGGAATTCAATTGGATAAAGGAATAAATAAGAAAATAGATAAAAGAGAATAAGAGGATAGGGAATATTTTCCAAAATAGATTTCGAATTATTAAGGTTCCTTGGGGTTCAAGGAACTCAAGATAATAATATAATGGAAAAGGAAATAGAAAAGATGTGGAAAATATAAATAATTAAAGGTTAACTTGCAACTAAAAAAAAGGAATCATTTTCTTAAGATAATAATCCCAATTTTTTCAGGATGAAAGATAAAAGCATAAATGAGGTTCCCTTAAAATTTGAATTAAAAATGAGTTCTAATTTGGGAGTTATTGCTTTTTCAAGTTATCCTCAAAATAGGATTTTATTTTGGAAAATTGGGAAAATCATTTTTCTTTGTTTGAAAGCAACGGATGTGGGCCGTTGGATCTTAATCCAGCGGGCGCCAGTCATCGTCAATGTCCCAATGGGACACGGACTATAGCATGGTTATAGGGGAACTTTCCCCTTCATTTTCCCCTCGATTCAGAGCAAGTGTACACTTGGAAAGTGTTCCAGTGGCTTAGGGAGACAGAGATGAAGGTTCTCGACCCTGGGTTGATGACCTTTAGTCGAGTCTACGTGAAATTCCCAATTGGGCTGAAGGTCGGTTTGGCGTCGGGATCAGGAACACTAATAGAGACCCCCATAGCCTATAAATAGACCCTCATGAGGTTTCTCTCACCCTCACGAACCTTGGCGGCAGATCCCTAGGTCCTCGCACCCTCCCTCTTTCTCAATTGAACCTTCTCCGATGAAGACCAGCAGTGGTGCCACCATGTGTTTGAGTTAGAAAAGGGAGGAGGACAACGAGTAGGAGTCGTGGGATCAAGATCCACGGTTAACCCATGCACAATCTGATCCCTGGACGACGCGTCTGGCTTAGCTCGCGAAGAGGGGATGCTCAACGTGGAGCATTGGACCAGGATCCAACGGATCACCGTTAGGATCCGGGCGCGTGCAACTGGATTAGTGGGGGCAATCATCGAGAGATATCCGATCAAGATGCGGACCAGAGGCACACTGATCGAACGGCAGTGGACATTTTGGTAATTCTTTATCTTTAACTGAAATTACAGAAAAAGGTTTTTCCTTGCTAAAATCATAGAAATAGCTTGGAATCTCTGATGGAAAAACTTTATATATGAAAGTTGTATAGTAAAATATGAGGAACAGGATAAAAATGGTTTTATAACTTAATTATATCTCATTTTACAAAAGTACCTTAATTTGGTAGAAGAATGTATTAGAAGGGTAATTAAAACCCTAACCGTATAAAAAGGGTGAATCTTTGTAGATTAATAGGTTAATTTGAAAGTTATCAACCTGTTGATTGCTAAGATAGAGTTTTTATCCATTTTGAATGCAAAGTTGGTTAATTTAGGGGTTTTACTCTATAAATAAAGATGATTCATGTAGAAACCCTAATTTAGGGTAAAAGAAGAGGAAAACCATAATTATTTTGGATTAAGAAAGTGAATTACTATATGATGATCCTAATACTGTTAGGAATATTAAAATGAGAAGATTTAAAGGTTTTAAGTAGATTTGATGAATTAGGGTTCATAATGTTAAAAGTGGAGACAAAACCCTAATTTCAAAGGAAACCCTAAAATTGGAATAGAAATCCTAAGGAATAAGATGAAATTGGATAAGTTTTGATAAAAGGAAACTTGTACTTTTATTTCAGGATTTATATTCATCTTTACTTGCTTGATTGGATTTTCTCTCTCTACGTAATTTTGTCTCCAAATCTACAGTATAGGTATGTGGTTACATTTATGAATAACTGCATTAGTTTCACGATGATTCTCAGAGATTTAATCGGTTGTTTGAAATAAACTGCTTGGATGACTTTTATTTCCTGCAACTATAAAGTGACTATGATTATCACTATTAATGTATATATAACTGGCTTAGATTTGAATCCACCTATGTGGCTTGTAAAGCCTAAATAGGGGTAACCTAGAGTAAAGTCTAGGTTATCGTGAGTTAGAAATTGGGCTACCCACGTGTAGTGCCATGAGACTCTTTAGCATGCCATGAGTTAAGGAGTGGGCTATCTAAGGGTAGTGCCATGTGACTCAACCCTAGAAACTGGTTCACCTATGGGTGGCACCATGAGGGGTTTAATGGGTATCTACTATAAGGAAAGTAGTATATAGGTCCACTTCAGGGACAACACAGAGGATAGAGTATGCATGGATCCCACAGTTACATTTAAAGCGTAAAGTTGTTTGTTAAACTGTAATTGACTGCACTAAGTTGTTATGAATAATTACATGTTTATTGTTTTTCCCCACATACCAGCTTTGTGCTGACCGATGTTTTGTTTGTCGGTGTTTTAGGTACAAAAACCAAAATGACAAATAGTAAAACATCATATTATGAAATACATGAATTAAAGTTCAAGGAGGATTAGTTAGAGTAGAACTCATATGTGGATAGAAGTGTAGAAATCCCATTTTTCAAAGGTATGCAAAATTTTATTTATTACAGCTTTTCAGTATAGTTTGGTAAAGTTTGGTAATTATTAATGTTTATCTGTCAAACCTTGATCCAGAAATTATGTGTGAGGCTTCGACCTCTCGGTCTCCCTTAATTGGGGGTTACCGGATGGTGGGGTCATAACAGATATCAAACCAAACACATAGGTACTTGTTAGAGAACAAGTGTACCAGACAGACCCACCGTGATTTTGACACATGGATCCATGACATGGTAGTCACAGTCAGTTCTCACAGTGATGGTGGTGAGTGTGATTCTTTGACCTAAAATCACTACACTCAACATATGTCATTGGGTACACTTTGACATCATCATACGCAGTCCTGAAACATGGGTTGTTAAAAAGGTGATGATTGGGTGGCTTTGACACATGGGGCTTTTGAGGGGTGAGTGATAGATATGGGATTTGTCCCTCCTGAGGGAGTTTGATATCCATGTCTACTTGATGAGTAGGATTGAGATAGGTGTGCGCACGCATGTGTGAATCAGTATGTGATATTGATGTCACACATATCTCCTCCAATCTACTCTGAGATCAAGAAAGTGAATGAATGTTTATAGGATGATTGTTCCATGCCTTGAGTTCATTCGGGATATCAGTGACAAAGGAATTATACATTCACTATAACACCATTCACGGATTGTAGGATTGAAAGTTGTTCTCCAACTTTCTATTTCACTTGGGTAGCACGAATGTACGACTAGGCACCGCTCTTTGCTTGTGAATTCATAAGTGTTATGGACTTTCACTGCCAACGTGAAATGGGCTTGCAGGGTCACACACATAGGATATAACCTGGAAGAGGAGTTTATCCACAAATGATGTTTAGATTGATTGCTAAAGGAGTTTAGTAGTTCAATTAAACACTCAATCAATTGATATCTCAATATCATAGTGTTCAAGGTGTTGGACCGATTGAATAGAGTATCAGATTGATTGAAACTGCAATTGACTGATTTTGCACAATCTGCACTCCCAGTCGATCGGCTCATATGATGAACCGATCGGCTCAGCTTGGTGAACTAATCGGCTCATGTGATCAATTGATCGGCTCAAGACAGGCTGAACCGACCTGTTCAAGAGTTGAACCGATCGGCACAACTGATCCAAATGAGCAAGTTGGGAAAGTCAGGTTGGTGAGAAATTTCCTTTCATTTCACTTGTCCAATTTGATTGGAACAAGGATTGGTATTTGGATCAATTCGAAACAAAAGAGGAAAAGTCAATCAAGAACTGACCAGGGTAGTGAACCGATCGGATCAGGTGCCCCAACTGATCAGTTCAGGTATGAACCGATCGGCTCAGGTCCCTAATCGATCGTTTCATACTTGAAATGATCGGTTCAGCTGGCACAGTTGGTTTTTTTGTGGAAAATCCCAAACCCTTCTACTCCTGCTTTAATCCCACATTGCCCAGGGTAGAGAACCCTATCCCATGACCCTCCTATATATAGGGGTATTGGGGGCTTCTCAAAGTACAACTTAGAACACCAGTTGCTCTGTAAAGTTGTCGTTCTCTCTGGTTGTGGTAACCAGGAGAGCCCAAGTAAGTGCTACCCGATTAGGGAGGCACAGCAAGGGAAAGACAACTACAGAAAAATGACTGGTGGCAGGATAGTGTGTCGGTGACTAGTATGCCAACAGGAGGGTACGAATCTTTCTGGTGCCTTGTGCAACAAGGCGATCGGAGTTCCAGGGGGTCTGTGTGGACTACTTCAGAGGCGGGAGATTTCAGCTGCTCGGAGAACAGCTATCAATCCCGACAGTCCCGGTGAGACCAGGAGCTGCACAGACACCGTCCAAGATCGGAGGTGAAGACCGCACAAGCCGCGAGGTAACGTCGCCAAGCAAGCCTCGGGACAAGGTATGTCTCTACAAGACATCCTTCCTACTATATAGACGTTGACGTGATTCCTTTATATTGGGTTCGGGGAGAAGAATTTTTTGTTTCTTCTGCCTTCTCTGTCTCCCCTAAAACCCAACTTCGCCCTTTAGGTTCTACCCCTTTAGGTGGTACTACAAAGGTCATACATTTTTATTTAACATGAACTCCATAATGGCTTTAAGTCGTTTCTCAGATTATGAATCTTAATAGCTTCTATTTTATTTGTTGTCTCATCATCTTATGACCAACTCATAACTTGTATGGGTTATAAGGTTCACAATCTTTAAATCTCAGATATTTTCTTACTAGAACTATGAGTTCTATGTTACGTAAGGAATTTGAGATTCCACAACAACTTGTGACTCTATTCCATTGTACCTCCTTGTTGACCTCAAACCTTTTGAGTTCTACTTTTATTTCCACTGATTCTTTAGGAACTTAGTTATCCTAGAAACATACATTTTGTTGTTGCATTAGGATTAAAGTAGCATTCAACAATCATGGTTTGCAGATAAACCTTTTAAGAAACTTCTTTCTTTATATAGGTTTCAATCCTTAAGACATATCAGGACATTCCCATATCATATCACATATGATGTCTTTTAAACCATTTTAGATGGTACATCATTTTAGTGCAAAGTATATATCCATGAGGAAACTAGAAGATAAGATTAAATGATAATCACAACATGATTCATAAGGATGTAATTCCTTCTTCTGATACATCATCATGTTTTAGGTAGATTTGACTTGTGAAACATAGTCACGGTCTATCCAGAAGATCCTCAAACTATTTATGTAAAGTATTTCAACATTATATCATATCAAAGTTTCTTAATACTTTTATCAAATTACACCTCATTTATGGTTTCCTTGAACACTTAAAGAGATTCATGTTTTTATTTCACCAAATATAAACCCTATATCAACTGATCTCATCAATGAATATAATGAAGTACAAACAACTATCTATAGCATTTATTCTATAAGATCTACATACATCTACATGCTAAGGCCTAATAGAATTCTTGCTATCTCCACTACACCTAGTGAGACGTGTTTTGTCATCTGGATCATAAATGAGACTTGCATGTCTATTGTTGGTTCAATAAACAAAAGAGTCTAGATAAACATCAATATGGATTTTATTAATGCAATTCTCATATATGTGCTCTTGATGAAAATTCTACATATTGTTTAAGTTATCAATTATAATCCTTTTGGTATTTATATTACTAACATTCATCTTTATATCCATTCATATCAAAATCACTAGATTTTTGGGGTATTTCCATACAAGATCATATCTTTGAAATAGAAGCATTAACAACTCTTAATCAATTTATCATCCTTGTCATACAAGATGCATAAAGTAAAATGTTTCTGTTTTGGCATAATGAAATAGTAGTTCAACTAACTCTATTACATGCCCAATGGGCTAAGATAAAATTCTATATGTAGATTGTAGCTTCACCAACTCTTGCTTCTGCATTCCATCCATGTCCATTCATAAAGACTTTACCTCTTGTTAGATTCTGCACATCAACATATGTCAGATCTACATCCGGTATCACATACCAGTGAAGAAGTAATTTAGAACTATCCTATAACATATATACCTAAAGTGGAGATCTCTATATCCTCCTTCTTTTTTAGTTCCTCCAACCAGAGGGGGAATTCCTCTTCTAGTATCCAGCCTGGTGATAGTGGTGACATTTGCCTCATTTATTTATTGCTTGGGCTTCTGGCTAGCTTTAGAACTCTTCTTAGATTTGCCTTGGCCTTTAGACTTCCCCTTTGTCTGTTTGATCATCATATCAGACTTGGGATTGTCTTTCTTTATTTCTGTCTCAATTGTTCTCAACATTCCTAATAACTTTATCAACGGCTAGTCAAAGTCATTCATGTTGTAGTCCATGACAAATTGATTGTATGATTCCAAAAGAGACTATAGAATTACATCAGTGGACAACTCTTGATCCAAGGGGAATCCTTGTCTAGCAAGGTTATCCACATACCCAATGAGATTAAGCACATGAGAACCTATTGGATCTCCTTCTGACATGTTACATTTGAACAACACCTTAGAGACTTCAAATCTCTCATGTCTTGCCTGATCTTGAAACATGTTCTTAAGATGTGCAAGCATCTTAAAAACATCCATGTTCTCATGTTGCCTTTGCAACTCATAGTTCAAGGAGCACAGCATCAGACATTTTATATCAATGGTATTTTTAGTATGCTTCTTGTAAGTATCTATATCAGCCTTAGGTGCATTGGGAAGGGGTTCATCTGGCTCCGGTGTCTCTGGGACATAGAGCTCATGCTCCTATGTGAGAACAATTATCAGTGTTTCAAACCATTCATGGAAGTTGTTCCCATTTAACTTGTTCTTTTCAAGGACTAATTGCAGAGAAAAGTTGTTATTGTGTGTTGCCATTTGCTTCTGCAAAACAATTTGCAATTTTGTCAAAATTCATTTTTATTTGATTTGATTTGATTAAAATTTATGACATTAATTAGGTCTTTAATTATCTATTTCTCTCATTATTTTACTCACATCGATAGTCCTCATGTATCAATTAAGAAGATTGTAGCATACAATCTTTTAGTGAGTTAGGATCCAAAATAATTCAACTATTGCCCAGCTAATTCCAATGTCCATAGTCAATTAGTAGACAATATTTGTCAATTGCATCTTATAAAATTTTGGGATAGATGATAAGTACAACTCTTTGCCATAGTCATTTGTATGTCTTTGGTTCTTAACCTCATTGAGATCACTCAGTTAAGCCCGAACCAAAACCTGACATGATAACAATGCACCCCACTTGGCAGACCCACATTATTACCATCACACTTTCACAAGATAGACAACGCACCACCCTTGGGTTTCCCATGCTTAATCGATCACGTTTTTCATGTGTGTTGCTAAAGAAAAGCATCTAAGACTTACTGATATATATTTGAGGGAGTTTGTATATATACGTATACTTTATCCAATCACCACATATATATAGTATGTATCATATACATGTTATATCCCATAACGTAAACATAGAATTTAAAACAAAAGTTGATGGTTATGGCCATACTACTATAATTCCTTAGAGACACAAGGAATTACTACCACCAAGGTTGGTGTAGATCTATGCTTTCCAATCTAGATTGATCGGTTCAACCCTTGAACCGGTCATCTCGCCTCTTGACCGGTTAGTTGGTCTCCTGAAATGCTTCGTTGGTCTCCTATCCCACTAATGTCAAGACACCTTCAAATGGTTGGTTGGACCCACCAGTCGGTTGGTTTGAGCCTCCTACGGTCTGCCCTCCTTAGTCCTTCAGTCGGTCGACTTGTCACGTTATATGGTAGAGTCACCTGACGTTGATCGTCATCTTCGTCATTGCAAGAAAGAAAAACTATCCTATTGCTATTAAACTTGTTTCATGATAAATAGAAACCATGAGTCACATTCAAGGGGAGTTAAGGTAGGAAAGAATAATACTTTTACATTGGGAAGAAGAAGGTAGAGACTCGGTATGTAAAGCGAGACATAATAGAATATAAACACAACCACCATACACAAATATTTGAGTTATTTTCCATAACCATGTTGAACATCCACCATCAAAACTCACTTTCAGGATGACGCGTGTAAATTTCATATATATATATATATATATATATATATATGAAATTTACATGTGTATATATATGATATATGTGAAATTTTTATGTGTCACCCTGAAAGTGAGATTATGTGTGGTCTGTGATCGGATATACACTTTATCATTTTAAGTATTCACATCATATGCAACAAATAAATGATAGAAAACCAAAAAACCGATCACAATGATTATCTCAAAATAAAGTAAATTGGTGTGGCTAAGATATCACTATATGGAAATATGGACACATAGTAGGTAGAGGAAACAAAATTATCTATGAATATTCCCCAGAACAGCAAGATCGTGTCAATAACTATGTAATGGAAAGAATGGTTAATGAGTTCATACCTAGTCCTGAAGCAAGTCCAGCAACTATAACTCGTTGCAGTAGTGCAGCACTCCTAGTTTCATTGGGACTCATCCATAGCATCTCATGGTCTCCACTACAGACTCGGACGACGTCTGTTGTAGATCATCCATAGACTGTAGGCTGATGTTTCCCTCCTAGCGATAGGAAAGGGTCATCTTTCCTCTATGTAAGTCCACACAGGCCATCTAGAACTCATATATTTCTACTAGAATGGATAGGAAGGATTTTTCCCTCCCATTGGGGTACTAGTCACCAACTTGCTCTTCCACAATTGTTATCCCTTGCTATCCCTCCCTTTATCATGTAGGACTTGCTTGGGTTCTCTCAGTTACCACAACCAAAGAAGACAAACAATTGTTAGAGTCAATTGATGTGTATGAAGAACCCTGAGTACCCATCTATTTATAGGAGTTAGGGTCAGGGTTCTCAGTCTATGTGGGAGTGGAAGGGACCGAACGATCATGAATTTTTGCAACCTACGAGCATGAAACCAGTCAGTTCGAAAGAAATTCAATCGGTTCACATGGCTGATTGGTTTGCATTGTGAACTAGACATTTCTCCATGTTTCCCAATCATATATGAATTAGCAGTTCAAATCCAATTAGTGCACAACATGACATCGGCACTGATCCTTGATGCAATCAAATTTCTCCACGGATTGAACATATCACTCTCGCAAACCGGTTGTCTCACAGACCAAGCTGGTTGGTTCACTAAGTGAACTGGTCAGTTTGCTCCCCAGTTCAGGAAGAACTCAGTCAATTCAGTTTCTAATCAATCTAACACTCAAGCGGTCATTTTAACACTTGAATTGATCTGTTGGAAGCCCATTCATCCGATTTGTTGCTCAAATTGAGTAATCAAACACTTTAGTAATCAATTCAATTATCATTCATGATTAAACTCCTCTTCTAGGTGAATTCCTATGTGTGTGACCCTATAGGTCCCATATCACGTTGGCAGTGAATGCCCATAACTGGTTTATGACATCACAAACAAAGAGTGGTGCTTATTCACACATCAGTGTTGTCCAAGTGAATGGAAAGTTGGAGGACAACTTCAACCTACAATTTGTGTAAGGTGTTACAGTGATTGTCTAATTCCTTTGTTTTTTATATTTAGAATGAATTCGAGGCATGGAATCTTCATCCTCTCAATGTTCAATCCATGTTCCTTGAACCAAGAGCAGAGTGTTTGAGAGATATGTGACCTCAATATCATTTATTGATTCACATGCGCATGTGCATGCTTTTCTCAGTCTCTCTTATCAAGTAGCCATGATATCAAACTCTGGTAGGAGGGACAAATCCCATATATATCACTCACAATCAATTCCAGTGTGTCACAGCTACCCAATTGTCACTGTTATGGTAATCCTTATTCAGGATTACGTTGGATGATGTCAAAGTATATCAAATGACATGTGATGAGTGTAGTGACATCAGGTCTAAGAACCACAATAACCACCTTCACTATGAGAGATGACTATGACCACCAATTATAGTTTCCATGTATCACTCTCAAGGTGGGTTTTTCTGATACACTTTTCTCTAACAAGTATCTATGTGCTTGGTTTGATATCACATATCATGACGGATGAGATTTTGTCGTAAACCAACACACACTCTAGTGTTATGTTTTATTGTTCTCTATCTTCCTTACACAGTAACATCTGACTGGGACATAACAAGAATGTACATACTCTTAACATCATATGATCTCATTGTTCAAGTCATGTACTTGAAAACATACTCCATTGAGTAATATCATTCTTTAGACATTCATTATGTTTCCTCATTAACTCATAACACTATGAAACAAAATTAATTGGAAGCTTGACTTTATTATTATTAATAAAATCCTTTATGTAATATGACATTACAATCATCATATGATTGTCTGTATGAGCATAAATACCAACACTCCTCACCTCTATAGTAGTCCACATGGACCACCAAGAATTCCCATCGTTTTAGATGAACGGACAGGAAGGAGTTGTCCCCTTCTAGTTGGTGTACTAGCACCAACTTTCTCTCCCATAGTTGTTGTCCCTTTCTATCCCTACCTTTATCGAATAGGACATCTTGGGTTCTATCGGTTCACAACCATAAAAGACAATAATTGTCAAAGCAAATAATATTGTTCCTAGGAAGCACCCAGTACCCCCTTATTCATAGGAGGGTCAGGGTTAGAGTTCCCAATCTGTGTAGGAGTCAAAAGGTACAGGGTTTCACGAATTTTCACATCCTACGAACGGAAAAATGATCGGTTCATGGGTGAATTGATCGGTTGGCATGTGAGTCAATCAGTCCAATCCTTGAACCGGTCATTTTGTCAAGTTTCCCGATTGCAGTTGCATTGGCAATTATCATCCAATTAATGCCTAACATGACGTAAGCACTTATCCTTGATGTAATCGAATTGATCCAAGAACCATGTGATTCATCACATGAACTGGTTGTTTGACGACCTTCAGCTGATAGGTTCACTCAGTGAACTGGTCGGTTCATGCCCTGGCTCAACCAGAATTAGACAATGCACTTTTCAATCAACCTAACACTCCAACTGATCTGTTCAACACTTGAACCGTCAGTTTAGAGTTTGATCAGTCAATTGTTGTTTATATTGAATACCTAAGCACTTTAGTATTCAAGTTAAATATCATTCATGAACAAACTCCTATTCTAAGTGTATACTATGTGTGTGACTATATAGGCTCCAAATTACGATGGTTGTGAATGTCTATAACTTGTTTATGACATCACAAGCAAAGAGTGGCATCTAGAAACACACCATTGCTACCCAAGTAATTGGAAAGTTGGAGAAGAACTTCAACTTACAATATGTGATTGGTGTTATAGTGTTTGTATAGTTCCTTTGTCACTAATATTCAGATTGAACTCAAGGCATAGAATCGTCTTCCTCTTTAACATTTAATCTATGTTCCTTGAAATATAACAGACTATTTGAGACATATGTAAGTTCAATATCATATATTGACCCATATGAGCATGGCCATGCCTTTCTCAGTATCGTTTATCACGTGGCTAGGATATCATACTCCTGTAGGAGGGACAAATCTCATCTACATCACTCACAGTCATCCCCATGTGTTACAATTCACCTGATCATCACCTTTATGAAAACCCTTATTCGAGGTCACAGTGGATGATGTCAAAGTACACCGACTGACATGTGATGAGTGTAGTGACTTCAGGTCTAGGAACCACAATCACCACCAACACTGTAAGAGGCGATCATGACTACCAATTATGGTTTCCATGTATCACTCTTATATTGGGTTTGTGTGATACATTATTCTCTAACATATGTCTATGTGTTTGATCTGATATCACATATCATGACTGATGAGACTCTGTCATCAACCAACACACATTTTGGTATTATGTGTTAGTGTTGTCTATCAGCCTTCCACAATAACATCCGACTAGGGACATAACAAGAATTTATATACTCTTGACATATGTATGATCTCAATGTTCAAGTCCTTAACCTAAAGACATACATCATTGAGTAATATCATTCTTTAGACATTTATTATGTTACATCATTATCTCATAACTAAATAAAACAAAATAAATTGAAAGATTGTCTTTATTATTAACCAAATCATTTACAAATTATGCCACTACAATCATCATATGATTTGATCTGGGATATATACCAACACCGTATACCAGAATTGTAGGCATCCCCATCATAATGGTTGACATATTCACCATAATGTATTAGCATATTTTAATTACATGTAATTGAAGTTGGTGTCTAAACATATTGTAAAGTCAACTTTCGAGTGGATACTACTGACTTGTATGCATTCATGATAGACCCGGACGCTAAAATTGTAGGCATCCCCATCATCATGGTTGATACAATGACTAGTGGGTTGATAGTATTGACCCTAATATTAAATTTTTAGAATATCTAGCCTCTGAGGTCAATGTATGGATTCCAAAGTCGGCATATCGCCTCTTCAAAGCAAGTTGGTCAAAAGTTAGTTACTTAGACATGAAGTTTCAGATATAATGTTGCAAAATTACTTCCCTTAAGACCTAATCATGGGGTCTAAGTGGATGACCATGTTCCATGCATACTTTAACCAAAAATAAAGGAGTGGAGACAAGTGTTTGCTTCATCACCCACTTGCATCTGGAAGTACAAGCATTCAGTGGAAGCCACCCAAAATTGTTTTGTGACTTGTTGTTGTAGTCTTTCATGAATTTTCTTCTCATCTTAGAGTTCTTATGTTTCTTCATTTTATGGATCAAACTCAATCATACGTACTAATTGTCTTTTCTTTAGGATTCAAAGAGTTTCTAGCATGATATTGTTGTTTAACTATTGATTTTTTGTCTAATGTGATGGATCACCATCGTTGATGTGATAGATAGGTTTTATGATTGGGAACTGCACCTCCTATTGGATTTCATTTATAGATGCAGATCATGAGAGCATGCCAATAGCTTCATGCTTGCAAATGTTTATCATTGTAGACTTGAATTGTTAGGTTTGACTAAGTTAAAAACACCAATGAAGAAGGGGTATATAAGTTAGCTATGGATTAGGATCTAGAAGGATGTATCACTATAGTTCATGGTTATATTAATTATAATGTCTTGAACTCAATATTGATATCTCAAAATTTTGCTCCAATAGTTCTCAAATGTTGCTCGATTGTTGCTCTTAAATATGGATGCATGATCGTACCTATGGTCTAAATAGGATCCTTATACCCTATCTTTGAAATGTTTTCACATATGACCTTGATATTGATTTATGAAATATTGACACATATTATTGACCTTACTTATTGATTTGACTCCTATGATCACCCTATTTGGATCTTGCAATCACCCCCCAATATATGATTGATGACTTTTATGTTTCCAAATCTTAAAAAAATTGAAATGATGATTATGTTAACCTATATATTTATGACAAAGGGATAGGCTCTAATTAGGACTAGGGCGGCACCTTCAATTGGTTTTAATATGAAACCATGGTATAAAAATATTATGTTTGTCTCAAATTTTTTGAAATACGGTATCTCAATCATGGATGTGTAACCCCACCTAGGCCCTTATAGAAGATAGAACCCTAAATATTTGTTTGACCTAAAAAGTTTGATCTCTCCAAATTGTGATCTAGGTAATGATCTACCCAATTTGTGATATGCGTGATGATCTTTCCAATTTGATGATAGATGTGACTATGCTTTGACCTTGAGGCTAGATTGACCAATTTGGAATAAAGTTGATGGTGGAAATTATTATGAAACCTTATTGTATTATGATGATTATGATATGAAATAATAATACTAATATCAACTCAATGATTGTGTTAATTTTGGTGACAAAATTCCTTTTATGGTGGGAAGGATGTAACAGCCTTGATTTTTTCTAACTCTTCCAATTATGTACATCTAGACTCATAAGATGCTAATTACATAAAATAATCTCCTTCACCCTAAATTGGATGACTTAGTGTAATGACCCACACTTTTGAGTTTCTAAAAGACCTTAAAGTCATAGATCGTTAATCATAAATTCTAGGATCAGATTCAAGAAATAATACAGAATAGTAAACAATTTCCATTAATGAACAACTATTTACATGTTTGCATAAAAAGCTCCTCTAAGGAGTTACATAAATTTTATAAAGAATTAACTTGTACATGTGTGATGATATATCATTATGCCTAAACTTTCATGAACAACTTTAAAGTCTTCAATATCTTTATTTGTACCCTCACGCCCATGAATCAAGTATATATGATACTTAAAACACTGACAAAATACACGATCAGTATATTGCTATATTGGTACATGGGTTCAAACAATAATCACTAGTATACATATAAGCAAACATCTTTATCTTGCATATAAGAACATAAACTTGTTTTCATATTCTAACCCATATCTGGTCTACTACCTCAGGTGTAATCACTGTCCCTCAGGGGCTCATGTGCATTACCCTTAAGATCAGTCTAACCTAGGGTTCAGAATATTATTATTCACTTTACATGATACTCCTAGGAACTTTATAATTTGCAAGAACTAAATAAACAAGCAAGTAGTTTATTTGTCGTTCAATCTCATTGAGAAACCTCGACAATCTCAGCATTCGATACATGTATTCATAAGCGTAACTGCGTACCTTATGTCATCACAGAAACCATGCAGAACATCATATACTTTAAAAGTGTATCCAAACATCCAATCAATAAGGTATTCAATCTAAAACAAGCATACTACATATGTGACACCATGTATTCGCATTACATTACTCAGATCTAGATGCGCTCCTAAACTAGGGTTTAGAACTATCTCATGTTTGGACCATGGATTAGGGTTACAAACCCTAACTCTTCACGTTATGGTTTCTAAGATTACCAATTCCATTATGCATATTAGGTGAAACCCTAATCATCATCTTAAACATATAAGACTACTCATGATACCCCGATCACATTACTAGCATTAAGACTATATCACGATGTCTACATTGGTTTCAAACCCTAAATCAACATATATAAGATTACTAATCTGGAATCATCCATTATTCAACATTATTAAGATTTTACTCATTATACACAGAAAGATCAGGTGTTAGCCTAACATGAACCAATATATTCAATTAAGCATCAGACTTAGGCAGATCTAGATCTTCCTTTCAATTAAACACATTAGGACATATATTGTACATACTTTTAGAACAGGAAGCTTAATCAGGTTCTAATAGTATTTTATTTGGATTCCCCTCATTTTTCTGACTAATTTTCATATATTATATGTTTACATCTGATCATCTTAGCAATCACTATGATATTTGCAAAATCATCATTATCGGGCCAATGGGACGTCGACACATCAACATTAAACCTTTTTAAATGGCTTACCAGGACCCAGTGCAAATATAGAAGTAAATGACCCCACTGTCCTTGGATCTTATACGCATGTAGAGGGGCAATATAGTCTTTTAACTATGTTTTACTTGTAGAACTGAGGAAGAAGGGTGATTTGTAGGCCTTTTCGACGAAAGCGTCTGCTTGGTAGGCCTCATATTGGTGACTCTGGGACTCTTCCTCTCCGTATGAACTTTCAGTCGAGTCATTTCCAATGCCTCTCCATGATGGTCATTTGTGAATTTCTAATGATCGCCGTGTTTTGCATGCTGGATCTACCTATGAATTGGGAAAATTTCTCTACAAAGGTTATTCCACCTACTAAAAATCAAAGTCCATCCAAAAGGAAAAGACATGACTGAAGCACAGGTGTCTGCATGGCTATCATCAGCTCGTGTCATGAGATGTTTGGTCAAGTCCTATAATGAGTGAAACCCTCATTTTTTGTTGCTGAGACATGTGCCCCCGGATCCCCCTAAACCCCCATTTTCGATATTGTGCCTTTCATGTAAAGAGTTTTTGTGAGAAAGACAAAAAGGAAAATATGCCCTTATCAATCTCCTTCTTTGAGTACAAGACAATGATATGCATGTACAATGTAAACTCATGATGCTTTAGGAAACTACCACCCCTTTCCCATTGAATTTGACAAAACTCACAATATTCATTGTCTTTCTGAAAGTACTTCAAAGATATCTTCTTTATTTGATAATAGACAAATCTAATATTATGGAAACACAAAGAATAATCTTAAGAAAGAATGTATTCCTTCTTTTTCTTTAAAACAAGCTTCCTATTTTCTTTAGGAAACTTACATATTGTTCCATTGTTTGGCTTACAAGAAAAAAGGTGGACAATCTTTTAAATAATTATCTAAGCTACATATTATCTTGGATTATCTGAGAAATTTTCTCATTATCTTATATTCTAATTATCCATCAACCATAAATATTTTGGATATCTACCATGAATAATAGAAGTTTCCCACACATATCTCAAGGACTCATATTTAAATCCCGGTTCACCAACTTGGGCCGAAACATGTCCCTAAGGCCCACGAATCACACCTTGGGCCTTCCAAAGGTTCCTTGATCTCAACTACCTTCTTAATCACCAAAATTGAGGATTTGGTAAATATTGCATCTTAGATTAGCCTCATGTGAAAACTATGCTCGAAAGCCCTTTATTTCACTAAATTTAACATTTATTACGAGTTTATGGTTTGATTCATCATCCAAGATCCCACAAAACATTTCCTTATCATATGTTATTCTAAATCATTTAGGCTTGAAATCCATAAATTTCAAGGATGTAACACTTAGAGTCACATTATGCTCAAATGATGAGTTGGATTTAACTAAATGTAACGTTGAGCTTGTTTGACTAAAGGCGAGTGCATAATTATACTTTTGAACGTGAACTTCCAATATTGAAAACCTTCAAAATCATCATCATGGATACGATCTTTTTATGCAAGAAGTAGAGGAATACTTTAACACAATAATAAGAATTTCATGCAAATCAGAGTTATGATTATATAGATGTGATTTTTTCAAATTTACCAAGGAGACACAAATTAAAAATCCTTTTTACATGACTTATATGCATCAAGGATTGCTCTCTCTCATAGATAATTAGAGGCTACATATTAGTCCTTGGATCGACCCCCCACCCCTACAATCCAACGGCCGCAACTTTTTCCACTTCCTATGTCTAACTGCTTATAGGTTTGACCACACTACTCGGACATCCATAGCATGGGCCATTTCATGCATCTTCTTGGACCCGCTTCACTCCCATTTGTTCTGTTTCGTTTCTCTCTTTCTTTTACACCCTTTTCCCCCTCCTTTTATTATTGACCCCATTTATATTTCACCACTTCTTCTCTCTTTATCCATGGTGACGTCACCATAGAGAAGGTCTGTGATTTCACAGCATGGTCCTTCTCAGGTTATCTTTACTGCACCATCAACTCTGCCCCACTCTTCTGAGCTTTGTGACACCTTGTCTGGGTCATGCGAGACTTGGGGTGGCATGTTCCTTAGTTGTGGTGATTTATACCATAGTGAGGCCACCGCAAAGTGGGTCTATTACATGCAGAGTGCTTCCATAGGAGAAGATGACTCCCATCATCAAATAATCATGGACCATGGTGGTTCAAAGATCCAGGGAACAAGAAAGCTCATGTCCACTTCCACTCCTAGATTCTCTCATAATTGCATATTGTTAACATGCCAAGGAGGTCTCTCGACCTGGGCCCCATTGGTGCATGTGTGGCCCAGTGCTAAGAAACCATAGAGCACCACATTCACATTGTTGAGATGTCGACCTCTATCTCTGTCTCTCTTCAATATCATGAATAAATCTTATAAAATGTGTATAAAATGAATCTATTGGTCAAATAGGGAATATAACATAGGTGTTTTGATCAGAAAAATTATTTGTATCAAGTAGAAATAGTTTTAAGATCTAGTTTTACTTGTTTCTCTATTGATCTCCTAAGATGCATGATGTTCAAGTCTTTTGAAATATTTTATGCTACTAAATGCACAATCTTGATCTTTTATGATCTAAATATTTATTTTAGCGTAAGATCAGTAATAATGAATCACTTGATCTTACAAAATTCGAAGTTTGTCTATATATGTACTTTAAAATGATATAATGTTATTAAATGACCTAAAATGGGATTTTATGCAAAAGATCACTTCTTTTAATGCTAAATCTAGTTCAAGTTTGCCTAAAATCACCCATAAAACCCTAAATCCATTGATTTTTGATGTATATTGTACCAACATTTGAACTTGTTGTGTTGTTGTGTGCTTTTTAAACTTGATGATATGAAATAAACCATGGAATATGACCATTGTGGATTTTAAATGTTAAATATAGAACCTTGCTCAAAGAGAGATATAATCTAGTATGTGACCCCAAATAAGTAATTTTTTTGCTTTTAATACCAATATGCTATGTGGATCATTGTTTTGCACTGTGATGACTATTTGACCAAACCTTGAGATGAAATATGATCTTAGTACACATTTCTAATGTAAGATATAATCTTATTAAATATTGCACTAATGATGATCCATGCTAAAGTATGAATTAAAGTCAGTAGCTTGATGATGTCGATGACTCCTAATATAAGTGGATCTTATATATGCTCTAATGATTTCTACCTGGCAAGAAAATTACTCTAAGTGCCTTGAAATGACAATATTGATGCTTATGTTGACTACCTTGACCAAACCCTTTATTTGATCATTTAAGGTCTTGAATCCCTGATACTAGATCTATGATTTGGTAGCAATGTTTCAACATAAGACTGAAATGAATCCATGTAGTATGATATAACATGATAATGAACATGCATGGCCTCGTTGAAGATATTGAAAACAATAATGAAGAAATTGAAATCTAGACTTAGGTGACACATCTGAGAATGCTTGATGAGACCCAATATTGTTGATTTCAATCCTATTGTACTTCTTTTTAATCTCAAAATCACTAGGTTGACTTAATTTATAAGATCTAGTCAAGTTGTTAATAAGGTCTTCAAAATAAATTGGTTAATCTAAATCTTCTATCAAGGTACATGTTATCCTCCTATTGGCTAGACTAGTGGTATTGAAATAATGTATGTGCTTGTCCTTGTGTACTTGGTTGACCTACTTGTTCCCTATTATTAGTACATCCATTTTGATCATACTCCATTGATCAATCATGAAACATAATTAAACTTATATATTATATAAACATTGTGCACATGCTTGTATTTTTAGGGTAAGGACACACAGTTGGGCGTCTGGTTTGAGTTATCAAGTAAGGGTGAACCATGTTTATAAGAAAAGGTTAACTCTTGACTTTAGTCATGTAGTCCCTCAATTGGAAATATGTGTCATTAGTATCTTTGGCTTTAATGACCTTCACAGACCCTTCTTTTGGGAAGTTGGTTAGCCACATGATGTTGTTTAGTATAATGGAAATACACCTAAAATATTCTTGCAAGTCAAAAATAAAGTCTTTAATATTATTTTTCTCCTTCTTGTTATTTAACTAAGTCTTCCCAAGCATGTATGTCTCTTAAACTTACAATTGTATGCCTTCTACACAACATAGTTGTGTTGATGTGTACCTATTCAATGATTTTAGGTAATAGGTACACAATGATAATTGATTTTGCTCTATTATAATAATATGTTCCAATTACTCTAATTGAATCAATGACATGCAAATGGAACTCATATAGTTTGAAATATGGCACTAAGATCTGAATATCAGGTACTAGTTTAGTTTCTTTTGATGTGCCATGTCATTTTGTTCATTGGTTCTTTTATGTCGTTGATTGTGGTTTTATTCATGCATATGTCATGTGATATGTTCCATTCTAGGGACATATCATCTCACCTTTGACTGTGTAGCCATTATGATTGAGCATTTGGGTAATAAATAGTTTTTTGACAATACAACTTTGTTCATAGGTGGTTAGGCACCCTTTTCACAGAGTGTGTGCCTCCTAAATCCGATTGGATCTAATTGTAGTAGAAACATCGACATTGTTCTCGGGTGCTTGCAAAACCCCAACAACCATCTATAGTTGTCTCATTGACTTATTAGAAGGTGTTTATCACCTTTTCATCATATGTCCATAGTATTTAAGGCCCCTTTGGTGCCCAAAGATCCTTGGATAAAGTTCCTTAGGAGGTACATATGCTCCTAATGTAGTCCACTTCATATTCTTATGAAATATATAAAATACTACATCTCTCAACTTATTTTTTATTCAATGCTTAGATACTAAAGTGTATTGATCCTTGTATCCCATTGGTTTTTTTGCTAATCTCTACAATATCTTTGGGACAACACCACCTTCTTGAACAGTCTTACTTGTGTTCCCTTGCCTTCGGTCTAGTCTCTTGAGTCTCTTTTCTTTGTTAGACATAGCAAGATCTGTTCTTGGAGCTCTCTCCATCAAGCACTATCTTCTGGGGGGGTCAAGTTCCGCATTATGCTTAGAAGGTGAGGAGTCCCATTCTATGTGTTGGCCATGGTTACAACTAGAGTATTCATCATCATTTTAGGTTGATGGTTTTTTATTCATCAAGTACTATTCTTAAAGAAGCATTGCATGGATATCACTATTTTTCCTAAGTGTGTTTTTATCTTAGTAATTCTTCACGGAGGTATTTTGGGCTTTCTCTTCTAATCTAATCTATGATGCACAGGCCTTTCTTTCTATTGTAAAGGTGAATTTTCCTATCACATATGAAGTGCTTATGTGTGGTATAAGGGTATTTTATTCCTTTCCTCAATTTTCTATCTATATTTTTAGTAACCATATTAAATTTCAATAAATAATATATAATTATATAAATGTCAAAAAATATAATAAATTACACAATGGAATTAGAAAAATATTCCCTATTTATTTTATGAGTTTTAGATCATGAATTTGATTTTTCTAGTAATATCATTTTCAGGGTTTGATGTTTTCATTAGAATAACTAATAAATCTTGTGCACTTGTACATTGTAATTAGGTTTTGAAAGACATGACCTAAACTATTGATTACCATAGAATTATTGAGGTCACTTTGAGGTATGTGCACCTTGGATATGAATTTGGGCATCCAAGTGACTATGGAACCAATTTTCCTATGATGAGGCATATTCTTTGTATTTATTTATTCCTTTATCTAAATTGTAATTTTCTTCTTTTAGAGTTTCAACCATTTGAAATATTTTGAAATAATTAATGTTCTTGTTGTATTGTGTTTGTAACCCCTCATTATATTCCATGTGATTATTTGATTGTGATTATCTACCAGATTAATATTTTTCCACTCTATTATGTATGCATGGAACCTAGACTACTTTTATATTCTGTAGTTATAAGTACTAGAGTGTGTTGTTCCACCCCAGGTGTTGTATCCACCAATTTTTTATATTATGGTGTACTAATTTTCCTAGGATGTGCTTTCTTCACCCATCCTTGTCCATTGATCCAATGGTGTCTTGTCCCTACTTCATATACTTTTAGTCTCTTTCATATAACCATGCAATTGTATTATTTATGAAATTTCAAAAGGGTTTAGCAACAAGACTCATAATGATATCTTATTTCTTTTATGGATAAATGCATCATTCTCTTGTTTATCTTTATTGAACTTACATACTCGATAGTGGCCCCTCTTGCATGGAACCCACTCGCTTGTACTTACCTACCTTGTAATGCCTAAATGTTTTGTATGTACATACTCAATGGTTATTGAGGCATACTTTTGTTTTCCCTCTTTTTGAGTGTTGTTCCCCTCCACCCACAACATAAGAAACATGAGGATATGATGTTTGAGGATGAAGGTTATGTTGACCAAGACATGGAGAACCATTACAAGAACAGTTTATTGTGAGAAGAATCTGAGTTACCTAGGTTACCCTTCATACATGATCTATATATATTTTAGTAACTGATTCCAATTTCATGTATATCCAACATGGACCTATGTGTTGAACATTTGTTTAAGTTGAAATAGTGTATTTTACTTCTGCTACTATAACTGTATCTACCTTGTATTCTAAGAAATGATGTGGCTGATTTGACACTAGGGACTGATGACAAATGTCAATCGTGTGTGTCATCATCTTGTGGTTGATCCTAGAGGATTGGGACCTCCTGAGTTTGTATCCCTAACCAAACCATCGGCCATCATCTTAGAATAGACTCCTCACTCTTCCAAAGTGACAAAATACTTGACCAGAAACACAATAGACACAGACAGAATAGTTCTTCCTTATTCACTTGTGGATGAATGTTGGGGTTGTTTTGGTTATATCAAAATAAAATTTAGTAGTGATCTTATTGTTGGGACCTACTTGTTATAGTATATATCAAAGTGTAATATTTGGAAAAGTAGTTACATTAAATAATCTTATGTTAGAAATCTCATAATTACCATTCATTTCATGAGATAAAATTTGCTTTATGGTATGGACATTAGGTCTACTCATGCTTCTAGTGGCCCTTCTAGATATTCTATTCCCCAAAATTTTAGTATGGTATGCTGCCTTTAGCTTCCTTTCTCATCACTTTTGAGGTAAAAGTCACTCCTGAGGCCCAAACTCCAGTCACAGTGACCCTAAATGCTTCAGTTAACACCGCACATGGCTATTCCCCTGAGCAAGACTTATCTTCCCTTTTCCACCTACTTGCTAATACAATGAAGGGGATGAACAATTCCATTTTGGGTGTATAAATTATCAAAGAGTATTCTTAGATTAAATTTATTAATGCAACCATCCTACTTCAAGGGTGAGGGTGTGATACACATGATTGATAAGGCAGATGAGTGGGTTTTAGCCCTAGAGTGCATTTTTGAAGGAACGGTGTGCCCTCTTTGTCAAAAAGTCTAATTTTCCTCATGCTCCATATGGTCCTACTAGGGTTTGGTGGAACAAGGTTATACATACACATGATACCTACACAATGACATGGGGAGAAGTTATTATTTTATTGTAATAGAAATATGTTTGTTTTGCAGCCTTGAGAAAGAAAGAGGTGGAGTTCTAGAGTTTGAAACAAGAGACATAGAGTATATTTGTGTATGTCTAGAAATTCCTATTGTTGGAGCATTATGATACTATTGGCGGAGCCTCATAGTGCCACCCTCTTCCAAAAGGCATGAATTTCCAAGTTGTATGTGTTTTAGTACCACAACTTCCACTAAGTTTGCAAACATGATAGACAAAGCAATAGATGTTGACGCTTATCATGGATATCAATCCTCATCACGTAGTCCTAAAAAGTGGAAAAACTATAATGATGATCATCATGCTATGTGAAAGTAATGTTTTCACCATCATCCCCCACACACATATTCCCTCATGAGAACCCTATATCCCATAGAGACAATAGACAGGTGATTTTTCACCAGTCTGGTCAATCTAGAACATTGAACTCATTACCCTCACCTCGCATATAGTCCAACTTTGACTCAGTCACCCATAAAGAATTAGCGCTCATTGTAGCAGTCACACCAACTACCTTTAGACAATAATAGTCATGATGACTCCTAGTTGAGAGGTTCGCATGACGTGCTTATGATATGAAGTATAAAGTAGTCAAGGTTGTTAATGGAGTCAATGAAGGTGACCCATACATGAACATGTGTCATATGCCAATGACTTCTCTTCATGAGTGTGTTTATTATTAATACCCCAAAGATAGTAATATTTAGCTAACCCATCTGATGACTGGTTTTTATATAGTGAAGTGTTGTTATAGAGAAGTTGGTGAGTTCTTTCACGTATTGATTTTGGTGTCATATTTTGACTTCCATCAACAAGATTCCATGTTAAAATATTTAAATAGTATCATATTATATAATAAATATTGGAATCTATCAATTTTCTTGAACCAAATCACCACTCGATGAAGATGATAACTTTAGACAAATTCTGGTGATAAGACCCTTGGTTGGTCATACAGAACCCTGAAACTCCATGCTTAAGAATAGAGCAATGAGTTAGAATATAACTTACCATTTGTCACCCACTTAGATGGTTAGTTGAGTCATTGAGAATTATTTTCAATGGTGGATTCGTATACCATCACAATTTAGAAGGTTAAATTAATTGGATAATTGTCTAAACATATTAATGAATGCATTAGGAGACCCTTGAAAAAAAAATTGGCTAACGCCACACAAATACAATTATCCTCTGATTCAAGGTAGTAAAAAGTTTAGAAGTTAGTTAATATCAAACGGTAATTGTATAACCTAAACGAATCCATATAAAGAGTGGTGTTTAGAAAAAAATTATATTCCTTGTCAGTTGAACCCCAATTGGTTGACGTTACTGAAATATAAGGGTACTTAAAGAGGTGAATATCTAAACAATGTCAAAAGTCATTCTTCATGGTTTCATGCACCAACTAGTTATAAGGATAGTGGTGTGGATAGTGTTATCATGGAAACTAAGTTAGACACTTTATAAAAGGATAATTTAATGAAAATTCCATCTAATCCCCACTTGGTAATAAATAAATTTAAAAGAGTAACAACTACACACATGCTAATCATAGTATTATCCAATACACATGTAGATAAGGTAAAACAACTAATTTGATTAATGTCTAACACAAAAGTGGATTTGGTTATGCATGGGTGGATTTGGGGGAGTGAAATCCATGTTAATGGGTGGCATGTTGTAACATACCTATGTGTCGATACCAAACATTTCCTTTCATGTCTTATGTCTTTTTCATTAATATAATATCTAGTACTTTTTCCCTATTTTGAAAGACACTAGGGTTAATTTGAGTTAACTAATAGCATCAATCATAAATGTATACTTAATAGGGTGGTTAAATATAGAGTAACCATATTATATTACATTCTAGGACTTGATTTAAAACTAGAAAAATAGTAAGTTTGAATTTCTAGAATCTTACTAGGAGTATGAATGGAAGAAAATTGGTTAATACAAAATAGTTCTAGATGATTGTTGGAGAGGAATTAATATTTCAAATGAATGATCAATATACAAGTAAGTAAATGTAAAACTAATGTTTTCAAAATACAAAATGGATGTTACATTCAAATTCCTTATATATTAATTAGGATACCAAGCCATTTTCAAGTAAATTGGGTAGTAAATGCATCTGCAATTCAAATTAGAAAAGAACCATACAGTAAATCTAGAATATCATTAACCAATAAAAGGCTGCATTAATTCCCTCCTCTTGTATTTCTTCGTTTCTCGTATTCCCTAGACTCTTCAAATCCCTAGCCATCTAGTGTCATCCCTTACCTTGATTCTAGCACCCCTATTAGAGAGAAGTACTTACTAACAATTACCAAAGCTAAATAGACTATGATAGTGACCCAAGGCCCCATAGTACCTCCTGCCTCCTCTCGTTATCCTTATACCAACCCCTAGGGGATCCATGAACTCCTTTATTCCCATGTGGAACTCACGTTGACGAGGGTCACCTCCCCAACCTCTATTGGCCATTGCTAAGTATGTGGCCTTGGATATAGGTAATATGGCCCCTTATGTTGTAGAGTGTGTGCTTCTTAACTTCGGCTGGGTCTACTTACAATAGCCACATCTACATTGATCTAGGGTTCTTGTAGAACCTCAAAAACCATCTAGAGTGGTCCAATTTACCTGTTGGAAGGTGTTTATCACCTTGTCATCATGTGGCCAAAGAATCAAAGTCCCCCTACTACACAAATATCCTAGCCTATAGTTCATGAGGAAGTACATATGCTCCTTGCACATTCATTTTCATATTCTTGTGAATATTTTAGAATTTTACATCTCATTCCCTTCTTCCCTATTTGATGCTTGGATAGTGAAGTTTCTTGATGCTTGGGAAATGTCATTGTTTTTCTGAATCCTCCTTACTGTCTTTGACACATCGGCACCCTTCTTGCAAAGTCTTCTTTGTGATACCTTGCCTTCTATATAGTCTCCCTAATCGCTTCTCTGTCATCGATGAAGATATATGGTTTTGGATATCCCTCCATCAAGCACTATGTTTTTAGGGATCACCAAGTTTAGCAAATGCTAGCAAGGTGGTGAGGTGCATTCTATGTGTTTCTCATGGTTACAATATAGTAAGAATTTTGTTTCATGTATTGTATTGTTGATTTGATGATGAAGCTTAAACAATCATTGAATGGATTTCCCTATTTTTCTCAAGCATGTTTGTATCCTAGTAATGCCTCATGTGGGTATTTTTGTGCTTTCATTGCAAATTTAATTGATGATGAAATTATTGGTTTTATTGAAAAGGAAAAGATGCCCTAACACACATGAACTGACTTATGTGTGGCATTTTGGTCCTTTCCTCATTTTTATTTATATATTTTGTTAACTCAATAAAACTTCAATGAATCATATATATTATATGAATGTCACAAAAAATAATAAAATACATTGTGGAATTTAAAAAATTGTTTTTGACTTATTGGTATGGGTTTGAAATCATGAATCTAAATTTCTAGTAAGGTCATTTTCAGTGTTTGATGCATTAACTAGAATAAATAATAAACCTTGTGCACTTATATATTGTAATTAAGTTTTGGAAGACTTGGCCCTAAATTATAGAGTGCCTTGGAATTATATTAGCCACTTTGAGGTATGTACAACTTCCATTTAAATTTGGGCATTCATATGACTATGACACTGATTATCCTGTAATGGGGCATCTTCTTGATATTTACTTATTTCTTCTATCTATATTTCAATTATATGCCTTTTTAGTTGCAATCAACTAAAATATTTTGAAATCATGAATGTTCCTCTTGTATTGGGTTTGTAACTCTCTGTCATGATATTTGCTTGTTTGATTGTGATTATTTACTGGACATATGTCTTATGACTCTATTATGTATGCATGGTAAGTGGATTACTTTATATTCATAGTTATAATTGTTAGGTTGTGTTGTTCTACCTTAAGTGTGTTGTTTCCACCTACTTCTATACTAAGGTGTGTTGTTCTACCTAGTTTGTGTTGTTCCACCCATTTACATTTAGGATGTGTTGTTCTCCATCAAATGTGCTTTATCAACCCATCCTTATCCAATTATCCAACGGTGTCTTGGACCATCTTTAGATACTTCTAGTCTATTTCATATCAGCCTTGATTTGTATTTTCTTTTATGAAATTCTGAAAAAATAATGTCAAGACTATTTATCGTATCTTTTTGTTGTTAAGCATATAAGCCTCATTCTCTTGTTTCATTTCATTGAACTTACGTACATGATGCTAGCCCACTTGCATGGGAACCCCCTCTCTTGTACTTACCTATCTTATAGTGGTCGGATATTTTATTATGCACATACTCAATTGTTATTTATACATACTTTTATATTCAATTTTTTGTGGTGATATTCCCCTCCACCCATAGCATGATCAACCTAAAGATCCAGTGTTTGAGGATCAAGGTTTTGTGGACTAGGATTTGGAGGAATAAATCTAAGAATAATTCATTGTGAGAAGAATCTGAGATTCCTAGGCTACCCTTTGTATCTAGTCTATCTTGATTTTCATAATTCCTTTTGAATTTACTTATGTCCATCTTTGACCATTATGTTGACATTTATTTTAGTTGTTATGGTGTAGTTTACTTCTGCTTCTAATACCATATATGATTTGTATTCCATATGATTTTTGAGAAATGATATAAACCCCTTCCTTATTTAATTTTCTATGGGTGTTGGGGTTTCTTGGTTATTTTTATAAGTACAAATAAGGAGTGTATTCATTATGGGGATGTACTCCTTATAGTTACGAACATTCTAGAGCACTTAGGCACAAAAGTGACATTCCATCTTTGTCGTATGGTGTTGGGTATACTCACATCGTTGCTATCCTAAGTCTTCTTGGAACTAAGGATAGTGTTATTTAGAAACTTTAGAGAGGCTCAAAAGATATTCTCTTGTGTCTTCTATCTATTTTGTCTTAGTTATTTTTTTGTTTTGAGTTGTTAGATCATAAGCTTTCTCGTAAACTAGTCCTCATTTCATATCCGAAAATCAATCAATTTTTTATGTAACGTTGTCTTGCTTGGACTTATGTTAAGTGTTTTAGAGCATGATTAATCTTATAATTGACTTGGATTAATCAACCATGAGACTATTTTGATGGTTTGTATCACTTTAATTTAACTCTAGTTACTTATGAAAAGAGAGTGGGTTGGAGTCCATCTAATCAAAATTTAGTGTTGGTCTCTCATGAATTTCTTAGGGATAGGTTTTTAGACCACCATGATTCATGGTCCATTACATTAGGGTTATATCATGATCGCGTAGTGTGATGTCTTCTGGTCATGGTAACATATATCGAACCTTATCCAATTTTTCCACCACCATTATACATGTGAAGCAATATATATTTCCACTGAATAGCATTGCAGGATAGGAAATAATTCATATGATATTATTGCATTAGCATAGAAATGAAAAAAGCACTATTTATATTTATCATCTATAATTTCATCAAACATATTTAGAATTCATATTTACCTATTTTTATATGTTGTTACTGCTAACTAGTTTTTTAAATAATTAAGGTAAAAAGTGAAAATCATACTAATTCTTCCATCTTTATCTCAATAAGTCCCTAGCATGAATAAATGTAATGAATTCACTTTTTAGCATCCCCTAATTAATAAAAATTATTTGCTATTATTTATTATTTGGTAAAAGTTTGGATCCTTGGGAAATGTAGGTAATGGATCTCAACTTTTTGGGTCTTTCCTTAATTTGGGGTGATGAAAAAGAGAGGTTGTTACAATAAATCTTTTTGTTGAGGTGATGTTATTAAAATCAAAAAGGGGAAATATAGAAGGAAAAGGAGGAAAGGAAAAGTGTTGTGATTATGATTCTTTATTTGTCTCGAAACTCACAAGTACAAGTTTGGTACATAGCTAGATATGGAAAATAAATATCGCCCACACTCTTTTCAATATAATGTTGCATTCTTTGCATGCATCACTCACCATTGCAATTGCATTATAGTCATTAGGATGCATTTCATAAATATTTAGGTGAGCGTCATCATTCATTTCATGATAGATCTGAATTAGTTTGTGAATTCAACTCAAGCCACCTATCCCATTAACATGTTTCCATATTAGTGGGCTACCTCCATGATAACTCGTCATCCACTATCATCAGTGGACTTATTTCAGTGTAAACTTTTATATGATTAGGGTAATGTAGTATGAAGAGCTACTGTGATCCTGACCATGATATTTTATCTTCTATGAACAAATCGTGTGATTAATTGAGTTTATTACCAATGTCTTTGTGATTTTTTTATTGACCAATTTAAAAATTTATGCTTGGTTAATGGATTGGACTAGTTCAGCCTCTATTTGGAGGATAACTTGACTAGAGCGTCATTTTTTTATCAAGATTGTATTTTTTGTATTTATCAAACCGAGAGTGTTTGTTGATCAAAGATGAGCAACAGTTTAAGCTTGAGGAAATTTGGTGCAAGCACAATTATTATATATATGTATATATCCTAGTTTAGGGTGATTTAATTTTGAAGTGGTCATCTTATGTGTAATGTCATCAATATATCACTTAACTGGGATGTATTTTCTTTTGCCCCATTTTCCATGCTATTTAACTATTTTTTCATCTTGTTTATCATAAAAATCATCATCTAATATTTTGAGTGTACAATTACAAATGTTGAAATTATGACTTTCATGTTGGTACTATTAACTTTTATACATTTAAGATAGACCTAGACATCAGAACTGGATACATTTCCAACACCATGGTCAATACATCAACTATAGGGTTGATATTATTGACCCTAGTGTTGATAGTCACAGAAATTCCAATCTCTCATATTTATCTATCAAATCAAAGTTGATATATTAACCCTGCATAGAAACCTTATCCAAAAATGATTATTATGTTCTTATGGTTGGGATATAAATTTATAGAATAATCTACTAAGACCTAACTTTGAGGTGTAAGTGGATGATATTATACTAGACATTATTTGATGACTAGAGAGAAAGGAGTAGAGACAAGAATTCATTCATAACTCACATCCATCTCAAGGCTAAATTGACTGGGGGAGCCGCTCAAAATTGTCATGTGAAATGTTGTTTGAGTCTTCAATGAAACTACTTCTTCTCATAGTTCTTATGTTCATTTTTTTTTTCTCTGTAGTATTGAAAAAATATTGTCATGAAAAATAAATCCTCTTTTCCTTAGGATCTAGCATGCCATTATTTTTTAACTCTTGATTTTTAATAATAGATGCATCATTATTAATAAATAATTTAATTTGTGTAAAGTGTGACTAACTGATGATTGCATATTCATCCAATTTTTTTTGCATATTTAGACTAATTTTGCATTCCAATTCCTCATTTTACTTTATAATTAGCTTCCAGATATTTTTTTTAGGTTTATGTTAACTTTTATGGTTTTTATACAATAATTTGGTTTTCATGGTGGGTTTGAGCTAAATTCACTAAACTCTAGTGTAGGAGTTGTGGTCATCCTAGAGAAAATTTTGATATTTGGTAGATATTTCATTGATATGTCCCTTTGTTGTTGATTACTTTCATCCATGGGACTTTGTTGGCACATTCCTTCCGCCACACACCAATAAACCCCCACCCACGATGGATTTGAATCTTTCTGAATTCTCATCAATATGCACAAATCAGCCTTTCCATCATTTGATAGACTATGGGAATTCTAGTCTTGATCCACCAACTGCCAATGATCAAAGGAGTATCCCCTCACACATTTATTGATGAAACGCTAAGCAGACATCTTACAATGTAAGTACGATGCTAATAACTGATGAATAATATACATCCCATCCCTCAATGAAAATCTTGCATGCCTAGACTAATGAGAAGGTTTTGCACTACCTACCAATGGATTCTGCCTCTGCCCATCGATGGAAAGGAAATCTATCCACCAATGGAAAGGCAGACTATGTCCACCGATTGAGTACCTGACTTTGTCTACCAATAAAGTTTCTACAATGAAAATTTATGATGCCACACCCTCCGTGCATTTGGCTTCTTATGGGAACTCTAGGAGTCCTGAAACCCATCATCCTCCTCGTGCATATGCCTCTTGACATTCATGATGGCTAAAGACTTAATTGTGAGAAGGTTGTGAGTGTTCCAAACTCTAGCATCCATTTATAAAAACAAGGCCATGTTATCCATGAAAAGGATCCGCTAGTAATGCTACCAGGCTGTCTAAACCCATTTTGAGCATCTACCTTTGGTTTTATTGGCCATTTATATTGGTGGACAACACCTCCACCTCCACCAAGCCTTTGAAATTTCTAACCTTAAAGCAAGCACGACAGAAAAATGCCCTCACTTCCATTGTTTCATTCTTTCCACCATCGTCTACCCAATGTTCCTTCCTCACTACAACAGATCCAAGCCATTAAAAGAATATGACACCCCAATACCTTTTCTAATGAATGTTAAGAAGTAATTGTGTTGGTGTGTCTATTGCCATCATCATAAACCTTGAAGATAGGCAACTAAACACAAAGGTTGCTTCTTTTTTGTATATTGTGATGATGGTCATCCTCCCTTCTGGTATGTTTTTATTGTTGTCATGAGCAAGTAGTCCCCTCACTAGGGTGCGATAATTATCACTTTATGATATATATATATATATATTTGAATCAAATATTTTATGCTTGAAAGTCTAATTTGGTAGACTAATTTGCATCTTTTTTTTATGTAGAAAACTTCAAACCTAACATCTAAGATAGCATTCATTTCATGTTAAACCCTTGATGAGAACTTTTGAATAGGTATTTTTTTGAGGCAATAGGTAAATGATCTCTAGGTAATGCATGGCAAACTTAGAATAATATTTGTCATGTTTTATTCCTAACATTGAATGGGGTATTCATTCGGCCTCAACGTATGTATGTTCATGAAGGAATAATAGGTAGAGGTGATGAAACCCATCCAATCTAGTATTTCCATCATCTGATAATTTAAATATTAATCTAGCCATCTATTAATTGAAATCTTAGCTTAATAAAAAAAATTCAATTTTTGTGATAAATGTTGGTCCTTGTCTAGTAATATCAATCAAATTAGTTCTTGAATACATTGTCCTTTGTCTTTGATCCTAATACTATACTATGAAGAGATATGTCCACTTGCATGTGGGATAGGTGTACAATTGATTTAGATAAAACCTAGGGAATTTCCATGTGTGATCATCACTAAATCAAATTTTGGATTTGTTGCCAGGGACAGAGAATTTTTATTCATTTAAGTAATTTGGATTTGTTAGGATTTTTTACAGATGAAAATATTGCAAAATATTCTTGAATTCAACTCCGATTCATCCATCTTACTAGTGGTGGTATACCTATCTAAGGTAACATTCTAGTGTATGAGACATTCTTCTAATGTCAAGTTCATCTCAAACTTCAACCCTTAGTTCAAAAGAACTCTACTATAAACTCTTTTGTGAACACACCATAAGATGATAGAAGAGTATATCAGTCTCATAGTGGAAGCCTCACACCGCATAGCAAAACATCTTTTGGCACAAGCTAGATTTGTTGAGTAGGTAGAATTATGAGTAGATGAAGAGGCAACAAGAAACAGATATCTATGAGGGTTCTCTATCCCTAATGTTGCATACATTTTCCACCTAGTCGTCCAACCATCCGTGAAAACACAAAAAAACAACATGCATTGGTTGATGTGATGATGCAAAGCAACAATTTTGTTGATAGAGCTGGCGAGGACGTGCATGATTATTTAACAAAACTCATAGATCTTTATGGATTAAGAAAGAAAGATGGCATGTTTGAGGATTCCATCAATATATGGATATTCTACTATTGCCTCACTAACAAAGATAGGCTTTGGCACAACTTCATTGATGACGGTAGCATCACCAATTGGGAGGAACTTCAGAACAATTTCATGGAGTAGTTCTTTCTTCCTTTACCCACTTACCAAGTCTGAGTGCAAATCACCCACCCAAACAACTTCCAAGTGAAACTATCTTTCAATCATGGGAATGATACAAATTTACTATACAAATGCCCTCATCGATACATTCCCTCTACATAGTTTATTAAGTAGTTCTATAGAGTATGGGTGATGACATCAAACTATTTCTTGATACCACTTCCAATGGAAACTTCATCAGATAGAGATTTGATGATGCATGGAAATTTGTAAGAAGGAGAGAAGAGAACCAAGATAATTGGTGTTCATCACACAAGAGAGGATTTTTTATGTTGCTATGGTGAAGGACAAGTCTAAGATGAAGTATATTTCTTAATCATTGAAGGCTCTCACTCTTAAACAAGACAACTATGATCCATCCTTCTAGAGTTATGGTTTGATAAGTCAATTATTGTTTTCAAGAAAAGGAAGCCCAATAAGCCTGCCAATTCTATGGTGCATAGGAACACACAAGTCTGAAGTGCAATCACCTCTACCAAGCCATAGTGAAAATGCATAACCATATACCAACAACACCCTAGTCATTGAAGAAGTAAATATCGTGAACTCTATTCCAAGATAGGGCTAATATGACCCCTACCTACTGAGAAACCATCCAGGCTTCCAATAAGGGAACCCAGAAGGAGCAGTGAGTGCTCACCATCTCAAGCAAGGACAAAATCAAAACCAAGTTTGGGGTCCTCCTGGTTTCCAATAGAAACAATACTATCAAAAGAAAAACTTTACTATTGGATGATACCACAACAAATTCATTTAGGGAAACAACTAAAATCCAAGATAGGACCCTATAAGAACCATGGACAACTTCTCCTAGGGTAGGGAAACCAGTTGAACATGCATGCCTCCAATGATCAAGGTTTCTTAGACATAATTGATAAAATTCTAGCAACCATTAGGTATACAACAATTCCATGGAGACTCAGCTAGTGTAGAATGCCTCTACCAGTCTCCCTCTAGTAGGTTCAGTTATCGATCGGCCCAAAACCAGTCCCGAGAATTGGGAGGATCAAATGAAGGTTGTGACCACGTGTTCTAGGAATATGCTACCAGAACCAACCACCTCAGTCTCCAACTATATGATTCTTGAAGAGTATGAGGATGAAGAACTCACTCTAGTGGCTATACTAGTGGAACTGGTGGTTGAAACTCCAAAGACGATCAGCAAATCGGATCCTGAGAAGACCCCAGAAGCTATACCAAGTTTTGCTACTCCTATTATTTTTTTCTACCACGACCTCCCTACTAGAGTCAAATATCTCAAACACATTTAGAATTAAGATTCATAATTTAAAGAAAGTGATGAAGAAGTTGCATGTCTATATTCCCTTACTTAATGTTCTTATAGAAATTTCTTTCTGAAAAAAGTTCTTTAAAGATCTCTTCACTCTCTAGTATACAACAGAGGAGTACAATATTGTGAATCTAACCAAGACAACATTAGACATTATTAAAAGTAAGATGCCACAAAAACTCAAGGATACAGGATCATTTGGCATATCTTCTTTGTTGGAGACTCCAAATGCCAAAAATGTCTAGATGGCCTTAGGTAAGTATTTCTATCATGCCCTACAACCTATTACTGGGACTTGGCTTCACCATAGGCATCCTTCCCACATGCATAGTGATTCAACTCATTGACTCTTCTATGACCATCCCTATGGGGATTATAGAAAACATCCATGTGTGTGTGGGTCCTAAATCTTATGTCTTGTATGCTTATGTCATCATGGACATCAAGGAGGGACTTCAATATCCCCTCATCTTTGGGCATCTTTTCCTTGGAAGATCTAGATCATTGATCAATGTTGAAGCTAGAATTTTAATATTGAGGCATGGGACAAACATGTACAACTTTAAGGTCTGTCAGGGTATTAAAGGGCCTCTTTCCAAGAAAAATGCTACCTAATTGACTGCATTGACAAGTTGGCATAATTGTGGTGTGAGACGCCCCTCTTGAGATAGTGCTCATTGACCCAGATGCTCATTAACTGAATGATGAACAAGTGGAGTAGATTCTCTTGCACCTAGTAAATGTTGAGGAATACCATGAAGTTGAGTTTGAAGATCTCAATCCATCTCTGTTATTGAAGAAGACAAAAAGGCATCCATTTCACCAGAAATGAAGCTTCTATATGATAGATATAATATGTCTTCCTAGATGAGAAAAAGGTACACCAAATTATTATCAACACAGACCTCACTGTTGAGTAAGAAAATTAAGTTTTTCATTTAACTGAGGAAGATGTAGAAAGCATTAGTCTACTAAATGATTGACCTAAATGGAGTGAGACAATCCCTCTATATGCATAAAATTGATATGAGCGATAACTTTAAGCCATCCATAGAGCCTCAATGTAAGATGTACCTAATTCCAAAGGATTTTGTGTGTTATGAAGTGATAAAGATATTGCTTTATGGGATCATCTATCCCATATGTGGTTCACCATGGGTGATTCCAATGTTGGTAGTGATGTAGAAAGGAGAAATTATAGTTACTTTGAATGAGAACAATGAGCTTATACCAATGCATCATTACTAGGTGGCCCATGTGCATCATCTAGCACAAACTCAACAATGCTACTTGAAAGTACCACTTCCTACTCCCACTTCTTGATCAAGTCCCAGAGAAACTTGCACATTGTGAGTTTTTATGTTGCTTGGATGGATACTCCGGCTTCTACTAGATCCTTGTCCACCCTAGTGATCAAGAAAAGTATATCTTCATGTGTCTCTTTGGAACATATACCTTTTGTCATATTCCTTCATATTATGCAATGCACCAACCACTTTCCAATGTTCCACGTCTGCTATTTTAGGCAGCCTTGTCGGGAAAATAATGGAAGTCTTCATGGACAATTTCTCTATTTATGAAGATTATTAAAACACATTCCTACATCATATTTCCATGGTCCTCAAACATGGTAAAGAAGCACATCTAGTGTCAAATTGCAAAAAATGACACTTCATGGTGAAGGAAGGTTTTGTACTAGAGATATTTTGTTAGCTCTAAAGATGTTGAGGTAGATAAGGAAAGATATAAATGATCGCCAAAAATTTTCCCTTCCAATTACTATCAAAGAAGGTTGGGCATTTCTGGACACTCTGAATTCTACAGTAGGTTCATTCATGACTTCATTAGGATCACTAAACCTCTAATGAATCTTCTTCAGAAGGATGTGTACTTCACCTTCAACTCAAATTACATGAAGAGTTTCACTACCCTATAGAAATCTCTCATCTCTACCCCAATCCTTCATGCCCTAGATTGCTCTCTTCTTTTTAAGATCATGTGTGAAGCCAATGCCTACACCATAGGTGTAATTTTGGGGTAGTGTCTTCACAAGAAGCATCATATCATTTACTATGTCATCAAGACATTGAATAATTCAAAAAGGAATTATGCAACCATTAAAAAGGAGCTTCTCACCATTGTGTATGTCTTGGACAAGTTTTGATACTATCTAATAGGATTGCAAGTGATTGTATACACCATCCATGTTGCTATCAAGTACTTAATTTTGAATGGATCTTATTAATGCAAGAGTTTGACCTAGAAATAAAGGATAAGACGGGAACTAAAACATTATGGATGGTCATATTAACTAATTGCACATTCAGGATAATTATATGTTCCCTATCAATAACTTGGTACATGAAAACCACTTGAAGGAAACCACATTCACACCATGGTATTTGACCTTGTTGTGGGAGTCCTTCATTCACATTGCACTAGAAATGAAAAGAAGTAGTTTATGTCTGTGTTCACCACTGCTAGTAGGATGAGCCTTACCTATTCATACTATGTTTAGACGATCATCATTGTCTATGCATCTCTAAATAGGAAGCTCCTCTCATTCTTGAACAATGTTATTCTAGACCTACTGGAGAACACATGAGATCCAAAAAATTGCCATCAAAGTTCTTCAATGTGGGTTCTTCGAGTCCTCTATCTTCAAGGGTTCTCTTACTTACGTCAAGTCATGTGAACAATGTTAGTGATCTAGTAATATTTCCAAGAGTGTTGATATGCCACTCAATCTTTGGTATGAATTTGAGATCATTGATGTTTGGGGTTCAGATTACATGGGTCCATTTCCCTACTCTTATGGATTCTCATACATTCTTATTGATGTTGAATATGTTTCAAAGTGGGTTGAATCCATACCCACGGTTTCTAGAGACTCCAAACCAGTTATCAAGCTATTCAAAGACATTATCTTTCCATGTTTTGGAGTCCCCAGTATTATCATTTTCTATGGAAGATCATACTTACTTGAGTGTATCTTAGAAGTGCTCCTTCATAAATATGGTGACTCTCATTGTGTGGGAACTCCATATCATCCTCAAATGAGTAGTCAAGTGGAGGTTTCAAAATTCCAAATAAAAGGCATTCTAGAGAAGACAATTGGTCAGCCAAGGCAAGATTGGTCTCACAACCGGAATGGCACACTGTGGTCTTACATAACTTCTTACAAGACTCCCATGGGCACTTCACCTTTTAATTTAATTTATGGGAAGTGTTGTCACTTACCAGTGAAGATCACAAGATATGTGGTCCATCAAACAGCTCAACTTGAATCTCTACTAGGCAAAAGAAAATGAACTCCTTCAAATATAAGAGCTAGAAGAGTTATGACTGATAGCAATGAGAATGCACACATTTACGAGGGCACCAAGCTATTGCATAATGGCCACCTGTATAAGAAATATCTAGAGTTTGGAGATCGAGTGTTATTCCACAACCCCCATCTCTAACTTTCTCTAAGAAATCTTAGTACTAAATAGTTGGTTCCATTCATCATCAAGTATATCTTCCCTCATGGAGTTTTTCTAATTTGGAGCAAGAAGACTAGTGAATTCAAAGTCAATGACCAACATCTCAAATACTACTTCACAGTGGATGACATGTAGTCTAATCAACTGTTCATGCTCCTTACACCTACATATAATGATTGACCTTTAGGCATCAAGTTGTCGATGTTAAACAAAAGTACTTCTTGGGAGAAAATCTAAGCATCAAATTAAATATTATTTGGTTTTCTTTCATTTTGCGTTATCTTCGCATTAATTAGATAGTGCATCACATGATAATAAGTTTTGACAATTTTGATTGTAGGCTGATGACTTTTTCTGAATGGATTACAACCACGGCTCGTGGTCCAACCCGTAAGGTTCTTCCCCTTCATATTAGATTTAGTGTTTGCTTAAGGATGAGAAAATATTTATGTTTGGTGGATGGTGAGTGGTATGTATTATACTCTCCGCCCACACCTATGTGTTTGTAACTATGATCTCATAATTGCATCTTTGCATTAAATTTATCTAACATTTTCGTTTTTTTCTTTTCTAAATCTGTTATTGAGCTGACTTAAATTTAAAAATTTTGTTTGCATACATGCATTCTATAAATATTGAAATCCACTTAATTAGAGTAGCATCTCATGATGAATAGTTTTTGAAACTAACCAATAGCTAGAAATCACAATATGTGGCCTAGTAACCAAACATCATGTTTCCCTAGAAAAGATGGCAAGTATTTGAGGAACTTAAAGGGGTCAAACGCATCATTTTTATATATGATTAGTGAAATGATATCATTGAATCATCAAGTTTTCCCTTTTCATGTCACATTGAGCATGATGGGACTAGAAAAACAACCTAGTGCACTAAATTGTAATTCTACACTTCTTTCATCTTCTTACCTTCTGTCCACCAAAAATAAAATAAAAATGATAAGAAGTCCCAAACCCTAAGTTTGAGGTTGCACATCCCCTCCCTAATCTATTCACTTCTTCCATATCCCTCTCTATGTAATAGAGGTGTACCACCAAAAATAAAGAAAATATGTCACTATACACAACAAGAAAATCTTATCAATCATTGAAGGGAACAAATGAAATTTCAAGTCCAATAGAGGGAACAAATGAAATTTCAAGTCTCTATTTTCCAACCAGAGACAAAATGGATGTCTCATTTGATATATTTTTATGCACCCTAGTGTCATATTATATGCATAGTTGTTGTTTTTCAGGATTCCCTCAACTTTCATTAAACTCCTAAATGTGCCTGGTATTGAGGATAGTGATGAGGAAGTGTTTTTAGGAATTAAAAACAAAAACAAAGATGTGGATAGATGTGTTTTTATGATATCAGGAAGTTGAATGGCTTGGCCATATCAAGTGGTATGGAAATGAGTATTATGTGAAGATGAGGCAATTGCATGGGTTGAAATTTTCTATTTGGAGACTATTTTAGATTTTGTGTTGCTCAAGGACAAACAATGTTTAAGTTTTGTATTATTTGATGAATACATATACGTACTAGTTCTACTTGCATTTAGCCTAGTTTATATTCATATTTCTATGCTTTAGAATTACCTCTGTTTAGTTTCCTTAGCTTTATGCTAATTTGTAATTTTTTGATCTAATTTTTTGTTTTCATGGTAGGTTTGAGCTTAGTTCTCTACACACTAGTGTAGGAGAGGTGGTCTTCTCTAAGAAAATTTTGATATTAGATAGGAATTTCATTTATTCCTTCATCAGCTGATGACTTTCATAAATGCAAGCTCTCCTCCACATGCCAATACCCCCTAAATGGGTTTAAATATTTAGAACTCTCATTGGTTTACATGAATATGCCTTTCCATTGATTGACAATTGATGAAAAGTCATGCGCTTATCCATCATCAAATAAAGATCAATGAAGAACCCAAACACACGTCTACTGATGAAAACTCGTGTGGTCATCTTCTGATGGAAATACGTTATAACAACCCATAAAGAACCTACATCCCCCCAGATGAGAAGCATGTATGCCTAAACCAATGAAAAGGCTATGTGCTACCTACCAATTGGATTCTTGTCTCCACCCACCAATGAGAAGGCAGACTCTACCCATCAGTGGAAAGGTAGACTCTATCCATCAATGGAAAACTAACTTTGCTTACCGTTGAAGTTTATATCATGAAAATTGGTGATGAGTATATAGGTGAAACCCCCCTGCATTTGTCTTTCGATGAGAACTCATGAAGTCATGAGATCCATCATCTTCCTTGCACATTTGCCTCTTGACATTCGTGGTGGCCGATATCTTAACTACAAGATAGTTGGGAGTCTTTGAAACCCTAGAATGTGTCTATAAATACAAGGCCATTTCTCTATGAAAAGGATATGCCCTCCATGCTTCCAGGATGCCTCATCTATTTTTAGATTCCATTGATCATTTCCATTAGTGGATGACACCTCCATCTCTGTCAAGGCTTGAAGGTTCTAATCTCAAAAGCGGTGCTACCAAAAACACCCTCACTTCTGTCACCTAATGCTTTCTACCATCATCCACCTATTTATCATTCCTTATAGCAATAGATCCAAGCTAATCCACCTATTTATCATTCCTTATAGCAATAGATCCAAGCTATGTGAAAGAAGATGTTGCCCTGAGACCTTGTTTCACAAATTTCAAGGAGTAATCTTATTGTATCTTTGGCTTCCATCATCCTCAACCTCGAAGATAGGTGTCTGAACACCATGGTTGCTCCTTTTTTATCTATTTTGATGATGTATTTCTTCACTTTAATTAGTGTTAATCTTGGAATTGATTCTATGAGTGAGTAGTCCCCTCGCTAAGGTGTGGCGAGTAGCCCCTCTGCATGTTTTGATTCTTCTTATTGCTTCTATTCATGTATGAACCACAATATGTTTGAATCAAATATTGTATGCTTGCAAATCTAGTTTGGACAAATATTTGGCATGTTTATTTGATCTTGAATGTAGAGAACTTTGAACCTAAGATCTAGGATATGGTTTGTTTTATGTTAAACTCGCGATGAGAACTTCATAGAGGTGGTTTTTGAGGTGATAGGTAAAGGATCTTTAAGTAATGTGATGAGGAGATTAGATCAATATATACATTTTTAATCCTAATGTAAAATGGGGGATTTATCTAGCCTCAACATATGTATCATCATCATCATCTAAGCCTCAGTCCCAACTATGTTGGGGTCGGCTACATGGATCCTTCATTTCCATTCAGCTCTATCATGGGCCATATTCTGATTGAGGTGTAGAGATTCCAAATATCTCTTTATAAGCTCATCCCATGTTAATTTTGGCCTTTCTCTTCTTCTATTTATATTGTTTGGCTCAATAGCATTGTTTCGTATAGGCGCACTAGTAGGTCTGTGTTGCAAATGTCTGTACCATCTGAGTCAGCCCTCGTGTAACTTGTCATCAATGCTCGCCACTCCCACTTTATTCCTGATATAGTCATTTCTCAAGCGATCTTTTCTTGTCTTCCCACACATCCATCTCAGCATACACATTTCAACCATGTTCATCTTGTTGAGACCTTGTTTCTTCACTGCCCAACATTCACTCCCATAGAGCATGGTTGGTCGTATAGTTGTTCTATAAAACTTACTTTTTAATCTGGGAGGGATCTTCTGATCGCATAATACTCTAGTTACACTCCTCCATTTCAACCATCCTACAGTGATCCGGTGACAAACATCATTTTGGACATCCCCATCTATTTGAATAATAGAACCCAAGTAACGGAATTTATCACATTTTGGTATGTCTACTCTGTCCAACTTGGCTCCATCATTCACACTGTGAGATTGGCTGAAATTGCAATGCATATACTCAGTTTTACTCCTACTAATCATCAATCCATTTGATTCCAATGCCTTTCTCCAACATTCAACTTTGTCATTCAATCCATCTTTAGTTTCGTCAATCAAAACAATATCATCAGCAAATAACATACACCAAGGAATATCATCTTGAACATTCTTTGTCAACTCATCCATAACAAGAACGACCATGTCATAGAAACAGTGACAAAGTTTTCATAGGCTGGCTGTCAACCTACCACCAACCCTCCTCTTTTACCCGGGCTTGGGACCAGTTACATTTATACAAAATATGAAAACATAGGCAGAGTTAGCCTCAACATATGTATGTTCCTTCTAGATATGATGTATTGAGAGAGTGAATAATAGGTAGTGGTGGTGAAACCCATCCACCCTAGTGTTCTTATCATTTGATAATTTAAACCCTACTCTAACCATTTGTTAATTTCAATCTTAGTTTATCCTTGTTTGTTTACGTTGATCAAATCACTACTTGAATGTGTTGTCATTTTGGTTTTTTTCCTAATACTAGAATATTATAAGATCTATCTACTTGTGGGTGTGATTTTTGTACATCTAGTTTAGGTAAACTATGGATTTCATCCCTACAGAATTTGTGTGCTCCATAATCATTGCATCATTGATCATCATGTTTGATGGATAGATACATATCCTATTCGATAATTTTGATAGATTTAAATCAAAGAGCATAGAAATAGCTTTATGATTGTAAAGCTTTATTATTAAAGAGCTCATTTTTGTTTAACTAAGTTAGAACACCACAAAAGTAGGGTTTTCTTGGTTAAATATGGCACTACGATCTAGAATGATGTATCTATAGTGTAGTGCGTATCTTAATTACGACTATTATCTATTAATCGATTAAGTAAGTATTTATTGATTGCCTTGGTGAGCCCAACATCCTAAGGAACTTAAGATTTGAATTTTAATCCACCATCTATTAAACTATTAGGCTAATTTCTAAGTAATGTTAATTAAAATTGAACTTTTTCATCAATTGTATTAATTGATTTTAGTTACTAGTAGTTTCTATTGGCCCAACTCGTTGAGGTTTGGAAAACCTGAATAGAAATATCATATATTACTTGACAATTGTACACTTGCACTTACATGTGTAGTTTATACCTATCATGCCTCCTCCGTATCAAATATACCATGAAGGTGGGTGTGTTTGAGCGCATAACACCTTCCTTGATCACAACATAAATTCTTCCCCAAAATCTTAGATGGTGTCCAGCATATTTTCATTGTTTATTGGAGTGAACTTCTAATTTTTTAAGTTTTTTGGATTAAGTTAGTGGTGGATTCATTTTTCATGTCAGGATCCTCCATGGGTTCTCCTTTTTTAAGGGTCTCACACCATGATGATTCCCATTCTTGTTAATTACTACATATTTTTAAGTAGAATTTTCAAGAGGAGTGGGAAGTGATTTTTCCAAAAGCATCATCATGGCTTTCAAACTCAGTTATGCTGGTGAAAATCATACTAGGAATAATTTGATACAAAATTTAATTAAATCAATCATGAAATTATAAGAAAAAACTCAATATTTATGGTGTTCATATAAGTTACTCAGATACATATTTCTCAAACAAGACATATTTCCAATTACAATCAAACTACATAACTAAACAAACAACCATGGTTGCTAAATATGCCATGGAATTAGGGTGCAGTTCATTATCAACGTATTAGGATTTTTTAACCATGTGGTGTCACAATTTTGAATTTGAACCAAACCTAGGGTTTTTGCTTCCAATATCTCACTTTTTAGACAAAACCTTGAATACATGTTTTTAAATCATAATTTTCATGTTAAAATATTCATTTACAAATTATGTTTATACATAGCATGGCATAGTAAAATATTTTACAAATTCCATCCATCTCCCTTATTATTAATGAAAAATTGACTTTAGTTACTTTCGCATGTGGATGTTTTGCACATACTCAGATGTGATCAAAGTCATTTTGTTGGATTCAATTTCTAAACACATTAGTTCAACTTATATAGCAAAATTACATCTAGAGTCCCATAACCTATTTAAAAATACTTTTATGAAATTATAGTTCTTGAAATCACCTTTAAATAGGATTCTAAATTTGTAGGTAATCACAAGAGATATTCAATAAGTTGGGGATATGTGGATCCTTGGAGTGGTTTCTTGAATGCTATAGAAACAAACCATATATAAGTATGAGATGAATAGAACTTTGAGGACAAAATTAATTTTAAGGATTGGTGAATGTAATGAAATAGACTTGAGGGTGTTTGGAACTAATATATGAGGTTGTCTGTTCAATACCACCATGTCTAGAATACATACTTTTGTTTCCAAGTCAACTGAGGGAAGATTTAGGACAAAAAATTATAGGTGGGAACCTACCACATTATAGTATTAAAGTGATGAGAGAAAGCAAGGAAATGGAGGGAGTATGTATGTGTGCTTTAGAGGAATTAACTAGGTGAAAGGCTTTGGTGTAAGTAAGAAAATGAAGGTAAGATTTTAGCGAAGTAAGGAGAGGAAACCACTAGGGTTTTAATGGACAAAGTGAGGTAGACTCAATAGCCACTCCATTGTTCCTTCCCCTCTCCCTCTCATCTTCTCTCCCTTCTTGTTATACGCCCCACTTGATTCTTGTTGAAAACCACATGAAGAGAAGAGTTCTTATTATTCATTCTCATTCAATAACCCCCCTCCTAGTTTCGTGATTGGAATACCAATTAAATATCCTCATGTTGTTGTGTATGGATTTTTTTTGTACCATCCTGGTTGCAAAACCATTAGTTCATGTTTATCAAGTCCTTCGACCTCCCTACCCTAAGTTAGTACTACCACATGGTGGATTTTAGAGGAAGTCTAAAGTGGAATGGATATGAAGTATAATTTGTTCATCTACCATCACCAACTCCTCCTATCACATTGTCACCTTCCTAATTCCCCAGTTTCACCTATTGTAAGAAAGTCTAGGAGTCTGAGCAGAAATCTTATCCCCCCTCTTCCATATCCTTCCATATACCACCATGAGATGTAAAGGATGTGGTGCCACCATTCCTAACATGACATCCTTCCCTACCATCCTCAACACATAGTAAAATCCTAGTGGTGGATGCATGTAGGGTGGCAGTAGAAGTAGGAAAGTAGTCCTCCATCACCACCCATCCTTGCAAAGGGGTAGTAGGACATTAACCTCTAGAATCCATGTCTCACTAGATCTAACTAGAAGAATAGCATGTACTATGCTTCTACAGCCTGAGAAAAATATTTGGCATGCTAAATAAGCTAGCATGGAATGTAAGTGTGGCTCAGACAGGTCCATGCATTAACTTGGTCTAGGCCTTAGAACATGTGAACCAAACCACATGAAGGGTTGGGACATGGGTTGAGGAGTGCATGGTCCTTCTATGTAATCGATTCAGAAAGCATATGTGGTCAGCCCAAGGTTGATGGATGTGAGCCTCCTCCATAGTTGTATGGTGTACTTGTAGCCACAAGATCTAGATATGATGTTCAATAATGATATGGTTGAAGGTAATGTTGCAAAAGTCATTGTATTTAATAGGAATACCAAATAATTTTGAAAATAAGAGTGGTCTTGAAGATATATTAGGTAGAATCTTCCTATCGATCATATTTTTAGTTTTGAAGTTTTGCCTAGTCGTAGTTTGATCTTAGTATTTGTTATCTCAAATATTATAATTTTTTATTTCAAATTCAAAAAGATTGAAGTATAAATTTAAAGTCCTAATGGTATGGTTTACCTAATATATTACTCTGTATGTTATATGGACATATATATGTATATTTTTGTGTGTGCTTGTGTTTGTGTGTCTTTTTGTGTTGTCAGTGTGTTCCTATGTGTTTGTGTGTTTGTGTGTTTGTGTTCATTTGTGTCTATATGTATATGTGTTTGGCATGGGTGTTTGCAGGAATGTATCTATTTTTGTGTGAAATTATGCATTTTGTTCCTAATAACCCAAGTTAGGATAATTATATAATAAATTCCAATGTATGTTTCAAGATCTATATATTTATAGTAACTATTATCTCGGTCTCTAAGTGTGTCATGGATGTAATTAAGCTATTAGGCCTATATGGTCGTATTTAGGCTTAATTCATTGATAGTTAGTGTAACCTCTTGCCTAGAGTTACTAAATCTCATAAACTAATTGAGCTAGGGTAGTAGATACCCTAGGCCATTTGGTAGCATGATGTCTTTCTGAGGTTGGGTACCCTTTAATGTCCTTAGTAGCTAATTAACCCTAGATAGTGTTAGTTTTAAGTTTAGGGTAAGGTTCATGTATAGAATACTGAATAACTATGTTTAGTGTTAGGGATTTTCATCTGACATTAGTTCTACCCGTTCAAAAATAAGGGTTTCTATCCAACGTAGATCCTTTTCTGGTGATTCCTTTTAGTGTAGGGACCCCCTAAAGAGCTTACTAGATCATCAATTGTTATTAAGATTTACTTATGGGTATAATATGTTGACCTAGAGGTTATACATTGTCCATATTTTGATAATGACTTAACCATTCCATTCATGTGTATCTAATATGTGTGCTAAAGATTGAATCTAGGTATTAGGTACATGAAAAGGATCCGAAATAAAAAAACCCTAGAGTGGCTCAAGTTCAAGTCAATATAGCTACAAGTGTGCAATTTGGGATTTCTATGTACATGACCTTATAACATATTTGTAATCACTTGTAATGATGAATTGACTTGTAACTTAGATGAGAAAAATCATTGGGACATAAAACACCATAGATTAGATCACTTTAGATGCATTTTCAAAGATTGACATCAGGTTGTCAATTGGTCGAGTTTTCCCCAAGACAAACTCGGCTGATCCATCTTGATCAATTTTCTGAAGATAGCATCGGTCGAGTTGTGCTTACACAGAACTCGACCGATCAAGTACCTGACCATTTCGAGTTTAAGTGGTCGGTCGATTTTTGTCATGACAAACTCGACCGATGATTTGAATATCGACTTTGTCTTTTACTTGATCGGTCGAGTTAACTTTATTGAAACTCGATCGATTACACTGTACAGAAATTGTAGAATAAAGTGATGTGACCGTTGGTGAGTGTTTTGAGCAAAAATAGAGTCGTTTCTTTGAGCAATAAATGGCTATTTTCGTATCTAAGTGACCCACAACTTAAAGGGGCACCCTCAACTATAAATAGGCCCTCTTGGAGTTCATTCCAAAGTTGCTCATTCATTGCAAGCTTGGTCCTAGCCTAGTTGAGAGTGTTCTAACCCTTTGAGCCCCTTTCTCTCTCTACCTTCAAGTCAAATTCATGAGTATGAGTGAGATAGGTTCCTTTGTAAGAGAGCTACTCCATGTATTGATGTAAAGATCTCCTCCATCATCTTCCTACCTCCATTCCCATTGAAGAAGAAGATTGAAGAGCTTCTCTGAGTGAAGTAGAAGGTGTTGCTATTCTTCAAGGTTGAAGAAGGCAAGGTGCTCCAGATCTCCAAGTAAAGGAGATAGGTGCTCAAGATCTCCAAGTGAAGGAGATAGTTAAGGCAACTCTCAAGGAAGATAGGTAATCCCTTGAAGGCAGAAGACTTGAAGGAAGGAGTGGGTAAGTCCATGTTGATGGCTGAAGACTCCATGGTTCAAGTGGGTAAGCTCCATCTATAGGTTGAAGATCTTTGCTTGAGGTACTAAGCCCTTGGATGTGTGGTTGTTGTGTCTTGTAATCTTATTGTGGAATATAAGAGTACCAAGATTGCAAATCCTCAAGACTAACCCACTCTAGGTAGTGGACTGACATTGCTCCTAAGTTTAGGACATGGAACCACTCTAAACCACATCTCCAAGTGCTTGCTATTCCTTATCTCTCATCCTTGTTGTGCATGCTAGATTAAGACATCAAATTGCTGCTTGTTCAAGCTTTTACACTTAATATAATTTGGTGGTCTAATCTGTCTTGTGAGATTTGTGAAGCTCTATTCACCCCCCCTCTAGAGCCCTTGATCCAATAAGTGGTATCAGAGTTGGTCTTCTCCAAGAAACTTCAACAAGTAGGAGAAGATGGGCGATTTGTCACTTGGATCCCTCAACCTAGAAGGGAGCTTCTCCATGTGACCTCCGATCTTCGACGGCACCAACTTCCTACATTGGAAGAGAAGAATGTAGTTCTACCTTCAAGGTGTGAGCTATGAGATGTGGAAAGTGGTGCACCTCAAGTATGAAGACCCAAGGGGGAAATCTCCACTTGGACTGAAGCACAAATGAAGCAAGCTCAACTCAATGCAAAGGTGGTGAGCATCATCTACACAGCCCTCGCTCCATCTGAGTTCAACCAGATATCTTCTTGGGACACCGCACATGAAATCTGGAACAAGCTTTGTGTCACTTATGAAGGTACGGAGCAAGTCAAAGAAGCCAAGATCTACATGCTTTGTGGGCTGCTTGAAAACTTCAAGATGGGTAAAAATGAGAGAGTGGTTGATATGTACACTAGGATAAATGTGATCATAAATGGATTAGTTTCCCTTGGGAGTGTGCTAGACAAAGGCATTATCAACTCCAAGATCTTGAGATCTCTTCCTAGGAGATGGGAGCCCAAGGTTACTTCAATTGAAGAGGTGTACAAGCTAAGTGAGTTGTCAATCGAGGAGCTGGTTGGTAACCTTCAAGCCCATGAACCTAGGCTTGATAAGAAAGAAGAGGAAGAGAAAAGGGTAGAGAAGGAGTTAAAGAAGATAAAAGACACAGCCTTCAAAGCCCAAATAGAAGAAATGGTGCGGCAGCAACAACTAGCTTTAAAGTCTCCTACCCCTTCTTCAAGTGAAGATGAAGGCCCTAATGAGCATGAAGAAAACAACTCTAAGGGCAAGCACTTCAAGGGGAAGCATTCTTCTTCAACTCCAAGATGCTATGAGTGTGGCCAAAAGGGCCATTACAAGAGTGACTGCCCAAAGGCCAAGAAGATCCATCACAAGAGCAGCCACAAGAAAGACAAGGAGTACAAGAGAGAAGGCAAGTACAAGAGGAAAGAAAAGAAAGAAAGAAGATCCAAAGATGCAGCTCATGCAGCGTGGGAGGAGTCTTCCTCAAGCTCCTCAAGCTCCGATGATGGAGAATGCCACCTTGCCCTCATGGCCTCCACTAGTGAAGATGTTGGTGAGGTAAGTGAGGTAAGTGAGGTAAGCAATATTAACTTGCATGGGCTATCTAAGGAAGCTCTCATTGATATGTTAAATGAATGTCAATCCTCCTTTACTAAATGCAAGTCTAAAAGGAAAAGGTTAGGCAAGATAGTTGATGATCTTTATGCTAAAATTGAGATTCTTGATAAAAATGAAAAACTGCTCCTTGATAGCATTGACTCTTTGTAAGGGAAATTTCTTGACCTTGAACTTCAATACAATGGAGTAGAGGTTGAAAATGGTGTATATCTTAAAAATATTGAAAATCTTAAGATAGATAACTAAAAGTGACTAGATGAGCTTGATGTTCTTAAAACTAAAAATGTAGAACTCAAACTCATTGATGATGCTAGAAGAAATGAAGTTTATGCATATCAAAGAGAAATTGTCTTGCTTAAATCTGAAAATGCTAAGTTGCTTGCTCAAGTTAATGATTTATCTTCTAGGCTTGTTTTGCAAAGAAATGAAGTTTCTAGCATATCTTTAGAAAGAGATTCCCTTCATACTAAAGCCCTCTATTAGAGGTCGATCTATTTCATGCTAGATATGATCTTTCTAGTCTTTCTACTACTGTCATTAACCTTAGTGATGATAATACCAAGTTAAGATCTTCTTTGCAAAAGTTCCTTTTGGGGAAGAAATCCCTCAATGATGGCCTAGAACACTCTACCAAACAAATTGGTACTAGTGGTTTGGGATACAATGGGACTGCTCCCAAAGATAAGAGTAAGAGCAAGAACAAGGGTAAGAAGAAGAGTGTGGAACCTCCCATCTTCCATGGAGAGTCTTCCGGCTCTAAAAACCCTATGGTATGTATCTATTGCAAATGTGATGACCATTATTCTACTTATTGTCCTTACAAGCCCAAGGGGACCAACCCAAAGATGAAATGGGTCCCTAAGCTAACCCCGGACCCCAAAGCTTGAGTTGGGTTCCGACATCCTTCTTTCTTGTAGGTTAAAAAGAGATGGATTGTTGATAGTGGCTGTTCTAAGCACATGACAGGTGAAATCAACCACTTCAACAAATTCATGAAAAAGAAAGGAGGATCGGTAACCTTCAGAGACAATAAGAAGGGTAAGGTCATAGGTGAGGGTGATGTAGGTAATGAGCTTTGTATCAAAAATGTTTTGCTTATTGATGGCCTACATCATAACTTGATTAGTGTAAGTCAACTATGTAATAATGGATATCGTGTGTTGTTTACATCTTTAGAATGTTTGCTTCTAGATTCCCTCACTTACAATGTCATATATAAGGGAACTAGAAATGGTAATCTTCATGTTATTGTTCTTGATGCTCTTAAGCCCGTACTTGATAGATGCTTGGTTATGGATAAAAATGATCTTTCTCTTAGGCATCGTCGTTTGGGTCACGTGAATTTGCATCAAATGAAGAAGTTGAGCAAAAAGGATTTGGTTAGACGACTTCCCAAATTGGATTTTGAAAAGGATGAGGAATGCCAACCTTGTACACAAGGCAAACAAACCAAATCCTCCTTCAAATCCAAGGGAGTCATGAGTCTCAAAAGAGCTCTTGAGCTTCTTCATATTGATCTATTTGGACCAATGAGAACGCAAGCTTCATGGTTCCAAGTATTGTCTTATTATTGTTGATGATTTCTCTCAATATACTTGGACCTTCTTTCTCAGTTTGAAAAGTGATACTCTTGATGTTTTCTCTAGTTTTTGTAAACGGGTTGAAAATGAAGCTTCTTGGCGGATTGTTTCTATCTGTATGACCATGGGGGAGAATTTGAAAATGATCTTTTTGAGCATTTTTGTGAAAAATTGGGTTACTCGCACAATTTCTCTTCTCCTCGTATGCCTCAACAAAATGGGGTAGTTGAGAGGAAGAACATGTCTCTTCAAGAGATGGTGAGGACAATGCTTCTTGAATATGATATTCCTAAGAAGTTTTGGGCCAAAGTCGTTAGCACCGCCTATTTTGTGCAAAACCGGGTTTTTACACATCTTTCTTTGAAGAAAACCCTCTATGAGTTATAGTGTGGTAGAAAACCATCCATTGATTTCTTTCATGTTTTCAGATGTCCTTGTTTTGTGTTAAACATGAAGGATTCTCTCGACAAGTTTGATCTGAAATCTTACAAGGCTCTCTTCCTTGGCTATAGCACTATAAGCAGAGAATATAGAGTATTCAACACTGAATTGTCTAAAATTGAAGAATATATCAATGCTAAGTTTATTGAGACTAACCTTGTTGTTGGCAAGCATGTTGTTGATAATGATGTTGTCGATGACTTGATTCCTATCTTGAAATATCTCAACATCGACAACAAAGGTAAGCAGGTGATAGAAGAAGAAGAAGATTAAGAAAAGAAGGATCCTACTCCCCGCTTTGCAAAGAATCATCCCAAGGAGTTGATCATTGGCAATCCATTTGAGAGAGTGAAGATAGGAGCTTCCTACAACAAAGAACAAGCAGACAGTGCCTTCATCTCACATCTGGAGGCAAAGAACATCAAAGAAGCCCTTAGTGATGATGAATGGATCCTAGCCATGCAAGAAGATTTAGAGCAATTCGAGAAGAATCGGGTGTGGACTCTAGTGCCAAGACCTAATGATAGAAAGATCACTAGCACCAAATGGGTCTACCACAACAAGCTAGATGATCAAGGCAAAGTGGTAAGGAACAAGGCAAGGTTAGTGACACAAGGTTACAATCAACAGGAAGGTATTGACTTTGATGAAACATATGCTCATGTTGCTAGATTAGAATCTATTTGGATGCTACTTGCCTTTGCTAGTTACAAAAATTTCTTGTTATATCAAATGGATGTTAAAAGTGCATTTTTTAATGGTACAATCGAGGAGGAAGTATTTGTTGCTCAACCTCTGGTATTTGAAAATGGCAAGTTACCCAATCATGTTTATTTGTTGCAAAAAGCTCTCTATGGACACAAACAAGCACCTCGAGCTTGGTACGAGAAATTAAAGAACTTTTTGTTAGATAATGGGTATGTCATGGGCAAAGTTGATTCTACCTTGTTTCTAAAACACACTTATAGCAATTTTCTTATAATTCAAATTTATGATGATGATATCATTTTTGGCGGGACTGGTCTTGATCTTTGTAAGGAGTTTAGTCCTCTTATGCAGAGTGAGTTCGAGATGAGCATGATGGGTGAGTTGACTTTCTTCCTCGGCTTTCAAATCAAGTAAACAAAAGAAGGAAACTTCATCAACCAAGGCAAGTACACAAATGAACTACTCAAACACTTTGGGATGGAGAATATGAAACCGATGGACACACCCATGTCAAACACTGCTAAACTTGACAAAGATGAAGAAGGTGAGAAGGTAGATGAGAAGCTCTATAGAGGTATGATTGGAAGTTTACTTTATTTAACTGCCTCTAGACCTAATACTATGTTTAGTGTTGGCTTGTGTGCTTGATTTCAATCTAGCCCTAGGAAATCACATCTTAATACCGTTACGAGGATTTTGAGGTACTTAGCCAAAACTCATAATTTTGGACTATGGTATCCTAAATCAAGGGATTTTACTCTTGTGGCATATAGTGATGCGGATTATGCGGGCTGCTTGGTTGATAGAAAGTGCACAAGTGGCACTTGCTTCCTTCTAGGACCATGCTTGGTGTCTTGGTTTTCCAAGAAACAGAGCATAGTGGCATTATCAACTATCGAGGCTGAATACATTGCAGTCGGGAGTTGTTGTGCACAGGTCCTATGGATGAAGCAAATGCTCTAAGACTTCAACATACACTTTGATGCTTCTCCTATCTTTTGTGATAATACTAGTGCAATTAATCTCTCTTACAATCCTATATTGCATAGTAGAGCTAAACATATAGAGGTTCGCCATCACTTTCTTCATGATCACATTGCCAAAAAGGATATTTATATCACGCATGTGGACACAGAAAATTAGTTGGCGGACATTTTTATTAAACCTCTAGCTAGAGAGAAATTTAACTTTATTCGATCTAAACTGCTCATTGTTGCTTTGGATGACATTGATATGTGCTCTAGCTAGTTGTTTCTCTCCTATATGTTTTGCTCAAGTTTTTGCTCACCTTGCTTGCCTATATATGCTTCAAATGTTCTTAACTTGCTTGTTGACATGCTTAGTTTTTACTTGTTTTTGGGTTTTTCTCTATTTCTTGGTTTTATCGCAAAATAGTACCCAATGATGAGTAATATGTTCCTAAGTATGTTCAATATACATAATGGACTAGAAAAATGAATTTAATCAGCATGTATATGGCTAGAAATTAAGAATTATGGTTTTAGGTCAGGTTGACCATCGGTCAAGTTTCCCCTAGGACAAACTCGACCGATCAGGAGCCGAGAGTTGTTCTTCAGAGAACCAAGCGGTCGAGTTTCCATCTCTCAGAACTCGACCGATCTGTGGGATGAGCCAACTTAAAGTTAGGTTCGGCCGACTATTCTCCCTCTCAACTAGAGAATATTCGACCGATCCTTCATCTCTAAGCCCTAAGCTCTCACACCCAGCCCTAAACATCCCTCTCCCATTCCTAGTTTGACCTAGAGAGCTCGACGTAGACCTTCCCGGGCGCTGCTTGGTGGTTTGTGAATGTTTTTGAGGTTTTTTTTTGCTTGTTTGCTTCGTTTTCTTCCTGTATCTCGCCTCCATGGCCTCCCACAAGAGAAAACACCCTGCTCCAAGCAATGCACCTACGTCTTTGTCTTCTAATCACTTGATTCTTTTTTATGATGCCTCATTTATATCCATTGAGGTTGTTAATCGGTACAAGGAACTTCTTCCTAGAAGCCCTTTTCCTTTTCACCCCTTAGTTTATCCTTATCCCAGGCGTCAAGCATCTCTTTTGCCGTGCCTGATCTTCATACATGTTCCTGAGATGCTGAATCTCTCAGAACTCGACCGATCTGCGGGATGAGCCAACTTAAAGTTAGGTTCGGCCGACTATTCTCCCTCTCAACTAGAGAATAGCCGACCGATCCTTCATCTCTAAGCCCTAAGCTCTCACACCCAGCCCTAAAAATCCCTCTCCCATTCCTAGTTTGACCTAGAGAACTCTGTACAAGATGAACTCTGTCATGACGCGTTTCCTTGTTTTGGGTTTGGGGAGAAAATTTTTTGTACAGAGTTCATCTTGTACAGGTTGCATATGATGTAGACCTAGATAACCATGATTCCTCTTGGCTCGAGGAATCACATTAGGATGGCCACAATCATCGCTTTTTATCGTTTGTGCATGTTTTCTGTGGGATATAGCATGTATATGATACGTACTATGTATTGTGGAGATTGGATATGTATATGTATATAAAACCAAATTCCTCATTAAAATATTAAGTTTTAGATGCCTTCCAAATGTGACACATGTGAAAAGCTTGATCGACCAAGTGTGGGCACGCCCTAGCGTGGTGCACCGTCTATCTCATGGAAGCGTGAAGGATGAATGTGTGGGTCTGCCATAGCAGGGTGCATATTCATCGTGTTTGCTTTGGGTTGGACTTAACAAGGTGATCTAGATGGGATCTAGCACCTTGAGGCATGGAGATGATCATGGCAAGGAGTTTCATATGACATCTTATCAAGAGTTGCATATGATGCAATTGGCAAAAGTTACCTACCTGAGAGATCTATGTTGTGGGTGACAGCCCTAGCTGGTCCATGGCTTAGAGGATTTCAGGATCTTGCCCACTAGAAGGTTGTACGCTACAATCTTCCGAATTGATGGTGAGGGCTATTAATTTGAAGTAAAATAGTGGGAGCGATAATTAATTAAAGGCCTAATTATATCGTCAAATTTTCAAATCAATCAAATAAGTCAAAAATGAGTTTTTGGACTAAAATTGCATATTTCCTTTTGTAGTACAAGCAACAATCACTTCTCTTTGCGATCGGTCCTTGAAAAGGACAAGCTGAATGGGACAAACTTCCACGACTGGTATCGGACTTTGAAAATTGTTCTCACTCAAGAGTGAAAGCTCTATGTCCTGGATACTCCAATTCCAGAGGAACCCGCTCCTAATGCACCAAAGGAAAAAAGGGATGCTTACAAGAAGCATGTTGATGATGCCATTGATGCAAAGTGCTTGGTGTATGTTCTATGAACCATGAGTTGCAGAGACAGCATGAGAACATGGGTGTCATTGAGATGATTCAGCATCTCAGGAACATGTATGAAGATCAGGAACATGTATGAAGATCAGGCGTTGTTCAAGTGCGTCATGACAGAAGGAGATCTAGTTGGTCTTCACACACTCAAGATGATTGGGTATGTGGAGAACCTGCAGAGACTGGGATTTCCACTGAGCCAAGAGTTGGCTACTGACGTGATACTACAATCGTTGCCAGAATCCTACAGTCAGTTTGTGATGAACTACAACATGAACAACTTTGATAGGCCACTGTCAGAGTTGTTGGGCATGTTGAGGACAGTCGAGATACAGATGAAGAAGGACAATCCTAAGCCTGTGATGGTGATCACAAGCAAGAAAGGCAAGTCCAAGCGCAAGGGCAAGGGCAAATCTAAGAAAGGTTCTGATGCTAGCCAGGAGTCCAAGCCGTCTTCAGCTCTCAAGGCCAAGGGAGGCGTGACCTAGAAAGGAAATTGCCACCATTGTCAAAAGTCGGGACATTGGAAAAGGAATTGTCCTCTCTATCTGGAAGAACAAAAGAAGAAGGAGGCGACTGAAGTCTCTACTTAAAGGTGCCATGAAAGTAAACTTGTAACACTTTTTGAGGTATATGATACCAAGATGTAAAGTGTAAAGCACTCATAATTGGGGCAAGTGTTTCCGCCATAGATAGGAGTACTTTAGTTTATTTTCAGCCTATAAGGCATGTAATACAGTTATGAACTGCTATTTCATATTTTCCAATAGATAGAAACACTTTATTTTTGCATATTGTATGACAATGATGGCAATTAATAAAGTTGAGTTTTCAATCTTAAAGATATGATCTTTGTGGCAATGCCTTATCTATCTTGTGGTGTTTGATATGCATAAGATAAAATGATACCTAAAAGTTATATATAACTCAAACAACCAAATTAGCATCAATCATGAGAAATTCATTTCTAGTTTCCATATGATGGATAAATCTAGACTCTTTTGGTTAGAGAACCAATAAGAGACATGAATATCTTGTACATGATTAATCAATCTTCACTAAAGGTAGTGGGAGAATGATTATCCAATTAGGTATAATACATGTGATGTATTTACATACCTATTGGAATAGATGCTAATACTTCTAATGGTGTTTAGAGAAATACCAATATGAATATCTTGAAGTGTTCAAGATTATCATAAATGAAGTATAAATTTGGTAAAGTATTAATTCTTGATGAGATCAATGAATGAAATACTTGGACCAAATGTTTGAGATCCTTATGAGTGATTATGATAGTGTATCATAGTGAACTCATGATTAAGGCATGATGATGTCTAAATCAAGAAGGAATCATACTCTAAAGAGTTAGAGAATGATTATCGAATAACTGAATTCTTCTTAATAAAAGAATACCCCACACTAATAAAATAAATTAAGAATCACAAGGGTTGTGAGTTCTTATATATTTAACAGATACACCTCAATTATCTATGTGATAAGTTGTTCATGTGATGAGTCAACTATCTAGATGAATATGAGGAACCAAACTTTGAGATATGGTTTATGACCATTGCATCCTAAATGACATCCATGTCAACCATAAGGTATGACCTTGATGGTAGCACCCATTGGATAAAATCCATAAGTGCAAATGAGTCTTAAGTGTTAAGACACATGGATAACATTTTGAGAAGGATGATGCTTGTTGATTGCAACTTAATGACTAAGACATTTGGCATGTGGATACTAGAACCGCATTCCTATGAGGAATAAAACAAGGATGTGTGCGTGACACAACCTATAAGGTTTATGAATCCACTAATGCAAATGAAGTCTATAAGTTACAATGGACTAATCAATGTGATTGATTGAGTACAAGCAACTCAAAATTGGATCTTTACTTTGATGAAATAGTCAAAGGGTTTGACTGACATGTCAAAGATAAAGAAGGGGTCTGTGATTTAGTGGGAGCGTATTCACATTTCACATGTTGATGTGAAATGGAAATGTTCTAGAATGGAAATCCAAAAGTGGAAATTATCTTTAGGGGATGGAGATGCTTCCTATGTGATAGGAATAGAGATCTATAGAGATAGTTCTCGAAAATCTCTTGACCTGAAAAGAGAGAGCATACATTGGCAATCTGTACTGAAGTGTTCAATATGCACAGATACAGTGGGAGAAAACTTGTCCATGTTACATGGAGTTAGTATCCCAAGGCCAAGTTTCCAATTCTTATGAAGAATGGGAACACTAATAATAGATATGGATCTATCCTGTATGTAATCATCCCATTATCTTGCATGTATGGACATGGCAAGAGTAAAATGCATTCATCATCTTGTATGTACGACATGACAATATGATGTGCTCATCCTAATAACTCGTATGTGGGACATGACGAGTGGATGTCTGTCTACTTCCAGTAAGGGATACTGGAATTCCATAAGAACTTGATAAGTACTTGTGAAGTACTAGTTCTATGGAGATAAGGAAGAGTTTGATGTAAAGAGTTACATTGATGCGAACTTCCGAAAGGACAGAAAATTAATCGCAAAGTATACATAGGATGTATAAAAGTGAAAGTTTGTTGATAATTGGAAATGTTCCAATAAAACCATTTAAAAGGAAAAACCGGGTATCTATGCGTTAGAGAACAGCAGTAGATACTATATGGATCTGGAAGTTCATGAGATGAACTTATAGATATTCTTCTCATTGATGACAAGTATGGAATCCTTGATCATGCAAAGTGGCTAAAGGTTAGCAAAGGAATACTAGATCGCATATTATGGCAACTCCATCTCATACGTGTGACGTACAGCGAAGAGATGTGAGACATGCAATTTATACTGACTTTGGCAAGGTGTTGTCATTACTCACTATGTTGGCACTAGAGCACAGTAACATGTGGGACATGTTTCAAGATCACTATGAATATGATTCAATGGTGATTGGCTCGCAGTGCAAGTGGGAGTTTGTTGGTGTGTATGCCCTGAGAGCCAATCATAGGATGATTGGTGGGATACATTATGATTGATTTGATAAACAACAAAGGCAAGCTTCCAATTCTTTCTGGTTCAATCATATGAGATAGTGATAGAGCAGATTGAATGTCTAGAGAATGACAGTACTCAATGACGTATGCCTTCAGGTTCATGACCTGAATGATGAGATCATACGGATGTTAAGAGTTTGTACATTCTTGTTATGTCCCTAGTCGGATGTCATTGTGGAAGGTAGATAGACAGCAATGACACACAAGACTAGATTGTGGTGTTGGTTGATGACAGAATCTCATTAGTCATGATATAGAGATATCAAACCAAACACATAGGTGCTTGTTAGAGAACAAGTGTACCGGACAGACCCACCGTGAGTTTGACACATGGAACCATGACATGGTAGTCACAGTCAGTACTCACAGTGATGGTGGTGAGTGTGATTCTTAGACCTGAAATCACTACACTCAACACATGTCGTTGGGCACACTTTGACATCATCAAACGCAGTCCTGAAACATGGGTTGTTATAAAGGTGATAATTGGGTGGCTTTGACACATGGGGCTTTTGAGGGGTGAGTGATAGATATGGGATTTGTCCCTCTTGAGGGAGTTTGATATCCATGGCCACTTGATGAGTAGGATTGAGAAAGGTGTGCACGCATGTGTGAATCAGTATGTGATACTGATGTCATACATATCTCTTCCAATCTACTCTGAGATCAAGAAAGTGAATGAACGTTGACAGGATGACTGTTCCATGTCTCGAGTTCATTTGGGATATCAGTGACAAAGGAATTATACATTCACTATAACACCATTCACGGATTGTAGGATTGAAAGTTGTTCTACAACTTTCTACTTTCACTTGGGTAGCACTGATGTGTGACTAGGCACCGCCCTTTGCTTGTGAAGTCATAAGTGTTATGGACTTTCACTGCCAATGTGAACTGGACCTGCAGGGTCACACACATAGAATTTAACCTGGAAGAGGAGTTTTGTCCATAAGCAATGTTTAGATTGATTACTAAAGGAGTTTAGTAGTTCAATTAAACACTCAATTTATTGATAGCTCAATATCATAATGTTCAAGGTGTTGGACATGTTGATTGGAGTATCAGATTGATTGAAATCACAATTGACTGATTCTGCACAACTTGCACTCCCAACCGGTCGGTTCAAGTGTTGAACCGGTCGGCTGAGGTTGTTGAACCGGTCGGCTCAAGTGTTGAACTGATCGGCTCATGTACAGAGTGAAACGAGCGGTTCAAGTGTTGAACTGATCGGTTCAACTGGTGCAGCCAAGCAAGTTGGGAAAGTCAGGTCGGTGAGAATTTTCCTTTCGTTTCACTTGCCCAATTTGATTGGGAATAGGATTGGTATTCGATACCAATTAGAAACAAAAGAAGGAAAGTCAATTTGAGTTAAACCAGGATCATGAACCGATCGACTGGAGTGTCCAACCGATAGGCTCAAGGATCCAAACGATCGGCTGGAGTGTCCAACCGGTCGGCTGGAGGGTCCAGACGACCGGTTCACTTGTGAACCGATCGGTTCAGGCTGTGAGTTGGTTGCTTTTGTGGAAAATCTCGAACCCTTCTACTCTTGTTTTCAGTCCCGCATTGCCCGGGATGGAGAACCCTGTCCCATGACCCTCCTATATATAGGGGTATTGGGGGCTTCTCAAAGTACAACTCAGTGCAATCAGTTGCTCTGCAAAGTTGTCGTTCTCTAGTTTTGGTAACCGAGAGAGCCCGAGCAAGTGCTACCCGCAAAGGGAGGTGCAATAAGGGAAAGACAACTGCAGTTGCAACTGGAGGCAGGAGAGTATGTTGGCGACTAGTACGTCAACAGGAGGGTGTGACTCCTTCCACTTCCTTATGGGATAAGGAGTGTGGAGTTCTAGGTGGTCCGTGTGGACTACTTCATAGGCGGGAGGTTTCTGCCGCTAAGGAGGACAATTGTCATCCGACAGTCCGGTGAGAGCAGGAGTCGTCAGTCTCGGTGCGACCAGGAGCTGCACAGACACCGTCGAAGACCGGATTTGAAGACCGCACAAGGCACGAGATATTTTCGCCGAGCAAGCCTCGGTACAAGGTATGATTCCACAAACCATCCTTTCCTATTATATAGACGTTGACGCGTTTCTTTGTTTCGGGTTTGGGGAGAAAATTTTTTGTTTCCGCTGCCTACTCTGCCTCCCCTAAAACCCAACAAAATTATTGCAAGAAAAGTTTATCAAATTAAATTAACAAATAACCTCTATCTAAATAATAAAAGTGTTACCTGACACAGAATTAACTCCACAGTCAATAATGAAAGGACAGTGGAGTATGTGTCCTATGTGTTTGATTCTATGAGAATTTCGTGTGGGAAAACTTTGTATTGATCAAAGTTCTATGGTGTCTCCATAATAATGATATGTTATGTGGAGACTTGATGATACAACAAATGAATAATGTATGTCTCCTTTTATCGGGGATTTCGGGGACGAAATCCTTGTTAGGGGTTTATAATTTGTAACATCCCTAACCTGGGTTATGCTTTAACCCTAGGTGTTTTGTTTAAGAAAGATAATTAAATGCTTGATTTTATCTTTTGAAAAGTAATTAAGGTTCAAAGAGGAACTTATATTTCAATTTTAGTCCATTTTGAATAATGTTGAAAATAATGTTTTGCTTGTGTTGGACTAAAGTGCAAATTACCCAAGTTGAGGGGTTAAATTGCAAATGTTACATGATAAGATGTTCCTCATGTGTTGAAGCATCATGAGAATGAAGATGATGTAGAGGTAAGGCTTGTGGTAGCCTGAGTACTAAGAAAGAGCTGATAAAGCAATGTTTGTGCATTAAAACCTAGTTTTGGTGTAATGTGCAAATTACCCAAGACCTAGGGTTCAATATGCAAAACACCACTTCTAGAGGGTCCCTCATGTTTCTTGGAATCATGTAGAGAAAATAAAATGAGAGGGGAACCTCATTTGAATCACTTTGGAGGAGAGAGAATCTTGGTATTAAAAAAATCAAGATTAAAGCATAATTGGAATTTTACTTCAATTTAATGCAAAAATAAATATATTAATTGAAGAGACCTTTAACCAAAAGGTGAGGGATGATTTTGCAAAGGAATGGACGACCATGTGCCTTGAAAAGGCACGAAAATATCCAAAGGAATTGGATAACTCACTCACATTATTATAAGAAAAAGAAATATCCACTCACTTATGGATATTAGTATAATATGATTTAAGGTGCTTGATTTGCTTTTCTTTAAATCGTGGATAATTGAGAGGAATAAGAGTCAAAGGAGATAGCCTCGTAACCAAGGAAGGTAAGGGGAGAAGAGGCAAGGAAATGGAGGAGATAATCCCTACTTTCTCTCTCCTAAAATGAAATTTTAATAAAATGCATATATGCTCCTTTATCCATATGTTGAAAGGGTAATTTCGAAACCCCTTTCATTTATTGCTTGCAAAAACGACCAAGGGATCTTGGAGCAATAGGAGGACGACCCCCAACCTTTTGGTAAGCTTCTTGACCTTCTTTTACCATCATTTCATGGTGGAAATTGAAAATAAATGATGGATTTCTTCTTTGAAGCTCAATTGGAGGCGGGTTATCTAACTTAAACCCTTAAATGTTGTTCTTGCATTCAATTCTCCATTAATTGTTGATCATTTTGTTCTACTTGAAATTCCCTTGATCCATTGATGTAATTACCATGAAAATGGAAGTAGATTTTGAATGAACGAAGGTAGTTGATGATGACATCATCTTAGGCACACATTCCAACAAGTTTCTATTGCAAACGGTTTCATAGTTTTGGTCTAAACGGTTTCACCAAACGGTTTGCAAACCGTTTGGAGGTTTGGATCCCAAACCATTTAGAAGGGTTGACCGGTTGGATGGGTTGACCATTTGGATGGGTTGACAGTATGAGGTCAGGACCCTAGTACATGTTGGATGATGATCTAATGGATCTAATTGATTAATTCAATATATGGACAATCCTCCAATTAGAAACCCTAATCGGTTAAGTGTTGAATTTACTATTGTTTAATTTAAAACTTTGGGTTGACTAACCCAAACGGTCTCAAGACCATTTGGAGGTCACTCAAACGGTCTCAAGACTGTTTGGAGGTCAACCAAGACCGTTTGGAGGTCTAGGGTTGAGTATGGTTGAGTAATTGAAGATTTAGAGATATCAAATCGAAAGGCAATCAATAGCTAATGTGATGATCAGTCCAATGACCTAAACCCTAATTGAATTTCACAAACTTCAATGATGGTTGGATTCAAACGGTCTCAAGACCGTTTGGAGGTCATCCAAATGACCTCAAGACCGTTTGAGGTCAGGTCATGTCATGGTTTGAGGATGATCCAATGATTTCAATTGGACTAGTTCCACAATGTCAACCATTGATGGTTCCTCGATTTCAAAACCCTAATTGATGGTTTCTTGATTATAAACCCTAGTTCAATTGGGTTCAAAACCCTAATTGAAGGTCTAATTGAAGGGTGATTCAATGGTCCAATTGACGAATAAATCAGTGGTCCAATGGATAGCTGGTTTAATGATTGAAATCCTGAATTGATAAAGTGATGGAAGACCTTTTTGGTCCATTCGGTTTTGAGAGAGTTTGGACCAAACGGTCTTAAGACCGTTTGAGTCCAAACGGTCTCAAGACCATCTGGGATCGAACGGTCTCAAACCGTTTGGAGACCCAAGTGGTTTCAAGTGTAATTGTCCATACGGTTTCATCATTGTTTTGCTTAAACGGTTTCAAACCGTTTGGAGCATCAATGGTCAAGAACGTTTGGATGTTTCAAGGTGATTCAGTCAATTGGAAACCTAAGGTGATGAAAGATAAAATGACCCTATGGTTGTTACTGATTTATCTTAAAGATAATCACTAGGGTTGTACCTCTAAGGTACTAAGTAATTGGTAACCCTAGATGAGTTAATTCCTGAAGCTTAAGTAAGCAATATTTTAATACACTATGTCAATCCTAATTGAATGTATTTAATTAAAGGGTTGGTTGACCTAATTTATTCAAGTTTGACATAGTCAACATCTTAGAGAGGATGAGAAAGAGATGAATCTATACATGTAGGGTAATCATGTAATGGATAAGCCTCAAATACCTTCAATATGAATAAATTAAGATTCTAAGGTATGATCTTTGATGAAGTAATCGTGAAACCCTAATTGAGGGTGATTCTATGTGAAACCCTAATTGAGGGTGATGCCATGTGAAACCCTAATTGAGGGTGATGCCATGTGAAACCCTAATTGAGGGTGATGCCATGTGAAACCCTATGCAATGGTATGATGAGGAGCCCTCATATAGGGTGAAGGTATGTGAAACTCTAATTTTGAGTTATAATACATGAAGCCCTAATCTTGGCAAATATGATAACAAACCAGAACCCTAATAATAAAATAGTGGGTAAAGCCTTATAAAGGTGAAATATCTCAAATGGTTGATTATAGGCAACCTTATAGTAAGCAATACCTTAACCTGAAATGAGTCCATTTCATTGAAGATAGTTGGACCATTCTTGTGTGTGACCTATGCACTTCATGATAAGAGTGATAGGTTAGTGAATGAAAGTATTAAGATGGGAAATACCTTAATCTAAGATTAGTTGATAACTTAAGAAAGTTGGAAGTGATGAGGAAAGTGATACATCAAGATATGATAGATATCACTTTTAGCATTCCAGGGTTGATATACCTTGATGCACCTCAAATCCAATATACTTGGATAAGAAACACATGAAGTGTGTTATGTAAATTGTTACCATGAAATGTAATGAGTTTGATATACTTTGATAAGTATAGGCTAATATACCTTGAGAATGGGGTTTATCCAAACTAATGAGTATGATGTAGTCATACGATGATAAGGATGAGAAATGAACTCATACCTTGAATTGATAATCATTTAATAATAAATGTTAAGAGTAATAAACATGATTGAATACTTGAGATGTTAATGGATGCTCCTAGAGGTGTGGAGCAATATATTAAGATTGATATGATAACTATGAAATCCTAATTAATGTGAGATGAGAAACCCTAACCCTAAATTGGGTAATGGGAGATGAGAAATCCTAATGTAATGTGAATAGTAAGCCCTAACCCTAATGAGGGAATAGTGGTGTTACTATTGTTTTACATGAGGTAATATTTTATTGTTGCCTAGAGAGAGGTGACAAGATGTGTAATGGCCTTGTGAGCCATATGATTAGTTGTTGCCTAGTGATATGTGACAAGATGTTTAATATCCTTGTGAGCCATATGGTTAGATGTTGCCTCGTGAGATGTGACAAGATGCTTCATGGGCCTTATGAGCCATGAGAATAATGGTGGCATAGTGAGAGGCACCAAGATTATTATAAAAGTTTACTATAAGTAATGATAATAATAAACCTAATAAAAGGAACAATTGTATTTAATAAAGAATGTGAACAGCAATGAAGGCTAAACTCAGGGTTCAAAGCCTAGAGAAGGATGTCATGATTAATGATGGGTCAAAGGAATTTATATTCCATGATCTATGTAATCAGGATTGGTTAAAGTCCAATACCTGGCAGAGTTGTAATGCCTGTCATCAGGATTGGTTAAAGTCCAATACCTGGAAGAGGTGTAATGCTTGTAATCAGGATTCGTTAGAGTCCAATGTCTGGCTGTGTAATCAGGATTGGTTAGAGTCCAATGCCTGGCTGTGTAATCATGATTGGTTAGAGTCCAATGCCTGGCTGTGTAATCAGGATTGGTTAGAGTCCAATGCATGGTTGTGTAATCAGGATTGGTTAGAGTCCAATGTCTGGCTGTGTAATCAAGATTGGTTAAAGTCAAATACCTGGCAGAGGTATAATGCCTGTAATCAGGATTGGTTAAAGACCAATACCTGGCTGTGAAATCAAGATTGGTAGTGTCCAATGCCTAGCGGTGTAATCATGTTTGGAAGAGTCCAATACCTGGCAGAGGCTCAATGCCTGTAATGATGACACAAGATTGGTAATAACTCAATGCCCATAATGATGACACAGGATTGGTAATAACCCAATGCCTGTAATGATGACACAGGATTGGTAATAACCCAATGCATGTATTAATGTTATATGAGTACATGGTAGATATAATCCAATATCTGTTTAGTAGATTGGCTAAGGCCAACAGATTGAAATAAGAATGTTTCATGGGTGACATATCAAGATAATGAGTGTCACAAGAGAAGTTTGACATGATGGTATAATATGATGGATAAATGATACACATGTTCTTCCTATTCCTTATTAAGAGAATAGATGATCTATTGTTCTATCATAAATAGTTACAAAGCTTTATAAGATAAGAATGCTTTAAACTGCTTATCCTCTGCCCAGTTTTATATCATAAAACTGCAATAATAATGTTTTTGGCAGAAAGTTATATCTCTCGTTGGGGCAATTACAATTGTCTCACCCCTGTGGGATCCAACATTTTTTAGGTGGACAAGCACAGAGGAGACTGAGAATATCTTGTAGAGGAAGAACTTCAGCAGCAGTAGGGACAGTAGTGACAGCTCAGGTTGAGTGTATTGTCTGTCATGTCATGTAGATAGAAGTCCTATGTGTCGTCTCTGTACTCTCAGGTCCTCGGAGTTAATAGTTAGTGCTCTTAATGAATCGTTTTGAGATTTTGGCTCAATGCCTCGAGGTTCTTATGTTGTCTGTGTTTAGCTTTTTACAAGGCAGTTGATGTTGTAACCCTCGAGAAGAGATGGTACAAGATATGTACTTATGAACCAGGATGTAAACGTAATACATTGATTCTTGTTGAAAGAGTTTTCCTATGATTGGATTTCTCTGAAAAAGGTTTTAATTTTTAGTGATTTTTCAGTAACCTGCTGTTAGTAATTGCTTCTGCTTAATTAATGATGTATGTTTTGAACGCTTTTCCACAACAACCAACAGGTTCAGGATCATTTGCATCAGGATTTATGTTCCATCATGTCTACCATGAACCTTTCATGTGCATCACCCTACCCCACCTACCAGCCTTACCCAGGTAGTGATTATGCTTCTTATGCATATAATCATTACTACCCCGCTCCCGAGCCTTCCGTTGCTACTCCTCCACCCTTTGCTACTGCTGATAGCTCTGCTCCTGCCTATCTACGGTTGCCTGCTGGCCCCCTGGCCACCTTGCTTGCCAGCCTTGGCAACTCTGCTCCGTCATTTCCACAGGCCAATGAGCTTCACGCTCTTGGTATGTCATGGGCTGAGCAGAATGCCCGTCGGCCTGGTCGTGCGTTCGGTCCTCCAGCTGACAAGGAGATGCCTGACCAGGGTGATGATGCTGATGATGACGATGGTGATGGCGAGGATGCTTCTGACAATGGTGATGGCGATGGTGTTGGATCTGGTGATGAAGGCACTACTACTGCACACTCTGACGGAGATGAGGACTACGAGCCCATTGTTGATGAGGACGTCGTTGACATAGATATCTTAGATGTTTAGGTTGTTTCTTAGCTTTTAGCCTAGCATGTTGATCATATACAACTTTCTAGGCTATCTTTTATAAGAAACATCTTGGCACATTTATCTTAGTTGTACTAATTTATCTGTTGTTTTCATCATCTTTTACTTAGAGTTGTTTCCATGTGGACATGCATCTGAGTTGTAAGATGTGCACTCTTGTTATTTACTCTGATATATCTTTTGCTTTGGTGCCATCTTCTTACCATATTTTGATTATGATTGAGATTGCTTGAATGTCCTTTTTTGGTTGATTGGGTTTTGGAGAAGACCTAGTTGTTTATGCTCTTCTACTCCCCCCCCTACCTTTTTGATAATGTCAAAAGGGGGATAGATAGTTCATTGGTCTGAAACTCAATCATATTGTTATTCGCTGTTATACTATTGCTTATTTGCTTGTGAGATCCGTTTCCTGTTCATTCACTACTTATCATGTAAACTTGCAAAGGACCACACACTACATGTATATTGTTATTGCTATCTGTAGATAGACTAACATGCAGGTTAGAGGAAGCATAGATTGAGGGGGAGAAATTCACTTTGATCGCATCATAAACCCCCCTAATTCACAAGGCAAAGGTATAACTTCCATATCCTTTTCAATATGTTTGAGGAATGGTTTGTCATTGTCAAAAAGGGGGAGAATGTTGACCTAGAGGTTATACATTGTCCATATTTTGATAATGACTTAACAATCCCATTCATATGTATCTAATATGTGTGTTAAAGATTAAATCTAGGTATTAGGTACATGAAAAGGATCTGAAATCAAAAGCCCTAGAGTGGCTCAAGTTCAAGTCAATATAGCTACAAGTGTGCAATTTGAGATTTCTATGTAAATGACCTTAGAACATATTTGTAATCACTTGTAATGATGAATTGACTTGTAACTTATATGAGAAAAATCATTGGGACATAAAACACCAAAGATTAGATCACTTTAGATGCATTTTCAAAGATTGACATCAGGTTGTCGATCGGTCGAGTTTTCCCCAGGACAAACTCGGTTGATCCATCTTGATCAATTTTCTAAAGATAGCATCGGTCGAGTTGTGCTTACACAGAACTCGACCGATCGAGTACCTGACCATTTTGAGTTTAAGTGGTCGGTCGAGTTTTGTCATGACAAACTCGACCGATGATTTGAATATCAGCTTTGTCTTTTACTTGATTGGTCGAGTTAACTTTATTGAAACTCAACCGATTGCACTGTACGGAAATTGCATAATAAAGTGATGTGACCGTTGGTGAGCATTTTGAGCGAAAATAGAGTCGTTTCTTTGAGCAAAAAATGGCTATTTTGTATCTAAGTGTCCCACAAGTTAAAGGGGCACCCTAAACTATAAATATGCCCTCTTGGAGTTCATTCCAAGGTTGCTCATTCATTGCAAGCTTGGTCCTAGCCTAGTTGAGAGTGTCAAATTCGTGAGTATGAGTGATATAGGTTCCTTTGTAAGAGAGCTACTCCATGTATTTATGTAAAGCTCTCCTCCATCATCTTCCTACCTCCATTCCCATTAAAGAAGAAGATTGAAGAGCTTCTCCGAGTGAAGGAGAAGGTGTTGTTGTTCTTCAAGGTTGAAGAAGACAAGGTGCTCTAGATCTCCAAGTCAAGGAGATAGGTGCTCAAGATCTCCAAGTGAAGGAGATAGTCAAGGCAACGCTCAAGGAAGATAGGTAATCCCTTGAAGGCAGAAGACTTGAAGGAAGGAGTGGGTAAGTTCATGTTGATGGCTGAAGACTCCATGGTTCAAGTGGGTAAGCTCCTTCTATAGGTTCGAGATCTTTGCTTGAGGTACTAAGCCCTTGGATGTGTGTTTGTTGTGTCTTGTAATCTTATTAAGAATATAAGAGTATCAAGATTACAAATCCTAGAGACTAACCCACTCTAGGTAGTGGACCGACATTGCTCCTAAGTTTAGGACATGGAACCACTCTAAACCACCTGTCCAAGTGCTTGCTATTCCTTGTCTCTCATCCTTGTTGTGCATGCTAGATTAAGACATAAAATTTCTGCTTGTTCAAGCTTTTACACTTTATATAATTTGGTGGTCTAATCTGTCTTGTGAAATTTGTGAAGCTCTATTCACCCCCCCCCCTCTAGAGCCCTTGATCCAACATAATACGTGGAAATATATATATATATACACACACACATACATATATATATATTGTGTGTGGTTTGTATAATTTGTTATTAAAATAAGTATCTTTCGTATGTTCTATAACAGTATTAAAATATCATTAGCTGGTCTGATAAGCATAAAGCCTTTGGATTTACAATGGCATTCTTCTTAAGGCTAGGGACCCTTAAGGATTTAGGTATCCAAGAATAAGTATACTAGGGCTAAGTCTATGACATTAAGATAATACAAGATAATGAATTCTCTATATAATAGTCATAGGATCAATATGAAATTTAGGATATGAGTTTGATCTAGGCTTAATAAACATGAAACAAACCCTAATATATGTTTTCATAGTTTTATGTTGTCAGGTTGAGTAGGATTTTTTGGAACTACCATGAGCAGTGGAGTTCCTTGATGATTATATGCTAATCTTCAAGATACATTATAGGGATAATTTCTCATTTTTTCAATATAAGTATGCTTGATTTCTCAAAATGATGTTTTCCTAATTGAAAAATAAACAACCAAATTTACAATTTCTCACTTGTTTATCGTAAGATCTTGACTACTTTATCAGTTACCCTAATTATGCACAATGGAACATTTTTTCTGTCAGCCATAGCTATGGTCATGTCACTAGGACTTAATTACCTCACATTTAAGTTATGTGATGGTCTATGGTCCCTCTTAAACAAGAATAAGTGTTAATATTAAATGGTTTGTGCTAATGGTATTATTTAGCCTGAAGTTGTTTTATAAAGTGTGTTAGTTGCTTGTTCATTCATGTTCGTAATTGCCTTATTTACCTTGTATGAATGTAGTTCCATTAATCCTATTTATTTCATGATTTTAGGTACCTATTTACATGTCAAGACTTGTGGACCACACCAAAGTAGAGTGGCATAGAAAATGATAGGTAGTCTTTTAGATTGAGAATGGTGTATTCTAGTCTTGTATACAATGGTACCACATTAGTAGTGCAACTTGTACTTGGTGGATATAACGATGTATCTCAAATTGTGAGTATGTATGACTAACATATCCAATAAATATAGTGTGTGAATTGTGTTTGTTTGTAGTCCCTCTTGTAAACCTGATATATGTGAGGAAACATCCCAAGGTTTTTCCCAAACCCTAAAGATAAATTTGAGTTGTTTCGATGTCTCAGGATCACTATGGTATAGAGGGAACTGAAAATGATCAAGGTCTGACAATTAGCTTTCCTTTTTCAGTCGAAGCAATTTTTTACCATAAACCACAAAAATATCCAACCATAATATGTATGAGCCTTTTGTTGGTATGTATGTCCAGAGAGTCAATCATATGATGATTGTCATGGTATATCTTGTAAAGAATTTGATTAATAATAAAGGCAATATTCATCTATATGTTTGTTAAATTATGAGATAATGATATAACATGATAGATGTCTAAATAATGATGTTAATCGATGATGTATGTCTTTAGGTTGAGGACCTAAATAGTGAGATAATACAAATGCTAAGACTACGTCCATTCTTGTTATGTACCTAATTGGATGTTATTGTGGAAGCTAATAGACGACAATTACACATTAAGACTAGAGTGTGTTTTGGTTGATGACAGAATCTCATTAGTCATGATATGTGATGTCAAACTAAATACATAGGTACTTGTTAGAGAAAAATGTATCGGACAGACCCATCTTGAGAGTGATGCATGCAAAATATTGAATGGTAGTTAGATTCAGCTCTCATAGTGATAGGTGGTGATTGTGGTTCTTAGACCTAAAATCATTACACTCATCACATGTTGTTTGATGTACTTTGACATCATCTAACATGACCTTGAATAAGGGTTACCATAAAGGTATTGCTCGGATACATTGTAACACATGGGGATGATTGTGAGTGAGTAGATGGGATTTGTCCCCCTACTGGAGTTGATATCATGGCCACTATATAAGAAAGACTGAGAAATGTATGGTCATACTCATGTGAATCAATATATGATATGCGAGCTCACATGTATCTTAAATAGTCTGCTCAAGTTCAAGGAACATATATTGAACGTTTAAGAGGATGACAATCCCATGCCTCGAGTTCAATCTAGATATCAGAGACAAAGGAACTATATGATCATTGCAACACCAATCACATATTATAGCTTGAATCTATTCTCCAACTTTCCAATTACTTGGGTAGTAATGATGTGTTGCTAAATATCGCTCATAGCTTGTGATGTCATAAATTGGTTATGGATATTCACTACCAAATTAACTTGGCACCTACATGGTCACATGCATAGGATTTATCTAAAATAGGATTTTACTCATGAATGTGGTTTAAACTAGATTACTAGTGTTAGGTTTTCAATTTAAATAAGATTAGTTGTCAAAAATCTAAAAGGACTTGTTCAGTTAGTGAGTCGACCAGTTCAGAAGTATGAACTGGCCAGTTCAGAAGTATGAACCGACCAGTTTAGGTTGTGAACCGACCGGTTGGAAGGTCAGTAAGATTAGATCAAGGATTAATGTTGATATCATATTGTGAATTAACTAAATATTTAAAGTAATATGATTGTGAATAGGAAACATAATGAATTGGTCGATTCAAGTGTTGAACTAGTTGACTCATATATGAACCGATCGGTTCAAGAGTGAATTGAATTAGCCCATGGTTTGCAAGTTCCAGAAAATTCATGAAATTTTGTATCATCGACTCTCAATTTATCTGGAAACCCTGACCCTGACCCTGCAATAAATAGAGGTGTAGTTGAGGCTTTTAGAAGAAAACAATTAGCTCTGACAATTGTTGCCTTCTCACAATTGTGGTTATGTGAGAATCTGAGCATGTATTACTCGTAAAAGGGAGAGACGGAAAGGGAGAGACAATAAGGAAGAGAATTCAACACTAGCAAGTTGACGTTGAAGGGACAAGCCCTTCTTGTATGTTCCAAAAGAACGACATGAGTTCTCGGTGGCACATGGACTACGTAGAGAGGTAGAGGTCTTTGTCACCCTCTAGGAGGACATTGTCAACCACCGTCTGTTGTGCTATACCAGAAGGTCGCCGTCGACAACCGTCCATGTTCTGCTTGCAAAAGAAGCATGTTGGTTCAAGGATAAGTCATTGTATTTGCTCCAGGACCATGTATATGCCTTGTAATCTTCTTTCTCAATCTATACTTCTTGACTCAATATGGTGTTCAAGAGGAATATGGCAAGAAAATTTTTGTTTCGACCGCCATCTCTATAGCCATATTTTCCTAAACCTTTTACATAGAAAAAAACTCATATAATCCCTAGATAGACCATACATTATCTAAACCACTAAATAAGGGTGAACACTCGAGTAATCCTTTAAGATCAAGGGTGTATCTAGGGGGATGTCGGGGCTTTAGCCCCCCTCCCAACCAAAATAATGTATATATACATTTAAATCATAAGCAAAAATATGGATATATACTATTTTTTGTGGATAACAAACAGAGAAAAACTATAGGGTGGCTGGTATGTGCAGTTTCCATATAGTATATTGGCCCAGGTTCAAATCCCACTCAAAGTAATTTTTTCTATAAAAGCATTGTGTTTATTACACTTAGTTCCCCCTATTGTAACTAATAGTTAATAAATGTAATTCAGCACCCCCCCCCCCATTGTAAGTTTCTAGATCTGCCCCTTCTTAGAAAGGCATACATCTATTTAATTCGTACAGAACTAGACATCCATCCAAGCCCTCTGTAGAGAAAAACACTCTTCTAAGACGTCAATAGAACAAAATGCTCTTCTAAGTCCTTGAGATATTGAAACACACTTCCAAAGCCCTCAACAGAAGTGAATATTCTTCAAAGTCCTCAATAGATTTGAAAAATTTTGCTAGCCCTTAATAGATACATGCATTCTTTATCCCTCAACGTAGGCAGATATTTGTCCAACCACTCTTTTAATAACTCCACAACAAATATGCACTTTCCTTATCGAGAGAATTAGTAACATCGATTTTTAGGCATAAAAAGGTTTCAAAGGTCGACGACTCAAATTTCCACATATGTGATCATTTCAACTCCTGATGTTGTATGCATGCTTCTTGTAATTAATTCAAGTCATACCAAGGTAGCTAATGATAAAGATACTTAGAATCCTAGTCTAGTGGGTAAAATACTCATTTTGATTGCATTGTACAGTCATTTATTATACAATGTATATACATGAAGATAAGTTCATTCACTTCCATGAGGTTTTTGTAGTCCTGAATTTTTAGATAATTCATATCTTTAGATGTAGATATAATCCCATCTCATGATCTCACCCAAATAAATCAATACCAAAATAATCTTAGTAGTGAGAATGTTCTTTGAAAAAAATGGATGTCAGTCTTAGCACAATACCTCGGCTCTAATCATGGGTAGATTTACCAATCATGTCTCATATATTGCCTTTGAAGGGAACCTTTGTTGTCAGCCCACATCATTGGTTATTAAATGAAATCCTTCCACACTGGGGTGAATACTCGTATCATCTAGTGCATACTGGTATCATCGGCACAGAATTATTATAAAACGAAACTCAAACCTATGACACTGACAAAGATGTGTAGGGTCTTCTTTAATTAAGTCATATTTACTTAGTAAATCAAGGCCCCAACCACAATTTTTATAAGCCTAGAAGAAGGTACCTAAGTCAATTTACATGAGAAATTATGAAAATCATCTTGGTTCCTAATTGATCTTTGAAAGGAATATAACCATTGTTGGATTTTTAAGTTGCACTTCACCTTCTTCAAGATTAGATTTGACTATATGTCTATTAGGTAACAATTTAGAAACTGCGGTCCATAGGATGTGGTAGATTTAATGGTATTTTACCCTTTTCAAAAAATTATTTTGTGTGACGTCATTAACGCAAACTTGGAAAGATCTTGATAAGCTCCAATATGGGCCGGATCCTAATATGAATCAATTCTAGTTGAGATCTTGTACTATCTCTGCAAGTACCATATCTGTACTAGACCGGTTGAGATCCTTCTTGCACAAGTTTGGGAAAGAACTTGATTTGTTAGACGAGGCAATCCTATTTGGTCCATACATACTAGGTGAGGCCCAAACTAGCAAATATTCTAGGTGAGACATGAACTTGCACCCGTTTGGGTGACAATCAAGCCTACACATATCTCTTAATGTGTCCAATGGATGAGTATGTCCATCGTCTATTTCTCACCCCAACCCCTCCCATGTGACTCGATCAAATGAAGTGTGATTTCCTATTGTTGAGGATGTGTTGAGGATGTGGAAAGTTTCCCAAATACCTCCTTCCTCAAGGAAAAAATTTATTAGTTGCACGAGAAGTGGGGTAGATAAGATACACTTAATCACACGAAGAAATAGATGGAGAGGAGAACAAGAATCATGTGTTTGACGATAAGTAAGAGCATGAATTGCTTATATGAGACCACCCTTGTTCCACCACCTCGAATTCTTTTATTGAGGTCTTCTCCCAGTGAGATTCTCAATCTTGCATAAGTGCTCTTTTTTGTCTCAACATCTCTCATTGAAACTCTTAAGTCTCTCTTAAGTACCTTGCTTTTCCCATTTGTCCTAGTGAAACCCTTAGTCCCACCCATTTGTTTCTCTTCGTGGACTTCTCTTAGGCTCTGATTGGTTTGTCGTAACTGATCCGGAATACTTATGAACTGGAGTTCCTTAAGAAGTTTTTCATGATTTGTTTAATATAAGTATTGGAACTTGAGTTACGTGACTTCGAGTGAGTTACATACTTACATACAAAATGCAGTTCTTGAGTTCCCTCTTAAAAAGAGTGAAAAACGAGTTCCAAAACAACTAACAACATTTCCTATATAATTATAATTTTCATTCTTCATAAATAACACATGTAAACTATTTTTGACTAGAAACGTTAGCGGTGTGGGTATGATGTATTTCCCACACCATAACATAATATGACAATGTGCCATCATCACACTATGCAAAATATTTTACAGTATAACCACCAGTATCAGTGTGGTTTATAAAATAAAATTATATAAACGCTATATAAAGTAAGCACATCACACCAAGTGAAAAAATATGATTTATCTAACATATTTATATTTTTTATGTTTAAACGATATTATATGAAAATGATAATTAACCATAACCGTACACACATAATACACTAAAAATTAATATTGCACATTGTTACAATGATGAACCAAAACTATATTTACAAACACAAAAGTGTAGATATTATTACAATACTTTGTACATAAAAGGTGAAATAAAAATGTTATGATGTGATTTAGACAACAATATTTTTATTAAATTATAATTATACAACATGAAAATATTTTTAAAAGGACAACATATGTACCATGACCACTTGTTGAGGTTATTTATAGTTAAGAATATTTTGATTATTCTGTATGTTTTGTCGACTTTGCTTATTATATATTACATGGTAAAAATCAACAATATTTTTTGACAAGTCCCATGTTTATACTTCCAACAAATCAATCACATAGAACTAAGTGGAAATTGAGTTTCAAAAACTGAACTTGAGCTTCTGGAAAATGAGTTCCATATAACTTATGACTTACACCAAACCAATCAGAGTCTTAGTGAGAAAGTGCTTCCTAGTCCATCACTCACCCATTTTGAGACTTTTCTCGCCGGCTGACTTTCTACGTGTGCACATGCGAGTCCCAACATCGGAACAACAAGGCGAGAGCCACATCTTGTTTTGTATATTATTATCAATGATACAATAACAGGAAAATTATTCCCTTATATAGTATGTGCCATTGAACCCTACAACATTGTCTCAGTGGATCTGGGCCGAGGACTGGCCCTTTCCTAGTCTGCAACATTGTGTACTGACTCTATGATTTTGTAATTGCCTACGTTTTATTTTGTTGAATCATTTTTGGGGTTTTTTCATGTTACTGATTACTGCATAAAACCAACTATGATTTATTCATCTTCCTTAATTCATTCAAAAATGGTTGTTTTCCATATCCAGACTGGACGATATCATACGTATGTACAAAAGTTGCAAAACCTGGTGGATACTTCTATCAAGATTATGACATTTCAATATATGTAATTGGATTCAGCAGCTAACATGGCCGATACAAATAAGCTAAATGGAACCGCCAACACACTTGTGATCTAACACTCATCTGAGAAAACCAACTAGAGCAATTGCGTTTGAAGCAAGTATCAAGTGACAGCCATTGGAGATGTAGAAGATACCCCCTGATTTATAGTGTTTTCGTATTAACCTAATTTCCTTAAATTTTGTCTCGTGGATGATAATTAGCTCAAATGGCATTTTCTTAAAATAAGTTGATTGTTCTATAGTTATATTAATGTATGTGTGTATTCATCCAGATTCATGCAAAGAATGAGCGAGCACTCGGAATGGAGATTATTATAACTAATTAAAGCAATGACCAACAAACTCTGGTTCCGTGGTGAACAGTTGAATTATTGTTACCGTCTTCTTTGATGCTATTGGTCCACTTGTTAATATGATTCTAAAAAATGATTTGAATTACAAAAGAAAAACATGCACATACAACACGCTATGATTACAAAAACAGTTCGAACACTAGGTTACGCTCTGCTCTGCTTAGGCTTTCGCTTCACAATGTCAGTTATTGTACAAAAGGATGGTCATGTCTCTTACTGTTACATTAGGTCCGTGGCCGCACCCTCCGGCCGTTCGTATCTCCTCCGTCAGATAGCTGCGCCCACACGCTTCGGCTCTTCCCGCCACTGCTGCATTCCTCTTCACATCCAGCAACCGTCTTCAAGATTTCTGATTGCAGGGACGGATAATTATCCTTTAGGTACTCAAATCCACTTGAATTCACAACAGCTGCATATGAAAAATAAAGTACATGACATGAACTGTATACCTTCAAAAAGGAATTACCCAATAGAAATTAAGGAAAACACAAATTCTCGTTGTTCATAATGCAACATCTTTTCTCATTTTCGCCCAGATCAGTCTGGCATGTGTTTCGTTTGATTTAGCCGTTTGCAAAGCAAAAACTGGCAGTAGTGGACAGTTGCGACTGCTGGCTTAGGGCTTGGTTTGGATTAGACATTTACAAATGCAGCATTTCAAGCTATTGTGTATGTGTTATATATAATGTTCCGTTGATTAGAAAATACTAAGTAAATCCAATTTCTTAATCCCGACAAAGCAGACAGGATTTAATATCCTTCCTCACTTTTCCAAAAAAAAGATGCACCAGAACGCTAGCTTCTGAGTCAGCTGGAGATATTTCAGTAAGCAGTAGTAGTCACCAGCAGTTGAAAACCCGGATTCCCCCACAGCAAAGAACCCAGCCATTGACCACCAGAATTTGCACGACATAAGCTGCTGAACAGGTCCATATTATGCACATCCAATATTGGCCATTTCCTAGTGTCTGAAGGCAGTGCTTAAAAACTTGTGAAGATCCAAGTATGAACTTGGTGCTGTCTCCCACAAGGAATGCATCTAAGCAACATAAACATGCCTGGAGGTTGAAACCCGAAATGACGGTTCAAATGAATAACCAATAGAACTATAGAACAATTATTAGCAGTGCTTTTCTTTACAGGCATGCAGTGCTTGAAAAAGGTTGTTGCAAAGCCTTTGGGCATTGCGCAAATGTGTGTGTGTGCATGTACATACGTACCGATATACATACAGAAGGATGTTTGTCTGTATATATGTATCTAAGTACATATGTATACGTGAATGTACATACGTTCGTATGTAATCGATTAGACATCAAACAATCAGTCCCTAAGTATGATTGAATAAAACGCCTAACTAGACTAGATATGACTAATGGTATCTAGAAAATCATTTAGCCTCCATCAATTTTTCACACAGTTCCATCAGGCTCCTATAGGGGGTGGCGAGCTTGAGGGTGAGCCAGCTCTACAGGGTGTCGAGCTTGAGGGTGCTCTGGTACAAACTTGTACATAGAAAAATCAAACAATTAATCTCATAATTAGAGTCTATATGAGCAAACACTCAAGATTTGTATATATAAAGAAATAATTGAAATCCTAATTACTAGGACAATTGGGCAGAATTGACTAATTCTAGGATGTCTAGGCGGTTAGGCATTCCCTGGCGGTGCCTAGGGAGCGTAGGTGTTCATAGATATTCTTTAAAAAAAATATATACATTATTTCAATATTGCCCTACGTGCACTTTATGAATCAATATAGTGCCTAATATATATAAATATAATATAGGAACTTAAGAGTAAGAAAAACAAATATGCAAGCAAGGGGCATGTTGCTTGGTAGAGCAACTAGGGAAAAATGAAATAAAGTGATGGTGGAGCAGCAGTGTTGCCGAATGGTAAAGCGGTTAGCAAATACAAAGAAATCATGAGATAGTGGAGCAGCAATGTTGCTGCTTGGTAGAGCAATCAGGGGAAAGCGAAATTAATGTGATGGTCGAGCAGCACTAAGTTGCTTAAAACCATCAACATGGCAACATGTTGCTGCTTGGTTGAGCGGAGAAAAACTGAATGAAAAAAAATGAAAAGTGGAGCAGTATGCAGTAACAATGTTCTGATTGGTGAACTATGAGAAAAACTGAAAAAATAAGATTCTAAGAATAAGAACACATTACAAAAAGAAAACAGCAAGGAGATTGGGAAAGGTGAGAAACAAAGAAAAAAGAGCCTATTATCTAGGCCCATGAGGTCCAGCAGCCGCTGGGGCCGCCCAGATACGCCTAATTAGGTTGAGCACCTAGGATCAGCAGTCCAGGTGGCCGCTAGGGGACGCCCGTACAACCATAGGACTTGTTACAAGATAGTGTTTTTATCGTGTCTGTATAATTGGGACTGCTTGTTGGACCGCTGTGATGCAAGGTGTGCAAGTTGGAAAGAAAGAATTTTATTTCTTCTATGGTTCAGTCTCTTTTGAAATCAGTCTTGGATGAGCTGCCTACATCATGTTTGTTTTCAAGCACCCTGGCATAGTGGTTCAGAAACTTTAAAGAGAAGAGATTTCTTTGGAAAAGGTGAGCTCCGGAATACATATTGAGGACCCTATTTCCTAGACAAGAGTTGTCTTCCCAAGTAACCAAGGGGGTCCAAGCAGTAAACGTGAATTTACTATGAGCGAGTAATGAAGTGGTTATGATGACGACAAGGATATATATATCTCACATATGGTGATGACAGACAAGAAAAAGGAAGATACAGTTTTTAAACCGATATACAATTTCACAAATCATCAACTCTACCTGAACATGCCCCAAGGCGGACTTTTTGTCAAGGAGCAAGGGCTTGGCAACTAAGAAAATGCTTTGCTCAGCAATTAAAAAAGCACCCAGTGCAGCCGCTTAGGCGTCCAGAGTACTGGCCGCAGAAAATCTGACTTAGCCGGGCTTTGGTGCAGTTGGGCCTGAAGCGGGTGCCTTGAAACGTTAATCCTGCCTTGCCCCTAAAGCAGCCGCCTAAATCCGCACAGGAACTAATGTGCAAAATTAACTGAAAATTAAATGATTTCAAAAACGGAACGTCCGCCTCCCCAACTCCCGTTCCAGCACAGACTGCTGCCGCCAGGACGCCAGGATTAAAGTCCTGGTCGTCCATGGCTGCGGATTTCTTTCCCGATTAGGAGTCTCGGTCCCTTCCCTACTACACCAGGCCTCCGCCTTCCTATGAAATCAGTCCCGTTGAGATCCCTATTTCTCACAGCACAGCAGCCGATACAACAGATTGCTGTCAACAGAGTGCCGCCAAGCTGTATTTGTGAAGGAGATCGCAGTAGCAAACTCAAGGGCTTTTTAGGCCAGCTTTCAAAAAGGTGTGCCAGGCACCGTACAAGTGAAAGGAACCAACCATCTTCCTTCTTCAAAGAACTTGCTGGAGATTTTTCTTCTCCTCCATTGACGTCAGAACAGCCCTGTTTACTACAGGTATGTATTCTCTGATTCTTTGTTTACTTATTTGTTAACATGCCCTCTTCCCTTCTCCAATCGCATGAACATTCAGTTTTCCTTTTTCGATTTTTTGTTATGATATTACTGCCCTCCTCTTCCCTTCTCTAATTTCCCTTAACCTCTTCCCGGCTGCATGTTTCCTTTTCACACTTCCTTTCTCCCGGTTCCCTTAAACTCTTCCCTGCTCTCTGTTTTCTTAGAAACTACTGTATGATAACTACCGTTGACAACTATTGTAGGATGGCAAAATCCATAGGATTTTCTCTCTTCATGCTCCATGTTCCTTTTAGAAAATTAGTTTGTATTCTATGTTCCTAATTGCTATACTGTATAAATATTTGCATGCTGTGATATGTTTCCTGTAATATCAGTAGCTTACTCTGTATGCTTTTCCTGTAATATCAGCTGTTTTCTCTATATGCTTTGTACTTCTCTTAAAAAATTGCACGAGTACGTTGATATATTTTATTAGGCAATAATTAATAATATCAGTTCTGCTTGCCCAATAATTTCAATAATTACTAATTACTTCTCTCAATCAGTATTGATTCAGTAGTGCTATGTACTTTTCTTAATGATATGTATGATACTATGATAACATGACTACTTGGATAAGTTGTTATACTCTAGAATGTACTTACTCACTCTAATTAGAAATTAATCTTTCGGATTATTCTATTTTTTATCACAATTAGTATGGACAGTGGTGATCAAACTTTGGGTAAGTAAGTCAATTGATCTCGAGTGGAAGTATTGCATTCTTCCAGATCCAATCTGAAGGGAGAAAGTAAAATGCAAAATTATGCGGTCATTTATCGACATGTGGAATTTTACGATTCAAAAAACATCTTGCAGGCCAGCGTGGAGATGTCGACGCATGCAAGATGGTTACTCCTAAGGTGAAGAGGAAAATTATCAAGGTTGTCAGACTCGAACCGGTCAGCGAACCGGTGAGGCCTCTGGTTCCCCATTCACTGGTTCAACCAGTGGTCTGACCGGTTCAACCGGTGACGTCAGCATGACGTCAGTAATAGTTTAAAAATTTATAAATGTCTTTGATACTCATAGAAAATATCCCTGCAAAAGTTATATACATGAATACACAATTGCTCACAACAACTTGATAAACAGACCAAATAACAAATACTATTCTATTCATGGACATTTATATACCAACATTTATATAGCATTCAATATTAATTAACAAAAAATTGCAACAACAATACATTTACTTGCTAAGTGAGCAAACCGGCCGGTTGGGCTAAAACCAGACCGGTTCGCCGGTTCAGCGATTCAACCAGTTGGTTCACTGGTTTGATGCCAGTCAAACTTCATTTCCGGCTTTGGGAGAGGACCGACCTGGTAGAGTGACTGGTTCCCGGTTCAACGGGTTTAACCAGCCGGTCCGGTTTGGTTCTGATAACCATGAAAATTATAGTGTTGCAAAGAAGAACAACATGGCTCATGAGTTGAAGGATCTGTGTGGTGAGGTTGACATTGATAAATGAGCTGATGACATTGTCGACATCAGGGATAGGCTGAAGGTTGTAGGCCAGATTGACACTTATTTCTTTAGAAACCCAGAGGATATTGTCAAAGAAAGGGTGTCGTCAAAGCAATCAACAATACAAGACAGTTTAAGTAAAGAGCAGAGGCCTAGGACATGCCAATATATAGCTCAATGGATTTATGAGGCTGGTAAAACCCAAACTTGTACTCATAACGATTTTTCAAATACAACACTAGAGATTCAAATTTTATAAAACCATAATTATTACAGTAATTTTTGACAGATTGTACTACACTTGCTTTGTTTATCTAATTAGGGATCCCAATGAATATGTTAACCTCGACAGCTTCCAAGTCATGCTAGAAGATATAGGTCGGTTTTGGACCTGATTTGAAGGGACCATCTTATTAAGAGTTGAGAGAACCGTTAGTTAGGCAGGAGATAGAAGTTACCAAAGAAGCTAGCACTACATAGGGAGGAATGGAAGTGGTATGGGTGCTCTTTGATGACAGATACTTGGACAGACAAGTGCAACAGAAGTATCATGAATACATGTGTCAATAGTTGTTTTGGGACCTATTTTTTGAAAGTTGTTGATTGTCCAAGGCAGAGATACACAATGCAGAGTACATATTTAACCTTGTTGATGATGTTATTAAAGTAGGAGAAGAGAATGTTGTGTAGGTGGTCAGTAATGCATCAGCTAATCTTGCGGGTCTGATTTTTCAAATACAATACTAGATTCAAATTTTGTAAAACCCTAAATTACACTACTTATTTGATAAATCGTATAACATTTTCTTTATTTTTTCTAATTAGGGATCCCAATGAATATGTTAACCTCAACAGCTTCCAAGTCATGGTCAAAGCTATAGGTCATTTTTGAGCTGATTTGAAGTACTATCTTATTATGAGTTGAGGGAACCACTACTCACGCAGGAGGTGGAAGCTACCAACTACATTTGCTTTGTTTTTTCTAATTAGGGATCCCAATGAATATGTTAACCTCAACAGCTTCCAAGTCATGCTCGAAGCTATAGGTCATTTTTGAGCTGATTTGAAGGGACTATCTTATTAAGTTGAGGGAACCACTACTCACGCGGGAGGTGGAAGCTACCAAAGAAGCCCCTGTCATGGAACAAAATTTAATCAAAATTGTGAAACTTCGCACAAAATTTTGTGTCTTTTGCAATCGGACATCGAAACTTGTCGATCGGACATCAAAACACACAAATGCAGTGAGTGGGACGTAATTTCACAAAAATTTCGACACTAGGTGCAAAATTTTGAAACATAGGGTCAAATTTCGCAGCAAAAAGCTCAGTTTGCGCCGAAATTTTGTGAAATTCACATAAACACAACTTAAATTACGAGGAATTAATTCCTAGGGCTGCTAATACTACATCACAGGTATTTTGGCACCTTTTATAATCTCTAGCTTGTAGAGGCTATTTCTCTTAATTCTAAGGTATTTTTCCACTATCCCTAGAGCATCTATACATTACCTTCTTCAATTTCTACAACTTCTGTAGAGATTCTAGAAAAATACTTCAAAAATGACAATTCTTTCTTGGGTCTATGTATAAATGTCCTATGTAGCCTAGTTATAGGCTAACACTATAGACTTATACAAATTGTTGGTTGTAAGTTTGTAACTTGTAACTTTAAGTTTTTATTTCTAAGTTGTAACTTGAAGTTTTCAACAATCTAGCCGTCTAATAGACTTGACATTTCTGTTCTACTTTGCACTCACTCATCAAGACTTGGATCCCACCTTGACCTCTAAACATATAAATTTGTTATATAGTCGAGTGTGTATATGTCTAAATATTGTGTTTGCAAAATTTCATAACATAATTCCTTCATTTTGTCGTCGAAATAGTTCAGTTTCTTCACTTACAAATGTGGGGGATCCCCACATATCCAATATGAAATATTATTGCCTAATTGAGTAGATTTTGGCGTTTAGACCGTCTTGGTAAATTTCATAATTTAATCGCTTTTTTGGTCATCAAAATCGTTCGGGTAGTAAATATTTCGAAAAAATTTGTTTCAGGGCCAACAGACACGTATCAAAATTGGACATTTAATTCTATGATCCTTGCACTACATAGGGAGGAATGGAAGTGGTTTGGGTGCTCTTTGATGATAGATGTTTGGACAGACAAGTGCAATAGTAGTATCATGAATACATGTGTCAATAGTTGTTTTGGGACCTATTTTTTTGAAGTCGTTGATAGTTCAGGGTAGATACACACTGCAGATTACATACTAAACCTTGTTGATGATGTTATTGAAGAAGTAGGATAGAATGGTGTGCATGTGGTTAGTAATGCTCCAACTAATCATGTCGCTTTGATTTTTCAAATACAATAATAGATATAAATTTTAAAAAAAACCTAACTATTACACTACTTTTTGATAAATTGTAACACACTTGCTTTGATTTTTCTAATTAGGGATCCCAATGAATATGTTAACCTCAACAGCTTCCAAGTTATGCTAGAAAATATAGGTCAGTTTGGACCTGATTTGAAGGAACCATCTTATTATACGTTGAGGGGACCATTACTCAGGTAGGAGGTAGAAGCTACCAAAGAAGACCTTGCACTACATAGGGAAGAATGGAAGAGGTCTGGGTGTTCTTTGATAAGAAATGCATGGACAGACAAGCACAATAGAAGTATCATGAATATATGTATCAATATTTGTTTTGGGACATATTGTTTGAAAGTTGTTGATTGTTCAAAGCAGATGCACAATGCAGAGTACAAATTAAACCTTGTTGATGATGTTATTGAAATAGGAAAAGAGAATGTTGTGCAGGTGGTTAGTAACGCTCCAACCAATCTTGCCGCTCTGGAATTTCAAATACAATATTAGATTCAAATTTTTAAAAAACCCTAGCTATTACTGGAATTTTTTTATATATTGTGATACACTTGCTTTATGTTTTCTAATTAGGGATCCCAATCAATATATTAACCTCAACAGCTTCCAAATCATGCTAGAAGCTATAGACCAGTTTAGACATGATTTGAAGGGACCATCTTATTATGAGTTGAGGGAACCATTACTCGGGTAGTAGGTGGAAGCTACCAAAGAAGCCCTTGCACTACATAGGCAGGAACGGAAGCGGTTTGGGTGCTCTTTGATGACATATGTTTGGACAGACAAGCGCAATAAAAGTATCATGAATACATGTGTCAATAGTTGTTTTAGGACCTATTTTTTGAAAGTCGTTGATTGTTCAGGGTAGATACACAGTGCTGAGTACATATTAAACATAGTTAATGATGCTATTGAAAAAGTAAGAGAAGCGAATGTTGTGCGGGTGGTTAGTAACGCTCCAGCTAATCTTGTCGTGGGTCGCCAACTGAAGGAGAAGCGATCAATGACCTTTTGAACTCCATGTGCATCACACTGGATCACCTTGATGTTGGAGGCGATTGGAAAGTTGAACCGAGTGCAAAATATTATAAACAAAGGCAAAAGCACTCAATATCTATCTACATCCATCATTTAACTCTGAGCATCATGAGAAGTTTCTTGGGTTGTGATCTGGTCATGTCGAATGTCACTAGAATTGCTACAGCATACTTGTCAAAGCGCGAGCCTAGGCGGCCGCCAAAGCGTCAGCGCTCTACTGTCTTGTTGTGTGGGAGACGCTTAATTTTAGACCAAAAACAGCGGATGCGTTGGTCGCTTTGGCGTTTGAGCAACCGCTTCACGCCTTGGCGCGGTTCATTACCCGTTATCTTAGAGTCGGGACCCGATTAAGATCCGACTAAGAAATAAATACCCGACTGATCCACTCGTGATTCCTCTCCACTCGCGATTCCTCTCCCGCAAACCCCTGCTAAACCCCCAACCCCGACTCCCCTGCAGTCCCCAAGCTACCGCTGCCCTAGCTGGACAAAGCAAGGAGAAGCTCTGCCAGCAACTCCCTTGCGTCGAGGTAGGTCGTCTCCTTCCTACATCGCGGCCTTGAGGGCGATTGTGCCAAGCCGCCAAGTGAAGGCTATAGCCGAAGCCGCCAGCGGAAGCTGCCAACTCCAACAGCTGAAGTCGGCGATCACTGGTAAGTTTTTTTTTTTTTTGCGATTTCTTCTTCCATCTTCTCCGCTTTTTTATTTTATTGATCGACCCTAGCCTCTCCATTTCTTCTTCGTCGACATTTTCCTTTCTTCTCCCTTGTTCTTCCCCTCCCATATGCAGTCGCACACTCTGTCCCGCTACCAGGTTCCTTGCGTCAAGGAAGAAGTGGAGCTTCTTGCTGCCTTGTGACCTTGAGAAGAATTGCCCCAAGCGGCCAACACTTAAAGGGTGCATTACAAGCCGCCAATTCCAATAGCCGCAACTCCAATAGAAGCCGGCACTTTCAGGCATTTTTTTATAAACTTCTTCCCTATTTTTCTTACTGATCGAGCTCCATCCCCTCCCTATTGCCTTTCTTCTACATCTCCTTCTTGTTTCCCCCTCCCAACTGCAGCAAAGAACTGCTACTGACTACTGGCGTATTCTAGGATCAATGTCATGCTAGATTTTTTTCCTTTATATTAATTGATCTGGTGCCACCTTAATTTTGTATCTACATCAGTTTCTTCTTCCTCCCCATGCTCTTCTTTGTCACTAAGACCCAAGTGCATTTTGTTTGCTCCTGTTGTAACTATAATGTTTACTGTTTGGTGTGTTGTTTGTTGTCTTGTGCTACACGCCCATGTGAGGCCTCTCCCAACAAGTGGAACTTGATTACAATTTGCTATTTTGTTTTTTGGTTCTATTTTTGTAGATCTTTAGTGATGGACTCTGATTCAGCTGGTGATGTCCCTACTTCCACCCCTCAAACTCAAAGACCTAGGGAGATTGACCCTCGTTTTGCAGATGCAATGAATGACCCAAAATTGAGGGCACAATCCAAAGACTCAGGGCAGAAGTATTCCTTCTAGCAAAATCTAAGTGATAAGAACAAGGTTAAATGTGCATTATGCAGTTACGTCAGCAATGGGGGCATCAAGAGATTAAAGGAGCACTTGATTGGAGGATTTTGGGATTGCATCGAGTGTCCTAAAACAACGACACAATTGCTAAGGAGTTGCTTGACTATAATAACCGCAATAAGAAGAGGAAGGTGGATCTTGATTACCAGTACAGTCAGAATGAGCCCAACACTCCTAATGATGTTGATGAGGGTGATGTTGTGGTTGTTCTACCTTCTACCCAAAGGTCCCAAACCACATCCGGTTCTGCAAATAGGCCACCTGTCTACAAATATCCTTCTGGAAAAGGACCAATGGATTCTTTCACCACTCCTAGTCCATGGGACGTTGTTGCACAAAGGAAAGCAAACCTTGGTGCTTCACAAACTACAATAGGTGATACCTACAAAAAAGAAGCTACACAGGTTGCTTATGACTGCATATCCCAATGGTTTTATGAAGTAGGTACTCCTTTTAATGCCACAAACCACAATAGCTTTGATGTTATGTTTGAGGCAGTTATCCAAGCTGGTAAGGGATTCATTCTACCTTCTTATCATCAATTGAGGTTGCCTTTACTTGAAAGGAAGTTTGAGAGATGTAAGGAGATGCAGGTGGTTCATGAGAAGCATTGGAGATCTTATGGTTACACGATAATGTGTGATGAATGGACAGATAAACGTCAACGTAGTTTGGTAAATTTTCTCGTAAACACTCCTGAGGGTTCATTCTTTATCTATGCAAAGGATGCGACATCTGATGAGCACACGGGGAAATTACTGTTCAAGTTGATAGATGAAGTTGTTGAGAAGGTCGGGGAGGAAAATGTGGTGCAAGTTGTCACTGACAATGCAGCGTTGGCCGGGAAGATGTTAACTGAAGAGAAGAGGAAGAAATTATTTTGGACGCCTTGTGTTGCACATTGCTTGGATCTTATGTTGGAGGGCATCTCCAAATTGGACATTTTTTCAGGGGTTCTTACGAGGGCAAGAAAGGTTACTACTTTTATTTATCAACACATTCGTCTGCATGATGCTTTCGTGAAAGGTAGTGACAATCACCAAGAGCTTGTAAGGAGTGGAGTGACACGGTTTGCTACACATATCTTAGCTTTATCTAACTTGTTGAAGCATCGTCCTTCTTTGACTAAGTTCTTTGTATCTGACATATGGACTAACAGTTCTTGGGCAAAAACCACAGATGGAGATCTTATTTTCAATATTGTTATGGCAAAATCATTTTGGGAGAAGGTAGAGAACTATTTGAGGGCGAACCAACCTCTTGTGGTTGTGTTGAGATTGGTTGACGTCGATGAGAAGCCACATATGGGGTATGTAGGTCGTGTTTTTGAGATGGCTAAAGAGAAGATTATTGAAAATTTTGGCCAGAGGGAAAAGGAATACAAGCCTATCTTGGATATTCTTGATTACCGTTGGGGCAAGCAGATGAAGTGTTCCTTGTATGGTGATGGTCTTTTCTTAAATCTCGTCTATTATTATGATATGAGGCAAACAAATAGGGTTGCAGCTTGGCAATATGAGACTGACCTCATTGAATGTATTGAACGGATGGTTAGTGACAGTAAGAGTAAGATATAATTTCTCGGGAGCTAGTGTACAAGAACGCTCGTGGCCTATTTGGGAAGGATATGGCTATCACGCAAAGAGACCAAAGAACTCCATGTAAGCCATTTTCTTATATTAGTTATAGTATTATATAAATATAAATATTTTGGTAATTGAATACATATCCTTGATGGCAGTGGAGTGGTGGGATAGCTATGGGGGCACCACCCCAACATTGCAAACATTACCAAGACGTATTCTGGGTTTATGTTGCACTTCATCGTCTTGTGGGCGTAATCAGAGTGCCTTTGACTTTGTAAGTCCTTTTTGTAAATTAATTTTATTTTGAAATTGCCTAGTATAACTGTATAAGTCAATAAATATTCATTCAACTTTTTTAAAATCTTTAGATCCATACGAAGAGAAGTAAATTAGAAGTTGAGAGATTGATGAAGCTTGTTTACATTCAATACAATACACATATTGATCAAAGGTTCAAGGATAGGAGGTTGGGGAACATGGAGAAGGATTTTGATCCTATTGCTCTTCCTGTGCTTAATTGGTCAAGTGAGTGGATGATAGGAATTTATGTGGAGCTTGAGGTAGTATCTGTGTTACTTTGAGGGTTATTGATGAAGTTTTAGGAGCTTCTAATGTTTATGATGTAAGGAGGCCTAGGAGGGCAGCTTCTCAAGTGCAGTCAAGCACTTCACAATCACATGCATGTGGACGTGGACGTGGGCGTGAGCGTGCCAAGGAAACACCACCACCATCTATCGATGAGGAGGAAGAGTGGGATGAGTTCATTGAGAATGATGATTATGAAGATTATGGAGCCGAAGATGATGGTCTTGGACCAAGTTCTCACCTAGTTGATGATGCTTGATCCGTATCTTTATTTATCTTGTTAAGTGTTCGTACTTTTAATGTGTAATGATGACTTTAAACAACAATGTCTTGATGTTGCTTGCTTTGTATTTTTGATGTACTCACCATTTTTGACTTAGTAACAATTACTTTTGCATGAGTGCACTTGAGGATATAGGGCCTCAAAAAGTAAAAAAGACTGAATTATCTTCACTTTTTGCAATATCGTAAATTATTGAAGATTCGGAATGTAAGGTATGTTATCTCTAATCTTCTTTAAATGTTTATCTCTTTAATATTATTACTATGTGAAGATTACAAGGTATGTGACATTTTTTCTTGTTTCAACAAATTACTTTTCATTACTAATATACTGTGTGAAATTATTCTCGTACTTGTTTTTTATATAGTTTCATAGAAACTATTTTGATTATGCTTATGAATGGTTTAGGACTGTTTAGCACATATTTCATACATTTTAAACAATTAAAACCATTAAAACCTTACGAAAATACATATATATCTCTCAAATTATTAATTTAATAAGTCGCCTAGGCAAAGCCTAGTCATGCCTAGTCGCAAGGCTCTTAGCTTGAACGCCGCGTCGCCTTGCCGCCTTGACAAGTATCAACAAATTACTTTTCATTACTAATATACTGTGTGAAATTATTCTCGTACTTGTTTTTTATATAGTTTCATAGAAACTATTTTGATTATGCTTATGAATGGTTTAGGACTGTTTAGCACATATTTCATACATTTTAAACAATTAAAACCATTAAAACCTTACGAAAATACATATATATCTCTCAAATTATTAATTTAATAAGTCGCCTAGGCAAAGCCTAGTCATGCCTAGTCGCAAGGCTCTTAGCTTGAACGCCGCGTCGCCTTGCCGCCTTGACAAGTATGTGCTACAGCATTTCTGAGTTTGGAAAATCTCCTGAAGAACATGTCCAATTTAATAAGGATGTTTGTTTCTAAAGAATAGCTCAAATGCAGATTCTCAAAGACTCCTAAGGGCATTAAGGTTGCAGCTACAGTTGGTGGGTCCCAATTTTGGAGAGGAGTGTTATTGGTGCTTAAAATTTTCAAATTGTTGCTCAATGTTCTACGACTGGTTGATGGGGAAAAAACACTCGCTATGGGCTACATACAATCAGCTATTACTTGCACGCTTGATGAACTAGATAAAAAGTTAGTTGATGATGAGCCGCTGCCCAAACAAGTGTTTCAATAGCGATGATGTTGAAAAAAGCAAACGGGGAGTAAGATGATGTTGAATCTAATAGCGATGATGACAACAACACGGATAGTGCCAATGATCTTAAGGACTTTGAGGCATCTTTACATGATGATTTTGTATTCACTCTTTCTGGGAGTGAGGACTATGGTTTTTTTTATGTTTGAGTGTCGTTGAGCTTGTAAAGATTTAGTTCTGTAATTAGGAGCCATTTTGATCTATGAAAGTCATTTGATGCAATGAAATATTATTCAAAATACTTGATTGTTGAGTAATATTTCTTTTTGTTGGTAGTACGGCAAACACTAATTTGTTTCTAAATTTTTTGAAACAATGTGAACTGCTTTTCCATAAAACGCCCGCTTTGGTTTGCTTCAAAACCCGTTTCCCACTTCCTGCTTCAAGGGGGGCAATTTGCACGCTACACGCTTTCCAAAACCTAGGCTTTGCTACTTAAAAATACAACACGTTACTACTTTGAAATATTGACCATTAACATCCTATATCTATTTGCTACTTTAGTGTGTAGTCAAGTTCCCAGATCAATAAGGCAACACAATGATGTAGGCCAAGATCCTACATGCAAAAGTGACAAGTTCAGTGGACCCTTTGTGACAAAAGTCTCTGACTTTTACGAAAAATCAGCAATTTTTGCAATCTTAGGCCCCTGAATGATTAATAAGTTGGTCGCCGATTTTTTGCAACTGTTCACAATTTTTCCCATATTTCCACGCTTTATAAATTTTTCATGACTTCTAAGGATTTTTCACAAATTTTATGTTCTCCATCGCTTTCTCTTTTTTTTTAACAAAACCACATACAAAGAACTCCCAATATACACTAAACTCCAAACCTCTACTCTCTTGAGAGTCCATGTTCTTCCATCGTCCTTTCCCCCTTCCTCCCCTTCTCTAATGTTGTCTCTCCATCATCAGCTTAATATTCTTCTCTTTAATCAATAAACATGCAAATCTCGTATTAAATTTCATTTTTTTTCTTATTTGCCTCTTATATAATTACCATTACCATGTATGCTTAATGTTTCATTAATCAATATTGTCGTTTCATGGGTTGTCTCAAATTATAAACACTGTTATTGTTCAACTTTTCTTTAAATCTTTTACAACTTTTTTCTCTCAATAAGATTCTATGTCTAGTGACTTTGATAGTCACATGTATGTGATATATATATATAATATATAGTGATGATATATAGAGCCAAATTATTCCAGGTTATTTCCGAATAGTTGACCGAACAAGAACAAAAGTTATTGTCTACTTCCCAATTTTTCCAAATTCTGATTTTTTTCAGCCAGCTGGCAAAATGTTAATTCCCGAATTTTTAAGAATGAATGGACCACGCTTCCACTAGTATCAATTATGCGATAACATTTTTAGCTTACATAGGGTGGGGGCACCATGGATCTTAAAACATGCTTGTTAAAACTTAGATGTGCCAATGAGAGTTGTAATTTTCCAAAAGTAGCATCGATTGGCACTTACCTAAATGTGTGATCTAGAGATGTAACGTGTGTAACTGTAGACTGTAGATTTGTTTTGAGTGTTGGCTCTACTTTTGTCAAAGAATTAATCTTCGAATCAAGCTACAGCTCATGCTCTAGCTCTAGGTCTTGAGCTACCTCTCACTGGCTTAAGACCAACCATTCTTCGAAAAGGTTACACACACGTTAAAATTAAATTCAGATAGTAAAGTGATTACTTGTTAGCACTTAGCATACATATATAACCATAATTACAGTACTCCCATCCACTTACAGCGTTTCTCTTAGTCGTCTCCCTCATTTTTCATTGCCAAATAATGGCAGAGCTACATTATAAAAGGAGATTGGTTCTAAAAAGCTCAAGATGAAGCCATTTCCATATACATTCCATCTTTCGATCCATCCTTATTTAAATTCTAAAGTGCATGTAGCAACATATGTGGAAACCCTTAATTGGTCCAATAATTTGTCTTTGATAACCCACTATTTGTCAAACAAAGATTACCAGTTTCTTGAAGTTCTATTTAGATTGTGATTCAACATAGCATTTCTCTTAGTCTTCACCCTCATTTTCCATTACCTCGGGTGATGGTAGAGCTACATTATAAAAGGAGACTTTCTAGGACGCTCAAGATGAAGCCATTGCCATTTACATTGCATCCTTCGATCCATCCTTATTAAAATCAAAGTGACTGTAAACAAAATAGGAGCCAACCCCGGATTGGTCCAATAATTTGTCCTTGATGACCCACTATTTGTGACGCCAAGATTACCAACTTCTTGAGGCACAAGTTAGATTGTGATTCAATCGTGTAAATCATGAATATGTGTACCTTCATAACATGTGATGCCAATTATTCACCAAATATATTTATTCTTCATGTGCATACATGTTGACACATAAATCAAGGTGAAGACATGCAAAAGATGCGCGAAAGAAAAACGCCCTAAACTTTTTTTTCAGAAAGTAAACAGAAGTTTCTAAGTTTTGAAATTAATTAAAATGATGTGTGTTTTGTACTTATTGATATCAACGCGGAGTGGAGGCCCTATTGAAAGACTTGCTTTATTGGAAGCCTTGTTAGTCTTGGACCCAGTGTTTTTAAAAATGGTATGTGTTATGCGTTCGGAGAGGTCGCCGAATATATTATATGTGGTTTTGGATTTTTTATATTAATTATATATATATATATTAATCATGAAATTCACATAATTAATATGTACAATTGTGTATCTATATAGTACAGTTACAAGAATATTGGATGCAATCATGTAAATAAGCAATCACAACTTAAAATATATAAACATCCACTGTGATTTAAATCTAAACAAACATAGATGAATGTAAATGTAAAAAATAAGAAATGAAAATATGTCTATCTAAAAATCGGGGATTAATCGACCTTTTATGGGGCTGTGTGGTCGATTATGCAGCTTGGTCCGCTTTCCGGGGAGATTTCTAGTATGTGATTCGGTAGGCGGTTTGAACCTTGTATGTGGCCTTGTATGGTGCTGCATGGACCGATTCTTGAAACACTACTTGGACCATAAAGGGTAAAGCCCACCCCTTGCTTTCTTTCTTTTTTGTGGGATGAGTGGTTGAACACGTGAGCAATTTGACCGTGCACTAAAACTGTCCCACAAAAATCATGTAATAGAACATGGAGGTCAATGTGTACCTCTTTTTTCCGCTATGGGCATGTTTGATTAGCTGTATTCCGTTGGATTGGATTGTATTTGATGATCCAGCAATGAAAATATCAGGTTTGGTTAGCAGGATTGGAAAAGTTGATGTTATCCTGCATTTTTTCAGACTGTGTTTAATGCTGGACGGAGCTTTCCATTTCAAAAGGGCCGGACGCCGTCGTCCAGCTTGTGGAGCCCTGCTTCTCTTTTGACGGCCCGCGTTCCGAGTGCCACTTGCGCGAGAAATTTCAGGGAACGGGGCACCCAACTGAGGAAAAATCCGTGGCATATGTACACCGCAACCAAACCTAAACACCAATCTGCAGAATTTTTGAAAAAAACAAGAATATCCGATACCAGGGATTACGTAAACCCCGCATTTATGTAAATCCATCCTAATCCTATAAATCAAACGTGCCCTATGTGTGAAATGAACATAAGTCATGACAATTGAGTATGTGAGTGTGACTGGCACCTTGGTCTACATTAGCACCAGTGTCCCAAAAAAGGCTCCAACTTGATGTGATAGCAGTAGTAGCTAGATATGACGACCAAGGCAAGTTTGAGGTACAAAGTTATAGACAATCTCAAGTAGATGGTGGTACTTGGGCAGTATGGCCAACTCGGAGTCCCTAAATATAAAATTTGTCGAAAATCACCAAACCTCAACAATAACATCAATTTCTATCACCTCAATTTAAACCATATAAGCCTTGAGCCAATCACATGCAGCCGAAACTGGCAATGATGACAGGACGTCATCTAAAGTTAGGAGAAACTTTGACTTAGATCGCAATATTAGTTTAGACGTTGAATTATACATGTGAGATATTGTTGATGCCCATTTGAAGTTGAAGTTCCTTTCCATTTGACGTTGTTCGTTCTAGTTGCTTGGACTGGAGAGACAAGGAAAGATTTCCTACTACAGGGATGTTTTATTTTCATCTTTTTTATTTCACACTTAGAAAACAAATTCACCCAACTGTTGTTCACTATCAACCGAGTGTTTGCTAAATCTTTGCATAGATGTAGTTTAGGATTCAGTATCAGTCTCGTACATTTCTCTATCTCGATATTCATGTAATTATGATAGTCTCATATAGCACACGTAAGATCGAGATCAATGGCAATGATTTTATGTCAATTTGTCTAAAATTCGTGTGTTTTCTTATAGAAGTCGGTCGATTTTATCAATGTGTGTCTAAACTTCTTGGAAACTTCTTCAAATTTCCACAATCCTCCGACTCAATACAAGGCTAAGTCAACTTAAAGTTGAAGTCTACAACATGCTTGGAACGACCACATAGGAATCAAGCATAGTATTATGGCTTCTGAAGTTTGTCGAATTAGTTGCAATCAATGCACAGCAAGGGAGGTGGTAATTTGAGGTGCACACAAAGTAGTACTAGGTCATAGAAGAGGAGCAATGGGGTTGACATCACCCAGCAACAAAAGACGAGAAATAGTTAGAGGATGTTCGCTAGTAAGGGATCATTGTGGTAGCAATCTTAGATAACAACACATATTCCTGTGACTATGCACCCCTCCATGTGTTGCAACTAGCAACCAAGGACTATTTTGCCACTTTATAATTGAAACACGTGTCCTCAATTTATAAAATATGGAAGAAAGTAATGTTTAGAGAACAAAGATGTGTGGAACAACCCCAAATACAGAAAGTTAGGAGGAAGGTGTTGATGATAAATACTACGCATATGAGATACAAGATTGTCTACTTGTAAGGGACTCGAATTAATGACTAAGCAACCTAACATATAAAACTGCAGCTAGTATTATAGATATAAGTTAACTATACATCAGATATTCCTATAATTACATTAAATTGGCAAATTTGAACATGAATTGACATCATCCAATTACGACTTAGAAAGAATTTTGAAGGTAACAAATGTTAAGGTTTACCCCATTTATGTGCTTAGAAATGGCAGGTTGATTTCGTTCTAGGAAGATAGTGATATCTTTCAAATTACTTTCTAAAATTCTTTGCAAGAAAGGCTCATGTTGACGATTTCTTACAAACGGGAGGGGGATATACTTGATAACTATTGTTTTATATGATGCAAGAACATACATGTGAGCTTGTATTTGAATAGTTCAAGCAAAACATAAGATTGCTAAATTGTACCTCAAGCTTAAAGTTATCAAAAATGTATGATTGGTAAGGTAGAAACCCATTGCAAGGTAAAGGTGCTTAGTACAAGTTTGGCATTTGATGCTAGTCACTAGCATATAGTTATTTAAAAGCTTTTCAAAGAAAATGTGTTACCATGGGGCTTGTCATTCATTAGGGAAGTGCAATTATATATCTTTTGTGTGATCTTCTAAGATTGCATGTCACCTATCCAGAGTTGTGGCTTTTCACCAATGGCGAAAGGATGGCACTTGAATGAGACATCAATAATCCATGAGTTTCTAGCTTTAATACTCATGGTATCAAAAACCAAGCCTTGGGGCTTTAGAGGCTTACGCCACAAGGTGAGGCTGTCCCATTTGCACCTCAAGACTTACGCCTCAATGCCATGGACTAAAGTTTACGCCTCGAAATGTCTAAGGCTCGCCTCATGGTACTGCAGTTATGAAGATTACGGCATAAGCCTCAATTCTGGATGAAAATGTCTTTAAGTTAACCATTAACTTTTTTACTTTTGATCAATTACATACAATTTCTTCAAAAGTTTCATTAAAATATATGTTGTAATTGATTATCATTCTCTCATTAATGAATTAACAGAATTTTTTTTATTCAGACTCCATGGTTGTATAGGCGGCTAGGCGGCCAGGCGTTCCAGGGGGACGCCCAGACAGCCTAGGCGCCCAGGCGGTGGCCCAGGCGTTTCCAGGCGTTTTTATATATTTTTTATTTTAACAGGATATATGTTAAATTCCTGAAGAATACAATCCTTGCACATAAATATACATGATAAATATGCAATCAATGTGCAAGCATCATATGAAGAAAGCAACAAAATCATTAGATATGGATTGAAATGTGAAAGTTTTACCTAAACAAAATTGATATAGAAATCAAAAAGCTAAACACGTATTATGTTTGTAGCCAAAACATGTATAATACTATTATGTAGAATTTAGGCTAAATCAAAACTAACAAGACCTAAACTAGAACTGTATTGGCCCTAATTTGAACTCATTTGACCCAAATTTGACCTAATTTACCCTAATTTTTGTCTAAACCAGATTTGTATACCATGACCTAATCAATCCCAATTTCCATTAAATTTTCATATATTCACCTAACTGAGACAAAATTTGGCCAAATAAGACCTAGTCATCCAATTTAAAACAATTTCCCCCAAATCATACTTGTTTCCCCTAAATTAGACCTAATGTGCCCAATTTTGACATGTTTTGGCCTAAATAAAATCTAATTTTGTATATTATGATCCAATCAGACCTAATTTCCCCAAATTTTCCCTATATTGACCTAAACAATATCTAATTTGGCCAAATTAGACCTAATCTCACCATATCAGATCATTTCCCCAAAATCAGACTTGTTTTCCCCAAATCAGACCTAATCTGCTCAAATTTGAAATAATTTGGCCTAAAATCAAACCTAATTTGCATTACATGACCAAATCAAACCTAACTAGCCCTAAATTTCCTATGTTGATCTAAACGAGGCCTTACATGACCAAATCAGACCTGATTTCCCCAAATTAAACCTAATTCCCCCAAATCTGGTATGTTTCCCCCAAATCAGACCTAATTTACCCTAAACTGACCCCGTTTGGGATAAATCATACCCAATTTAACCATAAATGACTCAATTTCATCAAATTCAGATCTAATTTATGCTAAATTAGCCTTGAATTGGCTTAATTTGGGCCTCAAAAGGCCTTAAGCAACAACTTCGGTCAATTAGGGGGCTAGGTGCCCAGATTGAGGCGGGCTGACTTAAGCCTAGGCGCCCAGGCGGGCGCCTGTACAACACAGTCAGACTCAAAACTAGTCCCTTATGGTTTAGATTTATCAAACTTCGCTAAAAAAAATTTGTGCCACATGTTTGGTTTTATATGTTAGTAATTTTCAAAACTCATTTATCTATCTTCATCTCTACAGTTATGTATGCCTTAATTACATACAGTTTTCTACAAACGTTTTTATTAATATCTGTTGTAATTGATTATCATTCTCTCATTAGTAAATTAGCAGAACTTTTATTTGTTCTGACTCAAAACTAGTCTCTTTTGGTTTAGATTTATCAAACTTCGCTAAATTTATTTTTGTGCCACATGTTTGATTTTATATGTTGGTGATTTTCAAATCTCATATTTATCTATCTTGATCTCTACACTTATGTATGCCTTAATTTTCCTAATTGATTTCTAAATTGGATCTAATAGTACAAAGCACTGATATCCTAATTTTTGCTGCAACTTTTTTGGTGGTCTCTATTATTAACATTGCTCTTATTCCCATCTCTCTCGGTAGATAAATACTTCCTATTTAGTTTTACTTTTTCTTATGCATACATATATTGTACATGGATACGTTCATAGATACGCATATAATGCACATACACACACATATATAAAAATATACACATGCATATATATCCATATGTATGTATGTGTGTGTGTGTGTCTGTGTGTGTGTGTATATATATATAGGGTATATCTTCGCTACCCGTGCGGGTAACTAAGATTCGGTACCCGTGCATCCGTTTTGTAACAGGAGGGCATGCATTTGTAATGAGACGGTCCAAATTGTAATAGACAGACTCATTTTGTAAATACAGCGTGATGTTTGTATTCTGGCGTCTGGAAACAGTAAAATATATATTTATGACTGTAACAGCGTTGTAATACAAAACGAGTCTTTGTATTACAAAATGAACCTGTCTATTACAATTTCGACTTTCTCATTACAAATGCATGCCTTCCTATTACAAAACTGATGCACGGGTAGTGAATCTTAGTTACCCGCACGGGTAGCGAAGATATACCCATATATATATATATATATATATATATATATATATATATATATATATATATATATATATATATATATATATATATATATATATATATATATATATACACCCATATATATATATATATATATATATATATATATGTATATATATATATATATTAATATATAATAATATAATATATATGGTATTTATTTAGGAATGCCTCATATATTTTGAGGCTTACGCCTTGAATGTTTTGAGGCTTACACTGAGACAAAACACCTTGTGCTATATCAAATCACTAGTTCACTACTAAAGATGCATCTCAATGGTTGTTTTTACAATGGGTCAAATAGGAACTTTGCAGCTGTCCACATAGTTGTTTTTGGTTGATAAGACAAAGTAACGTAGAAGGTTACTTGGTTCTTTTGCCCTAATGGGAGATGTAGTTAAGAGAACCCACTTTTACGTTTTATATTAGTTAGGGAGCTAAGGATTTTTCTTCACTACTTCTAGTAGAATTCTTCATCTTCATATCTAATTACACTCCCTCTTCTATCAAAAAAATTACATTATTTATACCAATGAAGTTGAGACTTAGGCCTGCTTCAAAAAAACTATAGAAGATCATTTTTCCTACTACACATAAAAAAGCATCTATACAATAAGGGTTTTCAAATGAATAAGGCAAATGTCAAGGTTTTGCACGTGCCCCAATGGTTTCTACCACAAGGAGAAAATATAACTAGATCCAAAACAGAAATGTATTGTGCCTAAGGTTTTAGGATTGGCTTTGGATACACACAAACACACATTCATGTTAAGATATAAATATCTGTGATAAACTACAACATGAATTCCATATATTTCCCATCATTTGTTTCAAAATTCGTGGGTCTGTTATATTGAACTATGAGACCCATAAATAATTATAAATCCGAGTAAAACTTCAATTCTACCACATACTCTAGAAGAGAACAAAAATTAATACGAACTGTCGATGGAAGGATATAGTCCAAGATGTTCATTTTCTAAAGTTTACACTAGGCATCAAACCGGTTCCTTTATCTGATAGAAGCTGCATATGTTGAGGTTTGTAAGATAACAAACAAGTCCTTGTCGTGTTGGGGAACAAAACTAAAATGGAGTTCAGCCTGCCTAGGCGCCTAGGCAGAATATGGGCCTAGCTTGCTGGGTTTTTAAAATAAAAGGAAAAAAGAGTAACTTGAATGTTCAAGTTATTGTTTCTCGTTCCACATGACTCCCGTTCTCCCTTCTCTCCCGGCGATGACGACGAGCAAGTGTTGTCTCCCCTTCGTTTCTCCCTTTCCTGCTCTTCCTTTCTCCTTCTTCCCCTCACCATCTTCCTTTCTCCCCCTCCTCTTCCTTTCTCCTCCCCCTCACCGTCTTCCTTTCTCCCCCTCCTCTCTCAGCTTGCCCTCAACATTGGACGGCAACCTGGTTGCCACTGCTGCTTACGTGCAGGTAATTTGTTTTTGCTTTTTTTCAATCATGTTCTCACTTCTCACTGCCTCCTCTTCCCCCACCTCTTCTCCCCCTCTTCCTCCTCTTCATCTTCCTCTTCTTTTTGCTTGTCTAGCTCCCTGCCTCCTCTCTTCCTTTTCCTCTTCGTGCCTCCTCTTCTAAGCCGTCCACCTCCTTTTCCTCCCCCCCCCCTTCTTTTCCTCCTCTCTCTTCTTCCTCTTCTTGTGAACGTCCTCTTTCTTTGTGAATTTTCTACAATCAATCTTCCCTACCTATTCTTACTCTTCCAGCCACCTTTTGTTCCCCTTTTTTATTGTCATCATGCGACTTCTTTTTTTGCGAACTCAAATTTCTCTCTGTTTATCTATGTTTACACTCAATCGTGCCCAATTAAGTCACTATTCCTCATATTGTTTTTTCCTTATTAGGATCCTCAACTATTGTGAGTCGAGCTCCACAATTGGTGCTTCCATGTTTGGTGGTTGGTCTCCATTTAGAGATTACACCTCGGCCTACAACTTGAATCATCAAGTGAGTTTGTTTGTGTTATTCCCTTCTTTAGTGATGTATTCATGTGTCAATAAAATATATTTATTGAATCTTCTTGTTTTGGTTTTTTGTTTGCTTTAGGATGTCTCATGAGCAGGTGACACGGTTTTGGTGAAGGGTCCAGAACGAAAGGCAAGATCCGTTGATCCTGGGAGGAATTACTCTTTTCTGGCATGATATGGGTGATAAGAACAAAGTGCAATGTGGTTTTTATGGCCATATGTACAGTGGAGGGATCAAGGGGGTGAAACATCATCTTATTGGCAAGGGTTCAAATGTAGACAAGTGCAACAACACTATAGTTGCTATCTGAAAAGAAATACTTGAGTACATGGAGACGACTAGAAGTCTCAAACCCTATCTACCAATTTGCACATGTTTCCTCCTAGTGGTCACTGTAATGGTGAGCATGAGAATGTTAACATTGTTTCCTAGTAGGTGGGTATTTCTATCGCCAAAACTAGTGTTAAACCTCTATCATTTGGTAAGATTCCACGGGTCATGGGTCGAGGCCAATGGTTGTACACATGTTGCCTCTTCCTCATGAGGTGATTGGTAGGAAAAGAGGCGAAGTACATTGAAATTGCCTACAAAAAAGAAGCAGAAGCTAGAGCCAATGAGGAGATAGCATTATGGTTCTACAAGATTGAGTCTTCCATTCAATGTTGCCAGTTACAATCAAAATGAGACTAGATTTGAGGTTGAAATTCAGGTTGGGAGAGGTTTCAAAACTCCCAAGTGCCAAGCTCTAAGAGCATGTTTGTTAAAGGCCCAATATGAGAAGACTCCCGAGCACCAAGCTTTGAGAACATGTTTGTTAAAGGCCCAACATGAGAGGACTGGAACTTGTGGGATGGGCATATAGAGGCGTAGAAGTGTGGTTGCACACTTATCTCAGATGGATGGTTAGACATGCAAGGAAGTCCAATAAATTTCATAGTCAATTCACCTCATGGAACTTTTTTCATATACTCTGTTGATGTATCTGCATATAGTCATATAGGTGAATTGCTTTTCAAACTTCCTACATAACATTGTAGAGAAGATTAAACCAAAATTGTTAGTCATGTTATCACTGAAAATGCCTTAAATTTTGTTCTAGTTGGAAAAGTGTTGCAATAAAAGAGGATGCATATATTTTGGACACCATGTGCGCACATTGCAGTAAACTAATGTTGGAGGACATTGCATGATTGCCTCTTTATGCAAGAATGATAAAAACAAGGAAGCTTACATCCTTCATTAATTACATACACTTTTCCACTATAATTTTCTGCAACTTTCACATGGAAAGTTGACGAAATGTTCAATCACTCGCTTTGCCACGAGCTTTTCTTACTTTTCAGAGCTTGCATAACGCTAGGAATGCTTTACGCACATTGTTTCTTTCTGACTTGTGGACAACAAATCGTGCGCTAAAACTAATGTTGGGGCGAAGGTTGTTAGGACTTTGTTGTCTCATAAGTTCTGCGAGGCAATAGATAGCATTTTGAGGGCCACAATGCCACTTGTGCAGCCACAGTCACAATATTCTCTGAATTTTTGAATTATTCATGTATAATTCACAAATTTTCATGTAACGAATACTACGTCCGAATTTTGCAAGAAGCTTGTACTATTCCAGAATTCCACAAATTATTCATGAATTATCCCCAAATTCTACAAATAGTATGTGTATCACAAATCACCTCAACGTGACATTCATAGCTCATACACTGAAAGAATGTGTTTATTTTCTAATCAACGGTGTTGCCAAAACTATAAATTTGTTAAATGAGAAATAGCTATATCTCATGATGTATGTGAGATATGGTTGTAAATTTTTGAACATGTCTAATCTCGACGATGTTGATTCGATCCATATGGTTGGATTTAATCGACGCATTATACATGTTCTGTTTTAATGGTCAGTACACGTAAGTTACATGTACCGGCAAATACATGCTTCCTAAACGCCTAGGCCTTCGCCTACATTGGCTGGACGACCCTAGCCAACGCCTAGTGCCTAGTCGCCGATAAATATGGATACATGCCATTATTTCTTTTGCAAATTCAAGACTTCAAACAGGTAAGATAGCTTTAGGGCTGGAGGCTGTAAAAACTTAAGGTTTGGCCTCCTTTCTATAAATTCCAGAAGTATGTATCATGACTATGATACCAATACCAAGAATATGAATGCCAAAAATTCATAATGAGGAAAAAAATAGCTGGCTGTAAAAGAACAGTGTGATAAGACCATGAGATGAGAGACAGAAGACGAAGAGAGAACGTTACCTGCAAGATTTTCAGCTGCAAATTTCAGACAAACTGCTTTGAGATCCGGTGCATTATAACGTTCAGCCAAAGCCAGAGTATTAGCAACAGACTCCACCGATATGTACTTGCAAAGATAAGACTCGCACAGAACCCGGAGTCTATCCAAGTCATACTTATCTGCTGCAGCTAGTAGCTTTGCAGCTAAAGATTCTTGCCCAAATGAAGTTGACGCTGACGGGGAACTGGATGCATTCAATTCTTCATCCTCAATCAAATTATCTGTGTAAATGAAATGCAACATAGCCTGGAATAGATATGTTCGGCTCTCAGCAAATAACATAGCAGTCATGAACGAAAAATTTGAAGAAAAGACAACTTACTCTGAAGATTTTTGGCTCCATATCCGTGATGACCACCTCTTGCTTATCATCTCCTAAACCATCAAAGAATTCACTTTCAAAGGCAGGAGACCGAGCAGCTAGGACCAATTTATGAGCAGGAAATTTCTGCCCAGCCACATCAAAGACAACATCTGAACCTTCCTGGTTATTCAAGAGCATACCAAAATGGGATCCAATATCTGAATCTGGAACATGTATAGTGTGCAGCCTAGAGCAATCCATAGCTGATACCACAACCCCAACAGTACAATTTATTTTCAAGCAATCATCTTTGAGAAAGTCAGATGTTTCAAGTGCGGCTCGCCGAAAGAATCTTTTATAACCCCTGAAACATTGATATAAAGATACAAATAAGAATGGATGATATGGAAATAAGTTTCTAATTCATGAATTGCAAAATAACATTAGACAAGACGGCAGTAGCACGTGCTGAAATCACAACCACTGGAAAGTGTTTCTGGACAATTCTATCCTACTAGGCTTCACAATATCACTTTTTCACCATTGCATATTACAGGCAACTATATCAATCTTCAATATCGTGTTACTCACAGTGTTCTCATATGCCCCGCATGAGGCCACTTATGCGGCCGCATATGCTTATGCGGCCCTCAGCCGCTCCGCATATAACTATGCAGTGCTATTTTTGGGCATGGACCGAATATGCGTCATGCGGTCCGCATATGCGGCCGCTTAGGCCCCGCATTTCAATTGATGACTTAAGTAAAAAAATAAATAGAACCTCAAATAAAATCAACCAAATTAAATGACAACTTCAATATAGTTGGTTTTAGCTCAGATATTGAAATTTTGCTACCTCAAAAATAATTCTATTTTGAATGAGTGGTGCAAAATATATTATTACATTTTACAATTGTCAATGTTTCATTATGCTCTTTCCTTTTGCTCTTTTTTTCTCTTCTATTTTGCTCTAAGATTAGAACATGTTGCACATGCAACAGTTCTGATTTTGTCTTGTATAAAAGGGGAATCTATTGCAGATATTAATTGGATGTGATATTTTCTTTTACAAAGTTTCAAATTTGTGTGCTGCTTAGGGAGTAATTTATATTCCCTACAACTTTTTCTTCTCTATTTATTACTGACTTGATTTCTTCATATCATTTTGATGTTTTGATTTTGTTTTTGATGTTCTTTTTCTATTTCTACTTTGAACTACCATGTTTTGTGTTACTGTGGTTATTCTTATTGTGTTTATTCAATAAATGTTCTGCTATGAACTGCATTTGTTAGTGTGTTTTGTTACTTGTATATTCTTGTACATTATATAAACTTAGGGTTTTGTTGATTGATTTTTCTTCTTGATCATTGGAAAATATGTGTTTCTTCTTCCATGATGTAATGATCCATTGGTACATCTTGGGCTATTAGGCTACAAAACTAGATAGCATGAAATTTATGATTATGATTCTATTTTTTTAATAAATAGATGTATAAAATATAGAATTAATTAAAAAAATCCAAAAAACGCATATGCCCAGCTTATGCTCCCGCATTCCGCTTATACTCTACCCTGACCGAACACATACCGCATAACGCATTTCAGAACATTGGTTACCCAATCAGTCATGCTAAACATAATGATTGTTTGTCAAATCTATTTAAATTACCGTTTCTGGACTTAAAATGTATGCCAGTCTGATTAGGATAAGGTGTGGCTTTTAATAGACTTGCTTAGAAGCATGCTCATAAACATACTAATTCGATTAGAGTAGAAATTCAGCCTTAAAGCCTTTGGAATGGGAGATGACCATCTGTTCCATGAATACTGATACTGAAACACGAGTTAATATCTTTTGGCCGAGTTGGAAAATTTTGATTTGGGTTTATGCAAGACAAAATCCAGTAAAGTTGCACTCAAATATTGAGGAAAGAAAAGAATATGGACAAAATATCATATTTACATATCTAATGAACATGGATGAGTTTGTTTGTGTCAGATGCACACATTTTCAGCACACTCATTAATAAATAAAATATAATGTTCATTATCGAAAACTGGAACATATATATGTATACATATACATATATATATGTATATATACACATATATGCATATATGCATATGTATATACATACATATATACACATATATACATACATATGCATACTCACACACACACGTATATATAGAAGAGAGAGAGAGATATACATATATTAATAACATGTATATATGTGTGAATAGAAACCTCGAGTTTTTTGCTATTAGGCTACTGATAATTTACCAAAATTCAAATGCGACATTATTTCAGTGATAACAAGTAGAACGTGAAGTTTAATAGCTAAAAGTACAACTACTGGAAGTGCCAAGGTTTTTGACATTGCTATATTGACATAGGTGTGAAGAGAAGATGACTTGCAAAGTTAAAAATAAAGGAATGCACTAACAAGAGCATGAGAGATAAGTCGGAGAGTAAATAAATGGGGTTTTTTTTGTCAAAGTGAAAAAAATTGATGAAAACATTGTATATAATTGTACATTATATTCTGGTATTTTTTGGGAACTATTCATATTATTAAGGGAGTAGGAGTTATTCTCTATCATACCATGCGTTGAGGAAAAATCCATACTTAAAACTACAAATTTTCCAAAGCTCAAAGAATATGATTATTGGATTATAAATATAAAATAATAAAAGACACTCCCTCAATAAACATTTCTAGATAAGTGTCCTTAATGTGTACTTTTATATCTTATAAGAACAAAAGTTCCTCATTACTCTTACATAATGGCCTTTCTTTGCTATGTTTTAGTTTCCACTAAAACATTTTAAGGCACATAGGCCACTACAATATGCTCCTTACAAAGGACTAGTTTGGTAGGGTATCGTTGGGATGCAAAGTGTGAATTTGCAATGTAAAAACACATTGCAAATACAAACTGTCATTTTACTACACCAGCTAAACAGGCCCAAAGTGATAGTACAATCTACGGAAATTAATTTATAAGCCAAAATTTGAATTTCCAGATTACTTTTTCACTAATGCAAATATACGATTGCAATCTTCGATATACCATTCACCTCAAGGATAGTAGAAACTAGAAAGAACATGGCTGTTGACTGTTGAAGCACTCCCGCTTGTGCATCAAGGTGCATAAAGGGGCTCTACCAAGGTGAGGGCATCAATCTTTAGTATTGTTGCTTTAGTCTCAGTTTCTACTTCTCCCATGCTTTGAGTATCTAACACTAGGGCCTTATAATACAAATTTAAGCATTGCATTGCATTGCATTTTAGGGTCGTGTGCTTAACTAATGGCCATAAAATCTTGAGTTTAATTAGATATGAGTACATAAATAGTCTTAAAAAATAGAAAAATCCCATCGTCCAGCCAAGTGCTTAAAAGAGGCATGGTAACCCAGGCACCCTAAGCATTCAACCAAGTTAGTGGCTGTCCGCAAGCCTCAAAAAATCATGAGAGATAGTTAATTGTCATCAATACTCTCCCAAAAAATATATTATTTTAAAAGCTCTGAGAATTTACATGTAATGTGTTTATATTATGCCTTTTATTATGATCATCAATACTGACTTCCAAAATTCTAGACACAATCATTCCTCTTTGAAAAAAAATGTGACTTAATATAAACCTTTAATTCCTTTGTTCCATCATGCAGTTACCTCTAAGTCTAAGGTACATTTTTCTTGTAATAAGGTGAGCATAAAATCCACAATCAAATTATCTCAGAAAAAATGTGGTCTTGGCCAACTATGTCTTTAGTCATCATCATCATCATCATCATCATCATCATCATCATCTAAGCCTCAATCCCAACTATGTTGGGGTCAGCTACATGGATCCTTCGTTTCCATTCAGCTCTATCATGGGCCATATTCTGATTGAGATGTAGAGATTCAAAATCTCTCTTTATAAGCTCATCCCAAGTTAATTTAGGCCTTCCTCCTCTTCTATTTATAGTGTTTGGCTCAATAGCATTGCTTCGTATAGGCGCACTAGTAGGTCTGCATTGCACACGTCCGTACCATCTGAGTCGGCCCTCGCGCAACTTGTCCTCAATGCTCGCCACCCCCACTTTATTCCTGATATAGTCATTTATCAAGCGATCTTTTCTTGTCTTCCCACACATCCATCTCAGCATACGCATTTCAGCCACGTTCATCTTGTTGAGACCTTGTTTCTTCACCGCCCAACATTCACTCCCATAGAGCATGACTGGTCGTATAGTTGTTCTATAAAACTTACTTTTTAACCTGAGAGGGATCTTCTGATCGCATAATATTCCAGTTGCACTCCTCCATTTCAACCATCCTGCAGTGATCCGGTGACAAACATCATTATGGACATCCTCGTCTATTTGAATAATAGAACCCAAGTAACGGAATTTATCACATTTTGGTATATCTACTCCGTCCAACTTGGCTCCATCATTCACATTGCGAGATTGACTGAAATTGCAATGCATATACTCAGTTTTGCTCCAGCTAATCATCAATCCATTTGATTCCAATGTCTTTCTCCAACGTTTAACTTTATCATTCAATCCATCTTTAGTTTCGTCAATCAAAACAATATCATCAGCAGATAACATACACCAAGGAATATCATCCTGAACATTCTTTGTCAACTCATCCATAACAAGAACGAATAGATATGGGCTGAGTGTGGATCCTTGGTGTACCCCGACTATGATAGGAAAAGTTGGTGTCTCTCCTCCAGGGAGTCTTGACACTTGCAGTAGAGCTATCATACATGTCTTTGATCAAGTCAATGTATTGGATAGGCACACCCTTTTTCTTCAAAACTATCCATAACACTTCTCTGGGTACTCGATCATAAGCCTTCTCTAGATCGATAAACACCATATGAAGATCTCTTTTGCCAACTATGTCTTTAGTAATCAACATATTTAAAATCATGATACATTTCACAAAAAAGACTATTTGAGTATATTTCATATATACAATACAGCATCGATATATTATATCCTTTCAGAAATGCTTAGGGCCTGTTTGGTAAGGTGCATCTTGGATTTAATGAGTTCAAAAGCCGTGTTTTAATCTTTAATTTTGTTAGGTATGGTCCGATGCAGTTGCAATTCATTGTTTTATAACTCCATCGGACTGCACATCTGGGCAGCAACCCCCGAAATGTGTACCACGCTCAAATTGTGAGTGGTCGCATGCAGATCATAGATTGATGCATATGTGGGTCCTCGTAGCGCGAAACTGTGTTGTCTCTCCAGCGGACAAACGAATAACCGAACATTTCTCATTGTACCTCAATTCTTCCTGACCGGTCCATAGTTGTGCAGTTGCCTGTTCTCACGATCACGCTATAGCTTGAGTGCCCCATGCCGGTACCCGCTGAAGAGCATGATCATGCAGTTGGTACCAGTTGAAGACACAAGCAAAGGCTGTGCCATTATTTATTCACACGTGGGACAGTTCGAACAAAAACAGTGAATCTGTATTGCATCGTACCAAATACATAGTGCAAAAAACATGATTATCTTTGACTTGTTTCTAAAATCCTAAAACTACACCCAACTACGTTTTACCGAACTAGCCCTTAGCACTTGAATACCAACGAAGTGAAATGTAGAAAACTAATATGCCCATAGGCAACAACACGTCGATTGCAATGTTTTATGTATGTTTTATTATATGGAAAATAAACAGCATTGTGTTTTACTAATGAATTTTAAACAAAGAAATTATTGACTAGTGACCACTGACCAGTCTATCTGCATGGTGTCACTTGTTTACTAGAGTTTTGTACTGATAACAACCAACCAGAATGTATTAATTTACTTAAACATCAGGTTATAGAAAAAAAGATAGCCTTGAGCTATTGAGTCCACCATCAGCAACCAGTACTACTGAGGTAGGACTAAATGGCACTCCTGTTCGACTTAAGATATACAAACAGAACTCCACGGATGGAGAATTGAAGAAAGAAAGAAAAAACTAGCTTTCACCTCTACAATGGCCTCAAAGGCCTCAAATCCATTGGTTCAGTCAGAACAAAGACCACAAGAAGGGTTACTCGGTATGCTTCAATGGAAAATTATAGAGTGCAAGCACAAGACAAAAGGTGAAGGACGTCAAGACAAATATCTTCCGAACCTACAAAGCACTGTGGAGCAATAAGCACTATTGAACAGGAGGGAATGTATGATCTTACATATTCCTATTTGACTTCAGCAATGCATGTATCTGAGGGACTTCTATCGGTTGTTAAGTAAAGTTTGTCGCATCCAATGATGGGAAAGGGATATTTGCAGTAGATAAAACGATTACAAGAAACAAACTTTTCCCCCAGAAGGTTTGTGTTAAGTCGAACTATGGCAATGTGCTCCTGTACAAAACCGTTAAAGTTTTACCATGAGCCCTGTTACTGGTACTTTGTTAGAGGACATGAAACAGCATCAACGGATAAAAAGCACAGCATTGACGGATAAGACACATTAAAGAGCACACTAGACCACCTGAACAACAAATGGCATGGGTGAAACCAGGAATAAAGCGAAGATAGAATGTTGACGAAAATTGACGACAAATTACCACATGCTGCCGCGGTATTTGAGTGTGTATGGTCCGCTCTCTAGAGACCGGTCGAAGTGACTGTGGACCTTGTGTTTGCCCTTGCCGCTCTGATCAACAAGCGTGAGCTCGAACAGCGCTCGGACGTCGGTGCCCTCGCTGGCAAGCGCGATGAAGACGGAGACGTAAGCGGAGTTGTCCTCCGGGTTCTTACCGTCGGGGTAGAAATAGATAGCCCAGCGGTAACCGCCGACGGAGAACTCGTCAGAGGCGATGTGCTTTCCGACCCCCATGCCCTTTGCAAGAGAGTAACCCTGGATCACGAAGCGGTGGGAACCGTTCACCGTCTCCGTCACCGAGCGCGAGCTCGTCGGCGACGCCGCGCCGCTAGGGGAAATCGCGACCGGAGGCATAATCCGCTGTGCTAGCCTTGCATCCGCGGGGTGGCTCCGGCCGGTGGGCTTGACGGAATTAGGGTTACGGCACAGTTGAGAGGGGTGGAGAAGGAAGGCAGGCTGCTGGAGGAAGGAGAATTTGGGTGGTGGTCGCTTTCGCTCCGAGTTTTCCTTCCTCGCCTTCTGCTTTCGCGAGAAAATGGCTCTGTGGTAATTACTGATTGGCGTTGGGGGTTTCAAAGAAAATGGCATCGAATGACGGACTGTTCTTTGCAATGCCTTTTTTTTAATATAAAAAACAAGATGAAATGATTGAGGCGAGTCTTCCTGGTTTAGTGGTTTGGCAATCGGGTTTGGGTTTGAATTGAGCGGATCCAGAAAATTGAAATTCATATTTGCGGGTCTAAGGTCATGTTTGGCAATGGACTGGGATTATTGGGATTATGAAATCCGGACTGGGATTAGTCCAGTCATCATCTGGATTGAGATTGGAGTTCCCTACTTGGCCCTGTTTGGCAAACCAATCTGGTTGGCCTCGTAACTTGTGTTTTTCAGTCTGCTATATAAAACAAAATACACAAAAGACAGAGCTTAATCCGGACTGGGATTCCTAATCCTGCTGCTGGCAGGACAGAGATAGTCCAGCTTTTAGGATTACGGAATCTCGAAACGGGGATTCTAACCAAACGCGCAAGTGCATAACCAGACTGGATCGGGACTGGATTTGCTGATGTGGCGCAGATGTGGCCTAATAAGACAAGCCTCAATCCCATCCTGGTTTGTTTCCAAACAGGGGCTAAGAGTCTCATAAGCTCAAAAAATGACATGTTATATCGAATCCAAAAATCCCGAAAATACAAACTCAAAAAATCAAAAATACAAAGCTACTAAACTCAAAAAAAAAACTAAACCTAAAATTATTGAAATCGTTATTATCGAATTATTATTTTATAAATAAAGACTTATACATATTATTGTGAATCAAAAGATGATAATTATATATCTCCTTAAACTACATATATGTTTCTATCTATTCTCTATCTATTGAAATTGTGCATGTCTATCACATGTATAAACTGAATAGTAAGATAACTATGTTGACTATAACGATCCGGTTTTACATGTCAACAATTGCAAATCTGAATCTGACTCACAAACAAATTTGGTTTCTTCTTATTCGAATATATTTCAGGTTGAGTCAAAAAAAGACTCAAACCCACTTTACTCATGTCGGGTTGGGTCCATGTAATTAGTTAGAGGCATCTATATTTATATTGTATAAGAAAGTCAGTGGAGGATTTTTGTGTAATTTTTTCTATCATTTCTCTAAATTACAAAGTAGTCTTATTCCGATCTATATTATATAAAAAATGTAAAAGGTTATGTATGTTTGTTTTATATTTTAGTTATGAGAAAAGTCTTGTAGAGGATTTTTTTTCTATAGTTTTTCTATTATTTTTGTATTATAAATAGCCCTTGTATTCTAATATATATTATTAAGAAAGAATCTGAGAGGTATTGCATGCATTTTATATATGCATATTTCATTGTTATTATTCTTCTAGTCTTATAAGGCAGGTGTACGGGATCATAGAAAGGTTTGGATATGACTGCTTCTTTTATTTTTTGTATATTGAAATTAGTCCTTAAGTATGCAAAAGACCCTCGGAGAGGGTGAATGTAATTTTTGCCTTCACTATTTCAAATTAAATATTCACTTGTGTGAAAGGTTAATATTTTAAATAATACAGGCATTGTGTGTTCTAATAAGGTTGTATGTATTGATGCAATGGTTCTTGACTCCTAATAGTCTCATCACTTACATCGTCTTTTTGTGGATTCTAGGGTTGAAACTGTGGTGCAACCACATTCTAAGGAGGTGAAAGGCATTGTCGCCCTGACATGATATCGAGAAGGATCTAAGCAGAAATGTTGTCGGTACCGATTATGATTCATTTCATCCTAGCTACTCTTCTTGGTGATTTTCTTCGTCCTCCTTAACATTATGTCTTGTACCACATTAGTTGAAACAAGTTTCAACATACCTTTTTGATATCTATCTTACTCACAAGGTAGATGACTATTAACTCAAGTCTTGTATTTTATCTTTAAGTGTATAAGGTGATGCAAAATATCATGGTTATAGTCTTCAAAATAATATGCTCAAACATATGCAATGCATGGGACATGCCTAGTATTATTAAGGTGGAGTGACCATATTGTTATTCTATCTAGGATTCAACATGTCTGGTTGCTTCCTCTAGCTATTGATTTTCTCATTTTGTATTTTACAACTAAGCTTGTCTTCATCCTTACTTGTCATATAACTTAGGCTTTTAAAATATTATCCAACTTGGTTTGCATAAAATGATCTGAATTTTTATGTTGATTGTTTATCTAGGATTCAAATTGTATATCCTAGTTTGGAAGATGATGTCCAAAAGAAATCAAGTATGTTTTGGTTTTAGTTTTTAATATAAATGAGAAAATTTGGGTTACTACATCTCAAGACTTGAGTCCAAAATATGAATATAATGAGCATGGTCTTAAGGGGTCAGACTTTGGATGTATAAATTGACATCTTGAGACATTTATAATGATATAAGGGATCAAATTAGTATATGGGGTCAAACCAAGGATGAGGTTGGTAATCTATCAGGACCTATGGTCATAGCTCAGCAAATTCAAACTAAAAAGTAAATGTAGTGTTTCTTATGGAACAAAGTGTAACATCCCTGACCTGGGTTATGCCTTAACCCTAAGAGTTTTACTTAACCAAGCTAATTAAATCCTTAATTTGTTTTGGTGAAATGTATTTAGGGCCCAAAAGGAACTTATGTTCCAATTTTGGTCATGTTTGATTAATGTTGAAGCAATGTTTGCTTATTTTGGACCAAAGTGCAAATTAACCAAGTTGAGGGGTTAACTTGCAAATGTTACTTTAAGAATGTTCCTCAAGTGGTTTGGAATCATGAGAATGAAGATGATGCAGAAGAATGGCTTATGAAAGCCTAAGTACCAAGAAAGAACTGATAAAACAATGTTTGTGCATTAAAACCTTATTTTGGTGTAATGTGCAATTTACCCAAAACTTAGGGTTCAATATGCAAATTACCACTTCAATAAGGTCTCTAATGTTTCTTGGCACCATGCAGAGCAATGAAAATGAGAGGGGAGCCTCATTTGAATTAATTTGAAGGAGAGAGAATCTTGATATTAAAATAATCAAGATTTAAGCCTGATTGAAACCCTAATTCAATTTAATGCAAAAATAAATAAAATAATTTGAAGGGCCTTCAACCAAAATTAATATGGTTGGATTCAGATGTGTGTGTATGAGCTTAAGCCTTGCAAAGGCACGAGTATATCCTAAGGAGGTGAAAACTCCACTCACCATTTTTATAAGAAAAAGAATTTCCACTCATATATGGATATTACTATTATAAGGGTTAAGGTGCTTAATTCCTTTTCTTTTATTTCTTGGATAATGAAGAGGTTTTCCGAGGAGGTGAAGATGGACTTGTGGCCAATAAGTTGTGGGGTAGTGGTGGAAATAATTTTTGGAATTAAAGGAAATAATCCCATTTTCTCTTTCATTGGGATTTCCTTATACATATCCCTTTTTCCACTCACTTAAGGACTTCTTTTCGGATTTCCTTTCTTTCTTTGCCTTGGCCGACCACAAGAGCAGCTCAGGAGCAAGAGGAGGACGACCTACAACCTGTGGGTAAGGTTCTTGACCCTTTTCACATTGATTCCATGGTGGAAATCGAAAATAAATCATTGATTTCTTCTTAATTCAATCTCCTCTTTAACCCTAGCCAAACTTTTCAACCAAAAGCTTGAAGACGAGACTAGGGGGAGTTGCAAAATCTTCATCCACCATTTTTGGCATGAGCTTGGAGCTTTGGAGCTCAATTGGAGGTGGGTTTTTATAACTTGAACCCTTAATATTGTTATTTCAATCAATTCCTTATCACTTGATGATCTTTTTATATTTCCGAACTATGATTTGGTTGATTGATGCAATCTCCATGGAAATCACAGCAGGTTTCATGGGTTTAGAGCTTATGATGATGATGACATCATCATAAGCACACACCTCCCCAAATATCTAGACCAAACAGTTTCAATCAAATGTCTAAACGGTTTCACAAACCGTTTGGGAGCAAACAGTTTCAAAACCGTTTACGGACAAACGATTTACTAAACCGCATGAAAGCAAACGGTTTCAAACCGTTTGATGGTGTTGACCAGGGTTGACCATTTGGAGATTTGTTCATAATGATGTTGATTAATGACCTACTAATTATAATTGACTAGTTTTAATTGGCTCATGAGTTGAAGGTCCATCAACCACCAAACCCTAATCGGGTTAAGTGTTGATTTCATTAGTGATTAAGTTGGAAAGTTGGGTTGATTGACCCAAACGGTTTCAAAACCATTTGGGAATCACCCAAACGGTCTCAAGACCATTTGGGGGGCATCCAAGACCATTTGGTGGTCTAGGGTTATTTATGGTTGAGTATTTGAAGGTTTAGAGACACCAAATTGAAATGCAATTAAGTGTTGATTTGATGATCAATCCAATGGTCAATTGGATGAAATGGATTTTGATGATATGATGGGAAAACGGTCTCAAGACCATTTGGAGGTCATCCAAACGACCTCAAGACCGTTTGAGGTCAGGCCATGTCCATTTTGGATGGTGGTCCAATAGTTTCAAAGTAATTAGTTTCACAATGATCAATATTGAAGGATCATCGATCCCAAACCCTAATCCAATTGATTCAAAACCCTAATTGGTGATCAAATGAGGGTTAAATTAGTTGAAGGATGACCTATTAATCTCACTTTAAGTATGGTGTTAGGTCCAATTGATGAATGATTATATGAATTCAATGGTTGAAGGAATCAACATTGAGAACCCTAAATCGATTTGAGTGGTTGAGACCATTTTTTATCCATGCAGTTTTGAGGACGTTTGGACCAAACGGTCTCGAGACCGTTTGAGTCCAAATGGTCTCAAGACTGTTTGGGACCAAACGATCCCAAACCGGTTGAGTCTCATGCGGTTTTAAAATTACACTTTAGCAAACGATCTCAAGGATTCACTTTGGTAAACGATTTCAACCTCAACTTTAGCAAACAGTTTCAAGTGTGCACCTTTAGCAAACGGTTTCAAGTGTGCACCTTTAGCAAACGATCTCAAGGGTTACTTTAGCAAACGGTTTCAAGTGTGCACCTTTAGCAAACGGTTTCAAGTGTGCACCTTTAGCAAACGATCTCAAGGGTTACTTTAGCACACGATTTCAAAGATTAACTTTACCAAACGGTTTCAATGGTTTGTTCAAGACCGTTTAGAGGTCTAAACGGTCTTAGACCGTTTGGAGGTATTTCAAGCAATACCGTTTGAGGTCTGATTGGTTAGGACCGTTTGAGGTCTAAGTGACCAAGATCATTTGGAAATTAAATAACCAAATTGTATGAACACTTAAGTGGATAAAGGTCAATTGTTCAAGTGAACTATTACATGATATAAATCAAGGGTGATTATAATAATGGTGACCTTAATGATATAAGTTGATTAGTACCCTTTTTGAATAATTAAACTTTAATGATCATGGTAGTAATGATATAACTCATGGTGTCAATTCTTCTTTCAAATTGAGTTAACTTAGTCTAATCAAGGCTGAATTAAGCATCATCTTATAGAAGATGAGAGAGAAGACTTCCTATATGAATGATAACCATGTAATGGTTAAGTCTTAACATTTTCATTATGGATGAATGTCTAATTAGGGTATGATCCATGATAGTGAGAACATGAAACCCTAATTATGAAGATCAATGAATCATAACCCTAATTGAGAGCATTGATAGGTGAAATCCTAATACATGATTGTAGTATGATCTTAATTCATGGTAATGACATGAGAAACCCTAATTCAGGTTATTTTGGATGGTTAATCCTAATTGGGGTGAATAGTAAGCCCTAATTGTAGGTTAATGAATGTAAACCCTAATTTAGGGTGATGTGATGTGAATAGTAAGCCCTAATTGTGGGTTATGGAATGAGGAACCCTGATCTAGAGTGATGCCATATGAAACCCTAAATTAGAATGATGTTATATGAAATCCCTGATGGAATGATGTGATGTAAGACTCAAACTAGAATGATGCCATGTAATGATATCATGACATAAGAAACCCTAGTGATAGTATAATAGCCATTATACTAAAGTGGGGTGTGGCTAATATAATCAAATAAGATGATACTATTATAACCATGTAGGGTAAGGTTGATGAACCATATGAATGGTAATGTTGATACCCTAGAGAATAAGGGTCTAAGGGACAAGATGATGCCTAGATCATTATATATCTAATTTCATGTATGTGTAACAACCCTATACATCTTTGATGATGAGGGTATGAAACTCTTAGGAGTGATGTATGCAATATTATATAATGATGTGGATAACATCCTAAGAGTTGAAATACCTAAAATAGTTGATAATGATTTATTCTATATCAACAATGCCTAATCATGGGATAAGTCCATATCACTAAAGATGGTTGGACAATTCTAATATGTGACCTATGTGCTATATGATGAAAGTGACAAGTTAGTGGATAAAGTATTAAGAGGGGAAATACCGTAATACAAAGATAGCTGAATTATTTAAGTAATAAGGATATGAGAAGAAAGTGATACATCATGACATGATAGATATCACATTCAGCATTTCAAGATAGACATTCCTTGATGAACCCCTAATCCAATATTCTTGGATAAGAAACACATGGAGTGTGTGATATGTAATTGTTACAATAAAGATGTAATGAACTCAATGTACCTTGATAAATTTTGATTAATAAACCTTGAGAATGGGACTAAGCCAAATCAATGAGTATGATGTAACGATACCATGACAAGGATGATAAATGAACTCTTACCTTGATTTGATGATCATTAATGATATATGATGAGAATAGTGATCATAAGCAAATACTTTTGATATCTTTAAATACTCCCAGTGGTGTGGAGCAATATATTAGGGTTGAACTATGTGAGCATGAAACCCTAATTAATGTAAAATGGGAAACACTAACCCTAATTTTGGGTAAAAGGGAATGAAAAGCCCTAATTGACAGATAACCCTAATCCTGATAAAGGATGGTGGTGTTACTGATGTTTCATATGATGTGACAAATGACTTACATGACTTTTATCATGTCTATTAATCATGTAGACATCATGAGATGATGAACATAGCCAGACCTGAGCTATGATATTCATATAATAAATATGTTGAATGGCCTTATGTGCCTACTGTTGTTGTTGCTTAGTAAAAGTAACAAAATGTGCATGAACCTTATGAGTTCCATGAGTAAGTTGTTGCCTAGTGAAAGGTGGCAAAACATTTAATAGGCTTTGTGAACCATGTGAGATACTTGTGTAACAAGTATTATGTATACCTCGGTCTGAGGACCTGGACGTAATGGTTACCTAACATGTGGTAATAATGATAGTGATGAATTGAGGGTATGAATACCCAAAGTTGATAAGTATGATAATGATGTTGTTGAGGGATGTGAACTTTCAAAAGAAATGAAATGAGGGACTGAGATCCCAATGTCTTATAAAGACTACAAAGTGATTGATGAAAATAGTACATGTTTCCTTATAACATTTGTCTGAATAAGTTATGTTTGAGAACTTGACTGATGCTAAAAGAATATGCTAATGTACTTAATTAATTAAGTGAAATCATATCATGTAGAGCCCTGGCCATAAATCCATCATCGTCAGCAATAGGTGATGGTGAAACAGGTGCTCCGCGACAAAACCCGGAACACATATTTTGAATATGTGGGGGTAATGGGTGAATATATCCTGACATCCTAATGAGGGAATTGATGAAAGGTAAACAAAAAACCTCTCAATCCTTCATTACTTGCACCGGGATAGATGTATCACGAATCTCCTAAAGATTGGGACATATGCAGTACACATCTCCCAATAATGTTAATGTCGAATCAATGGAGAACATGAAATCTCACAATTGCGAAGAGAGTGCAGCACACCACTGTAACTCTAATAGTGAAGTTTCCAGTATACCCTGGAAAGATATATATATATAGCAGAGACACAAGATGTCCTACATGTAATCTCGCACTGACCGAGATATGGGAGGTCTTGGTAGCTGGCTCTACCATTGACCTTGTATGGTACCGATTTTGACTTCACAATGGTCGGTTGGAGCATGAGCGGTATACCTCATCTCCTCAGGGTATAAGTGTGATTGTAAAATGTAATCAGCCGAATAGCATGTTTGCTTAAGGATTGAATACGGAAATTCATTGGCTGATGTTATATTTCTTTTATGCATCTCTAATTGATAAATGTTATTTATACCTCTTTCTATTTGTTTCAAGTAGATGGATGAACTATGATTCTATCATGGATAGATGCAATGCTCTCCTTGGGAAAGGAGATTACTTTACTCTGTTTATTCAATGATTAATATTGTTGTTAATATATAAGAACTCCTACTCAGTTTTATTATAATAAACTGCTATAACATTGTTTTAGCAGAGAGTTATATCTCCCACTGGGACAATTTACAATTGTCTCACCCCCGTGGGATCCAATGTTTTTAGGTAAATGCAGAAGAAGAAGCAGGAACCCTATAGCAAGGGAAAGGCTACAACGATATTAGAGACAGCAGCGATGACTCAGGTGGAGGCATTGGCTGCCAAGTTTTGTATACATAATAGTCCTATGTGTCGTCTCTGTACTCTCAGGTCCTCAGAGTCAGTAATTAGTGTTTTAATGAATCGATATGAGATTTTGTCTTGATGCCTCAAGGTATTTATGTTGTATGTATATAATGTTATAGGGCAGCTGATGTTGTAATCTTCAAGAAGAGATAGTACATGTCATGTACTTTTGAACCAGGATGTAAATGTTAAACTATGGTTCTTGTTGTAAGAGTTTCCTATGTTTGGACCTCTTTGCAAAAAGTTTTAATTTTTAGTGATTTTCAGTAATCCACTACAAATGATTTGCTTCCGCTAGTTAATCTTGTATTTTATAAGTTGGATGCAACAATTTAGTGGTATCAGAGCTCTAGGTTCGCTAAGTCTATAGAGACATAGGACTAAGGTAGTAGAGTCTGTTCTAGTGTCTTCAAGTGTATCTGATAGTGTCTTCTACTCTTATAGGAGAAGAAGAACTTGAAGATGACTGGGTCACATGAGGAGTTTGCTGCAGAAAGCAACAATGTTGCATCAAGAAGGGATGTAGGGGATCAGAGCAGAGAAGAACATACACCTACACATCCCCAATTTGACCTAGCCATAATAGAGAGCCCAACTTTCCTTGCTATGTTTGAGCAATTCAGGACAGCTATGATACACATAGTAGATCGTGCATTAGCAATGCAACCCACAATACCAGCCCCCAATGATGAAGTATTGAACTCCAATAGGTTTCCTACTCAGCCTCAGCCTGTTGGAGCAATTAATAATGATGAAAGGAATAGGATACAATCTGAAACTAGGATCTGTCATATGTGTAGGAAGCCTGGACATATCAGACCTAATTGTCCATAAAAGGAATATAAAGGAAGAATTGAGAAAAGGCCTATCCAAATCCAGGAACAGAGGCCCGGTAGTTCCAAAAAGAAGTAGTTTTTGGTACCGCCAGTGCAACCAGGGCCTAGTGCACCAAGGCAATAGCTATCTAGAAAGGGTAAGGAAGCCTCTAAATCACATCTAGCACCCAGGATTTGCTACCAATGTAGACAGATATGACATCTGGCAAGAAATTGCTCATCCAGAAATGTTATGGTGAATCAACCTATGAGGCAGAGTCAGCCTGAGGTAGTGAATAATCCACGAATTATGACAGGTTAGACAAAATAAATGTCATTTTAATATGTCTTTTTATGGTTTCTTGAGTTAAAATGAGAAGGCAATTGACTGAGTTTTCTTTGATTAGTCCTACGAGGACTTATATTTTGCATAATAAACATTATAGATGTTTCATGTTGCTCTTACCTCTATGAGAAGAAGATGAGGTATTGAAGAGATGTCTGGATAAAATCCAGTAATGTTAAGTCTTATACTTGTGATAATATGAAAAGGAAGGAATATGACAGTATATAAGTGCATACTACCTTATATCAGTATTTATATACCCTATCCATGTATACAACTATTGATGATAAAGTGAGTATGGAAACTCTTCAATTGTAATCTTTTTGATTGCTCTGATCAAGTAGTCATTTTGATACAATCTAATGAGTATCATGAAATAAGAAATATGGAATAAATAAATGTGTCATGTCCTAAGCATAAGAAAGAGAAATCTGAGATAACCTCAGATGAGCATGTTTGTATGGGGAAATAAAGTATATTCCTCATAAGATAAGAATGGGACTAAGGGAAATGATCCCTGCCCAATAAAGATGTAAGTATAATAAAGATCTTTCCCATAATGAAGAAATGGGAAAACATGATGAGATCATGAGATGATCATAAACATGCTAGATAACAATAAAGAAAGGAATAATGTTATGTAATCATCCTTATAAACTCCTATGTTGAGGGCAAGGAACCTAGGATGAGATAAAGAGCAAAAGGTTCATGAATAATTGAAAATACATGAATTAAAAAGAGGAGTATGAATCCTTGTTTTCTTTCCTTTCAGGGACATGGCAATCAAGTGGGTCTTAGGACACTTGATGTGCATAAGATAAAAATGTTCATGTGATGGATACTTAGAAAAGTATCAGTTTACCTTGGACCTTGGTTTCAAGGAAAAGATATTATTTAACAAGTAATGTCCCAAGAGGAAAGGAAGATAAAGATGTGATGTGTTTTCAGCACATGTAATAGGTATCAAAGTAAGAAATCCTGGTATCTGAAGAAATATCAGATGATCTATGTTGACTATCTAGAATGGTCAACCATGAAATTATATTAATCATGTAAAATAATATGAACATCACATGTTAGGGGTTTATGTTTAGCATAAACATAACAGTTGAAGATATCTTTAAGATAAGTTCTTGATTGATAAGTAACCTTTCCTTATGATAAGATAATGTACAACTAATGAGATAGTTAGTGCAAGTAATCAGGAAAGCTAGGATGGTGTTATCAGGTGAGATGACACAATCAAGGTATGAAAAGACTTATAGTCTCAAGTGGATGACATGATATAATTGTGATCTTGAAAGAGAAATGTTGGATCAACTAAGGAACATGGGAGTATATGTCCTACGTGAATCATTCCATGATAAACTTGTGTGGAATAACTTTGTATTGATCAAAACTCTATGGTGTATCCATAATAACGAGATGTTATGTGATGACATAATGATATGATGCATGAATAATATCTGTTTCCCTTTATTTGGGATTTTGGGGACAAAATCCTTATTAGGGGTTTATAATTTGTAACATCCCTGACCTGGGTTATGCCTTAACCCTAGGAGTTTTGCTTAATCAAGCTAATTAAATCCTTAATTTGTTTTGGTGAAATGTATTTAGGGCCCAAGAGGAACTTATGTTCCAATTAATTTTGGTCTTGTTTGATTATTGTTGAAGCAATGTTTGCTTATTTTGGACCAAAGTGCAAATTAACCAAGTTGAGGGGTTAACTTGCAAATGTTACTTGAAGAATGTTCCTCAAGTGGTTTGGCATCATGAGAATGAAGATGATGCAGAAGAATGGCTTATGAAAGCCTGAGTACCAAGAAAGAACTGATAAAACAATGTTTGTGCATTAAAACCTTGTTTTGGTGTAATGTGCAATTTACCAAAAACCTAGGGTTCAATATGAAAATTACCACTTCAATAAGGTCCCTAATTTTTCTTAGCACCATGTAGAGAAAAGAAAATGAGAGGGGCGCCTCATTTGAATTAAGTTGAAGGAGAGAGAATCTTGATATTAAAATAATCAAGATTTAAGCCTAATTGAAACCCTAATTCAATTTAATGCAAAATTAAATAAAATAATTTGAAGGGCCTTCAACCAAAATTAATATGGTTGGATTCAGATGTGTGTGGACGAGCTTAATCCTTGCAAAGGCACAAGTATATCCTAAGGAGGTGAAAACTCCACTCACCATTATTATAAGAAAAAGAATTTCCACTCATATATGGATATTACTTAATAAGGGTTAAGGTGCTTAATTCCTTTTCTTTTATTTCTTGGATAATGAAGAGGTTTCCCAAGGAGATGAAGATGGCTTCGTGGACAAGGAGTTGTGGGGGAGTGGTGGAAATAATTTTGGGAATTAAAGGAAATAATCTCATTTTCTCTTTAATTGGGATTTCCTTATACATATCCCTTTTTCCACTCACTTAAGGACTTCTTTTCGGATTTCCTTTCTTTCTTTGCCTTGGCCGACTACAAGAGGAGCTCAAGAGCAGGAGGAGGACGACCCCCAACCTATTGGTAAGTTTCTTGACCCTTTTCACCTTGATTCCATGGTGGAAATAAAAAATAAATCATTGATTTCTTCTTAATTCGATCTCCTCTTCAACCCTAGCCAAACTTTTCAACCAAAGACTTGAGGACGAGCCTAGGGGGAGTTGCAAAAGCTTCATCCACCAGTGTTGGCGTGAGCTTGGAGCTTTGGATCTCAATTGGAGGTGGTTTTTATAACTTGAACCCTTAATATTGTTATTTCAATCAATTCCTTATCACTTGATGATCTTTTTTATATTTCCGAACTATGCTTTGGTTGATTGATGCAATCTTCATGGAAATCACAGCAGGTTTCGTGGGTTTAGAGCTTGATGATGATGACATCATCATAAGCACACACCTCCCCAAATATCTAGACCAAACAGTTTCAAATAAATGTCGAAACGGTTTCACAAACTGTTTGGGAGCAAACGGTTTCAAAACCGTTTAAGGACAAACGGTTTACTAAACCGCATGAAAGCAAATGATTTCAAATCGTTTGGTGGTGTTGACCAGGGTTGACCGTTTGGAGATTTTTTTATAATGATGTTGATTAATGACCTACTAATTATAATTGACTAGTTTCAATTGGTTCATGAGTTGAAGGTCCATCAACCACCAAACCCTAATCGGGTTAAGTGCTGATTTCATTAGTGATTAAGTTGGAAACTTGGGTTGATTGACCCACACGGTTTCAAAACCATTTGGGAATCACCCAAATGGTCTCAAGACCATTTTGGGGTCACCCAAGACCGTTTGGTGGTCTAGGGTTATTGATGGTTGAGTATTTGAAGGTTTAGAGACACCAAATTGAAATGCAATTAAGTGTTGATTTGATGATCAATCCAATGGTCCAAATCCTAATTGGATGATATGGATTTTGATGATATGATGGTAAAACGGTCTCAAGACCGTTTGGAGGTCATGTAAATGACCTCAAGACCATTTGAGGTCAGGCCATGTCCATTTTGGATGGTGGTCCAATAGTTTCAAAGTAATTAGTTTCACAATGATCAACATTGAAGGATCATCGATCCCAAACCCTAATGTGATTGATTCAAAACCCTAATTGGTGATCAAATGAGGGTTAAATTAGTTGAAGGATGACCTATTAATCTCACTTTAAGTATGGTGTTAGGTCCAATTGATGAATTATTATATGAATTCAATGGTCAAAGGAATCAACATTGAGAACCCTAAATCGATTTGAGTGGTTGAGACCAATTTTGATCCATGCGGTTTTGAGGAGGTTTATACCAAACGGTCTCAAGACCATTTGATTCCAAACGGTCTCAAGACGGTTTGGGACCAAACGATCCCAAATCGGTTGAGTCTCATGCGGTTTCAAAATTACACTTTAGCAAACGATCTCAAGGATTCACTTTGGTAAACGGTTTCAACCTCAAATTTAGCAAACAGTTTCAAGTGTGCACCTTTAGCAAACGGTTTCAAGTGTGCACCTTTAGCAAACGATCTCAAGGGTTACTTTAGCAAATGGTTTCAAGTGTGCACCTTTAGCAAATGGTTTCAAGTGTGCACCTTTAGCAAATGATCTCAAGGGTTACTTTAGCAAACAGTTTCAAAGATTAACTTTACCAAACAGTTTCAATGGTTTGTTCAAGACCATTTAGAGGTCTAAACGGTCTTAGACCGTTTGGAGGTATTTCAAGCAAGATCGTTTGAGGTCTGATTGGTTAGGACCATTTGAGGTCTAAGTGACCAAGATCATTTGGAAATTAAACAACCAAATTGTATGAACACTTAAGTGCATAGAGGTCAATTGTTCAAGTGAACTATTACATGCAATAAATCAAGGGTGATTATAATAATGGTAACCTTAATGAGATAAGGTGATTAGTACCCTTTTTGAATAATTAAACTTTAATGATCATGGTAGTAATGATATAACTCATGGTGTCAATTCTTCTTTCAAGTTGAGTTAACTTAGTCTAATCAGGGCTGAATTAAGCATCATCTTATAGAAGATGAGAGAGAAGACTTCCTATATGAATGATAACCATGTAATGGTTAAGTCTTAACATTTTCATTATGGATGAATGTCTAATTAGGGTATGATCCATGATAGTGAGAACATGAAACCCTAATTATGAAGATCAATGAATCATAACCCTAATTGAGAGCATTGATAGGTGAAATCCTAATACATGATGATAGTATGATCTTAATTCATGGTAATGACATGAGAAACCTAATTCAGGGTATTTTGGATGGTTAATCCTAATTGGGGTGAATAGTAAACCCTAATTGTAGGTTAATGAATGTAAACCCTAATTTAGGGTGATGTGATGTGAATAGTAAACCCTAATTATGGGTTATGGAATGAGGAACCCTGATCTAGAGTGATGCCATATGAAACCCTAAATTAGAATGATGTTATATGAAATCCCTGATGGAATGATGTGCTGTAAGACTCAAACCAGAAGGATGCCATGTAATGATATCATGACATAAGAAACCCTAGTGATAGTATAATAGCCATTATACTAAAGTGGGGTGTGGCTAATATAATCAAATAAGATGATACTATTATAACCATGTAGGGTAAGGTTGATGAACCATATGAATGGTAATGTTGATACCATAGTGAATAAGGGTCTAAGGGACAAGATGATGCCTAGATCATTATATATCTAATTTCATGTATGTGTAACTACCCTATACATCTTACAATGAAGAGGGTATGAAACTCTTAGGAGTGATGTATGCAATATTATATAATGATGTGGATAACATCCTAAGAGTTGAAATACCTAAAATAGTTGATAATGATTTATTCTATATCAACAATGACTAATCATGGGATAAGTCCATATCACTAAAGATGGTTGGACAATTCTAATATGTGACCTATGTGCTATATGATGAAAGTGACAAGATAGTGGATAAAGTATTAAGATAGGAAATACCTTAATACAAAGATAGCTGAATTATTTAAGTAAGAAGGATATGAGAAGAAAGTGTTAAATCATGACATGATAGATATCACATTCATCATTTTAGGATAGACATTCCTTGATGAACCCCTAATCCAATATTCTTGGATAAGAAACACATGGAGTGTGTGATATGTAATTGTTATAATAAAGATGTAATGAACTCAATGTACCTTGATAAATGTTGATTAATAAACCTTGAGAATGGGACTAAGCCAAATCAATGAGTATGATGTAATAAAAAAAAATGAGTATGATGTAATCATACCATGACAAGGATGAGAAATGAACTCTTACCTTGATTTGATGATCATTAATGATATATGATGAGAATAGTGATCATAAGCAAATACTTATGATATCTTTAAATACTCCCAGAGGTGTGGAGCAATATATTAGGGTTGAACTAATAATGTGAGCATGAAACCCTAATTAATGTAAAATGGGAAACACTAACCCTAATTTTGGGTAAAAGGGAATGAAAAGCCCTAATTGACAGATAACCCTAATCCTGATAAAGGATGGTGGTGTTACTGATGTTTCACATGATGTGACAAATGACTTACATGATTGTTATCATGTCTATTAATCATGTAGACATCATGAGATGATGAACATTGCCAGACCTGAGCTATGACATTCATATAATAAATATGTTGAATGGCCTTATGTGCCTAATGTTGTTGTTTCTTAGTAAAAGTAACAAAATGTGCATGAACCTTATGAGTTCCATGAGTAAGTTGTTGCCTAGTGAAAGGTGGAAAAACATTTAATAGGCTTTGTGAGCCATGTGAGATACTTGTGTAACAAGTATTATGTATACCTTGGTCTGAGGACCTCGAGGTAATGGTTAGCTAACAAGTGATAACAGTGATAGTGATGAATTGAGGGTATGCATACCCAAAGTTGATAAGTATGATAATGATGTTGTTGAGGGATGTGAACTTTCAAAAGAAATGAAATGAGGGACTGAGATCCCAATGTCTTATAGGGACTGCGAAGTGATTGATGAAAATAGTACATGTTTCCTTATAGCATTTGTCTGAATAAGTTATGTTTGAGAACTTGACTGATGTTAAAAGAATATGCTAATGTACTTAATTAATTAAGTGAAATCATATAATGTAGAGCCCTGACCATAAATCCATCATCGTCAGCAATAGGTGATGGTGAAACGGGTGCTCCACGGCAAAACCCGGAACGCATATTTTGAATATGTGGGGGGTAATGGGCGAATATATCCTGACGTCCTAATGAGGGAATTGATGAAAGGTAAACAACAAACCTCTCAATCCTTCATTACTTGCACTGGGATGGATGTATCATGAATCTCCTGAAGATTGGGTAAGATGCAATACACATCTCCCAATAATGTTAATGCCGGATCGATGGAGATAAACACGAAATCTCACAATCACGAAGAGAGTGCAGCACGCCACTGTAACTCTAATAGTGAAGTTGCCAGTATACCCTGGAAAGATATATATATAGTAGAGACACAAGATGTCCTGCATGTAATCTCGCGCTGACCGAGATATGGGAGGTCTTGGTAGCCGGCTCTACCATTGACCTTGCATGGTACTGATTTCGACTTCGCAATGGTCGGTTGGAGCATGAGCGGTATACCTCATCTCCTCAGGGCATAAGTGTGATTGTACAATGTAATCAGACGAATAGCATGTTTGCTTAAGGATTGAATACGGAAATTCATTGGCTGATGTTATATTTCTTGTATGCATCTCTAATTAATAAATATTATTTATACCTCTTTCTATTTATTTCAAGTAGATGGATGAACTATGATTCTATCATGGATAGATGCAATGTTCTCCTTGGGAAATGAGATTACTTTACTCTATTTATTCAATGATTAATATTGTTGTTAATATATAAGAACTCATACTCAATTTTATTATAATAAACTGCTATAACAATGTTTTCGCAGAGAGTTATATCTCCCACTGGGACAATTTACAATTGTCTCACCCCGTGGGATCCAAAGTTTTTTGGTAAACGCAGAAGAAGAAACAGGAACCCTATAGCAAGGGAAAGGCTACAGCAGTATCAGAGACAACACTGATGACTCAGGTGGAGGCACTGGCTGCCAAGTTTTGTATAGATAATAGTCCTATGTATCGTCTCTGTACTCTCAAGTCCTCGGAGTCAGTAATCAGTGTTTTAATCAATCGATCTGAGATTTTGGCTTGATGCCTCGAGGTATTTATGCTGTATGTATATAATGTTATAGGACAACTGATGTTGTAATCTTCAAGAAGAGATAGTACAGGTCATGTACTTTTAAACCAGGATGTAAATGTTAAACTATGGTTCTTGTTGTAAGAGTTTCCTATGTTTGGACCTCTTTGCAAAAAGTTTTAATTTTTAGTGATTTTCAGTAATCCACTGCAAATGATTCGCTTCCGCTAGTTAATCTTGTGTTTTATAATTTGGATGCAACACCAAGTAGCAAACTAAATAAAAACAAGAGAGAAGAAAACTAGATTATCAAACAAAACAAAAAAGTGTGTAATATTTTTGGTATCATGATTTTATAAAGGAACTTGGATCAGGTGTCACATACCAATCACATTCGTTGTAACATCCCAATTTTCTTAATCATATAATTTACTAAGTGGAATCATATTCTCATTGGGATGTCACAAAATTAATAATCATTGCATAAAAATATAATTTCATTCAACCAACTCAGGAAAATAAATGCAATTCTCATGTCTCAAGTTCCACACATAAAACTTGAAACTAAAGCTAAACTAGTACAAGATCCTTATATTAGAAGAATACTAAACTAAATGCCATATGATAGTTGGAACCCCACCAGGGCTAAACTCCTGATCTGTCCTTGAGATGTAAGCTCCTTGTTTAAGCTCTCTTATTCTTTCCTCCTATGGACATTGCATCCCCAACCATGCGTTTAAAATGAAAAATATGTTAGAGTAAGTGGCACTGAGTAACATTATATGAATTAAAATATAACCTTGCTTTTAAGAAAACATACAGTAAACTTTGTAAACATAAAAATACTTTTTGTATCATCTATATTTATCTATACTTCTCTTCATGATTGACATTAATATCTTTGTTTGATTGTATTTTTCTTTTACCGTAAGATTTCTCTTAGGAGCTTGACAAATAATGTTGCTCTCAAGAGATTGAAAATATACGCTTCAATGTACTCATTTCTCTCAAGATCTTGATAATAGCATTGCTCTTAAGAGTTTGAATTTGTAACATTGCTCTCAAGAGATTAATCTATGCCAAAATGGTGAATAACTTGGAAGAAATAATATTAATCAACTATCTTTTATTTAACATTACTCTGAATCATAATAGCTTAGATCATTTAATCTTACTTAAGAAAAGTGTCCATGTTATGATCATATTCATAGATAATAACATTATACTTGAAATTCATAACTTGAGTCACAATAAATTTCTTGCAAGTATTCATTAGGACTATATACTTAATATCATTATAAGTGATTTTCATAACCATAAGCAAGGAAAATAAGACCATTGACCCATAGTTGATACTCAAAGTGCATGATCCACTTACCTCTCTCTTAAAGAAGATCCTAATCACTCTTATTAGGTTGAAGAAATCCTAGTAGCTTCCTTGGGTTGACTGGAGTTCTAATTACCCTGTTAAATAAATTAACATCCATCAATATTTAATCATTACTTGATTTATAGGGTTTCATGGTTCTTTAAACCCTAATTATACTAAGACTAATGCTTCATGAAAATAAAAAAAACAGGCCATGAACCATAGTCCTCACCTAGACCTCAAAATTGAACAAAATTCATCTAAGGTTCACCTTCATCCAAGCTTTGTAGTATTTTCCATGCATTTATAAAGATTACGTATATTATGACCGATCAGAAAAACACATCACTATTATTATCCTATCTGAGAAAAACCTTGCAGTCAGTCGGCTTAGCTGATGTGGACCAATATCTTGATGCCACCTAGATAGTGGGGACCTTGTGTAAATCTCACACAAGTAAGTTCCATGGAAAATAATTCCCATACTCCCGCAACAAGCTAAAACATACAAAGAAGGGTGAAATTGGGAAAACATTACCCAGTCTCTTCTTCTTCACTCAGCAACCGTGAACAACACAAAATGGTGAGAAACTAATGAGAATCCAAGATTAAAAAACTTGATTATAGCCTTCATGAAAGAAACTCAAGCTAGCAATGAGTTTGTTACATCCCTACAAACTCAACAAGCCAATGTAGGGGAGAAATCGTGCATGTATGCTCCTTGTTTTAGTATATGTGCCCTGAGATCCAGTCATGTTCTAACACCCCATTTTTACATCACATTAGTGGAAGCATTTTACTCAATGTGGGTGTCACAATATGCTAATCATGCAACTAAAGAAAATGAAACACTTTGCATTAATTTAAAAATGATTCATACATAGTTTTTATTAGAAAACTACATCATAACTATCCATGAGATCTAATCTAATTGATAACATGACTAAGCATGAGGTAAATGTTATCTACTCTGGATCGTCTAGGAAAATGGCACCCCACTAGTCAACGCTTGAATATCTCCTAGTTTCGATATTCCTTTTTGTCCTTCACGTACTCCAAGTCCTGCTGACATCTCGTCCCCAACCATACAAAATAAACATCACATCAGTAACTAATATTTGGCACTTTATATGACATAAAAGTAAATATAACCTGACATGATAAAATTGGCATGAAATAACTTGACATGAACTTGAATATTAATTTTCTTAAGCATTCATGATTCATTAATAACATGAAAAATTGAACAGTAAGTATATTCATCCGTATATGATTCCCAATAAGGAGCACATGATTGCTAAGAAAGTTCTTGATGCTAGGAAATTCCCTTGACGACCCCTTGAGGTCCATGATTTGGGAGCATATAAAACTAATTCAATTCCATTTATTTTAGCATTAACTTTAACATTAACACTAACATTAGCATGATCCTTGAAACCTAACATGATGGGATTTCACCCCTTGAATCATAATGGCATTTCTCCTTCATAAACCATAATAGGGTTTCCCCTTCTTGAACATGATTCATTAACCTTAATTCATAATCAATAATATCATAATCAAGGTCTTACCATAGATTTTAAGTAATGAAACAATCAAACAATGATAAGTATACATGATATCTTCTTTGAGAAAGCATTTCATAATTCATGAGTCATACTAAAGTGCATAACCTCAAGTAACATGCACTAAACCAAACTACTTGTGCCAAACATGCATGGCCTGCTTACCTAGAGTAGGTCGCCTTAAGGTCAAGTCCGTTCACGTGATTAAGCCTCTAATCACCTGTAATTCGATTAAAATCATAATATGTTCATGAGTTTGCGGTCCTTAAGAGATGTAATGTGGAAACAACATTTAAAAACAATAGTTGTCGATGAAAAATCAAAAGAGCTTTCCAATGACTATTTATTTATATTTTTCTGAGAACGTGTGCAAAAGTTATGAATTTTGCAATTCCCACCAATCACAAGGCAAGAAACTATAAGTGTGACATAGATTTAAGTCGAAAATAATGTGTTGTAAATAATACGCGAAAAGACTGATAACACCAAGGTGCACATTACATAATGGAAATTGTAGGGTAAAATCATCATCAGGACATTTCAATTTGTCGCGCGGATGAAAAATATAAGTGTGCCTGAAATTCCCAAACTTCTCTTGCACTTTAAATCAGATGATTAAAATTGTGGGGCTACCTAGGTCAATTCGTGACCTGGTGTCTTCCCCCTTACTTGATGTTGCTAAAGCAGCCAACCATGGAGATGAGCTCCATTCATATTGGTGAAGGGTGCAGGCGCTAGAGTGAGGAAATAAGACCTTGCCTTGGCTTCCTGATGTCCACTCTAAGCCACATGAGTAGGCGGTGAGGGGCAATGAGCCCTGATCCCATCATACTTGCTGGAAGACCAAGAAAAAAGGGGAAATCATCAGAGGTTGGAACCATCAAGACATAGCATAAAAGCACCATAAAACCCCACAAACATGCGCATCGGTGAAAGGTGGAGCAAAAGGAATTGTCTATATGGTCTAAGGGGCATCAAAATGCTGAGACGATAAATCATTGGAGAGCATTGTAACTTGAGTTATAGGGTATGGTGACTTGGGGAAAACCAAGGCAAGGCAATGCCTGGAAACACACGAAGGATCATCATGTTTTGTTTTTGGCACATCAAATGCACGAAAGGTGACAGGGATGCCAGGAGCACGACGAAGGTCTTTGGTAGCAAAATACAAGTAGGGAGGGGAGGTACAAGTTGTCATGATTTTAATTGTTGGTGGAGGATAGAAGCATAAGGGTTGGTGGTGCTTTTGGATGCATAAAAATGGAAGGACGGGCTTTGAGGTGGAGACTGCACATCCATGGTGAAGAGGGTAAGAGTCCCTAAATGAGTCATTTTTATACAGAGCATGGGAGAGGATGAGTTAGGGATCATTACGTTTGGGGTGAAGAGACAAATTCATAGGAGAAGGTTTTACGAGAAATAGAGTAGTGATGATAGAGAGAGGCGTCGAGGATCGAAGACTATGAAACATGCATTAGTCTCGCGAGAAACACGGAGGTAGGAGATAATGGGAAGGCTGTGCGATCACAAATGAGCAGCGAGATCAACGTGGCCAAAAAATAAAGAAAGTAATAAATGTGTGACATGGGGAAAATAACCAAATTTTAGAGTTATTGTGCATTAATGGAATTCAACATCCAATACTATTCAAATTATAGGGAAAACTTCGTTAATTAAATTGTAGGGTCAAACGTGGTCAAAATAGACCCAAATTTGGACCACATGTCCAATAAATGGTATAGATTTTTTCTATCCTTTATATTTTTGTTTTTCACATGTTATGATCAGAATTTATATAAAGGCCATTTAACTTGATTTAAGTGTAATAATGCATTAGGTGACTAGGGAAATAGTTTCCTTTCTGATCTATTGAGTCAAATTTTGAGTTCAATACTCATTACTCATTCAAAAACTATTCCATCTACCTATTATACCTTTTTGAGAAAAAAATTAGAGGAGAGAGAAAAGGAAAAAGGGAAATTAATGTTGTATCATCTTTGAATTAATTGAAATTCATAATGCACACATTAAAGGGGAAAAGCATTTTGAGTCACATTTTGTTCTTCTAACTCCATTAACCTCCATGAAATTTCATTTCATAATATTTTTGCATTAAAACCCTCAACTAATTTTATTTAATAAAAACCACAATACAAGGCTTATATTATTCCTGAAAATTTGGGATGTTATAATTCTACCCACCTTAAAATAAATTTCATCCTCAAAATTTTCTAGGGTACTACCCACCTTAGGGTTCTTCTTACTCCTTCATCTAATGTTAGCTATCAAATCAAATTTTTTAATGAAAGGAAATGTATTTCATGAAAGGTTCATGTATGTTGAAAATTTTGCATGAAAAGGGTTATGTAACATATGACATTTAAGTTTTGTACATTATCTATGTGAGCATGATATAGCTATTACCTTACTCCTCATCTCCTCAACTCATACTTTAGGGTTTATGAAACCAAACATATCTTTACACTTAGGGCACTCACCTTCAACTTGGCATAACTTTCTAACATTAGACATAGGTGACTATCTACTCCTAGGTCCTTTAGGCGATTCCTACATTCCCAGATATGTGATGATCAGTCACATACCCATATATTTGGGATCTTGTCATGCTACTTCTCACTAACCTACTAATACGCATGTCCCATACCACATGCACTAGTAAGAAAAGACAAATGCATAAAAAAGGTCTCATGCCCATGACATTCCTCCTCAATTCTCAAATGGCTGGCCATAACCCTTGAGAATGGAGAGTGTTATATCCACATCCCATGCTTATCACTAATCATGAGATTAGGGCATAAGTTTGAGGATTATACTTAATACAAAGCTCACTCCCAACTTTTTTTTCTTTGATTTCAAACTCTTTATTTTCTGGCATTCAATCACATAAACAAACTTTACAAGAGAATTAAACTTTGATTACTCCAATATGATCTTAGCATTAATGATACACATCCATACATTCATTATGTTTCCCACACTTCCATGTACATACAACATGATAACCAGATATATGTTCTCTTATTAACAAAACAAAGATACACAACATCATTTACAACTCTCTCACTTCTATACAAGGACCTAGAGTGACATGGACCGAATGAACTTAACTAATCTCATACTTAACTCATGTGATAGATCTACTCTGATGCAAAGACATCTTCATTCCACGAGTTATCCCTAAAAATTGTGAGTAGAGGGGTGAGCCTACTCGCTCAGTGAATGAGTATTTCATAAAAACAGTTTAAAATACTTATATAATTATAGATATATTGTCGAGCAACTAATATCAATTATAATAGTAGTAAGCTTTAAAGAGTCTAATCATTCACAATCATAAATATGGCAGGTCACTCTAGATTTCTACAAGTGTGAGTCAATATATGAACATGCTTGATTGATCATAAAGAGAACTAATAATTCAAAAACATACAAAGAATAATTGAATAATTGTGCACACTTGTTTAACCTCTCATTCATCTTATTATGCCCTGAACCCATATGAGGTGTACCGAAACATGTGAAAGAATCACAACTATCTACCATCTCAATGTACAAGGCTTAGAAGCAAGCCCGAGTTCCTAAGCCTATCTCTCGAGTAAGACCCCGTATGCAATGGGTCTCGGCACGTCTGCCTCTCGACGGTTAATGGGAGTGGCTAGATATCTTAGACTCTACCTCTCAACCTGGGTACTCAGGCAGTGAGTCAAAGCCCTCAGGCTTATTATGCATCAATGGACCTACTAACCACTGATCACTACAACATGTAACATAGGTACCACTGGCATCCCCGATTGGTGTTGGGTACCACATAACTGTAAGGAGTCTGTCCTACTAGTCAAGACCACCACACCCTACTGGTGCGCTCCAACTTACCTCGATCTGGACTACCTCTAGTCAGGAAACTATTTCCTCCCCACAACGCATGCCTCATCATGAGGATTCTACAGTGTTTAGGGAATCTAAATGTCTAATTCACTCTTTAAGTTCACAATTCAATCATCACATCAATATATATTAGTTTAGCTTTATAAACTGTTTATTTCATAGATCATCTGATAATATTGACTAAAAATTAAACTGTTAAGCATCACCACATCTCGTACTGAGAAACATTGATATTAAAATACTTGATTCACTTAATACTCTATCCTTAGGATTTCATTTACCTCATTCACTTATCACATGTAGGGGTGAGCAGATTTCGGTTAAAACTGATTAATCGAATGGTTAATCACGGTTTGGCCAATACGGTACGGTTGAATTGGCTAAAATGGTTTAATCAGTGAATAGAGTTTGGTCAACTCGGCTATTTGGTTAACGGTTCAACCATAGGATTTTCCAGATCAGTTGGTCAATTAACCGACGTACTATATGTTGTTATAGAATAATTTTAAATAGCTAATACCAACCCAGCTGAATACGAGGCCCGTCATGTCAAAAAGTCCTATTAGCGACCCGACCAACCACATGATATTTCCTATATATACATGTCTGGATGCTTTGGATATTGCAGTTCAAAACCCTAACCCTATTATTCTTTAGTTGCTTGCCATTGACGATCTTCCCTTCTAGGTTTTGGATGCACCGCGGACCTCACGACAATGAAAAAGAACTTGACAAATTGTAACCGTCCGACCGTTGAGTAAGTCATACAGTCTTTGCCTTTCATCTCTAAGTCTCTGTTGGCGTTGTTATATTTCTATCTACCAAGCTAGTTGTTGTCGAAAAGATGTGACTTTCATATTATCCGTACAACGGTTCATGCGTGTTGCTTCCATTTGCTTCTTTCACGTTGACCATGCAAAACAGTTGATGACTCTTGTCTTCATCATTCACAATCATATTCAATACCTAGTGATAATTCTAGCAGCCGAAGGCTAGTTCTAAGGGAAAATACCAGTTAATTAATGTGTGCATGGTACATGCACTCTGCTTCTGCTTAATTTCTTTATTTCATTGGATTAGAATTCACCAGACAACTGCACTTTTAAAGCATATATTTTTTAATACACTTCATGCATGTTGCAGGCACGTTGATATCTTAGAGTTGAATATGTTTCCATTATCTGTCTTAACTGGAACAACAAATATCTTTTATATAGTCATGTATGTGTGACGCTGTGATTGTAGCTCTAGCAATAACGTGATAAATGATGATGGTCTCGGTGGCAAGTTCTTGGGAAAAAAGATATTATCTCATCTAATTAACATGTCCATTATGCGAGCACATGATCCACATTGAATTTTTTCCTTGTTTATTTAAATTAAACTTCACTGGATTGTTTGACATGATCTAGACTGATGTTGGGAATCTAAATGTACGGTCTTTAGCTCCACATTAACTCACAATATATGTAATATATGAAGTATACATGTTTTATATGGATTTTTTTTCTTATTAGAATGCACTACAATATTGTCTCAAAGATTGGTATGAATTGCAATTGCAGATAGGTAATACTTACTCACAAGCTGATATGGTTAGCAGTACTTATATAGTTTACTAACTCAAAATCTCCCTAATATATATTACATGTTTAGGAGTTTGCATATACATCAAAATAATTGCACAATTATTGCAACCATGCTTATCTCAATTGTACATATTTGGTTTTATGACAGTCCACTGTATTAGTTTGGATTCCGCTATAATAAAGTTATAAATATTTTCAGCAATGTTTATGTACATTGTAGGATGCATAATTGACTACACTTTAAGTGTATTAACTTTGTACTATCTGCAGTTATTGTTCATCTTTCTAGTAAGGAAGATCTTCTTCTTAGTGTTTGGACTAATCTTTTTCATCACGACTTCATCAACATCATCCACAACGTCCTTTAAGGTAAAAATTACATGTTCTAAAATCTTAAATAATTTTATTTTTTACTCTAATTTTCCCATATGATTTGATACTTGTTTTTGCTAAATCATTTGGTAGATAACAACAACACAAGATGATGTTAATGGTGAAATGGAAATTGAACAACCTCAGGTTGAACTAACAGTCGTCGCTCAAGGAGTTGAGAATGTGCAAGAAGACTTAGTTGAGCTTGGACCATCTAATGGAAAAAGAAAGAAAATTAAACCACGATCTGAGGTATGGGATCATTTCACACCTTTTCTGAATGAGAAAGCTGAAAATAAATGCACATGCAATTATTATGGTAGAGAACTTAATTCAGACACTAAGTTAAATGACACTTCTTCATTAATCTATCATAAAGACCACTGCAAAAAGTGCCCCCCCTAGTGACACAAAAATTCAACAAGAACTTCACTTTCAACTTGTTAAAGGTCATGATGGCATGGGAATGTTGTGTAATTGGAAATTTGATCAAGAAGTAGTAAGAAAAGCTTTAACTGTCATGATACTTAGGGATGAGCTTTTATTTAAATTTGTTGAGGGAGAGGGGTTTCAAAACTTCATTTCTGCTATTTGCCCAAAGTTTCGCCCACCTTCTAGATGGACGGTTGCTAGAGACTGTTTTGAACTTTACCATGAAGAAAAAACTAAGCTCAAGTATTTTTTAAAAAGTACATGCCAAAGGGTTTGCTGAACTACTGATACGTGGACTTCTTTACAAAAAATGAACTATATGTGTCATACAGCTCATTGGATTGATTCTACTTGGACTTTGCAAAAGTGGGTCTTGAATTTTTGTCCTATTTCTAGTCACAAAGGGGAGGAGATAGGGAAACTGATTGAAAAATGTTTGCTTGAATGGGGGATTGATAATGTTTTTTCAATCACAGTAGATGATGCAAACTCTAATGATGTTGCTATTGGCTATTTGAAGAGGAGAGTAATTAATTGGGAAGGTTGTGTTTTGCAAGAGAAATTGCTTCATATGTGGTGCATTGCACACATTATTAATTTGATTGTTGTTGACGGGCTTAAAGGAATTTCTACTTCTGTTGATCATGTTTGGGCTGTTGTTAGATATGTTAGACAATCTCCTGCTAGGTTGCAAAAATTCAAAGAATGTATTGAATTTGAAAAGATTCAAAGCAGAAGTTTATTATGCTTAGATGTTGCTATTAGATGGAACTCTACCTTTCTTCTGCTAGACACTGCACAAAAGTTTGAAAAAGCTTTTGATAGATTTGATTCTCAAGATCCTCATTTTCATAATGATCTTGAGCATCAAGATGGGGTTCCTACTGATATTGATTGAGCAAATGTTAGGTTATTGAGCCGTATATTGTCACATTTTTATGATTTTACTGTACGAGTCTCTGGGACATCATATGTCACTTACAATGCATTTTTAATGAGATAACCGAAATTAATTCTATTTTACAAGAGTGGAAATCTAGTGATGATTTTGAACTAAGTATTATGGCTGATAAAATGAAAGAAATGTATATCAAATATTGGGGTAGTTTTGACAAAATGAACATGTTGATATACCTTGAAGTTTTGGTCGATCCTTGCCACAAAATGGAATATCTAGATTTTGTTTTGAAGCATATACATGGTGAAGAAAAGGGTTTAGTGTTGATAAACAAGATTAGAGAGATAACACATTCTATGTTTAATGAATATAAAAACATATATGGATCTCTCTACGAACAATCTAATGGAAAATATCAGGATCCATTGGTTGTTGTTAATCTTTCTCAAAAGCATGAAAATAATTGGAGAATGGAGTATAAGAAATTTAAAGTTGGAAGTGGGATTGAAACTAAGTCTGAGTTAGACAAATACTTGCAAGAAGATACTGATATAGACAAGTCATTGTTTAATATACTGACATGGTGGACAGAAAATTATGCAAGATTTCCTATAATCTCACACATGGCTCGTGATATCTTAGCTGTACCAATTTCAACTGTGCCTTTTGAATCCACTTTTAGTACCGGTGGTCGAGTTCTTGACTCATTTAGGAGCTCAATAACTCCTAAGATCATCCAGGCACTAATATGCACTCAAGATTGGTTAAGAGGAGCTTCAAGTGATAATGGTGCTGAGGAAGAGCTAGAGAAGTTGGAAAAATTGGAAATAGGTAAATTATATCCTTTTCGTCTCTTATTATACATTTTTGTGTGCCTATTTTATAAAACTAATCTTTATATATTTCAGATTTTTCAAAGTCATGTTCATCTAAATCTTCTTCAAGAATTTCAATTGACTAAAAGGCTTCAAAGATGTAAGTATCTAGATGAACTTATACTTATTTCTTATTTGTGTCTATCAAGATTTTGGCTAAAACAATATTGTTAGTTTTCTTTTTAATAACCCGTCGAAGTATGGGAGAGGAGAACCACAGATGGAGTCTATTTGGATACTTTTTGGAACTTGGAATACTAGAGGATATCAAATAGACTGATTAAAATGAATGTTGTATTCATTTTTACTTTGTTGTGAGACTACAAAATTAGACACTTCATGTTTGAAAATGGATTGGATTTATTTATGATATGTGTTTCTTATCTTAAATTCATATTGTTTGATTGAATAATAGTTTCTTTTAAATTTCCATATGGTTTTACTACTGGCCTTAATCCATCTTTGACTTTATGGTATGTATCATGTTGGGTTTTCTCTAGGAAAGGGAGAGGAACATATAGTTCAAGGTAGATTATATGTTTAAAAAGTATATGAAGCAACTTATGAACGTGAAATATGATACTATTGATGTATTCAATATACAAGTGTACTCTTTAGTTTTATTTATTTGACTTGATTATATGTCATAATATCCTCTAAAAAATATACACAACTCGTACATCTAATGAAATTCACTTGTATTTTCTTACAACCATGACCAACAAAATCACGTTAATTGTAATTTGTTACTTGGCAACAAAATCTACACATCAACAGAAATTATATTATATATATGGAGTTTATTTTCTATAGAGCAAGCATGCTACTTGCAAATTGTAATTGGTGCAAGGAATTTTGGTTAACCGACTCAAAATATTTGGGTAATTGCACCACATTAACCGTTGAATTTTGGAACAGTTAATGGTTAAATTCTAAAAGATGGAAAAACTGACTTAACCGAGCTGAATTAACCGTAACTAATGGAATTAACCAAATGCTCACCCCTAATCACATTCACATGGCTTGCATAAGGATTTAATGTGTCATAGACATTCACTGAATAAAGATTGCTTTCAACAACATATGTATGAAACCCTAGAATTGAGCTGAATTTGGGTTTCCATGCTAATCATTGAGATATCATGATTCAAGAACAACATTGAATAAATAAAGTCTATTATTTCAAGAAAATCACTTCAAATGAATTTCACAAGATCTATTCACAAATTCCCAACTTTCCACTCATCTAGAGTTTCATCTTCTTTACTGAGATATCAAACAAACATTATTCACATCACACGAAATCAAAGAGAGTATCTGACATATATGTGCTACACATTCAGACAAACAATCATTCATAATCAAGGAGATTCAGATAGACACATTTCTCTATTTGATTATACAACAGTTTTAGTCATAGCCGAAAATCCTAATTTTGAGTTTACTCTTATATAGCCTTTGCAAATACTTAGGGAATTCTCATTAAGATGGATTTTATCCATTTCTAATATGATTTAATCATCAAAAATTCATCAAAATAGAGGAAGAATCCATTTCATATCATTTTGCAAAAACTAGATCAAAAAGGTAATTTAGGGTTTGTATTCACATACTAAGTAATTGAAGATTATTGATGCTATCCATTTCATATCATTTTGCAAAAACTAGATCAAAAAGGTAATTTAGGGTTTGTACTCACATACTAAGTAATTGAAGATTATTGATGATTTAGCTCATTTTCATGCAACCCACTCACCCTAAGGTGTGAAAATACCTTTAGAGCACAACCCATCTCTGAAAATCTTAAAATCATATCAAAACCCTAGCAAATCATCAGATTTTTTTCCCTTTCAACTCGGAAACCTTAGAAATGGGGGATTATGAAGAAAGAGTGAGAAAAAGGAGAGATTTGATATCATTTCAGATCAAATCAAGGGAGGGATAGAATCTGTACATGTGAGAGAAGGTTCACCATGAAAGGCTATGCAAAGAAGCTAAACTTACTTGGTTTCATCATATCTAGGATAGAGAAACCCTAGATCAGCAATTCTACCACTTTCTCCTCTCAAACCCTAACTCTCCCTCTCTCTAGGATTTCATTTCTATGGAACAAATCACAAATTATGAGAGTTCCTAGTGTGTTAGGTTGACCATATAGAGCAATTGAGCTGCTTGGGTCAATTGCACATTGACCCCTCACTATACTTTCTCTTATTTTAGTTCAATTTTTTGTCAAAAAAATGTTACTGTAATTCATTTATTTTAGAGTTCAAACCTTCTATAAAAATTATAAAATTTTAGTACGTTATTTATAATTTAGTTACAAATCTTCAGTTAAAATTTTGAGATCATGTTGAGCTTCCATTAAATAATTAAAAATCAAATAGTGCACTACTATCTAAAAATCTACATAACAGTCAGTTGAAGATAAAATGCCCTAGAACGGCCATGCAAGTTGCCACGGCCATGCTAAGATGGATCCAGAACGTCTGTTCTACCTACCACAGTCATGGTGCATTGGTTTCATCATATTTGAGTACAAAAGTTGGTCAACAATTCAATTCTTTCAAAATGGCTGTGTGGCCTAGCATGCCCGTACCACCAATGACCTAACACGACCGTGCTACCCACCATGTCTGTGCTATCCAAGCCTCCAGCTACCATTTTCAATTGTCCTTTGCCAACCTCTCTCATTTCTTCCCCACATGAGCCTGTTTGGTGAAAGCCCTAATTTCAGCAGACTAGGGTGTATATTTTCTCAAACCCTAATTATACAAATCGATAGAATACTTGAAGTTCTCATTAGGTTTAACATATCATAATTGAGATATCATCATTAATCATATTTAAGCAATGACCAATCTAATCAAGAATGTAATCATCCACATAAACCCTAGCTTACCAATTAAGATCATACATGGTCATAACAGAGAGTCTACCTCACTATCTAGGGTTAGGTTGATACTTGATATCTAAACTAGGTAAACATCTACCTTTGTCATCTCTATATCTTCTAGGGTGAAAACTCTAGTCATTCTAGGTCATGGTATCCTTCCTTGGGAATCCATTACTAAGCCCCAAATCATTCTAGGGTGACTATGAGGATCATGTTTTCCTAGTGGCCATTTACCAAAATTGCTCTTATGACGTCATAACGTAACACCCTATTTTTCATATCACATGAGTAAAAGCATTTTACTCAATGTGGGTGTCACAATATGCTAATCATGCAATTAATGCAAATGAAACACTTTGCATAAATTTAAAAATGATTTATACCTAGTTCTTGATAAGAAAACTACATCATAACTATCCATGAGATCTAATCTATTTGATAAAATGATTAAGCATGAGGTAAATGTTGTCTAAATCTCTGGATCATCTAGGTAAATGGCTCTCCACCAAGAAAAGCTTGAAGATCTCCTAGTCTTGATTTTCCTTTTTGTCCTTCACTTGCTGCAAGTCCTGCGGACATCTCGTCCCCCGCCATACAAAATAAACATCACATTAGTAAGCGATATTTGGCACTCTATATGACATAAAAGTAAATATCACTTGACATGATAAAATTGACATAAACTTGAATATTAATTTTCTTAAACATTCCTAATTAATTAATAACATGAAGAATTGAAAATTAAATATATGCATCCCTCTATGATGCCCACTTAGGAGCACATTATTTCTAGGAAAGCCCTTGATGCTAGGAAAGCCCTTGACGACCCCTTAAGGTCCATGATTCAGGATCACATAAAAATAATTCAATTCTATTTATCTTACCAATAACTTTAACATTAACATTATCATGATCCTTGAAATTTAACATGATGGGATTTCTCCCCTTGAATCGTAATGGGATATCTTCCTCATAAATCATAATAGGGTTTCCCCTTCTTCAACATGATTCATTAACCTTATTCATAATCAATAATCATAATAGGGTTTTACCATAGACTATAAGTAATCAAACAATCCAACTATGATAAGTATACACGATGTCATCTTTGAGAAAGCATTTAATAATTCATGAGGCATACTAAAGTGCATAATCATAAGTATCATGCATTAAACCAAATTACTTATTCCAAACATGCATGGCCCGCTTACCTAGAGAACATCACCTTAAGGTCAAGTCCCTTCACTTGATTGGGCCTCTAATCACCAATAATTTGATTTAAATCTTCATATGTTCACGAGTTTAAAGTCCTTAAATGCTATTCTTGAAGAGATGTAATGTGGAGAACAACATTTAAAAACAATACCACTCTATAGAAAATAAAAAGAGCTTTCCAATGACTATTTATTCATATTTTTCTAAGGTCATGTACAAAAGTTATAGACTTTAGGATTCCAACCAATCAGAAGGCAGGAAACTGAAAAACCACTAGAGGGGGGTGAATTGGGTTTTTACGAAGATTTAAAAATAATAATTCAAACAATCAACCACAAAATATTAGACAAGGGGACACATGGTTTAGAGTGGTTCCACCCTTAGCAAATACTAAGGGAGTCAGTCCACTACCCGATTGTTTCCAATTGGGATTTTAAAAGCACCTGTATTTTATTACCTCTCAAGGATGTTACATAAAATACAACAACCTTCCCAAACCATTTGGACAGCCTTCCCCCCCGAAGTCGTCTCACCAACTTTGAAGAAGCCTTCACTTGAAGTAACTTCAAGCTCCCCCTTGAAGTAGCCTTCCTCCTTTGAAGTAGCTTCCCGTTGAGACCTTCTAGAAGTAGTCCAAAGTCCAACTTCTCCTCTGAGAAGACCCTTCTCCACCTGAGAAGATAGCACCCTCTCCAATCCACAACCTCCAACCCTAGGAGTAGCAAGGAGAGTACAAGTAATAAAAAGGAACAAGAAGGAAAAATGGAAATTACAATTACCGTTGTAGCACAAGGCTTGATTTCCTATATCAAGCATTTTGATCTCCTAACCAATGTGTGTGAAAATGTAAGTATGGTGGAAAGGAGATTCTAGCCTATAGGACACGAGCTTGTAGCAATGGGAAAAATTAGCAAGTGTAGAAGTTGCTCGATTGCTCACAAGAAAGGATTGCCAATTACAAGTATGTATGCTCAAGTATTGCACAAGTGTGCTTTGGGTGTCCTAAGGCATGTCCTATTTATAGGAATGGCCTATGAATGCTTAAGGACGTTCTAGATACTTTCTAGGGGTTCTAAGTGCTCAACTAGCCGTTAGGTATCCACTAATTGCTTTAGCAACGACTACTTTATTAATTCTAAAAAGTGCAGATAGAGTTCTTCTTGGTCGAGAAGTTTGTCGACCGAGAGTCAGTCGGTCGAGGCCTTTGTCGACCGAGGGACGGTCTGGAGCAAGTGTATATAAAGTTCGATTCCAACTCCCAACCACCTTGTCTGCTAGGTCTAACGGCTATAGAACCTTTTAGAAGGATTAACCTGGGAGACTCTCAGTCGAGAAGATGTTCGATCGAGTGTGTCTCGGTCGACAAATAGTTCAACCAAGAATGTCTCTGTTTTGGTGGTTCTAGATGAATACTAAGTGTGTGTATGAGTGTGCAGTTATGACACAATTATAGGGGATGACCTATCTAAGTGTGGTGAGTGGCTAGGGAAGATCTAAACACTTAATTTACATGATATCTAAGTACTTGTACATTATATACTTGCAAAAGTTTTTACATTTGATTGCAATCATGAAATTAAAACATTGTGAGCATTTAGATCTTCCAAAGTTGTGTCATCCACTTAATTCCTACAATACTCAAGTAGTACATTAGATCCACAAGAATGAAATGTTTGTCATCATCAAAACAAAGGGATTATAATAATGTCCAATTTAGCCAACAATCTCCTCTTTTTGAAGATGACAAAACATTTCCAAAATATAAAATAAGGAAATGTAAATCATATGAGTTTCATACCTGAAGTTTACCTTTTGTAGCCATTCTCTTGTTTGCAAGTATGTGCTAGCTAAGAGATTATGAAACTCATTTTACTTTATGTTATTGATTTTATATTATTTCTCCCCTTTGTCATTTCAAAAAGATAGCCAAGATAACCATGACTTTTATTACTCCCCCTTAATTTGATAATTTGATGCTCAAATTTTTAAAAGTAAGGGTAACTAGCATAATTTAATGCAAACCACTTATTTTTTATGTCAAATTTAGCCACAATTTGTTTCTCAATCATTTGCAAAGGATGTTAAGCCTTGAAATGATATGAGATACTCTTAGATCCATGGCATATGTGTATTGATTTGTCATTCATTTTACAAGGGATGTTAAGCCCTAAAAATGACATGAGAATCCTTTAGGCTCATGAATATATTTAATAGTTTCTCAAGCATTTACAAGAGATGTTAAGCCCTGAAATGATATGAGATTCTTTTAAGCTTATAGTAGAATCAATGAACGTATCTCTAACCAAATACACGGGATGTTAAACCCTAATTTGTTTAGAGAATTCCATTAAGGACAAGATATACATTATGTTCATAAATATTGTAGGCACTTTGATTTTCATAACCAAGATTACTTTAAGATACTAAGGTCATAACTTGTTTCAAATTTTCTTTACAAAGTTTTTGTGAACTCCCCCTTAATCTTATAATCGAGATAATTTAAGGATTCTAAGGTCATAATAATCATTAGATCATAATAAGTTAACCTTTTATGAGAGCTATGCACTAGAATCTTATTTTCAATATACTAAGATTGAGTACAAGGAATTGATTTACAATTAAGCATTTTGTCAAGCTTATTTTAGGTTGACCTTGACTTCGACCTCAGCGCCCCTTGGTCAAACTTGATTTCAACCAAGAGGCAATTTTTGCAGATTTCCAATTTAAGCATTTTCAATGATCTACTTGATTGAATATTTGAAACATAGCTTATAGAGTATTATTTATATATAACAAGAATATCATTTTCCATAAGCTAAGCACAAGATAATCATTTAAATAATATGTCAAGATGCATTTGTGCCATTGAGATTTATCTTAATGCAAAAATTGCATGTTCAAAGATAATATCATCTTTATGTGTGATGAACTGAATCACTATGATCATTTTGAAAACAATATCCATTATGGTTTATATATAGATCAAAGATCATTTTAGGCGAACCAAGTAAAAGATGAAACACAATGACCATGGTGAAATAGTAAAGGCATATCCATAACACAATGATCATGATAGAACAATAGAAGCATATCCATAATTTCATGAAATATAGTGATTATGATCATTTAAAAGCAAATTTCATGACACATGGTTTTTATATAGATAGACCAAGGAATACTTAGGACAAACCATGTGGATTAAAACAGTAATTTCTATGATTAAACCAACATGGTTCATAATTTTCAGTTTTAAGCCAAACTATGTAGGAGAAGAACCAAGATATATGACTTATTTTTGCAATAGAGCATGTCTACTTGCAGTAAAAGTATAGAGCATCATTTTTCTTTGCAAGCAACGTTTTCACAGTAATTTTAGTAAAATCAATCTTTTTCTTTTGTATATTTGATAGATACAATTTAATCATGAAAAGTATTAAGTTTTGATGCTCATATATTCTTCCTTTTGATTAGGATCATTCAAATATTTAAAGCACATGAATATGTAAAGTTTGTTACATACTTAAGTTGATTGCAATTGAAGTGTCTTGTTTTTATTAAACAATTCTGTTAGAGTTTCACTCGATCGAAAAAAGTTCTCGACCGACATTGTCTCGGTCGACAACTTTTTCGACCGAGAATGTTACTGTTTCTCTAGAAAATAATACAGATTTAAGGCAGAAATCCTATCGGTCGACCAATTTCTCGACCGACATTGTCTCGATTGAAGATTTTGTCGACCGAGATTGTTTCTGTACTGTTTTCAGTAGTTATTTCCAAGTAAAACATAGATCACTTCCAATTCAATTATGCAATTTAAAACTCAGTTTAATTGATATAAAACATTTAAGTATCAAAGTAACATTTAATTCAGATCTCAACTAATCATATTCAAATCTCTAGGTTTTAGGAACCCAAACTAAAACAAGTTATTAAAGATGTGTCTCTGCAGGTTTATTTAAAAATGTGTATTTTCAAGTTAGAAATTTTAATTACTTGAATCAATTTATTATCTCATTATGTTAAGTCAAGATAGACATAAAGATATACAATTTAGAGTCTTTGGTCAAATCTCAACTTAATTTAATTTATTTAGTTTGGGGGTTTTGGAACCCATACCAACTCAACATCCTTTTTCTTGTAAGGACATGAGAAGGAATAATGTCCAAGACACAAACAATAATGGCAACATATAGAATCAGTCTGATTTCTCTTTTTATGAGTTTGATCTAGATTATTCTTGGGTACATATGTATACTTGCCTTTAGGTACATACATAGATTGAGTCTTTGGCACTTGTGTCCTTCCCCCACTAGGTTTTTGATAGGATTTTCCTTTATGCTTGTAACTTAGTCCTCTCCTTCCAATTTGACCATGAGAATCATTTAAGATCTTATCACAAACATCATTGTTTCTTAAGCTACTAACTTCTTGTTGTAACTTAGCAATCTCATCCAATCTCTTTTTGATATCTAACTTTGCTTGATCTAGATTAGATAATAAAGAATCTCTTTCTTTCACAATAGTATCATAATCTAGATGAGTGCATAGGATAGGTTGAGTTTGAAAATCATTTAACTTTGCAAGCAGTCCAACCTTTTCTTGAGAAAGAATATCATAATTTGTTTCTAGAGTAAAAATCTTCACAATACAATCACTTAAAGATGACTTCAAAGTGCTATTTTCAGAAATAATACTATTCTTTTCAAATCCAAGATCATTTAATTTAGCATACAGATCTTCATTTTCAGATGTGAGAGCAAGAAGTTTAGCATGTAACTCATCATTTTCTTTATTAGATTTCTTTAATTTCTTCTTGCACTCAATATACTTATCATGTGTCTCTTGAAGGCTAGCAATTAACTCTTCATTAGATAAATAAAAAAGACTTACCTCTTCTTCTTCTTCACTTGTTGTAGCAATAAGGCATTCGTTATGTACATCTTCCTTCTTTAATCTCCATGGACAACTAGATGTTGTGTGCCTTGTTCCTAAGCACCAATTATAGCTTGTTGAAGATCGGTCCAAACTTCTCCTTTTCTTGCGGTTGTAGACACCACCACCCTCCATTCTTCAAGACTCGATTAGAGCTCCTTGAAGCCTGCTCTGATACCAATTGAAAAACCACTAGAGGGGGGTGAATAAGGTTTTTATAAAGATTTAAAAAGAATAATTCAAACAATCAACCACAAAAGATTAGATGAAGGGTCACAGGGTTTAGATTGGTTCTACCCTTACCAAATACTAAGGGAGTCAGTCCACTACCCAATTGTTTCCAATTGAGATTTTGAAAGCACCTGTATTTTATTACCTCGCAAGGATGTTACATAAAATACAACTACCTTCCCAAACCCTTTGGACAACCTTCACCCTGAAGTCGTCTCACCAACTTTGAAGCAGCCTTCACTTGAAGTAACTTCAAGATCCTCCTTGAAGTAGCCTTCCTCCTTGAAGTGGCTTCCCGTTGAGCCCTTCTATAAGTAGTCCAAAGTCCACCTTCTCCTCCGAGAAGACCCTTCTCCACCTGAGAAGATAGCACCCTCTCCAATCCGCAGCCTCCAACCCTAGGAGTAGCAAGGAGAGTACAAGTAATAAAAAAGAACAAGAAGGGAAAATAGAAATTACAATTGCCGTTGTAGCACAAGGCTTGATTTCCTATATCAAGCATTTTGATCTCCTAACCAATGTATGTGAAAGTGTAAGTATGGTGGAAAGGAGATTCTAGCCTATAGGACACGAGCTTGGGAAAAATTATTAAGTGTAGAAGTTGCTCGATCGCTCATAAGAAAGGATTGCCAATTGCAAGTATGTATGCTCAAGTATTGCACAAGTGTGTTTTGGGTGTCCTAAGGCATGTCCTATTTATAGGAATGGCTTATGAATGCTTAAGGACGTCCTAGATACTTTCTAGGGGGTTCTAAGTGCTCAACTAGTCGTTAGGTATCCACTAATTACTTTAGCAACGACTAGTTTATTAATTATGAAAAGTGCAGACAGAGTTCTTCTCGGTCGAGAAGTTTGTCGACCGAGAGTCAGTCGGTCGAGGACTTCATCGACCGAGGGACGGTCTAGAGAAAGTGTATATAACGTTCAATTCCAACTCCCAACCACATTGTCTGCTAGGTCTAACGACTATAGAACCTTTTAGAAGGATTAACTCGGGAGACTCTCGGTCGAGAAGATGTTCGACCGAGTGTGTCTCGTTCGACAAATAGTTCGACTAAGAATGTCTCTATTTTGGTGGTTCTAGATGAATACTAAGTGTGTGTATGAGTATGCATTTGTGACACTATTATAGGGGATGACCTATCTAAGTGTTGTGAGTGGTTAGGGAAGATCTAAACGCTTGATTTACATGATATCTAAGTACTTGTACATTATATACTTGTACAATTTTTTACATTTGATTACAATCATGAAATTAAAATATTGTGAGCATTTAGATCTTCCAAAGTTGTGTCATCCACTTAATTCCTGCAATACTCAAGTAGCACGTTAGATCCACAAGAACGAAATGTTTGTCATCATCAAAACAAAGGGATTATAATAATGTCTAATTTAGCCAACAGAAACTATAGGCCTGCCATCGATTTAAGTCGGTAATAGTGAGATGTAAATAACATGCAAAAAGACTGATAACATCGAGACGCACATTAAATATAATGGATATACTAGGGGTAAAATCGTCATTCAGACATTCAATAGGTTACACAAATGAAAAATATAAGTGTGTGTGAAATTCCCAAACTACCCTTGCACCTGAAATCAAATGATTAATACTGTTGGGCTACCTAGGTCAATTCGTGAACTAGTTTCTATCCCCCTTCTCACTGCTACTGAAGTAGGGAGATGAGCTCCATTCATACTGGTGAAGGGCACAGGCGCTCGGGCAAGGAAACAAGACCTCACCTTGGCTTCTTGATGTCTACTCAAAGTCATGTGAGTAGGTGGTGAGGAGCGAGGAGACCTAAGACCATTAGGCTCATCGGAAGACCAAGGAAATAAGGGAAATCATCAGAGGCTGAAGCCATCAAGACATAGCGTAAAAGCACCACAAGACCCCACAAACATGTTCGTTGATGAAATGCGGAGCAAAAGGGTCTGTCTCCAGGGTCGGAGGGGAATTAAAACTCTGAGATGATAAATCTGCCAAGCACCATAACTTGAGTTATAGGGTATGGTGACTCGGGAAAAACTAATGCAAGCCCATGCTTGGAAACATGCAAGGGGTCATCATGGATTCTTTTTGGTGCATCAATTGCACGAAAGGTGGCAGGGATGCCAAGAACATGGTGAAGGTTGTCAGAAGCAAAATCTGAGTAGGACGGGGAGCTACATGTTGTTGTGGTCTCAATTTTCAGTGGAGGAGAGAAGCATAATGGTTGGCGAAGCTTTTGGATGCATAAAAATGGAATGAAGGGCTTTGAGGTGGCAACTGTGCATCCACATTGGAGAGGGTAAGAATCCCTAAATGAGGAATTTTTTTATACAGAGGATGGGAGAATGGGAGAGGATGAGTTAGGGATCATTACGTTTGAGGGGAAGAAACAAATTAATAGGAGAAGGTTTTGTGAGAAATGGTGCAAGGATGAGGGAGAGAGGCATCGAGGATCGAAGACTGTGAAATAGGTGTTAGTCTCGTGAGAAACACGGAGGTAAGAGATAGTGGGAAGGCTGTGCGATCACAAATGAATGACGATATCAATGCGGTCGAAAAATAAAGAAAGTAATAAACGTGTGACAGGGAAAAAAAACCAAACCTTAGAGTTATTTGTGCATTAATTGAATTCAACATTGATTCTTATTCAAACTATAGGGAAAACTTCCCTAATTAAATTGGAGGGTCAAACGTGGTCAAAATGGACCCAAATTTCGATCACGTGTCCAATATATGATCTAGATTTTTGCTATGCCTTTAGATTTTTATTTTTCACATTTTATGACCATGTTTTCTATAAAAGTAATTTAACTTGAATTAAGTGTAATAATGCATTAGGAGATTGGGGAAATAGTTTCCTTTTTTATCTATTGAGTCAAATTTCAAGTTCAATACTTATTACTCATTCAAAAACTATTACATCTACCTATTATGCCTTTTTGAGAAAATTCTTTGGAAGAGAGAGAAAAGGAAAAAGGAAAACTAATGGTATATCATCTTTGAATTAATTGAAATTCAGAATGCACACATGAAAATGGGAAAAGTATTATGAGTCGCATTTTGTTCTTCTCACTCCATTAACCTCCATGGAATTTCATTTCATAATATTTTTGCATTAAGACCCTCAACTAATTTTATTTAATATAAACTACATTATAAGGATTAAATTATTCCTTAAAATTTGGAATGTTACACATGTGTGATTGTAATGGTACATTTTGTAATTGATTTGATTAATAATAAAGGAAATTCCTTATATATGTTTGTTCAATTATGAAATGATGACATAACATGACAGATGTCTAAAGAATGATATTCCTAGATGACATATGTCTTCCAGTTGATGACCTGAACAATGAGATCATATGCATGAAGAGTATATATATTCTTGTTATGTCCCTAGTCAGATATTATTGTGGAAGAAAAATAGACAACAATAATACATAAGACTAGAATGTGTATTGGATTATGACAAAATCTCATTAGTCATGATATATGATATCAAACCAAACACATAGGTACTTGTTAGAAAATAGTATACTGGACAGGCCCGCCTTGAGAAGTGATACACGGATAACAGTCATAATCACTTCTCAATGTGATAGTAGTGGTTGTGATTCTTAGACATGAAGTCACTACGATCATCACATGTCATTCTATGTATTTTAACATAATCCACTATGACCTTGAATAAGGTTTGCCATTATGGTGGTGCGTGGATATGTTTGACACATGGGGATTGACTGTGAGTGATGTGGATGTGATTTGTCCATCTCGTTGGAGTTGATATCATGGCCACTTGATAAGTGACAATGAGAAAATGTATGGCCATATTCATATGAGTAGATATATGAGATTGGTATCATATACATCTCTATAGTCTACTCTGGTTCAAGGAACACAGATTGAATGATTAATAGGATGACAATTCAATGCCTCCAGTGCAATATGGATATCTGAGACAAAGGAATTATACAATCATAGTAACATTGATCACATATTTAGGTTGAAGTTGTTCTACAATTTTAAAATTATTTGGGTAGAGGTGATGTGTTTCTAGATACCGCTCATTGCTTGTGATGTCATAAGTTGGTTATGGACATTCACTACCGACCAAATTTGGGACCTACAGGGTCACACACATAGGATGCACTTGGAGTACAAGTTTAATTGTGAATAAGGTTTAACTTGGTTACTAAAGTGTTTAGGTAATCAAATTAAACAATTATGGTAAACGAATCAACCTACTGGAGTGTCCAGTCGACCGACTACTAAGCCATTCGATCGAATGGAGAGTCCAGTTGACTCTGCACCATGGCTGATTGAAATAGTCAGTCAACCAATTGGAATGTCAAATCAAACAAGTAGACATAGTTCCAATCAGATTGTTAAAAGGAAACCAATCGAATGACTAGAATGTCCAATCTACTGACTAGTCAAGCGACGATGTTGACGTAATGACATGCATTAATCATCACATTGAAAGACAATAATTTTACAAATAGGAAAGCATTCCAATCGATTGACTAGACTATCCAATCAACCAGTTGGAGTGCCAGTCAGTTGACTGGAAGGTCCAAGCATCCGAATTGATTTGCAATAATAATCATATATTGAAAACCCATCTTTTTGACTCTCATTTAGATCTAGAAACCCTATCCATGACTCTCCTATAAGTAGCAGAGGGTAATTAAGGCTTTTAGAAGACATAACTAACACTAATAAATATTGTCATGTCACAGTTGTGGTAATGTGAGATCACAAGCAAGTTTTACCTATAAAAGAGAGAGATGCAAGGGAGAACAACTCAATACTAGAATGTCGATAATCGAAGGGACAAACTCCTTCATGTTGGCTCTAGTATCGTGACAAGGAGTTCTCGGTAGTCTGTGTGGACTATCATAGAGGTGTGGAGTCCGTCACCAATACGTGAGGAGGAGGAGATCAAGTACCATATGTAGTGTCACACTAGAGGCAGCCCAGATAGCCGTCCAGATCTAGAAGCACCTACTTGCAAGGATTTTCTCTGCACTTACTGTAGGACCATGTATATGCCTTGAAATACTTCTTCTCAGATACATTGTTGTGGATGCAATCTGCTGGTTTGGGATATGGGTAGATTTTTTTGTCTCCTGCGTTATTTTTTGCCTGATTTTCTAAATAGTGGCATCAGAGTCACATCAATCTACAATGAATCAAGATTTATATTAATATGATTGTATTTAGTTTTATGATTTACTTTATTGCATATGACGTGAATAATTAAAATGATTGATGTACATATCGGATTAAACCACATACGCTCCTATATATATGCAATTTGCACATTATATATATATATAATGTGTGTGTATGTGATTAATACACATCACCATAAACTTTGTTTTGATGGTTTTTGAATGTGTGGGTATGGCCAAAACCCTTTGTGTATGGGTGTGCTTGGTTGAATGGTTTTATCCCTAATATTGTGCCAGTTTGCATACCGAATCTCTACCTCTCTCTCTAAATGTAATTAATACTTCCCTCCCCATCCCTTGAATGTAACTTGAAGTTCCACTTTTACCATTTAATGGAGTAATAGGATAGCTTTAATTCCTATTTCCGTGAAAGAGAAAAACAATCAACACCAGGTGAATTGACCAACTGGGAGTTGAGTCAATCGAATGGAGGACTGAAGAGGCAACTGATAGGAGGAGTCTATTGATTTACTGGAGGCCTAACCAATCAATTGGAGGAGTCCAGGAATCGCTTGATCCAGGACTCACTCGACCGACCGATGAAGATCCTATCGATTGACCAGCAGACTACTTTCAATCAACTGGAGGGTGCAATCGACCAACCATACTATTTCCAGCACAACACTATTCTGTACAGGTTGCTACATGTGATGTGGACCTTAGGTGGTAGCAGTTCTTCGTGGCTCCAAAGAATTGCATTAGTATAGCCATAGTCATCGCTCTTATTTTATGATTGCATGTTTTGTTTGTGGAGATCGCATGTATATGATACATATTATAATATGTGGTGATGGGATATGTATATATATATATATATATATATATATATATATCCCTCAATCAAATTTTAGGTCTTAGATACTTTCCATAAGTGATGCACATGAAAAGCTTGATCGAATAAGTGTGGGCACACCTCAACGTGGTACGTCGTCTATCTCATTGAAGTGTGATGATGGATATGTGGGTCTTCCTATGTAGGGTGCATATTCTATGGTGTTGGTTTTTTGGGCCAGGCTTAACTATGTAACCTTAGTAGGATTAAGCATATAGAAGCATACAAATGGATTATGATAAAGAGTTAGGCATATCATCTATCAAGAGTTGTATATGATGCAATTGGAAAGTGTTACCTACCTAAATAGACAAGTTGTATGAGATCATTCCTAGCTGACTCATGATTTTTATAAAATATGGATCTTAACTCACTAGAAGCGTGTATACTGCAATCGTTTGAATTGATAGTGAGGGCTATCAATTAGAACAAAATAGTGAGAGCATTAATTAATTAAAGGCTAAATTAATATTATCAAACTTTTCAAATCAAATCAAGTCAAAACTATTTTAACAAATGTGAAGTTTCTTTTAAAGAAACAAATGGCGAACAACAACACATTTTTGTTGCAACCAGTCCTTTAGAAGGACAAGTTAAATAAGAATAACTTCCATGACTAATTCAGGACGTTGAAAATCATTCTCACTCAAGAGTGTAAACTCTATGTCTCAGAGACACCAGACTCGGATGAACCCACTCCCATTGTACCTAAGGCTGAAAGGGAAGCTTACAAAAAGCATGCCGATGATGTCACAAATGCCAAATGCTTGATGATATATTCAATGAACTATGAGTTTCAGAGACAACATGAGAACATGGATGTTGTTAAGATGGTTGTTCAATCCAACCCTAATTGATGAAACCCTATTTTGATGATGACTAACCATTCCACTTATTTGTGTCTAATGCTTCTATTTAAATGATTTCAAATTAGGTATAGACACACTCGAAATGCTTAAACTTGTGCATCCTAACTTGGAGAAAGAAAAGTCAAAGTTAATGCAAGTGCAATTTTGTGGAAAAGACCTTAAATCTATTATAATCATGTTGTAGTTCATTTGTAATGGTTGTATGACTTGTAATTAAGCTTAAAAAATCAGGAGCACTTAAATTGAATATTTAAGCACTTTTATGGCACTTTCCAAAATTCATCACATGGACTTTTGTCAGCCAAGTTTCATCTAGGATAAACTCAATGGACACTCTTGGTGGATCTTGGGAAATGTCAAGGTCGACCGAGTTTTCCCAGGACAAACTCGACCGAATCCCCTACACAACCAAAACAAATTTAAGTCATTGATTGAGTTTCATCTAGGATAAACTCAAAACTCGACCGACACTTCAAATTTAATTTGTCGCATAGTGCCATCAGTCGAGTTTCTCAAAAGTAAACTCGACCAACTGCACTATACAGAGTGTGCGGAAAAAGTGTTTCTAGCCATTGGAGTGTTGCAAACATCAAAAATAGTTATGTTGCAACACCCCAGATGACCAAAATTTGTCTTTAAGTGTTTCTACTAGCTAGTAGGCATCCCCGACTATAAATAAGACCGCTTAGGCTTCATATCATGGTTAGCCAAACATTATTAAGGTCCCTATATATAGTTGAGTGCCTTCAAGAGCCTTCTTCCACTCTTAAGCTTAATAACTTGCTACATCCATTAGAGTTAGTAGGAGATTTGTAAGAGAGCTAGTCCTACATGTATATCTTGTGAGGCTCTGAATTCCTCCACCTCCCAATCTCTCTTCCTACCATGAAGATGAAGGTTCACTCTCTTGTCTAAGAGAGGTGAAGAAGAAGGGAAGAAGCCCCTTGGTGAAAGACTCTCCTTGGTGAAGGTGAAGTCAAAGGCGGAAGATCCAAGTTAAGGGTGGGTAAATCCTCAAGACAGAAGACTTGTTGCAAGAGTGGGTAAAACCTTGGTAAGGCAGAAGACTCATTGCAAAAGTGGGTAAGACCTTGGTTAGGTAGAAGACTCTTGATCATGGGTAGGTAAGTCCTTTGTTAGGTTGTTGGCTCCCTTCTCCTCAAAGATAAGACTGGCTATCCTTGTCCCGAAAAAGGAAGGTCATATGTTGTAACTCTTATAATGGAATATAAGGAGTGAAACATGGTTGAAAAAGCCTAGAGATTGACCTCTATCGGTAGTGTATGTACACTCTCCTAGTTTGGACTTTGGAACCACTATACATAGCTTGTGTTCTTGTGCTTGTTCAATCTCTCTCATCCTTGCTATGTATGTTTAGTTTCACTCAAATTCCATATTAGCAACATTATCTTGTGATATAATTTGAATTTATAATGAATCTTTTTAAAGTGCTTTTTAGCTGTATTCACCCCCTGTAGGCCCATAGACCCTAACAAGTGGTATCAAAGTGGGTCTTCTCCAAACAATACTTCCACAAGTAGGAGAAGATGGGCAATCATGAAGATGGGAGATACCTCATCAACATTCCAATCTTTGATGGGAGTAACTTCCTTTATTGGAAGAGAAGGTTACAATTCTACTCCAAGGATCAAGTCTTGAGCTATGGAGAATGGTGGATATTCCACACAAGCTACCAGAGACAAAGATAGAAGATTGGGATGAGGTTACTTTAAAGAAAGCAACCATGAATTCTTGAGCCATCAACATTCTCTATGCCTTCATTTCTCCCTCCAAGTTCAACCGAATTTCTTCATGTGAAATAACCTATGAGATATGGAGAAATATATGTGTCACTAATTATGGGACAAAGCAAGTGAAGTAAAGCAAAGTCTACATGTTCAAAGGGCTTATGGAAATCTTCAAGATGGACAAGGAGGAATGGGTGGCAGATATGTACTCAAGGCTCAACACCATTGTGAATGGTCTTGTCTTTCTAGATCATCCTATGAATCCAGGAGAGATAAATTCAAAGATCCTTATAACTCTTCCTAAGAGATGACAATCCAAGGTGACCTCCATTAAATAAGCAAAGTCTCTTGGTGATATTCTTATTGAAGAGCTCATAGGAAATCTACAAGCCCATGAAGTCAAACTTGACAAGCAAGAGGAAGAAGAAGAGAGAGCTCAAGAGAATGAAGAAGGCAATCAAAGCCCACATCAAAGACATTGTAGGTCAATCTTCTCCATCCTCTAAAGTTGAAGAAGATGCTATGTACTCCAAAGGTAGACTTCATAAATTCAAACCTTCCTCTTTCCACCTGGTGCTTCAAATGTGGAAAGAAGGGTCACTTCAAGGAAGATTGTCCTAATGTAAAAGGACTCATTATCATAATAGAAGAGAAGAGAAGCACAAGAAGAAGGAGAAATGGCAAAAAAGCTTTAGTGACTCCTCTAATTCAAGCTCAAGTGAAGATTCAAGTGAATTATCTAGCTCAAGCTCTAGCGAAAATGGAGAATGTTAGTTTGCTTTCATGGCCTCAAAACTGAAGACTTAAATGAGGTAAATCTAAAATCTTTAGATAAAGAATCCTTAATTGCAATTATTCATGCCACTCATTCCTCTCTTAATTCTTCTAAATAGAAAAATAAAAAGCTTGCTAGAATTGTTGATAATTTGCATATAGAAATATATGATCTTGAACATGCTAGTATTTGCTTGTTGGATGAAAACAATGGTTGTCTAAGACAAGTTGATGCTTTTAAATTTGAAAATGCTAACTTGATTGATAAGATTATATTTTTAGAAGCTCAACCTCTTATGTTTGGTTCTAATGAAAATCCTAATATCTCATGCTTGATATTGATGTTCTTAAAATTGAAAATGAGGACAAAGACTTTGTTTTGCAAGGTATAGAATCTAAAAATAGTGTTTATCTTTCTAAGTCTGCTTTACTTGAAAAAGAAAATGCTTACTTGCTTGGTAAAATCAATGTACTTGAATCTTATTATAGTTCTACTAGTAGAGAGAACAATGTTGCTGCTCTTCGTATTGATAAAGATTCTTATATGACCAAATCTCTTTGCTTAGAAACTGATCTTTTGCATGCTAGAGATAATATCAATCAATTGGCTTCTTTTATGAATTCTCTTATGCATGACAATCATAGTTTGAGGCCCTCTATGCAAATATTCTTATATGATAAAAAGAATCTAGATCAAATATTAGATCATACTACTGAACAAATGGGTAGAGATGGTTTTGGACTTGATAGTAGCCAAAGGAACAACAAAGACAAATGACCTTCAATTTTCAATGAAGAACCCTCTGGTTCTAAGGCTATGGGATTATGTAGTCATTGCAATGATATTGGTCATATGGTACATATTGCCCTTTTAGGAAAGAACCCAAGAGCAATAGGACTTGAGTTACTAAGATAACCCCTTTAAACCCAAAAATATGATTGGGGGCCATTTCATCTTTCTTCTTGTTGGTCACTTGCAATGTATTGACATGAGCTATCAATTTGCAAATTGGTTTCTTAATCCACATAAAAGAACAAAGGTGAGACGTGTATGGGGTGGAAACAAGTGGAAAATAAATGGTAAGAATAGAGATAATGGTATTCTTGCTCATATCTAATCATATCTTGTTCTTGGCAAGTTTGTATGCACTTTACATATGGTTTTTGAGTCAATTTTGGTATGTTGTGGTTCTCATCACTTTTTTTCTCAAAAACTACCCCTGATACCTTCAAAGTGTATTACTATCTTGCTTATACATGTTTGCCTATGGTTTATATTTTTATCACGCCTCTAGATATGTTTTCTGAAATATATGTGCTTTTTGACAATAGTTCTTGTCAGCTGAGTTTGTCCAGAGGAAACTCAACCTAAAAGCACCAATAGGTGTTGTCGACACCTGTTGTTGACCAAGAAGTTCAACCCAGAAAGTCGATCAACAACACTATGTACAGAATGTATAGATAGCTTTTTAGATGAGAATTTCCCTCTCAACTACACTTTCTCAACCACTAGTCTTATTCTATGGCACTCCTTTTGGTTTTTATGATATGCATATTACCAGGCTTTATATTGCCCTATCATGCATACAACTCTATATTTCTAATTGCTATATTGGTATCTCTATATCTTGCAATTACTTATCTTGAGCTGTTAGGCATGTTTTGACGATGATCTCTTTGAATCTGTTTGTTGTGATCTAAATTGATTCTATTGTGCTCTAACTTGCTACATCAATCTAGTTGTCTATCTTTTGATGCAACCTTGAGTTTATTAGTGGTAATCATCTTTTGGTAATAATGCATATTATCTAGTGAGTAATATCCTTTCATGCTTTTGAAATTGCATATCTTTATATATATATATATATATATATTTTTTTTCTCTACATCTACTCATAGCTTGTTCTTTAACTTGTACATATTTTGATATGATCAAGATCTTACTAGTAGCTCTAACTTGTGATATTATCTACTAGTAGTTCATATACATGTAGATCTAGCCTTTCTTATGTTTTGATATTCAACTATATACTATGCTTATATCTTACTTTATACATACTCAAGCATGTTCCTTGATTTGCATATCTCCATTCTTGAGTTACTTGCTTGCATACCTTTGCCTTAATATATGCTAGAATTAAAACTAGGATTGTTCTAATGCATGTATTAATTTTCTTTATATATATTTCTTGGACAATCCCATAGATTTTTCTCTTCTACACTCCCTTTTCTAACAAGTTGTGTTTTAGCTCTTCAACCCCCTCAATTTTTAAAATGACAAAGGGGGATAAGACATGTCTTATATAAAGAGGAGAAAACAAATATGTAGAACATATATGAGTAAAATATATAGTTTCTATAAATGTTATGAAAGCTATCCATGCAATAGAAATAACATCAATTGAGGGGGAGTATACAAACTCAATTAGCATCAATTAAGGGGGAGCATATGAGCTTAATTCAGTTGAAACCCTTAGGTTTTGCCAAAGGTATGATTTTACTTAAATGCTTTCAATACATGTATGGAATGGTTTGTCATATTAAAAAAGGGGGAGAACGTTGACTGTAAGTCTAATTGAGTAAAACCTTGTTTTGATGATTACTAACCATTCTACTTTTTTATGTCTAATGCTTCTACTTGAGTGATTTCTGATTAGGCATAGACACACTCCAAATGCATATACTTGTGCATCCTAACTTGGAGAAAGACGGTCAAAATAAATGCAAGTGCACTTTTGTGGAAAAGACCATAAATCCATTATAATCATGTAGTTCTTCACTTGTAATGATTGTATGACTTGTAATTAAGCTTAGGACAAATCAGGAGCACTTAAATCTAATATTTAAGCACTATATGACACTTTCCAGAATTCATCAGATGGACTTTTGTTGGCCGATTTGTATTTAGGATAAACTCGACACCCTTAATGGATTTTGGGAATTGCCAGGGTTGGTTAAGTTTTTCCAGGACAAAATCGACCGACACCCCTACAGAACCAAAACAAATTTAAGCCGTCGATCAAGTTTCATTCAGGACAAACTCAAAACCCGATCGACACTTCAAAATTGATTTTTTGCATAGTGCCATCGGTCAAGTTTCCCAAAAATAAACTCGACCTACTGTACTATGCAGAGTGTGTAGAAAAAGTATTTATAGTCGTTGGAGTGTTGCAAACATAAAAAATAGACCCATTGCAACACCAGAAATGACTAGAATTCGTCCTTAATTGTTTCTACTGGCTAGTAGGCATCCTCAACTGTAAATAGGACCCCTTGGGATTCATCCCATGGTTAGCCAAGCATGTTATGAAGGTCCCTATATTATAGTTGAGTGCCTCCAAGAGCCTCCTTCCACTCATAAGCTTAATCGATTGCTACATCCATTAGAGTGAGTAGGAGATTTGTAAGAGAGCTAGTCCTACATGTATATCTTGTTAGGCTCTCATTTCCTCCACTTCCCAATCTCTCTTTCTACCATGGAATTGAAGGTTCTATCTCTTGGATAAGAGAGGTAAAAAATAATAAGGGAAGGAGTCCCTTGGTGAAATCTTCTCCTTGGCGAAGGTGAAGTCAAAGGCAGAAGATCCAAGTCAAGGGTGGGCAAATTGTCAAGGCGGAAGACTTGCTACAAGAATGGGTAAGACCTTGGTGAAGGAAAAAGATTCATTGCAAAATTGGGTAAGACCTTGGTGAGGTAGAAGACTCTTGGTCATGGATAGGTAAGTCCTTTGGTAGGTTGTTGGATCCCTTCTCCTCTAAGGGAAGGCTGGGTATCCTTGTCTCAAAAAAAGAAGGTCATATGTTGTAACTCTTATAATGGAATATAAGGAGTGAGACATGGTTGAAAAAGCCTATAGGTTGACCTATCTAGGTAGTAGATGTACACTCTCCTAGTTTAGAGTTTGAAACCACTATACATGGCTTGTATTCTTTTGCTTGTTCAATCTCTCTCATCCTTGATATGTATGTTTAATTGCACTCAAATTCCATATTGGCAACATTATCTCACGATTAATTTGAAGTTCTAATGAATCTTGTTTAAGTGCTTTCTAGCTCTATTCACCCCCTATAGAGCCCATAGATCCCAACAATGGTAACACATCTTAAAAATATGTACCAAGATCAGGCAAGACAAGAGAGTATGATGTCTCAAAAGTGTTGTTCAAGTGCAATATGGCATAAGGAAATCCACTAGCCCCCCTTGTACTCAAGTTGATTGGGTATGCGATGAACCTTGCAAGACTGAGATTTCCCTTAGGTCAAGAATCGACCACATATGTGATTCTACAGTCGCTGTTAGAATCATAAAACCAGTTTGTCATGAACTACAACATGAACAATTTTGACAAGCCGTTGTCACAATTACTTGGCATGTTGAGAACCACTAAAGCATAAAAATATGTGATGATGATCAATATAGGCAAGGGAATTCTAAGGGAAAGACAAAGTTAAGAAGAGTTCTAAAGCTGACCAGAAACCCAAGTCTTATACACTAAAATCAAAGGGAGGGGCAAGGAAGGCAATTGTCAATATTGTCAACATACTAGGCACTGGAAAAGGAATTGCCCTCTTTATCTAGAGGAATTGTGGAAGAAGAAGAAGGGGATAGAGATCTCCACTTTAGGTATGTATGTTATTGAAATAAATATGTCTACTTCTTCATCTTGAGTACAAAATACTGGATGTGGATCTCACATATGCTCTAATATGCATGATCTAAAATGAAGTAAACCTTTAAGAAAGAGTGAGGTCAAACTGTGCGTTGCGAATGGAGAAAGAGTTGTTGCCACTATAGTGAAAACCTATCATTTATCTCAACCCAATGAGCTTGTAATAGAGTTAGAGAACTACTATCATGTACCTACCATTAATAGAAACATCATTTCTATATCTTGTATGGATAAGAATGGATTCAAATTCCATATTAAGATTGATCAATGTTCTATTTCTAAATTTGAGATCTTTTATGACAATGGATTAATGTCTTATGGTCTTTATTTGCTAGATCTAGAGACATATGTTTATAACATAAATACCAAAAGGATAAAAATCAATAACTCAAATAAAACATACCTTTGGAATTGTCGTCTAGGGCACATTAATGAGAAACACATTTCTAGAATCCATGAAGATGGTTATCAAGATTCTTTTGATTTTGAATCAATAAAGACATGTGAATCTTGGTTATTGTAACGACCCTTAAAATCTAGTCTCAAAAATTCTTGGTATTTAATAAAAGGTGAAACCCCAAGTTGAATGAAATTTTCTTACTTTTGTTCATTTAAGCAGAGACCATGCTTAAGTAGTATGCCAAAACGAGTTTAGATTACATCAAGACATTATGTGAACATTTAATTTGATTCATCAACACTTATACACATCAATGTCAATTAACGCACAAAACCTAACCCTAATTATGCGATGGTGACTAGTTAGGGGTTAATTGATAATTTTGGCACACATACATGTAAAACGCATCCCATTGATTTGGTATATGAGTAAGTAATATGATAACAGAGTTTCCCTCGGATCTTGGTAATAAAATTCCTTTTTAATGATTATTAACGTATTAACTATCCTAAATAGCTAATGGTGTAAAACACCTATTTCCCTAATTCATATCCCAAATATGATTGGATAATTAGATTCCTCATGGTCGAATTTGCTTTTCCACCAATTTTGGTTAGATTTGGATAATCCTAGATGCCTCAAATGATATTAGGAAGAAAATAGAAGATAATGACATTCCCTTGATTAATTAACTCAATAACACATGCGATTATCCTAATATAACAAAGTCCTGGACTTTAGGCTAGATAACACCTGTCACGTGCAACTCGGAAGAACCCGACTCAGTTGACAAACGTCGGATGATGATCCAACGAGAGGCGAATCATCCCCTACCTCCCGCAGAGTCCACGCAGAGGAGGGAATCAGGGACCCGATCCCTTCCCGACAGTATCTCTCTCCCTCCTCAAGCGTTTCTCGTTATCACACTGCCAAGGGGTTCAGGAGATCCCCACGAACCTAGCGAGCCCTAACTGGACCGCTACTAGTGCCTATTGAGAGAACGCCCAATAACCCTCTCCCTCCAGTCCACGACGCCGCCTTCCCTAGGCCAAGTAGGTCCATCAGACCGAGGGAAAGAGATCCAGAAAGCAACTACGACCCCTGATAAACCATCCCCATCCACCAATTCTGCTAGAGCCGACGCGAGGAACCGTCGTAGATCCGATCTACCTCAGTGATGCTAGAGAGCTCGAGCACGGAGCTCCGACCTTCTCAGTTCAATCAAACCTCCGGTAAGCATCCCCATACCCCTTTCTATCCATTTCTAATGCCATTACATACCAAGATTCATCCTAGTGATGTACCCATGAAACCTTCTTCTGACCAGTGAAGTTCGTCTGCCTATCAGGCTTTCATCCATGTTTAGTCCACGGAAACCCCTCCATTACCTTCGTCATGCCAGCCCGAAGTTTTTTCTTCCCTCATTCATTCTGTTCTACCGTTGTTTGATCAGAACCCAGTTTTGAGTTGGGTCCCCTGCTCTGGCCATGGCGGCTTACTGTTCTCAGGCCTCCAGCCACCTCGGCGCATGTTCCTGGGATTGCTGAGATCGGAAAGACTTGAGGAATGATCTCCAGTCGCTACCTATTTGATTTATGGTCTATAGCCTGGAGTTTGGTTTGAGCTCATAATCTCCAGTGGTACCATCAATGCCATGGCCAACAGAGAAGAAATCAAATGCTAAAATTACCCTCACACCCTTACGATGTCAATATCAGTGTCACACTACCATGGGTAATTATGTTATTTCACCTGATCATTTCAATATCAATCGCATATTCATATTGATGAGTATTTTACCTATATGCCCTGTCACGCCTCCTGTCTCAGATTTATGATGCAAGGGCATATCAGAAATTTGAACCATTCTTTCAGCTAATAATTCTAGCATTTTAATAAATCGATTCAATGGATTTTTCCTCGCCTCTGATTGCTCAGAATATCTCTGATCTTTATAAAATCATAGAAAATAATCTAGAGCTCTGATGGGGATGATCCATATATGGTTTTTGATCAGTTTTTCGAGATCTATCACATGGTCCTAGTTTTAGACCTAGATTTCAAACCTAATTTCCAAATTTAATTAGGGAATCATACACCTATGTGAAGCATATGTAATTAATTCATAATTATGTTATTCACAGGACATTAGGATTGATCAGGACTTCATCTACTATTTGTATACCCCTTCAGGATCAGGTGAGTGGATCATGCACACTGAGTATAATTCTAGGGTTATGGGTTTATTTATTTGTTTATTTGATTATGGTTACTCATTAAAGTGCAACGATGTTATTATTCAATTTATGCTAATGAAAACCATGCAAATGCTATAGATTTACATTCTCTACGGATTGGATGAATATGATTTCATTTTTGAACATTATGAATCACTGCTATGCTAATTGATCAAGAAATCATGATAACTATGTTCAAGTGTATTAAACCATGTATGTTGATATAGTCCCCTCAATCATGTTATGTGAGCCTTAATTGGCCTTATGTGAGCCTTAATTGGCCTTACGAGCTCTGTGGGAGCATTATGTGAGCCTTAATTGGCATTATGTGAGCCTTGATTGGCCTTATGTGAGCCTTAAATGGCCTTATGAGCACTGTGGGTGAAAATCAGGAGAGGGACTACATCAACTCAAGTAAAAACCATCTTATTATGAAATCATGTTAAGTTAATCATGTTCTCATGCAATCATGTTAATTATGTTAAGTAATTATATTCCAAGTTATTTTCCTCATGTTATTTCAATTATAAACTATTTTCTTGTATAACTGCTCAGTGCCACTCACATAGTTTTACGTTGCCTTGCATGGGCTGGGGATGAGATGTCCGCAGACGAGGAGGAGAAAAAGTAGACTTTAGGGATGTCAGCTCAAGCTCAAGGATAGTTCGTGAATCCTGCTTGGTGGGGTGCTATTCTAGATAGATGTCTTTCCTTTTTGTTATGTTATATTGGAGTTTCATTCTTTGAACTCTTTATGTTGGACTTAGATTCTTTTGTTTATGGCTTGTAATAAGGCACTCTGGTGGATTTTCCTTCTATTCTATGGATTTTGCTTGATTAATGATATCAGTCCACAATTTGTCATGATCTCCATTATGTTCAAATGCTTCCGCTATGGTTGTATTATTATTACTAGAAGGGAGGTCGTGACAGTTATTGTGCAAGATGACAAAGTCTCCTTTTGCTGGTCACAATGAGAGAGTGTTTGATCTATTAAGACTTATACATACTAATTATGCGTCCCTTTTAGAACAATGGCACAGGTGGTTACCAGTACTTCATTACCTTCACCGATGATCTAAGTAGGTTTGTCTATTTGTACTTATTGAAACACAAGTCACAAACCCTTTAAAGGTTCAAGTATTTCATGAATGAAGTACAAAACCAACTTGGCAAAAGTATTAAAGAACTACGATCTAATCAAGGTGGATAACACTTAAGCTAAGAGTTTAGGACCTTCTACGAGACCGTGGTATTGTATTACAATGGACTCCACTTGGAACACCACAACATAATGGTGTATCAGAAAGAAAAATCACACATTACTAGATATGGTGTGAGCAATGATGAATTTTTTTGATCTTGTGATTTCATCATGGGGATATGCTTTAAACCGCTGCATTTACGCTAAACTATGTTCCATCTAAATCAGTTCAAAAGACACCATATGATTTATGGCATGGGAAACATCTTGATGTGTCTTTTATGAAGATTTGGGGATGTGACATTTATGTGAGAAAACAATTTCCCAAAAAGCTTGGGTCCCAATTGGATAAATGTTATTTTGTTGGATATCCCAAAGAAACTAGAGGATACTACTTTTACATTCCATATGATAACAAAATGTTTGTTTCTAGGAATGTTGTGCTCCTTGAAAATGAATTTATTTCCAAAGGAATCAGCAGGAAAAGTAGAACTCGAAGAAGTTCAAAACCAACAAGAAGCCATTGAAACTATAGAGGTATATAAGGAACAAGGAGACTCACAAACGGTTGTGATTTCTTAAATGCTTCATGTAACACAAGAACCTCATAGATCTAGTAGGACACACCTTCACCCTGAAAGATTTGTGTAACATCCCAAACTGTGAATAAAATAATTTTAGGTCATTAGTGAAAAATTTCAACTTTTAATTTCTAAACCTAAACATTGATGTAAGTTACTCAAATATTGAATAAATTTTTTGTTGAAATAGAAAATAAAGAGAGAAAATGAAATATGTACCCTATTTTTCTTTTCTTTATGAATAAATGAATTTAAAGGATAATTCATTTTTATGTATTTAGTTTGTTGAGAAAATTTTATGGAAATCTAAATCTATTTGGATGAGGAGATTATAGACTCCTTTTTTAATCAGTGGTTCAAATTTGAAGTCATTTTAACTTCGTTTGACCTTCCAAATCCATTAGGGAGGTTTGTATATAGTTTAAGTGAAATATGATTCAAATATTTAGGGGACAAATTGATTAAAACTACAGTTCAACTTTAAATCTTTATGATGCACCCCCTTCAGCCTAAGTGGGACTTTTACTTGGATCTGGAGGCATCAGTGTGAGGTGAGAATGTTCCCCCACTCAAACTCCCAAGTCAATCAAGACTTTGACAACATGAACTCTCTTCTGCCCCAATCTTGTTCTTCTCAGAATCCTAATCTAGATAGAACTTAGTTTCACCATCCACATGATTTTACAAACTTAAAGACCCCAAATTTCATAGGATTCCAAGCCCTAGAGATCCCAGACTAGGAGGGGACTCCCTGTCCTCCTAGTTTCCAACTTCACCAGATAACCACACCATCTCCCACTGCAATACATATAAATAGACCTATGAGAACGACCAGGGAGAATCCCTAAAACTATTTGCAAGTGCCAAATCCCCAAGATTTCATCTTCGAACCTCTTTCTCACTCGGCTTTATAGGTATTCAGTTGCCCTTTTTCTCTGTCTGTAGATCCCTACTAGAATATCATATGTTGGTATCACCATCTACTCAGATTTCAATATGTAAACCCTCATCGGACCTTCTCAGATTCTATCATGCCCTTGTTTTCTTTCTCTTCATTGTGTTGAGCAGCTTTCCCTCTAGTGACAACCATAGCTTGGTCTTGGACCACCTGGCATCTCATCACTCAATCTATAGTTCTTTGGAATGTAGATCCATCTCTGGAACTCAGTGAAGAGCTTGGGATGTCTGGAGAAGTAAGATTCCTCCCATTGGATCGAAACTTCTAAGCTCCAATCTTGTTCCCTATGCACAAGTGAGGAAGTTTAATCCAGGTGTGCAATCCCCTGGGTGCCCTTGTATGGTAAATTGAATGATTTCAACGAGAAGGGTAATTTAGTAGCTCACATGTGAATGTATCTCTTTTGCCGAGTAAGGATTGATTAAAATGAATTACCCTTTTTACCCTTACTTATCAAAGTATTTGTAATGTACGCCCTAGATGCTCCAATATTTTCACAAGTATTTACATCAAATTTCTCGTTTACATTTAATTAGTGTGACAATATAGTTTTGTGAGTCCTTATTGGTCTAAATTTAAAATTTTATAACTAATTGATATTGTCTCAGTAACATATAAATACTCATTGGAAAGGATTTTTAATGAGGAATTTGATTTTGTTGTTTTTAAAACCTAATTCAATTGTATCCCACCATGTTTTCTTAAAAGACCCAAATTAGGGTTTAATATATTATTTAAGGTGATAATTAATATAAAATATGTTATTTCAGGAAACTTAGGATTGATTCAAGACAAGGGAGACTAAATTAAGATTTGCTCCGGGTAAGATGGTCATGCCACTATGCATATGTACTTTGGAGGAATTGCATGTTGTGTATGATTTAAGACTATGCTTTAAATTCCAAGTTAATGAATGAAATTAAGATAATGATGATGCCCATATTATATAATTGCATGTTGTTTGTTATATTCATTAAGTCCTATAGTTATCATTGATGCTCATTAGTTTAATATTATGATCATGTAATGATTAAGGCATTGAAGAAAGAATCATGTAAATCATGTAATACTAGTCTCAAGATTATGAGGGAGAAATCCCATGATAATTAATGCACTTAAGTTGTGAATTGTTCCTCTGGATATTATTTTGTATTTATGGCATTGATGATCACTTTGGTGAAATTATTGGATGAGGACAATTTACATTGATGGAAAGATAATAATAATAATGTTAATGATCAAGATAAGGGAATTAAGTAACTTATTATATGCTTCTCGCAATGATGGTACTTTATGGTCATTATGGGCTTCTCAGCAGTGATGGGCATTCCGAGCATGATGTGCCCCATGTGGGTAGTTATATAGAGAATTCATACAGTAGTGTTTCTTAATTCATGATGTAATGAAAGCTAATGTGTAATGATAATCATTAATGTTAAGTCATGTCAAGTATATTTTAGTTCAAGTATATATTCTTACTTTTCAATTCTTATAAAATGCATTGTGCCGCTTACTTATGTTGTTTCTTTATTTCGCATGGCCACGGGACGAGATGTCCCTAGATCAAGGAGAAAGAGAGAGAGTTGAAGAGAGCCCTTCAGAGTAGCTGACATCAAAGGAGACTTTAGCTTGGTGGGATTCCATCTACCACTCAGTAGATCCTTTAGTCTAGTTTATCATTTCATGATTTAGATTTGCTTAGCCTACATGTATTATGTTTGAGGTCAAGATGTGACAATTTATGTTTTCCCTTCCAAGAATGTATGAATTTATATTTTGAATATGTTTCATTTATCTTGCTACAATGTCTATCACATTTTGTGATGTTCCTCCAAGTCAAGTGTCCCTTGTTATGGAAAACATACGGTTTGCTTCCGCTGGTATATATGTACTTGGAGGGGTGTTAAGATATGGTATCAGAGTGATATGTAGATGTCCTAAAGATTCACATGTTCTAACCCTAGGCATACCTTGTTTTTCTAGATGGCCCCTAAGAGATCTGATAAGGGAAAGGATAAAAATGGTTATGCTACATCTTCTAGTTAGGGAAGTGAACCAAGAAGGAACCCTGAGGCAACCTTGGGGGACTTAGTCCAAGCACTCACCAATGCCCTAAGACAAGGACAACATCAACCTAGACACCACAAGTTGACTTTAGTGGACTTCTTGAAGATCAAGCCCGACTCCTTTGCTGAAGAAGGAGAAGTTGATGTCATCACCAAGGGAGAATAATGGATTAGGAGCATGGAACACTATTTTTTTTAACATGGATTTCCCTCAACAGCCTAGGGTTCAATCTACAACCCATATATTGAAAGGATCTACTCATACATGGTGGGTGAATTTCCTCAATTCAAGAGCGGTTGATGCACTTGCACTCACATGGAAAGGATTTGTGAAGTCCTTCCGGGAGCACTATGTGTCTGAAGCCATGATAGAGAAGGAGCTAGAGTTTGCCAATCTAGCTCAAGTTGGCAACATGACTGTGACCCAATATGCCATGAAGTTCATGATCCTATAGAAGTATGATTACAATCATGATGAGCGACGTAGGACAAAGAAGTTCATTTGAGGACTCAAGCCCTACCTAAGCTTTTCCCTATCACGAAGAGGCCACAGAACCCTTCAAGCTACTTTGGATGCAACCCTAGAGATAGAAGATCACCCCAAAAGGTCATACATGAAGGAATCTCCTCAGAAGAACAACCAATATCAACATCAACCTCCTAACAACAAGAGGATGACTTTTGAGGTTGAAGCCCCTACTTCCCAAGAGAAATCCTAGTGCCCAATTTGTAACAGGGTCCATGGAGGTTCGTGCAAGTTTGGTACTAGATTATTCTATTATTGTGGAGAGTCTGGACACATAAAGCCATATTGTCCTAAGATAGAGGAAAGAAGCTAGAAACTAGAACCCAACTCCTAAGAAATAGGCTAGACTCTTTGCAATGAACATGGAGGAGGAAAATGATCAAGGTATGGTTTAAGATAGTCACTTTTAGATTGTGACTTTATCGTTAGTCCATACATGTGTATAGTCATGAGTTTTAGAATAAAATGTTATGATTTTATAGGAATATGGAAAACCCTAAGGTGGGGTGTATAAGAAAATTTCAAAGACAAAATACATTTAAGGTGGGTAGAATCGTAACATCCCAAACTGTGAATAAAATACGTTTAGGGTCTTTAGTGCAAATTTGCAACTTTTAATTTCAAAACCTGAACATTGATTCAAGTTACCCAAATACTGAATACATTTTTTTGAAATAGTAAATAAAGAGAGATAGAATGAAATATGTGCCCTAGTTTTCTTTTCTTTATAATTAAATGAATTCAAAGGATAATTCATTTTAATTCACATACATTAAGATAATGACTTGTATTTAGTTTGTCAAAAAAAGTTTATGAAAATCTAAATCTAATTGGATGATGAGATTATAGACCCCTTGTTTAATGTATGGTTCAAATTAGAAGTAATATTGACTTTGTTTGACCTACAAATCCATTAGGGAGGTTTGTATATAGTTTAAGTGAAATATGATTTGAATATTTAGGGGACAAATTGATTAAAACTACGGACCATCTTTAAATCTCTGTCATGCATCCCCCTTTAGTATGAATGGGACTCAGACTCAGATGCGAAGGCATCCACATGCGACGAGACTATCTCCCTCGCCCAAACTACCAAGTCAATCAGAACTTCGACAACACGAACTCTCTTCCACCTCAATCTTGTTCTTCTTGGAATCCCAATCTAGATAGAACTTAGTTTCACCATCCTCATGATTTTACAAACCCAGAGACCCCTACTATCATAGGGTTTCATACCCTAGAGATCCCATATGAGGAGGGGACTCCCTCTCCTCCTAGTTTCCAACTTCACCAGGTAACCACGCCGCCTCCCACCGTAATCTATATAAATAGACCTATGAATGACCAGGGAGGATCCTCAAAACTGTCTGCAAGTGCTAGATCCCCAAGCTATTGCCTTCAACCAACTTTCTTGCTCGACTCTATAGGTATTCCATTGTCCTTTTTCTCAATCTGTAGACCCCAGCTAGAATCTTAGATTTCGGTATCGCCATCTACCCAGTTTTCAATATGTAAACCCTTACCGGACCTTCTCAAATTCTATCACACCCTCGTTTTCTTCCCTTCATCACATTGAGGAGTTTTCCCTCTAGTGATGGCCATCGGCCAAGTCCATGACTTGGTCTTGGACCACCATGCATCTCATCACTCAATCTTTCTTTTGAATGCAGATCCATCTCTAGAACTCGACATAGAGCTTGGGATGTCTAGAGAAGCACGATCTCTCCTACTAGATTGGAGCTTCTAAGTTCCAATATTTCTACCTAGACACAAGCGAGAAAGATGAATCCAGGTTGTGCAATCCCCTGGGTTCCCTTGTATGGTAAATTGAATGATTTCAATGATAAAGGTATTTTGGTAACTCGCACCAAATGTATCTCTTTTGTCGAGTAAGGATTGAGTAAAATGAATTATCCTTTTTGCCCTTACTTATCAAATTAGTTGGAATGCATGCTCTAGATATTCTAGTCTTTTCACAAGTATTTACATCAGACTTCTCCTTTTCATTTAATTACTATCACAATATAGTTTTGTGAGTGCTTATTGGTCTAAATTGAAAATTTTCGTAACTAATTCATATTATCTTAGAAAATAACATATAAATACTCATTAGAAAGAATTTTTAATGAGGAATCCGATTTTAGTATTTTCAACCCCTAGTTCAATCGTCTCTGACCATGTTTTCTTAAAAGACCCAAATTAGGATTTAGTATGTTATTTAAGGTGATAATTATATAAATATGTTATTTTAGGAAACTTAGGATTGACTGAAGACCTGTGAGACTAAATTAGGATTTTATTTGCTCCAGGTAAGCGAGTCATGCCAATATGGATATGTACTTTGAATGAACTGCATGTTATGTATGATTTAAGACTATGCTTTAAATTTCAAGTTAATGAATGAAATTAAGATAATGATGATGCCTCATATTATATTATTGCATGTTGTTTGTTATATTCATAAAGTCCTATGGTTATCACTAATGTTCATTAGTTTAATGTTATGATCATGTAATGATTAAAACACTAAAGAAAGAATCATGTAATGTTGATTTCGAGATTAAGAGGGAGAAATCCCATGATGATTAAGATAATGCACTTAAGCTGTGAATTATTCCTCTTGGTGTTATTTTGTCTTTATGGCATTGATGAGCACTTTCATGCAATTATTGGATAAGGACAATTTACATTGATGGCAAGATGAGAATAATGATGTTAATGTTTAAGATAAGAGAATTAAGTAACTTATTATATGCTTCTTGCTATGATGGCCTTTATGTTCGTTATGGGCTTCCTAGCAATGATGGGCTTTTTGATCATGATGTGCCCAATGTGGGCAATTGTATACAGAATGCATATGGTAGCATTTCTTAATTCATGATGTAATGAAATCTAAAGTGTAATGATCATTCTTAATGTTAAGTCATGTCAAGTTTATTTTAGTTCAAGTATATATGCTTACTTTTCATTTCTTATAAAATGCATAATACCGTTTACTTAATTTATTGCTTTGTTTCACATGGTTGTTGGGCGAGATTTCCCTAAATTAAGGAGCAAGAAAGATATGATGAGATCCCTTCAGAGTAGCTGACATCAAAGGAGACTTTAGCTTGGTGGGATGCCATCTACCACTCAGTAGATTCTTTAGTCTAGTTTATCATTAAATGCTTTAGATTTGCTTAGCCTACATGTATTAGGTTTGAGATCAAGATGAGACAATTTATGTTTTCCCTTTCAAGGAAAATGTATGTATCTATATTTTGAATTAATGCACGATGTTTCATTTGTCTTACTGCAATGTATATCATGTTTTATGATGTTCCTCCAAGCCGAGTGGACCTTGTTATGGACAACATAGGATTTGCTTCTGTTGGTATATATGTACTTAGAGGGGCATTACAATTTGGATATCTTGTGACTCAAGAGAGTGATGAGTTGGGCATAGATGATGAACCAACAACAATCTAGAAGCTATTGAGGGACCATAATCTGAGAAGTGGCCTGAGGCCATGAGATTGAGATGGACTCCATGTACACCGACAAGGTATGGACCTTCACAAGTAAACCTGAAGGGGTAAAACCCATAGGGTGCAAGTGGGTCTTCAAGAAGAAGACCAACATGGATGGTAATGTACAAACCTACAAGGATATATTGGTTGCAAAAGGTTTCAAACAAGTTCAAGGCGTCAACTATGATGAAACTTTTTCACCAGTAGCCATGGTTAAATCCATTAGGATCATGCTTACCATTGTAGCTTATTATGACTATGAGATTTGGCAGATGGATGTGAAAACTGGCTTCCTTAATGGGAATATTCTTAAGGATGTGTCATGTAAGATACAAAGGTCAATCTATGGATTGAAGCAAGCATCTCAGAGCTGGAATCTTTGATTTGAAAAAACAATCAAAGAGTTTGGTTTTAGTCGAAGATTAACCATGTGTTTACAAGAAGGTTAGTGGTAACATAATTGTATTCCTCATATGTATGTAGATGATATATTATTTATAGGGAATGACATCCCTACTTTAAAGATAGTAAATACTTAGTTGGGAAGTACCTTCTGTTGGATCTAGGGATCTAAAGGGGGGGTTGAATAGAGCTTCAAAATTCTCATAAGAAAAGTTAGACCTTCAAATTATATAAATTATAACCAATAGCTTAAGAACAATTTGAAGTCCTAACTAAGCAAGCATAGCAAGGATGAGAGAAATCGAAATAGGCAATTGGACAATGTGATTTAGAGTGGCTCCAATATCCAATTCCAAACTAGGAGATAGTCAATCCACTACCTAGAGAGGTCAACCTCTAAGACTTTGCAATCTGTGTATACTTATATTCATTTGTAAAAGATACAAGGAGACCACAATACATCCAAGGACTTACCTACTCAAGATAAAAGTCTTCCACCTACACAAGGACTTACCCACTTGATCAAGATGTCTTCAACCTTCAACAAGGACTTACCCACACTTGCATCAAGTCTTTGAACTTGAAGGATTTACCCACTCTTATTGAATATTAGCCTTTCCCTTCTCCTTTACATGGGGAAGATCTTCACCTCTTCTTCAACCTTGATGAAGATCATCAACAACTTCACCTTCACTCGGAGTAGCTTGCTTCAACCTTTGCTCTTTGAGAAAGGGGGTAGGGAAGATGGAAGGCATGAGAGCTTTACAAGCACATGGAGCTAGCTCTCTTACAACATACCTATCTCATTTATAATCGTGAAACACTTTGTAAAAGAGATAGAGAAAGGGGCTCAAAGGGTTGCAACACACTCAACTATAGCAAAGACTTAGAATAACATGAACGAGAAAACTTGGAATAAACTCCAATGGATCCTATTTATGGATGGGGGTGTTCCTTTGAGTGTGGGATCACTTAAGAGGTAGGAAAAGATTGTATATGGTGTTTCAAATGAATCAAAATTTTGTTAGCATGTTAATGTTTGTTGTGTGGCATATACAAATAGTGTTCTCCTCTGTATATATGTTGTAGCTAAGGTGATAGAACAATTTGTATCAATTTTTTGGCATAGTATGGATAAAAGAAAGATGTTGGGCTCTTATGCAAATGTTTTTGAGCAGGTGCTGACGTTGAAATTGGTTTTAATTTACCCATATATTTGGGTATGTGGTTAATTGGTGATTGATTGTGTTTCATATTTTGAGTAATCTCGTTTAGTGTAACGGGTTCTCACAGTCACAATCCAAGTCTATTGCATTCTCAATTCTTGGAACCACCCCATATTCAGAGATGAACTTCTTGATCCAAACAACTTCCTTTGTTGTGTTGAATTAATGCAAAAATTTATTCAGCTTCAGTTGTAGAATCAACATCTGTCTCTTGCTTGAAACTCTTCTAGCTTACAACTCTATTGTTAAGGCAAAACACAAATTCAAATTGCAATTTAGTCATCTTTGTCAGATTGGAAGCTAGCATCAGTGTAACCTTTTAGTACTAGCTCTTCCTTACAGCCATAAACAAAGAACCGATCCTTAGTTCTTTTCAAGTATTTAAGGATGTTCTTTACGATAGTCTAGTGACCTTCATTAGGATCTGACTAATATTTTATCTTCATGCTCAAGGCATACGAGACATGAGGTTGAGTGCATAACACTACATACATGATAGATCCAATTGCAAATGCATATGGAATGTTACTCGTGCACTCTAGTTCTTCACAAGAACTGGGACATTGAACTCTAGAGATATTAACACCATGGGACATGGGTAAGTTTCCTCTCTTTGAGTTCTCCATGTTGAACCTCTTCAACACTTTGTCAATGTATGTTCTCTATATTCGACAAAGAATCCTTCAAGATCTATCTCTATAGATCTTTATTCCTAAGGTATAGGATACTTTGCCTAAATCTTTCATGTAGAAGGTGTTGACTTGAGAGTTATACATTGCCTATATTTTAATAATGACTTAACCATTCCATTCCTATGTATCTAATATGTTTATTCAAGATTGATTTCAGGCTACCTGAGATTACATGGATGACTCTAGGACACACTAGACATCTAATCAACTTTCTCAAAGATTCATTACTATAGCTCCTATTTGCTGCTACAAGTTTATTTTCATCACTTCAGATCACCTAAAAAGATGTGGCAAACCACAAGGGTGAGACCCATGTCCCAGTAAGAGATATAACCTACAACAAAGCTTATTGATTACAACATTTTAAATAGTAAATAACTAAGTAGTTGGGGTATTTGATAATCAATCGAATAATTTGAACAGTTCAAGTATGCTAAATAGATTAAGCAAATCATCTTAGCAACAAGTATGATCATCAATGCATATATAAATAACAAATAAATCCATTTCTTTGGATAAATATCTACTCAAATATCATCAAATTGCATCTAATAACAATATGTCCATTATGCGAGCAGTAACGTGATGAATGATGATGGTCTCGGTGGCAAGTTCTTGGGAAAAAAGATATTATCTCATCTAATTAACATGTCCATTATGCGAGCACATGATCCACATTGAATGTTTTCCTTGTTTATTTAAATTAAACTTCACTGGATTGTTTGACATGACCTAGACTGATGTTGGGAATCTAAATGTACGGTCTTTAGCTCCACATTAACTCGCAATATACGTAATATATGAAGTATACATGTTTGATATGGATGGTTTTTTCTTATTAGAATGCACTACAATATTGTATCAAAGATTGGTATGAATTACAATTGCAGATAGGTAATACTTACTCACAAGCTGATATGGTTAGCAGTACTTATATAGTTTACTAACTCAAAATATCCCTAATATATATTACATGTTTAGGAGTTTGCATATACATCAAAATAATTGCACAATTATTGCAACCATGCTTATCTCAATTGTACATATTTGGTTTTATGACAGTCCGCTGTATTAGTTTGGATTCCGCTATAAGAAAGTTATAAATATTTTCAGCAATATGCATAATTTACTACACTTTAAGTGTATTAACTTTGTACTATCTGCAGTTATTGTTCATCTTTCTAGTAAGGAAGATCTTCTTCTTAGTGTTTGGACTAATCTTGTTCATCACGGCTTCATCAACATCATCCACAACGTCCTTTAAGGTAAAAATTACATGTTCTAAGATCTTAAATAATTTTATTTTTTACTCTAATTTTCCCATATGACTTGATACTTGTTTATGCTAAATAATTTTGTAGATAACAACAACACAAGATGATGTTAATGGTGAAATGGAAATTGAACAACCTCATGTTGAACTAACAATCGTCGCTCAAGGAGTTGAGAATGTGCAAGAAGACTTAGTTGAGCTTGGACCATCTAATGGAAAAAGAAAGAAAATTAAACCACGATCTGAGGTATGGGATCATTTCACACCTTTTCTGAATGAGAAAGGTGAAAAGAAATGCACATGCAATTATTGTGGTAGAGAACTTAATTCAGACACTAAGTTAAATGACACTTCTTCATTAATCTATCATAAAGACCACTGCAAAAAGCCCCCTCCCTAGTGACACAAAAATTCAACAAGAACTTCACTTTCAACTTGTTAAAGGTCATGATGGCATGGGAATGTTGTATAATTGGAAATTTGATCAAGAAGTAGTAAGAAAAGCTTTAACTGTCATGATACTTAGGGATGAGCTTCCATTTAAATTTGTTGAGGGAGAGGGGTTTCAAAACTTCATTTCTGCTATTTGCCCAAAGTTTCGCCCACCTTCTAGATGGACAGTTGCTAGAGACTGTTTTGAACTTTACCATGAAGAAAAAACTAAGCTCAAGTGTTTTTTGAAAAGTACATGCCAAAGGGTTTGCTGAACTACTGATACATGGACTTCTTTACAAAAAATGAACTATATGTGTCTTACAGCTCATTGGATTGATTCTACTTGGACTTTGCAAAAGTGGGTCTTGAATTTTTGTCCTATTTCTAGTCACAAAGGGGAGGAGATAGGGAAACTGATTGAAAAATGTTTGCTTGAATGGGGGATTGATAATGTTTTTTCAATCACAGTAGATGATGCAAGCTCTAATGATGTTGCTATTGGTTATTTGAAGAGGAGAGTAATTAATTGGGAAGGTTGTGTTTTGCAAGAGAAATTGCTTCATATGTGGTGCATTGCACACATTATTAATTTGATTGTTGTTGATGGGCTTAAAGGAATTTCTACTTCTGTTGATCATGTTTGGGCTGTTGTTAGATATGTTAGATAATCTCCTGCTAGGTTGCAAAAATTCAAAGAATGTATTGAATTTGAAAAGATTCAAAGCAGAAATTTATTATGCTTAGATGTTGCTACTAGATGGAACTCTACCTTTCTTCTGCTAGACACTGCACAAAAGTTTGAAAAAGCTTTTGATAGATTTGATTCTTAAGATCCTCATTTTCATAATGATCTTGAGCATCAAGATGGGGTTCCTACTGATATTGATTGAGCGAATGTTAGGTTATTGAGCCGTATATTGTCACATTTTTATGATTTTACTGTACGAGTCTCTGGGACATCATATGTCACTTACAATGCATTTTTTAATGAGATAACCGAAATTGATTCTATTTTACAAGAGTGGAAATCTAGTGATGATTTTGAACTAAGTATTATGGCTGATAAAATGAAAGAAATGTATAACAAATATTGGGGTAGTTTTGACAAAATGAACATGTTGATATACCTTGAAGTTTTGGTTGATCCTTGCCACAAAATGGAATATCTAGATTTTTTTTTGAAGCATATACATGGTGAAGAAAAGGGTTTAGTGTTGATAAACAAGATTAGAGAGATAGCACATTCTATGTTTAATGAATATAAAAACATATATGGATCTCTCTACGAACAATCTAATGGAAAATATCAGGATCCATTGGTTGTTGTTAATCTTTCTCAAAAGCATGAAAATAAGTGGAGAATGGAGTATAAGAAATTTAAAGTTGGAAGTGGGATTGAAACTAAGTCTGAGTTAGACAAATACTTGCAAGAAGATACTGATATAGACAAGTCATTGTTTGATATATTGACATGGTGGACAATAAATTATGCAAGATTTCCTATAATCTCACACATGGCGCATGATATCTTAGCTGTACCAATTTCAACTGTGCCTTCCGAATCCACTTTTAGTACCGGTGGTCGAGTTCTTGACTCATTTAGGAGCTCAATAACTCCTAAGATCATCCAGGCACTAATATGCACCCAAGATTGGTTAAGAGGATCTTCAAGTGACACTGGTGCTGAGTAAGAGCTAGAGAAGTTAGAAAAATTGGAAATAGGTAAATTATATCCTTTCGTCTCTTATTATACATTTTTGTGTGCCTATTTTAAAAAACTAATCTTTATCTATTTCAGAATTTTCAAAGTCATGTTCATCTAAATCTTCTTCAAGAATTTCAATTGACTAAAAGGCTTCAAATATGTAAGTATCTAGATGAACTTATACTCATTTCTTATTTGTGTCTATCAAGATTTTGGCTAAAACAATATTGTTAGTTTTCTTTTTAGTAACCCGTCGAAGTATGGGAGAGGAGAACCACGGATGGAGTCTATTTGGATACTTTTTGGAACTTGGAAGACTAGAGGATATCAAATAGACTGATTAAAATGAATGTTGTATTCATTTTTACTTTGTTGTGAGACTACAAAATTAGACACTTCATGTTTGAAAATGGATTAGATTGATTTATGATATGTGTTTCTTATCTTAAATTCATATTGTTTGATTGAATAATAGTTTCTTTTAAATTTCCATATGGTTTTACTACTGGCCTTAATCCATCTTTGACTTTATGGTATGTATCATGTTGGGTTTTCTCTAGGAAAGGGAGAGGAACATATAGTTCAAGGTAGATTATATGTTTAAAAAGTATATGAAGCAACTTATGAACGTGAAATATGATACTATTGATGTATTCAATATACAAGTGTACTCTTTAGTTTTATTTATTTGACTTGATTATATGTCATAATATCCTCTAAAAAATATACACAACTCGTACATCTAATGAAATTCACTTGTATTTTCTTACAACCATGACCAACAAAATCACGTTAATTGTAATTTGTTACTTGGCAACAAAATCTATACATCAAAAGAAATTATATTATATATATGGAGTTTATTTCCTATAGAGCAAGCATGCTACTTGCAAATTGTAATTGGTGCAAGGAATTTTGGTTAACCGACTCAAAATATTTGGGTAATTACACCACATTAACCGCTGAATTTTGGAACAGTTAATGGTTAAATTCTAAAAGATGGAAAAACTAACTTAACCGAGCCGAATTAACCGTAACTGATGGAATTAACTAAATGCTCACCCCTAATCACATTCACATGGCTTGCTTAAGGATTTAATGTGTCATAGACATTCACTGAATAAAGATTGTTTTCAACAACATATGTATGAAACCCTAGAATTGAGCTGAATTTGGGTTTCCATGCTAATCATTGAGATATCATGATTCAAGAACAACATTGAATAAATAAAGTCTATTATTTCATTAAAATCACTTCAAATGAATTTCACAAGATCTATTCACAAATTCCCAACTTTCCACTCATCTAGAGTTTCATCTTCTTTACTGAGATATCAAACAAACATTATTCACATCACACGAAATCAAAGAGAGTATCTGACATATATGTGCTACACATTCAGACAAACAATCATTCATAATCAAGGAGATTCAGATAGACAAATTTCTCTATTTGATTATACAATAGTTTTAGTCATAGCCGAAAATCCTAATTTTGAGTTTACTCTTATATAGCCTTTGCAAATACTTAGGGAATTCTCATTAAGATGGATTTTATCCATTTCTAATATGATTTAATCATCGAAAATTCATCAAAATAGAGGAAGAATCCATTTCATATCATTTTGCAAAAACTAGATCAAAAAGGTAATTTAGGGTTTGTATTCGCATACTAAGTAATTGAAGATTATTGATGATATCCATTTCATATCATTTTGCAAAAACTAGATCAAAAAGGTAATTTAGGGTTTGTACTCACATACTAAGTAATTGAAGATTATTGATGATTTAGCTCATTTTCATGCAACCCACTCACCCTAAGGTGTGAAAATACCTTTAGAGCACAACCCATCTCTGAAAATCTTAAAATCATATAAAAATCCTAGCAAATCATCAGATTTTTTTTCCTTTCAACTCGGAAACCTTAGAAATGGGGGATTATGAAGAAAGAGTGAGAAAAAGGAGAGATTTGATATCATTTCAGATCAAATCAGAGGAGGGATAGAATCTGTACATGTGAGAGAAGGTTCACCATGAAAGGCTATGCAAAGAAGCTAAACTTACTTGGTTTCATCATATCTAGGATAGAGAAACCCTAGATCAGCAATTCTACCACTTTCTCCTCTCAAACCCTAACTCTCCCTCTCTCTAGGATTTCATTTCTCTAGAACAAATCACAAATTATGAGAGTTCCTAGTGTGTTAGGTTGACCATATAGAGCAATTGAGCTGCTTGGGTCAATTGCACATTGACCCCTCACTATACTTTCTCTTATTTTAGTTCAATTTTTTGTCAAAACAATGTTACTATAATTCATTTATTTTAGAGTTCAAACCTTCTATAAAAATTATGAAATTTTAGTACGTTATTTATAATTTAGTTACAAATCTTCAGTTAAAATTTTGAGATCATGTTGAGCTTCCATTAAATAATTAAAAATCAAATAGTGCACTACTATCTAAAAATCTGCATAACAGTCAGTTGAAGATAAAATGCCCTAGAACGGCCATGCAAGTTGCCACGGCCATGCTAAGATGGATCCAGAACGTCTGTTCTACCTACCACAGTCATGGTGCATTGGTTTCATCATATTTGAGTACAAAAGTTGGTCAACAGTTCAATTCTTTCAAAATGGCCGTGTGGCCTAGCATGCCCGTACCACCAATGACCTAACACGACCGTGCTACCCACCATGGCCGTGCTATCCAAGCCTCCAGCTACCATTTTCAATTTTCCTTTGCCAACCTCTCTCATTTCTTCCCCACACGAGCCTGTTTGGTGAAAGCCCTAATTTCAGCAGACTAGGGTGTATATTTTCTCAAACCCTAATTATACAAATCGATAGAATACTTGAAGTTCTCATTAGGTTTAACATATCATAATTGAGATATCATCATTAATCATATTTAAGAAATGACCAATCTAATCAAGAATGTAATCATCCACATAAACCCTAGCTTACCAATTAAGATCATACATGGTCATAACAGAGAGGCTACCTCACTATCTAGGGTTAGGTTGATACTTGATATCTAAACTAGGTAAACATCTACCTTTGTCATCTCTATCTCTTCTAGGGTGAAAACTCTAGTCATTCTAGGTCATGGTATCCTTCCTTGGCAATCCATTACTAAGCCCCAAATCATTCTAGGGTGACTATGAGGATCATGTTTTCCTAGTGGCCATTTACCAAAATTGCTCTTATGCCATAATGTAACACCCTATTTTTCATATCACATGAGTAAAAGCATTTTACTCAATGTGGGTGTCACAATATGCTAATCATGCAATTAATGTAAATGAAACACTTTGCATTAATCTTGATAAGAAAACTACATCATAACTATCCATGAGATCTAATCTAATTGATAACATGACTAAGCATGAGGTAAATGTTGTCTAAATCTATGGATCATCTAGGTAAATGGCTCTCCACGAAGAAAAGCTTGAAGATCTCCTAGTCTTGATTTTCCTTTTTGTCCTTCACTTTCTGCAAGTCCTGCGGACATCTCGTCCCCCGCCATACAAAATAAACATCACATTAGTAAGCGATATTTGGCACTCTATATGACATAAAAGTAAATATCACTTGACATGATAAAATTGACATAAACTTGAATATTAATTTTCTTAAACATTCCTAATTAATTAATAACATGAAGAATAGAACATTAAATATATGCATCCCTCTATGATTCCCACTTAGGAGCACATGATTTCTAGGAAAGCCCTTGGTGCTAGCAAAGCCCTTGACGACCCCTTAAGGTCCATGATTCATCAATTCTATTTATCTTACCAATAACTTTAACATTAACATTATCATGATCCTTGAAATTTAACATGATGGGATTTCTCCCCTTGAATCATAATGGGATATCTTCCTCATAAATCATAATAGGGTTTCCCCTTCTTCAACATGATTCATTAACCTTATTCATAATCAATAATCATAATAGGGTTTTCCCATAGACTATAAGTAATCAAACAATCAAACTATGATAACTATACACGATGTCATATTTGAGAAAGCATTTAATAATTCATGAGGCATACTAAAGTGCATAATCATAAGTATCATGCATTAAACCAAATTACTTATTCCAAACATGCATGGCCCGCTTACCTAGAGAACATCACCTTAAGGTCAAGTCCCTTCACTTGATTGGGCCTCTAATCACCAGTAATTTGATTTAAATCTTAATATGTTCACGAGTTTAAAGTCCTTAAATGCTATTCTTGAAGAGATGTAATGTGGAGAACAACATTTAAAAACAATACCACTCTATAGAAAATAAAAAGAGCTTTCCAATGACTATTTATTCATATTTTTCTAAGGTCATGTACAAAAGTTATAGACTTTGCAATTCCAACCAATCAGAAGGCAGGAAACTGAAAAACCACTAGAGGGGGGTGAATAGGGTTTTTACGAAGATTTAAAAATAATAATTCAAACAATCAACCACAAAATATTAGACAAGGGGACACATGGTTTAGAGTGGTTCCACCCTTAGCAAATACTAAGGGAGGCAGTCCACTACCCAATTGCTTCCAATTGGGATTTTAAAAGCACCTGTATTTTATTACCTCGCAAGGATGTTACATAAAATACAACTACCTTCCCAAACCATTTGGACAGCCTTCCCCCCGAAGTCATCTCACCCACTTTGAAGAAGCCTTCACTTGAAGTAACTTCAAGCTCCCCCTTGAAGTAGCCTTCCTCCTTTGAAGTAGCTTCCCGTTGAGACCTTTTAGAAGTAGTCCAAAGTCCAACTTCTCCTCTGAGAAGACCCTTTTCCACCTGAGAAGATAGCACCCTCTCCAATCCACAACCTCCAACCCTAGGAGTAGCAAGGAGAGTACAAGTAATAAAAAGGAACAAGAAGGAAAAATGGAAATTACAATTACCGTTGTATCACAAGGCTTGATTTCCTATATCAAGCATTTTGATCTCCTAACCAATGTGTGTGAAAATGTAAGTATGGTGGAAAGGAGATTCTAGCCTATAGGACACGAGCTTGTAGCAATGGAAAAAATTAGCAAGTGTAGAAGTTGCTCGATTTCTCACAAGAAAGGATTGCCAATTGCAAGTATGTATGCTCAAGTATTGCACAAGTGTGTTTTGGGTGTCCTAAGGCATGTCCTATTTATAGGAATGGCCTATGAATGCTTAAGGACATTCTAGGTACTTTCTAGGGGGTTCTAAGTGCTCAACTAGCCATTAGGTATCCACTAATTGCTTTAGCAACAACTAGTTTATTAATTCTAAAAGGTGCAGATAGAGTTCTTCTCGGTCGAGAAGTTTGTCGACCGAGAGTCAGTCGGTCGAGGACTTTGTCGACCGAGGGACGGTCTGGAGAAAGTGTATATAAAGTTTGATTCCAACTCCCAACCACCTTGTCTGCTAGGTCTAACGGCTATATAACCTTTTAGAAGGATTAACCTAGGAGACTCTCAGTCGAGAAGATGTTCGACCGAGTGTGTCTCGGTCGACAAATAGTTCGACCGAGAATGTCTCTGTTTTAGTGGTTCTAGATGAATACTAAGTGTGTGTATGAGTGTGCAGTTATGACACTATTATAGGGGATGACCTATCTAAGTGTTGTGAGTGGCTAGGGAAGATCTAAACACTTAATTTACATGATATCTAAGTACTTATACATTATATACTTGTAAAAGTTTTTACATTTGATTGCAATCATGAAATTAAAACATTGTGAGCATTTAGATCTTCCAAAGTTGTGTCATCCACTTAATTCCTGCAATACTCAAGTAGCACATTAGATCCACAAGAATGAAATGTTTGTCATCATCAAAACAAAGGGATTATAATAATGTCCAATTTAGCCAACAATCTCCTCTTTTTGAAGATGACAAAACATTTCCAAAATATAAAATAAGGAAATATAAATCATATGAGTTTCATACCTGAAGTTTACCTTTTGTAGCCATTCTCTTGTTTGCAAGTATGTGCTAGCTGAGAGATTATGAAACTCATTTTACTTTATGTTATTGATTTTATATTATTTCTCCCCCTCTGTCATTTCAAAAAGATAGCCAAGATAACCATGACTTTTATTACTCCCCCTTAATTTGATAATTTGATGCTCAAATTTTTAAAAGTAAGGGTAACTAGCATAATTTAATGCAAACCACTTACTTTTTATGTCAAATTTAGCCACAATTTGTTTCTCAATCATTTGCAAAGGATGTTAAGCCTTGAAATGATATGAGATACTTTTAGATCCATGGCATATGTGTATTGATTTGTCATTCATTTTACAAGGGATGTTAAGCCCTAAAAATGACATGAGAATCCTTTAGGCTCATGAATATATTTAATAGTTTCTCAAGCATTTACAAGAGATGTTAAGCCCTGAAATGATATGAGATTCTTTTAATCTTATAATAGAATCAATGAACGTATCTCTAACCAAATACACGGGATGTTAAACCCTAATTTGTTTAGAGAATTCCATTAAGGACAAGATATACATTATGTTCATAAATATTGTAGGCTCTTTTATTTTCATAACCAAGATTACTTTAAGATACTACGGTCATAACTTGTTTCAAATTTTCTTTACAAAGTTTTTGTGAACTCCCCCTTAATCTTATAATCGAGATAATTTAAGGATTCTAAGGTCATAATAATCATTAGATCATAATAAGTTAACCTTTTATGAGAGATATGCACTAGAATCTTATTTTCAATATACTAATATTGAGTACAAGGAAATGATTTACAATTAAGCATTTTGTCAAGCTTATTTTAGGTTGACCTTGACTTCGACCTCGGCGCCCCTTGGTCAAACTTGATTTCAACCAAGAGGCAATTTTTGCAGATTTCCAATTTAAGCATTTTCAATGATCTACTTGATTGAATATTTGAAACATAGCTTATAGAGTATTATTCATGTATAACAAGAATATCATTTTCCATAAGCTAAGCACAAGATAATCATTTAACTAATATGTCAAGATGCATTTGTGCCATTGAGATTTATCTTAATGCAAAAATTGCATGTTCAATGATAATATCATCTTTATGTGTGATGAACTGAATCACTATGATTATTTTGAAAACAATATCCATTCATGTTTTATATATAGATCAAAGATCATTTTAGGCAAACCAAGTAAAAGATGAAACACAATGACCATGGTGAAATATTAAAGGCATATCCATAACACAATGATCATGATAGAATAATAGAAGCATATCCATAATTTCATGAAATATAGTGATTATGATCATTTAAAAGCAAATTTCAAGACACAAGGTTTTTATATAGATAGACCAAGGAATACTTAGGACAAACCATGTGGATTAAAACAGTAATTTCTTATATTAAACCAACATGGTTCATAATTTTCAGTTTTAAGCCAAACTATGTAGGAGAAGAACCAAGATATATGACTTATTTTTGCAATGGAGCATGTCTACTTGCAGTAAAAGTATAGAGCATCATTTTTCTTTGCAAGCAACGTTTTCACAGAAATTTTAGTAAAATCAATCTTTTTCTTTTGTATATTTGATAGATACAATTTAATCATGAAAAGTATTAAGTTTTGATGCTCATATATTCTTCCTTTTGATTAGGATCATTCAAATATTTAAAGCACATGAATATGTAAAGTTTGTTACATGCTTAAGTTGATTGCAATTGAAGTGTCTTGTTTTTATTAAACAATTCTGTTAGAGTTTCACTCGATCGAAAAAGTTCTCGATCGACATTGTCTCGGTCGACAACTTTCTCGACCGAGAATGTTACTGTTTCTCTAGAAAAAAATACAGATTTAAGGCAGAAATCCTATTGGTCGACCAATTTCTCGATCGACATTGTCTCGATTGAAGATTTTGTCGACCGAGATTGTTTCTGTACTGTTTTCAGTAGTTATTTCCAAGTAAAACATAGATTACTTCCAATTCAATTATGCAATTTAAAACTCAGTTTAAATGATATAAAACATTTAAGTATCAAAGTAACATTTAAATCAGATCTCAACTAATAATATTCAAATCTCTAGGTTTTAGGAACCCAAACTAAAACAAGTTATTAAAGATGTGTCTCTGCAGGTTTATTTAAAAATGTGTATTTTCAAGTTAGAAATTTTAATTACTTGAATCAATTTATTATCTCATTATGTTAAGTCAAGATAGACATAAAGATATACAATTTAGAGTCTTTGGTCATATCTCAACTTAATTTAATTTATTTAGTTTGGGGGTTTTGGAACCCATACCAACTCAACATCCTTTTTCTTGTAAGGACATGAGAAGGAATAATGTCCAAGACACAAACAATAATGGCAACATATAGAATCAGTCTCATTTCTCTTTTTATGAGTTTGATCTAGATTATTCTTGGGTACATATGTATACTTGCCTTTAGGTACATACATAGATTGAGTCTTTGGCACTTGTGTACTTCCCCCACTAGGTTTTTGATAGGATTTTCCTTTATGCTTGTAACTTAGTCCTCTCCTTCCAATTTGACCATGAGAAATATTTAAGATCTTATCACAAACATCATTGTTTCTTAAGCTACTAACTTCTTGTTGTAACTTAGCAATCTCATCCAATCTCTTTTTGATATCTAACTTTGCTTGATCTAGATTAGATAATAAAGAATCTCTTTCTTTCACAATAGTATCATAATCTAGATGAGTGCATAGGATAGGTTGAGTTTGAAAATCATTTAACTTTGCAAGCAGTCCAACCTTTTCTTGAGAAAGAATATCATAATTTGTTTCTAGAGTAAAAGTCTTCACATTACAATCACTTAGAGATGATTTCAAAGTGCTATTTTTAGAAATAATACTATTCTTTTCAAATCCAAGATCATTTAATTTAGCATACATATCTTCATTTTCAGATGTGAGAGCAAGAAGTTTAGCATGTAACTCATCATTTGCTTTATTAGATTTCTTTAATTTCTTCTTGCACTCAATATACTTATCATGTGTCTCTTGAAGGCTAGCAATTAACTCTTCGTTAGATAAATAAAAAAGACTTACCTCTTCTTCTTCTTCACTTGTTGTAGCAATAAGGCATTCTCTTGTTTGCAAGTATGTGCTAGCTGAGAGATTATGAAACTCATTTTACTTTATGTTATTGATTTTATATTATTTCTCCCCCTTTGTCATTTCAAAAAGATAGCCAAGATAACCATGAATTTTATTACTCCCCCTTAATTTGATAATTTGATGCTCAGAATTTTAAAAGTAAGGGTAACTGGCATAATTTAATGCAAACAACTTATTTTTTATTTCAAATTTAACCACAATTTGTTTCTCAATTATTTGAAAAGGATGTTAAGCCTTGAAATGATATGAGATACTTTTAGATCCATGGCATATGTGTTTTGATTTGTCATTCATTTTACAAGGGATGTTAAGCCCTAAAAATGACATGAGAATCCTTTAGGCTCATGAATATATTTAATAGTTTCTCAAGCATTTACAAGAGATGTTAAGCCCTGAAATGATATGAGATTCTTTTAAGATTATAATAGAATCAATGAACGCATCTCTAACCAAATACACGGGATGTTAAACCCTAATTTGTTTAGAGAATTCCATTAAGGACAAGATATACATTATGTTCATAAATATTGTAGGCTCTTTTATTTTCATAACCAAGATTACTTTAAGATACTAAGGTCATAACTTGTTTCAAATTTTCTTTACAAAGTTTTGTGAATCCCCCTTAATCTTATAATTGAGATAATTTAAGGATTCTAAGGTCATAATAATCATTAGATCATAATAAGTTAACCTTTTATGAGAGCTATGCACTAGAATCATATTTTCAATATACTAAGATTGAGTACAAGGAAATGATTTACAATTAAGCATTTTGTCAAGATTATTTTAGGTTGACCTTGACTTCAACCTCGGCGCCCCTTGGTCAAACTTGATTTCAACCAAGAGGCAATTTCTGCAGATTTCCAATTTAAGCATTTTCAATGATCTACTTGATTGAATATTTGAAACATAGCTTATAGAGTATTATTCATGTATAACAAGAATATCATTTTCCATAAGCTAAGCACAAGATAATCATTTAACTAATATGTCAAGATGCATTTGTGCCATTGAGATTTATCTTAATGCAAAAAATTGCATGTTCAATGATAATATCATCTTTATGTGTGATGAACTGAATCACTATGATCATTTTGAAAACAATATCCATTCATGGTTTATATATAGATCAAAGATCATTTTAGGCGAACCAAGTAAAAGATGAAACACAATGACCATGGTGAAATAGTAAAGGCATATCCATAACACAATGATCATGATAGAACAATAGAAGCATATCTATAATTTCATGAAATATAGTGATTATGATCATTTAAAAGCAAATTTCAAGACACATGGTTTTTATATAGATAGACCAAGGAATACTTAGGACAAACCATGTGGATTAAAACAGTAATTTCTTTGATTAAACCAACATGGTTCATAATTTTCAGTTTTAAGACAAACTATGTAGGAGAAGAACCAAGATATATGACTTATTTTTGCAATAGAGCATGTCTACTTGCAGTAAAAGTATAGAGCATAATTTTTCTTTGCAAGCAACATTTTCACAACAATTTTAGTAAAATCAATCTTTTTCTTTTGTATATTTGATAGATACAATTTAATCATGAAAAGTATTAAGTTTTGATGCTCATATATTCTTCCTTTTGATTAGGATCATTCAAATATTTAAAGCACATGAATATGTAAAGTTTGTTACATACTTAAGTTGATTGCAATTGAAGTGTCTTATTTTTATTAAACAATCCTGTTAGAGTTTCACTCGATCGAAAAAGTTCTCGACTGACATTGTCTCGGTCAACAACTTTCTCGACCGAGAATGTTACTATTTCTCTTGAAAAAAATACAGATTTTAGGCAGAAATCCTATCGGTCGACTAATTTCTCGACCGACATTGTCTCGATTGAAGATTTTGTCGACCGAGATTGTTTCTGTACTATTTTCAGTAGTTATTTCCAAGTAAAACATAGATCACTTCCAATTCAATTATGCAATTTAAAACTCAGTTTAATTGATATAAAACATTTAAGTATCAAAGTAACATTTAAGTCAGATCTCAGCTAATCATATTTAAATCTCTAGGTTTTAAGAACCCAAACTAAAACAAGTTATTAAAGATGTGTCTCTGCAGGTTTATTTAAAAATGTGTATTTTCAAGTTAGAAATTTTAATTACTTGAATCAATTTATTATCTCATTATTTTAAGTCAAGATAGACATAAAGATATACAATTTAGAGTCTTTGGTCATATCTCAACTTAATTTAATTTATTTAGTTTGGGGGTTTTGGAACCCATACCAACTCAACATCCTTTTTCTTGTAAGGACATGAGAAGGAATAATGTCCAAGACACAAACAATAATGGCAACATATAGAATCAGTCTGATTTCTCTTTTTATGAGTTTGATCTAGATTATTCTTGGGTACATATGTATACTTGCCTTTAGGTACATACATAGATTGAGTCTTTGGCACTTGTGTCCTTCCCCCACTAGGTTTTTGATAGGATTTTCCTTTATGCTTGTAACTTAGTCCTCTCCTTCCAATTTGACCATGAGAATCATTTAAGATCTTATCACAAACATCATTGTTTCTTAAGCTACTAACTTCTTGTTGTAACTTAGCAATCTCATCCAATCTCTTTTTGATATCTAACTTTGCTTGATCTAGATTAGATAATAAAGAATCTCTTTCTTTCACAATAGTATCATAATCTAGATGAGTGCATAGGATAGGTTGAGTTTGAAAATCATTTAACTTTGCAAGCAGTCCAACCTTTTCTTGAGAAAGAATATCATAATTTGTTTCTAGAGTAAAAGTCTTCACATTACAATCACTTAGAGATGATTTCAAAATGCTATTTTCAGAAATAATACTATTCTTTTCAAATCCAAGATCATTTAATTTAGCATACAGATCTTCATTTTCATACGTGAGAGCAAGAAGTTTAGCATGTAACTCATCATTTGTTTTATTAGATTTCTTTAATTTCTTCTTGCACTCAATATACTTATCATGTGTCTCTTGAAGGCTAGTAATTAACTCTTCGTTAGATAAATAAAAAAGACTTACCTCTTCTTCTTCTTCACTTGTTGTAGCAATAAGGCATTCTTTATGTACATCTTCCTTCTTTAACCTCCATGGACAACTAGGTGTTGTGTGTCTTGTTCCTAAGCACCAATTACAGCTTGTTGAAGATCGGTCCAAACTTCTCCTTTGCTTGCGGTTGTAGACACCACCACCCTCCATTCTTTAAGACTCGATTAGAGCTCCTTGAAGCCTGCTCTGATACCAATTGAAAAACCACTAGAGGGGGGTGAATAGGGTTTTTATGAAGATTTAAAAATAATAATTCAAACAATCAACCACAAAAGATTAGATGAGGGGTCACAGGGTTTAGAGTGGTTCCACCCTTACCAAATACGAAGGGAGTCAGTCCACTACCCAATTGTTTCCAATTAGGATTTTGAAAGCACCTATATTTTATTACCTCGCAAGGATGTTACATAAAATACAACTACCTTCCCAAACCCTTTGGACAGCCTTCACCCTGAAGTCGTCTCACCAACTTTGAAGCAGCCTTCACTTGAAGTAACTTCAAGCTCCTCCTTGAAGTAGCCTTCCTCCTTGAAGTGGCTTCCCGTTGAGCCCTTCTAGAAGTAGTCCAAAGTCCACCTTCTCCTCCGAGAAGACCCTTCTCCACCTAAGAAGATAGCACCCTCTCCAATCTGCAGCCTCCAACCCTAGGAGTAGCAAGGAGAGTACAAGTAATAAAAAGGAACAAGAAGGGAAAATAGAAATTACAATTGCCGTTGTAGCACAAGGCTTGATTTCCTATATCAAGCGTTTTGATCTCCTAACCAATGTGTGTGAAAGTGTAAGTATGGTGGAAAGGAGATTATAGCCTATAGGACACGAGCTTGTAGCAATGGGAAAAATTAGCAAGTGTAGAAGTTGCTCGATCGCTCACAAGAAAGGATTGCCAATTGCAAGTATGTATGCTCAAGTATTGCACAAGTGTGTTTTGGGTGTCCTAAGGCATGTCCTATTTATAGGAATGGCCTATGAATGCTTAAGGACGTCCTAGATACTTTCTAGGGGGTTCTAAGTGCTCAACTAGTCGTTAGGTATCCACTAATTACTTTAGCAACGACTAGTTTATTAATTATGAAAAGTGCAGACAGAGTTCTTCTCGGTCGACAAGTTTGTCGACCGAGAGTCAGTCGGTCGAGGACTTCATCGACCGAGGGATGGTCTGGAGCAAGTGTATATAACGTTCGATTCCAATTCCCAACCACCTTGTCTACTAGGTCTAACGACTATAGAACCTTTTAGAAAGATTAACTTGGGAGACTCTCAGTCGAGAAGATGTTCGACCGAGTGTGTCCCGGTCGACAAATAGTTCGACTAAGAATGTCTCTATTTTTGTGGTTCTAGATGAATACTAAGTGTGTGTATGAGTGTGCAGTTGTGACACTATTATAGGGGATGACCTATCTAAGTGTTGTGAGTGGTTAGGGAAGATCTAAACGCTTTATTTACATGATATCTAAGTACTTGTACATTATATACTTGTACAATTTTTTACATTTGATTACAATCATGAAATTAAAACATTGTGAGCATTTAGATCTTCTAAAGTTGTGTCATCCACTTAATTCCTGCAATACTCAAGTAGCACGTTAGATCCACAAGAACGAAATATTTGTCATCATCAAAACAAAGGGATTATAATAATGTCCAATTTAGCCAACAGAAACTATAGGCCTGACATCGATTTAAGTCGGTAATAGTGAGATGTAAATAACATGCAAAAAGACTAATAACATCGAGATGCACATTAAATATAATGGATATACTAGGGGTAAAATCGTCATTCAGACATTCAATAGGTCACACAAATTAAAAATATAAGTGTGTGTGAAATTCCCAAACTACCCTTGCACCTAAAATCAAATGATTAATACTGTTGGGCTACCTAGGTCAATTCGTGAACTAGTTTCTATCCCCCTTCTCACTGCTACTGAAGTAGGGAGATGAGCTCCATTCATACTGGTGAAGGGCGCAGGCGCTCGGGTAAGGAAACAAGACCTCACCTTGGCTTCTTGATGTCTACTCAAAGTCATATGAGTAGGTGGTGAGGAGCGAGGAGACCTAAGACCATTAGGATCGTCGGAAGACCAAGGAAATAAGGGAAATCATCAGAGGCTGAAGCCATCAAGACATAGCGTAAAAGCACCATAAAACCCCACAAACATGTTCATTTATGAAAGGCGGAGCAAAAGGGTCTGTCTCCAGGGTCAGAGGGGAATTAAAACTCTGAGATGATAAATCACTGAAAAGCACCATAACTTGAGTTATAGGGTATGGTGACTGGGGAAAAACTAATGCAAGCCAATGCTTGGAAACATGCAAGGGGTCATCATGGATTCTTTTTGGTGCATCAATTGCACGAAAGGTGGCAGGGATGCCAAGAACATGGTGAAGGTTGTCAGAAGCAAAATCTGAGTAGGACGGGGAGCTGCATGTTGTTGTGGTCTCAATTTTCAGTGGAGGAGAGAAGCATAATGGTTGGCGAAGCTTTTGGATGCAAAAAAATGGAATGAAGGGCTTTGAGGTGGCAACTGTGCATCCACATTGGTGAGGGTAAGAATCCCTAAATGAGGAATTTTTTATACAGAGCATGAGAGAATGGGAGAGGATGAGTTAGGGATCATGACGTTTGAGGGGAAGAAACAAATTAATAGGAGAAGGTTTTGTGAGAAATGGTGCAGGGATGAGGGAGAGAGGCATCGAGGATTGAAGACTGTGAAATAGGTGTTAGTCTCATGAGAAACACGGAGGTAAGAGATAGTGGGAAGGTTGTGCGATCACAAATGAATGACGATATCAATGCGGTCGAAAAATAAAGAAAGTAATAAACGTGTGACAGGGGAAAAAAACCAAACCTTAGAGTTATTTGTGCATTAATTGAATTCAACATTGATTCTTATTCAAACTATAGGGAAAACTTCCCTAATTAAATTGAGGGTCAAGCGTGGTCAAAATGGACCCAAATTTGGATCACGTGTCCAGTATATGATCTAGATTTTTGCTATGCCTTTAGATTTTCATTTTTCACATGTTATGACCATGTTTTCTATAAAAGTAGTTTTACTTGAATTAAGTGTAATAATGCATTAGGAGATTGGGGAAATAGTTTCCTTTTTTATCTATTGAATCAAATTTCAAGTTCAATACTTATTACTCATTCAAAAACTAATACATCTACCTATTATGCTTTTTTGAGAAAATTCTTTGGAGGAGAGAGAAAAGGAAAAAGGAAAACTAATGGTGTATCATCTTTGAATTAATTGAAATTCAGAATGCACACATGAAAATGGGCAAAGTATTATGAGTCGCATTTTGTTCTTCTCACTCCATTAACCTCCATGAAATTTCATTTCGTAATATTTTTGCATTAAGACCCTCAACTAATTTTATTTACTATAAACCACATTATAAGGATTAAATTATTCCTTAAAATTTGGAATGTTACACATGTGTGATTGTAATGGTACATTTTGTAATTGATTTGATTAATAATAAAGGAATTTCCTTATATATGTTTGTTCAATTATGAAATGATGACATAACATGACGGATGTCTAAAGAATGATATTCCTAGATGACATATGTCTTCCAGTTGATGACCTGAACAATGAGATCATATGCATGAAGAGTATATATATTCTTGTTATGTCCCTAGTCAGATATTATTGTGGAAGAAAAATAAACAACAATAATACATAAGACTAGAATGTGTATTGGATTATGACAAAATCTCATTAGTCATGATATATGATATCAAACCAAACACATAGGTACTTGTTAGAAAATAGTATACTGGACAGGCCCGCCTTGAGAAGTGATACACGGATAACAGTCATAATCACTTCTCAATGTGATAGTAGTGGTTGTGATTCTTAGACCTGAAGTCACTACGATCATCACATGTCATTCTATGTATTTTAACATAATCCACTATGACCTTGAATAAGGGTTGCCATTATGGTGGTGCGTGGATATGTTTGACACATGGGGATTGACTGTGAGTGATGTGGATGTGATTTGTCCATCTCGTTGGAGTTGATATCCTGGCCACTTGATAAGTGACAATGAGAAAATGTATGGCCATATTCATATGAGTCGATATATGAGATTGGTATCATATACATCTCTATAGTCTACTCTGGTTCAAGGAACACGGATTGAATGATTAATAGGATGACAATTCAATGCCTCAAGTTCAATCTGAATATCTGAGACAAAGGAATTATACAATCATGGTAACATTGATCACATATTTAGGTTGAAGTTGTTCTACAATATTAAAATTATTTGGGTAGAGGTGATGTGTTTCTAGATACCGCTCATTACTTGTGATGTCATAAGTTGGTTATGGACATTCACTACCGACCTAATTTGGGACCTACAGGGTCACACACATAGGATGCACTTGGAGTACAAGTTTAATCGTGAATAAGGTTTAACTTGGTTACTAAAGTGTTTAGGTAATCAAATTAAACAATTATGGTAAACGAGTCAACATACTGGAGTGTCCAGTCGACCGACTACTGAGCCATTCGATCAAATGGAGAGTCCAGTTGACTCTGCACCATGGATGATTGAAACAGTCAGTCAACCAATTGGAATGTCAAATCAAACAAGTAGACATAGTTCCAATCAGATTGTTAAAAGGAAACCAATCGAATGACTAGAATGTCCAATCTACTGACTAGTCAAGCGACGATGTTGATGTAATGACATGCATTAATCATCACATTGAAAGACAATACTTTTACAAATAGGAAAGCATTCCAATCAATTGACTAGACTATCCAATCAACCAGTTGGAGTTCCAGTCAGTTGACTGGAAGGTCCAAGCATCCGAAATGATTTGCAAAAATAATCATATATTGAAAACCCATCTTTTTGACTCTCACTTGGATCTAGAAACCCTATCCATGACTCTCCTATAAGTAGGAGAGGGTAATTAAGGCTTTCAGAAGACATAACTAACACTAATAAATATTGTCATGTCACAGTTGTGGTAACGTGAGATCCCAAGCAAGTTTTACCTATAAAAGAGAGAGATGCAAGGGAGAACAACTCAATACTAGCATGTCGATAATCGAAGGGACAAACTCCTTCATGTTGTCTCTAGTATGGTGACAAGGAGTTCTCAGTAGTCTGTGTGGACTATCATAGAGGTGTGGAGTCCGTCACCAATACGTGAGGAGGAGGACATCAAGTGCCATATGTAGTGTCACACTAGAGGCAGCCCAGATACCCGTCCAGATCTAGAAGCACCTCCTTGCAAGGATTTTCTCTAGATTATTGTAGGACCATGTATATGCCTTGAAATACTTCTTCTCAGATACATTGTTGTGGATGCAATCTGCTGGTTTGGGATATGGGTAGATTTTTTTTGTCTCCTGCGTTATTTTTTGCCTGATTTTCTAAATAGTGGCATCAGAGTCACGTCAATCTAGAATGAATCAAGATTTATATTAATATGATTGTATTTAGTTTTATGATTTACTTTATTGCATATGCCGTGAATAATTAAAATGATTGATGTACATATCGGATTAAACCACATACGCTCCTATATATATGCAATTTGCACATTATATATATACAAATATATATATATATATATTATGTGTGTGTATGTGATTAATACACATCACCATAAACTTTGTTTTGATGGTGTATGAATGTGTGGGTATGGCCAAAACCCTTTGTGTATGGGTGTGCTTGGTTGAATGGTTTTATCCCTAATATTGTGCCAGTTTGCATACCGAATCTCTACCTCTCTCTCTAAATGTAATTAATACTTCCCTCCCCATCCCTTGAATGTAACTTGAAGTTCCACTTTTACCATTTAATGGAGTAATAGGATAGCTTTAATTCCTATTTCCACGAAAGAGAAAAATGATCAACACCAGGTGAATTGACCAACTGGGAGTTGAGTCAATCGACTGGAGGACTGAAGAGGCAACTGATAGGAGGAGTCTATTGATTTACTGGAGGCCTAACCAATCAATTGGAGGAGTCCAAGAATCACTTGATCCAGGACTCACTCGATCGACCGATGAAGATCCTATCGATTGACCAACAGACTACTTTCACTCAACTGGAGGGTCCAATCGACCAACCATACTATTTCCAGCACAACACTATTCTGTACAGGTTGCTACATGTGATGTGGACCTTAGGTGGTAGCAGTTCTTCGTGGCTCCAAAGAATTGCATTAGTATAGCCATAGTCATCGCTCTTATTTTATGATTGCATGTTTTGTTTGTGGAGATCGCATGTATATGATACATATTATAATATGTGGTGATGGGATATGTATATATATATATATATATATACATATATATATATCCCTCAATCAAATTTTAGGTCTTAGATACTTTCCATAAGTGATGCACATGAAAAGCTTGATCGAATTAGTGTGGGCACACCTCAACGTGGTACGTCGTTTATCTCATTGAAGTGTGATGATGGATATGTGGGTCTTCCTATGTAGGGTGCATATTCTATGGTGTTGGTTTTTTGGGTCAGGCTTAACTATGTGACCTTAGTAGGATTAAGCATATAGAAGCATACAAATGGATTATGATAAAGAGTTAGGCATATCATCTATCAAGAGTTTCATATGATGCAATTGGCAAGTGTTACCTACCTAAATAGACAAGTTGTATGAGATCAGTCCTAGCTGACTCATGATTTTTCACTAGAAGCGTGTATGCTGCAATCGTTTGAATTGATAGTGAGGGCTATCAATTAGAACAAAATAGTGAGAGCATTAATTAATTAAAGGCTAAATTAATATTATCAAACTTTTCAAATCAAATCAAGTCAAAACTATTTTAACAAATGTGAAGTTTCTTTTACAGAAACAAATGGCGAACAACAACACATTTTTGTTGCAACCAGTCCTTTAGAAGGACAAGTTAAATAAGAATAACTTCCATGACTGATTCAGGACGTTGAAAATCATTCTCACTCAAGAGTGTAAACTCTATGTCTCAGAGACACCAGACTCAGATGAACCCACTCCCATTGTACCTAAGGCTGAAAGGGAAGCTTACAAGAAGCATGCCGATGATGTCACACTCCCATTGTACCTAAGGCTGAAAGGGAAGCTTACAAGAAGCATGTCAATGATGTCACAAATGCCAAATGCTTGATGATATATTCAATGAACTATGAGTTTCAGAGACAACATGAGAACATGGATGTTGTTAAGATGGTTGTTCAATCCAACTCTAATTGATGAAACCCTATATTGATGATGACTAACCATTCCACTTATTTGTGTCTAATGCTTCTACTTAAATGATTTCAAATTAGGTATAGACACACTCCAAATGCTTAAACTTGTGCATCCTAACTTGGAGAAAGAAAAGTCAAAGTTAATGCAACTGCAATTTTATGGAAAAGACCTTAAATATATTATAATCATGTTGTAGTTCATTTGTAATGATTGTATGACTTGTAATTAAGCTTAAAAAATCAGGAGCACTTAAATTGAATATTTAAGCACTTTTATGGCACTTTCCAAAATTCATCACATGGACTTTTGTCAGCCAAGTTTCATCTAGGATAAAATCAATGGACACTCTTGGTGGATCTTGGGAAATGTCAAGGTCGACCGAGTTTTACTAGGACAAACTCGACCGAATCCCCTACACAACCAAAACAAATTTAAGTCATCGATTGAGTTTCATCTAGGATAAACTCAAAACTCGGCCGAAACTTCAAATTTAATTTGTCGCATAGTGCCATCAGTCGAGTTTCTCAAAAGTAAACTCGACCAACTGCACTGTACAGAGTGTGCGGAAAAAGTGTTTCTAGCCATTGGAGTGTTGCAAACATCAAAAATAGTTATGTTGCAACACCCCAGATGACCAAAATTTGTCTTTAAGTGTTTCTACTAGCTAGTAGGCATCCCCGACTATAAATAAGACCGCTTAGGCTTCATATCATGGTTAGCCAAACATTATTAAGGTCCCTATATATAGTTGAGTGCCTTCAAGAGCCTTCTTCCACTCTTAATCTTAATAACTTGCTACATCCATTAGAGTGAGAAGGAGATTTGTAAGAGAGCTAGTCCTACATGTATATCTTGTGAGGCTTTGAATTCCTCCACCTCCCAATCTCTCTTCCTACCATGAAGATGAAGGTTCACTCTCTTGTCTAAGAGAGGTGAAGAAGGGAAGAAGCCCCTTGGTGAAAGACTCTCCTTGGTGAAGGTGAAGTCAAAGGCGGAAGATCCAAGTTAAGGGTGGGTAAATCCTCAAGACAGAAGACTTGTTGCAAGAGTGGGTAAAACCTTGGTAAGGCAGAAGACTCATTGCAAAAGTGGGTAAGACCTTGGTTAGGTAGAAGACTCTTGATCATGGATAGGTAAGTCCTTTGTTAGGTTGTTAGCTCCCTTCTCCTCAAAGATAAGACTGGCTATCCTTGTCCCGAAAAAGGAAGGTCATATGTTGTAACTCTTATAATGGAATATAAGGAGTGAAACATGGTTGAAAAAGCCTAGAGGTTGACCTCTATCGGTAGTGTATGTACACTCTCCTAGTTTGGACTTTGGAACCACTATACATAGCTTATGTTCTTGTGCTTGTTCAATCTCTCTCATCCTTTCTATGTATGTTTAGTTTCACTCAAATTCCATATTAGCAACATTATCTTGTGATATAATTTGAATTTATAATGAATCTTTTTAAAGTGCTTTTTAGCTGTATTCACCCCCTGTAGGCCCATAGACCCTAACAAGTGGTATCAAAGTGGGTCTTCTCCAAGCAATACTTCCACAAGTAGGAGAAGATGGGCAATCATCAAGATGGGAGATACCTCATCAACATTCCAATCTTTGATGGGAGTAACTTCCTCTATTGGAAGAGAAGGTTACAATTCTACTCCAAGGATCAAGTCTTGAGCTATGGAGAATGGTGGATATTCCACACAAGCTACCAGAGACAAAGATAGAAGATTGGGATGAGGTTACTTTAAAGAAAGCAACCATGAATTCTTGAGCCATCAACATTCTCTATGCCTTCATTTCTCCCTCCAAGTTTAACCGAATTTCTTCATGTGAAATAATCTATGAGATATGGATAAATATATGTGTCACTTATTATGGGACAAAGCAAGTGAAGTAAAGCAAAGTCTACATGTTCAAAGGGCTTATGGAAATCTTCAAGATGGACAAGGAGGAATGGGTGGCAGATATGTACTCAAGGCTCAACACCATTGTGAATGGTCTTGTCATTCTAGATCATCCTATGAATCCAGGAGAGATAAATTAAAAGATCCTTATAACTCTTCCTAAGAGATGACAATCCAAGGTGACCTCCATTAAAGAAGCAAAGTCTCTTGGTGATATTCTTATTGAAGAGCTCATAGGAAATCTACAAGCCCATGAAGTCAAACTTGATAAGCAAGAGGAAGAAGAAGAGAGAGCTCAAGAGAATGAAGAAGGCAATCAAAGCCCACATCAAAGACATTGTAGGTCAATCTTCTCCATCCTCTAAAGTTGAAGAAGATGCTATGTACTCCAAAGGTAGACTTCATAAATTCAAACCTTCCTCTTTCCACCTGGTGCTTCAAATGTTGAAAGAAGGGCCACTTCAAGGAAGATTGTCCTAATGTAAAAGGACTCATTATCATAATAGAAGATAAGAGAAGCACAAGAAGAAGGAGAAATGGCAAAAAAGCTTTAGTGACTCCTCTAATTCAAGCTCAAGTCAAGATTCAAGTGAATTATCTAGCTCAAGCTCTAGCGAAAATGGAGAATGTCAGTTTGCTTTCATGGCCTCAAAACTGAAGACTTAAATGAGGTAAATCTAAAATCTTTAGATAAAGAATCCTTAATTGCAATTATTCATGCCACTCATTCCTCTCTTAATTCTTCTAAATAGAAAAATAAAAAGCTTGCTAGAATTGTTGATAATTTGCATATAGAAATATATGATCTTGAACATGCTAGTATTTGCTTGTTGGATGAAAACAATGGTTGTCTAAGACAAGTTGACGCTTTTAAATTTGAAAATGCTAATATCTCATGCTTGATATTGATGTTCTTAAAATTGAAAATGAGTACAAAGACTTTTTTTGCAAGGTATAGAATCTAAAAATAGTGTTTATCTTTCTAAGTCTGCTTTACTTGAAAAAGAAAATGCTTACTTGCTTGCTAAAATCAATGTCCTTGAATCTTATTATAGTTCTACTAGTAGAGAGAACAATGTTGCTGCTCTTCGTATTGATAAAGATTCTTATATGACCAAATCTCTTTGCTTAGAAACTGATCTTTTACATGATAGAGATAATATCAATCAATTGGCTTCTTTTATGAATTCTCTTATGCATGGCAATCATAGTTTGAGGCCCTCTATGCAAATATTCTTATATGATAAAAAGAATCTAGATCAAATCTTAGATCATACTACTGAACAAATGGGTAGAGATGGTTTTGGACTTGATAGTAGCCAAAGGAACAACAAAGACAAATGACCTTCAATTTTCAATGAAGAACCCTCTAGTTCTAAGGCTATGGGATTATGTAGTCATTGCAATGATATTGGTCATATGCTACATATTGCCCTTTTAGGAAAGAACCCAAGAGCAATAGGACTTGAGTTACTAAGATAACCCCTTCAAACCCCAAAATATGATTGGGGGCCATTTCATCTTTCTTCTTGTTGGTCACTTGCAATGTATTGACATGAGCTATCAATTTGCAAATTGGTTTCTTAATCCACATAAAAGAACAAAGGTGAGACGTGTATGGGGTGGAAACAAGTGGAAAATAAATGGTAAGAATAGAGATAATGGTATTCTTGCTCATATCTAATCATATCTTGTTCTTGGCAAGTTTATATGCACTTTACATATGGTTTTTGAGTCAATTTTGGTATGTTGTGGTTCTCATCACTTTTTTTCTCAAAAACTACCCCTGATACCTTCAAAGTGTATTACTATCTTGCTTATACATGTTTGCCTATGGTTTATATTTTTTTCATGCCTCTAGATATGTTTTCTGAAATATATGTGCTTTTTGACAATTGTTGTTGTTAGCTGAGTTTGTCCAGAGGAAACTCAACCTAAAAGCACCAATAGGTGTTGTCGACACCTGTTGTTGACCAAGAAGTTCAACCCAGAAAGTAGATTGACAACACTATGTACAGAATGTATAGATAGCTTTTTAGATGAGAATTTCCCTCTCAACTACACTTTCTCAACCACTAGCCTTATTCTATGGCACTCCTTTTGGTTTTTATGATATGCATATTACCAGGCTTTATATTTCCCTATCATGCATACAACTCTATATTTCTAATTGCTGTATTGGTATCTCTATATCTTGCAATTACTTATCTTGAGCTGTTATGCATGTTTTGATGATGATCTCTTTGAATCTCTTTGTTGTGATCTAAATTCATTCTATTGTGCTCTAACTTGCTACATCAATCTAGTTGTCTATCTTTTGATGCAACCTTGAGTTTATTAGTGGTAATCATCTTTTGGTAATGATGCATATTATCTAGTGAGTAATATCCTTTCATGCTTCTCAAATTGCATATCTTTTATATATATATATATATATTTCTCTACATCTACTCATAGCTTGTTATTTAACTTGTGCATATTTTGAAATGATCTAGATCTTACTAGTAGCTCTAACTTGTGATATTATCTACTAGTAGTTCATATACATGTATCTCTAGCCTTTCTTATGTTTTGATATTCAACTATATACTATGCTTATATCTTACTTTATACATACTCAAGCATGTTCCTTGATTTGCATATCTCCATTCTTGAGTTACTTGCTTGCATAACTTTGCCTTAATATATGATAGAATTACAACTAGGATTGTTCTAATGCATGTATTAATTTTCTTTATATATATTTATTGGACAATCCCATAGATTTTTCTCTTCTACACTCTCTTTTCTAACAAGTTGTGTTTTAGCTCTTCAACCCCCTCAATTTTTAAAATGACAAAGGGGGATAAGACATGTCTTATATAAAGAGGAGAAAACAAATATGTAGAACATATATGAGTAAAATATATAGTTTCTATAAATGTTATGAAAGCTATCCATGCAATAGAAATAACATCAACTGAGGGGGAGTATACAAACTCAATTAGCATCAATTAAGGGGGAGCATATGAGCTTAATTCAGTTGAAACCCTTAGGTTTTGCCAAAGGTATGATTTTACTTAAATGCTTTCAATACATGTATGGAATGGTTTGTCACATTAAAAAAGGGGGACAACGTTGACTGTAAGTCTAATTGAGTAAAACCTTGTTTTGATGATTACTAACCATTCTACTTTTTTGTGTCTAATGCTTCTACTTGAGTGATTTCTGATTATGCATAGACACACTCCAAATGCATATACTTGTGCATCCTAACTTGGAGAAAGACGGTCAAAATAAATGCAAGTGCACTTTTGTGGAAAAGACCATAAATCCATTATAATCATGTAGTTCTTCACTTGTAATGATTGTATGACTTGTAATTAAGCTTAGGAAAAATCAGGAGCACTTAAATCTAATATTTAAGCACTATATGACACTTTCCAGAATTCATCAGATGGACTTTTGTTGGCCGATTTGTATTTAGGATAAACTCGACACCCTTAATGGATTTCGGGAAATGCCAGGGTTGGTTAAGTTTTTCTAGGACAAAAGTGACCGACACCCCTGCACAACCAAAACAAATTTAAGCCGTCGATCAAGTTTCATTCAGGACAAACTCAAAACCCGATCGACACTTCAAAATTGATTTTTTGCATAGTGCCATCGGTCAAGTTTCCCAAAAATAAACTCGACCTACTGTACTATGCAGAGTGTGTAGAAAAAGTATTTATAGTCGTTGGAGTGTTGCAAACATCAAAAATAGACCCATTGCAACACCCGAAATGACTAGAATTCGTCCTTAACTATTTCTACTGGCTAGTAGGCATCCTCAACTGTAAATAGGACCCCTTGGGATTCATCCCATGGTTAGCCAAGCATTATGAAGGTCCCTATATTATAGTTGAGTGCCTCCAAGAGCCTCCTTCTACTCATAAGCTTAATCACTTGCTACATCCATTAGAGTGAGTAGGAGATTTGTAAGAGAGCTAGTCCTACATGTATATCTTGTTAGGCTCTCATTTCCTCCACTTCCCAATCTCTCTTTCTACCATGGAATTGAAGGTTCTCTCTATTGGATAAGAGAGGTAAAAAATAATAAGGGAAGGAGTCCCTTGGTGAAAGCTTCACATTGGCGAAGGTGAAGTCAAAGGCAGAAGATCCAAGTCAAGGGTGGGCAAATTCTCAAGGCGGAAGACTTGCTACAAGAATGGGTAAGACCTTGGTGAAGGAAAAAGATTCATTGCAAAATTGGGTAAGACATTGGTTAGGTAGAAGACTCTTGGTCATGGATAGGTAAGTCCTTTGGTAGGTTGTTGGATCCCTTCTCCTCTAAGGGAAGGCTGGGTATTCTTGTCTCAAAAAAAGAAGGTCATATGTTGTAACTCTTATAATGGAATATAAGGAGTGAGACATGGTTGAAAAAGCCTAGAGGTTGACCTATCTAGGTAGTAGATGTACACTCTCCTAGTTTAGAGTTTGAAACCACTATACATGGCTTGTATTCTTTTGCTTGTGCAATCTCTCTCATCCTTGATATGTATGTTTAATTGCACTCAAATTCCATATTGGCAACATTATCTCACGATTAATTTGAAGTTATAATGAATCTTGTTTAAGTGCTTTCTAGCTCTATTCACCCCCCTATAGAGCCCATAGATCCCAACAATGGTAACACATCTTAAAAATATGTACCAAGATCAGGCAAGACAAGAGAGTATGATGTCTCAAAAGTGTTGTTCAAGTGCAATATGGCATAAGGAAATCCACTAGGCCCCCTCGTACTCAAGTTGATTGGGTATGCGATGAACCTTGCAAGATTGAGATTTCCCTTAGGTCAAGAATCGACCACATATGTGATTCTACGGTCGCTGTCAGAATCATAAAACCAGTTTGTCATGAACTACAACATGAACAATTTTGACAAGCCGTTGTCACAATTACTTGGCATGTTGAGAACCACTAAAGCATAAAAATATGTGATGATGATCAATATAGGCAAGGTAATTCTAAGGGAAAGACAAAGTTAAGAAGAGTTCTAAAGCTGACCAGAAACCCAAGTCTTATACACTAAAATCAAAGGGAGGGGCAAGGAAGGCAATTGTCAATATTGTCAACATACTAGGCACTGGAAAAGGAATTGCCCTCTTTATCTAGAGGAATTGTGGAAGATGAAGAAGGGGATACAGATCTCCACTTTAGGTATGTATGTTATTGAAATAAATATGTCTACTTCTTCATCTTGAGTACAAAATACTGGATGTGGATCTCACATATGCTCTAATATGCATGATCTAAAATGAAGTAAACCTTTAAGAAAGAGTGAGGTCAAACTGCGCGTTGCGAATGGAGCAAGAGTTGTTGTCACTATAGTGAAAACCTATCATTTATCTCAACCCAATGATCTTGTAATAGAGTTAGAGAACTACTATCATGTACCTACCATTAATAGAAACATCATTTCTATATCTTGTATGGATAAGAATGGATTCAAATTCCATATTAAGACTGATCAATGTTCTATTTCTAAATTTGAGATCTTTTATGACAATGGCTTAATGTCTTATGGTCTTTATTTGCTAGATCTAGAGACATATGTTTATAACATAAATACCAAAAGGCTAAAAATCAATAACTCAAATAAAACATACCTTTGGAATTGTCGTCTACGGCACATTAATGAGAAACACATTTCTAGAATCCATGAAGATGGTTATCAAGATTCTTTTGATTTTGAATCAATAAAGACATGTGAATCTTGGTTATTATAACGACCCTCAAAATATAGTCTCAAAAATTCTTGGTATTTAATAAAAGGTGAAACCCCAAGTTGAATGAAATTTTCTTACTTTTGTTCATTTAAGCAGAGACCATGCTCAAGTAGTATGCCAAAACGAGTTTAGACTACATCAAGACATTATGTGAACATTTAATTTGATTCATCAACACTTATACACATCAATGTCAATTAACGCACAAAACCTAACCCTAATTATGTGATGGTGACTAGTTAGGGGTTAATTGATAATTTTGGCACACATACATGTAAAATGCATCCCATTGATTTGGTATATGAGTAAGTAATATGATAACAGAGTTTCCCTCGGATCTTGGTAATAAAATTCCTTTTTAATGATTATTAACGTATTAACTATCCTAAATAGCTAATGGTGTAAAACACCTATTTCCCTAATTCATATCTGAAATATGATTGGATAATTAGATTCCTCATGGTCGAATTTGCTTGTCTACCAATTTTGGTTGGATTTGGATAATCCTAGATGCCTCAAATGATATTAGGAAGAAAATAGAAGATAATGACATTCCCTTGATTAATTAACTCAATAACACATGCGATTATCCTAATATAACAAAGTCCTGGACTTTAGGCTAGATAACGTCGGTCACGCGCAACTCGGAAGAACCCGACTCAGTTGACAAACGTCGGATGATGATCCAACGAGAGGCGGATCATCCCCTACCTCCCGCAGAGTCCACGCAGAGGAGGGAATCAGGGACCCGATCCCTGCCCGGAAGTATCTCTCTCCCTCCTCAACCGTTTCTCATTATCACACTACCAAGGGGTTCAGGAGATCCCTACAAACCTAGCGAGCCCTAGCTCGACCGCTACAAGTTCCTATTGAGAGAACGCCCAATAACCCTCTCCCTCCAGTCCACGTCGCCGCCTTCCCTAGGCTAAGTAGGTCCATCAGACCGAGGGAAAGAGATCCAGAAATCAACTACGGCCCCTGATAAACCATCCCCATCCACCAATTCTGCCAGAGCCGATGTGAGGAACCGCCGTAGATCCTATCTACCTTAGTGATGCTGGCGAGCTCGAGCACGGAGCTCCAACCTTCTCAGTTCAATCAAACCTCCGCTAAGCATCCCCATACCCCTTTCTATCCGTTTCTAATGCCATTACATACCAAGATTCATCCTAGTGATGTACCCATGAAACCTTCTTCTGACCAGTGAAGTCCGTCTGCCTATCAGGCTTTCATCCATGTTTAGGCCACGGAAACCCCTCCATTACCTTCGTCATGCCAGCCCGAAGCTTTTTCTTCCCTCATTCATTCTGTTCTAGCGTTGTTTGATCGGAACCCAGTTTTGAGTTGGGTCCCCTACTCTGGCCATGGCGGCTTACTATTCTCAGGCCTCCAGCCACCTCAGCGCATGTTCCTAGGATTGCTGAGACCGGAAAGACTTGAGGAATGATCTCCAGTCGCTACCTATTTGATTTATGGTCTGTAGCCTGGAGTTTGGTTTGAGCTCATAAGCTCCAGTGGTACCATCAACGCCATGGCCAACAGAGAAGAAACCAAATGCTAAAATTACCCTCACACCCTTACGATGTCAATATCAGTGTCACACTACCATGGGTAATTATGTTATTTCACCTGATCATTTCAATATCAATTGCATATTCATATTGATGAGTATTTTACCTATATGCCCTGTCACGCCTCCTGTCTCAGATTTATGATGCAAGGGCATATCAGGAATTTTTACCATTCTTTTAGCTAATTATTCTTGCACTTTAATAAATCGATTCAATGGATTTTTCCTCACCTCTGATTGGTCAAAATATCTCTGATCTTTATAAAATCATAGAAAATAATCTAGAGCTCTGATGGGGACGATCCATATATGGTTTTTGATCAGTTTTTCAAGATCTATCACATGTCCTAGTTGCAGACCTAGATTTCCAACCTAATTTCCAAATTTAATTAGGGAATCATACACCTATGTTAAGCATATGTAATTAATTCATAATTATATTATTCACAGGACATTAGGATTGATCAGGACTTCATCTACTGTCCGTATACCCCTTCAGGATCAGGTGAGTGGATCATGCACATTGAGTATAGTTCTAGGGTTATGGGTTGATTTATTTGTTTATTCGATTATGGTTATTCATTAAAGTGCAACAATGTTATTATTCAATTTATGCTTATGAAAACCATGCAAATGCTATAGATTTACATTCTCTACGGATTGGATGAATATGATTTCATTTTTGAACATTATGAATCACTGCTATGCTAATTGATTAAGAAATCATGATAACTATGTTCAAGTGTATTAAACCATGTATGTTGATATAGTCCCCTCAATCATGTTAGGTGAGCCTTAATTGGCCTTATGTGAGCCTTAATTGGCCTTATGAGCTCTGTGGGAGCATTATGTGAGCCTTAATTGGCCTTATGTGAGCCTTGATTGGCCTTATGTGAGCCTTAAATGACCTTATGAGCACTGTGGTTGCAAATCAGGAGAGGGACTACATCAACTCAAGTAAAAACCATCTTATTATGAAATCATGTTAAGTTAATCATGTTCTCATGCAATCATGTTAATTATGTTACGTAATTATATTCCAAGTTATTTTCCTCATGTTATTTCAATTATAAACTATTTTCTTGTATAACTGCTTAGTGCCACTCACATAGTTTTACGTTGCCTTGCATGGGCTGGGGACGAGATGTCCGCAGACGAGGAGGAGAAGAAGTAGACTTCAGGGACGTCAGCTCAAGCTCAAGGATAGTTCGTGAATCCTACTTGGTGGGGTGCTATTCTAGATAGATGTCTTTCCTTTTTGTTATGTTATGTTGGAGTTTCATTCTTTGAACTCTTTATGTTGGACTTAGAGTCTTTTGTTTATGGCTTGTAATAAGGCACTCTGGTGGATTTTCCTTCTATTCTATGGATTTTGCTTGATTAATGATATCAGTCCACAATTTGTCATGATCTCCATTATGTTCAAATGCTTCCACTATGGTTGTATTATTATTACTAGAAGGGAGGTCGTGACAGTTATTGTGCAAGATGACAAAGTCTCCTTTTGCTGGTCACAGTGAGAGAGTGTTTGATCTATTAAGACTTATACATACTAATTATGCGTCCCTTTTAGAACAATGGCACAGGTGGTTACCAGTACGAGACCGTGGTATTGTATTACAATGGACTCCACTTGGAACACCACAACATAATGGTGTATCAGAAAGAAAAATCACACATTACTAGATATGGTGTGAGCAATGATGAATTTTTTTGATCTTGTGATTTCATCATGGGGATATGCTTTAAACCGCTGCGTTTACGCTAAACTATGTTCCATCTAAATCAGTTCAAAAGACACCATATGATTTATGACATGGGAAACGTCCTGATGTGTCTTTTATGAAGATTTGGGGATGTGACATTTATGTGAGAAAACAATTTCCCAAAAAGCTTGGGTCCCAATTGGATAAATGTTATTTTGTTGGATATCCCAAAGAAACTAGGGGATACTACTTTTACATTCCATATGATAACAAAATGTTTGTTTCTAGGAATGTTGTGCTCCTAGAAAATGAATTTATTTCCAAAGGAATCAACAGGAAAAGTAGAACTCGAAGAAGTTCAAAACCAACAAGAAGCCATTGAAACTATAGAGGTATATAAGGAACAAGGAGACTCACAAACGATTGTGATTTCTTAAATGCTTCATGTAACACAAGAAACTCATAGATCTAGTAGGACACACCTTCACCCTGAAAGATTTGTGTAACATCCCAAACTGTGAATAAAATAATTTTAGGTCATTAGTGAAAATTTTCAACTTTTAATTTCTAAACCTAAACATTGATGTAAGTTACCCAAATATTGAATACATTTTTTGTTGAAATAGAAAATAAAGAGAGAAAATGAAATATGTACCCTATTTTTCTTTTCTTTATGATTAAATGAATTCAAAGGATAATTCATTTTTATGTATTTAGTTTGTTGAGAAAATTTTATGGAAATCTAAATCTATTTGGATGAAGAGATTATAGACTCCTTTTTTAACCAGTGGTTCAAATTTGAAGTCATTTTAACTTCGTTTGACCTTCCAAATCCATTAGGGAGGTTTGTATGTAGTTTAAGTGAAATATGATTCAAATATTTAGGGGACAAATTGATTAAAACTACAGTTCAACTTTAAATCTTTATGATGCACCCCCCTTCAGCCTGAGTGGGACTTGTACTTGGATCTGGAGGCATCAGTGTGAGGTGAGAATGTTCCCCCGCTCAGACTCCCAAGTCAATCAGGACTTTGACAACATGAACTCTCTTCTGCCCCAATCTTGTTCTTCTCAGAATCCTAATCTTGATAGAACTTAGTTTCACCATCCTCATGATTTTACAAACTTAAAGACCCCAAATTTCATAGGATTCCAAGCCCTAGAGATCCCAGACTAGGAGGGGACTCCCTGTCCTCCTAGTTTCCAACTTCACTAGATAACCGCACCATCTCCCACTGCAATACATATAAATAGACCTATGAGAACGACCAGGGAGAATCCCCAAAACTGTTTGCAAGTGCCAAATCCCCAAGATTTCATCTTCGAACCTCTTTCTCACTCGGCTTTATAGGTATTCAATTGCCCTTTTTCTCTGTCTGTAGATCCCTACTAGAATATCATATGTTGGTATAACCATCTACTCAGATTTCAATATGTAAACCCTCGTCGGACCTTCTCAGATTCTATCATGCCCTTGTTTTCTTTCTCTTCATTGTGTTGAGCAGCTTTCCCTCTAGTGACAACCATAGCTTGGTCTTAGACCACCTGGCATCTCGTCACTCAATCTATAGTTCTTTTGAATGTAGATCCATCTCTGGAACTCAGTGAAGAGCTTGGGATGTCTAGAGAAGTAAGATTCCTCCCATTGGATCGAAACTTCTAAGCTCCAATCTTGTTCCCTATGCACAAGTGAGGAAGTTTAATCCAGGTGTGCAATCCCCTGGGTGCCCTTGTATGGTAAATTGAATGATTTCAACGAGAAGGGTAATTTAGTAGCTCACATGTGAATGTATCTCTTTTGCCGAGTAAAGATTGAGTAAAATGAATTACCCTTTTTACCCTTACTTATCAAAGTATTTGTAATGTACGCCCTAGATGCTCCAATAATTTCACAAGTATTTACATCAAATTTCTCGTTTACATTTAATTAGTGTGACAATATAGTTTTGTGAGTCCTTATTGGTGCAAATTTAAAATTTTATAACTAATTGATATTGTCTCAGTAACATATAAATACTCATTGGAAAGGATTTTTAATGAGGAATTTGATTTTGTTGTTTTTAAACCCTAATTCAATTGTATCCCACCATGTTTTCTTAAAAGACCCATATTAGGGTTTAATATATTATTTAAGGTGATAATTAATATAAAATATGTTATTTCAGGAAACTTAGGATTGATTCAAGATAAGGGAGACTAAATTAGGATTTGCTCCAGGTAAGATGGTCATGCCACTATGCATATGTACTTTGGAGGAATTTCATGTTGTGTATGATTTAAGACTATGCTTTAAATTTCAAGTTAATGAATGAAATTAAGATAATGATGATGCCCATATTATATAATTGCATGTTGTTTGTTATATTCATTAAGTCCTATAGTTATCATTGATGCTCATTAGTTTAATATTATGATCATGTAATGATTAAGCCATTGAAGAAAGAATCATGTAAATCATGTAATACTAGTCTCAAGATTATGAGGGAGAAATCCCATGATAATTAATGCACTTAAGTTGTGAATTGTTCCTCTGGATATTATTTTGTATTTATGGCATTGATGATCACTTTGGTGAAATTATAGGATGAGGACAATTTACATTGATGGAAAGATAATAATAATAATGTTAATGATCAAGATAAGGGAATTAAGTAACTTATTATATGCTTCTCACAATGATGGTACTTTATGGTCATTATGGGCTTCTCAGCAGTGATGGGCATTCCGAGCATGATGTGCCCCATGTGGGTAGTTATATAGAGAATTCATACAGTAGTATTTCTTAATTCATGATGTAACGAAAGCTAATGTGTAATGATAATCATGAATGTTAAGTCATGTCAAGTTTATTTCAGTTCAAGTATATATTCTTACTTTTCAATTCTTATAAAATGCATTGTGCCGCTTACTTATGTTGTTTCTTTATTTCACATGGCCACGGGATGAGATGTCCCTAGATCAAGGAGAAAGAGAGAGAGCTGAAGAGAGCCCTTCAGAGTAGCTGACATCAAAGGAGACTTTAGCTTGGTGGGATTCCATCTACCACTCAGTAGATCCTTTAGTCTAGTTTATCATTTCATGATTTAGATTTGCTCAGCCTACATGTATTATGTTTGAGGTCAAGATGTGACAATTTATGTTTTCCCTTCCAAGAACAATGTATGAATCTATATTTTGAATATGTTTCGTTTATCTTGCTACAATGTCTATCACGTTTTGTGATGTTCCTCCAAGTCAAGTGTCCCTTGTTATGGAAAACATACGGTTTGCTTCCGCTGGTATATATGTACTTGGAGGGGTGTTAAGATATGGTATTAGAGTGATACATAGATGTCCTAAAGATTCACATGTTCTAACCCTAGGCATACCTTGTTTTTCTAGATGGCCCCTAAGAGATCTGATAAGGGAAAGGATAAAAATGGTTATGCTACATCTTCTAGTTAGGGAAGTGAACCAAGAAGGAACCCTGAGGCAACCTTGGGGGACTTAGTCCAAGCACTCACCAATTCCCTAAGACAAGGACAACATCAACCTAGACACCACAAGTTGACTTTAGTGGACTTCTTGAAGATCAAGCCCGACTCCTTTGCCAAAGAAGGAGAAGTTGATGTCATCACCAAGGGAGAATAATGATTTAGGAGCATGGAACACTATTTTTTTAACATGGATTTCCCTCAACAGTCTAGGGTTCAATCTGCAACCCATATGTTGAAAGGATCTACTCATACATGGTGGGAGAATTTCCTCAATTCAAGAGCGGCTGATGCACTTGCACTCACATGGAAAGGATTTGTGAAGTCCTTCCGGGAGCACTATGTGTCTGAAGCCATGATAGAGAAGGAGCTATAGTTTGCCAATCTAGCTCAAGTTGGCAACATGACTGTGACCCAATATGCCATGAAGTTCATGATCCTATAGAAGTATGATTACAATCATGATGAGCGACGTAGGACAAAGAAGTTCATTTGAGGACTCAAGCCCTACCTAAGCTTTTCCCTATCACGAAGAGGCCACAGAACCCTTCAAGCTACTTTGGATGCAGCCCTAGAGATAGAAGACCACCCCAAAAGGTCATACATGAAGAAATCTCCTCAGAAGAACAACCAATATCAACATCAACCTCCTAACAACAAGAGGATGACTTCTGAGGTTGAAGCCTCTACTTCCCAAGAGAAATCCTAGTGCCCAATTTGTAATAGGGTCCATGGAGGGTCGTGCAGGTTTGGTACTAGATTTTGCTATTATTGTGGAGAGTCTGGACACATAAAGCCATATTGTCCTAAGATATAGAGGAAAGAAGCTAGAAACTAGAACCCAGCTCCTAAGAAATAGGCTAGACTCTTTGCAATGAACATGGAGGAGGAAAATGATCAAGGTATGGTTTAAGATAGTCACTTTTAGATTGTGACTTTATCGTTAGTCCATACATGTGTATAGTCATGAGCTTTAGAATAAAATGTTATGATTTTATAGGAATATGGAAAACCCTAAGGTGGGGTGTATAAGAAAATTTCAAAGACAATACATTTAAGGTGGGTAGAATCGTAACATCCCAAACTGTGAATAAAATACGTTTAGGGTCTTTAGTGCAAATTTGCAACTTTTAATTTCAAAACCTGAACATTGATGCAAGTTACCCAAATACTGAATACATTTTTTTGAAATAGTAAATAAAGAGAGATAGAATGAAATATGTGCCCTAGTTTTCTTTTCTTTATAATTAAATGAATTCAAAGGATAATTCATTTTAATTCACATACATTAAGATAATGACTTGTATTTAGTTTGTCAAAAAAAGTTTATGAAAATCTAAATCTAATTGGATGATGAGATTATAGACCCCTTGTTTAATGTATGGTTCAAATTAGAAGTCATTTTGACTTTGTTTGACCTTCCAAATCCATTAGGGAGGTTTGTATATAGTTTAAGTGAAATATGATTTGAATATTTAGGGGACAAATTGATTAAAACTACGGACCATCTTTAAATCTCTGTCATGCATCCCCCTTTAGTAGGAATGGGACTCAGACTCAGATGCGGAGGCATCCACATGCGATGAGACTATCTCCCTCGCCCGAACTACCAAGTCAATCAGAACTCTGACAACACAAACTCTCTTCCACCTCAATCTTGTTCTTCTTGGAATCCCAATCTAGATAGAACTTAGTTTCACCATCCTCATGATTTTACAAACCCAGAGACCCCTACTATCATATGGTTTCATACCCTAGAGATCCCATATGAGGAGGGGACTCCCTCTCCTCCTAGTTTCCAACTTCACCAGGTAACCACGCCGCCTCCCACCGTAATCTATATAAATAGACCTATGAATGACTAGGGAGGATCCTCGAAACTGTCTGCAAGTGCTAGATCCCCAAGATATTGCCTTCAACCCTCTTTCTTGCTCGACTCTATAGGTATTCCATTGTCCTTTTTCTCAATCTGTAGACCCCAGCTAGAATCTTAGATTTCAGTATCGCCATCTACCCAGTTTTCAATTTGTAAACCCTTACCGGACCTTCTCAAATTCTATCACACCCTCATTTTCTTCCCTTCATCACATTGAGGAGTTTTCCCTCCAGTGATGGCCATCTGCCAAGTCCATGACTTGGTCTTGGACCACCATGCATCTCATCACTCAATCTTTCTTTTGAATGCAGATCCATCTCTAGAACTTGACATAGAGCTTGGGATGTCTAGAGAAGCATGATCTCTCCTGCTAGATTGGAGCTTCTAAGTTCCAATATTTCTACCTACCCACAAGCAAGGAAGATGAATCCAGGTTGTGCAATCCCCTGGGTTCCCTTGTATGGTAAATTGAATGATTTCAACGATAAAGGTATTTTGGTAACTCGCACCAAATGTATCTCTTTTGTCGAGTAAGGATTGAGTAAAATGAATTATCCTTTTTGCCCTTACTTATCAAATTAGTTGGAATGCATGCTCTAGATATTCTAGTCTTTTCACAAGTATTTACATCAGACTTCTCCTTTTCATTTAATTACTATCACAATATAGTTTTGTGAGTGCTTATTGGTCTAAATTGAAAATTTTCGTAACTAATTCATATTATCTTAGAAAATAACATATAAATACTCATTAGAAAGAATTTTTAATGAGGAATCCAATTTTAGTATTTTCAACCCCTAGTTCAATCGTCTCTGACCATGTTTTCTTAAAAGACCCAAATTAGGATTTAGTATGTTATTTAAGGTGATGATTATATAAATATGTTATTTTAGGAAACTTAGGATTGACTGAAGACCAGTGAGACTAAATTAGGATTTTATTTGCTCCAGGTAAGCGAGTCATGCCAATATGGATATGTACTTTGAATGAACTGCATGTTATGTATGATTTAAGACTATGCTTTAAATTTCAAGTTAATGAATGAAATTAAGATAATGATGATGCCTCAGATTATATTATTGCATGTTGTTTGTTATATTCATAAAGTCCTATGGTTATCACTAATGTTCATTAGTTTAATGTTATGATCATGTAATGATTAAAACACTAAAGAAAGAATCATGTAATGTTGATTTCGAGATTAAGAGGGAGAAATCCCATGATGATTAAGATAATGCACTTAAGATGTGAATTATTCCTCTTGGTGTTATTTTGTCTTTATGGCATTGATGAGCACTTTCATGCAATTATTGGATAAGGACAATTTACATTGATGGCAAGATGAGAATAATGATGTTAATGTTTAAGATAAGAGAATTAAGTAACTTATTATATGCTTCTTGCTATGATGGACCTTTATGTTTGTTATGGGCTTCCTAGCAATGATGGGCTTTTTGATCATGATGTGCCCAATGTAGGAAGTTGTATACAGAATGCATATGGTAGGATTTCTTAATTCATGATGTAATGAAATCTAAAGTGTAATGATCATTCTTAATGTTAATTCATGTCAAGTTTATTTTAGTTCAAGTATATATGCTTACTTTTCAGTTCTTATAAAATGCATAGTACCGTTTACTTAATTTGTTGCTTTGGTTCACATGGTTGTTGGACGAGATGTCCCTAGATTAAGGAGCAAGAAAGATATGATGAGATCCCTTCAGAGTAGCTGACATCAAAGGAGACTTTAGCTTGGTGGGATGTCATCTACCACTCAGTAGATTCTTTAGTCTAGTTTATCATTAAATGCTTTAGATTTGCTTAGCCTACATGTATTAGGTTTGAGATCAAGATGAGACAATTTATGTTTTCCCTTTCAAGGAAAATGTATGTATCTATATTTTGAATTAATGCACGATGTTTCATTTGTCTTACTGCAATGTATATCATATTTTATGATGTTCCTCCAAGCCGAGTGGACCTTGTTATGGACAACATAGGATTTGCTTCTGTTGGTATATATGTACTTAGAGGGGCATTACAATTTGGATATCTTTTGACTCAAGAGGGTGATGAGTTGGGCATAGATGATGAACCAACAACAATCTAGAAGCTATTGAGGGACCATAATATGAGAAGTGGCATGAGGCCATGAGATTGAGATGGACTCCATGTACACCGACAAGGTATGGACCTTCACAAGTAAACCTGAAGGGGTAAAACCCATAGGGTGCAAGTGGGTCTTCAAGAAGAAGACCAACATGGATGGTAATTTACAAATCTACAAGGATATATTGGTTGCAAAAGGTTTCAAACAAGTTCAAGGTGTTGACTATGATGAAACTCTTTCACTAGTAGCCATGGTTAAATCCATTAGGATCATGCTTACCATTGTAGCTTATTATGACTATGAGATTTGGCAGATGGATGTGAAAACTGGCTTCCTTAATGGGAATATTCTTAAGGATGTGTCATGTAAGATACAAAGGTCAATCTATGGATTGAAGCAAGCATCTCAGAGCTGGAATCTTTGATTTGAAAAAACAATCAAAGTGTTTGGCTTTAGTCGAAGATTAACCATGTGTTTACAAGAAGGTTATTGGTAACATAATTGTATTCCTCATATGTATGTAGATGATATATTATTTATAGAGAATGACATCCCTACTTTAAAGATAGTAAGGACTTAGTTGGGAAGTACCTTATGTTGGATCTATGGATCTAAAGGGGGGGTGAATAGAGCTTCAAAATTCTCATAAGAAAAGTTAGACCTTCAAATTATATAAATTAAAACCAATAGCTTAAGAACAATTTGAAGTCCTAACTAAGCAAGCATAGCAAGGATGAGAGAAATCGAAATAGGCAATTGGACAATGTGGTTTAGAGTGGCTCCAATATCTAATTCCAAACTAGGAGATAGTCAATCCACTACCTAGAGAGGTCAACCTCTAAGACTTTGCAATCTGTGTATACTTATATTCATTTGTAAGAGATACAAGGAGACCACAATACATCCAAGGACTTACCTACTCAAGATAAAAGTCTTCCACCTACACAAGGACTTACCCACTTGATCAAGATGTCTTCAACCTTCAACAAGGACTTACCCACACTTGCATCAAGTCTTTGACCTTGAAGGATTTACCCACTCTTCTTGAATATTAGCCTTGCCCTTCTCCTTCACATGGGTAAGATCTTCACCTCTTCTTCAACCTTGATGAAGATCAACAACAACTTCACCTTCACTCGGAGTAGCTTGCTTCAACCTTTGCTCTTTGAGAAAGGGGGTAGGGAAGATGGAAGGCATGAGAGCTTTACAAGCACATGGAGGTAGCTCTCTTACAACATACCTATCTCACTCATAATCGTGAAACACTTTGTAAAAGAGATAGAGAAAGGGGATCAAAGGGTTGCAACACACTCAACTATAGCAAAGACTTAGAATAACATGAATGAGAAAACTTGGAATGAACTCCAATGGATCCTATTTATAGATGGGGGTGTTCCTTTGAGTGTGGGATCACTTAAGAATGAAATATATTCATTTTACAAGTTACAACAGATCTATTTTTGCTCACAACTACTCTCCAATGGTTATAATCACTTTTTCTATGTTTTCTGTACAATACATTCGATCGAGTTTAGCAAAGGTAACTCGACTGATCCACTAAGCGACAAAGGCAATTTTCAAACTATTGATCGAGTTTGTTATGGGAAACTCGAATGATGAGTCAAAATCAGTTTTGCTCAGTTGATTGATCGGTCGAGTTCTGTGAGTGTGCAACTTGACCCATTGGTCATTTCAATAAATCTGTCACTGGATCAAACTCAATCGATAAACAACATGTGACACATTTTCTAATTTGACTTTTGAGTGACCAAATGTTAGAATTCACTTGCATTAGTTTTGACTTGAACTTGAACAAGCTAGGACTTGTGTAATTTGATCCTTTTCATGTACCTAAAGCCTGAAATCAATCTTGAATAAACATATTAGATACATAGGAATGGAATGGTTAAGTCATTATTAAAATATAGGCAATGTATAACTCTCAAGTCAACACCTTCTACATGAAAGATTTAGGCAAAGTATCCTATACCTTAGGAATAAAGATCTATAGAGATAGATCTAGAAGGATTCTTGGTCGAATATAGAGAACATACATTGATAAAGTGTTGAAGAGGTTCAACATGGAGAACTCACAGAGAGGAAACTTACCCATGTCCCATGGTGTTAATATCTCTAGAGTTCAATGTCCCAGTTCTTGTGAAGAACGGAGTGCACGAGTAACATTCCATATGCATTTGCAATTGGATCTATCATGTATGTAGTGTTATGCACTCAACCTCATGTCTCGTATGCCTTGAGCATGAAGATAAAATATTAGTCAGATCCTAATGAAGGTCACTAGACTATCGTAAAGAACATCCTTAAATACTTGAAAAGAACTAAGGATCGGTTCTTTGTTTATGGCTGTGAGGAAGAGCTAGTACTAAAAGGTTACACTGATGCTAGCTTCCAATCTGACAAAGATGACTAAATTGCAATTTGAATTTGTGTTTTGCCTTAACAATAGAGTTGTAAGCTAGAAGAGTTTCAAGCAAGAGACAGATGTTGATTCTACAACTGAAGCTGAATAAATTTTTGCATTAATTCAACACAACAAAGGAAGTTGTTTGGATCAAGAAGTTCATCTCTGAATATGGGGTGGTTCCAAGAATTGACAATGCAATAGACTTGGATTGTGACTGTGAGAACCCGTTACACTAAACGAGATTACTCAAAATATGAAACACAATCAATCACCAATTAACCACATAACCAAATATATGGGTAAATTAAAACCAATTTCAACGTCGGCACCTGCTCAGAAACATTTGCATAAGAGCCCAACATCTTTCTTTTATCCATACTATGCCAAAAAATTGATACAAATTGTTCTATCACCTTAGCTACAACATATATACATAGGAGAACACTATTTGTATATGCTACACAACAAACATTAACATGCTAAATTTTTTTTGATTCATTTGAAACACCATATACAATCTTTTCCTACCCGTACATGAGAGTACATGGACGAGTCTAGGACACACTAGACATCTAATCAACTTTCTCAAAGATTCATTACTATAGCTCCTATTTTCTGCTACAAGTTTATTTTCATCACTTCAGATTACCTAAAAAGATGTGGCAAACCACAAGGGTGAGACCCATGTCCCAGTAAGAGATATAACCTACAACAAAGCTTATTGATTACAACATTTTAAATAGTAAATAACTAAGTAGTTGGAGTATTTGATAATCCATCGAACAAATTGAACAGTTCAAGTATGCTAAATAGATTAAGCAAATCATCTTAGCAACAAGTATGATCATCAATGCATATATAAATAACAAATAAATCCATTTCTTTGGATAGATATCTACTCAAATATCATCAAATTGCATCTAATAACAATATGTCCATTATGCGAGCAATAATGTGATGAATGATGATGGTCTCGGTGGCAAGTTCTTGGGAAAAAAGATATTATCTCATCTAATTAACATGTCCATTATGCAAGCACATGATCCACATTGAATGTTTTCCTTGTTTATTTAAATTAAACTTCACTGGATTGTTTGACATGATCTAGACTGATGCTAGGAATCTAAATGTACGGTCTTTAGCTCCACATTAACTCGCAATATACGTAATATATGAAGTATACATGTTTTATATGGATGATTTTTTCTTATTAGAATGCACTACAATATTGTCTCGAAGATTGGTATGAATTGCAATTGCAGATAGGTAATACTTACTCACAAGATGATATGGTAAGCAGTACTTATATAGTTTACTAACTCAAAATCTCCCTAATATATATTACATGTTTATGAGTTTGCATATACATCAAAATAATTGCACAATTATTGCAACCATGCTTATCTCAATTGTACATATTTGGTTTTATGACAGTCCGCTGTATTAGTTTGGATTCCGCTATAAGAAAGTTATAATATTTTCAGCAATGTTTATGTACATTATAGGATGCATAATTTACTACACTTTAAGTGTATTAACTTTGTACTATATACAGTTATTGTTCATCTTTCTAGTAAGGAAGATCTTCTTCTTAGTGTTTGGACTAATCTTGTTCATCACGGCTTCATCAACATCATCCACAACGTACTTTAAGGTAAAAATTACATGTTCTAAGATCTTAAATAATTTTATTTTTTACTCTAATTTTCCCATATGATTTGATACTTGTTTTTGCTAAATAATTTTGTAGATAACAACAACACAAGATGATGTTAATGGTGAAATTGAAATTGAACAACCTCAGGTTGAACTAACAGTCGTCGCTCAAGGAGTGAGAATGTGCAAGAAGACTTAGTTGAGCTTGGACCATCTAATGGAAAAAGAAAGAAAATTAAACCACGATCTGAGGTATGGGATCATTTCACACCTTTTCTGAATGAGAAAGGTGAAAAGAAATGCACATGCAATTATTGTGGTAGAGAACTTAATCCAGACACTAAGTTAAATGACACTTCTTCATTAATCTATCATAAAGACCACTGCAAAAAGCCCCCCCCCCCTAGTGACACAAAAATTCAACAAGAACTTCACTTTCAACTTGTTAAAGGTCATGATGGCATGGGAATGTTGTGTAATTGGAAATTTGATCAAGAAGTAGTAAGAAAAGCTTTAACTGTCATGATACTTAGGGATGAGCTTCCATTTAAATTTGTTGAGGGAGAGGGGTTTCAAAACTTCATTTCTGCTATTTGCCCAAAGTTTCGCCCACCTTCTAGATGGACAATTGCTAGAGACTGTTTTGAACTTTACCATGAAGAAAAAACTAAGCTCAAGTGTTTTTTAAAAAGTACATGCCAAAGGGTTTGTTGAACTACTGATACATGGACTTATTTACAAAAAATGAACTATATGTGTCTTACAGCTCATTGGATTGATTCTACTTGGACTTTGCAAAAGTGGGTCTTGAATTTTTGTCCTATTTCTAGTCACAAAGGGGAGGAGATAGGGAAACTGATTGAAAAATGTTTGCTTGAATGGGGGATTGATAATGTTTTTTCAATCATAGTAGATGATGCAAGCTCTAATGATGTTGCTATTGGTTATTTGAAGAGGAGAGTAATTAATTGGGAAGGTTGTGTTTTGCAAGAGAAATTGCTTCATATGTGGTGCATTGCACACATTATTAATTTGATTGTTGTTGACGAGCTTAAAGGAATTTCTACTTCTGTTGATCATGTTTGGGCTGTTGTTAGATATGTTAGACAATCTCCTGCTAGGTTGCAAAAATTCAAAGAATGTATTGAATTTGAAAAGATTCAAAGCAGAAATTTATTATGCTTAGATGTTGCTACTAGATGGAACTCTACCTTTCTTCTGCTAGACACTGCACAAAAGTTTGAAAAAGCTTTTGATAGATTTGATTCTTAAGATCCTCATTTTCATAATGATCTTGAGCATCAAGATGGGGTTCCTACTGATATTGATTGAGCGAATGTTAGGTTATTGAGCCGTATATTGTCACATTTTTATGATTTTACTGTACGAGTCTCTGGGACATCATATGTCACTTACAATGCATTTTTTAATGAGATAACCGAAATTGATTCTATTTTACAAGAGTGGAAATCTAGTGATGATTTTGAACTAAGTATTATGGCTGATAAAATGAAAGAAATGTATAACAAATATTGGGGTAGTTTTGACAAAATGAACATGTTGATATACCTTGAAGTTTTGGTTGATCCTTGCCACAAAATGGAATATGTAGATTTTGTTTTGAAGCATATACATGGTGAAGAAAAGGGTTTAGTGTTGATAAACAAGATTAGAGAGATAGCACATTCTATGTTTAATGAATATAAAAACATATATGGATCTCTCTACGAACAATCTAATGGAAAATATCAGGATCCATTGGTTGTTGTTAATCTTTCTCAAAAGCATGAAAATAAGTGGAGAATGGAGTATAAGAAATTTAAAGTTAGAAGTGGGATTGAAAATAAGTGTGAGTTAGACAAATACTTGCAAGAAGATACTGATATAGACAAGTCATTGTTTGATATACTGACATGGTGGACAGAAAATTATGCAAGATTTCCTATAATCTGACACATGGCTCGTGATATCTTAGCTGTACCAATTTCAACTGTGCCTTCCGAATCCACTTTTAGTACCGGTGGTCGAGTTCTTGACTCATTTAGGAGCTCAATAACTCCTAAGATCATCTAGGCACTAATATGCACCCAAGATTGGTCAAGAGGAGCTTCAAGTGATACTGGTGCTGAGGAAGAGCTAGAGAAGTTGGAAAAATTGGAAATAGGTAAATTATATCCTTTTCGTCTCTTATTATACATTTTTGTGTGCCTATTTTAAAAAACTAATCTTTATCTATTTCAGATTTTTCAAAGTCATGTTCATCTAAATCTTCTTCAAGAATTTCAATTGACTAAAAGGCTTCAAAGATGTAAGTATCTAGATGAACTTATACTCATTTCTTATTTGTGTCTATCAAGATTTTGGCTAAAACAATATTGTTAGTTTTCTTTTTAGTAACCCGTCGAAGTATGGGAGAGGAGAACCACGGATGGAGTCTATTTGGATACTTTTTGGAATTTGGAAGACTAGAGGATATCAAATAGACTGATTTAAATGAATGTTGTATTCATTTTTACTTTGTTGCGAGACTACAAAATTAGACACTTCATGTTTGAAAATGGATTGGATTGATTTATGATATGTGTTTCTTATCTTAAATTCATATTGTTTGATTGAATAATAGTTTCTTTTAAATTTCCATATGGTTTTACTACTGGCCTTAATCCATCTTTGACTTTATGGTATGTATCATGTTGGGTTTTCTCTAGGAAAGGGAGAGGAACATATAGTTCAAGGTAGATTATATGTTTAAAAAGTATATGAAGCAACTTATGAACGTGAAATATGATACTATTGATGTATTCAATATACAAGTGTACTCTTTAGTTTTATTTATTTGACTTGATGATATGTCATAATATCCTCTAAAAAATATACACAACTCGTACATCTAATGAAATTCACTTGTATTTTCTTACAACCATGACCAACAAAATCACGTTAATTGTAATTTGTTACTTGGCAACAAAATCTATACATCAAAAGAAATTATATTATATATATGGAGTTTATTTTCTATAGAGCAAGCATGCTACTTGCAAATTGTAATTGGTGCAAGGAATTTTGGTTAACCGACTCAAAATATTTGGGTAATTGCACCACATTAACCGCTGAATTTTGGAACAGTTAATGGTTAAATTCTAAAAGATGGAAAAACTAACTTAACCGAGCCGAGTTAACCGTAACTGATGGAATTAACCAAATGCTCACCCCTAATCACATTCACATGGCTTGCATAAGGATTTAATGTGTCATAGACATTCACTGAATAAAGATTGCTTTCAACAACATATGTATGAAACCCTAGAATTGAGCTGAATTTGGGTTTCCATGCTAATCATTGAAATATCATGATTCAAGAAAAACATTGAATAAATAAAGTCTATTATTTCAAGAAAATCACTTCAAATGAATTTCACAAGATCTATTCACAAATTCCCAACTTTCCACTCATCTAGAGTTTCATCTTCTTTACTGAGATATCAAACAAACATTATTCATGCAACCCACTCACCCTAAGGTGTGAAAATACATTTAGAGCACAACCCATCTCTGAAAATCTTAAAATCATATCAAAACCCTAGCAAATCATCAGATTTTTTTTCCTTTCAACTCGGAAACCTTAGAAATGGGGGATTATGAAGAAAGAGTGAGAAAAAGGAGAGATTTGATATCATTTCAGATCAAATCATAGGAGGGATAGAATCTGTACATGTGAGAGAAGGTTCACCATGAAAGGCTATGCAAATAAGCTAAACTTACTTGGTTTCATCATATCTAGGATAGAGAAACCGTAGATCAGCAATTCTACCACTTTCTCCTCTCAAACCCTAACTCTCCCTCTCTCTAGGATTTCATTTCTCTGGAACAAATCACAAATTATGAGAGTTCCTAGTGTGTTAGGTTGACCATATAGAGCAATTGAGCTTCTTGGGTCAATTGCACATTGACCCCTCACTATACTTTCTCTTATTTTAGTTCAATTTTTGTCAAAAAAATGTTACTGTAATTCATTTATTTTAGAGTTCAAACCTTCTATAAAAATTATGAAATTTTAGTACGTTATTTATAATTTAGTTACAAATCTTCGGTTAAAATTTTGAGATCATGCTGAGCTTCCATTAAATAATTAAAAATCAAATAGTGCACTACTATCTAAAAATCTGCATAACAGTCAGTTGAAGATAAAATGCCCTAGAACGGCCATGCAAGTTTCCACGACCATGCTAAGATGGATCCTGAACGTCTGTTCTACCTACCACAGTCATGGTGCATTAGTTTCATCATATTTGAGTATAAAAGTTGGTCAACAGTTCAATTCTTTCAAAATGGCCGTGTGGCCTAGCATGCCTGTACCACTAATGACCTAACACGACCGTGCTACCCACCATGGCCGTGCTTTCCAAGCCTCCAGCTATCATTTTCAATTTTCCTTTGCCCACCTCTCTCATTTCTTCCCCACACGCGCCTGTTTGGTGAAAGCCCTAATTTTAGCAGACTAGGGTGTATATTTTCTCAAACCCTAATTATACAAATCGATAGAATACTTGAAGTTCTCATTAGGTTTAACATATCATAATTGAGATATCATCATTAATCATATTTAAGAAATGACCAATCTAATCAAGAATGTAATCATCCACATAAACCCTAGCTTACTAATTAAGCTCATACATGGTCATAACAGAGAGGCTACCTCACTATCTAGGGTTAGGTTGATACTTGATATCTAAACTAGGTAAACATCTACCTTTGTCATCTCTATCTCTTCTAGGGTGAAAACTCTAGTCATTCTAGGTCATGGTATCCTTCCTTGGCAATCCATTACTAAGCCCCAAATCATTCTAGGGTGACTATGAGGATCATGTTTTCCTAGTGGCCATTTACCAAAATTGCTCTTATGCCATAATGTAACACCCTATTTTTCATATCACATGAGTAAAAGCATTTTACTCAATGTGGGTGTCACAATATGCTAATCATGCAATTAATGTAAATGAAACACTTTGCATTAATTTAAAAATGATTTATACATAGTTCTTGATAAGAAAACTACATCATAACTATCCATGAGATCTAATCTAATTGATAACATGACTAAGCATGAGGTAAATGTTGTCTAAATATCTAGATCATCTAGGTAAATGGCTCTCCACCAAGAAAAGCTTGAAGATCTCCTAGTCTTGATTTTCATTTTTGTCCTTCACTTGCTGCAAGTCCTGCGGACATATCGTCCCCCGCCATACAAAATAAACATCACATTAGTAAGCGATATTTGGCACTCTATATGACATAAAAGTAAATATCACTTGACATGATACAATTGACATAAACTTGAATATTAATTTTCTTAAACATTCCTAATTAATTAATAACATGAAGAATTGAACATTAAATATATGCATCCCTCTATGATGCCCACTTAGGAGCACATGATTTCTAGGAAAGCCCTTGATGCTAGGAAAGCCCTTGACGACCCCTTAAGGTCCATGATTCATCAATTCTATTTATCTTACCAATAACTTTAACATTAACATTATCATGATCCTTGAAATTTAACATGATGGGATTTCTCCCCTTGAATCGTAATGGGATATCTTCTCATAAATCATAATAGGGTTTCCCCTTCTTCAACATGATTCATTAACCTTATTCATAATCAATAATCATAATAGGGTTTTACCATAGACTATAAGTAATCAAACAATCCAACTATGATAAGTATACACGATGTCATCTTTGAGAAAGCATTTAATAATTCATGAGGCTTACTAAAGTGCATAATCATAAGTATCATGCATTAAACCAAATTACTTATTCCAAACATGCATGGCCCGCTTACCTAGAGAACATCACCTTAAGGTCAAGTCCCTTCACTTGATTGGGCCTCTAATCACCACTAATTTGATTTAAATCTTAATATGTTCACGAGTTTAAAGTCCTTAAATGCTATTCTTGAAGAGATGTAGTGTGGAGAACAACATTTAAAAACAATACCACTCTATAGAAAATAAAAAGAGCTTTCCAATGACTATTTATTCATATTTTTCTAAGGTCATGTACAAAAGTTATAGACTTTGCAATTCCAACCAATCAGAAGGCAGGAAACTAAAAAACCACTAGAGGGGGGTGAATAGGGTTTTTACGAAGATTTAAAAATAATAATTCAAACAATCAACCACAAAAGATTAGACAAGGGGACACATGGTTTAGAGTGGTTCCACCCTTAGCAAATACTTAGGGAGTCAGTCCACTACCCAATTGTTTCCAATTGGGATTTTAAAAGCACCTGTATTTTATTACCTCGCAAGGATGTTACATAAAATACAACTACCTTCCCAAACCATTTGGACAGCCTTCCCCCCCGAAGTCATCTCACCAACTTTGAAGAAGCCTTCACTTGAAGTAACTTCAAGCTCCCCCTTGAAGTAGCCTTCCTCCTTTGAAGTAGCTTCCCATTGAGACCTTCTAGAAGTAGTCCAAAGTCCAACTTCTCCTCCAAGAAGACCCTTCTCCACCTGAGAAGATAGCACCCTCTCCAATCCACAGCCTCCAACCCTAGGAGTAGCAAGGAGAGTACAAGTAATAAAAAGGAACAAGAAGGGAAAATGGAAATTACAATTACCGTTGTAGCACAAGGCTTAATTTCCAATATCAAGCATTTTGATCTCCTAACCAATGTGTGTGAAAATGTAAGTATGGTGGGAGGAGATTCTAGCCTATAGGGCACGAGCTTGTAGCAATGGGAAAAATTAGCAAGTCTAGAAGTTGCTCGATTGCTCACAATAAAGGATTGCCAATTACAAGTATGTATGCTTAAGTATTGCACAAGTGTGTTTTGGGTGTCCTAAGGCATGTCCTATTTATAGGAATGGCCTATGAATGCTTAAGGACGTTCTAGATACTTTCTAGGGGGTTCTGAGTGCTCAATTAGCCGTTAGGTATCCACTAATTGCTTTAGCAATGACTAGTTTATTAATTCTAAAAAGTGCAGATAGAGTTCTTCTCGGTCGAGAAGTTTGTCGACCGAGAGTCAGTCGGTCGAGGACTTTGTCGACCGAGGGACGGTCTAGAGCAAGTGTACAAAAGTTTGATTCCAACTCCCAACCACCTTGTCTGCTAGGTCTAATGGCTATAGAACCTTTTAAAAGGATTAACCTGGGAGACTCTCGGTCGAGAAGATGTTCGACCGAGTGTGTCTCGGTCGACAAATAGTTCGACTGAGAATGTCTCTGTTTTGGTGGTTCTAGATGAATACTAAGTGTGTGTATGAGTGTGCAGTTATGACACTATTATAGGGGATGACCTATCTAAGTGTTATGAGTGGCTAGGGAAGATCTAAACACTTAATTTACATTATATATAAGTACTTGTACATTATATACTTGTAAAAGTTTTTACATTTGATTGCAATCATGAAATTAAAACATTGTGAGCATTTAGATCTTCCAAAGTTGTGTCATCCACTTAATTCCTGCAATACTCAAGTAGCACATTAGATCCACAAGAATGAAATGTTTGTCATCATCAAAACAAAGGGATTATAATAATGTCCAATTTAGCCAACAATCTCCTCTTTTTGAAGATGATAAAACATTTCCAAAATATAAAATAAGGAAATATAAATCATATGAGTTTCATACCTGAAGTTTACCTTTTGTAGCCATTCTCTTGTTTGCAAGTATGTGCTAGCTGAGAGATTATGAAACTCATTTTACTTTATTTTATTGATTTTATATTATTTCTCCCCCTTTGTCATTTCAAAAAGATAGCCAAGATAACCATGACTTTTATTACTCCCCCTTAATTTGATAATTTGATGCTCAAATTTTTAAAAGTAAGGGTAACTAGCATAATTTAATGCAAACCACTTATTTTTTATGTCAAATTTAGCCACAATTTGTTTCTCAATCATTTGCAAAGGATGTTAAGCCTTGAAATGATATGAGATACTTTTAGATCCATGGCATATGTGTATTGATTTGTCATTCATTTTACAAGGGATGTTAAGCCCTAAAAATGACATGAGAATCCTTTAGGCTCATGAATATATTTAATAGTTTCTCAAGCATTTACAAGAGATGTTAAGCCCTGAAATGATATGAGATTCTTTTAAGCTTATAGTAGAATCAATGAACGTATCTCTAACCAAATACATGGGATGTTAAACCCTAATTTGTTCAGAGAATTCCATTAAGGACAAGATATACATTATGTTCATAAATATTGTAGGCTCTTTTATTTTCATAACCAAGATTACTTTAAGATACTAAGGTCATAACTTGTTTCAAATTTTCTTTACAAAGTTTTTGTAAACTCCCCCTTAATCTTATAATCGAGATAATTTAAGGATTCTAAGGTCATAATAATCATTAGATCATAATAAGTTAACCTTTTATGAGAGCTATGCACTAGAATCTTATTTTCAATATACTAAGATTGAGTACAAGGAAATGATTTACAATTAAGCATTTTGTCAAGCTTATTTTAGGTTGACCTTGACTTCGACCTCGACGCCCCTTGGTCAAACTTGATTTCAACCAAGAGGCAATTTCTGCAGATTTCCAATTTAAGCATTTTCAATGATCTACTTGATTGAATATTTGAAACATAGCTTATAGAGTATTATTCATGTATAACAAGAATATCACTTTCCATAAGCTAAGCACAAGATAATCATTTAACTAATATGTCAAGATGCATTTGTGCCATTGAGATTTATCTTAATGCAAAAAATTGCATGTTCAATGATAATATCATCTTTATGTGTGATGAACTGAATCACTATGATCATTTTGAAAACAATATCCATTCATGGTTTATATATAGATCAAAGATCATTTTAGGCGAACCAAGTAAAAGATGAAACAAAATGACCATGGTGAAATAGTAAAGGCATATCCATAACACAATGATCATGATAGAACAATAGAAGCATATCTATAATTTCATGAAATATAGTGATTATGATCATTTAAAAGCAAATTTCAAGACACATGGTTTTTATATAGATAGACCAAGGAATACTTAGGACAAACCATGTGGATTAAAACAGTAATTTCTTTGATTAAACCAACATGGTTCATAATTTTTAGTTTTAAGCCAAACTATGTAGGAGAAGAACCAAGATATATGACTTATTTTTGCAATAGAGCATGTCTACTTGCAGTAAAAGTATAGAGCATCATTTTTCTTTGCAAGCAACGTTTTCGCAGCAATTTTAGTAAAATCAATCTTTTTCTTTTGTATATTTGATAGATACAATTTAATCATGAAAAGTATTAAGTTTTGATGCTCATATATTATTCCTTTTGATTAGGATCATTCAAATATTTAAATCACATGAATATGTAAAGTTTGTTACATACTTAAGTTGATTGCAATTGAAGTGTCTTATTTTTATTAAACAATTCTGTTAGAGTTTCACTCGATCGAAAAAGTTATCGAACGACATTGTCTCGGTCAACAACTTTCTCGACCGAGAATGTTACTGTTTCTCTAGAAAAAAATACAGATTTATGGCAGAAATCCTATCGGTCGACCAATTTCTCGACCGACATTGTTTCGATTGAAGATTTTGTCGACCGAGATTGTTTCTGTACTGTTTTCAGTAGTTATTTCCAAGTAAAACATAGATCACTTCCAATTCAATTATGCAATTTAAAACTCAGTTTAATTGATATAAAACATTTAAGTATCAAAGTAACATTTAAGTCAGATCTCAACTAATCATATTCAAATCTCTAGGTTTTAGGAACCCAAACTAAAACAAGTTATTAAAGATGTGTCTCTGCAGGTTTATTTAAAAATGTGTATTTTCAAGTTAGAAATTTTAATTACTTGAATCAATTCATTATCTCATTATGTTAAGTCAAGATAGACATAAAGATATACAATTTAGAGTCTTTGGTTATATCTCAACTTAATTTAATTTATTTAGTTTGGGGGTTTTTGGAACCCATACCAACTCAACATCCTTTTTCTTGTAAGGACATGAGAAGGAATAATGTCCATGACACAAACAATAATGGCAACATATAGAATCAGTCTGATTTCTCTTTTTATGAGTTTGATCTAGATTATTCTTGGGTACATATGTATACTTGCCTTTAGTACATACATAGATTGAGTCTTTGGCACTTGTGTCCTTCCCCCACTAGGTTTTTGATAGGATTTTCCTTTATGCTTGTAACTTAGTCCTCTCCTTCCAATTTGACCATGAGAATCATTTAAGATCTTATCACAAACATCATTGTTTCTTAAGCTACTAACTTCTTGTTGTAACTTAGCAATCTCATCCAATCTCTTTTGATATCTAACTTTGCTTGATCTAGATTAGATAATAAAGAATCTCTTTCTTTCACAATAGTATCATAATCTAGATGAGTGCATAGGATAGGTTGAGTTTGAAAATCATTTAACTTTTCAAGCAGTCCAACCTTTTCTTGAGAAAGAATATCATAATTTGTTTCTAGAGTAAAAATCTTCACATTACAATCACTTAGAGATGATTTCAAAGTGCTATTTTCAGAAATAATACTATTCTTTTCAAATCCAAGATCATTTAATTTAGCATACAGATCTTCATTTTCAGATGTGAGAGCAAGAAGTTTAGCATGTAACTCATCATTTGCTTTATTAGATTTCTTTAATTTCTTCTTGCACTCAATATACTTATCATGTGTCTCTTGAAGGCTAGCAATTAACTCTTTGTTAGATAAATAAAAAATACTTACCTCTTCTTCTTCTTCACTTGTTGTAGCAATAAGGCATTCTTTATGTACATCTTCCTTCTTTAACCTCCATGGACAACTAGGTGTTGTGTGTCTTGTTCCTAAGCACCAATTACAACTTGTTGAAGATCGGTCCAAACTTCTCCTTTGCTTGCGGTTGTAGACACCACCACCCTCCATTCTTCAAGACTCGATTAGAGCTCCTTGAAGCCTGCTTTGATACCAATTGAAAAACCACTAGAGGGGGGTGAATAGGGTTTTTATGAAGATTTAAAAATAATAATTCAAACAATCAACCACAAAAGATTAGATGAGGGGTCACAGGGTTTAGAGTGGTTCCACCCTTACCAAATACTAAGGGAGTCAGTCCACTACCCAATTGTTTCCAATTGAGATTTTGAAAGCACCTGTATTTTATTACCTCGCAAGGATGTTACATAAAATACAACTACCTTCCCAAACCCTTTGGACAACCTTCACCCTGAAGTCATCTCACCAACTTTGAAGCAGCCTTCACTTGAAGTAACTTCAAGCTCCTCCTTGAAGTAGCCTTCCTCCTTGAAGTGGCTTCCCGTTGAGCCCTTCTAGAAGTAGTCCAAAGTCCACCTTCTCCTATGAGAAGACCCTTCTCCACCTGAGAAGATAGCACCCTCTCCAATCCACAGCCTCCAACTCTAGGAGTAGAAAGGAGAGTACAAGTAATAAAAAGGAACAAGAAGGGAAAATAGAAATTACAATTGCCGTTGTAGCACAAGGCTTGATTTCCTATATCAAGCGTTTTGATCTCCTAACCAATGTGTGTGAAAGTGTAAGTATGGTGGAAAGGAGATTCTAGCCTATAGGACACGAGCTTGTAGAAATGGGAAAAATTAGCAAGTGTAGAAGTTGCTCGATCGCTCACAAGAAAGGATTGCCAATTGCAAGTATGTATGCTCAAGTATTGCGCAAGTGTGTTTTGGGTGTCCTAAGGCATGTCCTATTTATAGGAATGTCCTATGAATGCTTAAGGACGTCCTAGATACTTTCTAGGGGGTTCTAAGTGCTCAACTAGCCGTTAGGTATCCACTAATTACTTTAACAACGACTAGTTTATTAATTCTGAAATGTGCAGACAGAGTTCTTCTCGGTCGAGAAGTTTGTCGACCGAGAGTCAGTCGGTCGAGGACTTCATCGACCGAGGGACGGTCTGGAGCAAGTGTATATAACGTTCGATTCCAACTCCCAACCACCTTGTCTGCTAGGTCTAACGACTATAGAACCTTTTAGAAGGATTAACTCGGGAGACTCTCAGTCGATAAGATGTTCGACAGAGTGTGTCTCAGTCGACGAATAGTTTGACTAAGAATGTCTCTATTTTGGTGGTTCTAGATGAATACTAAGAGTGTGTATGAGTGTGCAGTTGTGACACTATTATAGGGGATGACCTATCTAAGTGTTGTTAGTGGTTAGGGAAGATCTAAACGCTTGATTTACATGATATCTAAGTACTTGTACATTATATACTTGTACAATTTTTTACATTTGATTGCAATCATGAAATTAAAACATTGTGAGCATTTAGATCTTCCAAAGTTGTGTCATCCACTTAATTCCTGCAATACTCAAGTAGCACGTTAGATCCTCAAGAACAAAATGTTTGTCATCATCAAAACAAAGGGATTATAATAATGTCCAATTTAGCCAACAGAAACTATAGGCCTGCCATCGATTTAAGTCGGTAATAGTGAGATGTAAATAACATGCAAAAAGACTGTTAACATCGAGACGCACATTAAATATAATGGATATACTAGGGGTAAAATCGTCATTCAGACATTCAATAGGTCACACAAATGAAAAATATAAGTGTGTGTGAAATTCCCAAACTACCCTTGCACCTGAAATCAAATGATTAATACTGTTGGGCTACCTAGGTCAATTCATGAACTAGTTTCTATCCCCCTTCTCACTGCTACTGAAGTAGGGAGATGAGCTCCATTCATACTGGTGAAGGGCGCAGGTGCTCGGGCAAGGAAACAAGACCTCACCTTGGCTTCTTGATGTCTACTCAAAGTCATATGAGTAGGTGGTGAGGAGCGAGGAGACCTAAGACCATTAGGATCGTCAGAAGACCAAGGAAATAAGGGAAATCATCAGAGGCTGAAGCCATCAAGACATAGCGTAAAAGCACCATAAAACCCCACAAACATGTTCGTTGATGAAAGGCGGAGCAAAAGGGCCTGTCTCCAGGGTTGGAGGGGAATTAAAACTCTGAGATGATAAATCACTTACAAGCACCATAACTTGAGTTATAGGGTATGGTGACTCAGGAAAAACTAATGCAAGACAATGCTTGGAAACATGCAAGGGGTCATCATGGATTCTTTTTGGTGCATCAATTGCACGAAAGGTGGAAGGGATGCCAAGAACATGGTTAAGGTTGTAAGAAGCAAAATCTGAGTAGGAAGGGGATCTGCATGTTGTTGTAGTCTCAATTTTCAGTGGAGGAGAGAAGCATAATGGTTGGCGAAGCTTTTGGATGCATAAAAATGGAATGAAGGGCTTTGAGGTGGCAAATGTGCATCCACATTGGAGAGGGTGAGAATCCCTAAATGAGGAATTTTTTTTATACAGAGCATGGGAGAATGGGAGAGGATGAGTTAGGGATCATTACGTTTGAGGGGAAGAAACAAATTAATAGGAGAAGGTTTTGTGAGAAATGGTGCAGGGATGAGGGAGAGAGGCATCGAGGATCGAAGACTGTGAAATAGGTGTTAGTCTCGTGAGAAACACGGAGGTAAGAGATAGTGGGAAGGCTGTGCGATCACAAATGAATGACGATATCAATGCGGTTGAAAAATAAAGAAAGTAATAAACGTGTGACAGGGGAAAAAAACCAAACATTAGAGTTATTTGTGCATTAATTGAATTCAACATTGATTCTTATTCAAACTATAGGGAAAACTTCCCTAATTAAATTGGAGGGTCAAACGTGGTCAAAATGGACCCAAATTTGGATCACGTGTCCAATATATGATCTAGATTTTTGCTATGCCTTTAGATTTTCATTTTTCACATGTTATGACCATGTTTTCTATAAAAGTAGTTTAACTTGAATTAAGTGTAATAATGCATTAGGAGATTGGGGAAATAGTTTCCTTTTTTATCTATTGAGTCAAGTTTCAAGTTCAATACTTATTACTCATTCAAAAACTATTACATCTACCTATTATGCCTTTTTGAGAAAATTCTTTGGAGGAGAGAGAAAAGGAAAAAGTAAAACTAATGGTGTATCATCTTTGAATTAATTGAAATTCAGAATGCACACATGAAAATGGGAAAAGTATTATGAGTCACATTTTGTTCTTCTCACTCCATTAACCTCCATGAAATTTCATTTCATAATATTTTTGCATTAAGACCCTCAACTAATTTTATTTAATATAAACCACATTATAAGGATTAAATTATTCCTTAAAATTTGGAATGTTACACATGTGTGATTGTAATGGTACATTTTGTAATTGATTTGATTAATAATAAAGGAAATTCCTTATATATGTTTGTTCAATTATGAAATGATGACATAACATGACGGATGTCTAAAGAATGATATTCCTAGATGACATATGTCTTCCAGTTGACGACCTAAACAATGAGATCATATGCATGAAGAGTATATATATTCTTGTTATGTCCCTAGTCAGATATTATTGTGGAAGAAAAATAGACTACAATAATACATAAGACTAGAATGTGTATTGGATTATGACAAAATCTTATTAGTCATGATATATGATATCAAACCAAACACATAGGTACTTGTTAGAAAATAGTATACTGGACAGGCCTGCCTTGAGAAGTGATACACGGATAACAGTCATAATCACTTCTCAATGTGATAGTAGTGGTTGCGATTCTTAGACCTGAAGTCACTACGATCATCACATGTCATTCTATGTATTTTAACATAATCCACTATGACCTTGAATAAGGGTTGCCATTATGGTGGTGCGTGGATATGTTTGACACATGGGGATTGACTGTGAGTGATGTGGATGTGATTTTTCCATCTCGTTGGAGTTGATATCCTGGCCACTTGATAAGTGACAATGAGAAAATGTATGGCCATATTCATATGAGTCGATATATGAGATTGGTATCATATACATCTCTATAGTCTACTCTGGTTCAAGGAACACGGATTGAATGATTAATAGGATGGCAATTCAATGCCTCAAGTTCAATCTGGATATCTGAGACAAAGGAATTATACAATCATAGTAACATTGATCACATATTTAGGTTGAAGTTGTTCTACAATTTTAAAATTATTTGGGTAGAGGTGATGTGTTTCTAGATACCGCTCATTGCTTGTGATGTCATAAGTTGGTTATGGACATTCACTACCGACCAAATTTGGGACCTACAGGGTCACACACATAGGATGCACTTGGAGTACAAGTTTAATTGTGAATAAGGTTTAACTTGGTTACTAAAGTGTTTAGGTAATCAAATTAAACAATTATGGTAAACGAGTCAACATACTGGAGTGTGCAGTCGACCGACAACTGAGCCATTCAATCGAATGGAGAGTCCAGTTGACTCTGCACCATGGCTGATTGAAATAGTCAGTCAACCAATTGGAATGTCAAATCAAACAAGTAGACATAGTTCCAATCAGATTGTTAAAAGGAAACCAATCGAATGACTAGAATGTCCAATCTACTGACTAGTCAAGCGACGATGTTGATGTAATGACATGCATTAATCATCACATTGAAAGACAATACTTTTACAAATAGGAAAGCATTCCAATCGATTGACTAGACTATCCATTCAACCAGTTGGAGTGCTAGTCAGTTGACTGGAAGGTCCAAGCATCCGAATTGATTTGCAATAATAATCATATATTGAAAACCCATCTTTTTGACTCTCACTTGGATCTAGAAACCCTATCCATGACTCTCCTATAAGTAGGAGAGGGTAATTAAGGCTTTCAGAAGACATAACTAACACTAATAAATATTGTCATGTCACAGTTGTGGTAACGTGAGATCCCAAGAAAGTTTTACCTATAAAAGAGAGAGATGCAAGGGAGAACAACTCAATACTAGCATGTCGATAATCGAAGGGACAAACTCCTTCATGTTGGCTCTAGTATCGTGACAAGGAGTTCTCAGTAGTCTGTGTGGACTATCATAGAGGTGTGGAGTCCGTCACCAATACGTGAGGAGGAGGACATCAAGTGCCATATGTAGTGTCACACTAGAGGCAACCTAGATAGCCGTCTAGATCTAGAAGCACCTCCTTCTCTGGACTTACTGTAGGACCATGTATATTCCTTGAAATACTTCTTCTCAGATACATTGTTGTGGATGCAATCTACTGGTTTGGGATATGGGTAGATTTTTTTGTCTCCTGTGTTATTTTTTGCCTGATTTTCTAAATAGTGGCATCAGAGTCACGTCAATCTAGAATGAATCAAGATTTATATTAATATGATTGTATTTAGTTTTATGATTTACTTTATTGCATATGACGTGAATAATTAAAATGATTGATGTACATATCGGATTAAACCACATACGCTCCTATATATATGCAATTTGCACATTATATATATAATGTGTGTGTATGTGATTAATACACATCACCATAAACTTTGTTTTAATGGTGTATGAATGTGTGGGTATGGCCAAAACCCTTTGTGTATGGGTGTGCTTGGTTGAATGGTTTTATCCCTAATATTGTGCCAGTTTGCATACCGAATCTCTACCTCTCTCTCTAAATGTAATTAATACTTCCCTCCCCATCCCTTGAATGTAACTTGAAGTTCCACTTTTACCATTTAATGGAGTAATAGGATATCTTTAATTCCTATTTCCGTGAAAGAGAAAAACGATCAACACCAGGTGAATTGACCAACTGGGAGTTGAGTTAATCGACTGGAGGACTGAAGAGGCAACTGATAGGAGGAGTCTATTGATTTACTGGAGGCCTAACGAATCAATTGGAGGAGTCCAGGAATCACTTGATCCAGGACTCACTCGACCGACCGATGAAGATCCTATCGATTGACCAGCAGACTACTTTCAATCAACTGGAGGGTCCAATCGACCAACCATACTATTTCCAGCATAACACTATTCTGTACAGGTTGCTACATGTGATGTGGACCTTAGGTGGTAGCAGTTCTTCGTGGCTCCAAAGAATTGCATTAGTATAGCCATAGTCATCGCTCTTATTTTATGTTTGCATGTTTTGTTTGTGGAGATCACATGTATATGATACATATTATAATATGTGGTGATGGGATATGTGTATATATAGATCTATATATATATCCCTCAATCAAATTTTAGGTCTTAGATACTTTCCATAAGTGATGCACATGAAAAGCTTGATCGAATAAGTGTGGGCACACCTCAACATGGTACGTCGTCTATCTCATTGAAGTGTGATGATGGATATGTGGGTCTTACTATGTAGGGTGCATATTCTACGGTGTTGGTTTTTTGGGTCAGGCTTAACTATGTGACCTTAGTAGGATTAAGCATATAGAAGCATACAAATGGATTATGATAAAGAGTTAGGCATATCATCTATCAAGAGTTGCATATGATGCAATTGGCAAGTGTTACCTACCTAAATAGACAAGTTGTATGAGATCAGTCCTAGCTGACTCATGATTTTTATAAAATATGGATCTTGACTCACTAGAAGCGTGTATGCTGCAATCGTTTGAATTGATAGTGAGGGCTATCAATTAGAACAAAATAGTGAGAGAATTAATTAATTAAAGGCTAAATTAATATTATCAAACTTTTCAAATCAAATCAAGTCAAAACTATTTTAACAAATGTGAAGTTTCTTTTACAGAAACAAATGGCGAACAACAACACATGTTTGTTGCAACCAGTCCTTTAGAAGGACAAGTTAAGTAAGAATAACTTCCATGACTGATTCAGGATGTTGAAAATCATTCTCACTCAAGAGTGTAAACTCTATGTCTCAGAGACACCAGATTCAGATGAACCCACTCCCATTGTACCTAAGGTTGAAAGGGAAGCTTACAAGAAGCATCCCGATGATGTCACAAATGCCAAATGCTTGATGATATATTCAATGAACTATGAGTTTCAGAGACAACATGAGAACATGGATGTTGCTAAGATGGTTGTTCAATCCAACTCTAATTGATGAAACCCTATTTTGATGATGACTAACCATTCCATTTATCATTAACCAATAAAAGGCTGCATTAATTCCCACCTCTTGTATTTCTTCATTTCTCATATTCCCTAGACTCTTCAAAGCCCTAGCCTTTTAGTGTCATCCCTTACCTTGATTCTAGCACCCCTATTAGAGAGAAGTACTTGCTAATAGTTACCAAAGCTAAATAGACTATGATAGTGACCCAAGGCCCCATAGTACCTCCTACCTCCTCTCGTTATCCTTATACCAACCCCTAGGGGATCCATGAACTCCTTTATTCCCATGTGGAACTCGTGTTGACGAGGGTCACCTCCCCAACCTCTATTGGCCATTGCTAAGTATGTGGCCTTGGATATAGGTAATATGGCCCCTTATGTTGTAGAGTGTGTGCTTCTTAACTTCGGCTGGGTCTACTTACAATAGCCACATCTACATTGATCTAGGGTTCTTGTAGAACCTCAAAAACCATCTAGAGTGGTCCAATTTACATGTTGGAAGGTGTTTATCACCTTGTCATCATGTGGCCAAAGAATCAAAGTTCCCTTACTGCACAAATATCCTAGCCTATAGTTCATGAGGAAGTACATATGCTTCTTCCACCTTCATTTTCATATTCTTGTGAATATTTTAGAATTTTACATTTCATTCCCTTCTTCCCTATTTGATGCTTGGATAGTGAAGTTTCTTGCTGCTTGTGAAATGTCGTTGTTTTTCTGAATCCTCCTTACTGTCTTTGACACATCGGCACCCTTCTTGCAAAGTCTTCTTTGTGATACCTTGCCTTCTATATAGTCTCCCTAATTGCTTCTCTGACATCGATGAAGATATATGTTTTTGGATATCCCTCCATCAAGCACTATGTTTTTAGGGATCACCAAGTTTAGCAAATGCTAGCAAGGTGGTGAGGTGCATTCTATGTGTTTCTCATGGTTACAATATAGTAAGAATTTTGTTTCATGTATTGTATTGTTGATTTGATGATGAAGCTTAAACAAGCATTGAATGAATTTTCCTATTTTTCTCAAGCATGTTTGTATCCTAGTAATGCCTCATGTGGGTATTTTTGTGCTTTCATTGCAAATTTAATTGATGATGCAAAATTATTGGTTTTATTGAAAAGTAAAAGATGCCCTAACACACATGAACTGACTTATGTGTGGCATTTTGGTCCTTTCCTCATTTTTATTTATATATTTTGTTAACTCAATAAAACTTCAATGAATCATATATATTATATGAATGTCAGAAAAAATAATACAATACATTGTGGAATTTAAAATTTTGTTTTTGACTTATTGGTATGGGTTTGAAATCATGAATCTAAATTTCTAGTAAGGTCATTTTCAGTGTTTGATGCATTAACTAGAATAAATAATAAACCTTGTGCACTTATATATTGTAATTAAGTTTTGGAAGACTTGGCCCTAAATTATAGAGTGCCTTGGAATTATATTAGCCACTTTGAGGTATGTACAACTTCCATTTAAATTTGGGCATTCATATGACTATGACACCGATTATCCTGTAATGGGGCATCTTCTTGATATTTACTTATTTCTTCTATCTATATTTCAATTATATGCCTTTTTAGTTGCAATCAACTGAAATATTTTGAAATCATGAATGTTCCTCTTGTATTGGGTTTGTAACTCTCTGTCATGATATTTGGTTTTTTGATTGTGATTATTTACTGTACATATGTCTTACAACTCTATTATGTATGCATGGTAAGTGGACTACTTTATCTTCGTAGTTATAATTGTTAGGGTGTGTTGTTCTACCCTAAGTGTGTTGTTTCCACCTACTTCTATACTAAGGTGTGTTGTTCTACCTAGTTTGTGTTGTTCCACCCATTTACATTTAGGATGTGTTGTTCTCCATCAGATGTGCTTTATCCATCCATCCTTATCCAATTATCCAACGGTGTCTTGGACCATCTTTAGATACTTCTAGTCTATTTCATATCAACATTGATTTGTATTTTCTTTTATGAAATTATGAAAAAATAATGTCAAGACTATTTATCGTATCTTTTTGCTTTTAAGCATATAAGCCTCATTCTCTGGTTTCATTTCATTGAACTTACGTACATGATTCTAGCCCACTTGCATGGGAACCCCCTCTCTTGTACTTACCTATCTTATAGTGGTTAGATATTTTATTATGCACATACTCAACTGTTATTTATACATACTTTTATATTCAATTTTTTGTGGTGATATTCCCCTCCACCCATAGCATGAGCAACCTAAAGATCCAGTGTTTGAGGATCAATGTTTTTTGGACTAGGATTTGGAGGAATAAATCTAAGAATAATTCATTGTGATAAGAATATGAGATTCCTAGGCTACCCTATGTATCTAGTCTATCTCAATTTTCATAATTCCTTTTGAATTTACTTATGACCATCTTTGACCATTATGTTGAAATTTATTTAAGTTGTTATGGTGTGGTTTACTTCTGCTTCTAATACCATATATGATTTGTATTCCATTTGATTTTTGAGAAATGATATATACCCCTTCCTTATTTAATTTTCTATGGGTGTTGGGGTTTCTTGGTTATTTTTATAAGTACAAATAAGGAGTATATTCATTATGGGGATGTACTTTTTATAGTTACGAACATTCTAGAGCACTTAGGCACAAAAGTGACATTCCATCTTCGTCGTATATGTTGGGTATACTCACATCGTCGCTATCCTAAGTCTTCTTGGAACTAAGGATAGTGTTATTTAGAAACTTGAGAGAGGCTCAAAAGACATTCTCTTGTGTCTTCTATCTATTTTGTCTTAGTTATTTTTTTTTTTGAGTTGTTAGATCATAAGCTTTCTCGTAAACTAGTCCTCATTTCATATCTGAAAATCAATCAATTTTTTATGTAACGTTATCTTGCTTGGACTTATGTTAAGTGTTTTAGAGCATGATTAATCTTATAATTGACTTGGATTAATCAACCATGAGACTATTTTGATGGTTTGTGTCACTTTAATTTAACTGTAGTTACTTATGATAAGAGAGTGGGTTGGAGTCCATCTAATTAAAATTTAGTGTTGGTCTCTCATGAATTTCTTAGGGATAGGTTTTTAGACCACCATGATTCATGGTCCATTACATTAGGGTTATATCATGATCGCGTAGTGTGATGTCTTCTGGTCATGGTAACATATATCAAACCTTATCCAATTTTTCCACCACCATTATACATGTGAAGCAATATATATTTCCACTGAATAGCATTGCATGATAGGAAATAATTCATATGATATTATTGCATTAGCATAGAAATGAAAAAGCACTATTTATATTTATCATCTATAATTTCATCAAACATATTTAGAATGCATATTTACCTATTTTTTATATGTTGTTGCTACTAACTAGTTTTCTAAATAATTAAGGTAAAAAGGAAAAATCATACTAATTCTTCCTTCTTTATCTCAATAAGTCCCTAGCATGAACAAATGTAATGACTTCACTTTTTAGCATCCCCAAATTAATAAAAATTATTTGCTATTATTTATTATTTGGTAAAAGTTTGGATCCTTGGGAAATGTAGGTAATGGATCTCAGCTTTTTGGGCCTTTCCTTAATTTGGGGTGATGAAAAAGAGAGGTTGTTACAATAAATCTTTTTGTTGAGGTGATGTTATTAAAATCAATAAGGGAAATATAGAAGGAAAAGGAGGAAAGGAAAAGTGTTCTGATTATGATTCTTTATTTGTCCTCAAAACTCACAAGTACAAGTTTGGTACATAGCTAGATATGGAAAATAAATACCGACCACACTCTTTTCAATATAATGTTGCATTCTTTGCATGCATCACTCACCATTGCAATTGCATTATAGTAATTAGGATGCATTTCATACATATTTAGGTGAGCATCATCATTCATTTCATGATAGATCTGAATTAGTTTGTGAATCAAACTCAAGCCACCTATCCCATCAACATGTTTCCATATTAGTGGGATACCTCCATGATAACTCGTCATCCACTATCATCAGTGGACTTATTTCAGTGTAAACTTTTATATGATTAGGGTAATGTATTATGAAGAGCTACTGTGATCCTGACCATGATATTTTATCTTCTATGAACAAATCATGTGATTAATTGAGTTTATTACCAATGTCTTTGTGATTTTTTTATTGACCAATTTAAAAATTTATGTTTGGGTAATGGATTGGACTAGTTCAGCCTCTATTTGGAGGATAACTTGACTAGAGCGACATTTTTTATCAAGATTATATTTTTTGTATTTATCAAACCGAGAGTGTTTGTTGATCAAAGATGAGCAACAGTTTAAGCTTGAGGAAATTTGGTGCAAGCACAATTATTATATATATGTATATATCCTAGTTTAGGGTGATTTAATTTTGAAGTGGTCATCTTATGTGTAATGTCATCAATATATCACTTAACTAGGATGTATTTTCTTTTGCCCCATTTGTCATGGTATTTAACTATTTTTTCATCTTGTTTATCATAAAAATCATCGTCTAATGTTTTGATTGTACAATTACAAATGTTGAAATTATGACTTTCATGTTGGTACTATTAACTTTTATACATTTAAGATAGACCTAGAAATCATAACTGGATACATTTCCAACACCATGGTCAATACATCAACTATAGGGTTGATATTATTGATCCTAGTGTTGATAGTCACAGAAATTCCAATCTCTCATATTTATCTATCAAATCAAAGTTGATATATTAACCCTGCATAGAAACCTTATCCAAAAATGATTATTATGTTCTTATGGTTGGGATATAAATTTATAGAATAATCTACTAAGACCTAACTTTGAGGTGTAAGTGGATGATCTTATACTAGACATTATTTGATGACTAGTGAGAACGGAGTAGAGACAAGAATTCCTTCATAACTCACATCCATCTCAAGGCTAAATTGACTGGGGGAGCCACTCAAAATTGTCATGTGAAATGTTGTTTGAGTCTTCAATGAAACTACTTCTTCTCATAGTTCTTATGTTCATTTTCATTTTTTTCTCTGTCGTATTGAAAAAATATTGTCATGAAAAATAAATCCTCTTTTCCTTAGGATCTAGCATGCCATTATTTTTGAACTCTTGATTTTTAATAATAGATGCATCATTATTAATGAATAATTTAATTTGTGCAAAGTGTGACTAACTGATGATTGCATATTCATCCAATTTTTTTTTGCATGTTTAGACTAATTTTGCATTCCAATTCCTCATTTTACTTTATAATTAGCTTCTAGATATTTTTTCTTAGGTTTATGTTAACTTTTATGGTTTTTATACAATTATTTGGTTTCCATGGTGGGTTTGAGATAAATTCACTACACTCTAGTGTAGGAGTTGTGGTCGTCCTAGAGAAAATTTTGATATTGGGTAGATATTTCATTGATATGTCCCTTTGTTGTTGATTACTTTCATCAATGGGACTTTGTTGGCACATTCCTTCCGCCACACACCAATAAACCCCCACCCACGATGGATTTGAATCTTTCTGAATTCTCATCAATATGCACAAATCAGCCTTTCCATCATTTGATAGACGATGGGAATTCTAGTCTTGATCCACCAACTGCCAATGATCAAAGGAGTATCCTCTCACACATTTATTGATGAAAACCTAAGCAGACAATTTACAATGTAAGTACAATACTAATAACTGATGAATAATATGCATCCCATCCCTCAATGAAAATATTGCATGCCTATACTAATGAGAAGGTTTTGCACTACCTACCAATGGATTCTGCCTCTGCCCATTGATGGAAAGGAAAACTCTATCCACCAATGGAAAGGCAGACTATGTCCACTGATTGAGTACCTAACTTTGTCTACCAATAAAGTTTCTACAATGAAAATTTATGATGCCACACCCTCCGTGCATTTGGCTTCTTATGGGAACTCTAGGAGTCCAGAAATCCATCATCCTCCTCGTGCATATGCCTCTTGTCATTCATGATGGCTAAAGACTTAATCGTGAGAAGATTGTGAGTGTTCCAAACTCTAGCATCGATTTATAAAAACAAGGTCATGTTATCCATGAAAAGGATCCGCTAGTAATGCCACCAGGCTGTCTAAACCCATTTTGAGCATCTACCTTTGGTTTTATTGGCCATTTATATTGGTGGACAACACCTCCACCTCCACCAAGCCTTTGAAATTTCTAACCTTAAAGCAAGCATGACAGAAAAATGCCCTCACTTCCATCGTTTCATTCTTTCCACCATCGTCTACCCAATGTTCCTTCCTCACTACAACAGATCCAAGCCATTAAAAGAATATGACACCCCAATACCTTTTCTAATGAATGTTAAGGAGTAATTGTGTTGGTGTGTCTATTGCCATCATCATAAACCTTGAAGATAGGCAACTAAACACAAAGGTTGCTTCTTTTTTGTATATTGTGATGATGGTCGTCTTCCCTTTTGGTATGTTGTTATTGTTGTCATGAGCAAGTAGTCCCCTCACTAGGGTGTGATTATTATCACTTTATGATATATAAATTATTTTGAATCAAATATTTTATGCTTGAAAGTCCAATTTGGTAGACTAATTTGCATCTTTTTTTTGATGTAGAAAACTTCAAACCTAACATCTAAGATAGCATTCATTTCTTGTTAAACCCTTGATGAGAACTTTTGAATAGGTATTTTTTGAGGCAATAGGTAAATAATCTCTAGGTAATGCATGGCAAACTTAGAATAATATTTGTCATGTTTTATTCCTAACATTGAATGGGGTATTCATTCGGCCGCAACGTATGTATGTTCGTGAAGGAATAATAGGTAGAGGTGATGAAACCCATCCAATCTAGTATTTCCATCATCTGATAATTTAAATATTAATCTAGCCATATATTAATTGAAATCTTAGCTTAATAAAAGAAATTCAATTATTGTGATAAATGTTGGTCCTTTTCTAGTAATATCAATCAAATTAGTTCTTGAATACATTGTCCTTTGTCTTTGATCCTAATACTATATTATGAAGAGATATGTCCACTTGCATGTGGGATAGGTGTATAATTGATTTAGATAAAACCTAGGGAATTTCCATGTGTGATCATCACTAAATCAAATTTTGGATTTGTTTCCAGGGATAGAGAATTTTTTATTCATTTAAGTAATTTGGATTTTTTAGGATTTTTTTACAGTTGAAAATATTGCAAAATATTCTTGATTCAACTCTGATTCATCCATCTTACTAGTGGTGGTATACCTATCTAAGGTAACATTCCAGTGTATGAGACATTCTTCTAACGTCAAGTTCATCTCAAACTTCAACCCTTAGTTCAAAAGAACTCTACTATAGACTCTTTTGTGAACACAAGATAAGATGGTAGAAGAGTATATCAGTCTCATAGTGGAAGCCTCACACCGCACAAAAAACATCTTTTGGCACGAGCTAGATTTGTTGAGTAAGTAGAATTATGAGCAGATGAAGAAGCAACAAGAAACAGATATCTATGAGGGTTCTCTATCCCTAATGTTGCATACATTTTCCACCTAGTCGTCCAACCATCCGTGAAAACACAAAAAAACAACACGCATTGGTTGATGATGATGCAAAGCAACAATTTTGTTGATAGAGCTGGCGAGGACGTGCATGATTATTTAACAAAACTCATAAATCTTTATGGATTAAGAAAGCAAGATGGAATGTTTGAGGATTCCATCAATATATGGATATTCTACTATTACCTCACTAACAAAGATAGGTTTTGGTACAACTTCATAGATGATGGAATCATCACCAATTGGGTGGAACTTTAGAAAAATTTCATGGAGTAGTTCTTTCTTCCTTTACCCACTTACCAAGTCTGAGTGCAAATCACCCACCCAAACAACTTCCAAGTGAAACTATCTTTCAATCATGGGAATGATACAAATTTACTACACAAATTCCCTCATCGATACATTCCCTCTACATAGTTTATGAAGTAGTTCTATAGAGTATGGGTGATGACATCAAACTATTTCTTGATGCCACTTCCAATGGAAACTTCATCAGATAGAGATTTGATGATGCATGGAAATTTGTAAGAAGGAGAGAAGAGAACTAAGATAATTGGGGTTCATCACACAAGAGAGGATTTTTTATGTTGCTATGGTGAAGGACAAGTCTAACATGAAGTATATTGCTTAATCATTGAAGGTTCTCACTCTTAAACAAGACAACTATGAGCCATCATTCTAGAGTTATGGTTTGATAAGTCAATTATTGTTTTCAAGAAAAGGAAGCCCAATAAGCCTGCCAAATCTATGGTGCATAGGAACACACAAGTCTGAAGTGCAATCACCTCTACCAAGCCATAGTGAAAATGCATAACCATATACCAACAACACCCTAGTCATTGAAGAAGTAAATATTGTGAACTCTATTCCAAGATAAGGCTAATATGACCCCTACCTACTGAGAAACCATCCAGGCTTCCAATAAGGGAACCTAGAAGGAGCAGTGAGTGCTCACCATCTCAAGTAAGGACAAAATCAAAACCAAGTTTGGGGTCCTCACGGTTTCCTATAGAAACAATACTATCAAAAGAAAAACTTTACTATTGGATGATACCACAACAAATTCATTTAGGGAAACAACTAAAATCCAAGATAGGACCCTACAAGAACCAAGGACAACTTCTCCTATGGTAGGGAAACCAGTTGAACATGCATGCCTCCAATGATCAAGGTTTCTTAGACATAATTGATAAAATTCTAGAAACCATTAGGTATACAACAATTCCATGGAGACTCAGCTAGTGTAGAATGCCTCTACCATTCTCCCTCTAGTAGGTTCAGTTGTTGATCGGCCCAAAACCAGTCCCGAGAATTGGGAGGATCAAATGAAGGTTGTGACCACGTGTCCTAGGAATATGCTACCAGAACCAACCACCTCAGTCTCCAACTATATGATTCTGGAAGAGTATGAGGATGAAGAACTCACTCTAGTGTCTATACTAGTGGAACTGGTGGTTGAAACTCCAAAGACGATCAGCAAATCAGATCCTGAGAAGACCCCAGAAGCTATACCAAGTTTTGCTACTCCTATTATTTTTGTCTACCACTACCTCCATACTAGAGTCAAATATATCAAACACATTTAGAATTAAGATTCATAAAGTTAAAGAAAGTGATGAAGAAGTTGCATGTCTATATTCCCTTACTTGATGTTCTTATAGAAATTTCTTTCTGAAAAAAGTTCTTTAAAGATCTCTTCACTCTCTAGTATACAACAGAGGATTAAAACATTGTGAATCTAACCAAGACAACATTAGACATTATTAAAAGTAAGATGCCACAAAAACATTAGACATTATTAAAAGTAAGATGCCACAAAAACTCAAGGATACAGGATCCTTTGGCATATCTTCTTTGTTGGAGACTCCAAATGCCAAAAATGTCTAGATGACCTTAGGTAAGTATTTCTATCATGCCCTACAACCTATTAATGGGACTTGGCTTCACCATAGGCATCCTTCCCACATGCATAGTGATTCAACTAATTGACTCTTCTATGACCATCCCTATGGGGATTATAGAAAACATCCATGTGTGTGTGGGTCCTAAAGAAGAGGTAACCTATTCTTTTTTTAGAATGTTACTGCAGAAGGGAATTCAATAATAAGAAGCTAATGTTTCTTTTATCCATGTATAGGAGAATAAGAGAGTCGAGGATATAGTTGCGAAGAAGGTCAATGATATAGTTGTTGAGAAGTTCAAGGAAGAATTGATGCGGTGGCAGGCATCGCAGGCTTCCAATTAGCCTATGGAGACCCACTCTTCTCCTGATGTACAAACTACAAGTCCTGTAGACCCACCATCACCTAACACGTCTACTGTAAGTATTGTTTATGACATTGTAGCTAGTCTTTTCAAGATGATATGTTTTCAAGATGATATGTATATATGTGTAATATTCTTTACGTAAATTTGTAGGCATTGAAGCCATGCCGCTTAAGAATGCAAGACTATGTTGTTGTAGAGGCGCATGCTTACCCGTCCCTTCTTGGGGAAAGGTTTCATGGGACTCCAATGCCACAGGGCTACATTCGTGTGGGCCCATTACGTGTTTTACCCGATTGGAGGGAAGCTACATTGCCATATCCCCACCCGGATATTGATACACTTGTTGAGGCAGAAGGAGGGGTGATATTATGGCCCAAAGCAGATGTCGTCTACACTACTAAAATTGTAAGATAAATTTACATTACTTTAGATTGTTAATGTGTATATATGAGGTCAACTGATCTGAAATTATATATACAAGTTAAAAAGAAGACACCCAAAGCACCTAGGCCTCCACCTCCACTTCCTGCATTACCAAGTTGGGTTCCAACTGACCTAAAATACCCGTTAGGTCCTGCTTGTAGGGGAATGGCATGTTGGCTACGGGCACATAATATACATTGCCCTATAATTGTTTCTTTAGAAGCAGATTATGCAGGTCAATCATACGATAGCTCTTTATTTATACAAGATATTATTGAGCTATTTACGTATGATTGGCTGAATACATCAATGATAGAGACATGGATAAGGTGAGATCTTGTTTATACATCCATATACCTTGTGTAAGATCCGGTGATCTGGTTTCTTATATATTAATGCATACGTAATACATGTTTTGCAGCTACTTAGTCGAAGATCAATGCAAACAATTTGCATTTGATCATGTGGGATTTTTGATTCCATCATTGATTAGTATGGTAGCTAAAGACCCTGATAGTGTTCAACATTACTATATAGATGCTTTTACAATTTTTGGTAAGCAAAAGAAGACGATAATAATAGCTCCATTCAATGTCAAGTAAGTTTACTTTATTTATAATTTGGACTTAAGAAAATTCCATTTTTATTGTGCATTTTGAGTTATTAATTTTTAACTTTTTTACCTCTAGCGGTAGACATTGGGAGTTACTAGTTATTGTCCCTGACACGTTCACTGTTTATTATCTAGATCATGCGGGAAGTACATTGAACACTAAAATTAGACACGTAATGAGAATGCCATTATTATGGTGAGAAATATTTCATTTTTATAACCGTTAACATCTATTATTACATTACTATTTAATTATGCAATTTACTGTGTTATATTAACATGTAGGGGTTTATATGCATTCAAAAAGGCTGGAGGAACGATCCCAAGGAAAAAGAACCAGCCAATAAATTGGGAGAACGTAAAAGTAAGTTCCCGACTCCAATGTATATATTATTGATGTGAACTGTGCTTAGTTGTATTTTTTAATATTTTGTATGTTTCAATTTATAGTGTGCTACACAAGACAATGGCTGGGCATGCACATACTATGTGATGCTATTTATGCAGATGATTATCTGACATGCCACATTGGATATCAATACCATACATGAGGTATTATATATAGTCTCATTAGTTAGTATGAAATATATCAATCTTATTTTTATATTATTACTTATATATATACATCATTCTCTTTGCAGGTGTTTAAAAAAGACCACTATAGGTAAACGCTTAAAAAATATACATGCTCCATATACGATGGAAGCATTAGATGAAGTAAGAGAATAATGGGCAAAAGCCATACAAGCAGTGGCGACTGTAAGATATTATTCGGATGCTGATAGCGATACTGATTGATATTTTGTAAATGAATATTTCTGAATGTTTCTACATGTATTTGAATGTTTCTACATGTGTGAATGTGAGAGTTGAATTGATGTTTGAATGTATCCACTTGTATGAAAATATATTTGTTGATTTTGTAGGTTTGTGGCCTGTTTGTAGGCTGATATCAATGGATGTCGTAAACCTGCAGTTCAGAAAACTGAACTGTAGGTTCTCATCCTGCTGACCAGCCACAACAGGCCTGCAAACTGATTAGAAAAAAAATTTATGCAACATAGGCGTCGGTTATTTATAGAAAACTGTCATCAATGGCTTACATCGTCAGTTATTCGTATAAAATCGTGGCCTAATGCGACAAACAATCCGAGCATGCAGGAAAGCACGACCGTGGTGGAAATGGCGTCGCTTATTCGTACAAAACTGACGCCTTTAGAAAGAGAATGGCGTCGGTTGTTCAGTTGTTAACCGACGCCGAATATGTCCTAGGTGGCGCCCTTTTTTGTGGCGCGAATCCTATAGATGTTGGCCGACTACATATAACCGACACCTCCAAATCAAATAGGCGTCGGTTATAAAACTGACGCAGAAGAGTTCGACCTTTAGCGGCACCCGCATAGGCATCGCTCAATAACCGTCGCTAAAAGGGGTTAAACGACCGACGCCAAAGGCTTGTTCTGTAGTAGTGCCTATTTTCTCTAGGATGGTGTCTGTGCAGCTCCCAGTCTTCACCATGAATGATAGACGAGACTACTTTTGTAGCAACTCATTGTTGCTATGTATGCCCATAGAGAAAGTCATATGATGATTGTAATGGGATACTTTGTAAATGATTTGAATAATAATAAAGGCAATTTCCGATCTATATGTTTAAACTATTTCTGAGATGATAGTGTAACATGATAGATGTCTAAAGAATCGTTTTACTCAATGGCGTATGCTTTTGGGTTGAGGACCTAAACGATGAGATCATACCGATGTTAAGAGTATACATTCTTGTTTGGTCCCTAGTCGGTTGTATTGTGGAAATAACCATAGACATCAATAACACTAAAGACTAGATTGTGTGTTGGTTGATGACAGAATCTCATTAGTCATAAGATAGTGATATCAAACCAAGCACATAGGTACTTGTTAGAGAACAAGGTATCAGACAGACCCACGGTGAGAGTGACACATGGAACCATGACTTGGTAGTCACAGTCATCTCTCACAGTGATGGTGGTGAGTGTGATTCTTAGACCTAAAATCACTACACTCAACACATGTCGTTGGGTACACTTTGACATCATCAAACGAAGTCTTGAAACATGGGTTGTTATAAAGGTGATGATTGGGTGGCTTTGACACATGGGGCTTTTGAAGGGTGAGTGATAGATATGGGATTTGTCCCTCCTGAGCGAGTTTGATGTCTGTGGCCACTTGATGAGTAGGATTGAGAAAGGCATGCGCATACACGTGTGAATCAATATGTGATATTGATGTCACACACATCTCACCCAGTCTGCTCTAAGATCAAGGAAATGAATGAACGTTGATAGGATGATTGTTCCATGCCTCGAGTTCATTCAGGATATCAGTGACAAAGGAATTATACATTCACTGTAACACCATTCACGGATTGTAGGATTGAAAGTTATTCTCCAACTTTCTATTTCACTTGGGTAGAACTGATGTGTGACTAGGCACCGCTCTTTGCTTGTGAAGTCATAAGTGTTATGGACTTTCACTGCCAACGTGAAATGGACCTGCAGGGTCACACACATAGGATTTAACCTGGAATAGGAGTTTTATCCACAAACTATGTTTAGATTGATTACTAAAGGAGTTTAGTAGTTCAATGAAACACTCAATCAATTGATAGCTCAGTATCATAATGTTCAAGGTATTGGACACATTGATTGGAGTATCAGATTGATTGAAACTGCAATTGACTGATTCTGCACAATCTGCACTCCCAACCGATCGGCTCATGTGATGAACCAATTGGCTCAGCTTGGTGAACCGATCGGCTCAAAGGTGAGTCAATCGGCTCATGGACAGGGTGAAACAATTGCTTCAAGTGTTGAAACAATCAGTTCAACTGATGCAACTGAGCAAGTTGGGAAAGTAGGATTGGTGAGAAATTTCCTTTCGTTTCACTTGCCCAATTTGATTGGAACAAGGATTGGTATTTGATACCAATTAGAAACAAAAGAAGAAAAGTCAATTGGGAACTAGTCAGGACCACGAACCGACTGGTTCAGAAGTGAACCGATCGGCTCATGGGTCCCAACCGATCGGTTGAGTTGTCAACCGAAAAGCTCAGATCAAATCAAAAAGAGTTTTGACAAAATGCAATTTTCTCTTGTAGAATGGCAAATGAATCATCTTTTAAAATGGATAAATTAATTGAGAATAAATTCCATAACTGGTTGAGGACTGTGAGAAATGTTCTGCACAATCCAGATATACCAGATGTCTTTGAATCCACTCTATGTACGCTTAAAGCGTTGGTGAATAAGAAAGAAAGTTCATTGATAGAGATCAATGGAATGAAAGGTAAGGGAGAGAAGGGTTCTCTCGCCAAACCAATTTCTTCTACATGGAGAGGATGGAAGGAACGATGGAAGAAGAAGTCAGAGATAGAGATCTCTACTTCCGGTGTATACGTGATAGAGATTAACTTTACTACTTCTTCGTCATGGGTACTTGATACCGTATGCGGATCTCACATTTGTTCAAATGTGAAGGATCTTAAGAGAAGTAGACCTTTGGGGAAAAGCGAGGTTGAACTACGTGTTGCCAATGGGGCAAGAGTTGCCGCCAGTGCCGTAGGAACCTATGAGTTAACTCTACCAAGTGGGCTAATAATAGAGTTGAAAAACTGCTATTATGTACCTGCCATAAATAGGAATATCATTTCCGTCTCTTGTTTGGACAAAGATGGATTTCAATCTCTTATTGAGAATAGAAAATGTTCCATTTCTAAAGATGGGATCTTTTATGGTAGTGCCCCAATGTCTTATTGTCTATACTTGATAGATTTGGAGACAAGTTTTTACAACGTAAACACCAAAAGGCAAAACTCAACGACTCAAACAAAACATATCTTTGGCATTGTCGTCTAGAGCACATAAATGAGAAGCGCATTTCTAGACTCCATAAAGATGGTTATCTAGACTCTTTTGATTATGAATCAATAGAGACATGTGAATCTTGTTTATTAGGCAAGATGACCAAGACTCCCTTTTCAGGTAAAGGTGAGAGAGCTAGTGATATTTTAGGACTCATACATACTGATGTATGTGGGCCTTTTAGAACTAATGCCAGAGGTGGGTATCAGTACTTCATTACCTTTACTGATGACTTCAGTTGGTATGGCTATGTGTACCTGATGAAACATAAGTCAGAAACCCTTGAATGGTTCAAGGATTTCATGAATGAAGTATAGAACCAACTTGGTAAAAGTATTAAGGCACTTTGATCTGATCGAGGTGGATAATACTTAAGCCAGGAGTTTGAGGACCTTCTGCGAGCCCGTGGTATTGTATCACAATGGACTCCGCTTGAAATACCACAGAATAACGGTGTGTCTGAAAGAAGGAATCGCACATTGTTGGATATGGTGCGATCAATGATGAGTTTTGTTGATCTTTCAATTTCTTTCTGGGGTTATGCTCTTGAAACCGCCGCGTTTACACTTAACCGTGTACCATCTAAATCAGTTCAAAAGACACCATATGAGATATGGTATGGGAAGCGTCCCAAATTGTCTTTTATGAAGATTTGGGGTAGTGAGGCTTACATCAAGAAAATGTTTCCTGATAAGCTTGGGCCCAAATCCGATATATGTTATCTTGTTGGATACCCCAAGGAAATGAGGGGATATTACTTATACCACCCTACTGACAACAAAGTGTTTGTTGCCAGGGATGTTGTATTCCTAGAGAAGGAATTTATTTCCAAAGGAAGCAGTGGGAGGAAAATAGAGATTGAAGAAGTTCAAGCCTAACAAGAAAACATAGAAACGGTAGATGTACAAGAGGAAAATGGAGATTCACAAGGTGTTGTGGAATCTCAGCCTCCTCAGATAACACAAGGACCTCGTAGATCTAGTAGTACCTGCCTTGAAATTGAGAGGTTTGGATACCTTGTGACTCAGGAAGGTTGTGAGTTGATCATAGATGATGATCCAACTACCTACGTAGAGGCTATGGAGGGACCAGATTATGAGAAATGGCTTGAAACCATGAGATCCGAGATGGAATCCATGTACTCCAACAAAGTATGGACTTTGGTGGAACCACCCGAAGGGCTAAACCCATTGGGTGCAAGTGGGTCTTCAAGAAAAAGACCGACATGGATGGCAATGTGCAAACTTATAAAGGTAGATTGGTTGCGAAGGGATTTTGACAAGTTCAAGGTGTTGACTATGATGAAACCTTTTCTCCAGTTGCCATGATTAAGTCCATCAGGATCATGCTTGCTATTGCAGCTTATTATGACTATGAGATTTGGCAGACGGATGTTAAAACCGCATTCCTTAACGGGAATATAAACGAGGATGTATACATGACACAGCCTGAAGGTTTTGTAGATCTAAAGAATGCCAATAAAGTCTGTAAGCTGAAAAGGTCAATCTATGGATGGAAGCAAGCATCTCGGAGTTGGAATCTTTGATTTGATGCGGAAGTCAAAGTGTTTGGCTTTATTCAAAATGAAGATGAACCTTGTGTGTACAAGAAGGTTAGTGGGAGCTCAACCACATTCCTCATATTGTATGTGGATGACATACTTTTGATGGGGAATGATGTCTTAGCCATAGAGAAGGTAAAGACATGGCTTGGGAATACTTTCTCAATGAAGGACTTAGGAGAAGCATCCTACATTCTAGGAATTAAGATCTATAGAGATAGATCTAAAAGGCTTCTCAGACTAAGTCAGAGCACGTACATTGACAAAGTGCTGAAGCGGTTCAGCATGGAGAACTCAAAGAGAGTCAACATCCCCATGCTACATGGAGTCACCGCCTCTAGAGCTGAATGTCTCCAATCTTGTGAAGAGAGGGAGCGTATGAATGGGATCCCATATGCATCAGCCATCGGATCCATCATGTACGCTATGTTGTGCACACGCCCAGATGTCTTGTATGCTCTCAGCATGATGAGCAAGTACCAGTCAGATCCCGGGGATGCTCACTAGACAGCCGTAAAGAACATCGTCAAGTACTTGAGAGGGACTAAGGATTAGTTTCTTGTTTACGGCGGCGAGGAAGAGCTGGTTGTAAAGGTTTACACCGATGCAAGCTTCCAAACCGATAAAGATGATTACAGATCACAGTCAGGATTTGTATTTTGCCTTAATAATTGAGTTGTGAGCCGAAAGAGTTCCAAGCAAGAAACAGTTGCTGATTCTACTACAGAGGTCGAGTATATTGCTGCTTCACATGCAACAAAGGAGGCTGTGTGGATCAGGAAGTTCATTTCTGAACTTGGTGTAGTTCCCAGTAGCTGTGATGCAATTGAGCTTTATTGTGACAATAATGGAGCTATCGCACAAGCTAAGGAACCCCAATCACATCAGCGGTCCAAGCACATACTGCGGCGCTTCCATCTCATACGAGAGATCGTACAGCGAGGAGATGTGAAGATTTGCAAAGTACCAACTGAAGACAACATAGCTGATCCACTGACTAAGGCCCTTTCTTAGCAGAAGCATGATGGTCATGCTAGGTCACAAGGACTGAGGTTCCTTGGTTGATCTAAGTGCAAGTGGGAGTCTGTTGGTATGTATGCCCATAGTGCAAGTCATATGATGATTGTAATGGGATACTTTGTAAATGTTTTGAATAATAATAAAGGCAATTTCCGATCTATATGTTTAAACTATTTCTGAGATGATAGTGTAACATGATAGATGTCTAAAGAATTGTTTTACTCAATGACGTATGCTTTTGGGTTGAGGACCTAAACGATGAGATCATACTGATGTTAAGAGTATACATTCTTGTCTAGTCCCTAGTCGATTGTTATTGTGGAAATAACCATAGACATCAATAACACTAAAGACTAGATTTTGTGTTGGTTGATGACAAAATCGCATTAGTCATGATATAGTGATATCAAACCAAGCACATAGGTACTTGTTAGAGAACAAGGTACTGGACTGACCCACCATGAGAGTGACACATGGAACCATGACTTAGTAGTCACAGTCAGCTCTCATAGTGATGGTGGTGAGTGTGATTCTTAGACCTGAAATAACTACACTCAACACATGTCGTTGGGTACACTTTGACATCATCAAACGCAGTCCTAAAACATTGGTTGTTATAAAGGTGATGATTGGGTGGCTTTGAAACATGGGGCTTTTGAGGGGTGAGTGATAGATATGGGATGTGTCCCTCCTGAGGGAGTGTGATGTCCTTGGCCACTTGATGAGTAGGATTGAGAAAGGCATGCGCATGCACGTGTGAATCAATATGTGATATTGATGTCACACACATCTCACCCAGTCTGCTCTGATATCAAGGAAATGAATGATCGTTGACAGGATGATTGTTCCATGCCTCGAGTTCATTTAGGATATCAGTGACAAAGGAATTATACATTCACTATAACACCATTCACGGATTGTAGGATTGAAAGTTGTTCTCCAACTTTCTATTTCACTTGGGTAGCACTGATGTGTGACTAGGCACCGCTCTTTGCTTGTGAAGTCATAAGTGTTATGGACTTTCACTGCCTACGTAAAATGGACCTGTAGGGTCACACACATAGGATTTAACCTGGAATAGGAGGTTTGTCCACAAATAATGTTTAGATTGATTACTAAAGGAGTTTAGTAGTTCAATTAAACACTCAATCAACTGATAGCTCAGTATCATAATGTTCATAGTGTTGGACACATTGATTGGAGTATCGGATTGATTGAAACTGCAATTGACTGATTCTGCACAATCTACACTCCCAACCAATCGGCTCATGTGATGAACCGATCGGCTCAACTTGGTGAACCGATCGGCTTAGGTGGTGAGTCGATCGGCTCATAGACAGGGTGAAATGATTGCTTCAAGTGTTGAAACGATCGATTCAACTGATGCAACCGAGCAAGTTGGGAAAGTAGGATTGGTGAGAAATTTCCTTTCGTTTCACTTGCCCAATTTGATTGGAACAAGGATTGGTATTTGATACCAATTAGAAACAAAAGAAGAAAAGTCAATTGGGAACTGATGAGGACCACGAACCGATCGGTTCAGAAGTGAACCGATCGGCTCATGGGTCCCAACCGATCGGTTGAGGTGTCAACCGACCGACTCAGATCCCCAACTGACCGTTTCAGTTGTGAAACGATCGGTTCGGGTTATGCAGTTGGTTGTTTTTGTGGAAAATCTCGAACCCTTCTACTTGTGCTTTAGTCCCGCATTACTCGGGATAGAGAACCCTGTCCCATGACCCTCCTATATATAGGGGTATTGGGGGCTTCTAAAAGTACAACTCAGTGCAACCAGTTACTCTGTAAAGTTTTCGTTCTCTCTGGTTTTGGTAATCGAGAGAGCCCAAGCAAGTGCTACCTGATAAGGGAGGCACAACAAGGGAAAGACAACTGCAGAAAGCGACTGGTGGCAAGAGAGTGTGTCGGCGACTAGTACACCGACAGGAGGGTGTGAATCCTTCTGATTCCTTGTGGGACAAGGAGATCAGAGTTCCAGGCAGTCTGTGTGGACGACTGTAGAGGCGGGAGACCTCTGTCGCTCAGAGGACAACTGTCAATCCCGACAGTCCCAGTGAGACTAGGAGTCTTCAGTCCCAGTTCGACCAGTAGCTGCACAGACACTGTCCAAGACCGGAGGTGAAGACCATGCAAGGTGCAAGATACTGTCGCCGAGCAAGCCTCGGGATAAGGTATGCATCCACAAACCATCTTTCCTATTGTATAGAAGTTGACGCGATTCCTTTTTGTTTTGGGTTTTGGGGAGAAAATTTTTGTTTCCGCTGCTTCTCTGCCTCCCTTAAAACCCAACAGTGGTATCAGAGCCACGTCAACTGCTCGATATTTTAAGATTATCGATATGATCGATTTTGGTTTGTCGCCTTTATTTATTGCATACGATGCGAATAAAATTGGCTATATGCATGTCCAATCCACAAATCCCAAATATACATATATGATATGTAATATTAATGCACTCAATACGCGTCACCCTTAAATGAGTTTTGTAGTGGATGTGTAGCATGGTTATGGCCTATAAACCCTATATCTGTGTGTGGTTGTATGTGGTTGCTTGCATCTCAGTCTGCACACTAATTGTTTTTCTCCTATTCCTGATGTAACTCAAAATAATTCGAGATTTCTTTTCCTACCTTTGCTCCCCCTGAATGTAACTCAGGGTTTTACAATTCAATTGTAAATAGGATATATTTTATTTCCTATTATGTCAAATAATGGCGGACGACCTGAGACGATTGATTCAAGGAGTGAACCGATCAGTTGGTGTTCCAGATGACCGGTTCGAGGAGCGAGATGAGAAGGTGGAAATCTGAGGAGATGCACGACAACTGGTGAACCGATCGGCTGGAGGCGCTAGTCGATCGGCTGGTGGCACCCAAACAATCAACTTGATGGTGAGCCGATCAGTGATGGAGATGAGTTGATCAAACCCAGAAAGGCAGGCACAGGTTTCATCTTGTACATGTTGCATGTGATGTAGACCTAGATGACCGTGATTCCTCTTGGCTCGAGGAATCACAATAGGATGGCCATAATCATTGCTTTTATCATTTTGCATGTTTTCTGTGGGATATAGCATGTATATGATACGTACTATATATTGTGGTGATTGGATATGTATATGTATATAAAACCAAATCCCTCATTATATATTAAGTTTTAGATGCCTTCCAAATGCGACGCACGTGAAAAGCTTGATCGACCAAGTGTAGGCACGCCCTAGCGTGGTGCACCGTCTATCTCGTGGAAGTATGAAGGATGCATGTGTGGGTCTGCCCTAGCAGGGTGCATATTCATTGTGTTCGCTTTGGGTCAGACTTAACAAGGTGATCTAGATGGGATCTGGTACCTTGAGGCATGGAGATGATCATGGCAAAGAGTTGCATATGACATCTTTCAAGAGTTGCATATGTTGCAATTGGCAAGAGTTGCCTACTTGGGAGATCTGAGTTGTGGGTGACAACCCTAGCTGGTCCATGGCTTAGAGGATTTCAGGATCTTGACCCACTAGAAGATTGTGCGTTGCAATCTTCTGAATTGATGGTGAGGGCTGTCAATTTGAGTCAAAATATTCGGAGCGGTAATTAATTAAAGACCTAATTAACTATTGTCAAATTTTATTCCAATCAAATCAAAAGGAGTTTTGACAAAATGAAATTTTCTCTTGTAGAATGGCAAATGAATCATCTTTTAAAATGGGCAAATTAATTGAGTATAAATTCCATAACTGGTTGAGGACTGTGAGAAATGTTTTGCACAATCTAGATATACAAGATGCCTTTGAATCCACTCTATGTACGCTTAAAGCGTTGGTGAAGAAGAAAGAAAGTTCATTGATAGAGATCAATGGAACGAAAGGAAAGGGAGAGAAGGGTTCTCTCGCCAGACCAATTTCTTCTACATGGAGAGGATGGAAGGAATGATGGAAGAAGAAGTCAGAGATAGAGATCTCTACTTCCGGTGTATACGTGATAGAGATTAACTTTACTACTTCTTCGTCATGGGTACTTGATACCGGATGCAGATCTCACATTTGTTCAAATGTGAAGGATCTTAAGAGAAGTAGGCCTTTGGGGAAAGGCGAGGTTGAACTACGTGTTTCCAATGGGGAAAGAGTTGCCACCAGTGCCGTAGGAACTTATGAGATAACTCTACCAAGTGGGCTAATAATAGAGTTGAAAAACGGCTATTATGTACCTGCCATAAATAGGAATATCATTTCCGTCTCTTGTTTGGACAAAGATGGATTTGAATTTCTTATTAAGAATGGAAAATGTTCCATTTCTAAAGATGGGATCTTTTATGGTAGTGCCCCAATGTCTTATGGTCTATACTTGATAGATTTGGAGACAAGTGTATACAACGTAAACACCAAAAGGCAAAACTCAACGACTCAAACAAAACATATCTTTGGCATTGTCGTCTAGGGCACATAAATGAGAAGCGCATTTCTAGACTCCATAAAGATGGTTATCTAGACTCTTTTGATTATGAATCAATAGAGACATGTGAATCTTGTTTATTGGGCAAGATGACCAAGACTCCCTTTTTAGGTAAAGGTGAGAGAGCTAGTGATCTATTAGGACTCATACATACAGATGTATGTGGGCCTTTTAGAACTAATGCCAAAGGTGGGTATTAGTACTTCATTACCTTTACTGATGACTTCAGTAGGTATGGCTATGGGTACCTGATGAAACATAAGTCAGAAACCCTTGAAAGGTTCAAGGATTTCATGAATGAAGTACAGAAACAACTTGGTAAAAGTATTAAGGCACTTCAATCCAATCGAGGTGGAGAATACTTAAGCCAGGATTTTGAGGACCTTCTGCGAGCCCGTGGTATTGTACCACAATGGACTCCGCCTGGAACACCATAGCATAACGGTGTGTATGAAAGAAGGAATCACACATTGTTGGATATGGTGCGATCAATGATGAGTTTTGTTGATCCTCCAATTTCTTTATGGGGTTATGCTCTTGAAACCGCCGCGTTTACACTTAACCATGTACCATCTAAATCGGTTCAAAAGACACCATATGAGATATAGTATGGGAAGTGTCCCAAATTGTCTTTTATGAAGATTTGGGGTTGTGAGGCTTACGTCAAGAAAATGTTTCCTGATAAGCTTGGGCCCAAATCTGATAAATGTTATCTTGTTGGATACCCCAAGGAAACGAGGGGATATTACTTATACCACCCTACTGACAACAAAGTATTTGTTGCCAGGGATGTTGTATTCCTAGAGAAGGAATTTATTTCTAAAGGAAGTAGTAGGAGGAAAATAGAGCTTGAAGAAGTTCAAGCCCAACAAGAAAACATAGAACCGGTAGATGTACAAAAGGAAAATGGAGATTCACAAGGTGTTGTGGAATCTCAGTCTCCTCAGGTAATACAAGGACTTCGTAGATCTAGTAGGACGCGCCTTGAAACTGAGAGGTTTGGATACCTTGTGACTCAGGAAGGTGGTGAATTGATCATAGATGATGATCCAACTACCTACGTAGAGGCTATGGAGGGACCAAGTTCTGAGAAATGGTTTGAAACCATGAGATCCGAGATGGAATCCATGTACTCCAACAAAGTATGGACTTTGGTGGTACCACCCGAAGGGGTAAAACCCATAGGGTGCAAGTGGGTCTTCAAGAAAAAGACCGACATGGATGGCAATGTGCAAACTTATAAAGGCAGATTGGTTGTGAAGGGATTTCGATAAGTTCAAGGTGTTGACTATGACGAAACCTTTTCTCCAGTTGCCATGATTAAGTCCATCAGGATCATGCTTGCTATTGCAGCTTATTATGACTATGAGATTTGGCAGATGGATGCTAAAACCGCATTCCTTAACAGGAATATAAATGAGGATGTGTACATGACATAGCCTGAAGGTTTTATAGATCCAAAGAATGCCAATAAAGTCTGTAAGCTGCAAAGGTCAATTTATGGATTGAAGCAAGCATCTCGGAGTTGGAATCTTTGATTTGATGAGGAAGTCAAAGTGTTTGGCTTTATTCAAAATGAAGATGAACCTTGTGTGTACAAGAAGGTTAGTCTGAGCTCAACCACATTCCTCATATTGTATGTGGATGACATACTTTTGATGGGAAATGATGTCTTAGCCTTAGAGAAGGTAAAGACTTGGCTTGGGAATACTTTCTCAGTGAAGGACTTAGGAGAAGCATCCTACATTCTAGGAATTAAGATATATAGAGATAGATCTAGAAGGCTTCTCAGACTAAGTCAGAGCACGTACATTGACAAAGTGCTGAAGCGGTTCAGCATGGAAACTCAAAGAGAGGCAACATCCCCATGCTACATGGAGTCACCGTCTCTAGAGCTCAATGTCCCCAATCTTGTGAAGAGAGGGAGCATATGAATGGGATCCCATATGCATCAGCCATCAGATCCATCATGTACGCTATGTTGTGCACACGCCCAGATGTCTCGTATGCTTTCAGCATGACGAGAAGGTACCAGTCAGATCCCGGGGATGCTCACTGGACAGTCGTAAAGAACATCCTCAAGTACTTGCAAAGGACTAAGGATCAGTTTCTTGTTTACGGCGGCGAGGAAGAGCTGGTTGTAAAGGATTACACCGATGCAAGCTTCCAAACCGATAAAGATGATTACAGATCGCAGTCAGGATTTGTATTTTGCCTTAATAATGGAGCTATGAGCTGGAAGAGTTTCAAGCAAGAAACAGTTGTCGATTCTACTACAGAGGCTGAGTATATTGCTGCTTCACATGCAACAAAGGAGGCTATGTGGATCAGGAAGTTCATTTCTGAACTTGGTGTAGTTCCCAGTAGCTGTGATGCAATTGAGCTTTATTGTGACAATAATGGAGCTATCGCACAAGCTAAGGAACCCCGATCACATCAGCGGTCCAAGCACATACTGCGTCGCTTCCATCTCATACGAGAGATCATACAGCGAGGAGATGTGAAGATTTGCAAAGTACCAACTGAAGACAACATAGCTGATCCACTGACTAAGGCCCTTTCTCAGCATAAGCATGATGGTCATGCTAGGTCACAAGGACTGAGGTTCCTTGGTGACTGGCTCTAAGTGCAAGTGGGAGTCTGTTGGTATGTATGCCCATAGAGCAAGTCATATGATGATTGTAATGGGATACTTTGTAAATGATTTGAATAATAATAAAGGCAATTTCCGATCTATATGTTTAAATTGTTTCTGAGATGATAGTGTAACATGATAGATGTCTAAAGAATTGTTTTACTCAATGACGTATGCTTTTGGGTTGAGGACCTAAACGATGAGATCATACGGATGTTAAGAGTATACATTCTTGTTTGGTCCCTAGTCGGTTGTTATTATGGAAATAACCATAGACATCAATAACACTAAAGACTAGATTGTGTGTTGGTTGATGACAAAATCTCATTAGTCATGATATAGTGATATCAAACCAAGCACATAGGTACTTGTTAGAGAACAAGGTACCGAACAGACCCACCATGAGAGTGACACATGGAACCATGACTTGGTAGTCATAATCAGCTCTCACAGTGATGGTGGTGAGTGTAATTCTGAGACCTGAAATCACTACACTCAACACATGTTGCTGGGTACACTTTGACATCATCAAACACAGTCCTGAAACATTGGTTGTTATAAAGGTGATGATTAGGTGGCTTTGACACATGGGGCTTTTGAGGGGTGAGTGATAGATATGGGATTTTTCCCTCCTGAGGGAGTTTGATGTCCTTGGCCACTTGATGAGTAGGATTGAGAAAGGCATGTCCATGCACGTGTGAATCAATATGTGATATTGATGTCACACACATCTCACCCAGTCTACTTTGAGATCAAGGAAATGAATGAACGTTGACAGGATGACTGTTCCATGCCTCGAGTTCATTCAAGATATCAGTGACAAAGGAATTATACATTCACCGTAACACCATTCACGGATTGTAGGATTGAAAGTTGTTCTCCAACTTTCTATTTCACTTGGGTAGCACTGATGTGTGACTAGGAACCACTCTTTGCTTGTGAAGTCATAAGTGTTATGGACTTTCACTGCCAACGTAAAATGGACCTGTAGGGTCACACACATAGGATTTAACCTGAAATAGGAGTTTTGTGCACAAATAATGTTTAGATTGATTACTAAAGGAAATTAGTAATTCAATTAAACACTCAATCAATTGATAGCTCAGTCTCATAATGTTCAAGGTGTTTGACACATTGATTGGAGTATCAGAATGATTGAAACCGCAATTGACTGATTCTGCACAATCTGCACTCCCAACCGATTGGCTCATGTGATGAACCTATCGGCTCAGCTTGGTGAACCGATCGACTCAGGTGGTGAGTCGATCGGCTCATGGACAGGGTGAAACAATTGCTTCAAGTGTTGAAATGATCAATTCAACTGATGCAATCGATCAAGTTGGGAAAGTAGGATAGGTGAGAAATTTCGTTTCTTTCACTTGCCCAATTTGATCGGAACAAGGATTGGTATTTGATACCAATTAGAAACAAAAGAAGAAAAGTCAATCGGGAACTGATCAGGACCACGAACCGACTGGTTCAAAAGTGAACCGATCAGCTCATGGGTCCCAACCGATCGGTTGAGGTGTCAACCGACCGGCTCAGACCCCCAACCAACCGTTTCAATTATGAAACGATCGGTTCAGGTTATGCAGTTGGTTGCTTTTGTGGAAAATCTCGAACCCTTCTACTCCTGCTTTAGTCCCGCATTACTCAGGATAGAGAACCCTGTCTCATGACCCTCCTATACATAGGGGTATTGGGGGCTTCTCAAAGTGCTACTCAGTGCAACCAGTTGCTCTGTAAATTTGTCGTTCTCTCTGGTTTTGGTAACCGATAGAGCCCAAGCAAGTGCTACCCGAGAAGGGAGGTATTGCAAGGGAAAGACAACTGCAGAAAGCGACTAGTGGCAGGAGAGTGTATCGGTGACTAGTACGCCGACAGGAGGGTGCGACTCCTTCTGATTCCTTGTCGGACAAGGAGATCAGAGTTCCAGGAAGTCTGTGTGGACGACTGTAGAGGCGGGAGACCTATATCACTCAGAGGACAATTGTCGATCCCGACAGTCCCGGTGAGACCAGGAGTCTTCAGTCTCGGTGCGACCAGGAGCTGCATAGACACCGTCCAAGACCGGAGGTGAAGACCGCACGAGGCGCGAGGTACTGTTGCCGAGCAAGCCTCGAGACAAGGTATGCATCAACAAACCATCTTTCCTATTGTATAGACGTTGACACGATTCCTTTTTGTTCTGGGTTTTGGGGAGAAAATTTTTGTTTCCGCTGCTTCTCTACCTCCCCTAAAACCCAAAACTCATGTCATCTCGCCACAGAATATAGGCTTATGTTTCTCTCCTAGAAATAGCCAAAGGAATCTTGCCTCTAGAGTATCACATGAACCAATTAGAACTCCTATTGTTCTGGACATATATTATACACATGATCAATCGATAGAACTACTCCAACAAACACTATACCATAGAACAGACAAGAAGGAGTTGTCCCTCCCGTTGGTGTACTAGTCATTAACTTGCTCTCTCACAATTGTTTCTCCTTGACTATCCCTCCCTTTAGCGGGTAGGACTTGTTTAGGCTCTCTATTAGTCGCTACAATTAGAGAGGACAACAATTGTTGGAGGAAATTGAGTTGTGTTTTGGGAAACCCCTAGTACCCTTCTATTTATAGGAGGTGTTAGGGTCTGGGTTCCCAATTTTTGTAGGAGTGGAAGGGATGAGAAGATCTCAAATTTTTGCAACCTATGAACCATGAGATGGTTGTTTGGTGACCTAGACAGTTGACTGGAACTGCAAGATGGTCGTGTCAGACTATGAGATGGTCATTTTGTAGTTTCCCAATCACATATGAAATTGGCAATCCATTTCCAATTAATGCTAAATATTAATTCCTTGCACCACAAGAATTTCCAAATGAATTTGGAAAAGTACGTAGAACTTTTCTCCAGCCTAACTGAGTGATCTCACATAATGAACCAGTCATCAGAATGAATCGGTCATTCACACCTTAGTTTGGGCAGAAAATAGCCAATTCAACTTCTGATCAGCCTGTCAACCCAAAAGGTAGTCTAACCCTGTGAGATAATCGTGTGGTGCACCAAATGGCCATCTCATCTTGTGAGATGATCAGATGGGGTGCAATCAGTTGATCTATGGTGTGAATTGAATACCTAAACACTTTAGTAATCAATCCAATCATCATTCAAGATTAAACTCCTCTTCTAGATGAATTCCTATGTGTGTAACCCTATAGATCCCATATCAAGTTGGCAGTGAATGTCCATAACTATCTTATGACATCACAAGCAAAGAATGGTGCCTAGTCACACATCAGTGCTATCCAAGTGAATGGAGAGTTGGAGAACAACTTCAACCTACAATTTTTGTAAGGTGTTGTAGTGATTGTATAATTCCTTTGTCTCTGATATATGGAGTGAACTTGAGCAAGGAATCATCATCCTCTCAATTTTCATCTCATGTTTCTTGAACCAAGAGAAGACTATCTGAGATAATGTGACCTCAATATCATATATGGATTCACATGTGCATGCACATACGTTTCTCAACATTGCTTGTCAAGTGGCCAGGATATCACACTCCCGTAGGAGGGACAAATTCCATCTCTATCACTCACAATCTATCACCATGTGTCAAAGTTACCCAATCATCACAGTTATAACAACCCATGTTTTAGGACTATTTGTCAATGTCAAAGCATACCCAACGACATGTGATGAGTGTAGTGATTTCATGTCTAAGAATCACAATCATCACCTTTACTATGAGAGATGTCTATGACCACCAATGATGGTTTCCATGTGTCACGCTCAAGGTGGGTCTATCCAATACACTGTTCTCTAAGATGTATCTGTGTGCTTGATTTGATATCACCATATAATAACTAAGGAGATTCTATCATCAATCAACTCACACTACAGTGTTATGTGTTAATGGTGTCTATCTACCTTCCAAAACAACAACCAAATAGGTAAATAATAAGCATTTACATACTCTTGGAATTCATATGATCTCATTCTCCAAGTCATGTACTTGAAGACATACATCATTGAGTATTGTCATTCTTTAGACATTCATAATGTTTGCTCATTATCTCATAACTATATGAAACAGAATGGATTGGAATCTTTCTTTTATGAGTATTAATAAAACCCTTAAAGGTATATTCCATGTAAATCATCACATGATTATCTCTATGGGGTTACCAACAGACTCCCACTTGCACTTAGAGACAATCACCCATGAATCATATTCTTAGTGATCCAAACATGTCCATGTTTCTGCTGCACAAGTGCTAATCCAGCAGGTTAGCAACACTTTTCTATTTATTCGGTGTATTTCATGTTTCTTATCTCTTCACCATGAGATGAAACCACCAAAATTTGGTATATAATATTCCTTGCCTAACAAGTAACTCCATTGTTATCATAGTATTTCTACTTAGTCATCAATGGTTTCAAACATCTATAAGTTCATCATAGAACTTCTAGATCCATATAGTATTCTCCTTGTGTTCATAACACAAGCATACTCCACTTCTATTGTAGAACAGAATTAATGGCTATTACTTCAGAACCCTTCCAACTATTAACATCCTTTTTATATCAAACAGATATTATTGTGATCACTTTTATCATTTCAGAAGCTGGCATCAGTGTGACCCTTTACACCCAACGCTTCCGTTATTGTTGTCTCTATTTACTAGCAATATATCCTTAAATGCTTCATAAATACTAATGGATACTTTTAATGATACTACAATAACCCTTATTGCAATTCATTATGATCTTGTCATGTGTAATACACACAAGATTATATAGGATAATCACATTTATAGCATTCATGATAGATCCACTACTACATCATATGGAATCTTATCTGTGCTATTTCCATTCTTCACAACAATTGGAATTTTATGGTTCATGAGAGACAAATCCACATTATCTCTCATTGAATCCTTCATGTTAAACTCTTTCAACATTTTTCTATTGTGTGTGCTCAACTTATGTTGTGAAACTTTCAAGAACTATCTCTCTAAGTCTTGATTCCTATCTCATAGGATATTTTACTTAATTTTTCATTACTGAAGGTGTCTTTCTTCCTAGTTCTAAATGTTAACAATATTGAGATGTTATAACTTATCATATGTGTAATATTCATATATGCTCCCACTAAATATTTTGTAATCACATATTTCTTCTTTTATCTTGAGTCCAATTAAACTCTTTGACTATCTTGTCAAGTCAAAACACCTAATCTCTGAGATTCTTGTTTCAATCTTAAATTTAACTTTGTAGTTTATAGACTTTATATGGACTCATGAAGTTATAAAACCCTTTTAGGTTGTGTCACACACACGTCCTCTTAAGTATTCCTTGTAAGGAATCCAGTTTCAACTTCATATGCCAAATTTCATAGTCTATTTTAACTACAACAACAAGCATGACAATTAGTAAAGAAATTTATATCATATTCAACAACTTGAATTGATTTGAAAAACTTTTTAACCAATTTGTCTCATTTTTATATTTTCCATGTAGGTAATTTTCCACATGACCCTATTTCACCCTAAAGGTATTACCAATTTAGGAGGCACCATCAAGGTCCTACATTGTCAGTTTACATGAACTCCATAATGACTTTGAGCCATTACTCAGATTATGGTCTTTAGTGGCTTCCCATTGATTAGTTGGCTCATCTAATCATTTGAAAACTTCAAATTTTTAAATAAACTTTTTTCCTCGGTGTACTCTACTAGACATGCCCTTAGTTTCTTGTGATCATGGGAAGTAATCATACATGGAGCATAATATTGCATGAGAAGAAGTAAAAGCCCCGCCTATGTTGCAACCGATCTCGATGAATTTGTCATGCAAGTTGCACTTCAAAACATATGCAAAATATGATGTTGGCATGCACAATATGGTTTGCCTTTATCTAGGCCATTTAGGGCTAGTTTAGTCGGGGGTACTTTATTTTCTTTACACAAAAATGACCAGATTTTCATAATTGATTTTGTTTGGTTAGGAGCAGTTTGATGTAATTGTGGGATTTGCAATTCTGACAACCAGAGTCGGGATGTCAAACAACCTAACATTTGTACCACACCCATTCAGGGGATGGTCGAGTGCAGTTGGCTTGGTCCCCACATACGGTGCTCTATTTTTCTATAATTGTGTTGCTGGTTTTTCTACTACCGGTGTGCAAAACAATATCTTTCACTCTTCATGCCACCATGACGGATAAAAGGACCACATGATTAATAAAAAAAAATTATTACTATGGTAATGAGTAAACTAGGTACTCCTTGCCGTGAATATCAATTTAACCAAACAAATGGAACAACTATAAGTATTTGGATATCACCCAACCAAATGAAATGTTACTGATAAAATTTCACTCATTTGAAAAGTTTAGTTTCTTAAACATATTTTGTGCATCGATGCGATAAACTTCCACTCATTTGAAAAGTTTAGTTTCTTAAACATACTTTGTGCATGAACGCACTATTCCAAACATGGTCTTTTTTTCTTGTGATGATGGATAACAATCGTACGTGGAACATAACATCGCATAAGAAGAGGAACAATTCCTACCTATGTTATGACCGATCTTAAGAAATTTTTCGTGCAAATTGCACTTCAAAACATATGTTAAATGTGATTATGGCATGAACAATATATTTTCCTATTATCTACAAAATTTAGGCATAGTTTGGTAGTGTGTACTAGATTTTCATTACACAAAAATGACCATATTTTCAAAATTAATTTCATTTGGTTAGTAGCAATAGGGAGTAGTTGCAGGAATTGCAATTCTCGCATCTAGAGTTGGGATGCTGAAAAACCAAGCATTTGCATTATGTCCTTTGAGGGGTTGGTTGGGTGCTGTCATCTTGGTCCCCACATACAGTGGTCTGGTTTTCTACAATTCTGTTGTGGGTATCTGTGACTACGGGTGTCAAAATTGGATGCTTTCACTGTTCATGCCACCGTAATAGATAAAAGGACCACGTGGTTAGTTAGTAGATAAAATATAATTACTATAGTAGTGAGAAAATTAGGTACTCCACGTAATGAATATTAGTTTAACCAATCTGATGAAGACCAACTATAAATATTTAAACATCACCCAACCAAATAAAATGTTCTGATCAAATTCTGCTCATTTGAAATTTTCAATTTCTTAAACACACTTTGTGCCTCAACACACTCTCTGTAACACCCCTCCATTAGACATATATTATAATTGAGCGGAAGCTTTTATCTTGGAGGAGGAATGTCACATTTATGAAATCATAACAACTAAATGCATAAATCACCATTGAGATTCATACATTGTTCTTTACATAGGAAACTATGGTTGAGTTCTATAACATGTCTAAACATTCCTAAGCATGCATGGAAATCTAAACATAAAAGTAAACATCTTTATAACATTGGATCGCCTAGTATGGATGGCACCCCACTAGTTAGCTCTTCAAGGTCTTTTAGCTCCTGAGCTTGCTCTCCTACCTACGTGCATCACATCCCCAGCCATGCAATAAAACCAATGGTAAGTGGATTGAACATATTATAAAGAAATCTTGAAACTGAAATAAACATATAACATTATACATTTGAACATTTAAAAGACATGCATTTTCTTTTAGATCAAAGTCTTTTATCTTAACCTACATAAGTGCCCTTGGGTGTGCACAAATGTGCCTCTTCTCTTATGCACTGAAGTGCCCCTTAGGTTGCACCGAGGTACCTCTTCTCTTATGTACCAAAGTGCCTCTTCTCTTATGAGGAACTTATATAAGTTTTATTTTATCATTATCTTTCTCTTAAGGCTCTTATCTTTACATTAGTCTTTATTGGTAACATTATCATTAAGATTCATGAAGGTCATACCATACATCATAAACAACTCAATACATCTTAATCTTACTGAATTTAACAATTAGGAACATAAAATAACATAAACATGATATTCATTGCAAAACTTCATATATGCATAATTAAATCAAGCAATTTAACTATGTTCAATTGCATGGACCACTTACCTTGGAGCAAAGCTGACCCTAAGATAGTATCTCCGATCCTTGAGGCAGTGTCTGGTTGTGATTTGCAAGATCATAGGCTAGTCTACTTGAGCGAATTGATCCTAAGATGATCTCTCTAATCTTTGAGGCAGGGCTTGGATGTGATTTGCAAGAACATAGGCTATTGTGCTCTTCCTTGGTATGCTAGGATCATGGGGGTCCCTTTTATAAGTGTTAGGAGTCTAGAACCTTCAAGTCCAACTGGACATAAAATTTTTAATATTTTTTTTTCCTTTAATTAAACATTGACATTATCTTAACTCCAATATATTAAAAGGTAAGAATAGGTGAAAAACGTCTCTCTTTGTTAATTACTAAAGTCCAACTTTTTGGTTAAACTAATTATCTTTTGTTTGTGAATTTACTTTATTATCTTTCATATCTTTTGTATGAGATATTTAAGAGACAATGCATTATTTTTTACTTTTATTTGTTTATCAACAAATATTACATTAACTAAATTACCATTACATTTTATTTGTAATCACAAAGAGAGAGAGAAAATGTGAGAGTTGTACCATTCCTTACAGAATTACAATAATGTCTTATTTTCATGTAACTAAGACCGAGACACATTATTTCATTTAAAAAAATCACAAAATGGAGGAAAGAGAAAAAAGAACTTTATTTTACGTCTACATGCACTAACATGATTTCATTGTGTTACTTAAAAATTGTTGAATGCCATTACTTACTCCCATATAATTCATAGTTGTTTAAAATGATGTTATAACTATGTAACAATAAATCATTTTTAATTGTCCATATCAATTACAAAAATTTTAAAACATCTACTCATCCATAATGACATATCCGTTTTCATATAAATCTTCCTAGTTGTGTTGGAAAGGTGACGGGTAATAACCCACATTTTTGTAGTCTCAAATTAATATAGTCATTCTATTGTATTCAATTATTCAAATTTTGGAACGTTAAAAAAAAATCAAACTTTCCTTCTAGCTTCCCTTCTACCATTTTAAATATATGGTCTCATGTTGACTAATGTTTACCAACAATTAATTAATTTTTACATTGCATGTCTTAAATGGATTGACATTGTGATTTATATTTATTTGAGAGGTCAAACAAATTTGAAACAAAACCAAATTTGGACCACACAATAATTACATACTCTAAATCCTTCCTAGTCAGTAAAATTCGAATTTTGAGTATCTTTTATTCACAATGTCCATATTTGTATATGCTTCATTTTCATGCATTAAAAGGTGGGATAATGTGAAAAGATTATCCTTAATTATTTCTTTGACTCCAAAAATGAGATGATCAATATTAACTAACATTTATGTCTATTATGCCTTTATGGAAAATTTTTATTAAAGAAAGAGACTCGAGAGAAGATAATGTTACGTGTATGTAATAGGGGAAACCAAGTAATATCCACATCATGTGATTGATGAATATTCTTTTACATGAATCCAAAATTAAGCCATTAATTGCATTGCATTTTCTTTTGCTTTTGCGTATCCCAAAGAGGAGAGAAATAGTGAATTGTATTTTATCCCTTTTACTTTAAAAGCTACAAAAGAAAGTAAACTTCTTTTTCAAGCTATATGTTTATCATTTTGAATTCTACTTCTTTTATTTTCTAATTATATTTGTTTTAAACATTTTTAAGGATGAGAGAGAGAGAAAGAGAAGGGAAATCATTCATTCAACATTTTAAATTAATTTCAATACATGATGGCATATGTATAAGAGAAAGTGTATTTTTAGTTTTTTTTATTTGTCTTACTTTATTTTTTTTCTATACGGAATATCATTCCATGACATTTTTACATTAAGCCCTTCAACTATTGTTATTTTTAAATTCATTTTATAATTTTGTTTTTTTTGTTGTGAAAAAGTTGGGGTGTTACAATTCTACCCACCTTAAAAATGAATTTCATCCTCGAAATTTTCTAAGGTACTACCCACCTTAGGGTTTAACATATTCTATGTACACTAAATTCTGATTTCATTTTAAGGTCTCATTCTCATGGTAAAACATTATCTAAAACTCATTATTAAAGCCAACATGTGGGTAATCCATTTCACATCATCATTGATATGGTAAAGGACCTCTTCTCTAGGGGTTCTGATTCTTTCTTATCTATGTCAAATATCTACTCTTTGAATGCATGCTTAGTTCCACAATGAATCTCATTCGGTTTAGATAACTATAAGTCTCAAGCTTTTGATGCCAACTCTTATTTTATTTGTCACCATTGAATGCATGTCGGCCGCTCATATATTCAAAGTTGACATGATTTATCACACTTGTTTTAGCACCTCTCTCATGCACATGTCCCATACCACATGCACTAGAAAGGACTACACAAATATGATTATGCACATAACATTCTCTTTACAAAATCCCATAAGCATGTGTCCCATACCACAAATACATGAGAAAAAGAGAGTATGTTATATACAATTCTAGAGTTGGACACAAAAATTTAAAACTTCTAGGCACATAACCCTAGTCCTTATTTGAGCTAGACCTCTACTTTCATTTCTAATATTACACACTTACTTTTTCTATACCTAGGGTTAGAATATACGAAACAAATTGCTTCTTGGTGGCCATGCATTTATCTGCTCTGATACCATTAATGTAACACCCCTCCATTAGACATATATTATAATTGAGCGGAAGCTTTTATCTTGGAGGAGGAATGTCACATTAATGAAATCATAACAAATAAATACATAAATCACCATTGAGATTCATACATTGTTCTTTACATAGGAAACTATGGTTGAGTTCTATAACATGTCTAAACATTCCTAAGCATGCATGGAAATCTAAACATAAAAGTAAACATCTTTATAACATTGGATCGCCTAGTATGGATGGCACCCCACCAATTAGCTCTTCAAGGTCTTCTAGCTCCTGAGCTTGCTCCTACCTACGGGCATCATGACCCAGCCATGCAATAAAACCAATAGTAAGTGGATTGAACATATTATAAAGAAAACTTGAAACTGAAATAAACATATAACATTATACATTTGAACATTTAAAAGACATGTATTTCTTTTAGATCAAATTCTTTTATCTTAACCTATATAAGTGTCCTTGGGTTTGCACAAATGTGCCTCTTCTTTTATGCACTGAAGTGCCTCTTAGGTTGCACCGAGGTGTCTCTTCTCTTATGCACCGAAGTGTCTCTTCTCTTATGAGGAACTTATATACGTTTTATTTTATCATTCTCTTTCTCTTACGGCTCTTATCTTTACATTAGACTTTATTGATAACATTATCATTAAGATTCATGAAGGTCATACCATACATCATAAACAACTCAATACATCTTAATCTTACTAAATTTAACAATTAGGAACATAAAATAACATAAACCTGATATTCATTGCAAAACTTCATATATGCATAATTAAATCAAGCAATTTAACTATGTTCAATTGCATGGACCACTTACCTTGGAGCAAAGCTGACCCTAAGATAGTATCTCTGATCCTTGAGGCAGTGTCCGGATGTGATTTGCAAGATCATAGGCTAGTCTACTTGAAGCAAAATTGATCCTAAGATGATCTCTCTAATCTTTGAGGCAGCGCTTGGATGTGATTTGCATGAACATAGGCTATTGTGCTCTTCCTTGGTATGATAGGATCATGGGGGTCCCTTTTATAGGTGTTCGGAGTCTAGAACTTTCAAGTCCAAGTGGACTTAAAATTTTTAATATCTTTTTTCCTTTAATTAAACATTGACATTATCTTAACTCCAATATTTTAAAAGGTAAGAATAGGTGAAAAACGTCTCTTTTTGTTAATTACTAAAGTCCAACTTTTTGATTAAACTAATTATCTTTTGTTTGTGAATTTACTTTATTATCTTTAATATCTTTTGTATGAGATATTTAAGAGACAATGCATTATTTTTTTTACTTTTATTTGTCTATCAACAAATATTACATTAACTAAATTACCATTACATTTTATTTGTAATCACAAAGAGAGAGAGAAAATGTGAGAGTTGTACCATTCCTTACATAATTACAATAATCTCTTATTTTCATGTAACTAAGACCGAGACACATTATTTCATTTAAAAAAAATCACAAAATGGAGGAAAAAGAAAAAAGAACTTTATTTTACGTCTACATGCACTAACATGATTTCAATGTGTTACTTTAACATTGTTGAATGCCATTACTTACTCCTATATAATTCATAGTTGTTTAAAATGATGTTATAACTATGAAACAATAAACCATTTTTAATTGTCCATATCAATTACATAAAATTTAAAACATCTTTCATCCATAATGACATTTCCGTTTTCATATAAATCTTCCTAGTTGTGTTGGAAAGGTGACGGGTAAAAACCCACATTTTTTGTAGTCTCAAATTAATATATTCATACCATTGTATTCAATTATTCAAATTTTGGAACGTTAAAAAATAATCAAACTTTCCTTCTAGCTTCCCTTCTACTATTTTAAATATATGGTCTCATGTTGACTCATGTTTATAAACAATTAATTAATTTTTACATTGCATGTCTTAAATGGATTGACATTGTGATTTATATTTATTTGAGAAGTCAAACAAATTTGAAACAAAACCAAATTTGGACAACACAATAATTACATACTCTAAATCCTTCCTAGTCAGTAAAATTCGAATTTTGAGTATCTTTTATTCACAATGTCCATATTTGTATATGTTTCATTTTCATGCATTAAAAGTGAGATAATGTGAAAAGATTGTCCTTAATTATTTCTTTGACTCTAAAAATGAGATGATCAATATTTATTGACATTTATGTCTATTATGCCTTTATGGAAAAAATTTATTAAAGAAAGAGACTAGAGAGAAGATAATGTTACATGTATGTAATAGAGGAAAGCAAGTAATATCCACATCATGTGATTGATGAATATTCTTTTACATGAATCCAAAATTAAGCCATTAATTGCATTGCATTTTCTTTGTCTTTTGCATATCCCAAAGAGGAGAGAAATAGTGAATTATATTTTATCCCTTTTACTTTAAAAGCTACAAAAGAAAGTAAACTTCTTGTTCAAGCTATATGTTTATCATTTTAAATTCTACTTCTTTTATTTTCTAATTATATTTCTTTTAAACATTTTTAAGGACGATAGAGAGAAAAAGAGAAGGGAAATCATTCATTCAACATTTTAAATTAATTGCAATACACGATGGCATATGTATAAAAGAAAGTGTATTTTTAGTTTTTTTATTTGTCTTGCTTTGTTTTTTTTTCTATACGAAATATCATTCCATGACATTTTCACATTAAGCCCTTCAACTATTGTTATTTTAATAAATTCATTTTATAATTTTGTTTTTTTTGTCGTGAAAAAATTGGGGTGTTAGACTCTCCCAAACACACCATTAGTTTCTTGTGATCATGGATAGCAATCATATGTGGAGCATAATATTGCATGAGAAGAAGAAAAATCCCGGCCTATGTTGCAACCTATCTCGAAAAGTTCATCATGCAAATTGCACTTCAATACATATGTAAAATATGATGCTGGCATGCACAATTTGTTTTCCATTATCTAGGCCATTTATTTCTAGTTTGGTAGGGTGTACTTGATTTTCTTTACACAAAAATGATCATTTTTAGAATTAATTTCATTTGGTTAGGGAAGTAGGATGTAGTTGCGGGAAGTGCAATTTTTACATCTAGACTCGGGTTGCTGAAAAACCCAACATTTGTATCGTTCCCTTTCAGGGGATAGTCAGGTGTAGTTGGCTTGGTCCCCAGATTCGATGGTCTAATTTTTTGTAATTGTGTTTCTAGAACCTATTGTTACTGGTATTTAAAATTATTTTTAAAATGGATACAAGGACTATATGAGTAGTTAACATACAAAAACTTATTACTATGGCATCAAGCAAACTAGTTACTCCATGGCATGATATTAGTTTAACCAAACAGATGAAAACCAATTATAAATATTTGAAATTCACTCAAACAAATAAAATTTTAATGACCAAATTTCACTCATTCAAAATTTTTAATTTCTTAAACACACTTTGTACCTCAAAGAACTTTAGCAAACATTCCCTTAGTTTTTGATGATCATGGAAAACAATCGTACATGGAGAATAACATTTCATGAGAAGAAGAAAAAGGCCCTCAATAGTTGCAAATGATCTTAAGAAATTCTCCATGCAACTTACACTTCAAAACATATCTAAAATATGATGATGGAATGTACAATATGTTTTTCCATTATCTACGCCATTTAGGGCTATTTTGGTAGGGTGTACTTGATATTAGTTACACATAATGACCAGATTTTCAGAATTAATTTTGTTTTATTAGGATAAGTAGGGTGTAGTAGCGGGAATTGCAATTCTTACATCCATAGATGGTATGATGAAAAACCCAGGATTTTTACCACGTCCTTTCAGGGGTGGCCAGGTGCAGTTGGTTTGGACCCCAAATATAGTGTTCTAGTTTTCTATAATTATGTTGTTGATACCTGCTACTACCAATGTTTAAAATCGAAGCTTTCACTCTTCATGGCACCATGACGGATAAAAGGACTACGTGACTAGTTAATAGAGAGAACCTTGTTACTATTGCAGTAAGCAAACTAGGTACTCCACACCATGTATATCAGATTATTCAAATAGATGAAAACAAACTATAACTATTTGAACTCAACCAAATAAAACATTATTGATCAAATTTCACTCATTTGCATAGTTCAATTTCTTAAGCAAACTTTGCGCCTCAATGCATTATACTAAACATTCCCTTAGTCTCTTGTGATCATGGGCATCAATCATACATGGAGCACAACATTGCATGAGAATATGAAAATTCCCCATCTATGCTACAATGAATCTTCAAAATTTGTCACACAACTTACTCTTCAAGAAATATTTTAAATATCATTCTGGCATGCACAATATGTTTTTCCATTATCTAGGCCATTTACAACTATTTTGGTAGGGTGTACTTGATTTTTGTTGCATATAAATGACCAAATTTTCAAAATAATTTTGTTTGTTAGGAGTAGTAGGATGTAGTTGCAGTAATTGAAATTCTCACATCCAGAGTTAGGATGCTGAAAAACACATCATTTGTATCGTGCCCTTTCATAGGGTTGTCAGATGCATTTGGCTTGGTCCCCACATATGGTGGTCTAGTTTTTTGTAATTGTGTTGCTGACACATGCTGATACTGATCTTTAAAATGAAAGCTTTCACTTTTCATGACACCATTATGGATAAAGGGACCACATGATTAGTCAACAGACAAAATCTTATTTCTACGGCAATGAGCAAACTAGGTACTCTCCATGATGTAAATATCAGTTTAACTAAATAGATGAAAACCAACTATAATTATTTGAACATCACCCAATCAAATAAAACGTTACTGATCACATTCCACTCATTTGAAAATTTCAATTCCTTAAACACACTTTGTGCCTCAACACACTCTACCCTACCATACATGCCCTTAGAGTCTTGTGATCATGGAAAACAATCACACATGAAGTATAGCATGGCATGAGAATAGGAAAAATCCCTGCCTATGTTGCAACTGATCATGAGAAATCCGTCGCACAAATTGCATTTCAAAACATATGTAAAATATGATGTTGATATGTACGATATGTTTTTCCATTATGTATGTAGGCCATTTAGGGCTAGTTTGGTAGAGTGTATTTGATTTTCATTACATGCAAATGACCAGACTGTCAGAATTAATATCATTTGTTAGGAGAAGTAGGATGTAGTTGCAAGAATTGCAATTCTTACATCTAGATTCGGGATGCTAAAAAACCCATCATTTGTACTGCACCCTACCAGGGGGTGGTCACGTGTAGTTGTCTTGGTCCTCACATATAGTGGTCCAGTTTCTATAATTGTGTTTGTGGCACCTAGGGAAGTAAATTGGTTGGGTAGGGTAGGGTAAAGTATTACCCTTACCCTTTCCCTTACCCATTTCAAAAATGCGAGTAGTGAGTAGGGTAATTATCCTTTTCCTAAAAATCTTTACCCTACCCTTACTCGCACCCTTTTTTCTGCATGATTAATGTGTAGGGTAAGGGTGAAATGTGTAAAACAACATGAAGAGGGTATTAAATATTTTTAACTAAAATTTCATACGATCTTCCCTGCATCAGACACAAGACACCCTTAAGGCCAGTTTTTGATAGTAATATTTATGATTTTTTAATACAACAAATATAGTAATATTTAAGATAATATTTTTTCGAAAAAAGGTCTAGAATTTTAAATATGTTTTTAATTATTGACGAATCCATTTTTCTCTCAAATATAAGACTATAGAAGGTAGTCTCATGCTACCCATTGCCTATTAAAGTTGGAATAATAATAGTACAATTTAGAAAGTATTGATGTTGCTTGTTGGGGTTTTTAGTAGGCATTAATAGATAAATTAGAATCTAAAATCATAACTCCAAACCTATACTAATGGATAAATGGGTAAAGCTTCTCCCTTACCCTACACTCTTTATATGCAGGTAAAGGGGGTAAAATATAGATAGGTGGTAGGTAAAAAATATGCTTATCGTTACCCCACCCTATAGGGTATGGGTAGAGAGTAATGGGTAATATACTACCCATTTACATCCCTAGTGGCACCTACTACTACTGGTGTTTAAAATGGAAAATTTCGATCTTAATGCCACCATGACAGATAAAAGGACTGCATGATTAGTTGACAGACAAAAACTTATTACTACGAAAGTGAGAAAACTAGGTACACCAAGTTGGAAATATTAGTTTAACAAAATAGATGAAAACCAACTATAGGTATTTTAACATCACCCAACCAAATAAGATGTTACTAATCAAATTACACTCATTTGAAAATTTCAATTTCTTAAACACACTTTGTGCCTCAATGGACTCTAGCAAACAGAACCTTACTTTCTTGTAATCATGGACAACAATTATACGTGGAGCATAACATTGCATGACAAGAAGAAAACGCCCTGCTTATGTGTCAATCTTTCTTGAGAAATTCTTCACACAAATTGTACTTCAAACATATGTAAAATATGATGCTAGGATGTAAAATTTGTTTTACCATTATCTAGGCCATTTATGGCTAGTTTGGTATGGTGTACTTGATTTTAATTACACACAAATAACTAGATTTTAAGAATTAATTGAGTTTAGTGAGGTGTAGTAGGGTGTAGTTGTTAGAATTGCAATTCTCACATCTAGAGTGGGAATGCTAAAAAAATCCAACATTCGTAGCACAACATTTAAGGGGGTGGTCAGGTGTAGTTGGCTCTGTCCCCACATACAGTGATATGATTTTTTGTAATTGTGTTGTTGGCACCTGCTACTATTGGTGTTTAAAATAGAAGCATTCATTCTTCATGCCCTCATGATGGATAAAAGGACCACGTGATTAGTTAATAGATAGAAGCTTATTACTATGGCACTGAGAAAACAAGGTACTCCATCTCGTGAATATCATTTTAACTAAACAATTAAAAACCAACTATAAGAATTTGAACATCAACCAAACAAATAAAACATTACAGACCAAATTCCACTCATTTGAAAATTACAATTTCTTAACCACACCTTATTCCTAACACATTCTACCATACATTCCCTTAGTTTCTTGTGATCATGGACAATAATTGTACGTGGATCTTATTATTACATGAGAAGAAGAAAAAGCCCCATCTATGTTTCAACCGATCTTGAGAAATTTGTTGCACAAATTGCACTTTAAAATGTATGTAAAATATGATGTTGGCATGCACAATATGATTTGCCATTATCTAGGCCATTTAGGGCTAGTTTGTTGGGGTGTCTTGATTTTCAATACACAAAAAGACTAGATTTAAAGAATTAATTTCATTTTGTTAGGAGAAGTAGGGTGTAGACACAGGAATTGCAATTCTCACATGCAGAGGTAGGATGTCAAAAAACCCAACACCTATATTGGGCTCTTCCAAGGAGTGGTCGGGTGCAGTCTGCTTGGTCCCCACATATGGTGGTCTAGTTTTTTGTAAATGTGTTGCTGGCATTTGCTACTACTAGTTTTTAAAATGGAAGCTTTCAGGCTTCATACCACCATGACGTGTAAAAGGACCCTGTGATTAGTTAGCAAATAAAAACTTATTACTCTGGCAACGAGCAAACCAAATACTCTAAGCTGTGAGTATCATTTTTACAAAATAGATGAAAACCAACTATAAATATTTGAATATCACCCAACAAAATCAAACATGACATATCAAATTCCACTCAGTTGATAATTTCAAATACTTAAACATACTTTGTCTTGGAAAATATGGCATCAGATATGGAAGTAGAAACAAAAAAAATGTACATGTCATATTCCCCATAAACAATAGATCGCATCAACAACTTTGATATGGGAATTAGGGTTGCATGGCTATACCTGGTCCTGGAACAAGTCTACCTAAAATCCCTTGAATTAGCGTGCTCCTTTCTTGAAGTTGTACATGAACAACTATCATTGTCGGCCTCTTGGTCGGACACCACAGACAGTGGTTGACGATGTACTCCTATTGGGGAACATTCCTATAACATCCTCAATTTCACAGCTAAAGTAAGCCTTTAATGTTTGCTTTTCTAGTAAAGGCATTACAAGGGACGTAATGAACGTAACCATGGCTAGGTATGCAATTAAGTTCACAAAATGTGTAATACAAGCCATCTGATCAACCAATACACACATAATGACTTAAATGTGTATGATTGTATTCTATTTTATATGAATATAAATGAATTATTCCTATGAACAATAATGTGACGAATATATAATATGATGAGTCCAGTTCATGGCTTGAGCCTTAGACCTAGCTTAGATCTTCATGTTATGTAACTACAGAAATATTGATCACATGTCATACATGAGCTTCAATTGAGAAATTATATTGATTGAAGACTTATTTTCATTATTTGGAATACAATGAAGCTCATGGACCCTTTGAAAAACTAAGGGATGGGCCATGTTCCCTAGAGCCCAATTCCAGCCCTATTGGACCAATTTAGTTTTACAAATAGGTCCTTGGAGTACAAATTGAGAATTAAGTATTTCATGGTTATAATGCATGCTCAAAATATTTTTCGTAGAATAATAATTAGAATATAAGATGGTGGGAGAAATTTCATATGATTTTGATGTATATAGTGGCCTAGGTAATTAAATTAGTAATTATAATGTTTTTATTTAAAAGGCATGTTTGGAGCATTTGTACAGCTAGTTTTTACTTAAAATCTTGCTCGTATGAAGTTGATGATAATATAGTATTTACCCCAAAATCTGAGGTCAAACTGAGCTATAGAGTGGGTTGTATAAATATTTCTTATATTTAGATTTTTATCAAAAAGAAGAAAAAAAGAAAACAAAAAGGGGGATGACCCCAGTCCTCACAGACTGGAGAATTGCGACCCCAATTTAACAGACCTGAATAGAGTCCAACAAAGAAGGGATTCCACCCAAGGTCCTTTGAGCAAGATTCTATAAAAACCTCATGGATCCCAAGTTTGGAGCCTCACACACCTAGATCTACGGTTTGATGTGAATCGGAGAAGTAGAAAAGGAGATCGAGGGCAGAGACGGATGGGTTGGAGATAGGTGGTGGTTGTGGGTTCTTCTACTTGGACCTTCGAACGTGCCCCCTTCCTTTAGCATTGGTGCTTCCGCTCATCCAGGTGAGCCAAGTCGCAGCCAAGGAGGGTTGCACCTGGCGCTAGGAGGGCCTGGTCGCCAGCCGCTGAACTCTCCAAGCGACTGCTCTGTTTTTGGTGTGAAATAGGGGAGAACACCCCTTTTCCATCCGGCGCAGAAGGCGGATCCACTACTACAGAAATGGCTTATAAAGTCACTTTTCAAGGTGTCGGTTGTATGCATAAATGGACACCTAAACTCTACAGTGTCGGTGTATAACATAAACCGACATCCAATCTGTAAAGGTTGACCAGACATGGGTACCGCTTTTATTAAGTGTCAGTTAATTAATAAAAAACCGACCCCTAAAATCAACCGCCAAAACCAAAATTCCAGCGAAAAAATTACCTCCAAAATTTAACATATGTCGTCGGTTCATTAATAAATAACCGACGACTACAAGGTATTCACGAGATAGTAATAGTTGTCGGTTGTCTTTTAGTTAAAAACCGACGACTATAATCTAGTATAGGTGCCGGTTTATGGAAAAGAACCGACACTGTTGGTTTAGTTGTCGGTTTCTTTGAATAACCGACACTTATTGTCAACTTAATAGCTCACCAGCGCGAGCTTCTCTTCCCCTTTCCCTGTTTCATTCTCGATTTCAGTTAGGGTCCGACGATTTCTTGCTCGCCCCCGTCGGTCGTTGCTCCTCCGCCGCCGCTGCCGTGCTCCTGCTCCTGCCCTCGCCGCTGCTCCGTGCTCACCGGCGGCCGTGCTCCTACTCCTGTTCTTGCCCTCTGTGCTCACCGGCGGTCGTCCGTGCTCCTGCTCCGTGCCCTCGCCGCTGCTCCGTGCCCTCACCGCCGCTGCTCCGTGTCCTCGTCGGCGCTTCTCCTCTCTTTGCCGCCACCTCCGCCGGTGGCTGCTGTGCTCCGACCGCTGCTTCTTCCTGCTTCCTCTTCCGCCTTAAGGTATGCTCGCCCTACCTTCTTCCTGCTTCCTCTGCTCCGGCGGCTGCTTGGGCGGTGTCAAGGCACACCCAAGCAGCTGCTGGGCGTTTTTTTTTAAGTTATTTGCTTATTTGTGTTTAGGGTTTAGGTACTGATTTTGTGCTTCTACTGAGTTGAATCCTCTATTGTCTATACAATACATGTAATTTTTGATCAAGTGATGATATGTAAATGTAGAAATAAGTTAGTAAGATGAACTGTAATGCACACATGTGACATGCTTAATGATGAATTGTAATGCACACATGTGACATGCTTGGAATGTAAATGATGAACTTTTCCCTAAATTGCCAATCATGCTTTTAAAGACATCAATAATCACCCTAACTTGAAGAATTAGGATTTTAGGTATAAGAATGACAACACATTATTTGTTGGCCTAGAAACCCGTCCAAGATTTACTCATTAGGAGTAAATCTTGGATAGTCCCCGGTTTGGGACTGTTCTTGAACACCTAATCTCGCTTAGGATGTAAGTATATAATGTGTATTGGGTTTTCAAGAAAATTTCGGCAGCATTTCCCCGTTTGTTCTCTAAGAACATATGTACTTGGAGAACAGCGAGGAAATGCTGCCGAAATTTTCTTGAAAACCCAATACACATTATACACTTACTAGTGAGATTAGGTGTTCAAGGATGGGATAGGTGGTACATGTACATTTATTATATATAAGAATGACATCACCTGTATTTGTTAACCCTAGACCCTAATCCACATTATACCAAATCGATAGTCCATGATAGAACAAAGCATAATGATGTTGACTGCAACTTTGTGCGTCATGCTATTCTGAATTAAGTGTATATTTACTTCATAATTGAATGTTTAGGTAAGTTATAGATATCTTCACCAAACTTCTTTCGGAAACTTGTTTCATTGTTGAGTATATTGAGAATCCTAATCACCCTTCTTGCTTAATGATGAACTGTAATGCACACATGTGACATGCTTTGAATGTAAATTATGAACTTTTCCCTAAATTGCCAATCATGCTTTTAAAGACATCAATAATCACCCTAACTTGAAGAACTAGGATTTTAGGTATAAGAATGACAACACATTATTTTTTGGCCTAGAAACCCATCCAAGATATACTCATTAGGAGTAATTCTTGGATAGTCCCCTGTTTGGGACTGTTCTTGAACACCTAAACTCGCTTAGGATGTAAGTGTATAATGTGTATTGGGTTTTCAAGAAAATTTCGGCAGCATTTCCCCGTTTGTTCTCTAAGTACATATGTACTTGGAGAACAACGAGGAAATGCTGCCGAAATTTTCTTGAAAACCCAATACACATTATACACTTACTAGTGAGATTAGGTGTTCAAGGATGGGATAGGTGGTACATGTACATTTATTATATATAAGAATGACATCACATGTATTTGTTAACCCTAGACCCTAATCTTGTTGTAATATATACTTGTTTTCTCTTTGATCATAGAGCTTTACAATTTTGTTGTGATATATACTTTGTTGTAATAATGTGAACTTTACAATGTGAGCATTACAATTTGAATTACTTTACAATGTGAACTTTATAATTTGAATGTGAATTTGCAGATGGCTGACCATTCTCCTGATGACCGTGCTGATGATTACCGTGAGGGTGAGGACATCAATGCGCCGCTTCACAATGTAAGTTTTAAAAAAATATCATATATTTATATCTATATGTCCATTTATAGTTATATCTTGTAAATGTGTTGATTTTGTCAAATTTTAGGTTGATGATGCACAGGTACCACCTGAAGCACTTGATGCACTTGATCAGCAATACCAAAAAGTTGACAAGAGAAGGGGCATCACTATGATGAAGAAGTTAATTGCGCAAAAGGGCAATGGACCCAAACTTGTTGTGGATTTTGATAATGTAGGAAATGCATGTGGTGTGAATCGCAATTCATTTGTTTCATATCTTGGGTTTGTTACTCGTAGCCATTGCGGTTGTCGCTTAGATTCTTGGCATAACGTTTCTAAGGAGAAGAAAGACTTAATATGGAGGGATTTATGCGTGAGTTATTATTAATTTGCAATTCTATTTTGTAGATTACTAAATTTTTGGATACTAGTTAATAGCAATTCTATTTTTCAGAGTATATTTGAATTGGATGAATAGCTGCATCGTAAATGCGTGTTGCAATGCTGTGGGAGAGTCCTAAGGAACTATAGGACAAATCTCACCTGAGAATACATAAAAGAAGCTGACAAGAGGAAGAAGACAGCCACTGAACAATGGAACTTCCTGGACAAAGAAGAATGGGATGTGTTTGTCGCTTCAAGACAAACTGATGAATTCATGGTATTAGGCGTCAGTCTCAATCTCATTATTAATATATGTTGCATTCACCTATTCAAGATTAACATTTAGCGTTACTAACCAAATCATTAATGTGCATACTAACTAGGCCCTCAGTGACGCACAAAGATCAAGGCGTGCACTGAATGTGCACGACCACACAATGGGTCCAAGAGGATATGCAGGAGTTCACCAAAGACTACAGTCTGAGGCTAATGCTCAGTCTGTTGCTACTCAAGAGTCCTCTACCATAAGTAGCACACCTCTGCCTCGCCATGATGTCTGGATAGCTGGGAGGCAAAATAAGAAGGGAGAAATAACGAAGGCCGCAACTGCTGAGGCGGATGCAAAAATGGTAAAATACAACTCATCATTCGAATATTTATTATTTGTGTTGTTTACTTAATTACAAATTTTTGTTTTGGCGATTAGCGGGAGCTGCACGAGCTGAGGAAACAAGGCAAGTTCATCCCTGAGGGAATAAGGGATGAATTGACAGTTGCTCTGGGTAACCCAGACAATCCTGGATGTGTTAGGGCTGAAGGCGTTGGTGTGGACATCAAAGCTTTTTTTGGGCCATCCTAGCGCAAACATGTCCCAAAAGCGGGACTTTCACAAAATGAGGTAACATATTCTTTCTTTATAATGTTATTGTAAATGTAAGGCCCCTGAACTTTCTTAATGAGTTAAAGGAACTTAATTACCATAATTGAATGCTTATAACTCTAATATAACCTTTTTATATGTTTTGAAATCATAACGCAAGCTTAAGTTTCAAATTTGGTCCAATTTGGACACTGTTTGAGAAAGTTATGCACTTTTCTGTACATTTCAGACTTTTCTGCAATTTACCCAATTGAGGGGTTTTCTTTGCAATTTGTCACATATATTATGTTCCTTAGTTGTTATATTATCATTCTTGAGATTCTTGAACCATGAGGATCCTATTTGAGCCATGGTTTGAAGGTGTTTTTATCAAGGGCATTTTAGGGTTTTTCCCTTCATGGATGAGCTACCTTTAGTAGCTATCAACTAAGGAATTATGTGATTGGCTGAGAATTTCGTCAAAGGCAAACCAAGAAGGTCTAGAGGGACGGTGGGAGAGCTGTTTGTGTGTGTGCTTATGTATTTTTAATAATATAAAGCCATGGATACTTGGATATATACTAGAATTTCAATTGTTTTTCTTTTTCTTAATATTAAAATGTTATATACTTATCCAAAAGCCCACAAACGAGCCATTTGCTCTCCATTCTCTCTCTCCTTCTTCCAGCCCCGTCCTCCCTCTGTTCAGCTGCGATTTTTGCTGCCCAAGGAAGAAGAAGGTGGGGATCCTCTTGGAAACAAATTCTAGGGTTGAAATTGATTCTCTTTTTGGGTGTATGAAGCTTCCCCCTAGTGATATTGACCTAAAAGTGTAAGTTTTTCCTTATTTTCTCCGTCCAATTCTTTGTTTCTCTTCCTCCTACATCTCTCCAGGTCGGAACCATGGTTTTCCATGGTGAAAGTTCCCCTAGAACTCAAAACTCCTTCCTTCTTGTCTCTTTTTTAGGGTTTTGCTTGTTTGTGGAGAGAATTGCATAGTTGGCCAAGTTCAGATCTGAATCCAAGGTTTCCTTGCCCTATTTGCTCGAGATTTTTGCTGTTGGATATCTGAACTACTCTATAGAGGCGATTTATATAACATTCTTCACTTATATTTCTTATTTGAAGCTTGTTAGTTCATGATTATGCTTGAATGTGATGATCTAAGCATAGTGGAATCATGCTTATTTAGAATTACGAATTTTGTGGTGTTTCCTATTTTATTCCAGTTCTATATGAACCTGTAAACATGTGTAAAGCCTTTATAAGGTGTAACATTATTTGGGACAGGTTGATAGCAACAACCTATGGCATTATGTACAAAACAAATGATGGTTCAAATAAGGGTTTTTAAGCTATTTCCTTTCCTATCACATAATTGATTGTTATACCATTCAACAACCAATAGTGTTGCTATCTTAGCAACTTATATTCGTGATCAAGGGTGTCAAATTTATAGTGACAACCTATGGTTACCACCTTAGTACAAGTTTTGACTCAATTATACATTTAATTATCATCCACTAAGTATTTTAATGATGTTATCAATCGATGATGATATTGGCTTATTATTTGATGATGTTAATTGAATGTATTACTGATTGATGAGTGCATACTCATCATGGATCAATACTTCTTAGTTGATTCAATAATCAGGATTTTAACTAAATATCTTTCATTTTAATGCAGGAAAATCAAGCAAATCCACGCATACGGTCTCAAGACCGTTTGGGTCCACGCGGTCCCAAGACTGTTTGCTGGAATACACGAAGAACAAGATGAAACCGGTTGCCAAAGAAAGTCATGCGGTCTCAAGACCGATTGGTCCCATACGGTCTCAAGACCGTTTGGTCCCATGCGGTCCCAAGACCGTTTGGTCCCACTCGGTCTCAAGACCGTTTGGTCCCATGCGGTCTCAAGACCGTTTGGTCCCATGCGGTCTCAAGACCGTTTGGTCCCATGCGGTCCCAAGACCGTTTGGTCCCATGCGGTCTCAAGACCGTTTGGTCCCATGCGGTCCCAAGACCGTTTGGTCCCATGCGGTCTCAAGACCGTTTGGTCCCATGCGGTCCCAAGACCGTTTGGTCCCACGCGGTCTCAAGACCGTTTGGTCCCGCGCGGTCCCAAGACCGTTTGGTCCCGCGCGGACCCAAGACTGTTCGACGCGCGCGCAAAGACTGATTGAAGAACTAAAGCCGCACGATCACGCCAAGGCCAGGACCGATCAAAGCAAGACCGTTTGGCGCCCAAACGGTCTCCAAACCGTTTGGTGCCCAAACGGTCTCAAGACCGTTTGGCATCCAAACGGTCTCCAAACCGTTTGGTGCCCAAACGGTCTCAAGACCGTTTGATGCCCAAATGGTCTCCAAACCGTTTGGGCTCAGATCTGAAACTATAAATAGACCCCCAGGGTGCGCATTTGAAGGGATCGGTTCCGGACGCCGACAGGCTGCCAGAGCACTACCCCGATCAAGTTTCACTCCACCTACTGTTGGTGTTGCGTCCAAGGAGGCCAAGAAGAGGAAGAAGATGGAGCAAGGAGCGCATCTTCTTCACCGGGCTGCGTCCACCCTCTGCACCGAGCTCATGGTGGATCTTTCTTTCTCTCCTATCCTTCTTGTATCTCGCATCATGAGCGAGTAGTGCCCTTTCGCTGGGGTGCGGGGACTAGCCCCGCTGCCCATGCAAACCATGTTCTTTTGTTAAACTTTCCAAGGCAATGTATATAACTCTTCATTTTGTCGTTTATCGTTAAGCTTGTAGGTTGGTTATGTGCGTGTTTTCATCTTTGTGCTCCCTATGTTGCGAGAACTTCAATGCATGGGTATGAATGTCGTTTTGCATGTTAGACTCCTTGACGAGAACTTCTGATGGGATTCCTTGAGGTCGTAAGTGCGTGATCCGCGAGGGGACGAGCCATCTAGCCTTCGGTGACGCTTCTGTGTGCCTGACGCCCGTATGGGGGGTTCACAGCCTTAGTTGGATTTTGTATCTTCGTGCTTTTCATCGATGTTGACACGTACTATAGTCGCTTATTTGTTTAACGGTTGACACGATTGACTCCTTGACGAGAACTTACGATGGGATTCCTTGAGGTCGTAAGTGCGTGATCCGCAAGGGGACGAGCCATCTAGCCTTCAGTGACGCTTCTGTGCACTTGACGCCCGTATGGGGGGTTCACAGCCTTAGTTGGATGTTGTATCTTTAGAGTCGTAAGACATGTGATCCGGATGGCGATGAGAAATCGGCTGCCTATGGTGATGCTTACGCGGACCTGACGCCCGTATGGGGGGGTTCTGCAGTAGCTCTACTTGGAGTGTTATATCGTGCCTGGATTGTTTGCAAAGGAGCATGTTTGTGTGTGTAGCGGTGGTCAAACCCAGTACCATCCCAGCAATTCCATATCATTGATCTAAACCCATCTTTTATTCCACATTTACTTTCTTGCAATTAGTTTAATCAAACCCAAATCAACCAATTGTTCTAAATATTAGTTTTACTTGAGCTTGATCTAACTGACAAAGATTCTTAAAAACGTTGTCCTTTGGGTTCGATCCTCAACTGTACTGCGATAAGATCCGTCCACTTGTGGGTGGTATTGTTGCACTTGGTTTTGGTAAAAGCTCGGGGGTATAAACTCCGAGTGAATTTGTTAGTGCATTCAAAAAGCCACGTCAAATTCTGGCGCCGTTGCCGGGGACAACGGAATCAGTCAGTCAAATCTAGTTCTTTTAAGACTAATCTAGGATTTTGCTTTTCTTTTTGAAACAATCGCTTATCTTCTTAATCTTTATTCTACTTTGTGGATCTTACTTTCGAATTCTTTCCAATTTCAGGAGTTCTTCAACGTTTAGTGCATGCACCGTTCGGATAGTCTCGGACTCACAGCAAGCTTTGATCCCGAGATTGATAGAACCTTCCATCGTCAGATCCGAGAGAATCAAGCAAGGATGGCACAAGAGGAAGAAGTAGCCCGAAGAGTGGCTCAAGCCATCAATGCACAAAGAGAGAGACTCATGCAAGAAGCCCGAGCTGCAGTTCAACAGGAGATCTTAGCAGCACAGGCAGCAGCGCAAGCAGCAGAACTTCAGAAAGATCTTAGAGAGTTCTCTATCCCAAAGGCCGCGAATGTCTATCATCCGATGCAGCCTCCTCCCATCGAAGCTGCCAACTTTGAGATTAGAGCACATTGGATAACTTTGCTTCAAAACAACCCTTTCTACGGTAAACAAGCTGAAGACAACCAAGGTCATCTTCTCAGATTCATCGACCTATGTGCTATGACGAAGCAAAATGGAGTCTCCGATGATTCCATTCGACTCCGTCTTTTCAAGTACTCTCTTGTTGATAGAGCCATTAGTTGGTACAATTCACTACAGAGTGAAGTACCCATCACCACCTGGGAGCAGCTCCAAAATGCTTTTCTGGAAAAGTTCTACCCCCCATCTCTTACATATGAAATCAGGGGACGAATCACAAATTTCACCCAAGTCCCAGGAGAAACCCTTACCGAAGCGTGGGATAGGTACAAGGAGCTCCTACGCAAATGCCCACACCATGGAATTCCAAAGAACCAACTGATAGAGATATTCTACACGGGTGTGGAGGATGACGTAAAGATGTTCCTTGACTCCTCGTCTGGGGGGAATTTCATGCGGCAAAGTTACGACAGCGCATGGAGAGTTGTCACCCTGGGAGCAGAAAATCAAGCCAATTGGGGCAGATCTGTTGGTAAAGGAGTATTAAAGGTCGCCATGGCTGAAGCTATCCCAGAATACAAATCTATAGATGAAACTTTGAAGGTCTTAGTTGCAAAGCAAGATCATATAGAATCATCCCTTGCTACAATCGGAAGAGGACATTCTCCTACTAGGCAACAAGAACAAGTCAAGTCCACTTCTTTGTTTTGTGAGGCATGCAAAGGCACTGATCATTCCACATTGTCATGCAATGTTCTCTACGATGTTGTTCTAAGTAATGCATGTGGACAAGGAGAAAATTGCCAGTTGGAAAATCTTAATGTTATTAACACCATCCCTGGGCAGAACTCTTACAACCCGAATCAAAATAGGAATCACCCAGGTTTCCAATACGGGAATCCTTCAGGAGCTATGAACTCACATCAATTTGGTCTGAACAATCAACCCAGGGGCCCATCCAGTTACCAGTTTAACCAACAACAGAACTTTGGGAATCAAGGAAACTTCAAGGGAAATTTTCAGAACAGAAACTACAATGATTATCAGAACAACTCTCAGTATCAGAATCTGAATCAACAGCAAGGACAGGCAGGGTCGATCCCTTCTGATGACAAGCTATCTACCATTGAAAATTTGTTGCAAACTCAACAAACGATGATAGCCAACCAACAAGTCCAACAAAAGGCTATTGAAACTCAACTAGCTCAACTTGCTGCCAGTATTAAGCCACAAGCTGGAGTCCTTGCCGGACAACCTGAGAACAATCCAAAACATCTCGAGCAGCTGAAGGTTGTCGCCACTAGATCAGGGAAAGATTATTCAGATCCCCTAGCAAAGGCAACTGTAGTTATCCCTAATGAAAGTGAATCTACGACTGTCAAAAACTTGACAACACCGAAATCACAACCGAAAGAAAGCAAGACTGATAATGGAAGTTCTGAAAAAGTTGCCGATGAAGAAGTAGAGACACCAGAACCAGATATTCCTGTATATAAGCCTCGTGTTCCTTTCCCATCCCGTCTGAGGGAAACCAAGCTTGATACTAGATTCATCAAATTCAAAGAGGCTATGAAGAAGCTCCATGTTGATATACCATTCTTAGATGCTCTTAATGAGATACCAGCCTGGACCAAGTATCTGAAGTCGCTTCTCAACAAGAAGTACATCACTGAAGAGTATGAAACTGTAAAATTGGCTGCAACCACATCAGATATCATACTAAGCAAAATGCCGAAGAAACAAAAAGATCCAGGATCCTTCGGAATCTCATGCCACATTGGTGACTCATCATGCAAGAAAGGATTGGCAGATCTTGGCGCAAGTATTTCTATTATGCCGCTCAGTCTATGCAAGAGACTAGGGTTCGCAGAATTGCTTCCAACTGCTATGACCATTCAACTTGCGGACAATTCGATAAAAAGACCGTTAGGAATTCTCGAAGACATCCCAGTCAAGGTAGGCAAGGACGTGTATGTTCCATGTGATTTTGTCATCATGGACAAAAATGAAGACACCAAATACCCTCTTATCTTCGGCCGTCCATTCCTCGCCACTGCTAGAGCCCTCATTGATGTTGAGGCAGGAACCTTATTGCTCAGGTTAGGTAAAGAAACTCTGGAGTTCAAAGTTTTTGAAAGCATGAGAAGACCAAGTATATAGGAAGAAGTATATCTGATAGATTGTGTTGAGCAAATGTCACAACTAACTCAAGAGTACCACGAGTCATGCGATCCCTCGGAAACCGCTCTATCCGACCTATTCAATGACAAACCTATTGACCAACGAGATAAGGATTGCATCGAACCCCCCAACTCTGCTAAAGAAAATGCTGAAGCTACTTACAATGAATTAAAGACTACTGGAACTACAGAAGAAACTAGCAATAAACCAGAACCTCCTGAAATGAAGCCCCTGCCTGAAGGGCTGAAGTATATGTTTTTAGACGATCTCAAAGTTTGTCCAATTATCATGAATTCTGATCTAACAACCAATCAAGAAGAGAAACTTCTGGAGATATTAAGGGAGAACAAGAAATCCATACGCTATAAGATGAGTGACCTCACGGGGGTCAGCCAAGCCTTGTGCATGCATAGAATCCCCATGATGGAAGACCATAAGCCGGCCATTGAGCATCAATGAAAGTTAAACCCGAATATGAAGGAAGTGGTCCGTCGCGAGATCATCAAACTTCTTACAGCTGGAATAATATACCCAATATCGGACTCACCATGGGTAAGTCCAGTTCATGTGGTACCCAAGAAAGGAGGGACAACCGTTGTAAGAAACGAAAACAACGAGCTCATCCCTACTCGAACAGTCACGGGGTGGCAGATGTGTATTGATTATAGAAAATTGAACAAGGCCACTCGAAAGGATCATTTTCCTATGCCCTTCCTCGATCAAGTTTTAGAAAGATTGGCCCATCAAGAATATTTCTGTTACCTGGACGGTTACTCTGGATTCTATCAGATCCCCATACATCCAGATGATCAAGAAAAAATGACTTTCACCTGTCCCTTTGGGACATATGCTTTTAAAAGGATGCCTTTCGGTCTGTGTAATGCCCCTGCAACTTTTCAACGTTGCATGACTGCCATTTTTGCAGGGCTTATTGAAACTGTTATGGAGGTCTTCATGGACGATTTTTCTGTATATGGAAACTCCTTTGATTCCTGTCTTAAGCATCTCTCCATGGTCCTCAAACGTTGTGAAGAAGCTCATCTGGTGCTAAATTGGGAGAAATGCCACTTTATGGTAAAGGAAGGCATTGTCTTGGGCCACAGGGTTAGCAACAGGGGAATTGAAGTTGATAAAGCCAAGATAGAAGTCATATCTAAATTGGCAATACCTACAAATGTAAAAGAAGTTCGCGCTTTCCTTGGTCACGCTGGTTTCTATAGAAGGTTTATACGTGATTTTTCCAAGATAACAAAGCCGATGATCAATCTGCTTTTAAAAGATGCTGATTTCAATTTCAATGAAGAATGCGTCAAAAGTTTCGATATGCTAAAGAAAGCCCTTACAACTACCCCCATCATTAGAGCTCCCGACTGGGACCACCCCTTTGAAATTATGTGTGATGCCATCAATTACGCGGTGGGTGCGGTCTTAGGACAATGCATAGAGAAGAAGCATTATGTTATCTATTATGCGTCGAAAACCCTCGACGAAGCTCAAAGGAATTATGCTACTACTGAAAATGAACTTATAGCAGTCATCTATGCCTTCGATAAATTCAGATCCTACCTTACTGGTTCGAAGGTAATCGTTTACACAGACCATGCTGCCATCCGTTACCTTATGGCAAAGAAGGATGCTAAGCCAAGACTGGTCAGATGGATACTCCTTCTACAAGAGTTTGACCTTGAAATAAGAGATAAAAAGGGGACGGCAAATGTTGTTGCAGATCACCTCAGTCGTATCCACACTCTGGATGCTGAAGGGATCCCGATAAATGACTCCCTACCGGATGATCAACTCATGAACGTCTCGGAAGCAGTACCATGGTATTATGACTACGTAAACTACCTTGCTACGGGAGTCATACATCCCCAGTACATCGGGAACACTCTGAAGAAGTTTATGCACGATGTGAAGCATTACCATTGGGATGAACCATATCTTTTCAAACTTTGCGCTGATGGTCTGTACAGACGTTGTATCGCCAAAGAAGAAGCTCAATCTATTCTGGAACAATGCCACTCGGGACCTGTGGGTGGACATATGAGCTCCAAAAAGACTGCCTTAAAGGTTTTGCAATGTGGATTTTTTTGGCCAACTTTATCCAAGGATTCTTACAATTTTGTCCTATCCTATGATAGTTGTCAAAGATCTGGCAATATAACCAAAAGAGACGAAACGCCACTAAATCTATGGCAAGAAGTTGAGGTATTCGACGTCTGGGGAGTAGACTATATGGGTCCATTCCCATCTTCTAATGGATTCTCCTACATCCTAGTGGCGGTAGACTACGTCTCCAAATGGGTCGAAGCCATACCAACCGTCACTAGTGATTCAAAACCCGTCATCAAACTATTCAAAGATGTCATCTTCCCACAATTTGGAGTACCGCGAACCGTGATATCTGACGGTGGCTCCCACTTCATTGAAAGAAGCTTCGAAGCTTTACTGAGAAAATATGGTGTCTCATAAAAGGTAGCTTCACCTTACCATCCAGAAACTAGTGGACAAGTAGAGGTCTCCAACCGCCAACTAAAGGCTATCCTGGAGAAAACTGTTGGGCGTAATCGAAAAGACTGGTCGAAAAAAATCAACGACGCCTTATGGGCCTATCAGACTGCTTATAAAACTCCCCTTGGGACAACCCCTTTCCGATTGATATATGGAAAAGCTTGCCACCTGCCAGTCGAATTAGAACATAAGGCATGGTGGGCAATAAAACAATTGAATTTTGATATGCAAGAAGCAGGACAAGCCAGGATTCTGCAACTCAACGAGTTGGATGAACTTAGAATGACAGCTTATGAGAATGTACGAATCTACAAAGAACGCACAAAACTCTGGCACGATGGACATCTGAAAAGAAAAGACATACAAGTGGGAGATCAAGTTCTGGTTTTCAATTCAAGATTACGGCTATTCCCAGGAAAACTCTGTTCCCGCTGGTCCGGACCCTTCATCGTCAAAAACATCTCACCACACGGAGTTTTCTCTCTATGGAGCGAAGCGACAGGAGAATTCATAACAAACGGCCACCGCTTGAAGAGATATTTTACCTCGACTGACGTTGGCATTGACACAATGATAGAACTGGCAAATCCAAAAGACCCACCATGAAGCTAAAGGACTCTGTCGAGCCAACGACATAAAACAAAGGCGCTTTTCGGGAGGCAACCCGACCAATAAATCTGTTTTACTTCTCCTTTTCAAATTCTGTTTCTTACCCTTTAGTTAAATTTTCCTTAAATAAAATTTGCCTTATGCGATAGTTCTCTTTCAGGACACGAGATCGGAGTGGCGCCGATCAGAACGAAATCATTCTCGGCAGTCATACCTGGTGTTTCCTTTCCCCTCCATCTTGAATTTAGGGTTTGCTCGAGGACGAGCAAATCTCTAAGTTCGGGGTGGAGGGTGGGTGGTACGTATTCCACTTCCACATACACACCCTCTTTTCATACTCAATATGACTCTATCATAAAATTTTTCAAAATTTTGAACAGATACCTGATGAAATTTTGACTTTTGTTGATAAAAATGTAACTAACTTTTTGCTATGCATCTTCTATCATAACATCCTCCTTATTCGATGTGAATCCTCAAGAGGACTTACTTTTGAAACTTGCCTTTTGCTTGCCTGAACCCATCCTATGAAGCTTATGATTCCTAACATCATAATACTTTTTACAAAATGATAAGTATCTGTCAAACTGATAGGGATCAAACACGTCGTGCTTCCTAACTGACTAGTGGAACAATGGCTCGGAAACCCCACCGGATCCGCATCAAGTCATTATTTGAGCAGAGTATGACGAAGAGAACAACCCGATTTTGAATTGTAAACCAAAGTTGCATTCTGATCTGAACTCTCTTCTACACTTCTTCTATCATCTTCGTATCCCTCCATCCATCAATACCACCAAAATAGCCAAATTTGTGCCAAACCCTAAGTTCGGGGTGGCACGCCACTTTCCCCGTATCCGCTTCTTCCATACCCCTTCCAATAAATAGGGGCGTACCACCAGAAATGCAATCTCGAGTCGAATAGAGGAGAGATCTGCAACAAAAGATGCCATAGAGCACATAAAAAAATATGCAATAAATGAAATTGCAAAACAAATAAAAATCTCGAGTCGAATAGAGGAGAGATTTATTTCTTCTTTCCATATCACCTTTCACTCCCTTTTTACCTAAGGGCACAATACATGCCCCACCATCCTGAACTACACCAGTGTCAGATCGGATGCATACTTGTTGATTCTGCGGGTATCTCGGAACTCCTACAAAACTTTTCGACATGCTTGGTGTTGGAAAAAGTGGGGAGGAAGCGTTGTTGAGAAACGAACTCAGGAACGAAGCTATGGAAAGACGTGTTTAGTGGTCCCAGGAAGTTATGATACTCATTCATATTGAGCTGAAAGAAAACATTTATGATGTGAAGATGAAGAATTCACACCAACCAGAAGTATTTCATTAGGCAACAGTTTCAAACTTTATGTTACTCGAGGACGAGCAACGATTTAAGTTTGGGGTTTTTTGATGAGTGCATACTCATCATGGATTTCAATTACCTTCTTGGAACAATTTCATCTCTTTTCCACATCTTTTTACCCTAATATGAATCATAATGCACAATACTTCTTAGTTGATTCAATAATCAGGTTTTTAACTAAATATCTTTCATTTTAATGCAGGAAAATCAAGTAAATCCACGCATACGGTCTCAAGACCGTTTGGGTCCACGCGGTCCCAAGACCGTTTGCTGGAATACACGAAGAACAAGATGAAACCGGTTGCCAAAGAAAGCCATGCGGTCTCAAGACCGTTTGGCCCCATACGGTCTCAAGACCGTTTGGTCCCATGCGGTCCCAAGACCGTTTGGTCCCACTCGGTCTCAAGACCGTTTGGTCCCATGCGGTCCCAAGACCGTTTGGTCCCATGCTGTCTCAAGACCGTTTGGTCCCATGCGGTCTCAAGACCGTTTGGTCCCATGCGGTCCCAAGACCGTTTGGTCCCATGCGGTCCCAAGACCGTTTGGTCCCAAACGGTCTCAAGACCGTTTGGTCCCGCGCGGTCCCAAGACCGTTCGACGCGCGCGCAAAGACCGATTGAAGAACTAAAGCCGCATGATCACGCCAAGGCCAGGACCGATCAAAGCAAGACCGTTTGGCGCCCAAACGGTCTCCAAACCGTTTGGTGCCCAAACGGTCTCAAGACCGTTTGACGCCCAAACGGTCTCCAAACCGTTTGGGCTCAGATCTGAAACTATAAATAGACCCCCAGGGTCCCCATTTGAAGGGATCGGTTCCGGACGCCGACAGGCTGCCAGAGCACCACCCCGATCAAGTTCCACTCCACCTACTATTGGTGTTGCGTCCAAGGAGGCCAAGAAGAGGAAGAAGACGGAGCAAGGAGCGCATCTTCTTCACCGGGCTGCGTCCACCCTCTGCACCGAGCTCATGGCGGATCTTTCTTTCTCTCCTATCCTTCTTGTATCTCGCATCATGAGCGAGTAGTGCCCTTTCGCTGGGGTGCGGGGACTAGCCCCGCTGCCCATGCAAACTATGTTCTTTTGTTAAACTTTCCAAGGCAATGTATATAACTCTTCATTTTGTCATTTATCGTTAAGCTTGTAGGTTGGTTATGTGCATGTTTTCATCTTTGTGCTCCCTATGTTGCGAGAACTTCAATGCATGGGTATGAATGTCGTTTTGCATGTTAGACTCCTTGACGAGAACTTCCGATGGGATTCCTTGAGGTCGTAAGTGCGTGATCCGCGAGGGGACGAGCCATCTAGCCTTCGGTGACGCTTTTGTGCGCCTGACGCCCGTATGGGGGGTTCACAGCCTTAGTTGGATTTTGTATCTTCATGCTTTTCGTCGATGTTTACACGTACTATAGTCACTTATTTGTTTAACGTTTGACACGATTGACTCCTTGACGAGAACTTCCGATGGGATTCTTTGAGGTCGTAAGTGCGTGATCCGCAAGGGGACAAGCCATCTAGCCTTCGGTGACGCTTCTGTGCGCCTGACGCCCGTATGGGGGGTTCTCAGCCTTAGTTGGATGTTGTATCTTTAGAGCCGTAAGACATGTGATCCGGATGGCGATGAGAAATCGGTTGCCTATGGTGATGCTTACGCGGACCTGACGCCCGTATGGGGGGATTCTGCAGCAGCTCTACTTGGAGTGTTATATCGTGCCTGGATTGTTTGCAAAGGAGCATGTTTGTGTGTAGTGGTGGTCAAACCCAGTACCATCCCAGCGATTCCATATCATTGATCTAAACCCATCTTTTATTCCGCATTTACTTTCTTGCAATTAGTTTAATCAAACCCAAATCAACCAATTGTTCTAAATATTAGTTTTACTTGAGCTTGATCTAACTGACAAAGATTCTCAAAAACGTTGTCCTTTGGGTTCGATCCTCAACTGTACTGCGATAAGATTCGTCCGCTTGCGGGTGGTATTGTTGCACTTGGTTTTGGTAAAAGCTCGGGGGTATAAACTCCGAGTGAATTTGTTAGTGCATTCAAAAAGCCACGTCACTGATCTAGCAACCAATGGTGACCTAATGATCACAATTAATGGTGGATCAGGTCATCACCATATATGATGAATTAGGACTGTAATGGTAGATTTGACTATACCTTGAACCAATGGTTCCTTGGTTCAATTGATCTTATGGTTAGACCTATACTTCAATTGATAACCTTGAACAATGAACCTAATCCAATGAATAATATTGGATGCTTTAACATCCAATGGATTAGAATAAATCACATGTTATTATATGTGGGTCCTAGTGAAGATAATTCAATGGTTCAATACCATTAATTGGTAGCATTACCTTTGTCATTATATAGTTATATTTGATAAATCACTATAATAAGTGGATGTGTAACTCCCTTGTGATCTAGCTTGTTATACCTAACCTTGATGTAATTATTTGATGTTAATTGGTTATAATCAGACCTCTTGAATGATAAATGTGATAATGAATTATACTCTTGTTGTGTTGAAATCACGATGTAGTACTATTTCAATATCACAGTGCCTTTCCATGTTAATATTTATGGACAAACATGTGCTAATGATCTTTTGAGCCTTGTTTAAGGCATGGAATGATGATGATAACCTTACTATGAATAATGTGATGGTCTTAATGACCTTTGGGCTGTTTGAAGCCATGATTGATGTGAAATCCTCTTTATGTTCCTATAAGGGTTAAAACCCTGGAACTTGTAATAAGATATTGGTATCTTGAAATAGTATCATGATAAGTGTGGTCCATTAATTTTCAATGAATGATAGGATGTGGTAATGTGATTAAGATTTATATATCAAATGTTTTATATCCCTTGAAGTCATTATACATATATTCTTGCTAGAAAATAATTAGGGTTTGAATGTCCGCTTGTATGATAAAGCCGTAATGCATTCAATTGGCAGTAATTAATCAAGTGTAACCCTAATCATGTAGAGCCCTGTGCCATAGATCCATCTGAGTGTCAGGACTTGCCAGATGGTGAAACGAGTATTCCTAAGGGAAACTCGGAGCGCATACTGATGAGTATGTGGGGTGCTTGTCATCCTGAATTCAAGTGTTTAGGGAGGATGGATGTGGTCATACCTAGCCCTCAGTTTGGGAACGACTGCGATCGTGTCTCGATGATTATATATGTGATGAGATTGGAGGACAACTATGGTTGTACCTCGGATGGTAGGGTATGCGTACCCACCTCCTTTCACTAGTGCCGTGACCTATACCAAGGAAGGACTAGGCTGTTAGCAGTTGACCTTATGTGTCACTGTGGCGGACCCGTACTGACCGGGGGCAGAGAAGATCTTAGGAGTCCGGCTCTTCCTAGATCTTGTATGGCACTGATTTCGACTTAGTAGTGGTCAGTTGGGACTTGAGTGGTATTTCTCAAATCCCTCAGGGCAATGTAATAAAAGAAGTGATATAAGCCATGTAGTATACTGACTAGGGTTAAATACGTCTCACATTGCTTGATTAGTCTTTAACTAGTCCTTATATTATTCAGTGTTTACAAGATGATATTATATGACATTTGAGTAATTATACTTCTTGTCAAATTAATTTGTTTAATGGCTTAGTATGCTTAACCTATTCAATCTACTTAAATTGCTTATTCATTTCTATATCTGCTCAGTTCATTTAATGTCAATTAATATGTTATAATCAATATATGTTGGAGAGAGTTATATCTCTCACTGGGACTGGGTCTCACCCGTGGGTAACCACATTTTTTTTAGGTGGTCGCGGGCAACGTGGTCGAGGTCGTGCTGTGGAAGAGAACCAACCTGGTGATCAATAGATTCAGAAGGTTGGTTAGTTGTAGATGTTAGTTATAGATGTTAGTAGAACAGTCCTAGTGTCGTCCCTGTACTCTCAGGTCCTAGTATGGGGTGTGCTTTCTAGACGATATACTTGTATCGACACGAGATTTTGGTCTTATGCCAATGTTTGTAACTATATGGCATGTACATGTGAAATATCTTTTGTATGCAAGATGTGACTGAGGTCTTTGGACCCTTATGCAAATGCTTGATACAGTATATGAGAATGGAATGATGGACATTTTGTAAATGTTCTAAAGTTTGTTTACACCTTTGGAATCGGTTTTAATTATTCCGCATTTTTGACAATGTGATTAATTAGTAGTTGATCGTGTTTTTGAATTTTGAGTAATCTCGTTTAGCGTGATGAGGTGTCACAGTAAAAGAGAATTCAATAATTAGAATTTGACGTTTCTTTTATCCATGTATAGATAGATAAGATATTTGATAGGAAACTTGAAGAAAAACTCGAAGAAGCAATGAAAAAGTGGCAGGCATCTCAGACTACCACTTACCAGATAATACCTACTGCAGGCTCTACTCCTACTCCTACTGCAGAGGTTGGGAGTAATCTTGTAGAACCACCACCTAGCACATCTGCTGTAAGTATTTTTATGACATAGTAACTAGTTTTTTAATTCAAGATGATATGTATATATGAAATTGTAGTCGTTTCAAAAAAAAGATGATATGTATATATGTATATAACATTCTTTACACAAAAATTTGTAGGGGTTGAAGCGATGCCATCTAAAAAGTAATGAATATGTCATTGCAGAGGCGTCGGCTTACCCATCCCTACCCGGGGATCAGTATCACGGGTCTCCATTACCAGCTAGTTGACTTCGTGTGAGCCCGGTACATGTACTGCAAGGATGGGCGGGTCTTCCATTGCCATATGCCCACCCAGATTGTGAAACGCTTGGTGAGGCAGAAGGCGGAGTGATATTGTGGCGAAAAGCAGATGTCCTCTTTACTGAAACTATATTATAAATTTACATTATGTTAAATTGTTAGTATGTGTATATGATGTCAGTTGATCTAAAATTATATATATATATATATATACAGGTTAAAAAGAAGACACCCACAACATCTATGCCTCCACTTCCACCTCCTACATTACCTAGTTGGGTTCCACAGGACCTACCTGTCCCGTTAGGTCCTAACTGTAGGGGTATGGAAATATGGTTAGGAGAACATGATATAAACTGCCCTATAATTGTTTCTTCTGATTCAGATTCTACAGGTCAGTCATACGAAACCAAACTATTTATACAAGATATTTTGGAGTTGTTTGGAAATGATTGGCTATATACATATGTGATAGAGCTATGGATAAGGTGAGATCTTTTTTATACATCGATATACCTTGTGTATGATCTGGTGATCTGGTTTCTTATTTATTAATGCATGTGTAATTAATACATATTTTGCAGCTACTTAGACAAGATATGTGCAGATTTTGGATTCGAACATGTAGGGTTTTTGATTCCATATTTGATTAGTCTAGTAGCTAAAGACCCTACATCAGTTCAACAATACTGCTGTGAGGCTTTTACAAATTTTGCTATAAATAAGAAGACGATGATAATGGATCCATTCAATGTAGAGTAAGTTTACTTTGCTTATTATAATTTGGACTTAAGAAAATTACATTTTTATTGTGGATTTTGAGTTATTAATCTTTAACTTTTTTACCTTTAGTGGTAGGCATTGGGAGTTACTGGTTATTGTCCCCGAGACGTTCACTGTCTATTATCTAGATCCTAAGGGGAGTAAATTGAATACAAGATTTGGACACATAATGAAAATGGCATTATTCCGATGAGAAATATTTCATTTTCATATCCGTTAACATATGTTATTACATTACTATTTAATTGCAATGTTCTGTGTTACATTAATATGTAGGGGTTTTGATGAGTTCAAAAAGGCTGGAGGAAAGGTCCCCACGAAAAAGAACCAGCCAATAATTTGGAAGAACGTGAAAGTAAGTTCCCGACTGCAATATATGTATATATTATTTATGTGAACAATGCTTAATTAGTTGTATTTTTTAATATTTTGTATGTTTGAATTTATAGTGTGCTACACAAGACAACGGATGGGCATGTGGATACTATGTCATGCGATATATGCACATGATTATCAAACATGCCACACTGGATATCGAGTGTATTTCTCAGGTATTATATAGTCTCATTAGATAATATGATCGAAATATATCAATCTTATTTATAGCTCATTAATTATATATATACATCATTCTCTTTATAGGTGTTTAAAGCTGACCCCATTACAGGAAAGGACTTACCAGATGTACATGCTCCCAATACAATGGGAGAATTAAATGAAGTAAGAGAAGAATGGGCAACAACCATACAAATGGTGGGGGGTTTAAAATATAATTGGGATCCTGATAGCAAATGACTAAACTATGATATTTTGTAAATGAATTTCTGAATTATAATATATGTGTGAATGTTTCTACATGTCTGGATGTTTCTACATGTGTCTGAGTGAAAATGAATGAAAGTGTTGGTTGCTATATGAATTTTTCTACATGTGTAAATGTGAATGAATGGAACTACAGATTGCTAGTTACATGAATGTTTCTAAATGTGTGAAAATAAAATGGAACTACAGGTTACATTGCTAAATGCATGTGTGAATATTTTTTGTTGTTAAATTTGCAGGTTTGTGGCATGTTGTTGGCTGATATCAATGGATGTCGTAAAACCTGCAGTTAACTGCAGGTTTCTCATCCTTTGACCAGCCACAACAGGTCTGCAGACTGGCAGAAAAAAAAAAACAATAGGCGTCGGTTATTTATATAACACCGACACACAAAGTTATAGTGTCGGTTTTATATAAATAATCGGCGCCTATTTCCTGTGGCGCGAAGGTATATGGCGTCGGGTTCTTATCTAATAACCGACGTTGATAGTGGCCAAGATGGCGCCCTTTCTTTGGCGTGAAGGGTTTGGGCGTCGGGTTGTTACCTAATACCGATTCCTATACCTTCGCGCCACAGGAAACATGCATGATTTCGGTGGCGCGCGAAGAGTTTGGGCATCGGTGTTGGAACCGACGCGTAATGGGTGAGCTTTTAGTGTCACCCACATAGGTGTCTCTTAGAAACTGAAACTAAAGGCCTTAAATAACCGACACTAAAGGTAGGTTCTGTAGTAGTGATCCGCCTAGGCTAAGGGGATTGTTGATGCCGCTAAGCCGTTGGATCGCCTTCCGAAGGCCAAGAATGGATGATGAGGTAACATATTCAAAAAATCATAACTTGAGATTTCGTTATCCTTTCTGGGCATATAAGGTATCAATAGAAAGCCCTTCGAAGGTACTATATTCTAAAAATATCTCCAGAAGGTAATTTGAATGTATAGTATTTACTATGTGTTCGGCAGCCAAACTATATGATTTTGATGTTTTGTGAATTAAAAATAGCAAACGAATTAAAAATTCATGTAAATTTTTCCAAATGTGTATTATGATATTCTTAACATGATTTCAAAGCCTATTCTCTCTTATATAAAGTTTTGTTGAGGTTTTTATATAAACCCTGGAAAGGGTATTTTGGGTTACCCATGACCTAATCATAAATTGACCTGGTATTTTTATTCAGGACATTACTACATTGTATGATTACTTTTCTAGAGATTTGATGGATTTTCTTATGTTATTATGTCAGTATGTACTTTTGGATCTAAGTGGCCATTATCTAGAATAATAGATTATTATCTTGAGGTAATAAGTGATATATATGCCTAACTAAGTCTGATATTATTTATCTAAATGGCATTTTAATTTTATTTCATAATATAGTCAAGTAAGATTAGTATATATTATTGTGTTTGAGATTTTCTTCTTGTACAAATCTATATGTTCATATTAGTGCATAAGACGGTTTATGACTTAATTGAGTATAAAGATAATATTGATTATACAGTAAGAGTTTTGATTTTATTTCAACACCAAGATTTATGGTGATTTGAGATTAAAATTATGTTTAAGAACCCTAAGTGGGGATATATAGTTAGAAGATGGGGTTTGAGATTTAAAAATAGAAAGAGGAAACATACACATAGACTAATAGAACTACAATGATATCTAGGTTATTAAAGGTATGGATCTTGGAATCAAGACTTCCTTATAGATACCATCACTACAAGAGGTAATTGGTTCATGCCCATGAGTATTCATATTTTAAGATCAGTATGTTTACGTTAGACTTTCATGGTTTATATGGTTCAATTTTCTAATATTTTTAATGTAAAGGTATTCATGTAAGATCTTCCTCATACTTCTATGATTACATAGTTCATGTGCTCAAAATCTTAAATAGAGATATATTGCTCAAAATGGTTGTGACCCATGTACCAAGCCCATGAGAGAGTTAAAGAGTCACATTTCTATAAGGTTTCTTAGAAATGATTTAAATTGATGAATAAATCTTCAAGATGAGATAGCCACACTTAGCTGATGATTTGGGATATTTTATATGAGCTTTAATATGCTATTAGGATTTCTCATATTTATAGATATAACCTTGTATTTGGATTTCAATTAGATATATGAGATTAAGATGTATTATATATATAGAGAATATAATAGCTAATAACTTAATCATATTCTTATAATGAGTAATATCTATAAGTTAACTATAATGTGAAAAATATAAGTTTTGAACATATTAAGATATGGTCCAATTTTTAGAATAGAGGTACTATTGGGATCAGAAGAAATTGTAAAATGAGTTTAGAATAATATTATAAGATGACGATGCATTAAGCCATGATAAGTTGTAAGACAATATTTTATATGATTTCTATTCTGATATTTAAGTTTAATATGTAAGTACCTATGTAAACACTAAGGTTCATGGTAATATCATATTTTATAAGAAGGATTGAACCATCTTGTCAGAATTCATATTTTAAATATGTTGTACTCAAGATACTTTCTTAAACTTGACTTAAGCTACTTGGTATACTTAGTATTTATATATTCATTTCAGATCCTTTCTCCTAAGACATTAGACTCATTTATCACATAATTGGTATAAATGAAGTAAGTTTACCAAATCAGAGTTTTAGAATAAAGTTTACCCAGGTAATGATAATATAAGATTTAGTTTCAAACTTAAATTACTCAGTGCGTGAGTAGTCAGATATTGAATAAAGATACATTCTAAGGGTTACAGACCCAAACTCTATTATGTTGTAATTTGAGATACATATTCAAATTCAGTAATAGATTTAGTTCAGAATTTAAGAGCAGAGATTTAGATTCATAATTCAGTACATGTTCAATACTCAGTTTTAGATAAGTTCATATTCAGAGTTTAGTAAGACTAGACTTAAGATAATTAATACAAAACCTTCACATAATACATTATATAATAAGTCCTCAATAGAGAGTCCTGGGACGATTCAGAGGGCGCACTGTGCCAGACACTACAGGTGTCACAGAGGGCATTTATGCCAACAGAGGGTGTGTTGCACCATAGAGGACACTTCGGTGTCGACAGAGGGCACGTTGTGCCAACAGGGGGTGCATTGCACCATAGAGGACACTTCGGTGTCAATAGAGGAGGACTTATTGTATAATGGTGGCCACAAACACATAAAAATCATAAGTAAAAGATACTTAAGATTAGAGCATGTCTGCAATCTCATCCACGAGTGTGATGAGAAGAATTCAGATAAGATATTTATGATCCAGACACTTTGGTGTAGGCCATGAGACCTAGAGTATAGGTGTCCAAAAAGGATAGAGTAGAAATAAGAGTTTAAGAAATGAGAGATAGTATGTTTCTAGATTTAATCAGAGTTTATTTTTCATTTCATATTTATGATGTTTAAGAATATTTTATAATATTCGAGTTCTTTAACAATGTATATTTTTAGAATACTCATGTTACTTACTCTAACGACTATTTTTCCCAATGCATGGCTGGGGACGCGATGTCCGTAGGATTTGGAGCAGTGGAGGATCAAAGGAACAAGTAAAGGTCTACTTGATTTTCAAGCTTGCCTAGTGGGGTACCATCTACCGAGACGGTCCAGAGTTTAGACATCTCTTTTTATGCATAGTCTTGTTACCAGAGTATATTACATGAATTGTAGTTTTCCTTTTATGAAGGACTATGTATGAATCAATTTTACTCAGTGTAAAGTGTTTCATTTTCTTTAATTGCAATGACTATCATGTTTGTGACACTCCCAGATGAAGAAGACAAATTATAGCTTCCCTTCATGTGTTATGAAAATTTGGGTGTTACAATGCCTCTCACCTCTAGAGTAGCTCATAGGGATCAATGGAACTCTTATTGTTCTAGATGAACGGACATGAAGGAGTTTTCCCATCTAGTTGACGTGCTAATGGCAACTTGTTCTATCAAAATTGTCTATCCCTTATTATTCCTCCCTTTAACGGGTAGAACTTGTTTGAACTCCCTTTGTTACCACAATCATAGAAGGCAATAATTTTCAGAGCTTATTGTTGTTTCTGGGAAGCCCCCAGGTACCCCTCTATTTACAAGAGGGTTAGGGTCAGGGTTTCTAATCTTTTTGGGAGTCAGACAGATAGAATTTCATGAATTTTTAGGAACCTGTGAATGTCGAACCGGTTGGTTCACACATGAGATTATCGATTCAATACTTGAATTGTTCATTGCACTATGTTTCCTATTCAAAAAAAATTCGGTGATTAATATCTGATTAATGCACAACATAACATCAGCATCGATCCTTGATCTAATATCATTGATCTACCAAACAACCAGTTTACAACTCGAACCGATCAGTTCATGCACCTGAGTTGATCAGTTCACTTGTTGAACCGGTTGTTTTAGGGTTAGATTGTTGATGTTGTTAAAGTTGAATACATAATCCTTTAGGAATCAATGATATACATCATTTAAGAACAAACTTCTATTTCAAGTGCATTCCTATGACTGTGACCTTATAGGTCCCAAGTTACATTGGCAGTGAATGTCCATAACTAATTTATGACATCACAAACAATTAATGGTATCTTGCAAGATGTCATTTTTACGCATGTAATTCGGAAAGTTTGAGAATAACTTCAACCTTCAATCCATGATTTGTGTTATAGTGATTGTATAGTTCCTTTGTCCCTGATATCCAGATCGAACTTAAGGCATTTAATCTTCATCCTCTTCAACGTTCAATCTATGTTTCATGAACTTGAGCAAACATTCTGAGATATATGTGAACTCAACATCATATATTGATTTACATGTGTGTGGACATGCTTTTCTCAATCTCACTTATCAAGTGTCTAGGATCTCAAATTCCTATAGGATGAACAAATCCCATCCACATCACTCAGAGTCATTCCCCATGTGTGATAATGGATTTGAGCATCACCTTTATGGAAACCCTTATTCAGGGTCACATTTGATGATGACAAAGTACATCAAACAACATGCGATTAGTGTAGTGATTTCAGGGATAAGAACCACAATCACCACCATCACAATGGGAATTGATTTTGACTATCGTTCCAGGGTTTCCATGTACCACGCTCAAGGTGGGTCTGTCTGATACAATGTTCTCTGATAAGTATCTTTTTGTTTAGTTTGTATCATATGTCATTACTAATGAGATTCTATCATCAACCAACACAAAATTTAGTCTTAAATGTTATTGTTGTCTATTAGCTTCCACAATAACAACCCCCTAGCAACATAATAAGAATATTTATACTCTTAACATCCATATGATCTCACTGTTCAGGTCCTCAACCCAAAGACATACATTATTGAGTATTATCATTCTTTTGACACTTATTATGTAATATTATTATCTCATAACTGATAAAAAAATAGATTGGAAGGTTTCCTTTACTATAAATAAAATCATTTAGAAGTTATGCCATTACAATCATTATATGATTGGTTCTTTAGGCATACATACCAACACAATCCTAATTGCACTTAGAGATAATCATGCACGAACTTAATCCCCAGTGATCTAACATGACCATAATGCTTATTTTGTGATAGCACTTTCATCAGGGGGTCGCCAATATTGCTTTTGGTTGGCACCTTGCAAATCTTCACATCTCCCCACTATACAATTTTCGTATCAGATGGAACCACCTTTGTATGTGCTTGAAAGCTGATGTGATTTGGGCTCCTTAGCTTGTGCAATAGCTCCTATTTTTGTCAAAATATAGCTCAATTGCATCACTAATGCTTGGAACCACCCCAAGTTCAAAAATTAACTTTGTAATCCATACAACTTACTTTGCTGAATTAGATACAGTGATATACTCGAGATCTATTGTAGAACCTACAAAAGTCTCTTGCCTGAAACTCTTCCATCTTACAACACCATTGTTGAGGCAAAACACAAAACCTAAATTGTGATCGATAATCATCTTTGTCAGTTTGGAAGCTCATATCAGTTTAATCCTTTACCACCAACTCTTCCAACACCATCGTAGATAAGGAATTGATCCTTAGTTCTTCTCAAGTACTTAAGGATGTTCTTCACAGAAGTTTAGTGGGCATCACCAGGATTTGACTAACTTATGAGACATCAGGGTGAGTACATAACATTGCATACATAATAGATCCAATTGCAGATGCATATGGAGTCTGATTCATGTGCTTTCTTTCCTCACAAGATTTGGGACATTGATCTCTAGAGATACCAATTCCATGAGACATGGGTATGTTTCCACTCTTTGAGTCCTCCATGTTGAAACTCTTCAACACTTTGTCAATGTCTTTGCTCTGAGTTAGTTCCATAAGCCTTCTAGATCTATCTCTATAGATCTTGATTCCTGAAATATCAGATGCTTTACCCAAGTCCTTCATAGGGAATGTATTTCCAAGACAAGTCTTTACCATCTATAAAGTAGGTATTTCATTCCCCATAAATAGTATGTCATCCTCACACAATATGAGGAATACAATCCTGCTCCCACCCACTAACCTTCTTGTAAACACACGACTCATCTTTATTTTGACTAAAGTGGAACTCTTTGATTTTTTTTCAAATAAAAAATTCCAGCTCTGAGATTCTTTCTTGAATCCATAGATTGATCTTTCTAGCTTACAAAATTTATTTGCATCCTTATGATCGGGTTGTGTCATATACTCATCCTTGAGAAGATTTCCATTAGGGAATATGGTTTTAACATCCATTTGCCAAATCTCATAGTCATGATAAGCTTCAAGGTCAAGCATGATCCTAATGGACTGGAGAAAATGTTTTGTCATAGTCAACACCTTACACTTATTTGAAACCCTTTGCAACTAGTTGACCTTTGTAAGTTTGTACTTTACCATCCATGTTAGTCATCTTCAAAAAATGCCTTTGCACCCCATGATTTTTACTCCTTCAGGTGGATCCACCAAGGTCCATACCTTATTGGTTAACACAGATTCCATCTCAGATCTCATGGATTCTAGCCACTTCTTAGATACTAGTCACTTAACAACTTCTAGGTAGGTAATTGGCTCATCATCAATGACCAATTCATTTCCTTCATGATGCACAAGATAACCAAATCTTTTTTCTCAAGGCGTCTCCTACTAGATCTATGAGGTTCCTATGTTACATGAGATATTTGATATTCCAAAATCGTTTTGACTCTCTATGTTCCTCTTTTACCTCTACCAGTTCAATGCTTTCTTATTGGTCTTGAACTTCTTCAAGTTCTATTTTCCTCCCACTAATTTCCTTGGAAATGAATTCCTTTTCTAGAAAAACAACCCTGGAACGACATTGTTGTTAGATGGAGTATAAAAGTAAGAATCCTTTGGTTTCCTTAGGATATAAAATAGCATTTAACCAATTTGGGTCCAAGCTTCTAAGGAAAATGCTTTCTCACATAAGCTTCACATTTGTAATCTTCACATTGCAATCTCATATGGTGTCTTTTGAACAAATTTAGATGATACATAGTTTAGTGTAAACATGAAGGTCTCTAGAGCATAACTCCGAAAGGATTTCGGAAGTTCAGAAAAACTCATCATTGATATCTAGCAATGTGTGATTCCTTCTATCAGAATCACCATTATGTTATGGTGTTCCAGGTGGAGTCCATTAACAATACCACAGTCTCATAGAAGGTCCTAAAACTCTTGGCTTAAGTATTCTCCACGGAGGTCATAATGAAGTTCCTTAATACTTTTACCAAGTTGGTTTTGTACTTAATTAATGAAATCCTTGGACTTTTCAAGTGTATCTGACTTATGTTTCATCAAGTAAACATAAAAATACCTATTTAAATCATAAGTAAAGGTAATGAAGTACTGATAACCACCTCTAGCATTTATTCTAAATGGGTCACATACATTAGTATGTATGACTGCTAATAGATCACTAGCTCTCTCACTGTTACGAGTGATGGGAGTTTTTGTCATCTTGACCAACAAACAAGATTCACATGTCTTTTCTGATTCAAAATCAAAAGAGTCTAGATAACCATCTTTATGGAGTCTAGATATGTGGTTCTCATTGATGTGCCCTAGATGACAATGCCAAAGATACATTTTGTTTGAGTTGTCAAGTTTTAACCTTTTCGTATTTATGTTATAAACATTTGTCTTATGATCTAACAAATAAAGACTATAGGACATCGAGGCGTTGCCATAAAAGATCTCCTCTTTTGAAATAGAACATTAACCATTCCATATATGAAATTCAAATCCATTCTTGTCCATATAGATAAAGAAATATTGTTTTTATTTATGGCAGGTACAAAATAGCAGTTCTTTAACTCTATTACAAGCCCCATGGGAAGAAATAAACTATAGGTTCCAACTGTAGTAGCATCAACTTTTGTTCCATATGAAACCCATAGTTTGACCTCACCCTTTTTAAAGGCTTAATTTGGTTCACATCCTACATATTTGAGCATATGTGAGATCCTCATTTGATATCTAGTACTCAAGATTAATAAGTATATAAATTTATCTCAATAATGTATATACCTAAAGTGGAGATCTCCATCACCTCCTTATTCTTCATTATTTCCTCTAGGTAGAGAGGGAAATTCCTCTTTCAATGTCCAAGATGTTAACAACGATGAAAATTATCTCCGTTGGTAACCCCCCCCCCTTTGGCTTCAGTGTAATAAACTTGGGATTCTGGCTAGCTTTAGAAATCTTCTTAGCTTTGCATTTTTCCCTTAGACTTCCCTTTTCCTCTGTTGTTCATTCACAGACTTGGGCTTTTCGTTCTCCATTTACACTTTAGTTGTTCCCAACATGCCAAGTAATTTTGAAAATGGTGTATCAAAAGTATTCATGTTGTAGTTCATGACAAATAGTCTGTATGACTCTAGAAGTGACTGTAAAATCACATAAGTGGCCAACTCTTGATACAATGGAAATACCAATCTAGCAAGGTTCTACACATACCAAATAAGCTTGTGCACATGAGGACCTATAAGATCTCCTTCTGCCATTTTGCACTTGAAGAATGCCTTCGGGACATCATATCTCTCTTTTCTTGCTTGATCTTGGTACATATTCATAAAATGTGCTACCATCTCAATCACATCCATATTCTCATGTTGTATATACAACTCATCATTCAGGGAGCACAACATCAGGCATTTGACATCTACAACATCCTCAAGGTTCTTCTTGTAAGAATCTTTGTCAGCCTTAGGTGCATTTGGAGCAGGTTCATCTTTCTCTGGTGTTTCTGGGACATAGAGCTTGTTCTCTTATGTGAGAACAATTCTTAGTGTCCTAAACCAATCATGGAAATAAGTCCCACTTAAATTTTCCTTCTCAAAGAGTGATTGCAAGGAAAATGTGTTGTTTGTCATCTTTGATTCTATAAGATAAAATTTATAGTTTCTCAAAACATTTTTTGTTTGATTTGATTAGAATTAAAATTGTTTTTATTAGGCCTTTAATTAACTATTGCTCTACTATTTTGTACAAATTGATATCCCTCTCATATCAATTTGGAAGATTGCATCATACAACCTTCTAGTGAACCAAGAGTCAAAACAATTGAGTTATTACCTGGTCAATGCCAATGTCCATAATCAATTATTAAGATAGGAAACCTTTTCTCATTGTATATTATGCAATTCTCAGATAGATGGTACGTGCGACTCTTTCCCATAGTCATTTGCATGCTTCTAGGTACTTAATCTCATTTTGATCACCTAGTTAAGTATGACCCAAAAGCCAACAGATAATGATGTATCCTATTTGGCATACCCACATGACTACTGTCACACTTCCATGAGACAGACATCACACTACTCTTGGCATACCTACGTATAGTCGATCAAGCATTTCACATGTGTTTCATATTGAAATCATCTAATACTTAATATAGTTGTGGGATCCGATCTCCAAACCACGAATTAATCCCGATTTAAACATGTGCGGAAGCAATCAATAAATAGCGGAAGACAAAAATCACGGGAAATTAAAACTTTTCGAGACAAGAGCTTGAAACCACAAACCTTTTCCATAGAAAAAGGATTTAACTATTTACATCACTGACAAATTACCTCTTGAGTAATTATATACAACATGATACAAAATCTCTCAAGAATTCATACTCAAAACACTCCAGGACCTGAGAGTACAGAGGACACATAGGACTGACTCTAACTACACCATAAAGCAGGATGAATCTCCACCTGAGATTTACTGCTCCTGATGTTGCTTTTGCTGGGATTGGTCGCCTGTGTTCTTGTTCCTCCGTCTTCGACGACCACCTAAAAAGTTGAAGTCTACGGGGTGAGATAATTATACATAATTGCCCCAGCGAGAGTTATAACTCTCCACTAGAAGCTTTATAAGCAAAGCAAGGAATAACTAAAGCAATAAAAGCCTTCAAGGTATTCACTAGCAGTTTTGATGATAAGCAAGAGTTCAATCAATATTCAAATATGAGAACATCTACACTATTCATGGTAACATCAGTCAAATAACTCGTAGATAACTCTAACAGATATACTATGCTGTTGATTATGTTTTTCAAACATTATTATTATGCCCAGTGGAGATGAGGCATACCACTCATGCTCCAACTGATCGCTAAGAAGTCACATCAGTATCATACATAGGTCATTAAAAGAGCCGGATTCTTATGACCTCATCTTCCTCAGTCAGTTAGAGGATTGTTTGTTAGGCATCTGGCGGGATGTCCTTTAATAATAGCTCTCCAGGGTAAACTGGACCTTCGCTATTTTTAGAGTTACAGTGGCATTCTGTACCCTCTTCACCATCGGAAGATTTCTTGTATATCTTTCATCGATGTGGTGTTGTGTCTTTAAGGGAGTGTAGTGATACATCTGACCTTTTGGACTTTGTGGTGGGGAATGATGGACTACATGAATCTACATCAATTCCTCTCACCTTTTCTCTTTTAGTGAAGGTATGACAGACTACTAGAATCTACATCAAATACCTACACTAGGATGTAAGGTTCTACACATCCATGTACCCCACATACTCAAAAGTATGTGATCCAGGAGTTCCCTGGGGAAAACCTGTTTCACCATCATTTAGACTCTGACAATGATGGATCTATGATCAGGGCTCTACATTTCACTTGATTAGTTAGGTACATTCAGTATTCTTTAAACATTGTTCTTCAAACAATAACATTAGCATAACAGCTATAATGAGAATACAGAAATGTAGTAAGCCTAACTCTTTTCAATCATCAGTTCTCAGTCATCTCATCACAAGTCATCTGTCAAGCATGACCTTGATGGTGTTTATGGCTCTTACAGCCCATAAATCATAATAGATGTCACTTGGAAGTGCATCAAGATAAATCACTTATTCATAAAGCTTAAGGCATGCTTTCAATGAATATAATATGGTATTCCATACCTGGATATGACCATCATCTCATGACAACCTGCATGGTTAAATCAGCTGATAATAGTAAACAATTCAACAATTAGGGTTTACTATTCATCTTTCATGTCATTACCCTAAAATTAGGGTTTACTATTCACTCTATGGTGAATTGTACTCATTACATCATCATGTAAGAGAAACATCATCATTAAGGCTCTTAAATAAGATTAAGATCCATTAGATATCATAACTAGGGTTTCCATGACCTCACATAAGTGGGTCATTCCCTAATCATGCATATTCATGTGCATTAGAAGTATCTCACTTGAGTTTCCACCTTAAAAGGGTACTTTCTCTCTCTAGTATACTTTCTCTCTCTAGGATACTTTCTCTCTCTAGGATACTTTCTCTCTCCTCTCATTAGTATATGGTGGCAACACCACTCTAGATCAGGTTGAGTTAAGTCTTCATTGACTAACATAAGCCAAGACATCAACATCATGTGATTAGGGTTTGATTAGAACAAGGTTTTACCCCTTTAAACCCCTCAAGGGTATTTTGGTAATTTGCCTCATGATCACCATCATGGGTTAACTCACTAATCACATAGTCCCTTAATGACCTAGGTTACCATTAGGGTTTAGATTAGATCATCATTGAACTAGTTACACCATCAAATGGTTAAGTACAAACCATCACCAACATCTCCAAACGGTTTCAACCACCCAAACGGTCTTGAGACCGTTTGGATCCAAACGGTCTTGAGACCATTTGGAGGTGAAGACCGTTTGGAAGGGTTGACTTTCCAAACCGTTTGGAGCTTCAAACGGTTTGAAACCGTTTGATCAAACTAGCTTGAGATCGATTGGACCAAACGGTCCTGAGGTCGTTTGAGCCCAAACGGTCTTGAGACCGTTTGGCCTCAAATGGTCTGGAGACCGTTTGGCCTCAAACGGTCTTGAGACCGTTTGGTCCAAATGGGCTCAAACCGTTTGGACCTCCAAAGTGGTTCAAAGGTTACCAATGTTCATGGATATGTGTGTTGAAGCCCTCAATTGGTCAAGGATATGTTAACCCCTTATACATTGAGTCAATTAGGGTTAGCCTTAGCCTATTAGACATCAAATTGACCCTCAATTGATAACCAATTAGGGTTCAATCCCTCTCAATTAGGGTTTCAAATCGGTTGGTCATCAATGTTCAACAATGTGAATCAACTCAAGGTTGAACCTATCAATTGACCTCCAATTGGGCTCAAACTTGGCCCAAACGGTCTTGAGGTCGTTTGGACATCATCCAAACGGTCTTGAGACCGTTTGCCCAAAGTTTGACCAAAAACTAAGTCGTTTTGACTAGGGTTGAAGTCCAATTAGGTCAAAATCAGCAATGTTTATCAATTCATCAATTTCTTGTAATTGGACCCTCAAACCATTAGATTAACTCAACCCTAGACCTTCAAACGGTCTTGAGTTGTGCCCAAACGGTCTTGGGACCGTTTGGAGGAATCCCCAAATGGTCTTGAGACCGTTTGGGTCCTTCAACCCAAAACTCAACAAGATCTATGTTTCAAAACAACACTTTTTCACCCGATTAGGGTTTCATGTTGAAGTGCCTTCAACTCTCAATTGGTTAAGAATTAAGCTTTTATTCTTTGCAGAGATGAAATTCAATATATTAGGAACAGACCCTCAAATGGTCGTCCCTTGGTCAACTTTATCAAATGGTCTTGAGACCGTTTCAATCCAAACGGTCTTGCAAGACCGTTTAAGGGCAAACGGTTTGAAACCGTTTGAACCCAAACGGTTTGCAACCGTTTGGACCAAAAGGGTCCAAGGTCGTTTGAAAAAGTAACATAGGGAATCACGCCCCTCATCTTCAACCTCTAGCAAGGTCGGTTCCCCCACTGGTTTGCTTGCAAACGTGCAAGGAAGAAGGGAGGTAGAAGAAGAATTTACCAAGTAAATTTGCAAGAATTAAGCATACATATAAAGCAAGAGTTTAGAGTTATAAAACCCACCTAAAGGTTAATTCTAGAGCTCCAAGACTTCAAGCTCCAAGCTTTAATGGCGTCCTTGAGCTTCCACAACTTGGTCAGAGGTGAAATCTCCAAGTAAACGTAGATTTGATTGGCTAGAACAAGAAGACTAAGTAAGCTAACCACAAAAACAACCTAAAAGGGTGAATTCCTCCATGAATTCGAGCTAGAAGGTGGTGTTCTCTTACCTAGGACAGGTTGGTCGTCCCCTTGAGCTCCAGAGCTATCCTTGGCCGTTTGAGCAAGAGGAGAAGTGAAGTGAAGAGACGAAAAGATCGTTCACTTATCTTGTAAAGAGGTGGCTTATATACTTTAGCCCCTTTTACATCCTAAGGACCTCACAAGATTAGAAATCACATCTAGGTCCCTCCTTGCTCAAGGGCACGTCCAAACCTATCTATCCCTATGCAAATATCATGAAATCTCAAGATCTAAGGGTAAAGGAAGTCAACCTACAACTAGGGTACATCCTTGAAAGGTTTCCATACCCAAATTAGGTGTCTTTTACCACAAAGATTACTTTTCTCATCTGATTAATCTTAGATGTGTCCCTTTCATCATTTCTACTCTAAATGATGACAAGAGTTATAAAATATGTTCTAGATATTGAAAATTACAAGTTTTGACCCCTCAATTTGGGTAAATTGCACTTTACCCCAAATTAGGGTTTCTAAGCATGGGGATTGCTTCCACAGCTGCACCTTGGTGCTCAAGCTTGGGAAATCCCTCAAACTTCACCATAACCATCCTCATGATGTTTCATCATCAGAGGAGCATCTTATCTTGTTAAAATTGCAAGTTGAACCCTTAAACTGGGTAATTTTCACATAGGTCCCTGCATACAACACATTGCTACAACTTTATACAAAAAGGAGCAAAATTGAAAGTAAATGTTCTTGAGGAACTTAATTACATGCCAGGGAGTGTTCACAAGTATATAATTACATATTTAGGCAAAACTTCCAGGGTTAGGTTATAACCCAGGTCAGGGGTGTTACAAATTCTTTACCCCTTCAAAAGGATTTCGTCCCCGAAATCGATAAAGCGTATTATAAGAAAAGAGCAGGATATTTTCTTCTCATCTCATCCTCTAGTTCCCAAGTGGCTTCTTCAACACCACGATGGTTCCAGAGGACTTTCACAAGGCTTATATCCTTCTTCTTTAACTTTTTAGTTCTGTTATCGAGAATTGACACTGGTCCCTCCTCATACGTTATATCTTCATTCAATTCTACTTCCATAGGTTGTAGAACTGACTCGGTGTCTGGGTGACATTTCCTTAGCATGGAAATGTGAAACACAGGGTGCAGCTTCTGCAGCTCCTGAGGTAACTCTAGTTTATAGGCCACCTTTCCAACTCTTTCAACAATTGGATAAGGCCCCATAAATCTAGGAGCTAGCTTCCCTTTTCTTCCAAAACGAAGGACTCCTTTCCAAGGTGAGACCTTGAGATACACTCTGTCTCCAACCTGGAATTCTAGGGGTCTACGACGTTTATCGGCATACGATTTCTGCCTATCTTGTGCAGTCTTAAGCTGTTGTTGTATCACTTTAATCTTTTCTGTAGTTTGTTGCACAAGATCAGGGCCTAACAACTGGTGCTCACCAGTCTCATACCAACACAAGGGTGATCTACAACGTCTACCATATAAGGCTTCATATGGTGCCATATCAATGCTATGCTGATAGCTATTGTTATAGGCAAACTCTATCAAGCTTAGGTGTAGATCCCAACTTCCGGTAAACTGGAGAACACATGCTCTCAACAGATCTTCCAAGGTTTGTATAGTCCTTTCAGACTGTCCATCAGTTTGTGGATGAAAGACTGTACTAAATCTTAGCTTGGTGCCTAGGGCTCTGTGTAACTGTTCCCAAAAGCGACTTGTAAACTGGGGACCTCTGTCAGAAACTATAGTGACAGGAACTCCGTGCAAACACACTATCTCTTGAACATAAAGCTGGGATAACCTTTCAGCAGAATAGGTTGCCTTGATAGGTAAGAAATGTGCTGTCTTTGTCAACCTATCAACAACTACCCAAATGGAATCATGTCCTTTGTTTGTCCTGGGTAGGCCAACAACAAAGTCCATGGTCACATGGTCCCACTTGCACTGTGGTATGGGTAAGGGTTGCATTGTTCCTGTAGGTTTTTGGTGCTCAGCCTTGACCTGCTGACACACAGGACACCTCAGAACAAACTCAGCTACATCCTTCTTCATTCCAGGCCACCAATACATATCTTTTAAGTTTCGATACATCTTGGTGCTCCCTGGATGCATAGCATACATTGAAGAATGAGCTTCTTCCAGGACTAACTTCCTCAGGTTATCCACATCTGGCACTATCATTCTTCCATGATATGATGCCACTTGGTCATCTGACTCATGAAAACCTTCTCGCTTCTCATCACCCAACTCAGATCTAATCTGCTATACAAATACATCTACTTGTTGTGCCTCCTTTATTTGCTCTCTTAATGTAGGTTTAATCTGCATCTCAGCTAACAAACCAGCTAACAATGATGCCTTCAACTGCACATTGTCTTGTCTTAAAGAGATAAGCATATCTCTCCTAGAGCATACTAAGGAACTTAGTTGTGCTCTATCCATGGTTGATGTTGCTGATTTCCTACTCAAGGCATCTGCAACTACATTGGCCTTGCCCGGATGGTAATCAATTGTACAATCGTAGTCCTTGATTAACTCCATCCAGCGACGTTGCCTCATGTTAAGCTCATACTGGGTGAAGATGTACTTAAGGTTCTTGTGGTCTGTGAAAATCTGAAAAGTTTCTCCGTAGAGATAATGTCTCCAGATTTTCAAGGCGTGGACCACAACAGCTAACTCTAGATCGTGTGTCGGATAATTCTCCTCGTGTTTCTTAAGCTGTCAGGAAGCAAAAGAAATCACTTGCTTATCCTGCATCAACACACATCCAAGTCCATTCTTGGAGGCATCACAAAAGATTACATATTCCTTTCCTTGCTCAGGTAACACAAGCACATGTGCACTTGTCAACCTCTCCTTCAACAACTGAAAAGACTGTTGACACTTATCACTCCAAGTAAAAGGAACATCCTTCCGGGTTAACTTGGTTAAAGGTAAGGCTATAGAACTGAAATTCTTGATAAAACTTCGATAATAGCCAGCAAACCCCAAGAAACTTCTAATCTCCGTCGGTGTCTTCGGTTGTTCCCACTGCAGAATAGATTCTACCTTCGCAGGGTCAACACGAATTCCCGAGGCAGATACCACATGTCCAAGGAAAGACACTTCAGATAAACAGAACTCGCACTTGCTAAACTTAGCGTATAGCTTATGTTCTCTTAGCAAAGTCAAAGTTTGGCGAAGGTGCTGCTCATGCTGCTGAGCATCCTTACTATAAATCAGTATGTCATCTATGAAGACAACAACACACTGATCAAGGAAGGGTCGGAAAACTCTATTCATGAGTTCCATGAATGCATCCGGTGCATTGGTTAGTCCAAACGACATAACCGTGAACTCATAGTGACCATATCTTGTCCTAAAGGCAGACTTGGATATGTCACTGTCCTTAATGCGGAGTTGATGATATCCAGACCTTAAGTCTATCTTGGAGAAGACTGTTGCACCACGCAACTGGTCGAAAAGATCATCAATCCTTGGCAAAGGATACTTGTTCTTTATTGTTACTTTATTAAGTTGTCTATAATCAATGCACAACCGCATTGATCCATCTTTCTTTTTAACAAACAAGACCGGAGCACCCCAAGGTGAGGTACTTGGTCGGATGAAACCCTTCTCAAGTAACTCTTGAAGCTGTTTCTTGAGTTCTGCCATCTCGGCAGGTGCCATCCTATACGGAGTCTGGGCTATGGGTTTCGTATCTGGGACCAAATTGATCTCAAAATCAATCTCCCGAGGTGGTGGTATACCAGGAAGTTCTTCGGGAAACACATCCTCGAATTCCCTGACTATAGGAACTTCAGCAGGGTTGGAACTTTCCTTAGTAACATCTACCACATGGGCCAAGAATGCATAACATCCTTGCCTCATCAACTTATCAGCAACCATAGCTGATACAAGACAGGTGGGCAGAATCTTTCTTTCACCTGGAAAGATCCATGTGTTGCTTTCATCAGCAAACACTGCCAACTTGGACTCACAATCCAAGACAACTCGATACCTTTCCAAGGTATCCATCCCTAGGATTATATCAAATCCTCGCATATCAAGCGGTATAAGGTCCACTTGTATGCAATGTTTAGAAAAGAAGAGTACGCAGGGAGAGCATACTTCTTGCAGAACAGCAGACCCACTCAACGGAGTCTCCAACAGCAACCTATCTGCCCTATGACTAGTTGTCATATCGCAGTTACGAATCACTCTTCGAGTGATGAAAGAGTGTGTAGCACCCGGGTCAATCAGAACAGACACTACACAAGATTTAGACATATCAGAATATAAAAGTTCCATCTGACCTGTCACCACTTGTGGGTCAACCACTGCTTCTGGTGGGTTCATAGCATAGAACCTCGTTGTAGCCTGTTGTTGAGGTGGTGCTGATGATCCAGCTTGAGACGCTTGCCCGCGTCCTCGACCTGTTCCTTGAGATTGTCCTCTTTTTGATCCCTGTTGTCCTTGTCTAGAAGGTTGTATCACACTGACAGGCCTAGATCGACAGTCCTTCATCAAATGTCCCACCTTACCACAGTTGTAGCAGCTTCTTTCTTGTGGTCTTTGTGGTCCGGTAGCGGACATTGATGCAGAACCCTGAGTCTCCCGAGGTGGTTGTCCTCGTCCTCTACCTCTACTTGGAGACCACTGGGTCTGAGAACTAGATCTAGATGGGGGAGGGTTAGGTGCAGAGGATCTAGACTTCTTAAAGTCCATAGATGAAGAGCCCTGGAACTGTGGATATCTCTTCTGAGTTTGCCTCTTCTCAACCACAGATCTCTCTATCCTTCGGACTGACTCAACGAAGGTAGAGAATCTTTCTCGGTTTTCTAAGGCAGACACTGGGGTAGTCATATCAGCATTCAACCCTCTCTCGAATCTTCTGATTCTCTCTTCTTCTGTGGCAACCATGTGCGGACAAAACCGCAACAACTCCATGAACTTAGCTTCATACTCGCTAATGTTCATGACTCCCTGCCTCAGTCTCTCAAAATGATAGATCTTCTCGTCTAGGAAGGTCTTTGAAAAATATCTCTAAACAAATTCCCGCCGAAAGTCTTCCCACAAGATCTCTATTCAAGGCCTCTTCTAATCTTCCATGGTCCACCAGTGACCAGCACTTCCTTTGAGAAGATAGACAGCATGTCTAACCTTCTCAGCTTCAGGGATATTGAGTATCCTGAAAGCCTTCTCCAGTTCTGTCAACCACAGATCAACATCTGCGGGGTCAGCAGTCCCGAGGTACTCGGTAGCTCCGACACGACGTAGTCGCTCGAACGTCTTCCCGATACCTTGTCCTTATGGTTGGACAGGTGCCCTGGGTACAGGCATGGGCATCCTGTCAGTTATGTGTGTCATGGCAGTCATGAACTGCCCAAACATTGTCTGGATTGCTGGGTCACCCATGTCGGCTGGGTTGAACTGGGGTGGCTCTCTAGGTTGTTCTGGTACAGGCTGTTCCCTTTCTGGTACTCCTGCACCACCTTGAGGTGCACTAGCACTACTTTCTACCACATTCTCATCATGTGGCTCTGACATTCTTAAGTATCTTCTTCTCCTGAGGAGCAGAAGATTCTATTAGATAAGGAAGGAATACTAAAGATAGACTCGACTTCCTATGTCCTATGCCTCTGTAGACTCGGCGAACCTAGAGCTCTGATACCACTTAATTGTGGGCTCCGATCTCCAAACCACGAATTAATCCCGATTTAAACATGTGCGGAAGCAATCGATAAAGAGCGGAAGACAAAAATCACGGGAAATTAAAACTTTTCGAGACAAGAGCTTGAAACCACAAACCTTTTCCATAGAAAAAGGATTTAACTGTTTACATCACTGATAAATTACCTCTTGAGTAATTATATACAACATGATACAAAATCTCTGAAGAATTCATACTCAAAACACTCCAGGACCTGAGAGTACAGAGGACACATAGGACTGACTCTAACTACACCATAAAGCAGGCTGAATCTCCACCTGAGATTTACTGCTCCTGATGCTGCTGTTGCTGGGATTGGTCACCTGTGTTCTTGTTCCTCCGTCTTCGACGACCACCTAAAAAGTTGAAGTCTATGGGGTGAGACAATTATACATAATTGCCCCAGCGAGAGTTATAACTCTCCACTAGAAGCTTTATAAGCAAAGCAAGGAATAACTAAAGCAATAAAAGCCTTCAAGGTATTCACTAGCAGTTTTGATGATAAGCAAGAGTTCAATCAATATTCAAATATGAGAACATCTACACTATTCATGGTAACATCAGTCAAATAACTCGTAGATAACTCTAACAGATATACTACACTGTTGATTATGTTTTTCAAACATTATTATTATGCCCTGTGGAGATGAGGCATACCACTCATGCTCCAACTGATCGCTAAGAAGTCACATCAGTATCATACATAGGTCATTAAAAGAGCCGGATTCTTATGACCTCATCTTCCTCAGTCAGTTAGAGGATTGTTTGTTAGACATCTGGCGGGATGTCCTTTAATAATAGCTCTCCAGGGTAAACTGGACCTTCACTATTTTTAGAGTTACAGTGGCATTCTGTACCCTCTTCGCCATCGGAAGATTTCTTGTATATCTTTCATCGATGCGGTGTTGTGTCTTTAAGGGAGTGTAGTGATACATTTGACCTTTTGGACTTTGTGGTGGGGAATGATGGACTACATGAATCTACATCAATTCCTCTCACCTTTTCTCTTTTAGTGAAGGTATGACGGACTACTAGAATCTACATCAAATACCTACATTAGGATGTAAGGTTCTACACATCCATGTACCCCACATACTCAAAAGTATGTGATCCAGGAGTTCCCTGGGGAAAACCTGTTTCACCATCATTTAGACTCTGAAAATGATGGATCTATGATCAGGGCTCTACATTTCACTTGATTAGTTAGGTACATTCAATATTCTTTAAACATTGTTCTTCAAACAATAACATTAGCATAACAGCTATAATGAGAATACAGAAATGTAGTAAGCCTAACTCTTTTCAATCATCAGTTCTCAGTCATCTCATCACAAGTCATCTGTCAAGCATGACCTTGATGGTGTTTATGGCTCTTACAGCCCATAAATCACAATAGATGTCACTTGGAAGTGCATCAAGATAAATCACTTATTCATAAAGCTTAAGGCATGCTTTCAATGAATATAATATGGTATTCCATACCTGGATATGACCATCATCTCATGACACCTGCATGGTAAAATCAGCTGATAATAGTAAACAATTCAACAATTAGGGTTTACTATTCATCTTTCATGTCATTACCCTAAAATTAGGGTTTACTATTCACTCTATGGTGAATTGTACTCATTACATCATCATGTAAGAGAAACATCATCATTAAGGCTCTTAAATAAGATTAAGATCCATTAGATATCATAACTAGGGTTTCCATGACCTCACATAAGTGGGTCATTCCCTAATCATGCATATTCATGTGCATTAGTAGTATCTCACTTGAGTTTCCACCTTAAAAGGGTACTTTCTCTCTCTAGGATACTTTCTCTCTCTAGGATACTTTCTCTCTCTAGGATACTTTCTCTCTCTAGGATACTTTCTCTCTCCTCTCACTAGTAGATGGTGGCAACACCACTCTAGATCAGGTTGAGTTAAGTCTTCATTGACTAACATAAGCCAAGACATCAACATCATGTGATTAGGGTTTGATTAGAACAAGGTTTTACCCCTTTAAACCCCTCAAGGGTATTTTGGTAATTTGCCTCATGATCACCATCATGGGTTAACTCACTAATCACATAGTCCCTTAATGACCTAGGTTACCATTAGGGTTTAGATTAGATCACCATTGAACTAGTTACACCATCAAATGGTTAAGTACAAACCATCACCAACATCTCCAAACGGTTTCAACCTTCAAACGGTTTCAACCACCCAAACGGTCTTGAGACCGTTTGGAGGTGAAGAACGTTTGGAAGGGTTGACTTTCCAAACCGTTTGGAGCTTCAAACGGTTTGAAACCGTTTGATCAAACCAGCTTGAGATCGATTGGACCAAACGGTCCTGAGGTCGTTTGAGCCCAAACGGTCTTGAGACTGTTTGGCCTCAAGCGGTCTTGAGACCGTTTGGTCCAAATGGGCTCAAACCGTTTGGACCTCCAAAGTGGTTCAAAGGTTACCAATGTTCATGGATATGTGTGTTGAAGCCCTCAATTGGTCAAGGCTATGTTAACCCCTTATAAATTGAGTCAATTAGGGTTAGCCTTAGCCTATTAGACATCAAATTGACCCTCAATTGATAACCAATTAGGGTTTAATCCCTCTCAATTAGGGTTTCAAATCGGTTGGTCATCAATGTTCAACAATGTGAATCAACTCAAGGTTGAACCTATCAATTGACCTCCAATTGGGCTCAAACTTGGCCCAAACGGTCTTGAGGTCGTTTGGACATCATCCAAACGGTCTTGAGACCGTTTGCCCAAAGTTTGACCAAAAACTAAGTCGTTTTGACTAGGGTTGAAGTCCAATTAGGTCAAAATCAGCAATGTTTATCAATTCATCAATTTCTTGTAATTGGACCCTCAAACCATTAGATTAACTCAACCCTAGACCTTAAAAAGGTCTTGGGTTGTGCCCAAACGGTCTTGGGACCGTTTGGAGGAATCCCCAAACGGGCTTGAGACCGTTTGGGTCCTTCAACCCAAAACTCAACAAGATCTATGTTTCAAAACAACACTTTTTCACCCGATTAGGGTTTCATGTTGAAGTGCCTTCAACTCTCAATTGGTTAAGAATTAAGCTTTGATTCTTTGCAGAGATGAAATTCAATATATTAGGAACAGACCCTCAAACGGTCGTCCCTTGGTCAACTTTATCAAACGGTCTTGAGACCGTTTCAATCCAAACGGTCTTGCAAGACCGTTTGAGGGCAAACGGTTTGAAACCGTTTGGACCAAAAGGGTCCAAGGTCGTTTGAAAAAGTAACATAGGGAATCACGCCCCTCATCTTCAACCTCTAGCAATGTCGGTTACCCCACTGGTTTGCTTGCAAACGTGCAAGGAAGAAGGGAGGTAGAAGAAGAATTTACCAAGTAAATTTGCAAGAATTAAGCATACATATAAAGCAAGAGTTTAGAGTTATAAAACCCGCCTAAAGGTTGATTCTAGAGCTCCAAGACTTCAAGCTCCAAGCTTTAATGGCGTCCTTGAGCTTCCACAACTTGGTCAGAGGTGAAATCTCCAAGGAAACGTAGATTTGATTGGCTAGAACAAGAAGACTAAGTAAGCTAACCACAAAAACAACCTAAAAGGGTGAATTCCTCCATGAATTCGAGCTAGAAGGTGGTGTTCTCTTACCTAGGACAGGTTCGTCGTCCCCTTGAGCTCCAGAGCTATCCTTGGCCGTTTGAGCAAGAGGAGAAGTGAAGTGAAGAGAGGAAAATATCGTTCACTTATCTTGTAAAGAGGTGGCTTATATACTTTAGCCCCTTTTACATCCTAAGGACCTCACAAGATTAGAAATCACATCTAGGTCCCTCCTTGCTCAAGGGCACGTCCAAACCTATCTATCTCTATGCAAATCTCATGAAATCTCAAGATCTAAGGGTAAAGGAAGTCAACCTACAACTAGGGTACATCCTTGAAAGGTTTCCATACCCAAATTAGGTGTCTTTTACCACAAAGATTACTTTTCTCATCTGATTAATCTTAGATGTGTCCCTTTCATCATTTCTACTCTAAATGATGACAAGAGTTATAAAAGATGTTCTAGATATTGAAAATTACAAGTTTTGACCCCTCAATTTGGGTAAATTGCACTTTACCCCAAATTAGGGTTTCTAAGCATGGGGATTGCTTCCACAGCTGCACCTTGGTGCTCAAGATTGGGAATTCCCTCAAACTTCACCATAACCATCCTCATGATGTTTCATCATCATAGGAGCATCTTATCTTGTGAAAATTGCAAGTTGAACCCTTAAACTGGGTAATTTGCACATAGGTCCCTGCATACAACACATTGCTACAACTTTATACAAAAAGGAGCAAAATTGAAAGTAAATGTTCCTGAGGAACTTAATTACATGCCAGGGAGTGTTCACAAGTATATAATTACATATTTAGGAAAAACTTCCAGGGTTAGGTTATAACCCAGGTCATGGGTGTTACAATAATATTGAGGTGTTTTATATTTTTATACATATAGATATCCAATCATCACATACTTATAATACATATCATTACATGTTATAACCACAACCAAACATGCAATAATAAACATCAGCAATGGTTATTACTAGCCTATGGTAATTCTTTGGAGCCATGAGGAACTACTACCATATAAGGTCTACATCATATGTAGCAACCCGTTGTTGATGACGATTTTTGTTATAACTAATCTGGATCTATCGGTTCAACCCTTGAAATGGTAGTCTACCTCTTGGTCAGTTGGTTGGTATCACAGATCATTCATCTGGTCCTTTCAACATTTGGCCTCCTCCACCTTGTTGGTTAGGTAACTAGTCAATTGGTTCGATGTTGTAACATACTAGATCTCAGACCCTACCCTGGAAGTTGACATTTTGGACTTACCAAACAAGGTTGAAGGTTAGACCTAAATATATGTATAGTATAACCCCAATGAGCTAATGCATGTATAGATCACCTTAATATAACCTAATGTTTAACATTAATCTTAGGTTTATTATGGATGCATAAAATATGCCACATAACTCATTTTGGTGATAATATGAAGATAAGGAACTTAATTGGATGAATAATTTAGATAATGGACCGTTAATGGGCCATATGACATATACCAATAAAAAGAAGTCTCAAAAGTGGAAACAAACTTCAAATTCAAAATCTACATATCAAAATTAGAATACATGACAAATTTCATCTAATTTGGACAACCTTGAAATATTAGGAGAAGTTTAGGAGAGAGAAAATGAGTAAAAGGCATAAGTAATGAATAATTTTATTATATAACTTCAAAATCTGGAAATAATTGCAAACTTATATTCTACACATCAAATATAACTTGTGGATGAAGTTTGCTCCAATTTGGATGTTGTTTGTGCAAGTTATGCAATTTTAGGTACATTCTGGAATTTTCTGCAATTTACCCAATTGGGAGGTTATCTTTACAAATTGTCACATGCATTATTATTCTTGTATATTCCCTTACCATTATTGAGTTTTTGAACCATGGTGCACCTTTTTGCACCTTGATTTGAAGGTGTTTCTTTTCAAGGGCATTATAGGGATCACCCTCTTTGTAAATGAGCTTATCTTTAGAAGCTATCAACCAATGGTGTTATTTCTTTGATTGGAGGTCAGTTTGGATGGCCTATAAGTGTCCATAAACTAACATTTGATATTAAAGAAGCCTCTATGATCTGTCCTCTTGCATGGCCATGAAATCCCTAGGCTAAGGACACATGGAAAGCTCCATGGACACCTTATGCTTGACTTCTTCCTTATCCATAAAGGTTTGCATGTCCATAGGCACCCTTAGCATTGGACACATGGAAAGTAACTTGACACCTTGTTCTCGATTTTTCCTTATCCATAAAGGCTTGCATGTCCATGGACACCCTTATACATGACACGTGGAAAGTCTCATAGACACCTCATACTTGACCTCTTTCTTTATATAGCTGTATCTACCCCTTCCCAACTCCAAATTCAAAAACTCTTTCTCTTCTTTCTTTCCTATAGCTTAGAGAATAAATACTACTCTATTTTTCCATAAAGGTGCTATCCCAAGGTAAAAGAAGGTGCCTACCTTGGTAAAGAAGGCTCCTAGGGTTCCGAATTTTCTCTATTTAGGGTTTCTAAATCTCCTCCTTGGTTATTTCGACCAAAACAAGTAAGTTTTCTCCTCTCCTTCCCTATTTTCATGCTATTATCTTTCTTCCACCTTCCTTCAGGTCAAAACCATGGCCTTCCATGGTGAAACCCTAGCTAGAACCATAAACACCTCATCTCCATGTTCTTTTGTTTTGGTTTTTCACCTCGAAAGTTGAGAAGGTGCTTCTTACTCGAGATTGGAGCTTTGTTGAGAAACCAACCTATCTATGATTGGGAACCTTACTTATTGGACCTTTCCACCTACCTTAGAGGTTCTTTAGAGGCCTAGGCTTGGATCTAGGACTGACTTGGACTGTTTAGACTTTGAAGTTGAGGTATGATGTATCCCTTATTCTTCTATGTTGAGCAATTCACCTATGCTTATTCATTCTCTTTGTCCTATGGACAGTAGCCTATACAATATGTCTTTTCTTTTGAAAATCATGGTTCATGTGAACTACCTTATTTGATATTTATGATGCGCTCATGACTATTCTTTTGAACTCTTATCTTATGATTTATTCATGATGGAACTCTAAAAGATGACATGTGATGTCTTGTGCCCACTAATGAGGTGGATGTATATGTTGGTCACTTATGTGGTGACTAGTTTTGACTATACTTTCTACTCGCCTCTACATTTAACATGCTATGTAATTTAGTAGCACGAGAGTAGTGTCATTGCATTGGTTTTTATGGGAGATGTGTTATTTCCTGCCGAGCAGATGTGATATTTCCTACTCTTTTGGGATGGAAAGGAACCTCATACCCAGGGAAAGATGTGTGATTCTTGGCCCATGTTTTATATATTTGGGAGATTGGCAGTATTCCTTTCTCTATCCGGTTTCAAATTTATGAGACTTGGATACCTTTGTGTTTATATTATTCTAGGGCTATGTTTATCTCACATGCATGTAGGCTGATGATATGGGGTGTGTGCCTAAATCTCTACATGTGCTTGTGTGGCACAACCTTTATGTTTTATTAATGGCAAGTATTCTTTTGTTATCATATGATTTCAATTTCTTTTCTCTTGATACCCATTTGAGTGGTCCTTATCCTTTCTATGGGAAACCTTTTATATTTGATGTCCTTTATTCTATATATTGCTCAATTTCCTATTTAGTATGCACATACCAACCTTTGTTGATGTCATCTATTTTCTCTTCTTGTTGGGGTATGCTTCCAACCCTAGGTGAAGGAATTGGATGATAAGGCATGAATTTTTGGACTAGATTAAGGAGTTAAAGCTTGGAGACAAAGTTGTTATGGTTTAGATTTCCCTCTACTTAAATCCTTATGTTAGATCATACATGTAAACCGTTATGGGATATTATGATGTACTTTTTAAATCTTTTGTGAAAATTGAACATAGTCATTATTTTTATTCCGCTGCTATACTTTGGTTGTTTTGAATACCATTTATTGAAGTTTGAAAAAATTTCACCTATTCTAGCATACCTTTGAGTGTGTTTGGAATGGCTGTTTTATTCTTCAACTTTTTTAGTAAGGGGGTGATCCCACCTCTTTTCAGATCCTCCTATCATTGTCCTCGTCGGTCCACCATCCAATTGGTTCATCTTTTAGACTATTAGGGTTGTGTGGTGTTGAACTACCACTTTGCCATGAAAGCTATCCTAATCATATTTAGCATATTACATTGTAATTGGAAAGCCTCGAGTTACATAAGAGGGGAGCATAGGGAGGAAATAATAATACTTTTAAAAATGGAAAAGAAGAGAGAGGCTCAGTATGAAAACTGAGATACAGATAAAAACAAACAACCATAGAACCAAGCACATAAAAGGTTTAGGGGTATAGGTCATAACCATGCTACTAATCACCACCAAAAAGATTTTAAGGTAACACATTTTGCAAATATATATATATATATATATATATATGTGTGTGTGTGTGTGTATATATATATATATAGGGATTGTATGTGTAATTTAATCAGATTTTCACATTTATTATTTAAATATTCACATCGCATGTAATAAATAAAACATTTATAACTAAAATACGATCACATTGATGCATTCTAAAACATAGTAAATTGGCCTAGCTCTGATACCACTGTTGGGAAATATGACATCCGGTATGGTAGTAGAAACAAAAATTTTATATGTCATATTCCCCACAAAAAGTAGATTGCGATCAATAATTATGAGATTAGAAAGTGGGTAGCAAGGTTTACCTAGTCCTGGAGCAAGTCCAGAGACAATCATGTTGCAGCAGCATGCACCTTTCTTCAAGTTGCACTAGGATGACTGTCATTGTCTGCCTCCTAGTAGGACACCACAAATAGCTATGAATGGCATCCTCCTATCATGGTAAGTGCCTCTCACCTCTAGAGTAGTCCACACAGACCAATGATAACTCCTGTCGTTCTAGATGAACGGACATGAACAAATTCTCTTCTAGTTGACGTGGTAGAGTCAACTTTCTCTCCCATAATTGTGTCCCTTGTTGTTCCTCCCTTTGACGGGTAGAACTTGCTTTGGCTCTCTTGGTTACCACAACCAGAGCAATCAACAATCATAAGAGCTTATTATTGTGTATGAGAAACCCCAATACCCCCCTATTTATAGGAGGGTTAGGGATCGGGTTTCCAGTCTGTCTTGGAGTCAAAGAGACAAAAAAATTTGAATTTTTCAATACCTACGAACATCGACCGGTTGGTTCAGCTGTGAACCAGTCGGTTCACACATGAGATAATCGGTTCAACGCTTGAACCGGTCATTTCACTATGTTTCTTGTTCACAATTGTTTTCTCAATTAATATTCGATTAATGCACAACATATGATCCGGTCTCATTGATTTACCAATCGACTGGTTCACGACATGAGCCAATCAGCTCATGCACCTGAGCTAATCGGTTGACTTGCTGAACTGGTCATTTTAGGGTGTATATTGACAATGTTTCTTAAATTGAATACCTTTCGTAATCAATATTAAACATCATTCATGAACAAACTCCTTTTCCAAGTGCATTCCTATGTGTGTGACCCTATCAGTTCGAAGTTATGTTGGCAGTGAATGTCCATAACTAATTTATGACATCACAAGTAATGATTGGTATCTATAAAGACATCATTTCTACCCAAGTAATCCAAAAAGTTGGGGAATAACTTCAACTTAGAATCTGTTGTTGGTGTTACAGTGATTGTATTGTTTGTTTGTCTCAAATATCCATATTCAAATCAAGGCATGGAATCATCGTCCTCTTTAATGTTCAATCCATATTCCTTGAACTTGAGTAGACTGTCTGAGATATATGTGAATTCAACATCATATATTGATTGACATGTGCATGTCCATGTTTTTCTCAGTCTCTTTTATCAAGTGGTTCGGATATCAAACTCTTGTTGGAGGGACCAATCTCATATACATCAGTTACATGCATTCCCCATGTGTCATTATACATTTGAGAATCACCTCTATGGCAATCCTTATCTAAGGTCACATTTGATCATGATAATTTACATAAAACAACATCTGATGAGTGTAGTGATTTTCAATCTAAGAACAACAATCACCACCATCACTATAAGAGTTGATTTTGACTATCATTCTATGGTTTTCATGTATCACTCTCAAGGTGGGTCTGTCTGATACACTATTATCTAACAATAATCTGTGTGTGTGGTTTGATATCATACATCATGACTAATGATATTTTGTCATCAACCAACACACATTCTAAGCTTAAGTGTTATTTTTGTCTATTATCCTTCCACAATAATAACCGACTAGGGACATATAAAAAATTTTATACTCTTAACATATGTATGATCTCATTGTTCAGGTCCTCAACCTGAAGACATACATCATTCAGTAATATCATTCTTTAGACATGTATTATGTAACACATCTTTATCTCATAGCTAAATAAAATAGAATAAATTGGAAGATTTCCTTTATTATTTATCAAATCATTTACAAGTTATGCCATTACAATCATCATATGATTGACTCTCTAGGCATACATACCGACACCTTGTGCCTTAACACACTCTTCCAAATAATCCCTTAGTTTCCTATGATCATACACAACAATCGCACGTATAGCATAACATTGCATGAGAAGAAGAAAAATCCCCACCTGTGTTGCACCTATCTTGCGAAATTTGTCATGCGAATTGCACTTCAAAACATATGTAAAATACAATGCAGGCATGAACAACATGTTTTGCCATTATCTAGGCCATTTATGGATACTTTGGTAGGGTGTACTTGATTTTCATTGTACACAAATGACCAAATTTTTAGCATCAATTTTGTTTGGATAGGAGTAGTAGGGTGCCGTTGTGAGAATTGCAATTCTCACATCAAGAGTCGAGATGCTGAAAAACCCAACATTTCTACTACACCCTATAAGGGGGTGATCAGGTGCAGTTGGCTTGGTCCCCACATACGGTGATCTAGTTTTCTGTAGTTGTGTTGTTGGCACCTGCTACTATAAGTGTTTAAAATGGTACCTTTCACTCTTTGTGCCACCATGAAAGATAAAAGTCCCACAAGATTAGTTAACAGAAAAAGAAAAAAACTTATTATTATTAAAGTGAGCAAATGAGATACTCCACACTATGAATATCAGATTCACCAAATAGATGAAAACCAACTATAAGTATATGAACATCACCCACCCAAAGAAATGTTACAAATCAAATCCCACTCTTTGAAATTTTCAATTTATTAAACACACTTGTGCCTCAAGTCACTCTACCAAACATGCCCTTCGTTTCTTGTCGTCATGGTCCACAATCTTATGTAGATCATAACATTGTATGAGAAGAAGAAAAATCCCCACCTATGTTGCAACTGATCTAGAGATATTCATCATGCAAATAGCACTTCAAACATATGTAAATATAATGCTGGCATGCATAATATGTTTTGCCATTATCTAGGACATTTAGGGCTAGTTTGGTAGGGTGTATTTGATTTTCATTACAAAAATGACCAAATTTTCAGAATTAATTTTGTTTTGTTAGGAGGCCAAAGGAATAGTTGTTGGAATTGTAATTTTGGTGTCCATAGCAAGGATGTTGAAAAACCCAACATTTGTACCACGTCCATTCTGGGGGTGGTCGGGTGCTGTTGGATTGGTCCCCATATATGGTGGTTTAGTTGTTTTCTTCCCTTCTAATATTCAATTATAACACCCTAAATATGGGTAAACACCTATAAAATCTGCAAAATGATTATTATGAGACACATCCTATAGTGTGACTTTGGTTGTCTCAGCTTGAACATGTCCCCATGCCCCCCTTCAATCTATAGTACAAAAAGTCATCTCACTTGTTTCCCTCTATCCCCTACTCCTATAACCATCCTCATCCAACTCCAATCTCCTTTCCCTCAAATGGTACCTCATGGGTTTGAACCTCTGTTCCATCATCAAGCCATCATCCCTCCATTCCTCTCTCGATCTACTCGGATCCCTCCTCAAATGTTTCTTGGAAGACAACATCTAGATAACATTACTTTGTAACAAAGTCCCTAAATTCCCAAGGTCTAGGGGCACCTAGCACCATCATGATCCTCCAAAAACCTCTTATTCACCAACATTTTTCCTGCCCCTCCTTGCTTAGTAGAATTATTCTACTGCCTTTGATGAACCTTTTGTCGATAGAAGGCCTTTGTTAAATAGGTTATCTACATACGACTGGACCTATTCTTCCACCCCTGTATTGGTTTTTCTTGTCATGATTTTGGGCTAAGGATGATTCTACGAGTTTCTTAGAGCCTCTATTGGGATATCTAGAAACCTTCCCCGTCTAGTAAGGCTAGACTCCTCCCCCAAATTCAACATGGCTACCCTATCCAAAATTAAAATAGCCCCTAGATGAATTTCTCACTTCAATGACATTTGGAATGTCCTCTGTGATCGCACACATCCTTCTAAGTACCCTACCATGTTGTTTAAATATTGTTTCCATCTTTAAACACTGCCCAAGGTACCAAAGCACACCATCATCTCCATCAACTATTTTTCATCTCTACATGAGAATGAGTTGCCTTCAAACCAACACCACAAGCGTTGTTTCTTTCTTCCTTTGTCTTCTATGTCTAATCCCATCACTAGACATCCTCATCATTTAGCCTTGGGGTATATGGACAGACATTCCCATCAGCTTAAGGCATGAATTCAAAGAATAGAAGTGCTTTCTTCTATGCCATACTTTAAATTAGTAGTGTCATCAGCCACACTTCCATGAGTTACCTCATCAATGTTGGCTATTCCATTGGTTGCATCTAGCTCACATATATCATGGATTCTAGAACCAGTTCCTTCTTCCTACGAAACACATCATCTGACTTCAGTGCAACCTTATACACCTTTTCCCCTAGATGTCTCTATGCAATGGTTGAGAATGGCATCCTTCCTTCCTGGGTAGAAGTGGGAAATTTTCCCTCTTTGGATCTGTGTCCTATATATTTGATGGAATAATGCATATTATTTCTATATGATACATACTAAAACACTGTTAGCATGCCCTCATATTTTCACATGGATGTTTCCAATGTCCTTTCTGCAAGAACCTAAAACAAGTGTCTTTAAGCAGCTCAAAGAAGAGGTGTTTCCTTCCTATCATTACTTCTTAGCCCAACAATCTATATCTAAGATTATCCTTCTCTTGCCACTCTTCGACACCATATATTCTTACTCATCCTAATCTCCCATACAAATCATGTCCTTTGTGTCAGACCCATCTGCTCGACATTCAAAAAAGGTTTGAACACCTTCTATGCATCAAACCCTGATCCTCATCCTTGGTGGTTGACCCTTTCAACTAGGATTATACTATGTCGGGGAGGAAAGATTCTACTACTTACATTCATAACTCCATCCTCCTATTCTTCATCCGCAAAACTATAGGTCCTCATATTTTCTTCCATCAATACTTCTCTGGCCTGGCCCAATGGTTTCGAAACCATCCCTCCAATATTGAATAAGCACACACTCCTTACACTGGGCTGGTGGGGAATAACATTTATGAGCTACAGGTGATGGTCATGGATTAGAATAGTCCTGCAAGATCCCAGTGAGATTGAATCCCCAGGGGAAATCTATAGGGAATTTCTCTTTGGGGATCCTACTTTCTAGGTCAGATTCCACCTTGGTTCAACAATTAGGTATAAAAGATTAAGGAGAGCCCATGCACATGACATGCATTCCTCAATGTCACAACAAAGAAGGGATGGGGAGATCGACCACAACACTGACATAACTCTTTGACCCAGTCGCCCCACCCTACCATTTCTCTCCAAGACAAATATCATGTATGTTGTGTCATCGATCATAACTATTTAGGATTGGAGTTAAATTGGTCCATTACATGCACCCAGATAAGTGCAACTTTGAAAAACTAGCTTCCTTTGGGTGCCTCCAAAGAGGGACACTTAAGTCCAACTTCCCCTCTCCGCCTCTTCCAAGAGATGGTGTTATTCTATCCCAAACTGTATTTGTTACCCCACCATTGGTTTTTGAACATACACTATATCTTCAAAAGGCCATGGTTTTTTCTATCAACTATGAAGAGGCCAAGTCTAATGAAAACAAACTGATAAAAGTTACCAGCCATTTTTCACAATATATAAAAAACTTGTTTGTTAATGTGGTAACTTAGGACCTAACCTATCATACATGAATTCATAAGTACACTTGATATAATGGGTCACTCAGTCAGAGTTTTATTTGAAGTTGGTTCCACAAATGCGTTCATTTGTCAAATCTCACAACAATACTCAATTTAGATGTCAAGGGTGTATGTTATGTCTTGAACATCACCACCCACAACAGATAGATTTGTCATCCTTATTGAAAGCACCAGTCATACACATTTTATAATAAAATGTTGAAATCCCCTACTGATTTCATCCTACTTTCTGTGAATGACTTTGTTGTCTTTCTAGGGATGGATTGGATCTACAACTATCATTCTAGGAATGGATTGGATCTATAATACATTTTAGGGAGAGTTGGACCACCCATCACCATATGTGGTAGAAAATATGCCTTCACCAGTCTCTATGTTTTTGTTTAGAAAGTTGAACGAATGATATTGAAGGATTGTCTAGTTTTCCTGGTAGTAGTGATTGAGCTAGATTCTAAGATACACCCCTTGAGGAAATTGACATAGTTCACAACTATGTTGATGTTCTCTTTAGGATTTTCATGGCATACCTCTAGAATGAGAAGTTGATTTATCCATTATACTAGCTTGTGGGACTAACCCCGTTTCTAGGGCCCCATATAGAATGTGACCCACAATGTTGCTTGAACTCAAAAGCAACTCCAAGAACTCATAAAAAAGAGCTTCATCTAGCCTAGAAAATCTCCCTAGGTATTTTGTAGTCCTCTTTGTAAAAGAGAAGGATGGTTCACTTTTTTGTTCATTGACTATTGGATGTTGAACCAAGTCACTACAATGAACACATTTCTCTACCTAGGATTGATGAACTCTTTGATTAGCTAAAAATTTCTTTAGTCATTTTCAACATTGACCGACAATCTAGGTACCACCATCTGAGAGTCGAGGAAGATGACGTCCAAAAAATACACATTTAGAACCCCTTATCACGATTGAATTCCTCGTCATGTCCTTTAGGTCGTGTTATGCAGTTGATGTATTCATGAATCTTACGAATAGTTTGTTCCAACCATTCCTGAATACTTTTATCATAGTCTTCATTGATGATATCCTTGTCTTTTTGGACAACACCGAACAACTTAGGGAGCACATGTCTAGGGTTCTTTACATCATGAGAGAGCAAAATTGTACCAAATATTCACAAAATGTAAATTCTAGATCAATCAACCGAGATGTGAGTGTCTCATGGATTGACTTACCATGATCGGTAACATCTAGGATAATGGCATTGCATGAGTAATACAAAAAAGGCTCATCAGTCGAGATAGGCTTAGGGAAATCTCAGCCAATAAAAATAATTGTTCTGCATTAAGTCAATAAATGAAAAAGTGCATATATCATCAATATAAAATATAATTTGATTATAATTTAAGTTTTATTACAAGTCATTTACAAATTATTATAATAAAAATCTAGGGACGATCTATTTATTCTTCAATTGATTTTGTGTTGTTTTGGATTGGATTTCATCAAATTGGGGGTTTGTGAATTCTAATGCTTTGAGTATATGTAATGATCTGAAATGATCTCAAAATAAATGGTTAAGTCATCAGTGAAAAGGCAATGTATCCTGGAAGTCAATGGTACGTTCCAACTACCTCGGGTTAAATAATAATATTTAGCCATGTAATTTTAGTTGAGTTTATTTGACAATTTTCGCATTGCACTTCCTTTACTTCTCCAAAATACCATGTAAAAATTATTCGTTGTAAGAGAAGTATATAATTTTTTGCATACTATGATTACTATGTAGATGTTTTAACCCTCATTGGGACTTTGTTCTCACTGTTGTGATTTTCCACCCCCTTTTAGACTATCAATACTTAGCTTAGGAGTTTTCCTGTGATCATCCCCCAAACGGCAACGAGCATCAGGTAGGGATCTTTTGGTGTTGGGGTGTCTAGAATTGTATCAGTACACTCTCCATAGGGTGTTCTATACGATAATATATCGATGACTCGTTTTTTTACTGTATGCTGTAAATGTAGATATGCATTTATTTTAGTTCACTTATAATGAACCATGTATAATTACTTGGTGATAAATAGAAAAGGTGGACTTTCTTTATGTTGGCATATATGAATCTGGTCAGAAATTTTATTTGAGTACTTTTCATACATGTCATGTTCGATTGTTTTACTTAGTCTTGGGAGGTACATGTGCGCAAACTTGAAGTAGGGCGCTGCATGTGCATAGTTGTATTGGTACATATGTAGCCAAAATGTTTCTCAAAATGTCTTACCCCTCTTTAAAAGGTCTGACTACGCGGGCGCCTGGATAAGATAACGAGTCCAACATTTTTTTCCTTTTGCAGGTCACCTTTGAATGTACATTTTTGTTGGTCATCGGTGTTGTTGGTTTATACACAAAACCATAAACACCTATGCTGCAATTTAGAGGGTGATCCTACTGCTATTCTAATAACTGGGCATATATACCATGAAGATGCATTTTGATTATATGTCTAAAGCACCCAATGCAAAAGCATGTCGATGTAATAAATGCGTTTATATTCAAAATCACAAAAACATTAACAATACAGACTGACACTTGCATTTATTTTTATATATTATTTGTAGAACACACAAGACGGTGATGGCAACACCCAGTATATCTGATACACGAGTGATTCAAATAGATAAACCAAAAGCCAGTCTAACTCTGCAATCTGATGGTCTGGTTTCAACAATCAAACGCATGTTCCTTCAGCAAACCATGTACGCGAATTGGGTATGTCATGCACAACTTCAAGTTGCCTCAGATTGATGTAGCCTATGATGTTGGGCATGCATTTCTACTAGCTCACTTATGCCTTGTATGACTAGTGGCATGTATTTCTTCTAGTTCACCTCTGATGAAAAATGTGAAATTACTTGGTGATAAATGGAAAAGGTGGGCCTTTCTTTATGTTGCCATATATGAATCTTGTCAGAAATTTTAGTTGAGTACTTTTCTTACATGTCATATTAGATAGCTTTATTCAGTCTTGGGAGGTGAATGTGCACAAACTTGAGGTAGGGCGCCACTTGTGCATAGTTGTATTGATACATATGTAGCTAAAATGTTTCTAAAAATGTCGTAACTACACACCAAGATACGATAATGAGTCAAACATTTTTTTCACTTTGTAGGTTACCTTTGAGTGTACATTTTCGCTGGTCATTGGTGTTGTTGGTTTATACACAAAACCATAAATACCTATGCTGCAACTTAGGATGTGACCCTACTACTATTCTGGGCATATATACCATGAAGATGCGTTTTGGTTTTTAATATATATATATATATATATATATATATATATATATATATATATATATATATATGGCTAAAAGAATTGTGTACCCGAGTACATGTAGCTTGCATGTACCTACCTTCATTTATGATAATTGTAAAATGAAACTACACTATCCAACCTTATGGATGCGGTGTATACCACTTAGATAAGATGTGTATCAAAAATCACCAACATATGATATTCATAGATCATCCAATGAAAGAAATTATGTCTTATCTAATCAACGGTAAGTTGCAGAAATTACAGAAACCGTTCGATGATATATTGCTATATCTCATGATCTATGTGAGATATTGATATTATTTTTTAAATACATGTAATCTATATAACTATGAGTCAATCCATATGGTTCGATTTTATTAACATGCTCCACATATGTCATTTTAATGGCTGGTACACGTAACTTACATGTACTGGCCGGTACACACTTCCTAACCTCTATATATATATATATATATATATATATATATATATATATATATATATATAGTGTGTGTGTGTGTATATATATATATATGTGTGTGTGTGTATATATATATATATATATATATATATATATATATATATATATGTGTGTGTGTGTGTGTATATATATATATATATCTGTGTGTGTGTGTCCACACACACACACACACACACACATATATATATATATATATATATATATATATATATATATATATATATGTGTGTGTGTGTGTGTGTGTATATACATATATATATATATATATATATATATATATGTGTGTGTGTGTATATACATATATATATATATATATATATATATATATATATATATATATATATATATATATATATATATATATATATATATATATATATATATATATATATATATATATATATATATATATATATATATTTATATATAAAGCACGCAATGTAAAAAGCATGTCGATGTGATAAATGCATTTATATATATTCAAAATCACAAAAACATTAACACCACAGACAGACACTTGTATTTCTTTTTACATATTTATTCGTAGAACACGCAACACAGTGATGACAACAAACAGTATATCTGATACACGAGTTATTCAAATAGACAAACCAAAGCCAGTCTAACTCTGCAATCTGATATTCTGGTTTCAGCACTCAAACGCATGTTCCTTCTGCAAACCCTATACGCGAATTGGGTATGTCATACACAACTTCGAGTTGCCTCTGGTTGATGTAGCCTATGATGTTGGGCTTATTAGTCGGGTCTGCGTTTACGTTGAACGCAAAACATGATAAACCGGCGATGGCGTCCCGGAAAAGTCCATAGGCACTGAGCTGGACGGCCGTCCCTGAGATGTGCAGTGTGATCGCTGGGACGGTGATTTCGGAGAGACCAGTAAAATTATAGCAAAGGAAGTCGCTGCCTGGTATTGGGATCGGTGAATAGCCGTCCTGGGACATCGCTGCCGTGGTGGCCTCCAGAAGAGCACTGTATGCTGACTGGGGAATTCTTGTCAACGTCGACCCGGAATCAATAACCGTTCCTGCCGTAGTCGCGAAGTCCGTTTCCGGAATCGCCAGCCTCGTTCCCCCAACACTGATTCCCGTCAAGTTAAGGCAGTGGCGGAACCAGAAAATTATACTAAGGGGGGCTGAAATCATATATGTGTACATTTTAGCATAGAGGGGGGGCTGAGCCAAAAATGTTGTCCCCATTGAGAATGGAACCTGCATCATTTGCTTTAAAAACCAAGCTGTATACCACTCCAACTAGTCCCATTCTTTGAAATTTATACGTAGTTAATATATTTATTTATACTTTAAGCTATACTTAATACTAAAAAGATAACTATTTGTATTAGTTTTTTGGGGGGAGGGGGGGCTAAAGCCCCGGCAGCCTCCCCCGTAGTTCCGCCCCTGAGTTAAGGTAATAGTAAGGATATTCGGCTACTGTAAGCATAGGGACGTACAAGTAGGAGACTGGCTTCAAACCACCGAACGTGAGGTGGCCTGAAGTGGTGGAAGACGCCGGTAAGCAAGCAGTAAGAGAAGACGCCTTGAAACAAAGATTGGGTTTGGGACACGATCGACAAAGGTGATCGCCCCAGCCCGAGGAGTCCTGCGGCACCGAATATTGTATCCGACTGGTTCATCCCGCAGCCGAACGCGAACCCCCTTAACTGTAGAGTTGGTGAAAGAGTCAGCACGTCCTGGCCTAGATCTCCATAGGTGTAACCTATGCCGTAAACCACCTCGTACATACACGTGCTTCTCGAGCTGCAGCCTATTATGTCAGAATCATGGAGGCCACAGACAGAGCCGTCACAAGGCGAAACGCTGTACGTGCTTGATGACGAAGGGTTGAAGAGTTCCCCATACTGCGGGTTACACTGCGAGCAAGTGGTGCACTGAACCCAGGTCGTGGTGCTTCCGGTGTCGAAGATCACCATCTGGTCGACCTTGGGCGTACCGAGACCTATAACAACCACATAATGGCCAGCAACTCCTTGCTTGTAATCGGGGATATCAACTGCCAACAAACTCAAGGCTGTATCTCCTATACTGGTAACGTTCTTCCGCATCAGGTACTGCAACCTTAATCTGTCACGCAATAACGTCTCTCTCATGCTAAGTCTTGAAAAGTTTCCTGGTAGTCCCGCGCATGGACTGGACCGATGAAACAGCCGCAAGGAATTGTTCCCAACATGACCTGAAAATCGTAATTCAATAGCAAGATGCAGCGTTATTCTCGGCATTTTTGTTTGTAATAAGGCCTAGTTTGGCCGCCGTATTTTCGAGTTCCGGTATTTTATGCATAATATACATAGGAGATTAATAGTAACGGCTGTCCTGTTGTATTTGTTGTGCACCGTTCTGTATATAATTTAGCAGAAAAGCAGCAGTTACAAATTGCGTCTGAATCGGCGGGCTTCCGGAAAGCCACTTCAATGCCAGCTTTCTCCTATCGTGTCTCCAGTTTTGTGTATATTTTCACGTCATGTAGAGCTGTCCGCTTTTCCGTTCCTCTACCTCAGACTACCGGGAAATGTGTAACTATGCACACGACTACCGGCATTTTAAAAGTGAGTACCCAAACTAGGCCTAAATGGATTTGATGCCAATACCATGGAAAATAGCATATTACGTATTTCGCAACAAACAGGTTTCAATTTCCCAAGTTCATTTCCAACAATGCGTAAGGAGAATTATCCCCATTGTAACCTTCTGAACTATACAAGTTGATATGTTAATTGGTGATAACACGTTGCGTGGCCATTCACCATTCAATGTTTTTCACAAAATTTATTTTATGAGAAATTACTTTGTAAATGTAACCTTCAGAAAATATACTTTTCAATACATTGCCTCTCTGTGTCAAGCATTGCAGGCCTGTATATTTACACTTATCCAACTTATTGAATTCCGCAGGCAATGAGATGTCAATATTAGAGTGAATGAATATATTGATGTCTTTATCCGAGTGGTATGCGAGTATACCTTATTGATGCTTCCGACTAGACCTGATTCTTTGTATATGTGAGCACACTTAATTGGCCAACTACATTATATATTTCGACAAGTATAAACTGCTATATTGCTCTTATCCAAAATTGAATCATCATAGCAGAAAGAAATGGTAACAAAAATAATAAGTTGGGGATACAGATGTTGAAATGTGATCGACTGGATAAAGCTCCATACGCTAGAACAAAGGAAAGATCTATGAGCATACTACATTACCGTCCATAATTAGTACGGGTAGCAGTTCGTTATATCTTCTCAACTTAGATGGGATTTTAGCACTTATTAACATCACAAGAATACAAAAATACAATATATATATATATATATATATATATATATATAGAGAGAGAGAGAGAGAGAGAGAGAGAGAGAGAGGGGGGCTAGAATATACTCGAGTGTATAGATCGTACGAATACACTCAAGTGTGTTTGCATATCAAGACTATTTTTTATAAAATGTAAACCTTTGACCTTCACCGTCGTACTATAATTTTTAGTCCATTTCGATGAGTGTAAGTCACTCATCCAAGGACAACAAAATTGACGCATGAAACTTATTTGAAATGCATAATTTTCTGGTCTTTGTAACATGACCTATAAATGTCCAAATATGCTCAAATTTTGCGTTTGGATTAGATGTTTAAGAAGATCAATAATTTTGCGTATATCACAAGATGTTTAAGAAGATTAATGGATTAGATTTTAAAAAATATATTGCATCATAAAAAACTACTTGAGTATATTCTACTCCAAATACACACGAGTGTAGTCTAGCATGACTATATATATATATATATATATATATATATATATATATATATGTTGAATACTATTGACCATTCTGATTTTTAGCAAAGAGAATGACAGCAAGAGCTCGTAGAAAACATTACATAGAGGATACTATTACTAAGTAGACATTCTTTTCAATAGGCTATTTTGTACAAACCATCGTTGGCCGAACAATTGGCTGCTGATGGATCCACGCTAGTGAGGTTCAAGATGCGGTAGCTCGAATGTCCTCCTTGAGCAAATGGGTACAAAGAAGACACGGAAATCAACAAGAACAGGAATATATTTGCGAATGAATGCATTGTTTGTGGTGTGTGTGAGAAGTTCTTTTTTTTTTCTGAAGTCAGGGTCTGCAAAATGATACTATTACAAGATTGCCAAAGAGTGCGTTGAAACCCAATACTTTTATAGGCAAACTCTATGGAGTTTCAATATATTCCTGTCATGGTCTGATCATGTTGGTGGTCGTGGTTGTCTTAACTATGGTGATGCAAAGACTCTATTTTTTCAATTAAAGAGAAGTATTAAACGTTAGGTTTTCCTTTTCTAGGCTGCTGTCGTACGCAACGACATCTTTAGCTGGCGTTGCTTGATGTATTTACCATCTTCTTTTTTATTGGGTGACGTCTCGAAATCTTGTTTGAATGTGTTTTAAATGTGCAGCCGTTGTCAATCTCAAAGACTCGTTAACGTGCAGAAAGCAACATGCAACAGCAAATATGAGCGCGGCATGCAAGTACATTTTTGCCAATTTCAGTTAATTAAGATGAAAGACTTATATCAAACCTGTACATGACAGTGCACATAATGAGAATGAGTTTCTTAATTAGCGAGGTCTTCTCAATACAGCCTATGTCTTGTTCGAAGATAAACTTCAACTGGCACGATCATGTTCGTGAAGCTTGCATTGTTTGAATAGGCCAACACATTCACCCTGTGACAACGTTTTAGACATACTAATCTAACAATTATTTTCTTATCACGAAAAGGTGGTTATATATAAAGAGCTCGAGTGAAGGTCTCCTACATACATCAAAGGATCTTGTATATTTAACTTGTTACATGAAGGAAAGGAGTACATAGAAACTCGTAAGCGTGAGGTTGGATTTTTTAAACTCCCCAAAAATGAAATGGTTGCTCAGTATTTTATAACTTTTGACTCCTATTTTTGAGTTTTACAATTATTTTTGGTTTGTCTGGTTGAGTTATTTCTTCTTTAAAATGTTTATTATGTCATATATATACATACCTACACACACACACCTACTTTTATAGACATGACCCGAATATTGTGAAGGAAACCATTCTAGAAGCTATTAAATGGTTCTTCAACAGGGGAAACACGGTAAAGTATATATGTTTTTCTTGCCCTCATACCCAAAAAGAAAAATCATCTCAACACTTGCCAACTTCAAACTAATTTTCTATTGCTCAATCTTATACATGATCATAAATAAAATCATTATCAGTCACATTTCGTTAGTTTTATCCGAGAATTATAACTCCAAATCAGGGTGCTTTTGTGAAGGAAAGGGAGATAGAGGATTGTGCTATGTGGGAAGTGAAATTTACATTGATTTTTTTAAAAGTTATTTGCTCATTCTTTAACTTGCTTGTGAAATGCAAGAATCATTAAATATTACAAGAATTTGAAAACAATTCAGTTGAATGATACCCAAAACATTTTGGGTTCTAAATACAACTAAAGAGAGTACATGAACCTGATCATAATAGGAAACATAAATGGAGAAACATTATGTAACTTCACCACAGTGTCAGCATTTGTATTTACAGTCCTAGATATTTTTGTTATGCATGCTTTCCACTTCTTTCATAGACATTCACTAATCTTTGATTTCACAATAATGGAAACTAGTCTATAGAACTATGAATTGCTTGTACTATCGTCACACTATCAGATTCCATGATAATATGGAAAAACCTAGATAATTGGTTGTTATGTAGGCCATATTAAATAGCAAACATATCATCGAGGACGAATGATGAAACTTATATTGATGTAATCCATGTAGATCCATGCTCCTGAATGAGACCAAATAACAATAGATATACTGGCCTTATTATTTTTTATAGGAACATCATTATTCACCTTAACCCAATCAGTCTTAACAGTATGTCCTTAATGAGATTTAAGCACCAGAGGCATGTATATGACTATGGAAAGGAGTTGCACATATCATCTATACAATAATTGTATATGACACAATTGGCAAAAGTTTCCTACCTTAATAATTGACTATGGACGTTTATGTTGACTGGATAATAGTTGAATTATTTTGGATCTTGGCTCAATAGAAGGTTGTGTGTTGCAATCTTTTGAATATATATGGGATTCCTATCAATTTGAATAAAACAATGGGAGCGATAATTAATTGAAGGCTTAATTAAATATCATCAAATATTTTAAAATAAAATAAAATCAAATCAAAAGTGTTTTGACAAAATGCACTTTTCTCTTCTAGAATCAAATGACAATCAAATATTTGTTGTGAGTGGTCCTCAGGAAGGACAAAGTTGAGGGGACAAATTTCCAGAAATGGTTTAGGACTTTGAGAAGGGTTCTCAATGACTAGCACAATCTCTATGTTGTAGAGTAACCAATGATAGAAATATCTGCTCCTAATGCGGCTAGGGCTAAAGTGGATGGTTACTAGAAGCATGCCAATGATGCCCTAGACTTAAAGCACCTTATGCTGAGTTTCATGAACTATGAGTTGCATGAGAATGTGAGGACATGGGGATTCTGGAGAAGGTAAAACATATTAGGATGGTGAACCATAATCTCACAAATAAAAAAGTTACAATCTCATAAAGGCACTCTTTGGGTGTAAGATGATAGAGGGAGACTCAGTAGAGACCCATGTTCTCAATATGATTGGACATGTGGAACATCTAGAAGAACTAGGATTCTCTTTGAGACAAGAGTTGGTCAAGGATATGATTGTGCAATCAATCCCTGAATAATATAGCAATATTATTGAGTGTTATTACTTGAATAATATGGCCATACCACTATCATATTTGCTTGGCATGTTGATAAATGTCGAAGAAAGAATGAAGAAGGATAAATTTGTAATGGTGATAAGCAAATCTGAGTCCATAGATGAAATCAAGTCCATGAAGAGTTCTAAGGCTAAGCCCAAGTCCAGATCTTCAACACTCAAGATGAGGAGAAAGAAAAGTACAAGAGGAATTTACCCTTTGTACGTGAAGGCATACATGAAGAAAAAGATGGGGATGGTGATCTCCACTTCTGGTATATACGCTATTGAGATAACATATCTACTTCTTCATCTTTGATACTTGACACCATATGTGGATCTCACATATGCTCTAATATGTAGGATCTGAAAAGAAGTAGGCCTTTGAAAAAGGGCAAGGTTGAACTGCGAGTCACAAATGGAGCAAGAGTTGCTACCACTACAGTTGGAATCCATAGTCTATCTCTACCCACATGTCTTGTAATAGAGTTCTAAACTACTATTATGTAACTACCATAAATAGAAACATCATTTATGTATCTTGTATGGACAAGGATGCATATGGATTTCATATTAAGAATGGTCGATATTCTATTTCAAAAGATGGGATTTTTATGGCAATGCCATGATTTCTTATAGTCTTTATTTGCTAGATTTAAAGATATAGATGTTTATAACATAAATACCAAAATACGAAAACTCAACAACTCAAACAAAAAATACCTTTGGCATTGTTATGTAGGGCACATAAATGAGAATCACATATCTAGACTCCATAAAGATGGTAAACTGGACTCTTTTGATTTCTAATCCATAGAGACATGTGAATCCTATTTGTTGGGAAAGATGACCAATACCCATTTCACTGGTAACAATTAGAGCACTAGTGATCTATTAGGACTCATACATATTGATGTTGATATGTATGCCCATAGAGCAAGTCATATGATGATTGTAATGAGATACTTTGTAATTGATTTGAATAATAATTAAGGCAATTTCCAATCTATATGTTTAAATTGTTTCTGAGATGATGGTGTAACATGATAGATGTCTAAAGATTGTTTTACTCAATGACATATGCTTTTGGGTTGAGGACCTAAACGATGAGATCATACGGATGCTAAGAGTATTCTTTCTTGTTTAGTCCCTAGTCGGTTGTTATTGTGGAAATAACCATAGACATCAATAACACTAAAGACTAGATTGTGTGTTGGTTGATGACAGAATCTCATTAGTCATGATATGGTGATATCAAACCAGGCACATAGGTACTTGTTAGAGAACAAGGTACCGGACAGACCCACCGTGAGAGTGACACATGGAACCATAACATGGTAGTCACAGTCAGCTCTCACAGTGATGGTGGTGAGTGTGATTCTTAGACCTGAAATCACTACACTCAACACATGTTGTTGGGTACACTTTGACATCATCAAACGCAATCCTGAAACATGGGTTGTTATAAAGGTGATGATTGGGTGGCTTTGACACATGGGGCTTTGAGGGGTGAGTGATAGATATGGGATTTGTCCCTCCTGAGGGAGTTTGATATCCTTGGCCACTTGATGAGTAGGATTGAGAAAGGCATTCGCATGCACGTGTGAATCAATATGTGATATTGATGTCATACACATCTCACTCGGTCTACTATGAGATCAAGGAAATGAATGAACATTGACAGGATGACTGTTCCATGCCTCGAGTTCATTCTGGATATCAGTGACAAAGGAATTATACATTCACTATAACACCATTCACGGATTGTAGGATGAAAGTTGTTCTCCAACTTTCTACTTTCACTTGGGTAGCAATGATGTGTGACTAGGCACCGCTCATTGCTTGTGAAGTCATAAGTGTTATGGACTTTCACTGCCAACGTGAAATGGACCTGTAGGGTCACACACATAGGATTCAACCTGGAAGAGGAGTTTTGTCCACAAGCAATGTTTAGATTGATTACTAAAGGAGTTTAGTAGTTTAATTAAACACTCAATTAATCGATAGCTCAATATCATATGGTTCAAAGTGTTGGTCGCATTGATTGGAGTATCGGATTGATTGAAATCGCATTTGAGTGATTCTGCACAATCTGCACTCCCAACCGATCGGTTCATGTGATGAACCGGTCGGCTGAGGTTGCTGAACCGGTCGGCTCAATTGTTGAACCGATCGGCTCATGCACAGAGTGAAACGACCGGTTCAAGTGTTGAACCGATTGGTTCAACTGGTGCAATCGAGCAACTTGGGAAAGTAGGATTGGTGAGAATTTTCCTTTCGTTTCAATTGCCCAATTCGATTGGGAATAATATTGGTATTTGATACCAATTGGGAAAGAAACAAGGAAAGTCAATCGGGAATCGACCTGGAACCCCAACCGACCGGTTCATGAGTGAACCGATCGGTTCAAGGGTCCCAAACGATCGGTTCAGTGGTGAACCGATCGGTTCAGGTTGCGAGACAGTTGTTTTTTGTGGAAAATCCCGAACCCTTCTACTCCTGCTTTAGTCCCGTATTGCCGGGCACAAAGAACCTTGTCCCATGACCCGCCTATATATAGGGGTATTGGGGGCTTCTCAGAGTACAACTCCGTGCAAGTTGATTGCTCTGCAAAGTTGTCGTTCTCTCTGGTTTTGGTAACCGAGAGAGAGCCCGAGCAAGTGCTTCCCGCAAAGGGAGGTGCAGCAAGGGAAGGACCACTGCAGTTGCAGTCAACAGCAGGAGAGTGTGTTGGAGACTAGTACGTCAACAGGAGGGTGTGACTCCTTCCACTTCCTTGTGGGACAAGGATAGTGGAGTTCCGGGTGGTCCGTGTGGACTACTTCAGAGGCGGGAGGTCACTGCCGCTCAGGAGGACAACTGTCATCCGACAGTTCGGTAGGAGGAGGAGTCTTCAGTCCCGGTGCGACCAGGAGCTGCTCAGACACCGTCCAAGACCGGAGGTGAAGACCGCGCAAGCGCGTGGCACTGTCGCCGAGCAAGCCTCGGAACAAGGTATGATTCACAAACCTTATTTCCTATCATATAGATGTCGACGCGATTCCTTTTGTTTCGGGTTTGGGGAGAAATTTTTTTTTGTTTCCGCTGATTCTCTGCCTCCTCCAATTCCCTGACAGTGGTATCAGAGCCACGTCGACCTCTCTATATTTTAGGATTATCGATATGATCGATTTTGGTTTGTCGCCTTTATTTATTGCATGCGATGTGAATAATGTCGGCTTTATACATGTCCAATCCACAAATCCCTAATATACATATATGGTATGTAATATTAATACACTCGATACGTGTCGCCCTTAAACGAGTTTTGTGGTGGATGTGTAGCATGATTATGGCCTATAAACCCCTATATCTGTGTGTGGTTGTTTGTGTGGTTGCTTGCATCTCGGTCTGCACACCGATTCCCTTTCTCATATTCCTAATGTAACTCGAAATAATTCGAGAATTCTTTTCCTACCTTTGCTCCCCCCGAATGTAACTCGAGGTTTCACAATTCAAATGTAAATAGGATAGATTTTATTTCATGTTATGTCAAAGAATGGCGGACAACCTGAAGACGATCGGTTCAAGGAGTGAACCGATCGGTTGGTAATCCAGACGGCCGGTTCGAGGAACGAGATGAGCGGGTGGCGACCTGAGGAGATGCACGATGACCGGTGAACCGATCGACTGGAGGTGCCAGTCGATCGGCTGGTGGCACCCGAGCAACCAACCTGATGGCGAGCCGATCAGTCATGGAGATGAGCTGATCAAACCCAGAAAGGCAGGCACAGATTTCATCTTGTACAGGTTGCATGTGATGTAGACCTAGATGACCGTGATTCCTCTTGGCTCGAGGAATCACAAATAGGATGGCCATAATCATTGCTTTTTATCGTTTATGCATGTTTTCTGTGGGATATAGCATGTATATGATACGTACTATATATTGTGGTGATTGGATATGTATATGTATATAAAAACTCAATCCCTCATTAAATATTAAGTTTTATATGCCTTCCAAATGCGGCACACGTGAAAAACTTGATCGACCAAGTGTGGGCACGCCCAAGCGTGGTGCACCGTCTATCTCGTGGAAGCGTGAAGGATGAATATGTGGGTCTGCCCAAGCAGGGTGCATGTTCATCGTGTTGGCTTTGGGTCGGACTTAACAAGGTGACCTAGATAGGATCTAGCGCCTTGAGGCATGGAGATGTTCATTGCAAGGAGTTGCAGATGACATCTTTCAAGAGTTGCATATGATGCAATTGGCAAAAGTTGCCTACCTGGAAGATCTGAGTTGTGGGTGACAGCCCAAGCTGGTCCATGGCTCAGAGGATTTCAGGATCTTAACCCACTAGAAGATTGTACACTGCAATATTCCGAATTGATAGTGAGGGCTATCAATTTGAGTCAAAATAGTGGGAGCGGTAATTAATTAAAGGCCTAATTAACTATCGTCAAATTTTATTCAAATCAAATCAAAAAGGGTTTTGACAAATGCAAATTTTCTCTTGTAGAATGGCAAAAGAATCATCTTTTAAAATGGGCAAATTAATTGAGAATAAATTCCATAACTGGTTGAGGACTGTGAGAAGTGTTCTGCACGATCCAGATATACCAGGAGCCTTAGAATCCACTCTATGTACGCTTAATGCGTTGGTGAAGAAGAAAGTAGGTAAGGGAGAGAAGTGTTCTCTCGCCAAACCAATTTCTTCTACATGGAGAGGATGGAAGGAATAGTGGAAGAAGAAGTTAGAGATAGAGATCTCTACTTCTGGTGTATACGTGATAGAGATTAACTTTACTACTTCTTCGTCATGGGTACTTGATACCGGATGCGGATTTCACATTTGTTCAAATGTGAAGGATCTTAAGAGAAGTAGGCCTTTGGGGAAAGGCGAGGTTGAACTACGTGTTGCTAATGGGGCAAGAGTTGCTGCCAGTGCCGTAGGAACCTATGAGTTAACTCTACCTAGTGGGCTAATAATAGAGTTGAAGAACTGCTATTATGTACCTGCCATAAATAGGAATATCATTTCCGTCTCTTGTTTGGACAAAGATGGATTTGAATTTCTTATTAAGAATGGAAAGTGTTCCATTTCTAAAGATGGGATCTTTTATGGCAGTGCCCCTATGTCTTATGGTCTATACTTGATGGACTTGGAGACAAGTGTATACAACGTAAACACCAAAAGGCAAAAACTCAACGACTCAAACAAAACATATCTCTGGCATTGTCGTCTAGGGCACATAAAATGAGAAGCGCATTTCTAGACTCCATAAAGATGGTTATCTAGACTCTTTTGATTGTGAATCAATAGAGACATGTGAATCTTGTTTATTGGGCAAGATGACCAAAACTCCCTTTTCAGGTAAAGGTGAGAGAGCTAGTGATCTATTAGGACTCATACATACTGATGTATGTGGGCCTTTTAGAACTAATGCCAGAGGTGGGTATCAGTACTTCATTACCTTTACTGATGACTTCAGTAGGTATGGCTATGTGTACCTGATGAAACATAAGTCAGAAACCCTTGAAAGGTTCAAGGATTTCATGAATGAAGTACAGAACCAGCTTGGTAAAAGTATTAAGGCACTTCGTTATGATCGAGGTGGAGAATACTTGAGCCAGGAGTTTGAGGACCTTCTACGAGCCCGTGGTATTGTATCACAATGGACTCCGCCTGGAACACCACAGCATAATGGTGTGTCTGAAAGAAGGAATCGCACATTGTTGGATATGGTGCGATCAATGATGAGTTTTGCTGATCTTCCAATTTCTTTCTGGGGTTATGCTCTTGAAACCGCCGCGTTTACACTTAACCGTGTGCCATCTAAATCGGTTCAAAAGACACCGTATGAGATATGGACTGGGAAACGTCCCGATTTGTCTTTTCTGAAGATTTGGGGTTGTGAGGCTTACGTTAGGAAAATGTTTCCTGATAAGCTTGGACCCAAATCCGATAAATGTTATTTTGTTGGATACCCCAAGGAAATGAGGGGATACTATTTATACCACCCTACTGACAACAAAGTGTTTGTTGCCAGGACAGCTGTGTTCCTAGAGAAGAAATTTATTTCCAAAGGAAGCAGTGGGAGGAAAATAGAGCTTGAAGAGGTTCAAGCCCAACAAGAAAACATTAAACCGGTAGATGTACCAGAGGAAAATGGAGATTCACAAGGTGTTGTGGAATCTCAGTCTCCTCAAGTAACACAAGGACCTCGTAGATCTAGTAGGACCCGCCTTGAGCCTGAGAGGTTTGGATACCTTGTGACTCAGGAAGGTGGAGAGTTGATCATAGATGATGATCCAACTACCTACGTAGAGGCTATGGAGGGACCATATTCTGAGAAATGGCTTGAAGCCATGAGATCCAAGATGGAATCCATGTACTCCAACAAAGTATGGACTTTGGTGGAACCACCCGAAGGGGTAAAACCCATAGGGTGCAAGTGGGTCTTTAAGAAAAAGACCGACATGGATGGCAATGTACAAACTTATAAAGGCAGATTGGTTGCAAAGGGTTTTCGACAAATTCAAGGTGTTGACTATGATGAAACCTTTTCTCCAGTTGCCATGATTAAGTCCATTAGGATCATGCTTGCTATTGCAGCTTACTATGACTATGAGATTTGGCAGATGGATGTTAAAACCGCATTCCTTAACGGGAATATTCATGAGGATGTGTATATGACACAGCCTGAAGGTTTTGTAGATCCAAAGAATGCCAATAAAGTCTGTAAGTTGCAAAGGTCAATCTATGGATTGAAGCAAGCATCTCGGAGTTGGAATCTTTGATTTGATGAGGAAGTCAAAGTGTTTGGCTTTATTCAAAATGAAGATGAACCTTGTGTGTACAAGAAGGTTAGTGGGAGCTCGACCACATTCCTCATATTGTATGTGGATGACATACTTTTGATGGGGAATGATGTCTTAGCCTTGGAGAAGGTAAAGACTTGGCTTTGGAAAACTTTCTCAATGAAGGACTTAGGAGAAGCATCCTATATTCTAGGAATTAAGATCTATAGAGATAGATCTAGAAGGCTTCTCGGACTAAGTCAGAGCACGTACATTGACAAGGTGCTGAAGCGGTTCAGCATGGAGAACTCAAAGAGAGGCAACGTCCCTATGCTACATGGAGTTACCGTCTCTAGAGCTCAATGTCCCCAATCTTGTGAAGAGAGGGAGCGTATGAATGGGATCCCATATGCATCAGCCATTGGATCCATCATGTACGCTATGTTGTGCACACGCCAAGATGTCTCGTATGCTCTCAGCATGACGAGCAGGTACCAGTCAGATCCCGGGGATGCTCACTGGACATCTGTGAAGAACATCCTCAAGTACTTGCGAAGGACTAAGGATCAGTTTCTTGTGTACGACGGTGAGGAAGAGCTGGTTGTAAAGGGTTACACCTATGCAAGCTTCCAAACCGATAAAGATGATTACAGATCGCAGTCAGGATTTGTGTTTTGCCTTAATAATGGAGCTGTGAGCTGGAAGAGTTCCAAGCAAGAAACAGTTGCCGATTCTACTACAGAAGCTGAGTATATTGCTGCTTCGCATGCAACAAAGGAGGTTGTGTGGATCAGGAAGTTCATTTCTGAACTTCGTGTAGTTCCCAGTAGCTGTGATGCAATTGAGCATTATTGTGACAATAATGGAGCTATTGCATAAGCTAAGGAGCCCAGATCACATCAGCGGTCCAAGCACATACTGCGGCGCTTCCATCTCATATGAGAGATCGTACAACGAGGAGATGTGAAGATTTGCAAAGTACCAACTGAAGACAACATAGCTGATCCACTGACTAAGGCCCTTTCTCAGCAGAAGCATGATGGTCATGCTAGGTCACAAGGACTGCGTTTCCTTGGTGACTGGCTCTAAGTGCAAGTGGGAGTCAGTTGGTATGTATGCCCATAGAGCAAGTCATATGATGATTGTAATGGGATACTTTGTAATTGATTTGAATAATAATTAAGGCAATTTCCAATCTATATGTTTAAACTGTTTCTGAGATGATGGTGTAACATGATAGATGTCTAAAGATTGTTTTACTCAATGACGTATGCTTTTGGGTTGAGGACCTAAACGATGAGATCATACGGATGTTAAGAGTATTCTTTCTTGTTTAGTCCCTAGTCGGTTGTTATTGTGTAAATAACCATAGACATCAATAACACTAAAGACTAGATTGTGTGTTGGTTGATGACAGAATCTCATTAGTCATGATATGGTGATATCAAACCAGGCACATAGGTACTTGTTAGAGAACAAGGTACCGGACAGACCCACCGTGAGAGTGACACATGGAACCATGACATGGTAGTCACAGTCAGCTCTCACAGTGATGGTGGTGAGTGTGATTCTTAGACCTGAAATCACTACACTCAACACATGTTGTTGGGTACACTTTGACATCATCAAACGCAATCCTGAAACATGGGTTGTTATAAAGGTGATGATTGGGTGGCTTTGACACATGGGGCTTTTGAGGGGTGAGTGATAGATATGGGATTTGTCCCTCCTGAGGGAGTTTGATATCCTTGGCCACTTGATGAGTAGGATTGAGAAAGGCATGCGCATGCACATGTGAATCAATATGTGATATTGATGTCATACACATCTCACTCGGTCTACTCTGAGATCAAGGAAATGAATGAACATTGACAGGATGACTGTTCCATGCCTCGAGTTCATTCTGGATATCAGTGACAAAGAAATTATACATTCACTGTAACACCATTCATGGATTGTAGGATGAAAGTTGTTCTCCAACTTTCTACTTTCACTTGGGTAGAAATGATGTGTGACTAGGCACCGCTCATTGCTTGTGAAGTCATAAGTGTTATGGACTTTCACTGCCAACGTGAAATGGACCTGCAGGGTCACACACATAGGATTCAACCTGGAAGAGGAGTTTTGTCCACAAGCAATGTTTAGATTGATTACTAAAGGAGTTTAGTAGTTCAATTAAACACTCAATTAATCCATAGCTCAATATCATATGGTTCAAAGTGTTGGACGCATTGATTGGAGTATCGGATTGATTGAAATCGCATTTGACTGATTCTGCACAATCTGCACTCCCAACCGATCGGTTCATGTGATGAACCGGTCGGCTGAGGTTGCTGAACCGGTCGGCACAATTGTTGAACCGATCGGCTCATGCACAGAGTGAAATGACCGGTTCAAGTGTTGAACCGATTGGTTCAACTGGTGCAATCGAGCAACTTGGGAAAGTAGGATTGGTGAGAATTTTCCTTTCGTTTCAATTGCCCAATTCGATTGGGAATAATATTGGTATTCGATACAAATTGGGAAAGAAACAAGGAAAGTCAATCGGGAACCAACATGGAACCCCAACCGACCGGTTCATGAGTGAACCGATCAGTTCAAGGGTCCCAAACGATCGGTTCAGTGGTGAACCGATCGGTTCAGGTCCCCAACCGACCGGTTCAAGTTGCGAGACAGTTGCTTTTTGTGGAAAATCCCAAACCCTTCTACTCCTGCTTTAGTCCCGTATTGCCGGGCACAGAGAACCCTGTCCCATGACCCGCCTATATATATAGGGGTATTGGGGGCTTCTCAGAGTACAACTCAGTGCAAGTTGATTGCTCTACAAAGTTGTCGTTCTCTCTGGTTTTGGTAACCGAGAGAGAGCCCGAGCAAGTGCTTCCCGCAAAGGGAGGTGCAGCAAGGGAAGGACAACTGCAGTTGCAGTCAACAGCAGGAGAGTGTGTTGGCGACTAGTATGTCAACAGGAGGGTGCGACTCCTTCCACTTCCTTGTGGGACAAGGAGAGTGGAGTTCCGGGTGGTCCATGTGGACTACTTCAGAGGCGGGAGGTCACTGCCGCTCAGGAGGACAACTGTCATCCGACAGTCCGGTAGGAGGAGGAGTCTTCAGTCCCGGTGCGACCAGGAGGTGCTCAGACACCGTCCAAGACCGGAGGTGAAGACCGCGCAAGCGCGTGGCACTGTCGCCGAGCAAGCCTCGGGACAAGGTATGATTCACAAACCTTATTTCCTATCATATAGATGTCGACGCGATTCCTTTTGTTCCGGGTTTGGGGAGAATTTTTTTTTCCGCTGCTTCTCTGCCTTCTCCAATTCCCTAACAATTGATGTATGTGGGCATTTTAGAACAACTGCTAGAGGATGGTATCAATACTTCATTACCTTGACTGATGACTTCTGAAGGTACGATTATGTTTACTTGATCAAACTTAAGTCAGAAACTCTTGAGAAGTTCATGGAGTTTATGAATGAAGTACAAAACCAAGTTGGGAAAACTATAAAGGCACTTTGTTCTGATCTAGGTTTAGAATACTTAAGCTAATAGTTTGAGGACCTTCTACGAGGTTGTCGTACTATATCACAGTGGTCTCTGCCTGGAACACCACAACATAATGGTGTATCAAAAAGAAGGAATCACACATTTCCAGATATGGTGCAATCAATGATGAGTTTAGGTGAACTTTCTACTACCATCTGGGTTTATGTTCTTAAAACCACCACGTTTACACTAAACCGAGTACCATCTAAATCAGTTCAAAAGACACCATATGAGATATTGTATGGGAAGTGTCTCAATGTGTCTTTTGCGATGATTTGGGGATGTCAAGCTTATGTAAGGAAAATGTTTCCTGAAAAGCTTAGACCTAAATCTGATAAATGTTATTTTGTTTGATATCCTAAGGAAGTTAAAGTATATTACTTTTATTCCCTATCTGACAACAAAGTGTTTGTTACTAGAGATGGTGCATTCCTAGAAAAAGAATTTATTTCCAAAGGAATCAGTGGGAGGAAAGTGGAACTCAAAGAGGTTGGAGACCAACAAGAAAACATTGAGCTGATATATGCACAAGAGGAACAAATAGAGTCACAAAGTGTTGTAGAATCTCAAATTCCTCAAGTAACATAGATACCTTGTAGATCTAATATGACATGCCTTGAACCTGAAAGATTTGGATATCTTACTCGGGAAGGTGGTGAGTTGGTCATAGATGATGAACCAACAACCGATCTAGAAGCCACTAAGGGACCAATGTCTGAGAAATGTCTTGAGGCCATGATATCTAAGATGGAATCCATGTACACCAGCAAGTTATGAACCTTGGTGGATCCACCTAAAGGGGTAAAACCCACAGGGTGCAAGTGGGTCTTTAAGAAGAAGATCGACATGGATGGAAAAGTACAAACCTATAAGGGCAGATTGGTTGCAAAGGGTTTCAAACAAGTTCAAGGTATTGAATGTGATGAAACCTTTTCTCTAGTGGCCATGGTTAAGTCCATCAAGATCATGTTTGGTATTGCAGCTTATCACGACTATGAGATTTGACAGATGGTTGTTAAAATCGCATTCCTTAATAGGAATCTTCTCGAGGATGTATACATGGCACAACGTGAGGGTTTTATAAATCCAAAGGATGCAGATAAATTTTGTAAGCTAATAAGGTCAATCTAGAAACTAAACCAAGCATCTCAAAGCTGGAATCTTCATTTTGACGAGATAGTCAAAGAGTTTGGTTTTACTCAAAATGAAGATGAACCTTATGTGTACAAGAAGGTTAGTGGGAGCATAATTGTATTCCTCATATTGTATGTAGATGACATACTATCGATGGGGAATGACATCCCTACCTGACAAAAGGTAAATACTTGACTGGAAAATACACTCTCTATGAAAGACATAGGAGAAGCATCCTACATCTTGGGGATCAAGATCTACAGAGATAGATCTAAAAGGCTTGTTGGACTAAGTCGGAGCACATACATTGACAAAGTGTTGAAGAGGTTCAACATGGAGATCTCAAAGAGAGGAAACATGTCCATGTGTCATGGAGTTACCATCTCTAAAGCTCAATGTCCTAGTTTTTGTGAAGAAAGGGAATGCATGAGTTTAATTTCATATACATCAACAGGTGAATCACATATGTATGCAATGTTCTGAACCCATCCTGATGTTACATATGCCTTAAGCATGAGGAGTAGATATTGGTCTGATCGAGGTGATGATCACTAGATATCCATGAGGAACACCCTTAAGTACTTGAGAAGAACTAATGATTAGTTCCTTGTCTACGATGGAGAGGAAGAGTCGGTGGTATAAGGTTATACCGATGCAAGATTCTAAACTGAAAAATATGATTATAGATCACAATCTGGATTTGTGTTTTACCTAAACAAAAAAGCTGTAAAGTAGAAGCGTTTCAAGCAAGAGACAATTGCCAATTCTACAATAGAGGATGAGTATATTGCCGCATTGAATGTAGCAATATTGTGACAACAACGAAGCTATTGTACAATCTAAGGAACCAATATCACATCAAAGTTCCAAGAACATACAAAGTAGTTTCCATCTCATACGACAAATCATACAATAAGGAGATGTGAAGATTTGTAGAGTACCAACCGAAAATAATGTTTGTTGACCCCCTTGACTAAAGCACTTTCACAATCGAGGCATGATGGACATGTTAGATCACTTAGAATAAGATTCATGGGTGACTGGATCTAAGTGTAAGTGGGAGTCTGTTGGTATGTATGCCCAAAGAGCCAATCATATGATTATTGTAATTGCATAATTTGTAAATTATTTGATTAACATTAAATGCATGCTTCCAATTTATTCTATTTTATTCAGTTATGAGATAATGAAGTAACATAATAAGTGTCTAGAGAATGATATTAGTCAATGACATATGTCTTCAAGTGCGTGACTTGAACCATGAGATCATACTGATGTTAAGAGTACATACCTTCTTGTTATGTCCTTATTCAGATGTTATTGTGGAAGGATGATAGACAAAAATAACACATATGACTAGAGTGTGTGTTACTTGATGGAAAAATCTCATTAGTCATGATATGTGATATCAAACCAAACACATAGATATTAGACAATAGTGTATTGGACAAACCCACCATGAGAGTGACACATGGATACCTTTATAATGGTTGTGATAGTTAACTCCCATAGTGGAGGTGGTGATTGTGGTTCTAAAATCTGAAATCATTACACTCATTACATGTCATTCAGAGTACTTCGACATCATCCACCATGATCCTAATAAGGATGTCAAAGGTGATTATTGGGTGCACTGTGACACATGGGGATGTCGGTGAGTGATGTAGAGGGGATTTGTCCATCCTATAGGAGTATGATATACTGGGCACTTAATTAGATGACTGATAAATGTATGGTCATGCACATGCGAGTCAATATGTGATATTGAGCTTACATATATCTCATACAGTCTTCTATAGCAAGGAACATAGATTGAATATTGAAGAGGATGACTACTCCATGCCTTAAATTTAATATGGATATCAGTGACAAAAGAATTATACAAACACTACAACACCAATCACAAATTGTAGGTTGAAATTGCTCTCACACTTTCCATTTACTTGGGTAGAGATGATGTGTGACTAGGTACCACTCTTTGCTTGTGATGACATAAGTAGTTATGGACATTCACTTCCAATATAATATGATACCCAAACATAGGATACAACTAGAAGAGGAGTTTTAATCATGAATGATAATTAAATTGATTTCTAAATTGTTTAGGTATTCAATCTAAACATTAGTTGACTGACCGGACTCCCAACTTATCATTCATCTAGTGAAACATCCTATTGGAGTGTCAAGTGGATTGAGTATTGAATTGACTATGTTCTGGATGAGGCGAGGAGCAAATCAACTGGTTCACTTGGTGAACTCACTGGTTCGTGGTCACCATACGACCATCTCATGCGATGAGACGTTCGGCTCAAGATGCAATTTAATTGCATCAAGGATTAGAGATAACATCACGTCATGCATTTATTGGATTAGAATTGTCAATTCATATGTGATTGGGAAGCATGATGAGACGTCTGGTTTATTGGGTGAACCGATCGACTCACACGCCAACCGATTGATTTGCCTAGATAACCGACCGTTTCTCCTAGCAAACCGATCGTTTCACCTAGTGAACCGACCATTTCTCATTCTTAGGTTGCAAAAGTTCATGATATTTCGGTCCCTTCCACTCCCACACAGTCTGGGAACCCTGACCATAACCCTCCTCTAAATAGAAGGTCACTGGGAGCTTCTCAAACACATATTGTTTCTCATCTCTGGTTGTAGTAACCAATACAACCCAAGAAAGTCCTACCCAATAAAGGGAGGGATATCAAGGGAGAACAATTGTGGGAGAGCAAGTTGGTGAGTAGTACATCAATAGGAGTGACAACTCCTTGCAGTCTATTCTAGTAGGAGTACATGAGTTCTAGGTAGTCTGTTTGGACTTTCATAAAGGCGTGAAGATCGTTCCCTGTCGTTGGGAGGACAACGTAAACCTACCACTCATGGTGAAGACTAGGAGTTGTCACAGATGTCGTCCCAATGCAACTAGAAGACAGTTGCACAACTACAATGACGAGGAGATTGTCACTGGACTTGCTCCAGGACCAGGTTCAAAATCTTCCTTTCCATTATATAATTGTTGATGCAATCTGCTAGTTTAAATGAGGAATATGGTAGTAAAATTTGTGTCTCCACTGCCTACACGATTCCATATTTATGTACAAACATTCTCATTTAGGCTAACCTATCAGATATAGGTTTGTCTAGTTTTCCTTTTACATATAAAAGGGATATAAAGAGCTAGATCGGGTGTTGACAAATTCATTTTGGATGCATAGAAATATAACTATTAAGTTATTCACTTATGAAGGATTTTTTGCAGAGCATAATCCTTTATTATTTTAGAGTCACAACAAAAGGAAATCATCTTATTTCTTTAAGACTAAGGACTTCTAAAATTTAGATTCGAGATTCAAATTAATGCTAAATCATGTATTTCCTTAATATAACGACCTCTTCAATGCTTTAAAATGTTCTATAAGTCATCTCATTCAATGTAATCATAATATGGTTAATCATACTAACCATACTAAAGTCCAGTTACTATCAGACACTAAATTTTCTCAAAATATACTAGCTAGTGATTATGATAGTAGCTTGGATCAACATTGTTCTAATTTATAGAAACAACATCAAGACATTGTCACAGGTGATATGGCCAATCTATAGCGAAAGTTTCCACAAAAATGGTTACGACATGGTGAAGCAACTACCAAATTTTACTATTTTTATTTATTGTGAAGAAGAACAAATAATATTATCTATTTGCACAATGAAGAAGTCCACTGAGGATCGTGATTTAAGAAATTTTGCACTTACTTATTTTCAATCTACTTTTAAAAGTATTGAGATATGTAAAAAATCTTCTCTTTGTAGTTTCCCTGCTCATTTTTCTTTTCTACTACCTGACTAGGTGTTGATGTTGAATGAAATCCCTTCAAGATGTGGAATTCATGCCACTTTAAATTCTAAGACATCTAACAAAGCTATAGGGACCAATGTTGTAATGTTTTATGGGATACAAATAGGATTTCGATCATTCAAACTGTTCATATCTTTACAAGGTTATTCTCTTCCCATTGAACTTTGTAATGTTGTTATTGATCTTATATGAAAAGTTAAACAATTAACTTCTAGCATGCAACTCAGGCCAATATCACTTACCAATTAGTGGCTCAAGTTGATTTCTAAGGTCGTTGTTGAGTGACTTAAACCTTATATGAATAGTTGAATCACTTCGGCACAAACAAATTTTGTTCCTGGTTGAAAAATTATAGACAACATTATTATGGTTCAAGAATTATTACATATCATGAGGACTTCTAATACTACAAAGAATATGGCTATAAAGTGGATTTATCTAAGGAGTATAATTATATATCTTAGAACTTTAATTTGGATACCTTAACACATCTTCGTTTGCCAAACTCTATGTTTTCTTATATTATGCATTCAATAACTAGGGATCGTATCGGTATTCTTTTGATTAGAGAAACTTTTTCTAGCATCAAAGAAAATCAAGCACTTTGGCAGGGTGATCATTTGTGTTCCTATATATGCCCTTTGTTTGAACTGATTTGGTCAGTTGATTGAGGATCAAGTTGTTCCTAAGTCATGGAATCCTATTAAATTGTTTCAATTAGGCTTATGTGTGGCATTTGTTGATGATATTATCTTGTTTTCCAAGTCTTCATTACACCATCTACACACTATAATGTGTTATTTTTATTCATTTGAGGCAACATCTGGCTAGACTCTAGTTGCGTAGAAAAGTTAGATTTTCTTCAGTTTGTCTGTTCCTGATAGCACATGTACAAGAATTTTTTAGATTGCGGGGATGACTTGGGTCATTATCCAGGGTTACCTTTGATACATGACCTTGTCAATAAACAAAGATACAATAAGCTTGTTTATCATATGCAATCACATATTACTAGTTTCAACTAACACTTTAGGCCTAGAGGGAAGGATTTGTTTGGAAAAGTTTGTACTACAATATATTCCTACTTATACAATACAAACAAGTCTATTTCCTGTATCAGTGTGTGACAAAATTAATAAAATGATTATTTAGAGAAGATGGTCTTCACAATCACCTTTATCCTTTTTATCATGGAATAAAGTTATAGATGCTAAGAAAAAGGGAGGTATTGGTATTCCTTCTATGAATTTGTGGAATTTAGAACTTGTTATGCAAACTTCTTGGCAACTGTTATTGGGTATAAAATCCATATGTATCGAGGGTCTAAAATAAAAATACAAATCCTTATCAAAAATATCAGGTGGATGTTGTACATCTTTTTAAAGAAGGGTTGAATCTATGAAGAAGACACTTTGATAATTGTACTCTTATAGTGATACTGGTTAGAATGTTGTGGTCTAGGATGATCCTTGGGTACCTGGTGAGAGAACATTTTTTGAATTTCTTTTTTAACATTCTTATCATTGCTTGTTGATTTGAAAGTATCACCTCTTATTACTAAATCCAGAGATTGAGATCATGAATTCTTTTTGTAGTACTTTCCAGTCAAAGTGGTAGATAAAATAAAGAGCTCTCCTTCTCCTGAATGCTTTCAGGAATAAGAGAGTTAGTCTTTAAACTGGTCTGATTCTGGACATTTCTCGACAAAATCTGCTTATTCGTTTCTCCTAAAAGATATAGGAATCGCTAGGACGTCCTTGCCAGTCTATTTGGAAACCGCATATTCCTACAAAATATAAAACATTTTGTTGTCTAATTATGCACCAAGATCTTATGACGAACTATAGATGGGTTCAACGCCATTTACTTGATAAGCCAACATGATAAAATGCACCTTGCTTGGTAGGCCCACGTTATCACCATCACACTTCTACGAGATAGATAGGGCACTACCCTTGGAGTACCCACACTTAGTCGATCAAGCATTTCATGCGTGTTGCTTACAAAAAGCATCTAAGACTTAATACATTATTTGAGGGAGTTTGTATTTATAAATACATATATTTTATCCAATCACCACATATATAGTATGTATCCTTTACATGATATATCCCACAACAAAAACATACAATTGGACCCACAAGGAGCTATCACAACATGGGGTCTACATCTCATGCAGAAACATATTGTTGATGAAGATATGTACATGACAATCTGGGTTTATTGGTTCAACTGTTGAACCAATCGACTCTCCCCCTGGATGGACAGTTGGTTGCCTCCCCGGTCATCTAAACTCCAGTCCACCATCTTTTGGGTCCTTCAGTTGATTGACTGGGCCTCCAGTCAATCAGTCCTCCTTGGTCCTTCATCTTTTCGACTGGTCTTCTTCCTAGTAATGAAAATAAACTATCCTACTATTACATGGTTATAGAGAAACCTCAATCTACATTCGAGGGGAGCAAAGGTTGGATAGAATAATACTTCTACAATTGGAAGATAAGATAGTGGCTCGATATGCAAACTGAGATAGAATAGGAAATAAACACACAACCACCATGCATAGATAATTAGGGTTATTGGTCATAAGCATGGTACACATCCACCATCATAACCAACTTTTAGGGAGATGTTATAAATTGCATATGTATATATATATATATATATATATATATATATATATATTAGTATGTATGCATAGAGAGCTAATCATATGATGATTGTAATGGCATAATTTGTAAATGATTTAATTAATAATAAAGTCATGTTTCCAATTTATTTTGTTGTATTCAGTTTTTAGATAATGAAGTAACATAATAAATATCTAGAGAATGTTATTACTCAATGATTATGTCTTCAAGTGCATGACTTGAACAATGAGATAATACATATCTTAAGAGCATATACATTTTTATTATGTCCCTAGTCGGATGTTATTGCAGAAGGATGATAGATAGAAATAACACATAAGACTAGTGTGTGTTGGTTGATGATAGAATCTCATCAGTCATGATATGTGATATTAGACCAAGCACATATATGCTCATTATAGAATAGTGTATCGAACAGACCCACCATGAGAGTGACACATGGATACCATTACAATGGCTGTGATAGTTAGCTCTCACAGTGTTGGTGGTGATTGTGGTTTTTAGACCTGAAGTCACTACACTCATCACATGTTGTTTGATGTACTTTGACATCATCCAGCATGATACTGAATAAGGGTTTCCATAAAGGTGATGATTGGGTGTACTATGACGCATGGGGATGATTGTGAGTGTTGTAGATGGGATTTATCCCTCCTATTGCAGTATGATATCTTGAGAACTTAATTAACAAGATTGAGAAATGCATGGCCATGTACATGTGAGACAATATGTGATATTGAGCTTACATATATCTCAGATAGTCTTCTATAGCAAGGAACAAAGATTGAATGATGAAGAGGATGACTGCTCCATACCTCGAGTTCAATTTGGATATCAGTGACAAAGGTACTATACAAACACTACCACACCAAACACAGATTGTAGGTTGAAGTTGTTCTCCAAATTTCCATCTACTTGGGTAGCAATGATGTATGACTAGGCACCACTCTTTGTTTATGATGACATAAGTAGTTATGGACATTAACTACCATCATAATATGGGAGCTATATGGTCACACACATATGATACACCTAGAAGAGGAGTTTTGATCATGAATGATAATTAAATTGATTACTAAAGTTCTTAAGTATTCGATTTAAACATAAATTGACTGACTGGACTTCAACCAATCGGTTCATCTAGTGAAACGACCGGTTGGAGTGTCAAGTTAATTGAGTATTGAATTGAATGAGTTCTGGTGAGTCGAGGAGAGAACTGACTAGTTCACTTAGTGAACTGATCGGTTTGTGGTGGCCAGATGACCGTCTCATGTGATGAGACACTTAGTTCAAGATGCAATTTGATTGCATTAAGGATTAGTGTTGATGTCATGTCATGCACTAATTGGATTAGAATTGTCAATTCGTATGTGATTGGGAAACATGACAAAATGACCAGATGAGTGGGTGAATCGATATGCTCGCATGCCAATTGATTGGTTCACCTAGAAAACCGACCATTTCACCTTTTACATATAGCAAAAATTCATGAGATTTTAGTCCCTTCCACTCCCACACATACTAGGACCCTAACCCTAAACCTTCTATAAATATAGGGATATTGGAGGCTTCTCAAACACATAAATTGCCTCTGATAATTATTTGTCTTCTCTTATTGTAGTAACCAGAAGAACTCTAGGAAGTCCTACCCGATAAAGGGAGGGATAGAAACGGAGGACAATTGTGGGTGAGCAAGTTGGTGACTAGTACACCAGTAGGAGGGAGAACTCCTTCCTATAAGTTCTAGTAGGACGATAGTAGTTCGAGGAGGTCCATGTGGATTTCCATAGAGGCGTGGAGGTTGTTTCCTGCCACTATGAGGGCAACATCAACCTATTGTCTATGGTAAAGACTAGGAGCTATCGCAATCACTGTCACTAGAAGACAACTACACGACTACAATGACAAGGATATTGTCGATGGACTTTCTCCAGGATCATGTATACCCTAGAAACCTTCCTTTCCATTATATAGTAGTTGACGTGATCCTCTAGTTTAAATGGGGAATATGATAGTAAATTTTTTTTTCCTTACCTTCCTGATGCCATATTTCCCTACAATGTCATGGAATGTTGTTACTTTTGAGAAATTGAATAGACGACTTCCTTGCTATTGCAAAGGAGATAACATATAATTAAAGTCCCCCATAACCGCCTTTAGTTTCTTAATCGTTTGTTATGACGTGGAAAATGTGTCCAAAAGAAATTCCAAATAGTAGGATTATAGTGAGCATAATCAACCATAATGTTGTAATGCTCATTCACACAATAGTGAAGAAACTGTCTATGGCTCTAACCAAATAGAACAATTGTATACCGCCAAAAAAGCTTCTAACTTCAATTCTATGTGATGCAGTGAAGTCCAACTATTGCATTATATCTTGGGCTCTATCAAAAGAGATATATGGCTCAAGTATAGCCTTTAGCTTAGGTCTTAACCTAGATTTTTTATCAAGTTCAAAAGCAATAGTTTTTTTATGTACTATACCTTAGACATTCCAACAAATGGTTTTCAACATAGTTCTTACTTGTAAAGTTCAACAACATCAACAAAAAGATTGTCTTCTTCCTCAATTGGTTTCTTAGCCTTACTGTGAGTAAAATAAGGGTTGATCTTCATTTTACCACTAGCACCTCGTACTTCCCTACCTGTTCTTTCTAGGTATGATGTACGGTGAGATGAATAAGATTGAATAAGAATATTAGATGAAGAAACTCAAGCAATGTCATCTGCTGAGTACAAAAATCCTTCATCATCACTAGGGTCTATGACAATATTAGACGTGCTATATGGTACATGATGGACTTCCTAAGCAACATTTTAATATTGTTTTCATTTGGACATTTCATCATTCATTCTGGTTCAACTAGATCTTTAGATAATCTAAGAGTAGTCGAAATTAGTAAATTAGTCCTTTGTTGGATCTTTGTTGTGGTCGGTTCTTCCCTTTCTATCCAACTTTTGATGGGTGATCAGAACGAATCATTTTTTGCACTGGAACATCATAACGTAATGGTTCAATGTTTTTATCATCCATTACATCATTAGTTCCAAGTGTTATGAAGAATTTTTGCTTTGCTTTGCTTTCTTTGAAGAGTGCTCTTTATTATCCTTCTCGTTGGAATAGACTGGTAAGCTATGAAAGTGAATGTTTTTTCCATAAGAGACTTCCCAAAGATTTTCTTCATCCAACCACATAACTCATACTTCAATAGAAGTAGAATGATCTTTAATAGGTGTTTCATCTAGAGATATTAAAGGACAATCTTTCAAATCATGTCCCATGATACCACATCTATTACAAACAGTGAGGATCCATTCATACTCTACTTTGTACACTGAACTGTTAATAGTAACTGCATGCTTAACAGGTAGCTTGGAATCCACTTCAATGGCATGGTGTGCAACTCTACTATGCGTATGATGTAATGTATGTTCATCCACCTGAACCAGTTTTACCTAAACTTCTTCAATCTTATCAAAGGATTGCTTTGTTATAGAGGTGTAATGGACGATCAATGATCCAAGCCCATGCCACAATATGTGAAAGAAAACCTAATTCTAGCATCAAGATTCTATACCATCTTGAAACCATAAGAGGGCATCTACAGATCATCCATAGTCCTCTAATAACAACCATCACAAAAATTTGTTTCTTATGTTAACCAAACAACATAATAATTCATGCTCAACTTTGAGTAACCACCATCTTATTGTAGGTTTCCACTAAAGATGATTTGTGTCCCTTAGTATTAGATACGTAGTGGTTTTGTTGATTATCTTTACAACAATAGTCAATTTCCATGGTTTATGTAAAATAGTATAACCCTTAGGTGAAATATAAATCTCTGAAAAACCATGACCCCCCATAAAAGAAATATCCTCAAGATTTATTTGTTCTATAGTTTCATCAAAAATAAAGAAATTTGTTTCTAATGATTGTTTCCCTATCCCATTATAATTAAAAGATCTCTCAAGATGTATAACGGAAGGTGGCCATTCTAATGAACTTGCATATTGATTATGAATAAGACAATACACATTGTAAGGAATCTATGGTGAATCATATAATCAAGAAACTGTATCTCTTTTAGAATCCATTTGAATAAATGCATGTGCACTACTGTAATGAAATTGTAAACCCATATGTTGCATAATATGTTGTTGTCTCTCCTGAGTCATGGAAACTTGTGCTTTAGTGTACACCAAAACCTCAAGGAGAGACGACGTTACTTCCATATACAACACTTCTTTTGAGTTGCAGGAACATCATGATTTTTGATCTCCAAAACTGGTCCTAAACTAGTACAATCTCCACTTCCATCAAGATTCATTGTTGCATCAAAGTCATCAACAAAAGCACAGCCACGATCTCCAGCTAACTTTTGACCATAAACACTATGGTCGCATCTTCTCAAAGTAGTTTCTATCAGAAAGTTTCGTGAAACGATCCATCTTATTTTTCTTGTTGTTCTTCTCTTTCATGCCCCGAAAATGGCATGAATGAAATTACACTAAATTTTATGTCAAAATAAGCTCACTTTCTACTTGTATCAAAATAAATATTACAAAGGCCTATAATACCGTGAACTAGAACTATCTTTAGAAATGTTTATAAGGTTTGGGTATTGTCGGAGATGGATCCAAATGATTAAACAATGTGTCAGTACTAGTTAATTTTATCTATTAATTGATGACACCTCCAAATTCTTGATCAACACCTCTAACAATCTAAGGTAGGGTGTCCCTTTATCATCCCTTCTCTTTTGAATAGCTATGGAAGGCCTAACTAGAATGTTTGAGTTGAGTAGCGATAGAAAACACATCGAAGCCTATACTATAAGAAAGACTAAGGTACTATCCCATGTATTATTTATTAATGATATCTTGTATTTTTGGAAGTAATGAAAACATCTTAACAAATCTAAGGAACTTGCTCACAAAATTTGGAAACATATACAAGATGAAACTCAATGAAAATAAGTATAACATTTACTTATCTTCTTAATGCAGTAAGAAAGATGAACTGCTAGGGTTGTGAGCCTCGAAGTAGGTGAATTGCCAACTAAATGCTTACAGTATCCCCTCACTTGTAGTATGAGAATAAAGCATTTCCATGAGTGTCTAGATAGACATAAAGAATTGTTGAGTAAATTGCTAGGCTCCACAATGGAGATGGTAGTTTGCTTAGATCTTACAAAGAGTGCTTCAATGGGCAACATCAGCTTCTAGATGACACATGGAGAGATTCCAAAATCTATTCTTTAAAGAATGGAAATAATGATGTCTGAAGTCATATGGGGAAATGCTTTTTAACTGACTATCTCAGAGAGATTGGATTACCTACAAAAGGAAGGAGGTTTGGATCTCCAATCTCTTAGTAATTCAGTTGATTACCATGTGATGAAGATGATCTAGAGACTGCTCCTATGTGAATCCACATGGGTTCAATTGATGAATCTAAGTTACTATAATACACTTCACCATAAACCTAAAAATATGTGGGCTACTACATGATATGGAGAAGAATGGTGGATATATGGAAAAAGTTGTATGAGGATGCCACAAATGAAGAGATAAGGAATATTTATATACAACATACATAGGTTGACCACTGTCCTAACACACGTTGGTTAACATTACACAATCCAAGATGGAGCTTGATTTCTTTTAGAGCCTACAAGAACTTTCTACCGACTATGGTGAAAATCCTAAAGTGGAATATGAGCATGAAAACTACATGCTTCATATGTGTTAATGGTGAATATTGTACTAATAATCTCTTTAAAACCTGCAAATTTTAGAAGCATCTCTGGGGGAGAGATTGAGTGAAACTAGACAAAGTTGGTTCTGTTGGATTAAGGGCTTTCGAGGGGGGGTGACCAAAGCTTCACAAATCTCATAAAACGGATTAGACCGCCAAATTATATTAAGTGCAGAAACTTAAACAGGAAGCAATTTGATGTCCTAACTAACAAGCATAGAAAGGATGACAGACAAGGAAGATCAAGCACTTGGATAGGTGGTTTAGAGTGGTTCCACATCCTAACTAGGAGCAATGTCAATCCACTACCTAGAGGTGGTTAATCTCTAGGATTTGCAATCTTGGTACTCTTATATTCCATCATAAGATTACAAGACACAACAACCACACATACAAGGGCTTAGTACATCAAGCAAAGATCTTCAACCTATAGAAGGAGCTTACCCACTTGAACCATGGAGTTTTCATCCATCAACATGGACTTACCCACTCCTTCTTCAAGTCTTCAGCCTTCAAGGGATTACCTATCTTTCTTGAGTGCTTAGCTTGACTATCTCCTTCACTTGGAGATCTGGAACACCTTGCCTTCTTCAACCGTGAAGAACAACAACCTCTTAGTCTTCACTCAGAGAAGATCTTTAACATTTTCTTTGATAAGAAAGAGGGTAGAAAGATGGTGGAGGAGATCTTTACATCAATACATGGAGCAGCTCTCTTACAAAGGAACCTATCTCGCTCATACTCACAAATTTGACTTTATGGTAGAGTGAGAAAGGGGCTCAAAGGGTTCGAACACTCTCAACAAGGCTAGGACCAAGCATATAGTGAATGAGTAGCCTTGGAATGAACTCCAAGATGTCCTATTTATAGTTGAGGGTGCCCCTTTAAGTTGTGGGACACTTAGATACAACATATAGCCATTTTTGCTCAAAGCAACGAATCTATTTTCACTCAAAACACACACCAACGGTCACAATCACTTTTTCTGCAAATTCCATACAGTGCAATCGGTCAAGTTTCAATAAAGGTAACTCGACCGATAGAGTAAAAGACAAAGCCAATATTCAAATCACCGGTCGAGTTTGCCAAGGAAAAACTTGACCGACCAATGAAAATCAAATTGGTCAGTTACTCGATCGGTCGAGTTTTGTGAAACCACAACTCGACCGATGCTAACTTTAGAAACTTGATTCAGGAGGATCAGTCGAGTTTGATTGACTGCCTATGGTCAATTTTCTAAAGTGCATCTAAAGTGATTAAAACTTGGTGTTTAGTGTCCCAATCAATTTTCTCATCTTAGTTACAAGTCAATTTTATCATTACAAGTGATTACAAAAAAAAATCTAAGGCCGTTTAGATAGATTTCCAAAATTGCACACTTGTAGCTCTTTTGACTTGAACTTGAGCCAATCTAGGGCTTTTTATTTTTGATCCTTTACTTGTACCTAACATATGAAATCAATCTTTAATATATATATTAGATACATATGAATGGAATGGTTAAGTCATTGTCAAAATATTGACAATGTATAACCTCTACGTCAACATACTCCCCTTTTTTGACAATGACAAACCATTCCTCAAACATATTGAAAAGGATATAGAAGTTATACCTTTACCTTGTGAATTAAGGGGATTCATGATGTGAACAATGTGAATTTCTCCCCCTCAACCTATGCTTCTTCTAACCTGCATGGCTAGTCTATCTACACATAGCAGTCATCGCATATAAGAACTATGTGGTCCTTTTGCAAGTCACATGATCAAACAGTAAATGAACAAGAAAAGGATATCATAAGCAATAAGAAATAGTATAACAATGAATAACAATATGATTGAGTTTCAAACCAGTGAAATATCTCTCCCCCTTTTGACATTATCAAAAAGCAGGGGGGTAGAAGAGCATAAATCCAGGTCTTCTCCAAAGCACAATCAACCAGATATACATACAAACAATCTCATATCATATGGCAAACAAAGACGAAAGCAATATACAATCTCAGTCATAATAAAAAAATGGTGAAAGATGGCATCAAAGCATAAGATATATCAGAGTAAATAGCAAGAGTGCACATCACATATATTACAACTCAGATGCATGTTCTCATAGAAACAACTACAAGCTAGAAGCGATGAAAACAAAAGATAAAATAGTACAACTCTGATAAATGTGCCCAGATGATTCTTATACAAAATAGCCTAGAAAGATGTATATAGTTAGCATGCTAGGCTAAAAAATAAGAAACAATCTAGACATCTAAACTATCTATATCAACATCATCATCATCACCAGTTCCTGGCTCATAGTCCTTGTCTCTATCAGAAGGTGCAACAGTAGTGCCTTCATCACCAGATCCAGCACCATCACCATCACCATCACCATCATCTAAAGCATCCTTTCCATCACTATCATCATCATCATTAGCATCAGCATTGCCACCTTGGTCAGGCATCTCCTCATCAGCAGGAGGACCAAACACGTGACCGGGCCAATGGGCATTCTGCTCAGCCCATGACATACCAAGAACGTAGAGCTCATTGGCCTACGGATAGGATAGAGCTAAGTCACCAAGGCTGGCAAGCAAGGTGGCCAGGGGGCCAACAGGTGATAGGAGGTAGGCAGGGGAGGAGCTACCAGCAGCAAAGGGTGGAGGTGGAGGAGCAGCAACGGAAGGCTCGAGAGAAGGGTAGTAATGATTATATGCATATGAAGCATAATCACTACCTGGGTATGGCTTGTAGGTGGGGTAGGGGTGAGCACAGGATAGGTTCATGGTAGACAAGATAGAACACAAATCCTAATGCAGGTGGTCCTAAAGTTGTTTGTTGTATGCTTGTTTGTTACGACCCCACCTCCCGATAACCCCCAATTAAGGGACCCCAAGAGGTTGAGCTGCACCCATTAATCCCGGATCAAAGGTTCGACATATAACCATAAACAATTATTAAATTCTAACAGACTATACTGAAAATGGTAATAAATTTTTTTCTTTACATACCTTTGGAAAACTTGGATCTCTAAACTTCTATCCACACCGATACTAATCTATCTAACCCTCCTTTGTACTTTAATTACCTTTCTGTATCACATGTGCCACTTTACTGTTTGTTCTTTTCATTGTACCTAAAATGTCGAAAAACAAAACGACGGTCAGCCGAAGCTAGTATGTTGGGGAAACAATAAACATGCAACTATGATAACAATGTAATCATTCAGTTACTTATTTAACAACCAATATTACATTTTAGATATAACTCCGTGATCCAAGAGTACCCTATCCTATGTGTTGTCCCCATTAAACCCCTCATGATCCACCTATAAGTGAACCAGTTTCTAGGGTTGAGTCACATGGCACTACTCGTAAGTAGACCACTCCTTAACTCGGGATTTGCTAAAGAGTCTCTAACTCACGGTAACCTAGACCTTGCTCTAGGATTACCCCTTTTTAGCCTTTTCAAAGTAACAGAGGTGGACCCAGATCTAGCCAGTTATATTTGCACATTTATGGTGATATTCATAGTCACTTTATAGTCGCATGGAATAAATAAACATCCAACAGTTTAGTTGCATTCAATGTGATTAAACATTTGGGAATCCATCAGGAAACTAAAGCGGTTATTCATAATCATAACCACATACCTGATCCATAGTAACTTGATGTCCATGCATTAACATTCAACACAATTAACAAGCAATCAAAAATATCCTGAAAATAATGCATAACATCCAAGTGTCATTGTTTTATTCAAAACATCCTCAAGATCAACTTGGATTCCACCTTATGATTTCTAGGCCAACTTTAGGGTTTTATTAGGGTTTTAGCCTTCATTATGCATTTATCACTTTTAATGCTAAAACTATTATCTTTATCCTTTTAGGTCAAATTCAAAACATTAAGGCTAATTATCATCTTCAGTTTCTTCCAAAATTGACAAATCATATTTCATTATAGTTCAACTCACATATATGAACCTTATTTATTACTATTTCCACCTTTATACACTAGAAAACACTAATTATCCAAATAATTCACATTAAAGATCTTTGATACTCAATTTCTATTCGAATCATCATATTTCTATTTTATTCTTCAATTTGTACATTTAAAACCATTAGAATTCATTTCAACATTAATTAGGGTTTCTATTCCCTTTAAGGCATATTCATGTACATAGAACCCTAAATTAGACCAACTATATAAAAAGATCATCTTTTTAAATCCTATTTTCACTTTTATTAACAACAGGTTAATATCAGCTTGAATTATCCATCTATCATCAAATCTAAGGGTTTTTCCTTAGTTAAATCATTAAAAATGACAACTTTATGTACTTTACACATTTCATGCATATTTAAGCACATAAACTCTAAATTAGACTAATCACGTGCAAAGTTCTTCATTTTGAGTATCTTTTTGCATTTAACAGGTTAATATCAACTCTACTGATCCATTAAACCCTATTAATCACTTTAATCATATCAAAGTAGGGTTTCTTTAATCATCATTATGTTAAAGTTGCTAAATTACACTACTTTTCAAATTGCAAGAGGAATTGGCTTATAAACATAATTTACTTAGATTCCTCACGTCTTTTTGATCAACTTTTGTATAAAACTTGTTCTAATCCGAGTTACGATTCATGAGCTATGATTTTTGCAAAATCAACTTACCCGGACCAATCAGAAGGCGCCACGCGGCCTTGTCCCCATGCAACGCTGGCTCTTTTAAAACATAACTGAATTACCGCGTTACCCTCACATAAGCTGTTGGCTATTGAATACCCGGAGGGGTATTTTCATCCAAAGGATTCATCATCCTCAACCTTCCGCGCCCTAGCGCGTCTGCCGGCTGCGGTTGCAACATGGAGTTGCTCCCTCCTTCCCTGGGCTCGAGGGGGGGTCGGCGACCATTGCCCTACGTCCACAGACCTCCGACACATCAAGGGGGCGCCATAAAGCAACCAAGGTGGCCGCTGCAAGCTAGACTGGCTGGCGGCGTTCAGCTGATGGTGCAGACCTGCTGTGGCGGCTGCACGAAGTCGAGCACCCGGGGAGGGAGCTGATCGCCCTGAGGCTGCTAGGAAACATCAGGCCTACATCCTGGAGAAGCCGCAGCTCCTCACGCTCTGGGTTTTAGAACAAAACCTAAGACTAGGGTTTGTACGGAAGTAGGAGAAGAGAAAAGGATTCTTGGGATTCTCTCTCTCTCACTCTCTCTCTTGAACTCGAACCGGTGCTCTTCCCTATATATAGGGTAGGGCATTCACACCCCAAGATGTGCATTCATAAGGACCCAAGTCCTTATTCTAAAAGGAAACATATTTTCCTTAGATAAGAAGCAACTTCTCTCTCTTCCATATCTTTAGTTATTCTTTAGACATTAGGAATTCGAAAATAACTTCTTTTATTCTTTTATTTACTTGCCCTTTATTCCAAAGGCAAGAATTCTATTTTCATTTAATAGGAATATACTTTATTTTTATCAATATCACAAATTCACTAATAATGTATCTCATTATCTTTTTATTTTGCAAATATGCTATTTTCTCTTTGCAATTATCTCGTTATTTTGGGTCCCTTGGACCTCAAGAAAACCCAAGGCACGGATTCCCACATTGGTTTGCCTTTATCTTCTTTTAAAAGTCAATTTCCCATATTGTATTTATTTCTTATTAAAATATCTCCTTTTTGAGGATTTCCCTTTATTTCTCTTTTATTTTCCTCTTTGGTATCCCTTTTATCATTAGGAATCCTTGGGATACGAAATTCCACAAAGGATAACTCAATTATACCTCTTTTCACTTAATTTCCACATTTCATCAATGTTTTCAATTTCTTTCTTCATAAAGAAATACTTATTTAATTTTTTTTCTTTTCTTATTGCTTTCTTTTTGCAACCTTGGACTCCTTGGTACCCAAGGAACCCAAGAGGCATGAAATCCTCTTTGTATTTGCCTTCTAGAGGTTTCCACATATTTCTTTTCTTAAAATTCAATTATCCATTTACTAATTGAATTTCCTTTGTTATTTTCCTTTTATTGGACCCAATAGCCAATAAAGCCCACAAATCAAACAACAAGGCTATTTTAAACGAAATCCAATTATTCTCAACCAAATATATGAACATATGTTCAAACATATTTAATATGAGAAATTATATTTCTCACCACTTGAACCCAAAAATTGGGGTTGTAACATCCTTCCCCTCTTATAGGAATTTTGTCCTCAAAATTCAAACAAGAAAACAAACAATTCAGGATAAGACTTTTCCATGTCCATCATTGGCCCCTATGTGGCTTTGTCGTACCCATGGCATTTCCAAAGAACCTTTATTATCACATATTATTTTCTCTGAGTCCTTTCATCCTGGCGTCTATAAACTACACAGGTGACTCAAGCCATTTCAGCCTCCCTTGGGGCTCACTAGGTTCATTGCTTAGCACATGGTCGGGGTACCTCACATAGCGCTCTAAATTGGACACATGGAAAACATCTCCCATTACTCTATCCTGAGGGGTACGGTCAAACCTAACCTTCTCTACCCATCCATCTCTAATGGACCCATGTATCGGGGACTCAGCTCTCTTAGATATAACTTAGAGGGGTTGGATTTTCATGTCACATTTTCTCCCACAGTGAACTGTATGTCAGTCTACTTTGCATCTGCTCACGACTCTCATCGTCTCTGGGCTCCTTTCAGCCTTTGTACAATCAAAGTGACTTCATCTACACGCACTGGGGTCCCTTTTCTAACCATCATGTGGTCCTTTTCTAACCATCACGTGGCCCTTTTCACCAACATCACCTTACTGAAGTGGTGACCGACACAACCTTCCTTACAGAGCTTCATATAATACCCGATACTGGCTATGGTGGTCATTGTCACATCTTTCATAGGACAAGAACTGTCTCTAGATATCACCCTGAACGAGCACACATGCCCTCATCAGACCCTTTAGCCTGGATCATACTTAACCATAGTTAGGGGTGATAAACTATACTAACATTGAGTTCTTCATGTACCTACTTCCACTTTATGGAAGTGAACCTTTAGGTCAAACTCAAGAACCTTTGAATTCGCTTCATGGTGTAGTTGAACCATCTTTCTCATGGGTAGTTCAACTGGATCTGTCCCTTATCCGAACTCTTTCTTTCTCATGTTATCTAGGTAAGGCAACCTACCATAACCCACATTGTATCTCGACCTTCTTTGGCCCAGGGAAGACCCATCACAACATCCATAGTGTTGAGCTCCTATTCCCTCTGAAGGACTCTTTTGTCCTCTATATCGATACACTGGGTTACTGGGGTTCGTCCTTTACCTCCTGGCTTGCATGGTCATAAACTACATGCAACTTCATCTTAAGCATCTAAAGTGCTATTTCCATTTTCTACGGTGTATGTTGATCTTCCACCATGATTTCCTGTATGTCATGATTCTTTCATGATCAAATCCTATGAAACCCTAAAACACTCTAGTCGGGGTTTCATCACCTTCTCTTCCAAAGAAGTACATCTGAGGTTTTACCACCATCCTTTCATTGCATCTAGGACTAGACTAGCTAACCAAACAACCATAACTTGTCAATGTATCTTGTTACATCTGAGTGTTATCCAAACACCTCTCCTTTTCGAACTTAGGGTTAGCCCAAACAACCTCTGCTAGCTTCTAGTCAAACAAGTCAGATGTATCTCTACCAGAGCATCCATTACCACTTCACATCCTTAGGTATTAGGTAACGTTGAAGACATACACTTCCATGTATTTCACTTATCATCTCACCTCAAACTCTATGTCTATCTTCAATTAAGAACACTCTCTGATTTCATCATCATGGTGCTCAAACTCAACCTGGTATAACTCGTAAGTTCCACATAGCTCATGATAAAAACATCCTCATAAGGTGACTACCTCATTCCTCTTAGTGTTTGCAAGCCATCCATGTATCATTCACTTTACCAGGATAGGTTATCTTCTCTATCCCCCATCTCTCGTGGCAACGTTCCAACCTACATTATCTCTTATCCTTGGTGTATGGCATGCGTAATGTCCTATCTCTCACCCCCATAACAAGAGGAAATAAGCATTTGGTTGCAGTCCAAATACAGAGTTCTTCCTGTTCCAAGAGTAGAGATGGTACATCCCACCTTGCCAGTACACCTTTAACTCTAAGTTGCAACGTGCCACATATGTCTCTATATCACAACCATTCTGATATCAAACTAGTCTTGCACCTACTAAGGTTTATATCCTTGGTCATCTCCTCTAGGTCTATAGGGTACCGACTCTTTTGGGGTCATCCCTCTTCCCTCATGCATCAAGAGAGAGCCCTACTCATCTGCCCTGTGGGTCCCATGAGTTCATGAAGGTGATCAATCTCCTAACCCATGGCCCTCAGACAATGATAGTTGTTACCTCCCGACCCTATGGTCATGTGCAAATGGGGAATTAGGCAACTCCTACTTTCATCGGTCTTATCCCTACCTGACCCTAGGATAGACTTAGGATTCTCCATTATAGTTCATGTTCACTTAGAATCTTACCCAAGTCTTCATCATCTCTCTTTATGCATTCATGGGCTAACTCTCATCCGTTCATAGGCATCATGGCAACGTGCCTACCTTGGTCAAGCCCCATACTGGTTACCTCTATGGTAACACATTCATATGCAAATAGAGATGGATATCTATGGGTCTACAGGTTCATTCTCCTACCATGTACCTTTCACATAGCTTCTCAAGATCCTATGAGACCTCTTTAGGTTACCTTGAACCAACAACATTGATATACTCCCTACAAAAAGGGGTCCCTCTCCCAGGATGGGAGGAAAACTATCTCTTGACAACAAGGTCACAAAAACTCTTAGGTCTAGGGTAAAACATCCACACGAGCCTACTTAACCCTAGCAAGCTATTAAGGCACAAGCAGATCACCTACTGTACTATGCTAGGTCATACTTGTTCTCTTTGTTGGATCAAGATCATACTTTCTTTTATCATCAACCTAGTTATGAGAGGTTCATCAAACATACCTTTAATATTAAGGAGTTTCATTTTTCCTTTATACATGAGGAGTACCGTGCTCGCTTCTATAGGAACTCAACTTCTCATCATGAGCATTAGGTACACCACTTCCCCTCTTAGGCCTAGGAACCCTAGGTTCACTTGTAGGTGTCCAACTGCATGCTCCATCTCTTAACTACGAACCAAGCATGAAAAGGCATGACATGCAGTTCTGGTCATCCTTCAACTCGAGCAACACTTAGGGTTGGGTCCTCCTTAAGGACAACCAACAAGGTACAAGGCCTCATAACCTGCTACTAAAACTTTCTAGGTCTAAAGAACTCTTCTTCCTACCTCAGAAGGTAAACATCCCTACCATGGGCACATAGGTACCAGAAGCTTCATCTTCTCTCAAGGGTTGGTCCCTCTAAATACAACCAAGGTATCATCAACTTTCAGGGACCGATCATGAGGCAACCATTATCATCCATTGTTCAGGGTCTTAGGCTTCCGACCTTCTTGCTGGGTTTCCTGCTCTCCCTAGAGCTAACCCCACATTCAACCTCACCATTAGAGGTGCTTTCTTCATGAAGGACCAACCTCAAAAGCATGCTCTACGTGGGTGAAGCCTAGGTCCGAACTTATGGTTGCTCAAAATCATCCATAACCCTTTATGCTCCATCATAATTCCTTATCTAGGGTTTCATCCTACTGTCGGCATTATGACGTGCCCTAGGTGCCAGATATTCCCTACTTGTACAAGCCCATAGGGTTTCTATGGTCCTTCACTAACATCATCACCTAAGGAGCTATCCTTTACCCTATCATGCACGACCCTTCATAGGGTTGGGTTGCCAAAGGTGCTAGGTCACCCATGGATCATATGGCATCCCAAAGGCATGTCCTTTCAAACACATGGTCCAACTCATCTCTCTCTAACCATCACTGAGGGTTAGGGTTAGCATCATCCTCATAGGATGTGCCAGGTCTCTACTTGCAATGGATATCTCTATCTCCAAGACTAACTTATCCTCCTGACAAGAAGGTCTACTCTCAGGTCTATTCTGAGGACCTGACAACTTATGTCATACGACCTAAGCATGTATCTACTCTTTAATTTGCGCTTAATCTATTAAGCTTATGTCCATGACATCTTATTTACATGCTTTTCATTAATTTGATGGAGGATTCCTTAAATCTTATTAACCTTACACATACCTCAAGAGGGTGAGGAGAAGAAACAAAGCCCTAATCCTTTAGGTCCTTATCAGAATTTTGTGATGAGAAGGGATGAATAAGATGAGAAGTCCTAAAGGTATCTTATTTCGATTCATACCCTAAGACTTTGGCCAGGCGGTCACACGGGTCCGGGAGTCCTCGTATTCCGACTAGCGGTGCGGAGGAAAATCTTGCCAGCCCCCAGTTGTGATCCCTTTCTAGACACCTCCGTCTTTCGGATACTCCTCTAATAACTCCCTTGGGTTCTATGGAGTTTGTAAAATTTAATAATTATTAATGGTTAACTGAGGAACCTATGCTCTGATACCAAATTTTATGACCCCACCTCCCGATAACCCCCAATTAAGGGAGACCAAGAGGTTGAGCCGCACCCATTAATCCCGGATCAAAGGATCGACATATAACCATAAACAATTATTAAATTCTAACAGACTATACTGAAAATGGTAATAAAATGTTTTCTTTACATACCTTTCGAAAACTTGGATCTCTAAACTTCTATCCACACCGATACTAATCTATCTAATCCTCCTTTGTACTTTAATTCCCTATTTGTATCACATGTGCCACTTTACTGTTTGTTCTTTTCATTGTACCTAAAACGTCGACAAACAAAACGTCGGTCAGCCGAAGCTGGTATGTGGGGGAAACAATAAACATGCAACTATGATAACAATGTAATCATTCAATTACTTATTTAACAACCAATATTACATTTTAGATATAACTCCATGATCCAAGAGTACCCTATCCTATGTGTTGTCCCCATTAAACCCCTCATGATCCACCTATAAGTGAACAATTTTCTAGGGTTGAGTCACATGGCACTACTCGTAAGTAGACCACTCCTTAACTCGGGATTTGCTAAAGAGTCTCTAACTCACAGTAACCTAGACCTTGCTCTAGTATTACCCCTTTTTAGCCTTTTCAAAGTAACAGAGGTGGACCCGGATCTAGCCAGTTATATTTGCACATTTATGGTGATATCCATAGTCACTTTATAGTTGCATGGAATAAATAAACATCCAACAGTTTAGTTGCATTCAATGTGATTAAACATTCGGGAATCCATCTGGAAAATAAAGTGGTTATTCATAATCGTAACCACATACCTGATCCATAGTAACTTGATGTCCATGCATTAACATTCAACACAATTAACAAGCAATCAACAATATCCTGAAAATAATGCATAACATCCAAGTGTCATTGTTTTATTCAAAACATCCTCAAGATCAACTTGGATTCCACCTTATGATTTCTAGGCCAACTTTAGGGTTTTATTAGGGTTTTAGCCTTCATTATAAATTTATCACTTTTAATGCTAAAACTATTATCTTTATCCTTTTAGGTCATATTCAAAACATTAAGGCTAATTATCATCTTCAGTTTCTTCCAAAATTGACAAATCATATTTCATTATAGTTCAACTCACATATATGAACCTTATTTATTACTATTTCCACCTTTATACACAAGGAAACACTAATTATCCAAATAATTCACATTAAAGATCTTTGGTACTCAATTTATCTTCGAATCATCATATTTCTATTTTATTCTTCGATTTGTACATTTAAAACCATTAGAATTCATGTCAACATAAATTAGGGTTTCTAATCCCTTTAAGGCATATTCATGTACATAGAACCCTAAATTAAACCAACTATATAAAAAGATCATCTTTTTAAATCCTATTTTCACTTTTATTAACAACAGGTTAATATCAGCTTGAATTATCCATCTATCATCATATCTAAGGGTTTTTCCTTAGTTAAATCATTAAAAATGACAACTTTATGTACTTTACACATTTCATGCATATTTAAGTACATAAACTCTAAATTAGACTAATCACATGCAAAGTTCTTCATTTTGAGTATCTTTTTGCATTTAACAGGTTAATATCAACTCTACTGATCCATTAAACCCTATTAATCACTTTAATCATATCAAAGTAGGGTTTCTTAAATCATCATTATGTTAAAGTTGATAAATTACACTACTTTTCAAATTGCAATAGGAATTGGCTTATAAAAATAATTTATTTAGATTCCTCACGTCTTTCTGATCAACTTTCATATAAAACTTGTTCTAATCCGAGTTACAATTCATGAGCTATGATTTTTGCAAAATCAACTTACCCGGACCAATCAGAAGGCGCCACGCGGCCTTGTCCCCATGCAACGCTGGCTCTTTTAAAACATAACTGAATTACCACGTTACCCTCATGTAAGCTGTTGGCTATTGAATACCCGGAGGGGTATTTTCGTCCAAAGGATTCATCATCCTCAACCTTCCGCGCCCTAGCGCGTCTGCCGGCTGCGGTTGCAGCATGGAGTTGCTCTCTCCTTCCCTGGGCTCGAGGGGGGGCCGACGACCACTGCCCTACGTCCGTAGACCTCCGACGCATCAAGGGGGCGCCATAAAGCGACCAAGGTGGCCGCTGCAAGCTAGACTGGCTGGCAGCGTTCAGCCAATGGTGCAGACCTGATGTGGCGGCTGCGCAAAGTCGAGCACCCGGGGAGGGAGCCGATCGCCCTTAGGCTGCTAGGAAACATCAGGCCTACATCCTGGAGAAGCCGCAGCTCCTCACGCTCTGGGTTTTAGAACAAAACCTAAGACTAGGGTTTGTACGGAAGTAGGAGAAGAGAAAAGGATTCTTGGGATTCTCTCTCTCTCACTCTCTCTCTTGAACTCGAACCAGTGCTCTTCCCTATATATAGGGTAGGGCATTCACACCCCAAGATGTGCATTCATAAGGACCCAAGTCCTTATTATAAAAGGAAACATATTTTCTTTAGATAAGAAGCAACTTCTCTCTCTTTCATATCTTTTGTTATTCTTTAGACATTACGAATTCGAAAATAACTTCTTTTATTCTTTTATTTACTTGCCCTTTATTCCAAAGGCAAGAATTCTATTTTCATTTAATAGGAAGATACTTTCTTTTTATCAATATCACAAATTCACTAATAATGTATCTCATTATCTTTTTATTTTGCGAATATGCTATTTTCGCTTTGCAATTATCTCATTATTTTGGGTCCCTTGGACCTCAAGAAAACCCAAGGCACAGATTCCCACATTGGTTTGCCTTTATCTTCTTTTAAAAGTCAATTTCCCATATTGTATTTATTTCTTATTAAAATATCTCCTTTTTGAGGATTTCCCTTTATTTCTCTTTTATTTTCCTCTTTGGTATCCCTTTTATCATTAGGAATCCTTGGGATACGAAATTCCACAAAGGATAACTCAATTATACCTCTTTTCACTTAATTTCCACATTTCATCAATGTTTTCAATTTCTTTCTTCATAAAGAAATACTTATTTAATTTTTTTCTTTTATTATTTCTTTCTTTTTGCAACCTTGGACTCCTTGGTACCCAAGGAACCCAAGAGGCACGAAATCCTCTTTGGATTTGCCTTCTAGAGGTTTCCACATATTTCTTTTCATAAAATTCAATTATCCATTTACTAATTGAATTTCCTTTGTTATTTTCCTTTTATTGGGCCCAATAGCCAATAAAGCCCACAAATCAAACAACAAGGATATTTTAAACGAAATCCAATTATTCTCAACCAAATATATGATTATTTGTTCAAACATCTTTAATATGAGAAATTATATTTCTCACCACTTGAACCCAAAAATTGGGGTTGTAACATTGTTGGTGCATCATGTAGCCCATAAGGTTTTCATTTGATACACAGAACGAAGCACGACTAGGTCTAGGAGGAGGCTGAGGAGGTGGAGCTCAGGCTGAGGAGGCAGGGGCTGCAGAGGCTAAGGCAGAGGGAGAAGCACTTGGGGTAGAGGAGGCAAATACAAGCACAAACTTTTGAATTGTGGTCTCACTGATACAAACACCCTTTCTGGCTACTTTGTAATGAAAGTCAGAAAAGAGGGATTTCTCAGTGGTGAACTGGAATAAACCACAAATCAAGGTCGGGTAGGGAGGGTTGGTGCCTTTGGTGTTCTTTCTAGTGTCAAAGCAGGTCATGTGGTGTAGAATGTATCTGGCCCACTTGACACCGATGTTCTCTAAGATGCAATACATAATGACAACAATGTTCTCTGCAGTATCCGTTTTATTTTTCTTCGGATGAATATTGTAGTTGATCACTAGTGCCAGAATACACTTCCTAAGGTCAAGGGTGGATGAAGGTAGGGTTGAATTCTTCTTATATGGAACATCAGGTTTCTTCAAGTAATGATGAATATCAGGTAAAGTCAATTCATTTTGCTTGTAGAAACCTTCTAGGTCCAGAAGATCGAAATACTCTCCATAATCCTTGCGCCAAGTATCATTTTCCTTACCTCCGCAAAAGAAGACATTTAATATATCCTCAGAGATTTGGAATCACTTACCGGCGATCATCGATGTGAGGATTACTTGAGTATTTAGAGGGGGAACAAGGGATTCGTAGTTCAAATGCAAATTAGCGTAGAACTCGTGAACTGCTTTAGTGCTTGACATGGAATCATTAAAGAAATCCAATTTGACGGCCAGGGCGGAAATATGGTGGACGGTTAGCAACCTAACAACCTGATCTATGACCACTTGATGTCTAGGACTAGGCTCAAACAAGGTGTGAAAAGGAAAAGGACTCCTAGGAAGAAGATCCTTATACCTATTAACAACCTCAATCGAGATAAATGAGGTATCGTCGAAGGAAATCAAGCGATTAGATGAGGAAGACGAAGGTGCATTGCTTGGATAAGGTTGTTTTCTCCTTTAGGAAGCCATAGAGGCAAAAAAAAGAGAGAGAAAATGAACAAACACACAAAGCAAACCTCAAAAACTGCCTAAAAACCACCAAGGAGCACCCGGGAAGGTCTAGGTCGAGATAGGGCTAGGAGAGGGTGGTTTAGGGTTGGGGTTGAGAGCTTAGGGCTAGAAGAAGAGGAATCAGTTCTCTATTCTCTACTTGAGAGGGAGAATAGTCGGTCGATCCTAACATAAAGTCGCTTCAGCCCGCAGATCGGTCGAGTTCTAAGAGTCATAAACCTGACTGATTGGTCCTATGAAGAATAGCTCTCAACCACTGATCGGTCGAGTTTGTCCTGGGGGAAACTCGACCGATGGTCAACCTGACCTAAAACCATCAAACTTAATTTCTAGCCATATACATGCTAAATAATACATTTTTCGAGTCTATTATGTACATTGAACATACTTAGGCACATATCACTCCTCATTGGGTACTATTTTGCGATAAAACCAAGAAAGTAGAGAAAACCCAATAACAAGTGAAACTAAACATGTCAACAAGCAATTTAAGCAAATTTTAAGCATATATAGGCAAGCAAGGTGAGGAAAACATGAGCACAACATATAGGATAGAAACAACTAGCTAGATCATATACCAATATCATCCAAAGCAACAATGAGCAGTTTAGATCGAATAAAATTAAATTGCTCTCTAACTAGAGGTTTAGTGAAAATGTCCACCAATTGATTTTCCGTGTCCACATGCTTGATATAAATATCCTTCTTGCAATGTTATCACAAAGAAAGTGATGGTGAACCTCTATGTGTTTAGCTCTACTATGCAATATATGATTATAAGAAAGATTGATTTCACTAGTAATATCACAACAGATAGGAGAAGCATCAAAATGTAAGTTAAAGTCTTGGAGCATTTGCTTCATCCATAGGACCTGGGCACAACAACTCCCAGCTGCAATGTATTCAACCTCAGTAGTTGATAATGCCATGATGCTCTGTTTCTTGGAAAATCAAGACACCAAGCATGGTCCTAGAAGGAAGCAAGTGCCACTTGTGCACTTTCTATCAACCAAACCACCCGCGTAATCTGCATCACTATATTCTACAAGAGTAAAGTCCCTTGACTTAGGATACCATAGTCCAAAATTTTGAGTTTTAGCCAAGTACCTCAAAATCCTCTTAAGGGCAATAAGATGTGATTTCCTAGAGCTAGATTGAAAACGACACACAAGCCAACACTAAACATAATATCAGGTCTAGAGATAGTTAAATAAAGTAAACTTTCAATCATAACTCTATAGAGCTTCTCATCTACCTTCTCACCTTCTTCATCTCTATCAAGTTTGGCAGTATTGGACATGGGTGTACCCATCGGCTTCATGTTCTCCATCCCAAAGCGTTTGAGTAGTTCATTGGTGTACTTGCCTTGGTTGACGAAGTTTCCTTCTTTTATTTGCTTGATTTGAAAGCCGAGGAAGAAAGTCAACTCACCCATAATGCTCATCTCGAACTCACTCTTCATAAGAGAACTAAACTCCTTGCAAAGATCAAGATCAGTCCCGCCAAAAATGATATCATCAAAATAAATTTGAATTAAAAGAAAATTGCTAGAAGTGTGTTTTAGAAATAAGGTAGAATCAACTTTGCCCATGACATACCCATTATCTAACAAAAAGTTCTTTAATTTCGCATACCAAGCTCGAGGTGCTTGTTTGAGTCCATAGAGAGCTTTTTGCAACAAATAAACATGATTGGGTAACTTGTCATTTTCAAAGCCCGAAGGTTGAGCAAAAAATACTTCCTCCTCAATTGTACCATTCAAAAATGCACTTTTAACATCCATTTGATATAACAAGAAATTTTTGTAACTATCAAAAGCAAGTAGCATTCTAATAGATTGAAGTCTAGAAACAGGAGCATAAGTTTCATCAAAATCAATACCTTCCTGCTGATTGTAACCTTGTGTCACTAACCTTGCTTTGTTCCTTACCACTTTGCCTTGTTCATCAAGCTTGTTGCGGTAGATCCACTTGGTGCCAATGATTTTTCTATCACTTGATCTTGGCACTAGAGTCCACACACGATTCTTTTTTAATTGCTCTAATTGCTCTTGCATGGCTAGGATCCACTCGTCATCACCAAGAGCTTCTTTGATGTTCTTTGGCTCTAGCTGTTAGATGAAGGTGTTGTATGCTTGTTCTTTGTTGTAGGCATCTCGTGTCTTCACTCTCTCAAAAGGGTTGCCAATGATCAACTTGTTAGGATGATTCTTTGCAAAGTGAGGAGTGGGATCCTTCTTTTTTTCATCTTCTTCTTCTATCACCTACTTACCTTTGTTGTCGATGTTGAGGTCTTTCAAGAAAGGAATCAAGTCATCTGCAACATCATTATCAACAACATGCTTGCCAACAACAGGGTTAGTTTCAATAAACTTAACATTAATAGATTCTTAAACTTTAGACAATTCAATATTGAAAACTCTATAAGCCCTGCTTGTAGTGCTATAGACTAGGAAGAAAGCCTTGTAAGATTTTGGATCAAACATGTCGAGAGAGTCCTTCGTGTTTTAAAAAAAAATGGACATACGAAAACTTGAAAGAAATCAATGAATGGCTTTCTACCACACCATAGCTCATAGGGGAATTTCTTCAAAGAAGGATGTGTAAAAAACTCAGTTCTGCACAAAACAGGCGGTACTAACGGCTTCAACCCAAAACATCTTAGGAATGTCATATTCAAGAAGCATTGTCCTCACCATCTCTTGAAGCGACCCGTTCTTCCTCTCTACTACCCCATTTTTTTGAGGCATACGAGGAGAAGAGAAATTGTACAAGTAACCAAATTTTTCACAAAAATGCTCAAAAAGATCATTTTCAAACTCTCCCCCATGATCACTACAGATAGAAACAATCTGGAAAGAAGCTTCATTTTCAACCCATTTGCAAAAGCTCGAGAAAACATCAAGAGTATCACTTTTTGAAACGAGAAAGAAGGTCCAAGTATATCGAGAGAAATCATCAACAATAACAAGACAATACTTGGAACCACGAAGCTTTTGCATTGTCATTTGTCCGAATAGATCAATATGAAGAAGCTTAAGAGCTCTTTTGTTACTCATGACTCCTTTTGATTTGAAGGAGGATTTGATTTGTTTGCCTTGTGTGCAAGGTTGGCATTCCTCATCCTTTTAAAAAACCAATTTGGTAAGTCCTCGAACCAAATCCTTTTTGCTCAATTTCTTCATTTGATGCATATTCACATGACCCAAATGGCGATGCCAAAGAGAAATATCATTTTTATCCACTACCAAGCATCTATCAAGTACGGGCTTAAGATCATCAAGAACAATAACATAAAGATTACCATTTCTAGTTCCCTTATATAAGACATTGTAAGTGAGGGAATCTAGAAGCAAACATTCGAAAGATGTAAACAACACAAGATATCCATTATCACATAGTTGGCTTACACTAATCAAATTTTGATGTAGGACATCAACAAGAAAAACATTCTTGATACATAACTCATTGCCTACATCACCATCGCCTATGACCTTACCCTTTTTGTTGTCCCCAAAGGTCATTGATCCTCCTTTCTTTTTCATGAATTTGTTAAAATGGATGAATTCACCTATCATATGTTTTGAGAAGCCACTATCAACAATCCATCTCTTTTTAACCTGCAAGAAAGAAGGATGTCGGTACCCAACTCAAACTTTAGGATCTGGGTTAGCTTGGGGACCAATTTCATCTTTGGGTTGGTCCCCTTGGGCTTGTAAGGACAATAAGTAGAGTAATGATCATCACATTTACAATGAATACATACCATAGGGTTCTTAGAGTCGGAAGTCTCTCCATGAAAGATAGGAGGTTCCAGACTCTTCTTCTTAACCTTACTCTTGTTCTTGTTCTTACCTTTGGGAGCACTCCCATCATATCCCAAACCACTAGTACCAATTTTTTGGTAGAGTGTTCTAGGACAACATTAAGGGATTTCTTTCCCATAAGAAACTTTTGCAAAGAAGCTCTTAACTTTTCATTATCATCACTAAGGTTAATGACAGTAGAAGATAGACTAGCAAGATCATCTCTAGCATGCAATAGGTCGGCCTCAAGACAGAGGGCTTTAGTATGATAAGAATCACATTCTAGAGTAGTGCTAGCTATTTCATTACTTGGCAAGATTAGGTCTAGAAGATAAATCATTGACTTGAGAAAGCAACTTGGCATTCTCAGTTTTAAGAAAAATAATTTCTCTTTGATAAGCATAAACTTCATTTATCCTAGCATCATCAATGAGTTTAAGTTCAACATTTTCTATTTTAAGAAAATCTAACTCATCTTGGCATCTTTGGTTGTCTTCCTTAAGATCCGCAATAGTCTTAAGATAGACCCCATTCTCAACCTCTACTCCATTATGTTGAAGATCAAGGTCAAGAAATTGCCCTTGCAAAGAATCTATGCTATCCAGGAGAAATTTTTCATTTTTATCAAGAATCTCAATTTTAGCATAAAGATCATCTACTATCTTGCCTAATCTTTTCCTTTTATATTTGCATTTAGTAAAGGATGATCAAAAATTATTTAGCATATCAATAAGAGTTTCCTTAGATAGCTCATGCAAATTGACATTACTTGCCTCACTTACCTCACCTACATCTTTACTAGTAGAGGCCATGAGAGCAAGGTGGCATTCTCCATCTTCAGAGCTTGAGGAAGACTCCTCCCAAGCCACATGAGCTGCATCTTTGGATTTTCTTTCTTTCTTTTCTTTCCTCTTGTACTTGCCTTCTCTCTTGTACTCCTTGTCTTTCTTGTGGTTGCTCTTGTGATGGCTCTTCTTGGCCTTTGGGCAGTCACTCTTGTAATGGCCTTTTTGGCCACACTCATAGCATCTCGGAGTTGATGAATAAGGCTTCCCCTTGAAGTGCTTGCCCTTGGAGTAGTTTGCTTCATGCTCATTAGGGCCTTCATCTTCACTTGAGGAAGGATTAGGGGACTTGAGAGCAAGTTTTTGCTGCCGAACCATCTCTTCAATTTGAGCTTTAAAGGTTGTGTCCTTGATCTTCTTGGACTCCTTCTCTTGTCTTTTCTCTTCCTCTTCTTTCTTATCAAGCCTAGATTCATGGGCTTGAAGGTTACCAACCATCTCCCCAGTTGACAACTCACTTATCTTGTACACCTCTTCAATGGATGTAACCTTGGGCTCCCATCTTTTAGGAAGATATCTCAAGATCTTGGAGTTGATATTGTCTTTATCCATCACACTCCCACGGGCTGCCAATCCATTGATGATCACATTGAGCCAAGTGTACATATCAGCCACTCTCTAATTCCTACCCATCTTGAAGTTCACAAGTAGCCCACCAAACATGTAGATCTTGGCTTCCTTTACTTGCTCCATACCTTCATGGGTGACACATAGCTTGTTCCAAATTTCATGTGTGGTGTCCCAAGAAGATATCCGGTTGAACTCGGATGGAGTGAGGGTTGCGTAGATGATGCTCACTACCGTTGCATTGAGTTGAGCTTGCTTCATTTGTACTTCAGTCCATGTGGAGATATCCCCCTTTAGATCTTCATACTTGAGGTGCACCACCTTCCACATCTCATAGCTCACACCTTAGAGGTAGAACTGCATTCTTCTCTTTCAATATAGGAAGTTGGTGCCGTCGAAGACCGGAGGTCTCATGGAGAAGCTCCCTTATAGGTTTAGGGATCCAAGAGACAAATCGCCCATCTTCTCCTACTTGTTGAAGTAGCTTGGAGAAGACCTGCTCTGATACCACTTGTTGGATCAAGGGCTCTAGAGGGGGGTGAATAGAGCTTCACAAATCTCACAAAATGGATTAGACCACCAAATTATATTAAATGTAGAAACTTAAACAAGCAGAAATTTGATGTCCTAACTAACAAGCATAGCAAGGATGAGAGACAAGGAAGAGAAAGCACTTGGACAAGTGGTTTAGAGTGGTTCCACATACTAACTAGGAATAATGTCAGTCAACTACCTAGAGGTGGTTAATCTCTAGGATTTGCAATCTTGGTACTCTTATATTCCATCATAAGATTACAAGACACAACAACCACACATCCAAGGGCTTAGTACCTCAATCAAAGATCTTCAACCTATAGAAGGAGCTTACCCACTTGAACCATGGAGTTTTCATCCATCAACATGGACTTACCCACTCCTTCTTCAAGTCTTCAACTTTCAAGGGATTACCTATCTTTCTTGAGTGCTTGCCTTGACTATCTCCTTCAATTGGAGATCTGGAACACCTTGCCTTCTTCAACCTTAGAGAACAACAACCTCTTCTCCTTCACTCGTAGAAGATATTCAACCTTTTCTTTGATAGAAAAGAGGGTAGGATGATGGTGGAGGAGAGCTTTACATCAATACATGGAGCAGCTCTCTTACAAAGGAACCTATCTCACCCATACTCACAAAGTTGACTTGAAGGTAGAGAGAGAAAGGGTCTCAAAGGGTCAGAACACTCTCAACTAGGCTAGGACCAAGTATATAGTGAATGAGCAGCCTTGCAATGAACTCCAAGAGGTCCTATTTATAGTTTAGGGTGCCCCTTTAAGTTGTGGGACACTTAGATACGAAATATAGCCATTTTTTCTCAAAGCAACGACTCTATTTTTGCTCAAAATACACACCAACGGTCACAATCACTTTTTGTACAAATTCCGTACAGTGCAATCGGTTGAGTTTCAATAAAGGTAACTCGACCGATAGAGTAAAAGACAAATCCGATATTCAAATCATCAGTTGAGTTTGCCCTGGAAAAACTTGACCGAACAATGAAAATCAAATTGGGCAGTTACTCGATCGGTCGAGTTCTATGAAACCACAACTCGACAGATGCTATCTTCAAAAACATGATCCAGGAGGATCGGTCGAGTTTGCAACTCGACCGATTGACTACCTGTGGTCAATTTTCTAAAGTGCATCTAAAGTGATTAAAACTTGGTGTTTAGTGTCCCAATCAATTTTCTCATCTTAGTTACAAGTCAATTCATCATTACAAGTGATTACAAAAAAGTTCTAAGGCCATTTACATAGATTTCCAAAATTGCACACTTGTAGCTCTTTTGACTTGAATTTGAGCCAAACTAGGGCTTTTGATTTTTGATACTTTTCTTGTATCTAACATCTCAAATCAATCTTTAATACATATATTAGATACATATGAATGAATGGTTAAGTAATTATCAAAATATGGACAATATATAACCTCTAGGTCAACAGGTTCCACAAATCTGGCAGATACACTGCTAGAGATTACCAATATTCCATAGATAGAGAAGGTCATAACTTACGTTGTGCTATTCCTTATATCCATATAATATGGAGTGAAATGAATACAAGAAGACTAGGGGTAAAGGTAAAGATGGAGATAGCCTTTTTTGCATTCTAATTAAAGATTTCCAACCTTCCTTGTATGTCTATATTAACAGCCTATCGAATATTCCTCTTATTAGTAACATGAATTGGGATTTGATGTAAACATCACCTTGAAGAAGGGCATTGATCTTGATGTACATGTTTAGAGTCACATGGACTAGATGCCACTTGTATGTTTGCACCCCTTTTCTTGGGGTTCGACATGTATTTACCAAGGACATATATATATATACATATATATACATATAAATATAAATATATATATGTATATACGTACATATATACATACATACATAATATATGTATATATATGAATATATATGTATGTTTTGTTCACTGTGCTATTTGGCCTACATGTGATTTAAAATTGAAGATACTAAAAAAAGATTATCTTTGAATTGGGAACAAGAAGATCATATAAATAATAGAATCCGTGGTCCATGTGTGAAATTGTTCTTGATATCATACTAGAAGCTTCAAACATCATCCCAGAGAAAATTGATTCATTGATAAGTAGTAGAATCTTCTATTGTCATCACAAAGACTTCAAATTTCGATATTATGCATGTGTTCTTCATAGTTTATCTATTCATTCTTAATTTAACATGTTTGACACTTGATAACAAATTTCCTCAAAACCCAATATGGATCATGTATTCTTAATGATTTCGTGACCATGATTAGTTCTTAGGCATAAAGATATGAATCAATTTTCCCTCAATTTCCAACCAGACTTATACTAATATTACAACATACAAATAGTAGAGTCATATTCAACATATTATTGAAAGATATAAGGTCAAGGAGGAAAATTTTGAGGGTTGTAAAGATAAGTTGAATTGGAGACTATAAAGAAAATTTGGAGCAATGTTGAGGAAGTAACAACTAAAAATACTATAGTACAATTGTATTGATATAAATATGTTTCTTCCTTATTTCTCCTTTTATGAAACATGTGTTGCTCGATTTGTAGTTTTACATGATATGAATTGTCCCTCTCCTTTAACAAATAAAAGTTTCCCTCTGAGACTTGTTTTAAAACATATTGTTTTCTAGATGAGCTACTAGTTTCTCTAAGATAAAGGGATTCATCTTTGCATTTGATTGATTCATTGTCAAAAACATCATCTAAAAATATCATGGCCAAAAAAATGACCTAGTTTAAGGAAGAAAGTGTGCATTCGATGAATGATTTCTTTACAAAAAACTTATATGAAACAGAACATCTACAGACATCAAGAAAGCACATTGTACCCTTGTGCTTCCACACATGCAATGATGGGATCACAAAATCCTATATAAAATGTTCACTTTATGCAACAATGATACACTCATGTGTGAGTATGCATGTTGCAAAATGATTACACACAGTTTGGTCCACATAGAATTCTGGAGGACAAGTACTTCTCAATTAACCTAGATATACATCCTAAAAAGAATAATGAATATATTAAATAATATGAATGTACATGTTGATAATTATATATTCTTTTTTTTTTTTGGAAATAGGTAAATAAGTATTGCCAAAAGGGGGTAAAACTAAGCTATACTGTACAAAACAAGGAGTCTAATTAGCAGACTCTGTATGTGAAAACACACTACTGGGTTATAAAATAAGATCCCAGTAGGTTCTAGTAAGCGTATTCAGGTTACACAACCAACCTTTCTTGGCTCTCCCCACCCATCTTAAGAAATGCCTTCCATGAGATTGAGCGCACTGATCTCAGTTTTCTTGTGGATTCTACTATTCCTTTCTTGCTACAAGCAGAAACACATAGCAGAAAGGCTCATACAGGTGAACTCAAAGTCGGTTTTTTTATGCCATTTCCTTATAATCAATAGATGGAGAATGTTTTTCAAGTTAAAGTTATACGTCAGACCATCACCATTACTCGAGCTAACAATAGTCCATACTCTGGCTGAGAACTGGCAGTTCAGGAAAATATGGTACCTAGTTTCATCAGCACTATAGAAAAGCGGTTGAGTTGGATCCACCACTAACCCCCACCTACTCAATCTGTCATAAGTAGGCAGGTGGTCCATGAACGTCCTATACAGTAAGGTGCTCCATTTGGGGCAATGGTTCTTACACTAGACCACCTTCTTCCATTCATATCCAAAGGTAGTACAACTATTGATCAATGGTGAGAGGGTATTACACGCCCACACACCATTGCCATCAATAGAGTACTTGTTTAGGCTGTTAGGAAAAAGCAAGCACATTTTCCTCCAAACACGAGTAGGATTGGTGTGTTCATTAAGCAAAAAATGCCTCCATATCTGACAGTCGACCATTTAGCCCATATTTTATTCGGGTACAACAGGAATCTATCAATTCTTTTCATAGTATTAACCCTCATGATGTCATCCGAGTCAATAAGATGTAGCCCTCCTTCAATATATGGTTTAGTAAATTTTCTCCCGCGCTATACCATGTGCTTTCCCGGCCCACACAAATCTATCAAAAAGACATTTGAAGTAGCTTATGATAGGGTTGGGTATATCACACATATAGGCCCAGAATCTGACCTTGCTTTGGAGAATAGCTCTGACCAGCATTAATCTCCCGACCATGGAGATTCTAAGACCACTCCATCCATGTATTTTGTCCTTCATGTTGTCTTTGCACCCATTGAAGTCTTTAGAAGTTCCCCTTCCACCAACTATAGGTATGCCTAGGTATTTGGTGGGGAGTATGCCTCAAGACATCTTTGCAACCTCCTCCAGTCATCCTCTTCTTGTGTTGCATGATTTAGACAAGAAGACCAGAGATTTATTTGCACTGATATACAACCCGCTTACTTTGCCAAAAAATATAAGGAATTTATAATATTGTCTCAGTCTATTTAGCATGCCCAACCGAGAAGAGCAGAACATTGTCTGCAAAAATAAGGTGTGATAATACTTTAGTCCCTCTAACTTTAAACATTTTTATGAGTCCCTTGGTTTCAACATCTTTGATAAGAACCATGAGACCTTCCATAAAAATGGTGAAGTGAAGCAGTGAGAGGGGGTCGTCCTACTCTTAATAAGCCAGCAGGGGCAGCATTTATGAGGATGGTGAAACAACTGGTTTCAACGCATTGCTGCATTATATTTAACCAGTTTGTTGAGAAGACAATCGATCTCATGAAATTCCACATATACTCCCAGTTGAAATGATCGTAGGCTTTGCTTATGTCAATCTTCATACATGCCTTGGCATTAGCACTCAACAATTTTCCTTCCCTACACAAATGCATTTTGTTATTCTGATATGATCAGGGGCAACATCTCTTTTAGACGTTTGGCCAACATCTTGGAAACAATTTTGTAAAGGACAGAGCAACACAATATATGTATATAGTCCCCCATCTCCATTGCATCCTTCTTCTTAGAATAAGTTTGATGAAACAATGGTCCATGCCTCTCACCATCTTGCCACCATTTATAAACCATTTTACCACACTGCAGATGTCATCTTTAATGAGAGGCCACATGAATTGAAAAAATTTGTTGTTAAAACTGTATGGGCTAGGAGCTTTGGCTGCTTTAATTGACATGCGAGCTAAATGTATCTCCACTTCAGTAGGTTCTTTGCATAATTCAGTGTTCATCTGATTGGTGACTTTAATCTGAGTGTTAATATTCCCCACTAGATTCTCTATTCTTTCTTTATTGTACAAGTTGGTGTAGTACTCAATAGCTTGCTCAACAATATCATCTCTGCTTCTTGCCTTGTACCCTTGTTCATTAATAAGCTCTCAAATAGTCTCATTTCAACCTTTTTGATAGCAATGTAATATGCACGGGAATTTCTATCCCCATCATTTATCCACCTAATATTGCTTCTCTGAAAGAAGGATTCATGAACTTTTTCCATGTCATTTAGTCTTCTTTCTTTCTCCCTTTCCATGTGTATGGCCTCCTATGATAGGGGGTTATGTCTGAGCTGACCAAAAGCTTCATTACATTCTTCTTTGTCTTTCCTAAGTAGATTTGGTATGTTCACCTTTTGTTTGGCCCATCTTTTGAGATTGCATTTAGTGATTTGTAACTTGATAAGCATAACAAACATTGGGTTACACGTGATGTTTGTTCTCCAGCTCTTTTCCACCTCTTCTTTGAAACATGCCCACTTGCACCAAAGGTTTAGAAATCTAAAAGGTCTGATTAGTTGTTTGGTGTTAGTGAGGAACACCCTCATCCATGCATGGTTGATGAACAAATGTTTATCCATATTTACTGCCGCATAAGGGAAGACATCCAACCATGCTTCGTTTACTAAACCTCTATCAAGTCGGATAGTAATCTTTCATTTCTGATTTTGTTTGTTCAACCAAGAAATGACCTCTCCATATCTATTAAGATTAAACAGGTTTGCATCTTCAATGGTAGTGTTAAAATTCTCCAGAATTCTATTTGGAACTCTCAGCCCCCCCATACTTTTCTCTGGCTTTCCTCGTGTTGTTGAAATCCCCAAACACCAGCCAGGGGATCTCATCTTAAACCATCTCCATGAGTCATTCTCTATCTCTATCCAAATTCTCACCATAAATCTCAGACATGAAGCAAGAGATACCGCCTCGATTGAAGTAGCTAACTATCATGACCTAGTCAGTTATTTGGATTATATCAACATGGCAGTAGTTTAGATTCTATCCCAGCACAATCCTTCCACCTTCAAATGCACTTAGGTTCGATAAGCAACCCCATCCTTTAGGAAATATGATGTTAACTTTGTCCACCATTCTTCTCTTGATTCTAGTTTCAAAACAAAAAATTATTTCAGCATCCATCTCTGTGATAATTTTCTTCAACTTTCCTTGCATTTTGGGCAAGGATGCACCCCACACGTTTCATTTGAGCACAATCATTTCACCCTCCTTGTTCCCCCCCCCCTTCCTCTTGCCGAGTCTGGGGTGCTCTTCCTCTTTCCTTTTGTTGATGTGCTTCTGGTCTGCAGTGGACTTCTGCTCATGTTGCTAGCTATCTTTACTTCATGGTTTTCCATGTTCTCTAGTGCAGAGAAAGGGTTGTCATCAATGTGAATACCTTTATTAACATTGGTATCCTCATCAATGTGTCGTGTTATATCTGTTTCGGGCTGTGTTATATGTGTGTCGGGTGGGTCAGGTATTACCTCAACCACCTCTCCTTTTTAAATAACTATCATTTCTTGTAGGTTGTCATCTAAAGCATCACTAGTGCTTTTGTTGTCTTTAGCACTAGTGGTACCCTTGTTTCTCTACTTTGAGCCTCTGGGAGGATTGAAATTAATTGACCTTGAAAAGAGGGGGGGGGGGGTCTCCTATGGCTAGTACCCGAGCACTTGTGTCTTCTTTTATTCAGGTTTTGTTCATACTCAGGATCCCTTCCTATGATCAAGGGTGGTTCCTTGTGTGATTCTTGGATCCCCAGACAATGCCCAGTGAGATGACCAAAGACGTTGCAGTGTTTGCACCTCTTCAATAATGCATCATACAAAACCTTGACTTCAAGGGCCTTGCCATTAGGTAGTGACACCATCACCACAGGAGGGGGATTTCTGTCAGTGCTGATATCAACACAAATATGAGCCGCTCCTTCCATCTCCCCTCTAGTCCAGAACTCAATGACTTTGGGCTCACCAATACCATAATCAATAATTGATATTTCCCTTTTGGTCCAGTGACGGCCTACCTCCAAGAGTGTGATCCAAACCGGCACTAAGGTGAGCGCCACCCGCCTTAGATCAGCTTTAGGTGACCAACGCCTGGTGAGGACCAACTGGTTGTCAAAAAACTAGGGTCCTTGATCCAGTGCCACCTCCATGTCACTTTCAAAGGTGAATCTCACAAGGAAGATGCTTCCCACCATCGATGATAATTGGAGATCACCCTTTGGTAACTAAACTTTCAGCATCCATCCATGTAACTATTCATGAACAACCTTCTTCCCCATAACTTGAACAATGATTGAGCATTTGTGGTACTCATACATTGTTGTCACCACCAGTCCAGAGAAGGTCATACAGGGTCTATCATCATCGAATTTGAACTCCGGGACTTTCACATCCCCCACCATCAGTAGGGTTTTGAAATTCTGGTGAACCACCCTCGGCTTGGAGATACTGGCAGCGTAGGATCTCCCTACATTCACATCTACCTTTGAGTCATTCCAGTCTGGAGGTGAACACTCAAGGATGGTGGAGTTTCAGGCGGAGGGGCCCGCCTTGCCTTGGTCAGCCACATATCGGGCCTGGGCTAGACTCCTCCAGTAAGGGGTAGAGATGGATCAGAGCTAGTCTAGAGAGAGAAGCAATCTTAGCATGATAATTATATATTAACTCACACACATAATCAATAAAGAAGTCATAATAATAAGGGTAAACATTTATGTTCCAATATGGTTTGAATTTATTGTTTTTGCACATTGGAAATGCCAAACACAGGTGAAATGGCCATATTTTTTTATAAACTTAAAGACAATTAGTCAAAAAGGGTAATACTAGGATCCCCTTAGTGAAGATTTGTCTCTTAATCAGTTAAAAATTATGAAACTGTCATCATTCATAAAAAAGTAGATTTTGGGCTATGTGTGAATCTTAAAAATGACCCTTTTATCCATTGGCAAGTAAAGAGTCTAAAAGATTAAGTATTGATGAGTTAGATTGTCACTGAGAAAAATGTTAGGATAAACAACGAGTACAAGTGCTTCAGAGGATCAACACTGAGCACAATGTTAGACTCCTTAAAAGCATATAAAATGGATTTAAATCAATAATATCCAGGGGTCACAATGATGAGTGATTCTATAAAGATGAGTTTCTATATAAGGTGGGATATGATCACTAGTATTATGTGAGTTATAGTGAAGAGTATTACTATGCATATCAATATCCACCTAATAGAGATGAGAATGTTTGTCCTCTAGAATATTTTAGTTGATCAACAAGTAATTCTAGATGATGGAGAAGATTGAGGAAAAAGAATCAAGGCACAACCACTCAGTTGAAAGTGTAACTCATCCAATCAGTCATGTCATATGAAGTTAAGCAGAGAGTTCCCTACGGAAGGTGGAGCACCCACATTCATGATCAATGATGAAATATTATACTTGTGTCCTTCTAGAGACAACAAGGTCTTATTAATAAACACTCTCATATCCTGAGGGACTAGAGTCAGAGATTGACATATACACTAGTATTCCATCATTCTCGACATTAGTGAACTTGAAACGTCAATATCAAAAGTGTATGTAGGAGAGTCACCTTCAAATGGAAGTGATCCCAGGTATCACGCCATACATCTCCCTTTGAAGGCTTGCATCCAAAAAGTTATAATGATCAACCAACCTTAGTTGATTCTATTATGGAAGATACCAATCAATTTCCATTGTAATTTGATTGTTTCTGATGATGAGGTTTAGCTCCATGTAGGAGGTATACATTCCACTAATTCTTCATATGTCAATATCCTCTTTAATTCTATTTCTTGCAAAATGCATGGAGGACTTTGGTGTGTCCGAGAACTGTTGGACTCAGAGATTGGATTTTTCCATAGTGGAAGTCAATTAGAGAAGGGTCTATCACCAAAAATGGTAGAATGAAATGAATAAAATCAACATGCAATATTTTCTTATTCTATCTAGAGCTACATGTTGATATAGTGAAGGAACGCACTGCTTCTATTATTTTTTATGTTTATTCAGTTGTAGATCAAGAAGATGCACATATGCATACAAATATTAACCTAGCTAATCTTATAGAAATGGTTCCTCCTACTCCAGGACTGCATTTTCTATAGCCAATATTAGTGATGAGAAGAAGAACGAGACAAATACTCCACCTAATCCAGCACAGTGACAACATAAGTTACAAATTCATTACATACTAACTTGGCCACAGAAGAGGGTAATCTACCTCTAGTCATTAGACATGAGATATTCATGTGGCCACTAGAGAGGGACCACTCCTACTTTGTGCCACTTCTTCCAGACCCACACACACATCTACTACACTACCTCCACTTATGGATATGAATTTGTGTATCATATTGGATGGATTTCAAGGTAAAAGACAATATTACTTCAGAATCAGAATGGTACCTTTGAGATATTCGAAAAACTATTCATATATTACACTATGGAGAACCCATGTTCAAGGTGCCAACCCTTGTTCATATTCCTTCCGGGTAGACCTTCTTCCAGTTTCCGGGACCACCTAGATGAGCATCGAGTGTTTCTTCCCCTCCATCTTGGGTATAATGTTTTCTCGAGAAAGAGAAAATTTCTAATCTCAAGGTGAAGATTGGGTGGTACTTACTTCTTTTCAGCCAGACCTATCTATCTTAATACTCTTGTTTTATTTCAGCATGATAGTTTTCATGATTTATTTGCATTTATATTATTTACATTTCATACACCTAGAAATTGCTCTTATTGAGTTCTTAGTTCTTGCAACGTTTGTTGAAGTCATTATCTAGTTGGCTTAGTTTACATTTATAATGTTCACTGCATATAGGATTTTTCATTCAATCCCTCTTTTCTAAAGTATGTTCTTGATGCTAACTATATTTCTAAAAGTATGCCAATGGTTAGAAATCGACCTTAGTAGCATATGAAAATTAGCATCATGTTCCCTAGATAAGATTGTAGGTGTTACAGTTATTGAAACAGATACAATACGAAATTCCTCCTATAGATTAGTTATTCATATCTTTGGGGCCGACATACATCCCCTTATCATGTCATTATTTGGATGTACTGAATCATAGGAATAATTTGATGTATTTAATCATAAAAACAAGTTTTACACATGATTATGACCCTATTCTATGCTCATTCTACTATCTTATTACCTTCCTTCCATGAAAAAGAAAAGAAAAAATTCCATGAAGTGTTCCAAACCCTAATATTAGGGTGCCACACCACCCTTCCCTCTATAACTATTTCTTACATACCCCTCTCTATGTAACAAGGGTGTATAACCAAAAATAAAGAAAATATGTCAATGTACACACAGTAAGAGTAGTATATGTATTTGCATAAATAAAATGCAATCTCAAATCGAATGAAGTAGAGATATGCATTATTCCTTCCATACCTCCATTCACTCCATTTTTTCAGTGAGCAGCTTGTTACATGCTCCATTGATATCCATTTCAAACACTAATGTTGGATTATTGTGCATACCTATGATTTTGTGGATTCATCAACCTATCATGAAATCCTTAGACATGTATGGTATTGGGTGTGGTGGTGAAAAAGTGGTGTTGTGAACTAAAATAATAAATGGGTATATGGAAATTCATCTTTTGTGATCTCATGAAGTTGGGTTGATTGGCCATATTGGTGTTAGAGATTTTTTGTACCCATCCCCAAAAATGCAAAGGATCCTACGGTATAGCAAAAAGAAAATAACAAATCAAAAAAAGTTTGGAGTTGCCACCCGATTTTATATGTAAAATAAGGGTCACTTAAATCAGTGGGAAAACTCATAAAAATCCAATTTTGACTCCATCAGAGGGAGGATAAGAAAGGCATCCATTAATTCATGGACCAGATGTGGGGTCTTATTACAAGTTTGGAAGGGTAGCACCATCATCTTTCAACAGTATTGCAACCCTTTTACTCATCTTAGACAAAAATACCAATGATGCAATTTATTGTTTAGAATAGAGAAAAAAACATGATATAAACTTATTTTATGTTGGCGGACCTTTAAGACTGGAGATAGAAGTGGCTTTCCTATCCTAAAGGTCCAATTTTTATGTGTGTTGCAATCCCAATCACCTCATGACCTCCCAAGATGGAGATCCATCACTGTCAGTTGGGACCAATGCATAGGAAGCAAGAGAGAGAGATTTAGTAAAGAAAGATTGTATTTTTTAGAAAGTGTGTGCCACGACGAACAGTTATGAATAGATCAGAGCAAGAAGTTCTTATTGATATGTATATAATAGAAAAACATCAATTATTTTTGCGCAACCTGCTAGTGTTAGTAGAGCATTTGGTGTCAGGGGAAGGATTCTTTGATCACATGTAGAAAATAAAAGATGGATTCTATCCATATGCAAATTTTAGGGTTTCAGGTTCATACTAGAAGATTTTGGAAGATGCAGCAGATCATGTTGATTGATGCGAGACGTGGCCCATAGGAATTCCCTGAGCATTGATGAAGAAAAAGTGAGAAGTCATTGTTTTAGTGTGACTGCAAATCTTGTTCAAATTGATAGATAATATTTAAATTAATGGACCATGTAAAGTTAGCAAAATCTTTTGAGGGTTTTATGACCATTAACGACTTTTTCAATCCAACATTTATATTGACCACTAAGCAAAGAGATTTGACTAAAAGTGATGGTACAATTTATGAATGACTAAGTGAGGCTTCAAATTTTGAATTTCCAACATCATCAAGGAGATCATTCTCCCCAATTTTAGTGTATTGTGCACCTCACCATGTTAGAAACTTATGGATTGCACATCTCTATGAAATGGGTGAAGACTTTTCAAGGTCAGGAATTAGCAATGAGCATGAATTGTAGCAAGGAGTGTTGCAAAACATAAGGTCAATCATTGAAGCATGAGGAAGAAAATAGATGATTATGATCTTCTAATAATTGACAATGACTTATATAAAACTTTATAAAATAATGAGTCATGTTATATTTCTATAGAAATGGGTATACATGTTACTAGTGAAGATTTATCAATGATTTCTTATTTAAACATAGAGCAAAAACATGCTTCTAAGGAGATATTTAGTTGTAGTTGGAGATCAACCATGTGTGTTCTTTGTTGATAGTCCAGGTGGAGCTGGTAAAACATTTCTATATAAGGCATTGTTTGTGAAAGTAAGATCCATGGCTTTTGTTGCAATTGCAAACGCAACATCCAGTGTTTATGCATCAATTTTACCAGGTGGTGGAACTTTTCCTAGAAAATTCAAAATCCCAATTAAAATTGATAATAACTATACGTGTAATATTAGTAAGATAAATATTTTAGTCAGACTCTTACGAAGGGCAAAATTACTAATATGGGGTAAGGCATCAATGACAAAAAGGCAAGCCTTTGAAGTCTTAGACCACACTTTGCAAGATATTATGGGTTCAAACATACCATTCAAAGTGAAAGTGATGGATTTTGGGGGGGGGATTTCAAACAAGTTCTGCTTGTTATCAGGCATGCAACCAGAAATGAAGCTATTGATGCAAGTATGATAAAGTCATTTCTTTGGCCAAAAATACAAAAGTTGATATTTATAAAAATAATGGGAGCTTCATCTGATCCATCATTTCCATTTTTTTGCTTCAGATAGGACAAGGAAGACAACCGACCATCAACGATGATTACATTCATCTTCATAATTTAATGGTTATTTATTATGAAAATGACATGATTTGCACAACAAATGACTCACTGAACATGTCTTCCCATCTCTAGTGACAATGCAACATCTTCATAATACATGATGAATCGAGCAGTATTACACCCAAAGAATGAGTATGTGAATGAAATGAATGACACACTCATCAACAATTTATTGGTTATGAAATCACTTAGTTTAGTTTTGACAGTGTCGTTGACGATGAGACTCACAACTATCCATAAGAATTTCTCAATTTGTTGGTTCCAAATGGTTTACCTCCTCTTGTACTGAAATTTAAAGAAGAGTTGTCCAATAATGTTGTTTCTGAATATTGATCTAGCAAATGGAATATATAATGGTACAGATTGATTGTAAGATCTTCCAAGAAATGTAACTGATGCATAGGTAGCAATAGGTCCAGCATGTGGGAAAATAGTATTCATACCTAGAATACTTCTTATCAATGTAGACAATAATGAACTTCTGTATTCTTTTTAGAGGAAATAGTTTCTAGTTCGTTGCATTGACAATAAACAAATCCCAAGGTCAAACCAATGCTAATGTAGGAATCGATTTGCACCATAATGTAATAGCCCATGGTTAGTTGTATGTGGCTTTGTCAAGAGGTATATCCAGACATACAACAAAGATCTTGGTCAAACCTGGAGAAAAGAAGTTTTAGGATGGGACATATACAAAAATGTTGTCTACACAGTAGTGTTGAACTATTTTGATGGTAGTTTATATTTTTTTCCATAACTATATATTCCTTTTCTTACATTACAAATAACATGTGTTGTATATAATAGAATGACAAAAGAAAGGTACCATTGATTTTAAGAACTTCATTCCTATAAAGACTGGAAGTTGAAGGTTTGAGTTGCCTACAAATTGAAGGCTCCTGAAGGTTGGAGAAGAAGAAAGAAAGAAAATATACTTATTATTGATGAGGTTGTGTTTCATTTTGTTTATATTCATATCAATTTTGTTTGAAATGGAATATTGACATGGATTATTATCACACAAGCAAATTCACTAGGAATAAAATTCCTAGAGTCTACCAAAACAAACATGCAATAATTATCACCCACAAGAAGATGGGTCTTGTCGCACTATAGTTGAGGATCGAGCCCAAATGACAACATTTTTAAGAATTATATAAGTAACTTAGCAAGAACTAGTATTTGTCACAAAATTTGAGATTGGTTTTATTAATCTAATGTTGCAAGAATAAAAAGAGATAGATTAAGGTTCTAGTTATCAATGCATGGTAACACTAGGGTGGAACTAGGTTTCACCACCATTACTTGAATCTGTGCATTCAATCAAAATCCAAATGTGTATAAAGATATAATTGGAGTTATGCAAGTTTCTCCTTTAGGCATCAAAAACTTGCATAAGTAGATATCCCTATAAGCGTGATGTCTTGTTACTTACGGATCCTCTATCCACTACATTTGAAACTTTCCATCAGAAGTTCTCATTGGGGTGTCAACCAAAGCTATGTGATCAATTGATAACCTCCCATTTTGCTATGTTATCTTATTGATTTTTCTCAATTGTCCATACTCTTTCTTAGATAAAATTAGATAGAATCTTTAACTTTCCACTTTATTGCAAATATACCATTAAAGTAACTTTCCCTTTTTTAATCTAACAGAAAAATACAAAAAAAAAACTACAAAGTTCCAAACGGTCCCAAGACAGAATGGACGCCAAACGGTCCCAAAGACAGAATGAGGCAAACGGTCCCAAGACCGAATGGAGATCGTACGGTCCCAAGACCGAATGGAGATCAACTGGTCCCAAGACCGCGTAAAGATACACGGTCCCAAGACTGAATAAAGTCCAAATTGTTTCAAAACCGAGAGAGTGCAAACGGTCTCAAGACCGAATGGACGCCAAACGGTCCCAAGACCGAATGGAGATCATACGGTCCCAAGACCGAATGGAGATCAACCGGTCCCCAAGACCACATAAAGTTACACGGTCCCAAGACCGAATAAAGGCAAACAGTTTCAAGACTGCGATGACTCAAACAGTTTCCAAACTGAGAGAGTCCAAACGGTTTCGAAATCGAGAGAGTCCGAACGGTCTCAGAACCCAAACAGTTTCCAAACAGAGAGAGTCCAAACGGTTTCGAAATCGAGAGAGTCCAAACGGTCTCTGAACCCAAACGGTTTTCATGACCGTTTGGGCCCAAAACCGCCCAAACTGTTTGGACTTCACTCAAAGTCTATAAATAAGACCCAAAGGGTCCTCACAAAGGTACAAAGTTTCAGACGTCCAAAAGTTGCCTCTATTGCTTCAGAGCCATTCCATCCTTCATCCACTACCCCGAGGTTGCCAGTCTGAGATCCATACTCCATCTCCAAACTACTTTCTCTCTCATCGACAAAGAAGGTGGGAAGAGGACGATTTGTCATCAAGAAAGCTATGAAGTGTGAAGATCGTTGCTCCCTCTCTCCAAGGGGTCGACCTTCCTCCCTCCTTCATGGAGATGATGCTCTCTCTCTCTTCTAGCCCCCTTCTTTGTTCTTTCCATGAGCGAGTAGTCTTATACACTAGGGTGCAGGGAGTAGCCCCGCTACCCATGTTTTCATTTCATGCAATGTAATTCATAGTTTGCAATAGAGATATACTTTCTTTTTAGTTCAACATCAATCGTTTAATGAATGCTTGTTGCTTAATCACCAACTTGTGTTACTTATTATCTTTTAGTATGAATTACCTATGTTCGTACTACTAGAATCGAATCTCGATTGAATGTTGGTTCCTGATGCATGTATCAACCATGCATCTATTTAGGTATCTAGGAGTGTTTTTCAAGAAGTGGAGTAAACTCACTTCCATCGTTGTACTTTCATCCTATGAAATGGAATCAGTTGACGTATGAATGTACAACCTTGATAAGTCGAGGAACACACTTTGCAAAGGGAATGATGTAAAGTGAGTGAACATTCATTCGAGGATGGCTGGCCTTGCAACATTCCCACACTTCTCATAGTTAGTTCTCCGAAGGGAAACTAAATCTACAAAGATACTAACTGTAGACTCTTATTGCAGGTTATGTTACTATGTTGCATGTTCTGATCCATGTGTAGTGGTGGTGAAAGTCGATCACATCCTTGTGGTTTCTTAACAATGTTTACAACCTTAAATTTACCTTCCTACTTATTTTCTTGCTTTTACTTTACTTGCACTTAGTTTAAACTACCAAACCAACTCTTTGTTCTAAATACCAACTGTTAAGGAGTTAAATGAAATTCTAACGTTTTCTATCTTGCTGATCTTGACAAGACCGTTGTCCTGTGGATTCGACCCTTAACTACACTACGATAAGACTTCCACGTATCCTCGCGTACGTGTGTGGAGTTTTTAATCTAGTATAAGAAAGGCTAAACCTAAAGACTTACTATCTTTAGGATTTTTAGTGGCTCCATGCAAGTGGAAGCTCCATCAAAATTGGCGTCGTTGTCGGGGACAGTTGTCGGGGACAACGAAACGTTTTAATTTCATTTATCACCTTGCTAGTTGGTTAGGGTTTTACACTTTTTCTTCAATATTACTCCATATTCTCTTGATTTCATCATATCTCCCGCATCATCTGAAAAGTGTGTTTCTTCCTCTACTCAGGTAGAAGATGTGTATGCAACCAACGCATAATCTCAGATTCTCCCCTGATCTAGAGTACGACTCTGAGGTAGAGAGAAGTTTCCACCGCTGCATTAGACTTAATCGTCAAAGAGCCAAACAAATGGTCAAAGATCAACGTCAAGTTGCACTAGTGATGGAAAGGGTCAACGCTGCCATAGCAGCCCACCAAGTAGAACTCATCGCCGACACGCACACCCAAGTTCAGGCTGAAGTACAGGCTGAAGAGCAAGCCTGTATCCGTGCTGAGAATGAAGCAACAAGAGCTGATGCTCAATTGTTGGTAAGGAGAAAGCAACTACGGGACTATGTTGTTCCCAAGAACTATGAAGACAACCATCCAATCCAACCACCACTCATCGACACTCCTAATTTTGAGATTAGGATGCAATGGATCCAAATAATACAAGGCATCTCATTCTCTGGAAGTGCCGGAGATGACTGCATGGACCATTTGAAGAGGTTCAAAGCTCTTTACAGGCTGGTACCACAAGCTGGGACGACCATGGATGCAGTCATGCTCAGACTCTTCAATTTCACCTTGTCTGGAAGAGCACTAAGCTAGTACAATTCTTTGGACGGGGAGCCAATCACCACCCGGGCTCCCCTAGAAGAGAAGTTCTTGGAGAAATTCTTCCCTCCTTCACTAACCTACCAAATCATAGGGCAAATCAACCAATTCCTTCAACTACCGGGAGAATCACTGGCTGACTCATGGGAAAGGTTCAAGGAACTTTTGAGGAAGTGCCCTCACCATGGATCTCACAAAATCAACTCGTAGAAACTTTTTACAGGGGAGTAAGTAATGAAAATATCAAGCTAGCCCAAACCACTTCCGATATCATTCTAAATAAAATGCCAAAAAAATAGAAGGACCCCAGCTCTTTTGGCATACAATGCTCTATTGGAAACACATCTTGTAAAAAGGGATTGGCCGACTTAGGAGCCAGCATATCAATTATGCCATTTTTCATGTGCAAAACATTGGGGTTTACAGACTTGTTGCCTACAATAATTGTGACGTCCCCGGATTTTCTAAAACTTAATCTGATGTGTGACGTCCAAATTGAAACCCTCACCTCAGCGAGAATCCCAATTTAAACATCCCACATGAGGCTAAGAAGAAGAAAATCGAGGGAGTCAGAAGGAAACAATACATCAGTAGCACATGCACATGAACAATAATAAAACCATACACACATGTTCACCATTCAACATATAATTACAACATGAATTGTTACAACATTTGATATTACATATCGAACAACAAACTACACATATACATGTACTACACTAAACTACAGGATCTTAAGACAACAGGTCCACATGTACATCAGCTCGCCACACAACTCTCACTATCCTGGATCTTCAAGAGCATAACCACAACCTAAACAAAAGATTACATGCGGTACACGTCAGCACAATATTTCATGAATATTGTACTGAGTACGCCTACGTGTCTTTTTATATACCTCTCATCATATCTTGGCAATAAGATAAAACTAATACTTGGCAGTTATAAAGAAATATAAGAAAAACATATACTTGCACAAGGATATTTATTAACAAAAGAGAACACATGTTTTAAGCTCATTTTCCATTATATCAACCATGCATTTACTACCTGAGAGTTGAATGCATTAAGGCCTTTATGATCTACTACCAAAGAGTTGGATCATTTCACAATGTGATCTACTACCAAAGAGTTGGATCACTTCCAAGTACTTTACTACCAAAGAGTTGAAGTACTGATTTCCAGCACTTTACTACCAAAGAGTTGAAGTGCTTAGATATAATGGAACAGATATATTATGTTTCATGTGTTCATATCAATAAGTATGGAAAATCATGCAACATATCATACAAGAACAATCATTTCAATCAATACCATATGCCAAGTATTTTACTACTCATATAACACAAGCATATTGTATAATAAGCCAAGTAAGAGGTAATAGCGTACCTTGATCAAGAGAAACCTAATCATCACATATACTCCTGATGTCATCTATATCTTGGCCAAACCTGATTAAGATAAGATCATATACTATCATCAGGTTCTCATCTTATTATATATCATGTTAACCCTAATTATGTCCATATTAGGGTTTCACTTAGTTCATTAGGATATTCCCACTTTTACTTGAATTCTTATCTTAGAATTCTCTTACTGATGTCATATTCCCGGTTATGACTCATTATCTGAACAATTATCTTCCATAGCGTTTTTGTGCACATTAATTAACCCTAGGTTACATCATTAACCTAGATTAGGGTTTTATAACATGTATTAATATTCATCCTCATATAACATGGATTATGTTCATCATTATGATCTCAGATCTACATATTATCTTCCAATTACTGATATGAACTTATTCTGTAAATTTCATCATTTATTGAGCATGTGTGCATTTATTACATTTTATTTAGGGTTATAAGCCCTAATTAGCCATATTAAGAAAATTATATAATTTCGTACATCAACATGATCATCCTTGACAACAGGTGCATTATAAACATTATTAAAGAGTTACTGAAACATTCTCATAATATTAGGTCTCCATTTATTATTTATTAGGCATTAAAAGAGCATTTTACATCTTGCCTAATATCACTGTGATATAAGCTTCAAAACACTGATATGATGGTTTCATATTGTTCTACTAATTTTTCTGATAATTTTGATACCTTACTTGTATTTTTCTGATGAACAGGCTAATTTCTATGAATTTTTGAAGATCTGGGAATTATTGGGTATTTACCTTTGTTCGGGCCAATCGCGGGCCGCCACGTGTCCACGTGGGGGCGCGATTGTTCCAGGCTTGGTCCGGTTGGGCCTCCCTGGTTCGGCTCAGTTCTACTCGGGTTTGGCATTGAGTCGTCTGGTCCTTCTTGGTTTGGACCCGGTTCAGCCCCTCTTCTCTCTGCCTGAGTCTCCGCTCGACAGGTCCAGGACCCGCGCGTGCCCCTATCTTTCGCGTGCGCCGCCGCACACTGCCTCTCCGGTGAGCGCTCAATCGCCCTCCAAAGCTCCTTGTCTTCTTCTTTGGCCGCCAGTAGCTCCGACGTCCCCAGCTAGACATCCACGGCTACTCATAAACTCGCCTTAGCCCTTGCGTCTCCATCCCCGCGAGCTCGGCGCCGCCTGGTCCAGGTACAGCGGGGAAAAAGGGGCAAAATGCCCCAGCTCCGTGAAGCTCTGAAGTAAAGCCTCCAAGGCATTCGCATGGCCTCCAGAAACTCGACCCCGGTGTCCCTTTGTAGTGCGATGCACTTCTCGCACCTCCTCAAGCTCCACCTTCTGTTCCGGCAAGGTGACCTTGGGCTACCAAGAGAACCACCATGATAGTCCACCCAAACTGCGGGGTTGGACTCCCTTGAGCTCGTGCCTACTTCATACGTTCTTAGCTCCGGTCGTCACCCACTCTAGCGCCATCCTCTACTCCTAGCTACCATCTGCAATTGCGGTGGAGAAGACAGAGCGCGGGAGAGCTCATTCTCTGTGCTCGCTTGGTTAAGGAGAGTATGTGAGGGGTCAGAGTGCTAGTTGGGATGAGCCGAGATCAACTGCTCTCTCTCAAACTTCCCTCTCTCCCCACGATCTCAGACAGTAGTGGGAGGGGTGGTCACAAGAGAAACGGTTCTCTCGCCATGTTTGACCGCTAGGTTAGGGATGAACCAGAAACCCTTGATCTCACATCTAAGGGTCAGCATCAACGCCCATCAAGGCAAATCCGTGACTGACTCAAAATAAAGGTTCCAGCCACTCGATTTGCTTCCAACGGCCATGATCTATCCTCGCATCCCACCCTTAACCAAAGGGGCTGCGTGACACTAATTAAAGCCCTGACTTAGGTCCAATAAACCATCAACCATGCACATAATTTCTCCAAAATTAAACCTCCATAACTTCCTCTAGGAACATCCAATTGACACCAAATTTTAACCATAGGTTCCCTACCACTCAAGATACCTTCTACTCCAAATTGGTGCCAAAACTCAATTGTTAGGTCATCCAATCAAATTCCTCAAGAAGGCATATAAAGAGAGATAATAATCATTATATAAATCTCATTCAACATCTCCACTTTACTAAAACACTTGGAACTCTCATTATAACTCAAGATATGGATTCTAATATGTTATTGGAGATTTATGGATTTCAAAAATCCACTCCATCACATCCTACACACCTTAAAAGATATTTCGTCCTCGAAATTAAGCCAGAAAACCCACTTTGTCACATCATATACATCTTAAAAGAACTTTCGTCCTCGAAAGTAAACCAAACTCATACTTCCAGGGAAAACCTTATCCATGTAGGGTACCACTTTAAGGTTTAGAAACTTAGGCTATGTCATTACATATCTCCTATGTTAGGTTTTCTTCCCTATCTTAACCCATGCATTAGGGTTTTCATATCATATTATCATGTTATAAAGGAGTTAAGAAAGGTTAACCCATTATATCAAGGTGTCATCAACATTTTATTGAACCAATTGTCAGAACATGTTCAACATTAACATATACCTTTTAGGAGGGAGTTAACTAAAGTTAACCCACTTTATCCATCTGGATCATATTAAGGTGCCATCATCATTATGTTGTGTTAATTGTCAAACTATATTTTTTTTTCATCTTTATTAAGCATTATGATTAACACCTCATGTAACATGTTTCATTCATATGATCTTATTCCATTTCTTATAGTAAATTACAAGATTTACTAGTGATTTCATCACAAGTTTAACCAACAATTTCACATTATCATCATTATTCACGTACACGGTTAACCCTTTATGCATTGCCATCTATTAACCCATCTCTAGGTTTTCATCATATCATGTCCATATATATATCATGTTTCGAGATTAGATCACATTTCTACATGTATTATATCATGGTGGTGCTAACCAAACTTATATCAGTGGCTATTCAAACATATATCAAAACTTTATCTAGCCCAATTGAGGTCCTAACCCTTGTCATGAGAGTAGTTTCATGCTCAGTCTCTCTGAGCTAACTCAACTCTATGAGTATCTCATATACAAACTGTATCTTCTCTCTCTTAATCTAGGGTCCTCGGATTACCTCATTGGCACTAGTGAAAGTCTTACAAGCTCTATCCACATAAGCACAAACCAAACATGCTATGGCATATTCTTCATAGGTCTCTACCCATGAGACATGCTTACCAAAAGCTCTCTTATACACACCACTAGATTCCTATGTGGGAAACCACCAACCCGAGCATGAGGCTTCACAGAAACTAACATAGCTACCTCCTCCAGGGTCTTGGGCTCTCTCCCTCACCCAGATGGTAGGCACTCATATATATGTTCACATATGCACATGTTACTAGCCTCTCTCTATCTCTAGGGTTTGGTCCTCCCAAGGACATCTAGGGTTCAACAAACTATAGAATCATGCATAAAGCGACCCAACTCAAACACTCAGGAGTAGTCTAGTTTAGGACATATCATATCACATATCTCATAATTCTCATATCTTGGAGTTTAGGTTCTCTAACCTTCTCCCTCTGGGTCTCACTCTCTCTGGAGTTAACCCTAAACTGGTCCCAACACTAGAGGTCCTCCTTCGTAAAAGAGCTTGAGGCTCATGCTGACTCACAACTTTGTCTTAACATAACATTCTTATCTCATAAAAGCCTATTTACTTACATCATCAAAACTTATCTCAAAACCTCAAAACTGAACTCATGTCCTTAAAGACAGACATAGATCATCACAACTATCTTATATCATCTATATAAGACTTAGATTGTATCATCAAACTTATTCTATCTATTCCATCTATCACATATACCAAACAAGGATCTAGACATCTAATCTAGAACTACTCTCTCTTCTAGACTGATGTCATCACTTTCACCTAGGTTGCATGACCACCTCCTACTCGTACATGTGTGGGGACACATTTTTGTAATACATATACATAATAAAATATTATATAGTTTTTCTCCGATAAAACATGCGTCAGAGAAAACTATCACGGTTCGATCCGATTGGAATCAAAAACCAAATCCTGAAAACGAGTGTCCCACACATAGTAGAGAGTCCAGTGTCATGAAAACTAGTGAAAAGGGTGAGAACAAGGGGTAGACTAGTGTAGCTACTCTAGACAACGAGCGCCATATGTCTAGGGTTTCTCTTCCCTTTATGCACGTCATTTACAAATAGTGCAACGTCCCATACCGCTGCACTACAAGGAAAGTACGACATCTAAGGACTTGCTACTTAACAAGCACCAGTCTAGACCTAGTTCTCGGACATCTAGGTGCTAACCTAGAAGCTAGGTCAGATCTAGTCTCTAAAAGACGACTAATCTAACCCTAAAAGATTATTAAGGTTCAATGTTCTTTAGTTTTGAGTTGCATGATGAGCAAATGTCAAGCTTTGCTATTGTTCATGCTCTGATACCACCTGTGACGTCCCCGGATTTTCTAAAACTTAATCTGATGTGTGACGTCCAAATTGAAACCCTCACCTCAGTGAGAATCCCAATTTAAACATCCCACATGAGGCTAAGAAGAAGAAAATCGAGGGAGCCAGAAGGAAACAATACATCAGTAGCACATGCACATGAACAATAATAAAACCATACACACATGTTCACCATTCAACATATAATTACAACATGAATTGTTACAACATTTGATATTACATATCGAACAGCAAACTACACATATACATGTACTACACTAAACTACAGGATCTTAAGACAACAGGTCCACCTGTACATCAGCTCGCCACACAACTCTCACTATCCTGGATCTTCAAGAGCATAACCACAACCTAAACAAAAGATTACATGCGGTACACGTCAGCACAATATTTCATGAATATTGTACTGAGTACGCCTACGTGTCTTTTTATATACCTCTCATCATATCTTGGCAATAAGATAAAACTAATACTTGGCAGTTATAAAGAAATATAAGAAAAACATATACTTGCACAAGGATATTTATTAACAAAAGAGAACACATGTTTTAAGCTCATTTTCCATTATATCAACCATGCATTTACTACCTGAGAGTTGAATGCATTAAGGCCTTTATGATCTACTACCAAAGAGTTGGATCATTTCACAATGTGATCTACTACCAAAGAGTTGGATCACTTCCAAGTACTTTACTACCAAAGAGTTGAAGTACTGATTTCCAGCACTTTACTACCAAAGAGTTGAAGTGCTTAGATATAATGGAACAGATATATTATGTTTCATGTGTTCATATCAATAAGTATGGAAAATCATGCAACATATCATACAAGAACAATCATTTCAATCAATACCATATGCCAAGTATTTTACTACTCATATAACACAAGCATATTGTATAATAAGCCAAGTAAGAGGTAATAGCGTACCTTGATCAAGAGAAACCTAATCATCACATATACTCCTGATGTCATCTATATCTTGGCCAAACCTGATTAAGAAAAGATCATATACTATCATCAGGTTCTCATCTTATTATATATCATGTTAACCCTAATTATGTCCATATTAGGGTTTCACTTAGTTCATTAGGATATTCCCACTTTTACTTGAATTCTTATCTTAGAATTCTCTTACTGATGTCATATTCCCGGTTATGACTCATTATCTGAACAATTATCTTCCATAGCGTTTTTGTGCACATTAATTAACCCTAGGTTACATCATTAACCTAGATTAGGGTTTTATAACATGTATTAATATTCATCCTCATATAACATGGATTATGTTCATCATTATGATCTCAGATCTACATATTATCTTCCAATTACTGATATGAACTTATTCTGTAAATTTCATCATTTATTGAGCATGTGTGCATTTATTACATTTTATTTAGGGTTATAAGCCCTAATTAGCCATATTAAGCAAATTATATAATTTCGTACATCAACATGATCATCCTTGACAATAGGTGCATTATAAACATTATTAAAGAGTTACTGAAACATTCTCATAATATTAGGTCTCCATTTATTATTTATTAGGCATTAAAAGAGCATTTTACATCTTGCCTAATATCACTATGATATAAGCTTCAAAACACTGATATGATGGTTTCATATTGTTCTACTAATTTTTCTGATAATTTTGATACCTTACTTGTATTTTTCTGATGAACAGGCTAATTTCTATGAATTTTTGAAGATCTGGGAATTATTGGGTATTTACCTTTGTTCGGGCCAATCGCGGGCCGCCACGTGTCCACGTGGGGGCGCGATTGTTCCAGGCTTGGTCCGGTTGGTCCTCCCTGGTTCGGCTCAGTTCTACTCGGGTTTGGCATTGAGTCGTCTGGTCCTTCTTGGTTTGGACCCGGTTCAGCCCCTCTTCTCTCTGCCTGAGTCTCCGCTCGACAGGTCCAGGACCCGCGCGTGCCCCTATCTTTCGCGTGCGCCGCCGCACACTGCCTCTCCGGTGAGCGCTCAATCGCCCTCCAAAGCTCCTCGTCTTCTTCTTTGGCCGCCAGTAGCTCTGACGTCCCCAGCTAGACATCCACGGCTACTCATAAACTCGCCTTAGCCCTTGCGTCTCCATCCCCGCGAGCTCGGCGCCGCCTGGTCCAGGTACAGCGGGGAAAAAGGGGCAAAATGCCCCAGCTCCGTGAAGCTCTGAAGTAAAGCCTCCAAGGCATTCGCAAGGCCTCCAGAAACTCGACCCTGGTGTCCCTTTGTAGTGCGATGCACTTCTCGCACCTCCTCAAGCTCCACCTTCTGTTCCGGTAAGGTGACCTTGGGCTACCAAGAGAACCACCATGATAGTCCACCCAAACTGTGGGGTTGGACTCCCTTGAGCTCGTGCCTACTTCATACGTTCTTAGCTCCGGTCGTCACCCACTCTAGCGCCATCCTCTACTCCTAGCTGCCATCTGCAATTGCGGTGGAGAAGACAGAGCGCGGGAGAGCTCATTCTCTGTGCTCGCTTGGTTAAGGAGAGTATGTGAGGGGTCAGAGTGCTAGTTGGGATGAGCTGAGATCAACTGCTCTCTCTCAAACTTCCCTCTCTCCCCACGATCTCAGACAGTAGTGGGAGGGGTGGTCACAAGAGAAACGGTTCTCTCGCCATGTTTGACCGCTAGGTTAGGGATGAACCAGAAACCCTTGATCTCACATCTAAGGGTCAGCATCAACGCCCATCAAGGCAAATCCGTGACTGACTCAAAATAAAGGTTCCAGCCACTCAATTTGCTTCCAACGGCCATGATCTATCCTCGCATCCCACCCTTAACCAAAGGGGCTGCGTGACACTAATTAAAGCCCTGACTTAGGTCCAATAAACCATCAACCATGCACATAATTTCTCCAAAATTAAACCTCCATAACTTCCTCTAGGAACATCCAATTGACACCAAATTTTAACCATAGGTTCCCTACCACTCAAGATACCTTCTACTCCAAATTGGTGCCAAAACTCAATTGTTAGGTCATCCAATCAAATTCCTCAAGAAGGCATATAAAGAGAGATATTAATCATTATATAAATCTCATTCAACATCTCCACTTTACTAAAACACTTGGAACTCTCATTATAACTCAAGATATGGATTCTAATATGTTATTGAAGATTTATGGATTTCAAAAATCCACTCCATCACATCCTACACACCTTAAAAGATATTTCGTCCTCGAAATTAAGCCAGAAAACCCACTTTGTCACAGCAATGACCATCCAGCTCGCTGATTCCACCATTACTACACCCTTGGGAATCATTGAAGATATTCCAGTAAGAGTGGGGAGGGAATCTTATGTCCCTTATGATTTCATCATCATGGATATTAAAGAAGACCTACGGTACCCTATAATTTTCGGTAGACCCTTCCTCGCCACAACTACAACATTAATTGATGTCGAGGCTAGCAAAATTACCTTGAGGCTGGGTAAAGAAACTATTCAATTCAGGGTCTTCAACAACCTGAAAAGCCCCAGTATCCATGAAGAGGTTTTTCTGCTCGAAGCTATTGATAAAATGTCTCAACTCAAGCAAGCAAATCCAAAACCAGCAGATGCCCTAGAGGACGCTCTAATAAATTTGGAAGCTGAATTTTTAGCCAAAGAGTTAGTTCAGCAATGCCTGCAATACTTGGAGCAGGCTGAAAAAGCCCTCGAAGCCACTTTTGAAGAATTGAAATCTATCTCCATACTAGAGACAACAGAAGTACCCAAAGCCCCGGAGATGAAAACTCTGCCAGCCAGACTCAAACATGTCTTCCTGGACGAAGAAAAATTATGTCCAGTTATCATTAGCTCCTCTCTGATTGATGACCAAGAGGAAAGGCTTCTCACTGAACTCAGGAAGCACAAGAAAGTAATTGGGTACAAAATCACTGACTTAACAAGCATAAACCCAGCTCTATGTATGCATAAACTACCCATGATAGAAGAATTCAAAATCTCGAGGGAGCACCAGAGAAAATTGAACCCAAATCTGAAAGAGGTCGTTCGCCTCAAAGTTCTTAAACTCTTGAAAGCATGTATTATCTATCCAATTTCTGACTCTCAGTGGGTTAGTCCTGTTCAAGTGGTCCCTAAAAAGGGGGGAACCACTGTTGTCCTAAACGATAAGAATGAACTAGTACCTACAGGAACCGTCACCGGTTGGAGAATGTCCATAGATTACAGAAAACTGAACAAATCAACAAGGAAAAACCATTTGCCCTTACCCTTCCTTGACGAAGTCCTTGAGCGGCTAGAGCACCAGAAATTTTTCTGCTACCTCAACGGATATTATGGGTTTTACCAAATCCCAATTCACCCAGAAGATCAAGAAAAAACAACATTTACTTGTCTCTTTGGAACATATGCTTTCAAAAGGATGCCCTTCGGACTATGCAATGCACCTGCAACCTTCCAAAGGTGCATGACTGCTATCTTCGCAGTATTAACCATAACCATTATGGAGGTGTTTATGGGAAATTTTTCAATATATGGAGATTCTCTTGACAACTATTTTGTCAACCAAAGTAAAGTCCTGAAGAGATGTGAGGAAACAAACCTTATCCTAAACTGGGAAAAATGTCACTTTATGGTGAGTGAAGGTGTTGTCCTCGGACATCGAGTAAGCGAAAGAGGAATCAAAGTAGATAAGGAAAAAATTGATGTCATCTCAAAGTTGTCACCACCCAAAGACAGAAGGGGAGTTCAAGCCTTCTTTGGTCATGTCGGGTTCTATCATAGATTTATCAAAGACTTCTCGAAAATAGCAAAACCCATGACATACCTATTGACCAAGGATGTTGATTTCAACTTTAGCTAGGAATGCTTGTATACCTTTACAACTTTGAAGAATGCTCTAATCTCAGCACCCATTCTAAGAGTGCCTGACTGGTCATAACCTTTTAAAATAATGTGTGATGCTAGCGACTATGCCATAGGGGCTGTGCTGGGGCAGAGAATAGATAAAAGCCATATGTCATATACTACGCATCCTAGACATTAGATGAGGCGCAAAAGAATTATACTACCACCGGAAAGGAATTCTTAGCCATCATCTACGCTTTCAAAAAATTTAGTTCTTACTTAAGTGGATCAAAGGTCGTAGTATATACAAACCACTCCGCCATCAAATATCTTATTCATAAACATGATGCCAACTCAGACTCATCCGATGGGTACTAATGCTGCAAGAATTTGACCTTGAGATTAAAGATAAGAGCGGAGTGGAAAATGTCATCGCTGACAACCTAATTTGCATCGAATGTCAAGATGATGACGATATACCTATCTGAGACTCCCTCCCTGATGACCAGCTTATGAAAATTACCACCGAATTCCCCTGGTATGCTGACATAGTGAATTATCTGGCTATAGGAATCATCCACCCCTCTGCCTCTCACCACGATAAAAAGAAATTTCTCCATGATGTTAAACAATACTACTGGGATGAACCCTACCTTTTTCATCTATGTGCAGACGGACTTTTTCGTCGCTGCATACCAGAAGAGGAAATTACTCCTATCTTAGAGCATTGCCATTCTGGCCTCACCGGGGGAAACATGAGTTCGAAAAAGATCACAGTAAAAGTTCTGCATTCAGGATTCTTTTGGCCAGCAATAGCAAGAGATTCCTATAATTTTTTAAGATCATGCAACAAATGTCATCTTACTGGCGGTATAACTAAAAGGAATGAAATACCCCTCACTTTATGGCGAGAAATTGAATTTTTTGATGTTTGGGGAATAGACTACATGGGTTCCTTTCCCTCATCCTATGGATTTTCGTACATACTGGTCGATGTGGATTATGTCTCAAAATGGGTAGAAGCTATACCCACAATTTCCAGTGATTCAAAACCAGTCATCAAGTTCTTTAAAGATATCATTTTTCCCAGATTTGGAGTCCCCCAAACTGTCATATCCGACGGAGGGACCCATTTTCTGGAACGAAGCTTCGAAACACTCCTAAAGAAATACGGAGTCAACCATAAGGTCGCCACACCTTACCATCCACAAACTAGTGGCCAAGTTGAAGTTTCGAATAGACAACTGAAAGCAATTTTGGAGAAAATAGTCAATAGACATCGTACCGATTGGTCCACCAAGCTTCCCGATGCCCTTTGGGCTTACCGCACAGCTTATAAAACACCGATTGGAACAACCCCACTCCGATTAGTATATGGGAAATCATGCCATCTTCCAGTTGAACTGGAACATAAGGCCTGGTGGGCCATTAAACAACTGAATTTTGATTTCAAAAGCGTTGGCGAATACAAACAACTCTAGTTATAAGAACTTGAGGAGCTTAGAATGACAACCTACCATAGTGTTAGAATCTATAAAGAAAAAATGAAGATGTGGCACGATGGCCACCTAAAGAGAAATGACATTGCTATTAGAGATAAGGTCCTCCTATTCAATTCCAGACTTCAGATGTTTCTTGGAAAGCTCTGCACGAAGTGGTCTGGACCATTCACAGTCAAACACATCTACCCCATCGGAGCAGTCATCATCCTTGACAATAATGGGGGAGAAAGAACTGTTAATGGCCACATATTGAAGAGATACTACACACCAGCAGACAAAATACCAAGACAGACTATCGAGATCCACGATCCCTCATCATCCACAAAACCAAACCAGATTCTCTTTGGGCCAACGACGTAAAACCCAGGCGCTACTCGGCTGGCAACCCAAGATCTGAGTATCACCGTCTTTATTTTGCTTCTTCGTCTGATTTAGGTTTATCATCTTTAATCTGAAAATATAAAAATTCACATAAATAACCAAAACAAACATAAATATAAAAAAAACTAAACCATCTTATCCTAAATGGTCTTAAAACTGTTTGGGCCTCATGGTCTTCAAACTGTTTGGACCCCAATCGATCTCAAAACTGATCGGACCTTTCGATCTTGAAACTGATTGGACCTTTCGGTCTTGAAACCATTTGGAGCCCAAACAGTGTTCAAACTGTTTGGACCCCAATTAGTCTCAAAACCGATCGGACCTTTCGGTCTTGAAACCAATTGAAACTTTCGGTCTTGAAACCTCTTGGAGCCCAAACGGTCTTGAAACTATTTCACCCCAAACGGCCTTGAAACCGTTTGGAGCCCAAACGGTCTAGAAACTGTTCGGACCCCTTTCGGTTTTGAAACTGTTTGGCACCCAAACAGTCTCGAAACCGTTTGACCCTGGGAATTTGTATTGTCACCCACAAAAGCTTATAAATATAACCCCACCCCTCCCTTTTTCTTCTTCTAGAATCTATAGTTTTCTAAACCCAAGCACGGGCACTGTTCCATCTCTCCGACTTCCCTGCTCCCGTGTACCCTCGCTCGCACAATCCCAGTTCATTCCGCTATCTTCACTGACGTCGCTTCCTCGATACCTTTTTCCTCTACGACATCCGCATCGTCACCACGCATCGTTATCATCGTTCCTCACCTCATTACCATCATCGCCTGCTCTGTTGTCCTCAGAAGCACCATCACACAGAATGGTAGTCCTTGACAGACACCATCATCTACGACAAGCCAAGGCGTTTCATGTCTGGCTCGTCCTCACTGTCGCCAACGCCGCTATCGCTATCGCCGCCGCTAATGTGTGAACCACTCAAACCTTTTTCACCGATTCCACCGCCATCCATTGCGCGCCCCCAGTTTCCACCTTCCTCGCGGTTTTGACTGCTTGGAGCCAAATGGTTTTGAAACCATTTGGAGCCAAATGGTCTTCAAACCATTTGGAGCCAAACGGTCGAGAAACTGTTTGTAGCCAAACGGTCTTGAACCCGTTTGGAACCAAACGGTCCTAAACCCGTTTGGAGCCAAACAGTCTTGAAACCGTTTGGTATTACAAACCGCTTGAATTCCACCAAATCTAACTTTTTCTTTTAATAAACTTGTTATCTTTGCCAATTCAAATCCTTTTAACACACGATTTTCTGCTAATTTTTTTTCAGATATGGCATCACCTGTAAAAGAAGCCATCGCAACCGCCGACGCTCCGCACTGGACAACGGAGCAACTGATGGAGGACCGCGCCAAGCTCCAGAAAGTCGTAGATATATATAAAAAGACTGGACAGATCCCACCAAAAGTCAACCTGCTATTGGTCATGAACTAAATTGACCGCATCAACAGATGTTTAGCTGAGGACCCTGAACAAAAAGTGGAAGAAATTTCTTCCAGTGATGAAGGCTCTGAATACGAGCCAAATTCCGAGGACGAATCCCCAATTCCAAAGTCCATGGGGAAGAGAAAGGCCTAAGAAATTGCAAAAGAACAACCTACAATGAAACGGGCAAGAAAACAGGTCCACCCCACCACTGCTAGGGAACAAACCCTGACAGGATACATCCTATCAACCGCTACCACCACTTCTCCTATCTTCTCCGCCATCACCACTACAACACCACCACCAGAAAACCTATTCATCCACACCCTCTCATCCATCGACAAAACATTGAGGCCAACAAAGTACGTCTGTCCCAGCATACTGAAAAATATGGGTATTTATGACAGAATTCTCACCCTGCTTGACAACGCTAACCTCGCACAACTCTGTTTCGTCAAAGAAAATTTTCTTATGTTGAGCCAACAACCGAATTTTTCACCTTCGTCAACAGAGAAGCAGTAGACATCATGGACAAATCTAGGGATGGAGGTGACCGTAGGCTGGTCACCAGACTCTTCTCCAATAAGGTTGTCATTACGGAAAACCTGCTAAATGATATTTTTATCGACAACCCAGAGCAACTGCAGAAAGCTAAACAGGTTGGCACAGACAACACCCAATTCAACAGACACAGCTTCTGGAAATCCCTAATAGGGATCCCAAACTATGAGGCGAAGACTTGCAAGGCCTCAAATATTCAATCTGTGATGGTGCGCACGCTTCACAAAATTCTCACAGGTGCACTTTTTCTAAGGACAGAGGGTGGGAATGTTCTCATTTCTGATCTTTTCACCCTCTAGTTCGTCTTACATGGGATGCCAATCAACATTGGATGGCATATGCTACAAAAGATTTCTGCTTACGCCCTAAGCAAAGAAATTAGTATAGGTGGACACATAACATCCATCCTAAAATATCTTAAAATGGACAGCTTACTGCCCCAATGTGCAGTAATCAAGGGCGACATCCTTACCAATGAGAAAACTCTAAAGAACTCATACATCATTAAGGAGAAGGAAGCAAAGCTGCACTACATCTTCTGCCCTGTAGTTAAATCATCAAGGATTCTGTTGTCGAGGGATGATATTCTGATCAACTTCGAGCTCAAGTCACAGATCTTTCTGCATGACTCCTCTATGTCGAGGGTTGATATTCTGATCTCAAGGAAACCCACGATGCTCTGCTTGAGATGCATGAGCATGTGCAAGTGGCTTTTGATGAACTACAATCAACCCATCAGCATTGCAAAAAGGCTACACAAAAGAAACTAAAAGATAAGGCGGCAGAAAAGGAAGATGATGACGAAGAAAAAGATGAAGAAGATGATGACTCCGACTCCTCCAAAGATTCCAACAATGATACCTCCTCCTCAGACAATAATCCTGATGACCCAGGACATGTTGGGGAGGGCACCAGCCGAGGAGCGGAACCTTCAAAGAAGAAGGATGAGAAAGACCACCATGAAGGTGGATACAACCCCAACTCCCCTAATCATAATGACAATGTTAAAATGTCATATGGGGATCCATTCCTCAATTACACTGCCATGGGATCATTGGGGGAGGCTGCAAAAGAAGTGGCTTTTGTTGAGTTCCATCAATGCATTTTGGGAACCAGCACTAGTCCACCAGCAACAACAGCTCAACAATTCTCCGCACCAGAACAATCGGTGCCTTTACCCCCAGAACAAGAAGAATCATACAGAGTGAGTCTCGATACAGATGATAGACTCGACTCTGAATATGATTCAGACAAAGACAAAGATTTGCAAAATTATATGGATGACTTGGAGCAGACTTCTCTCCCGCCCCTACAAGAACTTCCTATGCCGCCACCTTTACCTCACAAGATGCAAGATATCGACTTGGCGGCCATCTCCACACTAGATGTTCAGGACATCTTCATCCTGAACACTATTGTAGATGATGCCAAAGAAGGAGGGGACATCCTTTACACAAACACAAAGACTTTGCACAAGATGACACATGAAGATTTCCGCTTCATCCTTCGACCCAAATCAACGGTGAAGATAGCGATCTTCTGTGTCCTCCTTGCCAATGCTATAGAAGTATACAGAAGCTCAAAAAGGATGCAGCCAGTTCTCAATGCTTCACCTACTTTGGCTCTAAGTCTATTGTACAAAGACTTACACAACAAGACTATCTAGCGGCTGCGTAGGGGGATTGAGCGGAAGGTACGATATATCACAGTACCCTTCCAAGTTTCTGGCCATTGGCTGCTCATGATCTTTGACACCGAGGCTCGGGATGCCAAAGTGTACAATTTTTGCGCCAGTGAGTTTAAAGGTGGAATCATCAATTTTGTTGGTCTAGGAGCCGGGGAGGCAAGATGCATCCCTTTCCGGCTCCTAAAATTAATTTGGGCTGCAAAGCCATCTCTCCGACACAATTGGAACCAACCATGGTTCCGAATCATAAACACACAAGTCCAAACGCAAGAAGGATCTGGGGATTTCACTTTTTACACTATACACCACATACAAGTGCATAATCAACAAATCCCCTTCAGTGAGCTGGCCACAGAGGATTTTCATTCTCTAAGAGGACGGTATGCCATGGAGCTAATATGATACAGAAGGTTCTTCAAGGACCCAACTATGGCACCTGATGATGTTCCTCGCTACCTCTACTCGGCCATCCAAAGTCCTCAAAAATAGCCATTCTGGCAAACAATAAAGGAGTTGGAGAAACAACAACCCACCAAGGTCCCCGCAAAGAAACAATGGTACCCTTACATCTTTGATATGGTGACAAATAAATGGGACATCAAGTTATTAACAGGGGCCCCTATCAAACGACCGTATCACCAAATGGTTCCACTATCTGCCATTGAACCAACGTTCCCCACTTTCGACATTGCAACTTGCAAAAGTCTTTCCAACAATAAACTTCGGCTCATCATGTCTAGGCTATATGCCGAGAAATATGACCTCGTTTTTATATCCGGAGACATTCTGGTTATGGCAGATACACTCTGTGAAACTATACAATTCAAAGGGTCTCTATCCGTGAGTTTGATGACTGCCTATCAATATCTCCTCGGATGGAATCACCCTACGATCTATATGGCATTAGCTTATATGAAGGATGACCTCCTCAAGTTAAAGAACTTCGGAACCAAGGAAGCGCTTATCTCTTTTCTCAAGTATACAACTCCAAAGTTCATCATGCTCCCTTTCCTTCATTCAGAGCACTGGATGTTAATGGAAACCAATCTTCATGAAGGAACAATAATAATCTATAACAATTCTGACAGCCAATTTGATCCATATCAAAATCAGTATGATGTAATAGCGAAGACGCCAACGGAGGAGATGGCGAAGGAATGTGCCGACAAACTACACAATATTTTAAGCAAGCACACAAGGGCATACGATAAAGCACACTTTCATCGCCCAACCTTCAGCCAAAGATGTCCCCAACAGCTCTGAGAGTCTAACGACTGTGGCTTCCACGTCCTCTACTGGATGTACACCATCATGGTCCTTGGAAGACCACTAGTGGACATGACAGACGTGGATTACCATGCTCTATGTGGAAAGTTCGTAGCTAATCTTCTCCAAATGCCTGGAGCTAACAAAGGACTAACAAAATCCTAATGCCCTTGTCCTTGTACTTCTCAACCTATCGCTTTGACACTCTGAGGACAGAGTGAGTGATAAGTTAGGGGGGAGTACACTGGACAAGGGCGATGTATCTTTTTTAAAATCCTTCCCTCTCTACCTTCTCTTTCAATTTTGTACAAAATCTTTAGCTTTCTTTGCACATTTCGATTTTGTTTTAAGTAATTCCTCTGTTAAAATAAATCATGCACATAAGAATAACACCCCTCTCGGAAAAGGTCATCCCCAGCTAAATTTAGAATCTAGTTAGTCCTCAAAAGCAATAACAAGAATAGCATGTAGGCATGTAATGGCGAATTAATAAATTACCTTCACACTAGATTTTCATGCCTTTGCTTCAATTCTACATCTTACTCTCCACAGGTGAACATCAGGGCCAAAACATGCCAAACACTCTCAAGGACGGGAGGGATATCAGGTGACATCCAAATCAAGAAACCTCGTAGTGGACCACCAACTAGAAACCAAATAAGTGTATGTCGAGAAACTCAAAGAACAACTTTCTTCTCTTCAATAAAAGAGGCTTGGCCGCCCAATCAAAACTCGTAAAATCCCAAATCCTAAGCATGTGAGTTTACAAATAAAAGCCAGAGTGTTGAATAAAAATATGAGAGTTGTTCCATGCATAAGGATCTATATGAAGAGAGAATAAAGGTCTCTCCTGGCTGGTACATTCAACTGCCCTCACAAAGGTAGATGTGTCGTTCCCGGTAGTGAGACCCTAAGGTATCCAAATATATGAAAGACAGATAAAGGACTCGCCCGGCTGGTACATTCAGCTGCCCTCACAACGGCAGATGTATCGTACCCGTTAGTGAGATCCTAGACGCATAGACAAACCCTCCCCCACTTGAAGGGGGAGTTACACAACAAGCCTTTACCCAACCTTCATACCCACTCTAGCTTTCGGTAGGATTTTTAGAGAAGTAGAAAACTGATTAGAGTTGACAACATGCACAGAATAAAATCAAGAAAAAAAGGTGGTCCCAATGTGAGCTACGTGATATGGAAGAAACCTGAGATCCAAGCAACTCTCAACACCTGAAAGAGTTAGGGCAAGAAAAAGCTCTGATACAACCTTAGGAGATCTCTGGTTTAGAATTGAAGCAAGAATATGGAAATCTTAACTAAACAAAATCGCCTCGCCACTACGTGCCTTAGATCTATCTAGCTTGAGGACAAGCTAGACTCTAAGTTGGGGGGGTGATAACCTCCTATTTTGCAATGTTATCTGATTGGTTTTTCTCAGTTTTCCATACTCTTTCTTAGACAAATTAGATAGAATCTTTAACTTTCCACTTTATTGCAAATATACCATAAAACTAGCTTTCCCTTTTTTATTCTTACAGAAAAATACAAAAAAAACTACAAAGTTCCAAATGGTCCCAAGACCGAATGGATGCCAAACGGTCCCAAGAACAAATGGACGCCAAACGGTCCCAAAGACCGAATGAGCCAAATAGTCCCAAGACCGAATGGAGATCATACGGTCCCAAGATCAAATGGAGATCAATCGGTCCCAAGACCGCATAAAGATACATGGTCCCAAGACCGAATAAAGTCCAAATGGTTTCGAAATCGAGAGAGTCCAAACAGTCCCAAGACCGAATGGACGCCAAATGGTCCCAAGACCGAATGGACACCAAACGGTCCCAAGAATTAATGGAGATCATACAGTCCCAAGACCGAATGGAGATCAACCGCTCCCAAGATCGCATAAAGTTACATGGTCCCAAGACCGAATAAAGGAAAATGATTTCAAGACCACGAGGACTCAAACGGTTTTGAAACCAAGAGAGTCCAAACGGTTTTGAAACTGAGAGAGTCCAAACGGTCTCAGAACCCAAACGGTTACCAAACTGAGAGAGTCCAAACGGTTTCGAAACCGAGAGAGTCCAAACGGTCTCTGAACCCAAATGGTTTTCACGGCCGTTTGGGCCCAAAACTTCCCAAACCGTTTGGACTTCACTCAAAGCCTATAAATAAGACCCAAAGGGTCCTCACAAAGGTATAAAGTTTCAGACATCCAAAGGCTACCTCTATTGCTCCAAAGCCATTCCATCCTGCATCCACTGCCCCGAGGCTGCCAGTCTGAGATCCATACTCCATCTCCAAGCTACTTTCTCTCCCATCGACAAAGAAGGTGGGAAGAGGAGGATTCATCATCAAGCAAGCTACAAAGTGTGAAGATCGTTGCTCTGTCTCTCTCCAAGGGGTCGACCTTCCTCCCTCCTTTGTGGAGATGATGCTCTCTCTCTTCTAGTCCCCTTTTTTGTTCTTACCATGAGCGAGTAGTCTTATACACTAGGGTGCGGGGAGTAACCCCGCTACCCATGTTTTCATTTCATGCAATGTAATTCATAGTTTGCAATAGAGATATACTTTCTTTTCTGTTCAACATCAATCATTTAATGAATGCTTGTTGCTTGATCACCAACTTGTGTTACTTATTATCTTTTAGTATGAATTGTCTATGTTTGTACTACTAGATTCAAATCTCGATTGAATGTTGTTTCCTGATGTATGTATCCACCATGCATCTGTTTTGGTATTTAGGAGTGTTTTTTAAGAAGTGGAGTAAACTCGCTTCCATCGTTGTACTTTCATACTATGAAATGGAATCAGTTGACATATGAAAGTAAAACCTTGATAAGTCAATGAACACACTTTGCGAAGGGAATGATGTAAAGTAAGTGACCATTCGTTCGAGGATGGCTGGCGTCGCAACATTCCCACACTTCTCGTAGTTAGTTCTCCGAAAGGAAACTAAATCTACAAAGATACTAACTGTTTAGACTCTTATTGCAGGTTATGTTACTATGTTGCATGTTCTGATCCATGTGTAGTGGTGATGAAAGCCGATCACATCCTAGTGGTTTCTTAACATTGTCTACAACCTTAAATTTACCTTCCTGCTTACTTTCTTGCTTTTACTTTACTTGCACTTAGTTTAAACTACCAAACCAACTCTTTGATCTAAATACCAACTGTTAAGGAGTTAAATGAAATTCAAACGTTTTCTATCTTGTTGATCTTGGCAAGACCGTTGTCCTATGGATTTGACCCTTAACTATACTATGATAAGACTTCCACGTATCCTAGCATACGTCAGTGGAGTTTTTAATCTAGTATAAGCAAGGCTAAACCTAAAGACTTACTATCTTTAGGATTTTTAGTGGTGCACGAAACTCCACGCAAGTGGAAGCTCCATCATCAATCCATAAAACATGTAATAAATGATTGGCTATGAATTATATGAGTTCATACAAGAATTGGAACATGAATGAAATTTTAAGAAACAAGTAGTGGGGATAGTCTACACACCCCAATGAAAAGACTACTTCCTAGACATGGCAAGATTTATATCATAAGAAAATGAATAGGGCACCATCATGATCATGAGGGTGGCGGAAGCGGCTCGGTGTGGTGTGTGATCATTCACTTCCTTCCTTCTCACAAATCTAAAAACTAACCCAGGTGTAACGACTCCGCCTCCCGGTAACCCCCAATTAAGGGAGACCCGACAATCAGAGTTGTTATCCCAATGAACAGGATCAAAGGTTCGAAAAATAATCGATAATGATTATCAAATTCTACCAAACTAAACTAAAAGGTTGTAATAAAAATAAACGTTGCATACCTTTAAAAAAACATTGGTAATCTACTACTATCCACAACTTGGATCTACTCTACCTAATCCTCCTTGCACTTTATTTCTTATTTACACAATGTGTCACTTTACTATTTGTTCTTTTCAATTTTTGTACCTAAAATGTCGACAAACATAATGTTGGTCAGCATATCGAAATATGTCGGTATGTGGGGACAACCAAAATTTCACAAATATGGCTAACAATCTAATTATCACAATCAAGATAATTAACTAGCCAATTTATGTTTTCAATGTGTCATTCTCCACCACTTTTTCCCTAACCCTGGAATACCCCCTCTAGGGTTTCTCTTTTGCCATTGACTGAAGGCCACCTTCTCAATCCCGAGCTTGGTGCCTGGGGTCACCTCTCATGGTGCCCATTATCCATGCAACATAGACCACCTTCTCATCCCGAGCTTGGTGTCTGGGGTCACCACTCATGGTGCCCATTGGTCTTCCCTCCTGGGCTTGACCTTTTAGCATCATCCATTAGGGTGGCATGTAGGTGCGAGAATACACACTTATTTTACAATTGTGATAATCATAGTGACTTTATAATTTGTAAGTATGAACATCCAAATAGATAGGTTGCATTCAATGCAATGAATCATTCGGGAAACTCTTCGGGAAACTAATGTGATTAACCATAATTAACCACATACCTGTCAGGTTGACTTGAGTGCAGAAAAATCCAACTAAGTAATCCAGTAACAAGCAAGCATACAAGATGATCCTAAAATATGCATCGAATTTTCCTAGCATTGATCAGTCCATCAAGGTCTATTAAACCTAGCTCGCTTCCTCGGGCTTCTAATCCACTTTTAGGGTTTTCATTGCAATTAGGGTTTCACTTCATATATACTATTTTAAACCCTAACTTTATGCAATTACTCACAAACCCCAATTATCTCGTCTATTCCTCATTAATGATATTAAGGCTACCTTTTAACAATATATAACCTTAATTTCGGATTAAAGGAACAATTAACCATCAATTTAGCCCATTATGCTCTTTTACATTAAAACTACCCCTTTTAATTCATGACAAGATCATTAGGCCTAATTATCATCTTTGGTTCCTACCATATTAACAACTTATAGTTCATTACGATCTAATTCACATATGAACTCTATTTATCATTAATTCCACCTTTATCCAGTAGAAAACCCTAATTTCCATATTAAGGGTTTTTATCCACAATTAGGAACCTTTGTACTCAAAATAGTTTAGAACCATCATATCTCAACTTTATTCATGAATTTGAATAACTAAAGCCATTAGGAATCACAATTACTAACATTAGGGTTTCAAGGCCCATTAAAGCTCGTTTATGCACATGGAATTCTAAATTGAACCAATTGCATGCAAAGTTCATCCTTTTTGTTCTTAATATACCTTTTTATAATTAACATGTTAATATCAACTTTAATCATCCATAAAACCCTTCTTAATACATTAATCATCTCAACTTAGGCCTTTTAATCATTAAAGCATTAAAGTTGATAACTTCTACTACTTTTCAAATTACAAGAGGAATTAGCTTCTAAAACTCTTTTTAGTGGATTCCTCTCATTTTTCTGAGCAACTTTCATGTTTATATGCATCTATCCGAGCTACGAATAAAAAGATACAAATTTTGCAAGATTAACTTACTTAGACCAATGGCAGGCCGTCGTGTCACCCCTTCCATGCAACATCATTTGTTTTGGAAATATAATCAAATGATGAGTCTGTCCCCACGTAAGTGTTTGGCGCTTCAGCCCGTAGAGGGGCATTTCTATCCAACGCACACCCTTCTCCTTCCTCCCGCGCACCCTAGCATTGTCGTAGCAGCAAGGAGCAGGTGCGGCCTTGCCGCCACTCCCCAGGCCTCGTCGGCCACTAGGGACACCTCCCCTGCCTTTGCCATGCTCTTCCTCGTGTGGGGTGCCTCTGGTTTGGGGCCAAGACAGCTTGTTCCAGCTTGCCGAGCCCTGGACATGCAGCCGGTCTTTCTAACCTACTGCAGGCGTCGTGCGTCCTTCTTACTCTCATCCCTGGCTCCTCCTCGCTCCAATGATCACAGTTTTCCTTGTTGTTAGGGCAATGACGGCTGCAAGGTTTAGAAAATATGGGGAATACTTGAGACCCTCGTCCACTCGAGGCTATGGGTCCATGCCTTATATAGGGATACATAGCACTGTCTTAGCATGCCTATCTACAATGAAAACAAGTTCCTCATCAACCATGGTCACCAAACTTTCCTTGTTTGAGATATAACTTCTCTCTCTTAATCTATTCCTTGTTTATTAGTATTCCTTGGTTATTAAGGAATCTATTTTCCCAAAGGGAAATCTGAAAGTTACCTCTTTTAATGTCTTTGTGATTGGCTTTTAACCTAATTGGCATGAAAATCAACTTTCTTAAAGCAATTAACATCTCTTTTTGATAATATCAAAAAGTCATTAACTATGTAGTACATTATCCTCTTATTTCATATTTATTGGTATTTTCTCTTTCTTTTTCTCCATTGGGGCTCCTTGGACCCCAAGAAACTCTAATATTTTGAAATCCTTTTTATTGGATACTCATTATCCTTCTAGATGCATCTATATCCATTATTTCTCATTATCTTACTTATTTCTTGATTAAAATATCTCTTTTTGAGGATTTCTCTTTATCTCTCATTTTTTGGAATTCCTTCTAATATTAGAAACCTCATGGATACGAAAATCCACCAAGGATAACTCAATTATACCTCTTTCCACTTATTTTCCACATTTTATCATTGTTTTCAATCTCTTTCTTAATAAAGAAATATTTAATTGATCTTTTATTTTCTTGTTGCATTATCTTTGCAACTTTGGACTACTTGGAACCCAAGGAACCCAAGAGGCACGAAATCTACCTTTGGATTATATTCTTTTGCCTTCTAGAGGTTTCTATATCTTTCTTTTCTCCATTTCTTATTAATAATGGAGTTTCTTTTGTCTTGTCCTTGTTATTGGGCCCAATAGCCAATAAAGCCAACAAAACAACCAACAAGGCTATTGTAAACGAAATCCATTTATTCAAAATAAATTATATCATTATTTGTTCAAATATCTTTAGTATGAGAAATTACATTTCTCACTAAAAGAACCCAAAAATTGGAGTTGTAACATCCTTCCCCTCTTATAGGAATTTTACCCTCAAAATTCCATTAGGCACACAAACAAATAGGATAAGCTTTTCTTATGTCCATCACGGCTCCCATGTGGCCTCACCCTTTCCATGGTGCTTCCCAAGAACCTTCATCATCTCATATTCTTCCATCTGAGTTCTTTCTCACCTTGGTATATCGTACCCTCATTGGCAACTCAGGACATTTCAGCCTCTTATAAAGCTGAATAGGTTCATGGCTCAGCACATGGCTTGGGTATCTCACATAGTTCTCTAGATCAGACTCATGGAACACATTATTCATCATGTTTTCTTGAGGGGTACGGCCAAACACAACCATCTCCACTAATCCATCTCAAATGGACCATGCAGCTGGGACTCGACTCTCTCTTAGCTATAACTTAGAGGGGTCAAATTTCACATCACAAACTCTCCCACAATGAGCTGCATGTCAGTCTGCTTTGCATCAGCTCACGACTCATGTTGCCCTTGGGCTCTCTCTCAACCATTGCATGATCAAAGTTACTTGATCTGCACACACTGTGGTTCTTTCTTGACCTTCACGAGGTCCCTTTACCAAAATTATCTTAATGCAGTGGTAACCGACACAAACTCCCCTATAAAGCTTCTTTACATACCGACACTGGCTATGGTGGTTATCATCACATCTTACAGAGGATAAGAACTTTCTCTATGTATCACCCTGAATGAGCACACATGCTCTCATCAGACCCTCTAGTCTGGATCATCCTATTAGTTAGGGGTTATAAACTATACTAACATCGAGTTCTTCATGTACCTACTTCCACCGCATGGAAGTGAATCTTTATGTTATACTCAAGAACTTTTGAAATTGTATCATGGTGTAGTTGAACCATCTTTCTCATATGTAGTTCAACTGGATCCATCTCTTGACAGTATTCTTTCTTTCTCATGTTATCTAGGTAATGCGATCTACCATAACCCATATTGCATCTTGACCTTTCTTGTCCTAGGGGAGACTTACCACAACACCCATAGTAATGAACTCCCATTCCCTCTCGGGGACTCTTTATCCTCTATATCGACTCATTGGGTTACTGGTGTTTGTCCTTCACCTTCTGGATTGCATGGTGACAAGCCACGTGCAACTTCATCTTAAGCATCCAAAGTACTACTGTAACTTACTATCTTCGTAGTACCATTGTGTATGGTGATCATAAAATCATGATCTCCTATATGTCATGATTCCTCAAGATTAATTCCTCAGAAACCCTAAACCACTCTAATCATGGTTTCATTGCGTTCTTTTCTAGAGAAGTGTATCTGAGGCTCTACAACCATCCTTTTATTGCATCAAGGCCTAGGATGGCTAACCAAACAACTACTAACTTGATCAAGTGTTATCATTACATCTGAGTGATAGCCAAACTTATCTCTTTTTCAAACTTAGGGTTAACCTAACAACCTCTTCTAGCCTCTAGTTAAACTAGGAAGATGCATTTCAACCAGAGCATCTATTACCACTTCACATCCTTAGGTTTTAGGTAATGTTGAAGACATACACCTCCACTTATTATCTTAGCTCAAACTCTAAGTCTATCTTCATCAAGAACACTCTGAGCTCATCTTCTTGGTTATCAAACTCAACCTTGTATCACTTGCAAATTCCACATAGCTCATGCTAAAAACATCCTCACAAGATGACCACCTTAGTTCTCTTGATGTTGGTAAACCATATACATATCATTCACTCTACAAGGGTATGTTATCATCTCTTTCCTCATACCTCATAGCAATGTTCCAACTCACATCATCCTTATCCTTGGTGTATGGCACACGTTTTGTCCTATCTCTCACTCCCAAACAAGAGGAAATAAGCATTTGGTTGTAGTTCAAATACAAAGTTCTTCCTGTTCCACGAGTAGAGATGGTACATCCCATTTTGCCAGTACACCTTCAAATCTAGGTTGAAACGTGCAACTTATGTCTAAACATCTTGATATCAAAGTTAGTTTCATAGAAAACTGATCTCGAACCCACTTGGATCACCACACAATCCTGGGTTATCTCCTCTCAGTCTATAGGGTGCCGACACTTTTGGGGTCATCCCTCTTCCCTTATGCATCCAGAGAGTGCCCTACGCATATGACTTTTCGGTCCCATGAGTTCATGAAGGTGATCAATCTCCTAACCCATGACCCTCAGACAGTGATAGTTGTTACCTCCCGACCCTGTGGTCATGCGCAACTAGGGAAATAGGCAACTCCTACTTCCATTGGTTTTATCCCTACCTGACCCTAGGATAGACTTAGGATTCTAATATGGTACATGTCCAACATAGAACCTTACCCAAGTCTCCATCATCTCTCTCTGCATTCCTGGGTAGACTTTCCTCCTCTCTTAGTGGTCATGGTGACCTGCTTACCTTGGTCAGGCCCCATACTAGTTACCTCCATGGTAACACACCCACATGCACTTAGAGATGGTTATCTATGGGTATACAGGTTCATTCTCTTACTATGTACTTTTCACTTATCTCCTCAAGATCCTATGAGACCTTTTTAGGTTACCTCAAAACCATAGACACTGGTATACCCCTTACAAAAGGGTCCCTCTCCCAGGATGGGAGGAAACTACATCTTGATAACAAAGGTCACAAACGTGCTTATGTCTAGGGTTTACATCTACATGACCATGCTTAACCCAAGAAAGTGACTAAGGCACAAGCAAACCACCTACTAAACCATGCTAGGTCGTTACATTAGACCAAGAACATACCTTCCCATGTCACCAACATAACTACGTGGGTTCATCAAATGTACCTTAAACTTAAGGGGTTTCCCTTTCCTCTAAACATGAGGAGTTCCATGCTCGAATCCATAAATACTCAAATCTCCTCATGAGCATCGGGTACACCACTCCCCCTCTTAGGCCTAGGAACCCTAGGTTCACTTTTTTGATGTCCAACTATCTACTCAACCTCTTAACTACGAACCAAACATGTACAAGGTATGACATGCACTTCCTGTCATCCTTCTACTTGAGAAACACTTCAGAGTGGTGTCCTCCTCAAGGACAACCAACAAGGTATAAGGCCTCACAACATTTTATTAAGCCTCTTCAAGGTTTAAGGAACTCTTCTTCCTATCTCAGAAGGTAAACACCTATACTATAGACACATAGGTACCAGAAGCCTCATCCACTCTCTAGGGTTTGGTTCCTCTAAAGGCAACCAAGATATCCTCAGCCCCCAAGGATCATGCATGAGGCAACCACAACCATCCTCTTAGGTCGCATCATCTTCAACTCCCCACTATTCCTCATATCCCAGGGTCTAAGATTCCCACCTTCTTTCTTGGGTCCTGCTCTCTCTCTCTCTAGATCTAACCCTACAAACAACCTTACTACTAGAGGTCCTTTCTCCATGAAGGATCAAGCTTACAAGCATACCCCTACAGGGGTGAATCCTATCTTCAAACTTATGTTTTCTCATGATTATCCATAGATCTTCTTGCTTTTCTCATAAGCCATCCAACATACTCTCCTGGCCAGGGTTTCAACCTACTGCCTGCACTACTGACTTACTCTGGGTGCATGTTATGCCCTACTCACATAATCCCATAGGTTTTCTATAGGTTCTTCACTAACCTCATCATTAAAGGAGCTATCCTTCGCTCTAACATGCACGACCCTTCCTATGGTTGGGTTGCCAAAGGTACTAGGTCATCCAACCTCACATGGCTCTTAACATCATAGGCATCCAAAAGCATGTCCACACACCTGGTCTATCATGATATCTAACTCATCATGTCATATCTCTCTAACCACCACTTATGGTTAGGATTAGCATCATCCTCATAGGATGTGCCAGGTCTCTACTTATAATGGAGGTCTCTACCTCCAAGACTAACTTTCTCCATTCATCCTCCTGACAAGGAGGTCTAGCATCAGGTCTCTCCTGAGGGCATGACAACATATTTCATATGACCTAAGCATGTATCTATTCTATAGTTTACACTTAAACTATTAAGCTTATGTCCATGACATCTTATTTACATGCTTTTCATTAATTCGGTGGAGGATTCCTTAAACCTTATCAACTTTACCCATACCTCAAGAGGGTAAGGAAAAGAGAGAAAACCCTAATCCTTAAAATCCTTAACAACATTTGAGTTGAGAAGGGATGAACAAGATGAGAGAGTCCTAAAGGTATCTTATTTCGAGTCAAATCATGAGATATTGGCTAGGAAGTCACACAAATCCGAGAGTCCTCATATTCCAACTAGCGGTGCAGAGGAAAATCTTGCCATCCCCCCAACATGATCCTTTTCTAGACACCTCTATCTTTTGTAAAATCCTCTAATAACTCCCTTGGGTTCTACAAAGTTTGTAAAATTAAATAATTATTAAATATTAAATGAGGAACCTATGCTTTGATACCAAATGTAACAACCCTGCCTCCCGGTAACCCCCAATTAAGGGAGACCCGAAGGTCAGAGTTGTTATCCCAATTTACAAGATCAAAGGTATGACAAATAATCGATAATGATTATCAAATTCTACCAAACTAAACTGAAAGGCTGTAATAAAAATAAACTTTTCATACCTTTAAAAAAACTTTGGATCTATTCTATCCACAGCTTGGATCTATTCTATCTAATCCTCCGTGCACTTTATTTCGTATTTCCACAATGTGTCACTTTACTGTTTGTTCTTTTCAATTGTTGTACCTAAACTGCCGACAAACAAAACGTTGCTCAGCATATCAAAATATGTCGGTATGTGGGGACAACCAAAATTTCACAAATATGGCTAACAATCTAATTATCATAATCAAGGTAATTAACAAGCCAATTTACGTTTTCAATGTGTCATTCTCCACCACTTTTGCCCTAAACCTGGAATACCCCCTCTAGGGTTTCCCTTTTTCCATTGACTTAAGGCCACCTTCTCAATCCTGAGTTTGGTGCTTGGGGTCACCTCTCATGGTGCCCATTAGCCATGCAACATAGACCACCTTCTCATTCCCGAGCTTGGTGTCTGGAGTCACCACTCATGGTTCCCATTGGTCTTCCCTCCTAGGCTTGACCTTTTGGCATCATCCATCAGGGTGGCATGTAGGTGCGACAATACACACTTATTTTACAATTGTGATAATAATAGTGACTTTATAATTTGCAAGTATGAACATCCAAACTGATACATTACATTCAATGCGATGAATCATCTGGGAAACTCTTTGTGAAATGAATGTGATTAACCATAATTAACCACATACATGTCAGGCTAACTTGAGTGTAGAAAAAATCCAACTAAGCAAGTCACCCAGTAACAAGCAAGCACACAAGATGATCCTGAAATATGCATCCAATTTTCCTATCATTGATCAGGCCATCAAGGTCTATAAAACCTAGCTCGCTTCCTAGGGCTTCTAATCCACTTTTAGGGTTTTCATTGCAATTAGATTTTCACTTCATTTATACTATTGTAAACCCTAACTTTATGCAATTACTCACAAACCCCGATGATCTCATCTATTCCTCATGAATGATATTAAGGCTACCTTTTAACAACATATAAACTTAATTTCGGACTAAAGGCACAATTAACCATCAATTTAGCCCATTATGCTCTTTTACATTAAAACTACCCCTTTTAATTCATGAATAGATCATTAGGCCTAATTATCATCTTTTGTTCCTTCCTGATTAAAAACTTATAGTTCATTACAATCTAATTCACATATGAACTCTATTTATTATTAATTCCACCTTTATCCATTAGAAAACCCTAATTTCCATATTAAGGGTATTTATCCACAATTGGGAACCTTTGTACTCAAAATATCTTAGAACCATCATATCTCAGCTTTATTCATGAATTTGAATAACTAAAGCCATTAGGAATCACAATTATTAACATTAGGGTTTCAAGGCCCATTAAAGCTCGTTTATGCACATGGAATTCTAAATTAAACCAATTATGTGCAAAGTTCACTCTTTTTGTTCTTAATATAGCTTTTATAATTAACAGGCTAATATCAACTTTAATCATCCATAAAACCCTTCTTAATACATTAATCATCTCAAATTAGGGTTTCGTGATCATTAAAGCATTAAAGTTGATAACTTCTACTACTTTTCGAATTTCAAGAGGAATTATCTTCTAACACTATTTTTAGTGGATTCCTGTCATTTTTCTAAGCAACTTTCATGTTTTATATGCATCTATCCGAGACACCAATAAAAAGATACCAATTTTGCAAGATTAACTTACTTGTACCAATGGCAGGCCACCACGTCGCCCCTTCCATGCAACGTCGTTTGCTTTGGAAATATAATCAAATGACGAGGCTGCCCCCGCGTAAGTGTTTGGCACTTCAGCCCACAGAGGGGCATTTCCGTCCAACGCACACCCTTCTCCTTCCTCCCACGTGCCCTAGCGTTGCCGCGGCAACAAGGAGTAGGTGTGGCCCTCGGCCCCTCCCCAGGCCTCGTCGGCCACCAGGGACACCTCCCCTGCCTTCGTCGTGCTCTTGCTCACGTGGGGTGCCTTTGGTTTGTGGCCAAGATGGCCTGTTCCAGCTTGTCGAGCCCTGGACATGCGGCCGGTCTTGTTGACCTACTGTAGGCGTCGCACAGGGGTCAGAGACAGTCGAACTTCTTTCCGGTCGGTGTGGGAGCGTCGTGTGTCCTTCTTACTCTCATCAATGGCTCCTCCTCACTCCAAGGATCACACTTTTCCCTGCTGTTAGGGCCAAAACGGCTGTAAGGTTTAGAAAAGATGGGGAATACTTGAGACCCTCTTCCACTTGAGGCTATGGGTCCTGACCTTTTATTGGGATAGATAGCACTGCCTTAACATGCCTATCTACGAGGAAAACAAGTTCCTCATCAACCATGGTCACCAAACTTTCCTTGTTTGAGATATAACTTCTCTCTCTTAATCTATTCCTTGTTTATTAGTATTCCTTGGTTATTAAGGAATCTATTTTCCCAAAATGAAATTCAAAAATTACCTCTTTTAATCTCTTTGTTCTTGGCTTTTAACCTATTGGCATGAAAATCAACTTTCTTAAAGCAATTAACATCTCTTTTTGATAATATCAAAAAGTCATTAACTATGTAGTACATTATCCTCTTATTTTGTATTTATTGCTATTTTCTCTTTCTTTTTGTCCATTGGGGCTCCTTGGACCCCAAGAATCTCTAATATTTCGAAATCCTTTTTAGTGGATACTCATTATCCTTCTAGATGCATCTATATCTATTATTTCTCATTATCTTACTTATTTCTTGATTAAAATATCTCTTTTTGAGGATTTCTCTTTATCTATCTTTTTTTGGAATTTCTTCTAATATTAGAAACCTCATGGATACAAAAGACCACTAAGGATAACTCAATTATACCTCTTTCCACTTATTTCCCACATTTTATCATTGTTTTCAATTTCTTTCTTACTAAAGAAATATTTAATTGATATTTTCTTTTCTTGTTGCATTATCTTTGCAATTTTGGAGTCCTTGGAACCCAAGGAACCCAAGAGGAACGAAATCCATCTTTGGATTATATTCTTTTTCCTTCTAGAGGTTTCTACATCTTTCTTTTCTCCATTTCTTATTAATAATGGAGTTTCTTTTGTCTTATCCTTGTTATTGGGCCCAATAGCCAATAAAGCCCACAAAACAACCAACAAGGCTATTGTAAACGAAATCCGTTTATTCAAAACAAATTATATCATTATTTGTTCAAATATATTTAGTAGGAGAAATTACATTTATCACCAAAAGAACCCAAAAATTGGGGTTGTAACACCTGGCTTGTAGCGGAAGTAGATGGAGGAACAGTAGATCGGGGAAGAGATTGATCGCCTTGGGGAAGGAGATTGACGGCTTTTGGAGTTGCAAATTAAGGAGATATGTTGATCTATGCTTGAGGTCAATATGTGTCATCCAGCTAGATCAATAGATCTAGCTAGGTCGATAGGTCTCATCCTTTCTCTGATCTCAGTGGCAACGTTTCAGCATTTCTGTCTCCAAAAAATCTTAGATCAGTTGTACGGCTGTCCTAGGGGCTTATTTATAGGGTCGAGCATGTCGACCTCTTTTCATTGGTGTCGACCATTGTTGTTAGTAGACAAGTATATCGATCGATGACTTTTGTACTTCCTATTGTCAGTCTGTCAGTCGACGGGATTGTCGACCTTGAGGGTCGACAAGGCTGTCGAGTAGTTGAGGCCGTCGATAAGTGTGTCAATAGGATTTTCAGCCGATTACTGATTTGCTGGTTGGCTATTGCTCAATGACATTGTCAGAGAGAGTGGTCGACATGGCTGTCAACCTTGATCATTGATGAGTCTGGGTGTCTTTCTGTGTGGATATCGACCAAGGGGGTCGACAATACTGTTGATCATTGAGTGTCGAGCAGGAAGGTCGATAAGGATTTCAACCTCTTGATTTCTAGTCGATGTTGATGTCGATCGGTAGGTCAACTTTGGTCTTGGATGCAATTTTTGTGTATCAATCTACCTTCTAAAAGTGATAATAATCCAATTAGCTGGATATAATTCAAAACCTGCAAAGGGAGTCGAGAAAAGTATCAAAATACTACAAACAAGCATAACAACCTACTTAGATCAAAATAAAGATATTGTAATGAAAATTAAGCTATATGAATGCTAAATTAGACTAAATATTCAGCTAAAACTAGGATGAATGTGCATTCATCAAATATGTATCACACTCCTTATGTATAAAAAACTTCTTTCTAGGGAAAGAGAATGGAAGGAAGTTTATTGGGATAAGTAGTAACAAAGTCTGGTGACACCCTTTCTGAGTGAAAATGTTATGTCATTAACAATGTTGGTGTTCAAAAAATAATAATGACTGCAAAATGCAAGTAGGAGTGATGAATGCATCATCACAATTTTTTTAATGGTTAGTGAATAAATGTGGACTATGAAGATATACCTCAACATTCATTTGTGTTTATAAACGTTCAACATTTACATGCCATTTTGGACTAGAAAAATGATCTCATAGGTAAATTTTATGTATAATGTACATTTGTCTCTACTCTTTCAGTCATTCACAAGGGTCCATATAACTTTATATAATTTTTACATTTCTTATTAGATTTAATTGGCATTCTTTTGAATGTGGAAGACATTAAGAATATTAGGAATACAAGTGGTGATGACGTGGAAAAATTGGATGTTATCCTACAAAATGGAAGGTCAGCAATAACAAAGCGATACTAACATCATTTCTAAACAAAATTTTAAGATTTTATATGGAATAATTTCAGTATAATATGATTTCAAATATGCAAACATGTGACTATTACATGTACATTATGGGGTGAAATAGCTATCACCTCATATGAGAAGTTGAAAGACCTTAAACAGAAGAGAAATATTATCTATTCACAGGGTTGCAAATTAGATTTTTTCAAGGTATTACACTTTTTTTTGACAGGGGGACGGAGAATCCTATGATTGGGGTTCCCCGTTTCTATTACTACGAACTTAAACCAGTATGTTGAACGAACCGTGAAATCCCCATCCTTTGAAGGCCACCACATAAGGCTATCATGGGGTCGCCACCAGCTGAGCTGGATCACACATATTCGAGTTGCATATGGTTCAAGGTATTACACTTATGCCACAACACTTATTTCAAAATCACAAAATTCTTGTTTAGGATCATGATATGATTATAAATGTTATATGTTTATGTATGTTGAGTACATACACAACCAGAATCCCGATTGATCCTCATATTCCAAGAGTTGAAGAAATGAGAAAAAGATGATGCAATTAATACCTAACAAGTCATCATACAAATGATTAGCATTCTACTTCTAATAGGTTGTCGAATGGTGTTGAAATTTTTTTAGCAATTGTTACATCAATTACAATTTAGGAGTATGTACATCTGATTAGGATTAGCATAGATATTTTGTGTAAATCACTTGAGATTGGAATACTAATCAAGGAGAAGAATAATGTATTTCATCTTATTATCATACTTAAAATTGATGTAAGATGTAACACTTTCCAAGTATAGGATAAAATATATAAACAATGGGTATTTTGCACGCATATACAAAATTTAAGGGTTTTGTCCACAACGTGCCTAAAATTTAAGAGAAATCTGGAAACTAAAACTAATTAAGGCATTATGTGTAAAAAATGTTTCAAAACAGATATCATATTGAGGTAACTACATTTCAATTACAAATTTAGAACCTTTTTTTACTATAAATTATAACCATTGTTATAACTTATAGGTATCTTGTTGAAACTAAAGTTGCAGATGTTTTTTGTTCAATACATGTTGCATTGTTTGACAAACTGATGTTGAGATTGTCATGGATACACTATAATTGGATTGCAAAATTATGCATGTAGGTATATATAGTGTATATTGGAGATGAATTGCAGTTTTTCACTGTTAATAGTATAACCATTATACCATTTTATAAAATATGAAAATTAAAATGATATGCTTGATAAAATAATCTCAAAGTAGCGATAGAATTAGATGCTTTTTCTTCTAAAGCCTCAAGTTGCCATATCATTTTCTTCAAACAACCCATCATTTTAAGCTTCATCCAAGTAGACAGTTAAATTGTAGACATAGAACCGTTAGATTTTACTAAAGAATGTATGATCTTCTTTATGACATTGACCATTAAATTTGTAACTGACACCATTTTCTTTCTTTCAGATGTTGTTTTTATATATTAAGACATCTGAACATAAATCATGGTCATGCTTTAGCTATATTGCTGCAATTTAAAGTATTATTTTTGTATTACATACAGAAAAATCATCCCAAAGCACATGTATTAACGAGTAGAAGTGGAATTGTAAAAACTATAGAGACACATCATTTCACAAAAAATTATCACTATAGAGGTAAGTTTTAACAGTTGTTGGAAAATATTTCGTCATTTGATTTTATAATCTTCTAACATCAGGAGTATTATGTCTCTTTTCAAGGTATACATTCAAATTTTAAATTGTTTACGATTAAATCCTGTTGAAGTGAGCATGTTGTTCCAAAACAAGTAAGAAAATACTTCATTTATATCTATGTCTATTTTACCCTTTAAATTGATAACTATAATGTGCATTTTCATTCATTTGTATAAATAGATGTCCACCTCAATACGATTCATAATATGAAGATGAGCAGATGACATTAAAATATTAGATAGGGTAGAGAGCTCTGTGCGTAACATGTAAATTATGGTATATGCAATACTCATATTATTTTTCTAAAATATATGATTATTTATATCCATATAAATGTTGTGTCAACACATTTTCCTTTTGAGTTATATGACCGACAACATTTATTGTATGTATTTTGTCTTTTGTTGATTACGTTGTACAACAAGCATTGTTTCATTTTTATTTTAGATGTACTTATAGAAAATTAATGTTATTTATTGGATTTTGCATATGCACTTTTACTAATATACAATATATTTGATTAAGAACACAATATATGCTTACATCAACCATGATCGTGAAATCTCACTCGAAGTCTTTTGAAGACATCTTTGGAAGTTTTCATGTGTCTATAATTAGTTGAACAAATGCAATGATGCATGTGCATGTTTGTGTGTGTTTTCACTAGTTTCTCAAAATATGCCCATCGTAAGAAATCACCCTTTATAGCATATGAAAATTAGCATCATGTTCCCCACATAAGATCAGAGGTGTTAGTTGAATTTGAGACAGATCAAATACGAAATTCCTCCTACTAACTAGTGATTCACATCTATGGAATTAGCATGCATCCCCTTATCGTGTCATAATTTCGGTGTAGTGAATTAGAGGAATAACATAATGTATTTAATCATAAAAACAAGTTTTGCACATGTCTGAACCATTCTCTACACTATTCTTCCATCTTATTACCTTCCATCCACCAAAAAGAAAATAAAAAATTCCATGAAGTGTGCTAAACCCTAATCTTGGGGTTGAAAACTACCCTTCCCTCTATAACAACTTTTTACATACCCCTCCCTATCTAATAGGGGTGTATCACCAAAAAATAAGAAAGATGTCAATGTACACACAAAAAGTTGCAATATATGTGTTTGCATAAATAAAATGCAATCTCAAGTTGAATAGAGTAGAGATATGTATTCCTCCTTCAAAACCTCCATTCACTCCATTTCTTCACTTAGGGGCTCATTACATGCTTCATTGATATCCATTAACAAACCTCGATGTTAAATTATTGTGCATACTTGTGATTTTGTAGGATTCATCTGTTTTTCATGAAATCCCTAGACATGTATGGTATTTGGTATGGTGGTGAGGAAGTGGTGTTGTGAAGTGAAATAAGAAATGGGGATATGGCAAGTCATGTTTTGTGATCTCATGAGAATGATTTGGTTGGCCATATTGGTGTTAGGAACTTGTTATACCTTGACTGAAAAATGGAATGGATGCGACGGTCATGGAAACAACCAAAAAAGAAGAAAATAATAAATCAAAAGGATAAGATTTTCCACCCAGTTTCATATGTAAAACAAGGAAAAACAAAGAAAGGCATTTAAATCAATAGGGAAACACATAAAAGCCCAATGTTGACTCTGCCCAAGTAAATATGAGAAAGGTATACATTAATTCATAGATTGGACTTAGTGGTCCTATATGAGTGGAGAAGGTGTTAGCACCCCTCTCACCCGATAATAGTTCCTTCATCTCCAAATCAATCTATGTAACAACTATATGACAAAATATTGAATCAATCAGTTGCTCAGATTTCCAATCGTTTCAAGAACAAAGATCATGACATAGACTACACCAATCATGTCTTAAAAATATACCCAAATTTCCAATCCCTACATCTGGTCGGATCATTTAGAGGATTGAAAATGCTATCAATGGCATATGTACTATCCTTTCTCAGTAGCGATTTAGTTCAAAATAAGGTGAATCAAATTATGTGAGAACAAGAGAGCCCAGGTTAATCATTCATCAACATTATAGGGGAACATATGATGAACTAGTGGAGGAGAACATCTTGAAGGCTACCTTAACATTGTAGGATCACCTAATGCTCAATCTCAACTTTTTTAACACTCTTCTGATGAACTTATCCTACGAGAGCACACATGCTATAAGAATTAGAAAATCAACCAACATAGTCTTTGGACATAAAGGTCACCTTATATGGGAATTTGTGTTAAGCCCCAATGTTCAATATTGAGCAATCAAACCCCTATTTTCATCTAGGGGAACTCACCTAATTTTAAATTTTTAGGGTCTTTGTCCTAACGCTAATTTGGTGTACCCCTCCATTTATAAAATGTAGAAAAAAATAAACTTCAATGCATAGAATTAGAAGAGAGAGGATGACTTTTCAAATCTTTTTATAAAAAAAACAATTGCCATGATTTTTAATGATTATAAACACTTAATCATAGTATCTCTTACAAACCACAATCACATCTGTTTTTCAAATCCACCATTTTCTCACTAAGGCGTGAGTGAAGGGTTGGACATGAACTGGTTTTGCGAACTGAAGCAATGGTGAGAGTCACTTTGGCGGTTGATAAACCTCTTAAGAGTCATCAGAATTCTAGGGAAATGAATGATTGGTCAAATATAGGAAACTACCTAAGTGATAGACCTCCCTTGCTCTACAGAAATCATTTATGCCCAATCTTTTCCTCACTCAATCATTTTTAGAAGGAAAAACCATCACCTATGTTTTCCACCCTCCACAGGGTTTTTCAGAACAACTTTGATGAGTCCAACCTTTATGGGCTTTCATGACAAAAAAGGGGATCAAACTTGGATCAAGCACGTGGTTCTCACTCTTATCTCAAACCTTTCCATGAGAGGGGCAAACAATTGACACCCTATTATTTCTCACTAAAATTAAAATTATGCTTAAAATGTTAATTTTCTGGCTAGTGATGGAGTTCCTCACGTTTTCCATATTTAATTTTTTTTACCTTTTTTCATATTTCCCACATTTTCTGTCTATTTGATCGACTCACTATCACCACTATTACGGCCAGTTTGGGGCTTTATGCAAATAAAATCTTTTATCTAGACTTAAGTGCAACATGCTCATTATTGTCACTAGTAATAAGACTTTTTCCATAAATTATTATTTTCAATTAAATATTCTCCTTTTTCCCATAGATAATTCAACTTCCTTCATCCACACAAAAATATGAATCTTTGGGATAATAATGAAGGATGATCTTGTGTTAATGTATTTTCTCTCCCCTTCATTATTTTATCTAACTTTTTTGAAATTCAACTTTTCCATTATTTTCTCTAGAATATTCCTAAAATATCCATAAATCGAGGAAAATTCATCCAGCCTAGGCCACAAGGGGGGTCACAAGAATCCACTGGCAACACATCAAAGATTTCCTTGATCCAAGGGCCATGGCTCGCACAAATCGTCATTGCCGCCTCTTCCAAGATCTTCTAGTTTGAACCATGAACCCTAAATTTGCCTATAAATAGACTCTTTTTTTTCTACATGTGATCAGAGGATCCCTTATCTGACACCAACTTCTCTTCTAATGACAGTAGGTTTCACTTCAATAATTACTATCTTTTGAGTTATATTCTTATTAATAACTACTGCTTGCTCTGATCTGTTCATAATTGTTCATATTTGCATGCCCTTTCTCAAAAATCTAATCTACTCTAATGTAAAATTTGGTTACTTTCCCTACATGAAAATAGCACTTTGATTGTTCAAGATTGAACATTGTGGCTTAACACAAATTCCCATATAAGGTGACCTTTATGGCCAATGACTATGTTGGTCGATTGTCTACTTCCTAGAGCATGTGTGGTCTCTTTGTATAAGTTCATCAGAAGAATGTTAAAAAAAGTTGAGATCGACATTAGGTGATCCTCCAGTGTTAATATAGCCTTGAATATGTGTTCCTCCACTAGTTCATCATATGTTTCCGTAGATTATCAATGAACGACTATCCCAGACTCTCTTTTTCTAACATAATTTGATTCACCTTCTTTTGAGAGAAAGGATCATCATATAAGGCATTGATAGCAATTGTGATCATCTAAATATTCTTACCAGATGTTGGGATTGGAAATCTTGGTATATGTTTAGGACATGATTGGTGTAGTCTATGTCATGATCTTTGATCTTGAAAGGATTGGAAATCTGAGCATCTAATTGATTCAATATTCTATCATTATCATGTTACATAGATTGGTTTGGAGATGAAGGCATTGTCATCAGGTGAGATGGGGTGCTAACACCCTCTCCACTCATAATAGGACCATCGAGTATGATCTATGAATTAATGCATACCTTTGTCATGTGTCCTAGGATGGAGTCAAAATTGGGTCTTTATGTGTTTCCTTGTTGATTTAAATTCCTATCTTTGTTTTTTCCTTATTTTACATATGAAACTGGGTGGCAAATCATAGCTTTATTGATTTATTATTTTCTTCTTTTTTGTTTGTTTCCATATCTGTAGGATCCATTCCAATTTACAATCAAGGTACAACAAATTCCTAATGCCAATATGGAAAACCAACTCAACCTCATGAGATCACAAAACACGATTTGCCATATCCCCATTTCTTACTTCACTTCACAACACCACTTTCTCACCACCATACCCAATACCATACATGTATAGGGATTTCATGAAAGACTGATGAATCCTACAAAATCACAAGTATACATAATAATTCAACATTGGGGTTTGTTAATGGATATCAATGGAGCATGTAATGAGCCCCTAAGTGAAGAAATGGAGTGAATGAAGGTTTAGGGTTTAGGGTTGGACGTTAGACAAATTTATGAACTTAAGGTTGCCTTAATAACTAGTGATTGTATCACTTAGTTGTCTAATGTTTAGAGCATCAACTAGTTGTTTAAAGAGTTCCAAGTTTCTTGTTAGGATCTTTGAAAGCATTGTATTAGTTGATTGGATTCTTCAAACATGCTCAAGATGGATGAGTTTGGGAACCAGACAAATTTCTTGGGTTAAGGTGGAATTCATAGCCATTATATGTAGCATGTCAATTGTCATTTCCTCAAAGCATGTACAATGGGGACAGTGCTAAAAAGTTATGATCGGGCATCAGGTGATTATCTAGTTTAAGCGGGCCTCCATTGGTCTATCATATGTTCCCCATAGCATCCATGAACAATTATCCCCAAATTTATAGTTCTTACTTGATTTGATCATCACTCCATTGAACTACATCCCCACTATGAATTGTTTGTTCTTGCAGTTATATTGAGTTAGATTGAATATATAAGGTTTCATTGAAGTCTAAAAAGAATTGTAGATATATATGGAAATGGAAGCATATGACTATTTGGAAGTTCCTACTAGATGTTGGAATCAATAGAGTATTAGCATGCCATTCATAGAATTCCAGGTTGCTTGTTAGGACCTTTGAAAGCATAGTCTTAGCTGCACTATAGGATTTCTAAAGAAAAGATATGTTGGGTATCAGACAAGTTTACAAATTTAAGGGGACCATCACATCCTGAGTTTGTAATGGCCATTTGTCTAATCGTCAAAGCATCTTCTTGTATCAAAAAGATTGATAAGGTTGATAGGTGTGATATGATTTATAGGATTGGGCTCCAGACAAATAATTGATTTAAGATGGCCTTCTTGACCAGTGATTGTATTGATAAATTGACTATTCTCTTGAACATTTCCTATTTTCCAAAAATTATCAAGATTATAAAGTTGGGAACTAGTAAAGTTTTCTAGTTTTAAGGTGTGGCCTTTACTACTAGTGATTGTATTGAACAATTGTCTTCTCCTAGAAAAAATCTTAAACACAAGATGGTTCAGCATGATAAGAATGGGATTTTCCTATCGTAGTAGGGATTTGATTGTGGTGCATATATGAGGATAGGGATTTTGCAAGGAGTGATTGCTTGACCATAGGACTTTTTCAAGTGTGCCTACCTAAATGTAGGGCTTGAGTTCATGGAGACACCTATTTAGGATAGGGATAGAATGTGGATGCCTATTTAGGATAGGATTTGGTTCATGACTAATGGCTATTTAAGATATGACTTATCAGATCCTCATAGTTGGGCAATGTTTCCAATTCAGACTAGATATTTCGTGTAGATGTCTATCTAAGCATAGGGCTTTGATCCAATTACCTACCTGAACATAGGTCTTATGTTCACGAGGGATTCCAATTTATAATAGAGGTTAAAGCAAGGGCCTACCTGATTGTAGGGCTTAAACTAGAGGGAATTCCGATTCTGGATAGGTCATGGATGAAGATTCCAACTATAGGTAGGGCTTAGACTGAAGGAAATGCCTATTACATATAGGGCTTGCAAGAAGGATCCTACTAGATGTAGGGCTTAGAGTAGAGGAAATGTCTATTTTGGATAGGGCTTGTGATGATGCTTGATTGAATATAGAGCTTGAATTTAAGGGAATGCCTATTCATGATAGGGCTTGGACAAATCCCTACCTAAATGTAGGGCTTGAATTGGAGGGAATGCCTATTCAAGATAGGGCTTGCAGATATGCCTATTTGGACGTAGGGGTTTTAAAGGGACGCCTACCATGTTGTAGGGCTTTGTTGGGAGTGCCTATATGGAATAGGCCTTGAGGTGATTCCTATATGAATATATGGATTTAACAAAGGGAGTTGCCTACTCAGAGGGCTTTTAGAATAGGAGATGCCCATTCAAGATAGGGCTTTCTAAAATGGAGATGTCTATTTAGGATAGGGCTTAAAAGCATAGATGCATCAGGGCCAAACTAAATCATGAGCTTTTGAAATTGAGTAGTATGAACCACAACCCAGGCATCAAGATTTAGATTATTGTTATGCATCGAGGGCAATCAAGAGAGTATTTTGGGAGTGTCTACCTAGTTTAGGGCTTAGATCATGTAGATTCCTACCAAGACGTAGGTTTTGTTGAAATAAAATGACTATTCTTGATAGGACATGAGAATAGGGGTGCCAACTAATAATAGGGTTGAAGTGTAGGTGCCTACCTGAGCATAGGGTTTTTATGTAGAAGGAAAGGTGCCTATTCAAGATAAGGCTTTGAAGTAATGAGTTCCTATTTGGGATAAGGCTTTGAAATTGCCAATTGCCTACTCCTTATAGGGCTTTTGAAAGTGTAAAGCATCTGGTTTGTCTTGTTTTAGCTCCATGACCCAAGAATATTGGAATATATGTGAATTGTCTAGTTTTAGGTCATGGTCTAGGACCCAAAAGTGATTGAAAATGACCATCCTCATAAGTGTTAGTGATTGAGGTCGTCTGAAAGAGTGTAGTAATTTTGAATCAAGGAAAAATCTTAGGCAGGTGTGCTTCCACCAATCACAGGGTTGATGACTTTGGTCCATGCTTTATCTGTGAAGTCTAATGTAGCTTGTATTAACATTTAAACTCCTCAGCTTCATATGTTCTGAAGGGAAGGAATGTCATGGAAAAATATTTGATGGTGGTAACGATCTAGAATCAAGGCCCAACATATATATCATTCAATCTGCTTAGGTGATGTGGCCTTGATGTTGTGTTTCTGATAGGTCTCTAGTAGGTCTTTGCAAACTAATTAGTGTGTATCACTTGGAAGGTAGAGGCTTAAAGATTCTCTATGGTTGTCACCAATAGAATTTATATCATGATGTATCCACTACCATAGGTGTGTTATGCGGTGTCATTAGGTCATTGTCTCCAAGATGTCCTTCACAACATCTTTGGACCAAATGTTCTTTGTTGATTTAGTAGTTATTATGTGGAGAGCACACCATGTGAGGTCATGCTAAATGGTAAGAGGTAACCCTTGTTCAAGGGTTTTACGTTTGTCTTAGAGATCAAGTAAGGTTTTTAGTATCCTAGGAGGTGATGTACCTTGTTTGAACCTTTCTATGAAGATGTATGCAATCATTTCTGAAGATACATTTCAAAGGTTTTGAATTTTTTTTGACATTGATGTGATCGTGTTATTCAACAAGAAGTTGATATTGGATTCATTTTTTGATTTAATATACCATGGTTTGTGGATTCTTATGTTTCTATTTACCATCTAAGATAATACGATATAAGGGTTGTTTACGTGTTTGTTTGTTTCTTTTGGGCTTAGAACATAGGTCAACATTCATGTTTTCTAAACTAAGACTCCTTTGAGGAGTTGGAAATAACCAATATTTGTCAGAAGGCTTATCATGAAATGTGAGGAGTGACCATGTAATCATTGTAGCTTATTTGATGGAAACTAACAACTACCTTTCTCACCTTAGTTTTCACTTTCTAGTATTGGCATTTAAGGTGATTTGAGACCCCAAACATGTTTAATCTTGCTCTAATTCTTCTATGGTTTTGTTAATTCTTCCCGTAGTATGATGATATCTAGATGTACCACTAGGAGAAGGTTCATTTAGGGTGGATTTGATGCTTTAGTGAATCTTGATTCATGTTTGTACGACTCCAGTGTGCCATGTAGAAAGTATTCTAGAAATAATTTCCTACCTAGTTGGGTTAAGGCACAAGGTGTCAGAGCCACCCCTATGGGTTCTTTTCTTGATACTTCTTGGTGTATGATGTGTGTCACTAGCATGTATCCACATTGTCGGGTGTCCTTTGGACTTATTTGTTTGTATTTAAGTCCATGGTCATTGATGCTTAGAGCCTTACATTGGGAATTTGAAACTCCAGTGGTCCAAGATGTCCTTCGTAATAAGCAATTCACCACAAGCATATGTCCAAATTTAGCTACCCTTTGTCCCTCACAGTTGATGTGCATTCGATTAATTCTTTGATATTGTGTACTTTGATGCTCGGAGCCTCAAGATGTGAACTTTAATTACATATTGATGGAATTTTTCTAGTGAAGGTTCTCCATTTGTTGTCCCCATGCTAGATCATCATGGAAAATGGTGAGACATGGACAATTCCTCATGGGATCCAAATATTTGTATCATCTAGTCCACTTGTCTTTGTCGTGCCCCATGAGTAGGGTTGTTGTCATATATAAACATTAAAGTTCATGTAGGGAATGTCACCTAAATGTGTTTGTAGGACGTCCTAACTTTGTGGGTCAGTTCCAACTTGCCTCTGGGCTGCTCAGTTTGGGAAGACCTAGAAGAGGACATTTATTGATTTTGAGATGTGGTTTCATCCTACAATTGTAGCTTCAGATGATTTTATTGATTGAGTGATTTTATGTGTGGATTAGGTTTGTGAACCATTGGGGTCTCAAGATAAAGTTCATTATCCTTCTATCCTAGGCCCTACTTTTATAATTTGACCCTTTTGCTTCAAGGTTCATAGGGGGACATGTCCAGACACTTAAGTAGATTAAGTAGTTTTTCTTGATTTTGATTGTTTTTTTTTCATTTTGACTCTGAGTGTTTTTCCATTTTGATAGTTGTTGTGCTCTCACCAATGGTGTTACATGCTACTCAATTGAGATCTGAATAGATGCAACTCCACAGACTGAAGCACATGGGTGGATTCACTTTTGAATTTATAATGACCTACACTCAATACACTTGCATAAACTAAAACACTACACCCGCAAGCGCACGGGGTCGTGTCATAGTATAGGAGGATAGCAAGTATAGGGTCGATCCACAAGGAGAAAAGGGGGCACTAGAGCTAGGTTAGTTTTTGGTGATAGGTTCCTACCGCGGAGACTAGGGTCAAGGGTTTAAAGGTGATTTGATTGTTAAACTAAGTTGAGCAAGAAAGAAAGACAAGAAAGAACATAACCTAAGTTAACCCTAGACAGTTAATTCTATTGAACAAGAGAAGACAAGGCAAGGCAAGAAAAGAGAACAAGTTATGCTAAGGCAAGCAAGAAAGAGGCAAAAGAGCAGTTAAAGACCTAATCTAGCAAGAACAAAGCAAGCAGGGCAAGAAGCTATCTAAGCAAGAAAAGTGCATATAAGCTAACACTAGCTAAGAAAGATGGAAACTAGGGTTTTAAAGCAGTTAAGGGAGATGTGGGCTGTTTAGGCGATGCACTTATCAATTAAGTTGGGGGTGACATATGAACATTATGATTCCATTTAGATTATCAAACCAAACAACAAGTTAGAGTCTAACGAATTATCCTAAGCTACTAACTGGCCATGGATATGCTAGGTTGTGTATAGGGGAACAAGTCCCTAACACCCCCACCACCCTTACGAGGCTCAGTTGGGTTAGGTCCTGGGTGTAATTCAATTAAAGTCTAAACAAGCCTAGATTTCTAGGTTTGATGATTTTAGGATGATTAGGGGTTGATACTAGTAATGGGAGTGGAAGTGAGGTTTTGGGCCTCGCATCACTCACATTCTAGCCTTGAGAAAGCTCCATGTTAAACACACCAAATTCATATAATCTAGCTACTTAGATCTCTCACCTAGGGTTAGGAGAAATGATTAGGATAAAGGAGGATGGGTACCTAGCTAGGGATCCATGAATTGGACCTAGGAGAAAATCCCAAAATTCACACATATAATCAATTCCCCTAAATTCCCAATGGATTTCAAGAACAAACCAACAAGAAATTTATGGAGAGGGAGATAAAAATAGAACATAATCATTAGCAAATGGAATTATAAAGTTTACATATCATTTTCCCCCAACATGGTATCAAAGTAACATTTTACACCCCAAACAGCCCACCCAAGGGCCCTAACTACTCATAACAATGCAAAGTAAAAATGAAAGGAGAAAGAGATAGAAGAAACCATGGAGCTTGGTGTAGATGGAGAAATCCTCCACTTCAGCTACTACTAGACGTCCTCCTCTCTCCTCCAAGGTGTAGGGGCATGGAATGGTGGTGGAAATGGGTGGAAACAAGAAGAAACTAGGGTTTTGATGGTGGAAATGGTGAAATGGAGTGAAATGGAGGTGGAAATGGAATGGAATAGCTAAGGGGAGAAAATGGGGAGCTAAGAGGTGGTAGAAGGTAGCTAACCTCGTGTTGAAGCTGCCATCTAGTTATATATAGGTGTGGGGGGAGCACTAGGTCAAGTAGGGGTAGTATGGGCAAAATAGTGCAAAAGTAGCTAGGATTTTGTAGGTACCACGGCCATGGTGGGGAGGGGTGAGAATTGTCATGGTGGATGGCAACGACCTTGGTGAGAAATGGTGAAAAAACACAAGGAAATGGTGAATTTTGTACTGAAGGTGGCACGAGCATGGTGGTCACCTTGGCCATGGTGGGGCTAGGGTAGTACGACCGTGGTGGTCACCAACGCTATGATGGCTTGAAATGCACAGGTCGTTCTCTGCTCCACGGCCGTACTTTGCTCCATGACCGTTCTTCCTCTACTGCTACATGGCCGTGCAAGGTGGCACAACTATTTTGGGTCATTTCACCATGACCATTATGTGTGGCACATCCGTGGTGATTCTAGCTTTGCTTGAGGATGACTATGTTGATTTGCAAGTGTCCTAGCACGGCCATTCAGTGGTACCACGGCCGTGCTGGTCTCTAGATCAACACTTAGACTTGATTCTTCGGGTTTTGTTGGACATCTTTGCTTCAATGGATATTTGGCAACTAGGGGTAGGTTGAGGGAGCATTAGACGTCACTTTAGGTCTCTCCAAGGGTAGAGAAACCATAGTATCACTCCTTCTCTCTCTCTTCCATCAAGCGTGGTCTAAAGCCTAAAAAACATGCAAATAATGTCCATACGTGCATTTTATACAAATATGCATATTGAGGGAAATAACATGTAATCTAATAGGTATAGATGTGATTGAAATGCAATATGATACAAGATGAAGCCCTAAAATAGGGTTGAATCAATAGTTTATATTTTTTCCATTATATTTTGATCATTATATCATTTTTAGTTATTTTATAAAGCAAAAGTGGTTAGATATGTATTTCACGATCCCCAGATGTTTTAGGTCTCATGTCATGTGTGTGTCTTAGTTCTCTTTGATAGAGCTCTGGCTCGAGTGGATGCTTACATCAACTGGTGTGTTCTTGTTGTGAGTAGATTCTCAATCTACTCTGTAGATGCACCTAGCTCTTTGATGACAGGCTCTGGAGTGCCTTCTATAAGGGCATCAACTTGGACCAAACTGGAATCTATTAGGTCTTGAATGTTGTGCTCGGGGGCTATACATGAGTCTTTTGTGCCCCTTGTTGCGACGGAAATCATAGTAAATGTTGGAATTTTAGCTCTTTGGAGGGGGATTGTGAGGCTTCATTGTGGTTGCAAACTTCATAATGTACTCTATAAATGGAAGAATTCTACTAGAAGAGGTTCCAAAGGGTGCGAACCTTCTCCTTGGTTTTTGCATGGTATCTCATCTTTGACAAAAGTGGGAGTAATAGTCACTTTTGAAAATGTATCTCCTTTTGTCATACTTTGGATATAAAGCATTGTGATCTTATCGTGGTGACCTATGATGGTGTTGAGTTATGCTATCTTGACCTCCAGATCTCCCAACTTCTGCATGATTTCTATCATATTGCAATCAATAGTGTGTTCGATCTCTAAGCAAACCATGATTGTCAATGTTGCGACCAAACCTGGATGAGGTGGGTAGACTTATGGTCCTGTAACTATTGGATAGTTCCAAGGTAGTAGGTAGGGTACATTGTGTTGTTGAATGCACAAGTCCTCTTCTTTTGTGCTGGAATTGTGGTCTTCAGACCTTTTCTAACTTTTGGCCTTCTACCTTGACAGACATTGAATTATGATTGACCCTCAAGTTCATCCATTTAATCATTTGATTGGTTGATTGTGGAGCTACTGTGTGTCATATATGTCTCTTATTGTTGATGCTCAGATGTAACATTCTTGTGTGTATACCCTTGGAGGGCATCATTTAGAATGATGTAGTTGATTACCCTGTAGGTTGTATGGTGATGACAGTTGTGTAGGGCCTTCAAAGGGGAACACATATGTATGCGGCTTTGGATGAACCATTTTAGCTTGAATTTTCTTCTAGCCAGTAAAATCAAGTGTCTCTATTTCATGTGGTTCATCATCCCACCATGACTGTTTGATGGATCTTACATTGACCTGAATCTTTAGTTCATCATGACAATCTTCAACCATTGTCTTCATCACCTCACTAGTGTTGGATCATTTTTTGGTGCTCGTCATCTCAACAAGCCATTTCAAAAAAATTTAGTAAGCATTTTCTACCTAAGATTTTTTTGATGTTCTCCTCTGTGCTGAAGGTGGAATGATTGGTTGTTAAGCTCAGTTTACCAATGGGGAATCTACCCCTTGTATAACTAGTACTTTAAAAAGGAAGAAACATGGTCATCAAGAAACTATCTCTTATCCTAGGAAAGAGGATTAAACATGTGGAATTCATATGTTTCTATTCCCAAAATTCTTGGTAGGACTCGAAAGGAAATTCCCCTTGTGTGGAAGTGGGTTTCAAAAAAACACGACAGACAAAGGTGAACATGCCCCTTGCATGGATAAGGGGACAAATATCACGTCAAATTATGGAATTTCACTCTTTACGTGGAATGAAATTTTTCATGTATCAATGCAGATTGTTAGATTCAATGGTATGAGGAGAGGAATATTCCCCTCGATTGACTAATATGGAAGGATATTTCTTGTCATATCATGAGGTATGTCCCATACATTGTGATCAAGCATGCATATTATGTTTTTGGTTGTAGAGGGGTGAAGTTGGGATGGTGGGACAAGGTGACCCACTTGGGACTAGAGATTGTGGTTGGGAATCGATGTGTGAGGCTTCTCTCACCTTAATGGAAATTTTACAAGAGGTACTCTCATAAGGAAAATGTTATATCTACGGTCAAGATGACCAACTCAGGGCCAAAGAATATGGTTGGATATGGGTGTGTGAGATTCCTTTCTCCTTGAGGGACATCTTATGAGAGAAATACTCACAAGGTAAAAAGGAATATCAAGGGATAAGGTTACCAAATCAGGGGTCAAAGATTGTAGATGGATACAGGTGTGTGGTTCCTCTCTCATATAGGAAGATCTTATGAGAGAAATGCTCACAAGGAAAAGGGAGATGTTGGCACGATGATGGTGCAGTTTTAGGTCGTAGTCCAGCACCGTATAGATATGAGAATGAAAGCAAGGTGATGGCCCAATTTTAGGTTGTAGTCTAGGACTATAAGGATATGAACATGAAGGCACAATGATGGCCCAGTTTAAGGTTGTGGTTCGGGACCATATAGATATGAAGTTGAAGGTGTGGCGATGGCCCATTTTAAGGTCATGGTCTAGGTCCACATAGATGTGTGCATGAAAGTAAGGTGATGCCCCAGTTTTAGTTTATAGTTCGGGATCAGGGTTTGGGTATGCAAACATGGGCAGACCACGTGGTATTGAGTGACATTTTAGTTAAGATGTAAAGTCCTTTGGATCAAATGGAGTTGGTATGCTTGGGGCATGATTTGATTTTTTAGTCAAGATTTGGCAGTTATATCCAAGATTTGAGGATTGAGTAGCCTTGTAGCATAATTATCAAGCTTTATCTTGAAAGGATTAAGTTCAGTAGAGGCCCATCAAGGATTTAAACATAAAGTAAACATTGGAATGAGTAGCTCTAGTCCAGAGAGAATAATTCAAAGATAGATGTGATTTAATCATGAGAGTGCATAGCTTATAGGTAAAATTGGGTAACCTATCGGCACAAGGATGAAGTTATCAGAAGGTCGAGCTATTTAGGGAAAGATTCCTTAAAAGTATGTGTTTTTGTCTTATGTATGGTAAAAGAAGAAGATTGAAGATCATTCAGTGCACTTAAATAGCAAAGGTTTTAGATATGATTGGTGTCTCATGAGAATAGACCACAATCAGGAACCCTTTTGGCATGAATCAATTTGGAAGATTTTTGAAAGGATAGTCCAAGATTTAATAGACTTTCCTTTCTTTTTAATAAGAATGATTTCCACCTTTTCGGATAAAGGTTGAACTTTGTTGAGTTTTGAAAGCATATTTCTTTTCTTTAATTTGGTTGAGGTTTTGAAAGATGGTTCAACTTTTGCTGATTTTTTGAAAAGGTTTTATTTTTCAAAAAATAGTTATGCTTGGAAAAGATTATTATATTTGTAAACACTATTCTTTTTCTCCTTAAAGATTGTTCTTTTTGGAAAATACTGGTTCATCTTTTTGAAAAGAACATTCTTTTAATTAACGATTGTTCTTTTGAGAAGATTTTTCTTTTTATTTTGAAGAGATTTTTATTTTTGTTTTGTTTTGAAAGTATTTTCTTTTTTGAAAGATTTTTCATTTTTGTATTTTGAAGAGAATTTTCTTTTTGAAAAAAATTATTTTATGTTTTTGAAAAAAAATATTTTTTAATATAAAAGGATTTTTCTTTTTATTTTGTAAAGAATTTTTTTAAAAGATATTTCTTTTGAAATTTTTTAATTTTTCAAAAAGAGTTTTCTTTTTTGGTTTTAAAGGGATTCTTGAATTTTTTTTGGAAGAGTTATTCCTTTTCTTAAAGGAGGAAGAGTTCTATTTTTTGGAAAGATTGTTCAATGAAGATTGTTGAGTGAGAGAGATCATTTGAGAATGTCTAAGATCAATGAAATATTTACAAGCTTGAAAGATCATGGATCAAATGTTCATGATGTTTGAGATCATTGGAAAGCATTTGGGGATCCTTTTAGAACATTGGAGATTGTTATCTTGATATTGTTTGAGAACATGTAAGATCATAACATTGTTACCAACCAAAAAAAAGATCATAACATTGTTGATTGGAGATTTTTGTTATTATTAGATTGTTTATTTGAGATTGTTGTTTGTTAAGTTATTTTAAACATGAGTACGTTAGAAAATGGCAAACAACCTAACATGATGACTACAATCCTAAAGAATAAGTATTTCAACAATCATAGAATTAGCAAAGCGTGCAACAATCTTGAAAATTGTAAAACAAGAAGCCATGAATTGCATATGTAGAAGATAAAGTACCCCTTTAGCGCATGAGTTTAGATGTAAATGTTTGTCCTTAATCAAGTATGAGTTGTATAGGAGTTTTTGGTCCTTATCTTCTCTATTACATGATGACGCTCATCGTGGGATGACCCGGGCTCAACAGATACAGGTGTTGCTCCTGATACGCCTCTTGACTGTGACAGTCATAATAAGTCATGATTTCTAGGAGATGGGGTGTCCACAAGGCCTTTGTACGTCCAACATAATAATATTTTAGTACCTTTACTAACACCCCCACAATACTTTCAGGGATCTAATGTGGTGTTGGCACCCGCTCCACGACGCATGGATTTGTAGGTGTGCACTATACAGGTATAACCTCTTAATATCTTCCGATGCAATTCCAGAATAGTGAAGCATGAAAGATACAATGATAGGCACATAACAAAACAATCATGCAATTAATAAGAAAGAGAAGATCTTGCTCATCAGAAAGACTTCTCTTATCCTTTTATCTCTTTCCTTATTATAATTGTTAAAGTAAATAGAAAAGGAAATAGGAAAGGAAAAGAAAAAAGGGAGGCAAGTGGATACTAACCCAAAAAGATGATTGACAGAAAATATGACATTTTTTTACTGCCAGAAAGTGAAGTGATGTGAAAACCAAAGTAGTTTTTCTTTGTCAGAACATATGATTTTGTCAACTTTATTAAGACACTGAAACAAAAAGGAAACAATAAACAAAAACTTTCCTTCTTCTGGTAAAACAGAGTGTTCTTCTAGTTTATTATAGATAAAAAAATTGGAATTTTTAATTGGCATATTTTCTTTTCCATGGTCAAAAATTTCTTTTTTGGAAAAACTTTGTATTTCATCAAAAGTAGAAAGAATCGATAAAGGAATAACATAATAAAAAGAAACCTCAATTAATCGGCAAAATATGAGATGATGAAAAGGAAAATGCAACTCGGATCATCTGACAACATCCCAGTGGAGTCATTAATCTCTTGTAGTCATTCTAAAGAATTGAATGGATCCTATGGTCTTGGAAATAAATAAAAAGCCAGAAGATAATGATAAATCAATAAAGCTTAGAGTTGCCACCCAATTTTATATGTAAAACAAGGAAAAAGAGAATATAGTCATTTAAATCAACTAAAAAACATAAAAGCTCAATTTTCACTCCATCAAGGGTGGATAAGAAAGGTATGCAACACTTCATAGATTAGACTCGGCTATCCTATTACAAGAGGGGAAGCTGTTAGAACCCCCATCTCACCCAAAAACAGTATTGCAACCTTTTTATCATCTCAAATAAAATAAGCGGTGATTCAGGTTATTGCTAAGAAAATGGAGGAAAATAAAATAAAAATGGTTTTTATGTCGACAGACCTTTGTGGCTAGATATGCTCGTGACATTTGCATCATATCCCGAATGATCCAATTTTTAGGTGTATTGCGACCGCAATCGCCTCAGGACCTCCCACGGTGGAGATCCATCATCGGTAGTTGGGAGCAATGTGTAGGAAGAGAGAGAGAGGAGAGGGAGATATATTAGATAGACGAAGATTAGATCCTTTGTAAGAGTGTGTAGATATGAACAGTTATAGATAGATTTGAGATATTAGTAGTTTTTATGAGAAAAATGGCAATTATATTCATGCCTTCATTGGAGCTTGAACTTGAGACCTCATGGTAACAAACCAAGGATCTAATCACTGGGGTGTCCCATCTTGGACAGAGCAAGCAACAATTATTGACATGTATATAACTATAAGAGAAACAATTATTGTTGTGCAGCTTATTAGTGTTAGCAGAGCAGTTGTGTTGGGAAATATGGGGATAGAGTAGGCAATGAAAATAAAAATTTACTATCCATATTCCCCATATACTACCAGATCAAGTTAGTAACTATGTAATGGGAATGATGGTTTTACGAGGTCATACTTGGTCCTAGAGCAAGTCCAGTGACTATTCCCTCATTGCAGTTGTGCAACTCTCTTGAAATTACACTTAGATAGTGACAACCCGTCACACGAAATGAGTTTACTCAAAACCTAAACATGATTAACCGCTAATAAAACACATAACACCAAAGAGGGTTAATTAAAACCGATTAAATTTTCACATATTTTCTTAACTACATTAGCATGAAATCCCAACATATCAGATTATTTCATAAATCATACCAAAAATCTCTTACATTGATTCTTTGGCCTCAACCTCCTAATATACATAAGAGATAGTATCCACATGTACAACATCAGAATACTAGGAAAGATTTCATCGATAAAAACACGATATTCAAAACATTCCTGCCAGACCTGAGAGTACAAGGATGACTCTAGGATATACTAGACATCTAAACAACTATTTGTCTATGATCCATCACATCAACTCCTCCTTGCTTCCATGGGTCCACTACTGCTACTGAATATCACCTAAAAAGATTGTAGTGACTCATAAGTGAGACCCATGTCCCAGTAAGAGATATAACTCACAACAACACTTATTGATTATGATAGGTTATGTTATTAAATAGGTTGACTAGATTAATCAGATTAAGCATATAGACAGATTAACCAACATAATGGAACCATAAATCATAAGATCTTTATTAAGAGAAATTCTAATTAGAGTCTTAGAAGCTAGCATTATTCTCAATTACAAGAGGTAGATATTACCATGAGCATAACCATCATCGTGAGCCTAATTAGCATCATAAATATCAATAACAACATGATCATATTTGAATAGTAGGAACATGTCTAATGACATAGCATGTCTACGTAGCAAACAAAACTAACAATATGGACATGTCTGAGCATATTCCATATCTAACAACATAGGCACCTCTAATAGAATAACATATCTTCACAATCTAATATGTCCGACGGGATAAGCATATATGCATCTTGAGTAGAGCTAAGAATTGAAGCATAATTATCAACATGAGCATGATTAGAAGTATGAGCATATCCAACTACATAGACATGATTAACATCATAAGCAATTATAATATCATATGCATATCCAACTACATAGGCATGGTTAACATCATAATCAATTCTTAGTGGAATAGGGAAATTACATGATTAAGGTTTCACTTTGATTAGTTAAGTGATTAGAAGTATGAGCATATCCAACTACATAGACATGACTAACATCATAACCAATTATAATGTCATATGCATATCCAACTACATATGCATGGTTAACATCATAATCAATTCTTAGTGGAACAGGGAAATTACATGATTAAGGTTTCACTTTGATTAGTTATGTGGATTGAGTGAATTAAGGCTGAATCAAACATGTGGACATACAAATCCTAATTCATTTCTAGAAGGCATTTGATATGTAAAAACTCCTGTAAATATAAAATATATAGGACATATTTCTTATCACAACACCACATGATATTATTTCACTGCCATTCATGACTTTATTCATCATCACACCAACGCATGATATATAATCCTTAACACATTATCCCAAAGTACCAATACTTATCATATCATGAAGAGGATCACACCTCCATTAGGGTTTAATCATGCCAAAATGTCATTAAGACCATCAAATTAACTCTTGTAAGAACACCATTATCTTTCCATGCCTCATGAATGGTCAACTACCATCACATACATGTAACATATAGTGTTTGTCTTAACAATGCACATAATAGAAAATTAGAGTTACAACAATATAGTGAGAGAAAATAATCCTTCATTCTATTAAATGCACAAGAAAAACTAAGCAACATCTTTGTGTTCTTGAATTAGGATTAAGGTTCAACAACTTAACCAAATTAGGATTTCCAAAACAACATTTGTATGTAATACCTACTTCTTATTATCTCCAACAAAACTCAGAAATAATAACATTCCTTTATTATAACAATATGTTAGGGAACTAGGTATAATTATCCACCATCATTTAATTGTACTAGGATTAGAGTTAACAACGCAAGTTATCATAACATTGTGAATTAGAAATTTATAACAATCTTAGGTTTACATTCAATTGAGGGTAAATGTAAGACTACCAACTCATGGGGATCAAAACCATTAATCCTAAATCATCAAGTCCCCAACATCAGGTGCAATAAACACAACCTATCAAATTATAAGCCAAACATCAGAACATCAGATTTAAGGCAATTAAAACCATTACATCGTATATATGAATCACCACCATTGAATCATGGTTGCATAAAACATAACCATCAGATGCAAAACATGTAAAACCTTGAAACATTCATCTAGGAAAACCATCAAGATATGACTTAGAAAAATCAGGTATCACCATTGTATGTAAGCCCTAAACTCACCATTGGCTTCATGAGCAAGGAAACCCCTCAAATTAGGTATTATTAAAATCATCATTTATCTTAGCCAAGCAAACTATCGATTGAGAAACTAAGTGAAACCATCGATCTGATACTTAAGAGAAAATAGTTCATGACCTCTTAGGATGACAATCAGTTGTGAACCTCAGGAGTACCATCAATCTAACACTTGGAGAAATTGACAAATCAACAATTAGAAAAGCCATCGACCGTGAATCTAGTGAGACCATCATTTTAGCTGTTGTGAGAGCATAAAAAACATCAGTCGTGAGAGGAAACAAAGCCTTCATTTTTAAGCACAGAAGAAGATCTAAAATAGCAACTAAGTAACATTCATCAGTTGGCGCAAGAAGCCCAACCATCAAGTTATGGAAATAAGAGAAAATCAGCTTAAAGCATTCAGAGAAAAACCATTGTTTGAGAGAGACAAAACCATTGAATTAAACAATTTGGGATGGCATCATGATATTTGTTTCTCAAACATAGGAAAGTCCAAGATAGAAGATAAATTAAAACCATCAATTGGCACAAAATGGTCGAACTCAACATCAAAACCAACTATCAGAGTGAAACACAAGGAGGAAAAATCTGCTCAAAACCCTAGGAAAACCAACGTTCATGGGTATTAAGATAACCATCCTTCAGTTAGTGATGCATATCATATGGCCATTATTTCTTGAGCTCACAGAAGTCATAAAAACATTAAATAAAGTACCAAAATTGTTCCTTCCTATAGGCCAACTCATCGGATAACCAACAAGTAGAAAAACATTTTTGAGGCACCAAATAAATCATAGCTAGTTTAGACCATTCAAACACCATAGATAATTATGACTAAGGAAGCCATCAACCAACCAGAGCTAAGAATATTACAACCATGGGTTCTTAGGCATCTAATAAGGTCATCAAAACAATAGAAACTCACCACCATAGTTCTACACAAAAGACTAGTCATCGGATCATGAAGCAAGGTAGAAATCAGCTCAATTAGGTGAAGGACAACCATCAATTCCCACCATAGCAACTCCATCAATCCGTGGAGAAGCAAGGTATGAAGTTCATCTCCAAACACAGAGAACATCACAAGATTAATGAGAGCAAAGAGAGAGTTGTATACTCAAAAATCATCACATATATGCACAACTTAGCTAAGGATTCGAAATTGCTACTCATTACTAGGTTTTAGAGCAAGATTCAACATATCAAGTTAAATGGTAAGCAATAAACGTGGAGCAAGTTATATAACTTGCCTCTAGAAAAAAGTTTTAGATCCAAAAAGCAAGAAAATAGAGGAAGAAGGAAGAAAATCCGAGATTTGAGCTTCACCATTTATCTGAACTAGTTTGATCTCTAAGAACGAGAAACCCTAGATCAAAGGAGCAAGAAGAAAAGTGTCTTTCATGTTTCTAAACAAACTCAACCAAGGGGACTAGGGATCTGGCCAATAAGAAGAGAAAGAAGGGTAGGATTAGCAAGGAACAAACATAAGAGTGAAGAGCTTACTTGCTAGAGTCAATACCAATTATGGAAGCTTTGAAATCTTGAAAGAAGACTAAATCTGAATCCCATGATCATATGAAAGTAGATTACCCCAAGCTCCTCCAATCTTGAGCTTCTTTTCCTTCCTAAAGAGAGGGAAATGAGATCCAGTAGTAGGGGAAGAAGAGAGGGTGTTCTAGGATTGTAAGAAATCATTTTGCAAGCAAGGAGGAAAGTCTAATTGCTTAAAGGGAGAGAGAAGAAAGAGGCAAGGTGTCCAGCAAAACATGCTAACTGTCCATGGTCAAGACCATCACTTACATGTGGTTCAGAAGCCCATATATAGTGGGAATCGAGAGGTCCACTAAAACTTGGCTCCGAAAATAGTTGTTGGCCCCACTCACAAAGAATCAAATCCAGATATATCATACAAGGTAGCCCATCTATGAGAGGAAAATCCCAAGTAGATGGCATGCACAAAACCATGGTGCAACTAGGTGCCCCATGTCACAAATAACTCTAGAGTGATATAAAAACATTTGAGACATGATAAGAACGTGATAAATTGTAAGAAAAACACCAGATGTGAATAAATTTCATAAAAGTGCAAAACATGCCCAAAATTGCATAACTTGCTCAAATAGTGTCCAAACTGAACCATTGAAAGGTAGCTTAATTAACTGATATCAAAGCATAAGACAAAGTTTAATTAAGCATATTGAGCCTCTAATAGGTAAATTAAGCATCATTAGGGTTTAATATAGGTCAGGGGCCTTGCAACCATAAATCCCTAATAGGGATTCCGCCCCCAAAATCTGGAGCAAACTTTGATTTTTTAGGGGAAAGAATTGATATTGGCATTTAGCACTGGTTGTATAGAAGTCGACAAGAACCCCCTCCCCTGAAATAAAATTTTCCTACAAAAAGCCTAAATCTTCGATTTGCTCCAAAACACTGAGCCATATGTCAAATCTATCATGAAAATGTTTACCTACACAAAGCATGTGGTGTTGGTTCCTTCTTAAAGAACCGATAAAAAAGGATTCTCACCATGTTCCCTATGAAAATATTTCCCTCAAATTGAGTTATTTTGTCATTTTTTTACAAAAAATAATGACATAGGTCTTAGTGAGGTTAACATTTTTTAACAAGGATAAGTACATATGTCTTCGGTTTCTTAGTGTCTAAATGACATAGATTTTAACCTATGTTGTCTAATTGAATGACATAACTGATGAATACATACTTAGTGAGTTTGGCATTTTTTTTATTAGGGATAAAGACATCTATCAGTGGTTCCTAAGTGTAATCTTTGTCATCAGTTTTGTTGATCAAACTGATGATTAAGTCCTTAGTGAGGTTGATATTTTTTTATTAGGAATAAGAACATATTTCATTAGTTTCTAAGTATCCAACCAATGATAGGGTTTAAACTATGTCATCTATTTTGTGGATGAGTTGACGAAAAAATTCTTATTCGTCAGTTTTATAGAACAACCAATGACTTAGCTCTACTTAAGAACGCCCACAAAACAGTATTTCCCCCACTCTCTGTTTCGTTGCACAATCATGTCTTTCCTTGTGCTATGGAGATTGTGTGCTCAACTACTGCCACTACTTCTAGTGCCTTGTCATTGTTGTTGTTGCCATTTTTTCACTACCAATGCATGTCTGATTGCCACCATCACTACTGCTACTGTTGTAGCACTCGTATGACCATAATTGTTGCCACCATTTCCACTGCCACCATCAACGGTGTCTCCACAACCACCACTACCACCACATTACTACATTTTTAGTCATTGTTTCTGCTTCTTGAGTCGCTGCCACCACTGTTGTTATTTGCTTCCACCCTCTCCTCTTATCTTTGTTGCTAAGTTGTGTTGTTTTTAGCTATAATTGTTGCTTTCTTTTTGTTTGGTTTTTTTTATAATTTTAAAATGCATGTATAGTTGTTAGTTTGGATTGTTAAATTTCTTCATATAAAGTTTGAATATTATGTTTGGTACCATTATGCATATTTTGTATGAAAATTATGTCAAGAGTTGTTTAGGAGACCAATACTTAACCTATTCATTAATGATAGAAATTTTGATAAGCGAACAATAAATGTGTGGCATAGGGATCGACCCTAATCTCTATACCCTAGTATATCAATCATGGTGTTGGCCTACAAACCTATATGAGATTTACTCATTACAATCAAATCTTGGATAGTCCCTAGTTTGGGACTATTCTTGAACACTAAATCTCACTTGGGATGTAAGTGTATAATGTGTATTTGGTTTTTGATATGTTTTGTGAACACGTCCCCATTGGTTCTGTAAGTACATATATTGGTGGGTATTTGCCCATTTACATTAGTGTAATTGAAGAACTACGGGAACATTCTATCAAAATATTCTTGAAAATTGAATACACATTATACACTTACTAGTGAGATTAGATGTTCAAGAATGGTTAAGGTGATACACATTCATTACTAAACCCCAATCCCTAATTTGTAAACCCAAAAACCTAAACCATGATCTATAAACCCTAAACCCTAAAAAAAATTCTAATCTCTAAACCCTAATACCTAAACCCTAGCCTCTAAACACATGACTTAATACTTATTTTCTCCGTGATCATAGAATGGATCAATCATGGATGTCCATTCCAAATACAATAGAGTTTATTACTAGTATTGATCATTTTATAAAAAAATTGGAGGAACATAGGAAACAACCTCAACATTGACTCTATTATCCATGCATGTATAATTGTAGTAACAACTAGAAATTCGACACTATTGACGAAATTAAAAGCCATAACATGTGAAATGATATTGTATATGGTTATATAGAGTGGTACTAGAATGGAGATATTCCTACAATGGGACAAGTAGATATATACAACAATACTTGGGTTGTAGAAGAATTTTTTGTTGATTTTGTTGTGAAAGAACTGATTTTGATAGACAAGGTTGATGGAATCACAGATTGTTGTGGATTCAATCAACTGATCCATCTTCATTATTTAGGATCAATGTACATGATGCTGAGAGACCATGATACTTAGGTTGTACTAAGGTACGATGTTGAGCAATGTGTTGAGGTTGTATACTCTGAAGGCTAATAATAGATGGAGTGATAAAAGCTTCACGTCTCTATTTTCTTTGTTGAAAAAATTATTTGTGAACGAAATGAAATACCAATCCCAACATATGAATCAAAGAAAATGTTGTTCCCAATGAGAATGTATGCTAAGAAGATACATGCATGCCCAGATCATTGTGTGTTATTTCAAAAGGAAATTTTAAAGATTGTCCAAAATGTGGGGCGTCAAGGTACAAAATGATGACTTCAGGTATGGTAAACTAAATTTTCTTCCAAGGTGATGTGATATCTACCTAAAATACTATGGTTTTGGTGCTTGATTTCTAATGTCATGGATGCAAAAAGAATATCTTTCCATGTAGAGGTAAAGAAAAACAATGATGGGATCCTACGATGTGTATCTAATTTGCCACAATGGAAGCAAATTGACATATTGTATTTTGAATTTGTTGAAGAAGTTAAGAATCTAGGACTTGGGATTCGTATTGATGGGATGAATCCACACGACACATTAAGCAGCCAACATATCACTTGGCATGTCATTATTATTATATACAATCTTCGTCCTTTATTGTGTATGAAAAATAAGTACATAATGTTGTCCTTGCTGATATTGGGCCCCAAACAACTTGGAAATGATACTGATATTTTTCTTTAACCTCTAATTGACGACTTAAAGAAACTCTAGAGAAAAGGTGTGATGACCTATGATGATTAGAGCAGAGAGACATATTTGTTTGCATATTATGTTGTTTTGCACTATCAATGACTTTCCAACATATGAGAATTTGTCTAGATACAATGTAAAAGGATCTAAAGCATGCCCTATATGTGGGGAGAATGCTAATCCAATATGAGTGAAACATGGAGACAAGTCTGTATATCTATGTCATCAAATGTTTCTTCTAAAAGTGTATCCTTGTCGATGGTTGTGCGAAGGATTCAATGGATCCACTAAGGAATGAAGTGCCCTAAACCTATATCAGGGTGGATATTTATGGAAGAGTAAAAGACTTTTTTAATGAATTTTATTAGAGATCACAATATACTATTCATCACATGGAGTGACAAATCTTTATTCAAGAAGAGGTCAGTATTCTGGAATCTTCCTTGTTGGAGTTATATGGCAATTAGGGATTATATTGGTTTCATGCATGTCAAGAAAAATACTTGTGATAGCGTCATTTCTATTTATATGAATGTACTAGGTAGACTAAATATGGCATCAAATCCAAAATGGACCTACATGAAATGGGTATAAAGAAAAAATTAACAACAAACAGTAACAATGATAGATAACATATTTACCTACTACAGTTACATGTTGTCTAGACAAGAGAAAAGAACTTCTTACAAGTGCTTTCTTAATGTTAATGCACCACAAGAATAATATTTTAAATATCCATAGATTAGTATCAATGAAGGATCTAAATCGTATAGGTCTTAAATATCATGACTGTCACACTCTAATGAAGAAAATATTGCATGTGGCTATTCAGTCTGATACTATCGAAACATTAAGGTTCACAATCACCATGCTTTATTTCTTATTTAATATTCTTTGGAACAAATTTATTAATCATGAGAATCATGATAAGTTGAAAAGAGAAGTGGTTTCAACACTACACCATCTTGAGATGTATTTTCCTCCTTCATTCTTTGATTTCATGGTACATCTTGTTGTCCATTTGACTAGGGAAGTGAAAATGTTGGGTCCAATTTTCTTGCATTGGATGTATCCTTCTGAGCAACATATGAGTATTTCTGAAGGTGATGTTTGAAACCTTTATCAGCCTAAAGGGAGTATTATTGAGATTTATGTGGCTAAGGAGGTCATGGACTTTTGCACTGATTTTCTTAGTTGTAATGAAGCTGCTACCACTAAAACGAATATTGATACTTATTCCGGCAAAGGGACTATAGATCATGAGTGGAAGTAATTAGTCATGAATTGCGGCAACAAGCATACTTGTATATTTTACACAACATCGACAAAGTGGGTTTTATATCCTTGAACATACCAATTTTATCAAGACAAAACAAAACTCTTCCATCAACTATCTCAAACTCCAAATAATGCTACTGAAGATATCAAATGATTCATCTTTAAACCAAAAAAGAATGCTATGTAATACAATGGGTTTTTAAATTTTCACAAAATGTTAAGATGATAAGAGTGTCGACCAAAATTGTAGGGTCACCCTTCAAGCGTCTTCATTGTATTTCTCTAGTGCGAAGGATAAGAGTCCACGTGAATATAAAACATCTCATTATAGTTTCATTGAATACATATGGGAGTTTGACTACATAGATTTTAGAATTCACTTTTAGGTGTAATAGAGTTTTTAACAACAAAGGGGTTCTACTGGATGAAGTGGGTTTCAAATCAGTGAATTTTGAAAAGATTTGAGAGATGGGTGAACCATTTGTAATGTCATCACAAGAAAAGCAACTATTCTTTTATGACAATTGAAAATGAAAAATGGTTTGTCATTCTTCATGGAAAAAGGCAGTTCACCACAAATCCTATAGATGAGGAAGAGTACTATGACAAGTATGATGAGTCCAGTCCATTCTCAATTGGCTTGCCATGTGTAAATATTGCAACAAATATTGACTTATATAGATTTCGATATCACACAAAAGAAATTTTAATTGATCATTGATCTAATTGATATTACTAGAGGCATGTGTTTTACTTTTTATATGTTGGATGTGCATTTTTCATTCTTTATTACAGTAATATATGCATAATATGCTACATTTGCATTTTACATTCTTTATCACTTATATCTCATTCTTTGACTGATTTCTAGATGACATCTGAGCATCAAGATGAAAACCATGATGATGTGCATTGTGAGGTTGATTGTGATGTAAGTTATATTATTTTATTACATAGACATGCACTTTACATTCTCAATCACAAGTTATGTAAGTAATATTTTTATCACTTATACATGTTTCATGCCAATTTTAGGATGACTAGTCTAAGGATGTGCACCATGTGGATCTTGTTGGTCTACTAAGGAGTACAGTGATCATGCACATAAAAGGGGTATCACTTTTATGAACAAGTTAGTAGTGAAAAGGGGGAAAAGATCTAAAGTTGTCCATTGACTTTTGATTAAAAAAATCCTATTGGGAAGAATAATAGTTATTTCAAGAAAAATGTAGGGGTTATTACTTGTAACAAAGTGGATATAACAATAGAATCTTGACATAAAGTTGATCCTTGCATTGACATATCTATGAGATATTCGATTTTTTTAATGATATTCACAATTCTATTTTTTAAAATATGCCACTAAGTATACAAACTTTTGCAAAGAATCTTTGAGCTTGATGAAAACTGCATTGTAAAAAGATGCTACTACGTTCTGGGAGGATATTAAAGAATTATAGGACAAATTTGACAAGAGAACACATGATGAACGATAAGAAGAAGAAGCCTACCACTGAGTAATGCACATGTCTTGATTACAATGTGTGGGAAGCATTTGTTGCTTCTAGACAAATTGATAAATTCAAGGTATTAAGCCTCCTTTAAAATACAATTTTATGATTAATCAAATAAACTCAGTGTGTTACATAATTAACATATATCTTGGTTTAATCCAGATTTACACAATATTAAAAAATAAAGGTCTATAAAGAATTTGCATGACCACAAGTTGGGTCCAGGTGGCTATGCATGGTGTTGATAATAGAGAGAGCAAGTGTCTTCTTTTGAGTAGCCTACTCCCAAGTCCATTGAGTCTTATACTAATCTTTCACCTTTACCTCACCATGCGTAGTGGATATCTATGGGAAAAAGACACTATGGAGAAATACCCAACCCTGCAACCACTGAGGTAGCTGCAAAATGGTAAAATTCAATTATTAGAATGTAAGTTCATTTTTAATCTTGATTGTTATGTTATATTGACCAGTTACTATTCATGATGATTAGTGGGATCTCTAGGAAGAAAGACATTCTAGGGGCACTACAACTGGTATAGTTATAGGATCTCTTTTTGGCACACCAGAGAAAAAGTGAAAATCTATCCAGAAACATAGATTGTCACAAGAAGAGGTATAGGACATGATTTGAGTATGTTACAACAAAGAGATTAGAAGAAGCAATGAGAGATTTCAAGATTTTTAGTCTCAACCTCCCCAAATAGTACCTCATCCATACCACTCTTCTTATGAGGTGGACCCTCCTCACATAGAGGTCGGCGGGAGTAATCCCATGGACCCTCCAAGCACAGTCATTGTAAGTTTTTTTGTGATATAATTGTCTTTTAGGTGAATTTATAATATTTTGTGTTTGGATATACATGACATAATATACAAAATTGTAGACATTGAGGTCATCCTGTGTTACATTACTAGAATCTAGCTTCTAGGTTGTTGCACTGGGCGACACTTTCCCACCCATTTTAGGTGCCATGGTTCATGGTACTCCAATGCCCGATAATGCAGTGTGTGTGACTATCAGGCTTGTCTACCCATCCTGGAGATAGACACCACTAGCAAATTTCCACCATGAGCACAATGAGATAGGATATGCAAAAGATGGCATGGTTGCATGGCCCAAAGATGGAGTTATCTATGAGAATGTGTTATCTATTTACATAGAATTTGTATTTGCAATTCTTTTTTATTTGTGTATATAATTGCAAAATGATATGAGAATACATGCAAATCATATTACCTAAGAATCCCATTATAGCTCCTTCTCCAGTTCTTCCTCAATTATATGCTTGGACTGCAATTGACCTATTCTAATTTCTAGGTCCTAAGTGTAGGCGGTTATCACTATGGCAACACAATTTAGAAGAAGGATCGACTATGATGGTCCATATCTAGGAGGACATTGTAGGTCAAGATCATGGTACTAGCGTATTCTTGATAGATATTTTGAAGATTTTCACTTATCATTGGTTGAACATGATCATGATAGAACTTTGTATATGGGGATATCTTATGGTTAAATACCTCATCCTATAATTGTGAAAATATATGTTGATTTGTTTTCTTATATTATATATATTATATTATATTATATATATATATGCATCACCTTATATGTGGTGTGTCGACGGTCCACATTAACTAATGTGCCATTTCTTGTACCACTGTTGATTAGCTTTGTAGATTAAGACCGAACATTTGTTAATGATTATTCTTATGACACATTTAAATATTTTGATAGTACAAGAAAGAGCATGATTATAGCTCCTTACAATGTTGAGTAGTTTTGAGCACTTTTCTCATAATTTTGGTTTATGAATTAAATTTTGTTTTTAATTTGAGATTTCTTTTGTTTACCTACATAGATTTTAGAGTTACCTTATTTAGATGTAATTAGGTTTCTAACAACAAAGGAGTTATAGTGGATAAACTGGTTTAACATTTGTGAATTTTGAAAAGATTGGACAGAAGGGTGAACCATTCAAAATGGCATCACAGGTGAATCAAGTATTCTATAGTGATGATCATGTAAATGAAATATGGTTTTTCAGTCTTCATGGAAAAAGTTAGTTCATTGCAAGTCCTATAGATGAAGAAGAGTACTATGACAAGTATGACAACTCTAGTCCATTCTCAATTGCTTGCCAAGTGTAAATGTTGAAGTTGATACTGACATATATAAATAGGGAGATCACAGGAAGGGAATATTAATTGATTAATAATATAACCAATATTAAAGGCATGCATTTTACTTTTTATATGGTAGATGTGTATTTTACATTCTTTATTACAATTATATATGCTACATTTGCATTTTATGCTCTTTATCACTTATATCTCATTCTTTGACTAATTTCTAGATGGTGACTGAACGTGAGGATTAACACCTTGATGATGTGCATTATGAGATGTGCATTCTGAATATGATTCTGATGTAAGTTGTATTATTTTGTTATAGAGACGTGCATTTATATTCTTGATCACAAGTTATATAAGTTATACTTTCCATCACTTATATGTGCTTGATGCCAATTTGGGACGAGCAGCCTAAGGATGTACACATTGAGCATCTTGTTAGGTCTATTGAGGAGAATTGTGACCATGCACATAAAAGAGGCATACCTTTGATGAACATGTTAGTAGGGAAAAAGTCTGAAGCTGGTCATTGACTTTGATAAATTAGGAAATCCTACTGGGAAGAATAATAGTTCTTTGAGGAAAAATATACAAATTAATACTTGTAACGAAGTGGATATAACAAGATAATCTTGACATAAAGGTGATCCTTCCGCTAAAGAACTCATATGGAAGGACATAGTTGTGAAATATTCAATTTCTTAAAGATATTTAAATTTTATTTATAAAAATACACCATTAAGTATATGAATTGTTGTTGAGAATCTTTGACCTTGATGAAACACTACATCATAAAAAGGTGATGCTACACTGTGGGAGGATACTAAGGAATTATAGGACAAATGTGACAAGAGAATACTAATGAGTGCCAATAAGAATAATCCCACCACTGAATAATAAACCTATCTTGATTAGCATATGTGGGAAGCATTTGTTACTTCAAGAAAAATTGAAAAATTCAAGGTATTAAGGCTCCTTTGAAATACATTTCAATGATTAATAAGATGAATGCAACGTATTATATAATTAACATATGTTTTGTATTAACCGTGATTTACACAATTCAACAAAAAAGGCATGCAAAGAATGTGCACGACCAAAAATTGGCTCCAGATAGCTACATGTGGTGTCACCAAGAAAGAGAGCAAGTGTTTTCTTCTAAGCAACCCACTCATGGGTCTGCTGAGTCTTCTACTACTCTTTGACCTTTACCTCACCATGAGGAGTAGATAGTTGTGGGGAAAAGACATTCTATAGAAATACCCAACCTGGCCTACAATTACTTAGGTGGCTGCAAAATAGTAAAAATAAATTCTCAAATTGCAAGATCATTTTACCTTGATTGTTATGTTTTACTAAACAATTACTATTTATGATTATGAGAGGCAACTATATGAGAAAAGGAAAGAAGGCAAGTTCATTCCTGAGGGCCAAATGGTTGAATTGACGTTTTCTAAGGATACTCTAAGCAACCTGGCCATGTAAGGGCTACTAGAGATGGTGTAGGTATAAAATACCTTTTTGGCACATTAGAGAAAAAGTGTAGATCTATCAATAAATGTGGATTTTCACAAGAAGAGGTAGAGGACATGATTGCAAAGATAGTAAAAGAAGTAATGAGATAGTTTTCGGTGTCTCAGTCTCAACCTCCTCAGACGGTAACTCAGGCACACCTCTCTCTTACTAGTTGGACCCTCCTGATATAGAGGTGGTTAGGAGTAATCCCATGGACCCTCTAGCCACACCCGTTGTAAGTTTTTTTGTGATATAAAAGTCATTTAGGTGAATTTATTATATTCTATGCTTGGGTATACATAATACTATATATAAAATTGTAAACATGGAGGTCATGTTGGCTTGCATTACTAGATTCTAGGTTCAATTTTGTCACAATGGGCAAAGCTTTCCCACCCCTTCCAGGTGTAATGTTTCATGGTGCTCCAATGCCCGACAATGTGGTGCACATGACTATCAGGCTTGTTAGCCCAGCTTGGATACAGACACCACAACTGTTTGGCCACCCGAGCACGATGGGATAGGAGATGCAGAAGGAGACATTGTTGCATGGCCCAAAGATGGAGTTATCTATGAGAATGTATGCTAAATTTACATTGCATTTGTGGTTGTGATTCTTTTCTATTTGTGTATATAATTGGAAACTTATATGGGAATACATGTAGATCATATACCTAAGAATCCCCCTATAGTTCATCCTCCAGTTTCTTCTCAATTACCTACTTGGACTGTGAATGACCTATTCAAATTGCTAGGTCCTAAGTGTAGGGGTTGTCACTATGGTTACACAATTTAGAAGAAGGTTTGACTATGATGGTCCATATCTAGTACGTTATAGGTCAAGATCATGATACTAGTGTATTATTGATAAATATTTTGAAGATGTTTACTTATGATTGGTTGAACACAACTGTGACATATTTTTGGATATGGTGAGATATTATGGCTAAATACCTCATTCTATATATGTGAAAATAAATGTTGATTTGTTTTATTATATATCAATCCATACAAATCTATTTTGCAACTACTTATATACAATGTGTGGTCAATTCACATTAACCGATGTGGCATTTCTTATTTTGTCATTGATTAGCCATGTAGATAATGACCCAAAATCTGTTATTGATTATTGATCTGTCTCATTCAATATTTTGGTACTACATGAAAGAGTGTGATTATATCTCCTTTCAATGGTAAGTAAGTTTTAATCACCTTTCTTGTAATTTTGACTTATCAATTACATTTTATAGTAGAAATGGAGTTTTCTTTTGTTTGACTTATTTTCACTTAGTAATAAGCATTGAGAGATGTTGGTAACTGTCCTCAAGACACTATCTTCATATTATCTATTCGTCTAGGTAGAAAAATAGGGAGTGGTAGACATACAATGAAAATGTCATTAGTAGCGTAAGTATTTATTATCTATCAAAATATATTAATGTTTCCATCATTACACTACTATATACTAATTCAATTAAAATATATTACTTTAATTTATAGGGGTATAAAAACATTGGATCTAGCTGGAGGGAAGATAGATAAAAATAAGTTATTAACTTGGAAGAATGTTAAGGTAGTTTTTTGACTCCATTGCATATATACACCAACTATGCTTACTTTTTTATTAGCCTTTCACATAAGTATAAATTTATAGTGCCCTATACAATATAATAATTGGGCATACAAATACTATTTTATGTGGTATATGGGCCTGATTGTCAAACAAGTGGCACTAGGTATCCATTTTATACAAAAAGTAACCAATATAGTCTTTAATCATAAGTAAATAGTCTCATTTGATAATATAAAAAATCAAATCAGCCTCTTGAATGATGTCATTCTCTTTGCATATGTTGGACATGATAGATCCCCCTAAACAAAAGAAGAGCTAGATGAGATATCATAAGAATGCACATAGTCCTTCATTAAGGACGTCAACTTTGCATTTTATTGCGATAAAAATGAACTTTTAAACTTTAATGGGCATTAGTTCTGTATATATGTGATGATTCTGACTTTTTGCAACTTAAAATTTGATACAAGTGAATTGTTGGTGCATTGCGAATGACGTGTGTATATATGCATATGTCTGTGAATGAATGTTAGGAGGAATGAATAAAATGACAATTGCATTTGTACATGTGATAAGAATGGAATTGCATGTGTGTATCCTGAATCATGTATGTTCTTGAGAATTGAATTAAGCATTGATGAGAAAGAAAATGCATGTCTATGAATGAATTGTGCAGATGTGGACTCTTTTATGTGTTTGTTATTGTATATTTCTACAGTTATGTTTGCATGTTGTTAATATGGACACAAAATGGAACCTTCACTTCTAATGAACCACAGGTTCTACATCCCTCTGAACAACTGCACAATTAGTCTGCATACTTGCTATATATATAAAAACCATACATGCCACATTGGTTGTAATAAAAAACCAATGCTATATATCTACTTTGTCAGTTTTCAATAAAAAAAATGATGCCACAACTATCCTTTTCAGTTAAAATTTTAAATGATAAGGGCGTACAACATCAGCTATTTTAGACAAATCAACAACTATGATTTGATCTTTAGAGTTGGTTTCTTTCTTTAGAACCTATGACATATATCTTCACGGTTGGTTCCTTTCTATTTAACTGACAACTATAATCCCACTAACTATTGATGATATCTCTCTGTGTCTTCCATTTCTATTTACATAAAAATTGATAGTTTCTCTAGGTTGTTGATTTTTGGTTGTAGTGTCCTTAGTTGTAGTGTCACACACTTAGGTTTCAGTACAAAATAGACATTATCGGTCGAATACAACTGACGCTACAAGTGGTATATCTATTAGTGGATGTATCTTTACCATGGGAAATCTTAATGCAATTGGGATCACATAACTAAAAAATCAAAGTCTTCTGGGATGATGACACAGATCACACTCGTCTTAACTCAAAGACTAACACACCCTACATAATTTTTTCTTTCTTTATCTTCATTAATCAAAACCAACTACCAATTAATAAAGTTGATAATAGGACTATAAATATCGATTTTATGTGACTTGTGGGTTCCTAAGACCTTCCTTAGTCATAATATGAATTCTGATCCTAGTCTTTTGACCACATTTTCCACACATTATCCACCCTCAAGTGGACACATCCTTTGGCTTTTTGAATTTTCCATTGATTTGAATAGTAATCCATAATTTTCTTAGTTTTTGTCATAAAATAAGGTAGAGACTTTGAATCTCCTAAGATTTCATGATTTCCTTTTAGTTTAAAAAAACGTTGATATTATCTCTTCTTGATTCTCTATGGTTGAAATAGTCCGGGAACTCCACTAGGGACCATTAGAAAATTTTGAGTTTCTTGTTTCATTTTTTGAAGTTTATTTTTTGGGTTTGACTTCTTTAATATTTTCCTTTAATTTCCACAGTTTCTTCCCTTTTAGGGCTTCATTTATGCTTCCTTTCTAGGGTTCTATTTTCTTCTTATGGTTTTCTGTGTTGTTTCCAATAAAAAGGGAAGGAGAGAGAGAAAGAGAAGTATTTCATCATGAATAAGGTGTCTCTTTCCCAATAGATCCAAAATTACTTGCTTGGATGTTTGGATTTGTTTTAGGATGGTGGGGAACATTTCATGTCCACTTGGGTTTCTCTATTTTCTTTTTTCTTTTCGTATCTTCATATCATGGGATTGCAATTGAATATATATAAATTTGCACTTTCCTTTACACACCTTCAAACCCATACTCTATGAAAAGGGTGACAACATTCATGTTGGGTCTCAAGATAAGGTGCATGGGTCTTATTATGAAGTGCAATGCTATATATACAAAGGCCTTTAGGACACCCCTTCTCATAATACTAACAATTGGTTACATCCTCCATAGTCATGAGGTGTATTGGGATTAGTACCCAAATTGGAAGAAACTTAGTTACCCCCATGATGAGTGTCCTCAGAAAACCAACCCTTCCTATATAGGTTATGCTTGAGTGAGGACGTATGCCACATTTAAACCCATGGCCTAAAAGGGTGAAGGTTTTATCTTTCACATATGCATGTTAAGATTGTTGCTTGCTTTACAAATCTAAGATTATTGATTTCTTTACATACTAAAATTATTGTTTGATAATCATCTTGCATACATTGTTTACACATTTCTAACATATGCATGTCTACAATATCCTTACGTCAACACAAATTCAATCATCTTACCAAATGATAACACTACCTAAGCTATGTTGGTAGGTCGCCAAGATTCTATGAGATAATCTTACTCAAATTTTGCATTGTATACCCCACTAGTAGGATGAAGAAATTTACCCTTACACAAATAGCTCACTATGAGTCACTAATTTCCATCTTTCCAGTGGCCTACATTGTGCCTTAAGGCTGTCAAAATTAACACTCAAGATATCTCATGTTTTGGAACCTTTTCCAAAGGTCTATAGACTTCATGCATGTTGAAAGGGTACCAAATTTTAGTTTCTTTTCATGAGAAACCTAGCCCCTCAGTGTATATCGAAAGGCTAGAAACACCATTCAAGTTTTGAGACTATCTCTTTAATTCTTTTTTCAAGCTTTGTTGAGGACTAGTATGATCTGAAAGGCCACCCATTTCAAGAAGATATATTTGAAAACCTCATTCTTCTAAAAGCCAGATTCAAAGCCTCAGGCTAAAAGGCTGCCAACATTTTACCTACATGATGCGTGCTTTCTTGAACATACAACTTTCAGATCCTACCACTACACATACCTGCATGCTTGACCAACACCTTCCTACTTAAAGGGCCTCTCTATTTATCAAATATTCTTGATTATGTCGTAAGGATACTCAATCATAAATCTTGAACATAATTTCCAAATCAAAAATAATTGTTAAAGCATGATGTTTACATATGAATTCAATCTGATCTGAAGGACCTTCTAGTGTGACTAAGATGTCTGCTAGTAACATGATAGTTTTCCAATCTTTTCTTACCCCCACAAAAGTCACGGACACAACCTAAAATTGGACAATCATATTGATTTCACTTTCTTATCCAACAGTCCTAGACCATCACCTAAAACTAGACCAATTGTTGCTTTCACTTTCATATCCATACGGTATTGGACTATGTCCTTAAACTTTATATGATGGTACTATACTAACACCTTAAAGAAGATATACATGGTAAGATCTCTTTTATCCACCTTTCCTAATTTGGATATGGTTCAAGAGAGGGCTAGTAAGAACTAGAGAGGTGATCAATTGTTTTGAACCTTGTAAAAATATGGACCCCCTTCGATAACTTAACAACACTCTAGGGGAGACAGTAAACCATATGTGATCACTAGTCTTAAATAAGATACCTTAACCGTAGATGTTCTCTTGATACCCAATCTTGAGAAAGCATCTCATGAATACTCCCTATAAAAATGGTATTTCAGACACCATCAAGAGTAGCTGGATTCCCAACAACATTCATTGGTCTTGAATAGAATATTTTATCCCTAGATACCATCCTAACGTCATCCTTTACTATAAAGTATCATGACCCGACATCGTTGTAGTGTTTTTATGTACATCTCTTGTGTCAAGTTTGGGAAAATCCTTCGATCCCACTTGAACTACGTGCATGTACCGTTTGCCCATCGTATATCTCCAAAACTCTTTTTTATGGGATATACATTTAAGTGAGTATACTTGATATATAAGTATCCTTTTCAAGGATAAAGACAACAACTTGAGGTTGAGGGTCATGGTCAAGTAGTTGAACTCAAAAAAAAATGCATAAAATGAACTATTATTCTGACAACATTCTTGGAATTAATTACTTGAGTTGTGCTTTGTGATTCTTCATAGTATAAAAGCCATCAATATTATCATTTGTTTTAAAATTGACAGCCATTTATTTCTTAGTATATAATAATCATGCAAGTAGTAAAAAAATAATTCTCCATCTTGTTGTGCAACCTTGTCTTCACAAGCTTCATAGTTATTCTAAAGGACAAGTCATACATGTATTTCCTTGAGCATTAGGTAATAAATAAATAATATATCAACAATAATTTGTGTTCCCACTAAGATGTAGTCATTTGAAGAAGAAAAAAATAACAAAACATATGAAGATAGATTTTTACATTTTCACCTTCTAAAAAACTCAACCTACTTGTTGTTAATATATATGACAATTCCTTGACACTCAACTACATATGTACTTGTTCCTATTTTTCTTTTACAATGAGAGGGCTTTGACAACTAGACAAAGATTATGTACATCAATTTTTAACCCTCTATTTTTTATTTATCTTAGATCTTGTAGCATATGATCTTGGACTAGTGGTGGTTCTTATGTTGTTTTGTTGAAGTCACAGTCAGTTTTGCACACATATTGGAAAGAGATTGGGAAAGTAAAATGTGACAGAGAGATAACTTTTTATTTAAAGTAAAAATTCAAAATTTATCATGTGTGCATGGAGTAATCAATGATATGACTCCTCCTGTGTGCAAAGGAAGACCTTTGACTGATAGAATATATTGTGTGAGATAATATTTTATATAAACTTTACTAGTAATCCAATAAAGTAATTGTGCATACCGTATAAACATATTCTGACTTATGTAAAAGTCACTTCTAGGTCGAGGAAGGTTTTATTTTATTGATTAACTTGGATTTCCATAAAATAAGGATGCTTAAAATACAAGAGTGGGTTATGTGAAATTTAGATAACCACATCAATTTAAGTCTTGAGTTTGGTTTACTTGATTAACTAAGAATAATATGACTATAATTTAGTTTTGATTTGTTAGGTATCTCTTTTGAATAAAGGTTAAAATTATCTATCAAAAGTGCATTTCTTATAACGATGTTGCTTTAAGTTACGTGTATGTTAGTGGACAAGAGAGAAGGACGATTGGAAGATAAAGGGAGAACCAAATAAAAAGGAAAGAAATGAAATGATTAAAATTTCATATAGGATTAACAATAAGAGGAGAGATATGATTAGAATTTAATTGATAATAGCTAATTAATTTTCTTTAGACATTTTAGAGGGGGATTCTTCCATACTTAATCCTTTTATACTCTCCCAAAAAATGGTAAAGTCGTTCTTATTTTTGCATAAGGAATGTGTGCATAAGGGCTTCCCTAATGCACAATATATTTGCTTATTTCAAATTAAACATCTTGTTTGAATCACCTTGATCTAAATTTTAGGTCATTGCTAGAGCCAATAGAAGTTCATACTTTACTTGTGCATACAAGTGTCTAATTAAGATGACCAAATCAAGTGTTGCTGACCATCATTACGAAGAAGGTGATGACCATAACAAGAAAGACAAGGATATTGGAGGGGATATGCCTAAAGAGGCTTCACAAGAGTCAAAAATTCCATCATCCATAGAGAACCTACCACAAGGCCCCCTTAAGAATCCAATCAAAAGTCCTTACATGTATCCATTCAACTTTAACTATCAAGAAGGCATGTATCACCCATGATCTTTGATCCAAGGTGCCCAATATGCAAGTTATGTGTTACATGCTTTGTCATATAATACATGGCACCTCTTTCTGTATCAACCAAGTTTGTTTCATCCCCGGACATACCAATATATACCGCATATATGCACTATTTTGGTGTGGATACCTCCTAAGCATGCAAAACCCATTTTGGTGCCAGGTAATAACAAAGAGGAAAAGGAGGATGAGGTCGAGGTTAGTAAAGAGGATTCTAATGCCATGTAAAATATACTTCTAGGAATGTTCACCATGCACATCATGGGAATGTGAAAGGAGTATTTTCCAACAACCACATGTTTTAACTACCACCACCTCCATAGTACAATCCATGCACGGGAGGGCCATATAGATTGATGCCCCAAGAATGCATGGCACTACCAACAACAATCTAGTTGTCTGCTATATGAGTACTTGAAGAAAGAAAAGTGGATCCTAGTCTAGAAACTTTGGCAATAGAATCCATCATCTCAAGATTCTCTACAAGATCAAATAGTCATAGGGGAAAAATTATGAAGTCAAAACCTTCAATGGGTTTTGCCATTTCCTATATGCAAAGTTGCAAAATAACTTTGATATGTTGAAGTTTAACAAATATTCCGGAAAGAGAGGTAAAATCGTTCATGTCAAGTCATTGTGCTTTGACATGGTGGAGGTACAAAATGACAACAAGATCCTAATCAGATACTTTGCTTGAACCTTTTCAGGGCCCACCCTTTCTTGGTATAACAATCAATATTTGACATTAGTTGCTACTTTGACACAGTTGGCTGGGAAGTTCATTAATCAACATACCTAGAACTTTGATCAAGCCCCATCTAAGTAAGACCTACATTTTTTGCATAGAAGACCGATGAAAGCTTCTCTAAGTTTGTAGGGAGATGTCCAAAACTAGAAGCACAATTAGAGTTCAAACCAACAACTAAAGAAGAAGTAGACATGGCAATAAGAGCATCCTCACTTCTGCTTACCGTGATTTTATCCCTACAGAGATATAAAACATTCTCTAAACTGATTGAAGCAGGATATTGAATTGAAAATTCCATCAAAAAAGGGGTGTATCAGAACATAAGCCTCATTTTTAGCTTCCAATTCATCTTCAATAAAGAAATCATAATGGACAAAGATTTTCCATGCAAATAATATTGATTCTACAATAGGGATAGTGCTAAGTCCATCAAATGAAAAATAAGGATAGGCAGTGGAAGTCATCCACTCAAGAAGCTCTGTCTCAAGATCAACACCCACAAATTAATGGTGTTTGGGTGAATCCACGATTGCTACCACAACAAGACAAAATGGCCACTCAGAACACACTATCTTTAACCACAATATACTAGCACAATTTCAATATGAACAAACCAAATAAATTATATGGGTGCACACTAGTTCCATTCTAGATGTCAGTGCAACATCTTATCACTAACAATCCTCTGTTGTAAGGATATGCACAAGTATTAGTCATGACAAAAGAGCCAGCAAATCCTAAAAGGAATTTCACTCTCGTGGAAGATTTTCTCAACACCATTCTTCCAACTATCCAACATCTCCTAAATTCCCAACCTATGAAACCCTTACCCAAGAATTATAGAACCAACATCGACTATGACTGTTATAAAAGATCAGTTTGAGTTAGGGAAGGTTAATATGGTCATGTAAGAAGGCTTGCAATCATCTTCCAATGTTGTATCCGCCAATACTACCATCAAGGATCTTAATCCAAGTTTAATCCAGCCTTTGAAGAAACCTATTGATAACTGGTGTTTGAGCATCAACATTATTACTATTATCCATGAAAAAAAGCGAACATGATCCCTAGAGGTGTACATAAACCATCCATCATAATAGGGGCACATCAAAGTTAGAATCTTCGAGCTAAATGGAATCCAAAAGCACCAACATGGGTCATCACTGCAACAACATACCCCATTAAACCAAGTCTAAAGAAACAACACAGGTACTAATACTATGGTCCCAAATAAAAAGAAATGGACTATAGAATTCATTCCCTAAGATGGCTATCATAATGGCTCAAGCCACCATGATTAAGACTTCTCTACCCTTAGATAAAGGTAAAACAAATATTACTACCTATGAAAGGAGACACTATAGATGGACCTAGAATAAACAAATAAGAAAAGTTTAGGGGAATCCTCATTTAAATGGTAAACACAAAGAAAGTACTTCTCACTCTGAACTTGTGTAAAGAAATGAGTCCTAAAGGAGCAAAGTTCATCAAATTTTCTAAATGAGCCTGAAAGAGATGTGTCACTTGCAAATATGGTGCAAATTATACATCATATAATGAACTTGTGATGATGACCCTCAAAGGTTCTTTCATCTCTAGAGAGGTTAAACCAATGCCACGCATTGCCACATTATATTCATCATGACTCCACATTTAATGATGTTTGCTAAAGATGAATATCAAAAGAAAAGGACCACACCAAGACGTTGCTCATCATAGATATAAATAGAGCCTCAAGATCCCTCATGATTCATCAACAATGAGGCATGTCTCAATGACCCCTCAAAATATTTATCAGTATGGGGATAGACCCCACAAATATCTAGTATACCAACAAAGGTCACCTCATTTGATAGTGATCTCAAGAACACTCTAGGAGAAATTACACTCAAGCTCCATATTAGGCTCCAAAAATTACCATTCATGGTCATGGATTTGAGGCCAACTTTCAATATTCTTTTAGGGAGACTGTAACATCCTCAAAATCCTAGATTTATTAATGTACCTTAATGTGAAACCCTAGTTTTCAAGTTTAAGCTTTTATCTAACAAAATGGAATTCGATGGGACCTCATAAGACAATATATGATGAAATAATCTAATAAACCTAGCTTTGGCTTAAATAACTCATTTAGTAAGTGATAATTCTATCAATGTCACACTTTTATAATGCATGTACTCAATTACCAACCTACATGAAATTGATGAACAAAAGAGCAACAAAATGAAAATCCAATTGAATAGGGAGGTTCTAGACCCTCTATTTGGCTTGTCGTTCAAATTTGAGCCTAATCGGACTTCGTTTGACCCTTAAAATGAATTTAGGGAGTTTTTGTATGGTTTAGGCCCTATATGTGACATTAATAGATTTAATCAATGTCGATTTCATATGGTTTCTCGTTATTTTGAATATCATGCAAATATTTCCTTTATTTCACCTATAGTTTGTTGTCATGCGTGCCCTCTGATTTTCGGTTTTGTTCTGGGCCGTTGGATTCCCATCGGGCGCCGCTGGACCCGTCTCCTACCTCGGGTAAGAGACCGAGAGCAGCAGGTCTTTGGTGTGGTTTTCATGGTCCCGGTTCTCTCACCACGGTGGTCCGTTTTGAGTGATTTCTTTGCCACTGGAACTGGGAGCGAGCCGCGGTCCCATTGATCCCAGGTTTACCTAGACTTCGTGCCCTATCCATGAATCGCCCAATAGGGCTAAAACTCCTTGCGCTGCCCCAAAGTTGTAGAGACTTCCGCCGACCTTTGAACCTATAAATAATGGTCTAGAAATGAGATTCGAACCCAATAGCTTCATCTCCTCCTCTCAATTGGATCTCTAGTGCCACAAGACGCCGCCGCCTATTCAGTTTTTAGTCTCCGACGACCTGCACCTCACCCCATCGACCCTTGATTCCTTCTCCGCAATTGATTGCACGGTAAGAATCTCCATCACTCCAGCCTTGTTTTCCCCTTTCCAGTTTGTGTTGTTCTCCCTCGAGTCGGTGGACCCTATAGGGCCGCAGTTGCTCCTCTCCGGCATTCGTCGCCTGGGCCATCCGGTGGCTCAGTGGCCACGGAATCAGTGGCTTTGGCTTCTCCTTCCTCCCTTAGTTTCTCTCTCGGAGTTGGTTGGCGCTGTAACACCTCGTTTGCCGGTGGCTTTGAAGTAGGTTTTGATGCTCTGTTTTTGTGATCAGTGGTAGCAGGCCATGGAGTTTGTGGCACCGCAGGTTGTGATTTTCGGCTTGCCAAGTTTGGTGAAGCCTACGGAATCTCAGGGATAGGTTGGTAGGGCGAGATCTATCTTTGGTAGCGAGTTGGGATGGCGATCTGATGCTTCACTGAACCTGGTCGCGCCATGACCAAGGATTGAAGGAGCAATGTGCTACTTTCCCTTTCCTGCCCTCTGGACTTCGTTTGCTATGTCACACACACTTGGGGCATTTTGGGAATTTTGATTTTTATTTAATCGATCGGATGACCTTTGTTTGAGATATGACATTGACAACTTTGCCCACATATGTTTAATTAAATGTAACACTTTCTATGGGTTTCTCGGTCATCTTGGTCTCATTAAATCGATTTTGTTTTCATGAATATATTTCTTGGATTTCTGATTGGCCGATGCATGAAAATTCATAACTTTTGATTGGTAGATCGTATAGGGACAAGTTATATATGGTTTTTGCTCAAATTTTTGAGATCTATCCAATGGTTATGGTTTTGAGATGTGTTTTGGTTTTGTTTTCACGAAGTATCAGGTTTAAGGTTAATTAGGATTAATATGTAATTTAAAGTGTTAAATAATTTAAATAATGCTAATTTCAGGGACCTAGGGCTTGACTCAGGACCAGGGAGACTAAGATTAGGTTTTACTCCAATAAGGTAAGCGGGCCATGTCATTATGCATATGTATTTTAAATGAGTTGCTTGCTATTTATGATTTAAGATTATGCTTAGAATTTCATGTTGATGAATGGAATCAAGATAATGATTATGCCTTTGATTATATGCTTGTTGTTATAACGCTTATCACTGATGTTAATTAGTTTAATGTTATGCTTATGCAATGATTAAGAAGTTGAATAAAGAATTATAAAAATCATCTAATGTTAATGTCAAGATTAAGAGGGAGAAATCCCATGATGATTAATATAATGCACTTAAGTTGTAAATTGTTCCTCTTTATGTTATTTTGTCTTTATGACATTGATGAGCACTTTGGTGCAATTATTGGATGAGGACAATTTACATTGATGGCAAGATAAGAACAATGATGCTAATGTTAAGTTAAGAGAATTAAGTAACTTGTTATATGTTTCTCGAAATGATGGACCTTTATGGTCGTTATGGGCTTCCTAGCAATGATGGGCTTTCCGAGCATGATGTGCCCCATGTGGGAAGTGAGGAGAGAATGCATATAATAATGTTCTTAATTCATTGATGTAATGAAGATTAATGTGTAATGAGAATTCGTAATGTCAAGTTATGTCAAGTTTATTTCAGTTTAAGTATATGTTTATTTTCAGTTCTTATAACATGCATAATGCCGCTTACTGATGTTGATTCTTTCTTTCACATGGTCGTGGGACGAGATGTCCCTAGATCAAGGAGAAAGAGGGAATTGATGTGAGCAATCAAGGGTTGCTGATTCAAGAAAGACTTTAGCTTGGTGGGGTGTCATCTACCACTTAGTAGATCCTTTAGTTTAGTTTACCTTTCCATGTTTGAGATTTTCTTAGTTTATATGTGTTAGACTTGAGATCAAGTTGAGATAGTTATGTCTTTCCTTCCATGAACAATGTATGGATCTATAATTTTGAGTTGAATGCATGGTGTTTAATTTATCTTATTGCAATGTTTGTCATATTTTGTAATGTTCCTCCAAGCCAAGTGACCCATGTTATGGACAACATGAGGTTTGCTTCCGCTGTCATATATGTACTTGGAGGGGCGTTACAATATGGTATCAGAGCAATGAGTAGATGGCCACTAAGCTAAAGATTCGCATTGTTCTAAGACCTAGGTATAGAATATTAAGTTAAAGATATGGAAAACCAAAGTAGAGCTCTAGATGTGAGACAATGGTTTAGATAATGATTAGGGTTATGTGCCTAGACGTTTTGGATGTTTATGTTAACTCTTGAACTGTATATAGCATGCTCTCTCTTTTTCTCGTGTGTCTGTGGTATGGGACACAGGCTCATGGGGTTTTGTAAAGAGAATGTTATATGCATAATCATGCTTATCTTGTCCTTTCAATTGCATATGGTATGGGACATGTGCAAGGAGGGGTACTAAGATGAGTGTGATCAGATAAGTCAGCTTTGAATGTATGACCGGCCGGCATGTATCCAAAGGTGACTAATAAAAGAAGAGTTTGCATTAAAAGTTTAAGACATATAGTCACCTAAACCTGGTCAAGACACATAGTAAGACCAAGCATGAGTAGGGAGTAGTAGATATTTGACATAGATAAGAAAGTAAGATCCATGGTAAAATTTGAAACCCTAGAGAAGGGATCGGATATGTAAATGATGATGAAAAATAGAATCATGAGTAATATACCCACTTGGAGGTCAAGATAGTGTTCTACCATGAGAATGTGACTTTTAGATGATTAGTGTAGACAGAAAAAGTGAAACCCTAAGGTAAGTAGCATGAGAAAATTTCGAGGATGAAATTTATTTAAGGTGGGTAGAATTGTAACATCCTCAAAATCCTAGATTTATTAATGTACCTTAATGTGAAACCCTAGTTTTCAAGTTTAAGCTTTTATCTAACAAAATGGAATTCGATGGGACCTCTTAAGCCAATATATGATGAAATAATATAATAAACCTAGCTTTGGCTTAAATAACTCATTTAGTAAGTGATAATTCTATCAATGTCACACTTTTATAATGCATGTACTCAATTAGCAACCTACATGAAATTGATGAACAAAAGAGCAACAAAATGAAAATCCAGTTGAATAGGGAGGTTCTAGACCCTCGATTTGGCTTGTGGTTCAAATTTGATCCTAATCGGACTTCGTTTGACCCTTATAATGAATTTAGGGAGTTTTTGTATGGTTTAGGCCCTATATGTGACATTAATCGATTTAATCAATGTCAATTTCATATGGTTTCTCGTTATTTTGAATATCACACGAATATTTCCTTTATTTTGCCTATAGTTTGTTGTCATGCTCGCCCTCTTATTTTCGGTTTTGTTCTAGGACGTTGGATGCCCATCGGGCGCCGCTGGACCCGTCTCCTACCTCGGGTAGGAGATTGAGAGTAGTAGGTCTATGGTGTGGGTTTTTTATGGTCACGGTTCTCTCACCACGGTGGTCTGTTTTGAGTGATTTCTTTGCCACTGGAACTGGGAGCGAGCCGCGGTCCCATTGATCCCAGGTTTACCAGGACTTCGTGCCCTATCCATGAATCGCCCAATAGGGCTAAAACTCCTTGCGCTGCCCCAAAGTTGTAGAGACTTCCGCCGACCTTTGAACCTATAAATAAGGGTCCAGAAATGAGATTCCAACCCGATAGCTTCATCTCCTCCTCTCAATTGGATCTCCAGTGCCCCAAGACGCCACCGCCTATTCAGATTTTAGTCTCCGACGACCTGCACCTCGCCCTGTCGACCCTTGATTCCTTCTCCGCAATTGATTGCACGGTAAGAATCTCCATCACTCCAGCCTTGTTTTCCCCTTTCCAGTTTGTGTTGTTCTCCCTCGAGTCGGTGGACCCTATAGGTCCGCAGTTGCTCCTCTCCGGCATTCGTCGCCTGGGCCATCCAGTGGCTCAGTGGCCACGGAAGCAGTGAATTTGGCTTCTCCTTCCTCCCTTAGTTTCTCTCTCAGCGTTGGTTGGCGCTGTAACAACTCGTTTGCCGGTGGCTTTGAAGCAGTTTTTGATGCTCTATTTTTGTGATCGGTGGTAGCAGGCCATGGAGTTTGTGGCACCACAGGTTGTGATTTTCGGCTTGCCAAGTTCGGTGAAGCCTACGGAATCTCAGGGATAGGTTGGTAGGGCGAGATCTATCTTTGGTAGCGAGTTGGGATGGCGATCTGATGCTTCACTGAACCTGGTCGCGCCATGACCAAGGATTGAAGGAGCAATGTGCTACTTTCCCTTTTCTTCCCTCTGGACTTCGTTTGCTATGTCACACACACTTGGGGCATTCTGGGAATTTTGATTTTTATTTAATTGATCGGATGACCTTTGTTTGAGATATGACATTGACAACTTTGCCCACATATGTTTAATCGAATGTAACACTTTCTATGGGTTTCTCGGTCATCTTGGTCTCATTAAATCGATTTTGTTTTCATGAATATATTTCCTGGATTTCTAATTGGCCGATGCATGAAAATTCATAACTTTTGATTGGTAGATCGTATAGGGACAAGTTATATATGGTTTTTGCTCAACTTTTTGAGATCTATCCAATGGTTATGGTTTTGAGATGTGTTTTGGTTTTGTTTTCACGAAGTATCAGGTTTAAGGTTAATTAGGATTAATATGTAATTTAAAGTGTTAAATAATTTAAATCATGCTAATTTCAGGGACCTAGGGCTTGACTCAGGACCAGGGAGACTAAGATTAGGTTTTTCTCCAATAAGGTAAGCGGGCCATGTCATTATGCATATGTATTTTGAATGAGTTGCTTGCTATGTATGATTTAAGATTATGCTTAGAATTTCATGTTGATGAATGGAATCAAGATAATGATTATGCCTTTGATTATATGCTTGTTGTTATAACACTTATCACTGATGTTAATTAGTTTAATGTTATGCTTATGCAATGATTAAGAAATTGAATAAAGAAATATAAAAATCATGTAATGTTAATGTCAAGATTAAGAGGGAGAAATCCCATGATGATTAAGATAATGCACTTAAGTTGTAAATTGTTCCTCTTTATGTTATTTTGTCTTTATGACATTGATGAGAACTTTGGTGCAATTATTGGATGAGGACAATTTACATTGATGGCAAGATAAGAACAATGATGCTAATGTTAAGTTAAGAGAATTAAGTAACTTGTTATATGTTTCTCGAAATGATGGACCTTTATGGTCATTATGGGCTTCCTAGCAATGATGGGCTTTCCGAGCATGATGTGCCCCATGTGGGCAGTGAGGAGAGAATGCATATAATAATGTTCTTAATTCATTGATGTAATGAAGATTAATGTGTAATGAGAATTCGTAATGTCAAGTTATGTCAAGTTTATTTCAATTCAAGTATATGTTTATTTTCAGTTCTTATAACATGCATAATGCCGCTTACTGATGTTGATGCTTTCTTTCACATGGATGTGGGACGAGATGTCCCTAGATCAAGGAGCAAGAGGGAATTGACATGAGCAATCAAGGGTAGTTGATTCAAGAAAGACTTTAGCTTGGTGGGGTGCCATCTACCACTTAGTAGATCCTTTAGTTTAGTTTACCTTTCCATGTTTGAGATTTTCTTAGTTTACATGTGTTAAACTTGAGATCAAGTTGAGATAGTTATGTCTTTCCTTCCATGAACAATGTATGAATCTATAATTTTGAGTTGAATGCATGGTGTTTCATTTATCTTATTGCAATGTTTGTCATATTTTGTAATGTTCCTCCAAGCCAAGTGACCCATGTTATGGACAACATGAGGTTTGCTTCCGCTGTCATATATGTGCTTGGAGGGGTGTTACAGAGACCTTGTATTTTTTAGAATGAAGTGGTGGCATCCTCACTATATTAGAATACCAAGTACCAGAGGGGAAACACTATCATTATTGTCCTTGCAGACAATCTAGATGGTAGAATAACACACATCAAAAAATTGACCTCAACCTCAAATTTGATAACTCTACATTTCCACCATATGCTATGTGACAACTCAATAATATAGACTACTCTACCTACAATATTATTTAGTGCAACTTACCCATAATCTAGTGCGACATGGAAATCCTCATAGAATAAGGATAGGGATCAATAAGAATAGGGTGTATAGAGATCACAGTAATCTCTCTACGTCCAAAGTAGATAGATAGCCCAAAATGCATCAATATCTTAACAAGATGGCCACCATATTAAAGGGCATGTTTCACTCTAGATTCAATGTCTTGATTAGAGAATCATGAAAGATACAATGTGGTGAAGAGCATTGACTTCAAATGTTGTATCAAGGTACCTGGGAATCAAGTGCAAAGGTCCCATCTCTTACTTCCCGTGCACCATCACCACAGCTAATGATAACTCAAATGAAATAAAATTATTATCTCCAAGATGATACCATACCTCATTTAGGAGGTAGACAACAATGTCTTGAATGGCTACCCTAGAAGTCGTAGCCAACATCAAGGAAATCACCCCCATCATTGAATATTTGGCATCATCCAAACCACACAAAACAAACTACAGTCTGACGACATGGTAATCTCACCTGATGAAAGCACAATGAACAAAGTAGAAGAGGTTGTTGATCTGAGTGTTTAAGATATGTACATATCATTTGATCTAACCAACTTCATAACACCAACTTTCATTATCAAATTTACACATTACTTGAATGCTACAAGTGGAGCAATGAGTGTATGCGTGATTATTATGGAGTCTCGTATGATAATTATGATGATTCATATAAACGTTCGAAGGACGGGGGATCAATTCCATTCTTGAAGAAGACATCTAGTAAATACACAATAACTCATTCATTGTGTGCAAAGAGAGGACCAACCGTAGAGTTAGTAGTAGGAGAAGCCAACATTTGTGAGTATGAAGCTATCTCTAATGTCCTAAAGAACATTACAAGAATGAGAAATATATGTTGTTGAGATATCACATTGTTGACTTTGACATGATCCAAAACACTAAAACATTTATAGGGGTTGAATAGAACTTTATGATAATTTTAATTAAATTAATAATTCAACTTAAAGTGCAGCAGAAACATTAAGTAAAAGAGGTAACCACAAAAGAACACAAAGATTTAGAGTGGTTCTGTATAATACGACAATCCACTACCTAGTTGTCAGCAACTATGATTTATGAACATGTATTTTATTCCTTTTATATGTTGATACACAATACAAAAAATTTACTAGTGTCTTTTGTGGCGCAAGACTAACCCTTCTTTTCATCTCAAGGTGAACTCTAGTAACGAATTGAAATTTGGATATATTCTCTTTTTGACCCTTTTTCCTAAGCTTTTCCTATCTTTTTTATCCTTTTCTTTTTTATGTTGAAAATGTGGAATTATTAGTGGTTTCGGGTGAATTTGATCATCATTTATGTCAATATATGGGTTTATGCACAAATACCTCAGTAGATGTTTCAATTAGGGTCTAATATGCAAATTTACCACTTATGAGAGATAAACATAAAATTGTTTTGTTCTAGAACTTCCCTTAGCCTATATAGCAAGGAAGAGAAATAGGAATGAATGATAAAGGTAGCCTATAGAGCAAGGAAGAGAAATAGGAATGAATGATAAAGTTGTAAACATGTTAATATGGCATTGAATTATTTAATATGAGAAATAGTGGTAATATTGGATAATGGGCTAAAGTTCATAGAAGGAATACTATCTGGTTAAAGATAACTTGATATTCCAAGTTTCACAAATATGGAATAATATTAACCATATCTCTTTTATTTTGAAAAGAAAATGTGAGTTTTCCTCAAAATATGAAATACAATAATTAATGAATCAAAAAGTGGAAAATAATCTTAGATTCGTAATCTACACATTCAATATAGCCTTTGGGTGAATTTTCATGTAATTTGGATATATTTATTATAGATGTGTAGATTAGGAGAGAGAAAGTATGTAATTTCCAAAAATGTTAAATAATGTGATAAATAATCTCAAAGGATAAAGTTAATGGCCAAATCATGTTCCAAATGTTTTGGTTTGCTTAAGGGTGAAGTTTCACATTGATTGATGTCTTCTAGATGTCTCTAAGGTGTTAAGAAAGAGAAAATTTGAAAGAATTAAATAAACTATCTAGAGTATTCAAAAGTGAAAACTAATCCATATTTGGATTCCTCATGTCAAAATAGGCTAGGTGCCAAATTTCATTAAATTTGGAGTTTGTTTGCACCCTTTTTGGAAGAGAGAGAAAAAGTCACATAATTATGTCATCACTTTATTCAAATCTAATTAGAATTGCATTTAATGTGTCAGGCAGGTTATATTCCTTTTGATTTATGTCGCATAATCTAGGTCGTTGATTCTTGATCAGATGGCTCCCAGTCATCCGCTTCCTCGTCACTAAAAAGGAAAGGGCGACATGTTTTAGTAATTGGTAATTCGTAGATTTCTCCCTCATTTCTCCATCTTATCCCGATATTCCTTTTCCCATAGTTTCCAAATCGAATTCTACATAATTTGATCCCTTAAATAGAACCAATGGTCGAGTATTTCACAACTTACCAATTCCCCTCTTCTCCTTCTTAGGTCTCCTACCTCTTTAGGACCTATACCCATCCATATGTATATATATATATATATATATAACTAGCTGCAGACTTCCACAAGCCTCCTAAGATTATTTCCCTTGGTTAGCTTTGGCCCTAAGCCTCCTTCATTAGTTTTGTGATTTCATGGAAAGACGACCAATACGGTGGGTCATTCTCATCTTTTGTCTTCTCTCAGAAAAATTCTACTTGAGGTTAGAGTGAGTAGCTTCTATTGTTCGAATTTTTGCTCTTAGATCGATGTTTGATCGCACGTGGTGCATTCCCCCAAATCCTCACAAGCTGCAACTCACGGGACACCGGCCATGGTGCGACTATGTATTAAATTTGGAGATCATATTATTCTCCCTCATGATCTCCAAATTTCACCCCTATGCTTCCCTTCTTTCTTCATTTTCTTATGCGAGGCTATAACAGTCTTTCCACCTTATTTCTTTTCACTTTGAACAAGTCGAGTGGACCATTGACTAGGTGACATGGATGCATGTAACTGGGCCATGTCATCGGGCCTGACTCTCCTCTCTCTCCCTCTCACACAATTTCTTGAATGATGTGGATTTTTCAAATTTTCTAATTGGATGATCTTATAAAAATTGTATCTTTCACTCTGGTTGTCCACAAATTAAATAAAAATCTGTTTTGGAATTGAAAAAATATGATCTTTGTAATAAAAATAGTTTCAACACATGATTTCCATGATTTTGTGTAGGAAGATTTTTGGATAATGAATTTAATACATAAAATCCATAAAAATCACAACTTTAACATATTAACTCCAAAATGGACATGAAGAAACCCTAATAAGTCGACTGGTGAGATCTTCAGAGTCAAAATCTGAGTTTTTCTTAAATATCTAGAATTAGGGTTTCAATACACTTATATGGATTTCAAAACCCAAATGCATGTGAATAACTTAAAATAGGCAAAGATTGAACCTGGATCATCTAAGAGTGGTGAAAGTCCATAATTGGATTCAATAAGAGAGCTATGTGCATCCTTACACCTTAAGTTGGGATAATTGCAAGCCAAAAACTAATTTCCCTAATGAGTTATTTTATGTACCCTAATTTCTCTACTCATGTTTTTTTACAATATTTACCTAAAAATCAAAATAAGAATTATATTTCTTGGGTCTTCTACCCCACTGCCATGTTTCATTTATATAATGTTCTACTTTCCATAGTTTCTCTTAGCATGTTTATTTTTTTTAGACTATTTAGATAATGTAGTGGTATTTTGTACAACCACCCATAGATAGGGCATGTGTTATTTTTCCCTGGGGAATGTGTTACTCCCCCTTATAAAATTGTTGTAGGTGACTAGAATGTGTGACTCTCCCTCGCCTATTCGTTGAGGTTGGGTAGGTGCCTCAATCCTACTTAGTTAACATACTCAATTTTAATCATGCATGCAAATCTTTTACTATTTTCTTGTTATGTCAAGCATTTATTTGATTATGCCTCATACTTTTAATCTCTTCATCTTATGATGAAATCTTAGCCTTCATTTCCATTTTAACTCTTTTTCTTTTGTCCTTTTTCACTATTTTGACACTTACCTTATTTCTTTTTCTTGTTGGGTGATTTCCCAACCACCAATGCATAGTATCAGAGTGCGTAGTAGGAGCATGTAGGACCATACTAGGGTTAGGATGAGGAGGGCATGGCCTTTATCTTGTACCTAACTCATGAAATTGATGTTTTTTTGGAGACAAACTTGATATGGTTTAAATTTTTCTCTATCTAGATCTTTATGTTGTATGTTTCATAATCCAATATGGGAGATTATGATGTACCTTTGTAAAAATGAATATATTCATTATTTATATTCTTCTGCTATACTCTTTGGTCTTTTTTATACCATTATATAACATTTGGAAATTTTACACTAGTTCCAGCATACCTTTTGAGTATGTTTGGAATGGATGTTATATTCTTCAAATTTAGTAGGGATTGGATCCCCTCTGGGTCTAGCTCCTTACAGCATGGTATTAGATCCCATGGTATTCAAAATCTGACTATTTCAACTTTGCCTCCCTAATTAGAAACCTTGCCTTATATAGTTCCCCTTTAAATGATATGTTTGCCCTAGAATTGACCTATGTTTTTATGAGATGATAAAAAGTTGATTTTGGATCATAAGAGTTTCACATTAGAAGTATGTTTAGTTGACCTTTATGTGATGATCTTGTTAGGTATCTATTAGGGTATAAGTTGAAAGAAAAGGTGTCTAGAAAGGATCAATGTTTAGGGGATGGCAAGATTTTCCTCGATGCCACTATCTTGGTTTATGAGGACTCTCAGATCCGCATGATACTTGTCTGGCATGATGATGGAGCTGAGACTTACACCAAAAGATTTTACTCTTCCAATGGGAGTCCCAGGGTTATCCACCAAAAAACCCTAGAGAGAGAGAGAGAGAGATGATGTCTTTCCCCAGGTTTACCTATAACTGGTGCTTAGATAAACACTCCAACCCCATAAGAGTATGGAAGCCTTATCATAGTACAAATTTAGGATCGAACCCAAAAGACAACGGTCTTGTTGCAAGCAACAAGATGGAAAACGTATAGAATTTCATTTAGTTACTTACTAGTTGGCATTTATATCGAAAGTTGGATTTTAATGGTTTTAAACTAAGATCATGAAAATTAAAGAAAGCAAGTAAATCTAAGAGTTAAACAATGATAAAGATCACTAGGGTGTGATCAATTTTTCACCGCCACTACACATCGATCAACACATGCAAAGCAAAACTTAACCTGCAAAAAGAGTTCGTTCAGTTAGTATCCTTGTAGACCTAGCCTCCTTTCGGATAATCTAGCTACGAGAAGTGTGGGAATGTTGCAACGCCAGCCATTCCTGATCAAATGGTCACATTACTTTACATCATTCCCCTCGCAAAGTGTGTTCCTCGACTTACCAAGGTTGTACTTCCATACGTCAACTGATTCCATTTCATAGTATGAAAGTGCAACGGATGATAGTGAGTTTACTCCACTCCTTGAGATACACTTCTAGATACTGAAGCAGATACATGGTGGATACATGCATCAAGAACCAACATGCAAACGAGTTTCGAATCTAATAGTACAAACGTAGACAATTCATACTAAAAGATAAAAGATAACACAAGTTGGAGATCAAGCAACAAGTATTCATTAATCGTTTGATGTCAAACTGACAAAGATAAAAACTCTACATTACAACCTAAGGATTACATTTTACATGATATGAAAGTATGGGTAGCGGGGCTACTCCCTGCACCCTAGTGAAGAAGACTACTCCCTCATGACTAAGACCAAGAAGGAGGCGAGAAGAGAGAGAGAAAGAGAGAGCATCATCCCCACAAAGGAGGGAGGAAAGTCAACCCCTTGGAGAGAGAGAGCAACGATCCACCAGTCTTCGTAGGTTGCACGATGAGGAAGTCTCCCCTTCCCACCTTCTTGGCGAAGAAGGAGAAAGCAGCTTCAGGATGGAGTATGGATCTCAGACCGACAGCCCCAGGGCGGAGGATGGAAGTGGCAGGAGCTCTGGAACGATTGGGGCAGCCTTTGGACGTCTGAGAGTTGATATCCGATGGAGGACCCTTAGGGTCTTATATATAGGCCTTGAGTGAAGTCCAAACGGTTTGGAGACCGTTTGGACCTCAAGACCGTTTGGGACCTCAAGACCGTTTGGACCGTGAGACCGTTTGGCTTCATGCGATTTTGGGACCGCATGAACTCCATGCGGTCTCGGGACCGTTTGGCTTCATGCGGTTTTGGGACCGCATGAACTCCATGCGGTCTCGGGACCGTTTGAACTCCATGCGGTCTCGGGACCGGTTGGCTTCATGCGGTCTTGGGACCGTTTGAACTCCATGCGGTCTCGGGACCGGTTGGCTTCATGCGATCTTGGGACCGTTTGACTCCATGCGGTCTCGGGACCAGTTGGCTTCATGCAGTCTTGGGACCGTTTGACTCCATGCAGTCTCGGGACCGGTTGGCTTCATGCGGTCTTGAGACCGTTTGACTCCATGCGGTCTCGGGACCGGTTGGCTTCATGCGGTCTTGGGACCGTTTGAACTCCATGCGGTCTCGGGACCGGTTGGCTTCATGCGGTCTTGGGACCGTTTGACTCCATGCGGTCTCGGGACCTATTGGCTTCATGCGGTCTTGAAGCCGTTTGAATCCACTCGGTCTTGAGGCTGAGTTATTCTTTTATGATTTTTGTGCTTTTTATGCATATATAGAAAGGAAAAGTTAGTCTGATGATATATTTACAAAAAAGGGGTAAAATTAGGATTATGTATAGTTTAAACTTAAAAAGAGTACGGAAAACTAAATAAAAAGACTAAGATAATCGACTAAAATAGGAGGTTATCACCCCCCCCTAACTTAGAGTCTAGCTTGTCCTCAAGTTAGATGAAGCTGAGACATGTAATGGCGAGGCGATCTTATTTAATTAGGATTTCCATACTCTTACTTCGATTCTTGACCTGAGTTCCCCTAAGGTCATATCAAGTCTTATTGCTTGCCTTGACTCTTTCAGATTTCGAGAGTTGCTTGGGTCTTAGGTTCTTTCTGTATCTCGTAGTTCGCATTGGGACCACCTTTATTTTGTGCATGTTGTTGACTCTAATCAGCTTTATACCTCTCTGAAAACCTACAGGAAGCTAGAGAGGGTATGAGGGTTGGCTAAAGGCTTGAGGTGTAGCTCCCCCTTCGAGTGGGGGAGGGGTTGTCTATGCTTTTAGGATCTCACTACCGATCGCGACACATCTGCCTTTGTGAGGGCAGCTGAATGTACCGGTCGGGTGAGTCCTTTATGAGCCTTTCATATACTTAGAAACCTTAGGGTTTCACTACTGGGTACGACACATCTGCCTTTGTGAGGGCAGCGGAATGTGTCGGTTGGGTGAAACCTTCGTCAGTTCTTTATATAGATCCTTATGCATGGAACGACTCTCATAAATTTATTCGTCTCTCTGGCTTTTATTCGATAACTCACAGGCTTGGGTTTTGGGATTTTGGGAATTTATTTTGGGCGGCCAAGCCTCTTTTATTTTGAAGAGAGGAAAGTTGTTCTTAGAGTTTTTCAACATGCACTTATTTGGTTTGTGGTCCACTTGCAGAACTTCTTGATTTGGAAGTTGCCTAATTCCCCTCTCATCCTTGAGAGCTTGGCTTGTTTCTGCTTTGATTTTGACCTGTGGAGAGTCAGATAAAAATTTTGAAGCAGAAGTATGAAAATCAAAAGTGGATGGAAATTGTTAAATCGCCATTCGATGTCTAAGTGCTTTTTTCTTGTAGGGACTAACATGATTCTAGAGTTAGTTGAGATGACTTTATTTTAAAAGAGTTAAGAAAGGAGAGAAAGGAAAAGATACCTTGCCCTTGTCTAATGTACCCCGCCTAACTTATCACTCACTCTGTCCTCAGAGTGTCAAAGTGATAGGGTGAGAAGTAATTAGGACAAGGGCTGCGGTTAAACTAATTCGTGAAGTCATGGGTTGCCTCCCAAGTAGCGCCTTGGTTTAATGTCGATGGCTCGACTAAGTTATAAAGTTGTTATGCTGTTGGCGTAGCGTCTCTGATGTCGATGGTTTGTCGATGCATTTTGTCTTCTGGAGTGTAATATCTTTTTAAATGGTGCTCGTTGACCATCCTTTCTCCTCCGTTGTTGTCAATAATAATGACAGCTCCAGTTGGGTAGATATGTTTTATAGTGAAGGGTCCGGACCATTTTGTTCTAAGTTTTCCGAGGAATAATTTGAGCTTGGAGTTGAATAGGAGTGCTTTGTCGCCAATGACGATATCTTTTCTCTTAAGATGTCCATCATGCCACATTTTTGTTTGCTCTTTATAGATTCTGGCACTGTGATAGGTTGTCATTCGGAGCTCTTCTAACTCCTGTAGTTGGAGTTGTCTATTCTCCCCTGCACTTTTAAGATCGAAGTTTAATTGCTTGATGGCCCACCAGGCTTTATGTTCCAGCTCGACTGGAAGATGACATGACTTCCTGTACACCAAACAGAACGGTGTTGTTCCGATTGGTGTTTTGTAAGCAGTTCGGTATGCCTAGAGGACATCAGGAAGTTTGGTGGACCAATCGGTGCGGTTTTTGTTCACCGTTTTTTCAAGGATCGCCTTTAATTGTCTATTGGATACCTCTACCTGGCTACTAGTTTGTGGGTGGTAAGGTGTGGCGGCTTTGTGATGGACTCCGTATTTTCTCAGTAACGCTTCGAAACTTCGTTCCAGGAAGTGGGTCCCGCCATCCGATATGATCGTTCTTGGAACTCCAAATCTCGGAAAAATAGTATCTTTGAACAATTTGATAATAGGTTTGGAGTCACTAGATACGGTGGGTACAGCTTCGACCCACTTTGAGACGTAATCTACTGCGACCAAAATGTAAGAGAAGCCATATGATGAAGGGAAAGGGCCCATGTATTCTACCCCCCCATACATCAAAAAGCTCAATTTCCTGCCACATAGTGAGGGGCATTTCATCCCTTTTTGATATGTTGCCCGAAAATTGCATTTGTCGAAGGCTTTCACGAAATCATACGAGTCTTTTGATATGGTGGGCCAGAAGAAACCAGATTGTAAAACTTTTATGGCGGTTTTCTTGGCGCTCATATGCCCCCCGTGGGTCCGGAATGGCAATGTTCTAAAACCGGGGTTATTTCTTCTTCTGGCAGGCACCGACGGAAAAGTCTGCCGGCACAGAGATGGAATAAGTAGGGTTCGTCCCAATGATAATGTTTTATGTCGTGAAGGAATTTCCTTTTATCCCGATATGAAGAAGACGGGTGGATGATCCTTGTGGCCAGATAATTAACGATATCATCATACCAAGGGAAACTATGAGTGGCCTTCATAAGCTGATCATCAGGAAGAGAATCCCTGATAGGGATTTTATCTTTTTCTTCAACCTCGATCCTGCTGAGATGATCGGCCACAACATTCTCCACGCCGCTTTTATCTTTGATCTCTAAGTCGAATTCTTGAAGCATTAACACCCAGCGAATAAGCCTGGGTTTGGTGTCCTGTTTCTGGATCAGGTATCGGATAGCAGAATGGTCAGTGTAGACGATGACTTTAGAGCCAATCAGGTAGGAGCGGAATTTTTCGAACGCATAGATGATAGCCAGAAACTCCTTTTCCATGGTGGTGTAGTTTTTCTGTGCTTCGTCTAACGTTTTGGATGCGTAGTAGATGACATAGGGTTTCTTATCGATCTGTTGTCCTAAAACAGCCCCTATGGCATAATCACTTGCATCGCACATGATTTCGAAGGGTTGCGACCAACCTAGAGCCCTTAGAATAGGTGCGGAGATTAACGCTTCTTTAAGGGTGGAGAAGCTTTGCATACATTCCTGGTCGAAAATGAACTCGGCATCTTTGGTCAGGAGTTGGGTCATGGGTTTAGCTATTTTCGAGAAGTCTTTGATGAATCTTCTATAAAATCCTGCATGACCCAGGAAAGCTCGAACTCCTCTTATGTTCTTCGGAGGTGACAGCTTTGAGATAACATCGATTTTTGCTTTGTCAACCTCGATTCCCCTATCACCTACCCTATGTTTGAGGATGACCCCTTATGTTACCATGAAATGGCATTTTTCCCAGTTCAAGATTAGGTTCGTTTCCTTGCAGCGTTGCAGAACTCGTTCAAGATTAATCAGACAGTTGTCGAAGGAGTCTCCGTAAACAGAGAAATCGTCCATAAAGACTTCCATGACAGATCCAGTTAAACCGGCGAAGATAGCGGACATACAGCGTTGGAAAGTGGTGGGCGTGTTACATAGCCCGAACGGCATTCTTCTGAACGCATATGTCCCAAAGGGACAGGTGAAGGTGGTTTTTTCTTGGTCCTCCGGGTGTATGGGTATTTGGTAGAACCTGGAGTAACCATCAAGATAACAGAAATACTTTTGGTGAGCCAGGCGTTCCAGGACTTCATCAAGGAAAGGCAGAGGGTAGTGGTCTTTCCTTGTGGCTTTATTCAACTTCCTATAATCAATGCACATTCGCCATCCTGTTACAGTCCTGGTAGGCACTAGCTCATTTTTATCGTTGATCACTACGGTAGTGCCCCCTTTCTTTGGAACTACCTGGACCAGGCTGACCCACTGAGAGTCAGAGATAGGATAGATCATGCCAGCTTTGAGTAGTTTAAGGACTTCCAGACGAACTACCTCTTTCAAGTTTGGGTTCAGTTTTCTTTGATGTTCACGAGAGGGTTTAAATTCTTCAACCATAGGGATCCTGTGCATACACAGAGTCGGGTTTATGCCTGTGAGGTCAGTTATTTTATATCCAATGACCTTTCTATGCTTCCTCATCTTATCCAGAAGCCTTACTTCTTGATCTTCGGTATGGGTGGAGTTGATGATGACCGGGCATAGCTCTTCCTCATCTAGGAAAACATATTTAAGCCATGTAGGTAAAGTCTTTAATTCGGGGGGCTTTTGATGGTTCGGTTGCTTCTATAACAATGACGACCTTAAGCTCTTCAAAAGTAGCCTTTGGCGCTTCTTCAATCTTTTCTAGGTATTGGAGGCATTGCTGGACTAGTTCATTTGCGGAAAATTCAACTTCCGGATTGATAAGAGCATTCTCAAGTTCGTCGATTCGCTCAGAGATTTATAATTGCGACATTTGTTGGATTGCGTCCAAAAGAAAGACTTCTTCTTGGATGATGGGACCCTTCATACTATCAAGGACGCGGAATTGAATTGCTTCTTTCCCGAGCCTAAGAATGATGGTTCCAGCTTCGACGTCGATTAGTGCTCTGGTAGTGGCTAGGAAAGGCCTGCCGAAAATGATCGGATATCTCAAGTCTTCTTTAATATCCATGATAACAAAATCACACGGAACGTAGGCGTCCTTTCCTATCCTTACTGGGATATCTTCAATGATTCCCAACGGTGCGGTTATTGTGGAGTCAGCTAGTTGAATAGTCATTGTTGTTGGCAGCAAGTCAGTGAAACCCAGACGTTGGCACATTGAGTAGGGCATAATGGATGTGTTGGCCCCAAGGTCATCTAATCCTTTCTTTTTAGACGCGTTTCCAATGCAACATTGGATTTCGAAGGAACCTGGGTCCTTCTTCTTTTTGGGCAGCTTGTTCAAGATGATGTCAGAAGTGGTTTGAACAAGCTTGACAGTCTCATGCTCCTTGGTGATATACTTTCGTGATAGCAAGGTTTTGAGATACTTTGCCCATGTTGGTACTTCGTACAGAGCATCAAGGTGTGGGATGTCAATGTACAGTTTCTTCATTGCCTCCTTGAACTTCTGAAACCTGGCGTCCATTTTTGTTTCTTGCAGTCTGCCCGGATACGGAATCCTTGGTTTGAATTGTGGGACCTCGGGTTCTGCGGACACCTGTTCTTTGTTTTTTTCCTTTGTGCCTTTGGAGGATTTCTCAATTCCTTGTTGCGAGATCTCTTTTGTCATAAAAGTGGGCATATCATCATCGTCCAGGGTGATCTTGGTGGGTTCAGGAAGAATGCGTCCCGACCTTGTGGTCACGGCATTCAGCTGTTCATGTTTGTTTTGCCCATACTTAGAATTTGGTTCAGGCTTCCCGGAAAGCATACCTACTGGGGGCTTTAATTGTGCGGCAATCTGGGCGAGTTGAGCTTCAACTGCTTTCTGCTGAGCCTGTTGGTTAGCAAGCATAGTTTGTTGCAATTGTAGCAACTGCCTTATCAATAAAATATCTCATCTTCCGGCTGTGTAGTAGCATTTTTCTGAAGACTTTGTTGTTGAGGCTGCTGAGTATGCAATTGCGGATGAAGCGGGGGATGAGTGTACTGATAGTAGGCTGATTGGTTTCTAGGGTAGCTAGCCCTAAGGAAATTGATCCTTGAGTTCCCTTGATTTTAAATTAAAATTGTTTGAGAACCCAGGTGGTAGCCTACCATCAGATCCCCCATGTGTCTGATGTTACGGATTTGCAGTTCCAGAAGGATTCCCGTACTGGAACCCAGGATGATTCCTCGGTTGACTGGGATTGTAGTAAACTTGTCCGGGAATAGTGTGGATGGAGTTGACTTATTCCAGAATCTGATCTTCAGCTTGATTAGTAATGGGCTCATATGGTTGTGGTGGTGGATGCAGATCCATCATCACATTATACAACATTCCGCAGGAGAGAGTCGGATGGTCTGAAGTATGACAAGCCTCACATGATCCTGTGACGGCCTTGACTTGTTGTACAAAAGGGGCTTTCCTTTTGTTGATCTCTCCGAGAGAAGCCTCGAGAGCTTGTTGTTTATGAACAATAGTTTGCAAGGCCTCAGCTATTGCCTTCATTTCTACGGATTCTTCAGCTTTGGAAACTTTAAGGACACCTTTTCCAACTGACCGTCCCCAGTTGGACTGGTTTTTAGCTCCTAAAGTAACAATCTTCCAAGCGTCTTCATAGTTCTTCCTCATGAAGTTTCCTCCAGACGAGGAATCTAGGAATTGTTTAATATCATCGCTTACTCCCCGGTAAAAAGTTTCTATCAGTTGATTCTGTGAAATTCCATGACGGGGGCATTTGCGCAGAAGTTCCTTAAATCTTTCCCATGCCTCAGCGAGGGTTTCTCCAGGTAGCTGGGAGAAGTGATTGATTTTCCCTCTAATTTCATAGGTCAGTGAGGGTGGAAAGAACTTTTCTAAGAATTTTTCCTCTAGAGGGGCCCAAGTGGTTATTATGGGTTCTCTATCCAATGAGTTGTACCAACTCAAGGCCCTTCCAGATAAGGTGAAATGGAACAGGTGGAGCATTATCACATTGAAAGTGATACCAGCTTGCAGGACCAGGCGGCATAATGCCTTAAACCTTTTCAAATGGTCCATGCAATCATCTCATGGACCTCCAGAGTAGGAGATTCCTTGCATAATCTGGATCCACTGGGTCCGGATCTCAAAGTTTGGGATATTGATGATCGGAGGCCGGACCGGGTGGTTATCCTCATAGTTCTTCAGGACAGCATAGTCCCTTAGTTGCTTGTTTCGTAACTCGAGCTGAGCAGCTTGGGTTGCTACCTCGGTCTCCGCTCTTATGCGGGCTTGCTCTTCTGCTCGTATCTCTGCTTGTATTTGGGCACGGGTGTCTGCTATGAGTTGTGTCCATTGTGCGGCGATGGCAGCATTTACTCTCTCCATCACCAAAGCAGCTTGATGCTGTTCGTCAGCCATTTGTCTAGCGCGTTGGCGATTGAGACGGATTCGGCGGTGGAAACTTCTCTCTACCTCAGAGTCGAACTCCGGATAAGGGGAGAATCTGTGACTATGCGATGATTGCATGCACATGTTCTTCCTGAGTAGAGAAAGGAAAACACCTTTAGATAATAACAACAAAAACATTTCAAGTAGATATAGAGATATGATTCAGAAAGAAAGTGTAAAACCTAACCGACTAGAAAGGTACTAAGTGAAATAACAACGTTCCATTGTCCCCGGCAACGGCGCCATTTTTTTGATGGAGATGAGACTTACACCAAAAGATTTTACTCTTCCAATGGGAGTCCCAGGGTTATGCACCAAAAAACCCTAGAGAGAGAGAGATGATGTCTTACCCCAGGTTTACCTATAACTGGTGCTTAGATAAACACTCCAACCCCATAAGAGTATGGAAGCCTTATCATAGTACAAATTTAGGATCGAACCCAAAAGACAACGGTCTTGTTGCAAGCAACAAGATGGAAAATGTATAGAATTTCACTTAGTTACTTACTAGTTGGCATTTATATCGAAAGTTGGATTTTGATGGTTTTAACTAAGAACATGAAAAGTAAAGAAAGCAAGTAAATCTAAGAGTTAAACTATGATAAAGATCACTAGGGTGTTATCGGTTTTTCACCGCCACTACACATCGATCAACACATGCAAAGCAAAACTTAACCTGCAAAAAGAGTTTGTTCAGTTAGTATCCTTGTAGAACTAGCCTCCTTTCGGATAATCTAGCTACGAGAAGTGCAGGAATGTTGCAACGCCAGCTATTCCCGATCAAATGGTCACATTACTTTACATCATTCCCCTCGCAAAGTGTGTTCCTTGACTTACCAAGGTGGCACTTCCATACGTCAACTGATTCCATTTCATAGTATGAAAGTGCAACGGATGATAGTGAGTTTACTCCACTCCTTGAGATACACTTCTAGATATCGAAATAGATACATGGTGGATACATGCATCAAGAACCAACATGCAAACGAGTTTCGAATCTAATAGTACAAATGTAGACAATTCATACTAAAAGATAAAAGATAACACAAGTGGGAGATCAAGCAACAAGTATTCATTAATCGTTTGATGTCAAACTGACAAAGATAAGAACTCTACATTACAACCTAGGGATTACATTTTACATGATATGAAAGTATGGGTAGTGGGGCTACTCCCCGCACCCTAGTGAAGAAGACTACTCCCTCATGACTAAGACCAAGAAGGAGGCGAGAAGAGAGAGAGAGCATCATCCCGACAAAGGAGGGAGGAAAGTCAACCCCTTGGAGAGAGAGAGCAACGATCCACCAGTCTTCGTAGGTTGCACGATGAGGAGGTCTCCCCTTCCCACCTTCTTGGCGAAGAAGGAGAAAGCAGCTTCAGGATGGAGTATGGATCTCAGACCGACAGCCCCAGGGCAGAGGATGGAAGTGGCAGGAGCTCTGGAATGATTGGGGCAGCCTTTGGACGTCTAAGAGTTGATATCCGATGGAGGACCCTTGGGGTCTTATTTATAGGCCTTGAGTGAAGTCCAAATGGTTTGGAGACCGTTTGGACCTCAAGACTGTTTGGGACCTCAAGACCGTTTGGACCGTGAGACCGTTTGGCTTCATGCGGTTTCGGGACCGCATGAACTCCATGCGGTCTCGGGACCGCATGAACTCCATGCGGTCTCGGGACCGTTTGGCTTCATGCAGTTTCGGGACCACATGAACTCCATGCGGTCTCGGGACCGTTTGCCTTCATGCGGTTTTGGGACCGCATGAACTCCATGCGGTCTCGGGACCGTTTGGCTTCATGCGGTTTTGGGACCGCATGAACTCCATACGGTCTCAGGACCGTTTGAACTCCATGCGGTCTTGGGACCGGTTGGTTTTATGCGGTCTTGGGACCGTTTGAACTCCATGCGGTCTCGGGACCAGTTGGCTTCATGCGGTTTTGGGACCGTTTGACTCCATGCGGTCTCGGGACCAGTTGGCTTCATGCGGTCTTGGGACCGTTTGACTCCATGCGGTCTCGGGACCGGTTGGCTTCATGCAGTCTTGGGACCGTTTGAACTCCATGCGGTCTCGGGACCGGTTGGCTTCATGCGGTCTTGGGACTGTTTGACTCCATGCGGTCTCGGGACCGATTGGCTTCATGCGGTCTTGAGGCCGTTTGAATCCACTCGGTCTTGAGGCTGAGTTATTCTTTTATGATTTTTGTGCTTTTTCTGCATATATAGAAAGGAAAAGTTAGTCTGATGATATATTTACAAAAAAGGGGTAAAATTAGGATGATGTATAGTTTAAACTTAAAAAGAGTATGGAAAACTAAAGAAAAAGACTAAGATAATCGACTAAAATAGGAGGTTATCACATGAGTTGATATTGAATGTCCAAAATAACGTACCTTTTGGCAATAGAAAACTTAGGCATCTATGTTGGATACTCCTAGTAATCTAATATGATGATCGTGTGACTTGTTTGAGGATGGATACCTGATATAGTTCTCTTATGTCCCATAGGACCAAATGTTTGGGCAGATTATCCCTATAACCTAGACCTTGAGGTTGAAGTGATAGATCTTATATATGGTTTAGTTAGACTCACCCTTTCCCCTATAGTTTTGGTTTGAATTTATAGGCAAAACCCTTTAAAGGGTGGAGGGATAGTAGTAGTACCTTGATAGAACTTGCATATGCTAATTTTGAGGACAAAATCCTTTTCATGGGTATGGAGTCTTACATCATACTAAAATCTAGCCACTATGTCTCTAGAAATCCTAACTCCATGATTAGGAGGTTAGTCTTCTTGACTCCTTAGTTTTGACCAAACAAGTCATAGTTATAACCTGACATGCTTGTTTGGTATCCTAATGAACATATAATAGTCATCTAATGAATAGTTCATATGTTTGAACCCTGATGAATATCTAATGCCCTTACTATGAGTAACTCACATATTAATAATAATAGTGGATATACATGATGTTGACCATGTCATGAACCAATAAACCTGAATGATATGATGGAGCAAGATAATTGTAACCTAATCACTTGGACTTAATTCATGTTAAGAAGGTCTAAGTAAAGTACAATGATCATGTTGACCTAAACCCTAAGATGTAATCATTTAACCTTAATATATGCATCCTTGATGACGATCATGATGCACTAATGACATTAGGTATCATAATCAAATAACATAATTTGATACACATTAATGATATAACATCACCTAATCATGCTTTGGTATGAAAATAAATTGATTAATATGTAACATGTTCTTGTTCACTAAAAATCATATAATGACTTAAATATGGATAAGAAGTAGTTGGATTCACACAAATGTGCATACTTAATAATAGGAAGTGTATAAACATGATTAAATAATTTATAATGACATTAATGTGAGAAAGAAAGGTAATGTGAAAATGCTTAATATTTTGGATTAATTGTATACTTAATAACAAATTAGATAAATATGTCATATTTTGTGCAAATAATATGATATAATTCAAGATGGTGATAATATAGTGATAATGGAGTCTAAATCTAAATAATTAAGGTTAATGATCTAATATATTAATAGATGTTGAGATTATTGAGTAGACCCTAATTGTGCTAAAACTCTTAATGAGGTAAGTAAGAAATATATAGGGTTTCATACATAATAATGAAAGATAACTGTAGTGGTAACAAAGTGAATATAAATGACACAATTAATAGAATAATAACGATAATGTGATATCCTAATGAATATAATAATAAGTCAAAAATGTTATTTGAGTTATATTTAATTAAAAGAGATCTTAATAATGGAACCTTAGGTGTTCCATAAGAACCTGACCTTTGAGGAGTTGCTTGTGAATTTTCTTAAATCCCAGTTAAGTAGTTGAAGAACAAGGAGTTTGAGTTAGTGAAAGTTTTGGTGGAATTTTTAATGGTTGGGAGGAAACAACCTTGGAATTTGGAGATGAGATATGGACACTCAGCCTACCCTCTTTGCTTGAGATTTCGGGGACAAAATCCTTTTTTAAGGGGTGGTGTTGTAACAAACTAAAATATGGATATATTCTCTTTTTGACCCTTTTCCCTAAGCTTTTCCTATCTTTTCTATCATGTCCTTGATGTTGAAATTGTGGAATTATTAGTGGTTTGAGTTGAATTTGATGTGCACAAACACCTAAGTAGATGTTTCAACCAGGGTCTAATATGAAAATTTACCACTTATGTGAGATAATGATAAAATTGATTCTTTCTCGAGCATTCCTTAGCCTATAGACCAAGGAAGATTAAAAGGAATGAACAATAAAGATTTAAACATGTTAATATGACATTGAATTATTTAATATGAGAAATAGTGGTAATATTGGACAATGGGTTAAAATTCATAAAGAAATACTAATTGGTTAAAGATAACTTGAGATTCTTTTTCTTTGGGTTTGATTTGGCTTGGAGGCTAAGTTTAACAAATTTGGAATAATATTAACCATATATCTTTTATTTTATAAAGAAAAGGTGAGTTTTCTTCAAAATATGAAATAAAATACTTAATGACTCAAAAAGTGAAAAATAATATTAGATTTGTAATCTACACATTTAAAATAGCCTTTGGGTGAACTTTCATGCAATTTGGATAATCTATATTATATATGTGTAGATTAGGAGAGAGAAAATCTGTAATTGCCTGAATTGTTAAATAATGTCATAAATAATCTCAAGGATAAAATTAGTGACCAAATCATGTTTCAAATGTTTTGGTTTGCTTAAGGGTCAAGTTTCACGTGAATTTATGTCTTATAGATGTCTCTAATGTGTTAAGTAAAAGAAAATATGAATGACTTTGAAAGAATTACATAAAATATCTAGAGTCTTCAAAAGTGAAAACGAATGCATATTCAAATTCCTCATGTCCAGACTAGGCTAGATGCCAAATTTCATTAAATTTGGAGTCTATTTGCATCCTTTTTGGAAGAGAGAGAAAAAGTTACATAATTATGCCATCACTATATTCGAAACTAATTAGAATTCATATTTATCACATGAAATCTAAGTCGTTAGATTCCCGATTGGGTGGCTTCCCGTCATCCTCTTCCTCGCAACTAAATAGGAAAGGGTTGTCAGTTTTAGTAACTGGTAATTCATGGATTTCTCCCTTGTTTCTCCATCTTATCCCGAGATTCTTTGTCCTACAGTTTCCAAATCGAATTTTGCATTGTTTCATCCCTCAAATGGTACCAATGGTCGAGTATTTCACAAACACATAATTTCCCCTCTCCTCCTTCTTGGGGCTCCTACCTCATTAGGACCTATACCCATATGCATATATATAACTATCCCATACTTTTGCAGGCCTCCATGGATTATTTACATTGGTTCAATTTGGTCTTCACCCTCCCTCATCAGCGTCATGAGTTCATGGAGAGGCGGTGAATGTCAGTGATTCATTCTCCTATTTACCTTCCCTCAGAAAAATTCCGCTTAAGGTTAGACTCAATAGCTTCAGTTCTTCAAGCTTGTGCTCTTAGATCGTTGTTTGATTGCATGTGGTTGATTCCCCCAAATCCTCACAAACTGCAGCTTGCGAGACACCAACCATGTGATTGTGAGAGAAGGATGATTCTTCCTCATGATTTCCTGATTTCACCCCTCTGCTTCCCTTCTTTCTTTATTTTCTCACGCGAGGGTATAACGATCTTTCCACCTTATTTCTTTTCACTTTGAATGAGTCAAGTGGACCATTGACCAGGTGACATGGCCACGTGTGACTGGGTCATGTCAGCGGGCCCGACTATCCTCTCTCCCCCTCTCACACAATTTCTCGAATCATGTGGATTTTTCTAATTTCCTGATTTGTTGATCTTGTAAAAATCATACATTTCCCTCTGGTTGTCCAAAAATTAAGTAAAAATATGTTTTGGAATTGAATAAATGTGATATTTCTATTAAAAATAATTTCAACAACTGATTTCCATAATGTTGCAAGGGATGTTTTTTGGATAATGAATGTATTGCATAAAATCCATAAAATTCACAACTTTAACATATTAACTCCAAAATAGCATACAAAATGTTTTCTTGATCAGGAAAACCTAATAAGTTGATTTGTGAGATTTTTAGAGTCAAATTCTGAGTTTTTCTATAAAGGTCTAGAATAATGGGTTTTAGTACACTTACATGGGTTTCAAAACCATAATGCATGTAAATAACTTGAAATGGGAAAAGATTGAACTTGGGTCATCTAAAAGTGGTGAAAGTTGATAATTGAGTCAATAAGAGAGGTATGTGCATCCTTACAACTTAAATTGGGATAATTGCAGGACAAAACCAAATTTCCATAGTGAGGCACTTTGTGAACCCTAATTTCTCTACTCATATTTCTTTACTATATTTGCCTCATAATCAGTATAGAGATTCTATTTCTAGAATCTTGTACCCCACTTTCATGTTTCAATTATATGATGCTTCTACTTGCCATAGTTTCTCTTAGCATGTTGATTTTATTAGACTATTTAGCTAATGTAGCGATACTTTTGTACAAGCACCCATAGATAGGACATGTGTTATTTTGCCCTAGGGAATGTCTTACTTCCCCCTTATAAAATTATTGTAGGTGATTGGAATGTGTTACTCTCCCTAACCTATTGGCTGAGGTTAGGTAGGTGCTCAATCCTACAACATAGTCCATATTATTCATGCATGAAAATATTTTACTATTTTCTTGGTATGGTAGACATCTATTTGATTATGCCTCATACTCTTGATCTCTTCATCTTATCATGAAATCTTAGCCATTATTTCCATGTTAACCCTTTTTCTTTTGTCCTTGTTCATTATTTTGACACAAGCCTTGTTCTTTCTCTTGTTAGGTGATTTACCAACCACCCAAGCCTAGTGTAAGAGAGCGTAATAGGAGCATGGAGGATCAACCTAGGATTAGGATGAGGAGGGCATGGCCTTCAACATGGACCTAAATCATGAAGTTCATGATGTTTGGAGGAAAACTTGATATGGCTTAGATTTCACTCTATCTAGATCATTATGATGTATCTTTCATGTAAACCCGATATTGGAAATGGTGGTGTACCTTTGTAAAGTTGAATATAGTCATTACTTTTATTCTTCTGCTATATTCTTTGGACTTTTGTATACCATTAGAATAGATTTGAAAATGTTACACATCTTCCAGCATACCTTTTGAGTATGTTTGGAATGGATGTTTTATTCTTTAAATTTTATTAGGGAGTGGTTCCCCTTTGTGTCTAACTCCTTACAACTCCATCTTCTTTAACGGGCCATACAAAGTAACCCACTTAGAGAGGATCACAATCCACTTGTACCACCTTGGTTGCATCCTTCAACCTTGTAGTAGCACCAAGAGCGCTTCACCATTGCTTTCTTCCTTGACGTAGTGAGAAGCAACAACACACTTTGTACAAGAACAAGAGAGGAATAAGGATATTACAATGCTCTTTTCATAAGATGTACAAGTAAGTACTATGGAAAAGTGATGATGATCTTCTTCCACATAGTTTAGTCAAAGTCTATTGGATGGAGAGAACACTCAAGTTGATGCTAGGACTTAGTCTAGATTGAAGGCAATATGAAGTATAGGGACTAAGAACTTTTAGAAAGATAGCTAGTATGCTCATGTGTATGTATATGCAATTGTTTCTCAATAGATTGCTTCTAAGTGTCCTAAGACCACTAGTATTTATAGGAATGGTTTACAAGTGTCTATGACATCTTAGAGAGTATCTAGAGTGTTTTGGATGATCAAAATAACCATTTGGATGAAGTTAATTGAGGTGCAATGGTTAGTTTGATTTCTAAATAAATTTTAGTCCAGAGTGCTCCTCGTTCGAGATTTATTTGGAATAGACATTGTCTAGGTCGCAATTTATTTGACCAAAAATGTTCTAAGTGTAAAAAATCTCCAACGGCTATATCTTGGTCAAAGATCAAATGATGTCCCAACAACTCTTTGTCAGTCAAGAAAAATTTTGACTGAAGGTGTATCCGGTTGACAATAAGTTCGACCTAGAAGGACTTTATTCAAGAGTATGCAAAGTATGTGAGGTCCTATAGAACACTTATTTAGAACCTATAAACCCTAAAGTCTTTATGTGAGGTAGGATAGGTTTTTGGGTAGGTTTCAGAAGATCATCACTTGTACTTACATCATGTTTATCAAGTTTAAAAAAAGCACAAGAATACATATATCCATGGCACAACTTGATTTGCAAGTGTATATATATATATATATATATATATATATATATATATATATATATATATATATATATATATATATATGTGTGTGTGTGTGTGTGTGTGTGTGTGTGTGTGTGTGTGGAAGGTATTTGTAGTTGGACTTGACTTAGTTCCTTGATCGCCTGAAATACTTGATACACATGTTAATAATTTAATTTTGAAAATATTTGCATCATCAAAAAATGAAATATGAGTGTGGCATATCCAAAAAGTTAACAATCTCCCCCTTTTTGATGATAACAAATATTTCCATAAGATAAATTGAAAGTAGAAATTTTAAAATTTTGTACCTTTAAGTTTCTTTGTTGATAGTCAATTTATCTCATGGGTTATCCCCCCACCTTTGGTCAAACTCAAAAAGGGTCAATACTTACCAATGCTCCCCCTTAAGGAGAGACTCCCCCTCAACAAGATAGTCATTTTGGAGAGGGAAAAACGTATAGCCAATGTATTTATTAATTTAAAAAGAATACCAATAGATGGGAAATCCAAAAAGATCGACATTAAGGCATAGTCAAAAAGACATATGATCAAGGAACATTGAAAGGTTGTCTAAGTGACAATTAAAAGAATGTTAACACCTTCATGAAAAAAGATCCCATAAAGTGCAAATATCAAAAAGATACTCTAAACCAATGGTCAGGAATGTTAGTCCTCCATGATGTACAAATGCCATGAATATCAAAAGATAAAACAAAAATTGTTTTCTCAACCATTGTCAAGGGATGTTATGCCCATATATGACATCAGACTCCATTAAGCAAAAATATGAAGTCAACAAAAATATCTCTAGACCAAATATAAGGGATGTTAAGCCCATATGGATGTAGAGAATCCATTAAAAGGAAAAATAAGAACAACAAAAGTACCTCTAGACCAAATACAAGGGATGTTAAGCCCATATTGATATAGAGACTCAGTTGAGAGAAAAAATATATGCAAGTTATATGAAAGGACTTCGAGCCCCCCCTAATTTCATATCAAGTAAATAGAGCTCAAAAAAATTACAAAAGGATGGACATTTAGGATCCCAAACTTTCATGATAAAACATTTATGCCAAATGCAGAAACCAAGATATGTAGGGTGTTGTTGAGATTTAATTTAAGCAGTGAAAGTTAAATACAATTTTTCTTAAGAGTATAACAACTTTTCTTTTCATACACAGACTTGAACTTGATACAAAACATTTACAGAAAATACGTTTTTGTTTAACATAGATATCATGTATGAAACTTGCATTTTTCAAGACAAAGAATTGTGTAAAAATATGTCGTTATCAATGACTTCAAATTATTCATAATTTCTATTTGAAAAATGAATCATTTGTTTAAGTAAAAAAAAGAAAATGAATATTTCTATAAAAGATAAGCAAGTTAGCCTCAAATTAGGTTGAGATAAGACAAAAATGTATTTATAAAGATTAATCACATGTCAACAAATTCCCCTTTATTTTCTATGTTGGGGTTTTGGAACATAAATCATGTTAAGGGCTCCTTTCTTTTGATAATCACATGAAAATTAATAATGACCAAAATGTTGACAATAATGACATGAGATATAAGATATTTCATTTCTCTTTTCTATGACATCATTTAGGCACATACACAGTTCTACTCTTTGGAGCATAAGTATTTTTTTGGAACAATCCCTAAACCTCTTCTTCCTATTTGTTTAGAAGAAATAACTAATATGTTATCAAGATTTTTGTTCTCTTGCATTAATCTATAAATTTGTTTTTGCAAATCAACATTTTCAGCAATCTTCTTAACTAGATCTAAGTTCCATAGAGAAAGATTTGAAAATAAAGCATCTTTTTCATTTACCAAAGCATCATAATCTACACAAATGTAAACAAAATAGGTTGAGTTTAATAATCGTTTAGTTTAGCAAGCAAGTCAAACTTTTCTTGAGAGAGAATACTATTGTTATTTTTAAGAGCAAGCATTTTGGTCTTATAAGTCTCCATAGATTCTTCTAATGCATTATTCAAGTACTTTAGTGTATTATTCTCAAAACTAAGGTTATTCAGATTAACATAGAGTTCATCAATATTTTTTTGCAAATTTCTTCTTTTTTTTCTTGCAATCAATATATTTAGCATGGATTTCTTCAAGACTATTAACTAATTCTCTCTTTGATAATTCAAAAATGTCTACCTCATCAGTTTCATATTTTTTTTCCATAAAGCATTCTATATCCTCCTCTTTGTTGCTTCCATTATCATCACTTGATTAATCCCAAACAATTTTGTAGGATTTTTCTCCCCTATCTTTCTTTTTGGAGGAGGACTTCTTCTTCTTAAGATTTGGGCACTCATTTTTCAAGTGGCCCTTCTTTCCATATTTGAAGCACTTGGAAGATGAGGAAAAAGCACTACGAGTTTTGTTAGAATGAACTCTCTTATATTTTTTACCATCCACAATCACGACACTGTTGTTGTCATCATCACTCGAGTCACTACTTTCTTGAATGATTTTTCTTAATGACGCTTTGGTGATGCCTTTGAAAGAAATATCCTCCTTTCTTCCTTTTTGTTGTTCATCATTGATCTTTTCTTATTCTTCTTTTATAGTGACTTCATGTGTCTCTATATTTCCTTTGAGTTGCTCCATCTTAAGTGTTGTAAGATTGTTGGCTTCTTCAATAGAAATAACCTTTGACTTGTACCTTGTGGGAAATGATCTAAATATCTTAGATACTTAATCTTCCTTGCTTATGTACCTCACCAAGGCACTTAAGTTGTTAACAATGTTAGAAAATCTCGCATACATCTCTACAATGCTTTCATTAGGTTGCATATGAAATAATTCAAATTTATGCTTTAACATGCCAATCTTAGTGTTCTTCACTTGTACATTATCCTCATGAGTTATTGAGAGTTTGTTTCATATTTTTTGAGTAGTAAGACAAGTGAATATATGATTAAATTCACTTGCAGATAAAGAACAATAAAGCATGCTTACAACCCTTGCATCCAATGTTGCTTATTTTACCCTTTATGCATCCCATTTCTCTAGGTAGTTGGGAGTTTGAAGGATCTGAAAATCATCTTCCATAGGTAAAAACTCAAACATTGAAAATAGAATTGCATCCTCCTATTCCAATAGGTATAATTGGTCCCATAAAATATTGATGGTCTATTCATGTGTGTGCCTTCTATGTTGAGGTTACCAAGTATTCCCTTCCCCATTCTTCAAGACCTTTGATGGTGCCTTGAAGACATGCACTAATGTCAAATGAAAGATCTTGTGGGGTGAATAGAGCTTCATGATAATTTTTAATCAAATTAATAATTCAACTTAAAGTAGAGCGTAAATATAAAGTAAAAGAGACAACCACAAAAGAACACATAGATTTAGAGTGGTTTCATCTAAGACGTTAGTCCACTACCTAGATGTCACCAAACAAGATTTACAAATATATTTTTTTACTCCTTTTATATGTTGATACACAATGCACAAAATTTACCGGTGTCTTTTGTGGTGCAGGGCTAACCCTCCTTTTCAGCTCAAGGAGAACTCCACCTTCTTTCATGGGCTGCCATAGGTAACCCACTTGAAGAAGATTGCAATCCACCTCCACCACCATGGTTGTAGCCTTCAACCATGAAATAGAACCAAGAAAACTTCACCACAACCTTCTTCCTTAAAGTAGTGAGAATCAAAAACACACTATTGTACAAGAGCAAGAGAGGAATAAGGAGATTACAAGGCGCTTCTCACAAGATGTACAAGTAATCACTATGGACAAGTGATGATGATCTTCTTCCACAAAGTTTAGACAAAGTCATATTGTGTGGAGAGAACACTCAAATTGATTCTAGGGCTTAGTATAGATTGATGGTAATATGAATTATAGGGACTAAACACTTTAGAAATAGCTAGTATGCTCAAGTGTATGTTTATGCAATTGTTGCTCAATATATTGCTTCTAAGTGTCCTAAGACTGCTACTATTTATAGGAAAGATTTACAAGTGGCTAGGACATCTTAGGGAGTGTATAGAGTGTTCTAGATGGTCAAACTAGTCATTTGGATGATGTTAATTAAGGTGAAACTTCTAGTTTGATTGCAAATTAAATTTTAGTCCAAAACGCTCCTCGGTCAAAATTTATTTCAACAGGGCACTGCCTCGGTCGAAATTTATTTTGATTGGAAATATTCTGAGTGCAAAAAATCTCCAATGGATATATCTTGGTCAAAGACCAAAAGATGCACCAATAGATCTTTTCTAGTCAAGAAAACTTTCAACTGAAGGTGTATCTGATCGACAATAAGTTCAACCAATAAGGACTATGTTCAAGAATATGCAAAGTATGTGAGGTCCTATAGAAGACTTATATGAAATCTATCAATCCTAAGGTCTTTATGTGAGGTAGGATAGGACTTAGGTTAGGTTTTATAAGATCATAATTTGTCCTTAAATCATATCTATCAAGTTGTACAAAAAAGCACAAGAATGCATAAGTACATGGTACAACTTGATTTGCAAGTATCCAAATATATATATTTTTTCAAGGTATTTCTAGTTGGATCTTGACTTATTTCCTTGATCACCTAAAATGCTTAATACACATATTATAATATAATTTGCGAAATATTTTCATCATCAAAATATGAAATATGAGTGTGGAATATCCAATAAGCCAACAAACACTTACCCCTTCCACAAAAATACCAAAAAAGTTACAAAATGGAGAACACCAAAAAAGAATAGAATTGTTCTTCAAGCTTGATTAATACCGCTTAGAAGTAGCACAAGTCTATGACAACAATGATGAAAATTTTGAAGACATTTCCATACTAGAATACATGTTAAAGGAGAATTATCCCTTTCACATTTCATATGACACGGAGACTGTATACTTTAGCAAACAACCCCAAGCGACAAGAAGTCAAAATTTGGATGCTCTACCTCAACTTATGAAAGATCATGTGATAGAACTTCTACACAACTACATTGATGTACTCACTTGGGGTTACTTGGATATGTCAAGGTTAGACAAGAATATTAAAGTTCATTTCCTACCAAAAATCTATGACATCCATTCAATCAAGCAAAAAACTAAATGTATATGAGCATCATGGAGCCTCAATATTAGATAAGAGTTCCAATATTGATAAAGTGATGGTTTCTTAGAGCCAGACTATTATCCTACATGGATTTTCAAAATTGTACTTGTACTAAAGAAAGAGGGCAAAGCATGAATTTTTTTGACTAACATCTTCTCAACAAGGTGTCTTGTAAACATGACTTCTTATTTTTATACATTAATGTACTAGATGAAAAAATCTTTGGCCATGCCCTTTTGAGATTCATGTATCACTTCTACATATGCAAACAAATCAATTATTGCTAAGTAATATAAGGAGAAAATCCATAACTAAATGGGGAGTATTTTGTTGTTGAGTCATGCCTTTCAGCCTCAACAATGCCAGAGCTACATATCAAATGGCAATGGCGACCTCTTCCATGACATGATGCACAAAGAGGTGGAGGTCTACATGGACAATATGATTGCAAAATCTAAAACTTCCAAAGATCGCATCACTCATCTAGAGAATACTTTTCAAAATATAAGGAGATTCTCACTATGTTTTAAATAAATGCTAAAGCTTTAATCCAACAAAATGTACCTTTGAAGTTGTATCTACTAACCTCTTGTAAACATCATCAGCCAAACATGAATTGAAGTTGTCCCAAGAAAGGCCTACCCCCATTCAGGAAATGCCTTCACCAAACAAACTAAAGGAGATATGATGCATGGTTAGATCCTTAAATACATCATCATCTTCATAGGCTAGGTCACACCCATCTTTGAGTCCATAATCTTAGGCTCCAGATAGAATGAACAATGAAAAGAAGTGATATAAAAGCTTAAATATTATCTTTTCATGCCACCATTCTAAAACTTACAATCCTAGGATACCCTCTCCCCCTTTGGCTATGCATTTGGAAGACATTAGTGTCATGCATCCTGATCCATTGAATACCCATTGGCGAGCATGCCATCTACTATATGTCTAAGAATTTGAACGACACCAAGGCCCTATACACAATATTTGAGAAGTTTTGACTAGATCTAGTGTATCCTACAAGTAATTTTTGTGACTATATAATGACATACTCACTTCAAATCATTGAAAGACATGATCCTCTCTGCTACTTGTATGAACAACCCACCCAACAATGTGCAAAGTGGAAAGTGTTGTTGTCTAAGTTTTACATCACATTTCTATCCACAAAGCACATCAAGGCATAAGAACTAGTAGATCATCTAATAGACATACATTTCCATGAAGAACAAACACATGAATATGAGTTTCTAGATGAAGACATTAGAATGATCAACTCATCAGACATCATCATCTCCTTATATTTGTACCTATAGAAAAGCTTCTTCAAAAAAGTTGTCAATTGAAAAGGGTATGGGATCAGAGTGCTCCTCCAAGACACGACAAACAAAATTGGTGGCCAAGTACTTAGATTTTAGTGCCACAAACAACATGGATGAACTTGAAGCATGTATTCTCAAACTCCATCTTGTCAAGCAAGAAAGACACATCGCCTTCAAGTCTATCAATATTCTCTCCTTAATATTTCACAAGTCTAGATATTTGAATGAATCATCATGAAAATATGATATGTCAAGAGTATTTGTAATCACTATCTAGATATTTCAAGAAAATCTCCTTTAACTTCATGAAAGGAGAGCACAATGGCTTTGTTGATGCTTTGGTCAGACTCACCTCATGGACCGACATCTAGGGTGGCTAAAGTTTCTCTTTTTAGGTTCTGACAAAGTCACAGTCATTTTATTTCATAATCATCGACAAGCAATGAACAATGAATAAAGGGCATGGTTCCACAACATCAAATCATATCTTAAGAACCAATTCATTTGAGAAAATCTCTCTAGAAGAAAACAACAAGAATTTAAACAACAAGCTATGATATACATCCTAAGAGTAAGACATATTTATCACTAAACATACAGTCTAACCCTCCTTAGGTGCATCAACAAAAGATAAGTTGATCTCTCGCGAAGGAGGTCCATGGAGGATCATGTGGCACCCACATTGAGTGGAGTCATTCTCACAAAGAAGATATAGCTTTTTGGATACTACTAGAATACCATGGAGAGGGATTCTTGCCAATATGTTAAAAAATGATGTGTCTTCCAAATTGATGTTGACTAAATTCATAGAGAAGCTAACTAGTTATAAAAAACATGGCCATGCCTTGACCTTTCTCTACTTTGTGAATTAACATGATCATAAAGATACATCCTAAAGCACTAAATGGAAAGTTATTCATATTGTTTTCCTTTTACTACTTTGCCAAATGGGTGGAAGTCATATCTATTACCAGTACCTCATCCCAACAAGAGATCATGTTGCTTAAGAACAAAAATGTGAGCTAAAATGGAGTACCACACAAAATTGTCTCTGACTAGAGTACATACTTCATTGCAAAATCAGTCAAAGAATATTTGAACTCCTTGCCAATAAAACACCACCGATCATCCTCATACTAGACCCAGATGAATGTATTTATAAGGGTTAGTAACAAGACCTAAAGAAGATCCATAAAAATGACAACTAGTTCAAATGCCAACTGGCACAAACATCCTTTAATGGCCTTGTGTGTGTATAGATCATCTAGGTATTTTGTATGGAGGTAGCCCTACCATGGTGCTTGAGATCCCATCTCTATGTATACTATAAGAATTAGAAATTCTTGAGGAAAATTGGTCAAAGACTAGGTCGACTGCCTCAACACAATGGAGGAGAGACAAAAAAGATCGATGCAACAAGTATAATATTAGCAAGCCAAAGAAGCTCAAGCATTGGACAAGAGGGTACCTCCTTATCATTTTCAAAGGGTAATATGGTACCCCACATCATTTAGAACACTGATACCTGGGGAAAGTTCAAACTTTAATGGGAGGAACCTTATACCATCCATGACTAGGGCAGCATACGTCTAGAAGACATGGATGGAGATGCTCATATCAACCACATGAATGACAACCTCTTCAAACGTTAATATTTCTAATCAGTCAACTTCATCGACATCAAGCCTTTTGTAAGGAACACTATATGGGATAAACTCCCATCCATGAATTACACTTAGATCACTCAAATACCCCTTTATGTATCATGTGTATGCTTGAAGTAGTGGAGTCAAAACTAGAACTGCAGGGTAATGATCGAAGAAAAAATCCTTTTATTTGACGCCCCAATGGTTCACCAACCTAAGTTCACCTTTAAAATCTACCAACTATATAAAGGCCATGGTTGTGTCTGGGTTAATATAAAATGCCATTTTTGAATATCATTATTTTTCCAAAGATGAGGAAGCGATGAGGAAAACCATTATGTTAATTATATATAGCCATATAAAAGAGTTAAACTAAAGGTAATGTCCACAAAGATGAGTTAGACATGATCCATATGGTCAATATATCATGACACCCCTAACATGTTGGAAATTACCAAATTTTGAATGATTAGATTGACATCTTCCTAGATCAACTTGAGATAGGAAAGTCTAGTGGACTAGAGTAGTGCTCAAGGTCCCAATGGCTGTCCACACCTCATTTGTTGATAGGAAGAAGAACCAAACTTCAGATATTTTCCCATCTATTTGTGATGAAAGTGAGTGGATAAGGTCTTGGAATCAGATCTCAGCTTTACCATCCATCTTGTGAACCTCAACCACTAATTATGCTCTGAGAAGTCCACATTTCTTGCTGACATGTTTCAAGAATAACATGGTTTCTTATTCTATAGTGCAATCCTTTTTAGCTCATGAGCCACAATCTAGGAAATCCTTCACCAAGAAAACTATTTCATTTTTCCCCGTGGAAGCCAAGATCCCATACTGATGTCCTAATCAGTGATATGAAATTGATTTTCTCAAAATAAAAACAAAATCAAAATACCTAACACTCATAGGCACAGCTTAAAGTTACCTCAATTTCCAAAATGGAACTCAAATATTAGATACATGATTGTTTTTTATTTTTATACTAATGCATGTCTAGAGTAGAGCCTATTGGGTTTCTCTAACACATGACACCTTAAATCTAATAGGTAGGGAGTTGCTTCTTGCACACCCACTAAATGGCATGATTTTAGCCCCTGGAGTGACATCTAGGATCGTTGGATCCCTAAATACATATTCTACCCTAGAGGAAGGATCCTCTTGTCATTCAACAAGCTACAAACATTTGAAGGGAGAATCCACTTAAGATAGAAGGGCGAAACATAAGAAAAACTTAAATATGGTTGGGATCCCAACCCCTCTACTTTAATAATGGAAAGGGAAAAAATGACTAGAGGAAGGATCATCATGTCATTGAACAAGCTACAAAGATCTGAAGGGAGTAACCTCCAATGAATACAAGGATGAAACATACGAAAACCTTAAATATGTTTGAGACCCCAACCCCTTAAATCCAATAATGGAAGGGGGCAAAACATGATGCCTTAATCAAACTAGGTAGGGAGTTTCTTCTTTTAAAAGGTAAATTTAGTGGAAACCACCTCAATGCTAACTAGGGTTCTGAGCCGACATGATAAGGGTAACACATGAGAAACATCCTAGAGGAAGTGGATGAGTCTGTGTCATACAACACAATGAAATACCTTTCGTAGTTTCTTTTTTAATGAATTTCTTATAGAGTATTAAGAACTAAAATGGCACCTTATAATAACAACAAATACAAAGGATTAAAATTTTGAAAAATAAAGTAAGTACGCAACGTCAAGAATGACTACTCAACCAGATATTAACACTATAGTTCATGATTAGGAAGTTATCCACACCAAGTACTCCAAGAAATAATCCTTTCCAATAGGGAACACTTCTATAGTCATCTTTTAATGATCAAGAGATATTCTCACAATTGTGTATTAGACCTTGTCAAAACCATAATCTAGTGTCTAGTAGAAGACCATAAGCTCTTCAATTCCATATCTACATTGTTGAAAGAAAATTTCCAAAGTACATACACTTGGTACTAAGTAATTCATTGCTCTATATCCAAAAAATGATCAACCATAAAAAATAGGCATCACTATCCCACAACCTAAAGTGTCAAGATGAAATTTCATCTAGACCCAATGCACATTTTCATTTTACAAATGAGAGATCCACTTAGCTAACTGACCACATTATAGAATAGAGTGACCGATCTTGATGTGCTTTAACACATACTCATTAGAAAGAATGTGATGCATATTCATTGTATCCTGGAACTTAAATGGACTAGAACATATTCCCTAATAAATTTGTAAGAACTTAAAATGTCCATGCATTCTTCCATTCATCTTAGCTTCATCTAGGCATTCATACACATTGCCTGAGATCAAGGACGTCATGGTGCCATATGTTGCTACCACGATGCTGTTACTAACAGAAATACATGACCAAATGTCTCTCTGAAGAGCAAGTCACCAAAAACGTTCAAGATATAATCCCACAACTGAGGCATTGTCTGGAAACATTATGCACCAGTATACACATCACTTCTAAATGACTCCCAGAGAGGTGCCAAGTTGATGAATTAACCATCCAAAAACAACCACTGAGTAGATTTGGACTTTTTTGCACTAAATAGAATAGCTAGCTCAGTAGTCTACTTAACTTCTTTGGGATGATTAGCCAACTATAATGAAGATGAAGATGAGTAATCTTATCCACGTCCTTCATCGAAGGAGTCATCACAACATCCCCAAAGTAGAATGTAGGACTAAGAGGATCCCAAAAATGATCAGCAACCAACATAAACTGACTATCCATGGGAACAAATGCAAGATGATGAACGTGTTGAGTCACGTCAATGTTGGCTGACTCCACTTCTTTAGTCTTGAACATGTATGTGATCTAGTGTTGGACCAAGGGTAAATTCAATGAATGACTTATCAAAATAAGAACTTCACTAATCATAGATAGCTCCATGAAGATAAAGTCCCGAGATCTCAAAGAGAAAAGGAACTTCCCATCCACAATCAATAGAATTTTTTTTAACTACTATCTTTGATCACGTGGATCAATCTTCAGCACACCTCCACCTCCTTTAAACTATCAGTGAATGAAGTTATATCTGACATCCCCTTATTATCCCCTTGGAAATTAAGTTTTTGAATATTTTGCAAATAAGTGTTTAGATTTTCAAAGAATTTCTAGAAACCCAAAAAATTATAAAAATAAAAAAAACTATAAAATTCAAATAATATAGAAATTTGAAAATTGCACTCTATAAAGAAAGATAAAATCCATGGATCACCCTTGAGGCCAAAAAATATTTTGGATACGAAATCTTGGATAGTGGTCCATGCTACTTAATTTCAAATCTCAGGATAAAATTTGGTCATGAGTCATCTAAAATGCAAATCCCTATTACAAGTATGCATCAATCTTTTAGGGTCTTGGAATATGACCTTAAAGTACTCTATATTTAATGACCGACCTTTTTGGGACCCAGACGAAGAACTTAAATTGGACCATCACCCATGTCCACAATCGGAAAGACACCTCACTTTTAAATCCCTAAATCTAATATGTAAACCTTTAGAGGGCCATGGACTAATACCTTAAAATTGAGTGCATGTGCTTCATGTACCATACATTTCAAAAACCTACGAGTGGTAGGTAGCTTTAGTTGAGTCATGGATCATGACCTTTAATTGTACCATCTCCAAGCATAAATCCCTATGGTAAATAGGAAATACTTTTACTTTAACATTCTAAGCCATGTCCTGGGCAAGAAAGCCTTGCATAGATATATCTTTCAAGTCCTATCTTGATAGGAAAACAACAGAAATCCTTGTTTTCAACAAGCCCTAACCTGAGTAGGAAAGTTTTATGTATCAAAAACATATCTTATATAGAAAAACCATTTTGCATTATAAATTGTACCTTTAGTAGGTAAATATTTTAACTCAATACCTATATTGATTAGGCACCTCACAATTTACAATATATAAATTCCAAGCCCTTCCTTGAATAGACACTTTGAGTTTCATAAGACCAATCTTGCATAGGTGATTATCAACATTTACCATTTTATATTTATGACTCTAGACCTAATTTGTTCCATCCTACACATCTCACAATTGACCTAACTCAGTGCAACATCGAATTGTTGTATTGTAGAGATGAACGACAAACTTTTAAAATCAGGCACTTCAATGATATTTCATGATTATAGACTCATGACATAACAAAATTTCCCTTGATATGTATAACTTTTTTGGCCCTTCATGATGTTATACTGGGGTAGATTTGAATTAAGCATGTAGTTCACATTGATTTCTTGAACCATGTCTTGAGATGGGTAAACTTTTGACACCTTGTGCGTTTCCGCTAGAGGTGTAACACACTAGCCGATTTGACTCGATTAGATGCTCCCCACGAGGTCAGAACACACGTGATGTGTTTTTGCTTTCAAAATTTATAAGACCTAAACTAACACACCTACGTCTACTAAAACAACTACACCTGCAAGCGCACAGGGTCGTGTCATAGTATAGGAAGGTGGCAAGTATAGGGTCGATCCACAGGGAAAAGAGGGGGCCATAGAGCTAGGTTAGTTTTGCTGGGTTCCTACTGCGGAGACTAGGGTTAAGGGTTTAAAGGTTGATTTGATTGTTAACTAAGGATGAACAAATAAGGAATTAAAGACAAGAATGAAATATATGTTAACCCTAGACTAGATTAAGGCTAAACAGGCAAGAAAGGATTAATCTAGGTATGAAAAGGCAAGCAAGAGAGAAGTAAAAGAGCAATTAAAGAGCTACACTAGCATGAACAAGGCAAGATCAAAGAAAGAAGCTAACTAAGCAAGAAAATAATTAACTAAGCTTAGCAAGCACAAAACTAGGGTTTTAAGCAGTAAAGAGAGGTGTGGGTTGTTTAGGGGTATGAACTTATCACTTAAGTTGGGGGTGACATATGAACATTATGATTCCATTTAGATTATCCAAACCAAACAACAAGTTAAGGTATAATGAATTAACCTAAGCTACTAACTGGCCATGGATATGCTAGGTTGTGCATAGGGGAACTAGTCCCTAACACCCCCTACTACCCTTACGAGGCTCGATTGGGTTAGGGATTAGGTACAATTCAATTAGAGTCTAATCAAGTCTAGGTTTCTAGATTAGAATTCCTAGGGCAATTAGGGGCCGAGGGTAGTAATGGGGAGGTGAGATTAGGGTTTTGGACCCCAATTCCCCCACATTCTAGCCTTGAGAAGGCTCCATGCTAATTGTGCTAGAATTATCTAATCTAGCTACTTAGATCTCTCACTTAGGTTTAGGGAGATTGATTAGGATGTAGTAATATGGGAGGCAACCTAGGGATCCAAGAATTGGACCTAGGGGCAAATCCTAAAATTCACACATATAAGCAATTGGCCTAAATTCCTAGGTGATTTCACACACAAACCAACAAGTAATCCATGCATAATGAGATAGAAATAGAATATAATCATTAACAAATGAAACTACTAAGTTTAAATGTCATTTTCCCCCAACATGGTATCAAAGTAACATATTTTCCCCCAAACAGCCCACCCAAGGGGCCTAGCTACTCATAGACATGGAAAACACAAAAAGAAAGGTGAAAGATGTAGAAGAAGCCATGGAGCTCGGAGTAGTGGCTGAAATCCTTCTCTCCAGTAGCTGTAGGGTCGTCCTCATCTTTCTTCTTGGATGGCAAGGTGTAGAATGGTGGTGGTATGTGGATGGAAAGCTTAAATATGCGGGGTTATGTGGTGGAAATGGTGAAATGGAGTGGATTTGAGGTGGAGGTGAAGTGGAATGGAGTGGAGGTGAAAAGGGAGCGAAAATGGGAGTAGAAGGTAGCCAACCCCGTGCCCCAGCCACCACCTGGGTATATATAGGTGTGGGGAGGAAGCACTAGGTCAAGTAGGGGCAAAATGGGCAAAACAGTGAAAACTAGGTGAGTTTTGTGAGTAGCACGGCCGTGGTGGTTCACCACGGTCGTGGTGGGTAGGGTAGGCCACGGTCGTGATGTATGGGCACGATCATGGGAATTAAAATGGCTAAATGTCAGGTTGGTGGTCAAATTTGGGCTGAAAAGGCCATGGCCGTGGTGGGTTGAGGGTAGCACGGTCGTGCTACGTAGCACGGCCGTGTTGCGTAGCACGATCGTGGTGGGATCTGGTAGCACGGTTGTGTTGCATGGCACGGCCGTGGTGGGTGATGGTAGCATGGCCGTGTTGTGTGGCACGGCCGTGGTGGGTGGTCGCAGCACGGCCGTACTGCGTGGCACAGTCGTGGTAGAGTATGCTCTGCAGCCGCTTAAAAATTAAGATTTTTCTTGTGATTTTTTCATTTAAAGCACGACCGTTCTGTGTTACCACGGTCGTGCTGGGGGCTTTGCTTGCACTTTGAGCTTCAAACTTTGTTATCCATGGACTTCTTTGCTTAAGCTTGACTCTTGGCCACTAGGGGTAGGTTGGGGGAGCTCTGGGGCCTTCTTTGGGCCCCTCCATCTCTCTCATCCATCCAAGTGTGGTCCAAGTACCTGAAAAACATGCAAAAAATGTCCATAAGTGTATTTTACACAAATATGCATATTAAGGGAAATAACATGTAATCTAATAGGTATAGATGTGATTGAAGAGCAAAAAGACACAAGATTAAGCCCTAAAATAGGGCTGAATCACCACCCCAAACTTGAAACATACTTGTCCTCAAGTATGCTCCAACTCAATCTCTCTACAAAACTTCCACAAAAAGAAATGACATATGCAATGTGAAAGATGATTATTGCTGAATGGGATCAAAGATGACTGAGTGCATGCATTTCACCTCTCTCCTCTCCTACTTTCACAATCCAACCATGAAAAGAGCACAAAGCATATGAACTTCAAATATAGCACATAGAATACACAAGTTATCCATACTTCTTCCATAAAGTTCTGGGTAAACCATTTCATGATGGTGTTAATCAAGGATGACTAGGAGTGTTGTTTCACATTCATGCATTCAATCTTATATTTCAAATCATACCAAATGACCCACGTGGTTGCGGAAAAAGGAAAAATGAGCTAAGTTTGATGCTTCTTAGATCAATGGGTATGAAAGTGGAAGAAAGGGTTGTGGTAAGATTTTTGGAGTGTTTCTACACACTCATCTTTTCTTTATTTGAATGCTCTTAAATAGGAGCATCCTTTTATTTTATTTTTGCTTTTCATTTTCTTTTCTTTTCTTTTCTTTTCTTTCTTGCCCTTAGTGTAGATAGGGCATATGGTGAATAGAGTGAAGCGGGGAGGTAGAGATGTGGCCACCCCAAACTTTTGGAGGTGGCCAAGGCTGATTATGTGCACTAGGGCATCTTTTTATGAGGCGTAGGGGTATGAAGATGGTGGAAGAAGAGTCGGGTCAAAGAGGGGTCATTGGTACAATTTTCCTCATAAGACATCCTGCATGAAAGTTATTCCAATACTTCATCCTAGATATCACACCACATGAATGATCAAGATGAAATTGATATAGCAAACAAGTGATTCCACAAACACTAAGCGTTCAAAGCTTGTTCAAGTTCACAATTCAGCCAAATCAATCACAATCATGAGAGAGGTGATGCACATGTAAAAAGTCAAACACTGATACCACTTAGCAATAAAGCATGGCATTTCACTTGCACTAGTCAAAGGTTGTCATTTTTACTCAAAACAGTAGAGATTGGGTCAAAACATACTTTTTAGACCAGAAATCTCTAATTTGGGCAAAATTGGCCAAAATGGTGCCAAGTTGCCTCCAATCACATCTCAACCTATATTATTGAACTTAAAACAGAAAACAAGAAAATCCTAGCTAAAACATGCAAAAATTACCAAAAATCTACATGATATGCAATGCATGGAAAAAGGAGCAAAATTTTTGAAAATTATGCAAAAATGACAAGAAAGTAAACGACATGGCATGCAGGTATGCAAAGCAGTAAAGATGACTAAGGTAGATAGAAAAAGCAAGAAAACAAAATTGGATGTGGCAGGTGAAATGCAAAGTGAAACTAGGGCATACATGCCCTACCACCCCAAACTTTTGAATCATATTGTCCTCAGCATGATCCTAGAGTTTAGGATGAAAGGGTAGACAATCACGGATCTCTCAAGGCTCTGGCGGTATTCCTCCCTGTGGTGGAGGATATGCATAGTAGTTGCCCGACTAATCTTCCTTGAGTGGCTGAAATTGGTCTGGAGCACGGCCGTGGTGGATTCAAGTTGCACGGTTGTGCTGCCTAGCACGGCCGTGGTGCAGTCCTTTGGCAGCTTTTCTCAATTTTTCTTCTGAATCCAGGGACTTGGTGTGTTTTTCATGCAAAAGACCACGTTCATATTGATGTGCCACGGCCGTGGTGGTCCCTGTAGCTACTACTCTCAAAATGAGGAACATCAAACACTCAGAAACTTGACCCAAAGTGATTTTTCTTGGAATCCTTCTCTCAATTATACTCAAATTTCCTTCATTTCACCCTGTTATCACCTGCAGATCTTAAAACTAGATAAAAACTATTAAACACAAGTGTGTGTGTGTGTGTTTTTGGAAAGTGTAAAAACAAAGCAATTGTATAAAAAGTGAAGGTTGGGTTAAAATTTCCCAAACCTATGTGGGTAGCCTCCCACAAGCGCTAAGTTATGTGCCTTCAGCCAGGCCTCTTGTTCTTTCACCATCAACCGTGGTCCAAAAACAAAATGTTTGCACCCCCATCATAAGCAATCCTCTCAAATACTTTCCTTGATTGATCTTCCTCCCAAGGGTCAGGCGAGCTTCGTAAGTCTTTTTCAGAAATTATCTCTCCTTGGGGATCATCATCATAGATTTTAATAAGACTTAAGACCCTCGGAAATCTCATGTCATAGGTTTTCTCTCTCTTGAGGAACGGGTCTTCATAGGCACCAAAGAGAGGGGTCTTAATCATATCCATTTTCTCATGGGAAGTAGGGGGAGCATGTGATAGTTGTGGTGGTGGCATCGGTGTTGATGGTTGTTGGACTTTAGGTGGAGGAGGGCATTGAGGTTGGAAGGTGAATTGGTGGGAGGGTTGTGGTAATGGAGGTGCTAGAATGAATTGAGGCTGGAAGGTGAACTGGTAGGAGGGTTGTGGCAATGGAGGTGGTGGTAGTGTGTAAGGCTTAGGATAGCCTTGGTGGTAGGGTAGTTGATGAGGGAATTGAGGTTGGAAAGTGAAGTGGTGGGAAGGTTGCGGAAATGGAGGTGGTGGAGGTGTGTAAGGCTTAGGATAGCCTAGGAGGTAGGGTGGTGGAGGAAATGGATGGGCTTGTGCATTTTGGCCTTCCATCTTGTCTTCTTTGAGTGGCTTGTCACATGCACAAGGCACAACCAAACAAAAGAAAGCAAGTTAGCAAACCAATATACACAAAGAATGAAAAGAAAAACAAATAAAGAATAGCAATGATGAGGACAGTAGGAAAAGTTAAAGAAAAACTAATTAGCTAGGCCGAGCGCCTCTAATCCCCGGCAACGGCGCCAGAAAGCTTGGTGCGTCCCCGCTAGAGGTGCAACACACTAGCCGATTAGACTCGACTAGATGCGCCCCACAAGGTCGGAACACACGTTATGGGTTTTTTCTTTCAAAATTTATAAGACCTAAACTAACACACCTACGTCTACTAAAACAACTACACCCGCAAGCGCACGGGGTCGTGTCGTAGTATTGGAAGGTGGCAAGTATAGGGTCGATCCACTGGGAAAAGAGGGGGCACTAGAGTTGGTTAGTTTTGCTGGGTTCTACTGCGGAGACTAGGGTTAAGGGTTTAAAGGTTGATTTGATTGTTAACTAAGGATGAACAAACAAGGAATTAAAGACAATAATGAAATCTATGTTAACCCTAGACTAGATTAAGGCTAAATAGGCAAGAAAGGATTAATCTAGGTATGAAAAGGCAAGCTACACTAAGGCAAGCAAGAGAGAAGTAAAAGAGCAATTAAAGAGCTACACTAGCATGAACAAGACAAGAGCAAAGCAAGAAGCTACAAGAAAAGAACTAACTAAGCTAAGCAAGCACAAAACTAGGGTTTTAAGCAGTAAAGAGAGGTGTAGGCTGTTTAGGGGTATGAACTTCTCACTTAAGTTGGGGGTGACATATGAACATTATGATTCCATTTAGATTATCCAAACCAAACAACAAGTTAGAGTCTAATTAATTAACCTAAGCTACTAACTGGCCATGGATATGTTAGGTTGTGCATTGGGGAACTAGTCCCTTACACCCCCTACTACACTTACGAGGCTCGATTGGGTTAGGGATTAGGTACAATTCAATTAGATTCTAATCAAGTCTAGGTTTCTAGATTAGCATTCCTAGGGCAATTAGGGGCCGAGGGTAGTAATGGGGAGGTGAGATTAGGGTTTTGGACCCCAATTCGCCCACATTCTAGCCTTGAGAAGGTTCCATGCTAATTGCACTAGATTTATCTAATCTAGCTACTTAGATCTCTCACTTAGGTTTTGGGAGATTGATTAGGATGTAGGAAGATGGGAGGCAACCTAGGGATCCAAGAATTGGACCTAGGGGCAAATCCCAAAATTCACACATATAAGCAATTTGCCTAAATTCCTAGGTGATTTCACACACAAACCAAGAAGTAATCTATGGAGAATGAAATAGAAATAGAATATAATCATTAACAAATGAAATTACAAAGTTTACATGTCATTTTCCCCCAACATGGTATCAAAGTAACATATTTTCCCCCAAACAGCCCACCCAAGGGGCCTAGCTACTCATAGACATGGAAAACACAAAAAGAAAGGAGAAAGAGGTAGAAGAAGCCATGGAGCTCACAGTAGTGGCTGAAATCCTTCTCTCCAGCAGTTGCAGGGTCGTCCTCCTCCTTCTTCTTGGATGGCAAGGTGTAGAATGGTGGTGGGATGTGGATGGAAGGCTTAAATATGGGGGGTTATGTGGTGGAAATGGTGAAATGCAGTGGATTTGAGGTGGAGGTGAAGTGGAATGGAGTGGAGGTGACAAGGGAGCGAAAATGGGAGTATAAGGTAGCCAACGTCATGCCCCAGCCACCACCTAGGTATATATAGGTGTGGGGAGGAAGCACTAGGTCAAGTAGGGGGGAAATGGGCAAAACAGTGAAAACTATGTGAGTTTTGTGAGTAGCACGACCGTGGTGGGTAGGATAGGTCGCGGTCATGGTGTATGGGCACGGTCGTGGGAATTAAAATGGCTAAACGTCAGGTTGGTGGTCAAATTTGGGCTGAAAAGGCCACGGCTGTGGTGGTCACCACTGTCGTGGTGGGTTGAGGGTAGCACGGTCGTGTTGTGTAGCACGGCCGTGGTGGGATCTAGTAGCATGCCCGTGCTACGTGGAATGACCGTGGTGGGATCTGGTAGCATGGTCGTGTTGTGTGGCACAACCGTGGTGGGTGATGGTATCACGGTCGTGTTGCGTGGCATGGTCGTGGTAGAGTATGCTCTGCAGCTGCTTCAAAATTAAGATTTTTCTTGTGATTTCTTCATTTGCAGCACGACCATTTTGTGTTACCATGGTCGTGTTGGGGGCTTTGCTTGCACTTTGAGCTTCAAACTTTGTTATCCATGGACTTCTTTGCTTAAGCTTGACTCTTGGCCACTAGGGGTAGGTTGGAGGAGCTTTGGGCCTTCTTTGGGCCCCTCCATCTCTCTCATCTATTCAAGTGTGGTCCAAGTACCTGAAAAGCATGCAAAAAATGTCCATAAGTGCATTTTACACAAATATGCATATTAAGGGAAATAACATGTAATCTAATAGGTATAGATGTGATTGAAGAGCAAAAAGACACAAGATTAAGCCCTAAAATAGGGCTGAATCAACACCCCATTTTGGTTATTCACTCAACAATCGGGACCATATATGTTCTCTATTTAGTGATGGAGTTTGTCCATTACCATATTTTTTTTAATCTATTGAATCCACTCATTTTTTCCGTTTTCTGTAGGTTGAGGGTTTGTGTACATAAAGTGTCTTTCTATATACTTAAGTGGAAGTTATCATTTTATTAAGATTTTTACAAGCTTTTTTCAATAAATTTCCTAAGTGAATAATGTAGAGTATAATATCCAATTTCAATCCCATGGGAAATTCAATTTTCTCTCTTTTTGCCATTATTTTATTGTATAATCCTTTCAAATCCATATATTTTCACAAAGAGGGAAGAATTGGCCCCCAAGTTTAGTCTCTTCATTTTCTTTCCTATTCTAAATCGAGTTTAATTCATCATATAACTCAATAATATGACCAAATCAATTTTTTGTCTGAGATATCTCCACAATCTTCCAAAAAATATAGACACTCGAACACAAAAATTTCTTTAGTTTCTTTTCCAAGGATGCATGTTAAAATCCAGTGTTCCACCTGGGTACAACGTGGAAGAATTAAGTATTATTCTAGAAGTGTGTCCCGTGTAATGAAGTGTTTCGTCATGCTTGTTCCGTAAGACATGAAATCTTAATTTATTTCCTATTTTATGCTGATTTGACAGGACTTATTCAATAAACTCCTATCCAATTTTTTTTGGAAGAAAAACAACTTGGTTCCCTTTTGACTCTTTTGAATCCCAGAAAAACTACCTCTCCTTTTTTACTTTTAGTTGCCCAGTGACTAGAGCATCCTTCTTCTATTGAAATTGATTTTCATACGTTGAAAGGCTAATTGAGACAATAAGGAGGCAACAATTCATATTGTTTTAGCTTCTTATCTAGAGCTACTTCTCTAGAATTTTAAGAACTTCTTATCTCAAACTTCTTATCTAGATCTTCTTGCTTAAATTGTGCATCCATCTTAATCTTTTCTACAACTACCATAATGAATTTTCTCTACTTTTCTTGATACCCCTAAATTACACTACACATCTAGATCAACTACCATGTAATCTAGTTGTCATGTACATATAGTGCTTATTTACTCAAACGGAAGTATCTCTTGCTCATAATTGATTTCCTCTTCACTGTTCCTCTCTACATCTTTGCATATCTCATCCCAATTGCATGGGATGGATCATCACTATGAGAGTTCCCAAGCTGACTAGGATCCCATAACTGAAAAACTATAGTCTCTGGGGATGATGATGATGATGGAAAGTTGTGATTATCTTAATTCCTCAAAGACCCACACACCCTAAATCATTTTTTTCTTTTATTTGTTTTCAATAATCAAACCATACTGTCAAATTTTAGGAACTCTATGATAGAAATAGTAATATAAATTTTTGGTACCATGAAGGTGCCTAATATCGTCCCTAGTTGTAACATACTCAATTATGGGAATATAGGTTAATACTCCTTTCCTCTAAGCCCTTAGCCTATTATGTTGTTATCCAATCTAACTTTTTTCCTTTTCTTGACCATTCTTCATTTAAATACCTTTTCGTACCCATATTTCCATGTTGTATAATAGATCAGACTTTATTGAGATCTAATAACCCTAATTGACTCATTGTTACCCCCATTGACATGAAATTTTAGAAATAACAATTAATCAAGGAAATTTGTGAATAATACTAAATTATAGTTTCAATAATAATTAGATAACCTAGTATGACCCTAGGATCTTAAGGTGAGAGAATTGGAGATAACTCAAAAGGTTTCACCATATTTGATCAATAACATGAGTTGAGACTCTAACAAATGAAGTGCATAGTGGGGTAAATGCAATACTAATAATCTCAAATCACATATCTTAATTCATATTTGTGTTCCTCATACCCAAGTTAGGAAGCATGTCAACTTTGGGATTAGTCAGATGGAAAATGCATCCTCTATAGCCATTTGACTCATCACCAAGATCATCAACATCCTCTCCACAAATACAGACAAAATCTGGAAAATTTTGATCCTAGACAAATACTAAAAAAATAAACCACCCTGGCACAAAATCAGTAAATGTATACCTTCTCCACTATGGAAGCTTATAAATAAAAACTTGGACATCATACTCATCTCATCTATTCCCCCCCCCCCACATCTTTTTAAATATCAACTTTTGGGAAGACCCATAGTTCCATAATAACACCATTCATAATATGAAATATAATTTCCATACTCTGTCATCATTGAAAAATCTCAATATAGACAAAGCCTTAAAACTCCTTACCAGCAATCGACAAAACTCTCTCAAGATCTGCCTCACAAACTACCTTCACGTGAGTACTTTGCTAGACATCATCCATGAGCTGGAAAACAACACCGCCAACCGCATATCTTGGATTTTGGGGCAGGTATATTATCCTAAAGTTGCTTACCTACACTTAACTTACAGAGGATACATATAAGATATGAAAAGTATATGGAAGGCAAAATGGCCAAAAATTTTAAAATCTTCTTCTGGTTCCTCTCAAATAACGGGATCCCTACAGATCATCTCATCACCAGAAGAGACTTCTAGGGGCCTACAAGATGCTACCTCTGTCAAACTGTTGAAGAAACAACGCAACACATCTTCACTAGTTGCCCTGTCACAATACATTTCCTGTATAAATTCTTCTCACCACACAATATCTCTAGAAACCTTCTCCTACCATACTACATCACACGTTTAACACCACTAATACAACATAAGCACTATCCTCCTACAGACATGGTTATTAACACCTTCTGACACATCTAGTTAGAAAGAAACAACACATTCCAACTAGCTCATCTGCTACTAGCTGACATTGAACATTCCTTGTACATAAATTTACATTGCAGGGCTAACTTTCACATCAACACAGGTGTTGGGAGTAGAAGAAGATCAGGATAACATGTTTGGAGGTCACAATGGTAGAGGGTGCTACTCACTGGAAGACATCATAGCAGATGACACAGGGTTCTGATTCAGATCTTGGGCTATCTCATCGGACTGAAAGACAACATGCCAAAAGTTTATGTTTTACTTCATCATTTAGTTGAGGCATGTTGTTAAGGGTGTCTTCCCCACGAACACTATTTCTTTTCCGTTTTCCTCTGCTTTTTTATTTTGCTATCTTCATCTGGATGCAGGTTCACACCAGTGTTATGTGTGCCCTGATTAAACACCTTGCTATCTCATGCTTACATGCGTCACCGTTTGCAAGCATTTTATTATCTATGCATGGACTACTTATAAAAAAAAGGATGTTAGTTAGATGTCACACATGTGAAATTAATCAAATATCACGTTATGTATCCTGTGTTTTGGGTTCATCACTGCCAGGCACCTCATGTGGACGTCAGTCAGGTCGGATATTTGGGTAGCGGAGTTGGAAGACTTCTTCCCTCGCCAACCTCGCCTATCTCTTCATGATTGCACTACTCCTTATACCCCTCTAAACCCAGCAACCCTTCACACGAACGAAGTGGAGCAGTGTGGGAAAAACGTCTTATAGCACTAAGGGCATAGCTGTTAGCATTTTTTCTCACAACCTAGTTTGCTTTTCCACGGTGCCTAATACCCATCCATCTCGACCCAGAAGCCAATTTTGTTGCTTCTGAAACTATCCTCTTCGCCAAATTTCCTGTGTGGCATCATGGAGGGTCTTACTGATGGTGGTCGTCTTCTTTAGAGGAAAACTTAGAGCAACGACAATATGGTTCACCTCGGGGCCATTTTGAGGTACATATACGTGCCCTCCTTCCTCATTTCATATGCTCAGTTTGTTTTGGTTCTTCATGCTTTGTCCAGTCAACAAGCTTGGTGGTTGTCTTCTTCTTCACTGCTCGCTGAATAGAAGAAAGCAGTGACTATCGCGCCCCATAAGCTCGATCATCCCATTCATATGGACTTGTCGATGCATTTAAGCGAGATTCCCAGTCACCTTCGAGTAGATAGGATCGTCAAATCCCAATTATTCTATGATGCCTGAGTACCTCTATTAATGGTATGTCCCCATTGAATGATTTTGTGGCTTTTTTCGTGAGAGAGAGTTCTTGTTTATCGTGGTTGCACTGTCGGCACTTCAGGTTCTAATTTTCCCCCTTCTGTGGCACTCCCGTGGGTGCAGAGTCCTCCTCAGTTACTGCTACCCAGACCTCGAGCAAAGGCTCTTCAGATCAGAAAGATTTCAAGTAACACACCAATGACGACGGCCGGGAGCAAGGGAGCATGGGCAAATGATGGAACCTTGCGCTATACACTGGTCTTCTATTTCTCAACGCCGCTCCTTTCCTTGATCCAACATTGTCCGACTACCTTAGAGATTACGCCGAGGACCTTCGAGTCGGCTAGAGTTTGACAGGGCCTAAGGATTAGTGATCCACTGGTGAGTCATGCCCAGAGCCATGATCCAGGGGCTAAGATTCTACGCTCCATCCATGATGCGGGAGCAGGGAGAAATCCCTGGGGAAAATCCCATATAGCCCCTGGGTCTATTTTTGTTTGTGTTAGCCATGTAGGGGCAAGCCGCATTTGACCAAGGGATATCAATGACGTACAACCAAAGTTTTAGCATAATGCTCATTTTAATAATCACATCTCCTCAATAGGCACTGTGGTCATTCCCTATTTCATTTTTTTTAGAAATGAAAATAACTTGTAAATTTCTTGAGAATTTACTGGTTTATCCAAATAATATATATAAATATATTTTAAAAATCAGGAAAATACGTTGGATTCAACGTGCTAGGTTTTGAGTTCGGATTTTCAACTTACAATATGATTTTCTAAATGGTGAATTTGATGGAATGAATATTAATTCAATGAATAAATATGATGATTAGATAGTGGAAGTTGTGACCCTAAGCCTGAGGAGTGTTATGGAAAATTTTGTTGTGATAAAAAGATATGTACACAATCTATTTTTATTTTAGGTATTTTTTTACTAAAATTTATATTCATCAATTGAGGCATCTCTTGAATTGTTATTCCTAATAAAAAATATAATTGCCTAGAAATTTATATTTTTTGGTCTTAAATCATTATATTCCTGAGATTATTGAAATATTTTGTTTGTAATGGATTCCTGCACTCCTCCTACTTAGACTTCTATTATAAGAGAAATTGACCAAAATTCTATTCTTGCATCTATATTTATGAATGCCACATGTTTGACTAGAATATATAGAGTAGTGGTACTTATGTACAACTATACTTATGAAGGGTGTTCTTATTCTCCCTAGATGTGTGTTTATGTATTTATTTCTTTTAGTCCCTGATCCTATGGTGTTATGGCCCTATTTTAGGTATATTTAGTCTACATTGTTATGCATGTAAAATTTTATTACTTTGATTGAAATTGGGTTTATTGATATGGCAAGACATTTTATTCTTCATACTTGTACTCTAAAATTTTAGTATATGACTCATTTATCTTGCTATAATTATTTTGAACTTACCTAACCACATATAGCCCCCTTCTTTAGGGAACACTCTTTTTGCACTTTTAAACCCATAGAAGGCCTAAAGTTTTTATTATATGTACATACTTAGTCTTTGCTGACAGTTACATTAATTTCTATATTTTGGGTGATGTTCCCTTCCACTCAGGTTTAGGTACATTAGAAGACAAGGGTGTAGAAAGTTCGTATATATGGTATTGGACTTGAGGATAGCTTGGAATGACCAAGCTTCCCTTTGTAATGGGCCTTGCACGTTAATAGATTTAATTGATGTTTACCTTTTATTATAGTATACCACCTTGTATGGTGAGAAATAATTGAAGATGAATCATCATGTAACTTTGTAGTAGTTTTGTTTCTGTTATTGATTCATTATCGTGGTCTATTATATATATCATTTGGGAATCAAATTTATCCTTTCCTCCCTTTTCTAGGATGATATCGTTTTGTTTCTCTATTAAGTTAAGAGTGGATCCCCTCTCAAATTCCACTCTTTACACTATTCATTGTGGGACTGTTGATCCCAGTCTTTTTGCCACATTTTCTATACTTATCCACCCTCAAGTGGAGTTACTTACCAGCTTCTGTATTTTATTTGAATTGAATTCTATTCTATAGTTTTTAAGTTTTTTCTCATAAAATTTGGTGGACAATTCATGTCCTTATCATCTTTATGATTTCCTTTAAGTTTTATATTGGATGCCAAGATTAGCTCTTTGTGAGATTTTTCTATATAGTAAAAACAACTTCTATAATTCAGCCTTGATTGGAAGTCAATAATCATATCCTTATTTGTCAATAGCAATCACTATCCCAAAAAGAACCAAATGCACCTTGTCGATATACAATTGTATTAGTCTATTGTATTTTGAAAGAGTTTAACATGAAGTGATATAGATATATCCTACCCCACATGTTGCTTCAACTCTAAGATAATTCTCATGAGACCCATCAACTTTATTTAAACTCATATCTGGAGTCTTTCAGCATTATGCTAACAAATCCCTCTATGCCAACCTAAAATACACTACCAATCATAGAGGGGTTATGATTAGTGATAATTTTGTCAATAAATCCCTTGTAAACCCCAAACCCACTTTGGGTGCCTCCTCTTCTTGTGAAACCCCACACACCCATCCTTCGTAGTCTAGAACTCTTCCTATTCATGACTTTTTTGTTTAAATGAGAAGTGTATGGGTTATATGATGCATTAGAATGCTTACTTTAGTTGAGTCCTAAGTTATTTCAACCAATTTATTATCCATATATATTTAGACATATCCACATCATGTCGTACATGAGCCTATCATGTCCATCCACCTACTCATCATAACCAAGACCATACCAACCACCCTTCTTTTCCATTAACTATGCTACCTAGGCATACAACCAGTTCTACACGGAATCCTAGTGTGCTCTTTCAATTACCTATGATGATAATGATCCTTCTTCTCTTCACATGACCTCCCCATAACTCTTCACCAATTTCTCTTACCTTTGATGTGGCATTCTAGGTTTTGACTAGAACACCATGCCCACATATCTTCAAGCTCATGCCATGATAGATAGTGTCATTATGAAATGACCAAAGATTCATGATAGGTTCCCTCCAGTCATTCTTTTGAGGATGTGGAGATGGTTGTTGATTATGTGGTAGAAGATGATGATAGATGAAGAAGAAGAAGAAGAAGAAAAGTATGACAAGCGAGTCAGTTGTCTAGGTATACTCTTGGTGAATCATACTATTGTGAGAAGGAAGTTCCTAAAATTTCTTGATATAGACTCCTCACCCTTTGAAATCGAAAAAGATGGTCAAGACTGTGATCCTTCTAAGGATTAGGTCTAGTGTTTCAAGTGTCCCAAAGATTGCATTTTGTACGTTCATCATGTAAGCAGAGGACACTAAATTCTAAGGGTACATATTTTCACTCTCTTTCAATTTTTTACGTTGTATTAGTGTATGATTTATTATTATGCATGTCGTATTTTATCTTACATATCTTGTTCCCAACCCTGGTATTAATGAAGTGCAACTTCTTTTAAGTAAAGAGTGTGTATATTATGATTATGAATTTAGAAAATGATCTTTGTAGGTTATATGGATCAATTTTGGTTTTGTTGGTTGTATAAGACCTTTGACGTTCCATTCCACCCCATCCCATCACCACCGACTAATGATTTGACAAAAGGTGAGAAAGACTAGCTATATTGAGATGGTTATGAAAATAAATATGTGTGTTTGAATGGAATTTCTATAGAACTCGTTATTGTGCATCACACTCCCTTCTAGCTACTATGTTTGTCTTGTTGAACAGTAACAAATAGGTTTAGTAAGAATGAATTGAGGTTAATTTATAAATCCCCTTAAGATTAAAATGTAAAACAATCCATCTATTATTATTTTAATATATGTAGGAATGATTTGTCTTCTTTAAAAATTGGAGAATGTTAATTATGTAATCATTGTCTATATTTTGATGATGACTTCATCATTATATTCATATAAGTCTAACACTTCTTTTGATATCATGTCATATTTGACCCATCAAATTCATAAAACTGAGATTGGTAGAATTCAAGTCTTACAACTCAACGAATCAAGAATTGAAGAATAGCTAAAAAGCACATAAACATTGTTGCATCATTTGTTATGAATATATGACTCATATTTTATCTAATATGTGTAATGGTGCTAACTATAATGAATTATCATTTTATATAGAATTAATTATAAAAATAAAAAATAACTTATCATCATTCTAGTTTTCCCTAGCTAACTTGGCCTATAACACAGTGATGGCCCCTAATTATACTACTTCAACTGAGTTTGTCTCATCAAAAAAGTCATATGATAAAAAGTACCAAACCCAATATGTCCATAGGTAATTTGGACACAAACTTGGTAGAGTGAACTAATCAATTTTTGTATAGTGTAATCGATCGAGATTTGGCACTGTGAACTCAGTTCTATTGCTTTGTGTAAAGTAAAATAACTATCAGAGGGGAATAACAATTGAAAATATATCCATTAGGGCATCTCATCATCCCCTAAAATAGGTACAATTTGTTTTAACTATTAGCATTGTCCAAGTACTATCAACTATAAATAGGACCTATTGAAGTGCATTCCAAGCTTACCACCTATGGTCCTAATATATGGTTGATATAATGTGCCTCTAAGTACCCTAGTCACTTCTTGAGATTGATCATTTTCTACAATTGTTAGAGTGAATTAGGAATATTGTAAGAGATCAAGACCTACATGTTCGATGTGAAGCTTTCCATTCTACTCCCAGTATCTCTCTCAAAGGTGATGTTTTAATCTCTTCCTTGGATTGGAACGTGAATCTAATGGGTGGTTAGCCTAAGGTAAGGGGATTGAGTCCCTTGTAAGGATTTTGGATCCCTTCCTCATAATGGGTAGGCTAGTTAGCCCTTTATATGATAAGGTAAGTCTCTTGGTGTAATCATTTAGTGTGCAATATAAATTGATACTTAAGCTTGCAAACCCTAGAAGTTGACCTCTCTAGACAGTGATTTTATGTCCTTGAGAGATATAACCACCCTAGGATTTCCTTCACTTTTGGTTGTTTCAAACTCTCTCTCCCTTAGTTCTAATGCTTTCAATATATATATATATATATATATATATATATATATATATATATATATATAGAGAGAGAGAGAGAGAGAGAGAGAGAGTCAGGCTAGAATACACTTGAGTATATAGATCGCACGAATACACTCAAGTGTGTTTGCATATAAAGACTATTTTTTGCAAAATGTAAACCATTGATCTTCACTGTCATACTATAATTAGGCTACATACAAATTTTTAGCCCATTTAGATGAGTGTAAGTCACTCGTCCAAGGGCAACAAAATCGACGCACAAAACTAATTTGAAATGCATAATTTTTGCGGTCTTTATAACATGACCTATAAATGTCCAAATGTGCTCAAATTTTGCGTATGATCTATTCATAAGATGTTTAAGAAAATCAACGGATTATATTTTTGAAAAAAAATATTGCATAATGAAAAACTACTTGAGTGTATTCTGCTCTGAATACACTTGAGTGTATTCTGCTCTGAATACACTTGAGTGTATTCTAGCCTGACTATATATATATACATATATATACATATATATTGGAATAATATTTGAAGGTGTAATCGAATTTTTTCTAAGGATCTTAAATCAAATCCTTTGAGCCCATAGATATAAAAATAAGTACAATTAAGGTGGATTACAAATTTGGGGAATTTGGATATTTATTATCATCCAAAATGGAAGCAAAGAATGTGATAACATCTTATTTAGTTAATCCCTCTTTCATTTTAACGCACACAAGCATACAAATGATATGTAGGATTTTTTTTGTAATTGTTGATGCTATATTATATTGTACTAAGGAGAAAACTATTTACAACTATGGAAGAGGGCTTTATGTATTGTGTAGCGTATATCAAGTTCTGGTATTACAAATGAAGTGACTTTATATTAAAATATGAGATGTGTCTAACATACTCTTATAAACAATTTTTGGTTGTCTATTTTCTTTGACAAGGGTTTGAAATAAAACCAAGATCTATTGTAGTAGTTCCATTTGGTTTGGTATGGGGACTAGATAATGATTCCATTTGGTTTTGGAGGTTTCAAATTGATAGTATAAAAATGTTTGTAGTTTTAGATATAAAATAAAATGGCATTTTTATGGGTGAACTAAATTGTGCACATATAATCGTGGCATGTGGATAGTAACTAGTTAATAAAAAACTTATCTAGAGTTTTATATAGATATAGTATGAGGGAGAGGATATCAGGCAATTACTTTCGGTAGTAATCCATCATCAAAATAAACAACAATAAATAATTTTTTAAATATATAGTCAAATTTTGTCAAAATTGATCCATCTATAAATAGGATTTGAAGGTTATGTTCTTAGATAGTGTTATACTTCCACACACTCACTAAAGGTAGAATTTTTTTGAATGGATAAATTTTTCATTCTTAAAGTCAATTGAGCTATGTGTCTTTCACTTGAAGTGCTTCTCATATTAAATTGATTAGTATTATTCTATCTCTTGATACACCCTATTGCATGTCACACAATTTCTCACTGCATTATTTTAGATAGTGTACAATTAAGGTTAGAGATCATACATAATATTTCTCTTTTATTTATGGATATATAAATACTTGGTCATTAATCAAGTGTGTAATTGAGAAATAGCAATATTGTGTGTTGTTCCTCATCCAATTTGAACATTGCTTGGCCACTATAAATCATAATGGAAATCGATATACAAAGACTGAAATTTTCAAAATCCCATACAACCTACACAAGATACATGGATAGTCATATGATTGACCCTTTATATATATATATATATATATATATATATATATATATACATATATATATAATGTTTGTATTCAATACTTAAAAATAATCAAGTATTTATTGTAAAATTTGCTAGTGAAATTCAGAAATAAGTGTTTTTTGGAATGTTGAATTCAATATTTATACCAATTACATCTATTTTTGAAAAAAAAATTGGACGTAGTAAATTCGTTAATAGAATGTTTTTTTTTTAAATTCGATAACTAATTTACATTAGGTGTGTTTAATTAGTTTTCAGATTTTTGATCCTTTATTGTTTCTTCTAAATCCTTTTTTTATTGTTGCTGGGGTGAGGGTGATGGCTGTGGTGCTAGAATATCAATCCCTTGTAAAAAAATCCAGAATAAATGTGACCTCAAAGAAATAAACTCTTATCCTAACAATGTACTTAAAATTCTCTTACCATTATAATTATCCCATTATTTTTTCCAATATTAGCTTTAGTGTGGGACCAAAACATCAGTTTCTAATCCACTATGACCCTGATGTTTAGTTTTAGTGATTTATAACTCATTTTGAATACCAAATAACAATGTACTTCTTGATATCACTATGACATTTCACAACCTCTACAATTTTTTTTCTACTTTTTCACTTTAAAGGTATATTACTTGAGAAAATATCTTGAGTAAAACTAGGAATTTTTATTTGATAAACTCACATATTAACTTTCTTTAATAATAAAATTTCATATTTTTATGGTAAATTTAGGTCGAGAAAGGAGAACCTCTTCAAGTTTTACAATGAGAGAAACATTAATTTCAAAATATTATTACTCATAGAAATTGTACCCATGAACCATTAGTAAATCTAGAAAATTATCAAAGCCTATACATGTAGTTGATTGCAATTCTTAGGTTGAAATGATAGATAACCACTTCATAAAACTCCAATATTTGAATAGTGTGCGAGTTCAAGATTTTTTCATTGTCTTTATAATAAAATGATCATTTTTCAAAATTAAGAACATGTTGCAAGTTAAACTCACAATGGATTGTAAAACATTACAAAATCAAACAAGTGGTAAATATTTACAAATTAATTTAATGTATTAATTAATGTGATTTATTATCAGTAAATATATACAAAAATAAAGACTATATAAATTTATGAAAGTGAATATACAATAATTTTGTTGTACTTTTTCCTCAGGAAGAACAATAGACATGACACCATGCCATTTTAATACCTTCACATATAAGAGAACATAAAGCATTTTGTACTTTTTGTATTTGCACCTAAAGGAGCACACCAAATTTCTCAAATGAATCAATTCATCATTATCATTGATCTTTATCATGCCATCTATCAAGTAAAAACATATTTGATATAGTAATCAATACATGGGTAATCCCTAAATAAGCTTAAATAAATATTTCCAAGTAGAGTGTTTACAAGCATACACTCTCCACAAGAAGTGGTCATCTTTAAATTACAAAACTTTTAGCTATCTTAATAAAAAAACCATTATATAATTGACTACTCTCTTCCATATATAAATGACATATTGATCTGAAATGGTACCCGTCGCGCAGGCCAGCCAACTGTGCACTTTAGCCGGTTCCCGGGTGGGCGGGACGCTCGGGGCCTGAGATTTTACGCTATTTGGGAGGGTCATAAAAGTGGCGCTTCTATGGGGGCGGTTATCTCATTAATCCAAAAAAAATTACATATTGAGAGTGTGTTACCATGTGTTTCTTATAAGAGAACCCCTCTCCTTTATTCAAGAGAAGGTGACATAACTTTGTAGACTTCCCGACCTGGCTAGACTTTGTATGGGACTACAAACTCCAACCCATATATTATGTAGTATGACTTAAACTTCTAACACTACCCCACAAGTTGTATCATGGGACAATCACATGTCCAGCTTAGATGATAGACACAAACATGAAATAAGAAAAAGTAATGACTAAAACATGATATCCCCTGACTTAGCATCAAATATGCACTTTCCAAGACTTTGATAGCCCCCGACTTAGCACAACATTGACTTTAGAATCTTTGAAGCTTCTCATTAATTTAATAAACATCAAATCTTTGAGAGAGATTGATTAAAATCAAATCTTTGAGAGATTTGTAGCTTTGACTAGGTTGGATCTTGTATCTTAGGGTATTTTGAAAGAACACACAAAGATCGTCTGAGTCATTAACTCAATTGTTATTGTTGTTGAAGTGGTTTCCAGAAGAAGAGCACCATGTGGTAGCCTTGATAGGATATGTGTGAAAGGAAGACTAGGTTGTAGTAGATGGTATATGTGCTTGAAAGGGAATGGGTGATGGTCAGTGTGCTTGATAGGTAACAAACAATGTTCAACATGCTTGACATGGCACAGACGAACAAAGATAAAACATTATTGAAGTAGTCTACTTAGTGATCTTATGAAAAAGATAAGGGTTTTGGATCTACATATAATCAAATGTGAAAATAATCTAAGATTTTCCAATACTTGAAGACTAAAGTGATGCTAGAGTAGAATAACCAAGACATTGAAGATGAAGAAACATATTCTCCTAATGCAGAGAGTCGATGACAGTGAATTGATCTGAGGAATCATCTTCTTCAACTAATGACAATGTGAGAAGATGATTTTGAATTATAGATCAATGATTGGCAACTCAAAATCTGAATGGTGAGGATGGGCATTGGCCTTGTACTAGACAACAAGATCTCAAAAACATGTTAAGTACACAAAACTCCATATGTATACAATTCTCTAATATGGAAGATAAGGCTAATATTCCCCTTTCAACACTAGATTGCATCAAAACTATGTAATGGTAAGGAGGGTTTCAAGGTTATACCCAGTCCTGGAGAAAGTCAAGTGACAATCTCTTGTTGTAGCGTGCACTTTCTTCAAGTTGCACCTGGACTGCATCCACAGAGGCCTCCTGGTTGATCACCACAGATGGAAGTTAACTTCATCCTCCTAGTGGCAGGCAACAACGTCCTCACCTCTATAGTAGTCCACACAGACCATCAGAAACTCCTGCCATTCTAGTTGAACTAGAAAAGTAGTTGTCTCTTCTAGTCAGTGTGATATCGCTGACTTTCTCTCTTAATTATCACTCCCTTGTGTCCCTTCTTTGACGAGTAGGACTTTATTAGGTTCTCATGTTACCACAACTATGAGAAGACAACAATTGTCATAGATAATTGTTTTGTCTCTAGAAAGCCTCAAGTACCCCTCTAATTATAGGAGAGTCAGGGTGAGGAGTTCTAGTCAGAGTGGGGGTCGAAAATATGGAATATTCAAGAATTCCCATAGCTTGTGAACGATGAAATGGTTGGTTCAACATTGAACTGATCAGTTGGCATGTGAGCCAATCGGTTCAACCCTTGAACCAGTAGTTTCACTATGTTTCCCGATCGCAATTCTATTGCAATTAATATTCTATTCATGCACAACATGATGTCAGCATCAATCCTTGTTCAAATCAAATTGATCAACCAAATGGTCAGTGAAAGACCTAAATCGGTCAGTTTAGAGACATGAGCGGATCAATTCACTTTTTGAACAATTTGTCTCATGGTTCTAATTGCCAATGTTGATTCAATGACCTAACGCTTGAATTGATCGGTTCAACACTTGAACTGGTCAGTTTGCAATCCATTCAGTCAACTTTCAACCATTGTTGTTAAATTTGAATACCTAACATATTAGTAATCAATTTTAAACTACATTCATGAATAAACCCCAATTCCAAGTGTGTCCAATGTGTGTGACCCTATATGTTCCAAGTTATGTTGGCAGTGCATGTCCATAATTGTTTTATGACATTACAAGAAATGAGTGGTATCTAGAAAGACATCATTTCTACCCAAGTAGTCATAAAGTTGGAGAAAAAATTCAACCTACAATCTGTAATTTACGTTCCAGTATTTGTATAGTTCCTTTATCATTGATATCTAGATTGAACTTGAGGCATAGAATCCTCATCCTCTTCAATGTTCAATCCATATTCCTTGAACTAGAGCAGACTATTTGAGATATATTTAAGCTCAATATCACATATTGTCACATGAGCATGGCCATGCATTTCTCAGTTTTGCTTATCAAGTGGCCCGAATATCATATTCATGTAGGAGGGTCAAATCCAATGTACATCACTCATAGCCATCCCCATGTGTCACAATGCACCCGGTCATCATATTTATAGTAACCCATTTTCAAGGTAACGGTGGATGATGTCAAAGTATGTCGAATGACATGTGATGAGTGTAGTTACTTTAGGTCTAAGAACCACAACCATCGCCATCACCATGTGAGATGATTTTGACTACCAATCAAGGTTGCCATGTATCACTCTCAAGGTGGGTTTGTTTGATAAATTGTTCTCTAATAAGTATCTATGTGTTTGGTTTGATATCACATATAATGACTTAATCAGATTTTGTCATCAACCAATACACACTCTAGTCTTATGTGTTACTATTGTCTATCCTCCATCCACAATAACATCCAAGTAGGGACATAATAAGAATGTATATACTCTTAACATTTGTATGATTTCATTGTTTAGGCCCTCAACCTGAAGACATACATCATTAAGTAATATCATTGTATAGACATTTATTATGTTACATCATTATCTCATAACTAAATAAAACAAAATAAATTGGAAGATTGCATTTGTTATTAATCAAATTGTTTATAATATATGTCATTACAATCATTATATGACTGGCTCTCTGGGCATACATACCAACAGGATCCCACTTGCACTTAGATCCAATCACCCACGAACTTAATCATGAGTGATCTAACATGACCTTCATGCTTCTATTGTGAAAGTTCTTTTGTCAAGGGGTCAGCCACATTGCTCTTAGTTGCTACTCTACAAATCTTCACATCTCCTCATTGTAAGAACTCTCGTATGAAATGGAACCACCTTTGTATGTTCTTAGAATGCTGATGTGATATGGGTTCCTTAGCTTGTGCATTAGCTCCATTGTCATCACAATATATCTCAATTGCATTGTTGATGCTTGGAACCACCCCAAGTTCTAAAATGAACTTCTTGATCCAAACAACCTCCTTTGCAGCATTGGATGCAGCAATATACCCGACCTCTTTTATATAATCATCATCTATCTCTTTCTTGGAATTCTTCCATCTTATAGCTCTATTATTTCGGAAAAATACAAATCCATACTGCAATATATAGTCATCTATGTAAGTTTGGAAGCTTGCATCGGTGTGACCATTTACCACCAACTCTTCTTCACCACCATATACCAAGAATTGACCCTTAGTTCTTCTCAAGTACTTAAGGATGTTCTTCATAACAGTCCAGTGAAATTCACTGGGATCTTACTGATACCTACCAGTCATACTCAAGGCATATGAGACATCAGGGTGAGTACATAACATGATAGATCCAATTCTAGATGCATATGGAATCTTACTCATGTGCACCCATTCTTCAAAAGAACTAGGAAATTGAGATAACATCATGAGACATGGGTAAGTTTCCTCTCTTTGAGTTCTCTATCCTAAACCTTTTAAACACTTTGTCAATGTTTTTTCTCTGGCTTAGGCCAAGAAGCCTCTACATGTATCTCTATAGATCTTGATTCCTAAAATACAGGAAGCTTCACCTAAGTCTTTCATAGAGAATGTATTTCCTATCCTAGTCTTTACCAATCTGTAAATTATGGATGGCATTCTCCATCAAAAGTATGCCATCCACATACAATATGAGGAATATTATCATTCTCCCACTAACCTTCTTGTAAACAAAAGGTCTGTCTTTATTTTGATTAAAACCTAACTCTTTGAATGTTAAATCAAATAAAATATTCTAGCTCCAAGATGCTTGCTTTGATCCATAGATTGATCTTTGTAGCTTATAGACTTTATTTGCATCCTTTGGATTTATAAAACCCTCAGGTTGTGTCATATACACATCCTCAAGAATATTCTCATTAAGGAATGAGGTTTTAACAACCATCTGCCAAATCTCATAGTCATGATAAGCTACAATGGAAAGCATGATCATGATGTACTTAACCATGGAAATTGGAGAAAAGGCTTCGTCATATTCAACACCTTAAACTTTCCTGAAACCCTTTGTAACCAATCATGTTTTATAAGTTTCTACACTACCATCTATGTCAGTCTTCTTCTTGAAGACCCATTTGCACCCCATGGGTTTTACACCTTCAGGTGGATCCACCAAGGTTCATGCCTTTTTGGTGTACATGGATTCCATCTCAGATCTCATGCCTCAGGCCATTTCTCATACTCTTATCCCTTAATAGCTTCTAGGTAGGTATTTATATCTTCATCGATGATTTGCTTATATCCTTCTTGAGTCACTAGATACCCAAATCTATTTGGATCAAGGTGTGTCCTATAAGATCTACAAGGTCCTTGTGTTACAGGAAGAATTTGATATTCCACAACGGTTTGTGATTCTCTATGCTCCTCTTATACCTCTAAAGGTTCAATGCTTTCTTGTTGATCTCAAACTTCTTAGAGTTCTACTTTCCTCCCAGTGGTTCCTTTGTAAATGAACTCCTTTTCCAGGAATACATCATCCCTGGCAACAAACACTTTGTTGTATGATGGAGTATAAAAGTAGTACAATATGGTTTCCCTAAGACATCCAAAAAATACCATTTATCCGATTTGGGTCCAAGATTTTTGGAAGATTGCTTATTCACATAAGCTTCACAACCCCAAAACTCCATAAAAGACACATTGGGGATGCTTCACATATCATATGTCATAAGGTGTCTTTTGAACTGTTTTATATGGCACACAGTTTAGTGTAAACGTAGTGGTTGCAAGAGCATAACCCCAGAAGAAAGTCATAAGAAAATCTAAACTCATCATTGATCGCACCATATCTAACAAAGTTTGATTCTTTCTCTCTGACACACTATTATGCTGAGGTGTTCCAGGTGGAGTGCTTCGTGATACAATACCACAGACTCTTAGAAGGTCCTCAAACTATTGGATTAATTATTCTCCACCTTGATCGGAACAAAGTGCCTTAATAATTTTACCAAGTTGGTTTTGTACTTCATTCATGCAATTGTTTAAATTTTCAAGAGTTTCTAACTTATGTTTCAATAAGAAAACATAACCATACCTATTGTGATCATTAGTGAAGGTAGTGAAGTATTGATAACCACCTCTAGCATTTTTTCTAAAAGGGCCACATATTCCAGTATGTATGACTCTTAATAGAATACTATCACACTCACTATTTCCCATAAAGGGAGTCTTTATCATCTTACCCAACAAAAAAGATTCACGTGTCTCTATTTATTAGAAATAAAGAATCTAGATAACCATGTTATGAATTCTAGATATGTAATTCTCATTGATGTTCCCTAGACAACAATGTCAAAGATATGTTTTATTTGAGTTGTTGAGTTTTAATCTTTTGGTATTTATGTTATAAACATTCCTCTTTAGATCTGGAAAATAAAGACCATAAGACATTATGGCACTACCATAAAAGATCTCATCTTTTGAAAACGAACATTGACCATTCTTAATAAGAAATCCATTTCCATCCTTGTCCATAAAAGATATAGAAATAAATGGAAAGTAAAAAATAGTAGTTAATTAAATATATTATAAGCCATGTGGGTAGATATAAACTATAGGTTCCAACTATTGTGGTAGAAACTCTTGCTCCATTTGTGATGTGTAGTTCAACCTCACCCTTTCTTAAAGGCTTACTTTTTTCTATATCTTACATATTCAAACATATGTGTGAACCACATTTGATATCTAGTACCCAAGATGAAGAAGTAGAAAAATTTATCTAAATAACGTATATACCTTAAGTAGATATCTCTATCCCCACCTTCATCTTCTTGAAATTCTTTAAGTACAAAGGACAGATTCCTCTTGTACTTATCTTTCTCCTTATCTTGAGTGTTGAAGATCTAGATTTATTCTTGGTCTTTGAACTCTTCTTGCCCTTACTTTTGTCCTTGGACTCTATTCTGCTGATCACCATCACGGATTTTTCATTCTTCATTCGTGCTTTGACATTTATCAGCATGCCAAAAAATGTTGACAATGGTTTGGCCATGTTATTCAAGTAGTAACACTCTATAAATTGGCTATGTTATTCAGGAACTGGTTGTAGAATCATATATGTGGTCAACTCTTGGCTCAAAGAGAATCCCATATCTTCTAGATGTTCCACATGTCCAATCATATTGAGCACATGGCTCTCTATGGATCTCCCTCTGTCATCTTGCACTCAAAAAGCACCTTTGAGATATTGTACCTTGCTTGCTTTTCATGATTGTGGTTTGCATTCTTAAGATGTGTTACCATCTCAAGAATATCCATGCCTTCATGTTTCTCATGCAAGTCATTGTTCATGCAACATGGTATAAGGTGCTTAACGTCTAAGGCATCGTTGGTATGCTTCCAGTAAACATCCACTTCAACCCTAGGCACATCAAGAGCAAGTTCTTATGGAATTGGTTTGTCTAGGACATAGAGCTTATGCTCATCACTAAGAACCCTTCTCAATGTCCAAAACAAGTCATAGAAAATTTGTCCCATTTAATTTGTCCTTCTTAAGGATAGATCGCAATGAAAAAAAATTTCCATTTGTTTCTACAAGAAAATTTTGCAATTTGTCAAAACACTTTGAATTTGATTTTGTTAAAAATTTACTTCATGATGTTTAATTAGGCCTTTAATTAACTGTCACTCACACTATTTTGTTCAAATTGTTAGCCCTCACATATCAATTTAGAACATTGCAGCATACAACCTTCTAGTGAACCAAGACCCAAAGCAATTGAGTTATTACCTGGCTAATGCCAACGTCCATAACCAATCATTAAGGTAGGCAACTTTTGTCAATTGAATCTAATGCAACTCTTGGATAGATGCATTGTGCAACTCTTTGCCATAGTCATATCAATGATTTTAAGTGCTTAGTTTCATTCAGATCATTTAATTAAGTCAGACCCAAAATCCAACATGATAGCAATGCACCCTGATTAGCAGGCCCACATCACTGCCATCACACTTCCATGAGATGGACTACGCACCACGCTTGGCGTGCCCATGCTAAATTGATCAAGCTTTTCATGTATGTTGCTAGTGGAAAGCATCTTAGACGTAATATGTTATTTAAGGGTTTTATATTTATAAATATATATACATATTCAATCATTAAATACTTATAATATGTACCATATACATGCTATATCCCACAAATAAAAACATGTAGGTATAAACATAAGCAATGGTTATGGCCATACTACTGTAATTCCTTGTAGCCACAAGGAACTACTACCACCTAAGGTCTACATAATGCATCAACCTATTGTGGATGGAGATCTATGCTCTAACCAATCCGGGTCAATCGATTCAACTCTTGAACCGATCATCTAGCCTCCTAGTTAGTCAGTTGGTTTCATTGAATAGTCATCTGGTCTCCAATCCAACATCTTCTGGACACCTCCAAACAATCAGTTGATCCACTAGCTCACCGGTTCGGATCCTCATATCTTTAGGCCTCCTTGGTCTCCAACCGATTGATTCAACTTCATCCGGTGTTGAGCATATTCTTCATCATAAATAGAATTAAAACTATCCTAATGCTATTAAACATATTACATGATAGGCTGACAAAAACAAATATTACATGACAATAGGAAACCTCGAGCTACATTCAAAGGGGGAGCATAGAAATGAGACAATAATACTTTTACAAATGGAAGAGAAGATAGAGGATCAGTCTGCAAACTAAGATATAAACATGAATAAGCAACCACACAACAAGGCACAAAGTTCTAGGGTTATTGGCCATAACCATGCTAACATCTACCATCAAAAGTAATTTTAGGGCAACCGTTATTAATTGCATAAATATCATGTATATATAGGGATCATATGTGGTGTTTAATCGGATATGCACAATAATCATTTAAATATTCCCATTTCATGTAATCATTTAATAAAAAAACAAAATCTGATCATATTGACTAATCCCAAAGCATGGTAAATTAATGTGGCCCTGATACCATTGTAGGAAAATATGGCATTGGATAAGGCAGTGGAAATAAAATTTTAACTACCATATTTCCCTTTGAATAGTAGATCGTATCAACAACTATGTAATAGGAAGGATGGTTGCAAGGTTATACTGGTCCTCTAATACCCTTCCTCTTATGGTCATCTCATGGTTCTGCTTGCTAATGTTGGTTCAATTGACTTGATGCTTGAATCAATCAATTCAACACTTGAACTGGTCGACTCACAGTGCGGTCAGTCAACTTTCAGGTATTGTTTTTTAAATTGAATACCTAACATCTTAGTAATTGGATTTAAACTCCACTCATAAATAAACTCCCATTCCAATTGTGTCTTATGTGTGTGACCCTATAGGTTCCAAGTTATGTTGGAAATGAATGTCCATAACCAATTTATGACATCACAAGCAATCAGTGGCTTCTAGAAAGACATCATTGCTACCCAAGTAATTGGAAAGTTGGAGAACAACTTCAACCTACATTCTATTATTGGTGTTATAGTGTTTGTATAGTTCCTTTGTCACTGATATCTAGATTGAACTCAAGGCATGGAATTGTCATCCTACTCAACATTCAATCCATGTTCCTTGAAAACTGGAGTAGACTGACTGAGATATATGTAAGCTCAATATCACATATTGACTCACATGATCATAGCCATGCATTTCACAGTCTTGCTTATTAAGTGGATAGGATAGAATATGCCTATACGAGGGATAAATCCCATATACATCACTCACATTCATCCACGTGTGTCATAATTTGCACAATCCTCACCTTTATGGTAACCGTTATTCAAGGTGACGGTGGATGATGTCAAAGTACATCAAACGACATGTGATGAGTGTAGTGACTTCATGTCTAAGAACCACCATCGCCACCATCACCATGAGAGATGATTCTAACTACCAATCATGGTTTCCATGTACCACTCTTAAGGTGGGTATGTATGATACACTATTCTCTAACAAGTATTTATGTGTTTGGTTTGATATCACATATCATGACTTAATGTGATTTTTTCATCAACCAACACACACTCTAGTCTTATGTGTTATTGATGTATATCGGTCTTCCACAATCACATCTGACTAGGGACATAACAAGAATATATATACTCTTAACATTTGTATGAACTCATTGTTCATGTCATCAACCTAAAGACATACATCATTGAATAATATCATTCTATAGATATTGGTTATGTTAGATCATTATCTCATAACTGGATAAAATAGAAAAAATGGAAGATTGCTTTTATCATTAATCAAATCTTTTATAAGATATGACATTACAATCATAATGTGACTGGCTCTCTGGGCATATATACCAACAGAAATAACTAGAGAAGGATTTCTTGATATAATTCAAGAAGTTTTGTGTTGGACTACTCAATGATCTTGAGAGAACTTGACCTCACACTTGAGAAAGCTTGATTTTGTGCTTGAAAGGGATGAATTCTTACACATGAGAGAGGTTATTCTTGTTCCTAAGAGTGAACTGCATCACACATGTGCGGGTAAGACTTCATGTTGGTGCTTTAAAGAGGTGGACTTCATAAGGAGATTATAGTACAATAATTGGTAACATGTTTTGATGTAGTACTTGACCCAATTACAAGATCTCAAGAATAAAATGAATGGATCTTTGTGCAAACCAAAAAGGTGTGTGAGTAGATCCCTCGTGGTATGGAATAGGTCAAAGAATATATATTTGACTAAATATTTGATAAATATTGATATTTTGTGGAATGGAAATGGCATGTGGGATGGATGACATGTTGTGTCAAAACTTGTTGGGGTCTTTCTAACCTTTAACACACTATTTAGGTTAATAGACACAACATATTTGAAGATGACTCAAAACTAAGTTGGGACACACCATCCTGGACATATGGCATGTTGTATCTCCATCGTCATTGTTGAGTGAAATTGAAACCCTAATAGTAACATGCCTTGTTGGATATTAACATGGTGCATTGACTAGATTAGATTTCTATTGACAGGGCATGTTGACTTGACCAAGTTTCTGGTGGAACTCCATGTTTGACAATGACATAATGTGTTGACTTTATCAAATTTTTGGTGACACATCGTATTGGACACTAACATAGTGTGTTGACATAGAACTCCATTGTAAATGAAGTTACACAATGTGCAGGTGACTTGCATGTTGTGTAACATCCCTCCAAGGAAGTTTTGACTTATAGATCTAGCCAATATTGATGTAAAAATGTTGTAGGACTTCATCCCTATCTCCATGGTGGAATCTCATATGTAAAGGCAAATCTTGGAGAATGGTCTTTGGATTATGTGTTGTGAAGTAGGTAGATATGACTATTTGATGATGAATATGAAGTCCATCATGGAAAATATGACCATAGGGCTTCTAATTTTTGGATAGAACTTCCACTAATTGGTGCAGTTGAACCTTGATTGATTCTCCTAGAACTATTTTCATGAAGAAGGATTGTTGAATATGGACTTCATGCTTGGGGAAGACAAACATGAGGAAGATGAACATGGGAAAGATAGAAAGATAGATGAATGGGGGATGATAGATGATGATGAATATGATACTTATAAGATATGGAGTTGTAGATGACCATGGAGATGGAAGTAGTCCTATAGAGAGAGAGGGCAGTGGAGATAGCCCTATAAAGAGGGTGACATAGATGGCCCTACAGGGAGGATGATGGAAATGGATATGCATGTAGTCATCTTGGTCGGCCGACAACCCACAAACAAAATATCCTACTGTCCTCCTCTGTAAGGTTGGGATCGAAGCTTTTAGAAGGAGAATCATATTGATGGTATATTGAGAAATTTATGATGTAGTGTTGGATACTAGAGAACCCCTCTCTTGTATAGGAGAAGGTGGACATGACTCTATTAACTTTCAGACTTGACTAGACTCTATATGAGCCTATGTACTCTGGTCCATGTATGATATGATATGATGTGACTTATACTTCTAACAAATATAATCATTTTGTAAGCGATAATATGCATTTAGACAATTCAATTTAAAAATTCATTGACAGAATAGTTAGCTATAAGGTTTTTTTAATTTCTTAATCTGTGAATGTGAACCTATTCATTCAAAAGAACATCATCCTAATTTGTTAACTTAACCCTACTCATTTTTTTGGGAAACAAAACCCATGTTCTTAGATATTAGTATCATATTCATATAAATCTTACAAAATAGGTGAGAAACCTTAATCCCAATTAAATAACTTGACTAGGTAGTAGCCTCACTAGAGTTTAGGGGTATCATGGTGGTTGTTCTTCTTCAGGATATCAATTATCTTACGGAGAAACATTCCTTGATTCTCTATCAAGATATATAAATGAATAAAAAGCTTCTCCAATAAGCATTCGAACTTAGTAAAGAGCATGTGCATTTGCTCTTAGTTTTACTATGAAAGTTCATATTCGATGGTAAAGTTATCTCTAACAGTAATGGATTCATTGAGGAAGTGCATATATATAAATTCAAAATTTTTGATATTTTCACTAATTAATTTCAAAAGATAAATTGTCAACAAACATATAAGAAGTCATTCTTAGGCTATACTTTTACTTGTTCATGATTCTCAAAGATGGTATCATATTAGTCCCAAACAAACGTCTTTGTTGGACTTCTTACATGGTCTAAATAGTAAATTTTGCATATAGTCAAATGGTGGATTTTCTAGATCTTGAAGTCTTAATTAATTTAAATTGAATCAAATTAAGATTTTACCATATATTAAGTACTATTGCCAACTTGGTGTCTTCAATCATATATTTTTCTTTCCATAAACTACATCAACAAAAACGAAGTACATGTATAGGATATAAGCATAAAGATAAAACCACTTTACATTTTGTAGGACATTTGGGAGAAAAGAAAACACCATTGAATCATGTAACTTTAGACCATTTAAATAAAGAAATCAAAATATTTCACAATATTTTAAGTTCTAATGTACATAAAGGATTGCAACACCTTCAACTAATATTTAGTATTCTATAATTGAGCCTTTACAATGAATTACATGCTTGGTTTAGCAAGCAAAATATAAAAACTAAATCAATAATGAATTGATATCATTGACTTTTCATGACTATCTTTGATCTATTTTCAAGTGGGATTGATTATAGTTTATAGGTCTAAAACCTCACAATAGCCTAGTGAAGATTATTTGGATGGATAATGGTCATTCTCATCCATAGAGACAATGTTGTGTATGTATTGTTACATAAGGGAATAGTTGATATAAATCTCATGTGATCATTAACAAAATTATTACCATATATAACAGTATATGTGTTCAATGTATTGATATGTGAATCTTCATTTGAGTATTTGATTATACTCATGCCTTGTTAATGATAATACTCCAGATTAAATCAAGATTAATGTCTTAGTCATATAGGTTCTTGCAACCATATCACAACTTAGGAGTTTCTCATGAAAGTGATCATGAAAATGGCCTTTGGACATATTGATCATGATTTGGTTGTTATAGTTGGGTTTGATATGATGTATCACAATAGTTACTAGAAAAAGTTGGAAATCCATATGAACCTTTTTGAGTTTTAGTCAAGGATTAATTCAAAATTGTGGAGCAAAGAACATAACTAATGATACAGGTAAGGTCACTTCCATATAGGTGAGCATGAGGGATTTTCAAGAAAATGTGATGGACTAGAAATTGGATGATGGGGATGCAGTCTGAAAATATGTTTTGAGTACAAAGTATGTTGTGAGGGCATTACACATACGGGAGAGTTGGTAGTGGCATATCTTGAAAGAGAATTTATATAATGTTAATTTAGTTTCTGTCTAAAATTTTCTATCATAAAAGTGAGTGCACTATAAATATAATCTAAAACTACTTCAATATATGTAAGTATATGGATTTAGTTTGTATGTGGTTGCAACTTGTAACACCTACTTCATAGTGGTAACCAGAATGATTGAATGATGGAAGTGGGAGTAGTCACCATTCGCAGAAAGTCATATTTTTCATCTCTCCAGTGTATATAGTTCGTTTTCATTTTTAAGATTGTCCCTTATCTTTAAAACTAAAGCCACACACATATATATAAGGGTAAAATAATTGTTTACTTGAGCTTATAGCTTACATGTAACCATCTTCATTTATGATTATTTCTAACCTCTCCATATAAAGCCAAACTTGGCATGTAATTTATACTCTTTATATAATATTTATATCACAATTCACCCCGATTTGACATTCTTAGCTAGTCTAAAAAATAATATTTTATAATTAGTGGCAACTTACATGATATTTTATAATTAATGGTAAGTTATAGAACTTGCAAAAACAATTATATGAGATACTTCTATTTTTCATGATATATAAAAGATTTTGTTGTGATTTTTCATAATCGTCCAATCTATACAATTTTAATTTGATCCATATGGTTGGATTTTTTTAATAATGTTCATATATGCCCTTTTAATGGTTGGTACACATAGGCTACATGTACTGACAAGTACATACTTCCTAACCATACACACACACACACACAGATATATATATATATATATATATATATATATATATGTATATATATATGTATATATATATATGTGTGTGTGTATCTATATATATGTATATATATATATATGTACATATATATACAAAAACATTATTTGAAATACTATAAGATGTGTAATGCCCCTAGTGTAGCCGATCACCACACACTAGGAAGGCATGAGGAAGACCATCTTCAAAAAGTAGCATGGAAAATGTCAGCGATAGTAATCATGTACCATGTTAATGTAATGACACGATGAAATCCACAAAAAAGGCAAAAGTCCCATTTATGTTTCAGATGTAAAGGAGAGCTTAAACTAACAATCTTGAATGTAGGATTCATAAACATGAAACCAAGAATACAATACAATCTAATTTCTAGGAACTATAATATAGATGGTATCCCACCAAATTAGAACTCCTAAATCTTGGTGTTACATTATGTCATATACTCTCTTATACTTGTTGCTCCTTGCTTATGTAAGTTTGTACATAGCCATGTACTCAAGGAGAAACATCATAGAGTAAGTGGCATCAAGAACTAATTATAAATTAATTCATTGGTTCTTTAGTCCATAAAAAGTTTCTTTATTGAAAACAAACCATATATATATTCATTAGTTAAGTCCTTATTATATACAAACATGGGTCTTCACTAGAGACCAAAGTCTTAGTAACTCATGAGCAATTCACCACTGTAAGTTTTTTACCATGAGGTGCCTCTATGAATATGAAGTGTCTCAGTGCACAACATGTACCTCAAAACTTATAGTTTCACATAAGCTTGTATGGGTGAGAACAATTGTACAATAATTGAATTTGAATTCTTATTAACTCTTATCTACATCACGGATTTTAACATTAATTTCTTGATCTTATAATAAAAGCTCCAAATTTTATGCGATATTCACATTCTTAATCAAAGTTGGGAAAACTTAAAACAATCATTGTCATTAAATTATAACCTCACCATGCATCCACATGATCAAGACCATATATGCATAATCAGAAAGGATGCAATATGCTTAGCTTGAATAAAGAGAAGCTTAAGTTGATTTATGTGCCCTAATCAAGCCCTACAATCTCATGTAATGTGTCTGAAATCCCTTTTATACTCTTATAACCTTGGGAAAATTTAGGTTATTGGATGTCAATATAGTTCTTAGATCACCATTATAAGGTTCTTTCTTCCCTTAGATTTTGAATTATATGATACTTATACATTTCTAACATGTATATAAATGTATAATGATCTTAGAATGATTGAAGAGAAGTCAGTAAGTAATTTGATTGGAGATAGTGAAATTCATAAAAATTGAAAAATAAACCTCTTTTATTTTGAGGAAAGCTTCCTAAGTAGGGCCACATTGAAACCCTAACAGAATAAACTCTAAAATTAGATATGTAGTTGCAAGTCACCCTCATGCCACACCCAATAGCATGAACTTCCTTCACAAAGCTAGCCCTTGCCCATTGTGTCTGTAGGTAGCTTTTTTTCCTGAAATTCATTTCTAGAACCTCCTATCTATTGGACCACCATTTGTACCAGTTGAACTAACCTTAATTTGACACTATCCAAGAAAAAATTAACTCAAAAGTATAAAGTCATAAATCATGAACACATATGAATATATGGGTCTTCTCTTGACCCAACTAACCTAGTGCAATATGATATCTTAGGAAAGAAATCAAATAAATAAATATTGAAAATTTCATCATTTCATTCTACAACAAAATGCAAAGCAAGGGTGATCATGTGCCTCATTGATTGCTCACTACAGTAAAAGCAAAATTGCTTGCTAAAGACGTCAGCATCTTATGACCAAGACAGGTCGTTACCATGGATTTTTTCCTCTGCAATAATATGACCCCAAAAATAAGTCATGGTATAGATAGAGAAGAAGGGACTGGGATAAAAAATATGGTCACATAGTCTAATACAAGCAGATGTTATATGATACTTGTGTTGCATAGTAAAATCAACGCACAATACTCATGAGATTCATGCAATTCCACCAAACTCAAAAAAGGGATGCAATGATGTACACCGAAGAGTTTGTTAAATATGCTTGGAAAACACCACGAAGTGAACTATGAAGGAGAACAAAATATCATCAGACCCTGGGTTGAGTTTAGGGTTGGGAGTATCCTTTATGGAATGGCCTCAATCACATACGCTATTTTATGTGATATAGGGATGGCTAGAACTATATTTCGAATAAGCAGCTTCTTGCCTTCAACTACTATAGAAAGAGAAGGAATATGAAGAAAACAAATGGTTAATGGATTACTGGGAATGAAGATCTAATGTTGGTATGGTTTTTATCAAATGACTTTGTTGACATGACTAGAGGCATCCTATGACAATTAACACCTAGATAATAATACATGTAATCTAGGAGTTGAGGTAATGATAAGTTCATAGGAAATCAGACCACAATATTAATAAGACATGATACAACAAGACATACAAAAGTAATAGGACAACAATAAATATCTTCTACAGCTCTCTTTGCTTCCTCCCCTGGGGTCATGGGAGGAGATTTTAATCTCACCCTACATTGTTCCAAAAGAATTTAATATTCCTACACTCCTTCATATTATCACAATAAAAGATTCCTTTGAACATTTCATTCAGAATCCTCACCCTATGGATCTCTCAGCATGTATTGTTGCCTACACCTAGTGCAGAGGTAATCATGGGCATTATTATATCTTTCCTTAGCTCACCAATTTGAAACATTAGTTACCCTCTTTCCACTATTGAGGCCTCAAATTGACTCACTCTGATCATTTCCCTATTATTATGAATACTTTATATAATCCTTGGGTCCAAAACCTTTTCAATTTTAAATATTCCAGACGATATCAAGAAGTTGGGGATATAGCTAAGAACAATAGGGTTTCTTCACTCATGGTACTGATTCTGGTCATACACTGCATGACAATCTCAAACATATGAGAAAGAAACTTATCTCTTGGAATAATAACACCTTTTCAAACATCCATAAAAATCTTAAAGATAAAGAATTCTACTTATCAAAGTTGAAAACTCCCCTCATCGGTCCCTTCACACATACTTTCTCTCAAAGTTCAAATAGATTCTCCCTCACATAAGAATGAGACTATGTAGAAACAAAGATCCAGAAGAACATGGCTTAAAGAGTGTCACAAAAACACAAGTTTCTTTCACAGAAATATAATACCAGAAAAGTTCATCAAACATCCATTATATGAAAACTAATATTTTGAATACAACAAATAAAGATCTCATCATAAACATTTCATTGATTTCTTCCAAAATTTCTTCAAGATTAGAAATGGTTTCTCCAACCTTTTCCACTTTAATTGGAGCCATTTGTATCCCAAGAAAATAGTTAAACCCCAATCCTCTCTTTCCCTTTCACAAACTATGAAATAAAACATATAGTCTGAAGTCTTGGGGAAGACAAATCACCAGGACATGATGGTTTCAATATGGAATTTTACCATCACTATTGGCAACCCATCAATCATATCTTCACTGATCTCTTCAAATACATTCACAGACATGATGACCTCATAAATTAAATCAAAATTTTAAATCAAATCAAAATTGCATAAATAAGAAAATTAAACTTTTATGCAATAGTCAGCCTCTTTTGGCCCATTAGTCTGATCAATTCCTCATATGAAATCATTGTTAAGACCCTCAACAACTGTTTCAAGTAAAAACTAGAAGACATCATTGAGCATCAACAAAATGATTCCATCAAATTATGAAGTATCCAAGATGCTTACATTATGGTGGGTGAAACCAGACACTCTTGTCACTCTCCAAATGTGCAACTTTTTACTCTTGAACTTGATTTTGAAAAATCTTTTAAAAATGTCAAATTGAAGTCATGTATCCTTCTTGCAAGGACATGGATTCCCTTATAGATGTAGGTACATCAGCTCATATCATTTTTCTACCATCACTAATGGGGCTAATATTTTGATGCTTCCCTAGAAAAATTGGGTTGATACAAGGATATATCCTCTCAACTTATCTCTTCATTCTAGTCTCTTCCTTATTTTCTAAGATGATACATTTAGGAGTCCAAAATCATCCAATTTCTTCTCCTCAACCTTGCAAAGATCCCATTATTTAATATGAATACAACACCATTATATTCATTGCCCCTACTAAAAATAGTGTCATCAACATCATATATATTCTCAATATCTTCTCCCATTTATTTGAACTGAAAATAAAATTAAACAAGTTATCTATGTTAGGGATGTTGACTCAAGGTCTGAATTGACTAAACCCTTATTTTGATCATGACTAATCATTCCACTCATTTTTGTATAATGCTTCTATTTGACTGATATTAGATAGACCCATCAAATGCCTAAACTTGCACAACCTAACTTGGAGAAATCAAGTCATAGCATAAAGATCAAGGTTGAAGAATAGTTAGTTTATCCATTAATATTTTTGTAAGTCACTTGTGACAATTTTATGACTTGTAATTAAGCTTAATTACAATTTGGAGCACTTAAATTGAACACAAACACTTCTTGTTCATTGGTCAAAAGTCATTACATGCTCCCTTGTCATCTGAGTTAGTCTTGGTGACAACTTAGCCAACACCCTATATGGCTCTTGGAAATACCCAGGATTGGTCGAGTTTGTCATGTTGGCAACTCAACCGACACCCAACACTTTGACTTGTCTTATAGTGGTGTTGGTTGAGTTACCCAAAAGACAACTCAATCAAAAACATTGTATGGTAAAGTGTAATAGAGTGTCTCAAGTCATTGGAGTGTTGCAAAATTCAAAAATATATATGTTGCAACAGTCCAGACAGATAGAATTCGATCCTAAGTGGCTCTACCATCTAGTGGGAAACCTCAACTACAAATAGGACACCTTGGACTTCATCCCATGGTTAAAAAGAACCTATTAAGATCCATATATTATAGTTAAGAAATATTTGTGTAATGACCTCACTTTTACAGTCTTCCAATTAAGGAAAGACCTTCAAGTTGAGAGCCATTACCTATATTCCCAAGGATCTAGATTTAGAAAATAATAAATAACAACAAACAATTTCATTATTTTCATAGATATTGTTTACATGATATACACTAATACTCATCTGAAGAATTACATACACTTTACATGAGAACTGATTCATATATTGAGAAGAAGTATTCATGTATATAAACCTCCTTGGTATAGCTTTAATACCTTCGATATCCTTTATCTTATTCTTCATGTCCATTATCATGAGTATCATATACCATAAATGTGAACAAACAAAATGCAGTCTGCATATTGCTATATTGTGTATTTGTGGTGCATGAAAAGGTGTGCAAGTACATGATGACATATAATCAATCAATTACTTGCAAATAAGAACTGGAATTTTCATTATATATTCTAATCCTTATTGGTGATATTATCTTGGGTGTAATCATGGTCCCTTTCAAGGCTCATGTGCATCACCCCTTGATACATGTCATCCTAGGGTTCATAATATGATATCTAACTTCATGTGATATTCATAGCGGCATTATAATTTGACAGAATAAAATAAACATATAATAGTTTATTTATCAAATCAATCCTCAAAAATCATTTGAAAAACATCGAAAGTTGATAATATGATTATTCATAAATAATCACATACCTTTTCTAGAACCATGCAGATCTTGCAGTCATGCTTTAAGTATATTATCCAATTAAGAAAGAAAATCAAGCAATCAACATTTAATTTGCATGTATGTAAATCCTAAAGTGTCACCATCATATTATTAAGATAAATCCTTACTTGGGTCCTAATCTGGGTTTTAACATCAAGTTTGAGTTTAGATAAGGAATAAGGATACAAACCCTAATTGCATTACATATTAATCATTAGGTGAAACCCTAATTATCTTATTAAATCCTTGCACTAAAATCACTAGATTCAATTATGTTCCTTAATGACATAGCAAGTTATGACCTTTAAGCCTAATTCTTCATATGTATAATTTTTCACTTAAAATATACTAATTATCATTACCACCATATTAAACAATGTCAAAGTACAATAAGAATAAAAACATTTAGTGTAATCAACACTTACATCATAAATTCTAGGGTTTCCATTTACTAATCATCACTTTAACATATATTGGCACTACTTTTGGAATTGGGATTAGATTAAAATCTAAAACTTACTTTATTTAGATTCCTCTCTTTCTCCTAATCTATTGATAAGTATTAGATATATTCAGAAAATCCTAGAAATTCCTATGATTTTTAGAAGGTATATTTTATAAATGGAAAATCTAGAACAAATACCCAATATGTGGGTGATGTGATAGTATCTCATTGGCCATGCCACCTGTGACCCACAATCCAGTTGGTTGAGTTGGGGCATGGCCCAGAGCTGGAATGTGCTTAAGGTGGTTGGTCCAATGCTGACTCAACTCTTGACTTGGCTCTCTTGTGCCCGCACCTTTCCACAAGGCATATGGGATCCTGCACAAAGTCGAAACGTGATGCGGACCTCAACATCATCATTGATGCCTAACTTGTGGTGGTTGAGAGCATTGAATCAGGTGGAGTTCTCCTATTCATACTTTGTTGCGTCTTGACTCCAGTTATCATCTCCTCTATCTTGGGATCATAGCCACCTCCATGCTTCTTGTTCATCTTCTTCCTCTAAAATTTATCACCACCAAAACCTAGAAAGTTGGATCCCTCTCTCTCTCTCAGTAAGAGCGCTCACTCTCCCTATGCCATACAGGCATGCAAAATTTCCAAGGCTCCCTTCACCACTAACAGTTATGGTCGTACTCCTTCATCCTTCACCCACCCCGCAATGGGGTCAAGCCTAGCAATCCTTCACACTCTATGTCTCCCTTCTGACCTGACCAATTAGGTCATTACTAGCACCTCCTACTTCCCTCCACTTCTCTACTGACTTCACCACATTTTTCTCTATAGGTCCTGATGTAATGGGAAGGAGAGGATCAGGGTGCTCTGCCTCATATGGGTTCTAGGAAAAAACCCTATAAGCTCGAAGGAGGGACATAATGGAGAGGGAAGGGTGGCAAATCCTACGAGAATATGGAAAAACCATATATATATATATATATATATATATATATATATATATATATATATATATATATATAGAGAGAGAGAGAGAGAGAGAGAGTAACCTTATAGAACCCTTCCACTGGGATTTGCCTTTTCAAGGTTAGCTTCCTTTTCTAGACAATAGTAATTTGCCACTTGTTTTGTCCCTTAGTTAGTTATACATGTATACATATACCTGACTTGCCAAAAAGATATTGTCTTTATTTTCTTTCCATAAGTCTCTCTCTCCCTCACAGTTATGAAGAGAATGCATTGTTTCAAAGAGGAAATCATTAAATAAGTTTCCATCTTGGAAACACATATATTCACCACTTACTCTTCACGTATTTTCTTAAACAATATTACCAACATTACTTAATTAACACCCCAAAATTCTTTAAGGAATGCATAAATATTTGGCAAATATTGGGAAATATGTTTATTAACCGCTGCCCAATTCTTTAGGGCTTGAAGTTTCAGTGATTCTTTATCTCTCTCTCTCTCTTAAATATATTCCTTAAATCAATCATAGGAACTCATTAAGATATTTCCCAATATATATAATTATTGAATTTACTAGGATATCTTTCATATACAACACGTATCCTTTTAAACATTTCATTAACAATTACCATTATCTCATGGAACGTCCTTTTCCTCCCAATTTCTATAATTATCTTCTTTTCTTATTATTTTCAAGTATACCAATAGTTATATCAAAATATTCATGTTTGATGCCTCAAACATTATTTCCAATCCTCATTAGATAATTACTCCATTAATTATATAAAATACCACATATCTTATTTTCTCTTGGAAATTTGTCAATTATCTTATACTTTTATTATGCAACAATTCATAAAGCCATTTTTATTTATTTATGCACAAAATCTCTCATTTTTTTACCTTTTGTCCCAAGGACCATTTTGCGAAGCAAATAGTCTCATGGGCCTCACTTGGGCCATACACCATAAAGTGGATGGCTTTATTATTCGATCAATAACAATTCAGGAATTCACTTATTAATTCAAGTGTTATGTATAATTCAAATTCATAAACTTGAGGAGATTACATTCAATCCTCCTTAAATGGAATTTTTTCCCCAAAATTCAAATTTAGCAAGGTTTAGATGAATGATAACTAATCTTAGTTTCAAACCTAAGGGTTAGCAGCCCTACTAATATATCTTTAATATCTTTTATTGATATGAAAATGCCTCATTTTATTACTAACATGGTACATGAATTCAATTCAAGGTATATCCACACCCTTCATATTTACATGATATCATCTCTTAGTGAATAATTTTTCATTTGTGATTTTATTTCTACTTAATGACTACCTTCTCACCTAGGTTTCCAACCTATTATTCATTTATTTCCTCATAAGGGTGAGGTAACACCTCCAACCCTAGATCATATCATTAAACTCAACCAAGGGCATTCATTCTCATATGTCAATTTTAAGTGTGACATGTGTCTACCCAATCTCTCTCACTCATGATGAGATGAAATTAGCATTTGACTACAGCCCAATACAAAGTTCATCCTATTCTAAGAGTAGAGATGGTGTAACCAAACATTATCTCAAAATTTCACATTATGGTTGAATCACTCTCACTAATGACTCCAAGCCATAAATTACTTTTAATCCCATAACACTATTATTTTTCATCAAGACAGTCCCATTTCTCACTCTTGAGTGTATGCACTACTCTCTTCAGATTTCAACATTGCATGACTTCTTGTATATCCTATATTTACACTTCATGTCTCATTAGCCATAGTCATTTCCTTAAGGTCTTTAGGGGTATTGGTACCTTTGGAGTGATATCCTCCTAGCCTTGTGCCCCTTATGTACTTGGGAGTGCCTCTCATATTTACCCCTTAGGCCTCATGAACTCATGAAGGTGGTCAATCTATTGGCCCATAGGCTTCAGGCAACACAGATGGCTTTCTACTGACCCCCATAGTCTTATACACTTAGGGCATGATCACCCCTAACCTCATAGGTATTATTTGTTATTTTTCCTCCTACTTCATCTAAGGATTGACTTAGGGCTCTACCCCACCTAGGGTTTATTGAGGTATCACAACATTAACAATTTTCAAGAACATTATTTGTCTTGTGTAATTCTTTGACTCGGATTTTTTTCATCTCTCTTGGGGGTACACATTATTCGCTTTATGTCCCAGCACTGGGCTCAGGCCAACTTCCCTATCTGGGTCTTGGCTCCATGTTGGCGTTCCCTATCTGGGGCTTGACCTCTTTGTGATCTTCCTTGTCTGGGGATTGGTCATAGTCATCTACATAGTGGACTTGGTCCATCTTCCCTATCTGGGGCTTGGTTCCATACCGGTATTCTCAATCTGGGGCTTGACCACTTCATGGCCTTCCCCATCTGGGGCTTGGAAGTCTACATTGTGAGTCCAGGCCACCTTTCCTATCTGGGGCTTGGTGCCATACAGTTCTTCTCAATCTGGGGATTGACCAATTATGTCCCTCATAGATGTCATACTTGGGTTTAAAGAATGTATGTGCTCTCATATTTATATCCTTATTTCTTCACACATTAGGTGACATTCAAGGTTATCTCATTTCATAAACTGATTGGTCAACTCACCCTTTTAAGTAGGATTCTAACCGAGTGTGTCTTCTTGACTTGTATAAGAACTTTAGGTTCTATACTCGCAACCTAACCCCATAGGTTTAGGGTTTTGCCTCCCCATAGGTCCTTTTCCTGCTCTTTCCGACCCACCCCAGGATGAGACACCAACCCTAAAATTTTAAATTTTCATTTTTTATGTCTGTATTTGTAATATCATACTCACTGGGGGTATTTGTAATATCATACTCACTCATTGGGAGTACCCATGATGTACCCACTCGTTGGAGGGTAATCTCTAATCATACCCACTCGTTGGGGGTATTGGTAATATCATACTCACTCACTGGGAGTACTTCAATGATGCACCCACCTGCTGGGGTAATCTTTAATCATACCCACTCGTTGGGGTATTCATAATATCATAACTCACTCACTGAGAGTATTTACATGATGTACCCACTCACTGGAGGTAATCTCTAATCATACCCACTCATTGGGGGTATTCATAATATGATACTCACTCGCTAGAAGTATATCAATAGCATAACCACTCAGCAGGGGTAATCATTATGGCATACCCTCTAGTTGAGGGTATTTTTAGTAGCATACCCACTCACAGGGGGTAGTTCCAATAGTATACCCACTCACTAGGATAATCATCATGACATACCCCACTTGTTGGGGATAATCTCACTAACATACCCACTCGTTGGGGTAGTTTCATTAGCTTACCCACTTGTTGGGGGTAGCATACCCACTCGATGTGGGTAATCTCAGTAACATACCCACTCGATGGGGGTAGTTTCAATAGCATACCCACTCGTTGGGGGTATCATACCCACTCTTTGGGGTATTCCTTGTTCATCCATTCCTCTAGAGATAGCATTTGGGTGATGATCAAGTTATGGTCTCCTACTCTCATTTATATTTCTGCTTTCCTCTTTCCATGATTAGGGTTAATATGGGTGGGGTTACTTATCCCACTAATGGTTTTTTTTAATCCATTCCTATCTCCATCGAGTATTCACTCTTGTAATGAAACCCATAAAACATTTTAATTTATCATTATTTCCACATGACATGTACATTAATTGGTGGATGATGCCTTAATTCTACTTCTTCTCAAAAACCCTAACTTGATATCAGGAGGGAAGTTCCTTTTAGGGTTTATTAATTAAGGGGATGATAAGTGGACCAATAAAGATGAGAAGAAAACCTAAGGTATTTTACTTTGGGCAAAATCTTATGACTTTGACCAAGCAAGATTCATAAAAACTCGGGAGTCCCCATAAGCTGACTAGTGGTGAGGAGGAAAATGTTTCCAACCCTCGGGTCGTGATCCTTTCTAGACACCATCATCTTAGATAATGCCCTAATAACTCCCTCACATGTCTACATATTACTTGAAATTATAAAGTATAAAATATTATTTGATAAATTTGGGGCTCTGATACCAAATGTAACAACCTCACTTTCAGCGTATCCTGAATTAAGGAAAGACCTTCAAGTTAAGATCCATTAACATTATTCCCAAGGATCCATATTTATAAAATACTAAATAATATCAAATAATTTCATTAATTTCACAAATAGTGTCTAGATGATATACAATAATACTCCCCTAAGGAACTACATACACTTTACATGAAACGGATTCATATATTGAGAAGGAAGTGTTCATCTATCTAATCCTCCTTTTATAGCTTTCATACCTTTCATACCTTTCATATTATTCTTCATGTCCTTTATCATGAGTATCATATACCTAAAATGTCAAAAAACAAAATGCGGATTAGCATATACATGACGACATATAATCAAGTATTTACTTGCAAATAAGAACTGACATTTTCATTATATATTCTAATCCTTACTGGAGATATTATCTTGGGTGTAATCATGGTCCCTTCCAAGGCTCGTGTGCATCACCCCTTGATGCACGTCAACCTAGGGTTCAGAATATGATATCTGACTTCATGTCATATTCATAGTGGAATTATAGTTAGACAAATAAACATCCAATAGTTTATTTATCGAATCAATCCTCAGAAATCATCTAGAAAACATCAACAGTCGATAATGTAATTATTCATAAACAACCATGTACCTTTTGTAGAACCATGTAGATCTTGTAGCCATACTTTTATTACCCAATCAAGCAGGAAAAACAAGAAATCAACATTTAAGCTGCATGTATGTAAGTCCTAAATTTAATATTGAATCTGCATGTATGTAAGTCCTAAATTGTCACCATCATATTATTCATATAAAATCCTACTTAGGTCCTAATCTAGGGTTTAGGGTCATGTTTGGGTTTGTATAAGGATTAAGGGTACAAACCTTAATTCTATCACATGTTAAATATTAAGTGAAACCTTAGTTATCTTATTAAATCCTTGCATTAAGATCACTAGATTCAATTATGTTCCTTAATGACATAGCAAGTTATGACCTTTAACCTTAATTCTTCATATGCTTTATTATTCAAATTATCATTACTATCATATTCAGCAATGTCAGATTACAACAAGAATAAAAGCTTCTAATGTATTCAACATTTAGATCGCCAATTCTAGGGTTTCCATTTACTAATCATCACTTTAACATAAATTGGCATTACTTTAGGAATTGGGAAGAAATGGGTCTCAAACTTATTTTATTTAGATTCCTCCCATTTTCTGATCAATTTGATTTATATATTTTCTATATTCAAATAATCTTAGCAATTACTATGATTTTTAGAAGATATATTGTATAAAAGGAAAATTTAGAACAAATACCTAGTATGTGGTGATGTGGCAGGCTCTCATTGTCCATGCCACCTGTGAACCACAATCTAGCTAGTTGGGTTGGGGCACAGGGATGTGCTTAAACCAGTCAGTCTAGCACTGACATGGCTCCCATATTGGCTCCCTTACATGCATTTGCACAAGGCATACGGGTCCCGCACAGAGCCAACATCCAATGTGTCCCTCAATGGCGTCACCGGCTGCTAACCTATAGTGGTTGAGAGAATTGAATCATTTGGGGTTCTCCTCCTCATATGATGTCGCCTCTTGACTCCACCTTTCATCTGTGTTGTCTTGGGATCACAACCACCTCCACACTTCCATCTCATCTTCTTCCTGTAATAAGATTTACCACCTCCAAAACTTGGTATGTTCACTCCCTCTCTCTCTCTCTTAGCGAGACATCTCACTCTCCCTTGCAAGATGGGCGTGTGAAACTACCAAGGTTCCCTTCACCACCTAGAGGTCCGGCCGTACTCCTTCATCCTTACCCCCCCCCCCCCCCGCGATGGGGTCAAACCTACCAAGCCTTCATGCTCTCTGTCTCCCTTCAGACCTAGCCGAATAGGTTGTAACTAGTGCCTCCTACTGTCCTCCACTTCTCTGACAACTTCACCACATCATTATCTATGGGTCATTGCACATTGGGAAGGAGGGGATCAAGGTTCTTTTCTCCTAATATTAGTTCTAGGAAAAAACTCTGGAGGCTTGAAGGAGGGAGACGATGGAGACGGAAGGGTGGGGAATCCAATGATAATGATGGTAAATCGACATATATATACACTAACCTCATGGAACACTTCCACCAGGATTTGGCTCTTTGAGCTTAGTTCCTTCTCTAAACAATAGTAACTTTATGCTTCTTTAGTCCCTTTGTTAGGTATATGTGCAAACATATACATGGCTTGCAAAATAGGTATTGTCTTTATTTTCTTGCCATAGTCTCTCTCTCCCTCACAGTTATGAAGAGAATGCATTGTTCCAATGAGGAAATCATTTAATAGGTTTCCATCTGGGAAACACATATATATTCACCACTTATTCTTCAAGTATCTTCTTAAACAATATTACCAACATTACTTAATTAACACTCCAAAAGTCTTTAAGGAATGCACATAAATATTTGGCATATGTTGCACAATCTACTTATTTAACTATGGCTCAATTCTTTACAACTTGAAGTCTTGATGATTCTTTATCTCTCTCATTTAAACATATTCCTTGAATCAATTATATAAGTTCATTAAAATGTTTCCCAATGTATATCTAATTATAGAATTTACTGGGATATGTTCCATATACAACACTTTCCCTTTTAAACATTTCATTAACTTTTACCACCACTATCTCATGGAACGTCCTTTTCCTCCCAATTTCTAGAATTCTCTTCTTTTCTTCTTATTTTCAAATACCAAAAGTTAGATCAAAATATTCCTATTTGATGCCTAAAACATTCCAATCCTGATTAGATAATTACTCCATTACTTATCTAAAATACCATCTATCTTATTTTCTTTTAGAAATTTGACAATTATCGCATATTTCTATTATGCAACAATTCATAAAACCATTTTTATTTATTTATTCACAAAATGTCTCATTTCTTTGCCTTATGCTCCAAGGACCTTTTTGTAAAGCAAATTGTCTCATGGACCTTACTTGGGGAATGCACCAGGAATTGGATGGTTTTATTGTTTGATCAATAATAATTCAAAATTTCACTTATTTATTCAAGCCTTATATATAAAGAGATGCCTTAATAACATGTGACAAATTTATTTTTTCATTTTGGTCCTATATGGTTGATGCTTGAGCTAGTTATGGGAAAAAAACTCATTGAAAGAGTAGGTAAGTCCTCGGTAAGATTGAAGACTCTTGGTCATGGATAGGTTAGTCCTTTGTAAGGTTATTGGATCCCTTGACCTTAACAGGAATGCTAGGTACCCTTGACCTATAAAAGGGATTTCTTATATTGTTCCTCTTACAATGGAATATAAGTAGTGAGACATGATTGAAAATCATAGAGTTTGACCTCTCTAGGTAGTGTACATACATATCCTAGTTTGGAGGTTGGAACAACTATATACAACTTATTCTATATTTTGTTTCTTCAATCTCCCTCTCCCTTGCTATGCATGTTTAGTTGCACTCAAAGTTCATACCTGTCATATTATCTTAGAAATATATTTAAGGTCCAATGCATTTTGTTTAAGTTATTTTATCTCTCAAAATGCTAATAATAGATGTAGTGGTATTGTTGATCATATTCTATCATAGCTTGTTTTTGCCAGGTTTTTATGCACTTTAAATATGGATTTTTAGTCAAATTGGTATATTGTGGTTCTCATCACATTCCCGCTCAAAAATTGTCCTTGATTCTTTCATAGTGCATCACCAACTTTCTTGTTTGGATGTGGTTTATATTTTTATCCTTCCTCTAGATATGATTTTCTAAAATATATGTGCTTGTTGATAGTGGATGTTGCTAGATGAGTTTGTCCCGAAGAAACTCAATCGATAAGAACCAATGGGTTTTTCCAATAGTTGTTGTTGGTCGAGAAGTTCAACTCAAAAACTCGATCGGCAACACAGTGCATAGAATATACATATGGATTTTTGGATGAGAATTTCCCTCTCAACTAGACTTACTCAACCATAGCCTTATTCTATGGCACTCACCTTGGCACCTTTATATGATATGCATCTTTCCATGTTTGAAATTGTCTATATTTCATACAAATATATCTTTTCAATTGCTATAAATTGGTATCATTATATCCTACAATTACTTGTTTTAAGTTGTTATACATGATCTAATGATGATCTCTTTGAAAACCTTGTTTGTGATCTAAATTGATTCCGTTGTGCTCGAACTTTATAGTTCTATCTATTTGTATATCTTTTGATGAAAGATTGAGCTTCTTAGTGGTAATAATCTTTTGGTAATGGTGCATATTTTCTAGTAATTAAGATCCTTTAATACTTCCAAAATTTCATATCTCTCTGTTTGGATATTTCTCTACATCTAATCATAACCTGTTCATTAACTTGTGCATCTTCTGTTATGATCTAGATCTTACTAGTATCTATAGCTTGTGATATCATATACTAGTAGTCCATTACATGTAGCTCTAGTCTTGTTATCAATTGGTGTCTTTGCTCACAAATTGGTATCCAACTATATGCTATGCTAGTATTTAATTTCATACATACTCAAGCTTGTTGCTTACTTGCATATCTAATATATTGAGTTACTTTCTTGCATAGACTTACCTTGATTATTTGATAGAACTACATCCAGGGTTTTTCGAATGTATGTCTTGATTTTCTTTATATACATTTCTCGGAGAAGTTCCTAGCTTTTGGTCTTCTACACTAACTTTTCTAATAAATTATGTTTTAGCTCTTCAACCCCCTTACTTTTTGAAATGGCACAGTGGGATAAGACATATCTTCTGTAAAAGGGAGAAGACACATATAATTAGAGGACATAGTTCTATAAATGTTATGAAAGATAATCTTGCATGAGAAATAGAATAAATTGAGGGGGAGTATGTGAATTCAATTAGCATAAATTGAGGCAGAGCATATGAACTCAATTCATTGAAGACATATATAAGAAGACATATATGAGTAGAAGACATAGTTTCTATAAATGTTGTGAAAGCTTACCTTACATGATAAATAGCATTAACTGAGCGGGAGTAAGCAACTCAGTTATCATAAATTGAGGGAAAGCATATGAACTCAATTCATGGAAGCCCCTAGGTTTCTACAAATGTATGGTTTTACTTAAATTCTTTCAATATATTTATGGAATTGTTTGTCATCCTCAAAATGTTGACTCAATGTCAAAATTGATTAAACCCTTATTTTGATGATGACTAACCATTCCACTCATTTGTGTATAATTCTTCTACTTGAATGATTCTAGATTAGATATACAGACTCCAAATGTCTAGACTAATGCATCCTAACTTGGAGAAATCAAGTCCTACATGCATAAAGATTAAGATTGAAGAGTATATAATTTTCTCCAGAGATCTTTGATCCCAACATAAGGAGGTAAAGTTAAGGGAGATGACTATGGTGAATGTGTCGATAGTCTATGGTCTTATATTGATAAATGGTCTGGCCTTCATTTTTCTATGGCGGGCAGAGTGGTCGTGATAAATAGTGTGCTAACGACAAAGATACATTTCTGGTGTAGGCAAATTGAACTACCCAGATTCATCATTGACAAATGCAAAGCTATCATGGTTGGGTTTTTTTGGGGGAGGCATAGGTTATTCTATAGCCTGGGATACAATCGTCAAACATGTGTTTCCTAGTGGTTTGGATATCAAACATCCTATTGATATTGCTTCTTCAGCAACAACAAATGGATTGATCGGTTTTTGAGATACCTTGGGTCACCTAGGAGTTGATGGATTTGTCTTAAATATGGCCCCAATTTATTGGATCTAAATCCTAAGAGACCTGATTTGTCATGGTCTTGGATTGATTTGAAAAAATAGTATTAATTCAATGAGAACCAATGGAGGCTTGTCAACTCTAGTCCAACTCCTTGGAGTTTGGATAGACAGGTTACTTGGGATGGCCTCTTTTGGAGTAAAAGTTACCAACCAAATTGGAGTATATGTTTCTATCAGACTATCATGGGCAAGATCCCTACTACTAATAGATTTCTGAAGTGGGGTCTTAATCTGAGTCCTTTATGTCTCCTATGCTGCAAAGCCCCAGAATTGCATCAACATCTATTTTTGAGTGTGAGTACTCTAAGTATTGTTGGACACGGGCATCTATGAAACTTGGATGGGAGGTTTACCCCACTCATATGCATTTTAATGTGTCATGGATCCTCGAGGTGACTCATAAAGATCAACCATTGAGGAATTTTAGTGGCCTTATCTTCTGCTCTCATATACCATTTATGGTATGAAAGGGAATGCTAGACTGTAAGGCAAAGGGGTCAAATATCCCCTGATTTTTTGACCAAATCTTAGATAGCATAGCTTGGGTTTTTAAGTTTAAGCCCAAACTTTTTTGGTTCCTCAAACCACACATCTTGGATATGTGGGGGTTGAGGGCTTGGATGTATAGTATACGGGAATTTTTGTTTTATCCCTATACTCTTCTTGGTTTTGAATAAAATATTACCTTATCCAAAAAAATCTAAATCACTTGTAATGATTGTATGACTTGTAGTTAGGATTAATAAAATAATAGAGCACTTTAGTTGAACATATAAATACTTTTTAAAAATTTGTCATAAGTCATTACAAACTACCTTGTTAGCCGAGTTAGTCTAGGGGACAACTCAGTCGGTAGCTTGTATGGCTCTTGGAAATACCCAAGGTTGGCCGAGTTTGTCTTGGTGATAACTCGACTGACACCATTCACTTTGACTTATCTTATAGTGGTGTCGGTCCAATTATACAAATATCAACTCATCTGAAAACAATATACAGTAAAGTGCAGAAAATTGTTTCTAGTCGTTGAAGTGTTGCAAAACTCAAAAACATATCCATTGCAAAATCCAAAATAGATATAATTCGATCCTAAGTGTCTCTATTGTCTAGTAGGCAACCTCAACTATAAATAGGACCTCTTGGTCTTCATCCCATAGTTAGAAAAGAACTATGAAGGTCTCTATATAATAGTTGAGTGAGATTTTCCTCCAAAAGCCTCCATCGACTCTCATGAGCTTAATCACTTGCTACATCCATTAGAGTGAGTAGGAGTTTGTAAGAGAGATAGCCATATATGTATATCTTGTGAGTCTTTCACTTGCTCCACCTTCCAATATCTCTTCCTATCACAAAGATGAAGATTATCTCTTTTGTTTAAGAGAGGTGAACAAGAAGAAGAGAAGGAGTCCCTCGATAAAAAGCTCTCCTTGGTGAAGTGAAGTCAAAAGTAAGAAATCCAAGTCAAGAATGGGAAAATCCTTGAAGGCGGAAGACTTTCTACAAGAGTGGGTTAGTCCTTAGAGATGGCCAAATACTCATTGAGAGAGTAGGTAAATCTTTGGTAAGATAGAAGACTCTTGGTCATGGATAGGTAAGTCCTTTGTAATGTTATTTCCCCCCTTGACCTAAAGGGGAATTCTACATGTCCTTGACCTATAAAAGGGAGGTCTTGTGTTGTAACTTCTATAATAGAATATAAGGAGTGAGATTTGGTTAAAAATCTTAGAGCTTGACCTCTATAGGTAGTGGATGTTCATCTCTTAGTTTGGAGGTTGGAACCACTATAAATAACTTGTGTTATCTTTTGCTTATTCAATCTCTCCCTTTCTATGCATGTTTAGTTTCACTCAAGGTTCATACTTTCCATACTATCTTAGAAATATCTTGAAGGTCTAATGAATTTTGCACCCCCTCCCCTCTACAGCCCAATATAGATCCAACAAGGGACGCATATCAAATAACCAGAGACAAATAGATGTAAATAGCTTTTTAAATGTAAGTCTGAAACTTTTTCCTTCACCTATCTAGTTCTACCCATATCCCACATGAGTTGCCCACAAATTATTTGAACCCCATTATCTTGGCTTTGTAAAATAGACTCAATGCTCGAAAATCAAATTTCTTAAGTCTAGTTGGCTGGCTAACTCTTCTTAATAGCTCTTTGTCACCTCTAACAACATATTTTTTAAGTTGTATCCCCCTCTCATATATTTTCCAAACTAAAACAGACTACATCAGAAAGCACTTTCTCTAGGATAGCAAATAAACAAATAAGATTCACCTACTCATATGGGATAACATTTCTTCCTCAAAAAATCATGGCGGTTGGGGCGTTACTAAAATTAGACTACACTCCCTTTGTCTCATCCATAAGATTACTACCTCCTTATGCTCTAGAGAAAAAAAACCACTTGAAGTGATTCATGCTGAAGATATATTATAAATATAAAAGTCCTTAGAATAACACACATATTCTATATTCCTCTAGTCTCTAGAAATACATTGACAAATATCTAAACAATAATCCATATATTATCATCACTCCACCCCACTCTTCTGGAAACATCAAATTTTGGACCAAGTTTTGGCTTGAAGGAAGATGTGTTACCTATATGATTCTAAGTATAATATCTCAAAAAATGTGAAAAACATGAACATAGATAGAGCATCCTTCTCGTTTCCTCTAACAGATCAAAACAAATTAAGAAGACTTATATATGATTATTTTTCTAATGCTGGTATTGAAAGCATTATCTACAAACCTGAAACAAACACCACCATTCATTCCTGTTTAAAATGGGGTAAAATGTATAAAATGAAATATTGATACTCATATTTTATACGTTCATGAATTTTATCAAATTCAATTTTATTTTGAAAAATAAAATTTCCTCTTTCAAATACTTATTTGGCTAATAGGACATAATAAAATCTTATATATATCATTCCTACTAGAAGAGGACTTGTAGGACTATCTATCTACATGCTACGTAGATCCTTGGAATAAACTACAGAACATTTATTCTTCATGTTCCCCTTCATCAGGTAAATTTGGAACACCTTATTGGTGAACAACCAGACCCAAAACAACTTAAAACAAAAAACACTATATTAGCTTATCCAAGCCAAAGTCATATAATATTGAGATACTTATGCAATTGTGGTTGCTACCATCTTATGGACAATCTGGAGAATAGAATATTTTATAACAAAAGTGGGCATATGGACTTTCTACTTACTAAAGTTCATGTTTTATACAATAAATACATTTCTTTTTATGGATTACACTGGCATAGGAGCTATTATCAGATAAATATTATCAACATATTGGCCACTAAGAAAGACTCCTTTTGGGTTCGGTGGGCATAGTTTAGTTTGGTTCAATTCACCACTAAATCTACATGTCAAGCCATGTACTTTCATTTATAAGATTTTCAAACTAAATCACAAAATTAGAAAGTCTAAAATCAAACTAAACTATATATTTCTAGCTTGGTTTAGTGTTATCTGCTTCCTGCTTTCAAACTATTATATGGTAGACTATAAAATTATTTAATTTATTTATATTTACAATTGAACCATTATTCATCATGTTTATCACTTCATCATCTAACATGAAAAAATAGACTTCAAATAAACATTGTCTATAAATTAGTCGTATAAGGACATATATAAAGTATGTTTTGGGAAGATACAACTACACCAAAATAAGAATGCATCCTACTACATAGTTCACTTTTGTACTAAAACCTTTATTTTATGTAGTTGACATTTGTTTTATAAGTAACATAATTTATGAAGTACCATATTATCTACTACACCCTCTTATCAAACCATGTCATTTTGTAATGATTTAAATATTATTGGAATCAAACCAAATTGTTTTACTACCTTCAATGCAACCAAACTATATTGGTTGGTTTGGTTTGGTTTTGTTATATTCCATGGTATGGTTTAGTTTTGCGTCCAACCATACGTTAGGGTTAAATGGATTCCATGGTAAGTATTTGCAAGGTGATTCAATATGGAAATACAAAACCTCTCTCAAATGATTAAAAATAAAGATCATGTTCTTCCAAAAGTTTGAATTCAACGTGGATAATGGCCAAAAATTTCTCCAAAGGCCCTCGGTTTTAGAATCACAAATTGATGTATGACTAAGTTAATCAATCATTATATCTTAGACTTAGAAAAGGCAAGTTAGTTTCCCTGAAGAAAATATTTCAATATGGAACTTCGAACATACTTCCAAAGAGATGAATTTAGTCTTTCTTTGACTTTATTAACACTATAGTTTCTCATGTTATTTAGGATATGTTTTCCTTGAATGGTTTTAACATTACCAATATGGAGAAAGCTTGTAAATCCTCATCCAACACCCCACTTTGAATTGGATTTTTAGGGTTATGGTATCATCAAAAAACTGAACAATTTATATTAAATATTTAGAAGATATGCACATGCCGCATTCCATCTATTGATTACCTTCAAGAAAAGATGATCTTGTCATGTTTCCATGTGTTAATTTTGTAGGATGGAATGTGAATTTGATTTCCATTTTTATATCTAGAACTTCAATTGTATGGGTGGAAGCTATTGAGACACATCGTATATCTAAACTACTAAAGTTCATTGTGATTATTGAATTATTCAAATCAACAAAAGAGCATGTAGATTAATTGTGTTCATCTACGGAGAAGTTGTATTTCTAGTACAGCTTGCCTTCTTCACAAAATTTATGGAAATGCATTCATAATTATGTCAAGTCCAGTCTACTACGTCTCTATATATCAATCTTATCCCCTCTCCTTCTAAATGTGTACACACACTCATATAGATTCATGGGCATGGTTTATACCGCATATAGTTTCATAATAAGGAGGAAGTGTTCTTGGGAGACCCCAAAAAAAGTACATTAGGTTAAAATCTAAAACAAATACTAGAGGGATATAATTAGTTATCAATCAAGGAGTTCAGAATAAGGAGAGCACCTAATGATAGTAGCTAAATTTTTGGAAGGGGGATCCAAATCCAAAAATGGTGTATAAAATGTCTTCTTCTCACTACTCTAAGGTATGCCACATTCATATAATCATGAGTTCGGTTGAACAAAGTGGGTTTCACTATAGGGTGGGTGCAAGCTTTTTTACTAGGTTATTGTTTGTGTTTATGATCAATTACAATTAGACTAAAGACTATTGGATATTCTCTATCAAATAATGTGTCGATAGTAATGACAATAAAAAGTTATAGAATGTAAATGTATAAATAAATCTCTAACAATATGGTTTACTCTAAATAGTTATAATTGTGCCAAAAATAAGACCAATGAAGTAAAGGAAAAGTTTCTCTAGTACAATATGATAGTTTGCTCTCACATATGGCCTTCAACTACCCAAACTTTAGAAATTGATCATGAAACTTGTTTGTGATTGTGGTTTCACGAAGCCCTGAGAGTTTTCAAAACCCTCATGATCCTGTAACATTAGAGTTGAATTACCTTGGATTGCTTTCCAGTCATCAAACATCTTATACAATTTTATCATGACTTTATGGTCCTTCCTTTGTCAGTTCATGGATTAGCTTTAAAATAATCTCATTACCATTTCCCCACTTTAGTGAAAACCCAAAATACCCAATGTATTCCCAAATTTGTATTCATGGATACCAACAAAAAAATCCATCTTGCCTTCTTGCATGCATGTCTTTTCTCATGCCTACAACTAAATCACATGGTTTACGACTAATTATCTCATGTCCATATCCATGTTTTATTCTCCAAGTCCATAGGCTATAGGTAGTGATGGAGTTTCACAAATGATAATTCCCTTAAAAACCAAACCAAGCCTCTATATGTGTGTTTCACATCATATGCTAGCTTATTATGGCTCTTTGACCCTTACCCTGTTAGCATTTAGGTTGGTTTTGTAGGAAAATATGGCATCAGATAAGATAGAAAAATAAAATTTAATTGGCATATTTCCATTTGAACAGTAGGTCATGTCAACAACTATGTAATGCGAAGAATGGTTGTGAGGTTATACCTGGTCCTAGACCAAGTTCAACACAATTTCCTTACGGTATCATGCACCTTTCTTCAAGTTACACCTAGACAACGTCAAAAGTGGCCTCCTAGTTGATCACAAAAGATTGTAGTTGACTTCATCCTCCTAGTAGCAGGCAACAGCCTTCTCGCATCTATAGTAGTCCACATGGATCACTAGGAATTCCTACCATTCTAGATGAAGGGATAATAAAGAGTTGTCCCTTCTAGTCAGCGTGTTGACATTGACATTCTCTCCTAATTGTCTCTCCCTTTTTATCCTTCTCTTTAATAGGTAGGACTTGCTCGGGTTCTCACGTTACCACAACTATGAGAAGACGACAATTGTCAGTTCTTATTGTTGGTCTCTAGAAAGTCTCGACTATCCCTCTATTTATTGATTAGGAATGTCAGGGTCAGGAATTCTAGTCTGAATAGAAGTTGAAGGGACAGAAAATTCATGAATTTTCATAGTTGGCACTGACAAAATGTAACGTCCCAGGATTTGAGGCCTCGGGTAAAATGATCTCATAAGGAATGATTGGACTACCCATATCACTAAGGTGCACCTCTTTTTCCGAGAGCCCATCACTAAAGAACTCCATAGTTAAGTGTGCTTCGCTTGGAGTAGTACTAGGATGGGTGAGTGGTGTGTTTCTCAAACGTGGACAAGTCAACTGGAAAAAGACGGTGCCAAAGGGGAGAGTCAACACCCCAACCACTAGGTATCTATGGCACTTTCCCCCATAAATGACACCATAAAGCTTGATGGATCTGCTAGAGGTGCTACATGCTAGCCAATTTGACTCAACTAGATGCGCCCCACGAAATCGGAACACACAGTGGATTCACTTTTGATATTTATAAAACCTAACTTTACACCTACTCACACTAAGACAACTACACCCTCAAGCGCACGGCGGGGGTCATGTCGTAGTATAGGAAGATGGTAAGTATAGGGTCGATCCATAGGGAAAAGGGGGCACTAGAGCTAGGTTTAGTTTTTCTAGGTTCCTACTATGAAGACTAGGGTTAAGGGTTTAAAGGGGGTTTTGACTGTTCAACTACTATGAAAAAATGATCAATTAAAGGCCCTATACTAGATTAAAGCTAAAGAAGCAAGAAAGGATTAAACTAGATATCAAAAGGGTAAACTACACTAAGGCAGGCAAGAGAAGAGCAAAAGATCAATTAAAAAGCTAAGCTAGCATGAACAAGGCAAGAGCAAAGCAAGAAGCTAACTAGGCAATAAAAGAGCTAACTAAGCTAAGCAATTACAAAACTAGGATTTTAAGCAGTAAAAGAGGTGTGGGGTGTTTAGGGGTATGAACTTGTCAACAAGGTTGGGGGTGATGACATGCAAGCATTCACTACTAAAATAATGGTCTATAGTGTCGGTTTTTTAAGCCTATAGTATCACTTTTTAACCGACTCCTAAGTGATCGTCGCTATAGAATTTGCTATATAAGGTCAGTTTTTTTTACCAAAGAAAACCAACCTTATAGAGTAGAAACTGACCCAAGAGGTTGTAAAAAGCTGACCCAAGTAAGAAAGAAGAGGTTGTAAGGTCGGTTATTCCTACAAATCTGACCCTAGAAAGGTCTTGTAAGGTCGGTTATTGCTAAAAAACGACCCTATAAAGCAACAGAGGTTTTCTCGGTCGAGAAATATGTCGACCCAGAGGATTTTGGTCGAGAAATTTTTCGACCAGGAAAGTACTATCTGGAGCTTCCCAGATCCTATAAGGTCAATTTTTCATAACAAAGGGACCCTAGAAAGGACCTGTAAGGATGGTTAATTTAAAACCGACCCAAGAGAATACAAAAAATGAGCTTTCTGGTCCTGACGTGTATTTTACTACGCGCTAAAAACACAAGTGTACGCATCGAGTAATATAGGCCTTTGTGAGGCCCGAGTCGAACACAGGGATACGTTGAATTGTTGGAGACTCCTACTAACTATTTGCGATCAGCTAAGCCGGATAACAAAGTAGGGTTTGTTGTCGAAATTAAAAGAAAATAAAAATAAAACAAAGCAAACAATCGATTAAAGGTTAATTTAATCAATTCAAAAGGATATCTTTAGGATTGCGGTTTCACCGCGGGTCAACATTGCATTAGGTTTCATATAATTCCTCAATCCTCTCTCTCTATCCGGGCAGTGGCCTGAAAACAGAATTACCCACTGTCGTGGTGTAATTCACTACTTAGGTTTAGGTTGATTTCACTGTCGTAGTAATCATTCCCCTAAACTAAGTGCATTACGAACGATCTCTCAGTTTCCACCATTAATTTTACACCTCCTTTGTCAAGGGATTTATCGATTAATGTAGGTTTCGTCTCTTTTCAACCGTTAATCCTTCTGTCGAAGTGATTAAGGGCATTAGGTTATTATTATGGTGATCAAGAATAACAATATATGGAGAAAACGAAACTATACCACGGATTTAAGAGAGAAAATATGAATTATTAATACAAAACTGTCATACAATGCATTCCCGGGCTACTCCCGGTCCTAAAGATGGAGGGGATTAGCCCCGCATGTTCATCTCGCACAAATACATGGTAGAAATAGGGAAAATCATATGAAAAATGTGAATTGAATGGGAAAACCCCTGAACGGAGAAGAATCGGTTGATCCTTTACGTAGAACACGAGCTTTCCCGCCTCTCGGTGGTGAAATCTGTCTTCGGCAGCGTCTCGATTGACAGGGATGAGCTTCTGGCCTCCGTTCTCCTTTCTCTCGCTCCTCGGCCCTTGTGCAATGCAAAATGAGATCATCCTCTCGTCTCAGCGGCCGTCATTAGGTATAAGTCCCTAATTAGGTCGTCAATTAACTCCAGCCGTCCGATTGAGATCAAACTGAATCCAACGCATATCTGCCGGCATCGATACCATCGACGCGGGTCGATGGTATCGACCCGGTGTGGTAGCGACATCCTTCTTTTCTTCTCGTCTGAGTGTGTGTGGTCATCTCGATACCATCGACTTGGGTCGATGGTATCGACCTCTATGTAGTGTCGGGTTTGTCGTTTAGCGACGTTGTAGCCTCAATGCGTCGATGGCATCGACTTGTGTGTCGATGGTATCGACAGCTTCCTCGCCAGCAACCTGAAGGGATCTCGATGCCATCGACTTGGGTGTCAATGGTATCGACTCTGTGATGCTCCTTTTGGCTGGCAACCTATAGCCTGGTCGATGGTATCGACTTCCGTCGATGGTATCGACGGAAGCAGATACTTGTTTTTCCTGAAATTTAAAGACCAGATCAAATAAATCCACACGAATTATGATAATGTGATAAATAATGCTCAAAATGATAAAACTAAGGGGATTTGACATAAAATGATGGCAAAGACCGAAATGAGTGAATTATGCAATATTATCCATAAAAATGACTAATAAGAGCACAAAACACATAGAAAAAAGGTCTATAAATGCGACTCAAAATCATCGCATCAGGTCCCAGATCCGATAAGGTCAGTTATTCCTTAAAAACTGACCATATAAAGTAACAGAGGTCTACTCGGTCGAGAAATATGTCGAACGAGAGGGTTTCGATCGAGAAAATTTTCGACCAAGAAAGTATTGTCTTAAGCTTAAGGTCAATGTTTTCGTAAAAAACTGGCCCTAGAGAGGACCTCTAAGGATGGTTAATTAAAAAACTGACCCAAGAGAATACAAAAAATGAGCTTTCTGATTCCAGATCCTATAAGGTCGGTTATTCCTAAAATACTGACCCAAGAAATCTATAAGGTCAGTTTTTTTAAATAACTGACCCTAGAGTTTAAAAAACCAAACCTATAAATCAACAGAGGTATTGTAAGGTCACTTTTAGGACAATATAGTAACTTGCTCGGTTGAGAAATATGTCGACCGAGAGGATTTCAGTTGAGAAAATTGTCGACAATAAAGTTATTGTATTAATCTTCCCAGAGCCTATAAGGTCGGCTATTACTAAAAAACTGACCCAATAGATCTATAAGGTCGGTTTTTTAAAATAACCGACCCTAGAGGTTGCAATTTTTTTAAAAAGAAAAATTTTGCAGAACATAAATCTATAGAACAAAAACCTGCAGAATAGAAATCTACTTTACAAAGATCAAAATCTGCAATAGAAAGTAGACTTGCAAATACAATGATGCAAGCTAGAAATTCATTCCAAAGCCACATTTTCTAGCTTTTATGTCCAATCCTATTTGAATTGATTATCAATTTCTAAACCATACACATTCATAACAAAAATAATTCATATATATAATTCATGTCAGATACAAAAGTAAATTTGAAAGTTCCAAGACCACATACATAAATGGAGCTGACATATATGTTATTCAATCCAATGCTATATTGACTTCATTTTAAAAAGCATATGACCCCTCTTCTCAAAATTCATTTAAGTCCTTAGGTGTGTAAGGCTGAGTTGTAAAGCTATACAACAGAAAATACACATGCTAATATTTTATAAAATGACTACAACTCACTTATAAATTTATGATGTTTCTTTATTACCTGATCTATAGTTTGAATGTCATGTGATGCTCCTTTGACAATAGTTTGCATCTGTTTCATTACATAGTAGCCACAAGCCGAGTCATTATTTTGTATAGGACACTAAAAATAATGAATTATACTTAATGTTAGTAAACTACTATAAACAGAGTTGAAATAAGACTATAAGAGTTGACATATAAGAGCTGAAATTAATACATATAAGACTAAGCAGCCATCAAAGTAGCTACCTTGACATTTTTCAACGTCAATGTCTTTACCTTTGTGGGTATTTGTCCTCCACCTTCATGAAAATCCTTTATACCCCTATAAATTAAATGATAGTTGGTAAAATAGAAATAGCATGTTGAAGCATAACAAATGACTAAATTTATGCTTACTCCATAGTTGGCAATTTCAATTTGTGGCCCCTTGTTGGTTATCCCATTGGGTCAAGATAATAAAGAGTCATCAACTTTGGGATAACCACCAATAATTCCAAATGTCTAGATCTGAGTAAGAATAAAACAAACATTAAAATAAAGAAATGTATTCATTATTAAAATTATATTGAATAATAATACTTACTAGACATTAAAAGGAATTAGAATAATTTCCTTTCCCATACTAGCAAAATATTTGAATGCAGTAGAGAGTACACATTCACTTCATCAATATGTGTCTTCACCTGACTAGTGACTGAAGGAACTAAGAATCCAACATTCTTTATAGCAAAGTTTATGGCCTCGATATATAAGTGGTTGTATAACATTTGTAATCATTTCATATCTAGAAATAATTTAAAAATGTGTATTGGAATTTTCTGTATTGATAGAACCTTACATTATTCATACTTCTAATACCGAAGTATTTAGCCATTCATACTAGAACAACTCTATAATATCATCAAGAAAAATATAATTTTCAAAGTCCCTCCCAGTTGTATCTTCTGTTAAATTGACCAACATTTGTGATCTCGAGCTTTGGTTGGCTAAGTATCAACACAAACAATTACATTTACTTCCCAACTCATCGAATGTGGATTCTAGAATAAAAGATGGATTGGGCATAGGAGTACGACTAGTAGAATTTTTACTTTTTGGTTTACAAACCTATTAATTAAATTATATACTTATATTACACGAGTTCATATATGTATTCAAATATGAAAAACATGGTAGAAGTCAGGTATACCTTGTCATTGATAACTAAGTGTCTAGGCCAACCCACCATAGCACCTTCTGCTTCTTCAACTGTATTGTATTCAGGATTATATATGGGTAATGGTTTGTCCCCCATTCTATCATATACAAGATGGATGTACTCCCGACAAATGTCATCAGTAATTCGTTGGTAATGCAATGTATCGCCAAGGTTGTATACCTTGCCCACTGCCACAACATTATATTCTGGAACCTCCACTGCAAGTTTACAGTTCATACCAACCTAGAATTGAAATAATATAAGTTACATACAAAGTGGTAAACCAGATACCTACTACAACTATATATATCATACTAATAACTCAACATATAGAACAAACTTACTACAGATTGTTGTGGTGGGTCATTGGGAGTGCTCCCATGACCTTCTACAACTGGAGCATGGGATTGTACCTCATCATCTGAGAGACGCACAATTTGAATAGGTTGAGAAGCTTGACTAGGCTAAAATAAAGACATTATTTCTTTTACTTTCTATGCTACTAATGCTTCAACTTCCTCTTATGTAAGACCTCTTGTACGACCTCTTTTAGATTGTGAGGGGCCAAAATAATACTTGAATCATATGCCAGATCCTAATCCCCTAACACGGCTAGGATTCTCCTTCGTACCAAGAGCAACTGATAGTTCATGCATGTGGCCAGTTGGGATGAACTTTCCTTCCTTCCTTTGTTCATGGAGATCAATCTATTCATAGTTAATAAAAATATTAAAATCACAAATCAATTAGATATAAATAAATCAAAGTTTGTGGGAGTTACTCTTTACTTAGTTGGGATGAACTTACCATCTTTTGTGCCACCTCCTTAGTTGCAGGGTTGACAATTTCACCTGCTCAATTTTTTTCTAGCATCAATCCACTACAAGTGTCGGAGTGGATGCTCAACTTGAGTTGTACTAGACTTTTCTCCTGAAGAGACTTACTTCTCTTATAGTTGGCGGCGGAAGGCATAACCATCGGGCCCAAGCGATGGTCATGCACATTTTTAGTCTGTCTTTCCTTTTGGGCCTTGTGAATAGCCTGATCATTTAAAATGAGGATATTGCAATTTAGACTTGGCAAACATATATAAAAAGATTAACCTCCTTAATTTTATAAAAAGATTCATACAATACATCACAATCTTTATTACCTAAAACTCTTCTAATTTCCTAGATGCAACAAATCTTTCCCACACCTCAGGATCTATAAAAATATATTGATCGAATGATTTCTTTTTTTGTTTAGGATTATCTATAAATTCCCTTTTGAGATATGTCTTAAAGCCCTCCATCGTACACCACAATGTTGTAGCACTTTTTTTCTTGTGATCTTTTTCATATAGATGAAAAACACCCTATACATACAAAAGAAGCGATAATGTTATTTTAACAAGGATATGTCTTTCCAAGCAAACTAAATTAGAATCAATAAACAAAAAACATATTAAAATAACATCACTTCAACTCACAGATATATCTTTCCATAGGAGGTCTTTTAAGGCATTAGAAACATCATGCCAATTTTTAATATCAATTGCCACCTTACTGTGCACAGTTGCCCTTACGTAATTCTTGAAAGCACTAGCATGTTCCCCAATAGGTGGTCCTGTGACGTCAAACTAGATTGGCAATTTCTCCCCTTTGGCTCTGAGCTCCTACAGCCTATGCATCAGTGTGGTACATCTACATTTCTTAGCATCACCACTACCATCCTCATGGTGCTCATTCTCAGAATGTTCATCTTCATTTACCATTTTAGAACAATCTGCAAGTACATGATAAAAGAAACATAAGTGATAATAAAATCACAAGTGGTGATATGATGTATATTTAAAAGATTACGTGCTTGAATGATAATAAATTAAATAATCCAAAGAATACATGCCTCTAGTATTGGTTGAGTTGTTATTCAAGTAAAATTCCTTAAGCATGGTCTTGACGTTTATAGTATTCATCGGTGTTAACTACAACATTTACACTTGGGAAACCAACTGAGAATGGGTTGGAATCATCATACTTTTCATAGTATTCTTCTCCATTTATAGGATCTATAGTAAACTGTCTTTTTCCATGAAGAACGATAGACCAATTTTTATTTTCCGGGTCATCAATATATAATACTTGTTTTGCTTGGTCTGCCATGATGAATGGTTCATCTTTCTCACCAATCTTTTCAAAATTCACCAATGTGAAACCCAACTCATCCACTAAAACTCATTTGTTGTTATCAACCCAATTACACCTAAAGATAGGAACTCTGAAATTTGTATAGTCCATTTCCCATATGTCCTCAATGACACCATAATACGACATCTCAGCTTTGTGTGGTCTTTTATATTTCGCACTAGAAAAATACAACGAACAAGCTTGAATAGTGACCCCACTATTTTGGACTACACTACTTTCATCTTGACGCTTTGTGTAGTATAAAAATATGTTTATGTCATATCCTTCATATGACATGACATCCATTTTTGGCTTTAAGGTGAGCCATTTTTTTCTTAGCAACATTATTCGGTGATTTAGATAGTTGATTAAATACTTTCGCTTCAAACCACCTAATAAGTGTTCAATTTCGCTATCTTGCAAGCCACATTGAACTGGATCGCGGATGATTTCTCTTGATAAGATCATTGTGTTCTGTGATGTAGCTACTAACTTCATCGATGTTGTGTAAAATATACAAATTTGCTTGTTCCCACAACTCATGACTAATTCCTTTCACTCGTGCTCCCATAGTTCCTTTGCCACAATAAGATTCAGTGTGATGGGAATTTTTTAGATTGCTAGAAGTTTCATTGCAATTCAAAAAATCATTATAAAAGTCCATCACCTCCCTAGACACATAACCCTCAATAATACTCCCTGTAGGATGATAACGATTATGAACATCACCTTTAAAAACACTCATATAGCATTCAAATGGATACATCTAGTGTAAGGAAATTGGACCCAACATATTCACCTCCCTTGTTATATGTAATACAAGATGAACCATGATATCAAAAAATGAAGGAGGAAAGTACATTTCAAGTTGACACATGGTAACAAATACATCTTTTTGTAATTTATCGATGGGATCAGGATGTATCACTTTGTTGCATATTTCATTGAAGAAGAAACAGAGTCTTGTGATTGCAAACCTTACATGCTTTGGCAATATAAATCAGATATCCATAGTTAAAATTTGTTGCGTTGAGGTGTGACAATCATGAGATTTGAGACCTATCAACTTCAGATCCTTCTTTGATACCAATCTACAAATATTAGAAGAGTATCTTTGTGGAACCTTAATATTATACAAGCACTCACAGAAAGTCTTTTTCTCCTACTTTGACAAAGTGTTACAAGATAATTGTAAATATGTGTGGCGACCCCTGATCTCCACTAAAAATTCTTTTCTTATACCCATTAATTCTAAATATTTTCTAGATTTTATGTCCTCTTTAGTCTTTCCCGGTATATTCAATAATGTACCAATGATGCTATCAAAAAAAAATTCAACATGCATGACATCAATCCAGTGTCTAATTGACAAGAATCTCCAATAAGGAAGATCCCAGAATATTGACCTCTTCTTATATAGAGATTTGTCACATGCGAGAGTATGACTACTTGAACTCTTTCAAAATTCATTAACAATATCTTTCACCCTATCATATACAACATTTCTTGGTACAGGTTTAGGAGCACTTCGTTCCTCAGTTGATCCATTGATAAGGATGCACTTATGGGAGAAAACTCTGATGACCAAGATATACAATTTTACCACCATGTTTCAGTCAGATTGAATCAGTATTTTCCTCACATATAGGACATGCTTTGTATCCTTTTATACTATATCCAGACAAATTTCCATAATCTAGAAAGTCATTAATCGTGCAAAACAACATAGCATGCAAACTAAAGATCTCTTCACGTGAAGCATCATATGTCATAACACCTTCTTCTTATAGTTTCATTAGGTCATCAATTAGAGGTTGAAGGTAAACATCAATGTCATTTCCTGGTTGCTTGGGCCCTGATATCAATATTGACAACATGACATACTTATGTTTCATACATAACCAAGCAGGAATATTGTATATAACAATCATAACAAGCCAAGTGCTATGTTGGCTGCTTAATGTACCATAAGGATTCATTCCATCTGTATAAAGTCCAAGTCTTAAGTTTCTTGGTTCTTTACCAAATTGAGGGTATAATAAATCAATTTTCTTCCATTGTGGTGAATCAGATGTGTGTCGTAGGATGTCATCATCATTGGCCTTTAACTCCCCATGCCAAGACAAATTTTGTGCACCTTCAGTATTAGCAAATAAGTGTTGAAATCCTGGTATTATTGGCATATACCACATCACCTTGGCAGGAGAGCCATTCTTAGCCTTACCTGAATTTGTGGTATTGTACCTTGACGCACCACATTTTGGACAATTTATCAAAATACTATAGTCCTTCTGAAATAAAACACAATCATTTGGACATGCATGAATCTTCTTAGCATCCATTCCCATTGGGCACATCATTTTCTTTGCTTGATATGTTGAAATTGGAAGCGTGTTGCCTTCAGGAAGAATTTCCTTTAACAAAGATAACAGTAAAGTGAAACTCTTATCTCTCCACTAGTTTTGAGCTTTAAGAGTATATAATCGCATCACAACACTCAACCTTGTGAACTTAGTACAATCCTTATATAACGGGCTTTCAGCATCATGGACAATGTTTGCAAATAAATAAGGTGGATCAATGACATTGTTCCGACAACTACGTAGCATCTCATCAACCATATCATCCTGAATCGGTTCATCATTGACATTATCATCATTATCTATGCCACAACTATTAGTATTGACATTTTCTGATCCATAATTAAATTTCTCTCCATGCCAATACCATTCATTATAACCTTGTATGATCCCATTGCATATGACATGATTCTTAATTTTCTCAATAGTATCAACTTTCAAATTGTTACCACAATTTCTACATTGACAATAGAACTATCTGTAGGTAGTTTCTTATGTTTCTCAATAAATCAGATCGGGGACTATCCAAAATTTACTCCTAATGAGTAAATTTTGAACGGGTTTCTAAGTTAATATATAAATGTATTATTTTCATATTTATATATTAAGTTAAACATCATGCATTGATGATCTCATCTATAAACTCTAAAGTGTCAATCTGGGAGTACACATGTCTAATCTCATATTTTTAGAATGTATACAATGATTACATATGTGACTGGTAATAAAATGTAGATATGAAAAAATACATGTTTTTATTATTGGTTGGGTTACTATTCATATAAAATGAAAAAACAATGTAACTGACCTAATCCATCGAGATGAAAATGAGGGAAGATTGTGGCAAGTGGAAGGCGCACAGGTGCCAAAGAGCAAGAGGATGACCACCAAGCACCAGAGCTTCTATAAGCAAAAGGAGCTTGTGAGAACTAGGTGAGATGGAGCAGTGAAGTTTTTTATCCTAATTCCTAGATATCTTCCTACTACAATCATTCGATCACATAATGTGCTTCGTTAACCAACTCAGAAGACCAATAACAACAACAATTACTATTGCATCTACAACTATGGTCCGGTCGATCCTCATCATCATTGTCTTGTCTCATCATGTGGGAGAAGAGAAGCAAATGAAAGACGCACAAGTGTTTGTGGTGGCTCATCGTGTGGGAGATATATCTTTGTATTACTGGATGAAGATGATAATAAGGTAGAATGAAGCTCACTGGAACCCACTGGAATAGAAAACTTCTATAAAAGGTTTGTTTCCATTCAAGTTAACTTAACAATTAATAAAGGAAAGAAAAAAATAAAGATCATAATAATTGAAGCATCAAGTTTTATTAGAGATACTTGAGGATAGGTTTTTACTACCATATCATGCCATGAAATAACAACAAAATCCAATAAACAAGAATAATCATAGAGGAAGGTCTGAGTTCTACACTCCTCATGGAATCATAGAACTATTCTAACTTTTTATAGAAGCTCCTGAGGTTGTGAGTGGGCACAAAACTTGGGTATGAGGCTCATAATCCTCGTCCCAAAATATTATAAAGGCACATAACCTCAAAAACTAAAGCATGTTATAAAACCATAGTGCTACTGAATCAACAAGCATGCAATGTAGAGGAAAATAAAGTTTAATAATGGTATTAAACAAGATTGTCCCACTAAAAGTCAAACACTAGATTGTAGAAATCCATCATGAGAAAATTAGGGTTTTAGTGCACAACTAGCACAATACAAAGCAATTGCACCAAATGTAGCATAACCCACTTTGCAGATGTACCATAACTCCATGAGGTTACACTAGTTAACCCCCAAATCACTCTTATTGAACTTATCACACATAAGTATAGTTGCTTCAATACTCTTAAGGTTTAGCAAAGATGCTAACCATAATACTGACCACTTCTGAAATACTTTGAGATGTCATCATTTGAAGTTTGTCACAACTTATGAGACATAACCTAAGAACTCTATTCCTATTATTTATGAATTCTACTGATACTTTGGTTAGTCTAAATGACATAAAGCTAAACTCGTCTGAGGTAGAGGACTGCAACCCATGTATATACACATTAAATATTATCCCTTTTTCCTAGTATCCCTTAGTTCCACTTAACTTTTCAAATTACAAGAATATAGTCTAAAAGGGATTTAGAACTAAAGATAATGGTGATAAACTTAAAGAGATATACTTGTTCGGGTAGTCTAAGGGAGAGGACTTCAATCATTTGCTATTTGATTGTTTGTTCACCAATGAGTTATGGATGTGTGTTGTTTCTAGGTATGGATGCAATCATATGCTATTTGACAGATTGAAGAGGGTGAAGATTTCACCACCTGTGCTAGCTATGCCAGGCTTTACATAATACCAAGTTCCAACTGAAGAATGGGGTCTTGTTCAAGAAGGGAAAGGTGGTCAACAATGTGGTTCATCGAGTGTAACATCATCAATGTAATCTAAATGGGGAGACACCTTAGTACTCTTAAAACATGGTAACGGGTTGTTGAGGCTTTTCTTGTAAACTTAATAAGAGAGGTGACATTGAGGATATTACAATTTGCTTCTAGAAGCCTCGATCCACACACATGATCTTAATCACTTGCTACATCCATTAGACTGAGTAGGATATTTGTAAGAGAGCTAGTCATGCATGTATATCTTGTGAGGCTCCCACTTCCTCCACCTCACAATCTCTCTTTCTATTACAAAGAAGATTATCTATCTTGATTAAGAGAGGTGAACAAGAAGAAAGGAAGGTGTCCCTTGGTGACAAGATTCTCCTTGGTGAAGGTGCATTCAAAGGTGAAAGATTCAAGTCAAGAGTGGGTAAATCATTGAAGGCGGAAGACTTGTTGCAAGAGTGGATAAGTCTTTTCAGTTTTGGATGGTCAGATGAAGTAGTGCTTTGATCATAGGACCTTCTCCACTAGGATAGAAATTATAGAAGAGGAGAAGGGATGGAATAATTAGGGATATATCTAACAATGTATCTCAATAGTAGCACGATGTAACATCCCTAGATTTGAGGCCTCGGATAAAACACTCTTAAAAGGAATGATTGGACTACCCATATCACCAAGGTGCACCTCCTTTTCCGGGAGCCCATCTCTAAAGAACTTCATAGTTAAGTGTGCTCATCTTGGAGTAGTACTAGGATGGGTGACCTGTCGGAAAGTTGATCCTGGCATGCACGTGAGTAAGGACAAAGTGCGTAGTTAAGGCTAGTGGTGGTCTGTGGGGCCAGTCGTCATTCTTAAAACTCTACTAGATCCTTGGGTAGTGGGACCAGGCATTACAAATGGTATCAGAGCCAATTCCCCTCCAGTAGGTGGGGCCCACATGGGTATGGCATTCCAGTCTTGAGTCGTGCAGTCTAGGCATGTAGGAAAGGGTTGTCCATGGTTGACGTAGCCACCCTTGCGCTGGTATTCCGTGATCGGGAGCTGGGTGTCTATGGGCCATTATGGGTCTGCACTGAAATGGGGAAGAGATTATGAGGCCTTATAGTTGAGCCTTGACAAGGACGTCAAGAGTCTAAGTGGGGGAGATTGTAACATCCCAGGATTTGAGGCCTCGGATAAAACACTCTTAAAAGGAATGATTGGACTACCCATATCACCAAGGTGCACCTCCTTTTCCGGGAGCCCATCTCTAAAGAACTCCATAGTTAAGCGTGCTCAGCTTGGAGTAGTACTAGGATGGGTGACCTGTCGGGAAGTTGATCCCGACATACACGTGAGTGAGGACAAAGTGTGCAGTTAAGGCTAGTGGTGGTCTGTGGGGCCAGTCGTCATTCTTGAAACTCTACTAGAGCCTTGGGTAGTGGGCCCAGGCGTTACACACGAGGTTGCCTTCCTCTGCACAAAGTCACCGCCAGTCGTCTCCACAGCCACTGCACAAGCATGGCCAGCTATACGCACGTCAGGATCCCTCACATGCCTCTGCACAAGTGCTGCCAGTAGTAGCTACCTCTGCACGATGGCGGCGAGCACAATCGTCGAGCCCCACATGATGTTCGAACTCCTCTTCGGGGGAAGTACGTTGGGACTAGCCTCTCCTTTCGGACACGACAACAGCGGCAGTGGGGCTCGAGCACGGCAGTAGAAGTGGGGGTGTCATCCCTTTGGTTTCACTTTTCCTCATGCTCAGGTGCGGTAGCGGCAGCTTGCTTGCTAGCAAGTTACAGAGTAGCGGCAAGGTAATCACGTGAAAATGAATTGGACGGCTAGTGGGTTACAGAGTAAGCTTATTAACCGGTGCCTGCACTAACACTGCAAGGTCGGGTAAGTGTAAAAACTGACCCTAAGGTGATTCTCAGTTGAGAATTTCGTTTACCGAGAGTGGCCCTACAAGGTCGGTTAAAAGGAAAAAAGACCCAATAGAGGTTGGTGCCCAAACTTTTTCATTCCAACCTACAAGGACGGTTATATTAAAAAACTGACCCAAAAAGTCATCTCGGTCGAGAATTTCATCAACCAAGAGTGCACTAAAAGGTCAGTTAAAAGGAAAAAACTGACCCTAGAGGTGCTTATAGATGCACAAAGGAAAAATGGAGCCAATTTTTGTCATAGGATTCTCAATTGAGAATTTCATTGACCGAGGGGCCCTATAAGGTCGGTTAAAAGGAAAACAATGACCATAGAGGTACTTACAGACGCGCGAAGGCAAAATGGAGCCAATTTTTTCCTTGAGATTCTAAGTCGAGAATTTCGTCGATCGAGGGGCCCTACAAGGTTGGTTAAAAGGAAAAAAACTGACCCAACACAGGCTGGTGCCCGAATATTTTCATTCTGACCTACAAGGATGATTATATTAAAAAACTGACCCAAAAAGTTGTCTCAATCGATAATTTCGTCAATTGAGGGTGCCCTATAAGGTCGGTTAAAAGGAAAAAACTGACCCTAGAGGTACCTATAGGCGCGCGAAGGCAAAATGGGACCAATTTTTGTCGCGGGATTCTCAGTCGAGAATTTCGTCAACTGAGGGGCCCTATAAGGTTAGTTAAAAGAAAAAACCGACCCTAGAGGTAAATATAGACGTGTGAAGGAAAAATGGAGCAATTTTTGCCGCGGGATTCTCGGTCAAGAATTTCGTCGATCGAGGAGCCCTATAATGTCAGTTAAAAGGAAAAAATTGACCCAATAGAGACTGGTGCCTAAATTTTTTCATTCTGACCTATAAGGATGGTTATATTAAAAACCGACCCAAAAAGACGACCCTACTAGGTCGGTTGTTTTAAAAAAATGACCCCAATAGAGGTAAGTGATGCCCAAATTTTTTTCGTAATTTCTAGGTCAGTTTTGCTAGTAAAAATGACACTTTCGGCAATGACGTTATTGACCAAAAATGTGTTAGTGATTACTCATCCATTAAGATTATCCAAACCAAACAACATGTTAGAGTCTAATGAATTGACCCAAGCTACTAACTGGCCATGGATGAGATGGGATATGTATAGGGGAACTAGTCCATAACAACTCCCATTACCCTTACAAGGCTCAATTGGGTTAGGGCTTAGGTTCAATTCAATTAGAGTCTAATCAAGTCTAGGTTTCTATATTAGACACTCCTAGGGTAATTAGGGGCCGAGGATAGTAATGGGGAGATGAAATTATGGCTTTGGACCCCAATTCCCCCACATTCTAGCCTTTAGAAGGCTCCATGCTAATTGCACTATAATTATCTAATCTAGCTACTTATATCTCTCACTTAGGTTTAGGAAGATTTATTAGTATGTAGGAAGATGGGAGGCAACCTACGGATCCAAGATATTAGACTTAGGGGCAAATCCCAAAATTCACATATATAAGCAATTTCCCTAAATTCCTAAGTGATTTCACACACAAACTAACAATCAATTCATGGAGAATGAGATGCAAAAATAACATAATCATTATAAAATGGAATTACAATGTTTACATGTCATTTTCCCCCAACACGGTATCAAAGTAACATAATTTCCCCCCAAACAACCCACCAAGAGGGGCCTAGCTACTCATAGACATGGAAAATACAAAAAGAAAGGAAGAAGAATGAGTAGAGGTCTGAAAAACCATGATGAGCTCGATGAAGACTCGTCCTTCTCCACCTCCTAGCAGTTGTACATGATCTCCCTCCTCCAAGGTAAATGAATGGCATGGATGTATGGTGGAAATGGGTGAAAACAATGGAAAACTAGGGTTTTGGTGGTGGAAATGGTGAAATTGAGGTGTAATGAGGTGGGAATGGATAGAGGACAAAAATGGGGAGGCTAGAGTAGTTGTAGGTTAGCTAACCTCGTGCCCCAACCACCACCTAGGTATATATAGGTGTGGGGGAGGCACTAGGTTAAGTAGGGTCAACATGGGTAAAGCAGTGCAAAAATGGGTAGGTTTTGTGAGTAGCACGGCCGTGGTGGGTAGGGGTGAGCATGGTCGTAGTAGGATACAATGTTCGTGGGAATTAAAATGGTCAAAAGTCAGGTTGGTGGTCATTTTGCACTGAAACTGGCACAGCCGTGATGGGTGCCACGGTCGTGCTGGGTTGAGGGTAGCACGGTCGTGCTGGGTGCCACGGTCGTGGTGGGTTGAGGGTAGCACGGCTATGGTGAGCTGGGTGATGGTGGTTGTGGTGATGTGCCACACCCGTTCTACTTCTATGTAGAACGGCCATTCAGTGTAGAACGGTCGTGGTGGGTCCTGGATCAGCACTTTGACTTTGTTCTTTGGATTTTCTTAGACATCTTTGCCTCAATGGATCTTTGGCCACTAGGGGTAGGTTGAGGGAGCATCAGACTTCACTTTGGGTCTCTCCAAGGGTATATAAACCCTAGGATCACTCCTCTCTTTCTTCCATCAAGTGTGGTCCAAATGCCTAAAAAACATGCAAATAATGTCCATAAGTGCATTTTATATATAAGCATATTCGGAGGAATAACATGTAATCTAACAGGTATATATGTGATTGAAGAGCAAAATGACACAAGATGAAGCCCTAAAATAGGGCTAAATCACCACCCCAAACTTGAAAAATACATGTCCTCAGGTATGCTCCAACTCAATCTCTCTACAAATATTCCACAAAAAAGAAATGACAAATGCAATATAAAAGATGATTATTTATGAATGGGATCAAAGATGACTAAGTACATGCATTTCACCTCTCTCCTCTCCTACTTTCACAATCCAATCATGAAATAAGCACAAAGCATATGAACTTCAAATATAGTGCATAGAATACACAAGTTATCCATATGTCTTCCATAAAGTTTTGGGTAAATAGTTTCATGGTGGAGTTAATCAAGGATGACTAGGAGTATTGTTTCACATTCATGCATTCAATATTATGTTTCAAGTCACACCAAATGACCCACGTGGCTATGGAAAGGGCAAAATGAGCTAGGTTTGATGTTTCCTATCTCAATGGGTATGAAAGTGGAAGAAAGGGTTGCGGTAAGATTTTTAGAGTGCTATTACATAGAGCATTTATCTTTTCTTTATTTGAATGCTCTTAAATAGGAGCATCCTTTTATTTTCTTTTTGCATTTTTTTTCTTTTTCTTTTCCCTTGGAGTAGATAGGGCATATGGTGATGAGAGTGAATCTTGGAGATGTAGATGTGGCCACCCCAAACTTTTGGAGGTGGACATATTTGGCATCCTTTCATGAGGTGGAGGGGTAAGAAGATGGTGAGTGAATAGTCGAGTCAAAGAGGGGTCATTGGTATGATTCTCCACATAAGACATCATTTATGAAAATTAATCCAATACTTCATCCTAGATATCACACCACATGAGTGAACAAGATGAAATTGGTATATCAATCAAGTGATTCCAAAAACACTAAGCGTTCAAAGATTGCTCAACTCACAATTCAACCAAATCAATCACAATCCTAAGAGAGGTGATGCACATGTAAAAAGTCAAACATTGATACCACTTAGCAACAAACAAAGATAATTCACTTTCATTTTTCAAAGTTCATCATTTTTACTCAAAACAGTAGAGATTGGGTCGAAACACACTTTTTAGACAAGAAATCTCAAATTTGGGCAAAATTGGCCAAAACGGTGTCAAGTTGCCTCCAATCACATCTAAGCCTATATTATTGGACTTAAAGCAGAAAACAAGCAAATTCTAGCTAAAATATGCAAAAATTACCAAAAATCTACATGATATGCAATGCATGGAAAAAAGAGCAAAATTTTTGAAAACTACACAAAAATGCATGAAATTAAACTACATGTATGAATGAAGGCAAGCAAAAGACAATGTATACTAGATGGATTAAAATCAAACAAACAACGATTAGGTGGAACAGGCAAATGTAAAAATATGCTGAGACTGAGGGCTTACTGCCCTACCACCCCCCACCTCCGAACTTTTGAACCATGTTGTCCTCAGCATGAAACTAAAGCTTAAAGATGATAGGGTAGAAGTCATGGCTCTAGTGGCCTGGGGTCATGCGGTGGGCCAGACTGTGGAGGAGGTTGTTGGTAGTAATGTCACCAGTAGTCTGCCTGTGGATGTGGGTATGTCTCTTAGTATCCAAAATTGATCCCCAGAAATCCTCCCCCCATTGGGGGTTCCTCTGTGCATGTGCATGCTGGTAGTGGTACATGTGGTTGATTTGATGATGCATCTACTATTGATTCAACCACATGTCATGTTGCATCTTATGAATCCCCTCCAACTGTGCATGAATAGTTGACATGTCATATGCATTTGTCGGAGGCAACTGTGCATCAAAATCCTCCACTCTAGGTCTAGTGCGTCGTGGCTGCTCAAGTGAATGATGCTGCTGTGGCACATTTGTTTCTCCCTCTTCTTTATATAGATCTATTGTATGTGCTCTGAATTCCTCTCTGGGATGATCATTCTCATACTCTTATGCCAACCCTACAAAGTCCTCTAGTGGTCCCACATCCATGAGAAGGGGTCTGGTGTGGTATGGGACCTCCAGGGTAATTCCAGGGTACCCAGGGTTCAGAATATAGAAGATTTTATTGTCTTTGAGGGAAATCATTTGGGACCCAGCAAGATAGTTTAAATCAACATATTTTGTCCCATGTACTTTGGTGAGTCCATCTAGAGTGCAACCCACTGCCTTTGCAATAGTGGTCACAATTCCTCCCATGATGAATGGATTTTTTCTCTTGGAGGGAATTGTCTTCAAATGATCAATCACCATGTCCCCTATGTTGATGACTCCCCTACTTGCAGTAATGGCCAAAACAAACAAATCTTTTGATGAACAAGATCACTAATTGTCATAACAGCCAAACAAGGTGTTCGCTAGGACCTTTTACATGTATCTCATAAAGAGATTGTAGATTTTGCTTGTCTTGGATTACCCTACAGCAAAGGTAGATTGACCAATGATTGCTTTCCACGTCTTAGAATAGTCTGCTTTCCCACTCTTGTCAAACCTCCCTTCATCAAAGTTCCTTTCCGTTTCTGAATTGGGGGCAAGGATATCATTAATTTGAGAAGATTAGACTACATGTGTTGAGAAGTTTAATTTGAATTTGATGGCATCCTCTCCTTGGTATTATACCTTCTCCAAGGTTGCAAAAAATTCATGAGTAAGCTCCAAATATGTCTCTTCAACATCCGTCAAAATCTTGTACAGTCCACAACGCTTTGTTTGCCTCTCTAACATGAAGTTGATCCCTAGAGATTTCATTGTAGGCGTACATGCATATCTAGAGGTCTTTCCACAACCCCTCTTGCTATCCCCTTGCCATAGGTAGTTCCCTATGGTTTTTTCCCAACCATTCCAACTTGTCTTCTTCCAACCTGGACAATATGTCCACTGGTTCATCCTCCATTTCCTCACTTTCGGTGTCTTCCACCTCTTCTTCTTCATAGGTGTGTGACCCCGAACTTGTGTCCAAGTTCAAGGGCACTCTCTCATGGCTTCCACTGGGTCAGGTCGACGATGTGGAATTCCTTGCATGAGCTGGTCGTAGCAGCAAGCGGGAGGAAGAAGCTTCATTAGACTTCTTGGTCCTCCTCTCACAACCCAATGCATTTACTTCAATTGAATCTACAATGTTCTCCAACTCTTCTTCTTCTTCCTCCTCCTCCTCTTCCCCGAGGTTGTTGTAGTTTGGATCCGAGGTGTGCTCGCTGGAGGAAGAGTGGAGTCAGGAGGTTCTCATCCATGTCGATCGTCCAAAGGATCTTGAAATAGAATTAGACTGCGAGGAGGCACTTCCAGACTGCTATGAATCGGGTGCCCATTTGGATCAACTTTTGCCACTGGTGAGGATTTTCGTAGTCTTCTCCACTCCCCTCTTGATGTCATTGCCCATGCCCTTCATTGTTGCAAGGTTATTTGGTGGAAAAATCAAACTAGAATAGCAAAAATGTAGTTCTAGGCTATAGGGGTAACTTTCTTGGAGGTGGAGAAAACGTTGGTGATGGAGGGTGGAAATCAAAGCTACATGTTAGAGAAAGTTATTAGGGTCCAAGGGAAACTCAAATCCAGAGTTTGGGAGCAAGAGGAGGCGATTTGGGGGTGATGAGAACTTTCCCTAGTCGCCTGGAGCGCAGAATGACCGTTCTCGGATGAAAAAATGAGCCTGGGGTCGTGCTAGGTCAGGTTGAATTGGATCACTTAAGTGATTTTTCTGGACCAACACGGCCATTTTGGAGGGGAGCTGGCACGTTCGTTCTGGTCAGCACGGTCGTACTGCCAGCGGCCAAATCTCAAAAAACCCTGTTGTTTTTAACTTAACAAGCACGGTCGTTCCACATCAGCATGGTTGTTCTATCTGGATGCCAGCACAGCCGTTCAGGTCAACATGGTCGTTCTGTCAGCGACCAAAAACTTCATTCTCCCTATTGATTTTTAACTTATCCAGCACGGTCGTTCCTCTCCAGCACGTCCGTTCTGGCCTCTGTCAGTTCAAAACTCTAGGTTTCATCAAATCTTTTAGAAACTCATCATCTAATCCACTTGAACGATCTTTGTTGTTGTTATATCGAACGATCTTTGTTGTTGTTATATCCTCCACTTTGATTGAACGTGCCTTAATTCTCAACTTGATCTTGTTCGACCTGTCTTTTCATTAAAACTAAAGACAAAAACTATCAAGCACAAGTGTGCGTGTGTGTGTTTTGTGTAAAATAAAAAAAAAGTATCAAACAGTAAGGTCTGAGAATCTCAAACCACGTGGGTTTCCTCCCACTAGCGCTAAATTTTGCGCCTTCAGTCGGGCTTATTGATTCTGGATTTCTTTCATCCGTTTGGATTCTCATGTGTCCATTCTTACAAAACATGCATCCCTCATTTGCACTCAATCTATTTTCCTCATCCCTTTCATCACAATAATCATCACCAATTTCTTCACCTCGGTGTCCTCTCAAATGCCCATTTGGACTTGTGAAGTGATCATTTCCAATATCCCTATCTTGAACTCATCGGGTTGGGGTCTTGTACGTGTTGATGTTGATCTTCATGTCCATGAATGAGACTGTCATAGTTCCACTACGCCAATGAATGTCAGCATCAGTTGTAGACAAGAATAGTCTTCCCAAGATAATGGGAATCTTCATATCCTCCGGCTCCATATCAAGTAAAATAAAATCCACCGGGAACACTGCACCTTTCTCTTTGTCTATCATCACTAAGACATCATCCACTCTACCCCTAGGCACTTTTATGGATCTATCTGCCAACTGGAGAGTGCAATGTGTCTGCTTCAACTTGCCTAATCCCATCTCAACATAGACATTGTATGGCATCAAATTCTTAGATCCCAAATCAAGTAAGGACTTGTCTATGTGATGTCCCCCTATGTAACTAGGTATGAGTGGGGCTCCTGGGTCCTTTCTCTTCACGGGAAGTGAGTGTTGTATGATGGAGCTCACTTGTTTAGTTAATCTCACCTTCTTTGGAATCCTCCCCGTTGACCTTCTTTTCACAATGCATAGGTTCTTGAGAAATTTGGCATAAGATGGGATTTGCTTAATAGCATCCAAAAGTGTAATGTTCATCTTCACTTGGCAAAACACCTCAAGAATATCAACATTTTGCTTTTGCCTCCTTTTCAATTCTTGTGGCTCATCTAGTGCTTCTACGAATGGAGGATCACTAGTTTTTGTCACACTTGCATGAACGTGAGGTGGAACACTAGGGATGGTAGGACCTACAAAGGGGATATGTGGTGGATCACATGGAATCCCAAACTCAACATGCGGTATCACAACATCATCTTCAGCAATATCAATCACAGTATCACCACTTGGCTACCTTTGCTTTACTTTATCAACCTTCCTTGGACTTGTAGGCTGCTCAAGAGTTTTTGCACTCCTTAGAATTGTCACAACACTACCTTGCTCATGGTGGATAGGGGGAGCATGTTGTAGCTGTGGAGGAGGTGGAGGTGACACTTGGGGTTGAAATTGAGGTGCAGAAGAGAATTGAGGGGGGGAGAATTGGGGTTGGAAAGTGAAGTTTTTAGGAAATTTGAGGTGAGGGAGGTGAGGGAGGAGTGTAAGGCTTGGAATAGCCTTGGAAGGAGTGAATGGGATGTACTTGCATGGGGGGTGAACTATAGAAAACATGGGAAGAAGGCATAGGTCCACTTTCTTCATGGTGGCTCATGATGAGTTTTGAAGACAATTTTTCTTCTTGGAGAGCGATTATGGAAGATAGTTGCTCTATTCTCTCTTATAACCTTGCAGCATCTCTTTGAACATCAGCAAATACCTTTAACCTAGAGAGAACCTCTTCCTCAAAACTTGAGCTATATGTAGGACTCTGTGGTTCCTGGTAGCTATAGGAGTGAGGTGTCTTCTTTTCTTCCCCCATAGAGCTCAATAGTGTTGATTGAATGACAAGGAGGCTTGGTCACTTGGTTTCTCATGAAGCTCACCATTTCACCAAACATTTTCATCAATTGTGGGCTTGAATCATCATGGGTTGGAAATGTCACACCAAAAGATAGGTCTTTGCCACTAACCATACTAGAAGCTTTCATCCTCGAACTTTCTGCCAAACTCTCAAACAAGGGCCATGTCTCCTCAAGTGGTTTAGCCATAAAATTTCCTCCACAAGAAGAATCTACTGTAGCTTGACTTGCATGAGATAGACTAGAGTAGAAGGACTGAACTAGCTGCCACAAAGGGATCTCATGATGTGGACATTCTCTCAACATCTTTTGAAATCTCTCCCAAGCCTCATGAAATTTCTCATTATCTAGTTGGTTCAAACTTGCTATGGTACGTTGCATCTGTGTCAACTTTGCTATAGAGTAGAATTTCCTCAAGAAGGCATTTTTCATCTCTCCCTAACTCATGATGTCTCTTATTGAATCATACCACTCTTTGGCTTTGTCTTTGAGGGAGAAGGAAAACAAAGTCAACCTGATTGTATCATAACTTGCTATCGGCATCTTGAATGTGGAGCATACTTCAAGATAGGAATCCAAGTGCTTATAGGGGTTCTCACGCTCCGAGTCATAGAAGATGGGAAGGAGCCCAAGAAGACCTAGAGGGATGGAGAATTACTCCCCTGGCATCTGATCAACCCTGCTAGCAAATGGCAATGTGTAGTTGCTAGGCATGAAGTAGTCTTGAAGTGGCTTGTGAAGTGCATTTTGGCCTTCCATCTTGTCTTCCCCTGAATGGCTTGTAACATGCACAAAGCACAACCAAACAAAAGAGAACAAGTTAGTAAACCAATATACATAAAGAATGCAAAGAATAATGAATAAAGAATAGTAATGATGAGGGCAGTTAGAAAAGTAAAAGAAAAACTAACTAGCTAGGTCGAGTGCCTCTCTCCCCAGCAACGGCACCACAAAGCTTGATGTGTCTGCTAGAGGTGCTACACACTAGCCGATTTGACTCGACTAGATGCGGCCCACGAGATCGAAACACACGGTGGATTCACTTTTGATATTTATAAAACCTAACATAACACCTACTCACACTAAGATAACTACACCCGTAAGCACACGGGGTTGTGTCGTAGTATAGGAAGATGGTAAGAATAGGGCCGATCCACAGGGGAAAAAGGGGCACTAGAGCTAGGTTTAGTTTCACTAGGTTCCTAAAGTGGAGACTAGGGTTAAGGGTTTAAAGGGGGTTTTGATTGTTAAACTACTATGAACAAACAAGCAATTAAAGGCAAGAATGAAATCTAAGTTAACCCTAGACTAGATTAAAGCTAAAGAAGCAAGAAAGGATTAAACTAGATATGAAAAGGGCAAATTACACTAAGACAAGTAAGAGAAGAGCAAAAGAGAAATTAAAGAGCTAAGCTAGCATGAACAAGGCAAGAACAAAGCAAGAAGCTAACTAGGCAATAAAAGAGCTAACTAAGCTAAGCAAGCACAAAACTAGGATTTTAAGCAATAAAGAGAGGTGTGGGCTGTTTAGGGGTATGAACTTGTCAACGAGGTTGGGGGTGATGACATGCAAGCATTACTCATCCATTAAGATTATGAAAACCAAACAACTAGTTAGAGTCTAATGAATTGACCCAAGCTACTAACTGGCCATGGATGAGATGGGATATGTACATGGGAATTAGTCCCTAACAACTCCCATTACCCTTACGAGGCTCAATTGTGTTAGGGATTAGGTTCAATTCAATTAGAGTCTAATCAAGTCTAGGTTTCTAGATTAGATGCTCCTACGGCAATTAGGGGCTGAGGGTAGTAATGGGGAGATGAAATTAGGGCTTTGGACCCCAATTCCCCCACATTCTAGCCTTTAGAAGGCTCCATGCTAATTGCACTAGAATTATCTAATCTAGCTACTTGGATTTCTCACTTAGATTTATGAAGATTTATTAGGATGTAGGAAGATGGGAGGCAACCTAGGGATCCAAGAATCAGACCTAGGGGCAAATCCCAAAATTCACATATATAAGCAATTTCCCTAAATTCCTAAGTGATTTTACACATACACCAACAAGTAATTCATAGAGAATGAGATGCAAAAAGAACATAATCATTAGCAAATGGAATTAAAATATTTACATGTCATTTCCTCCAACATGGTATCAAAGTAATATAATTTCCCTCAAACAACCCACCAAGAGGGGCCTAACTACTCATAGACATGGAAAATACAAAAAGAAAGGAAGAAGAATGAGTAGAGGAGTGAAAAGTCATGATGAGATCAGTGAAGACTCCTCCTTATCCACCTCCTAGTAGTTGTAGCTCGTCTCCCTCCTCTAAGGTAGATGAATGGCATGGATGTATGGTGGAAATGGGTGAAAACAATGGAAAACTAGGGTTTTAGTGGTGGACATGGTGAAATGGAGGTGGAATGAGGTGGGAATGGATGGAGGACAAATGGGGAGGCTAGAGTGGTTGTAGGTTAGATAACCTCGTGCCCCATCTGCCACCTAGGTATATATAGGTGTGGGGGAGTCACTAGGTTAAGTAGAAGCAATATGGGTAAAGCAGTGCAAAAATGGGTAGGTTTTGTGAGTAGCGCGGCTATGGTGGGTAGGGGTGAGCACGCCTGTGGTAGGATACAACGGTCTTGGGAATTAAAATGGTCAAAAGTAAGAAATATGGGTAAAGCATTGCAAAAATGGGTAGCTTTTGTGAGTAGCACGGCTGTGGTGGGTAGGGGTAAGCACGGCTGTGGTAGGATACAATGGTCTTGGGAATTAAAATGGTCAAAAGTAAGGTTGGTGGTCGTTTTTGCACTGAAACTGACACGGTCGTGCTGGATTGAGGGTAGCACGGCCGTGTTGGGTGCCACGGTCGTGGTGAGCTGGGTGATGGTGGTTGTGGTGATGTGCCACGCCCATTCTGCTTTTGTGTAGAACGGTTGTTCTATGCAGAACGGTTGTGGCGGGTCCTGGATTGACTTTGTTCTTTGGATTTTCTTGGACATCTTTGCCTCAATGGATCTTTGGCCACTAGGAGTAGTTGAGGGAGCATCAGAGTTCACTTTGGGTCTCTCCAAGGGTAGAGAAACCCTAGGATCACTCCTCTCTCTCTCTTCCATCAAGTGTGGTCCAAATGCCTGAAAACATACAAATAATGTCCATAAGTGCATTTTATACAAATAAGCATATTGGGAGGAATAACAAGTAATCTAACAGGTATAGATGTGATTGAAGAGCAAAATGACACAAGATGAATCCCTAAAATAGGGTTGAATCAGTGTGCAGTCGGGAAGTTGACCGGCCTAAATCTCGCGTCCAAAAGTGGAGGCGGATTTGAGGTAGTCGAGCTTTTACATTTATGAACATGAATCCTTCTAGGGCCCCGCAACTTTGTTTACGGGGGATCGAAGTAGTCATACGGGGTCGAACACAGGGACAAGGGGGCAGTGTTGAGAATCCAGAATCGACACGCTACACTCCGGCAGGTATTAAAAGATGATAAAATTCCCAGAAGGGAATCAGCAAGGTGTCACAAATAAAACAAGAAAAACTATCTCCAACTGGAGTTACAAGAAAGATTTAAGGTTTTAACATTTAGCAGTTTTTAGGGGTTTTCATGCAACGGAAACAGGAAGATAAAACTAGAGCTAGAGCTAAGTATGAAGGATAAGACTACGGTAAAACAAGTGGCAGCAGTAACATCCTGCACCCCTCCTCTCAGAGCGGGTACCTCTAACCGCTGCATCAACACCCCTCTCGAGGTTGATGGGCTTAAGTTAGAGTGGAGTTTTACTGAAACAACTCCGTTCTAGGCACTCTCGTACTCCAGAATCGGACCAAACACTAGAGCCATAACACAACTCTCGAAGTTGTTGCGATGGGAAAACATGATTCGGTAGCTAACCGAAACGCGATCCAAACATACAAGCTAGCATTCAGATATCAAACATAGCAGTCATCCAACATATGTACCAAGCATAGAGCAACAAGTAATTAAACTTTTCCATTTCCATAAACATTAAAGGTCTTAATACATTGCGTAGAATAAAGAATTAAATAACAGAATTTAAAACTATGTGTCGCCCTCTTGATGTAGAAGGTCGACAGACTACAACGACTCTCCCTACCCGATATCGGTCAGGGGCCTAGCCCGATACAGCAGTGTCGAGCGGCACACCCTCTCGGGCGGCACGCATGACGGGCGACTGTATCGCTCAAGGACCCTGGCCGATACGCTCAAGTCGAGCGGCACACCCTCTCGGGCAGCACGCATGACGGGCGGAGCGTATCGGGTTCGATATTGTGTCGGGCACGGAGCGACGCATTCTACCGTCGGGCGCCCTTGTCGCTCATCTACATTGGCCAATATCGGCCCATAGTGTCGCTTGAGATAGTCCTAAGTGAACCATCCCCTCCCTCTCGGGATGAGGAAGAGCTCACCTAGTGTCGCCCGATACGAGCACTAGGGTGTGATACTTTTGCTCTCGCAGTTTCCTCTAAAGGTAGCTCAAGGTTCCCAACTGTCTGAACTATCTTTTCGGCTTCCTGTAGCTGCTATTAATAGGAAGTGATTGGGGAAGTTATGGTGCTCGAAGCGCCATGTGTCCCCCTTATTCCCGGGTCGGTGGACGGCTGATACTGGATACCGCTCGATGCAGGGTGTCGGCTATCGGTCACGTGACGGGCGGCGCACCTGCCGGTGGGTGGTTGTGTCGCCCGACAAGCTTGGGTTGTCGAGGCGAGCTTTGGCTCCCTGTCAGGTAGAAGGCGTGTCGTCCGTCCGTTTCTTATCGCGCGGCGTCCCTTTGTCGTGCGTCATTGTGTTGCTCCACCCTGTCGGGCGGATGTTGTATCGGGCATCTGGGAGGCCGAAATAGACTTGGACTTATTCGTGGGCCGGGACGGCTCTTATCGTACCAAAATGTACCAAAAAGAGGGAAAATACTGCAAAGAATGGAAATATTGGAGTTAGAGCATTGCTTGGCCAATTATTGCGAAAGTGCTTATAAAAGAGAGGAAAATAGCAGAAAAGGGCAGTTTTGATAACAGAAAACAAGGCAAAAAATCACCAAAATTGGTGTTATCAGAAGTTGATCCCGACTTGTGCATGAGTGAGGATAAAGTGCACAGTTAAGGCTAGTGGTGGTCTGTGGGGAATGTCATCATTCATGAAACCTTACAAGAGCCTTGGACAGTGGGCCCAAATGTTACAAATGGTATCAGATCCAATTCCCCTCCAATAGGTGGGGCCCACATGGGCATGCGACATGTCAGTCTTGAGTCGTGCGGTCCAGGCAAGTTGGAAAGGGCTATCCATGATGATGTAACCACCCTTACGATGGCACTCTGTGATTGAGAGTTGGGTGTCCATGAGCCATTCTGGGTCTGCACTAAAATGGGGCGATATTATGAGGCCATATAGTTGAGTCTTGACGAGGGCGTCAAGAGTCTAAGTGGGAGAGATTGTAATGTCCCAGGATTTGAGGCCTCGGATAAAATGATCTTATAAGGAATGATTGGACTACCCATATCACCAAGGTGCACCTCCATTTCTGGGAGTCAATCACTAAAGAACTTCATAGTTAAGTGTGCTTAGCTTGGAGTAGTACTAGGATGGGTGACCAGTCGAGAAGTTGATCATGGCTTGCGCGTGAGTGAGGAAAAAGCGCACAGTTAAGGCTAGTGGTGATATGTGGGGCCAGTCGCCATTTCTGAAACTCTACTATAGCCTTGTGTAGTGGGCCCAGGTATTGCAAAAAATGGTCGGTTCAACAATGAACTGATTGGTTGGCATGTGAACCGATCGGTTAAACCCATGATCATTCATTTCATTGTGCTTCTCAATCACAATTGTATTGGTAATTGATATTCAACTAATGCACTACATGACATCAGTACCAATCCTTTATACAATTGAAACGATCAACCAAATGGTTGGTTCACAACCTGAACCGGTCGGTTCATAGACCTCAGTTGATCGGTTCACTTGTTGAACCGGTCATCTTGGTTTTGATTGACAATGTTGGTTCCATTGACCTGACACTTGAATTGATCGATTCAACACTTGAACTGGTCATTTCACAGTTCAGTCAGTCAACATTTAACTATTGTTGTTAAAATTGAATATCTAACCAAGTTAAAACTATATTCATAAATAAGCTCATATTCCAAGTGTATCTTATGTGTGTGACCCTATAGGTTCCAAGTTACATTGGTAGTGAATGTCTATAACCAACTTATGACATGACAAGCAATGATTGGTATCTAGCAAGACATCATTCCTACCCAAGTAATCGAAAAGTTGGAGAAAAACTTCAACCTACAATTTGTGATGGGTGTTATAGTGATCGTATAGTTCCTTTGTCACTGATATCCAGATTGAACTCAAGGCATGGAATTGTCATTCCTCTTTACATTCAGTCTATGTTCCTTGAACTAGAGTAGACTATCTGAGATATATGTGAACTCAATATCATATATTGATTCAAATGTGCATGGTCATGCTTTTATTAGTCTCGCTTATCAAGTGGTCGGGATATCAAACTCTTATAGGAGGGACAAATCACATCTACATCACTCACAGTCACTCCCATGTGTTATAATATATTTGAGCATCACCTTTATGAAAACTCTTATTCAAGGTCACGTTTGATGATGACAAAGTACATCAAACAACATGTGATGAGTGTAGTCATTTCAGCCCTAAGACCCACAATCACCACCATCACTATGTGAGATTATTCTGAATACCACTCATGGTTTCCATGTGTCACTCTCAAGGTGGCTATGTCTAAAACATTATTCTCTAACAAGTATCTATGTGTTTGACTTGATATCATATATCATAACTAATGAAATTTTGTCATCAACCAACATAGTCTAGTCTTATGTGTTATTGTTGTCTATCAGCTTCTACAATAATAACCGACTAGGGACATAGCAAGAATGTATCTACTCTTGACATCTATATGATCTCATTGTTCAGGTCATCAACCCGAAGACATATGTCATTGAGCAGTATCATTCTTTAGACATTTATTATATTACATCATTATGTCATAACTGGAAAAAAAATAGAATGGATTGATATTGTCTTTATTATTAATCAAATCTTTTATAATATTACAATGATCATATGACTAGCTCTCTGGACATACATACCAATGTTTACCTACCTCTAGTATGTTATATAAACCCATTACCATTTTCTCGCTTCAGTGCTAACCCAAAATACCCAATGTACAGCCCAATTTGTGTACACGGATACCAACAAAGGAACTCCATCTTGACTTCTTGCAGGCAACTCTTGTCTTATGCATAGATTTAAATCACACGGGTCAGGTCATGATTAATTATCCCACGTTTATATGGGCCTGACACCAACTACAAGGGATTTGGATTTGATGCCCAATTTTGATCTCCAATTTTAGAGACTACGACAGTGGCAAGTTTTCAGAAATGATAAGTCCCCGCGAACCAAGACAATCTTCTATGTGTTTTCCCCAACTCACACGCCTCAAAAAGACCTACGAGGAAATCACTCATCCTACTCCCATGGCAAGCAAGAAATGTGCCGTATCGATATGGGTACTCAAGGTCATTCCTTTCAGTTTTACCTCATGCCTCGAACTTAAATAATACGGGATGTCTTTTGTTTGTCTTTTCCTCTCAAAATGGTTCGCTTCTCCTTTACACATCATGGCCTTGCGCCATAGTTTCTTTTTCATGTCCGCCACACTACAAGTTTAAGGATGAAACATCCATCTCCACATTTCATAGATTTTTTAAAAAAAAATTGCTTGTGTTTAGCTCCCATGACCATTGTATAAAGTACTCTAGCATTGGGATGTGAAACTTTATCCTTCAACTATAGTGGCCCAAAGAGTGGGGTTAAAATCAATTGTATTCTGGAAGTATAGTAATTCCTCATATGCAAGTCTTCACCAGAACATAAGTTGGGTTTTGGACTATACAGGCCGATTGAGCATTCAGTCTCATGATTTTTGTTAAGCATAGTGTTTTGATTGGAGGATGAGGGGGTCACCTAGGGCCGCCACTTGCTTCTATCTCTTGGTTTTATTCTATCAAGGAAGATGTTTTCATAAGTCAAAGATTGTCACCCAAGTTTCTTTCAAGTAATTCAAGGCGATTCAATTTTACAATAGTCTGATACGCATTATATTTGACCCACAATCAATAAGTAATTCAACTCCAATTTATATCCCTCATCTGAAAGCCATCTCTAACGAAGAATAAGCCAGCTGCTTAAAGCACCAAATAAAATCCAACGTCGTCCCCTCAATAAATCTAGAATCCTGACCTATACCTAATGAAAAGACACATTCAAACATATCTTTATCCCAAGCTCAAGCAAGGCCCATCAATGCTACATCAAGTCATCAACATATGAGCCCCGTGTTAACATGTGCCTACTTGTTTTCCATTGCACCTATATATTTGATCCAGGTCGGCACCTAATCTCTGCTCGGACGTCGCATCAATAAAGGAACACTTAAACTATTTGATCCACTTAAATTATTTGATACATCCATGCAGAATTGTCGGGCATAATGGCCAGTTAACATGTTAAGTATGATGAATTGATAATGAATGCATGTGTTGGACACTAGTGACAATAACAGAGTTGAGATAAAGACAATACTAGGACAGTTATTTCCGGTCTTGTGTGTGTTCAGTCATAAGTAGACATCTTGAATATCCAAAATGGAACCCGTTCAAGTGCCATTTGAAATTTTCTTTAAGCAAAATAACCCTAGATCTTCATTGCAGAGTCATAGGATGAACAATTCCACATGCAAAGATCATTTAGAAACATACATTTTACTCGCAGTAAACCAAAATATGAAAATCGCAGTAAGTAGTCTGATTGTGAGGCACCTTAAATCTTATAGCTAACAGTGTTCAATACAATTTGATCTAACAATATACAACAAATTGGCTGAAGAGTATATCACTCCCTGAGAATGGATTAGAATCAGTAAAATGACTTTGGAAAAGCAACACCCGGCAAAATTTAAATTATAGAAATTTTATTTCTTCCAAGTGATATTCCAGTATGGAATTTTCTTTCTGCCGGAATTGACTTTGAATAGAGAGCAAAGGTTTAATGCTGTAGTTGCTTGAATCTCAAAGTCTGCAGGTTCCAGGTGCCTGCCAAATGAGCAAATTGAATGATTGCTCATTGATCACTTACAGCCGTGAAAGTGGGGATCCTGATCACTGTCCATAAGAACTTTCGAGCACTCTAACTCCAGGACCGTAAATCTTGCGACACCGATCAGTAAATGAACCGATCATTCGAGCAACAACCTCCTTGAAGAACATGGAAGCCACCTGCACATCCCCCAAAATAGAACACAAATACAACAGATGTTAGATACAGACTAAAGTTTGCCTCTTGATCAAGTAAATTAATTATATAGATATTCACCTGACGGTATAATGGCGATTGAAATTTAAAGTCAACCAGAAAATAAAGGTCACATGTCCCAGGAACTGGGCCAGGATTGAATTCCCACACATTTATCAGATGGTCGAAAAGGCCACTTTGCGATGCTGTTGTCTGCAAGAGAAGCCAGCTCAGGTATGGCAGAAAGGACATTTTTATCAAAGTAGCAAAATTCTGCAGTGTACCAATCATATGTCCGACCAATGGAGTTGTTTCTAGCGTACAAAAATTCAGAATAGTAATCCATACAAGAAATGATGAAAATGAATAAATATTATTTTGTTTGCCAGAAGCACATAAACAAAAAGCTTCATGCAAAGGCGCCAGTTCAACTCTGAAAATATCGATGACCAGGTGTACTGAAATTTGTCATGGGTAGCTACCTTCTTATTTCATAACCTTGCACAAATACCTTTTAATAAATTCACATTAACAAATGTAGTATATGTCATACCATGAAAATCACTCAATAGAGGGCATAAATTTCAAAGAAAATGATTTCAATTTCCTTTTCCTATTGTAAGAACAGAAAACTACAGGTAACAGTTTTATCTTCTCCTCCAACCTGTACTGCTTCGTCTCTTTCTCAGTCTGTTTGACAGCATTATCAAGTGGCAAGCTCCCTCGTCTGGTCAAAAACGTGTGCAGACATGTTGAATAATGATTTCAATTTCCTTTTCCTATTTAATAATGACGCTCATAACATTTGCTAAAGTGTGTCGTGTGCAGACATGTTGAATAATGATTTAATTTATTATCTAACATATCAATAAAAATAAGCTTATAAAAGACTGTACAGCATGGGGAAAAAATTATCTAATTACCTAATTAGCATGAATTTTACGTATTGGTCAGGAACAAGGGATACGACTAGTATATGGTCCAGCAAAAAAATCAGGTCCCATCATCATCTCCGTCATAACATCTAAAGCCTAAAATCCAACTGTGTTGGGGCCCTCTACTTGGATCATTCTTTTCCAATCAGCTGCCTGTGTCAAAGGAATAGGAGAAAAGACCAGAGAGAACTCGGGAAGTATGATACCACCTGACAGAGTTCCATTTGAAATCTTGGTACCTAAAGTTCCCTTTCCAGTATAAATGCATTTTACCTTCAAACCAACCTGGTAAAACATGCTTGCATACCCTTTCGCCCAGTATATATACTTTATGAGGGCACCCTCTATTATAGTAGGTCCGATGACATCATAAGGCTGCACAGGCTCATTAACTAGTTCAGTGTTAATTCCTCTACTCCCTAGGTAAATGGGTGGCTTTGTAAATAATATGGTTATATACCTAGTAACAGAAGTCGGCGACTTTTTGAATGTTCTTCCGGTTAATCATAGGCCGGCAACTTTTCATGATTTCATCAAACTTTTCACAATATATCATGAACTCTAACAAATTTTTACAAACATTCAGGATTTTTTTGATACAAAATTTTTTGAGTTAAATTCCAAGTAAGATTTTTTGACAAACTAAGTAACTCTTAGGATGTGTCCGAACTGAAACCAATGTCACGCATCCCCCCTTTCCCTCTCCAATGTTACAGCTATAGAGGTTTTCTCTATCAATTTTGCAAAACAATAGCCTCTTTTACATGTTATGCACATACACAATTATATTTAGTTGTGTGTGTAAATACATACATGTCACGTGTCTCTATATATCCATACATATATATCAAATACAATAATGCATATATAAATATGTGTGTGGATGCACAACTTAATAGTTGACTCATTCTTGATTTTTCTGAATAGTTGACCAAACTTTGACCGAACAATATCGATCTTTTCCAAAATTTCTCTATTCTTTCCAAATTGTGATTTTAATCACCCTATACGGATTTGCTCCTAGAAGACTATCTCATTCTGCATCAAGCATTACTATTTCATAGCCTTGTCAGGCACATTGATCAAAGAAAGCATAGAAGGGGTATGTCAGTGTCAAAGATAAGGTCTCAAAGTGCAATAAGCAGTCACAAACACCGTTTTCAAAACCTACCTTGAGGATGTTGAGGCTTACACCTAGAAACAAGGCTATCCTATTTGTGCCTCGAGGCATATGCCTTGATGTCCTGGATTGAGGCTTACGCCTCAAAATGTTTGAGGCTCGCCTCCAAAGATCCGAGAATCTGAGGCTTAGCTGAGGCATAAGCCTCGTTTCTGAAAAACCACTAGCTTTCTTACTTTTAAGATTATTACAAACACTTTTCTATTCATAGTTGTTGTAGTTGATCATCATTATCATATAAATGATTTTATAGTTATTTGAGTAAGGACTTTCGATATTCATTGTTAAATTTGTCTTTGTTTTGCTACTTTTTTATTTATTATGTCCGAGAAATTCATTTCATTGTTAACTAATTGTCTTTCCTTGTTCCTACTAATACTGAATTCTATTTCCTCGAATTTGTCTTTGTCTAATTACATATTTAGATTGAATGTTATAATCATTGATAAATCATTATTAAGTATGCATATATTTTAGTATTATGGTGGCCTCTAATCTTTATATATCCTTAGAAAGTATAATAAACAATTTTCTACTTCGTTTAGGACTTTTTGTTTGCTTGTATATATTGTTCATGTTATACACAAACATATATAGTATATACATATACATATATATATAAATTTATTTGTTTATGAATGCCCCACACACATTTCGAGTTGCCTCAGCAAAGAGGAAGTCATGACAACTGCAAGCCACTGTCAAAGCTAAAACAGGGAAAACCTTTAAGACTACCAAGGACAATGCAGGTGTGGTGGCTTATTGTTCCAAACACCTTTTGTTGCATCGTATATAAAGAAAATGTTGTCGCTTTGGACATGTGAAGTGAGAAGTGTTCCCTGCCTGTCGTACTCTGAAATGGGAAGCTTTCCATATGATCACGCCTGTTTCCACTTTTTGTGATAATCTGTTTTTCCAATATATCCAAATCACTTGGGCTATCAGATTCAAAGAGATCCCAAACATCGCCACAATACCCCCCAACTTCTTGAAAAAAGTCATAAGTCAATCACAATCATTTCCTCTTAGGCACAACTTGCTCTGAAATTTAGAATGTTCATTGTATTCCCAATTTTCATCACAATATTTCCAACTTTTAATCTTTCTGATTTTGATTTCTAATATATAAGATATGGTTCTTTGAACTATGATTATATTAAACGAACTATATCATAACGGTATAACTTGAACATAGCATTAATTTACATACCTTGTGGAATACTAATTCCTAAGCAACAGTAAAAGTTGTTTCAATAATCGAATCAATATTTAAATCTGCCCCTGACAGTACCCTAAGGTAAGCTATTATAGCCAATGATTATAAACCCTATTTACATCAGACAATTGCACACAAAAAGAATTTAAATGAAAGCCTAAAACATTAAGGCTTGTAGATAGGTCCTTGATCTTAAATAAAATTACAAAAAAAAAACTAGAGATAGCCCCCTAGAAGAGGGTCGTATATGCAATGTATCCATCATCTGCTCCCCTGGGATAAGAAAGGTGAACCTTTAGTGAGTCATGTGCAGCTCTCGTATGTTTGTGCATGTTGCATTCAGTGGCATGTAGCGCACAACTTGCCAAAAAGGTGCCACTGGCTAAGGGTGCCATATGAAGAGGCCCCTTGGTATCTAGTAGAAATAGGTATTGTTGAAGCCATCATTTTGATTGTGGCAAATGTACTGCCATGACCATCCGTATTGACATATGCTATGTCATGGGTTCAACATTAAGGAGAATAGCCACCACATAGGGGTCATAGTAGTAGAAGGTGATGAGACATCTATGTGACACACATGCCAATGAGTGTTGTTGATCCACCAAAGTCAGTTTGACGTCAAATAAGGTTTGAAACACATAACTCAAAGCATGGACAGTCACGATAGAGAAGACATTGCCAAACTACCTTTGTCGATGATTATGCACATTCACCCTATGTGTCAGCCTCAAGTAGAAAATCGTGCACAATCAGGGTTAAGATAGGGTAGGCTTGGGTGAACATGATGTGATTGATCATAACCCTTGCACTCATCGTTGTTGGCCTCACTGGCAGGGAGAACATCTTTGTACTCCAAATCATCTTCATCTATAATTTCTAAGGTTATTACCATCGTGTGGAAGGAGAATCAGTTAGAGTGATGCCCATAGCCTTGACATGAAAAGCATTGGACTTTGATGGGCATCATCACCAACTTCGAGGAATAGGCTGGCATGACACTCGTGTTGTTGACAATTATATTGAAGTGGATTGATGTCTTCAAGTGACAGGCACTTTAACAAAAGCCCGATGATTCTACTCATGCTTGATCTATATCTCAACATGGGTGGCATCCAAGGTTGAAAAATGCGTGAGGCGTAATGAGGCGTTTTTGTCTCAGTGAGGCGAGGCGTAAGCCTCGAGGCGTTTGAGGCGTAAGCCTCAAAATATGTATGAGGCGGTAACAAAAATAAATTTATACATGTAATTACATATATATGTGTATGTTATGTATATGCATGCGTATAACAGAAATAGGTATATACAAACATAACCAAATGAAATAGAAATAATTGCGAAACCTAATAGTGATAGTATAGACTAAGGACCCACCACAATACCAAAATAAATATGTAAAAATAACGAGATATCAATTTTTTATACTATTAGAATAAAAGATGTCAATGGTAGAAAAACTAAAGGAGATAGAATTTCGAATTAGTAGGCACAAGAAACCAAAGTTAATTAACAATGATACGAAATTCAACAAGATACTGAATAAGAAGGAAGCAAACAATGATAAATTTGACAAAGAAGATTGAAAACTGTAACTTAGAGATTGTTGATAAAATGTTCATTAATAAGAAATAACAACTAACTATAAGATCTAAAAGAATTTTTTAAAGAAAGTGTTTGTAATAATCTTAAAAGTACACAATTTGATGGTTAACATCATACTTTATCATCTAGAATTGAGGCGTACGCCTCAACTAAACCTCAGAGCCTCAGTGCTTTGAGGCGGGCCTCAGACAATGCGAGGCGTAAGCCTCAGTCTAGCACACCGAGGCGTAAGCCTCGAGGCGCATTTGGGATAGCCTCATCAAGAGGCGTAAGCCTCGAGAGCCTCAAGGCGGGTTTTTTATTACCATGGTGGCATCTTGCACAAAGCCAAAAGTGTTGTGGCGATCAATGAGGAGAGACCCTAATGACACATTGTAGTCTCATCCTAGTTGACCTCGGCTTTGTGAACTAGGCCAAAAAAATCCATGTGTACACTCAACTGAGTTTGACTCCTACTCCACGGTAAACAACTGAAGACATTGCTTGTAGTTGAGATGGATGGACTCTATTTCTTCCCTCATGTCAAACCAGATGCAAATATGGTAAACTGTATGAAACCACTTCCACCATGCAAAGTTGTTCCCCAACATACTGCAAGTGTGATCATCTAGAAGATGGTGTCAAAGGACACTTTGTTGTTCTGCAACTAGTAGTAGAGCACGTCAGGATTGCTCATGCGTAGGAAACCATCTACAATCCTCCGTGTGTAGTCATGGTGATGTCAAGAATTGACATCTTGATACTAGTGGTGAGGAGGTTGAAGATGGCTATCCAGTTGTTATTGCTACTACATAAGCAATCAAATTGATCATGTACGTCTGCAAGTATGGCTTTGACATTCATGAGATGAATGTTGTGCTTCCCCCATCGATCAATTTAACAACTTTGTCATTGGCTCATTGCAGTCTACATTGTGCGTCATGGTGCAGAGCAGAGGTAGAAATAATGGAGTATTGTTGCCTGAGAAGGAAAGACGAAGAGAGAACATGTTCATAATAAAGAGAGAAACCACAAGTGATGGTGGCAGATCGTGAAGAGTATAAGAGGAACGAGGGGTTTATGGTAGCTAACCGTGAGAGGATGGGTTTTTTCGGTGAAGAATTGAATCAACCTAGGCTTGGACCCATTGCCCCACTACTAGTAGAGTCTAGTTCTAGACTTAGGGTTCAAATCTCATGCTACTACCAACAGATGGGTAACAAAACCTAATTCAATAATCAAACTAATATTCAACTATGCCTCTGGCAATGCCCAAAGAAGTCCACCCCCAAGGTTTGTTCAGAAGCCTTTGGTTATAAGACGGGCTTTGAGGCGTTCGAGAGAGCCATCAAAGTTAAATTTGGCAGAGAGAAGATCCAATTGTAACCCACAATGTTCTTGTTTTCAGATGGTGGGACAAGATCACATGTACCATCCTCATGTAGAGTTGGCATATCTTCAGGCATTGAAATTTTCAAACAGGGTGTCCTAGGGCCTAGCGATAATTTTTAGGAATCTAGTGGAATCTAAGTGTTGAGCAATAAGTTTTGCATTGCGGGAAAGTTAGAAAGACATCAAGCAAGATATGGGATGGCGCAAGGTGCAAGAATGCATACCTTTTTGGAGCACCACAGAACGTGTTGAATTCACACAATTGAACGAGAGTGTCATATTATGGAGTTGGGGATTCACCTTTAGTCGTCAGTGATTAACCTTGGAAAAGCAAGAAATAGTAGATGGTTGTGGAGAGATGGTATGATGTGGAGAGAGACTCATGATTAGAGAGATCTAATTTGACAGGCTCGTTAAGAGGTCAGGAAGAAGGCAAAGTAGGTGTAGCGGAGATGTTGGATTCATGAAAGGTACTGTTTGCCAAGGCATACATACATCGATTGCTAGGCCATAGCATTTATAAAAAAATTAAAAGACAGAATAGTGAAAGAAAATCATCTTAATGGAGCAGATTGAGTTTTATCTTAGGATCAAAGTTACGGATGAAGGCAATGCATACAAAAATAATGAGAGGAAGATGAAAACTGTCTTCAAGATAAACAACAAAAGATGGGATTTTGCTCTGAATAACAGATGGTGGTTGACGATTAATGAGGTAGCAGGCAGTGAGGATCGCTCCAGACTAGAGGGATTTTGGTAATTGAGCTTAAAAGATAAGGGCTGAGAAAATGTCCAACAAGTGGCAATTCTTGCACTCAGCAACCCCCATGTTGTTGGAGTGTGGACACAAGATTGTTGATGAATCATCCCACTGTCAGAGCAAAATTTCAACATGGAATCGGATATATATTCTAAGGTATTATCCAATGAATTGAAAAACGGCCTGAGCGGCTAATTAATCGGCCCAACACCGAGGTCTTTTAAAATTGGCCAAATCGCTGGTTGACATTTTGCAATTAATCGCCCATTTTTTTTGCTTTTTGCCCTTTTTTCCGTCTTTTTGCCCTTTTTCCGCTCTTGGCCGCTTTTTTGCCCTTCTTTTTAAATACTAATATACACCTATAACATTTCGTAAGTTATATGGTCCAAGTATTATTCACTATAATATATTAACATTATACACATTAAATATTCTATGATAAGCTGTAGTTCTAATATAGAACGCATACTTCGTATGTAAGTGGGGATAATAGGGTACTACTGTGAAGTGTAATTGTCTGCAAGTAAATTACATGTAACTATTATCTAATTTAGAATGCATACTTTGATTAAATGTACTTCTCTAATGTATGACTAATTGATGATATGCACATATAACAATAAGGCATCCATGATAAGTCTAGTGTATACTGTTTAGCTATGTAAACATCTGATGCAAATTTTTTTCTGAAACATGTATGTAGGGCGTTTTATCCATGTCAAGTCTATTGTTTACTATATTATGGCTATAATTATTGTCGTATAGCTATCATATAAACTATTTGGGTGTTTTGTATTGCTGGGTAGAGTGTTTATATATATATAAAAGTTTCAAAGAGTACGGTATTTATGTACATATATGTGTAACTTTGTACGAAATTTTATAGAAAACTATTGGTATTATCCATTCTGAATATTTTAATGGATTTATTAAACTAAGTAATAATCATTTTTACAAAAATATTTACAGATTTCAAACACGTCACCATGAGACTTCCAACCAATTTTGAAGAAGTCGTCGACAAATGTAACAAAATACTAAAATTCATTAAAACATGTGGTTTGAAAAAGGATCACAAATGTCATCAGGAACAAGATGGAATACTATGGCGAACATGAAAAAAAATTGCGTGGAAAAGAAATCATGTAGTGCTTTCCTAATTAACAAATATCGCGTGGAAGACATTTAAAACTAGATAAAGATGGCTGAAGCCGTTTATGTCTGTGCATGGAAGACATTTCTGCAGAGATGGAAGCCAGCAGCGCTAATGAAGCTAAAGTGGTAAATGGGAAAAAATAGCAGAATCATGAGTGTTATCGACGAAGTAGTACAGATCACCAGCTCTAAAACCCGACATGGCTTTCAAATTCTGAGAATCATGTAGCACGCAGCCATGACTACCAAAGGTTATGTAACATTTTAAAGCGTCAACAAGTTTTGCAACAATCATTAAGCTAAAAGGGAAAGGTAGCGAAATAATGCACAGACTAAAGTTCAAGAATGGGTAAAGATTCACATTGCCACATTGTTGAACCATTTTGAATCGATCCATCAGCAAGTGTGACAGAGGAATGGAAAATATGGGATTGAAGGGTAGACAGGTGTCATGTACTGTGTAGCCCCAGAGTCAACTATCTAGAGATAATTGGTGGTTATCATTGAGGTCCCCATATAACTTTGGTTGGAGGCTAGATGCGCTACAGATGTTGCAGCATGTTGCATAGTCATGGAATGCTATCCGCAATAGGATTTTAAGATGCCTACAAGAGCTGCTCGTACTCGGTAAAATAGATGGTGACGGAGAAATTGTTTGTAATTTGGGAAGCTGAGTTGTACCAAATCCACATCCTCGCTCGTAGGCGTGTCCGTGCTTCTGGTAGCACTTCCCCTCAAGGTGACCAAGTTTCTTGCAGAAGGTCACTTTTGTCGGCAGCAACCATGGCACATTATGAATTTGGTCGAATAATCGAGTCGAGTTGTGGGTGTGCATAAGATTGTTATAGACGAGAATACAAAGCTTCCAAGGTTGGGACCTTTTCTCCTACCAAGATAACACAAACTGGAGCATATGTTGACTACAAACCATTGGGGAATTTTGTAGTTATGAGGTTGGTGCACTCTTTTCTGTGCATCAGATATGACGGGCTGGAAGAAGTCGTGTGTTGCTACATGGCAACAATTGCATCAAAATACTCATTCAGAGATTTGTCCCCCCAATGTCCAACAAAGAGCTTGTCCCAAATTTTGTAGCATTTGTATGGGGTCCTTCTCCTAAGTGAAGTGGCGGTAGGCGGCCTCCCGCAAGTCTTTGGCATTCTTGTGGAACATACACTTAGAACAAATTGAGGGACCATATTGTTCCATAACAATTCTTAACTTGGTTATTTCCCCACCTTCTCTTGGGGTGTCTTCAATAGACTTCTCAAAGAACTTAACTTATCTCTAGATTCAAGAATCATGCTGATAGAATTCATCTAGAGTAAGTAGTTGTTTCCATTTAGAGGTCCAAGCACAATCATTGTAGACGATAGTCTGACTTAGGATTTTTGTCGTCATCCATGATTGAAGATATGATTCACCAAAAGCATAGCGGTCAATGAACGGAGAAAGGTCACTAGCAAGATACATGGTGATGATACAAATGCCAAAAAGAAGTGCGGCTATGCACTATCACAGGGAAGATGCTTGTGATAGGAATTTGGAGAGATTCCCTAACTTTGGAGCACTCACCCATGTATGTAGAGAAGGCACGTGGGGGAGGTTATAAGGCAAAAGAAGGAACCTTGATTCTCTTCCAAGGATTTCGTCCATCACCACAGATGTAGTTCTCATAGTCAACAGATTAGACTCATATTCCGTTGGTAAAGGACAGAGAACCAGAGATCGTTGACGTAGACAGAGGAAATGATCTCCTTACAGGGTGGAGCCAGAGGTGGTGGAGCTACCTACTACTCCATGAGAGAGAGGCGATAGCGTAGTTGTTGAGACGCCCGCCTAGGCGGCTAGGCGCCAAGGGGGGTCCGCCTAGCCCCTCATCTACCTCAAATTGAAAATGGACGTTTGGGCGACCGCCTAGCACCGCCTAGGGGCGCCTAAGGCGCCTGGGTAGTGTAGACAGTTTTTTTCCTGGGTTTTTTAAATTCTGGATAATGTCATTTTGACATATATTTGACATATGGAAGTTCTTTTTAGGCTTTTTTAGTTGTTATCTCATTCTTACATTACTATTTTGCGTGTAGATCATAAAATATACACATAAATACCTTATATATGTGATATATGTTATATTATATACATATCAAATATGCAGAAAATAAAAAAAATATGTCAACACCTAGGCGCCCAGCCAAAACAGGCCACGGCCCGGCTGCCTTAAAAACTATGGGTGATAGAACTGATCTTGGCGCCTTGGAGGCATGGCGCTACTACTCCCTTTAGGAGCAATGGCGACACCTATGGGGGGCGCTACCTGGGCTCTCCTCCTAGAGGACTGCTGCGACTGCAACTGCCTCCCTGAGTGGGCGCATACGGTTGTTGTTGCCCATGTTGCATCGACAGTTGCGGCCCCTTGGTTCTGCATTTGCAGGCCTTGGGGGTGTTATTGCTCCCCTGTCCTTGGCGACAATAAAGGCTGCTAGTTTTGGGATCGACAACAACTAGTGGTTTGTTGCTCTTTTCTCGGCGGCGGCATCTTCTCCTACAGGGGGATGCATTGTTAAAATCTTGAGAGGGAGTTTAACAAGTGTCTTGATACCATATGATTTAATCCAGAGCTTTCGCTAACCAAAATAGAGATACAATGAATTTTTATATAGAATGGGCTCAAGGTAGAGTGTACATGCGTAGTATAAGATATATTAGACTAACACTAATGGGTTTTAGTAGGATAGGTCCATTAGCTCTATTATAATATATAATACCTAAAATTACTATATATAACACAAATCTAAATGTAATTCACACTTCATAAACATGAATCAGCACGTGTAAAACAGACAATTACACTAATACCTTTGTCAAAAAGAATGAGTCAATATATTTATAATGAAAAATCGATGTCATTTTTGTCAATATTTGACAAAATTAAAATGTACTTGACCCTATACTATATTAGTACATATTTAACAGAATTAGTGTGGAACAAATATAAATACTCAAGGTTCAACTTAATCCATCACAAACTTTTCTAAACATAGCACTCTAGCATAATGATCAACTTTCCTAATCTTAGCACCCCAGCATAATGTTTCATAATTTTTAAAATTCTAGCAAGACTAGATAAGTTGCCAAGTCTCTCTAGTTGCATGATTAGTAGGTTCCCATCACGTCTCATGGCCATGTCAACATACTACATCAACAAAATAGGTGGCCTATAGTGCTAGGCCATCATGCACACTACACCAACATGTCACACCGCCATCTAGTCATATCAGTTAACGGCTATATACATCATGAAAAATATATTAATAAACGTAAATCCCAAAATGTTCCCCTGACTTATGAAATATTCAAGAAAATGATGAATACACCAAAAGTAGTGATGTTAGATGTATTAACCATTTTTAAAAGGCATGCCTAGCACTAGAAGTGTAATCCATAGGTCCTTAATCCTTGTCAATTTTGTGGATCCCCTTACTCAAGAGCAACCCGATGCTAAATGTAACTTTACCAGTGAATTAAAAAACGGCCGCTTAAGCGGGCAGCAAAGCCCATCCGCCTAATATCGCCCTTAAGCGCCCGCTTGAGTGGGTTTTCAAAAAACGCCCGCTTTTTGAAAAAAATACTGCTGTAAGCATGTAATGTTAATTAATTATATAATCCAAGTAGTATTGAGTATAATATATGAAGCTTGTATACATTAAATGTTCTATGATATACTAGCCCTACTTTAGAATGCAAACTTTGTATGTAAGTTGTATATAATAGGGTACTTCTGTAATATATCTGAGTAACTCTATTATACTAGTAATGCATGATTAGTTTTACTGATTTCCTTGCTGGTTTTAGTGATTGATGATTGGTACTACTGGTTAGTATTACTTTAGTGATACTTTAATTCAACATTTCATAGTTTGTTATTTACAATTACTGATCTGCTTGCTGATTTTAGTCATTAGATATACTGATTAATAGTAAGTATTGATGAATACTTAGTTAATTACTGATTTGCTGATTAGATATGTATAGAAGTTCCTTATAAATATATTTTTTATATACACATACATGTAAATTTTGTATAAAAATATATAAAATTTAGACACCCACTTTTTCAAAAATTGCCCGCCTACCGCTTAATCGGTTACAGGGTGTTGTCCGCACGCCTCCCGCTTCCCGCTTTCTGATATATTGAACTTTACCTTATTCTAAAGCAAAATTGCTAGTAATGAGAATTTTGGTCAAAATTGCAAAATTTCAGTCAAAATCTTTGTATTCAACGGGGACCAGATATGGAAATGCATGTACCCATGAGTATGTGTGTATATATTTGAGAATTATTATGTGTAACATTATTGCATACAAGATATAGCATATTATTGCATAAGTATGTAATAATATTATTATATAAGTATATCTCTATGCATAGTTTGCATAATTACCATCGAAACAACATTGTCTCTTTTCACTCACACATGCAGGAGTCTTCCACCCCCCCCCATATCAACAAATGAAATTCGTACATATCTAGGTGTGTTTATGCATGTAGATCATCTTGATAAATCTAGTGACCTAATTCCTTCTTTTTGCCATCAAAATCTTGTGCCGATACGAACAAATTTGTCAAAATCTTCCTTGATTTTTCTGTAAATTGTCATTTCTTTACCATTAAGAACGGCATCAAAATCAGACATTTTAAACTATTGCAATGTGTATGCTTTTAGGCACTTCTATCTTTGTCAATTTTGTTGATCACCTACTTGCCTTTTAATGCTAACTAGATCTTACCCTGGTTTGAAAGGCATAGTAAGTAGAGGCGTAGGCCACACGTCTCTTCTATCTTGTCAATTTTGCAGATTGCCTGACTCGAGAGCTTATACACAATGGCATAGGAGGCAAAACATTCAAAACAAACATGCAAGGAATCCCTTGTCATCAAGAAATAGGGACATTCCTTTCCCATCTAAACAAATAGAACAAACACAATACAATAAGAGATTCTACACACCCAAAGCCTAGACACCATAACACTATGACAGGGAGTCCCAGATAGCTGAAATGGGAGTAACCTACACGGAAGCTGACTGTCTCAATCCTACAACTATGTTTAGGACCTTTATGTTTGAACAATACTGGTTTTCTCAACCAATTTTAGTCTGGAAACCTCTATAAAGAGAAACATGATATGCAAAAATCAAACAATGGAAAACTCATCATCCTCTTTAAAGAGAAGTCTACATAGTTATGTTTCATATCATAAAAATCATAAACTAAGTTTGATTAGCAAATTATATAGCAAGACCTTTCATAAGTACTAATCTAGCACAACTTCTAATCCTCTATTACTTTTAGCATGTGAACCTTTTCTTGTTTCATTCTTGTTCTACCCTCGCCTTCAAGCTTAAAATCCTTTACCCTAAAACAAAAAGTAGAACCTATCCCCCATAGAGATGGCAATCAGTGAGAACCCACACCCACTACCCACAATCCAACTTCAAATGCCATTTTCTCAATACGGTTACGTGTATAGACCATTTATAGGATTGTGGAATGGGTGTTTCATATCGAGAATCACGGACAACCGAACCCACTGTCTGCAGCCTTCCGCAGCAGAAAACAGAATTGGCAAGAGACCACGTGTTCAAAAAAAAAAAAAAGCAGAATGCTCGGAAAGTAAAAAATAGAAAATGAGAAGGTAGATGTGTGTGTGTGTTGGGGGGGGGGGGGGGGGGGGGGGGGGGGCTGAAACAAGAAAAAATGCAATCTTTCACAGCTGGTTGATGGAGTTGCCCCATCCTTAGACTTCTACTCATCTGCAAATACCTTAACAGAAAACCAAAAACCGTTGAGGCTGCTCCGGAATATAAGGTAAAAACAACAGGGTGGTGGATGTCATCCACATCTACATATACCACGTCTTTGGTGTGGACAGCCACAATTAAATTTCACCCAGCCAATGGGTTCCCAAAAAACACTAACGAATGGATGATTAGATGATAAGTTGCTAACCCAGTGAGAATTGGGTGATATTGCCATGCCTGCTCCCCCAATCTTCCACAACCACCATTGCCTTGTTTCACTACCCACCATGAATTTTTCACCACCATCAGCCCTCCACCTCACTCCCATAGCCCTCGAATACACCACCTTAATTCTCCATTCCCTTCTCTACCTCCGGCCCACCTTCACACCTTTCCTGCCCCTACCCCACCCCCACCTTATTTGGCGTCCATCCCCACCTCCCTCCACATAGTCTGACCTCCTTTTCCTATGCTTGTGTAGGTGGTGCTACAAGTCATAGTGGCAGCAACAAGGTGATAACGGATAAGGATGAGTTGCTAGAAAAGAAGGAAGCAAGAGTGAGGTGACGTGGGGGCAAGAAGGTTAGAAGGAAAATTAAGTCTAGGCATGAAGTTGTGTCTATGCAGACTGGCAGTGGTTGTGATGAAGATTGACCACTGAAAAGGGGAGGCAAAGAACTAAAAGCTCAAGATTGAACCAAAAATATTTCATGAGAAGTTTGGTTGTGTTGCATGTGATAATAGATCAAAGTTGGTGCTAGATCAGAAGACTTTGGAAAGTTGTTCTACATTCATGAATTCTGCACATTTCTGGACTTTCATAAAAGTAAACGTATTGTACAAAATCCTTAGATTGCACCACATAGTTTATGAGTCTAGATTGCACCACAGAGTTTTCGATATTGTAATATTAACCCCTCCCCCAAAAAAAAATCGTTTTGAACTGCAATACTGAGAGGAGACCTGCTTTTTAAACTCTTTCAATGTTGCACTTGAAAGATCAAAACATATTTGTGAAGGCGCCATAGTTGTCAAGGCGGCTAGGCGCCAGACGTTTCTTAGGGGCGCCCAGGCGTTTAAAACAATGCTGATTTTTTATATTTAAATTCATAATTTGAGATATGTAAATATTAAAGAATAATATTATTACACAGTATTACATAGAATTGGGCTAAATCACACCTAACATGACTTTAAACTAGAACTGATTGGCCCTAATTTGAACTCATTTGATCCAAATTTGATCTGATTTGACCTAGTTTGCCCTAATTTGGCCTAAATCAAACCTAACTTTGTATATCATGTGACCTAATCAGACCCATTTTCCCTATATTGATCTAAATGAGACCAAATCTGGCCATATCAGATCTAATATTCCCAAGTTAGAACTATTTCCCCCAAATCGTACTTGTTTTCCCCAAATCAGACCTAACATGCCCAAACTTTACATGATTTGGCCTAAATAAAACCTAATTTTGCATAATATGACTCAATCAGACCTAACTTCCCCAAATTTTCCCTATGTTGATCTAAACAAGACCTAATTTGGTCATATCAGACCTAATCTCACAAAATCAGACCCGATTCCCCCAAATCAAACTTGTTTTCCCCAATTCAGACCTAATCTGCCCAAACTGATATAATTTGGCATTAGAAAAAAACTAACTCTGCATAATATAAAAGACAATGAGATTTGGAGAGCTTAGGGTTGCACAATGTGTGCACCCTTATATTTATAGTAATGTGACAATTACAAAGAGGTCCAAATATAATGTAAAATAACATAACAAAAATAACAGAACATATATATTAACACTCCCCCTCAAGTTGGAGCATAGATGTCAATCATGTCCAACTTGTCCACAAGTGTGTAGAAATGCTTCTTAGCCAGCAGCTTGGTGAAGATATCAGCAACCTGGTCTTCAGAACGAGTAAAAGGAGTGCAGATTTTGCCAGTCAGGATAGACTCCCGAATGAAATGACAGTCAACCTCGATATGCTTGGTGCGTTCATGATAAACAGGATTGTTTGCAATGAAGATAGCAGCTTTATTATCGATGTGCATGGGTATAGCAGAAGATGACTCAACCCCAAAGTCTTTTAGGAGAGAACACACCCACAGGAGCTCACAGGCAGTATGGGCCATGGCCCTATATTCAGCTTCAGCACTAGATCTGGCAACCACATTTTGTTTCTTACTTCTCCATGTGACCAGATTACCTCCAACATAGGTACAATAGCCAAAGGTTGATTTCCTGTCAATTTTGCTCCCTGCATAGTCAGCATCAGAATAACCCTCAAGAGAACAGTGTCTATTTTTCCTGTAGTGAAGTCCCTTGCCAGGAGACTTCTTAGATATCGCAGAATATGACAGAGTGCATCCCAATGACACTGTCTGGGTTTATCTAAATACTTGCTAAGAAGACCCACAACAGTAGCTATATCAGCTCTAGTCACAGTCAGATATATCATTTTACCAATCAGCCTCCTGTATTTTTTATTATCAGTGAAGAATGGAGAAGACTCATCATCCCAATTAACATTGGGATCCAGAGGAGTATCAGCAGGTCTAGCTCCAAGCATACCAGTCTCCTGCAGAAGATCTAAGATATATTTTCTCTGAGATAGCACAAGAGCATTAGAAGTTCTAGATACCTCTATGCCCAGAAAATACCGCAGTTTACCCAAATCTTTAGTAGCAAAGTGTTTGCAGAGATGGGCTTTAGTAGCCTAAATAGCAATAGAGTCGCTGCCAGAAAGTATAATATCATCCACATACACAATCAGAATCACAATATCGTCAGATGTCTTCTTAATCAAGACAGAATGATCCACCTGAGATCTCAGAAAACCAAAGTCAATCAGAATATTGCTCAATTTATCAAACCAGGCACGAAGACTCTGTTTGAGCCCATAAATAGACTTCTTTAGTCTACAGACTTTATGTGACTCCCCCTGAGCAAAAAATCTGAGAGGTTGCTCCATATAGACCTCCTCTCAAGTTGTACTAGAGGCCAGTCAAGATTAATAGCAACAGATAAGAGAACTCTGAAAAAATTAAGATGGGCAACAGGTGAAAAAGTTTCAAAGTAGTCAATACCATAGGTCTGTGTATAACCTTTAGCAACAAGACATGCCTTCAGACGTTCTACAGTACCATCTGGTTGATATTTAACAGCATACACCCATCTGCAGCCTACAAGCTTACACTGAGGAGGTAGATCCACCAACTCCCAAGTTTGTCTGTCAGAAAGAGCAAGCATTTCTTCCTTCATAGCATTCGTCCAAGCTGTACTTTGCAAGGCATCCAGTACAGTCTTTGGGATGGCAACAGCAGATAAAGCAGTGACAAAGTTGCTAACATGAACACTTAAATTATCAGTTGATACATAGTTAGCAATATTGTGGATAGTGCAGGAATGAGTGCCCTTCCTAAGAGCAATAGGCACATCAAGGTCAGAGATTACCTCAGGTGATGCAGAACCTTCTGGAGGAGAAGATTGGCTTGGTTTGTGGGGGGGGGGGGGGGGGGGGGGTCTTGTGCATGTTGAGATCTGTTCATGCGCTGATAAACAAGAAGAGGATGTGTTGGTTGTACAAAAGTAGTGGCATCAGAAACACAGTCACTAGTAATAGGCAGCGGAGAAGCAATAAGCTCAGACTAAAGACTATCTCCTTGAGTAGAGTAGTATGGTGTACCCTTAAAAAAGACAACATCGCTGCTAGTAAACCATCTTTTCGTAGTTGGGCTATAGCATCTGTACCCTTTCTGTGTACGAGAATACCCCAAAAAAATACATTTTTCATCACGTGGAGATCGTTTATCATGCATTGGGCCAAGCAACTTTACAAAGCATGTAGAGCCAAAAATGCAAGGGGGTACAGTAAATAAAGGTTTATCAGGATTCAGAATTTGCACAGGTATTTTATTTCCAATAACCGAAGAAGGCATTTGATTTATTAGAAAACAGACAGTCAAGATGGCTTCTGGCCAGAGTCCCCGAGGTACATTAGCATGCAACATAATAGTTCTGGCTACCTCTAGTAAGTGTCTATTCTTTCTTTCTGCTATACCATTTTGCTGAGGTGTGAATGCACACAAAGTCTGATGGATAGTGCCAATGGATTTACAAAACAACTCAACATCTTTCTGAACAAATTCAAGTGCATTATCCGTTCTAAAAAATTTAACAGGCATAGAGTATTGTGTTTTCATCTCAGCAAAAAAGAATTTAATAGTGGACAATACTTCAGATCTACTTTTCAAAAGAAACAACCATGTGGCCCGAGAAAAATCATCAATGAACAGAATAAAATATTTGTTTCCAGATAGACTAGGGACATGACAAGGGCCCCATACATCAGCATGAACAAGATGAAAAACATTTTTACTACTAATCTGAGAACGTTTAGGATAAACAGCCCTAGTCTGTTTGCCTAACTGACACGATTCACATTGAAACACATTTGTTCCTACATCAGGTACAATATGGCGCAATTTCTCAGAGGATGGGTGCCCAAGTCTCTAATGCCACTGTAGAGTCGATATTGACGAAGATACTGCAGAAGCCAGAGCCACATTGTCCACTTTCTTTAGATAGTCCAGGTAGTACAAGCCATCAGAGCCTTCATGCCCCCCACCAATCTTCATCCTCGTGCGAAGGTCCTGAAAAACACATGAACCATACTAAAGTCAGACTACAATTCAAGCTTCGCAAAGTTTTGCTGACAGATAATAGATTCAACGGAAAACGAGGCACACATAGAGCAGATTTCAGCACAATATCAGACACAATGTTTCCAATCCCGGAAACGGTAGACTTGGAGCCATCAGCAAGCATAACAGAGGAGTTATTAGTCGGTCTAGATAAATTTCTGAACAATGACCGATTCCCAGAAATATGAGAAGATGCGCCCGAATCTATGACCCATTTCGTATTACCAGTAGTAGAGGATGGTGCAGAAAATAAGGCAGTGTCACAACCAGAGTATGTCGCAGCATGTGCTCCTGTGGCGGTGGCAGTAGATGACAAGCCAGTACGCTCCAGTAACAGGCGCTCAACCTCAACACGAATGAAGTCAACAATAGAAGTATATGGGGCATCAGGCTGGGTAGACGTCTCAGAAGATGTAGTAGCATCAGTGGCCGCATTGGCCCAAGCTGGTTTGCCGTATTTTTCCCAGCACTTGTCTTCGACATGATTAGACCGGCCACAGAAGTTGCAGAAGCGTTGGCCAGTCTGAGGACAAGTAGCAGCAGTAGTAGGTCCAGAGGATGCTCCACGACCTGAAGAATTCCTCCCCCGGCCAGCACCAAGAGGAGGACGAGCATCATGTGAGCGGTCGCGTCCACGGCCACGACCAGACATCGCAGCAAAAGCAGTCGAATCTCCTGTATCAGTAGGAGTCTCAGATGACGATGCAGGCAAGCGTTGTAGTCTCTGAAAGGCAGTCTGTAGAGTAGGCAGCGGATCACTGGCAAGAATCTGATCGACCACCCCTGCATAGGAATTAGGCAGGCCACAAAGGAACTGGACTACTTGCAATTCTTGTCGTTGTCGTTGCATAGTAGCCAAATCAGTAGACAAGGGATGGTAGGCTTCCAATTCCCCCCCCCCACAGTCCCTTGAAAGCAAAAAAGTAATCCGTCAGATTGGATCCAGAGAAACGCAGGCGGCTAAGCTGCTTGTTGATATCAAACACCTTTTTGGGATTCTGACTGTGTGAATAAATGCTGGCAAGTTGATCCCACATCTGCTTCGCCGTTTGCAGGTATAATAAGGTGGTGTCAATCTTAGTCTGACTATTATTCAGAATCCATGTCATGACTGTGGAGTCGTCTTTCACCCAATCATCATAGGCTTTCACATCCTTCGAATCGGCTGTTTCAGAAGGCACCGGTGGTGGATCTCGCGTCAAGTGTGACATTTTCCCTTGTGATTTAACATATATCTGCATAGAGCACACCCAATGTTGGTAGTTTCGCCCATCCAGCTTCACAGTTGTCACCTGGCATGCCATCAGGAAGAAACAGATGCAGACGTAGAGGTACAGGTAGGTAGCAGCAGTCAGATACAGGCAGTAGAAGGTTGCCTACGTCTCCAGGTAGGCAGGCACAGATCTACTGATCGAAAGTCTAGCTTCACATAACGGCTATGCCGGAGCGCAGCAAGGGACCCGGTGACTCAACCAGTCACCATAGTCACAAATTCGGTATTCGGGATACGTACGGCCAAGTTGAAAAATTCAGAATCGGGATGTAAGCGGAAGAGACGAATGGAGCGTTGTTGCACACTGGCAACGTGAGAGACCCAATAGGGTTCTCCTCTCTATTTATAGTAAAGGGAAAATTACATGTAGGTACAGCAGTAATATGAAATATGAAATAAACACAAAGTAAAGATATATTAACACTCCCCCTCAAGCTGGAGTGTACACATTGTGGATGCCCAGCTTGCCGCATAAATTCTGGAACACTGCTGAACCTAATGGCTTTGTCAAGATATCAGCTAGTTGATCTTCAGACTTGACATATGGCGTCACAACATTGCCATTCTTTATCTGATCTCTGATGAAATGACAGTCAACTTCTATATGCTTTGTGCGCTCATGGAAGACAGGATTCCTGGCAATATGTATAGCAGATTGATTGTCACACTTGAGAATCATGGGAGTTTGAATCAAAATCTTCAGCTCAGATAAGACAGATTTGATCCATTGTAGTTCACAGCATGCATGTGCCATAGCACGGTACTCAGCCTCAGTACTAGACCGTGCTACCACTTGTTGTTTCTTGCTTTTCCAAGTAATCAGATGATCACCAAGAAAGGTGCAGTAGCCAGATGTGGATCTTCTATCAACTTGATTACCAGCCCAATCTGCATCTGCATAACCTGTGAGAGTCAAAGAAGATAGAGGACTCTTTAGTTTATAATAAGTGATCCCCTTTCCAGGAGCACTTTTCAGATATCTCAGAATCCTGCATACAGCTGTCCAATGTGACTGTCGTGGTGTGCACATATGTTGACTTACTACTCCAACAGCAAAAGAAATATCAGGTCTCGTGACAGTTAGGTAAATCAACTTCCCAACTATTCTCCTGTAATGACCTGGATCTGAATATGCAGTATCATCGTCCACCTCCTTGATGTGAGAATCCATAGGAGTGGATACGGGCTTAGAATCAGTCATACCTGTTTCATGTAGCAAGTCAAGCACATACTTCCTCTGGGAGAGATTTATACCTGCATGGGATCTAAGAACCTCAATCCCTAGAAAGTATCTCAGCTTCCCCAGGTCCTTCGTGTGAAAGTGTTGTTGTAGTCCTTCCTTCACACGTGATATGCCTGTAGAATCGCTGCCAGTAATCACAATATCATCAACATAGACAGCAATAATGATGGACCCACCAGAAGAATTTGAATAAAATAGAGAGTGATCAGTCATGGAACGAGAGAAGCCCATCTGTAAAACAACAGCACTGAACTTGTCAAACCAAGCTCGAGGAGATTGCTTTAACCCATAGATAGCCTTCTTCAATTTGCAGACTTTCTGACACTCCCCCTGAGCAACAAAACCTGGTGGTTGCTCCATGTACACCTCTTCTTGAAGATCTCCATGAAGAAAGGCGTTCTTGACATCCAGCTGGAAAAGAGGCCAATCAAAGGTAGTAGCTAGAGATATAAGGATCCGCACAGAATTGAGACGAGCAACTGGAGAAAAAGTCTCAAAGAAGTCCACTCCATATGTCTGTGTGTAGCCTTTTGCTACCAATCTGGCCTTCAACCGCTCAATCGATCCATCAGGGTTGTGTTTGACTGTAAAGACTCATCTACAGCCCACAACTTTCTTTCCCGCAGGTAAAGTAACAAGATCCCATGTGCCATTGTATTTTTTTTCCCTCACTCAATTGCTCCCCCTTGCTCATAGAATTTGCAAAATATGGACTGGTTTCATGAAAGGTGACATCCTTAGAAACAAACATACGACGCAAACTCGGGCAATAACACTTGTAACCTTTACTCGTACCAGAGTAACCAAGAAACAAGGTTTTCAAGGACCTAGGAGAGAGTTTGTCTTGTTTGGGATCAAAGTTATGAACGAAGGATGTACAGCCAAAAACCCGAAGCAGAACATGAAACGGTTTATCCATAAGGCGTAAGACAGAGAAGGGAGTACGTCCATGCAAAACAGAAGAGGGCTCCCGATTAATCAAAAAACAGGCAGTGAGAAGAGCTTCAGACCAGAAACGTTTAGGCACATTGGATTCAAACATGATAGACCTAGTGATATCCAAAAGATGGCGATTCTTTCTCTCAGCAACGCCATTCTGCATAGGAGTGTGAGGGCAAGAGGTGTGATGAATCATACCAACCGAACTGCAAAACTCATTCATCGCTTTCTGAACATACTCAAGGGCATTATCAGATTGAAAAATTTTGATATTGCAGTTAAATTGAACCTGAATTTGTTTAAGAAAATGTTTGATAATGGAAAGCACAGATTCACGACTTTTTAAAAGATAAATCCATGTCATGCGAGAGTAATCGTCCACAAAGGAAATGAAATAGCTAAAACCATTATAACTCTGGTTTTTAACAGGACCCCATACATCACTATGGACTAACTCAAACGGACTAGAAGCCCGATTATTGACACGAACAGGATATGATAACCGATGATGTTTGCCCAACTGACATGACTGACACTCTAGAGCGGACACATGAGCTAGATCTGGTTCCAACTTCTTCAAGCTTTCTAAGGAAGGATGTCCATATCTGCAATGCCACAGCAAGGGGGAACCACTCAGCATGGCGGAGGAAACTGGAGCAGGAGGTGGATGGTGAGGTAGATAATCACCAGGAAAGAGGTAGAGATCACCTTTCCTAGGCCCCCCACCAATCATCTTCAAACTCTTGAGATCCTGTAAAACAAAGCAAGAGGGCCTGAATGTTACTGTGCATTTTACAGTGTCAATCAACTTGGCAACAGAAAGCAAATTGAATGGAAATTCAGGTACAAAATGAACAGATTTCAAATCAATATCTGGTGTAAGGGACACAGAACCACTAGCTACCACCTTCCTCACAGAACCATCTGCCAAAGTAACAGATGGGTGAGGAATATATGAGTCAAGTGTGCGGAGCAATCGCCTCATACCAGTCATGTGCTGAGAGGCACCAGAGTCAACCACCCAGGGAGTTGCGGATCCAGAAGCCATAAAAGATGTAGCCTGATTACCCGCTGTAGATGCAAGATTTGCTGTAGAAGCAGATGAGGCGCCCATACTCCAATGTTGAGTTGTCTGAATAAACCTGTCATACTCCTCCTGAGTAAGTGTGATGCCAGAGGAACTCGAGCTCGCAGTAGTAGAGTCTGAAGTAGCACAATTGGCAGCTCCAACAGGTGGGGCGGCAGGTCGCCCATGTTTCTTCCAGCATTTCTCGACAGTATGTCCAGGTTTGTCACAGAAAGTGCATCGAGGACGAGTCCCACGTCCTCTGCCCAAGCCAGGTCTGTCAGCTGGTGTAGGTGCAGGTCGTCCTCCGCGAACTGCTGCAGCAATGGAGGCATGAGAATCTCCAGAAGGAACAACAGGAGTAGGATCAACTGACTCAAAGGTGGACTGCTGAATCCTAGAGAAAGCTTTTGCAAGGCTTGGCAATTTATCGGACGCAAGTATCACACTTCTTGCTGAACCAAATGAGGAGCTAAGGCCAGATAGAAATTTAGCAGTGACAAGATCATCTCTATCTTTAATCTGCTCAGCAACTTTCACTGGATGATAGTAGCTCAACTCCTGGGAGATAGCTTGAATCACACCGAAATACTCTTCAAGTGATCTATCACCTTGTTTCTCTGCAAACAGACGATCATAGATCATAAACTGGCGAAGAGCATTCTTCTCTTGAGCATAGTGCTGCTTAACGGCATCCCAAATCTCCTTAGCAGTGGAGTAGAACATGAACCTAGAAGCAATAGAAGGTTCCATGCTACCCCAAAGCCAAGTCTTCACTAGGCTGTCAAGACGTTTCCACTCGGCATAGTCTTTGTCAGTGCTAGTGAGAGGTGCAGAATCAACAAACTTTGCCCGATCGCGCGATTCCAAGACAGTATGAACCGCATTCATCCATAGTAAAAAGTTCTTCCCATTGAGCTTGATAGGAATAGGCGAGACCTCATAATAGGTCTTGTTCTCCATGATGTAACTGGGATATGTGTGACGGAGTGATACACGTCACAAAGAAGGCTGAGTGGACGGACAGATACGCGTCCCGTGACGGAGAGATACACGTCACAACAGAAACTGGAAAGAGGATGTGTTACTGACGCATCGACAGCCTTCAAACGAGAGGTTCCTAATCACACATGAAGGAGATGTGATTAGGAAAGCACTGTGGAAGAGACGAGACCTCCGGGTAGGGCTTTAGAAGGCCGTTGGATCAATCGGAGATCCCCAAGCAGCAGGGTCGGCGTCCGAAAAGGGACCGAAAGGTGCTGAAAAAGTTCCCGGAGACGTAGACGGAGCCTTTAGATCTTTGCGGATGGACCTACGGCAGCATGAGATGGACTACCGAAGTCCAGCGGCGATGGACGGGCGGTGGGAACCCTCCCTTAGGCGGCTAGCAGCAGCGCCGCAGGGAGGCTCCTGCGCTCCTGCCGCACGCCGGCGGCAAGGAGCAGCCGCTGCTGCGGGCGGCGGCGGCCGGCGGCTAGAAGGGACCGGCGGCGGCCGGCTAGGAGGGAGAAGAGAGGGGCGGGAGGGAGGGGCGGCGCCGAAGGAGAACGGGCGGGAGGGAGGGGTGGCGCTGGGCGGAGCGCTAACCTGCTCTTAATACCATGTAAGCGGAAGAGACGAATGGAGCGTTGTTGCACACTGGCAACGTGAGAGACCCAATAGGGTTCTCCTCTCTATTTATAGTAAAGGGAAAATTACATGTAGGTACAGCAGTAATATGAAATATGAAATAAACACAAAGTAAAGATATATTAACACGGGAATTATGCGGAAAATTCAGATAAAAATCGGTCAACCTACGGTAAAAGTTCAATCAACTATTCGGAAAAAAGTCGGCAAAAAGACGGATTATATATATATATATATATATATATATATTTATATATATATATATATATATATATGTACATATACATGAACACATGCAAACATATATATACACCCACTCATATAATGATTTTAAATAACTAAACATCAAACTGATTACCCTAGCATAAATCAGGGAAGAAGGGGGGAGAATGGAGGAGGAAGATGGATAGAGGAGGAAGGTTGGACGGTTTCGTGGAACCCTGCTACAAGTAAAAATGACGTGGAAAAAACAAATGTGAAGCAAAAGTACAGAACTGTATAAAACGATGAAAAAAACGTATTGAACGCGTTTAAAACGCAATACGCGAATAAAACGCGAATTAAACGTGTTTAAAATGTATTATTCGGTTTGGAGTTTAAAACGGCCGTCATATACAGCATGTGAATAATACGCGTTTTAAACACGTTTTTCTTTTTAAAAATGGAGTATATTGTGACTATGGCAGTCACACATGCAGGCAAAAAACAGATCCGGAGACGGCCTTAGACAGAAATTAAACCTGCGGGCAAACGAAGTCCAGAACCAGGCGGGAGAGACGACCCCGGCGGCTACGTGCCCCGGCGCAGCAGCGCGGCTGCTAGCAGCCGCGGCGCTGCAGCCGACGGCGGCCGGGATGGGGGCGGCGTCGAAGGAGAAGAAGAGAGAGAAGGAGAGAGAAAGAGAGAGGGAAGGGAGGGAGGGCACGAGCGGCGGCTGTATCTAGGCCTGCTCTGATACCATATAAAAGACAATGAGATTTGGAGAGCTTAGGGTTGCATAATGTGTGCACCCTTATATTTATAGTAATGTGACAATTACAAAGAGGTCCAAATATAATGTAAAATAACAGAACAGAAATAACTGAACATATATATTAACACATAACATTTCCTAATCAAAGCTAACTACCCCGAATTTGCCCTTCATTAATCTAAATGAGGCCTAACAAGGCCAAATTAGGCTTTGTTTTCCTCAAATAGACCTAATTTACCCTAATTTGACCTAATTTGGGATAAATCAGGCCCATTTGAGCGATAAAATGACTCAGCTTGATCAAATGCAGACCTACTTTATGCTAAATTAGCCCTTAAGTGGCTTAATTTAAGTGTAAAAGGCCTTGGGCAGCCTCTTAGGTAACCTAAGGGGTTGGGCTCGATGCACCTTGGCAGGTGCCTTGATAACTAAGGAAGGCGCCAAGGTTGAGTGCCTTAGAACTGTGGCATTCCCTAGCATACCCATGTGGATTTCATATTGTCCTCTTATATATAACACATACACACACACACACACACAGGCCGACAAGGAGTGGCTCAAGTGGTCAAGCACGATGTCCCCTCACGAAGGGACCCGGGTTCAAATCCCAGCTGCCGCCTTGGTTTACCACCCTCCCGGACGTTCGGCCTCCGTCACGAGCGTGGGAGAGGGGGAGAGAATGCCTCTCTTTATCCCCCCCCCCACACACACACAGAGCAAGGTCCAGAAGGGTTTACCAGCTGGTATAGGTAAGTATGTGCACCGACCACTTATGCAATTTTTGCAACTTACTGTTGATTAGAAATATACATCTTCTCTTGTTGGACAATCCACAAATGTCGGACTGAGATAATTTTTTATATACATGTAATCGAAAAGGTTTACATCACATCTATATAGTTGGATTATTCTGTAGAGTATTAAAGATGTATAACTAAAACTTGCACATATAAGCTATGTGTACTCAAGTACACAATTATTTTAGCTATATATATGTGTGTGTAACAGTTATACAATATGAAAATAATAATTAAACGGTCAAAACCCATATCATCTGTATGGTTTACTGAAATTTAAGGAGCCCATGCAGTTTGATGCACTTAAAGGTAAAAAGAGGAAGAAGAGAGAGAAATATGCAGCGAAGGCATCAATTATCTAACAAATTGTAGCTTGTACATAGAGTATAAAGCTAGCCATATAACTACCATATGATTGGCCACATACTAACACCTAACAAACTGCAAAAATAATCATCGGAAGGATGAACACTAATCATGTTTTCCCACTTAATCTACATCACTCTTTTCAGTTTACAAGTGGGTCTTGAAACCACTAATTCACCAAATTAAAGGTTTATTACAGAATTAGGGGTGAGAATCACCTTGATGGACTTGGGTTTCTTCATCTCTACATGAGAGAGATAACTTTCGACGAGAAATTTGAAACCAATCTCCAACTCAGCATCGAAGGAACCATCGGCATTATGCTTAATAATTTTTGAGCTCTGACACCATGGAACAAAATCTTGGTACAAATCTACAGCTGCAACCACTGCGAACAACTGCTCCGGAGAGTATCTGAAAAGAACAAAATACATCAACCAAAGATATGTTTCACTAAATCAGTAAGTACGACATCCATATCACCATTCAAAAACAAGAACAAGATAGAGCCAGCTGCATACGCTTCTTCCCTCAAAGAAAAACTTCATATGCTTCTGATAACAAACAGAACCCAATTAGAACATCTGACAGCCCATATGTTTTTGTTTTCCTGATTATGAAAAAAAAAGGTGACTTGAAAAGATAAAACCCCTCAGGCCTTTATTGTTTAAGCATTGTTTGTGAAGAAGATCACTATAAAGAAAAACCATCACATCTCTTTGGTTATAACTGCCTTTTGAGTTATTCCAGGATATATGTTCTGAACTCTTCAGCTGATTGATTCTTCATTTAGCTTTGGCATTAAATAGTCATTGACTTGTTTTTAGTATCATATTCTTGAGTGAGACAATTAGAGGTGAAATTTTGTTGCCATTTAGTAAAAGAGATGGATGTGTCTACTCCCTCCATATTCTATCTTTTCTGTACCAGTTGCATAGGGATCGAATATTGTTGCTAACTCAGGTTGGGATTTAACTTGGCCTACAAGCTGATATATTGATCTAGGTTAGATTCTGAATGAACTTATAGGATGTTGAACTTTGGGTTGTTACTCAACCCATGACCTTAGTTATTAGTTTGAAATTAGGAAGACGTTTATAAACCCACAATAACATGGCCAAATACTAAAATCCTACTTATGAGTATGTTATCCTTCAAATCTGTAGTCGACTTTTTAGGTTTGAGGAGATATTAAGATAAGAACCAAGTAGGGTTGGGAGGTAAAACCACAGCAGACTGCTAGACCTAACCAAATCAGACTAAACTGACTAGTTTTGTTTAGTCTGGAGAGGTTGTGGTCTTCTTTGGTTTGGAAGTATCCATACCAACCCTTAGCGAACGGTCTTGGGATGAAGAACCAATTTAATAAGCTAAACCGAACTGCACTAATCATTTAAGGTACACTTATATTTGTTAATACTGATCTTAACTACATAGGTGAAGTATGTACAATAAAGAAACCTGTTTTACGTTGACAAACCCGAATAAGTATTTAATATCATTACATGGAATGCAGATACCTGCTAAAACTTTGAAGACACATTGAAGTCTAAACCAAACCATTACACAATTACACATTACCCCTCCAAAAACTCTACCACCAAGAGTCTTTCCACGGACAATAGATGACCCCTAGGGATTTACAGGGGCACCAGCAACGAGCATCATTCATGTCCTGTGTTTAGGTGTTACATGCATATCACACTAGCTTCATATTTCTTTGATGTTTATAAATTACAAAACCTTAAATTTAATTTCACAAAAGCTTGTTGTGACAACTTGGAGAGCAATCTTATTAACAAGAAAAGAAGTACAATGAGTCCTATATATAGATCTGACTCAGGGTACAATATACATAAGGAACATAATTTAATAAGCTAGACTAACAACAATGGCCCATCAGTTCTAATTAAATAAGAGAGAATTAATTATTACACTAACACTCCCCCTCAAACCGGAGAGCATACATCATGTATTACCAGCTTGCTACACACGTAGTTAAAGCGGTATGATAAAGATGTTGGTGGTCTGTTCTCTAGTCTTTACATATGGAGTGACAATCTTTTTTGTGTGGGTCAGATCACGTACAAAGTGGCAGCCAATCTCTATGTGTTTGGTGCACTCAAAACTCCATGGCGTTCTTATAGAATATGTATTTAGAAGCAATGGAAGGTTTCATGCTATTCCATAACCAGTTCTTGACTGGATTATTTCCCCTCCTTCACTTGAGAGTGTGCTCGACAGGCTTCTCAATGGATTTCAACTTATCACTGAATTCAAGAATCGAATACAAGATTGAATTCAAGAATAGTATACAAGATTGAATTCATTCTGAGTAGGTAATTATCTCCATTTAGATTGATGATGGGGATAGGAGTGTTGTCATTGTAGACAATCATCTAACAAGTATGTTTTTGAGAGAAGATCACACAAGTAGAATATCGGTGGATGAAGACACATAGGTGTTGTTACAATATATGTTTTCTGTTCTTTACTTATTCTGTTATTTAATTTGTTATTTACTTGTTCTGTATGGACCTCTCTGTAAATGTTCAATATTATATATATGCGGGTGCACACATGCATCCCTATGCTCTCTGAAAACCTGATTCTTAACATGGTATCAGAGCAGGACTAAACCCTAGCCATTCTTCTCCATCCCTCCCTTTCCCTCTCTCTCCTTCTCTCTCTACCGGCGCCCCCCCCCCCCCGGCGTCGCGCCTTCAGCGTCGCCGCCCTACCTGCCCGCCGCACCGCTCAAGCGGCCCCTGCCGGTGGGTCCGGTCGCTGCCGCCGGTGCGCTGGCCCTGCCCAGCTAGGCCGCCGGCCGCCGGTGCTGCTCCAGGCTGTCGGGCGCCGCCGCAGGTCAGCCGGTCCACAGGGACTCGGCGCCGCAGCCCAGCAGGGCTTACAGCCCGCCACCGTGGAGTCGGCAGCCCAGTCTTCGTCCGGTTCCTTTGGTTCCTCCTTTCTTCTCCGAGGGAGATCCGCAACGTGCTAGTTTGAGGGGCCCTTCCGTCTTCGGCCCGTAATTCTGCCTGCCTGCCCGTGTAGGCTTTCGCCTCCGGGTTCCGTGCTACGTCTAGAAGTAGCCCGTATGTGAAAGGTCCACCGTGACCCTGTACATGTTCTGCCTGCCTACCTGACGACGTAGTCGTCGTGTACGTGCCTGCCTGCCTAATGGCGTCCTCGTCTGAAGAATCTTCGCGTCGTCAAGTTACTACAGTCAAGCTTGACGGATGCAACTACCAGCTATGGGTTTGCTCCTTTGTTATATATGCCAAGTCGCAAGGGAAGTATTCCCATCTTACTCGCACCGGTCCGCCGCCGCCTGCCGACACCGCCGATGTGAAGGACGTCAAAGCCTACGATGATTGGGTCCGTGACGACTCAACGGTGATGACCTGGATTCTCAACAGCACAGTTGAGAAAATTAGTGTGACCATCCTTCGTCTGCCTACTGCAAAGCAGATGTGGGATCAGCTTGCTAGCACCTTCTCCCACAGCCAGAATCCGAAAAAGGTGTTTGATATCAACAAACAGCTTAGCCGCCTCAGGTTTACTGGTTCGGATATTACCGATTACTTCTCTACGTTCACCGGTTTGTGGGGTGAACTGGAAACGTATCATCCTCTATCGACGGATCTGGTGACTATGCAGAAGCAGAGGAATGAACTTCAGCTCATACAGTTCCTGAGTGGTTTACCTGACTCCTACGCTGGGGTTGTGGATCAGATTCTGGCCAGTGATCCGCTGCCTACTCTTCAGGGTGCCTACCAGCGTCTTCAACGCCTTTCGTCACCGACATCGCATACTGCTACTGATATTGGAGACTCTACTGCCTTGGCTGCCTGGGGTGGCTGAGGCCGTGGTCGCGGTCGTGGCCGTGGCCGAGCTTCTGATGGGCGTCCTCCTCTTGGTGCTGGGAGAGGTCGTTCACCTACTGCTGGGCGTGGAACCCCTACTACTACTACTGCTGCTGCGCGTTCTATGCCTGGACAGCGCCTGTGTTCCTACTGTGGTCGTACTAACCACATTGAAGAAAAATGCTGGGAGAAATATGGCAAACCAGAATGGGCGAACACTGCTTCTGATTCTCCTGCCACTACGTCTGAGAGTGCTGCTCACCCTACCACACAAGACACTGCGGGTGCTACTGCTGATTACATCAGGGCTGAAGTCGAACGTCTTCTTCTGGAGCGTGCCGGTTCATCCTCTGCGGCCTCCACGAGTGGAGCTCATGCTGCCTATACTGGTTATGATACTGCTTTTCTGAGTTCACAGTTGCCATCTTCCTCTGGTAATACTAAATGGGTGATCGACTCCGGTGCATCATCCCATATTTCAGGCAATAGGGCTTTGTTTAAATCTATTTCTAAACCTGCTCATAAGTCTGCGGTCATGATTGTTGATGGATCTAAATCTCTAGTTTCTGGCATTGGGGACATTATTTCTCAGTTTCTTATCAAATCTGCCTTATATGTGCCTAACTTCCCTATGAATTTATTATCTGTTAGCAAACTTGTGAGGAATTTGAACTGTAGCTTAACATTCTTTCCTGGCTCATGCATTTTCAGGACCTTCTCACGAGGATGAAGATTGGTGGGGGGTATGAAGGTGTTGATGGTCTCTACTATCTGAACGAGATGCCAAGATCTGATCCATCTGCTATGGTTTCTGCTTTGTCTGCTTCAGTTTCTGCATTACAGTGGCACTACAGGCTGGGACACCCTTCTTCTGACAAACTGCGCCAGTTACTTCCAGACATGAGTAGTGTTAGGTTCCAGTGTGAGTCTTGTCAACTGGGTAAACAAACTAGAACTGTATATCCGAGGTGTAATTCTGTGAGCAGCAGGCATATTTTTGATGTAGTGCACTCTGATGTGTGGGGACCATGTAATGTGTCGAGTGTGTCTGGCTATCGTTACTTTATTCTGTTTATTGATGATTTTACGCGGACTACTTGGCTATTCCTGTTAAAAAGTAGATCCGAGGTGATTTCCACAATAAAGTATTTTTTTGCTGAAATTAAAACCCAATTTGGTGTGCCTATTAAAATTTTTAGAACTGATAATGCACTGGAATTTATTCAGAAAGAAGTGGAACTTTTTTGTAAATCTGTTGGAACTTTGCATCAGACCTCCTGTGCCTATACACCACAGCAGAATGGTGTCGCCGAGAGAAAGAATCGTCATTTGTTAGAAGTGGCTCGAACGATAATGTTACACTCGCATGTACCTCGTACTTATTGGCCAGAAGCAGTTTTGACTACCTGTTTTCTCATTAATCGTATGCCTTCATCAGTTATTGGCAACAAAGTCCCTATCCAGGTTTTACATCCGGCGGCTCCCTTGTTTTCAGTTCCTCCACGGGTTTTTGGTTGCACTTGCTTTGTCCGACTTCTTGGCCCTGCTTCTGATAAACTGTCGCCTCGAGCAGCGAAATGTATTTTCTTGGGATATTCACGAACACAGAAAGGTTATCGTTGTTATAATCCTGCTACGAGAAAATGGCTGACTAGTAGTGATGTGGTGTTCTTTGAAGATACTCCGTATTATTCATCTGCAGGAGAAAGTTTGCAAACAGATATTACTGCACCACCTTTGCCTATTCTGTCTGACTGCATGCCTGAGACTACTGATACTGTGATACCAGCTCCTCCATTTCGTGTTTATCAGCGCAGGCACAGAGCACCCTCTCCTCAAGTACCCCCCCCCAGACAACCAATCTTCACCTCTAGAAGGTTCTGCTTCACCTGAGGTACAGTCTGATTTACATATCCCTATTACACTTCGCAAAGGGACTCGTTCCTGCACATCTCACAGTATTGCTCATTTTGTATCTACTGATCATCTCACTGCTCAGGCGCGTGATTTTGTTTATGCCCTATCTGTTGTTATTGTTCCTAAGACTATTCAGGATGCCCTGCGGAGTACTGCTTGGACTTCTGCTATGCGAGATGAGATGACTGCTCTGACTGATAGAGGCACTTGGGAGCTGGTGGATCCCCCTCCTCAGTGCAAACCTGTAGGTTGCCGTTGGGTGTACACTGTCAAATATCAACCGGATGGTACTGTTGAACGGTTGAAAGCTCGGTTAGTTGCCAAAGGGTATACTCAGACATACGGCATTGACTACTTTGAGACGTTTTCTCCTGTTGCTCGGCTAAATTCTGTCAGAATCTTATTATCTGTGGCTGTGAATTGTGACTGGCCTCTTCTACAACTTGATGTGAAGAATGTGTTTCTATATGGTGATTTACAGGAAGAGGTTTATATGGAGCAACCTCCTGGGTTTGTTGCTCAGGGGGAGTCTCACAAAGTATGCAGACTTAAGAAATCTATTTATGGGCTCAAGCAGAGTCCACGTGCATGGTTTGATAAATTGAGCAGGATTTTTTCTGACTTTGGCTTTCTGCAGTCCCAAGTGGATCATTCTGTCTTCACAAAGAAAACTTCTGCAGGGATTATTATTCTGATTGTCTATGTAGATGATATTATTCTTTCTGGCAGTGATTCTTCAGGTATTCAGGCCACAAAATTTCACTTGAGTAAACATTTTGCTACCAAAGACTTGGGCAGACTGCGATACTTTCTGGGCATAGAGGTCTCCAGGAACTCGAGTGCTCTTGTACTGTCTCAGAGGAAATATGTGCTTGATATCCTACAAGAAACTGGCATGATGGGTGCAAGACCTGCAGATACTCCTATGGACCCCAATGTTGATTGGGATGATGAAACCTCTTCTATGTTTTCTGAGCCCAAGAAATACAGGAGGCTGATTGGAAAATTGATCTATCGGAATGTTACTCGTCCTGACATTACTACTGTTGTGGGCCTTCTGAGCAGGTACCTGGACAAGCCTAGACAGTGTCACTGGGATGCTGTCTATCACATTCTGAGATACTTAAAAAGGGCACCTGGCAAAGGTCTTCATTATAGGAAAAATGGACATTGTAAACTTGAGGGCTATTCTGATTCAGATTATGCAGGCAGCAGAATTGACAAGAAATCCACGTCTGGCTACTGTACCTATGTAGGGGGTAATTTGGTGACTTGGAGGAGCAAGAAACAGACTGTTGTTGCTCGCTCCAGTGTTGAAGCTGAATATAGGGCCATGGCCCATACTGCCTGTGAGCTTCTCTGGGTGCGTTCTCTTTTGCATGAACTTGGGATTGAATCTTCCTATGCTATTCCAATGCACTGTGACAACCGAGCTGCTATCTTTATTGCCAATAATCATGTATATCATGAGCGCACCAAGCATATTGAGGTGGACTGTCACTTCATTCGAGAATCTGTTCTGGCTGGGAAAATTTGCACTCCTTTTACAAAATCGGAAGATCAAGTGGCAGATGTCTTCACAAAACTTCTGGCTAAGAAACACTTCTACAAGCTGGTGGACAAGTTGAGCATGATTGACATCTATGCTCCAACTTGAGGGGGAGTGTTACAATATATGTTTTCTGTTCTTTACTTATTCTGTTATTTAATTTGTTATTTACTTGTTCTGTATGGACCTCTCTGTAAATGTTCAATATTATATATATGCGGGTGCACACATGCATCCATATGCTCTCTGAAAACCTGATTCTTAACAGGTGTGAAGCACAGTGAGATAGAGAAAAGATCATTGGTTCAAGCACGGTGGGTTTAAGAGAGAATCGGAAAGATGTGCGGCTAAGTACAATCACCGAGTTAAAGCTTTGTGAAAAGAAGAGAGAGGGTGATTCCCTATTTAGAAGCACTCACCCATGTACATAGGGAAAGTTCATGGGGAGGAAGAGGATGTGAGAGAGAACCTGGTGTTGTTACGAGACTTTAGAAAGTTATAAAGCATGTGTCGCAATCAACGTGCTACTATTATGTTTCGGTTGGTGACAGAGGAGAGATGGTAGTACCAATCAAACTCTTTTAAAGGTTGTTATGCCGATTTGCACCCGTGAAGCTCATATGGGGATGGCAACTTGTTGCTCCCCCTGGGTGGAGTGCGGCCATCTCTATTGCTGCCCCTGAGTGGGCGGCGTTGACAATGACTGTAGCAGCTACCTACGACAACCTGACACCCGTAGCCGGCAGATTGTGAGGGTTGTTGCCTGGCCACGGCTTCTGTCCAGCTGCGCCCGAGTGTTGCGTTGCAGCGGCGGTAGGAAAGAGGGGAGAGGCGGGCTGCAGCGGCTTCTGGTTGTGTTGTTGTCTGGGTGTTGTTGCTCTCTAAACTCTCAAGTTTTACAAAAGTGCTCTTGATACCATGTGACAGACTTGGAGAGCAATCTTATTAAGAATTCTATATAGACTGACTCAGGGTACGATACACATGAGGAACAAAATATGATAAGCTAGATTGACGCCAATGAGTTAAAATAGGAGAGGCCCATTGGTCCTAATTTACTAAATAAGATAGAATTACTTATTGCACTAAGACTTGCTATCAAAACCATAATGTTATTGTACTATGCCCATCCTCAAAAAGTCACCAACATTCTGGGTGCAAATATTGAATAGTACTAACTGAAACAAAATGCAATATTGCAATCTGGTTCGAATGAGTTTGGACCTTGGCAGTGGGCTGGTTTGGGTGGATACTTTTCAAGCCACTAGGACCCGCTTGCTACATTCTACGGTTTTAGGTCGAGACCATATAAAATCAAAGCATGCCCACGCTAGAACCAGTATTATCGACAGGTTGAAGCACTATCAAGCTTTACAGCACAATGCATATTATGACGACAACAACCACGACGATGCATCTGCTTTGGTCCCACAATATATAGCATGTAGATATTATTGGATACAGTTGGTTACAGCTACAATATTAGACTGCCTTTTCTTGTAGGCTTGGCTGTTGTGACACTCATGATATGATCAAGAAATTGGTATAGTGATGCTCGATCATTACAGCTTTCCTAGTTTGGGTCAGATCACTAATGCCAAGCTTCCATTAACTAACATTTATTCTTGATTTCTACCACTTAACTTAAAAGGCTCCTATTGGCTGTTATATGATTATAGTAATTAACAACACAGAAGCAAAAGGAGAAATAGAAGATAATTCTGTGAACCATTCATGTCATGCAAATGCAAGTAGTTAAAACTTAAAAGAGAAATCAAAAAGACTTTCTCTTAGGCTAAAGGTAAGGACTAGGAGGGTAAAGATTTTGGTGGAACTGCAACGGCGTCTTAGTATAATTATCTATTTTTACATTCATTAAACAATCCTTCATCTAGTACACTGAGGTTTCTTAAACCCCAAAAAATCAGAAAGTCGTCCTATACAAAAGTTAGGTTGGTCAATATAAAGATTTTTGTAAAGTAAATGAAGGATAATCGATATATTTGTTAAGAGGAATCCCCATCCTTTATATAGGAGAAGGGGAAAGCATACAGACTTTAGCTAAACCCTAATGGGCCAAGACATACCTGGGCCCATATACAATAAGACACAAATGACTTAATGAACTAAATTAACCAGACTCTCTAATACTTCCCCCTCAAACTGAAGCTTGAGAATCCCAAGTCATCTTGCAAACATACATACAGACAGGCTAAAGAATCAAAGAAGTAGAAAGAAAGATAATCCAAGCCCAGACAAGCATGGTGCAGGACTTCAACTTCATGCTGAATTCGCTAGGTGTGGAAGTGGAAGTTGTGGAAACTTCGAGGAAGTTTAGACGCAAACTTTGATAGACTTCGATGCCCTTTTTGAAGAAAATGAAGTGAATTTGAAGAAAACTTTGAATAAAAACTTCTAATTATGTTCTACTCTACCTTACATCTGTTAATTCAACACAAAAACATGACTTGTGACTCTCTAACATAATTATCCAGGCTCCATCCTAAGATCCGCCTAGGCCCCCTAGGCTCTAGGTGGGTTGCCTAAGCATTCAAATGACTAAAGTAGATGCCTAAGGCCTTTTAGGCCCAAATTAAGACACTTACGTTGTGTTTGGTATGTCGTGACAAAATACGTGGTGATGGTGACGGTGAAATTGTTAAAAATTATTATTTGGTAACACCTACATGGTGATGGTGAAAGTGATGGGGAAATATTTAAAAAGTGTTGTTTGTTACATGGTTACAGTGATGGGGATAAGGAACTATTTTTTAGAAAACACCTCATACAAATATAAATTATATTTATTAAACACCTCATATATGAAAATTTCTTATGACATGAATAACACAAACATTCTATCACCAAATTTTAGTATAGGTATGAGCTATTTAATTTAAAGAAATATCAAGGAGACACTTTCACATGCGAGTTATATTTCTTAACAATCCTTGCAAAGAAATACTTCATTGAAAAATTATGAAAACAAAAATAATTCTTGACGGGAAAAAAGATTTGAAGGGAAACGTCGTCTTGGAGAAAAAAGGTGTATTGGACAAAAAGGTGTGGCGGGAAAGTTTTTTTTGGAGGATAAAAGGACTTGACGGGAAACTTTGTCTTGCAGGAGAAAAGATTTACTGGAAAATTTTATCTTGAGGGGGAAATGGTGTGGCAGAAAACATTGTCTTGAAGGGAAAAAGATATCTTGGAGGAAAAAGGTGTGGTGGGAAACTTTTTCTTGAAGGAAAAAAGATTTGACAAAAAACTTTGTCTTGCAAGAAAAAAGATTTCATGGGAAACCTTATCTTGGAGGGAAAAAGGTGTGGCGGGAAATGTTGTCCTGGAGGGAAAAAGGTGTCTTGGAGGAAAAAGGTGTGACGGGAAATTTGGTCTTGGAGGGAGAAAACTCGAGTGTACACTCGAGTGTACGGATCGCACGAATACACTCAAGTGTGTTTGCATATCAAGACTATTTTTTGCAAAATGTAAACCGTTGATCTTCACCGGCATACTATAACTAGGCTACAGACAAATTTTGAACCCATTTGGATGAGTGTAAGTCACTCATCCAAGGGCAACAAAATCAACGCGCAAAACTAATTTGAAATGCATAATTTTTGTGGTGTTCATAACATGAGCTATACATATCCAAATGTGCTCAAATTTTGCGTATGAGTTGTTCACGAGATGTTTAAGAAGATCAACGGATTAGATTTTAAAAAAAATATTGCATCATAGAAAACTACTTGAGTGTATTCGGCTCCGGATACACTCGAGTGTGTTCTAGCCTGACTCTATATATATATATATATATATATATATATATATATATATATATATATAACTTATATACAAACATGTATATCTTTTTATCAAATTATAGAAGAATTTCAGTATCCGCTTTTTCAAAAAGCGCCCGCCTGAGCGGCCGCCTAGCGCTCAAGCGGCCACAAGGTGCTCTCCGCACGCCTCCCGCTTCCCGCTTTCTAAAACATTGGAGCAGCAGAATGTAATCTTCCTCTCTGCATCTCATCTCTCCTCTATTTCTCCCCCTCACATCAATCATGGAAGGAACCCAGAGTGGTTGGGGTTGATATTTATGAAGAAACACCCCAGGGACAAAAAAATAAGTCATAGCACTGCAGAGGGGTTTGGGGGGCGCGACCCCCCAATTAGGGAGTCTCGCTGCTCCTCAGCGAGTGAGAGTCAAGGGGGAGGATGCCCCTCGCTGGGGCTCAGGGGCAGAGCCCCCGGAAAAAGGTCTACAATGATTTTTCGAAGAGAAATCAAGCACAAATCTTCATAAAGATTAAAAACATGACAGATAAAATCCATCCAATTTGCACTAGCAAGAATTCCCGGATTCACAGAAGATTTGATCTTTTTGTGTGACATATCTATCAGATACTCCACTGCAGCGACATAGGGCGTTAGTGTATTTTGTATCTTCTATGTAAGCAAGGTATAACTTAGAGTCTTTCCCCTAATACTTTTTTGAAGCAATTTATAGTAGGCTGGGTGACCGTTTAGGAAAATGCTTACTATTCTATGTTAAAGCAGTTTACAAGTGGCATTTGAGGAACAAATTATGAATCATAGTTGGTACGACCCAAACTGTGGACAACAACTTGCTTTGCATCCTAAAGCCAAAAGTCAAACCAAAAGATCTAAATTTCTAAATATCTAGAGCGTTTCGGCGTTTTTCTTTTAACATGTCTTCTTATTTCATAACACTTATCCTCCTTTTGCCAAAACAGCCTCTATTGCACCTTGATTTTTTGTTCTCACCGACACCCACACACCAAAACAGCAATTAGATTTTCAAACACCATGTGACTTCCCCTTTAAAATCGACAAACTTGACGACCTCTAGGTTTGTGTCATTATAAACAAAGTGAATAATGTGTGGAACTAGGGAACAAGAAAGTTGACGTATCTATCTTGTGCTAGAAGACATGCACAATGGACTTGTGCATGATATCAACCAAGTTTAAACTAGCCTACGACACCATTTCCTTTTTCATGTCTTTGCCCTCAACAATTTTCAATTTGAAAAAAAAATATAAAGGAATAAAAATTAACAACCCATTCAAATATGTTATGTCAGGCCATATGTATAGATGTGCCAAACAGCCCCCAAAATCCATGGTAAAGGAGCCTATGATGTATCAGTATTAACTTATTGAGCATTGTTAGAGAGTGTATTTACTTAAGTTGTTTCTATTTACTTAAGTTGTGCAGTATGTTTGTAATATGTGTTGACCTAGAGGTTATACATTATCCATATTTTGATAATGACTTAACCATTCCATTCATATATATCTAATATGTGTATTCAAGATTGATTTCAGGTGTTAGGTACATGAAAAGGATCAAATTACACAAGCTAGCTTGTCAAAGTTCAAGTCAAAAGCAATGCAAGTGTGCTAATTAGGAAATCCATGTAAATGACCTTAGAAGAATTTTGTAATCACTTGTATTGATGATATGACTTGTAACTAAGATGAGAAAATTATGTGGGACATTAATACCAAGTTTTAATCACTTTTTAAGCACTTTAGAAAATCGATCACAGGTTGTTGATCAGTCGAGTTACAATCTCGACCGATCCACTGGATCCATTTTTTGGAGAGTGCATCGGTCGAGTTGTGCATTCACAGAACTCGACCGATCGGGTTACTGACCAAATGCTATTTTCATTGGTCGGTCGAGTTTCCTCAGGACAAACTCTACCGATGGTTTAAAAATTGGGTTTGTTTTTTACCTGATCGGTCGAGTTACCTTTATTGAATCTCGACCGAATTACTGTACGGAAAACGCAGAAAAAGTGATTCTAACCGTTGGTGACTTATTTGGACGAAAATAGATCTGTTGCCTTGTGCAAAAAGGCTATAATTCGACCCTAAGTGTTCCCCAACTCAAAGGGGCACTCCCAGCTATAAATAGGACCACTTGGAGTTCATTCCAAGGTTGCTCATTCATTGCATAGCTTGGTTCTTGCTTAGTCGAGAATCTTGCACCCCTTTGAGCCCCTTTCTCTCTCTACTTTCAATTCAAATCCGTGAATATGAGTGAGTTAGGATCTGTTGTAAGAGAGCTATCCCTTGTATCCATGTAAAGTTCTCCACCTCCATCTTCCTACCCCCTTTCCTTATTGAAGAAAAGGCTTGAAGATCTTCTCCGAGTGAAGGAGATGGAGTTGTTGTTCTTCAAGGTTGAAGAAAGCATTGTGATCCAGATCTCCGAGTGAAGGAGATAGGCAAGGCGGACGCTCAAGAAAGATAGGTAATTCCTGGAAGGCCAAAGACTTGAAGGTGGAGTGGGTAAGTCCTTGTTGAAGGCTGAAGACTCCTTGCTCAAGTGGGTAAGTTCCTTCGGTAGGTTGAAGATCCTTGCTTGAGGTATTAAGTCCTTGGATGAATGTGGTTTTGTCTTGTAATCTTATAAATGAATATAAGAGCATCAAGATTGCAAAGTCTTAGAGACTGATCACTTCTAGGTAGTGGATTGACTCACTTCTAGTTTGAAGTGTGGAACCACTCTAAACCACTTTGTCCAAGTGTATGCTATCCTTGTCTCTCATCCTTGCTATGCTTGTTAGTTAGGACTTCAAATTGGTTGTATGCTTAAGCTTTTGCACTTAATATAATTTGAAGGTCTAATATGTTTTGTAAGATTTGTGAAGCTCTATTCACCCCCCCTAGATCCCTTGATCCAACAATATGGGCCCAATTGTGTATTGGCTCATTAGGGTTTTTCTTGTGTATGTATGCTTCCCCCTTATCCTATTTGAAGGAGGGGGGGCTACCCTTCTTATCAATAAAAGAAAAACTTGCACGAGGGGTTTTCCCCAACCGTATATTCTTTTCCACAAGTATGATAAAACTAAGCATTATGCAATTTTTTCAAACATGTATTGCTTTATTTTAGTCAAACTGCATTTAATTAAAATGTTAATCATGGTTTTGGCAAAATCAATGATTATTGATTTATTTCTTATTTCAAAGGTTTGACCCCTGGCCTTGGGAGTGGGGATTAGCCAAACTAGATTGGCTCACCCACACCCAATGCAGCCATGGATCATCAAAGAATTAACACATGGGCATAAAGATGTCCAAAGCCAGGGCTCCATGGAGTCACTTTCATCCCATGTGCTATGGTTATTTTTCCTACAAAGGGCTTAACGAAGAAATTTAGAGAAAAACAAAAGGGCTCTTCATATGGTTTTCCATTGATTTTGAAGAAAACAAATATGATATAAATTGACATAAGTTCCTCAATTGGTTTTAAAGAAGAGATAAAAGTGATCTTGTGTTATATATTGAGTATTGACTACCTAGAAAGCACGGACACAGATATATAGGATACAGGAGACGGTAATTCCCAATATATAGGACACGGACACAGCAAATATAATATATATATATAGAGAGAGAGAGAGATTAGGATGTGTGTACCAACCGGTACATATAACTTACATGTACCCGCCATCAAAATGGCAGATTTGGAGTATGCACACAAAATCCAACCATGTGGATTGATTCATCACTATATAGATTAGATGTGTTTAAAAAATCATCACAATATCTCACATGGATCATGAGATATAGCAATATATCATCCAACGGTTTCTTTAGTTTTTTCAACTTACCGTTGATAAGAAAATGCACAAATTCTTTCATAAGATGATGTAGGGATATCAGATTGCTGTGATTTCTTATACACATCTTATCTAAGGGGTATGCATCACATCCATAAGGTTAGATTTTTGAATAAAATTTCACAATCATCATAAATGAACATGGGTACGTGTAAACTACATGTACTCAGGTACACAATTCCTTTAAGCATATATATATAGGGCCCATCTTTATTGCCCGCGCGGGTAGCTACCCTCCCACCCTTCTGAACACTTTTTTTCAAAAAAATTTGTTCGCAATTGTAGAGGACTATTTTGTCTAGCTCTCCAAAAAAATTTAGCCAAAAATAATATCATTTGCCCCTCCAAAATCAAAAAACCCGTCCTTATATATATTTGTTGTATATTTTGTACAGAGTTACTTTTTTGGCCAGCAGAGTTACTTTTTTTGCCACCATAGTTACTTTTTTGACAGCATGGTTACTTTTTTTGCCAGGAGAGTTACTTTTTTGGCTGCCGGGTAGCGAAAATCCAGGCTACCCGCACGGGCAACGAATGAACTCATATAATGACATATATAATATATATAATGGCATATAATATGATCTTTGTAAACACAGACAAAATGATCTAAATAGACTATCCACAGGGGAAATCATCATGAAATCCAACAAGTATTCTACATATAACATCATATCCACAAGTCATAATATGACGGCCCCTGAATGTTGTGTCAGTTGGTGGAGACAATACCACTAATGATGGTTGCTATAGTTTTTAAAGAAAGGCTTCAACAACTTGCATGTAGCAGTTGAAGCTTAACCACCTGATATTAGTAAAGAAAGTAGTGGAATATGGGTTTTTTTCATACACTTAGGCTTAAGTGGGTTGGGATGGCATGTCTTAGATGAGTCCACGAAGTGTCCAAGTCGTGTCCGGCACTGCAATAAAAAATGCAAAGTGGGAGGAGGCGTGTCCGCCACGTGTCAAAGTGTGTCCAAGGCGTGTCCATTTTTGACACGTGTTGGACACGAAAGCCTTCGGGAAGTGTCCATGCTTCCTAATTGACTACAATAAAGACATGTATAACCACTCAATTGCGGGTGTTAGGACTATAGGACAGGATGAATAAAAAGGCCTCATAGCTTAATATTTTTTTTAAAGGATTATAGGACAGAAGACACCAAGACATCAAGGTACCTATAATAGTTGGGATCCATCAAGGATCAGCTTTGTATCCATATTCATTTGTTCTAATTATTGATATATGATCCATGTAGTCGACCCAACATCGCGACAATTAGGAGACCATGGATACGGATGATGGCGATTAATTATGATAAGATGATGGTTATGATGTTCCTTGATAAATGTCATTTGTTGGTGATATTGTGCTACCATATGAAACTAGAGAGGCAGACTAAAACACGAATTAGAAATATGAAGATATGCTATTCAATCTATATATAAAAATAGATAGAGGACAAAAGCAGATGCATTACAATTTTCGTCGATCTAGGAGTTTAAAAGATATGTGATATATTGTACAGGCATTCGCCTAGGCGCCCAGCCCAACTAGTCCTTTTGGGTGGCCTAGGAAGCCTGGGCATCCGCCAAAGGCATTTAGGTGGACTGACTAGGCAACTAATGGGCCGAATTTGGACTTGATCCAATACGTTGAGAAGTGGCCTATCTATTTCTTCTATTTATATGAAATAACCATTTTCAGTCAACTGATTTGCTTTTTTGTTATTTTTTCTTTCCCCTCCTATTCTCTTTTTTTTCCACCAAGCAGCAAAGTTGCAGCTATGCATCACTTTTTTCTTTTTACTTCTGTTCTTTCTTCTTTCCCATCCACAATTCTCTATTTTTATTCTTTTTGCTCCACCATTCAACAACTTTGTGGCTCCATTCTTCTTCCTCCCACACCAACCCAGTTCATTCTGTCTTGTACCTTTCATATCTCTGTTACTGTTCCATTTTCTTTTATGTTCCTCCCATATTCTGCTGTTATTCTACTTTTTTCCTTCTTTCATCTCTTCCCACATACATGCTGGTGCTGCTGCATTTTGCTTCTTTTTATAGACTAGTTGTGTGGCCAGCCATAATGTACGAAAGTGAATGTTGGGCAATGAAGAACGACGGCAACAAGATGAATGCGGCAAAAATGCAGATGATTAGATCAATGTGCAGGAGCGCAAGGAAATATCGCTTGAGAAAATAATTATAAGAAAGTGTGAGAGATGAGCATTGAGGACACATTTTCATGAGGGTCACCTGATACAGTATTGAGGTCATACTGAAAAATGCACCACTAGGAAGTAATGATATTTAGTCATGTATCAGTGAAAGAGCAAGAGGTAGCCCCCTAAATCAAGTTGGGGAGAGTTTGTAAGGAGAGAGATTTAGAATATTCACATCTCAATGAGAATATTACCTATTATAGAGATGAATTGAAAACAGTGATCCATGTAGTGGTCCCAACATGGCTAAGAATAATGATAATTATGATAATAATAATGATGACGACGATGGTGGTGGTGGTAGACATTTAAAAAGGTGTTATCAAGTGGATGGAATGGATTTGCAAGATGTGATGTTTCATTGCTTGGGGTCCACCCTTCACGTGGATGGTGAAGTACAAGAAGATGTCTTTCGAGAAACGACATAGTGGATGCCAAGGAGTGTGATTGTAATGTTATGCAACAATATTACTCCACTCAAACGGAAAGGTAGGTCTTATTGACATGTATATGTTGAACAATACATGGTATAGGAATGTGGGTATAAAAAAACATGTTGGCAAGAGAGTCGCTGTACGAGAACGCTATAATGGATGCGTTGGAAGACATTGAAAGTTGGTTTTACCAAAATATCGTATTTGAAATGACTATAACATAGAGAGTAGAATATTAGGGACATACTACGAGAAAGTCATCTCAGATGGTTGGACATGCATAAAATAGGCTGGCAAGTGCACTGGTTTGAAGTATTGTTATTGACTAATGGAGCCAAACTTAGTAAATAGAATAAAGAGGAAGATCTAATTTAAGTCGGGGAGAGTTGATAAGATGAGATTTAGCCTCACAACATTCCAATGATAGTATAGGCCAAACCCGAATCAAATGGAGAAGGACCCACGTAGTGTGTTAGTTTACCCCAAGGTCCCTAAGGGTTGCCATTGAGCTTTAATTGAATTCGAGTGATCTTAACTTTTATTTATCACTAATTTAAAACTATGTTTGTGTAGTTGTAGTTAAAATATTAAAATGCGCAGCAAAATATAAAATATATATAGTTGTGTATAAGTATACAAATTAATTTATAATTATATACTATTTGCACTACATAGCACACGGTTTTATACTATATATTATAATTGTTATTGAATTTAGTATAATATATTAAAAGATCTTTGTATCATATAATGTTATTGCTTGCATTTGATGTATACATTTATAGCGGAAGTATTATGTCAGACACGTACTATACACATAATTGCATTATAGTTGTTAAGATAGTTATTCTATATCTTGTTCTAATTCATTATGTAATTTTCCTATTATGTTGGACCTCTTTGTAATTGTTCATGTTCTATTATTAATAAAAGGAGAAGGGAAGCACATAGCTTCCCTCAACGCTGCATTGTGGCGCTAACATGGTATCAGAGCATGTTCCGTCCTAGGGAATCGTGCATTAACCCCTCTCTGTCCTTTTTGTGCAAGGCAAACTCCAACCAAACCGCCGCAGACCAACAACTTTATAGGAAGCCAGCAGGGCCACGCCGCCGCCAATAAGCTACTTGTTGTTGCTACCAGACAACAGCGTCGCGGCTACGTCTAGCCGTTGAGGGTTGTAGCAGCGTCGGACCAGCACAACAGCCATCTAGCCATCCACTTCGGGGTCCACAGCTACGTCTACAGCTTTCTAATCACATCTCCCTCAATGTGTGATTAAGGAACTCTTTGTTTGGGGGTTGTGGATGTGTCAGCTACACATCGTTGATTCAGATCGGTGACACATTTTTCCGTCACTTTGTCTTCCCTGTGATGTGTATCTCTCTGTCACCTCTCTCGTCTCTTATAGGCGTGTATCTCGACTGCCTAGATCAACCCAATATCACAACCTAGATCATGGAGGAAACTAAGGCATCTGTCGTCTATAATGAGTTGTCACCAATTCCCTCCATCAAGTTGAACGGCAAGAGGTATTTACTTTAGATGAATATTGTTCATACAGTATTGGAGTCTCGTGATAAGGCAAAACATGTAGATTATGATCCTCATGCAGTCACTGACAAAGGCTACTCGGTATGGAAGCGTGATAACAGTCTGGTGAAGAAATGGTTGTGGGGAAGTATGGAACATGGAATTGCAGCTAGGTTCATGTTCTACTCCACTGCTAAAGAAATATGAAATGCAGTGAAAAAGCATTATTCTCAAGAAAAGAACGCTCTTCGTCAATTTATGATATATGACCGCCAGTTTGCAGAATGACAAGGAGACAAACCATTGGAAGAGTACTTTGGGGTGATCCAAGCTATTGCTCAATAACTGGGCTTCTACCATCCAGTGACCATCCAAGAACAAGTCAAGGATAGGGATGATTTAGTCACAACAAAGTTCTTATCTGGCCTGAGTCCTTCCTTAAGTTCATCCCTCAATGTTATCTTGGCTATTGACAAACTTCCCAGCTTGGAGGAAGCTTATTCACGAATTATGCAGCCCAACTGGTGAGCCAGTTAATTCTACAGTTGTTCCCTCTCTTGGAGAATCTCATGCATTTGTTGTTGTTGCAATCGAGGGGGCAGTACAAGTACAGGCTGAGGAGATGGCACACGACCTAAGTGCACTTTATGTGGTCGTACGGGACACACTGTGGAGAAATGTTGGAAGAAGCATGGTAGACCTTTTGCGCCACCAGTGGAGACAACCAACTTTACTGGCATACATGAGTCCTCTGAGCCCCCTGCTTCGAAACTGGCATCACTCTTACCAAGGAGGAATATGATAGATTCATCCTGGCTACCCAGCACCTGAGTACGGGCTCTTCTTCTTCTTCAGCCAACTTGGCGTCTACTACTGGTTATCAAGCATCTTCTTTACTGGCTTCCAGTTCCTCTCCTTCATGGGTGGTTGACTCTAGAGCTTCACAGCATATGACTGGTATGAGGACATTGCTTCACTCCACTGACTCACATATTCCATACCAGTTTGTGATATTAGAAGATGGATCAGTGTGGAGAGTGTTAGCCAGTGATTTTGTTTCCTTGACTCCCGCAATCAATCTTCAATATGTACATTTTATGTGCTTGAATTTCCATTTAATCTTCTTTTTGTTGTCAAATTGATTTATATTGTAAAATGTACAGTCACATACAGTCCTTCTTGCTTTGTTTTACAGGATCTCAATAGTTTGAGGACGATTTGTGGGGGGCCTAAGAAACGTGATCTCTACCTTTTTCAAGGTGCAAGTCTACCTCGTCAAGTATCTACTACACCTGTTGTCTTTTTGAGTGGTTCTCCATTATTGTGGCACTACAGATATGGTCATCCTTCTCTGAAGAGTCTGTGGAAGTTGGAGCCTATGTTATCACAAGTGTCTTCCTTAGAGTGCCACATCATAGGATGCCATACCCGAGTAGTGTCAATAAAGGGTCTTGCGTCTCTTTGACTTAGTTCATATTGATGTATGGGGTCCTATAAAGGAAAGCAGTTACAATGGATATCGATATTTTATTACCTTTGTGGATTATTTTTCTCATATGAGATGGGTGTAGTTGTTGAAGAGTAGAGAGTTTGTGTTGTCCATTGTTCAACATTTTCATCAAGAATTAAACGTCCAATTTGAATGGAATATTAAGATTTTTCAACCCGACAATGCCTTGGAATATGTTCGACATGCTATGGCTGATTTTTGTAGTTCTGTACGTATCGTGCATCGTACGTCTTGTCCTCACACCCCATAACAAAATGGGGTGGCTGAAAGGAAAAACCGTCATCTCCTTGATATTGTCAGGACCATTATGTTCCAATCTATTGTTCCTAAGAAGTTTCAGTCTGATGCTATTCTCACTGCTTGCTTCCTTATTAATAGACACTCTTTCTCTATTCTTCAAGAAAGCACTCCTTTCTCTATGTTGCGTCCTAATGATGAGTCGTTCCTTGTCCCTATTAAAGTGTTTGAATGTACATCTTTTGTTCACAATTTTGATCCCAAGGCTGACAAATTCTCATCCCGGTCAGTGAAGATTGTTTTTCTTGGGTACTCAAACACCAGTAAGGGTTGCAAGTGCTACTGTCCTAGTTATCTTCATATGTTTGTGTCTAGGGATGTCACCTTTCACAAATCAACACCATTTTTCTCAAGTGTTCACAGTAAGAGGGAGCAATTGTGTGAGAGAGTGCCACCACAAATAAGTGAGAGAGTGCCACATGTTCAAGTTATAGTTGAGGAACTACAATTGAGAAAGAACAACCTGAAAATGTTCCATTCTCTACTCCTTTGATTTGGGAATATTCACAGGTGTATCACAGACAAGGACAACAAGACCATGAGGAGGTAACGACTCCAGTCCCTGAGCCTTTACCATCTTCCTCTACTCATGAGATTCTTGAAGATCCATCGGATATTAATGTTCACATTGTTGTCCGCAAAGGTATTCGCTCTAGTACTATTTGTCATCCTATTGCGGGTGTTTGTTGTCTATCCAGCTTATCTAAGCAGGCTCGCTCTTTTGCTCTTAGGATTGATTTTGTGACTATTCCCAAGAACCAAATGGATGCAATGAAGGAGTGTGGATGGCTAGATGCTATGACTTTGAAATGTCTGGGCTTCCACAGAATGATACATGGGAACTTATTGATTTGCCCTTAGGTAAAAATGTTGTGGGTTGCAGATGGGTCCTCACTGTCAAATATAATCCAGATGGCTCTGTAGAAAGACTGAAGGCTAGATTGGTGGAAAAAGGATACACTCAGACATACGGGGTTGATTTTTTTGAAACCTTCTCCCCTGTAGCTCGCCTTAATTCTGTGAGGACAGTTATTTCTCTTACAAAGATTTTTTTATTGGTCATTATTTCAATTGGATGTCAAAAATACCTTTCTACATGGTGATCTACAAGATGAGGTGTACATGGAGCAACCTCCTAGGTTTGTTGCTCAAGGGGAGTGTCAAAAGGTGTGCAGACTAAAGAAAGCCATATATGGGCTGAAGAAGTCCCCTCGAGCCTGGTTTGATAAATTTAGTGATATTGTTTTACACATGGGTTTCTCACCATATGTGATTGATCACTCCTTGTTTTACTACAGTACATCCAATGAATCCATTATTTTTGTTGTGTATGTTGATGATATTGTTATTATTGGCAGTAATTTTGTAGGCCTAAATTAACATGGGATGAGCTTATAAAGAGAGATTTTGAATCTCTACATCTCAATCAGAATATGACCCATGATAGAGCTGAATGGAAACGAAGGATCCATGTAGCCGACCCCGACATAGTTGGGATTGAGGCTTAGATGATGATGATGATGATCTAATGTGAAGGATGGACTACGAAAGCATTTTCACACAAGATTTGGGCAAGTTGAGATATTTTCTGAGAATTGAAGTAGTTCGCTTAAGCAGAGGTACCAATTTGTCTCAGAGGATATATGTTCTTCATCATGAGCATGGTAATAAAAAACCCGCCTTGAGGCTCTCGAGGCTTACGCCTCTTGGTGAGGCTATCCCAAATGCGCCTCGAGGCTTACGCCTCGGTGTGCTAGACTGAGGCTTACACCTCGCATTGTCTGAGGCCCGCCTCAAAGCACTGAGGCTCTGAGGCTTAGTTGAGGCGTACGCCTCAATTCTAGATGATAAAGTCTGATGTTAACCATCAAATTGTGTACTTTTAAGATTACTACAAACACTTTCTTTAAAAAATTCTTTTAGATCTTATAGTTAATTGTTATTTCTTATTAATGAACATTTAATCATCAATCTCTAATTTACAGTTTTCAATCTTCTTTGTCAAATTTATCATTGTTTGCTTCCCTTGTTATTCAATATCTTGTTGAATTTCGTATCATTGTTAATTAACTTTGGTTTCTTGTTCCTACTAATTCGAAATTCTATTTCCTTTAGTTTTTCTGCCATTGACATCTTTTATTCTAATAGTATAAAAAATTGATATCTCGTTATTTTTACATATTTATTTTGGTATTGTGGTGGGTCCTTAGTCTATATTATCACTATTAAGTTTCACAATTAATTTCTATTTCATTTGGTTATGTTTGTATATACCTATTTCTGTTATACACATGCACATACATAACACACACACATATATATGTAATTACATGTATAAATTTATTTTTGTTACCGCCTCATACATATTTTGAGGCTTACGCCTCAAACGCCTCGAGGCTTACGTCTCGCCTCACTGAGACAAAAACGCCTCATTACGCCTCACGCATTTTTCAACCTTGATCATGAGATAGGAATGAGTGAGTCAAAACATGTTTCTACTCCTATGGACTATCATGTGAAGGGCAATGCAGATGACTGACTATTATGATCCAAGATATTATAGGAAGATAGTTGGAAAATTGATATATGTAACAGTGACTCACCCTGATATTTCTTTTGTTGTAGGATTTATGAGTCAACATATAAGTTCACCTAAACAATCACATTGGACAGTTGTTTGTCATATTATGAGTGATCTGAAAGGAGCACCTGGGAAAGGAATTACATACTTCAGACTAGAGAATCCTAGTTCTACGCTTGTTCTTACTGGTTATGCAAATGTTAACTGGGTTGGAGATCATATAGATAGCCGATCTACATCTGGACACTGCACTTTTCTGAGAAATCATCTTATCACCAGCAAGAGCAAAAAGCAAAATGTTGTGGCTCGTTCTAGTACAGAAATTGAGTATAGGGCAATTCCTCATGCTTGTGCGAATTGCAATTGGTCCAGTCTGTTTTGTCTGAATTAAAGTTTCTTGTAGCATCTCCCATGGAGCTCATATGTGATAATCAGGCTACTATTTATATTGCCAAGAATCCATTCTTTCATGAATGCACTAAACATATAGAAGTGGACTGTCATTTTTAACATCAACCAACAATTCATGGGCATCACGTGTACTTAGAGCAATAGCCAATGATTATATTGTTCTGAGGATAAAATCACATCTACTGCCATCACTCAGGAAAACAGGCTAGAATTGGGAGAGATGCCTCACACCCCAAGGAATATCGAGGATGCCAGAAAAAATATAATTGTAAGATAATCATTTATCCCATAGTCTAGGTAAGCTATATACATGATATCTCCAGCATACAGTATGTATACTTATACTGAATACTTCCTGCAAAAAGTGAAAGCAAAATACTCGCTGCTTCAAACAAATGGTAGGACTTTCAGGCGCCATTTGTACCACATAGCAAATGCATTACAAGAACAGGCTCTGGGTGAAATTTACAATGAATTTGGGTGCCGTTTGTACAACATAGGAAATGCATTACAAGAACAGGCTCTGGGTGAATTTAACAACGAAATTGGGTGATGCTTACGTTTTCAGATTAAAAGGCAGCAATAGTTGATGTAGCCTCAAAGAGTATGGCTACAGATCTAGTACGATAGCGAAAAGTTCAGCCTCGTTGTCACAATTCTAGGAGTGAGAGATTTGCACCAGCATGTGTAAAATAAGATGCAAGAGTTCATAGTGCATATGCTACATTATGATATTCATTGCATTTCCACAGGGGAACCACGTTTATCAACTCTTCCTTATCGTGAAAAGAAATAAAGTAAACCAAATCTCTTCCGACGTTCATTTCTAGACAAAGTTTTCTCCTGTGGATGATCTGCTCTTGTAATGCAGATGTAAAGTCTATATATAGTATCAACATTTGTGTTGCAGAATCAGAAATGGATGGTTGAATTTAAACAAAAGATAAGCATGTGACACATTGAGTCAAGGTATACGACAACATAAAACCTTAAGATCTAGTATGCAAAGGAAAAGTATAGTGCATCTAAGTTAAACGTTGAAAAGGTGAACTTGAAGACAAACGGTCTGAGACACATCAACCAATCAATAACAAAGACAACTCATCTAGGTGTGCATAAATAGTTGATGGATATGATAACGCCACGGTTGCCATCTTCCTACATTTCTCGCCCCAATATATGTTGCCTTTAACAAGGTAAATTTGACAAGGCTCGATTGAAGTCCACTCAAGTTCCAACATCAAATTGTGATGTAATCAGAGTTGACTGCAGGGTCGTAAAAGAGAATTTACCAAAGATCCTTGAGACCAACATTATATACGTAAATGTTGGCATTGCCAGATTAGCAATGACCATTCGCCGTTTAAAATTTTAAACATAAAAGCAATGTTGGTCAAATTTATTCTAGCATAAACAACGATTGCATGCCAGATGCATTGTGATTTTCATCTGTTTCAAGCTTTACGGGTTGACATGATAGTTAATGATCCAAGACAGAAGACTAAAAGAGAATTCAAAAGTGAAAGTGGCACCGAATTTCCCAAAACCAAGATTCTGATATACATTCCATAAATTGTCAAGACCAACTTTTAGGTAAACACTCAAACATCCTAATCAATCACCAAAAACGGTAAGAATAAAATCGATAATAGACAGTTTCGATCTGTATACCCGATGACGCGCCTCTCTTCATAGGTCTTCGATAAGACATTCCCCTCTTCGCCATCCCCGCATCCCAAAAACCACCGGGTTTGGATGCTTCTGTGATGGTTTCCAATGGAGAGGTCAGCCCTATCCTCAGCCGATGGGCGGCATATGTGTCGCGCCCCAGCAGGGACAGGGAGAATACCCAGGCGCCGAATTTGAGAGAGACCAGAGCAATCCTGATGATTGCGTAGCAACCCCAACCTAGCCTTGACCTCTGAAGCGCAATGCCTCCAGGAAGATATCTTGCCAGCTGCCTTTGAGGCTCCTAAGAGAATCGGCATTGCAAAAGTGCCCACTCCTCGGAAAACTCCAACTTTTCTACACCAATGACGCAGCAAAAAGCGTAGTTTTAAGGGGGAAACTCCCTTTCTTCCGTGGCGAGCCCTAAGAAAGCCCTTGGACTTGCTTGCAGGGGTCTCCTAGATTGAAAATCCTTCCTGGGACAATCAAAATCCAATCCCAATTTGATCGGAGCCTCCCAGGACGAGCGCGGCAGCGTTTACAAACTCAGGCAGCCAATCTAGGCCGACCCGAAAAGCAGGACGGGAGTCGGTTAAACAGAATCCCAGCACCAGGGAAGGGAAACTCTATATCTCCTCCGATTCTCCGTAGGCCTGGCGGGCTCGTAGGGGCGAGGATCCTGGAAAATTCCACGGGTAAAACACGGCGGCGAGAACGTGAACGCAACTCGCGGGGTCTGACCACGCGGCAAGTTCCAAATCCAATGAGTTTGACTGTTTGAGCACAACACAAAACTACCTGATACTAGACAATACCCTCCTCTGGTTGTGCACGTAATTCACAGTGCCCAATCTAATTATCGTTTTTTCTTAACAGCACAATTTGTGTTTCTTTGGCCGCATACTTCGGAAATCCTAGTTATTAATATAATAATTGGTAGATCATCACGTTGTACGTGGAACTCACAATCACCGTCGACGCTCTAACGGCAACAGACGCATTTTCCAGTCACGCCGAATTGGACGGTACTGGGGAATGCCGGCTTCCTACCCAATTTGCTGGACTATGGCATCATATCTTCCCGCAAATCAACACTGAACCATGGAAACATGTATACCCCACCTGCTCCGGCTACTGAAAAGTAACAATGATATGTACCAGACTACTGGAATTCAGAAAAGAAGCGGCCAAACTACAAAATTATCACATGTATAAAAAGATGATATAGTAGAGTCTTCATGAATATGGTGGTCAGCACAATACGGAGCTAGATACTAGAGGTATCAAATCTATACTTAAAGCCCATCAGCGTTTTCGATGCAATTTTTGTCAGCATTTTTTTAAGTTACGTATTGGTGCTTAGTTGTATACATAAAAGCCATTTCAAGAGTTCTTTGCAATTTTTACCCTCATATGTTGTTGTAAAAAGGGTCGACACTCTGGAGACTTCCGCCACCGCCTTTCTATATGTTGACTGTTACGGCTTCGTATGGGCAAGAAGTTGGACGACGGATGGCTCCTTTCACTTTTTCACGCTTCCATTACTTCCTTTCCTACATCGTTCTCTCATCCTTACTTCTTATATGGATGGGAAATTGAAAACGTATTTTGTTGCCGAAGCGAGCATACGCGACATCATCCACCCCATGTGTGTTGCCAACTAAGGAGATGTGGAGGAGTTTGGAGAGCTGCTCGATTCTGGAACTGACGTTAACTTCTAAGACGTTGATGAATGGAATGCTCTACAACTAAAGGCTATCAGCGGTTAGATAGAGTGATTGGAGCAGCATGGTCATCAGGTAAACCTTTGATCTACCGTTCTTAACCTTTTCCGAATCTAACGTTGTCCAAGATACGTAAGTAGTTCTCCCTTTTTCTATACTCAACCAGTGCAGCGAGCAACCAACGAAAGAAGCAGCCTCTGTTTGACCCATGAATTTGATCAGTTAAAAACTGGGCATCTTTTTAAGTAATAAAGTAGGCACATCCAATAATCACTTTATAGGTACATATGTCGCTCAAATGCACTATTGTATCATGTAATCACTCTCAGATCGTCTGTGGCAGTGGTTGTTGGAGTGGCCTGGCTGCACTTGAGCTAGGCAGCTGGGCTCGCTTTGCTTGCCTCATCATGTTCTTTTATCAATTCACGAAGAAGCTTATCTGAGTGTAGTATTTTTGTGTGATATGAATTTCATTGATTGCAGAAAACTAGTATGTTTCCTTTTTTATATGGTTGCAATTTCTCCAAAGGGCCCGCTTATTACAAATTATAGTTCTCTGCCATGGCCATTGAAACGTGCACCTTGGAAGGAGTACATGGTTTGTTCACGATGAGGGCCTCTTATTAAGATCTGTAACATGTTTCCAAATATCTTAATACAACACATTTCCATCAATGTCTTATTAGGACTATATATTAGTTCGGCATGCATTACTCTTAATCAAATTGTTATTATTATAAGCTAATGCATTTAATGAATATTGCCACTTTTGTACTGCTGTTTCAACTTTTTAAAATATCATCTCAGCCAAATCGCTGCCTCGATAACTAATTATTGATAAATGTTTGTTGGTTTAGAGTCACATCATTTGTATATTCCTGGGCTCTTTCTTTCAGCCGTTAGATTATATTCAAGTTGTAAATTATCAGTTAGGCTTCGAGCTTTGTTGGATGTTACCTATGGTTTCAATTATTTTCCTGAATTTCAAGGTGTTGAAAACTTATATATTTGGATTGACAATCTCTTATAGGTAGTAATAAAATCAAGCAAATCAAATTTCTATAGAGGAAAGGCAATCATAGTCTCTCAGGATTTTATGAGTCCCCAGCCATGTCAGATTTGCTCGAACTAAGCATTATCCAATAGTATTTTCTATGCATTTGATACTTTTAGGTGCGTTTGAATACCTCTGTCAGCAATGCCATATTACAGTTGTTTAAATCTCAGTGGGTGCTCACATAATAAATCTCCCAAGTAGGGGTTGTATGCTTTGTAGATTTTAGACAATTGCTACCTTTTTCATTTGACTTAGTAAGTACTTTTACTTGAGTGTTGAACTCCTATTATGTAAAATGACTTAGTAAGTACCTTTTTCATATGACTTAGTAAGCATTTTTACTTTAGTGTTGGACTCCTATTATGTAATATTGACCCAAGGTTGAAGCAGTATATCCACGTTACCGAAGTCTCGGCGTTGTGAATTTTTATATAACCTCTTAACTATCGTCATTAATCTGACAAACCAAGTATGTTTTACTTCGGTGCTAATATTGATTTTTTTCCACTTCAAATGCTTTTGGTTTCAATTGCTAGAAAGTACCCATATCTCAACCAAAAGTTAGAACGTGATTCCGACTGTGTTATTGTAGCCCACACAGTGCTCACACCTTGATTGGAATGAGGACTAGGAGTTGTCGCATGTCTTTTGTAGCATTCACATCATTGACTGGGAAGTTGAAATCAGTTGTGCGATTCAGTCTTAGTTCATCAGCGGTTACGCAAAAATGTTATAAAAGAGGCTTCTTGATATCCATTTGATTCTCAAAAATGTTCCAGTTGCACTTTGATGAGGATAGAGAAAACAATTCTAAATGTAGTTATTCACAAACCAACCTTACAACAAAAGCTAACTCGCACACTCTACGACTAGAAACAATAATCTCATGAACTAAAGTGCTTTCAAGAGGCGCTTCAGGCCATATTTATTGACTTAAAAATTGAACAATGTTGGTAAAAGTGGTATGTGGCATAAAAATTGAGACAACACCCAAAAGAGGATGTCGTATATGCAAGTGAGTATATAAAATTTATATAGTTATTGATATTTATCTAATATTATAGAGTTGGCTCTCGAATCTGTGGGCTCCGATCTCCAAAACACGAAATAAACATAGCGGAAAACGATTCGGTTAACAGCGGAATGCGAAAAGTCACGAAAAAATTAAAACTTTTCGAGAAAGGACCTTGAAAGCATGATACTCCATTCATAAAAGTACGATAATCAGTTTACATCTCTGTTGAGTCACTTCTTGAGTGAACATATACAACCATATACAAAATCTCATGACTCCAAAATTCAAAATATCAGATCTAGCTCCCGGGACCTGAGTGTACAGAGACAACATAAGACTTCTAACTATCAACATGACAGCCAAGGTATCCACCTGAGGCTCACTGTTGCCCCTGGTGCTGCTGCTGCTCTCCTGCAGATTGGTTCATTCGTCCACGACAACCACCTAAAAGGTTGAAGCCTACGTGGTGAGACAATTACAAATAATTGTCCCAGCGAGAGTTATAACTCTTCTCCAGAAGCTTGCTAGAAAAAGGAAAACAGTATAAGCAAGGTAGTTATCCTGCAAAAGCACACTTAAGAGTATATAAACATCAATTACTTCTAAGCAGCAATATGAAAGACATGTATGTTGAGTAGGCAACATAAATATCATATTCAAGGCAGTATCAAGCATTGCTTCTCGTTGTTCAACCTAAGCAATTATACTATTCGGCTGATTATGTTTTACACACAACATTATGCCCTGTGGAGATGAGGTGTACCGCTCAAACTCCAACCGACCACTATTAAGTTGCCTCGGTATCATACAAGGTCATCGAAAGAGCCAGATTCTCATGACCTTCAACTTCCTCAATCAGGTTGAGGTTCAACATGCAGGACATCTCGTGTCTCTGTCACTATAGCTCACCAGGGTACTCTGGTCCTTCGCTATTAGAGTCAAAGTGGCGTTCTATACTCTCTTCACCATCGAAAGATCTCATGTTTATCTTCATCGAGGTGGCATCACAAATTCCTCGGGTGATTAGTGATACATCAACCCGGCATAACACATAGTGTAGTGCTGATGGATTATCATCCACATCAACCCCTACACTAGGACGTAAGGATATATGCGTCCATCTCCCACACATACTCAAAAGCATGCGCTCCAGGAGTTCCCTTAGGAAAACCCATTTCACCATCATATTACACCTGACAATGATGGATCTATGATCAGGGCTCTACATGGTAAGGTTATACTTGATTAGTTAGGTACAATTCAGTATTCTTTTATCATCAAGCATGATCTCAAGCATTCAAACACAAAACATAGCTATAACGGAAGAATAATAAATGTAACTAACTCATTTCTCATCAGTTATCAGATGGTATCAATTCTCAATCATTTTCTCAATATGATTCAAGAACATAGAGAATCAACCTTTAGGGTTTCATAGCACTTGCTATCAAATAGCACATAGTAACCAAGTCATCTAGTCATTATGACCTTGAATGAAGCAATGTATCCATCACATAATGTAAGTGTTCTCAATGTACAGAACATCATAACCTTACCTGGCTGTGATCACCTTTTCATCATGGACCTGCATGGTTTACAATAAACAGAACATACATAGATAGTAGTGTAAACACAATATCCAGAACTCTTTCATATATTCATATAGCACCACGGCCGTGCAGGAGACACATACCACGGCTGTGCTCCACGGCACGGTCGTGCTGCTTAACAGCACACATCAACTGATTTCTAGGGTTTGGCATTCACCCATTCAAACAAGGTTATCACCCCTTCATATCCACAAGGGGTGGAGTTCTTCAATATATGTATCATTTATGAGGTTTCATACTCCAAGGTATAACCTAGAATCAGCCCTTTTCATGTTAACCCTTCAAACTAGGGTTTATTATTCATTTGGGTGACATTCTTTCAAATTAGGGTTTGTTGTATGCTTCATGGTGAATTGAGCTCATAACATCATCTTGTATGACATTATCATCCTTGATGCCCTTAAATTAGATTAAGATTCATCCATTATCATAATTAGGATTGCCATGATCTCTCCTTAGTAGATCATACCCTAATTATGCACATTCATGTACATTGAAGGTACTTTATTTGAGTTTCAACTAATTAAGGGATCTTCTCTCTCCCCTTGTCTAAGAGGTGGTGATTAAGTTACACTAGATTAGGCTAGACCAAGTCTCCATAGATTATCTTGAGCCAAGTCATTACCATCATGTAATTAGGGTTTTGATTAAACAAGGTTTCATCTACTTGAACCCATCAAGGGAACATTGGTAAATGCACCACCTTCTCTTATCATGGATCAATCTATTAATCTCTTAGCTCCTTAATATCTTAGGGTACCATTAGGGTTTGAATTAGACCACCATTTAACCCATTGAACCTTCAAAACTTTAGGCAATCACAGCCCTAAAGGTCTCCAAACGGTTACACACTTCAACCTCCAAACGGTCCTGAGACTGTTTGGGGGCGTTAACCGTTTGGACATGGTTGACCACCAAACCGTTTGGACACCAAGACCGCATGGTCACTAAGACCGCATGGTCACCAAGACCGCATGGATGTGTTGACCGTTTGGATGGGTTGACTTTGAAACCGTTTTAAATGAAACTACCTTGAGATCGTTTGGATCCAAACGACCTTGAGATCATTTGAGCCCAAACGGTCTTAAGACCGTTTGGTCCAAATGGGCTCAAAACCGCATGGACCTCCAAAGTGTCTCCAAGGTTGTAATTGATTAGGGTTTCTTATGTTGAAGCCTCCAATTGGACACATCCTTGTTAACCACTTGTCAATTGAGTTAATTAGGATTACCCTCAACTAATTGGACATCCAATTGACCCTCAATTTCTAACCAATTGGGGTTGAAACTGATTGAATTAAGGTTTATCAACAATTAGCCATCACATTGATAATTAGGGTTTCAATTGAAGTTGAACCTATCAATCGGCACTCAATTGGGCCCCAGCTTGGCCCAAACGGTCTTGAGACCGTTTGGACATCCTCCAAACGGTCTTGAGACTGTTTGCCCAAAGTTGCACCAAAATCCAGGTTAAGTTGATGCGGGTTGAACCCCAATTAGGTCTAAATCAGCACTTTTATTCAATTACTCAATCTACTGTGATTAGATCATCAATTCATCAAACTGCCTTAACCCTAGACCTCCAAACGGTCTTGGGTTGTCACCAAACGGTCTTGAGACCATTTGGGCCCTTCAACCCAAGGTTCACCAAAATCTATCCTTGAATTCAGCAATTTCAATCGATTAGGGTTTAGAGGGTTGAAGTGCCTTCAACTTGAGATTGGTTTGCAATTAGGCTTCAATCTTTTGGGGTTATTTAATTAAATATGTGTACAACAGACCTCCAAATGGTCTTCCCTTGGTCAACCCTACCAAACGGTCTTGAGACCATTTGATTCCAAACGGTCTTGCAAGACCGCATGAAATCAAACGGTTGTGATACCGTTTGATTTCAAACGGTTTGCAAACTGTTTGGACCAAATGGTCCAAGGTAGTTTGGTAAAGTGACCTAGGTATTCATGCCCATTGTCTTCAACCTCAAGACAGGTCGGTTTTCTCCATGGATTTGCTTGCAAGAAGGCTAAGAAGTTTGGGGAAGAAGAAGAACTACTACTACAAGTATAAGCATTAAGAAATCAAGAGGTTTAGAGTTATAAAACCCGCCTTAAGGACGTTCCTAGAGATCCAAGATTCCAAGCTCTCAAGTCTTTAATGGAACCTTGAGCTCCACTGGTCGGCCAAAGACTTTTCTCCAAGGAAAGGTTGGGGAAGGTTGGCTAGAACAAGAAACCTAAGCAAGATGACCACAAAAACAACCTTAAGAACCACTTTCCTCCATGAAACTGAGCTAGAAGATGGTCTCTTCTTATCTTGGAACAAGATGGTCGTCTCCTCTAGCTCCCAAGCTCTGCCTTGGACGGACCAAACGAGGTGGGAAAGGAGAGAAATGAAGGGAACGTTCACATGTTTGTAAGGGAAGTGGTTTATATAGCTAGGACAAGTTTCACCAAAAGGACCTCTAGTTTTCCCTATTTCTCAACTAAGTCACTCCTTTCTTTCTTTCACTTCCCTCCCCCTTCTCTAGGTGAGGATTTTATTAAAACAAGGGCCCAAAGGCAAGGAAAAAGGTCACCTTATCATTAAGGTACACATACTTAGGGTTTCATACTTAAACTTGGTGATCTTTTTACAAGGGTTATACATCTTATCTTGATTAACTAATGAAGTGTCATATTTCATCATTTCTACTCTAAAATATATCAAAAATCACATAAGATGCTCTAGAAGGTGTATTTTACAAGTTGCACCCCTCATTTTGGGTAAATTGCATTTTACACCAAAATTAGGGTTTCAAGCACAAGGATTTGCTCCACAAGCTGCATCTTGATGCCCAAGCTTGGAGAATCCATCATACCTCATCATATTCATCCACATGATGTCTCATCACCTGAGGAACATCTCAACATGTGAAAATTGCAAGTTAACCCCTCTTATTGGGTAATTTGCACGTAGGTCCCTGCATTACAAAACAATACTAAAACATGTTTAAAAAGGATAGGAAAGTGAAAACATGTTCCTTAGGAACTTAATTACATGCCAGGGGATAATCACAAGCGTTTAATTACACATTTAGGCAAAACTCCTAGGGTTAACTTATAACTGAGGTCAGGGATGTTACAAATCATCCACCCCTTACAAGGATTTCGTCCCCGAAATCGATAAGACATATTAAGAGAAAAGAGTAGGTTATTTCCTCCTCGTTTCATCTTGTAGTTCCCAAGTGGCTTCTTCAACACCACGATGATTCCAGAGGACTTTCACAAGACTTATATTATTCTTCTTTAACTTTTAATTCTTTTATCAAGGATCGATACTGGTCCTTCCTCATATGTTACATCATCATTCAATTCTAACTCCGTAGGTTGTAGAACTGATTTGGTTTCCGGGTGACATTTTCTCAACATAGAAATGTGAAACACATGGTGTAACTTCTGTAACTCTGGGGGCAACTCTAGTCTATAGGCTACCTTTCCAACCCGTTCAATAATTGGATAAGGCCCCATAAACCTAGGAGCTAACTTCCCCTTTCTCCCGAACCTCAGAACTCCTTTCCAAGGCAAGACTTTGAGATACACCATGTCACCAACCTGGAATTCTAGGGTTTTGTGACGTTTATCGGCATACAACTTCTGTCTATCCTGTGCAGTCTTAAGCTGTTGCTGGATTACTTTGATCTTCTCTGTAGTCTGTTGCACAAGTTCACGGCCTAACAACTGATATTCACCAGTTTCATACCAACAAACTGGTGATCTACAACATCTACCATACAAGGCTTCATAAGGTGCCATATCAATGCTATATTGATAGCTATTGTTGTAGGCAAACTCTATCAAGCTCATGTGTAGGTCCCAACTCCCGGTAAACTGGAGAACACATTCTCTCAACAGGTCCTCCAAGGTTTGTATATTCCTTTCTGACTATCCATCAGTCTGGGGGTGAAAGGTCGTACTAAACCTTAACTGGGTTCCCAAGGCTTTATGCAGTCGCTACCAAAAATGACTCGTAAACTGGGGACCTCTATCTGATACTATGGTGACTGGAACTCCATGCAAACGTACTATCTCCTCAACATACAACTGTGCCAACTTCTCAGCATAATAGGTTGTTTTGACAGGTAAGAAGTGTGTTGTCTTTGTCAACCTATCTACAATTACCCAGATGGAATCATTTCATTTGTTTGTCCTGGGTAGGCCAACTACAAAGTCCATGGTCACATGGTCCCACTTCCACTGTGGTATGGGTAAAGGTTGCATTGTTCCTGCAGGCTTCTGGTGTTCAGCTTTAACCTGCTGACACACAGGACACCTCAGAACAAACTCTACAACATCCTTCTTCATCCCTGGCCACCAATACATATCTTTTAGGTTTCGATACATCTTGGTGCTCCCTGGATGCATGGCATACATCAAAGAATGAGCTTCTTCCAGGACTAACTTCCTCAAGTTATCCACATCCGATACTATCATCCTCCCATGATAGCAGGTTACTTGATCATCTGAGTCATGGAAACCATCTCTTTCCCCATCACCATACTCCGACCTGGTCTGCTGAACCACACTATCAACTAGTTGTGCCTCCCTAATCTGCTCTCTTAGGGTGGGTTTGATATGCATCTACGCCAACAACCCGGCTAACCACGACACCTTCAACTGTATATTATCTTGTCTTAAAGAGATGAGCATATCTCTCCTAGGGCATACTAAGGAGTTCAGTTGTACCCTATCCGAGGATGGTGTTGCTGACTTTCTACTTAAAGCATCTATAACTACGTTGGCCTTCCCTGGATGGTAATCTTTTTGGGTTTTAGGGGAGACAGAGAAGGCAGAGGAAATAAAAAAAAATTTCTCCCCCAACCCATACCGAGGAAACGCGTCAACGTCTATATAATAGGAAAGGATGGTTTGTGGAATCATACCTTGTCCCGAGGCTTGCTCGGCGAAAATACGTCGTGCAATGCGCGGTCTTCAACTCCGGTCTTCGACGGCGTCTGTGCAGCTCCTGGTCGCACCGGGACTGACAACTCCTACTCGAACCGGACTGTCGGATGACAGTTGTCCTCCTAAGCGGCAGTGTCCTCCTGCCTCTGTAGTAGTCCACACGGACCACCTGGAACTCCACACTCCTTGTCCTACAAGGAAGTGGAAGGAGTCGCACCCTCCTGTTGACGTACTAGTCGCCAACACGCTCTCCTGCCTCCTGTTGCAACTGCAGTTGTCCTTCCCTTGCTGCACCTCCCTTTTGCGGGAAGCACTTGCTCAGACTCTCTCACGGTTACCAAAACCAGAGAGAACGACAACTTGCAGAGCAACTGGTTGCACTGAGCTGTGTTCTGAGAAGCCCCCAATACCCCTCTATATATAGGAGGGTCATGGGACAGGGTTATCCATCCCGGGCAATGCGGGACTAAAAGCAGGAGTAGAAGGGTTCGGAATTTTCCACAAAAAGCAACCACCTCGCAACCTGAACCGATCGGTTCACAAGTGAACCGGTCGGTTGGGGACCTGAACCGATCGGTTCACCATTGAATCGATCGTTTGGGACCCTTGAACCGATCGGTTCACTCGTGAACCGGTCGGTTGGGGTTCCAGGTTGGTTCCCGATTGACTTTTTATTTCCAATCGGTATCGAATACCAATCCTATTTCCAATCAAATTGGATAATTGAAACGAAAGGAAAATTCTCACCAATCCTACTTTCCCAAGTTGCTCGATTGCACCAGTTGAACCGATCAGTTCAACACTTGAACCAGTCGTTTCACTCTGTGCATGAGCCGATCGGTTCAACAATTGAGCCGACCGGTTCAGCAACCTCAGCCGACCGGTTCATCACATGAACCGATCAGTTGGGAGTGCAAATTGTGCAGAATCAGTCAAATGCGATTTCAATCAATTCGATACTCCAATCAATGCGTCCAACACCTTGAACCATACGATATTGAGCCATCGACTGATTGAGTGTTTAATTGAACTACTAAACTGCTTTAGTAATCAATCTAAACATTGCTTGTGGACAAAACTCCTCTTCCAGGTAAATCCTATGTGTGTGACCCTGCAGGTCCATTTCACGTTGGCAGTGAAAGTTCATAACACTTATGACTTCACAAGCAAAGAGTGGTGCCTAGTCACACATCAGTGCTACCTAAGTGAAAGTAGAAAGTTGAAGAACAACTTTCATCCTACAATTCGTGAATGGTGTTACAGCGAGTGTATAATTCCTTTGTCACTGATATCCCGAATGAACTCGAGGCATGGAACAGTCATCCTGTCAACGTTCATTCACTTTCTTGATCTCAGAGTAGACTGGAAGAGATATGTATGACATCATTATCACATACTGATTCACACATGCGTGCACGCCTTTCTCAATCCTACTCATCAAGTGGCCATGGATATCAAACTCCCTCAGGAGGGACAAATCCCATATCTATCACTCACCCCTCAAAAGCCCCATGTGTCAAAGCCACCCAATCATCACCTTTATAACAACCCATGTTTCGGGATTGCGTTTGATGATGTCAAAGTGTGTCCAACGACATGTGATCAGGTCTAAGAATCACACTCACCACCATCACTGTGAGTACTGATTGTGACTACCATCTCATGGTTCCATGTGTCAAACTCACGCTGGGTCTGTCCGGTACCTTGTTCTCTAACAAGTACCTATGTGTTTGGTTTGATATCTCTATATCATGACTAATGAGATTCTGTCATCAACCAACACCACAATCTAGTCTTGTGTGTCATTGTTGTCTATCTACCTTCCACAATGACATCTGACTAGGGACATAACAAGAATGTACAAACTCTTAGCATCCGTATGATCTCATCGTTCAGGTCCTCAACCTGAAAGCATACGTCATTGAGTTATGTCATTCTTTAGACATTCAATCTGTTCTATCACTATCTCATATGACTGAACCAGAAAGAATTGGAAGCTTGCCTTTGATGTTTATCAAATCAATCTTAATGTATCCCACCAATCATCCCATGATTGGCTCTCAGGGCATACATACCAACAGACTCCCACTTGCACTGCGAGCCAATCACTCTTGAATCATATTCATAGTGATCTTCAAACATGTCCCACATGTTACTGTGCTCTAGTGCCAACATAGTGAGAAATGGCAACACCTTGCCAAAGTCAGTATAAATTGCATGTCTCACATCTCTTCGCTGTACGTTACACGTATGAGACGGAGTTGCCGTAATATGCGGTCTAGTATTCCTTTGCTAACCTTTAGCCACATTGCATGATCAGGGATTCCATACTTGTCATCAATGAGTGGAATATAAGCTCATCTCATGAACTTTCAGATCCATATAGTATCCACTACTGTTCACTAACACATAGATACTCGGCATTTCCCTTTTTCAAATGGCTTTATTGGAACACTTCCAATTATCAACAAACTTTCACTTTTATACATCTTATGTATATATTGCGATTAATTTTCTGTCCTTTCGGAAGTTCGTATCAATGTAACTCTTTACATCGAACTCTTCCTTATCTCCATAGAACTAGTACTTCTCAAGTACTTATCAAGTTCTCATGGTATTCCAGTAACCCTTACTGGAAGTAGATAGACATCCACTCGTCATGTCCCACATACGAGTTATCAGGATGAGCACATCATATTGCCATGTCCTACATACAAGATGATGAACGCATTTTATTATTGCCATGTCATACATGCAAGATAATGGGATGATTACATACATGATAGATCCATATCTATTCTTAGTGTTCATATTCTTCACAAGAATTGGACACTTGTCCTTGGGATACTAACTCCATGTAACATGGACAAGTTTTCTCCCACTAAATCTGTGCATACTGAACACTTCAGTACAGATTGCCAATGTATGCTTTCTCTTTCCAGGTCAAGAGATTTTCGAGAGCTATCTCTATAGATCTCTATTCCTATCATATAGGAAACATCTCTATCTTCCTTAAAGATAATTTCCACTTTTGGATTTCCAATCTAGAACAATTCCATTTCACATCAATATGTGGAATGTGAATACACTCCCACTAAATCACAAATCCCTTCTTTATCTTTGACATATCAGTCAAACCCTTTGACTATATCATCAAAGTAAAGATCCAATTTTGAGTTGCTTATACTCAATCGATCACATTGATTAGTCCATTGTAACTTATAGACTTCATTTGCATTAGTGGATTCATAAACCTTATAGGTGGTGTCACGTACACATCCTTGTCTTATTCCTCATAGGAATGCGGTTTTAGTATCCATATGCCAAATGTCTCAATCATTAAGTTGTAATCAACAAGCATCATCCTTCTCAAAATGTTATCCATGTGTATTAACACTTAAGACTCATTTGCACTTGTGGATTTCATCCAATGAGTGCTACCATCAAGGTCATACCTTATGGTTCACATGGAAATCATTTAGGATGTAATGATCATAAATCATAACTCAAAATTCAGTTCCTCATATTCATCTAGATAGTTGACTCATCACATGAACAACTCATCACATAGATAATTGAGGTGTATCTGTTAAGGATATAAGAACTCACAACCCTTGTGATTCTTAATTTCCTTTATTAGTGTGGGGTATTCTTTTATTAAGGAGAATTCAGTTATTTGATAATCATTCTCTAACTACTTAGAGTATGATTCCTTCTTGATTTAGACATCACTATGCTTTAATCATGAGTTCACTATGATACACTATCGTAATCACTCATAAGGATCTCAAACATTTGGTTCAAGTCTTTCATTCATTGATCTCATCAAGAATTAACACTTTACCAAATTTGTACTTCATCTATGATAATCTTGAACACTTCAAGATATTCATATTGGTATTTCTCTAAACACCATTTGAAGTATTAGCATTTGTTCCAATAGGTATGTAAATACATCACATATATTTTACCTAATAGGATAATCATTCTCTCACTACCCTTAGTGAAGATTGATTAATCATGTCCAAGACATTCATGTCTCTTACTGGTTCTCTAACCAAAAGAGTCTAGATTTATCCATCATATGGAAACTAGAAATGAATTTCTCATGATTGATGCTAATTTGATTATTTGAGTTATCAATAACTTTAGGTATCATTTTATCTTATGCATACCATGTATCACAAGATAAACAAGGCATTCCCACAAAGATCATATCTTTAAGATTGAAACATCAACTTTATTAATTGCCATCATTGTCATACAATATGCAATAATAAAGTGTTTCTATCTATTGGAAATATATGAAATAGCAGTTCTCAACTCTATTTCGTGCCCTTTAGGCTGAAATAAACTGAAAGATACTCCTATCTATGGCAGCAATACTTGCTCCAATGATGGGTACTTCTTTCTTGGTCCTTTCACAAAAGCCATCACTTCTTTGCAGATATTGCATATCATATATGACATATCCATATCTTGGCATCATATACCTCAGATAAAGAAGCAGTTCATTTCATGATACCTTAGGTGGAGGTCTCCATCCCCTCCTTCATCTTCTTTTGTTCTTCCAGATATAGAGGGCAATCCCTCATACACCCTTTCCCCATGTGCCTTGAGGCTGAAGACGGCTTAGATTTCTGGCTAGCATTAGAACACTTCTTAGCTTTGCCCTTGTCCTTGCCCTTAAGATTACCTTTTCTTTGATCATATCAAAAACTATGGTTTGTCTTTCTTCATCTTTGCCTCTACTATCCTCAACATGTCCAACAACTCTGTCAACGCTTGTCAAAGTTGTTCATGTTGTAGCTTATCATGAATTGTATGATTCTCACAACATTTGCAGTATCATACCAATAGTCAACTCTTGGCTCAGAGGGAATCCTTCTTAATCAGGTTTTCCACATACCCAATCACATTGAGTGTGTGAATACCTTACTGGATCTCCTTCTGTCATGACATACTAGGACAGTATCTTGGAGACATCATATGTCTCATGTTGTCTCTGCAACTCACAGTTCAGAGAACACAACATCAAGCACTCCTCATCAATGTCATCCTTGGTATGCTTCCATAAGCATACTTTCAGCCATTGATGTGGTGAGATCGAGTTCATCTAGTTCTGGTATAACTAGGACTTAGAGCTTTCGCTCCTTGATTGAGAACACTTCTCATCGTCCTAACCAGTCGTGGAATTATTCCCATTTAATTTGTTGGTCTCAAGAACCGATCGCAAATAAAGTGATTTGTTGATTAACCATTTATTTTAACAAAAGGAAATATATGCAATTTTAGTCCAAAACTCTTTTGACTTGTTTGATTGATTTGAAAGTTGACGATAAAATTAGGCCTTTAATTAATTATCGCTCCCACTATTTTAGTTCAAATTGATAGCCCTCACCATCAAATCGGAAGATTGCAGCGTACAACCTTCTAGTGGGCAAGATCCTGAAATCCTCTAAGTCATGAGTCAGCTAGGGCTGATCGCCCACAACTTAGATCTCTCAGGTAGGCAACTTTTGCCAATTGCATCATATGCAACTCTTGTTGAATGAACATGCACAACACCTTGGCGTGCCCACACTTGGTCGATCAAGATTTTCACGTGTGTCGCATTTGGAAGGCATATAAGACTTAATATTTTAATGAGGGATTTGGTTTTATATACATATACATATCCAATCACCACAATACATAGTATGTATCATATACATGCTATATCCCATAGAAAACATGCACAAACGATAAAAAGCGATGATTATGGCCATCCTAATGTGATTCCTCGAGCCAAGAGGAATCACGGTCATCTAGGTCAACATCACATGCAACCTTTACAAGATGAACATCTGTGCCTTGCCATCCGAGTTGATCAACTCATCACATGAATGATCTGTACTCTCCAGCCAGTCTTCTGCGTGCCACCAGCCGATCGGCTGGCTCCTCCAACCGATCGGTTTGCCTGGTCGTCGTGCATCTCGTCATGTCCGCAACCCGCTCGTCTCGCTCCTCGAACCGGTCATCAACCGATCAGTTCACTCCTTGAACCGACCGCCTGGAACGTCAACCGATCGGTTCACACCTTGAACCGATCGTTTCAGCTGTCGTCAGATGTCCTCCGGTCTTCGACATAACAGGAAATAAAGTTCTATCCTATATATTACATTGCTTTAAAAAGGGAACCCTGAGTTACATTCAGGGGGAGCAAAGGTAGGAAATAATCTCAAATTATTTCGAGTTACATCAGGAATAAGAGAGGGAAGATCGATGCGCAGACCGAGATGCAAGCAACCACACACAACCAATCACAGATAGGGGTTTATAGGCCATAATCACGCTACACACATCCACCACAAAACTCGTTTAAGGGCGACGCGTATCGAGTGCATTAATAATACATATCATATATGTAATTAGGGATTTGTAGATTTAGGATTGGACATGCATAAAGCCGATATTATTCGCATCGTATGCAATAAATAAAGGCGACAAACCAAAATCGATCATATCGATATTCCTAAAATATAGAGCAGTTGACGTGGCTCTGATACCACTGTTGGGTTTTAGGGGAGACAGAGAAGGCAGCGGAAACAAAAAAAATTTCTCCCCCAACCCATACCGAGGAAACGCGTCAACGTCTATATAATAGGAAAGGATGGTTTGTGGAATCATACCTTGTCCCGAGGCTTGCTCGACGACAATACCTCACGCAATGCGCGGTCTTCAACTCCGGTCTTCGACGGTGTCTGTGCAGCTCCTGGTCGCACCGAGACTGACAACTCCTACTCAAACCGGACTGTCAGATGACAGTTGTCCTCCTAAGCGGCAGTGTCCTCCCGCCTCTGTAGTAGTCCACACGGACCACCTGGAACTCCACACTCCTTGTCCTACAAGGAAGTGGAAGGAGTCGCACCCTCCTGTTGACGTATTAGTCGCCAACACGCTCTCCTGCCTCCTGTTGCAACTGCAGTTGTCCTTCCCTTGCTGCATCTCCCTTTTGCGGGAAGCACATGCTCGGGCTCTCTCACGGTTACTAAAACCAGAGAGAACGACAACTTGCAGAGCAACTGGTTGCACTGAGCTGTGTTCTGAGAAGCCCCCAATACCCTATATATATAGGAGGGTCATGGGACAGGGTTCTCCATCCCGGGCAATGCGGGACTAAAAGCAGGAGTAGAAGGGTTTGAAATTTTCCACAACAAGCAACCACCTCGCAACCTGAACCGATCGGTTCACAAGTGAACCGGTCGGTTGGGGACCTGAACCGATCGGTTCACCATTGAACCGGTCGTTTGGGACCCTTGAACCGATCGGTTCACTCATGAACCAGTCGGTTGGGGTTCCAGGTTGGTTCCCGATTGACTTTCCTTCTTTTGTTTCCAATCGGTATCGAATACCAATCCTATTTCCAATCAAATTGGATAATTGAAACGAAAGGAAAATTCTCACCAATCCTACTTTCCCAAGTTTCTCGATTGCACCAGTTGAACCGATCGGTTCAACACTTGAACCGGTCATTTCACTCTGTGCATGAGCCGATCGGTTCAACAATTGAGCCGACCGGTTCAACAACCTCAGTCGACCGGTTCATCACATGAACTGATCGGTTGGGAGTGCAGATTGTGCAGAATCAGTCATATGCGATTTCAATCAATCTGATACTCCAATCAATGCGTCCAACACCTTGAACCATACGATATTGAGCCATCGACTGATTGAGTGTTTAATTGAACTACTAAACTACTTTAGTAATCAATCTAAACATTGCTTGTGGACAAAACTCCTCTTCCAGGTAAATCCTATGTGTGTGACCCTGCATGTCCATTTCACGTTGGCAGTGAAAGTTCATAACACTTATGACTTCACAAGCAAAGAGTGGTGCCTAGTCACACATCAGTGCTACCCAAGTGAAAGTAGAAAGTTGGAGAACAACTTTCATCCTACAATCCGTCAATGGTGTTACAACGAGTGTATAATTCCTTTGTCATTGATATCCCGAATGAACTTGAGGCATGGAATAGTCATCCTGTCAACGTTCATTCACTTTCTTGATCTCAGAGTAGATTGGAAGAGATATGTATGACATCAGTATCACATACTGATTCACACATGCGTGCACGCCTTTCTCAATCCTACTCATCAAGTGGCCATGGATATCAAACTCCCTCAGGAGGGACAAATCCGATATCTATCACTCACCCCTCAAAAGCCCCATGTGTCAAGGCCACCCAATCATCACCTTTATAACAACCCATGTTTCAAGACTGCGTTTGATGATGTCAAAGTGTGTCCAACGACATGTGTTGAGTGCAGTGATTTCAGGTCTAAGAATCACACTCACCATCATCACTGTGAGTACTGATTGTGACTACCATCTCATGGTTCCATGTGTCAAACTCAAGGTGGGTCTGTCCGGTACCTTGTTCTCTAACAAGTACCTATGTGTTTGGTTTGATATCTCTATATCATGACTAATGAGATTCTGTCATCAACCAACACCACAATCTAGTCTTGTGTGTCATTGTTGTCTATCTACCTTCCACAATGACATCTGACTAGGGACATAACAAGAATGTACAAACTCTTAGCATCCGTATGATCTCATCGTTCAGGTCCTCAACCTGAAAGCATATGTCATTGAGTTATGTCATTCTTTAGACATTCAATCTGTTCTATCACTATCTCATATGACTGAACCAGAAAGAATTGGAAGCTTGCCTTTGATGTTTATCAAATCAATCTTAATGTATCCCACCAATCATCCCATGATTGGCTCTCAGGGCATACATACCAATAAATCTATCGTACAATCGTAGTCCTTGATCAACTCCATCCAGTGAAGTTGCCTCATGTTTAGTTCATGCTGAGAGAAGATGTACTTAAGATTCTTGTGGTCTGTGAAAATCTGGAACGTCTCCCCGTAAAGGTAGTGTCTCCATATTTTCAAAGCATGAGCTACCGCTGCTAACTCTAGATCGTGTGTTGGATAGTTCTTCTCGTGTTTCTTAAGCTGCCGGGAAGCAAAAGAAATTACCTTCTTATCATGCATCAGCACACATCCGAGTCCACTCTTAGATGCATCACAGAAAACCACATATCCTTTGCCTTGCTCAGGTAGCACTAGCACAGGTGCACTTGTCAACCTCTCCTTCAACTGCTGAAAGGACTGCTGACACTTATCACTCCATATAAAGGGTACATCCTTCCGGGTCAACTTTGTCAAGGGTAGGGCTATGGAACTGAAGTTCTTAATGAACCTCCAGTAATAGCCGACTAACCCTAGGAAACTAGGAACTCCCGTCGGTGTCTTTGGTTGTTCCCACTGTAAAACAGATTCTACCTTTTTGGGGTCAACACGAATTCCCAAAGCAAATATCACATGCCCGAGAAAGGATACCTTCGTCAACCAAAACTCACACTTACTGAACTTAGCATAAAGCTTATGTTCTCTCAGCAAGGTCAAAGCTTGGCGAAGGTGTTGTTCATGCTGTTGGGCATCCCTACTATATATCAGGATGTCATCTATAAATACGAAAATGCACTGGTCGAGAAAGGGTCGAAAGATTCTATTCATGAGTTCCATGAATGCAGTTGGTGCATTAGTTAGTCCAAACGACATAACTGTGAACTCATAGTGACCATACCTTGTCCTAAAGGCAGACTTGGGTATGTCACTGTCCTTAATACGGAGTTGATGATAACCGGACCTCAAGTCTATCTTCGAGAAGACGGATGCACCACGCAACTGGTCAAAGAGATCATCAATCCTCGGCAGAGGGTACTTATTCTTTATTGTTACTTTATTAAGCTGTCTGTAATCAATGCATAAACGCATTGATCCGTCCCTCTTTTTAAAAAACAAGACCGGAGCACCCCAAGGGGAAGTGCTCGGTCAGATGAAACCTTTCTCAAGCAACTCCTGAAGTTGTTTCTTGAGTTCTGCCATCTCGGCAGGCGCCATCCTATACGGTGTTTGGGCTATGGGTTGTGTACCTGGGATCAAATTGATTTCAAAATCAATTTCCTGAGGCGGTGGTACACCAGGAAGTTCTTCAGGGAACACGTCTTCGAATTCCCTAACAATAGGAACTTCAGCAAGGGTGGGACTCTCCATGGTAGTATCTACCACATGGTCCAAGAACGCATAACATCCTTGCCTCATCAACTTCTCAGCAACCAAAGCGGACACTATACAGGTGGGTAGAATCTTTCTCTCTCCTTGAAAGATCCAGGTATCACTACCATCAGCAAACACAACCTGCTTGGATTCACAATCCAAGACAGCCCTATACCTTTCCAAGGTATCCATACCAAGGATTATATCAAATCCTTGCATCTCAAGTGGTATAAGATCCACTTAAATGCGATGATCAGAAAAGAAGAGGATACAAGGAGAGCAAACCTCCCTCAAGATAGCAGACCCTCTCAACGGAGTCTCAAGCAACAGACTATCAACCCTATGACTAACTATCATATCGCAGTCATGAATCACTTTCCAAGTGATAAAGGAGTGCGTAGCACCCGGGTCAATCAAAATAGATACTATACAGGATTTAGGCATATCAGAATATTAAAGTTCCATCTGACCTGTCACAACCCGCGGATCGACCACTGCATCAGGAGGATTCATAGCATAGAACCTCGCTGTCGCCTGAGGTTGAACTGGTGCTGACGATCCGGCTTGGGACGCTTGTCCCCGTCCCCTACCTGCTCCCTGGAACTGCCTCCTTTGGGACCCCTGCTGACTCTGCCTAAGGGGCTGTGTCGCACTGACAGGCTTAGATCTGTAATCCTTCATCAAGTGTCCCACCTTCCCACAGTTGTAGCAGCTTCTATCTTGTTGTGGTCTAGGTGGTCCCGTGACCGATACCGATGCTGAACTATGAGTCTCTTGAGGCGGTAGACTCCGTCCTCGACCTCTACTCGGGGACCACTGTGTTTGAAAGCTCGATCAGGGTGGTGGAGGGTTAGGTGCAGATGATCTAGGCTTTTTAAAGTCTCTAGATGAAGATGCCTGGAACTGCAGATACCTCTTGTGGGTTTGTCTCTTCTCAACTACCGACCTTTCTATCCTTCAGACTGACTCAACGAAGGTAGCAAATCTCTCCCGACTCTCTAGAGTAGACACAGGAGTAGATAAGTCGGTATTCAAACCCTTCTCAAACCTCCTAATCCTTTCCTCTTTTGTGGCATCCATTAGAGGACAGAACCGCAATAGCTCTATGAACTTAGCCTCGTACTCTCTAACGTTCATCATACCCTGTCTCAGCATCTCAAACTGCGAGATCTTCTCGTCCAGAAAGGTCTTTGGGAAGTACCAGTTAACAAACTCCCGGCGAAAGTCTTCCCATGAAACCTCTACTCCAGGCCTCTTCGCCTCTTCCATGTTCCACCAGTGACCAACACTTCCTTTGAGAAGATAGACAGCATGTCTCACCTTCTCAGCCTCAGGGATGGCTAGGATTCTAAAAGCCTTCTCTAGCTCGGTCAACCACATATTTGCATCTGTGGGGTCAGATGTGCCAAAGTATTTGGTCGCTCTGACTCTACGCAGTTGTTTGAACGTCTTCCTGATACTTTGTCCCTCATGCTGAGCAGGTGCCCTAGGTGCAGGCATGGGCATCCTGTCAGTGATACGTGTCATGGCAGCTAGAAACTGCCCAAACATAGCTTGCATAGCTGGGTTTGCCATATCAGCTGGATCAAACTGGGGTGGCGGTACAGGTGGCTCAGGTAAGGGTTGCTCTATCTCGGGGCTTCTCGCACCTCCTCGCGGTGCAGCCACGCTACTCTCGCTCTCAGACTCTTCACGTGGCTCAAACATCCCTATATATCTTCTTCTACCGAGGAGAAGAAGACTCTATTAGATAAGAAGGAACACTAAGGACAGACTCGACATCCTAAGTCCTATGTCTCTGTAGACTCAGCAAACCTAGAGCTCTGATACCACTTAATTGTGGGCTCTGATCTCCAAAACACGAAATAAACATAGCGGGAAACGATTCGGTTAACAACGGAATGCAAAAAGTCACGAAAAATTTGAAATTTTTTGAGAAAGGACCTTGAAAGCATGATACTCCATTCATAAAAGTACGATAATCAGTTTACATCTCTGTTGAGTCACTTCTTGAGTGAACATATACAACCATATAAAAAATCTTAGGACTCCAAAATTCAAAATCTCAGATCTAGCTCCCGGGACCTGAGTGTACAGAGACAACATAAGACTTCTAACTATCAACATGACAGCCAAGGTATCCACCTGAGGCTCACTGGTGCCCCTGGTGTTGTTGCTGCTCTCCTGCAGACTGGTTCCTTCATCCACGATGACCACCTAAAAGGTTGAAGCCTACGGGGTGAGACAATTACAAATAATTGTCCCAGCGAGAGTTATAACTCTTTGCCAGAAGCTTACTAGAAAAAGGGAAACAGTATAAGCAAGGTAGTTATCCTGCAATAGCAGACTTAAGAGTATATAAACAACAATTACTTCTAAGCAGCAATATGAAAGACATGTATGCTGAGTAGGCAACATAAACATCATATTCAAGGCAGTATCAAGCATTGCTTCTCGTTGTTCAACCTAAGCAATTATACTATTCGGCTGATTACGTTTTACACACAACATTATGCCCTGTGGAGATGAGGTGTACCGCTCAAACTCCAACTGACCACTGTTAAGTCGCCTCGGTATCATACAAGGTCATCTAAAGAGTCGGATTCTCATGACCTTCAACTTCCTCAGTCAGGTTGAGGTTCAACATGCAGGACATCTCGTGTCTCTGCCACTATAGCTCACCAGGGTACTCTGGTCCTTCGCTATTAGAGTCATAGTGGTGTTCTGTACTCTCTTCACCATCGAAAGATCTCATGTTTATCTTCATCGAGGTGGCATCACAAATTCCTCAGGTGATTAGTGATACATCAACCCAGCATGACACATACTGTAGTGTTGATGGATTTTCATCCACTTCAACCCCTACACTAAGGCGTAAGGATATACGCGTCCATCTCCCCCACATACTCAAAATCATACGCTCCAGGAGTTCCCTTAGGAAAACCTATTTCACCATCATATTACACCTGACAATGATGGATCTATGATCATGGCTCTACATGGTAAGGTTATACTTGATTAGTTAGGTACAATTCAGTATTCTTTTATCATCAAGCATGATCTTAAGCATTCAAACACAAAACATAGCTATAACGGAAGAATACTAAATGTAACTAACTCATTTCTCATCAGTTATCAGATGGTATCAGTTCTCAATCATTTTCTCAGTATGATTCAAGAACACAGAGAATCAGCCTTTAGGGTTTCATAGCACTTGCTATCAAATAGCACATAGTCACCAAGTCATCTAGTCATTATGACCTTGAATGAAGCAATGTATCCATCACATAATGTAAGTGTTCTCAATGAACAGAACATCATAACCTTACCTGGCTATGATCACCTTTTCATCATGGACCTGCATGGTTTACAATAAACGGAACATACATAGATAGCAGTGTAAACACAATATCCAGAACTCTTTCATATATTCATATAGCACCACGGCCGTGCACCCAAATACCACACCGTGCTCCACGACACGATCATACTGCTTAACAACACACATCAACTGATTTCTAGGGTTTGGCATTCACCCATTCAAACAAGGTTATCACCCCTTCATATCCATAAGGGGTGGAGTTCTTCAATATATGTATCATTTATGAGGTTTCATACTCTGAGGTATAACCTAGAATCAACCCTTTTCATGTTAACCCTTCAAACTAGGGTTTATTATTCATTTGGGTGACATTCTTTCAAATTAGGGTTTGTTGTATGCTTCATGGTGAATTGAGCTCATAACATCATCTTGTATGAGATTATCATCCTTGATGCCCTTAAATTAGGTCAAGATTAATCCATTATCATAATTAGGGTTGCCATGATCTCTCCTTAGTGGATCATACCCTAATTATGCACATTCATGTACATTGAAGGTACTTTATTTGAGTTTCAACTAATTAAGGGATCTTCTCTCTCTCCTTGGATAAGAGGTGGTGATTAAGTTATACTAGATTAGGCTAGACCAAGTCTCCATAGATTATCTTGATCCAAGTCATTACCATCATGTCATTAGGGTTTTGATTAAGCAAGGTGTCATCTACTTGAACCCATCAAGGGCACATTGGTAAATGCACCACAATCTCTTATCATGGATCAATCTATTAATTAGGGTACCATTAGGGTTTGAATTAGACCACCATTGAACCCATTGAACCTTCAAAACTTTAGGCAATCACAACCCTAAAGGTCTCCAAACAGTTACACACTTCAACCTCCAAACGGTCCTGAGACCTTTTGGGGACGTTGACCGTTTGGACATGGTTGACCACCAAACCGTTTGGACACCAAGACCGCATGGTCACCAAGACTGCATGGATGCGTTGACCGTTTGGATGCGTTGACTTTGAAACCGTTTGAAATGAAACGACCTTGAGATCGTTTGGATCCAAACGACCTTGAGATCATTTGAGCCCAAACGGTCTTGAGACCCTTTGGACCCAAACGGTCTTGAGACCGTTTGTCCCCAAACGGTCTTGAGACCGTTTGGATCCAAACGGTCTGGAGACCGTTTGGTTCAAATGGGCTCAAAACCACATGGACCTCCAAAGTGTCTCCAAGGTTGTAATTGATTAGGGTTTCTTATGTTGAAACCTCCAATTGGCCACATCCTTGTTAACCACTTGTCAATTGAGTTAATTAAGGTTACCCTCAACTAATTGGACATCCAATTGACCCTCAATTTCTAACCAATTGGGGTTGAAACTGATTGAATTAAGGTTTATCAACAATTAACCATCACATTGATAATTAGGGTTTCAATTGAAGTTGAACCTATTGAATTGGCACTCGATTGGGCCCCAACTTGGCCCAAACGGTCTTGAGACCATTTGGACATCCTCCAAATGGTCTGGAGACTGTTTTCCCAAAGTTTCACCAAAATCTAGGTCAAGTTGATGCGGGTTGAACCCCAATTAGGTCTAAAATCATCACTTTTATTCAATTACTCAATCTACTGTGATTAGATCATCAATTCATCAAATTTCCTTAACCCTATACCTCCAAACGGTCTTGGGTTGTCACCAAACGGTCTTGAGACCGTTTGTATGAACCCCCAAATGGTCTTGAGACTGTTTGGGCCCTTCAACCCATGGTTCACCAAAATCTATCCTTGAATTCAGCAATTTCAATCGATTAGGGTTTAGAGGGTTGATGTGCCTTCAACTTGAGATTGGTTTGCAATTAGGCTTCAATATTTTGGGGTTATTTCATTCAATATGTGTAAAACAGACCTCAAACAGTCTTCCCTTGTTCAACCCTACCAAGCGGTCTTGAGACCGTTTGATTCCAAACGGTCTTGCAAGACCGCATGAAATCAAACGGTTTGCAAACTGTTTGGACCAAATGGTCCAAGGTCGTTTGATAAAGTGACCTAGGTATTCATGCCCATTGTCTTAAACCTCAAGACATGTTGGTTTTCTCCGTGGATTTGCTTGCAAGAAGGCCAAGAAGTTTGGGGAAGAAGAAGAACTACTACTACAAGTATAAACAAGTATAAGCATTAAGAAAGCAAGAGGTTTAGAGTTATAAAATCCGCCTTAAGGACGTTCCTAGAGATCCAAGCTTCCAAGATCTCAAGTCTTTAATGGAACATTGAGATCCACTGGTCGTCCAAAGACTTTTCTCCAAGGAAAGGTTGGGGAAGGTTGGCTAGAATAAGAAACCTAAGCAAGATGACCACAAAAACAACCTTAAGAACCACTTTCCTCCATGAAACCGAGCTAGAAGATGGTCTCTTCTTACCTTGGAACAAGATAGTCGTCTCCGCTATCTCCCAAGCTCTGCCTTGGACGGACCAAACGAGGTGGGAAAGGAGAGAAATGAAGGGAACGTTCACATGTTTGCAAGGGAAGTGGTTTATATAGCTAGGACAAGTTTCACCAAAAGGACCTCTAGTTTTCCCTATTTCTCAACTAAGTCCCTCCTTTCTTTCTTGCACGTCCATCCCCCATCTATAGGTGAGGATCTTATTAAAACAAGGGCCCAAAGGCAAGGAAAAAGGTCACCTTATCATTAAGGTACACATACTTAGGGTTTCATACTTAAACTTGGTGATCTTTTTACAAGGGTTATACATCTTATCTTGATTAACTAATGAAGTGCCATCTTTCATCATTTCTACTCTAAAAGATATAAAAAATCACATAAGATGCTCTAGAAGGTGTATTTTACAAGTTGTACCCCTCATTTTGGGTAAATTGCATTTTACACCAAAATTAGGGTTTCAAGCACAAGGATTGCTCCACAAGCTGCATCCTGATGCCCAAGCTTGGAGAATACATCATACCTCATCATATTCATCCACATGATGTCTCATCACCTGAGGAACATATCAAAATGTGAAAATTGCAAGTTAACCCCTCTGATTGGGTAATTTTCACATAGGTCCCTACATTACAAAACAATACTAAAACCTGTTTAAAAAGGACAGGCAAGTGAAAACATGTTCCTCAGGAACTTAATTACATGCTAGGGGATAATCACAAGCATTTAATTACACATTTAGGCAAAAATCCTAGGGTTAACTTATAACCCAGGTCAGGGATGTTACAGAATCCATTAGATACGCAATACACTTGAGGCATGAGTAATTCTATACATCTGGACAAATCTAAAGACAAAGAAATAATGTTTATCAAGTTTTTTGCTCATGATTGAGTGTAATATTAACATTCACATGGGTTAAACTTAGCGCATTGTCTAATATTCTTCATATTTGTAACGATCGGTCCTCTAGAATTTTCAAAAATAAATTTTGATATGTGAAAATTAACAATAACTATTACTATTGTTTTTAGCATTGTTATCAATGACAAAACTCCCGTGCATAGCGCGGGTTTGAGCCTAGTAGTTATGAAATCAGTGTACCAAATGGGGTGTGTGCCCATAAAATAACCCACTATGACACAATAAAATACAAAGATAAAAGAAAAAAATGACCATGAACCATGATCCAGGTCTAAAGTAGTAGTCAAGCCTTCCTAATCGTCCCTAGCCAAACCTTCCAAATGGGATTTGAAGGACAATGAACCTTTGGCAGAACCAAGTCCTCCATCAACCTAAAACTCAGAGGAACGAGATCCTAAAACCATCCTCAACACCGAAGTTGTGTCACCTGAAAGAGGATAGTCAAAGAGAGGAAAGTAATGCTATGGTGTTATAACAAGATTTAAAATCAGAAAAAATGTAAATATGGTTGTTTTGTTCACACCAAAGAATGGCACCACTCAGGGAAGATATTGGGAAATTAAGACTGGACTAGAGAGGTCTAAAATTAACACTTTGACCATTATCACCTCTCTGAAAGTGTTTAAAACAAACCAAATGAGGGTGAAGGAATGTATCTCCAAAACTAGAGATGAATGCTCAATCGAAGAAAACATGTCAAAATTCTTCATGGTGGTTGAAACAAAAATAAAAAATAGATGGATCGTGAAAACCTCTAGAGCATCAGTGCAAGACAATCAACAATTTGAAGTTGGCTAAAAGCCAAAGGAAGACATGACATTTAATCTTCCACAAACAAAGAACAAAGATTATCAGAATTTCCACAACCTACAAAAAACTTATAAATCTTTGGAGACTTGAAAAGTATGGCCCCGTTTCTAAATAATATGTTGAGATAAGTTGTAGGTGATAAAGTTAGCATAATTAATAAACTCATAAAAGGAAAAACCAATAGTAAGGATGATGAGTGCATACTCATCATGGAATTCAATTATCTCTTTGGAACAAATTCAACTCTATTTCATACCTTTTCACCCAAATATGAATCATAATGTGCAAAACTGCTCAGCTGATTCAATTATCAAGGTTTAAACTAAATATCGTTCATTTAATGCAGGTAACCAAGAAATTCCACACATGCGGTCCCAAGACCGTTGAATCCATACGGTCACAAGACAATTTGGGTCCATGCGGTCCCAAGACCATTTGGGTCCATGCGGCCCAAGACCGTTTAGGTCCATGCGGTTTCAAGACCGTTTACAGGAATGCACGAAGAACGAACGACAAAATCGTTTGCTAAAGAAGACCGCGCGAGCTGTAAACCGCATGACCGATCGCAGTCTCAAGACCGTTTGGGTCCATGCGGTCTCAAGACCGTTTGGGTCCATGCGGTTGCAAGACCGTTTGGGTCCATGCGGTCTCAAGACCGTTCTCCATGATTGTGAAGACTGAATGTCGCGCACTCAAGACCAGTTGTTGTATATTTGAGACCGTTTGAGTGGCTGAATAGAAGACCGTCCTCAAGACCGATTGACGCAACTACGAATTCAGGTATTTTGGAAGCAAACGATCTCCAAACCATTTGGCACCAAACGGTCTCCAAACCGTTTGGCACCAAACGGTCTCCAGACTGTTTGGAGGAGATATTTTCAGTAATCTTGCCAAGACTGTTTGGATCAGATCTAAGCCTATAAATAGGACCCCGAGGGTCCTCATTTGGGGCATCAGTTTCGGACGCCTCCAGGCTACCCAAGTACAGTTCCGATCCAGAGCTAGTCTAGTTTTTGCCAATTCCACTCCACCTACTGCCCGTGCTGCAACCAAGGAGGCTGAAGAGAGAAGGAAGACGGAGTAAGAGAGACTGTCCAGTTTGTCTTGGCAACTCCCGTGTGCATCCAGATCTGCTCCGACACGATGTATAAGGCCGTATCTTCTTCATGGAGCTGCGACTACCTTCTGCACCGAGCTCATGACAGATCTCTCTTTCTTTCTCATCCTTCTTGTGTCTCACATCATGAGCAAGTAGTACCTTTTCGCTGGGGTGCGGGGACTAGCCCCGCTACCCATGCAAACCATGTTCTTTTGTTAAACTTTTCATGGAAATGTATTTAACTCTTCATTTCGTCGTTAACCGTTATGCTCATGGTTTGGTTAATTGCTTGCTTTCATCTTTATGATTCCTATGTTGCGATAATATCTATATATAGGTTTGAATGTCGTTTAACAAGTTAGACTCCCTAACTAGAAATAGAAGGGGATTCCTTGAGGTCGTAAGTGTATGATCTGTGAGGGGACAAGTCATCTAGCCTTCGATGATGCTTCTGTATGCCTGACGCCTGTATAGGGGGTTCACAACCTTAGTTGGATTTTGTATCTTCTTATTAATCATCGATGTTTGCTAGTATGTTAACTGCCTTCTTGCTTATCAGTTAATGCGGCTGACTCCCAAACTAGAAATAGGATGGGATTCCACCGAGGTCGTAAGTGTATGATCCGCGATGGGACGAGCCATCTAGCCTTCGGTGATGCTTCTATGCGCCTGACACTTGTATAGGGGGCCCGCAACTTCTGTGGATTTATGTATCTTTAGAGCCGTAAGTAAAGTGATTTGAATGGTGACGAGACATTTGATGCCTAAGGTGATGCTTACACGAACCTGACGCCCGTATGGGGGGTTCTGCAACAACTCTACTTGGATTGTTATATCTTGCCTGGATTGTTCACGATTGAATATGTTTGTGTGTGTAGTGGTGGTGAAACCCAGTACCATCCCAGTGATTCCATATCATTGATTTAAACCATCTTTAATTCAGCTTTTTACTTTCTTGCAATTAGTTTAAGTAACCTCAAATCAACCAGTCGTTCTAAATATTAGTTTTACTTGAGCTAGATTCAACCGACAAGGATTCTTAAAAACATTTTCCTTTGGGTTCGATCCTTAACTATACTGCGATAAGACTCGTCCGCTTGTGGGTGGTATTATTACACTTTGGTTTTGGTAAAAGTTCGGGGATTTCAATCTCGAGTGAGTTTGTTAGTGCGTTCAAATACCACGTCAAATTCTGGCGCCGTTGCTGGGGACAACAGGATCAGTCAGTCAAATCTAGTTCTCTTAAGACTAATCTAGGATTTCACTTTTCTTTTGAAACAATCGATCGTCTACTTGAATTTGACTCTACTTTATGGATCTCATTTTCAAAATCCTTCTAATTTTCAGATCCAACCCAACGCATAGTGTATGCACCGTTCGGACATCCCCGGACTCACAGCGAGCTTTGATCCTGAAATAGACAGAACTTTCCATCGTCAGATAAGAGATAATCAAGCAAGGATGGCACAAGAAGAAGAGGTAGCCCGAAGGGTGGCTTAAGCCATCAATGCACAAAGAGAGAGGCTCATGCAAGAAGCTAGGGTTGTGGTTCAATAGGAAATCCTTGCTGTACAAGCAGCAGTGCAAGCAACAGAACTACAGAAGGATCTTAGAGAGTTCTCAATCCCGAAAGTTGTAAATGTTCATCATCCAGTACAACCTCCTCCCATTAATGCTGCCAATTTTGAGATTAGGGCACATTGGATCACATTGTTTCAAAACAACCCTTTCTATGGCAAACAAGCAGAGGACAGCCAAGAACATCTTCTGAGATTCGTCGATCTATGTGCTATGACAAAGCAAAATGAAGTCACTGATGATGCTATTCGACTCCGTCTCTTCAAGTATTCCCTTGTTGATAGAGCCATAAGCTGGTACAATTCTTTGCAAAGTGAAATACCCATCACCACCTGGGAACAACTCCAAAATGTGTTTCTGGAAAAATTCTATCATCCATCTCTCACATATGAAATTAGGGGCCGGATAACAAATTTCACTCAAGTCCCCGGAGAAACTCTCGCTGAAGCATGGGATAGGTACAAAGATCTTCTACGCAAATGTCCACACCACAGAATTCCTAAGAATCAACTCATCGAAATTTTCTATAGGGGTGTGGATGATGATATCAAGATGTTTCTAGATTCCTCATCTGGAGAAAACTTCATGCGTTAAAGTTATGAAAGTGCATGGAGAGTCGTCACCCTGGGAGCAGAAAATCAAGCCAATTGGGGTAGATATGTAGGTAAAGGAGTCTTGAAAATAGCTATGGCCGAAGCCATTCCCGAGTACAAGTCTATTGCTGAAACCTTGAAGGTCTTAGTTGCCAAGCAAGACCATATTGAATCATCTCTAGCTGCTATTGGAAGAGGACGTTCACCCACTCAGCAACCAAAACAGGTCAAGTCCACTTCTCTATTCTGTGAAGCATGTAAGAGCACCGATCATTCCACTTTATCATGCAATGTTCTCTATGACGTTGCACTAAGCAATGTATGTGGACAAGGAGATAATGGTCAAATGGAAAATTTTAATGCTATCAACACCATTCCTGGGCAAAGTTATTACAATCCGAATCAGAACAGGAATCACCCAGGTTTTCAATATGGAAACCCCTCTGGAGCAGTAAACTCGCATCAATTTGGTTCAAACAATCAATCAAGAGGCCCACCGGGATTCCAATACAATTAGCAACCGAATTTTGGGAATCAAGGAAATTTCAAGGGGAACTTCCAGAATAGGAACTACAATAACTATCAAAACAACTCTCAGTATCAGAATCTTAATCAACAACAAGGGCAACAAGAAGGACCCATCTCTTCTGATGACAAGCTATCATCCATTGAAAAAATGTTGCAAACTCAGCAAACTATGATAGCCAACCAACAAGCTCAACAGAAGGCTATTGAATCTCAACTAGCTCAACTTGCATCTAGCATAAAGCCACCAGCTGGAGTCTTTGTCGGCCAACCTGAGAACAATCCCAAGCATCCTGAACAGTTGAAGGCAGTCACCACTAGGTCAGGAAAAGACTACTCGGATCCCCCAGTAGAGACACATGTGGTTATTACAGACGAAGATGAACCTTTGATTGTCCAAAACTCTACAACATCGGAGTCTCAATCAAAAGAAGATAAGACAGATAAGGGAAGTCCTGAGAAATATATTGATGAAGAAATTGAAACACCAGAACCGAATATTCTTGTATATAAGCCTCGTATACCCTTCCCATCCCACCTAAGGCAAACCAAGCTCGATACTAGATTCAATAAGTTTAAAGAGGTATGAAGAAACTTCATGTTGACATACCTTTCTTAGACGCCCTGGCTGAGATACCAGCCTGGACTAAGTACCTAAAGTCACTCCTCACCAGGAAATATATAACTGAAGAATATGAGATAGTAAAACTGGCTACAACTACATCGAATATCATATTGAGCAAGTTGCCAAAGAAACAAAAAGATCCGGGATCCTTTGGAATCTCATGTCACATTGGTGACTCGTCATGCAAGAAAGGTTTGGCAGATCTCGACGCAAGCATTTCTATTATGCCACTAAGCTTGTGTAAAAGACTAGGGTTTGCAGAATTGCTTCCTACCGGTATGACTATACAACTTGCAGACAATTTGATAAAACGTCCGTTAGGAATCCTCGAAGATGTCCCAGTCAAGGTAGGCAAGGACACATATGTGCCATGCGACTTCGTCATTATGGATATAAAAGAAGATAGCAGATATCCTCTCGTCTTCAGTCTCCCGTTCCTCGCTACTGCAAGAGCCCTAATCAATGTTGAAGTTGGTACCTTACTGCTCAAATTAGGCAAAGAGACTCTCGAATTCAAAGTTTTTGAAAGTATGAGAAGACCAAGCATGCAAGAAGAAGTATACTTGATTGATTGCATTGAGCAAATGTCACGTCTGACCCAAGAGCATTATGAATCATACGATCCTTTAGAAATTGCTCTATCAGACCTATCAGTTGATGAACCAATCGACGAACGAGCAAAGGATTACATCGAATCCCTCGACTCTGCTAAAGAAGACGCGGAAGCCACTTGCGAAGAACTCAAGGTCATGGAAACTACAGAAGAAACAAGGGAAAAACCAGAGGCTCCCGAAATGAAACCCCTACCCGAAGGAATGAAGTACATATTTTTAGATGATCTCAAGGTTTTCCCGATTATTATAAATTTCGATCTGACTGTTGAATAAGAAAATAAACTCCTGAAGAAATTAAGGGAAAGAAAGAAAGCCATCGGCTATAAAATGAGCAACTTCACTGGGGTCAGTCAAGCATTGTGTATGCATAAGATCCCTATGATGGACGATCACAAGCCAACTATTGAGCATCAACGGAAGTTGAATCCTAATATGAAGGAAGTGGTCCTTCGTGAAGTCATTAAACTTCTCACAGCTGGAATAATCTATCAGATATCAGATTTGCCTTGGGTGAGCCCAGTAATGTAGTCCCGAAGAAAGGTGGAACAACTGTTATACGAAATGAAAACAACGAACTCATCCCCACTCGAACAGTCACAGGGTGGAGGATGTGCATAGATTATAGGAATATTAAACAAGGCAACTCGAAAAGACCATTTTCCTATGCCCTTCCTTGATCAAGTCCTAGAAAGGTTGGCTCACCAAGAATATTTCTGTTATCTTGACAGTTACTCTGGATTCTATCAAATACCCATACGTCCAGATGATCAAGAGAAAACAATTTTAACTTGCCCATTCAGAACATACACATTTAAAAGAATGTCGTTTGGTCTCTGTAATGCACCCGCAACTTTTCAATGTTGCATGGCTGCCATATTCGCGAGGCTTACTGAAACTATTATGGAGGTTTTCATGGATGATTTTTCTGTATACGGAGACTCATTCGATTCATGTCTAAAGCACCTCTCCCTGGTCCTCAAACGTTGTGAAGAAGCACATCTTGTGCTAAATTGGGAAAAATGTCATTTCATGGTAAAATAAGGCATAGTCCTGGGCCATAGGGTGAGCAATAGAGGAATTGAAGTAGATAAAGCCAAGATTGAAGTGATTTCTAAACTGGATATTCCCACAAATGTAAAAGAAGTTCGTGCTTTTCTAGGTCATGCAGGATTTTACAGAAGATTCATAAAGGATTTTTCCAAGATAACTAAGCCGATGACGAACCCGCTACTAAAGGATACTGATTTCATATTCAATGAAGAATGTGTCAAAAGCTTCAACATGCTAAAGCATGCCCTTACAACACCCCCCATCATTAGAGCTCCTGACTCGGACCATCCTTTTGAAATTATGTGCGATGCCAACGATTATGCTATGGGTGTTGTTTTAGGGCAATGTATAGAAAAGAAACATTATGTGATCTACTATGAATCAAAAACTCTCGATGAAGCCCAGTGGAATTATGCAACTACCGAGAAAGAACTTCTAGCAATCGTGTATGCCTTTGACAAGTTCAGGTCCTACCTTATTGGTTCGAAAGTCATTGTCTACACAGACCATGCTGCTATTCGTTACCTTCTGGCAAAGAAAGATGCAAAACCAAGGCTGATTAGATGGATCCTCTTATTATAAGAATTTGATTTAGAGATAAGAGATAAAAAGGGGACGGAAAATGTTGTAGCAGATCACCTCAGTCACATCCACACTCTTGATACTGAGAAGATTCCGATTAATGATTCTCTGCCAGATGATCCACTAATGAGGGTCTCAGAAGTTGCACCATGGTATTCAGATTTTGTAAACTACCTTGCTGCTGGAGTCATCCATCCCCAATGCACTGAAGAAGTTCATGCATGATGTGAAGCAATATCACTGGGATGAACCATATCTTTTTAAACTATGCGTTGATGGTCTGTATAGACATTGTATCGCCAAAGAAGAAGCTCAATCTATTTTGGAACAATGTCACTTAGGATCTGTGGGAGGACATATGAGCTCTAAAAAGACTGCTTTAAAGATTTTGCAATGTGGATTCTTCTGGCCAACCATATCCAAAGACTCTTACGGTTTTGTCCTATCATGTGACAAATGTCAAAGATCAGACAATATAACAAAGAGAGATGAGATGTCACTGAATCTATGGCAAGAAGTAGAGATATTTGATGTTTGGGGGTGGACTGAAAAACATTAGAGGGGGGGTGAATAGAGTTTTAAATATATTTTAACAATTATTTTACTCAAGCAACCACAATTGAAAAAGGAAGAAGGAGACAAGGGTTTAGAGTGGTTCCTAACCTTAGCAAATACTAAGGTAGTCAGTCCACTACCCGGTTGCTTACCCAACCGGGATTTTGAAAGTATCAATTTTATTACCTTCACAAGGAATTACATAAAATACAATACTTTCTTACACCCCTTGAACAACCTTCACTTGAAGTAGATGCACCAACCTGAGGTAGCCTTCTTGAAGTAACTCCAAGCTCCCCCTTGAAGTAGCCTTCCTCTCTAGAAGTAACCTCCCGTTGCACCAACCTTCTTGAAGTAGCTCAAGGTCCCCTTCTTCACCAAGAAGATCTCCAACCTCTCCAATCCGTAGCCTCCAACCTAGGATTAGCAACGAGAGTACAAACAATAAAAGTGAACAAGAAAGGAAAATGGAAATTACAACTTATCCTTTGTAGCACAAAGCTTGATTGCCTATATCAAGCATGTAAATCTCCTAACCAATGAGTATAGAAGTTTGATTGCAGTAGATAGGAGATGCTAGCCTATAGGACATGAAGTTGGAGCAATGGAAATGAATGGCCAAAGTTGGAATTGCTCAATTGCTCAAAAATAGATTGCAAATGTAAGTTCTTGCTCAAAGAGTACTCAAGTGTGTAATTGGTGAGTTTGGGTGTCCTATGGCTTGTCCTATTTATATGAATGGCCTATGGATGCTTAAGGACATTCTAGACACTTTGTAGGGGGTTCTAAGTGCTTAACTAGCTGTTAGGTACAAGTTTGTTGTTTTAACAACGACTAATTAATTAATTCTGCAGTTGCTGTCAGAGTCCATCTCGGTCGAGGAATTGTCGACCGAGATGCCTACTCGGTCGAAGTTTTGTCGACCGACAGGCTCTCTGGATCAAGTGTTTATAACGTTCATCTCCAACTGCCAACTACCTTGTCAGCTGTGTCTAACGGCTAATCAGGATTCTCAGTCGAGAGGTTTGTCGACCGAGAGTGTCTTGGTCGAGGAGTTTGTCGACTGAAATTGCCCCTGTTTCAATGTTTCAATTTAAAGCATTAAGTGTGTGTATGAGTGTGCATAGGTGACACTATTGGAGGGGATGACCTATCTAAGTGTAGTGATTTGTCTAGGGAAGATCTAATGCTTGATTTACATGAAGTCTAAATACTTGTACATTATATATTTGTACAAGTTTACAATTGATTACATTTCATGTAATTTACAAGCATTCAATCATATAGATTCCCTAGAACTTTGTCATCCATCTTATTCCTGCAGCACTCAAGTAGCTCGTTAGATCAACAAGAATGAAATGTTTGTCATTATCAAAACAAAGGGATTTACAGATGTCCATTTAGCCAACAATCTCCCCTTTTTTGAAGATGACAAACATATCCTAAATATGAAATAAGAACATATAAAACATGTGAGTTTCATACCTGAAGATTTCCTTTGTAAATTTCTTCTCTTGTTCATAAAATGTGTGCTTATTATTCCCCGTGAATTATGGAACATGAAATCCAATTCTTTAGGGAATATAGCCACTTTCAATGTAAAGCCAAGATTTTATGAAACTCATAGTTTTGAGTTTTGCACAATAAATAAGTGTTAAGATTTATATTTATTTCTCCCCCTTTGTCATTTCAAAAAGATATCCGTTTACAAGAAAACTCCCCCTTAATTTCATACTACGCTCCCCCTTAAGTAGATACTTCTAAGTAAAAAGTGATCCATTTATTGTCAAATTGTATATGTCTTCCTTATGCATTGCTCCCCCTTAAATAGATATCCAATGTAAAACAAGGGATTTATGCATATAATAGATGATCAATTTAGCCACAATTATAAAGTTCAGGTATTTGCAAAGATTTTATCCATTGTAATTTATTACATATATATTACTCCCCTTACTTTGTATGCTCTACTATAATAGTCTTACAAGCCATGTTCAAATGATGCCATAGAAGGAACATATTAAGAATAACGAATCATTTTACAAGATGACTCATACACTTTGAAGGATGTCCATTATAATCATGCAAAGATAACTAATTCATTATAATCATGAAAAGATAACCATTTCATTTCAATCATGCAAGGATAACTATTTTATTACAATCATGAAAAGATAACCATTTCATTACAACTATTACAAAGGATACTCCAAATCTCACTGGAAAGACCTAAGTATTACATCAATATCTAGGTCTTTTCCAAGAAATGGCTCAGCTCCATAATACTTGACTAAAGTTTGCCACTCCAAAGCACCTGTCTTGGTTAAGGCATATGCTTCCAAGAAGGTGGGAACACGATCAAAACGGAAATGAGCAGCAATGTCTTGTAGTTGCATTGGAGAAAATTGAGTATGAGTGAGATCTGAAGATGGTGGAGGTGGAGTTTGGTAGTAGTTGTAGGAGGGATTATATGGGTTGATCATGTCAGGATTTAAAGAATAAGGATATTCATCTGGTTGATATGGAGAGAGGGTTTGCATCCTTTGGTTTAGGTAGGTCATAACATGGTGGCTATAATCTAATTGTTTGCTTAGATGATATTGGGACCCAACAATATAGGTGAGGGTGTTTTCTATGGGATCATAGGATGGGTTGGGAGGAGGAGGTGGTGGTATGTCTTGAGTAGATGTCTCTCCTTCCGTCCTAGCCCTTTTGTGACCAAAATCAATTCCCATCTTCTCTACTGTGTTTTTGCTTATTTTTTGTGGTCTTCTTTCCCATGTGTATCCCATATCTTCAATATGTGTCTTAGAAAAATGTTGAGTGATTTGGCAAACAAAATCAGCATAGGGAGGATTGCCAGAAAACTCAAGCATATTCTTAAGGATAAGGTGGATAAAATTTATGGGAATGCGTTTGATAATGACATAAATTAGATACATGCGAAAGGTAGGAACTTCAGACTTGTTTGCTCTAGGATGTATGTTTGTGGAAACAATAAGATTTATAATCCTAGCTGCAGGTTTGAGGTTAATAGCATAGTAGGTCCCTCTATCTTCATGACAAGTGGTGTTGGATTGAAAAATAGCTTGTTTGATGTCACTAAGACTAACAGTGTTATCATCTTGGGAAAGTGTATTGAGTGATTTCCGGTGGTAAAATCAAGAGTGTCTTGGTAGTCGTCTACGTCTATGTTGAGCATGTCTAGGATACCTTCTTCAGTAAAGTGAAAGATATGCCCATTGACCATGGAGGAGAAGGAGTTATTTTCGGGATTGGAGGTTAAGTTTGCATAGAACTCATTCACAACCTTGGAAGAATAAGAAGGAAAGGAGGGGTTTAGAAAATCCTTCAATTGTTGCACCTCAAAGAGATCCTCCAGGTCGACGATGTTGTAGAAGTCCATGACTTCAACCGGCCGTCGTGGAAGTGGAACTTTGGAGGAGAGCCTGAGGTAGCGATCACCAGCAGCCGCGTCGATGAAGGGGATGTCGTTGATGATCGGCAATGGTGGAGAGGCCGTCCTTCCTTTCCTGCCAGCAACTTGCTTCTTGCCACGTGCAGATGATGAGGCCATTGCTTTGCTTTGAGATGGAGAAGAAGCAAGGAAGTCTTGGAGGTGGAAGAGCTAAAGAGTTGCACAAAAATGCACTAGAGAGAGGCTAGAGAAGTGAGAATATGAGAGTGTGATGGAATGATCCGTTTTTGGCCCTTTTTATAGAATTCCAGTGACCCAGTCAGTCGACAATTTGTCGACCGAGGACCGCAATGGTCATATCCTAAGCACGCCTCTTAGTTCCCAACGGTCGGCTGGCAACGGTCATATTCTAACGATAGCATTCCAACGGTCAATTCTCAGTCGAGCAATTTGTCGACCAACATTGTCTCGGTCGAGCAATTTGTCGACTGAACGTGTGTCTGTGTAGTTCCTTTCTGAAGCCGGTCGGTCGAAGAGGTTTAGCTGACCGAGATGTTTTCGGTCGAGAAATTCGTCGACCGAGAAACTTCCTGTGAAGCTAATCTTTTGATCCAAAATATAGACTAAATTTGTAGAGCATATCTATATTTTCTAAGGGAGTAATATTGTAATTACCAGTATGAATTTGATCATATATGAAATTTCTGAGATTCTTTATAACCAAAGGTAGAAATGTTTCAGGTCATAAATTATTTAAGATTTGTTTTTGACCTTTTATTTAAGCTTCATGTTTTCAATATGATAAACACGTTTTGAGTCAAAATACCAAGATTAAGTGCAATAATGATGTCCAAATAAGCATTGTGTCAGGCTTATTTTAGGTCGGCCTTGACTACGACCATAGCGCCCCTTGGTCAAATTTTATTTCAACCAAGAGGCAATTATGCAGATTTCCAATTTTAACACTCATATGTGAAATATAATATTTGCATGTAATTTAAGTAGATATCAATTTGAAACATTTTGAATGATATTCAATATGAAGATGTTCGTCCTTGATTTTCCTAGAATATTTATATGAGCTTTGCAATAGGTACATAAATATCAAATTCTGTTTCCTCTTGTGCCCTTATTTTCATATTAATCATAAGATTCTTAACACTATATTCTTGAAAGCACGATTAATATCTCAAGTCTTTAAAGATACCAATTGAGAAATTTGTATTAATATCTTATGTGTTATGACTATTTGCTTTAGAAGAGCAAACATTATGTTATAACATTGTGCTTTTGCAAGTATTTAGGATCTTATTCTAAGAAACATATCACCAATGAATTATTTTGCTTGCCTATGTATGATCAAGGATCCATACATACAAGAATCATTCATGTATCCATGCATACAATTATCATTATCTATTCATAACATCATCTTTATGAGCTGAATGATAAAGTAGTGAAAGCATATCCATGATGTAACGATAGAGCATATAATGATAATTTCATGATATATAATGACTGTGATTATTTAAACATATGGTTTCTATATGGATAAATTAGGAAATACTTTAGGAAAATCATGTGAATAATGATAAAAACAGTAATTTCTTTTTATTAATCTAAGCATGATTTTAACTTATTTAGAGAATCAACAAAAATAATCTCATTTATATTTATAAATTTTTCAAAAATGGTCTTCAACTTGTTTTGCATGTGAAATCAGTCATTAACAATGAATAGATAGCAATTTGATCGATTTAAAACACATTCAGTAGATTTATTGCAGACTGGAAGTCAGTAACCTGCTTGGTCGAAGATTTCTCGACCGAATGACTGCTCGGTCAAAAATTTCTCGACCGATCAGGTTTCTGGAATGTTTTTAGAATTGTTGATTTGTTTCAGAGTTAAACAAGATTATACAAATTAGATGTTTTAGATGCTTGAATTAATTTGTTATCCTATTATTTTAAGTTGAGATAGACATAATAATATGCAACTAGAATCTTTGGTCATATCTCAACTTAAATTTGTATGTTTAGTTTGGGATTTTTGGAACCCATACTAACTCAATATCCTTTTTCTTGTAAGGACATGAGAAAGAATAGTGTCCAAGGCGTGAACAATAATGACAACATATCGAGTCAACCTCATATCTTTTTCTATGGTTGTGTTCTATGTTGTTTTTGGGTAAAAATGTATTTGTTCCTTTAGGTACATATATAGATTGATGTGCTTGTGTCTTTCTCCAACTAGGTTGTTGATAGGATTTCCCCTTAGGCTTGTAACCTAGTCCTCTTCTCCCAATTTGATGATAGGAATTATCCAATATTTTATCAAGGATGCCATTATTACTTAAACTACTTACTTCTTGTTGTAATTTAGCAATCTCATCCATTCTTTTCTTGATATCTAGTTTTGCTTGATCTAGATTAGTTGACAACGAATTTCTTTCTTTTACAATAGTGTCATAATCTAGATGGGTGCACACGATGGGTTGTTTTTGAAGATCGTTCACTTGAGTTTGCAAATTAATATTTTCTAAAGAAAGAAGATTGCAATCGGCTTCTATTGATTTTAGCTTAATGTTATGATCTTCAATGACCTTTTTAAGATTTTCATTTTCAGATGTAAGGGTAAGAACTTTAGATTGTAACCCATCATTTTATTTATTTGACTTCTTTAATTTCTTCTTACATTCAATGTACTTTTCATGCGTTTCTTCTAGACTAGCAATTAGTTCTTCTTTGGATAAATCTAAAAGGCTTACCTCTTCTTCTTCTTCACTTGTTGTAGCAATAAGACAATCTTTGTGCTCATCTTCCTTCTTTGATCTCCATGGGCAGCAAGATGTCGTGTGGCTTGTTCCTAAGCACCAATTGCAACATGTTGTAGATTGGTCCAGGCTGCTCCTTTTATTGCGGTTGTAATCACCATCACCCTCCATTCATCAAGACCTGGTTAGGGTTCCTTGAAGCCCGCTCTGATACCAATTGAAAAACACTAGAGGGGGGTGAATAGAGTTTTAAAGATATTTTAACAATTATTTTGCTCAAGCAACCACAATTGAAAAAGGAAGAAGGAGACAAGGGTTTAGAGTGGTTCCTAACCTTAGCAAATACTAAGTTAGTCAGTCCACTACCCGGTTGCTTACCCAACCGGGATTTTGAAAGTATCAATTTTATTACCTTCACAAGGAATTACATAAAATACAATACTTTCTTACACCCCTTGAACAACCTTCACTTGAAGTAGATGCACCAACCCGAGGTAGCCTTCTTCAAGTAACTCCAAGCTCCCCCTTGAAGTAGCCTTCCTCTCTAGAAGTAACCTCCTGTTGCACCAGCCTTCTTGAAGTAGCTCAAGGTCCCCTTCTTCACCAAGAAGATCTCCAACCTCTCCAAATAGCAGCCTCCAACCTAGGAGTAGAAAGGAGAGTACAAACAATAAAAGTGAACAAGAAAGGAAAATGGAAATTACAACTTATCCTTTGTAGCACAAAGCTTGATTGCCTATATCAAGCATGTAGATCTCCTAACCAATGAGTATGGAAGTTTGATTGCAGTGGATAGGAGATGCTAGCCTATAGGACACGAAGTTGGAGCAATGGAAATGAATGGCCAAAGTTGGAATTTCTCAATTGCTCAAAAATAGATTGCAAATGTAAGTGCTTGCTCAAAGAGTACTCAAGTGTGTAATTGGTGAGTTTGGGTGTCCTATGGCTTGTCCTATTTATAGGAATGGCCTATGGATGCTTAAGGACGTTCTAGACACTTTCTAGGGGGTTCTAAGTGCTTAACTAGCCGTTAGGTACAAGTTTGTTATTTTAACAACGACTAATTAATTAATTCCGCAGTTGCTGTCAGAGTCCATCTCGGTCGAGGAATTGTTGACCGAGATGCCTACTCGGTCAAAGTTTTGTCGACCAACAGACTCTCTGGATCAAGTGTTTACAACGTTCATCTCCAACTGCCAACTACCTTGTCAGCTGTGTCTAACGGCTAATCGGGTCATTCTCGGTCGAGAGGTTTGTCGACCGAGAGTTTCTCGGTCGAGGAGTTTGTCGACCGAGATTGCCCCTGTTTCAATGTTTCAATTTAAAGCATTAAGTGTGTGTATGAGTGTGCATAGGTGACACTATTGGAGGGGATGACCTATCTAAGTGTAGTGATTTGGCTAGGTAAGATCTAACGCTTGATTTACATGAAGTCTAAATACTTGTACATTATATATTTGTACAAGTTTACAATTGATTACATTTCATGAAATTTACAAGCATTCAATCATATAGATTCCCTAGAACTTTGTCATCCATCTTATTCCTGCAGCACTCAAGTAGCTCGTTAGATCAACAAGAATGAAATGTTTGTCATTATCAAAAGAAAGGGATTTACAGATGTCCATTTAGCCAACATGGACTACATGGGTCCATTCCCATCTTCTCATGGATTTTCATACATCCTAGTGGCGGTAGACTACGTCTCAAAATGGGTTGAAGTTATACCAACCGTCACTAGTGATTCCAAACCCGTCATCAAATTATTCAAAGATATTATTTCCCCCGGTTTGGAGTGCCACGAACCATAAATCTGACGGAGGGTCCCACTTCCTTGAAAGAAGCTTTGAAGCTTTACTGAGAAAATACGATGTAACACATAAGCTAGCCTCACCTTACCATCCACAAACAAGTGGACAGGTAGAGGTCTCTAACCGTCAACTAAAGCCTATTCTAGAAAAAACTGTTGGACACAATCGAAAGGACTGGTCGACAAAAATCAACGACGCCTTATGGGCCTATCGTACTGCTTATAAAACTCCCCTTGGGAATACACCTTTTTGATTAATATATGGGAAGGCCTGCCATCTGCCAGTCAAACTGGAACACAAGGCATGGTGGGCAATTAAACAATTGAACTTTAATATGAAAAAAGCAGGCTGGGCCAGGGTTCTGAAACTCCAAGAGCTGGATGAACTCAGGATGATAGGCTATGAGAATGCACGAATCTACAAAGAACGTACAAAACTTTGGCACGATGGACATCTGAAAAAAAAATACATACAAGTGGGAGACCAAGTTCTGGTATTCAACTCAAGATTAAAGTTATTCCCAGGAAAACTCCGTTCCTGCTGGTCTGGACCTTACATTGTCAAAAGCATCTCCCCACATGGCGCTTTCTCTTTATGGAATGCAAAGTCAGGCGAATTTATAGCAAATGGTCACCGCTTGAAGAGATATTTCACCTCGATTGACATAGGCACCGACACAATGCTGGAACTCGCCAACCCAAAGGACCCACCATGAAGTTGAAGAAGTTAGTCAAGCCATCGACGTAAAACAAAGGCGCTTGTCGGGAGGCAACCCGATCAATAAATCTGTTTTACTTTTTCCTTCAATTTTTTTCACCTTCTAGTTAACTTTTCCTTAAATAAAATTTGCTTTGCGAGATGCTATTTTTAAGATCGAACTGCCCTTTACCCTTGAGATTTTCAGATAAGAGGATGTGCGCCGATCGAAATGCAACCACACTCAGTGATCTTTCTGGCATGAATCTTCCCCTCCATCTTGGATTTAGGGTTTGCTCGGGACGAGCAAATCTCTAAGTTCGGGGTGGAGGGTGGGTGGTACGTACCTCACTTTCCACCTACACCCTCTTTTCATACTTAAGTTTACACTATCACATTCTCGATAAAAATTTATAAAATTTTCATTGAACAGATACTTGATGAATTTTTGACACTTTTTGACAACTCCTGATTTCATTAAAAGTCACTAACTAATTTGTTATGCATTTTCAATCATTATTTTTCGTTATTTGAAGTAAAACCTCAAAAGGACCAATTTTTAAAACATGCCTTTTGCTTGAAATCATCTTGTGAAGCTTATGATTCCTAACATCATAATACTTTTTGCAAAAATGATAAGTATCTATCAAACTGATAGGGATCAAACACGTCGTGCTTCCTAACTGACTAGTGGAACAATAACATGGAATCTCCACTGGATCCTCATCAAGTCATTATTTGAGCAGAGTACGACAAAGAGAACAACCCGGTACATTGAATTGTAAATCAAGTTGCATTCTGATCTGAACTCTCTTCTACACTTCTTCCATCATCTTCGTACCCCTCCATTCATCAAAAGAAACAAAAATAGCCGAATATGTGCCAAACTATAAGTTCGGGGTGGCACGCCACTTCCCTCTTTATCCACTTCTTCCATACCCCTCACAAATAAATAGGGGCGTACCACCAAAAATGCAATCTCAAGTCGAATAGAGGAGAGATTTGCAAACAAAAGATGCAAAAGTGCACACAAAAAGAAATGCAATCTCGAGTCAAATAGAGGAGAGATTCACACACACAAAAAAATAAAATAAATGAAATTGCAAAGCAAATAAAAATCTCGAGTCGAATAGAGGAGAGATTTACTACTTTCCATACCACCTTTCACTCTTTTTTCTACCTAATAGCACAATGCATGCCCCCCACTATCCTGAAAAACACTAGTGTCAGATCGAATGCATACTTGTTGATTCTACGGGTATCTCTGGACTCTTACAAAACTCTTTGAAATGCTTGTTGTTGGAAAAAGTGAGGAGGAAGTGATATTGGAAAATGAAAACAGGAACGAAGAATATGGTAAGATGTGTTTAGTGTTCCTAGGAGGTTGAGGTACTGTGTCATATTGAGTAAAAAGAAAACATTCGTGATGTGAAGATGAAGCAATCACACGAATTGAAAGTATTTATTTGGCAACTGTTTCAGATTTTGTGTTACTCGAGGACGAGCAACGTTTAAGTTTAGGGTGTTTTGACGAGTGCATACTCATCATGAAATTCAATTATCTCTTTGGAAAAAATTCAACTCTATTTCATACCTTTTCACCCAAATATGAATCATAATGTGCAAAACTGCTTAGCTGATTCAATTATCAAGGTTTTAACTAAATATTGTTCATTTAATGCAGGTAACCAAGCAATTCCACACATGCGGTCCCAAAACCATTTGAGTCTGTACGATTCCAAGACCATTTGGGTCCATGCGGGCCCAAGACCGTTTGGGTCCATGCGGTCCCAAGACTGTTTGGGTCCATGCGTGCGGTCTCAAGACCATTTGCTGGAATGCACGAATAACGAACGACAAAATCGTTTGCTAAAGAAGACCGCACGAGCTGTAAACCACGTGATCGATTGCGGTCTCAAGACTGTTTGGGTCCATGCGGTCTCAAGATCATTTGGTTCCATGCGGTCTCAAGACCGTTCACCGCGACTGTAAAGACTAAATGCCGCACACTCAAGACCGGTTGTTGTATATTCGCACTGAGACCGTTTGAGTGGATGAATAGAAGACCGTCCTCAAGACCGATTGACGCAGCTACCAATTCAGACCGTTTGGTAGCAAACAGTCTCCAAACCATTTGGCACCAAACGGTCTCCAGACCGTTTGGAGGAGATATTTTTAACAATCTTGCCAAGTCCGTTTGGATCAAATCTAAGCCTATAAATAGGACCCCGAGGGTCCTCATTTGGGGCATCGGTTCTAGACGCCGCCAGGCTGCCCGAGCACAATTCCGATCCAGATCTAGTCCAGTTTCTGCTAATTCCACTCCACCTACTGCCCGTGCTGCAACCAAGGAGGCTGAAGATAGAAGGAAGACAAAGTAAGGGAGACTGTCTGGTCTATCTTGGCAACTCCCGTGCGCGTCCAGATCTGCTCCGATACGACGTAGAAGGCTGTATCTTCTTCACCGAGCTGCGACTACCTTCTGCACCGAGCTCATGGCAGATCTCTCTTTCTTTCTCATCCTTCTTGTGTCTCGCATCATGAGCAAGGTGTACCTTTTCACTGGGGTGCGGGGATTAGCCCCGCTACCCATGCAAACCATGTTCTTTTGTTAAACTTTCCATGGCAATGTATATAACTCTTTATTTTGTCGTTAACCATTATGCTCGTGGTTTGGTTAATTGCTTGCTTTCATCTTTGTGCTTCCTAGATAACATCTATATATAGGTTTGAATGTCGTTTAACAAGTTAGACTCCCTACCTAGAAATAGAAGGGGATTACTTGAGGTCGTAAGTGTATGATTCACGAGGGGATAAGCCATCTAGCCTTCGGTGATGCTTATGTGCGCCTGACGCCTGTATAGGGGGTTCACAACCTTAGTTGGATTTTGTATCTTCTTATTAATCGTCGATGTTTGCTAGTATGTTAACCGCCTGCTTGCTTATCGGTTAATGCAGCTGATTCCCAAACTAGAAATAGGATGGGATTCCACTGAGGTCATAAGTGTATGTGTAACATACTGAAAACTCTTTGTACCTCTTTGTACTCTTTTCTATAAGCTTTAATCTCCATTTTTCGTTCCTTTTGTCCTTGGTCTTGTTTTAAAAGAAATTTAGATAGTTATTGGTTAAATATTTCCCATATATCCTTATTTCAAGGTTTCATGTACAAATGACTCAGTTAGATTTAGACAAGGGGTTTAATATGCAATTTCACCTTAAGATATAACAAGGGGATAAAATAATTCGTCCTAGAATCTTCTAGTGTTTCCTAGAATATAAGAAATAAGAAGGAAATCCGAATTTTATAAAAGAAAGAAGATAAATATAATAAGTAAAGGAAATATGAGAAAATATGAGTAAAGAAGATAATTACAAAGATTTTGTAACAAACAAGATAATTTGAAAACATCATGGTAATTTGATAGTTTAATTCGTTTCCTTGAGTAAAGAGTAACTTAAGGGTCAAGTATTAGTTAAAATAAAAATATTAATAACATTATCAAAGGAAAATAGGAAATAAGCTAATAAAAAGAAATAAAACATTTAATGCTCTCAAATCAGGGAAATAACTTCAAATTCGTATTCTAGATATAAAAATAAGCCTCTGTGAAAATTTGCAACTAATTTGGATAATAAAAGAATAATAAGAAAAATAGGAGAGAGAAAGTGTGTAGAATGTTCTAATTAATTTAATAAACAAAAAGATAATGTCAACTTGTGAAGATAATTGTAAAATCGTGTTCCAAACCATTAAGAAAACTTAAGGGTGAAGTTACATTAATTTTAGATAATGTTATCACTCCTTTTGAGGGAGGAAAGAGAAAATGACATATTAACTAATTCACCTATTAAACTTTCTCAAAATGAAAAACTAACTCCATATTCAGATTCTACGCGTCGAAATAAGTCAGAATATAAATTTTCATAATTTTTGGGCAACGTTTGAGCCTCCAAAATAAGAAAGAGAAAAACATTTAAAATATAATGGTTTTAATCGACTTTTGCTCAGGGATATTTCCCTCACCTAATGCGCGATCGAACGGCCCAGGTTGCTTGATGGACCCGCGTCCATCGATCCAACGGTGCGCGGTCATCTTCTACCTTGAGTCGGATTAGGCAACAAGCTTGGATTTTTTGTTTTCTTAAAATCACAATAACTTGAGATTTACTCAACGATTTCTATTGATTTTGTTGCGTTGGTTTCTTTGCGAGATTTCGCACAAGATTATCCCAACTTTTGCGAGCTTTAACGCGTATTTGAGAAACGCCCAAAGTAGCCGCCGACCACTTTCCTTTGCTCCTACCCACATCCTAGTTTAGGGTTCCTTGCCTATAAATAACTACACCCTCGCAACTGCAATCACCTTAGCAACCTGTTCGTGCCTCTAATTTGGGATTTCGTCGACGTTTGCACCTCCAACGAGCCGCCGGTTGTCCCTGCTCTTGCGGCGCATATTGCTCTCTACTTGCTTCATCTCCGTCCAAATTAAAGGTACTACTGACTTCGTCTTCTCGTTATCTTTCTTTCGACTATCTAAACGCAAGTTTTCGTCGAGAATTGCGGATTTGCCCAAATCGGCCGAGCAAGCCTGCTCGCGCACGACGGGGATCGACCGAGGAAGAAGATGAAGCGTAAATGACCTTTTTGCCCCTTCAGGTTCTTCTTCTTTTGATTTCTCGCGAAGGGCACACTGGTCTTTTCTCTGTTTTAAGCGCCGGGTCGCCGACCGGTGGCGCGCGGTCCTAAGACGCGGGTAGCCGCTCTCAGCCGCCCGCGACCGCCGGCTGTGGTTAGCTTTGCCTACGTGGCAAGCTACCATTGGCCAGAATCAAATAATTTTTATTAATTAATACATTGGTCAAAATTTAAAAATAAATAGTGTTTTGAAATCAGGAAAACGAGATCTATCTAATAAAAATATTTTTGAGATTTGATTTTGAGGTTTGCGAAAAAGTGTTTTTAATATCAAATTCATTAACTTTAAAATCTCTAAAATTAACCATAATATTTATATTTCAAAAATATACTATATTATATGTTATTTTGATTAGGAGAACCTAACTAAGTCGATTATGAGGTTTTTGAGGTCTGAATCAAAGGTTTGTACAAAAAGTTAGTAAATTAGGGTTTTTAATCTTTTAAGTGAATACATGCAATTCTAATAAATGAATTAAATGATGTATTAGGAAGTTTGGGTCTTTAGTTCGTGAGAAGATCTGAAAAGGGAAATTAGGACATCTGTGGAAAAGGTATGTGTATGTGTTTAGTATGGATTTATGAGTCAAGTTTTACATCTACCTATCAGTTGGGAATACTTAATCCAATACCTAGATTTCTTCTATGAGGTTTAACTTGATCTAAACATTGAATATCCTTGAAACCTAAATTGTCTTATTTGCCTCAAATATCAGTTATAGTACTCTCTTGTTTGGGTATTTATGCCCCATTGCCATGTTGAATATATTTTGCTTATTCTTGCCATAAATCTCTTAGCATGAAATTAAATGTTCTATTTAAATTTTAAGTAGTGGTACTTATGTACAACCACCCATAGAGGGCATGTATAAAATCGCCCTAGGGGAATGTTTATTATTCTCCCCATTAAAAATTTGTAGGTGACTTGGAAATGTTTATAATTCTTCCCTCACCTAAGGTTAGAGGTTCGGTAGGTGCCTCAACCCTACTTAGTTAGATAGACATATTAATAAGCATGCTAAAATCCTTTATTTTCTTTGTTAATGGCAAGTTCTTTTATGAAAACCTCATAATCTTTGATATCCTCTTACACCAAATACTTGTCTAGTTTACTTGTTAAATCTTTTCTTTGCCTTGGATAGATTAGTAGAGTAACACATACTTTTTCTTTGTTTTCCCTCTTGCTGGGTGCCTTCCCAACCACCCAGGTGTTGGAGCTTTTCAAGGAGAAGGAAGGACTTAAAGAAAGAATCTTTGCTGTGTTCGTTTTCTTGAGGAGAAGGATGGCTAGGTTGCTATAGCTAGATCCTCTATTCTATCTTATCTTTTCTTTTAGAAAGCAATGATGTAATAAACAATAAAGCCATTAGAAGGCTTAATATTTCTTTCTTTCCGCTGCTATTGACATTTTATTATGTATCTGGAATCATGCTTATTTAATTGGATTATTATGCAACCATCCTCAAAAGTATCAAATTTTGTTAAAACTTGTGGATGTTGTATTTCCTTTAAATTTTAGTAAGGAGGTGATTTCGCCTCTTTACAGCATGGTATCAGAGCCTTTAGGCGACTATTAGGGCATGCAGTTGAGGCAATGGTGTCTAGAAAGGATCAGGGCATGGGGGCTGACAAGATTTTCCTCCGACCCACTAGCTTGGCATACGGGGACTCCCGTGCCCATATGATCCGGCCTGGCCTGCGTCGATACGAACTGCCCGAAATAGTATGCTGTTAGGCAATAGCATTCTAGTTATCCTTTTCTCATCTCTATTTCTTTTCCCTCTCATCTATGATCCTTTACTCCTGAAAATTTAATAAGTTAACCCTAATTTCAGGAGAGGTGACCTGTTTGACAACTCAAATCAGGAGTCCAACACCGACAACCCTGACACTCCTGCGACACCTGCTGTGAACCAATCGAACTCTGGTGTTCCTGCTTTCACACCTGAGCAAGAACTGGCGATGCTGCGACAACTGTTGTCCTCCACCATGATGGGACAACTCAACACCATAGCTGTTGTTGCTACCAAGCCAAGGGAGTTCACCCTCACCGACTTCATCAAGATGCAACCACCCTACTTCAAGGGTGAAAGTGAGCCTAACATGGTGGACAAAGCAGATGACTGGGTGCTGGCCCTGGATCGGACCTTCGAGGGTATGGCTTGCCCTCCTCACCAGAAGGTTCGGTTTGCAACGTATGTGCTGGATGGACCGGCGCGAGTCTGGTGGAATGGAGTTGCTCGAACCCGAGACACTTCCTCCATGGAGTGGGCTCAGTTCTTGAAGCTGTTCAGAGAGAAGTACATCTGCCCCGCGTTCCTGAGGAAGAAGGAGGCTGAGTTTTATAGTCTCAAGCAAGGAAGCATGAGTGTGGCCGACTACGTTCAGAAGTTTCTACTGCTGGAGCGTTACGCCACCGACCTCGAAGCTGATAGAAGAGCAACCCTGTTCTTGGAAGGCCTGAACTACCATGTTGGTCGAAGCCTTGTTCCACAATTGCCCCTCTCGTTTCAGCAAATGGTGGATAAAGCTCTCGCCATCGAGTCATATCCGGGATTCCAGTCTTCCAGTAGCTTCAACAACAACAAAAGGAAGAACCCGAACCAGCATGAGAACCGTGGTCAAGATCACTGCAACAGATGCAACCGCCACCATCCTCCTGGAAGATGTCCCGCCAACAACGCACCTGCTTGAGTTGGCAATCATCCTCCCCCTACCTGCCATGAGTGCGGCCAAGTTGGGCACATCCGACCTAACTGCCCTCATTTCCAGCAAGGGTAGAACCCTGCTCAGCAACCGCAACAGCCAAGGCAGAATCCTCCACCGCGGAACAACAACAACAATAACAACAACAACCAGAATCTGAGACGTCCGCCGGCTGAGAGGAGGAATGGGAGAGTGTTTGCTCTCAATTATGAAGAAGATGGTGATGGTAATGAAGTAATTGAAGGTACACTACATCTCAATTTGCATCCTTTAAAAGCTATGTTTGACTCTGGTTCCTCCAATACCTTTATATCTAGCCAGTTTGCCTCTATGCTTGAAATTGAATCTGAGTTCATGGATCATGTGTTAGATGTAAAAACTCCTAGTGGAAAAATCTGCTCCTCGTATCTCCAAACTCCTACCCTGAACCTATGTATATCCGGGATAATGTTTCCCACTGTTTTTGTGTTGCTTGATATGACTGTCTTTGACATCATCCTTGGTATGGATTGGTTGAAGAAGTTTAAAGCTGTTCTGTTCTGTGAGGAATCCAAGGTTAGTCTGTTCCATCCTGATGAAGGAAGAGTGTGTGTCAAGGGCAAGAAGCGAGGAGAACGACAGTTCGTCATCTCTGCCATCAAAGCTCAAAAGCTCGTCTCTCAAGGGTGTAGAGCCTTCCTAGAATCCATAGTTCTCGAAGCTACACCTCCTGCCCTAGACCATGTTGATGTGGTGAAGGACTTCCCAGATGTCTTTCCTGAGGAGTTGCCCGGGTTGCCACCAAATCGCGAGGTGGAATTCTCCATCGAGCTCATACCTGGAACTTCACCAATATCGAAGCCACCTTACCGTTTGACACCTGCTGAACTGGCGGAGTTGAAGAAGCAGCTTGAAGAGCTTCTTGACATGGGTTTCATTCGCCCCAGTGTTTCACCTTGGGGAGCCCCTGTCCTGTTTGTGAAGAAGAAAGATGGTTCGATGCGGATGTGTATGGACTACCGCATGCTCAACCAGGTGACAGTGAAGAATCGTTATCCGTTGCCACACATCGATGACTTATTCGATCAGCTGAAGTCAGCCACAGTGTTCTCCAAGATGGATCTGCGGAGTGGCTACTACCAGATGCGGGTGAAGGATGATGATGTTCCGAAGACAGTGTTCAGAACTCGTTATGGGCATTATGAATTCTTGGTCATGCCTTTTGGTTTGACAAATGCCCCTGCTGCGTTTATGGACTTGATGAACCGAGTATTCCGCCCATACCTCGACAAGTTTGTGGTGGTGTTTATTGATGACGTTTTGGTTTATTCCGAGATGTTGGAACAACATCGCGAACACTTGCGGATTGTACTCAACACATTGAGAGAAAATCAATTATATGCAAAATTCTCGAAATGTGAGTTCTGGATAAAGGAAGTGATGTTTCTTGGTCATGTGATTTCTGCCGGCCACATAGCTGTTGATCCTGCAAAGGTGGAAGCTGTGACTAAATGGAGTGCTCCGAGAAACCCGTCTGAAATCCGTAGTTTCCTTGGACTAGCTGGTTACTATCGGAAGTTTATCAAAGGGTTTTCTGAGTTGGCTTTACCTTTGACCAAGCTGACTCGGAAGGAAGTCAAGTTCACATGGACCCCTGAATGTGAGGACAGTTTTCATAAGTTGAAGATGAGTTTGACCTCTGCTCCAGTGCTTGCTTTGCCTGTTGAGGGTATACCTTATGTCATCTATACTGATGCATCCCGACAAGGCTTAGGGTGTGTTCTTATGCAAGACGGAAAGGTGATCGCCTATGCTTCTCGACAGTTGAAACCTAATGAAGCTAATTGGCCTACGCATGATTTAGAGCTGGCTGCCATAGTTCATGCTTTGAAGATCTGGTGACACTACCTTTATGGAGAAAAGTTTGAAGTCTTTTCTGATCACAAGAGTCTGAGATATCTGTTGACTCAGAAGGATCTGAACTTGCGGCAGCGTAGGTGGATGGAATATCTTAAAGATTACAATTTCACCATCACTTATCATCCTGGTAAAGCAAATGTTGTAGCTGATGCTTTAAGTCACAAGAAGGATGCTGTTTGTGCTGCTCTGAGATGTTCTGTGTGGGAAAACCTCGAACTTGTGGCCAGTTGGAAACCTCAACCTGTTGATTCAGTGGATGAAGATAAGTTGTGTGTTCATATGGCCAGTTTGTCTGTTACTCCAACCTGGATCTCAGATGTTGTGACTGCACAGTTGGAGAGTTCCGAGCTTGAAGAGTTGAAAGCTTTAGCTGAGAAACCGCAATCTGACTTCTCTGTCGGAGTGGATGGTGCTATCCGCTTTAGACAAAGGTTGTGGATACCTGATGTTGGAGATCTGAGACAGAAGGTTCTAAGTGAAGCTCATGGTTCCAAGTACACTATTCACCCTGGCACAACCAAGATGTACAAGGACCTACAACGAAGTTTCTGGTGGAAGAATATGAAGAATGATATAGCTCTGTTTGTGGCAAGGTGCTTGACATGTCAGCAAGTCAAGATTGAACATCAACGACCTGGTGGTCTTCTTCATCCTCTTGAGATTCCAGAATGGAAGTGGGAGAAGATCACAATGGACTTTGTTACTGGTTTCCCTAAGTCCAAGAGAGGTTTTGATGCTGTTTGGGTGGTGATTGATCGGCTTACTAAATCTGCACATTTCTTGCCTTTCAAAACCACACATAAAGTTGCTGAGATGGCTCAGTTGTATGTGGAATGGATAGTTCGTCTGCATGGCGTCCCTACTGTGATAGTTTCTGATCGAGACCCGAAATTTACTTCTCGTTTGTGGGGTCAGATTCAGGAAGAGATGGGTACTGATCTGCGTTTCAGCACTGCTTACCATCCACAAACTGATGGTCAGTCCGAAAGAACAGTTCAGATTCTAGAAGACTTGCTTCGTGCTTGTGTGATGGATTGGGGTGGTGCTTGGGATCGGTATTTACCATTAGTAGAGTTTGCTTACAACAATAGCTACCAAGCCAGTATTGGTATGCCACCTTTTGAAGCTCTCTATGGTAGACCTTGTCGTTCACCTTTGCACTGGGATGATGTTGGTGAGCGTTCCCTGGTGAAGTCTGATGACATGCAGATGATGCTTGAGAAGATACAGTTGATAAAGAAACGGATGAAAGCTGCTCAAGACAGACAGAAGATGTATGCTGATAAGAAGAGGTCTGATGTAAGCTTCTTAGTGGGTGACTATGCTTTTCTGAAGATCAAGCCTATACGTTCTATTGCAAGATCTAAGGTAAAAGGCAAGTTGAGTCCTCGCTATGTTGGACCATTTGAGATCTTAGATAAAGTGGGAGATTGTGCATATCGCCTAGCTTTGCCTCCTGCTTATGATAAGATTCATAATGTGTTCCATGTTTCTGTGCTGAGGAAGTATGTTAAGGATCCGTCTCATGTGCTCTCCATTGAACCTATGGAGATTAATGAGAACCTGACATATGAAGAAATACCTGTGAAGATCCTTGACTCCCGAGTGAAGCAGCTGAAGAATAAGGAGATAGAGTTAGTAAAGGTTTTGTGGAGATACCATGGTTTAGAAGAAACCACATGGGAGTTGAGAGATGAGATGTTTCGTACTCACCCTTCCCTCTTTGTATGAGATTTCGGGGACGAAATCTTTTTTAAGGGGTGGAGTGCTGTAACATACTGAAAACTCTTTGTACCTCTTTGTACTCTTTTCTATAAGCTTTAATCTCCATTTTTCGTTCCTTTTATCCTTGGTCTTGTTTTAAAAGAAATTTAGATAGTTATTGGTTAAATATTTCCCATATATCCTTATTTCAAGGTTTCATGTACAAATGACTTAGTTAGATTTAGACAAGGGGTTTAATATGCAATTTCACCTTAAGATATAACAAGGGGATAAAATAATTCGTCCTAGAATCTTCTAGTGTTTCCTAGAATATAAGAAATAAGAAGGAAATCCGAATTTTATAAAAGAAAGAAGATAAATATAATAAGTAAAGGAAATATGAGAAAATATGAGTAAAGAAGATAATTACAAAGATTTTGTAACAAACAAGATAATTTGAAACCATCATGGTAATTTGATAGTTTCATTCGTTTCCTTGAGTAAAGAGTAACTTAAGGGTCAAGTATTAGTTAAAATAAAAATATTAATAACATTATCAAAGGAAAATAGGAAATAAGCTAATAAAAAGAAATAAAATATTTAATGCTCTCAAATCAGGGAAATAACTTCAAATTCGTATTCTAGACATAAAAATAAGCCTCTGTGCAAATTTGAAACTAATTTGGATAATAAAAGAATAATAAGAAAAATAGGAGAGAGAAAGTGTGTAGAATGTTCTAATTAATTTAATAAACAAAAAGATAATGTCAACTTGTGAAGATAATTGTAAAATCGTGTTCCAAACCATTAAGAAAACTTAAGGGTGAAGTTACATTAATTTTAGATAATGTTATCACTCCTTTTGAGGGAGGAAAGAGAAAAAGACATATTAATTAATTCACCTATTAAACTTTCTCAAAATGAAAAACTAACTCCATATTCGGATTCTACACGTCGAAATAAGTCAGAATATAAATTTTCATAATTTTTGGGCAACGTTTGAGCCTCCAAAATAAGAAAGAGAAAAACATTTAAAATATAATGGTTTTAATCGACTTTTGTTCAGGGATATTTCCCTCACCTAATGCGCGATCGAACGGCCCAGGTTGCTTGATGGACCCGCGTCCATCGATCCAACGGTGCACGGTCATCTTCTACCTTGAGTCAGATTAGGCAACAGGCTTGGATTTTTCGTTTTCTTAAAATCGCAATAACTTGAGATTTACTCAACGATTTCCATTGATTTTTGTTGCGTTGGTTTCCTTGCAAGATTTCGCACAAGATTATCCCAACTTTTGCGAGCTTTAACGCGTATTTGAGAAACGCCCAAAGTAGCCGCCGGCCACTTTCCTTTGCTCCTACCCACATCCTAGTTTAGGGTTCCTTGCCTATAAATAACTACACCCTCGCAACTGCAATCACCTTAGCAACCTGTTCGTGCCTCTAATTTGGGATTTCGTCGACGTTTGCACCTCCAAAGAGCCACCGGTTGTCTCTGCTCTTGCGGCGCATATTGCTCTCTACTTGCTTCGACTCCGTCCAAATTAAAGGTACTACTGACTTCGTCTTCTCGTTATCTTTCTTTCGACTATCTAAACGCAAGTTTTCATCGAGAATTGCGGATTTGCCCAAATCGGCCAAGCAAGCCTGCTCGCGCGCGACGGGGATCGACCGAGGAAGAAGATGAAGCGTAAATGACCTTTTTGCCCCTCCGGGTTCTTCTTCTTTTGATTTCTCGCCAAGGGCACGCTGGTCTTTTCTCTGTTTTAAGCACCGGGTCGCCGACCGGTGGCGCGCGGTCCTGAGACGCGGGTAGCCGCTCTCAGCCGCCCGCGACCGCCGACTGTGGTTAGCTTTGCCTATGTGGCAAGCTACCATTGGTCAGAATCAAATAATTTTTATTAATTAATCCGTTGGTCAAAATTTAAAAATAAATAGTGTTTTGAAATCAGGAAAACGAGATCTATCTAATAGAAATATTTTTGAGATTTGATTTCGAGGTTTGCGAAAAAGTGTTTTTAATATCAAATTAATTAACTTAAAAATCTCTAAAATTAACCATAATATTTTTATTTCAAAAATATACCATATTATATGTTATTTTGATCAGGAGAACCTAACTAAGTCTATTATGAGGTTTTTGAGGTCTGAATCGAAGGTTTGTACAAAAAGTTAGTAAATTAGGGTTTTTAATCTTTTAAGTGAATGCATGCAATTCTAATAAATGAATTAAATGATGTATTAGGAAGTTTGGGTCTTTAGTTCGTGAGAAGATCTGAAAAGGGAAATTAGGACATCTGTGGCAAAGGTATGTGTATGTGTTTAGTATGGATTTATGAGTCAAGTTGTACATCTACCTATCAGTTGGGAATACTTAATCCAATACCTAGATTTCTTCTATGAGGTTTAACTTGATCTAAACATTGAATATCCTTGAAACCTAAATTGTCTTATTTGCCTAAAATATCAGTTATAGTACTCTCTTGTTTGGGTATTTATGCCCCATTGCCATGTTGAATATATTTTGCTTATTCTTGCCATAAATCTCTTAGCATGAAATTAAATGTTCTATTTAAATTTTAAGTAGTGGTACTTATGTACAACCACCCATAGAGGGCATGTATAAAATCGCCCTAGGGGAATGTTTATTATTCTCCCCATTAAAAATTTGTAGGTGACTTGGAAATGTTTATAATTCTTCCCTCACCTAAGGTTAGAGGTTCGGTAGGTGCCTCAACCCTACTTAGTTAGATAGACATATTAATAAGCATGCTAAAATCCTTTATTTTCTTTGTTAATGGAAAGTTCTTTTATGAAAACCTCATACTCTTTGATATCCTCTTACACCAAATACTTGTCTAGTTTACTTGTTAAATCTTTTCTTTGCCTTGGATAGATTAGTAGAGTAATACATACTTTTTCTTTGTTTTCCCTCTTGCTGGGTGCCTTCCCAACCACCCAGGTGTTGGAGCTTTTCAAGGAGAAGGAAGGACTTAAAGAAAGAATCTTTGCTGTGTTCGTTTGCTTGAGGAGAAGGATGGCTAGGTTGCTATAGCTAGATCCTCTATTCTATCTTATCTTTTCTTTTAGAAAGCAATGATGTAATAAACAATAAAGCCATTAGAAGGCTTAATATTTCTTTCTTTCCGCTGCTATTGACATTTTATTATGTATCTAGAATCATACTTATTTAATTGGATTATTATGCAACCATCCTCAAAAGTATCAAATTTTGTTAAAACTTGTGGATGTTGTATTTCCTTTAAATTTTAGTAAGGAGGTGATCTCGCCTCTTTACAGTATGATCCGCAAGGGGACGAGCCATCTAGCCTTCGGTGACGCTTCTGTGTGCCTGACGCATGTATAGGGGCCCCACAACTTCTGTGGATTTCTGTATCTTCAGAGCCGTAAGTAAAGTGATCCACATGGTGACGAGACATCTGATGCCTAAGGTGATGCCTACGTGAACCTGATGCCCGTATGGGGGGTTCTGCAGTAGCTCTACTTGGATTGTTATATCTTGCCTAGATTGTTCACGATTGAATATGTTTGCATGTGTAGTGGTGGTGAAACCCGGTACCATCCCAGCGATTCCATATCATTGATTTAAACCATCTTTAATTAAACTTTTTACTTTCTTGCAATTAGGTTAAGTAACCTCAAATAAACCAATCGTTCAAAATATTAGTTTTACTTGAGCTAGATTCAACCGACAAGGATTCTTAAAAACATTGTCCTTTGGGTTCGATCCTTAACTATACTGCGATAAGACTCTTCCGCTTGCGGGTGGTATTATTGCACTTTGGTTTTGTTAAAAGCTCAGGGATTTCAACCCCGAGTGAGTTTGTTAGTGCGTTCAGATACCACGTCAAAGGAGCAATTGATTGACCTTATATGATCTACAGGATGTTATCAGACACACTTACCTTCGTATGCATCCAAGTAAAGGTAAGAGGAGTATATGTAGATAAAGGGCCCAACCAAAAATTATTTTTAGGGAAAGAGCCCAGAGGAGTCATGATCAGGTTCTAGATATTAAAAGAAACCTTTTGGAGATAACACAATAGAGACCTACTTTTCAACGAGTGCTATGATTTCCTTATTGAGTAGTATTTCTAATCAATTAAGTCAGTCGGTTGTCACATAAGGCAACAAACACTCTACTAAAGAGTCACAAGAAGCATAGTTTGAGGTCTAAGATATCTCAATCTCCCAAACTCTTAGGGTGATAGACCATGCTCTAGTTCACAAAGTGGATGCTTTTTATCCCCATTGATTCACTGATAACACCAAATTTTGTGATGTTTTAGGCCCTTATTTCGTTGTCAAATCTGCCCTTTTAAACTATTTTCCTCTCCTTTTTGTCATGTTTTTGAATAAACAGGCCGCGCTACGCTCTTAACTCAATTTTATCAACTTTTGCAGAGTTTTCCTCATTTTTCCACTCATTTATCAGCAAAAGACTCGTCCCGACCCATGAACGTGTTCTACCTGCATTGGCCCTCCTACCAGTCGGCTGACACACTCACTGCCCGACATACAACAACCTGATATAGCTGTCGCGCGACACGTGCATGCCACACAAGGAAAATCTGATGGGCGATACACCACTTACCCGATAGGGAGCTGTACTCGCCACAACTACTGAAGCGTGTCATGCGATACAATCCACCCACCGGCAGGCACCCACTCATCATGACACCCAACACGCTTACAGCCCGACACCCTCTGTATCGGGCGACACGCATATCGGGCATCTCTGAAGCCGCAATAATAGAGCTGATGGAGGACACATGGCGCCCGGAGAACCACAACTTCTCCCAACTGCTGCCTATAAATAGAAGCTACATGACTCCGATGGGACGGGTCGGAATCTCGTGAAAGATAACTTGGAAAAGCACCTGGAGCTAGCGTGTCGCGTCCCAGAGGTGTACCGGGCGATACTAGGTGAGCACTTCCCCGATCCGAGAGGGCGGGTGATGAATCCTCTAGATTCACCCTCTCAGTTGCCAATTCTAAGGATTTTGTGATGCATATCGACTGATCTACCTCGCTTTGGGTTTAATTTAAGTATCCTTTTAGTCTCGTGTAAATAGTGCATCACTAGCTCAAATAACCATAGTTTCCAGCTTATTTGATCTCATTTTCCCTTACTCACATTTTCGTGTAAATAATGGTTCACTTAGAATCCGCCGCGGTCACCGTAATAGCCCGATATCAACTAATAAGGACACCTGATATGAGTAACTTGATACCCTAAGTAGTCTCTAGCCCGACACGATACCGAGCCCGATACAAATCACCCGTCACAGTGTGGCGCCCGAGAAGGTGACATCCCGTCACGATTGTATCGGGCAAGAGAGCTTTGGTCGGTACGTCTGCCCATCATGGCATATCGCTCGACACAGGTGTATCAGGCAGAGCTTGAAACCGGTATCGGGCTAGAAGAATCTTAGGGATCCGCTATTGCATTTCGCTCTTCTAAATCAAGGAGGCGATACCTATCTTCCCTCTTTCAGTCATTTACTTTCTTTATTCACACAATGTACCCAAACCCTTTTATATAATGCTTATGCTAATGGAATTAGATGAGTTGAATGTCTGTTGGCTTTATGTTTGGTCCCTATTTGTTGGATGATTACTTTGTTTAGAATCTGAACTCTATTTTGTATGCTTGGATCATGTTTTGACTAGCTATCGAATCGTGCTTCCCGTTGCAGCAACCTCGAGAGAGGTGTTGTGGCTCTAGTGTTTGGTCCGATCTGGGAGTACGAGAGTGCCCGAGATTGGAGTTGCTTTAGTGATCTTTCCACTCTAACCCAAGTCCAACAACCTTGAGAGAGGTGTTGGTGCTTAGTTAGAGGTACACTCTTTGAGAGAAGAGGTATTAGATGTTCTTGCTGCCGCTTGTTTTATCGAGGTTTTCCTCCTTCGTTCCTTACTAAAACAATAGTGTTATCTCCTCTAGTTCCATTGCGCTAAAACCCTAAAAAAGCTAATAAATGCCAAAAACCTTAATTTTCCTTGTAACTCCAGTTGGAGATAGTTTTGTTTTATTTTATCGATCTTCACATGTTGTTCCCTTTTGGGAACCCTATCCTCACCTTACCCTTGCCGGAGTGTAATGTGTTGATTTCCGTGTTCTTAACACGACCACCTTTGTCCCTGTGATTCGACCCCGATCGCTACTTTGGACCCCATTATCGTTGCAGGGACCTAAGAGTCGGGTAATTTAAAAGTTTGACTACTTCAAATCCGCTCCTTTTGGACGCGCGATTTAGGCCGGTCAACTTTTTGGCGCTGCTGCCGGGGACAAGGCAAAATGATACTATTAACAAACATGAATCCACTAACTACACTCCCGTGCCTCAAGCTTAGAAATGAGCTTGAAAACACTTTTTCCTTTTTGATCTTCTAACCTGAAATGAGTATGGAGTAGTTCGTTTTATTGATACAAGTTTTCTAACTTGATTATATGTTCTATTCAGGTTCTTAGGAAGGAGGAATTCTTCTCATCTGATCACCGACACCACTAGTCATGCCACCTCGCATCGAACCACCTCTTCCGGAAGGTGAGTAAAACGTTAGAGTCAGACCTCACTCATCTCTGCGTGGGAACAATGATTGTTATGATGGCAAACACCAACATGAAGAACCTGAAACAAAACAATTTGAGGATGACCATCGCCGTGAGAGACGTCGTCATCACCGCAGACACCGAAGAAATCAACATAATCAGGAACAGAACTATGGGGACAGTGACAGTGAAGACTCTAACGAAGAAGAAAAGATCCTCAGGGAGTTGGCTGCCACAAAGGCCAATAACTCAAGATTTCATGTTGTCATCCCGAGGTTCAATGCAACTAACTTTGAGATGAAACTGTCTGTAATATCTATGATATAGAACAAGAGCTTCTGTGGGAATTCTAAGAATGATAACCCTTACCATCATTTAGATGCTTTTAAGAATATCTGTGATACCATTAAAATGCGGGGAGTTCCACAGGAGGTGATCTATTGCAAATGCTTTATCTTTTCTTAGAGGACAAGGCCCTATCCTGGTACCTCGGGCTACCACATCAAGCTCTCAACGGATGGAATGCGTTGGCAGATGCTTTTGTAAACAAGTTTTATCCTACAGAGAAAATTGTTAGGAATAGACAGAGGATCACGTCGTTTATGCGAAATCCGAATGAGAATCTACACGAAGCCTGGGAAAGATATGAAGAGTATCAGAGGGACTTCCCTCATCACAACTACAAGAAGGGTTTTCTAATAACCACCTTTTACAATGGACTGACCCCTGAAGGAAGGGTTTCTCTAAATGCAGTGGCAGGATGCGACTTTTTGGGGAAGAAGCCCAACAGATCCAAAAAGATCATCGAAAACATGGCCTAACTACAAGTCGTAACTAACTACGACAGATCTGATAGAGGATATGCTAAGAAGGCTGCTAGCGAAGGGCCCTCCGTCGAATCCAAAGCTCTGGAAGCTATTACCACTCAAACTCAGAAAATAGCCACTGATGTCAGACAATTGAAAGAATCAGGTGGAAAAGGGAAGAAACATGTTGAGAAAGTCATGAAATGTGTCACCTGCGGAGAAGGTGGACACGAGGTTGATAACTGCATTTACACCCGACCTGACGAGTCAACTGAAAGTGAATCCAAAGCATAGGAAGCCGAGAACGTCTCTTTTGTCAACTTCAAGAGACCAGATCACCCTGGTTTTAACTATGGCAAAAAGGATGTGGCTGAAAACTTGCACCAGCTGAATAACCCCACCAAGCAACAACAAAGTTTTGAGAAAAGGGGCAGGCAAGGTCAGTTCACTAGAACTACCAGTTTCCAATCGAACAAGGTGAACTTCCAAGGGCAAGGAAAGTACTAAAGTCACCAAGCAACTAACCCTAGTCAAGGCCAGGGTCAAGCTAAGGAGAAAAGTTAGGACAAGAACTCAAACCAACCAGACTTGGTGGGTCAATTATTCGATTTTGTCAAAAGATAGGATACTATCAACAACCATCTGGTACAAAGCACACTGTCAAGTTCAGGAGTTCTAAATACTATGCATGTTCAAATGGCGGACATGCAGACGCACCAATGCCAAATCGATCAATAGTTGGCCCAGATGGCCGAGTTAATAAAGAATCCCTCGGGTAAGATACCCTCAAATACTGAATCTGCTAAAATGGCAGTGTTCAGATCAGGGAAGACAGTAGAACACCCTGAAGGATCCAGACCTGAGGAACCTAAATCAAGGACTGCGGCAGAAAATCCCGCAGAGGAAGACAATCAACAAGCTCATGTTAGGGAGGCAGAACCAAGATATATGGAAGAACTATTTGGTAAAAGAAGTCCTTACTCTCCTAAGTTGCCTTTCCCTTACAAACTGATAAAGGCACACCTTAAAAAGTGTTATGAGAGGTTTATGGAGTCAGTAAAGAAGCTTCACCTAGAAGTACCCTTTCTAGATGCTTTAGAGGAAATGTCGACCTACGCCAAGTTTTTCAAGGATCTGATAACCAAAGAGAAAAGAGGCGGAAGGGTTGAGACCGTGCATCTAGCTAGTATGTCTTCTGCTTTTATCAAAGCAGATTTACCCAACAAGAAGAAGGATCCAGGGGCTTTCACCATTCCTTTTTCCGTTGGAGATAACATCGAGCGGAAAGGTCTTGTTGATTTAGGGGCTAGCATCATCCTGATGCCCCAAGCCTCGCGCAGTGTTTGGGTTTGACGGATATGGTCAAGACCAACATGAGGATTGAATTGGCGGACCATTCTTTCAAAAGACCTGTAGGTGTTGTTGAGGATGTACCGATCTGTGTGGGAAGTTTCTTCATTCTGTGCGACATTGTGATCATCCACACTGTGGAGGACCCTACCTATCCTATCATATTTGGACGCCCTTTCTTGGCTACAGGAAGAGCGTTGATTGATGTTGCCGAAGGAATTATCACTCTGAGGGTCAAAAATGACCACTTAGATTTCAAAGTAAAGGATGCTATGAAGGGATCATACCTACTAGAATATACTTACTCTGTAGAAAGCTACAACCACTTTTGTGAAGAGATGGAAGAAGATATCCTGATGGTAGACCCGCTCGTGAGAGCATTAAGAAATCAAGATTCTGATGTCGAAGATTTTGAAGATCCAGAAGTTGTCGAGTTTCTCAATTATCTAAATCAATTTGATGAAGATCTGAACGACGGGGAAGAGGTAATAGAAACAATTAAGTTTGCCTCTCTAGAGGAGGCACCAGAAGAAAAGGCACCCAAGGCTAATCCAGAACTGAAGCAGTTACCTGAAGGTTTGAGGTACAAATTTCTAGACCAAGAAGATAGAAATCATGTCATCATTAATGCCTATCTTATGAAGGATCAATTGGAAAAGCTTCTTGAGGAGTTGAGACTCCACAAGGAGGCTATAGGATATTCGATGGAGGATATCAAAGGCCTTAGCCCTGTGTTATGTATGCATCACATTAATTTGGAAGAATCTGCTAAACCTCTGGCTCAACCCCAGAGGAAATTGAATCATATGCTAAAAGAAGTTGTTAAGAAAGAAGTAATCAAACTAAGGGATGCATGGATCATTTACCCAATAAGTGACAGTAATTGGGTGAGTTCGATCCACGTGGTACCAAAGAAAGGAGGTATAATAGTAGTAAAAGGAGATAATGGCGATGAAGTGGCGGTTCGGACCGTCACTGGATGGAGGATGTGTTGACTACCGAAAACTGAACCGAGTCACAAAAAATATCATTATCTGCTTCCTTTCATCGATCAAGTTCTGGAAAGATTGGCGCATCATGACTATTTCTGCTTTTTGGACGGGTTTGTTGGGTTTTATCAAGTCCCCATCTTACCAGACGACCAGGAGAAAACTACTTTTACCTATCTTTATGGGACTTACGCCTTCCGAAGATTGCCTTTCGGCTTGTGCAATGCTCCCACAACATTTCAGCGCTGCATGATATCGATGTTTTCAGATTTTCTAGAAGACATCATGGAAGTTTTCATGGATGGATTTTCCGTCTATGGAAAGGACTTTGATGCCTGCCTGAGAAACTTGTCTCTGGTCTTGCAACATTGCGAAGAAAAGAGTTTAGTCCTGAACCGGGAGAAGTGCCATTTTATGGTACGAGAAGGCATCGTGCTAGAGCATAAAGTCTCGAGGCATGGCATCGAGGTAGACATTGGCAAGGTTGAAGCCATATCTAAGCTTCCTCCACCGAAGTCTGTAATGGGAGTGAGGAGTTTTCTCGGGCATGTCGGATATTACCAAAGATTCATAAAAGACTTCTCAAAGATCTCGAAACCGTTGTCCAACCTTCTGGTAATAGGTGTTGAATTCAATTTCTCTGACGATTGTCTAAATGCTTTTTAGGCCTTAAAAGATGCCCTTGTCTCACTGCCTATCCTTCAATCTCCATACTGGGAGCTGCCTTTCGAACTTATGTGCGACGCCAGTGACTTCGCTGTAGGAGCAGTCTTGGGACAGAAAAAGGACAAAAGGCACCATGTAATTTTCTACGCCAGTTATACTTTGGATGAGGCTCAGGTAAATTATACGACTATAGAGAAGGAGATGCTCGCAATAGTTTTTGCTTTTGACAAGTTCAGATCTTATCTTATCAGTACAAAGGTAAAGGTCTACACAGACCATGGGGCAACAAGATATCTTATGCAGAAAAAGGATACCAAGCCCAGACTGTTAAGGTGGGCTTTGTTACTCCAGGAGTTCGACCACGAGATCGTTGGTAAGAAGGGTGAGGAAAATGTGGTTGCCCACCACTTATCAAGGATCATAGTAGAAGGGCAGAAGGAGCCACCTATTAACGACAACTATGCTGACGAAGCCTTGTTGATGATTGAAACTAAAGATGAGAGTTTGCCTTGGTTTGCAGATATTTGTAATTATCTTGCCTGTAGAGAGTTGCCTCCTGATATAACCTATAATCAAAAGAAGAAGCTCTTTTCGAATGTAAATAACTACTATTGGGATGATCCTCTCCTCTTTATAAGATGCATAGATAACCTGTGTAGAAGATGTATCCCTGAAGAAGAAGTCTCAAACATCCTGAAAGAATGCCATGCCTCTCCTTATGGAGGACACCTGGGGAGCGAAAGAACCGCCGCCAAGGTGCTGCAATCGGGTTTTTACTGGCCCTCTTTGTTTAAGGATGCTGCAAATTATGTAAAAGTTTGTAAAGAATACCAATCAACATGAAACATTGGAAGAAGAAATGAAATGCCTATGGAAAATTGGGTCGAAGTCGAGATCTTTGATGTATGGGGAATTGACTACATGGGTCCATTTCCCCCATCAAAAGGATATCAATACATCTTAGTCGCGGTAGATTATGTGACTAAATGGGTGGAAGTTGTTGCCACCCAAATGTGTGACTCCAAATCAGTGATCAAGTTGTTTGAGAAGACTATCTTCCCTCATTTCAGAGTGCCTCATACTGTAATAAGTGACGGTGGATCGCATTTCGGAGAAAAATAGTTTGAAGCACTCCTGCGAAAGTATGGGGTTAAACACAAAGTCGCTACGCCCTACCACCCTCAAACTTCAGGGCAAGTGGAGGTTTCGAATAGACAGATCAAGCAGATTTTAGAGAAGACCGTCAGCTGCATGAGGAAAGATTGGTCAACAAAGCTCGATGACGCCCTTTGGTCCTACATAACTACATCTAAAGCACCCATTGGAACTACCCCTTACAATTTGATTTATGGGGAATCCTATAATCTACCTTTAGAGCTTGAACATAAGGCTCTTTGGGCGATTAAGTTCCTGAATATGGATCTAGAAAAGGCAAGAGAAAAGAGATATCTATAGCTATAGGAGCTCGAAGAACTGAGAATGCATGCCTATGAGAATGCAAGGATCTATAAGCAGAGGACCAAGGTGTGGCATGATGCCCAAATGTGGAAGAAGGATGTAAGTGAAGGTGACAAAGTTTTATTATTTAAATCTTCCATTCATCTTTTTCTAGGTAAGCTGCAAACAAGGTGGTCTGGACCTTCACCATAGCAAAGATATACCCATCAGGGATGATGGATCTATATGATAAATAAGATCCATCCAAAGTTTTCCCAGTGAACGGGCACATAGTAAAAATGTTCTATGAAGATGAAGCGTTCATGAGAAGGACAGAGATAAGCTTGCAGGATGTGGAAACAATTGAAGGCACAAAGTGAAGGATCTGAAGCTGTCGAGCTGACGACGCTAACTACAATGCTCCTCAGGAGGCAGTCCAAGTTTTACTTTTCTTAGAATTGGACGTTATTTCCTTTCCTGCAAGGAAAACATTATGAACATTATGATTGTAATAAGGCCCGAGTCAGTGCATGCGTCACATACTCTGACTCTTTCGTTTTATGGGCCACTACTCAGTTTTATGAGCATTGACGAGTAATACTATCTGAGGCTGGGAACTTCACCTTAGGCCAATGATGTTTTACCCATCAATTTCCTTTTCCTTCGCTTTGATTTATGGTTTTTCATCAAAAATCTTGTTCAAAAAGCCTTGTATCGGGCAAGGATACCTTGTTCCCTACCCATATCAGGCAAAAGGCTCAGGAAAAGCGCAAGACACACCCTTATCAGCCTGGCGTATCGGGCGACACACCTTAGTAATAAGCCGTGTCGGACGATACGTTGAGCAGCAAGCAACTATGTCAGGCGGCAGGAGTAATAACCCTTGATTTGACGGATGGGACTGCTCGTCTTGAGAATGATTTGTCTCCTCACCCGACATGTACCCATGTTTTACCAATTTTACCCCCGATGTGGATTGCTATATATAATACGAAGGTTTAATTGTGTCGGGCTACTGCATTTACTCTTCACCTACTCCTGTATCGTGCAATAATTTCTCTTGTTGCTCCCGTGTTGTGCAACCTAGCTTCTGCTCCCGTGTCGCGCAAGCTAACTTCAGATAGAGAAGGTATAACCCGACAGCCATATCGTTTTTCTTGCCCGACATGACCCTCATGTTGTGCACTTTCGTATCAGACTCATAGCTTTAGTTGGTTTCTTTGTATCACCCGACACACGTCTGTATCAGCTACATTACTTTTGAGCATATCGCGCGACACGTCTATAATGAGTGCTTGCCCGACACCTTATATCGGGCTAGACCCGTGTTGCACACTCTTGTTTTGCTTTGTGTTTCGGGCGACACCTTTTCTTTCGGAGAGACCGTATCGGGCGCTTTGCATCGTGTGGATGTGTCGCCCGACACACCTTGATCTTTTGACGTATCGGGTGATGGCCATGTCATTCAGATTTTCTCATGTTGCCCAGTCTTGTTTCGCTTCACGTGTTCCTTCTGACGGGCGACACTGTTCTTCAGGATGACCGTATCGGGTATGGACATATGGCGATTTTTGAACCGAACTTCGTATCGCCCGACACGAGTGTATCAGGAGACCATCATATCATTCAGTTTTCAAGCCCGATACGGTGGTGTCAGGTAGCTCTTGTATCAGGAAGAACCTTTTGGCTTATTATGCATTCAATGTTCTTTTAAAACACCAATATCGACTTTGTGTTTTTACCTACCTGACATCGGGTTAGGCGAAACATTTAGATACTTAATAAACTTGTCTTATGATAACAGAAATGGCCCGCACCAAGCAAAGCGGTGTTTAAGTTGATGAACACGGTCGGAGGATCGCCACCAAGGTGACAGCTGAAGCTACGATAGTCGAGCAGAAATGCCCGAACCCTGAAGCAGCTGGGCCATCCACAGCCGAAAAGAGACTAGCAGAAAAGAGACTAAGGACGGAAGAAGTAACAACCCCAACATCGGTTTCAACCACAGTGGCATAACCTCTAGATCATACACCAGGAAGGTTCATGTCCAGAGATAACGAGCACGTGCGTCGTTACTCAGAATTGGCAACAAAACTCTACAGGCTGAGCAGATTCTGCCACCAGTCGTCCTTCCTTCAACTAGGGATTTTTGACAGGCTTGAAAATGTCCTAGCTGCACTAGGGCTGCGGAAGATCTGCTTTAGACACTCCGCCTCCTACACTAAACTCACCAGGGAGTTCATGTCATCTCTCCGCCGGGTGCAGAATAAACCCGAGGAAATCGAAGAATATGGCAGAGCAGATAGACTGTAGGGGCGGCTATACAATGCTGAGTATGCCATCTCTGAGAAGCTGCTCAACGAGATCTTCTCTTCCAACGAGGAGGAGAAGGAACTGCCTAACAACGGTGCAAGGATCACCGAAGGAGATGGGTTCACCCCATGGAGCTCTGGAGGAAGATAACCGACGAGTCATCGTTCAAGCTGGGAAGCAAGGTGGTGACGGTGCACTCCTGCCTCTGGAGAATAGTGCACAAGCTTGTGGCGTGCCTGCTCTTCAGCAAGAACGGATCAAGCAACACCTACACCGAAGAACTCCATCTCATGTGACACGTGATGGAGGGAAATATGATCAACCTGGGACGTTTCTTGCTGAATAGGCTACACCCAATAAAGGATGCCACCAAGGAGTACTGCATGGGTGGCATCATCAATCTGATTGTGGTTGGGTTAGGGTACCCATGGGAACCACACCGTCTCTCAAGGTCAAGGGGTGATGAGAAGATCGACCTCAAGTTCCTCATGAGGGCCAACATCATCAAGAAGGAGGGGCAAAGCTACTTCTACAAATTCGCGAGAACAAGCACCCTCCTTCCGCTTCCTAGCTGCACTAACTACGACCCAGAAAAGCTTGTCTTCACCAACACAAAGATTGAAGCGGTGGCAGTCGAAGCCGCTTACGCCGCCACCACAAGTATATAAGAGAGGGAGGCTACGAGAGGAGAACCAATTCCTCTTGATGCACGACAGGACAAATCTCCAACCATCCCAGCCACGATCATGACAATATCTGTCATGGCTAAAGAAGTACCGGTGATCGTGGAGGTCGTCGAGACAACTGGGGCAGAGACAACCACACTAGCCTCGACGGAAGCTGTCGCGGAAGAGACAACCGCATCTCCTGAAACTCCTGTGGTGCCCTTAGTGGCAGAAGAAGAGATGTAGCCGGACACCAGTAATGGGGCGTTCACCGAGATCCTCGAGATGGAGCTCGGGGCTGTGCAGCTTACGCCAACACTGTCGCCGGTGTCTCCCGTAACAACTATAGAGGAGGTCGCCGACAACAGAGAGGTGGAGCTGCATCCACCCACATCACGACCTTCTCCACCACAATAAGAGGGCGAGGCAGATACAATCGAGAAAGTGCTTACGTCGACTCACCCAGAAGCAACTACCTCGCGAACAATCGAGATAGAGTCTACCTCGTTGGGTAGACCCTCACACGAGATGAGTGTCACAAGGACGAGAGGGAGATATGCAGGAGCCCCTCCGTCACTCAGGAAGATGTTGGGGCACGAACTCAATCACTTGCTGGAGGTAATAGAAAGCCACTCGGCTACAGTTACTTCACTAACTCACAAGTTTTCTATTTTCCAGCAGAGGCTGAATAGCCAGGAGCGACAACTACTGACTCTAATTGGCCTCCCCGGCCAACTAGAGGCACTCAACGCCACGCTGCAACAGGCCCTCCAAAGCCTCAATGTGATCGAGGAGAGGATGAACAGAAGGGACGATCATCTGTGCCCAAGGCAGTCGAGAAGGTCTCTGTCACCTCCTGGCTCAGGCTCTCAACCCTCCTCATCAGCATCCTCACCAAGATCATCATCCACTTCCTCCTCCAGCAGGCCATCCCCAATGCCCGAGAAAGGGATGCTGCAAAGGTCAGCCATCGGAGCTCCAACAAGACAGGTGAGCTCCCGCGGTTTGGAAGAAGCAGCCCCCTCAGTCCCCCTAGACGAAGCTGAAGATGACAACAAAGAAATCAACATCGGGGAGGACTCTTCTGATGAATCTGAGGGAGAAGGGGGGACATCTGTGCCGCCAATGAAAGACACCCCCCAGAAGAAGAAGCTCGACGACAGATGAATTATCTGCACCGTCAGAGATACCTTCCTTTGAGATGGCCAACTTCGACAGAAGGGTCATCGGATACCTATCAACCAGGGACCAGAAACTGCTGAACAAGGTCCTGAGGTCGCAGGCAGATGAAGAAGATGTCGTCTGGAGCGACGACTACTTCTCTGTATGATGGGGAGCACTTAGAAGCATGTTCTGCTCGCTAGCCGTCGTCTGAAAGAAGTTGTTCAGGGTCCTAGAGGGTGGAATAATAGAGAATATCAGCACCAGAATAGGTCGGCAAACAATATACAACGCCACCCCGTCCTTGGCAAGAAGATTGATGATGGGAGTACCAGACTCCATCGCGGTGGCCAACATGCTGCGACACATCAAAGAGCACAACATGAACATCATGTTGGCCCCATACAAGCACCAGAACATGTGGTTCCTGTGTGTGGCAGACCTCTGGAACCATGACGTCCAGCTCCTCAGCTGCTGCAACAAGGAGGTGCCATGCTCAGGACTTATTTTCAGTCACCCGGAGGATAAACATCTCAGGCTTCTACCGCTGCATCTTCTCCGATCCATCAACCAAGGAGTCCAACATCATTGAGGCGTTTGGAACTTCTTCTCTATCAGAGACTTCTCCGTCCAAGTAGAAGAGGGAAGTGGCAATAACGCCTTTATCGTCTTGCGCACCATGGAGCTTCTTAACATATTCGGATACATAAGGAATCTCCAGGGCCAAAAATTCTTCCATACCAGGAGCACCTACTCCTTGCTGCTGATCAAAGACAGGTGCTACTTCCAAGACACAGGGGTACCAGAGAGGCTGCTGGACAGTGATCAAGCAGACGAATCTTCACAACCCAACAACACTCTAGAGAAAGAACTTGAGATAGAAGCAGATGCCTACAGGTCGGGCAAGCAGTTAGAAATCCTGCGAGAAGTATGCAGAATGGAAGACCCCACTTCGCCCGACACTTCAGAAGAAATGATCAACAACTTCCACCGATTCTCGTGTTCTACACTCACGCAGGAGCATGCCAATGAAGTTCTTTTGAAGTTAGCTAACTCTACCCCGGAAGATTTCATCTACGAGGCAGGCAGTGTCATAGTCCCGGTTGACGACTTGAGGGACATGGTAAAAGAAGGAGGATGTTTGGTGATATCTGTGGAAGCCGCCTACATCTAGATACTACAGAAGAAGTTTGAACACACATACATAGCTCATCCAATGCTGTTCAACGACATCTGCCTTGCCGATGAATTAGGAGCAAAGCAAACCTTTCTATCAGAGTTGCAGTGCAGTGTTCCATGCACAATCTTCCTACCCATCCTGAACTACAACCACTGGATGCTCCTGACAATGTACACTCTCCAACGAGCACGAATCTTCTATAACAGCTTGGACAATAACAAAGATCATCCCGTGCAGTGTACATCGATAGCGTTGACACCCCTCGAGCGCTTAGTATGAAAATACTACAAGGAGGTGGAAGCACTGATACAACCATTCCTGGAAACAACAACTAGCAAATGGCACGAGCTTCAATTTTTCCACCGCAGTCCACAATAAATTCCTTTATCCAACGACTGCGACATCTTCATGCTGGAATGGATATCAAATGAAGAGATGTCTGACCATCTCCACCACATCGACTACCACAACAAATGAGGAGAATATGTGTGGGAGCTTCTATCTGGCAAAGGCGCGCTCACCAGCTAACCCTCACCGAGTTAATATTACCCTACCTTATCTACTTCACAACTCTGGGACAGAGTGTGGAGTAAGTTTGGGGGGGATTCTATGTACCAGTGAGGGAGGTACTAAAAGTCTTTCGAACTTCACCCCTTTTTGTTCTTTCTGTTCTTTTTCTATAACATGTGTACATATACATATACATGCCTCATACAAAAATTTTGTTTTAGAAGTCTTTTTGTCTCTATACATATCTACAAAGACACTTTATAGTAAAAAACATGATACGACTTCCTGCCAATTTTTTTCTCTGTGACCAAAGAAGTGTAGGTTTTGCTATGTCTTTTTGAAAATGCAGTCTCAAACAATAAAAGACTACGACTTTCCACGCCAAAAATTTTGAAAAATAATCTCGCAACAACTAAGAGACATGTATATAGAATGAAAAAGCTACCCAAACCGCAAAAAAAAAATTCTCTTGTTTTCCCTTACCCAACAAAATCCCCAAAAGAGAGAATAGCCTTATGAGATTGAATAAAAGCATGAGAGTTGTGCCAAAAAAATGTATACACACTTGTGTTCCAAAAGTACCCATCTTTAGGCATGGTAGATCCGGGGCAGTGGTACGTAGGATGTGAAATCACTGCTCTAAAGCCAACTGGCTTAGACTGCAGGGACACTCTCCCACTAATGGACCCGTACCTGGATGGACTGATGGGAAACAACAAAAAAACCCCAAAAGCCTTAAACCTACCCAAACACAGAACTTTCTGTTCCCAAAAGCTGTTTGGTGTGAAAGCTAACTTTGAAATCATGCACCCAAATCTCGCCGAAGCTGTGGAGAAGAATTTTGCTTAAATAAGGCAGGAAAAGTAAAGTCTGTTGTTCGTGGTCGGGCAGTATTCCCTTTAAGACATCTCAATACTCGCTCAAACCCATGGTCTGAAAACCATACCGGTCAAGAAGAAGCCTCACAAACAAAGTTTAAGGATTGATTGAGGACAATCAAAATGCTAAGTTTGGGGGAGTTGATAACACCAAATTTTTTGATGTTTTTGGCCCTTATTTCGTTGTCAAATATGCCATTTTAAACTATTTTCCTCTCCTTTTTGTCACGTTTTTGAATAAAAAGGCCGCGCTACGCTCTTAACTCAATTTTATCAACTTTTATAGAGTTTTCCTCATTTTTCTACTCATTTATCAGCAAAAGATCCATCCCGACCCATGAACGTGTTCTACCTCATCGACCCTCCTACGAGTCGGCCGACACACTCACTGCCCGACATACAACAGCCCGATACAGCTGTCGTGTGACATGGGCGTGCCGCACATGTAAGATCTGATGGGCGATACGCCGCTTACCCGACAGGGAGTTGTACTCGCCACGACTACTGAAGCGTGTCGCGCAATACAAGCCACCCACCGACAGGAACCCACTTGTCACGACACCCGACACACTTACAGCCCGACACCCTCTGTTTCGGGCGACACACATAACGGGCATCCTTGAAGCTGCAATAATAGAACTGATGGAGGACACGTGGCGCCCAGAGAACCGCAACGTCTCCCAACCGCTTCCTATAAATAGCAGCTACATGACTCTGATGGGACGGGTCAGAATCTCACAAAAGCTAACTTGGGAAAGCACCTGGAGCTAGCGCGTCGCGTCTCAGAGGTGTACCGGGCGATACTAGGTGGGCACTTCCCCGACCCAAGAGGGCGGGAATGGTTCACTTAGAATCCGCCCCAGTCACCGCAGCAACCCGATATCAACCAACGAGGACACCTGATATGAGTAACCTGATACCCTAAGAAGTCTCTATCCCGACACGATACCGAGCCCGATACGAATCACCCGTCACAGGGTGTCGCCCAAGAGGGTGAAATCCCATCACGACCGTATTGGGAAAGAGCGCTTTGGTCGGTATGTCTGCCCGTCATGGCCTATCGCCCGACAGGGTGTGCCGCCCGACACAGACGTATCAGGTAGAGCTCCAAACTAGTATCGGGCTAGAGGAATCTTAGGGATCTGCTACTGCATATCGCTCTTCTAAATCAAGGAGGCGATACCTATCTTCCCTCTTTCAATCATTTACTTTCTTTATTCATGCAATGTACCCAAACCCTTTTATATAATGCTTATGCTAATGGAATTAGATGAGTTGAATGTCTGTTGGCTTTATGTTTGGTCCTTTTTTGTTGGATGATTACTTTGTTTAGCATCCGAACTCTAGCTTGTATGCTTGGATCATGTTTTGACTAGCTATCGAATCGTACTTCCCGTTATAGCAACCTTGAGAGAGGTGTTGTGGCTCTAGTCTTTAGTCCGATCCGAGAGTACGAGAGTGCTCGGGATCGGAGTTGGTTTAGTGATCTTTCCACTCTAACCCAAGTCCAACAACCTTAAGAGAGGTGTTGGTGCTTAGTTAGAGGTACCCTCTTTGAGAGAAGGGGTACCGGATGTTCCTGCTGCCGCTTGTTTTACCGAGGTTTTCCTCCTTCATTCCTTACTAAAGCAATAGTGTTATCTCCTCTAGTTCCGTTGCACTAAAACCCTAAAAAAGCTGATAAATGCCAAAAACCTTAATTTTCCTTGTAACTCCAGTTGGAGATAGTTTTCTTTTATTTTATCGATCTTCACCTATTGTTCCTTTTGGGAACCCTATCCTCACCTTACCCTTGTCGGAGTGTAATGTGTTGATTCTGTGTTCTTAATACGACCACCCTTGTCCCTGTGGTTCGACCCCGATCGCTACTTCGGAACCCATTATTGTTGTGGGGGGCTAAGAGTCGGGTAATTTAAAAGTCCGACTACTTTAAATCCGCTCCTTTTGGACACACGATTTAGGCCGGTCATTCACCTCCTAAAAACTCTATTTTTTTCAATGACACTGTAAGATGGGGGATACAACTCATGAAATAGTTGGAGATGGGTGTGAGTGAGGCATTCAAAAACACCAGTCTGTGAGCTCTATTAAGGAATCTACTTTTCTAGTGAATGAGAGTCTTAGAGGTATTAGTCAAAATCAAGTCCCAAACTTTAGATAAGAGCATATGGGGATGAGAAGAAGAGCAAGATATCTAATCGAGAAGTGATCCACCTTGTTGTCTAATAGATATTATCTCATTATGATAGTATTTGAAACATGAGAAATTATCAAAGTAGATTTTCGAAAGTTATCCTCAACCAAAATACAAGAGGATATAGTGCAAATATTGATTAAATTGACCACATTTTTGTCAAGACAGTGCAAATCTTGATTAAATTTATCACATTTTTGTCCCTAGGTTTTAGGTTTATAGACGGGCCCACACTGACCTCATCACACAGTGGGCTTTGTGGAGGCCCTCCTCAACACCCTCCTCTCTTTGAGGGGTCGGAAAAACCTCGACTCTTCGAGGTTCACATACGGGTCCTCAATGGCCTCGTCGACACACCAGGAACTCTGCTCACTAGCCTTCACTTGGCAACTCACACATACGCCCCCCGCGCCCACACCTCTCAGCCCAATTGTCCAGACCACTTTGATGCCCCCGCATGGGTGACAATCCCTCGCTACAAGACCCGGATAGGTTTTAGGAAAAAAATGGTGTCATCAACAAATTGGGTAATTTTTCCTCTGGTACAAACATGAGCTTGAACTGTATCCAATATTCCATTAGTAAAAGCAACTTTAATCATACATGCAAAGTTTGATGTTGGTATTATAAAGAGTGAGGGAGAAATATGGTCTCCTTGTCTAAGACTATTTCAACTAGTGAAATAACTGAAAGAAGAACCATTAATGATATTGAATAAATGACAAGTTCTAATGCGGAAACAGATATGATCCACCCATTGTTTGGGAAAGCCATAACCAGAAAGTGTTTTGACAATGAAGTTCTAAATAATATTGTCAAAATATTTCTCGAAATCTGATTTGAAAGTCATAAAGTGTAAATCTTTAGATTAACAAGTGTGGATAAACTCAATGGCAATAGTAACTCGAATTTGCTTGCCTTTAACAAAAGCATGTTTTTCAGATATTATGATCAACTCTAAGTACGGCTTGAGTATATTGTTCAAAGTTGTTGATATCATTTTCTATTTATCAAAATGGTGGCTCTAAATTGTTTGATGTTAGAAGGGTTATATTGATTTTTGTTGAGAGTTATAGTAATGTCATTCAGAACCTCAATCTGAGGGGTAATATTATTGTGATGTTGAATATATCAAAAAGGGTTCAAGAAATAAGGCTTGACCATATCCCACAAACCTTCATAGAAAGCTATAATGATAGCATAACCAATTCAAGATTTTTCTAGATTCATTTGAGACACTACTGTAAAGATACCATCCTCATAATATTTTGGAGTATGAATATGTGGGTTTGCCACTTTAACAAGGCAAAGAAGATCCCAGCGGGATTGGAAAAGATGGGAGAGTCATTATGATTGAAAAACATTTTCAAGGAATTGATAATGGGTGAGATTCTGATGTGTTTACTAGTGGTAAGAATATTGTCAATCATATGACTGAGAATGAGAGTGGTAGGCTTCTTGTTGTCGTGTGTTTGGTGAAAAAAATTATATTCCAGTCACCTTATTTGATCTAGTGAGATTTGGATCTTTATTTCCAAAGGATGTCCTAAGATGAGACTTAATCTATGACTTTAGATTTTTAAGAAGCAACAACAACATGACCAGAGTTGGGGTTGGTATCGAGAGAGAAAATATCCAATTGAAGGGAATAGGCTTTCCTTTTAATGTTACCAAAAGATGTCTTATTACAAACATAAATAGCTCTCATATGTCTAAGGTTGTTGAAGAAAAAAATTGGCTCAAAATCATTGAGAGAAGTGAACAATTTGTCCTTATCTAACTTGCAGTGGAAAGAGTTGTTGGTGCAGAAACATTTAAAATGGAAGGATTTATGACCCCATTGTTAAAAAGGGTGTTGAGGGGGATGAAAAAGTGATCAAAATATGTATATAGGTCTCTTGAGAGTGTGAGGATGTAGTGTAAGATCCTCATATTTGATAAATTAGGATTCTATGATTACAAATTCAATAATAACAAATTAAGATATTATGATCATATCAAGCCTTAATATTATAACTAATAGAATAATAAAGTGGGCAAATCAAATGGAAGACCTAGGTTTGATTCATGGGCCTTAGAACTCAATTTAATCACAATTGGGATATTTGTATAGCAAATAGGCCCACTGAAAAATCGGATAAAGGAATTGGAATTTGTTGCATAATATGATATCAATGATCTTGAGGAATGGTTATAAACTCATATGGAGATAATTGGCAAGATTTTAGAATATTTTAAGGTGATAAGTTTTCTAGATAATTAGTTTACCAATTATCCAATCTTTACTTGGATTCCAAGTATTCATGTATTAAATAAACCCAAAATAATCTAAGACTTGACCCAATATGCGATAATGACTAAACAAAGATAAATCCAATATTTAGGATGATCATATGATAATATGTGACCTATGTGATTAAAGTACATCAAAACTTGGATGGAAAGAAATAATATACTTATCTTTAGTATTTTGATCCCGATCTTTACCTGATATGAGATTATGTTAATGAGAAGTTAATCCAATTTTGGGATTAAATGGATAGTCCTACTGACTAATCAGCCTACATTGTGCATTTGAAAAGAGATAGATTCAGAAGGATTAGAATTTAAATTTATAACCTGAAACCTTCAATGACCCCCGCAACTCAATACGAGGTTGAAGTAGATATACAGGGTCAAAGACAAGGATGTAGGGACATTTAGGATGCCTACAATACCATTCTTATGTCAGTTAAGCAAAGTTGATATTTGATATATGTCTAGGAAAATGATATGAAATAAAACAAAGTAAAGTAAAGTAAAGTAAAGAAAATAAAGTTTGTCAAATCCTACTGATCAAGAGAAGGAGTTCATGGCTAATTAACCAAAATTTTGGTAGTTTATGCACCCATTTTCAGGCGTAGACAGCCTTCGAACACCTTAGCAAGTAACTAGCATTAAAATGTAACATGTATTGTGGTAGCTGCTCTTATAGGGGTCAGCCCACCTTCTCTCACATAGTTTGACTAAAATCCCATAAATGATCTAAAACCTCTCTCAAGGATAAAGGATCAACACCCCGTGGATATTTTAGATACCCTTAGCTCCATAATATTTAAAGATGTTAGGAACAACAGAGAATCCATACCTTAACACAGACTGTGAATGCGCTCACATAAGATGAATTCAGTTTCATTCAAGTGAACGCATTCCAATTCAACTTGATGCACTCAAATTCAAGGTTCTGGGTTGGATCTCTCCAAGTTGTGTTATGGATAGATCCTCCATTGGACGTCCTTCTTTCAGATTCTAATCCAAACTACCTTCCCTTACATGTTTCTATGGTAAATCTCTTGATATTGATAGAAATGGAGGTTCAAGAAAGAAATAGATCAACCAAATTAGTAATCATGATAAAAAGAGAAGACAAAATAGAAAACATACCAGATATGAAATAAAACTACTTGGTTAAGGTAAAAGTACATAAACATGCCCAGAAAGGGCTACATAGCCAAGAAAGAGCTCAACTACCATAAACAATCATAGTTGGCACAGAACAAAGATGGAAAAACATCATCTGTATATAAATAAAGAAGAACACTAGAATAAAGGACAATAAGCAGAGATTTAGCCTGTGGAAGTGAGGTTGTTCTCACTCCTTGGCCTCCAGAAGGGATGGATATTATCCTTGGGGTCGTCCTCCTTGATCTTTTTTACTTAATTTTCTCCTTTCTCCTTGATTCCGTCATAACGACATCTTGGATAGATGTATGGAGGTGAAAGGTGCTGGAAATGGTAAAGAAGTGGTTGAATGATGATTGAATGGATGGAAGGTGGCTGATGGAGGTAGAAGATGATGGAAAATAGTGGTGGATGGAGGCAAACCGAAGGGATGGACATAGTATAAGCTTCTTCATTCCTCTTGATCCTTGGGTCTCAAGAATAGAGCTCTGGGAACCAAAGGTTGGAGCTACATAAGTGTGCAAAAGTGAAGTTTGGAACCCTTTACTAGGTAGAAAGAGGCATGTATTTATAGGGGTAGGTGGAGTGCATATGCTAAGTGGAAATGAATTCGGCAGAATTCAAGTGAATATGTTCAAATTTATTCCTTTAGTTTGTAGGAATGGAATGGAACATCAAAGACAAGCCCTTGTTAGGGACCTTTGGAAGGCACCACCAGAAGATGAGCCTTCAGAATCAACCTTCAGAAGGTTGACCATCGGAAGGCAAACTTCAGTAGGTAGAATTCTAGTTCTCTTTTGAAGGAGACTGTTAGACTTCCTTTGTGACCTTCAAAATAGGCCACACAATTGTCAAGCAACATCAAAAGCCTTTATCAGGAGAGAGACCTTAGTGAGCATCCTTCAGTTGGTGATGTTGGGAAATATGGCATCATATAAAGTAGCGGAAACAAATAAAATAACCACCATATTCCCCTTTGAACAGTAGATCGCATCAATAACTATGTAATGGGAAGGAAGGGCTGCAAGGCATATACATGGTCCTGGAGCAAGTTCAAAAATAATGCATGTTGTAGCATGCTTTTTTCTCAAGTCACACATGGACGGTTGTCGGAAACGAACTCTTGGTTGATCACCACAGGCAGTGATTGATTATGTCCTCCTAGTAGGTGGCAAAGGCTTCCTCGCCTCTAAAGTAGTCCACGCGAACCATTGAGAACTCCACGTTGCGCAACCAAAGCCAACGAGAAGGAGTTGTCTCTTTGAACATCAGGGTGCTAGCGCTGACTTTGTCTCCCAGTTGTCTCTCCTATGCTATCCCTCCCTTTTATGGGTAAGACTTGCTCAGGCTCTCTTGGTTACCACAAGTAGAGAGGACACAAATTCTCAGTGCCTATTTTTGTGTCTCTAGAAGGTCTCTACTACCCCTGTATATATAGGAGGGTCAGGGTCAAAACTTCTACTCTAAGTGGGAGTCAAAGAGATGGATTTTTATGAATTTTCTAGAAACTACGAATGGTGAAGCAATCATTTTGTAGGAGAACTGGTCAGTTCAACCCTTGAACTGGTCAGTTCAATTGCTTTCCCTTTTCAAATCACATTGGCATTCAATATACGATTAATTCACACCATGGCATCAACATCAATCCTTGATTCAATCACATTGATCATTGAACTGGGCGATTCAACACATGAACTGATCATTTCAGACCTTGAGCCAATCAGTTCACTAAGTGAACTGGTCGATTCATGTCCTAGTTCAATTGGTGTTCAGCTAATGTTTTTTTCCAATTGACCTAACACTTGAATTGATTGGTTCACTACTTGAACCAGTCGATTCATAGTCCAATCAGTCAATTTTAAACCACTGTTGTTTAAATTGAATACCTAAACACTTTAGTAATCAACTTAAACATCATTCATGAATAAAATCCTATTCCATGTGTTTCCTATGTATGTGACCCTATAGGTCCCAATTTACATTGGTAGTGAGTGTCTATAACCAACTTATGACATCATAAGCAATAAGTGGTATCTAGCAACATATCATTGCTACCCAAGTAATTTGGAAAGTTGGAGAACAACTTTGACCTATAATTTGTGATTAGTGTTATAGTGATCACATAGTTCCTTTTTATTTGATACCCATATTAAACTCGAGGCATGTAATCGCCATCCTCTCAACATTCAATCCATGTTCCTTGAACTAGAGCATATTTTACGAGATGCATGCGAGTTCACATATCATATATTGAATCACATGAGTATGGTCATATATTTATCAGTCTCACTTATCAAGTGGCCATGATATCAACTCCTATACGAGGTACAAATCCCATCTACATCACTCACACATAATCCCCATGTGTCCTAATGCATCTGGGCATCACCTTTATGGCAACCCTTATTCAAGGTCACGTTGGATGATGTCGATATACATAGACCCACAATCACCACTATCACTATGAGAGCTGATTCTAACTACCATTCCATGGTCTCCATGTATCACTCTCAATGGGATTTATCTGATACACTATTCCCTAACATGTACTTGTGTGATTGACTTGATATCATATATCATGACTAATGAGACTCTGTCATCAATCAACATACACTCTAGTCTTATCTATTATTGGTGTCTATTTTGCTTCCATGGAAATACCTGACTAGGGACATATCAAGAATGTATATACTCTTAACATACATATGATGTCATTGTTCAAGTCCTCAACCTGAATACATATGCCATCAAGTAACATCGTTCTTTAGACATATACTATGTATGTGTCATCATCATGATTGAGACAAAAATTATAGACATAATTACCTTTATCATTATCAAATCAGGTATCTAATGCCCCATCACAATCATCATATCATTGACTCTTTGGGCATACCAACCAAAAGACTCCCACTTGCACTTAGAGACAATCACTTATGAATCGTATTCCAAGTGATCTTTAACATGTCTGTCATGTTTATGTTGGATATAAGACAGGCTCTTGAGGGGGGGTGAATAGATCCAAAAGAACTTAAACAAAATTCATTAGATCTTCAAATTATATCACAAGATAATGTTGATAATATGGAATTTGAGTGCAACTAAACCATACATAGAAAGGAAGAGATTGAACAGGCACAAGAACACAAGCTATGGAGAGTGGTTTCAAACTCCAAACTAGAAGAAAGTCAGTCCACGATCTAGAGAGGTCAAACTCTAGGATTTTGCAACCACTGTATACTTATATTCCAGTATAAGACATACAATATATGACCTTACTTTTCCGAGAAAAGGATAACCGACCTTCTCTTTAAGGACAAGGGAGCGAACAACATACAAAAGGGCTTACCTATCCATGATCGAGTCTTCAACCTCACCAAGGACTTACCCACTTTTGTAAGGAGTCTTCTGCCTTCACCAAGGTCTTAACCACTCTTGCAACAAGTCTTCTGCCTTGAACAAATTACCCACTCTTCTTGGATCTTCTGTCTTTGACTTCACCTTCACAAAGGAGAATTATTCATCAAAGGACTCCTTCCCTTCTTATTCTTCTTCACCTCTCTTAGCCAAGAGAGAGAACCTTCATCTTCATGGTTGAATGAGAGATTGGGGGGTAGAGGAAGTGAGAGCCTCACAAGATATACATGTAGGACTGTCTCTCTTACAAATCTACTACTCATTCTAATGGATGTATCAAGTTATTAAGCTTAAGAGTGGGAGGAGGCTCTTGGAGGCACTCAAACTGTATATAGAAACCTTCATAGTGCTTGGCTAATGATGCAGCCCTATTTTAGGGCTTCATCTTGTGTCATATTTCATTTCAATCATATCTATACTTGTTAGATTATATGTAATTTCCCCTAATATGCATATTTATATAAAATGCACTTATGTACGTTCTTTACATGTTTTTTAGGTACTTGAACCATATTTAGATGGATGGGAGAGAAGGATGGTGATCCTAGGGTTCCTCCACCATTGGAAGGGTTTGAGGAAGGTCCAAAAGCTTCCCCATCCTACCCCAATGGTCAAGAGTCAAGTGAAGCAAAGACGACCATTTAAATCCAAAGTTGAAGCTCGAAGTGCAAGCAAAGATCCCAACATGGCCGTGCTGAGACAGAACGACCGTGCTGCAAATGAAGAATTCAAAATAGAAATCCCAGTTTTGAAGTAGCTACAACAAACTCTCTAGCATGGGCATGTTGCATAGCATGGCCATGCTACAACTCCCCAACACGGCCGTTCTACACAACACAACCATGCTGCGACCTTCCAACACGGTCGTGCCACGCAACACGACTATGCTGCCACAAACCCACCACAGTTGTGCTACCCAGCATGACTGTGCCACACAAAACCCAACACGGTCTTGCTACCAGCTCCCAACATGGCTGTGCTACTCAGCACGACCATGCTACCAGCCAGCCACTCCCCCAAACAACATGACAGTTTTCACCATTTTCACCTCAGTCGTTCCCAACTACCATGGCCATGCCACCCTTGCCCCACCATGGCCGCATTACTTGTAGTTCAATATCCCCATTGTCACTGTGATTTTTTCCATTTTCTCACCTCGGTCGTTCCCATCTACCTCATCCGTAGTGACCTCTACCCACCATGGTCGTGCTATCTAGCACAGCCATGCTACGCACAAAAAATTAGCTACTTTTTGCACCACTTTACCCATATTGCCCCTACTTAATCCTAGACCCCTATATAAACCTTGGAGGCAGATGGAGCTAAAGAGATACAACCCTTGGCCACCCCTATCTCACTCCTTGCACTCCATTTTCACCCCTATCCATTCCACTCCATTTCCACCTCCATTTCACCTCATTTCACCATTTATACCACCAAAACCCTAGTTTCTTGGTGTTTTAGCCCTGTTCCACCATCTTCGCATGCCTCTACACCTCGGAGGAAGGAGGAGGACGTCTTCCAGCAGTTGAAGAGGAGGATTTCTCCATCTACAACGAGCTCCATGGCTTCTTCTACATCTTTCTCATTTTTTGTATTTTTCATTTCCATGAGTAGCTAAGCCCCTTGGGTAGGTTGTTTGTGTTATGACCCACACTAAAGTTAACTAGTAGGTTCAATGATCACAACATCATTAAGATGATTAAGTAAGCACAACGCTTAGTGCAACATTAAGTTGATTAAGTTAAGTTCAGTACTCGTAGATGCAATTAGTGCTTTGATCATGTGTTACCAGTTTAATTAGCATTATTTCTCACTTTGAGGATGTAGTGGATTCTGTGCTTGAAGTTTTGCAAAAATAATCACTCAATTTGGACCTTCGAGTCAATAGTTATGACATTTTTATGTTTCTTGGACTTGGTTACAATTTTTCCAGTTTTTGGCCTTTTATTCCTTTCTTTTTTTCCTTTCTTCCTTATCTCCTTTCTTCCCCAACCGAGCAATGAACCAGGAAACTGACAGAGGTGACCCCCGATAGACCAACAATAGAGGGGGCATTGCACAAGCAATTTAGGGCTTGGTAGCTCTGATTCATAGGCACCCTCTCCTTCTTCTCCTTCCTCTGCCCTCCTTCTTCCTCTAGCTCACCTTAGCGGCATCCTAGCAGCGCCCATCACCAGCCACCCTAGCAAGAAGTAGTGTTGGCCGACCTATAAAGCTATGCCAACAACGTCGAAGGTCGTTTTGTGATAGAGAGAGGACATTTCGGTGGCACCCAGCTACGCGTCTCCTTCCTCTACCCTTCCTTCACCTTCTCCAACCCAAACGTGCCCTAGGGGCGGCGCCCCAGCAAGCAGAAGCAGCTGCTACAAGAAGCAACAACCAAAGGCTCTCTTGGGTGCTACCAACACTTCAGAATGATGCCATTGAGATCGGTTGAGGGTTCAGAGCACAAATCTACAGATCTAGCTACATCTAGCATCAAACACAACCATCATCTTCAACCTAGCAAATAACATTGATTTGACATTTTATCGAGCTTCCGCCTCAATTGGTGCATGAAATAGGTTGAAACTAGGGCTGTCCAGAGGTAGAAGACAACCCAGAAATCACCCAGAAACAGGCTCAAGATGCATTTCCAGATGAATTCATACATCCGGAACCACAGTGAGTAGAATTTCACTCCCAATCACACAAATTGACTCAAATAAATGAACGTTTTGGTTGAAATCAGTTTTATACCCAGATGTCGACATTTACCTAGGTGTTGGGCAGTGCCGATGCCACTCGATTTCTAATTTTGTGCAATTTACTTATTAACATTTGTACAACGCTAAATAGTTAAATATTGTGTGTGATTTAAATTAGTAAAACTACACAATCAGTCGAAACCTAATTTACTCGATTAAATGCCAAAACAGCAGCACATGACCAAAAATTGGACAGTTTGGGCATACACTCAGGCAGTATGATTTTAATAAATTAATTGAGCACGATTACAAAGAAATGTCGATGATATGAAAAGTATTCAAAGAAAACCTAGTTGCACGCTCTAGGTCATATTTAATGTGAATGATTTAATATTTACTCAAATTGACACACTTCTCAGAGATATCATTAGAAATTCCCGATTATTAATAATAATTGTGTGCCATGATAATAATTTGACACTTATTTGAGTAATATAATGCTCAACTCATGAGAACATTTGATATTCTCAATTAAATTTAATAATTTGTGCCATGACAAGTAATTAATTATTTTTTATTAAGTTATGTGATGCATAACTCAAGATTAGGGTTGATGCGCATGTTTTTATATCAAATCTTGCCACGACAAGTAATTTAACCCTTAATTGAGTTATGTGATGCACTATTTAGATTTGGGGTTGATGTGCATGATTTTCTAGGAAATTTTAGATAATTTACAAGTGATGGTGACGATTTCATACATATTGGGTAAATAACTCTTGTTAGTGTGTTAAAGTGTTCAATTGTATGATTTCAACGTAGATATGCCAAGTTGACATGCATATTATTTATTTAAGAATTTTAGTCTGTATGCATGCATATTAATATTGATTTCTCAGTAAATTACAAGTGGACAAGTAATTAGATTATTTAAGAACTTGAAATCTGCCTGCATGCATGGTATATTGATTGCTCAACAATTCATCATGTTTCTGAATATACTACTCTGTCAAGTTTGTAATGATATGCATGATGCGTTGTAAGCTTCAATTAAATAGACGAGATACCATGGAAATACCAGAGTCGAGTATAAGTAAGGAAAAGGTACAATATAGTATGATCCATCTAGGAAATAGTAAAATAATAGAATTAAGGGCCCTAACACTGTAGAACCCCTTTGAGAGGTCTGCGTCTTAGGGGTGAAATGACCTAACCCTGGTAGTGTCCAGTATACAGGGGTCATAATAATATGTCCAACACTAACCAGACGTCCTGGTGGCACGAGAGTACAATTTGTAGTATCCAACATTAACCAGAGACAGGATCCTGGTGGTACTAGAGTACAGAAAAGCCATGTAGTGTCCAACATCAACCAGAGACAGGATCCTGGTGGCACTAGAGTAATAGATGGCTTGATCCGCCTGTGTGCTCAAGTTATAGGAGGGGTCCAGTTTATGGCACCATAATAGTGTCGAGGCCAGAGAGCCAGTTTTCCTATAACATACCAGGACAACAGTCAGACTTAGCTATCCTGGGGTGTCGGCTAAGTCTTATACGGTGGGATCGTAGTTCGTTATGAGTCTTCATATGTAGAATACACTGCATATGATCATGGCATAAGATAAAATATGTTCATATAGGTTCACAGAGTTTCTTACAAGTTAAAGAGTTAAGAAAGATTTGAGTTAGTTTCACAATAGTTGTTCTTTAAATGAAATTTTAGTATTCTTTGTTATTTAATCGTATCTACAAATTTGCAGTAGTTGTTATCTTAATGAAATGTTGGCATCTTTTGACATTTAAATTATATTTCTCAGATCTGCCCAGTATAGAATTATCTTGTATTTTATTCCAATTAATAAACATAAAATGAGTTATCTGCGATGGTTGGGTGAAATTCTATTCACTGAGCCAGTAGCTCACCGACCTATTGAAACATTTTTCAGGTCAACATAAACACGAGGAAGCTGAAGGATCATATCACCCATACACTTAGAAGTTAGTGTTTAGTTAGGTTTAGAATTCTCTTGTTCCTTCCCCTCAGTCCTTGGGCGTGTGGTGAGATAGAGAGGATGTTATGTAATATGTAGTTTAGTTTTCAATTAACTATTGCACTTTATATTCTGCAAGTAATATGTAATATGTTGTTTAAACTATGAGGTATCTTTCAAGATTTAGAAACAATAAGTTTGCTTCCGTAGTTATTAAGGTTTTAGTTTATTCCAAGTTAAAATATTTTTTCCTTTAAGCTAATTTTAAGTGATCAAGTAAAGAAAAGTTAAGAGTGGTTTACCGAGGGTGACTCCCCGGTCTTCGGGGTCATTAGAGATGGCTCGGGGATTCGGACGTCACAACAACTTTGGTATCAGAGCATAGGTTGAGTACATGGTTACTTTAATTCAAGGTCAGGGGATGACAAGAGACCAATAGGATTAGGACTTAGGTGTCTTCCTTCTAACTGCAATTTTCTAACAAGAAGTGTTCTGTTATACTATTGCAGATGGTAGGAAGAGGATGTGGTCACGAGAACCAAGTAGAGAACTTAGGCTGAGTCGTCAGGGACCAATAGGATAGAAAGATAGAGTTACAAGTGAGGTATATAGGAAGTTATATGTCTATAGCTCTGGGAGGTCTGAGTATTTAGATACCCTGGCTAGGTATTTGAGTACTTAGATTGACCAGTATCAAGCTACTCTATCTATTCTTCTCTGAATACCCTAGCCAGGTATGTAGAGGAAGGATGGGCTAGAGAGAAACCCTAGAAATCTTAGGGTTAAGAAACCGGAAAGTAATGAAGGAGAAAGAGATTAAACATAGGATGTGATACAACTCTTACTTTATATTGCTTATTTGATTGGAGATCACTAGAGATGCCCTTATATATGAATTTAGATTTTCAGTTTGTAGAATAAATATGATTCTTTTATATTGTTGTGTGTCATGAAGCGATTCATTTATTATTTATATTCTTTGTATTAAGTAGACTCTGGATAATTTAAACTCACATCATAGTGAGAATGTACATATACTAAGATGTTGAGATATAAGGGAAAGATTAGAACAACTAAGAATTAGTTGGAACTAATATCAGAGACCCAACGTCGAGGCCTCATATGAGCAATCCTTAATTTGAAAATAAAGGACAACAATATAAGGTTCAAATTAAATTTAATGATTAGTATTATATGAACTCTAAATATGAGAATATGGAAAAGATATGAGAAAAGTATGTAAGGGCTAAGATAGTAAAAAAAATCAACTATGGAATGGATCATGTAATAGAGTAAAATACTTTTATGTACTTCAAAGAAAAGGGAATATAGAAGAAAAGAGTTAAGTATACAATAAGTACATCGAAATAAAGAGCCTTCAGAAGAGTTAAATCATAAGAATGAGATGAATATGTAAATCAGAAGACCAAGACAAGAAACTTAGTTGAATCAAAAGAAATGTTAGAAATAATGACCTTGATTAAGGAATGAGGATTACATGACATAATTTAGAGTATGGAATGTATGTCTTTATTATAAAGTTAATACATTCATACATACTACCTTTGGATTCTAAGTCTCTATAGACCAACAAACTAGTTCATAAAATAAAGAATAAATGCGTAATTTAGAAAAATGAATCATATATGATGCATAACTACCATGGTAGAGACGTATAAGTGAATGAAATAATGACACACAATATGATGATGAAATCCTAGCAAGGTAAATTGAGAATGTAATTTATTTGAATTTCTAAGTAAGAGAAAGAAAATTCCAGTGATAAGATAAGGAAGACTTTAGTAAAACTTATGATATCCAAAATTTGAATCGCAAACTAAGGGAACAAAGTCACATCACAATAATGCTATGTTACTGATAAGGACCAAACCATAGAATGCTTAAAGTTGTAGTAGTTTAAGGGATGTCACTAGTGATTTGACCTTGAATACTACCGTCTCTATAAAATAAAATCATGAGATTTGCACTATGAAAGGTAAGCTAGCACTAATAAAATCCAGGGTTTAAAGGTAGTTAATCTGAAAGGTAAATAAAGAATATAAAAATGACTCAGAGAAAATAGTAAGATATAAATTTGAAATGTAATAAGTGTGTTTTGAACACAAGGAGAAATATAATATAATTGAAGTGTGTTATGAAATAAATTCTTACAGTAATAACAAGAATGAGGAATAATCTATTCTTACCTTGTGTGTTTCAATTTTAGGGATGCTTATTCTATATGATCAAAATGAGAAGGATAAGTAACAAGAATTAGCATAGAATGAGGAGTATTATCTGACACATGATTTGGAGTTAGCTGCAGTAGTTCATGCTCATAAGACATGGCGTCACTATCTTTATGGTGAGACGTGTTAGGTGCTTATGGATCATAAGAGTTTGAATTATATCTTCACCTAGAAGAATATGAATCTTAGATATAGGAGATGGTTAGAATTGGTCAAGGATTATGATGTGACGATAGATTATCATCCTAGAAAGGTGAATGTGGTAGCAGATGCTCTGAGCAGGAAGTCAAGTTCAACAACTGATGTATTCTCTATGGCATGTTTCAAGAGAGACCTATTAGTAGAGATGTGCAAGTTGAAATTAGACTTAGGGGTGACAAAACAAAGTGGTTTGCTTGCATAGATGCAAGTCAAGCCTACTTTTTATGATCAAATCAAGGAACTTCAATAGAGTGACAATGAGTTACAACAAATCATGCATGACATGACAACAGGGAAAAGACCAGAGTTCAGGTTTTCAGATGATGGTGTGTTGTATCAGCATGACATGTTGCATGTACCTCAAGACAGTGATTTGATAGAACAGATTCTTGGGGAAGCACATGCATCGATGTACGCTATGCATCCAAATAACATTAAGATGTACATGAATCTTAAGGAGTTGTACTGGTTGTCAGGTATGAAAAAGGATGTAGCTGAGTACGTGGCTAGATGTAGTGTAAGCCAGCAGGTTAAAGCTGAGCATCAGAAACCTACAGGTACCTTGCAATCTCTTCCTATACCAGAGTAGAAATGGGAACATATCACAATGAATTTTGTGATAGGGTTGCCCATGAAACCTAGAGGTTGTGACTCAATATGGGTGATTGTGGATATACAGACTAAATCTGCTCACTTTCTTTATGTTAAGTCAACCTTTGATGTCCCAAAGTTATCTAAGACATATGTGGATGAGATAGTCAGGTTGCATGGTATCCTAGTTTCTATTATATCAGATAGAGATCTTAAGTTCACGTCTAGGTTTTGAAATTCTGTTACACCGTGCTTTGGGCACAAAGTTGAGGTTCAGTACAACTTTTCACCTGCAGACGGATGGTCAGTCAGAGAGGACCATTCGAACTCTTGAGAACATATTGAGAGCATGTGTCTTGCATTTCAGTGGAAGTTGGGAATAACACTTGAGCCTTATAGAGTTTGCATACAACAATAGTCACCATTCCAGTCTTGGTATGGCCCCATATGAAGCTCTATATGACAAGAAGTGTAGATCATCGTATGTTCGTACGAGGTGGGTGAAAAAGAGATTCTTAGACCTGAGATAGTAGATTTGACTACCGAGAAGATTACAGTGATTAGAGAGCAGTTAAAAGCTGCACATGATAGACAGAATAGTTATGCTGAGAAGAGGCATTGACCTCTTAAGTTTTAGGTTGGTGATGAAGTGTATATGAAAGTTTAACCATGAAAAGAAGTGTTGAGGTTTGGCAAGAGAGGAAAACTGACTCCTAGGTTTATGGGCCCATATCCTGTCATTGATAGGATTGGACCTCTAGCCTACAAGTTGGATTTGCCATCTGAGTTAGCTAATTTACATGATGTAATTCATGTATCGATGCTGAAGAAGTGTTACCCTAGTATAGAGAAGATAATGGACCCATAACCTGCACAACTCAGAACAAATGTGTCATATGTTGAAGGACCTATACAAATAGTTGATCTAAGGATCAAGAAACTCAAGAATCAAGAGATACCATTAGTGAAAGTTCTGTAAAGGAACCACAACCTAGAGGAAGCTACATGGGAACTTAAGTCAGAGATGCGTAACAAGTTTCCTTTTCTCTTTTAGGAATTTTGGGAAAACATTCTTATAAGGGAGGGAGATTGTTATGACCCACACTAAAGTTAACTAGTAAGTTCAATGATCACATCATCATTAAGATGATTAAGTTAAGTAAGCACAATGCTTAGTGCATCATTAAGTTGATTAAGTTAAGTTAAGTACACATATATTCAATTAGTGCTTTGATCATGTGTTACCAGTCTAATTAGCATGATTTCTTGCTTTGAAGTTGTAGTGGATTTCGTGCTTGAAGTTTTGCAAAAAGAATCACTCAATTTGGACATTCGATTCAATAGTTATGACATTTTTATGTTTCTTGGACTTGGTTGCAATTTTTCCAGTTTTTGGCCTTGTGTTCCTTTCTTTTTTTCCTTTCTTCCTTATCTCCTTTCTTCCCCAACCGAGCAACAAACCAGGAAACTGATAGAGGTGGCACCTGATAGACCAGCAAAAAAGGGGGCAACACACAGGCGATTTAGGGCTTGGTAGCTCCGATCCGCAGGCGCCCTCTCCTTCTTCTCCTTCCTCTGCCCTCCTTCTTCCTCTAGCTCACCTTAGCGACGCCCATCACCAGCAACCCTAGCAAGAAGTAGCGTCGGGCGACCTGTAGAGCTGTGCCAATAGCGTTGACGACTGTTTTGGGCTTGAGAGAGGTCGTTTCGGTGGCGCCCATTTGCGCATCTCCTTCTTCTACCCTTCCTTCACCTTCTCCAGCCTAAGCGTGCCCTAGGGGCAACACCCCAGCAACCAGCAACAGTTGCTGCAAGAAGCAATGACCAGGGGCTCTCTTGGGCACAACCAACACTCTGGAATGATGCCATCGAGATCGGCTGAGGGTTCAGAGCACAAATATGCAGCTATAGCTGTGTCTAGCATCAAACACAACCATCATCTTCAACCTGTTCACGAAGGTAGAAGGAACTGCTAGTAGCAGGTCCAAATCGGAGCTCGATTGGCACACGAAAGAGCACCAGCACGGAGCTCAGTCTTGAGGATAGAATGAGAATCTGTAGTAATTAGCGTTGATTTGGCATTTTATCGAGCTTCCTCCTCAATTGGTGTGTGAAACAGGTTGAAACCAGGGTTGTCCGGAGGTAGAATACAACCCAGAAATCGCCTGAAAAACATTCGGAACCACAGTGAGCACAAATTGATTCAAATAAAGGAACGTTTCAGTTGAAACCAATTTTATACCCAGATGTTGGCATTTACCCAGGTGTCGGGCAGTGCCGACGCCGCTCGATTTCTAAATTTGCACAATTTACTTATTAACGTTTGCAAATCACTAAATAGTTGAATATTGTGTGTGATTTATATGAGTAAAACTACACAATCAGTCGAAACCTAATTTACTTGATTAAATGTCAAAACAGCAGCACACGACCAAAAACTGGACAGTTTGGACATACACTTAGGTTGTATGATTTTAATAAATTAATTGAGAACGATTACAAAGAAATGTCGATGATATGAAAAATATTCAAAGAAAACCTAGTTGCATACTCTAGGTCATATTTAATGTGAATGATTTAATATTTACTCAAATTGACACACTTCTCAAAGATATCATTATAAATTCCCGATTATTAATAATAATTCATGCCATGATAATAATTTGATTCTTATTTGAGTAATGTAGTGCTCAACTCATGAGAACATTTGATATTCTCAATTAAATTTAATAATTCGTGCCATGGCAAGTAATTAATTTTTTTTAATAAGTTATGTGATGCATAACTCAAGATTAGGGTTGATGCACACCTTTTTTATATTACTTGCCACGACAAGTAATTTAACCCTTAATTGTGTTATGTGATGCACAATTTAGATTTGGGGTTGATGTGCACGATTTTTGAGGAATTTTAGATAATTTACAAGTGTTGTTGATGATTTTATACATATTGAGTAAATAACTCTTGTTAGTGCATTACAATGTTCAATTGTATGATTTCAGCGTAGATATGCCAAGTTGAGATGAATACTATTTATTGAAGAATTTTAGTCTACATGCATGCATATTAATATTGATTTCTCAGTAACTTACAAGTGGACATGTAATTAGATTATTTAAGAACTTGAAATCTGCCTGCATGCATGGTATATTGATTGCTCAGTAATTCATTGTGTTTCTGAATATACTGCTTTGTCAAGTTTGGAATGATATGCATGATGCATTGTAAGCTTCAATTAAATAGACGAGATACCATGGAAATACCAGAGTTGAGTATAAGTAAGGAAAAGGTACAATATAGTATGAGTTGTCTAGAAAATAGTAAAATAATAGACTTAAGGGCCCTGACACCGTAGAACCCCTTTGAGAGGTCTGTGCCTTAGGGCTGAAACGACCTAACCCTAGTAGTGTCCAGTATACGGGGGTCGGAGAACATGTCCAACACTAACGAGATGTCCTGATGGCACGAGAGTACAATTTGTAGTGTCCAACATTAACCAGAGACAAGATCCTTGTGGCACTAGAGTACAGAAAAGCCATGTAGTATCAAACATCAACGAGAGATAGGATCCTGGTGGAACTAGAGTAATAGGTGGCTTGACTATCCTCCTGTGTGCTCAAGTTAGCGGAGGAGTTCAGTTTACGACACCATAGGAGTGTCGAGGCCAGAGAGTCAATTTTCTTGTAGCAGACCAGGATAGCAGTCAGACTTAGCTATCCCGAGGTGTCGGCTAAGTCTTGTATGGTGGGATTGTAGTTCGCTACGAGTCTTCATACGTAGAGTACCCTGAATATGATCAGGGCATAAGATAAGATATGTTCATATAGGTTCAAAAAGTTTCTTACAAGTTAAAGAGTTAAGAAAGATTTGAGTTAGTTTCACATCAGTTGTTCTTTAAATGAAATTTTAGTATTCTTTGTTATTTAATCATATCTACAACTTTGCAACAGTTGTTATCTTAATGAAATGTTGGCATCTTTTGACATTTAAATTATATTGCTTAGATCTGCCCAATATAAAATTATCTTGTATTTTATTCCAATTAATAAACATAAAATGAGTTATCTGCGATGGCGGGGTGAAATTCTATTCACTGAGCCAGTAGCTGACCAACCTACTGAAACATTTTTTTAGGTCAACATCAACACGAGGAAGCTGAAGGATCATATCACCCAGACGCTTAGAAGGTAGTGTTTAGTTAGGTTTAGAGGTCTCTTAGTCCTTTCCCCTCTGTCCTTGGGCGTGTGGTGAGACAGAGAGGATGTTATGTAATATCTATTTTAGTTTTCAATTAATTGTTGCACTTTATATTCCGCAAGTAATATGTAATATGTTGTTAAACTCTGAGGTATCTTTTAAGATTTAGAAACAGTAAGTTTGCTTCCACAGTTATTAAGGTTTTAGTTTATTCTAAGTTAAAAGATTTTTTTCCTTTAAGCTAATTTTAAGTGATCAAGTAAAGAAAAGTTAAGAGTGGTTTACCGAGGGTGACTCCTTGGTCTTCGGGGTCATTAGAGATTGCTCGGGGATCGACGCATCATAGTTTGGGGTCAAAAATTTTACTTTGATACCATGTTGTAGGGAAATGATATGTAAACATTGTAATTTCGTTTTCTAATGATTATAATCTATTTGTATCTCACTCTTCATGAATTTCTTATTGGTTTGTGCTTGAAATCACCTAGGAATTTAGGCAAATTGCTTATATGTGTGAATTTTGGGATTTGCTCCTAGGTCCAATTCTTGGATCCCTAGCTAGCTACCCATCCTCCTACATTCTAATCAATTCTCCTAACCCTAGTTGAGAGATCTAAGTAGCTAGTTTAGATGAATTTAGTGTGCTTGGCATGGAGCTTTCTCAAGACTAGAATGTGGGTGATGGGAGGCCTAAAACCTCACTTCCACTGCCATTACACCTCAGCCCATAATCATCCTAACCTCATCTAAACTAGAAACCTATGCTTGTTTAGACTCTAATGGAATTGCATCTAAACCCTAACCCGATCGAGCCTCGTAAGGGTAGTAGGAGGTGTTAGGTACTAGTTCCCCTATATGCAACCTAGCATATCCAAGACTTGTTAGTAGTCTAAGGCAATTCATTAGACTCTAACTTGTTGTTTGGTTTGATAACATAAATGAAATCATAATGTTCACATGTCACCCCAACCTAATTGATAAGTGCATTGCCCAAACAACCCACGTTCATCTTTATTTCTTTAAAATCCTAATTGACTTCTTACTTATCTTGTGTTGTCTTAGTTAGCTCTTTACTTGCTTAGTTAGCTTCTTGCCTTGTTCTTGTTTTGCTCTTGTTAGTTTAGGTCTTTAATTGCTCTTTTGCCCTATTTGCTAGCCTAATGTAGTGTACACCTCTCCTTGTTTTCCTTAGTGTAGATTGCTCTTTTCTTGACTTGTTTGCTTGCCTTAGTGTATTCATCAAACAACCTTCAAACCCTTAAACCCTAGACTGCATAGTAGGAACCTAGCCCAAAACTAACCTAGCTCTATTGCCCCCTTTCTCTTTGTGGATCAACCCTATACCTGTCGCCCTCCTGTACTATGACACAACCATGTGCGCTTGTAGGTGTAGTGTTTTAGTGTGTGCGAGTGTGCTAAGTTTAAGTCCATTATAAATTTTGAAAGTTATCTGCCATGTGTGTCAGTTTGCAAGGTTGCATCTATTCAAACTCCAACTGAGTAGTGTGTAATGCCATTGGCAGAGACACACTAAGCTTTTTGGCACTGTTGCTGGGGAGAAAGTTGCTCGACCTATCTAGTTAGTTTTGCTTTGATATTTTCCTACTACCCTCATCATTGCTATTATTTATTCTTTATTCTTTATTCTTTGTATTCTTTGTGCATATTGATTTACTAACTTATCCTCTTTTGTTTGGTTGTGCTTTGTGCATGTGACAAGCCACTTGGGGGAAGACAATATGGAAGGCCAAAATGCACCTCATAAGCTACTTCAAGATTACTTCATGCCTAGAAAATACAAATTGTCAATTGCTAGCATAGTTGACCAAATGTCAGGGGAGCAACTCTCCATCCCTCTAGGTCTTCATGGGCTCCTGCCTGCCTTCTATGGCTTAGAGAGTGAGTGTAACGAACCTGACCTGGGTTATGAGGTAACCCTATTTTTTGACTAATAAAGTTGCTTAGAACTTTAATATAATCCTCTAATGTGTTTTTTTTATCATGTGACACACTCATGTTTCAAGTTTGGTCCCGATTGAATGTTGTTTGAGCATTTTTCCTTTGTTTTGGACCAAAGTACAATTTACCCAAATTGAGGGGATATAATGCAAAATGTCACATGTTGAATGTACCCCATGTGTTTTATCATCATAAGAGAGATAATGATGCTAAGGGGAGTCTTGTGGAAAGCCTAAATTACAAGTTGTAGCTTGTTTGAATAATGTTAGTGCATTGTGCACCAATTTTGGTACAAATTATAAGTTACCCAATATGTGGGGTTGATATGAAAATTACCACCTATAGAGTGTCCCTCCTCCCTCCTAATATCATGTAGAGGAGAGATAAAGAAGGATAAACCATGTTTGAATCATTTATGAATGATGGTTATCTTGGTGAAGAAATGACCAAGAAAAGGGTTGAATATGAAAGCTTAACTTGAGTTGTATCAAGTTGAAAAGCTTATATATGAGTGCCTATCGGCCATGGAGCCCAAGGAGGTGTCCCATATAGTTTTTTGAACTCTTGGCAAAGTCCATATCGTGCAAATCACCTCATGGAGGTGAGGTGTGACGGCCAACAAGTTTTCTTAGAAAAAGTGTATCGTCTTGACTTAAAATAGTGATTAAACCTAGATGACTTATCCAAATGGACAAGCAATGGAAGAATTTTCATATCTAGATGATCCCCAACCTTTTTGAATGTCAAGATAAATGTTTATGCATGCAAGTACACGTGTCACCATGCATGGACACGTGGCACCTACTAGCTCAAAATGTTGACACCTCATTTTTACCTTCCTTCATGAACAACAAGTATATATACCCCTAGTTTCATCCCTTGGTGTAATTTTGCGACCCTTACCACCCTCCTACCCTATGGTATCGTGCATACAGATCCCATATCGTGAAGGGATGTTGTGGTATCGTGCATGGGCCTTGGGGTATCGCCCATGGCAAGACCATATCGCCCAAGTAGGTGATATCAGCCATATAGGGTGATATCAGCCATAGAGTGAAGTGTTTTGACTCCAAGTGAGTGCCATATCATGCAAGTGAGTATCATATCGTGCAATAGGGGTGTCATGTCGTGAAAGAGCACAAGGGTATCGTGCATTGGCCTTGGGTATCGGACATAGCAAGTATATCGGCCATATCATGTTGATATTTCCCATAGCAAGTTGATATCGGCCAATTGAAGTGTTTTTGGCCACAAGTGAGGGGGTATCGGCCACAAGCAAAGTTGTGTCGGCCAAGAGGAAGTCCATATCGCCCAAGAGTTGTAGGGTGTCGGCCAAGGAGCTAAGTAACTCAAAACTTAACCCTAAGGTAAGCTATAGTTGTCTTCAAGCTTGAATTGAAGCATGGAATTAGGGTTATGATCTACCTTTCTTTTCTTCTTCACCAATTGCTTATCCATGGTGATTCCTTATATATTAAGGAGTTGTGAACGAGCCTTGGACCTTTGATTAAGTCATATTCAACCTTAGGAACGTGTATCTTTGGAGCTTGGAGCTTTGAAGTGGTTCTTAAGGCGGGTTATATAACTTGAACTCAACCATGTTATTATTCATCACCTAAATTGCTATATTTAGTGAAATACTTTTAATTCCAAAATTTCCTGAAATAGTTGATAAAATTATGAGTTCTAGTAACTTTTTAGACCTGTTTTCATGAACTATAACAGTTAGAACTAAGGTCTAGAGCTTGAAGATGATGGTATCACCTTATAAAGTGATATCGGGTGCAAGTACATAAGCAAGCACCTCTAACCCGATATGATGATGCATCTACTTCACTAAAACAATATGGATATGATTGTATACCTTCTTGCACTATATGGGGGTGTAGTATACACCTCTTGCATGATAGGAAGTCTATTATAGACTCCATGCACGATACAAGTTCAATTGTATACTTGTAAGATGACAAGAAACCCTAATTTGGGTAACCCGATATAAGTGAAGAGTAACAAGTGTTAATGCATGGTATGATCATATAATACATCATTGGTACTTAGTATCATAAGGCCTACATGACCTTTCATGATAGGGTTGCACGATACACAACCCTACACAATATGGTAGCCCGTCATGGTGATGAGTTGATACCTCTTAAGCATCATGGGCAACACGTATATGTACCATGTGCCCATCACAATCAACCCTAACCCGACATGGGTGTTGCAACATAATGTTTGATGGTGTAGCCCAAGACGATTTGTTGCCCTACACTCCAATTGACTTGTATATTGGGTTGAGCCCGATATGGCAAACCCTAATCTGTCACAACCAACTCTAGACGGTGTGCCGCCCAATATGGTGATTGAATGCACCTCTAGCCCGATATGGATGGTGCTCATATGCCTCCAACCCGAGACACCTTGTAAAGGTTAGAGTAAGACACTCTTAGGAGTAATGAGTGTAAAACTAAGTAATGGTGTGGTTAATACCTTGATAGGTGAAACACCTAAAGCAGTTGATAATGGTTAATCCTATATCAACAATGTCTCAACCTGAGATGAGTCCATATCAATTGATGATGGTTGTACAATTCAAATGTGTGACTTATGACCAATACATTACATGATATATGCGATGAGCTAGTGCATAAAGTATTAGGATGGGACATACCCTAATACAATATAAGTTGATGAACTTAATTATGTTAAAAGTGATGAGGGAAGTGATACATTAAGACATGATAGATATCACATACATCACTTCCAGGTTGATGCACCTTAAATCCAATATACTTGGATGAGTAACACATGAAGTGTGTTATATCATTTGTTATAATGAGATCTAACGAGTTTAATACACTTTGATAAGTGTGGGCTAACATACCTTGAGAAAGGGATAAGCCAAGTTAATAAAGTATGATGTAATAATACTCTTGTAAGGATGAGAGATGAACTCTTACCTTGTGTGGATAATCATTTAATAATAAATGATGAGAATAAATAAGTATGATCAAATACTTATGATATCAATGTATGCTCCTATATGTGTGGAAAAATGAATTAGGGTTTGGATTGATAATATGAACATGAAACCCTAATTGGAGAAAGAGAAACCCTAACCCTAATGATGGGTTGCAATTCTCTTATTGTATAAGACTTGTAAGGCATGATAAATACTTGTATACAAAGTAGGATGTGCAATGGCATTGTGAGCCATGTGAATAAGTTGTTTTCTAGTGAGAGGTGACAAGATATGTAATGGCCTTGTGAGCCATGTGAATAAGTTGTTGCTCAGTGAGAGGTGACAAGATGTGTAATGGCCTGGTGAGCCATGTGAATACTTGCACAACAAGTGAAATGAGTACCTTGGTCTAAGGACCTAGAGGTAATGGTTACATGTTATAGAGGTAACAATGTTATGTGATGATCTAAGGGTTTGAATACCCAGATACAACAATCATGATAATGATTATGTGAAGGGATGAGAATTCCCAGTAATGTGATAATGGACTGAGATCCCAAGTACTTGATAGATGTGTTACACTTGTTCTTTGTAACATTTGTCATAATAATTCATGTTTGAAAACTTGACTGATGCTAAAGGAATATGGCGATGCTTTTAATTAATCAAGTGGAATCCTATCATGTAGATCTCTGACCATAGATCCATCAGCGTCAGTAAATTGCTGAATGGTGAAACAGGTTTTCCTATGGGATCTCCTGGATACCGCATATTTTTGAATATGTGGGGGTGATGGGCGAAAATATCCGTACGCCCCGAATGAGGAATTGATGATAGATAAACATGAAATCTCTCAATCCTTCATTATTGGTTGGGATTCAATGTAGATAAACACGAAATCTAATCGACCCTTCCTCAGGTTGATGGTAGATAAACATGAGATCTCTCAATCCTGACGAGAGTGCAGCTGACCCTACAACTCTATAGCGAAGTTTCCAGTATACCCTGGAAAGCTATTTAGCAGTTGACATAGTCCTGCTCATTTTCTCACACTGACTGAGACGGTATGAGGTCATGGTAGACGAATCTTCCATTGACCTTGTATGGTATGGATTTTGACTTTGCAGTGGTCGTTTGGAGTATGAGCGGTATACCTCATCTCATCAGGGAATATGTGTGATTGTAAAATGTAATCAACCGTGTAGAATATTTGCTTAAGAATTGAGTACGCGAATCATTGGCTGATGTTACATTTCTTTTATACATCTAAATGGATAGATGTTATACATGTTCTTCTTATTCATTATAAAATGAATAGATGATTGACTACTTTATCATATATAGCTGCAATGCTTTAGAAGATGATATTACTCTACTTTGCTTAAATAGTGATTGAATCCTGTTAATTATGTAAAAGAATCCTCTAATCAGTTTTTACTGTTTAACTGTGATAATAATATGGTCGGCGGAGAGTTATATCTCTCGCTAGGACAATTAAAATTGTCTCACCCCCGTGGGACCCAAAATTTTTAGGTGGACGTGCACGAGGAGGTGAAGACCGTTTGCAGAGGAGGAATAATAGCTGAGGCTGTAGTGACAGCTCAGGTTGAGTATGCTGTCTGTCATGTCTTGTAGATAGAAGTCCTATGTGTCGTCTCTGTACTCTCAGGTCCTTGGATTTAGTACGTGTTGGTTTTATGAATAATCTGAGATTTTGGCTTGTATGCCTCAAGATTTGATGTTGCTTTAAGAATATGTGTTGAGAAAGCAACTGTTATATGTTATCCTTGAGAAGAAATGGTACAATGTGAACAATGATGTATATAAAGTTTTGGTTCTGCCTTAAGGAGTTTTCCTAGAAATGGATCCTTTTGCAAAAATGGTTTTAATTTTTAGAGATTTTTGTTAATCCACTGCTTATGTTTAATTCCTCTTAATCAGTAACAGTTTTGTCACCTGTCATTACAGTGAGAACCCCTACAAGTACGTGGACTCATTCTTTGAAATATGCTCCACCTTTAGGACACCGGCGGCTAGTGATGACACAATCTGGTTGACCTTGTTCTCTTTCTCCCTCAAAGATAAAGCCAAAGAATGGTATGATTCAAGAAGAGACATCATGAGTGGGAAGAGATGTCTTCTTAAGGAAATTCTACTCTATTTCAAGGTTGACACAAATGTGTCATGCCATAGTGAGTTTCAGTCAGATGGGCAATGAGCAGTTTCATAATGTTTGGGAGAGATTTATGAAGATGCTGAGAGAATGCCCACACCATGAGATCCCTTTTTGGCAGATAGTTCAGTCATTCTACTCTGGTCTATCTCTAAAGGATCAAGCTACTGTAGATTCTTCTTGTGGAGGAGTTTTCATGGTTAGGCCACCTATGGAGATATGGCCATATACGAGCAGCTGGCAGAAGGTTCAAGAATCTGAGCTTCTAGCACGATGAATGATGGTGACAGTGCCTTTGGTGTGACATATACAGTTCATGGTGATTCAAGCCCGCAAGTGATGAAGATTTTTAGTGACATGCTGAGCTTCATGAAGAACCAAGTGACAAATGTTCCTTGCCACGCAGTCAATTCTATTGAGTTCTATGGAGAAGAAAAGAAGACACCTCACTCCTATAGCTATCAAGAGCCACAGAGTCCAAGGTATAGCTCAAGGTTTGAGGAAGAGGTTCTGTCTAGGTTGAAGAGATTTGATGACATACAAACAAGTGGGACAAGGATTGAGGAGAGGATAGAGCAGCTATCTTCCATACTTGCTCTTTAAGAAGAAAAATTGTCTTCAAGGCCCATAATGAGTTTCAATGAAGCAAGTGGACCTATGCATTCCACTCAAGTTCTCTATAGTCCACCTCCCATGCAAGTACAACCCATATACTACTTCTAAGGCCATATAAAGCTTTATACTCTTCCCCCTCCTTCATCATCAGAACTTTCTCTACAATTCACCTTCCAACCTCAATTCCCCCCTCCACCTCAATTTCAATACCAAGTGCCACCTCCACCTTCTCTACAGCCACAACTAGCTCCCCCTCTCTACCATGAGCAAGGAAGTGATGTGACAGTTCTAAGGAGTGGGAAATCTTTTGAGCAGCCCACTAGTCAAAGAAAGGTTGATAAAGCAAAGAAAAGGCAACCAAGTGGTGATACTGTGATTGAGATTGCTGAAGATGATTCTATGTTGTGTAATGTTGATTTTGGGATACCATGTGCTCCAACTCACACTCCATTTGGATATCCCACCATCCCTAGTGTTCCAAATCATGTTGATGCAAGAAAGGCCAAAACAAGTGATCCACCATTCATTGAAGCATTAGACGATCCACTGGAGGTAAGGAAGAGACAAAAGTACAATGTTGACATTCTTGAGGTGTTATGCCAAGTGAAGGTCAATATTACATTGTTTTATTCTATCAAACAAATCCCATCATATGTCAAGTTTCTTAAGAGCTTATGCACTGTGAAGTGAAGGTAAACAAGGAGAATACCAAAGAGAGTCAAGTTGATCAAACAAGTGAGCTCAATCCTCCAACACTCACTTCCTGTGAAGAGGAAAGACCCAGGATCCCCAATCATACCTAGCTCTGTTGGGGGACATTGCATAGAAAAATCCCTACTTGATTTGGTATGTAGTGCGAATTTGATGCCATATAGTGTCTATGTTGAGATGAATTTAGGCAAGTTGAAACCATCACATTACACTCTCCAATCGGTGGATCGCTCCATCAAAGTGCCCAAAGGATGAGTGGATGATGTCTTGGTGATGATTGGCAAGGAAAGAGGAGTAGTGTTCCTAGCTGATTTCATTGTTCTTGACATGAATCCAGATTATAGGAAGATCCCCATCATCTTGGGAAGACCATTATTATATACAGCTGATGGCGAGATACATGTTCACAACTACATAATGATAGTCTCTTTCATGGACATGAAGATAAAGATCAACATATACAAATACTCAACCCCTTGAGTTCGAGATGAGGATATTGGACATGGTCACTTCAAGAGTCTGATTGGTCATTTGAGAGGAGGAGATCTAGATGAAAGATTTGATGACAACTTTGGTGATCAAAGGGATGAGGCACATAGGTTGAGTGCATATAAGAGATGCATTTATTGCAAGAATGGGCACATGAGACTACCAAATGGTTGAAAATTGAAGAATCTCCAAGAAGCCTAGCTGAAGGCATGAAACACAACGCTTGTGGGAGGCAACCCACCTAGGTCTGAGAATTTTTCACCCTACCCTCTATTTTTAATACTTATGGTTATTTTGACACTTTTCCAAGAAAACACACACACACACACTTGTTTTTAATAGTTTTTGTTGAGTTTTAAGATGTGCAGGTGAAAATAGGTTGAAATGAGGACAATTAGATGAACTATAGACAAAGAATTCATGAAAAATCATTTTGGATCAAAGAATTGATGTTGTGATGAGATTCAAGTTGAAATGAACTACCACAATACTCAGAACAGTTGTTGTGACATGGAACGGTCGTGGTGGTACACTCAAATCAATAGAGAAATCAAAGTGAATCAAAGAAAATCTGAGAACTGAAGAACAGACCCATCACGACTGTGCAAGGAAGCACGGTCATGTAGCCACCTATTCAGAACATCCGTGTGGGGTGCCACGACCGTGCTACATGAAGCCACCACGGCCGTGCTGCGCAGCACGACCATGCTGTATCCCAACCCATCACTTAAAACAACCATTTTGCAAAATTTTATTTCGATGATAATTCATTATCTGAGAATAGAATGGTTGTACATGCGACCCAGCGATCGTCCAACAACTCCCAACCATCCTTCCACCTTCTATTTATCCTCAAATCATCCCCAAACCATCTGCAATCAATCCCCTACCATTTTGACTACTCTAACCTCCAAATTCCATCTATTATCATCCAAAAATTCCACTATTTATCTCCAATCCGTACCAACAGCCCCTCTCTTCGAAGAAATTCAAAAATCCCAAAATCTTCCACCAAAATCAGTCAAATATGAAGCAAATGGAAAAGAAGGCCATAGAGGAGACCAAGGGAGTGCTTTCCTACCAACACCAGCCCATGAATGGACCATCTTCAACTCTGGCATCTACCGCTCCATCGTCTGCCTCTGGCTCTGTCGAAACTGCCTGTTTGACGGAAGATGAATTGGATGCTTTGATAGATCTAATTGTGGAGGAAGCGTCTCTGCAGCCATGGCGTGCACCTCCATAGCCCTCACCAACTCGACCCTCAATTTTAGTAGCTCGACTGTCATTTCATCGGCACGTCTGTCGACATCCTTGGGACCACAACCGCAACCTCAACATCAACCTCGAGCACAAAGACAATTACTTCTAGATGATAAGCATGAAGTGATTTCAGATGCACCACAACTAGAGGCACCCCAACAGTAATGTGAGAGAGAGAGCACAAGATTACTAGTAGTCAGGCAAAGAAACCAAAACACCCAGAGTGCTCAACACGTAAGGTGATTGCCACCCATTATGCATGTCAGGCAACAGTGGAGATCATGGGTTTCTATGCCTATTTCTAGGGCATAATGGAATCAATGGGACTTTTTGACATCTTGGCGACACCACAAGAGACTTACGTAGAGCTAACACGTCAGTTCTTCGCCATTTTAGAGAAGATTTCTGATGACGGTGGGGTTGCCATTAGAGTGGTGATTTGATATAAGCGCAGGGCTATTACTTCAAGATGCTAAACAAGATGTTTGCTCCCAATGATGAGAGGGAAGCCCTCTTGGATGGGGGAAGGACAAAGAATGACTCGAGTACTACCTACATCACCATGTGAAAGTACTTCACCAGCCATAGCCATTTTGTAGTGGGGAAATCCAAAATAAGCCTTATCCATAGTCCATTCCTCCTTTATGTACAGAAAATGCTTGAAAACACAATCTTCGATAGGTACAAAAACCAAGCTAGCTGCAGAAAGAAAGGTCCTTTTGTCTTGGGTTGGATGGTTAAAGGAAAGTTTGTAAATTTGGGTGCTTTACTGATAGATCATCTGAGGACAATACCCTCCAGCAGCAAGAATTCATTCATTATGGGAGGGATTATGGCGTCTATTGTTGTCTCCCTAGGTCATGATGATTTTGGATATACCATGGCAGGGGGGGGAATTAGTGGACCTATACTACATGGTTCCTTCTTCAATTATTGTAGTAGTGGATCAGAAAATCATATATTAGGTCAACCCTCATACCCAGGTGTCTCATTGCATCTACCCTACCATACTCCGTCTCTCTTAGAGGAGCATGGGCATGCTCCAAACTTCTTGGAGACCCTGAGGACATATGAGGAGGAGCACCCTAGAGAGGAAGGAATACCAGAGGTGCTACTAGCTGAGGGACTGGGAGAGCCCTCACGGGAAGTACAACAGAGGAGAGCAACAGAGGCATCAGATGCATACCAAGTCAGGAGACAAGAGACAAAGGCATCACAACAACCACAACAGCCCACAATGAATGCATATGACATGTTCACTATACATGCACAACTGGAGGGCATCCATAGCACACATGAAAACATATTAAGAACCCATGAGGGCATTTTGAGGGCACAAGAGGGTTTCCAGCATACCCAAGATTCTATGTGGTTAGTCCATCAACAAATGCACTATCAAGTCAACCACATGTATCCGTTTCGCCACACCCAGACCCAGAGGAACCCCCAATGGGGGGGAGATTGGTGGAGTGCAATGTCAGCATATCAAGATAACTACCCCCCTTCACAGTCGGATTACTGGCGTTCCTACTACCAGCATCCTTCACCACAGGGAGGACCACGACAAGAGCCACCACAATGATCATCTACTCTATCACTCCTATACTTTAGTGTCATGTTGAGGACATGATTCAAAAGTTTGGGGCGACAAGGTTGTATGCCCTTTCCCCGTTTCACTCCTTTTGCATTTCACTTGTCATTTAGTTTTGATTTCTTGTTTTTTTTTGCTCTTGCTATCTAGATTATATTTTACATGCTTTTCATGCTTGCATGTCATGAAGTTTACTTTCTATGATGTGTAATTTTCAAAAAAAAATTCTCTTTTTGCCATGCATTGCACACCATGTAGATTTTTTTGGTAATTTTTGTAGGATTTGGCTAGATTTTGCTTGTTTCCTGCTTTATGTTCAATAATATAGGATTATATGTGATTGAAGTAAATTTGGCACCATTTTGGCCAATGTTAGAATTTCTTTCCTAAAAGTGTGTTTTGACCCAATCTCTACTTGTTGGATTGAAAATGATGACTTTGAACAATTTCAAGTGAATTAGCCTCATTTTTTAACTTTTTACATGTACAACACCTCTCTTATGCTTGTGAACTATTTGGTTGAATTGTGATTGAATCAAGCTGTAAACACTTAGAGTTTTATAGAATCTCATGATAGAAATGTGGTCTTAATATTGCTCATTCATGTGGTATGTCATTGCTTGATGAAATTGTTGGAGTAACTTTCATGAAGGAGATATCATGTATATTTGTAACCCCTCTTTGACTCACTTTTCTTCTACCATCTTCTTACCTCTCTACCTCATGAAAGGATGCTAGAGTGCACACAATCAACCGTGGCCATCTCCAAAAGTTTTGAGTGGCCACATCTATATCCCCTACTTCACTTTCATCATCATGTGACCAATCCACACCAAGGGAAAAGAAAAGAAAAAGAAAAAAGTGCAAAAAGAAAACAAAAGATGCTTTTGTTTAAGAGCATCTAAATAAAGAAAAGATGCGTATGTAAAAGCAGTCCAAAATATTACTGCAACCCTTTCTTCCTTTGGCATGCCCACAGAGCTAGGAAATATCAAACCTAGATCATTTTGCAGCCACGTTGGTTACTTACTGTGGATGGACATATGAGATTGAAAGTATGAATGTAAAACAACAAAATTAATCATTTTAACCTTTGCTACCATGAAATGATTTACCAGGAGTGATATGATAACCATATGGATTGATTGTCTTTTCTATGCTCTATATTTGAAGTTTTCATGCTCAATGCTCTAATCATGATTGGTTTTTAAAAGAGGAGAGGAGAGAGGTTGAATGCATGTACTTAGTCATCCTTGAGCCCATTTAGTCAATATTCACTTATTGCATTGCATTTGTCATTTCTTGATTGAGGAAAAATTGTAGAGAGATTGAGTTGGAGCATACTTGAGGACAAGTTTGTTTTAAGTTTGGGGGTGGCAATGCAATCCTATTTTAGGACTTCATCTTGTGTCATATTGCATTTCAATCACATACATATCTATTAGATTACATGTTATTTCTCCTAATATGCATATTTCTATAAAATGCACTTATGGACGTTCTTTACATCTTTTCAGATACTTGAACCATGTTTGGATGGGAGGGAGAGAAGGAGGGTGATCCTAGGGTTTCTCCACCATTGGAGGGGTCTAAGGAAGGTCCAAAAGCTTCCCCAACCTACCCCAGTGGCCAAGAGTCAAGTGAAGTAAAGATGACCATTGAAATCCAAACTTGAAGCTCAAAGTGCAAGCAAAGCTCCCAACATGGTCGTGGTGAGACAGAACGGTCATGATGTAAATAAAGAATTCGTAGTAGAAATCCCAATTTTGAAGTAGCTGCAACAAACTCTCCAGCATGTCCATGTTGTAGCTCCCCAACACGGTCGTGCTACACAACACGACCGTGTTATGACTTTCCAACATGATTGTGCCATGAAACACGACCATGCTGCCACAAAACCATCACGAGTGTGCTACCCAGCACGGCCGTGCCACATATAACCCAACACGACCGTGCTACCAATTCCCAAAATGGATGTGCTACTTAGTGCAACAGTGCTACCAGCCAGCCACTCCCCCCAAACAACCTAACATTTTTCACCATTTCACCTCGACCATTCCCAACCACCACGACCGTGCCAACCTTGCCCCACCACAGCCATGGTAACCACCATAGCCATGCTACTTTCAATTCAAAATCCCCATTGTTACCGTGATTTTTTTCCATTTTCTCATCTTGGTTGTTCCCATCTACCTCGCTTGTGGTGAACTCTACCCACCACAGTCGTTCTACCCAGCACGTCCGTGCTACTCACAAAAACCTAGCTACTTTTGTACTGCTTTACCCATACTACCCCTACTTAACCCTAGACCCATTTATAAACCATGGAGGCGGCTAGAGATAAAGAGATATGGCCATTGTCCATGCCTAGCTCACTCCTAGCACTCTATTTTCACCCTATCCATTCCACTCCATTTCCACCTCCATTCCACCTCATTTCCACCACTAAAACCCTAGTTTCTTGATTTTTTAGCCCAATTCCACCATCTTCCCATGCCCCTACACCTTGGAGGAAGGAGGAGGGCATCTTGAAGCAGTTAAAGAGGAGGATTTCTCCATCTACACTAAGCTCCATGGATTCTTCTACCTCTTTCTCCTTTCTTTTTGTATTTTCCATTTCTAAGAGTAGCTAGGCCGCTTGGGTGGGTTGTTTTGGGGTCAAAAATGTTACTTTGATACCATATTTAGTGGAAATGATATGTAAACATTTTAATTTTGTTTTCTAATGATTATGTTCTATTTCTATCTCACTCTTCATGAATTGCTTGTTGGTTTGTGCTTAAAATCACATAGGAATTTAGGAAAATTGCTTGTATGTGTGAATTTTGGGATTTGCTCCTAGGTCCAATCTTAGAACCCTAGCTAGCTACCCATCCTCCTACATGCTAATCGAATCTCCTAGCCCTAGTTGAGAGATCTAAGTAGCTAGTTTAGATGAATTTAGTGTGCTTAACATGGAACTTTCTTAAGGCTAGAATGTGGGTCAACCTTACTTCCACTCCCATTACTAACCTCATCTCCTAATCATCCTAAGATCATCTAAACTAGAAACCTATGCTTGTTTAGACTCTAATGGAATTGCATCTAAACCCTAACCCAATCGAACCTCGTAAGGGTAGTAGGAGGTGTAGGGACTAGTTCCCCTATATGCAACCTAGCATATCCATGACAAGTTAGTAGTCTACGGCAATTCATTAGACTCTAACTTGTTGTTTGGTTTAATAATATAAATGAAATAATAATGTTCACATGTCACCCCAAATTAATTGATAAGTGCATCCCCCAAACATCGCGCATTCATCTTTATTGCTTTAAAGCCCTAGTTGTCTTCTTGCTTAGCTAGTGTTAGCTTAGTTAGTTATTTACTTGCTTAGTTAGCTTCTTGCCTTATTCTTGTTTCACTCTTGCTAGTTAAGGTCTTTAATTTATCTTTTACCCTATTTGCTAGCCTAGTGTAGTGTAGACCTCTTCTTGCTTGCCTTAGTGTAGATTTCTCTTTTCTTGACTTGTTTGCTTGCCTTGTCTTTTCTTGCTTAGTAGAATTAAATGTATAGGGTTAACTTAGGTTTTAATCCTGTTTGATTTCCTTTACTAGCTTGTTTGCTCAACCCTTAGTGTAATCATCAAACAAACTTCAAACCCTTAAACCCTACATTCCGCAGTAGGAAACTAGCCCAAACTAACCTAGCTCTAGTGCCCCCTTTCTCCCTGTGGATTGACCCTATACTTTCCACCCTCCAATACTACAACACGGCCTTGTGCGCTTGTGGGTGTAGTGTTTTAGTGTGTGTGAGTGTGCTAAGTTTAGGTCCATTATAAACTTTGAAATTTATCCGCTGTGTGTGTCTGTTCGTGGGGTTGCGTCTATTCAAACTCCAACTGAGTAGTGTGTAACGCCATTGGTAGGGATGCACCAACTAACCATGGGATGAAGCCCAAGGGGTCCCATTTATAGTTGGGGATGCCTACTAGCTAGTAGAAATACTTAAGGACAAATGCTAGCCATTTGGGGTGTAGCAACAGATATTTTTTCAATTTTTGCAACACTCCAATGACTAGAAACACTTCTTCACATTCCTTACAGTGTGATCGGTCGAGTTTACTTTTGGGAAACTCGACCAACTGCACTATTCAACAAAGAAATTTGAAGCAACGATCGAGTTTATCTTGGATGAAACTTGACCGATCACCTAAATATATTTTTCCATTACAAGGATTCGGTCGAGTTTGACCTGGGGAAACTCGACCAATCTTGGGCATTTTCCAAGATTAATCCTAGGCATCAGTCGAGTTTCTATGAAGGAAACTTGGTTAATCAAACAACCTATGATCAATTTTAGAAAATGTCATTAGAGTGTTTAAATATTCATTTTATGTGCTCCTAGTTTTTTCAAATCTTAATTACAAATCATACAATCATTACATGTGATTTACAACATGATTGTAATAGAGATACATCATATTCCATAAAAGTGCACTTGCATTGATTTTGACTTGTCTTTTCTCCAAGTTAGGATGCACAAGTTAAGGCATTTGGAGTGTGTCTATACCTTATATGAAATCACTCAAGTAGATGCATTAGACACATATAGTGGAATGGTTAGTCATCATCAAAACAAGGTTTTAGTCAATTTAGACCTTGAGTCAACATTGACCTTGAGTCAACATTCTCTCCCTTTTTGAATATGACAAACCATTCCATAAATGTATTGAAATCTTTTAAGTAAACCATACCTTTGCAAAAATCTAGGATTTTCAGCAGACTTGAGTTCACATGCTCCCCCTCAATTGATTCTCATGGAGTTTCCATACTCCCCCTTCATTTATGCTATTTCTCCTGCATGGTTAGTTTTCATAACATTTATAGAAACAATGTCTTCTACTCATATATGTTCTACATATATATATATTCTCCCATAAACATAAGACATGCCTAAGATATGATTTCTCCTCACACATGTCTTCTCCCCCTATTCTAACATAACACATGCCTTCTGCCCCTTTGTCATTTCAAAAGTAGGGGTTTGAAGAGTTAAAATGAAACATGCTAGGAAACAAGAGATATCAAAAGTTAGAAAGGAGATTATAAAAGCAGCACTAGGGGCTTGTCCAAGCACAATATGTAAAGTAAATAAAGACATGCATTTGAACAACACTGGATGCAGTTCTAGCAAACAACCAAGATAAGGCTATGTAAGCAAGTAACTCAAGATTGTAGATATGCAATTCAAGGAACAAGGTTGAGTAAGTATGAAACAAGATACAAGCATAACTTATAGTTGAATACCAACTGATAAATAAGGATAGAAGTACATGTATATGAACAACTACTAGATGATATCACAAGTTAGGACTACCAGTAGGATCTAGATCATAGCAAGATATGAACAAGTTAAAGAGCAAGCGATAATTAGATGTAGAGATATATTCAAACAAAAAGATACAAAGTTTTAGAAGATGGAAAGGATATAAGTCACTAGTAAAAATGAATCATTACCAAAAGATGAGTACCACTAAGAACCTCAAGGTTATATCAAAACAAGATATACTACTACATATATGTATCAATTTATAGCACAACGGAATCAATTTAAGATAAAACCAAGATATCCAAAGAGATCATCATCAAAACATGCATAACAACTCAAGACAAATAATTACAAGATATAGAGATACTAATTTATAAAAACTATAAAGATAGAGTTGAATGCAATATAGACAATTTAAAGCAAGGCAGTATGCATATCATAAAAATTACCAATGGGAGTGCCATTCATAGAATAAGTCTATTGGTTGAGAAAGTCTAGTTGAGAGGGAAATTCTCATCCAAAATTCATATGTATATTTTTTGCATAGTGTTGTCCATCAAGTTTCTGGGTAAACTTCTTGGCCAACAAAAAATGTTGGCAGCACCCATTGGTGCTTGTCGATTGAGTTTCTTTCAGGAAAAACTCGACTGACAACAATTGCTGTAAAAAAACACATATATTTTAGAAATACATATATAGAGGCATGATAAAAATGTAAGCCATATCAAAACATGTATAGGCAAGTTAGTAATGCACTAGGAAAGCATCAAAAGCATTACTTGAGCAAGAATGTGATGGGAATCACAATATTCCAAAAATGATCCAATAACAATATGTATAGTGCATACTATCTTGGCTAAAGCACACTATGATTGGATATGAGAAAGAATAACATTACTTCTATTATTACCATTTCTTTTCCACTTGTTTCTACCCCACACAAATATCACCTTTCTTCTTTCATGTGGATTGAGAAGTCAATTTCCAAATCAATAGATGAAATCAATCCATTAGCAATGGCATACAACAAGAAAGATGAAATGGTCCCCAATCATATTTTGGGTCTAGAGGGTTTAGCTTAGCAACCCAAGTCCTATTGCTCTTGGGTGCTTTCCTATTAGGACAATATGCAGAATAATGACTAATTTCATTTCAATCATTGCATGGTCTCCTAGCCTTGTAATTAGATGATTCTTCATTGAAAATTGAAGGTCCTTTATTTTTGTTGTTCCTTTGTCTACTATCAAGTCCAAAATCATATCTACCCTTTTGTTCAGTAGAATGATCTAGGATTTGATTAAGATTCTTTTTGTCATCTATGAATCTTTGCATAGAAGATGTCAAACTATTATTATCATACATAAGAGTAGCAATAGTAGAAAACAATTAATTGATATTATCTCTACATGCACAAGAACAGTTTCTAAGCAAAGAGAATTAGTCATATAAGAATATTTTTCAACATGAAGAGCAACAATATTATTCTTTCTACTAGTAGAGCTAGAACAAGATTCAAGGACATTGATTTTAGCAAGCAAGGAAGCATTTTCTTTCTCAAGAAAAGCAATTTTAGGAATCAGAGACTATTTTCATAATATAATCCTTGCAAAACAAAATGGTGGTCCTCATTTTCAGTTTAAGAACATCAACATCAAGCATGAGAAAATTCAATATTACTATGCTCTTCATTACAACTGAGCATAAGAGGTTGAGCTTCTAGAAATATAATTTTATCAAACAAATTAGTATTTTCAAGTTTAAGAGAATCTACTTGACTAAGATAAGCATTGTTTTCATCTAGCAAGAAAATATTAGCATGTTCAAGGTCATCTTTTTCTACATGAAAATTATCAACACTTCTAGCAAGCTTTTTCTTTTCTTTTTCTTTTTAGAAGACTTAAGAGAGGCACAAGTAGCATGAATAATAGAAATTATATATTCTTAATCTAAAGAGTTTATATTTAACTCATTTGATTCTTCACTTGTTGAGGCCATAAGAGCAAAATGACATTCTACTTCATCACTAGAGATTGAGATAGATCTTCCATTTTATTCTTCACTTGAGCTTGAGTAAGAGGAGTCACTAGAGCTTGAGGTGGAGGATTCGCTTGAGATTTTGTGCCATTTCTCCATCTTCTTGTACTTCTCTTCTCTTGTGATGATATGTCTTTTCTCCTTGTGGATGGTCTTCCTTGAAGTGACCCTTCTTTCCAAATTTGAAGCATCGAGTGAAGGAGGAGGACTTACCTTTGTAGGTTCTACCCTTGGAGTACATGTCATCTTCTTCCACTTGAGGGGATTGAGAATCTTGACTAAAAATGGATTCAACTTGGGTTTTGATTTCAACCTTCTTCATTCTCTTGAGCTCTTTCTCTTCTTCTCTTTCTTCTTCCTCTTGCTCGTCAAGTTTAACTTCATGGTCTTGTAGATTTCCTATGATTTCTTCAATAAGAATATCACCAAGAGACTTTGATTCTTCAATGAAGTCACCTTGGATTCCCACCTCTTGGGGAGAGTTCAAAGCATCTTTGAGTTGATCTCTCCTCTATCCATATGATGACCTAGGATGACAAGACCATTTACAATGGTGTTAAGCCTTGAGTACTTCTCGGCTACCCTCTCCTCCTTTCCCATATTTAAGTTTTCAAGGAGACCTTTGAACATGTAGCCTTTGCTTTCCTTGACTTGCTTTGTCCCCTCATAACTGACACAGCTTCTCCATATCTCATAGGCCGTCTCACAAGAGGAAATCTGGTTGAAGTCGGCGGGGGAGATGGAGGCATACTAGCATAGAGAATGTTGATGGATCTTGCATTCAAGGTTGCTTTCTTCAAGGTAACTTCACTCCATTCTTGCATCTTTGTCTCTGATGGCTTGTATGGAAGGTCCACAATTCTCCAAATCTCAAAACTTGATCATTAGATGTAGAATTGTAAACTTATCTTCCAATAGAGGAAATTGCTCCCATCAAAGATTGGAATGTTGACAAGGTACCTCCCATCTTGATAATCGCCCATATTCTCCTACTTGTGGAAGTATGATTGGAGAAGACCCACTATGATACCATGTGTTAGATCTAAGATGGGCTCTAGAGGGGGTGAATAGTGCCAAAAGCACTAAAACAAATTCATTATACCTTCAAATTATATCTCAAGATAATGTTGCTAATATTAAATTTGAGTGCAACTAAAACATACATAGCAAGGGGGAGAGAGATTGAACAAGCACAAGAACACAAGCTATGTAGAGTGTTTCCAATCTCCAAACTATGAGAAAGTCAGTACACTACCTAGATAGGTCAAATTTAGGATTTTGCAACCATTGCATCCTTATATTCCATTATAAGACATACAATGTATGACCTTCCTTTTTTAGGACAAGGATACCCAACCATCCCTTAAAGGAGAAGGGAGCCAACAACCTATCAAAGGACTTACCTATCCAATACTGAGTCTTCAACCTCATCAAGGACTTATCCACTTTTGCAAGGAGTCTTCTACCTTCACCAAGGTCTTAACCACTCTTGCAAGAAGTTTCCCGCCTTGAAGGAATTACCCACTCTTCATGGATCTTCTACCTTTGACTTCACTTTAGCCAAGGAGAAGCTTTCACCAAGGGATTCCTTGCCTTCTTCTTCATGTCTCTTAGCCAAGAGAGATAATCTTCATCTTCATGGTTGAATGAGAGATTTGGGGGTAGAGGAAGTGAGAAATCACAAGATATACATGCATGACTAGCTTTATTACACATATCCTACTCACTCTGATGGATGTAGTGAGTGATTAAGCTTAAGAGTGGGAGGAGGCTCTTTAAGGCACTCAACTACAATATAGGGACCTTCATAGTGCTTGTATAACCATGGGATGAAGCCCAAGGGGTCATATATATAGTTGGGGATTTCTACTAGCTAGTAGAAACACTTAAGGATGAATACTATCCTTTTGGGGTGTTACAACTAGTATTTTTTAAAGTTTTGCAACACCCCAACGACTAGAAACACTTTTTCTGCACTTTTCGTATAGTGCAATTGATCAAGTTTACTTTTTGTAACTCAATCGATTGCACTATTCAATAAAGAAAATTTGAAGCATCGATCGACTTTATCCTGGATGAAACTCAACCGATCACTTAAATTTGTTTTTCCCATGCAGGGATTCTATCGAGTTTGACTTGAGGTGAATTCGGTTTATCCTTGACATTTTCCAAGATCAATCCTAGGCATCGGTCAAGTTTCTAAGAAGGAAACTCGGCCGATCAAACAACATGTGATCGATTTTGCAAAATGTCATTAGAGTGCTTAAATATTTGTTCTAAGTGCTCCTAGTTTTTTCTAAGCTTAATTAAAATTCATACAATCATTACAAGTGATTTACAACATGATTCTAATAAAGATACATCATATTCCACAAAAGTGCAATTGCATTGATTTTGACTTGTCATTTCCCCAGTTAGGATGCACAAATTAAGGCATATGGAGTGTGTATATACCTAATCTAAAATCACTCAAGTAGAACCATTAGACACAAAAAGTGGAATGGTTAGTCATCATCAAAACAAGGATTTAGTCAATTTAGACCTTGAGTCAACATTCTACCCCTTCTTGAAGATGAAAAATCATTACATAAATGTATTGAATGCTTTTAAGTAAATCCATACCTTTGGAGAAACCTAGGGATTTCAATAGACTTGAGTTCATTTGCTCCCCCTAAATTGATGCTCATGGAGTCCTCATACTCCCACTCAATTTATGCTATTTCTCCTACATGGTTAGCTTTTGAAACATTTATAGAAACTATGTCTTCTACTCATATATGTTCTACATATATGTCTTCCCCCCTTAACATAAGACATGCATAAGATATGTTTTCTCCTCTCACATGCCTTTTCCCTATTTTAACATAACACATGCCTTCTCCCCATTTGTCAATTCAAAAAGTAGGGTTTGAATAGCTAAAGCAAAACATGTTAGGTCAAAGGAGATATCAAATGTTAGAAAGGAGAGTATAAGAGCAACACTAGGGGCTTGTCAAACCATAATATGTAAAGCAAATAAAGACATGCATTTGAATAACCCTGAATGCAGTTCGAGCAAACAACCAAGATAAGGCTATGCAAGCAAGTAACTCAAGATAGTAGATATGCAATTCAAGGAACAAGCTTGAGTAAATATGATACAATATACAATCTTAGCATATAGTTGAATACCAATTGATAAAATAGGCTAGAACTACATGTATATGAACTATTAGTAGATGATATCACAAGTTAGGACTACTAGTAGGATCTAGATCATAGTAAAAGATGCACAAGTCAAAGAGCAAGACATTAGTAAATGTAGAGATATATTCAAACAAGAAGATATTGAGTTTGAGAAGCATGAAAGGATATAACTTACTAGAAAATATGAAACATTACCAAAAGATTATTACCACTAAGAACCTCAAGGTTTCATCAAAACAAGATATACAACTACATAAATATAGCAAGTTATACCACAATGGAATCAATTTCAGACGCAACCAAGATATCCAAAGAGATCATCATCAAAACATGCATAACAACTCAAGACAAGTAATTGCAAGATGTAGAGATACCAATTTATAACAATTAGATAGACAAAGATGTATGGAAGATAGATAATTTAAAGCAAAGTAGTATGCATATCATAAAAAGTCACCAATGGGAGTGCCATAGAATAAGGCTGTTGGTTGAGAAAGTCTAGTTGTGATGGAAATTCTCATACAAAAATCCATCTGAAGATTCTGTGCATAGTTTTGTCGGCCGAGTTTCTAGATTGAACTTCTCAGCTGATAATTGTTGTTGGCAATACCAATTGGTACTTGTCGGTTGAGTTTCATTCAGGACAAACTCGACCGACAACAATTGTTGTCAAAAAGCATATATATTTTAGAAAAACATATCTAGAGGCATGGTAAAAAATTAAGCCATATCCAAGCATGTGTAGGAAAGTTACTAACACAATATAAAAGCAACAAAAGTGGTTTTTGAGCAAGAATATGATGGAAATCACAATATACAAAAAATGATTCAAAAACTATATGTATAGTGCATACTATCTTGGCTAAAGCACACTATGATTGGATTTGAGAAAGAATAACATTACCTCTATTCTTACCATTTCTTTTCCACTTGTTTCTACTCCACACACATATCACCTTTCTTCTTTCATATGGATTGGATAGTCAATTCACAAATCAATAGATCAAGTCAATCCATTAGCAAGTGACCTACAATAAGAAAGATGAATTGGTCCCCAGTCATATTTTTGGGTCCAGAGGGGTTAGATTATCAACCCAAGTCATATTTATCTTGGGTGCTTTCATAAAAGGACAATATGTAGAATAATGACCAATTTTATTGCAATGATTGCATGATCTCCTAGCCTTAGAACTAGAGGATTTTTCATTGAAAATTGAAGGTCCTTTATCTTTGTTGTTCATTTGGAAGTCCAAAAATGTCTCTACCCATTTGTTCAGTACCATGATCTAGGATTTGATTAAGATTCTTTTTATCATCTAAGAATCTTTGCATAGAAGATCTCAAACTATGATTATCATTCATAAGTAAAGTAATAGTAGAAGACAATTTATTGACATTATCTCTAGCATGTACAAGATTGATTTCTAAGAAAAGATCATTAGTCATACAAGAATATTTTTCAACATGAAGAGCAGCAATATCATTCTCTCTTCTAGTAGAACTAGAACAAGATTTAAGGACATTGATTTTAGCAAATAAAGAAGCATTTTCTTTTTCAAGCAAAGCAGTCTTAGAAAGCTAGACACTATTTTGATATTCTAATCCTTGCAAAACAAATTCTTTATCCTTATTTTTAGTTTTAAGAACATCAATATCAAGCATGAGTGAATTCACAATATACTATGCTCTTCATTACAACTAGGCATAAGAGGTTGAGTTTTTAGAAATCTAATCTTATCAAGAAAATTAGTGTTTTCAAGTTAAAGATAATCTACTTGACTAAGACAAGCATTGTTTTCATCTAGCAAGCAAATATTACCATGTTCAAGGTTATCTTTTTCTACCAAATTATCAACAATTCTAGCGAGATTTTTCTTTTTCTTTTTAGAAGACTTAAGAGAGGCATGAGTATCATGAATAATAGAAATTAACATTCTTTATTGAAAGAGTTTAGTGTTACCTCATTTGAGTTCTCAATTGTTGAGGCCATAAGAAAAAAATGACATTCTACTTCATCATTAGAGCTTGAGATAGATCCTCCATTTGATTCTTCACTTGAGCTTGAGTTGGAGGAGTCACTTGAGCTTTTATGACATTTCTCCTTTTTCTTGTACTTCTCCTCTTCTCTTGTGATGATAGGTCTTTTTGACTTGTGGACAATCTTCCTTGAAGTGATCGTTTTTTCCACATTTGAAGTACCGAGTGAAGGAGGAGGACTTGCCTTTATAGGGTCTACCCTTGGAGTACATGGCATATTCTTCAACTTGAGAGGATGGAGAAGCTTGACTAACAATGGCTTCAACTTGGTCTTTGATTTCAACCTTCTTCATTCTCTTAAGCTCTTTCTCTTCTTCTCTTTCTTCTTTCTCTTGTTTTTCAAGTTTGACTTCATGAGCTTATAGATTTCCTATGAGTTCTTCAATAGGAATATCACCAATTCTTCAATGAAGTCACCTTGAATTCCCACCTCTTGGGGAGAGTTATAAGGATCTTTGAGTTGATCACTCCTCTAGACATAGGATGACCTAGGATGGAAAGACCATTTACAATGGTATTGAGCCTTGAGTACATCTCCGATACCCTCTCCTCCTTTCCCATATTGAAGTTTTCAAGGAGACCTTTGAGAATGTATACTTTGCTTTCCTTGACTTGCTTTGTCCCCTCATAAGTGACACATAACTTTCTCCATATCTCATAGGCCATATCATAGAAGTAAATCCCTTCGAACTTGACAAGGGAAATGAAGGCATAGAGAATGTTGATGGCTCTTGCATTCAAGGTTGCATTCTTTAAGGTAGCTTCACCCCATTCTTCTATCTTTGTCTCTATTAGCTTGTATGGAAAGTCCACCATTATCCACAACTCAAGACTTGATCCTTAGATGTATAATTGTAACCTTCTCTTTCAATAGAGGAAATTGCTCCCATCAAAGATTAGAATGTTAATGAGGTACCTCCCACCTTGATAATTGTCCATATTCCCCTACTTGTGGAGTTTTCTTATAGAAGACCCACTCTGATACCACTTGTTGGATATAAGATGGGATCTAGAGGGGGTGAATATATCTAAAAGCACTTAAATAAAATTCATTAGACCTTCAAATTATATCACAAGATAATGTTGGTAATATGGAATTTGAGTGCAACTAAAACATACATAGCAAGGGAGAGAGAGATTAAACAAGCATAAGAACACAAGCTATGTAGAGTGGTTCCAATATCCAAACTAGGAGAAAGTCAGTCCACTACCTTGAGAGATCAAACTCTAGGATTTTGCAACATCATATACTTATATTCCATCATAAGACATACACTATATGACCTTCCTTTTCTAGGCCAAGGATATGCAACTTTCCTTTTAAATAGAAGGGAGCCAACAACCTATCAAAGGACTTACCCATCCAAGATTGAGTCTTCGACCTCACCAAGGACTTACTGGTGCGGATTCCGCTAGAGGCATACACACCATCCAACTAGGGTGGCTAGATGCACTCCACGAGGTCGGAACACATGGGATGGGATTTTCCTTTCGATATTTATATTGTCCCTAACCAAGTCGATCACAAAGACTAAACAGGTCGCCCGCAAGCGTACGGGGTACTGTCGTAGTATAGGTGATTGGCAAGATAAGGGGTTGAACAACAGAGATAGAGGGGGCACTAGAGTTAGGTAGAATATGCTATGTTTGTATTATGGAGATTAGGGTTTTAGGGTTTTAAAAGGGTTTGATGCTTGATTATGCTAATTGAACAAGTAATAAAAGCAAGATTAATCCTAAACTATCTTTAACAAGCAAACTAGCAAACTAAGTTAACAAACTAGCTAAGCAAGGGAAAGAGCAAGCTACACTAGACCAAACAAGCAAGAAGAAATTGAGAAGCTAAGTTAACCACTAACAAGAGCAAAGGCCTAAATTAACACTAGAGAACAGAGCTAAGCAATTGACTAAGTTAAGCTAAAGCAATTAAACTAGACTAGTATTAACAAGCAAGCAAAGCAGTTGGGTTTTAACAAGTTGATTAGGGTAGGTGGGCCGTTTGGGGGATGTAACTTTGATATTAGATGGGGAAGATAGTTAGACAAGCATGGTTCTCATTCCACATCTAGATTACCAAACCAAACAATAAGGCCAACGTCATTAGAATATACCCTATACTACTAGTAGAAGACTAGGGTTAGGTGTAATTCTAATGGGATTAACCAAATCTAGGTTTCTAGAGTAAGTGATAGTGAGAAATTGAGGGTTGAGGGTAGAGATGGGAGTAGAGATGGGGGTATTTGACCTCATGCCACTAGCCACTCTAGCCTTTAGAAGGCCCTAGGCAATTGCATCACTCTCACTTACACTAGCCACTTAAATCTCACACTCACTTGTAGGAGGGGGGATGTGTATGTAGGAAAAAGGGGGATAGCTAGGGATCTACTAAATGGACCTAGGAGACAATCCTAAGATTGCCACATACACTCCAATCCCCCTAGAAGCTAAGTGTCATCAAACATCTCAAAGCAAGCAATCCATGTTATAAGAACAAACCACATGAAAATAGGAAATGAGATAGAAGCAAGAGGTAATCATCATAGATAGAAATTGAGTTAATTACAAGAAACTTTTCCCCAACATGGTATCAAAGTCACATTTTAAACCCAAACAGCCCACCACCAGGGGCTTAGCTACACATAGTCAAAGAAACAAGAAAAGAAAGGGGTAGAAGAAGGGAAAACGCCATGAAGCTCGATGTAGAAGTCTCCTCCTTCACCTCCAAGCTGTTGGGGACATACATCCTCATCCAAGGGTGCAGGGGCGCATGAAGATGTGGGGGTTTATGGATGGAAACCTAGGAAACTAGGATTCCATGGTGGAATGAGGGTGGAAATGGTGGATGGTGAGCCAAAATGCAAAGGGTTTGCACTCAAAGCTCAAGGAAGGAGAATGGAGCTTGGAGCAGCTGTAGGGGCGTCTAGCCTTCATGCCCCAGCCACCACTTATGTATATATAGGTGATGGGTAAGTGGGGGTAGTTTAGGAAAAATAGTGTAAAATTTTACTAGGGTTGTCGGGTCTCCACGGTGATGTTGGTGTGCCACGACCGTGGTGAGGGTAGTATGGAATGGTCATGGGGTGGTAAAATGGTCGTGGTATGGAGGGAATGGAAAAAAGGCCAAGTATGGTGGTGGCCACGACCGTGACAGGATGCCACGATCATGGTGGGTGAGCGGCACCACAGCCGTGTTGGTTAACACAATCATTTTGGAAGAGGGAGAGGTGATCGTGGAGCAGCACCATGGGCATTTTGTACTTCATTGGCCACAGTCATGGCAGCAAGCCACGACCGTAGTGCCTTGGGTGAAAACCTCATTGCCCATTGGAACTTTGGTCATTAATTCGTACGACCGTGGGGGTTGCCCACAGTCGTTTTCTCTTCTTCTGACCACGAACGTACTGATGGCCACAGCCGTTGTGTCTTCAATGGCCACAATCATGGCAAGTAGCCACAGTCGTGGGATTATGAGGAAAAACCGTGTTGAGTTGGGCACTTCTTTGCTAAAAACGCACGACCGTGGTGTTGTGGCCACGGTCGTGGTGAGGCTTGCATCACTTGATTTGACTTCAAACTCCATCATTTTTGGATGTCTTTGCTTGGTGATGACGTTTGGCCATTATAGGTAGGTTGAGGGAGATTTTGGGGCCTCCTTTGGGTCCTTCTATGAGTGGGGGAACCCTAGAACTCCTTCTTTCTCTCTCATCCATCTAGGCATGGTCCAAGTACCTGAAAATAGTGCAAATAAAATCCATAAGCATATTTGCAATGATAACCATATTAGGGGAAAAAACTTGTAATCTAACATGTTTAGATGTGATTTAAATACAAAATGGCACAGGATGGAGCCCTAAAATTGGGCTGCATCACCACCCCAAACTTGAAACATACTTGTCCTCAAGTATGCTCTAACACAATCTCTCTTTTCAGTTTCTTTTCAACAAAAACAAGTGACAAATGCATAGCAATAGATGATTATTGAATACATGGTCTTCTTTCACAAACCATTGATGAACCGATTACTGAGCATACAAACTTCAAATATAAAGCATAGAAACACTAGTTGTCTATATGTCCTCCATGTCATTCTGGGTAAACCGTTTCATGTTGGTGTTAATCAAAGGTGACTAGGAGTGCTGTTTCACTTTCATGCATTTGCTCTTATGCTTCAAACCACACTAGATGACCCACTTGGCTGTAGAAAGGGTAAAGTGAGCTAGATTTGATGTTTTCTAGCTCAATGGGTATGAAAAAGGAAGAAAGGATTGCAAAAAGATTTGGAGTGCTTTTACACTCTCTTCTTTTCTTTATTTGAATGCTCTTAAACAGGAACATCCTTTTATTTTATTTTTGCTTTTCTTTTCTTTTTCTCTTCCCTTGGTGTAGGTAGGGCACAAAGTGGAGGGAGTGAAGTGGGGAGGTTGAGATGTGTCCACCCCAAACTTTTATGGGTGGCCACGACTAATATGTGCACTTTGGCATCTTTTCATGAGGCGGAGAGGTATGCAAGTGGTGAAAGAATGGTCAGATCAAAAGGGGGGTCAATAGTGTAGTCTTCACAAAAGATTCCCTACATGAAAGATAATTCAACACTTCACCAAGTAATATCACACCACATGACAAAATTAACTTTTAAATCATGCCGCCCTCAGCATAAAATAGAAGTTTAGACTAGTAGGGTAAAAGGAGTGGGGTTGTGAAAGACAGCCGCCAAGAGCTGGAGTGGTCAATGTAACACTAGGTGAGCAGGATAGGGCCACCACGGCCGTGCTGAACAACACGACCGTTCTGTCCTTCTTCCTATAGCTCCTCTATTGATTCACAATCTCTTCTTCCATTTTGACCTCCGCTTTGGCTAAACCCTTTTTGCATCATCTTTTCTTCCTTATACCTGTGCTAACATGATTCACAAACTGAAAAACAATCAATTATAGTGTGTGTGTGTGTGTTTCTTAGAAACCAAAAGAAAGTATGATAAAACAAGGTTCGAGAATCTCAAACCATGTGTGTTGCCTCCCACTAGTGCTAAATTTATAGCCTTCAGCCGAGGTTATTACTCTTTTTCTCTATGTATCGACACCCACGGTGTCATCCTTTTCCTCTACACTGATCCTATCCAAAGTTCTGACGACATGTGCTTCATCCCATGGAGTGTGCATCGAGCAGAAGTATGGACTTGATCTCCACAGCTCTAGAGGACCATAATAGCATAGATTCTCACCAAAGTCTTCATTACCCAGCTTTCCCCTCTCCTCTTCAGTAAATATAAATAAATCAAATTTTCTCCTTTTATAGGTGACCGTCAGAGTGCATGTACACACATTGATTTCTGCACCCGCAGTGGACAAGAAGGACCTCCCCAATATGAGGTATTCTTTCCCATCAATAGGTTTAGAATCCACTATCAGAAAGTTAGTCACATATGCAATGTTTATCCTTTCATGCATTGATCCTATTGCGTTTTGCAGTATTCCCAAGGGTTTCCTTTTGGTTCCATCACCTAAGATAAGGACACAATCCACCAGTTCCATTTTATTTAGGCCTAGACGTAGATACATGCTCCATGGCATGATACTTGTCCTTGCACTTAAGTCAAGGAGGGAGTGCTCGATGGGTTGTGTACCAATGTAGCAGGTGATGAGAGGCACTCCCGGATCATCTCTCTTTTAGGGGAAGCCAATGTCATAGTTGAAGTTCCAAATTTTGAAGCAATAATATCCTTGGTTGGTAGTAGCACTAACTTTTTCTTCCCTATGCACACATCCTTTAGTAATGAAAAGAATGATGTGATGCCCATCGTTCCTCACTTCAAGTTTCCCAAGAGATTCATGATACTGCTGCCCTTTTCTTGGAGAGACGGACCTTCATGGAATTGCTTCCTGACTTCATCAAAAATCTCCGCAGTACTGGTTGGAACTTGAGGAGGGATGATGGTGATACTCATCTCATGAAAAGGTTTTTTTCTCCCATAAAGGTATGGCTTCAAGCGTTGCTGTGTCAATGGTATGTGAGGCACTGGACATGACCTTGTCACAAACAGTCAGATGATCCCTATCTATTGCTATTTCAATTTTCCCAAGAGATGGTGGGGCGAGTGAGGGTGCTTCTACATTTGTGCCGGGAACATCAGAAATTTGGGTGCACTTAACATCCTTTGGTAGTGCTTGTGTGGCAAAATCTCTGGATCTTTTGTGATCTTTGCTATACCCTTCTAGCATTGAGCTTTTATCATCAACCTCAATCACTCTCCTTTCCCCTTTTTCAAGTTTTTGAGCAACTTTTTTTCCCCATATGATAGACACCATACTCACTTGTTCATGGGGAGAAGGGGGGGGGCTTGTGAAGACGAAGGTGGTGGCGGTCTTTGATCGGTGGAGTTAGGATTTTGGAGTATGCAAGTTGGTTGTTGGGGAGGTTGTTGGGTAGATGGTGGTTGATAGGTATGTGAAGGTGGTGGGGGATATTGGTAGTTAAGTGGGGGTTGGTGAGGTGGCAGAACATATGGATGTGGTGGTATTTGATATTGTAGGAGTGAGGGTGCTTGGCCTCGTGGTGGGATGTATGCCGTTTGTGTAGCATTCACATAACCACCATCATTGGTTGGATTTGTCACGGGTTGAGATGGAAGTCTCCCCTCTTCACGACGAGCAAGAGAGATGGAGATTTGATCAAGTCTTTGTTCAAGGCGGCTAATATTCTGCCCTTGAGAGGACATTTCTCTCTTTACCTCATCTAAGTTCCTCAACCTACCGAGTACCTCCTTTTCAAATTTAAAGTTGTTCTGTGGCCTCGGATGCCCTTGCCCTTGTCCATCCTCATTTTGTTGCTTCCAAGAAAAGTTCAGATGGTTCCTCCACTCGGGAGTGTAGGAGTTGGACATGGGGCATTGGTTGTTGCGGCCGCTAAAGGAGTGTAGAGCATTCACTTCCACATCCACTGAATTGACTGCCATAACGGATTGGCTTGGAGAGCCACCAACTTGAATTTTCATCATTTTCATTATGTCGGCCATCATATTCATCATGTCTGCGTCAGTAGTATTGCGAGTCAGAGCTGTAGAGGAAGATAAAGGAACGTAGCTTCGGCTGCAATGCCCCCCTTTAGTAGAAGTGCAGTGGCGAGAATTTTTAGCAAGGTGTTCAAACAATGGCCATGATTCTTCGGGCGGCTTTGCCATGAAAATGCCCCCGCCGAAAGAGTCCACATTGTTCTGGATTTTCTCTTCAAGCCCGATGTAGAACGCTTGAACAAGCTGCCATAAAGGTACCTCATGGTGAGAGGGCAATCACGGAGCAACTTCTGGAATCTCTCCCACGCCTCATGGAAGGGCTCATTTTCCTTCTGAGCAAATGACATGATGCACCTCCTCATGTAAGACAGCTTAGTGATGGGGAAGGACTTATTGAGGAACTCATTTTTGACGTCGTTCCACGAGACCAACTCCGGCTTGGACACATACCACTCTTTAGCCTTCTTTTTGAGGGAGAAAGGAAAGAGTGTCCTTCTAATGGAATCGTCAGTGGCAGCGAGACTGTGGAAGGTTGAACATGTCACAAGGAACACATCAATGTGGTGGTAGGGGTTTTCATTCTCCATCCCGAAGTAGGTAGGGAGGAGTCTCAGAAGTGCAGGCGGAATGGAGAATTGTTGACCGGTCATCTGGTCAACCAAGGTGGCAATGGGGGAGTTGTAGTTTCCCGGTGTAAAGTACTCGTGGAGCGGGTGATGTGGTGGTGGAGGTTGAGCATCCGATTGCGGGTTGTTTTCAGCCATCTCGGCTTCTCAGTGCTGATTGCGGTGAGCTTGGCGCCTCCTTCTACCAATCTCGGGGTCGTACACCACCAAGTCGGTGCAAGTAGAATACGTGATACCCATGCACAACTGTCACATGCGCAAGGCACAAACAAACAACAGGAAACCAAGTTAGCAAACCAAGATGAAAAAGGAAAACAAAGAACAAATAATAGCAATGATGAGGGAAAAAGGAAAGGCTAAGCTACACTATTAGGCCGAGTGCCTCTATTACTGGCAACACCGCCAGAAATCTTGGTGCAGATTCCACTAAAGGCACACACCAGCCAACTAGGGTGGCTAGATGCACTCCACGAGGTCAGAACGCATGCGATGGGATTTTGCTTTCGATATTTATATTGTCCCTAACCGAGTCGATCACAAAGACTAAACAGGTCACCCACAAGCGTACGTGGTACTGTCGTAGTATAGGTGATTGGAAAGATAAGGGGTCGAACCACAGAGATAGAGGGGGCACTAGAGTTAGGTAGTGTATGCTATGTTCCTATTGCAGAGATTAGGGTTTTAGGGTTTTAAAAGGGTTTGATGGCTAATTATGCTAATTGAACAAGTAAGAAAAGAAAGATTACACCTAATCTATCTTGAACAAGCAAACTAGCAAACTAAGTTAACAAACTAGCTAACAAAGGGAAAGAGCAAGCTACACTAGACCAAACAAGAAAGAAGAAATTGAGAAGTGAAGTTAACCACTAACAAGAGCAAAGGCCTAAATTAACACTAGAGAACAGAGCTAAGCAATTGACTAAGTTAAGCTAAAGCAATTAAACTAGACTAGCATTAACAAGCGAGCAAAGCAGTTTGGGTTTTAACAAGTTGATTAGGGTAGGTGGGCCGTTTGGGGGATGTAACTTTGATATTAGTTGGGGAAGATAGTTAGACAAGCATGGTTCTCATTCCACATCTAGATTACCAAACCAAATAATAAGGGCAATGCCATTATAATATATCCTATACTACTAGTAGAAGACTAGGGTTAGGTGTAATTCTAATGGGATTAACCAAATCTAGGTTTCTAGAGTAAGTGATAGTGAGCAATTGAGGGTTGAGGGTAGAGATGGGAGTATAGATGAGGGTATTTGACCTCATGCCACTAGCCACTCTAGCCTTTAGAAGGCCCTAGGAAATTGCATCACTCTCACTTACACTAGCCACTTAAATCTCACACTCACTTGTAGGAGGGGGGATGTGTATGTAGGAAAAAGGGGGCTAGCTAGGGATCCACTAATTGAACCTAGGAGCCAATCCTAAGATTGCCACATACACTCCAATCCCTCCTAGAAGCTAAGTGTCATCAAACATCTCAAAGCAAGCAATCCATGTTATAAGCACAAACCACATGCAATAAAATAGGAAATGAGATAGAAGTAAGAGGCAATCATCATAGATAGAAATTGAGTTCATTACAAGCAACTTTTCCCAAACATGGTATCAAAGTCACATTTTAACCCCAAAAAGCCCACCACTAGGGGCTTAGCTACACATAGTCAAAGAAACAAGAAAAGAAAGGGGTAGAAGAAGGGAAACACAATGAAGCTCGATGTAGAAGTCTCCTCCTTCACCTCCAAGCTGTTGTGGACATCCTTCCTCATCCAAGGGTGTAGGGGCGCATGAAGATGTGAGGGTTTATGGATGGAAACCTAGGAAACTAGGATTCCATGGTGGAATGAGGGTGGAAATGGTGGATGATGAGCCAAAATGCAAAGGGTTTTCACTCAAAGCTCAATGAAGGAGAATGGAGCTTGGAGCAGCTGTAGGGGCATCTATCCTTCGTGCCCCATCCGCCACCTATGTATATATAGGTGGTGGGGAGGCACTAGGGTAAGTGAGGGTATTTTAGGAAAAATAGTGTAAAAGTTTACTAGGGTTGGCGGGTCTCCACGGTCATGTTGGTGTGCCATGACTGTGGTGAGGGTAGTATGGAACTGTCGTGGGGTGGAAAAATGGTCGTGGTATGGAGGGAATGAAAAAAAGACCAAGTATGGTGGTGTACACGGCTGTGGCAGGATGCCACGGTCATGGTGGGTGAGCGGCACCACAGCCGTGTTGGTTAACACGGCCGTTTTGGAGGAGGGAGAGGTGATCGTGGAGGAGAACCATCGGCGTTTTGTACTTCATTGGCCACAGTCGTGGCACCTTGGGTGAAAACCCCGTTGCCCAGTGGAACTTTGGTCATTAATTCCCACGACCGTGGGGGTCACCCACGGTCATTTTCTCTTCTTCTGACCATGACTGTGCTGATGGCCACGGTCGTGGTGTCTTCAATGGCCACGGTCATGGCAAGTAGCCACGGTCGTGGGATTCTGAGGAAAAACCCTATTGAGTTGGGAACTTCTTTGCTAAAAATGCACGGTCGTGGTGTTGTGGCCACAGCCGTGGTGAGGCTTGCAACACTTGATTTCACTTCAAACTCCATCATTCTTGGATGTATTTGCTTAGTGACGACTCTTGTCCATTGGAAGTAGGTTGAGGGAGATTTTTGGGCCTCCTTTGGGTCCTTCCATGAGTGGGCGAACCCTAGAACTCCTTCTTTCTCTCTCGTCCAATAGGCATGGTCCAAGTACCTGAAAATAGTGCAAAGAACATCCATAAGCATATTTGCAATGATAACCATATTAGGGGCAAAAACTTGTAATCTAACATGTTTAGATGTGATTTAAATACAAAATGGCACAGGATGGAGCCCTAAAATAGGGCTACATCACCTACCCACTTTTTCAAGAAGTATTCTTCCTTCACCAAAGTCTTACCCACTCTTTCAACAAGTCTTCCACCTTGAAGGAATTATCCACTCTTCTTGGATCTTTCACTTTTGATTTCACCTTCTCCAAGGAGAAGCTTTCACCAAGGAGAAGCTTTCACCAAGGGACTCCTTCCCTTCTTATTCTTCACGTCTCTTAGATAAGAGAGAGAATCTTCATCTTCATGGTTGAATGAGATATTTGGGGGTAGAGGATGTGAGAGACACACAAGATATACATGTAGAACTAGCTCTCATACAAATCTCCTACTCACTCTAATGGATGTAACAAGTGATTAAGATTAAGAGTGGGAGGAGGATTCTTGAGGCACTCAACTATAATATAGGGACCTTCGTAGTGCTTGGATAACCATGTGATGAATTCCAAGGGGTCCTATTTATAGTTGGGGATGCCTACTAGCCAGTAGAAACACTTAAGGATGGATATTAGCCGTTTGGGGTGTTGCAACATTTTTGTTAGTTTTGCAACACTCCAACGACTAGAAACACTTTTTCTACACATTCCATACAGTGCGATCAGTCAAGTTTACTTTTGGGGAACTCAATCATATGCACTATTCAACAAAGCAAATTTGAAGCATCGATCGAGTTTATCCGAGATGATACTCGGTCGATCACTTTCTATTTTTCCAATGCATGGATTCATTCAAGTTTGACCTAGGGAAAACTCATTTGATCTTGTACATTTGTCAAGATCAATGCTAGGCATCGATCAAGTTTCTACAAAGGAAAATTGTCTGATCAAACAACCTGTGATCAATTTTGGAAATTGTCATTAGAGTGCTTACATATTCATTTTATGTGCTCCTGATTTTTTCTAAGCTTAATTACAAGTCATACAATCATTACAATTGATTTACAACATGATTCTAACATAGATACATCATATTCCACAAAAGTGCACTTGCATTGATTTTGACTTGTCTTTTCTCCAAGTTAGGATGCGTAAGTTAAGGCATTTAGAGTGTCTCTATACCTAATCTAAAATAACTCAAGTGGATGCATTAGACACAAATAAGTGGACTGGTTAGTCATCATCAAAATAAGGGTTTAGTCAATTTAGACCTCGAGTCAACATTCTCCCACTTTTTGAAGATGACAAACATTCCATAAATGTATTCAAAGCTTTTAAGTAGAATTGTACTTTTGGAGAAACCTAGGGATTTCAGTAGACTTGAGTTCATATGCTCCCCCTAAATTGATGCTCATGGAGTTTTCATACCCCCCTCAATTTATCTTATTTCTCTTGCCTGGTTAGCTTTCATAACATTTATAGAAACTATGTATTCTACTCATATATGCTCTACATATATGTATTCTCCTCTTAACATAAGACATACCTAAGATATGCTTTCTCCTCACACATGCCTTCTCCACGTTCTAACATAGAACATGCCTTCTCCCCCTTTGTCATTTCAAAAGGTAGGGGCTTAAAGAGCTAAAACGAAACATGTTAGGAAAAAGGAGATATCAAAAGTTAAAAAGGAGAATATAAGAGCAACACTAAGGGCTTGTCCAAGCACAATATGTAAAGCAAATCAAGACATGCATTTGAACAACCCTAAATGTAGTTCTAAGAAACAACCATGATTAGGATATGCAATCAAGTAACTCAAGATAGTACATATGCAATTCAAGGAACAAGCTTGAGTAAGTATGAAACAAGATACAAGCATATCATACAGTTGAATACCCAATGATAAACAAGGTGAAAACTACACGCAGATGATATCACACGTTAGGACTACTAGTAGGATCCATATCATAGCAAAATATGTACAAGTAAAAGAGCAATCTATTAGTATATATAGAGATATATTCAAATAAGAATATATGCAGTTTTAGAAGTAGGAAAGGATATAACTCACTAGCAAATATGCATCATTTCCAAAAGATGATTACCACTAAAAATCTCAAGGTCATATCTAAACAAGATATATAACTACATAGATGTAGCAAGTTATGGCACAACAAAATCAATTTAAGACACAACCAAAGATCCAAAGAGATCATCATCAAAACCTGCATAACAACTCAAGACAAGTAATTGCTAGATATAGAGATACCAATATATAATAGTTTAAAAGATAGAGTTGCATGCAAGATAGGAAATTTAAAGCAAGGAAGTATGCATACCATAAAAAGGTACCAATGGGAGTGCTATAGAATAAGGCTATTGGTTGAGAAAGTCTAGTTGCTTAGATCTAGGGGTAAACTCGACCGATCTTGGAAATTTGCCAAGATCAATCCTAGGCATCGATTGAGTTTCTAGGAAGGAAATTTGGCCGATCAAACAACCTATGATCAATTTTAGAAAATGTCATCAGAGTGCTTAAATTTTGTTATAAGTGCTCCTAATTTTTTCTAAGCTTAATTACAAGTCATACAATCATTACAAGTATTTTACAACATGACTCTAATAGAGATACATCATATTCCACAAAAGTGAACTTGCATTGATTTTGACTTGTCTTTTCTCCAATTTAGTGTGCACAAGTTAAGGCATTTGGAGTATTTCTATACCTAATCTGAAATCACTCAAGTAGAAGCATTAGACAAAAATTAGTGGAATGGTTAGTCATCATAAAAATAAGGGTTTAGTTAATTTATACCTTGAGTCAACATTGGCCTTGAGTCGATATTTTCTACCACACTAGTGCATTTACGGGTTAGGAACGGTTGCTTCAAGTTAGTATTTTTCATGTTTTCACATCTCTTCCTATACGACTTCTCGTATGAGATGGAAGTGTTGTAGTATGCTATTTGAGATTCCTTGCCTAACAAATAGCTCCATTGTTGTCATAGTATTTCTAGTATGTCATCAATGGTTGAAACCTCCTACAAGTTCATCCATATGAACTTATAGATCCATACAGTATCTTCCACTGTTATCAAAACAACAAGATACTCAACTTCTATTTGTAGAATTAAACAACTATCATTTGCTCGAAACTCTTCCAGCTTACAAGTCTATATCTATTTTAAGGTCGAAGACAAATTTAGATTGCAACCTTTGTTATTTTGGAATCTTTCATCGATGTAACCTTTTAGACCCAACTCTTCCTTATAACTACAATCAAGGAACCGACCCTTTTCGTGCTTCTCAAGTACTTAAGGATGTTCTTTATGGCTGTTTAGCGACTTTCACTAGGATCTAACAGATATCCACTCATCATGTTCAATACATATGAGAAAACTGGATTAGTACACAACATTGCATATGTGATAAATCAAATTGCAAATGCATATGGCATCTTACTCATGTTTTCCCGTTCTTCACAAGAATTTAGATACTAGGCTCTAGAGAGACTAATTGTACAAATTTTCTCTCACCGAGTTCTGAATGTTGAACATGTTCAACATCTTTCCATTGTATGTGCTCTTAGTTAGGTCAAAAAGCTTTCAAGATCTATCTCTATAGATCCTCATTCCTAATACACATGATGCTTTGCCTAATATCTTCATAGAAAAGGTGCCTCCTTGATGGATATTAATATTTATAGTATAAGGATATTATTCCCCATCATTATGTGGAATATAAATATGCTCCCACTAAATATTTTATAATCATAAATTCCAACTTCATTTTGACTCAAGTCAAACTCTTTTATCGAGTAGTCAAATTGAAAATTCTAGCTCTAATATGCTTGCTTCAATCCATAGATTGACCTTTGTAGCTTATAGACTTTATTTGCAATGATCATATTTATAAAATTTTAAAGTTGTTTCATGTACACATCCTCACAATTTCCTATTAAGGAATGCATTTTTAACATAAATTTTTCCAAATCTCATAGTCGTAATAAGATGCAATGGCAAGCATGATCCTAATGAATTTAACTATGGTAACTGGTGAAAAAGATTTTGTTATGTTTAACACTTTGAACTTGTTTGAAAACTTTTACAACCAATCTGCCATTATAGGTTTGTACATTTCCATCCATGTCAGTATTTTTCTTGAAGACCCAAATGTACCCTATGGGTTTTACTCTTTCATGTGGATCCACCAAGGTCATACCTTGTTGGTTTACATGGACTCCATCTTGGATCTCATTGCCCCAAGCCATATTTCAGATTCTTGTCCGTCAATAGACTCTAGCTAGGTTGTTGACTCATCATCTATGACCAACTTACTGCCTTCTTGAGTTATAAGATAACATAACCTTTCAAACTCAATGCATGTCCCACTTGATCTATGAGTCTTTGTGTTACATAAGGAACTTGAGATTCCACATCAATTTGTGCTTCTCCTTGTTCCTACTGTACCTCTTTAGGTTTAATGTTTTCTTGTTGGTCTCAAAATTTCTGAGTTCTACTTTTCTCCCACTGATTCATGTGGAATGAAATTCCTTTAGGAATACAACCATCCTGGCAACAAAACACTTTTATTGTTGGATTGGAATATAAAAGTAGTATTAACAAAATAACATTTATCTAATTTGTGGACAAAGTCTTTTAAGAAACAACTTTCTTGTACAAGCTTTACAATCATAATCCTTATAAAGGACATATGTGGACATCTACCATGCCATATCTCATATGGTGTCCTTTGAACCTTTTTAGATGGCACATTGTGTAGTGTAAAGAATGTGCCCAAAAAGGAAATTGTAAGATTAGCTAGATTTCTGGATAATCACACCATGACTTATCAGGGTGTGATTCCTTCTTTCTGATACATCACTACGTTTCAGGTGGAGTTCATTGTGATACACTATTACGGTCTCCTAGAAATATTACGATCTTCTAGAAGATCCTCAAACTCTTGGTTAAAATATTTCAACATTGATCATAATATTACAGTCTCCTAGAAGATCCTCAAACTCTTGGTTAAAATATTTTGACATTGATCATATCAAAGTGTCTTAATAATTTCACCCATCTAGTTACATACTTCATTCATGATCTCCTTGAACACTTCAAGAGATTCATACTTGTATTTCATTAAATACAAGTTTCCATATCTACTGAGATCATCAATAAATACAATGAGATACTAATAACTACCTTTACCATTTATTATAAAAGGTATACATACATTAATATGTACGATACCTAATAGAATACATGCTTTACCACTACATTCTTTTGTCATATTTCCCAATAAATAATGTGCATATCTCTATTGGTTTAATAACCAAAAGAGTCTAGACAACCATCGTTATGGATTCTAGAAATGCATTCTTCATTTATATGCTTTAGATGACAATGCTATATGTATTCACTATTTGAGACATTGAGTCATTTAATGTATATATATAACTGTCTTTTGAATAATCAATATAAACTATGAGACATTACAACCATTTCCATGAAAGATCTTATCTTTGAAGAAAAAAATCAAATATATTCATAATATTCTTGTCCATACAAGATACATGATGTTTTTGATAAATTTCAGGTACATAATAACAGTTCACTAATTCTATTACGTGCCCTCTAGGATTAGATGAATAACAATTAGAAACTCTTGATTTGCATAGTTCTAACTTACTTCTTCTCGGGTCCTAAAGTGGATATCTCTATCTTCTCCTCATTCTTCCTTAGTTCCTCCAAATAAAGAGGGCAATTCCTCTTCCAATGTCTAGGCTGGCAACAATAGTGACAATTGTCTCCCTTGGTCACCCATCCCTTTTCTTTGAGTGCAGAAGATTTGAGCTTCTAGTTAGCTTTGAAAATTTTCTTATATTTGGTGCCTTTTCCCTTAGACTTCCCTTTGCCTATGTTGATCATCATCACAAACTTGGTCTTGTCTTTATTCATCTAGGTTTTAGCTATTCTCAACATGCCAAGTAATTTTGACAATTCCTTGTCAAATTCATTCATGTTGTAGTTCATTATAAACTATCTATATGACTCTAGCAACGACTATAGAATCACATATGTGGATAAATATTGATCCAAGGGAAATCCCATTCTAGCAAGGTTCTCCACATATCCAATCAACTTGAGCACATGGGGATCTATTGAATATCCTTCAACCATATTGCATCGAGCAACTCTTTGGAGACATCATATCTCTCTTCTCTTGCATGATTTTACTACATGTTCTTAAGCTGTGTTACTATCTCAATAACATCCATATTCTCATGTCATCTCCGGAACTCATATTTCATTGAGCACAACATCATGCACTTGGTACCTATGGCATCTTCAAAATGCTTCTTGTAAGCATCCTTGTCACTTAGGTGCAGTGGGAGTAGGTTGAGCTGGCTCTGGTGTTTCAAGGACATAGAGTTTGCTCTTGAGTGAGAACAATTCTTAATGTTCAGAACTAGTCATGAAAGTTATTCCCATTCAGCTTGTCCTTCTCAAGGACCAATCAGAAGGAAAATGTGTTTGTGTTTGCCATTAAATTGTACAAAATTAATTTGCAACTTTGTCAAGACATTTTTAATTAGTTTGATTTTTATATGTTTGACAATATTAATTAGGCTTTTAATTTGTTATCACTCCCACTATTTTATTCAAATTTATAGCTTTCACATATCAATTCAAAAGTTTGCAATGTACAATCTTATAGTGAGCCAATATCCAAAACAATTTAGTTATTACCCAGCCAACTCTAGCATCCATAACCAATTATTAAGGTAGGAAACTTTTGCCAATTACATCTCATGCAGTTCTTGGATAGATGGCATGCACAACCTTTTTCCATATTCATCTAAATGATTTTAGGTACTTAATATCATTAAGGTCAACTACTTAAGTATGAGAAAAAAATCCAACATGATAGTAATGCACCCTACTTGGTAGGCCCACATAACTACCATTACACTTGCATGAGATGGACATGCATACCACGCTTGGCATGACAATGCTTTGTCGGACAAATTTATCATGTGTGTTGCTTATGGAAAGCATCTAAGACTTAATATATTTGATTGATGTATTTTTAATTTATATAAATATATATACATATACAATCACTACATACTTATAGTATGTATCATACACATGCTACATCCCACAAATAGCATATGCAATCATAAAACACAAGCAATGATTATGAACATACTAATGTAATTCCATGGATCCACATGGAATTACTACCACCTAAGGTCTACATCATATGTAGAAACCTATTGTTGATGAAGATTTGTGCTGGAACCTATCCGGGTCAATCGGTTCGACTCTTGAACCAGCCGGGTCACCTCCTGGTCAGTCGGTTGGTCTTTTAGATCAATCTTCTGGTCTCCAGTCCAAGCATCTTTTGGACATCTTTAGACAATCAGTTGGGCCACCAACTAATTGGTTTGACTCCTTCTATCTTTGCCTCCTTGGTCCTCTAGCCAAATGGTTCGTATTTTGAAACATGCAGTTTGTCTGGTGTTGAGCTGACGTGGCTTTGATACCGTTATTGGGAAATAAGGCATCAGATAATGCAGTGGAAACAAAAAAATATATGCCATATTCCTATTTAAACAGTAGATGGAGACAATGACTATGTAATGGGAAGGAAAAGTTGCAAGGTATTTATACGGTCTTAGACAGCGACACTGCTTGCAACAACATGCTTCTTTCTCAAGTTACACCTAGACAGTTGTCGCCAACAGTCTCCTGGTTGATCACCATAGATGGCGGTTGACTGCGTCCTCTTAGTGGGTGGAAAAGGCCTCCTCACCTCTAAAGTAGTCCATTCAAACCACCAGGAACTCCATGTTGTGCTACCAGAACCAATGGGAAGGAGTTGTCCCTTTGAATGTCATGCTATTAGCACTAACTTTCTCTCCCAATTGTCTCTTCTTTGCTATCACTCCCTTTTATGAGTAGGATTTGCTCAGACTCTCTTGGTTACCACAACTAGAGAGAACAACAACTGTCAAAGATTATTTTTGTGACTCCAGAAGGCCTCCACTACCCCTCTATTTATAGGAGGGTCAGTGTAACACCCCTGACCTGGGTTATAAGCTAACCCTAGGTGTTTTGCCTAAATATGAAATTCAAAGTTTGTAATTATCCTTTGGTATGTAATTAAAGCTTTTATGGAACATAAGTTTCCCTTTCTGTCCCTTATAAACCAATGTTGAAGTGTTGGTTGCAATACGGGGACCTATGTGCAATTTGCCCAACCAGAGGGGTTAAACTACAAATTTCACATGTTTATATGTTCCTTTAATGTTGAGACAACATAAGAATGAATATGATGAGGTTTAAGGGATTTCCCAAGCTTGAGCACCAAGGTGCAGCTGTGGAAGCAACCCCTGTACTTGAAAACCCTAAATTGGTGTAAAATGCAATTTACCCAATTTGAGGGGTGTAACTTGTAAAATACATCATCTAAAACATCTTTTATGGCTCTTGTCATCATTTAGAAGAGGAATGATGAAAATATTACTTTATGTGAATAATCATATAGTAAAGAACACACTTGTGATTGAATAATCAAGCTGTATGTATAATAGCCCTTTTATGTATATGCTTTAGTGATGGGTTGATCCTCTTTGCCTTCAATTCTTGACCTTAGAAGGAGTTTGTCCTTAGAAATAAGAGGTGGGGACGTCCAAGGAAGAAAGGAAGGACTTAGATGAGAAATGAGGAAAGTATATGTCCTTATGTTGAAAGTTCACCCAAGTATATATATAACTTTCCTCACTTAGCAAAGGAACGATCCTCTTCCTTTCATTTCTTTTCCCCTTGCTCAAACCGACTAAGGAGAGCTCTGGAGCTCAGGAGGACGACCAAGGGAGTGCAAGGTAGGTTTAGATCCTTCCTTTTTGCTTAATTCTTGGATGAAACTCGGATTCAAGGTCTAATTCATGGCTAGCTCACTTAGCTCCATCTTTCTAGCCATCTCTTCTCAACCTTCCTTGGAGGATTCACCTTGGCCGACCTGTGGAGCTTCTAGGACGCCATTAGAGGCTTGGAGCTCGAAAGTTTGGAGCTCAAGGAGCAAGCTTTAGGTGGGTTTTATAACTCTAAACTTTATGCTTGATTATACATCCTTTTCTATGCATATAGTTGCTAGTTCTTCTTCTTCCCTATCTTTCCTTGCATCCTTGCAAGCAAAATCGTGAAGAACTGATACTGTTCTCAAGGTAGAAGATAAGGGCGTTAATTCCTATGCTTATCCACGGTTTTTCACTTTATCAAACGACCTCCACCTATTGCTCAAAACGGTTTCAAACCGTTTGGTGGGCAAACGGTTTCAGGGTCATTTGAGGGAAAACGGTCTTCAAGACCGTTTGGTCCCGTTGACCAAGCGAAGACCGTTTGGGAATCTTGTTCATAATTATGTAGGTTAATCACCCACAAAATTTGAGAGGTTAACTCCAAAGGAATCGTGAGTTATGAGCAAATCAATTAGCAAAACCAATTGAATTAAGTTCTGATTTTCAATCTGTTTAATTTGCCCTTTTTGGGCAAACGGTCTCAAGACCGTTTAATATGGTTGACTAAACGTTGACCGTTTGGTATTACTGTTCATTATGATGTTAATTAACGACTCACCAAATTTTATGGATTAATTCCAAACGAGTCATGAGTTGAAGGATGATTAATAGGGCAAACCCTAATTGAAATTAGTGCTGAATCTCCAATGAGTTAAGTTGAGATTTTGGGTTACTTAGCCCAAACGGTTTCAAGACCGTTTGGGAATCACCCAAACGGTCTCAAGACCGTTTGGAGGTCTGGGGTCAAGTATAGTTGATCAATTGAAGGTCCAAAGGCACCAAATCATATTGCAATTAAGTATTGATGTGATGATCAACTCAATAGATCAAACCTTGATGAATTTTCACTAGAGTCCAAAGGATGGATGGGCAAACGGTCTCAAGACCGTTTGGACCTCATCCAAACGGTCTCAAGACCGTTTGGTGTCAACCCAAGACCGTTTGGAGGTCTAGGGTTAAGGTAATTGACCAATTGAGGGCCCAATTACAGTGGGTTAGTGAAACAATCAAATTGCTGTTTTCTAAGTATAGATCTTGTTGAGTTTTGGGTTGGAGGACCCAAACGGTCTCAAGACCGTTTGGGGGTTCCTCCAAATGGTCTCAAGACCGTTTGGGCACAACCCAAGACCGTTTGGAGGTCTAGGGTTGAGATAATCTAATGGTTTGAAGGTCCAATTGCAATAAGTTGATGAATTGATACAAATGCTGATTTTAGACCTAATTGGAGTTCAACCCTAGTCCAAACGACTTGGTTCTGGGTCAAACTTTGGGCAAACGGTCTCAAGACCGTTTGGAGGATATCCAAACGACCTCAAGACCGTTTGGTCCAAGTTTGAGCCCAATTGGAGGTCAATTGATAGGTTCAACCTTGAATTGATTCACATTGTTGAATATTGATGACCATACGATTTGAAACCCTAATTGAGAAGGATTCAACCCTAATTGGCTTTCAATTGAGGGTCAACTTGGTGTCCAAGTGATTGAGGTTCATCCTAATTAACTCAATTTATAAGTGGTTATCATGGATTTGGCTAATTGAGGGGTTCAACATACATATCCATGACCAATTGTAACTTTTGAACCACTTTGGAGGTCCAAACGGTTTGAGCCCATTTGGACCAAACGGTCTCAAGAACGTTTGGATCCAAACGGTCTCAAGACCGTTTGAGGCCAAACGGTCTCAAGACCATTTGGGACCAAACGGTCTCAAGACCGTTTGGGCTCAAACGATCTCAGGGTCGTTTGGTCCAATCGATCTCAAGATTGATTTGATCTAACAGTTTCAAACCGTTTGAGCTCCAAACGGTTTGGAAGGTCAACCCTTCCAAACGGTCAACACATCCAAACGGTCTCAAGACCGTTTGGTGGTTGAAACCGTTTGAAGGTTGAAACCGTTTGAAGGTGTACATGGTGGTTTGTACTTAATCAATTAATGGTGTAATTAGTTCAATGGTGATCTAATCTAAACCCTAATGGTAACCTAGGTCATTAAGGGACTAAGTGATTAGTGAGTTGACCCATGATGGTGATCATGAGGCAAATTACCAAAATACCCTTGAGGGGTCTAAAGAGGTAAAACCTTGTTCTAATCAAACCCTAATCACATGATGATGATGTTTTGGCTTATGTAAGTCAATGAGGACTTAACCCAACCTAATCTAGAGTGGTGTCATCACCATCTACTAGTGAGAGGATAGAGAAAGTATTCCAAGAGAGAGAAAGTATCCTAGAGAGAGAAAGTACCCTTTTTAAGGTGGAAACTCAAGTGAGATACTTCAATTACACATGAGTGTGCATGATTAGGGTATGATTCACTTATGTGAGATCATGGAAACCCTAATTATGATATCCAATGAATCTTAATCTTAATTAAGAGCCTTAATGATGATGTTTCTCTTACATGATGATGTAATGAGCACAATTCACTATAGAGTGAATAGTAAACCCTAATTTTAGGGTAATGACATGAAAGATGAATAGTAAACCCTAATTGTTGAATTGTTTACTATTATCAGTTGATTTAACCATGCAGGTTGTCATGAGATGATGGTCATATCCAGGTATGGAATACCATGTTATATTCATTGAAAGCATGCCTTAAGCTTTATGAATAAGTGAATTATATTGATGCACTGTTAGTGACATCTTTTGTGATTTATGGGTTGTGAAAGCCATAAACACCATCAAGGTCATGCTTGACAGATGACTTGTGATGAGATGACTGAGAACTGATGATTGAAAAGAGTTAGGCCTGCTACATTTATGTATTCTCATTATAGATGTTGTGCTAATGTTATTATTTGAAGAACAATGTTTAAAGAATACTGAATGTACCTAACTAATCAAGTGAAATGTAGAGCCCTGATCATAGATCCATCATTGTCAGAGTCTAAATGATGGTGAAATAGGTTTTCCCCAGGGAACTCCTGGATCACATACTTTTGAGTATGTGGGGTACATGGATGTGTAGAACCTTACATCCTAGTGTAGGTATTTGATGTAGATTCTAGTAGTCCGTCATACCTTCACTAAAAGAGAAAAGGTGAGAGGATTTGATGTAGATTCATGTAGTCCATCACTCCCCCACCACAAAGTCCAAAAGGTGAGATGTATTACTACACTCCCTTAAAGACACAAACACCGCATCGATAAAAGATAAACAAGAAATCTTCCGATGACGAAGAGAGTACAGAACGCCACTGTAACTCTAAAAATAGCAAAGGACCAGATTACCCTGGTAAGCTATTACAAAAGACATCCCACCAGATGTCTAACAATCAATCCTCTAACTGACTGAGGAAGATGAGGTCTTAAGAATCCGGCTCTTTTAATGACCTATGTATGATACTGATGCGACTTACTAGTGATCAGTTGGAGTATGAGTGGTATACCTCATCTCCACAGGGCATAATAATGTTTGAAAAACATAATCAACATCGTAGTATATCTGTTAGAGTTATCTACGAGTTATTTGATTGATGTTATATTGAATAGTGTAGATGTTCTCATATTTCTTAAATGATTGAACTCTTGCTTATCATCAAAACTGCTAGTGAATACCTTGAAGGCTTTTATTGCTTTAGTTATTCCTTGCATTGCTTATAAAGCTTCTAGTGGAGAGTTATAACTCTCGCTGGGACAATTTGTATATTGTCTCACTCCGTAGATTTTAACTCTTTTTAGGTGGTCGTCGAAGACGAAGGAGACCACTTAAGGATGAACAACAACGACAACAACAGTACCAGGGGCAGCAGTGAATCTCAGGTGGAGATACTGGATGCTGAGTTTGTAGTTAGATAGTCCTATGCGTCTCTGTACTCTCAGGTTCTAGGAATCAGTGGTTTGAGTTTTTGGTTTGGCTCCTAAGGATTTTGAATCATGCTGTACATAACTACTCAAGAAGTGGTTTAACAGAGATGTAAACTATTTACTTGGTTTCTTATAAAAAGGAATTTTATAATTTTCCAAATCTTGTCTCAAAAATTTTAATTTCCAGCAATTTTTCATATTCCACAACTAATCGAATGTTTCCGCTAAGTTTACATCGTGGTTTTGGAGATAGGAGCCCACAATTAAGTGGTATCAGAGCTCTAGGTTCGCCGAGTCTACAGATACATAGGACTTAGGATGTCAAGTCTGTCTTTAGTGTTTCTTCCTCATCTAATAGAATCTTCTGCTCCTCAGGAGAAGAAGATATATAAGGACGAGGAGTTTGTTGCAGAAAGCAACAATGCTACACCTAGAAGAAGTGGAGAGGAGCAAGCAGTAGAGGAACACTTACCTGAGGTTCCCCTAGTTGATCCAACTATGATAAGGAATCCTTCCTTAGGAATCACTGTTGGAGAATTTAGGGCAACCATGATGTACCTAGTGGATCAAACACTAGCAGTACAACCCAGATTGCCAGCTCCTAATGATGATGTTTTGGATATCCATAGGATATGTAACCCTCAACAGCAGGTTGAAGCAGAAGTAAATGAAAAAGCTTTGAACTCAGAGCAAGCCTATGCTCAGCCTCAGCCTGATGAATCAGTTCACAGTAATGTAGGGATTAGAATACAGCCAGAGACCAGGACCTGTTATAACTGTGGGAAGCCTGGACATATCAGATCTAATTGTCTAGAAAGGATATATAGAGGAAGAATTGAGAAAAGGCCTATTCAAATCCAGAAACAAAGGCTTGAAATTCCCAAAAGGAAGAAGTTTCTGATGTCCCCAACACAACCAGGACCTAGTACATCAAGGCAGTGGTTATTCAGAAAGGATAAGGAACCCTTTAAACCACTACAACTAGAGAGACACTGCTACAACTGTGGGAAGGTGGGGCATTTGATGAAGGATTGTCGATCTAAGCCTGTCAATGTGACACAGCCTCCGAGACAAGGGCAACAGGGATCACAGAGAAGGCAATTTCAAGGAGCAGCTCAAGGACGTGGACAAGCGTCCCAAGCTGGATCATCTGCACCAAATCAACCACAGGCGATAGTGAGGTTCTATGCTATGAACCCACCTGATGCAGTGGTCGATCCACGGGTTGTGACAGGTCAGATGAACTTTTATATTTTGATATGTCTAATTCCTGTGTAGTATCTGTTCTGTTTAACCCGGGTGCTACACACTCTTTTATCACTCGAAGAGTGATCCGTAACTGCAATATGACATTCAGTCATAGGATAGGAAGTTGTTGTTGGAGACTCTGTTGAGTGAGTCTGCTGTTATGCAGGAGGTATGATCTCCCTGCATCCTTTTCTTTTCTAATCATCACATTTGAGTGGATCCAATACCTTGATATGCAAGGATTTGATAGAATCTTCGAGCCATGATTGATTAGACAAGATAAATGGTATTTATTATAAATCTCTTTATGATCTTTTGGAACAAGTTGAAATATTAGTTGATTGAACTATTCTTTGATTGGTCTCATAAAAGCTTTCTATTATGCATTATATATAATCGTTTTATAATACATGTTTACTTCTATAAGAAGAAAATGTATTAAAGAAATGATCTGAATGCAGGATTCAATAAAAGTTAATAAGTATGTATGAAAGGATGGAAAAAGAGAAGGAACATAGTAATATACAAGTACATATTTTCTTACCTCAGTAATCATATACCCTGGCCAGGTATACAATTACTGATGATGAAGTAAATATGAAAACCTTGAAGTTGTTATCTTTTGATTACTCTGATCAAGTAGTCAATCTAAAACAACTTAAAGGGCATCATAAGATAAGAAAAATGAGAATATAGAAGGTCAACCATGATTAGTAATGGTTGAAAGAATTTATGTAATGAGAAATGTTCCTTGATAAAAGGAAGAAAGAGATATAAAGTTTTGATAACACAAGTAATTAATACCAAATTAAGAATGTTAAGAACATCCCTTGTTAGGGGTTTATGTTCTTAAATAAGGGTAGAATTTTAAGAACATCCCTTGTTAGGGGTTTATGTTCTTAAAATAAACATATCTTCTAAAAGAATGTTGATCAAAATTCTATAACATCTCCCTGAAAATGGTTTGTTACCTAAGAATGTAACAATGTGTATACTGAAACAATATCTGCTAAGAATGTAACAATGTGTATGCTGAAACAATATCTGCTTTCCCCTTTTCTTCCTGAGATTTCGGGGACGAAATCCTTGTTAGGGGTTTATGATTTGTAACACCCCTGACCTGGGTTATAAGCTAACCCTAGGTGTTTTGCCTAAATATGAAATTCAAAGTTTGTAATTATCCTTTGGTATGTAATTAAAGCTTTTATGGAACATAAGTTTCCCTTTCTGTCCCTTATAAACCAATGTTGAAGTGTTGGTTGCAATACGGGGACCTATGTGCAATTTGCCCAACCAGAGGGGTTAAACTGCAAATTTCACATGTTTATATGTTCCTTTAATGTTGAGACAACATAAGAATGAATATGATGAGGTTTAAGGGATTTCCCAAGCTTGAGCACCAAGGTGCAGCTGTGGAAGCAACCCTTGTACTTGAAAACCATAAATTGGTGTAAAATGCAATTTACCCAATTTGAGGGGTGTAACTTGTAAAATACATCATTTAAAACATCTTTTATGGCTCTTGGCATCATTTAGAAGAGGAATGATGAAAAGATTACTTTATGTGAATAATCATATAGTAAAGAACACACTTGTGATTGAATAATCAAGGTGTATGTATAATAGCCCTTTTATGTATATGCTTTAGTGATGGGTTGATCCTCTTTGCCTTCAATTCTTGACCTTAGAAGGAGTTTATCCTTAGAAATAAGAGGTGGGGACGTCCAAGGAAGAAAGGAAGGACTTAGATGAGAAATGAGGAAAGTATATGTCCTTATGTTGAAAGTTCACCCAAGTATATATATAACTTTCCTCACTTAGCAAAGGAACGATCCTCTTCCTTTCATTTCTTTTCCCCTTGCTCAAACCGACTAAGGAGAGCTCTGGATCTCAGGAGGACGACCAAGGGAGTGCAAGGTAGGTTTAGATCCTTCCTTTTTGCTTAATTCTTGGATGAAACTCGGATTCAAGGTCAAATTCATGGCTAGCTCACTTAGCTCCATCTTTCTAGCCATCTCTTCTCAACCTTCCTTGGAGGATTCACCTTGGCCGACCTGTGGAGCTTCTAGGACGCCATTAGAGGCTTAGAGCTCGAAAGTTTGGAGCTCAAGGAGCAAGCTTTATGCGGGTTTTATAACTCTAAACTTTATGCTTGATTATACATCCTTTTCTATGCATATAGTTGCTAGTTCTTCTTCTTCCCTATCTTTCCTTGCATCCTTGCAAGCAAAATCGTGAATAACTGATACTGTTCTCAAGGTAGAAGATAAGGGCGTTAATTCCTATGCTTATCCACGGTTTTTTACTTTATCAAACGACCTCCACCTATTGCTCAAAACGGTTTCAAACCGTTTGGTGGGCAAACGGTTTCAGGGTCGTTTGAGGGAAAACGGTCTTCAAGACCGTTTGGTCCCGTTGACCAAGCAAATACCGTTTGGGAATCTTGTTCATAATTATGTAGGTTAATCACCCACAAAATTTGAGAGGTTAACTCCAAAGGAATCGTGAGTTATGAGCAAATCAATTAGCAAAACCAATTGAATTAAGTTCTGATTTTCAATCTGTTTAATTTGCCCTTTTTGGGCAAATGGTCTCAAGACCGTTTAAGATGGTTGACTAAACGTTGACCGTTTGGGATTACTGTTCATTATGATGTTAATTAACGACTCACCAAATTTTATGGATTAATTCCAAACGAGTCATGAGTTGAAGGATGATTAATAGGGCAAACCCTAATTGAAATTAGTGCTGAATCTCCAATGAGTTAAGTTGAGATTTTGGGTTACTTAGCCCAAACGGTTTCAAGACCGTTTGGGAATCACCCAAACGGTCTCAAGACCGTTTGGGGGTCACCCCAAGACCGTTTGGAGGTCTGGGGTCAAGTATAGTTGATCAATTGAAGGTCCAAAGGCACCAAATCATATTGCAATTAAGTATTGATGTGATGATCAACTCAATAGATCAAACCTTGATGAATTTTCACTAGAGTCCAAAGGATGGATGGGCAAACGGTCTCAAGACCGTTTGGAACTCATCCAAACGGTCTCAAGACCGTTTGGTGTCAACCCAAGACCGTTTGGAGGTCTAGGGTTAAGGTAATTGACCAATTGAGGGCCCAATTACAGTGGGTTAGTGAAACAATCAAATTGCTGTTTTCTAAGTATAGATCTTGTTGAGTTTTGGGTTGAAGGACCCAAACGGTCTCAAGACCGTTTGGGGGTTCCTCCAAACGGTCTCAAGACCGTTTGGGCACAACCCAAGACCGTTTGGAGGTCTAGGGTTGAGATAATCTAATGGTTTGAAGGTCCAATTGCAATAAGTTGATGAATTGATACAAATGCTGATTTTAGACCTAATTGGAGTTCAACCCTAGTCCAAACGACTTGGTTCTTGGTCAAACTTTGGGAAAAAGGTCTCAAGACCGTTTGGAGGATATCCAAACGACCTCAAGACCGTTTGGTCCAAGTTTGAGCCCAATTGGAGGTCAATTGATAGGTTCAACCTTGAATTGATTCACATTGTTGAATATTGATGACCATCCGATTTGAAACCCTAATTGAGAAGGATTCAACCCTAATTGGCTTTCAATTGAGGGTCAACTTGGTGTCCAAGTGATTGAGGTTCATCCTAATTAACTCAATTTATAAGTGGTTATCATGGATTTGGCTAATTGAGGGGTTCAACATACATATCCATGACCAATTGTAACTTTTGAACCACTTTGGAGGTCCAAACGGTTTGAGCCCATTTGGACCAAACAGTCTCAAGAACGTTTGGATCCAAACGGTCTCAAGACCGTTTGAGGCCAAACGGTCTCAAGACCATTTGGGACCAAACGGTCTCAAGACCGTTTGGGCTCAAACGATCTCAGGGTCGTTTGGTCCAATCGATCTCAAGATTGATTTGATCAAACGGTTTCAAACCGTTTGAGCTCCAAACGGTTTGGAAGGTCAACCCTTCCAAACGGTCAACACATCCAAACGGTCTCAAGACCGTTTGGATCAAACGGTCTCAAGACCGTTTGAGACCAAACGGTCTCAAGACCGTTTGGTGGTTGAAACCGTTTGAAGGTTGAAACCGTTTGAAGGTGTACATGGTGGTTTGTACTTAATCAATTAATGGTGTAATTAGTTCAATGGTGATCTAATCTAAACCCTAATGGTAACCTAGGTCATTAAGGGACTAAGTGATTAGTGAGTTGACCCATGATGGTGATCATGAGGCAAATTACCAAAATACCCTTGAGGGGTCTAAAGAGGTAAAACCTTGTTCTAATCAAACCCTAATCACATGATGATGATGTTTTGGCTTATGTAAGTCAATGAGGACTTAACCCAACCTAATCTAGAGTGGTGTCATCACCATCTACTAGTGAGAGGATAGAGAAAGTATTCCAAGAGAGAGAAAGTATCCTAGAGAGAGAAAGTACCCTTTTTAAGGTGGAAACTCAAGTGAGATACTTCAATTACACATGAGTGTGCATGATTAGGGTATGATTCACTTATGTGAGATCATGGAAACCCTAATTATGATATCCAATGAATCTTAATCTTAATTAAGAGCCTTAATGATGATGTTTCTCTTACATGATGATGTAATGAGCACAATTCACTATAGAGTGAATAGTAAACCCTAATTTTAGGGTAATGACATGAAAGATGAATAGTAAACCCTAATTGTTGAATTGTTTACTATTATCAGTTGATTTAACCATGCAGGTTGTCATGAGATGATGGTCATATCCAGGTATGGAATACCATGTTATATTCATTGAAAGCATGCCTTAAGCTTTATGAATAAGTGAATTATATTGATGCACTGTTAGTGACATCTTTTGTGATTTATGGGTTGTGAAAGCCATAAACACCATCAAGGTCATGCTTGACAGATGACTTGTGATGAGATGACTGAGAACTGATGATTGAAAAGAGTTAGGCCTGCTACATTTATGTATTCTCATTATAGATGTTGTGCTAATGTTATTATTTGAAGAACAATGTTTAAAGAATACTGAATGTACCTAACTAATCAAGTGAAATGTAGAGCCCTGATCATAGATCCATCATTGTCAGAGTCTAAATGATGGTGAAATAGGTTTTCCCCAGGGAACTCCTGGATCACATACTTTTGAGTATGTGGGGTACATGGATGTGTAGAACCTTACATCCTAGTGTAGGTATTTGATGTAGATTCTAGTAGTCCGTCATACCTTCACTAAAAGAGAAAAGGTGAGAGGATTTGATGTAGATTCATGTAGTCCATCACTCCCCCACCACAAAGTCCAAAAGGTGAGATGTATTACTACACTCCCTTAAAGACACAAACACCGCATCGATAAAAGATAAACAAGAAATCTTCCGATGACGAAGAGAGTACAGAACGCCACTGTAACTCTAAAAATAGCAAAGGACCAGATTACCCTGGTAAGCTATTACAAAAGACATCCCACCAGATGTCTAACAATCAATCCTCTAACTGACTGAGGAAGATGAGGTCTTAAGAATCCGGCTCTTTTAATGACCTATGTATGATACTGATGCGACTTACTAGTGATCAGTTGGAGTATGAGTGGTATACCTCATCTCCACAGGGCATAATAATGTTTGAAAAACATAATCAACATCGTAGTATATCTGTTAGAGTTATCTACGAGTTATTTGATTGATGTTATATTGAATAGTGTAGATGTTCTCATATTTCTTAAATGATTGAACTCTTGCTTATCATCAAAACTGCTAGTGAATACCTTGAAGGCTTTTATTGCTTTAGTTATTCCTTGCATTGCTTATAAAGCTTCTAGTGGAGAGTTATAACTCTCGCTGGGACAATTTGTATATTGTCTCACTCCGTAGATTTTAACTCTTTTTAGGTGGTCGTCGAAGACGAAGGAGACCACTTAAGGATGAACAACAACGACAACAACAGTACCAGGGGCAGCAGTGAATCTCAGGTGGAGATACTGGATGCTGAGTTTGTAGTTAGATAGTCCTATGCGTCTCTGTACTCTCAGGTTCTAGGAATCAGTGGTTTGAGTTTTTGGTTTGGCTCCTAAGGATTTTGAATCATGCTGTACATAACTACTCAAGAAGTGGTTTAACAGAGATGTAAACTATTTACTTGGTTTCTTATAAAAAGGAATTTTATAATTTTCCAAATCTTGTCTCAAAAATTTTAATTTCCAGCAATTTTTCATATTCCACAACTAATCGAATGTTTCCGCTAAGTTTACATCGTGGTTTTGGAGATAGGAGCCCACAATTAAGTGGTATCAGAGCTCTAGGTTCGCCGAGTCTACAGATACATAGGACTTAGGATGTCAAGTCTGTCTTTAGTGTTTCTTCCTCATCTAATAGAATCTTCTGCTCCTCAGGAGAAGAAGATATATAAGGACGAGGAGTTTGTTGCAGAAAGCAACAATGCTACACCTAGAAGAAGTGGAGAGGAGCAAGCAGTAGAGGAACACTTACCTGAGGTTCCCCTAGTTGATCCAACTATGATAAGGAATCCTTCCTTAGGAATCACTGTTGGAGAATTTAGGGCAACCATGATGTACCTAGTGGATCAAACACTAGCAGTACAACCCAGATTGCCAGCTCCTAATGATGATGTTTTGGATATCCATAGGATATGTAACCCTCAACAGCAGGTTGAAGCAGAAGTAAATGAAAAAGCTTTGAACTCAGAGCAAGCCTATGCTCAGCCTCAGCCTGATGAATCAGTTCACAGTAATGTAGGGATTAGAATACAGCCAGAGACCAGGACCTGTTATAACTGTGGGAAGCCTGGACATATCAGATCTAATTGTCTAGAAAGGATATATAGAGGAAGAATTGAGAAAAGGCCTATTCAAATCCAGAAACAAAGGCTTGAAATTCCCAAAAGGAAGAAGTTTCTGATGTCCCCAACACAACCAGGACCTAGTACATCAAGGCAGTGGTTATTCAGAAAGGATAAGGAACCCTTTAAACCACTACAACTGGAGAGACACTGCTACAACTGTGGGAAGGTGGGGCATTTGATGAAGGATTGTCGATCTAAGCCTGTCAATGTGACACAGCCTCCGAGACAAGGGCAACAGGGATCACAGAGAAGGCAATTTCAAGGAGCAGCTCAAGGACGTGGACAAGCGTCCCAAGCTGGATCATCTGCACCAAATCAACCACAGGCGATAGTGAGGTTCTATGCTATGAACCCACCTGATGCAGTGGTCGATCCACGGGTTGTGACAGGTCAGATGAACTTTTATATTTTGATATGTCTAATTCCTGTGTAGTATCTGTTCTGTTTAACCCGGGTGCTACACACTCTTTTATCACTCGAAGAGTGATCCGTAACTGCAATATGACATTCAGTCATAGGATAGGAAGTTGTTGTTGGAGACTCTGTTGAGTGAGTCTGCTGTTATGCAGGAGGTATGATCTCCCTGCATCCTTTTCTTTTCTAATCATCACATTTGAGTGGATCCAATACCTTGATATGCAAGGATTTGATAGAATCTTCGAGCCATGATTGATTAGACAAGATAAATGGTATTTATTATAAATCTCTTTATGATCTTTTGGAACAAGTTGAAATATTAGTTGATTGAACTATTCTTTGATTGGTCTCATAAAAGCTTTCTATTATGCATTATATATAATCGTTTTATAATACATGTTTACTTCTATAAGAAGAAAATGTATTAAAGAAATGATCTGAATGCAGGATTCAATAAAAGTTAATAAGTATGTATGAAAGGATGGAAAAAGAGAAGGAACATAGTAATATACAAGTACATATTTTCTTACCTCAGTAATCATATACCCTGGCCAGGTATACAATTACTGATGATGAAGTAAATATGAAAACCTTGAAGTTGTTATCTTTTGATTACTCTGATCAAGTAGTCAATCTAAAACAACTTAAAGGGCATCATAAGATAAGAAAAATGAGAATATAGAAGGTCAACCATGATTAGTAATGGTTGAAAGAATTTATGTAATGAGAAATGTTCCTTGATAAAAGGAAGAAAGAGATATAAAGTTTTGATAACACAAGTAATTAATACCAAATTAAGAATGTTAAGAACATCCCTTGTTAGGGGTTTATGTTCTTAAATAAGGGTAGAATTTTAAGAACATCCCTTGTTAGGGGTTTATGTTCTTAAAATAAACATATCTTCTAAAAGAATGTTGATCAAAATTCTATAACATCTCCCTGAAAATGGTTTGTTACCTAAGAATGTAACAATGTGTATACTGAAACAATATCTGCTAAGAATGTAACAATGTGTATGCTGAAACAATATCTGCTTTCCCCTTTTCTTCCTGAGATTTCGGGGACGAAATCCTTGTTAGGGGTTTATGATTTGTAACACCCCTGACCTGGGTTATAAGCTAACCCTAGGTGTTTTGCCTAAATATGAAATTCAAAGTTTGTAATTATCCTTTGGTATGTAATTAAAGCTTTTATGGAACATAAGTTTCCCTTTCTGTCCCTTATAAACCAATGTTGAAGTGTTGGTTGCAATACGGGGACCTATGTGCAATTTGCCCAACCAGAGGGGTTAAACTGCAAATTTCACATGTTTATATGTTCCTTTAATGTTGAGACAACATAAGAATGAATATGATGAGGTTTAAGGGATTTCCCAAGCTTGAGCACCAAGGTGCAGCTGTGGAAGCAACCCTTGTACTTGAAAACCATAAATTGGTGTAAAATGCAATTTACCCAATTTGAGGGGTGTAACTTGTAAAATACATCATTTAAAACATCTTTTATGGCTCTTGGCATCATTTAGAAGAGGAATGATGAAAAGATTACTTTATGTGAATAATCATATAGTAAAGAACACACTTGTGATTGAATAATCAAGGTGTATGTATAATAGCCCTTTTATGTATATGCTTTAGTGATGGGTTGATCCTCTTTGCCTTCAATTCTTGACCTTAGAAGGAGTTTATCCTTAGAAATAAGAGGTGGGGACGTCCAAGGAAGAAAGGAAGGACTTAGATGAGAAATGAGGAAAGTATATGTCCTTATGTTGAAAGTTCACCCAAGTATATATATAACTTTCCTCACTTAGCAAAGGAACGATCCTCTTCCTTTCATTTCTTTTCCCCTTGCTCAAACCGACTAAGGAGAGCTCTGGATCTCAGGAGGACGACCAAGGGAGTGCAAGGTAGGTTTAGATCCTTCCTTTTTGCTTAATTCTTGGATGAAACTCGGATTCAAGGTCAAATTCATGGCTAGCTCACTTAGCTCCATCTTTCTAGCCATCTCTTCTCAACCTTCCTTGGAGGATTCACCTTGGCCGACCTGTGGAGCTTCTAGGACGCCATTAGAGGCTTAGAGCTCGAAAGTTTGGAGCTCAAGGAGCAAGCTTTATGCGGGTTTTATAACTCTAAACTTTATGCTTGATTATACATCCTTTTCTATGCATATAGTTGCTAGTTCTTCTTCTTCCCTATCTTTCCTTGCATCCTTGCAAGCAAAATCGTGAATAACTGATACTGTTCTCAAGGTAGAAGATAAGGGCGTTAATTCCTATGCTTATCCACGGTTTTTTACTTTATCAAACGACCTCCACCTATTGCTCAAAACGGTTTCAAACCGTTTGGTGGGCAAACGGTTTCAGGGTCGTTTGAGGGAAAACGGTCTTCAAGACCGTTTGGTCCCGTTGACCAAGCAAATACCGTTTGGGAATCTTGTTCATAATTATGTAGGTTAATCACCCACAAAATTTGAGAGGTTAACTCCAAAGGAATCGTGAGTTATGAGCAAATCAATTAGCAAAACCAATTGAATTAAGTTCTGATTTTCAATCTGTTTAATTTGCCCTTTTTGGGCAAATGGTCTCAAGACCGTTTAAGATGGTTGACTAAACGTTGACCGTTTGGGATTACTGTTCATTATGATGTTAATTAACGACTCACCAAATTTTATGGATTAATTCCAAACGAGTCATGAGTTGAAGGATGATTAATAGGGCAAACCCTAATTGAAATTAGTGCTGAATCTCCAATGAGTTAAGTTGAGATTTTGGGTTACTTAGCCCAAACGGTTTCAAGACCGTTTGGGAATCACCCAAACGGTCTCAAGACCGTTTGGGGGTCACCCCAAGACCGTTTGGAGGTCTGGGGTCAAGTATAGTTGATCAATTGAAGGTCCAAAGGCACCAAATCATATTGCAATTAAGTATTGATGTGATGATCAACTCAATAGATCAAACCTTGATGAATTTTCACTAGAGTCCAAAGGATGGATGGGCAAACGGTCTCAAGACCGTTTGGAACTCATCCAAACGGTCTCAAGACCGTTTGGTGTCAACCCAAGACCGTTTGGAGGTCTAGGGTTAAGGTAATTGACCAATTGAGGGCCCAATTACAGTGGGTTAGTGAAACAATCAAATTGCTGTTTTCTAAGTATAGATCTTGTTGAGTTTTGGGTTGAAGGACCCAAACGGTCTCAAGACCGTTTGGGGGTTCCTCCAAACGGTCTCAAGACCGTTTGGGCACAACCCAAGACCGTTTGGAGGTCTAGGGTTGAGATAATCTAATGGTTTGAAGGTCCAATTGCAATAAGTTGATGAATTGATACAAATGCTGATTTTAGACCTAATTGGAGTTCAACCCTAGTCCAAACGACTTGGTTCTTGGTCAAACTTTGGGAAAAAGGTCTCAAGACCGTTTGGAGGATATCCAAACGACCTCAAGACCGTTTGGTCCAAGTTTGAGCCCAATTGGAGGTCAATTGATAGGTTCAACCTTGAATTGATTCACATTGTTGAATATTGATGACCATCCGATTTGAAACCCTAATTGAGAAGGATTCAACCCTAATTGGCTTTCAATTGAGGGTCAACTTGGTGTCCAAGTGATTGAGGTTCATCCTAATTAACTCAATTTATAAGTGGTTATCATGGATTTGGCTAATTGAGGGGTTCAACATACATATCCATGACCAATTGTAACTTTTGAACCACTTTGGAGGTCCAAACGGTTTGAGCCCATTTGGACCAAACAGTCTCAAGAACGTTTGGATCCAAACGGTCTCAAGACCGTTTGAGGCCAAACGGTCTCAAGACCATTTGGGACCAAACGGTCTCAAGACCGTTTGGGCTCAAACGATCTCAGGGTCGTTTGGTCCAATCGATCTCAAGATTGATTTGATCAAACGGTTTCAAACCGTTTGAGCTCCAAACGGTTTGGAAGGTCAACCCTTCCAAACGGTCAACACATCCAAACGGTCTCAAGACCGTTTGGATCAAACGGTCTCAAGACCGTTTGAGACCAAACGGTCTCAAGACCGTTTGGTGGTTGAAACCGTTTGAAGGTTGAAACCGTTTGAAGGTGTACATGGTGGTTTGTACTTAATCAATTAATGGTGTAATTAGTTCAATGGTGATCTAATCTAAACCCTAATGGTAACCTAGGTCATTAAGGGACTAAGTGATTAGTGAGTTGACCCATGATGGTGATCATGAGGCAAATTACCAAAATACCCTTGAGGGGTCTAAAGAGGTAAAACCTTGTTCTAATCAAACCCTAATCACATGATGATGATGTTTTGGCTTATGTAAGTCAATGAGGACTTAACCCAACCTAATCTAGAGTGGTGTCATCACCATCTACTAGTGAGAGGATAGAGAAAGTATTCCAAGAGAGAGAAAGTATCCTAGAGAGAGAAAGTACCCTTTTTAAGGTGGAAACTCAAGTGAGATACTTCAATTACACATGAGTGTGCATGATTAGGGTATGATTCACTTATGTGAGATCATGGAAACCCTAATTATGATATCCAATGAATCTTAATCTTAATTAAGAGCCTTAATGATGATGTTTCTCTTACATGATGATGTAATGAGCACAATTCACTATAGAGTGAATAGTAAACCCTAATTTTAGGGTAATGACATGAAAGATGAATAGTAAACCCTAATTGTTGAATTGTTTACTATTATCAGTTGATTTAACCATGCAGGTTGTCATGAGATGATGGTCATATCCAGGTATGGAATACCATGTTATATTCATTGAAAGCATGCCTTAAGCTTTATGAATAAGTGAATTATATTGATGCACTGTTAGTGACATCTTTTGTGATTTATGGGTTGTGAAAGCCATAAACACCATCAAGGTCATGCTTGACAGATGACTTGTGATGAGATGACTGAGAACTGATGATTGAAAAGAGTTAGGCCTGCTACATTTATGTATTCTCATTATAGATGTTGTGCTAATGTTATTGTTTGAAGAACAATGTTTAAAGAATACTGAATGTACCTAACTAATCAAGTGAAATGTAGAGCCCTGATCATAGATCCATCATTGTCAGAGTCTAAATGATGGTGAAACAGGCTTTCCCCAGGGAACTCCTGGATCACATACTTTTGAGTATGTGGGGTACATGGATGTGTAGAACCTTAGATCCTAGTGTAGGTATTTGATGTAGATTCTAGTAGTCTGTCATACCTTCACTAAAAGAGAAAAGGTGAGAGGATTTGATGTAGATTCATGTAGTCCATCACTCCCCCACCACAAAGTCCAAAAGGTGAGATGTATTACTACACTCCCTTAAAGACACAAACACCGCATCGATAAAAGATAAACAAGAAATCTTCCGATGACGAAGAGAGTACAGAACGCCACTGTAACTCTAAAAATAGCGAAGGACCAGATTACCCTGGTAAGCTATTACAAAAGACATCCCGCCATATGTCTAACAATCAATCCTCTAACTGACTGAGGAAGATGAGGTCTTAAGAATCCGGCTCTTTTAATGACCTATGTATGATACTGATGCGACTTACTAGTGATCAGTTGGAGTATGAATGGTATACCTCATCTCCACAGGGCATAATAATGTTTGAAAAACATAATCAACATCGTAGTATATCTATTAGAGTTATCTACGAGTTATTTGATTGATGTTATATTGAATAGTGTAGATGTTCTCATATTTCTTAAATGATTGAACTCTTGCTTATCAATAAAACTGCTAGTGAATACCTTGAAGGCTTTTATTGCTTTAGTTATTCCTTGCATTGCTTATAAAGCTTCTAGTGGAGAGTTATAACTCTCACTGGGACAATTTGTATATTGTCTCACTCCGTAGATTTTAACTCTTTTTAGGTGGTCGTCGAAGACGAAGGAGACCGCTTAAGGATGAGCAACAACGACAGCAACAGTACCAGGGGCAGCAGTGAATCTCAGGTGGAGATACTGGCTGCTGAGTTTGTAGTTAGATAGTCCTATGCGTCTCTGTACTCTCAAGTTCTAGGAATCAGTGGTTTGAGTTTTTGGTGTGGCTCCTAAGGATTTTGAATCATGCTGTACATAACTACTCAAGAAGTGGTTTAACAGAGATGTAAACTATTTACTTGGTTTCTTATAAAAAGGAATTTTATAATTTTCCAAATCTTGTCTCAAAAATTTTAATTTCCAGCAATTTTTCATATTCCACAACTAATCGAATGTTTCCGCTAAGTTTACATCGTGGTTTTGGAGATCGGAGCCCACAGTCAGGGTCAAGACTTCTAGTATGAGTGGGAGTCAAAGAGATGGATTTTCATACATTTTTTGGAAGCTATAAATGGTGAACCAACTAGTTCACTCTTGAACAAGTTGGTTCATAGATGAACTGGTCGATTCAACCCTTGAACTGGTCGGTTCAATTTCTTTCCCTTTTCAAATCGCATTGACATTCAATATACAATTAATGCACAACATGACATCAACATCAATTCTTGACCCAATTTCATGGATCATTGAATCAAGTGGTTCAACACATTCATCAGTCATTTCAGACCTTGAGCTAATTGGTTCACGAAGTGAACCAGTTGATTCATGCCCTGGTTCAGGTATTGTTTAGCTAATGTTGTTTCTAATTGATCTGACACTTGAATCGATTGGTTCAATACTAGAACTGATCGATTTACAGTCTAGTTAGTCAATTTTCAACCAATGTTGTTTAAATTGAATACCTAAATACTTAGGTAATCAAACTAAACATCATTCATGGATAGACTCCTATTTTAGATGTATCTTGTGTGTGTGACCCTATAGGTCCCAATTTATGTTGGCAGTGAATGTCCATAACCAATTTATGACATCAAAAGCAAGGACCCATATCTAGCAACACATCATTGCCTCCCAAGTAATTAGGAAAGTTGGAGAACAACTTCAACCTACAATATGTGATCCGTGTTACAATGATCATATGGTTCCTTTGTCTCTAAAACCTAGATTAAACTCAAGGCATGGAATTGTCATCCTCTCAACTTTCAATCCATGTTCCTTGAACTAGAGAAGACTGTATGAGATGCATGTGAGATCACATATCATATATTAAATCACAAGAGTATGGCCATACATGTTTCAATCTATCTTATCAAGTGTGCATGATATCAATATCGTGTAGAAGGGAAAAATGCCATATACATCACTCACACTCAATCCCCATGTGTCATAATGCATCTGAGCATCACCTTTATGCCAACCCTTATTCATGGTCATGTTGGATGATGTCTAAATACATAGAACAACATGTGATGATTGTAGTGACTTCAGTCTAAGAACCACAATCACCACTATCACTATTAGAGTTGATTCTGACTACCATTCAATGGTCATCATGTATCCCTCTCAAGGTGGGTCTATCAGATATACTATTCTCTAACATGTATATCACATATCAGGACTAATGAGACTCTTTCATCAGTCAACACACACTCTAATCTTATGTATTATTATTGTCTATTTTGCTTCCATAATAATATCTGACTAGGGACATATCGAGAATGTATATACTCTTAACATACATATGATCTCATTGTTCAAATCCTCAACCCAAAGACACATGTCATTGAGTAACATCATTCGTTAGACATATACTATGTCTATGTCATCATCTCATTGTTAAAACATACATAATATATGTAATTACCTTTATCTTTATCAAATCAGGTATCCAATGCCCCATTACAATCATCATATGATTGGCTCTCTGGGCATACCTACCAACATGTGCCATTGGAAGGAACCATTAGAAGATGATCTTTTAGCTGTCTTCTATAGAGAAAAGAGTCGATGGATCACTTTAGAAATATGGGAATGAATTCAACCAAATTTTGGGAAATTTGACTAAAATCATTGGGTAAAAAATTGGAAAATCGATGTTTCCTTAAGTTTGGTGCTTGCAAGTCTCAAAAGTGTCTAGTTGAGCAAATTACAAAAAGATAATTATCTCGAGTAATTTAGGAGCATATTAAGTCTATTACAACACGAAAATTTAGATAATACTTAGAATAAATGCACAAATTTGGGCGTTATCAACCACCCCAAGCTTAAACCTTTCTTGTCCTAAAGTAAGACTATGCTCAAAGTATTGGTATGTATGCCCTGAGAGCCAATCATGGGATGATTGGTGGGATACATCAAGATTGATTTGATAAACATCAAAGGCAAGCTTCCAATTCATTATGGTTCAGTCAGTTATGAGATAATGACAGAATAGATTGAATGTCTAGAGAATGACAATACTCAATGATGTATGCTTTTAGGTTAAGGACCTAAACGATGAGATCATACATATGTTAAGAGTATACATTCTTGTTATGTCCCTAGTCGGATGTCATTGTGGAAGGTTGATAGACAAAAATGACACACATGACTAGATTATGTGTTAGTTGATGATAGAATCTCATCAGTCATGATATAGTGATATCAAACCAAGCACATAGGTACTTGTTAGAGAACAAGTGTATCGAATAAACCCACCATGAGAGTGACACATGGAACCATGACTTGGTAGTCACATTCAACTCTCAAAGTGATGGTGGTGAGTGTGATTCTTTGACCTAAAATCACTGCACTCAACACATGTCGTTGGGTACACTTTGACATCATTAAACGTAGTCCTGAAATATAGACTGTTATAAAGGTGATAATTGGGTGACTTTGACACATGGGGCTTTTGAGGGGTGAGTGATAGTATGGGATTTGTCCCTCCCGAGGGAGTTTTATGTCCATGGCCACTTGATGAGTAGGACTGAGAAAGGCATGCACATGCATGTGTGAATCAATATGTGATAGTGATGTCGCACATATCTCATCCAGTCTGTTCTGAGATCAAGGAAGTGACTGAAAGTTGAAAGGATGACTGTTCCATGCCTTGAGTTCATTTGGGATATCATTGACAAAGTAATTATACATTCACTATAACACCATTCATAGATTGTAGGATTGAAAGTTGTTCTCCAACTTTCCTTTTCACTTGGGTAGCACTGATGTGCGACTAGGCACCACTCTTTGCTTGTGAAGTCATAAGTGTTATGGACTTTCACTACCAACGTGAAATGGGCCTGTAGGGACACACACATAGGATTTAACCTGAAAGAGGAGATTATCCAAGAATGATGTTTAGATTGTTTACTAAATGTGTTTAGTAGCTCAATTAAACATTCAATCAATTGACTTGACTCAAAATAACCAAGTTCAATTGTTGGACTAACTGATTTGGGTGTCAGATTGATTGAGAACTACATTGACCAATTTCTACACAACCTGGAATGCCAACCGACCGGTTCAAGCTGTTGAACCAATCGGCTCAGGGTCAACTGAGACAACCGGTTCAAGTGTTGAACTAATCAGTTCAGCTGGACCAAACGAGCCACTTTGGGAAAGTTAGGTTGGTGAGAAAATATTTTTGTTTCACTTGTACAATTAGATTGAGACAAGTATTGATCTTTGGATTAATTAGAAATGGAAAGAAGAAAGTCAATTGAGAACTGCCCTGGGAAGTGAAACGACCAGTTCATGAATGAATCGATCAGTTCATCTCCCCAAACAACCAGTTCATGAGATGAACTGATCGGTTTAGTCCCCAAATGACCAACGTGTTTGTGAAACGATCGGTTCACTTGCTCTAGTGTGTCAATTTGTGGAAATTCTGGACCCTTCTATTCCCGATTTAGTCTTGCATTGTCTGAGACTGAGAACCTTGACCCTGACCCCTCCTATATAAAGAGGGGTATTGGGGGATTCTCAGACACAGTTCAGACAATGCCAGTTTCTCTGCAAAGTTGTCCTCTCTGGTTGTGGTAACCGAGAGAGCCCAAACAAGTGCTACCCGACTAGGGAGGCACATCGAGGGAAAGACAAATGCAGGATGACAACTGGTGGCAGGAGAGCACGTCAGTGACTAGTACGCCGACAGAAGGAGAAGACTCCTTCCAGTGTCCTATAGGACAGGATGACTAGAGTTCCCGATGGTCCGTGTGGACTACTACAGTGGCGGGAGATTTCTGCCACTCGAAGGACAGTCATCAATTCGTCAGTCTGGGTTCGACCAGGAGCTGCACAGACACCATCCAAGACTAGAGGTGAAGACCACACTAGCCGCGAGGTAACGTCACCGAGCAAGCCTTGGGACAAGATACACTTTTACAAACCATCCTTCCTACCATATAGATTTTGACGAGATCTCTTTGGGTTCTGGGTTTGGGGAGATTTTTTTCACTGCCATCTCTGCCTCCCCATAAACCCAATAGTGGTATCAGAGCCACGTCAATGCTCTATACTTTAGGATAATCGATATGATCAGTTTTTGGTTTGTCACCTTTTATTTATTTCATGCGATGCGAATAATTAATTGGATTTAAGCATGTACAATAGAAATCCACAAAATCCCTATATATACATATATGATATAGTATATAAATGCATTCAATATATGTTTCCCTTAAACAATGTGGTGATTGTAGCGTGATTGCGGCCATAAAACCTAAATCTATGTGTGGTTGATTGTTGTTTCTTGCATCTCAGTATGCACACTAATTCCCTACCTCCTATTCTTGATGTAACTCGAGATTCTTTCCTACCTTTTCTCCCCCCCGAATGTAACTCAAAGTTTCCCAATGCAATTTCAAATAGGATTAGTTTATTTTTAGTTATGTCAAAGAATGACAGACACCTAGAAGATATATACAATAACCTTGGGTGTGAGATGATCGGCTGGTAGACTAAGGCGGCCGGTTCATGGAGCAAGATGAGCGGGTGGAGACCTGGGGAGATGCACGATGACCAGTAAACCGATCGGCTGGAGGTGCCAGTCGATCAACTGGTGGAACCCAACCGACCGACCTGATGGCGAGCCGATCAATCATGGAGATGAGTTGATCAAACCCAAAACAGAAATGCACGATGTTCATCTTGTAAAGTTTGCATGTGATGTAGACCTAGATGACCGTGATTCCTTTTGGCTCAAGGAATCACATTAGGATGGCCATAATCATCACTTTTTATTGTTTAGCATGTTTTCTGTAGGATATAACATGTATATGATACATACTATTTATTTTGGTGATTGGATATATATATGTACCTATAAAACCAATTCCCTCAATAAATATTAAGTCTTATATGCCTTCCATTAGCGGCACACATGAAAAACTTGATCGACCAAGCGTAGATTACGCCAAAGCATGGTGCACCGTCTATCTCGTGGAAGTGTGATGGTGGACATGTAGGATCTGCCAAAGCAAGGTGCATGTTCTTCATGTCGGCTTTTGGGTTAGACTTAACTGGTGATTCTTAGAGAGTCTAAGATCTAGAGGCACAAGGATGACCATGGCAAAGAGTTTCACATGGCATCCATCTAAGAGTTGTATAGGATGTAATTGGCAAGTGTTGCCTATCTAAATAATCTATATTGTGGGAGATCAGCCAAAGCTGACTCATGATTGGATGCAATATGGATCTTGGACCCACTAGAAGGTTGTACGTTGCAATCTTCCAAATTTATGGTGAGGGCTATCAATTTGAACAAAAATAGTGGGAGCGATAATTAATTAAAGTCCTAATTATATCGTAAAACTTTTTCAAATCAATCAAATAAGTCAAAAATGAGTTTTTGGACTAAATTGCATATATTTCTTTTTGTAATACAAATGGCCACAAACAATAATCACTTTATTTGTGATCGGTCCTTGAGACAGACAAACTAAATGGGAATAACTCCATGACTGATTATGATGTTGAGAAGTGTTCTCAATCAAAGATTGAAAGCTCTAAGTCGTAGTTATACCAGAACCAGATGAACTCGATCCCACCCCACCAATGGTTGAAAGGATGCTTATGGAAGCATACCAAGGATGTCATTGATGTGGAGTGTTTAATGTTGTGTTCTCTGAACTATGAGTTGCAGAGACAACATGAGACATATGATGTCTCTAAGACATTATCCTAGTATGTCATGACAGAAGGAGATCCAGTTGGTTCTCACACACTCAATGTGATTGGGTATGTGAAAATCTAACTAGACTAGGATTCCCTCTGAGATACAAGTTGGCTGCTGGTATGATACTGCAAATGTTGTGAGAATCATATAGTTCATGACAAACTACAACATGAACAACTTTGACAAGCCATTGATAAAGTTGTTGGACATGTTGAGGATAATAGAGGCATAGATGAAGAAAGACAAACCCTAATCTTTGATGTGATCAATGAAGGGTAAGTCTTAAAGGAAAGGTCAAGGGAAAAGAAAGAAGTGTTCTGATGCTAGCCTGCAACCCCTTTTCATCTTCAACCTCAAGGCATATGGGAAAGGTGAACAAGGGAGGAGAAATTGCCCTCTATATTTGGAAGAACAAAAGAAGATGAATGGATGGGATAGAGATCTCCAACGTAGGTATCATGAAATAAAACTTCTTTATCTGAGGTATATGATACCAAGATGAAGATCTGACATATATGATATGCAAGATCTAAAAAGAAGTGATGGCCTTTGTGAAAGGACCAAGAAAGGAGTACTCATCATTGGAGAAAGTGTTACTACCATAGATAGGAGTACATTTCGGTTTATTTCATCCTAAATGGCACAAAATAGAGTTGAGAACTGCTATTTCATATTTTCCAATAGAAACACTTTATTGTTGCATCTTATAGTGACTAGGTGGCTATCAATATAGTTGATATTTCAATTTCAAAGATATGATATTTTATGGAAATGCCTTGTTTATCTTGTGGTACTTGGTATGCATAAGATAAAATGATACCTAAAAGTTATTGATGAATCAAACAAATAATTAGCATTATCATGAGAAATTCATTTCTAGTTTCCATGTTGATGGATAAGCTAGACTCTTTTGGTTGTCAACCATTAAGAGACATGAATATCTTGGACATGATAAAATCAATCTTCACTAGTGGTAGTGGGAGAATGATTATCCTATTAGGTATAATACATATGATGTATTTACATACCTATTGGAGAAAATGCTAATACGTCAACTGGTGTTTAGAGAAATACCAATATGAATATCTTGAAGTGTTCAAGAATATCATGAATGAAGTACAAATTTGGTAAAAGTAATAATTCTTGATGTGATCAATGAATGAGATACTTAAACCAAATGTTTGAGAACCGTATGAGTGATTATGATAGTGTATCATAGAGAACTCATGATTAAGGCATAGTGGTCTAAATCAAAAGAAGTCATAATCTAAGGAGTCAGAGGATGATTATCAAATAACTAAATTCCTCTTAAATAAAGAATACCTTACACTAATAAAGGATATAAGAATCACAAAGTGTTGTGAGTTCTCAAATTCCTTAACAGATACACCTCAAATATCTATATGATGAGTTGGTCATATGATGAGTCAACAATCTAGATGATATTGAGGAATCGGATATTGAGTTATGGTTTATGACCATAAAGTCCTAAATGACTTCCATGTGAATCATAAGGTATGAACTTGATGGTAGCACCCATTGGGATAAAACCCATAAGTACATATAAGTCTTAAGTGTTAAGACACATGGATGACATTTTGAGAAGGATCATGCTTGTTTGCAACTTAATGACTAATAGATTTGGCATACAAATACTAAAACCACATTTGTGTGAGGAATAAAACAAGAATGTGTACGTGACACAACCTATAAGGTTTATGAATCCATTAATGCAAATGAAGTCTATAAGTTACAACGGACTAATCAATGTGATTGATTGAGTACAAGAAACTCAGAGTTGGGATCTTTACTTTGATAATATAGTCAAAGGGTTTGAATGATATGACAAAGATAAAGAAGGGATCTGTGATTTAGTGGGAGCAAATTTGCATTCCACATATTGATGAGGAATGAGATGTTCTAGAATGGAATCTTTTGTGGAAATTATCTTTAGGGAAGATAGAGACGTTTCCTATGTGATAGGAATAGAGGTCTATAGAGATAGTTCTTGAAAACCTCTTGACCTAGTAAAGAGAGAACATACATTGGCAATCTATACTGAAGGGTTTAGTGTGCACAGATTCAGTGGGAGAAAACTTGTCCATGCTACATGGAGTTAGTATCCCAAAGCCAAGTGTCCCAATTCCTGTGAAGAATAGGAACACAAAGAATATATATGGATCTATCATGTATGTAATCATCCCGTTATATTGCATGTATGGACATAGAAAGAATAAAATCCATTTATCATCTTGTATGTAGAACATGACAATATGATATGCTCATCTTGATAACTCGTATGTGGGACATGATGAGTGGATGCCCGTCTAGTTCCTGTAAGGATTACTGGAATACCATGAGAACTTGATAAGTACTTGAGAAGTACTATTTCTATGGAAATAAGGAAGGGTTCACTATAAAGAGTTACATTGATGCAAACTTCAAAAAAAGACAGAAAATTTATGGCAAAATATATGGGATATATAAAAGTGAATGCGTGTTGAAAAATGGAAACGTTCCAATAAAGTAGTTTTAAATGGAAATGTCGAGTATCCGTGTGTTAGAGAATAGCAGTGGATACTATATGGATCTGGGAGTTTATGGAGATGGACATATAGATATTCTGATCATTGATGACAAGTAAGGAGTGCTTGGTCATGCAATGAGGCTAAAGGTTAGAAAAGGAATATTGGATCGCATATTATGAAAACTCCATCTCATACGTAAGACGTACAGCGAAGAGATGTGACACATGCAATAATACCGAATTAGGCAAAGTGTTGCCATAACTCACTGCGTTAGCACTAGAGCACATTAACATATTGGACATGTTTGGAGATCACTAAGAATATGCTTCAAGGTGATTGGCTCGCAGTGTAAGTGGGAGTCTGTTGGTATGTATGCCCTGAGAGCCAATCATGATATGATTGGTGGGATACATTAAGATTGATTTGATAAACATCAAAGACAAACTTCCAATTCATTTGGGTTTAGTTAGTTATGAGATAATGACAAAATAGATTGAATGTCTAGATAATGACAATACTCAATGATGTATGCTTTTAGGTTAAAGACCTAAACAATGAGATCATACAGATGTTAAGAGTATACATTCTTGTTATGTCCCTAGTCGAATGTCATTGTAGAAGGTTGATAGACAACAATGACATACAAGATAAGATTGTTCGTTGGTTGATGACAAAATCTCATCAGTCATGATATAGTGATATCAAACCAATCAAATAGGTACTTTTTAGAGAACAAGTGTATCAGACAGACTCACCATGAGAGTGACACTTGGAACCATGACTTGGTAGTCACAGTCATCTCTCACAGTGATGGTGGTGAGTGTGATTCTTTGACCTGAAATCACTGCACTCAACACATGTCGTTGGGTACACTTTGACATCATCAAACGCAGTCCTGAAATATAGACTATTATAAAGGTGATGATTGGGTGACTTTGACACATGGGGCTTCAGAGGGGTGAGTGATAGATATGGGATTTGTCCCTCCTGAGGGAGCTTTATGTCCATGGCCACTTGATGAGTAGGACTGAGAAAGGAATGCACATGCATGTGTGAATCAATATGTGATATTGATGTCACACATATCACATCTAGTCTACTCTGAGATCAAGGAAGTGAATGAACGTTGAAAGGATGATTGTTCCATGCCTTGAGTTCATTCGGGATATCAGTGACAAAGGAATTATACATTCACTGTAACACCATTCACAGATTGTAGTATTGAAAGTTGTTCTCCAACTTTCCTTTTCACTTGGGTAGTAGTGATGTGCGACTAGGCACCACTCTTTGCTTGTGAAGTCATAAGTGTTATGGACTTTCACTAGCCAACATGAAATGGGCCTGCAGGGTCACACACATATGATTTAACCTGGAAGAGGAGTTTATCCATGAATGATGTTTAGATTGTTTAATAAATGTGTTTAGTAGTTTAATTAAACATTCAATCAATTGACTTGACTCAGAATCACCAAGTTCAAGTGTTCGACTAACTGATTTGGGTGTCAAACTGATTGAGAACTACGTTGACCAATTTCTGCACAACCTGGACTGCCAACCGACCGGTTTAAGCTATTGAACCGATCCACAGGGTCATGTGAGACGACCAGTTTAAGTGTTGAACTAATCGGTTCAGCTGGACCAAACGAGCAAGTTTGGGAATGTTAGATTGGTGAGAAAATATTTTCATTTCACTTGTACAATTTGATTGGTACAAGTATTGATCTTTGGATTAACTAGAAATAGAAAGAAGAAAGTCAATTGGGAAATGCCCTGGGAAGTGAAATGATCGGTTCATGAATGCACCGATCGATTCAGCTCCCGAAATGACCGGTTCATGAGATGAACCGATCGATTCAGTCTCGAAACGATCGATTTGTTTGTGAAACGACCGGTTCACTTGTCGCAGTGTATGAATTCGTGGAAATTTCAGACCCTTCTACTCTCGCTTTAGTCCCGCATTTCTTGAGGCTAACAACCTTGACCCTGAACCCTACTATATATTGAGGGGTATTGGGGGCTTCTTAGACACAACTCAGACAATGCCAGTTGCTCTACAATGTTGTCCTCTCTAGTTGTGGTAACCGAGAGAGCCCAAGCAAGTGCTATCCGACTAGGGAGACACAACGAGGGAAAGACAACTGTGGGATGACAACTGGTGGCGGGAGAGCACATCAGTGACTAGTACACTGACAGACGGGGATGACTCCTTCTAGTGTCCTATAGGACAAGACGACTGGAGTTTCTGGTGGTCTGTGTAGACTACTACAGAGGCGGGAGATTTCTTTCGCTTAGAGGACATCTGTCAATCTGTCAGTTCGGGTGTGACCATGAGCTACATATATGCCATCCAAGACCAGAGGTGAAGACCGTGCTAGCCGTGACGTAACATCGCCGAGCAAGCCTTGGGACAAGGTACGCCTCTACAAACCATCCTTCCTACCGTAAAGATGTTGATGAGATCTCTTTGGATTCTGGTTTTGGGGAGAATTTTTTTTTGTTTCTGCTGCCATCTCTACCTCACCATAAACCCAACACAAAGAACAAACATATAACATCCAAATTAAGCTGGTGATACATGATAAGATTAAGAAAAACAATTTAAAACAACAATCTCCTAATCCATGTTCTCTCAAAACAAACCCTACCATTCGAGCAAACCTGCTAAAGTATGATTAAAAAGCATCCATGAAATTTTAAGCTAATTCACTGCAACCTATCAATGCTCATAGGGTTTGGACCATAATATTTGAACATTAAAGCATTGTCATAGAGGTAATCAGGCGGGCGATGGAGGCGAGTAATGAGATATTATCATGTATTCATGTAGCCTAATCAGGATTAACATGCATCCCACTTATTTAGGTCCTAAGAAGCAAAAAAAAAAAGAAAATGACTCTAATGACTTTTTAGGATCTCGATCTATATTAGGCTGGTATATGTAATAAGAAACGATCCTTGTAATCCAAGCTAGTTGGCTCAAAGCAGTGAGACAAATGGGATGATCTCATAGGTTTCCTAAAGACTCTCTAATGAGCTTTCTAGGTGGCACTACCAGGAACAACATACCCGTGTTCAAGAACACAGTCACACCCGTTGGGCACCATCCTCAACTATCTTGAAAGAGAAAACAACTCCACCTTTTTATTCTTGTATTTTAATTTAAAGGCATGGGTGAAAAGAAATTTTGATATTTTGGGTGGCCAAACCTCTTTTGCATATTTTTAGTTTTTACCTTTTTGACTCAAGATAAGGTGATAGAGCACACATACCATCAAAAGAAAACACTCCTACTTGATTATAGCTAAAAAACTCATCATTATTTTCTTGAAACCTATGAAAAATAATAGTTATGATTCAAGGATTCTTATAGTAGAGGTGATTCTGTGAACAACATGACTTGGTGTTTTGATCAAACTCTATCTCTTTCCAACTATCATGAAACATGGGTTTGTCATTTACAACATAGATCAAGGAAATAATGTTTTAAACAATGAAAAAGACATATAACCTTAGTTTGATTGCCAAACTTAAGGATAGAGTCAATGAGATAGATAAGAAAGAGATCAAGTAGCTTAAGGTCGAAAATTGGGCACTTAAGCATAAAGATAAGCATTTACCCATTGTATACACACAACAACCTAAATAGAAAAATGGTTACAAATTCGGAAGCAAAAGTCTTACGAACTGGAAATTTTACTCTACAAGAGATACAGAAGATAAACATGTCTGAATAAAAGAAAGATAAAGGGGAAAAGATAGCGGGTGGTACACCTTGCCACCCTAAGCTTAAAATTTTGCCTGTCCTCAAACAAATCTCAAACTTTGGATGGTAGGGGAGACCGATACAATGGGTAACTATAGTTGTTGAAACTGTTCAACATGGATTCAAGTTCTTAGTTGCTGCCTGGTGATTGCTCATAGTTGGGCTCCATCTGGGGATGATGCTAAAATGACTGGGCAAAGTCTTGGGGCGGCTAGTGCTGCAGCTAGGAAGTCGGAGGAGGTGGTGGTGGGAAGATTGTGTCAAACCTATGTTTCAGGTACTTCACATCCCACTCTACTACATCAAAATGATGCCCTGAATCTACTTGGGAGATCATGAGGCTATGTTGAATGCCATTTAACATATCATAAAGGTTCCCCATGTCAAAGTTTGGAGGATGCTGCTCAGACTAAGGAGCTTGGTGATAGGAAGAAGTAGGCACCTCAATGTCGAGCACTTCTGATGTGGAATGTTGAAAGTTGTCCTGACATGCTGCTCAACCTCTTGAAAACCTAGAACATGTGGTGATGAAGAAGAGGCACTTGTAGTGCTGCATGAATATCGTAGGTTACCATCATCGTCCAAGGCTGAGGTGTCGATGAGAAACTCTTGACATGAAAAATATGCATGCACCAACAATTGAATCTTGTGCTTGGTCAGTCTGAAAGTGAAGAGATGGCTATGACCACAAGTCTTGATCACCCCAAAATGCATAAGGTAGTTCAAGTATACCTTGGAATGCCTGACCACATCTATCATCAAGGAGAAGTAGGCGTCGATGATCCATTTGTGGCGTGTTATAAACATGACCATGCTCACTATTGGAATGTATTTGCATTGTCTTCTGATTGAGTGGTGATAGTTTACCACATTCACATTCTGATCAATCACAACATACCACATGATGTAGAGGCCAGCCAAGCTAATTATCCCCTGATTGTCTTGCTTGGACATGACATAGTTCAATATCACCTGGTGCACGTATAGAAGATTTAGGTTGTGGATTTGTGAATACTTTGTTGTGACAAAATGATCAATTCCAATTAGCATCTTCTAGGCTTGATTGGCATTAAAGTTTCTATCTCTTGTCTCAAGATGCCCCATGTACATCTTGACAAAGTTGCTGGAAGAGCATGCATGCCAGCCATTCAGTTGGTCCTCAGTGACCACTCTGTTGCAATTCAGAAGCAGAAGTACAGAACATCGTGGTGTAACTCCTTGGGAATGAGAAGTGTAGCATCGAACTAACAATTGAGTCTACGTTATGTGTTGCAGTCTATGTATGCAAGGATGTTGAGGTTGATTACTGCTAGGTACCAGTCGATCTGATCGCGGACTCCCAGGTAGATGTTGGTGATGGGGTTGGCGTATCTCGGGTGACAAGTTTTCTCCCCTCTTTACATAGTTAATTGATCTTCATCTTTAGCTCCTTGTTAAGGAACAATGATTTCTTGGGTGAGTAGGTGGAGGTATGGGAGGTTTGCTAACCAAGGCAGAGTCGCACGATAAAGACGACCAATGTAGAGGCACCGATCATTCTATAGAAGGCATCTACCATTCTCATGTAGACAAGACCCGATTTGACATCCCCAACAATGATGCCAAAAGTTGATCAACCTAAATCACAAGTCTGAAAAGAGGCATATTCAAAAGGACCATACTTTGAATTTATAACCCAAAACCTTTACAGAACCCCACAACTCAATATGGGGTCAGAATAGATATAAGGGGTAAAATACAAGGATGTGGGGACATTCATGACACCCAAGATCTCGTTCTTATGTCAACTAAGAAAAACCGATATTTGATACATGAAAAGAACTTGAACGAGTCTAGGAAAACAATATGAAACAAATCAAAGTAAAGTAAACAAAACAAAGTCTATTAAATCCTATTAATTAGGAGAAGGAGTTCTTGATGATGTAACCACAAGTTGAGTAGTTTATGCACCCATTCTCGGGTGTAGACAACCTTCAAACACCTTAGAAAGCAACTAACATCCAATGTACCATGTATAACGGTAGATGCTCCTGTCAGGGTCATCCCACTCACTCTTGCGCATCATGACTAAAACCCTATCAATGATCTGAAACCTCTCTCAAGAATAACATATCAACGCCCCCTGAATATTCTAGATACCCTCTCAAATCCATAATAATTGAAGATGTTAGGAATGTAGAGAATCCACAAAGAATACAGATCGTGAATGCGGTCACTTAAGGATGAATTCGACTCAATTCAAGTGAATGTGGTCAAATTCACCTTGATGCAATCAAATTCAAGATTCTGGGTTGGATCTCTTGAATTTGTGTTCATGATAGGTCCTCCCTTGGACATCCTCCTTTCATATTTTGATCCAAACTAGTTTCTATAGTGAATCTCTTGATATTATAAAAAATAGAGGTTCAAGAAAGAAATATATCAATTAAACCAACAATTAAGGGAAGATAGAATAGAAAATGCACTAGATCTAAAATAAAACTACTTGCTTAAGGTAAAAGTACATAAACATGCCCAAAGCGGGATGCGTAGCCAAGAAGGATCTCGTCTAGACATAGACAAGCATATTTGGCATCGAACAAAGATGGAAAAACACCATTTATACAGTAACAAAGTAGAACAATAGAAGAATAGGGAAGAAGAAGAGATTTAGCCCATGGAAGTGAGGTTGATCTCTCTCCTTGGCCTCTGGAAGGACTGGATCTCATCCTTGGAGTCATCCTCCTTGATCTTATGGACTTATTGGCCTCCTTTCTCCTTGATTCCACCCCAAAGATAGCTTGGATGGAGTGTATGGAGGTGGAAGGTGCTGGAAACAGTTAGGAAGTGGCTAAATGATGGAGGAAATGGATGGAAGGTGGCTGATGGAGATATAAGACGATGGATGGAGGCAAACCGAAGGGATGGGTGTAGGATGAGCTTATTTAGCCCTCTCAGACTGTGGATCTCAAGTATGGAGCTTTGGGAACTGGAGGTTAGAACTATACAAGTGTGCAAAAGTGATGTCTGGAACCATTTTCTAGGTAGTAAGGGGTGGGTATTTATAAGGCAGGCGGAGCTTATATGCTAAGTGGAGATGAATATAACCCAATTCAAGTGAATACAATCAAATTCATTCCTTTGTTTGTAGAAATGGAACAAAATCGACCATCACAAAATGAGCCATCATTATGGACCTTTTAAAGGGACCATAAGAAGAGGAGCCTTTAGACCCAGCCTTTAAAGGGTAGACCATCACAAGGCGGCCATCAAAAGGCAAACTTTGGCAGAATTCTAGTTGTCTTTTGAAGGAAAAGGACGATTGAGGAGAGGAATGCATTCGATCAAATTTGGGGTATTTCGACCGAATTCACTCCTTCAGAAGGTGGTCGTGGAAGCACTCATGTGACTAAATGTTGGCCTTTTTGTGACCTTTGAAATAGACCATTAGAAGACAATCCAATTGTTAGGAAATATCAGAAGGAACCATCAGGAGAGAGACCTTTAGGAGCATCCTTCGGTTGGTTCCATCAGAAGGCACCATCAGACGATGATCTTTTAGCTATTGTAACACCCCTGACCTGGGTTATAACCTAACCCTGGAAGTTTTGCCTAAATATGTAATTAATATACTTGTGAACACTCCCTGGCATGTAATTAAGTTCCTCAGGAACATTTACTTTCAATTTTGCTCCTTTTTGTATAAAGTTGTAGCATTGTGTTGTATGCAGGGACCTATGTGCAAATTACCGAGTTTAAGGGTTGAACTTGCAAAATTCACAAGATAAGATGTTACTTTGATGTTGAGACATCATGAGGATGTCTATGATGAAGTTTGAGGGATTTCCCAAGCTTGAGCACCAAAGTGCAGCTGTGGAAGCAATCCCCATGCTTAGAAACCCTAATTTGGGGTAAAATGCAATTTACCCAAATTGAGGGGTCCAACTTGTAATTTTCACCATCTAGAACATCTTTTATGACTCTTGTCATCATTTAGAGTAGAAATGATGAAAGGGATACATCATTTAATAATCAGATGAGAAAAATGATCTTTGTGAATAGAAATCACCTAAAATGGGTATGAAACCCTTTCATGTATGTGCCCTAGTTGAAGGTTGGATTCCTTTACCCTTAGATCTTGAGATGTTATGAGATTTGTATAAGGATAGATAAGTTTGGTCGTGCCTTTGAGCAAGGAGGGACCTAGATGTGATTTCCAATCTTGTGAGGTCCTTAGGGTGTAAAAGAGGCTAAAGTATATAAGCCCTTTTCCCTTGCAATTAAGTGAACAAACTTTCTTTCCTTCACTTCTCTTCCTTTCTTGCTCAAACGACCAAGGATAGCTCTGGAGCTCAGGGGGGCGACCAACCTGTTCTAGGTAAGAGAACATCACCTTCTAGCTCGAATTCATGGAGGAATTCACTTTCTAAGATTGGTTTTGTGGTTAGCTTACTTAGTTTTCTTGTTCTAGCCAACCAAACCAACGTTTCCTTGGAGATTTCACCCCTGACCGAGTTGTGGAAGCTCAAGGACGCCATTAAAACTTGGAGCTTGAAGGCTTGGAGCTCTAAGATCAACCTTTAGGCGGGTTTTATAACTCTAAACTTTTGCTTTATATGCATGCTTAATTCTTGCAATTTACTTGGTAAAATCTTCTTCTACCTCCCTTCTTCCTTGCACGTTTGCAAGCAAAACAGTGGGGGAACCGACCTTGCAAGAGGTTGAAGATGAGGGGCGTGATTCCCTAAGTTACTTTTTCAAACGACCTTGGACCCTTTTGGTCCAAACGGTTGCAAACCGTTTGGGTTCAAACGGTTTCAAACCGTTTGCTCTCAAACGGTCTTGCAAGACCGTTTGGATTGAAACGGTCTCAAGACCGTTTGAAAGAGTTGACCAAGGGACGGACATTTGAGGGTCTGTTCCTAACATATTGAATTTCATCTCTGCAAAGAATCAAAGTCTAATTCTTAACCAATTGAGAGTTGAAGGCACTTCAACATGAAACCCTAATCGGGTGAAAAAGTGCTGATTTAACATATAGATCTTGTTGAGTTTTGGGTTGAAGGACCCAAACGGTCTCAAGACCGTTTGGGGATTCCTCCAAACGGTCCCAAGACCGTTTGGGCACAACCCAAGACCGTTTGAAGGTCTAGGGTTGAGTTAATCTAATGGTTTGAGGGTCCAATTGTAGGAAATTGACAAATTGATGAAAATTGCTGATTTTGACCTAATTGGACTTCAACCTTAGTCAAAACGACTTGGATCTTGGTCAAACTTTGGGCAAACAGTCTCAAGACCGTTTGGATGATGTCCAAACGACCTCAAGACCGTTTGGGCCAAGTTTGAGCCCAATTGGAGGTCAATTGATAGGTTCAACCTTGAATTGATTCATATTGTTGAACATTGATGACCAATCGATTTGAAACCCTAATTGAGGAGGATTGAACCCTAATTGGCTTGCAATTGAGGGTCAATTTGAGGTCTAAGTGGTTAAGGCTAACCCTAATTGACTCAATTTATAAGTGGTTAGCATAGCTTTGACCAATTGAGGGCTTCAACACACATATCCATGAACATTGGTGACCTTTGAACCCCTTTGGAAGGTCCAAACGGTTTGAGCCCATTTGGACCAAACGGTCTCAAGACCGTTTGGGCTCAAACGACCTCAGGGTCGTTTGGTCCAATCGATCCCAAGCAAGTTTGATCAAACGCTTTCAAACCGTTTGAAGCTCCAAACGGTTTGGAAGTCAACCCTTCCAAACGGTCTTCACCTCCAAACGGTCTCAAGACCGTTTGGGTGGTTGAAACCGTTTGAAGGTTGAAACCGTTTGGAGATTGGTGATGGTTTGTACTTAACCATTTGATGGTGTAATTAGCTCAATGATGATCCAATCTAAACCCTAATGGTAACCTAGGTCATTAAGGGACTATGTGATTAGTGAGTTAACCCATGATGGTGATCATGTGGCAAATTACCAAAATACCCTTGAGGGGTCTAAAGGGGTAAAACCTTGTTCTAATCAAACCCTAATCACATGATGTTGATGTTTTGGCTTATGTTAGTCAATAAAGACTTATCTCAACCTGATCTAGAGTGGTGTTGCCATCATCTACTAGTGAGAGGAGAGAGAAAGTATTTCTAGAGAGAGAAAGTATCCTAGAGAGAGAAAGTACCCTTTTTAGGTGGAAACTCTAGTGAGATACTTTAATTACACATGAATGTGCATGATTAGGGAATGACCCACCTATGTGAGGTCATGGAAACCCTAATTATGATATCTAATGGATCTTAATCTTAATTAAGAGTCTTAATGATGATGTTTCTCTTACATGATGATGTAATGAGTACAATTCACCATGGAAGTGAATAGTAAACCCTAATTTTAGGGTGATGATATGAAAGATGAATAGTAAACCCTAATTGTTGAATTGTTTACTATTATCTGTTGAATTAACCATGCAGGTTATTATGAAATGATGGTCACACCCAGGTATGGAATACCATGTTATATTCATTGAAAGCATGTCTTAAGCTTTATGAATAGTGATTCATCTTAATGCATTGCTAAGTGACATTTGTTGTGATTTATGGGCTGTAAGAGCCATAAACACCATCAAGGTCATGCTTAACAGATGACTTGTGATGAGATAACTAAGAACTGGTGATTAAAATGAGTTAGGCCTGCTACATTTTAGTATTCTCATATATAGCTGTGATGCTAATGTTTTGTATGATGTTAAGAATACTAAATGTACCTAACTAATCAAGTGAAATGTAGAGCCTTGATCATAGATCCATCATTGTCAGAGTCTAAATGATGGTGAAATAGGTTTTCCCCAGGGAACTCCTGGATCACATACTTTTGAGTATGTGGGGTACATGGATGTGTAGAACCTTACATCCTAGTGTAGGTATTTGATGTAGATTCTAGTAGTCCGTCATACCTTCACTAAAAGAGAATAGGTGAGAGGATTTGGTGTAGATTCATGTAGTCCATCATTCCCCACCACAAAGTCCAAAAGGTGAGATGTATTACTACACTCCCTTAAAGACACAAACACCGCATCGATGAAAGATAAACAAGAAATCTTCCGATGACGAAGAGAGTACAGAACGCCACTGTAACTCTAAAATTGCGAAGGTCCAGCTTACCCTGGAGAGATATAACAAAAGACATCCCGCCAGATGTCTAACAATAAATCCTCTAACTGACTGAGGAAGGTGAAGGTCATGAGAATCCAGCTCTTTCGATGACCTAGTATGATACCGAGGCGACTTAACAGTGGTCGGTTGGAGTATGAGAGGTATACCTCATCTCCACAGGGCATAACAATAATGTTTGAAAAACATAATCAACAGCGTAGTATATCTGTTAGAGTTATCTACAAGTTATTTGATTGATGTTACCTTGAATAGTATAGATGTTCTCATATTTTAATATTGATTGAACTCTTGCTTTCATCAAAACTGCTAGTGAATATCTTGAAGGCTCTTATTGCTTTAGTTATTCCTTGCTTTGCTTATAAAGCCTAGTGGAGAGTTATAACTCTCGCTGGGGCAATTATGTATAATTGTCTCACCCCGTAGACTTCTACTTTTTAGGTGGTCGTCGAAGACGGAGGAACAAGAACTCAGGTGACCAATCCCAGCATCAGCAGCATCAGGAGAAGTAAATATCTCAGGTGGAGATCTAGCCTGCTTCATGGTGTAGTTTAGAGTCAAGTCCTATGTGTCCTCTGTACTCTCAGGTCCTGGAGTGTTTTGGAGTATGAATTCTTGAGAATTTTTGTATCATGTTGTATATAATTACTCAAGAAGTAATTGTCAGTGATGTAAACAGTTAAATCCTTTTTCTATGGAAAAGGTTTGTGGTTTCAATCTCTTGTCTCGAAAAGTTTTAATTTCCCGTGATTTTTGTCTTCCGCTGTTTATCGATTGCTTCCGCTCATGTTTAAACCGAGAATAATTCGTGGTTTGGAGATCGGAGCCCACAATTAAGTGGTATCAGAGCTCTAGGTTTACCGAGTCTACAGAGGCATAGGACTTAGGAAGTCGAGTCTATCTTTAGTATTCCTTCCTTATCTAATAGAATCTTCTACTCCTCAGGAGAAGAAGATACTTAAGAATGTCAGAGCCACATGATGAGTATGTGGAAGAAAGTAGTGCCAGTGCACCTCAAGGCGGTGCAGGAGTGCCAGAGGTGGAACAGCCTGTACCAAAACAACCTAGAGAGCCACCCCAGTTTGACCCAGCTAACATGGGTAACCCAGCAGTCCAGACAATGTTTGGGTAGTTCATGACTGCCATGACACACATAACCGACAGGTTGCCTATGCCTGCACCTAGGGCACCGGTCCAACCAGAGGGACAAGGTATCGGGAAGACGTTCGAGCGACTACGTCGTGTCGGAGCTACCGAGTACCATGGGACTGCTGACCCCGCAGATGCTGACCTGTGGTTGACAGAGCTGGAAAAGGCTTTCAGGATCCTCAACATCCCTGAAGCTGAGAAGGTTAGACATGCTGCCTATCTTCTCAAAGGAAGTGCTGATCACTGGTGGACCATGGAAGAGCAGAAGAGACCTGGAATAGAGATCTCGTGGGAAGATTTTCGGCGGGAATTTGTCCAAAGATATTTTCCAAAGACCTTCCTAGACGAGAAGATCTCTCAGTTTGAGAGACTGAGACAGGGTATGATGAACATTAGCGAGTACGAAGCTAAGTTCATGGAGCTGTTGCGGTTTTGTCCGCACATGGCTGCCACAGAAGAAGAAAGAATCAGGAGATTTGAGAAGGGGTTGAATGCTGACATGTCTACCCCAGTGTCTGCCTTAGAGAACCGAGAGACATTCTCTACCTTCGTTGAGTCAGTCTGAAGGATAGAGAGATCTGTGGTTGAGAAGAGGCAAACACAGAAGAGGTATCCACAGTTCTAGGGTTCTTCATCTATGGACTTTAAGAAGTCTAGATCCTCTGCACCTAACCCTCCACCATCTAGATCTAGTTCTCAGACTCAGTGGTCTCCTAGTAGAGGTAGAGGAAGAGGACAACCACCTCGGGAGACTCAGAGTTCTGCATCAATGTCTGCCACCGGACCACAAAGACCACAAGAAAGAAGATGCTATAACTGTGGTAAGGTGGGACATTTGATGAAGGACTGCCGATCTAGGCCTGTCAGTGTGACAGAGCCTCCGAGACAAGGACAACAGGGATCACAGGGAGGACAATCTCAAGGAACAGGTCGAGGACGCGGACAAGCGTCTCAAGCCGGATCATCAGCACCACCTCAACAACAGGCTACGACGAGGTTCTATGCTATGAACCCCCCAGAAGCAGTGGTCAATCCACAAGTGGTGACAGGTCAGATGGAACTTTTATATTCTGATATGTCTAAATCTTGTGTAGTATCTGTTTTGATTGACCCGGGTGCTACGCACTCTTTTATCACTCGAAGAGTGATTCGTATCTGCAATATGACAACTAGTCATAGGGCAGATAAGTTGTTGTTGGAGACTCCGTTAAGTGGGTCTGCTGTTTTGCAAGAGGTATGCTCTCCCTGCGTACTTTTCTTTTCTAAGCATCGCATTCAAGTGGATCTCATACCGCTTGATATGCAAGGATTTGATATAATCCTAGGGATGGATACCTTGGAAAGGTATCCAGTTGTCTTGGATTGTGAATCCAAGTTTGCAGTGTTTGCTGATGAAAGTGACACATGGATCTTTCAAGGTGAAAGAAAGATTCTGCCCACCTGTCTTGTATCAGCTATGGTTTCTGATAAGTTGATGAGGCAAGGATGCTATGCATTCTTGGCCCATGTGGTAGATGTTACCAAGGAGAGTCCCAACCCTGCTGAAGTTCCGATAGTCAGGGAATTCGAGGATGTGTTTACTGAAGAACTTCCTGGTATACCACCACCCCGGGAAATTGATTTTGAGATCAATTTGGTCCCAGATACGAAACCCATAGCCCAGACTCCGTATAGGATGGCGCCTGCTGAGATGGCAGAACTCAAGAAACAGCTTCAAGAGTTACTTGAGAAGGGTTTCATCCGACCGAGTACCTCACCTTGGGGTGCTCCGGTTTTGTTTGTTAAAAAGAAAGATGGATCGATGCGGTTGTGCATTGATTATAGACAACTCAATAAAGTAACAATAAAGAATAAATATCCTTTGCCGAGGATTGATGATCTTTTCGACCAGTTGCGTGGTGCAACAGTCTTTTCCAAGATATACTTAAGGTCTGGATATCATCAAATCCGCATTAAGGACAGTGACATATCCAAGTCTGCCTTTAGGACAAGATATGGGCACTATGAGTTCACAGTTATGTCGTTTGGACTAACCAATGCACCGGTTGCATTCATGGAACTCATGAATAGAGTCTTTCGACCTTTTCTTGATCAGTGTGTTGTCGTTTTCATAGATGACATACTGATTTATAGTAAGGATGCTCAGCAGCATGAGCAACACCTTCGCTAGACTTTGACCTTGCTAAGGGAACATAAGCTATACGCTAAGTTTAGCAAGTGTGAGTTTTGGTTATCTGAAGTATCCTTCCTTGGACATGTGGTATCTGCCTCGGGAATTCGTGTTGACCCTGCAAAGATAGAGTCTGTTCTATAGTGGGAACAACTGAAGACACCGACGGAGATTAGAAGTTTCTTGGGGTTAGATGGCTATTATCGAAGGTTTATTAAGAATTTCAGTTCTATAGCCTTACCTTTGACCAAGTTAACCCGGAAAGATGTTCCTTTTGCTTGGAGTGATAAGTGTCAACAGTCTTTTCAGCTGTTGAAGGAGAGGTTAACAAGTGCACCTGTGCTTGTGTTACCTGAGCAAGGAAAGGAATATATAATCTTTTGCGATGCCTCCAAGAATGGACTTGGATGTGTGTTGATGCAGGATAAACAAGTGATTTCTTTTGCTTCCCGACAGCTTAAGAAACACGAGGATAATTATCCAACACACGATCTAGAGTTAGCTGCTGTGGTCCATGCTTTGAAAATCTGGAGACATTATCTTTATGGAGAAACTTTCCAGATTTTCACAAACCACAAGAACCTTAAGTACATCTTCACTCAGCATGAGCTTAATATGAGGCAACGTCGCTGGATGGAGTTAATCAAGGACTACGATTGTACAATTGATTACCATCCGGGCAAAGCCAATGTGGTTGCTGATGCCTTGAGTAGGAAATCAGCAACATCAACCATGGATAGGGCACAACTAAGTTCCTTAGTATGCTCTAAAAGAGATATGTTTATCTCTTTAAGGCAAGAAAATGTGCAGTTGAAGGCATCATTGTTAGCTGGTCTGTTAGCTGAGATGCAGATTAAACCTACCTTAAGAGAGCAGATAAAGGAGGCACAACAAGTAGATGTTTTTGTACAGCAGATTAGATCTGAGCTTGGTGATGAGAAACGAGAAGGTTTTCATGAGTCAGATGACCAGGTGGCATGCTATCATGGAAGGATGATAGTGCCAGATGTAGATAACCTGAGGAAGTTAGTCCTGGAAGAAGCTCATTCTTCGATGTATGCTATGCATCCAGGGAGCACCAAGATGTATCGAAACTTGAAAGATATGTATTGGTGGCCTGGAATGAAGAAGGATGTAGCTGAGTTTGTTCTGAGTCAATGTAGTTCTGACTTGTAGTATTGTATAAAGATGGCGATGAATTTGATTCTTTGGGCTAAAATTGGATAATTGATGTTTCCTTAAGTTTGGTGCCTGCAAGTCCCAATATTATATAGTTGAGCTACTTTATCTTCAAAAAAGTAATATATTACAAAAATATAAGTATATACAGATATTTTGGATCATATTAAAGCTATTACAACACAAAAAACACTTAGCATAAATGCCTAAATTTGGGTTTTATCACTGACCTATAGGGTTTTTTAAGTGATAATCATTGTAATTAAGTGGGGAAGATAATGTCATTGATATTGTCACATTGTCACATATATGTCCAGATAAACTGGAACTTTGGGCGTGTGAAGTGGATACACCTATTTCAACCACCGATGCAGGAGTATCAAATGGATGACATATTGTCATCTACCTCACATCGAGAGTTATATAAAGACAAATATCTTCGCTCTTCTCATTCTTTATTCCTACCGAACCAAACCCTATGGTGCAAGTCTTGCTGGAATCAGGATAGAGAGACAAACATAATGCTCCTATTATCCTATTAATAAGGAAAAACTACATAATGCCAAAATTGACGATAGGATAAATCTCTATGATGATTACTCATGGAGTCTTATCGACACCTCACGTCTATAAGATTGGTTCACTAACTCCACGAAAACATGGAGAATGTAATCTGACCTTCAATTTCACCCTAGAGACACCATTGTATCACCCCCAGTACCTTTCTCTTTCTCTCTATCTGACTCGTGGTACACCCTACCTCGACCACCATACTCCACTGGTTTTATGTCATGCAAGTTTGGGGGGGTCTCAGTGGTGAATGTTGAAGTAGTTTTTTTTAGTCACATCGACCTAAAGTAGAGGGTCAACAGTGGACTTGACTACCTCCATGGCACAATGGTACTAGGTCCGCATGACAGAGAGGAGGAAAATAAAGACCAGTGTGGTGAAAACCATCCCCTCTACTAGTTTTCTTAGACAAGGGTAAGAGTGTATTTTTGATCTATCTACTAAGGCCTTCTCGCGTGGTTCAATTCCTGATTTGGCCTTGGGCCATTGTCTGTGACCCCAACACGTGATAGTTAGGTGATTTTTTTTTTGATATGGATTTCCCAGATTGGTCCAATTGTGTTAATATTGTAATAAACATAGTTAATTATTGGTAACATTGTTCATGATGATCCTATATATGCATTTGATTAGGAAATGAGTAGATCACGAATCAAACAGTTCCAGGGTCTAATTATGTTTTATGTTCCAAAAGTGTATATATATGTATATATATATGATAATTAATGCATAGAAATCCTATTTTTAAGGAATATAATGCTTAATTAAGCAAATCTATTTATTTTGTCATAATGCCTAATATTTATGAATATAATGAGATCTCAAGGTAATTATTACCACAATGATGTATATTTAGGTCTCTAATGTCCATAATCATATGCATGTGGAATCAGGGTTATTAAATCAAATTTTATAAATGGATATGCTCTTATTCGGCCACATGATCAGATCTATGTGTTCACAAGGACATATTATGATCAATCTAAGAGTTAGGTTTACATTGATATACCTAGTTATGCTTATAGTTTGAAAGCGGGTTTAATAATATATTAATGATGTGAATATTATATGAAAATTGTAGATCTTATGTTAATATCATGATTAATCGATGTTACATGATTTAGTATGAGGCTATGATGATATAATGATCTATCCACAAATTAGGGTTACACTTGTTCTTAGTTAGGGTTTCTATCCCTTTTAGAACCATTACATGATGGGATCCGGGTTTGATACCCTTATTCTTAATTCAAACCTCATATGACCCTTAACCTTAGATTAATACCTAAGTTAGGTTTATTGTAAGTAATATGAAGGTGATAGTTTAGGGTTATACATACATGCATATAACATTGATTGACAATGTTGATTGATTTATTATTTGTGTGCTTAAAGTAATTGAAGTAATATTGCATGGTTTTACATTCATGTACTTGGTTACTTATGAGTACTTGCATTATCGATTTTTGATCATTTGTGAGATGATTTCTGAAGCATTTATTCGATGAATAAACTGTTGAATGTTTATTTACTTTTTGTTCAACTATAATACCAATATGAGTATCACATAATGAAACTAAAATATTATGAACCTCCAATTACATGTATCAATGGCTAATACATAAAAATCCTAGGATGGACAATGATCACATATGAAATAACACACTTAGAATGTAATGAAAAAACATGATCATATGTGCAAATTATTTAACTGTGAGGATTATATGTTGTTATTGTACTGGCACACATTTTGGTTGCACCACCTACACAGTATACCAATATAGCAATCCATGTATTTGTTTGTCGGCATTATATCTATTGAAGATATTAAAGCTAAATCACAAGGAGGATTAGCTAGCTCGTCTTAGTACTTCTTCTGTATATGCTAGTTTCTTTTGAGAAATTAATGTAACTCTTTAGAGGAGCATCAATATACATCCGATAAACATTATTTGGTCAAATTAATGGAGATTATTGACTATTGTTTATTATTTGTTAAATATTATCCTAGAAATGTAGGTATCGATCCTTATATTCTAAGTATCTTATAATTGGGGGATGCTTAGAATCGGGATTTGTTACATGCATGTCCCAAACATGAGATATAAGAAATATGTTGATACAAGACCAAGAATCACCTCTTGGCCAAGTGTAGCTGGTCTTAGATGTAGAAATGTCAATAAGGGTGTTGGAATGGATGAAGTGTCACTATTTTGAGCATGACTATCATCAATATTAGTATTTTTTTTCCTTTCAGATAGGAATGCGGCTACAATAAAATTACCTCCTATGACCCAAGGTTCATTTTGTAGAGGGTCACAAGAGAATATAGTTCCAACAAGAAATTAGTCTTGGAATTTACAGGCTCCCCATAAATTGTAGTGAAGAAGAATCTATATTTATCCACAATAGCAAAAAGATGCACTGTGATAAGTAACTAGCCCACTGAGTGGATATGTGAGATACAAACTTGGTAATCCAACCAATCAATAGTCCCCCACTAAGGTTGTTTTATATTTATGAACTCAATTATCGATAACATTACACCCCCGTGGAGTGAATGAGGAAATAAGATACATTGGATTTGGTTTCTTAGATGGTCATGAAATTTATCTTATTACGACGAATAAACTAACACTTAGTTTTTCTGTATTTATAGAACACCAAACAACAAACATTCTAGGTTGTAAATATCTTTGAAAAATAGTAGATAGACAAACACAAAAGAGGAGGGGAACTTTGAACTGGATAGAGTTGATGAAATCTCTAGAAAAATGTGAGCGTCTACTATTGTTTCAACCCATATCCATTTCAATATTAGAAGAGCCATGTTAGCATCAAGATGTGAATTAAAATCATTTGCAATTTTTGAGCAAAGACATAAAATGTCTCACCATTTCTCCAGGAAATGGTATTTTTAACTAGATCCCAATATTGTTTGTGTTAAAGATTGTGGGGGTAGATAAAATATCAAAATATGACTAGATAAGTGGAGGACAAAGTACTTTAAGGTGTAGAAGCCATTGAAATACCATCAGAATCTATCTTGTTCAGTGGAGAAGTTCAAGGTTCAATGTTGGTTGAGAGTGAATGATTGACTAAATTTTATCAATTGTGATGACATGAGTGTACTTGTTATGCACAAGTTTAGAAACGACCCTAGAAGTGATTTTATAAATCTTCATATCCATATTATTATCATTCTAAGCATTTATAGGGTTTTCAACTTAGTTCTTGTTTTTGACCCTAAGAATACTATCGTATTGGCCAATGTTGGTCGAGGGAATTATTTGAAGAGGGTACTAGTAGGAACTTTGGATTTTCATGATGGTTTAGTCTATTTGAGAATCTTGGTTTCTTGTTTTCACTACTTTAGAAAGGATGGTTTCCCTGAGAAAGATTGTGTTGATGGTTTTGGTTAGTGGTGTGGTTGTTGTTATGAGAGGCGTAAGGTTGGTCATTTTAAACCCAAACATTTCCTCTTTCCTACATTAGTCTATATCTTCTTAGGATCTTGTGTGATCTATTTGTTTGTCTTGGTCTTAGGGGTTGACAAAGATGTAGGGTTCCCCACATGTTTTTCAAATAAGGAGGATATTCTATGAGGTTCTTTGACTAAAAGGAGAATAGGGAAAACAAAATGAATCTTAAGTTTAGGTTAATACGATTGTTATTTGGGATAGAAATAAGGCAAAAAGCTTTGATTAGTTAGAAGGAAGAAGGTTATTGGGATACATAAACTAAATCTTTGTCCCTCAAACCACAAAAGTAGCCTTGAAAATGTTAGCATCTCATAGGAAAAGTGGAGACCAATGATGCAGATCCATACTGAGGAAATAATGGAAGCTTCAAGATCCCAATCTCAAGAAATCACTAGGTGAGAAAGGCAAGAAAGGAGCATGCTTTACCATTGGACATGGCCATAGGAAGACCTTAAAAATTTGCAATCTACTATCCCTCAGTCATAGAGTACATGAGCTGGTTATGAGATAAGATGCGCATGACTAGAAATAGAACTTTTAGGGACAAGGGCTGATAGGGATCTGTATCACCAAGGGTATTGATTTTACAACTATAGTTGTCCATATGAATCATGAAAATGGCACTTATTTTGGACATCACGTTGGCAAGTCACATAACCTTTACTAAAAGGTATATTTCCAAGGACTCATTGGAACCAGATAATTTTGACGCCATTGAAATTCAAGGGAAGAAGTCGAAGAAAGTGAACCACTATAGACTAGATCAGATTTTTTTAGTGCAGAACTTGATGAGATATTGGTCTTAAAGGTAGAGGGATCAACTTTACTTGTGTTTGAACTAACCTATGACACAAGGAAGTGAAAAGGCAACCCTTGGGGTCATGATTGACTACCTCCAAAAGAGGTCAAAAAGAGTCGAGAAGTGGTTGTAGTAGAAATGAGAGTACTTATTTTTGTAGTTGTCTTCAACACATTGATTCAAACTAGCAGGAGGATACAAAATTTTTAGAGAAATGACATTGGTGCAAGTTTGTAAAATTCCAAATCCTGGCCTCTTAGACTTGGAAACCCTAATCTTAAGAATTGGATGCCTTTGGCTTGGTCTGGGAATAAACCCCCAAATTTGGTATGAGATATACCCATCTAGACCTAAATATGATTAATAAGTAAGTGGTTAGCATAAAATATGTATAAATTATTAAGTTATTTAGATATATGCTTAAAATATATACTAGGAATCATATAATTTGCAAGGTAGGTCCTTGTCATAAAAATGGAAACAATAAAGTTGACTTATTCGCTCGGCCCATCGTCGGAATGTGTACGAGATACCAGGTAATGCTAAAAAGATTACTATTGAATAATAATAATGAATAGTCGAACTTTTGTGTAATAAATCCTAAATCATGTATTCTAAAAAACTCATACGCTTAAAATAAAATCATAAAGTAAAATTTGAAAATCAATAGTAATGATGGGGAAATCTCTTAATGTGCATAAAACAATATATGGAACAATCAAGAGTTGCTTTTTTTAAATTTGGAAATATACTATCGCTAAACATCTTTAAAACAAATATTGGAATAAATGAAGGATTGATTTCAAATGATACATAAGGAAAGTAAGTTATGTGAAAATAATCCTAAAACAAATCTAATGTCATTATATTATCCATATTTGTGGGTTATAACTATGGAGACAATGCCCTCTAACCCTAGTCTACTATATAACGTAATAAATGGTATCAAAAGAAGAAACTCGAAGTAGATTTGGGACCAGTCATGTTTTAGTTAGCTTGTGGACCGAGTTTCACATTAAATAAGTAATCTTAGATGCCTTGATTTCATTTAGGAAGGAGAAAATAAGTTAAGCTCTAAAATATTATATAAGGTAATGGATGATCCCAGAGGTGAAAACTATTCTCATGCTTAGAATCTACATACTTTAAGTATCCTACATATGATTTTTCATATTAACTGGACAATCTAAGATAGATAAACTAAAATAGGAAAGGTAATATACAACTATTAATCCTAAATTGAATTACATTTTGTAAATGGGGTGAATTTCATTAAATTCTGAGTTTTTTAGTTGTATTGCTTTTTTTTTTCCCTCTCATTGTTTAGACTAATCTGTGGTGGCAAGTTTATCTCCCCCACCCACTTCTTTCATTTATTAGTACCATAGTGTGTGAGATTCTTTTGCCTCTCTCTCTCTCTCTCAATCTCTAATCCTTAACTTCTTTCCTTTCCATCTGATTGTCCTCATCTTCTCTCTCTAAGCCATTTGATCCTATATTTCATAGGTTCTCATGGTTTACATCCTTCTATATAACTAGGGTTGTGTTCCTATAACTTCTTCATATTTGGATTAATATCCTAAGGTGTTGATCCTCTTTTCCTATGAGTAATGGGTCTCCAACCATAGCCTCACATGTAGAAACTAAAACCACTCTACCATCTTGTCTCAATCCTCCTGGTCGTGTACCACCGACTCAATTCCACTAGACTCATTGTAAGACTTGGAGACCACACAGAACCATACCTCAAGGTCCATAAAAGCTAAGGCCACCTCTAGCTTCTCATATTGTGAGGTGTCATGAGTTTCCATTTTTTTAGTGTTCACCTACTTGAGCTACATAATTTCTAACACCCAAATGATATGCGAACCTTTTCTCATATTTTATTTGGTATTTCCTTTTGGTTGAGCTTGACGAAATCAATCCCCTTGTTGGTTTTATCCATATAGGATTTTTTCTTGGTTTCTTAAGATCTCCTTCCTTCTTTTATGGCAAGAGGAGCCTTTTTAGTTCACGACCACAACACTTGTTTCTCTCAGGGTCTTTGTAAATTTGATGCCTTCTAGTCGATTTTAGAAGAACTTGAGGAATGAGTTTGTGGCTTGGAACATGAAGGTTGTTGCTTTTCGTTGAGAACTTGTCAAACATGTTAGATGACGACCAATCCTACAAATAGTTTCCTTGTTTTGCCCTTGTCTTCTGTATTTTAATGTAATACTAACATGGACATTTCTGTCTTTAGAAATTTTATTTCATCCATGGCCACACGTTCTATTAAATTGATTATTTTCACCGACATGCGTGTCATGCTTCTATAGTTAGAACATGTGATTCAGGATCATTTATGTGTTTTGATTGAATATTATAATTAGAAAATCAAGATTGTTGGTGGTATTTTCTATTACTTATTTTCCGTTATGTTATCTTATTAAACTTATTCTCTTCATGCCTATTGATGTTAGTTTAGCATGCCTTATATTGTGTCTTTGATACATCATATCTTGAGACAAGACTATACATATGACTCATGTTGTAGCATCCCGAAACCTAGACATATTATATTTTTGACCCTCTTTCTAAGATTTTCATTTCATTTCTATCCTCTTTGGCCTTTTAGTTTAATTTGTGGAGAATATGATGGTTTAGTGAACATTTGTTCACCTTTTATGCCAATAAAGGGGTTTCATGCACAATTATCTCAGTAGAAATCTAAGCAATGGGCATGATGTGCAATTATTCATTTAAATAATAAAAATTATGATAGAATTCATGCTAGAACTTTCTAGGACTCTTTAGAATAAGAAAAATAAAACAAATCCTAAAATATGCATAAAGGAGATGATAAGTGTAATAATTAGATATAATATGGGATATATTGGATAAAAGGAGATAACAGGGAATATGTTGTTTCAAAAATCACAAAGAGGAAAAACCACAAGATAATTTGATATACAATTTTGTTTTCTTGAACTAAAAGTTACTTAAGGACCAAGTATCACCCAATTTGGAAAATATAAATATGTATAAAAGCCTTTATTAAAGGAAAATAGCAAATAGGCCAAGAAAGAGAAATAAAACATATAATATTATCAAATTGGAAAACTAACTCCAAATTCATAATCTAGAAATAAAAATCAGCATTTGGGCAAGTTTTCAACTAATTTGGATGATATTTGGATAATGTGAAAACGTAGGAGAGAGAAAGTGTGTAGAACCTTCATTTCGAGAATTAATTAATTAAATGGAACAAACATGATCAATTAATGGCAAAATCATATCTAAGACATTAATTGGGACATGTGGGTGAAATTTCATCATATTTGGATAATCTTAGAGTCATAAATGAAGGAGGAAAGAGAAAATGAGTAATGAGTTATTTAACCTATTAAAAGTCCCCAAAAGGCAAAACTAATTCCATATTTGGAATACACCTCAAAAGCAGTCAGATGTTAATTTTTATTAAATATAATTTTTTTTAGCCCTCAAAACAAGAAATAGAAAATCATTTAATAATATGTGTCACTTTATAATCAAATTGGATTTATAATCAAATTAGGACTTTATACCTGATCGGACGGTCCAGATCGACCATGGATGTGTGTCTATGGAATCGGACAGTGGAGGGCTCATCTCCTACCTCAGTTCGAAGAGGGAAACAGAAATAGTTTTGGTGATTTTTTGATTTCGATTATCTCCCCCTACACCTAACCAAATCGAGAACTTTTTGTTTCTCCGGACTCCTCTCTCAAAATCTGCACAACATTTTCCCAATATTTTTGTGTTTTGATGAATAATCAAGAAATACCCAAAGTTCCCAAAGCTTCCCTCTCACCCCAGGGTCTAAAACCCTAACGTACACTCCCTTTCCTATAAATACCCCTACCCCGAGCATCTCCACCACCTTTGCGACTCATTCCACTTTTTAATTGCTCAATTCACCCATGTTTGACCCTCCAACGAGTGGTTGAAGGCTTGGGATTTGTGGCGAATGTTCCTCTCTCCTCCCTCCATCTCCGGTTGAATTCCAAGTATCATCGACTCCGATTCTTCTCTTCTTCCTTTTGCGACTTTCATTTTTGTGTTTGGTCACGTGTAGCGATTTCGCCCAAGACGCCCATGGAGCACACCGACCATGGCATCGAGGAGCCAGTAGAAGATAACCCCATTTGTTTTTACCGCTCTACCCCTGCTCATTTTCTTTTGTTCATCTCTGATCCGTACGAAGGGAACCACTTTGACTGGTGCCATCTTGTCTGCCAGCGAGGCGGGCCGCTGACTTAGCTCAAAGTGATTGGGCCAAGCAGTGGGACCGACCCCACCTTCTCATTCTCTCTACCTTTTGAAAATAAAAAATTGAATTTTCTAATTTTCCTATTGGTCCATCTTAAATAATCCATAGAAATTAACTCCTAGGTCCAAAAATAAAAATAAAATATGTTTTGAATTTAGAAAAATCCACTCTATCGAATAAAAATTGTTTCAATTCTTATTTTTGAGTTTTCCAAATAAGTGTTTTTGGGAAGTATTACATGATTAAAAACCGCTAAAAATACCTCTAGAAGTCCATATCTCTAGAATATATAAAATTATATGTTATTTTGATCAGAATCCCTAAATAAGATAGTAGTGATGGTTTCAGGACCTAAATCGATGGTTTGTAGAAAAAGTTGGTAACTTTGGGGTTTTAAGTCTTTAATGAATGTACATAGTTCTAATACATGGATATGATAATGATATTAGGCCAAGTAGACACTGTCTTGCTTAGGGATTTGAAAAGTGGTTTCGAGGGATCTAAGGAATAGGTATGTCTATCTAACACCTTAGTTGGGAACTTTTATGCCTTAACCTACTTTTCCCCAATGAGGCTTAATTGACCTAATTCTCTTTTCTTATAACCCTAACTACTTGTGCCTAAAATCTAATTATTGTTTCATATTGTTTGGGTCTTATACCCCATTGCCATTCTTATTGATTCATATGCTTATTCTTGCCATGTCTAATTTTTTAGCATGTAGATTTATGTTTATTTAATTTAAAGTAGTAGTACTTATGTACAACCACCCACAGAGGGCATGTATTTATTCACCTTGGGGAATGTTTTTATTCTCCCCATATTATTTTGTAGGTGACTGGGAATGTATTATTCTCCCCTCACCTATAGGTTAGAGTTTCGGTAGGTGCCTCAACCCTACTTAGTTAGGTAGCCATAATTATCTTACATGGAAATCCTTTATAATTTAACTATTAATGGTAAGTTTCTTTCGAATATAGCCTCATACCCTTGTTATCTTCATCTTATGATGAACCCTAGCATATTTTTAATTGCTTTACTTGTCTTGTTATCCTAGAATTGTTTTGTGACACATAATTTTCTTCCCTTTCCCTTTTGCTGGGTGCTTTCCCAACCACCCAAATGCTGAGCAAGGTGATGGATAAGACAAGAAGATCTTAACTTTTGGCTTGGACTTGGTTGATGGAGAAGTTGCTTTGGAGACACGATTGTAGTATTTAGACTTCCCTCTATCTAGATCCTATTTGTGTATCTTGATGTAAACCCTAAAGGGAAAATGATGTATTCTTGTATAATCTTTCATGAAATTGAATATAGTCAGGAATTGTTATTCCTCTACTTTTTTGTGGTCTTTTGTATACCATATAAATAAAGATTTGAAAATTTTACACCCTTTTCAACATACCTTTTGAGTATGTTGGGAAGGGAGGTTTGATATTTCAATTTTTTTAGTAAAGGGGTGATTTCACTCTTTTACAACATTATATCAGAGCCCATGGTAATCAGAATCTGACTATTTCAATTTTGTCTCCCTAATGAAAACCCTAGACTTTCATCGTTTCCTTCAAGTGACATGGTTACCCTAGATTTAATCTATGTTGATGAAAGGTTGATTTAGGACCCTATAGTTCCAAATTAGAATCTTGATCGATAAAACCCTAAAATACTCATAACTAAAAGATGCATAACTTAATGTTGTTTAGGTTTTCCTTTAGGAAACTATTAGGACATGAAGTTGAAGCAAAGGTGTCTCGAAAGGATCAGGTTCTGGGAACTGACAAGATTTTCCTCCACTTCACTTTCTTGATTTACGAGGACTACCAGATCGATATGATACCTGCCTGGCCTGAGCTGATATGGATTATGTGATATAGTTTGCTTTTAGGAAATAATAACCTTAGACTTCTATGTTGTATATATTTTGGGAACCCTAAGTTTCAAGTGTATGATGACTTGTTTGAGGATGGATACCAAGATAGTTTCCTTATGTCCCTTAGGACCACATGCTTGGATAGTTTATCCCTAGAAACTAGACTTTTAAGTTTGGGGTTGTGAGCTATCAGAGTGCGCAATGGAAGTGTGATGGATCTGGTACATGGTGTAGTAGACTCATCCTTTAACCCTAGTGTAGTTTGGCTCTATATGTCAAACCCTTTAAGGGGTGGGGTATAGTTTGTTTGATGATGTTTGAGTAGTTATATTTCAAGGATGAAATCCTCTTTAAGGGGATGGAGCCCTGTGACATCTCGATATCTATCTATCTTTAGAAACCCTAACCCCATCCTTAGGTTGTTATGATTGGATGCTTAGTTTTAACCAAACTAGTTATATTGTAACCCTAACATGCTTTATTATATACTAATGAACGTATAATGGTCATCTAATGAATAATTCATACGTTCAAACCCTAAAGAATATCCAATGCACATAATAAGAGTAACTCACATATTAATACTGATTGTGAATACACATGATGCTAACCATGTCAGGAACATATAAACCATAATGATATAATAAGAAAGATAGATGTAACCTAATCTTTTCCTTAATACATGCTAACAATGAATTAATATAATTGTCACATTGACCTAAAACCTAAGTTGTAATCATCTTACCTTAGCTTATATATCCTTAATGATATTCATGATATATTAGTGACATTAGGTGTCATAATTATACAACATATTTTGATACACATAAATGATGTATAAACACCTAATCATGGGTTAATCAAGTCATCGATGATAAATACATATTATCTTGTTCTCTAATATACACCTAACTAATCACCTAATGTGAATCAATTCATTAATGTGTAATACGTTCCACTATGTTCACTAAAATTCATATGATAACTAAAATATGGATAAAGAGTTATTGGATTCACATAAATGTGCATAACAAAAAATAAGAAGTGAATAAATATGGGAATTCGATTAATGATGACATTATTGTAAGCAAGAAAGGTAATATAACAATATGACAATGTTTAATATAGATATAAGTAATTAATGTGACATAATTTGGATAAATTGAAGACTTAATAACAATTTGAATAACATATACTATTTCATGCAAAATAATTTGTTATAATTTAATATGATGATAATATTATAACAATAGAGTTTAAATTTAAATTATCAAGGATAATGATAAAGTATATTAAAAGAGATTGAGATAATTGAGTAACCTTTAATTGTGCTAAAATCCTTAATGAGATTATATATATATATATATATATATATATATATATATATATATATATATAAGGTTTCCTACATAATAATGAAATATAACTCTTTTAGAAACACAATGAATATGACATGACACAATTATAAGAATAATAATGATAATGTGATATCCTCATAAATGGAATACTAATAAGTCTAAAATGTTAATAATGTCAAATCTCATAAAAGGAATTCTAATAGTGAAACCTAGAGTGATCCTTGAGAACTTGACCTATGATGAGTTGCTTGTGAAGTTTCTGAACACTCAGGTTAAGCAATTGTTGTTGGTGAAAGTTTTTGGTTAGAGGAACAACCTAAAGTTAGTTGCACACTCACTCTTCTCTCTTTGTTTGTGATTTTGGGGATAAAATCCTATTTAAGAGGTGGAGTGTTGTAACATATCGAAACCTGGACATATTATCCTTTTCACCCTCTTTCTAAGCTTTCATTTCATTTCTATCCTCTTTGACCTTTTGGTTTAATTTGTGGAGAATATGATGGTTTAGTGAACATTTGTTCACCTTTTATGCCAATAAAGGGGTTCAATGCACAATTGCCTTTGTAAAAATTTAAGTAATGAGCATGATATGCAATTGTTCACTTAAGTAATAAAAATAATGATAGAATTCGTGCTAGAACTTTCTAGGACTCTTTAGAATAAGAAAAAGAAAAGAAATCCCAAAATATGCATAAAGGAGATGATAAATGTAATAATTGGAGATAACATGGGATATATTGGATAAAAGGAGATAATAGGGAATATGTTGTTTCAAAAATCACAAAGAGGAAAACCCACAAGATAATTTGATATACAATTTCGTTTTCTTGAACTAAAGGTTACTTAAGGGTCAAGTATCACCCAATTTGGAAAATATAAATATGTATAAAAGCCTTTATCAAAGGAAAATAGGAAGTAGGCAAGAAAGAGAAATAAAACATGTAATGTTCTCAAATTGGAAAACTAACTCCAAATTCGTAATCTAGAAATAAAAATAAGCATTTGGGCAAGTTTTCAACTGATTTGGATGATATTTGGATAATGTGAAAAAGTAGGAGAAAGTGTGTAGAACCTTCATTTTGAGAATTAATTAATTAAATGGCACAAACATGATCAATTAATGGGAAAATTGTATCTAAGACATTAATTGGGACACGTGGGTGAAATTGCATCATATTTGGATAATCTTAGAGTCATAAATGAAGGAGGAAACAAAAAACGAGTTTGAATTATTTAACCTATTAAAAGTCTCCAAAATGCAAAACTAATTCCATATTCGGATTCTACACCTCAAAATTAGTCAGGGTGTCAATTTTTATTAAATTTGGAAATTGTTTGAGCCCTCAAAAGAAGAAAAACAAAATCATTTAATAATATGTGTCACTTTATAAAAAATGATCAAAAAAAAATGTGTCACTTTATAATCGAATTGGATTTATAATAGAATTAGGACTTTGCGCCTGATCGGACGGTCCATATCGAATGTGGACGCATATCCGTAGGATCGGATGGTCGAGGGCTCATCTATTACATCAGTTCAAAGAGGGAAATAGAAACAGTTTTGACGATTTTTTTGTTTTTGATTATCTCCCCCTACACTTAACCAAATCGAGAAATTTTTGTTTCTCTGGACTCCTCTTTCAAATATACACCACATTATCCCAAGATTTTTGTGTTTTGATGAATAATTGAGAAATCCCCAAAGCTTCCCAAAGCTTCCCTTTCACCCCGGGGTTTAAAACCTAACCTACACCCCTTGCCTATATATACCCCTACCCCTAGCATCTCTACCACCTTTGGGACTCATTCCACTTTCCAATCTCTCAATTTGTCCATGTTTGACCCTCTAACGAGCGGCCGAAGGCCTGGGATTTGCAACATATGTTCCTCTCTCCTCCCTCCATCTCCGGTTGAATTCTAGGTATCATCAACTCTGGTTTCTTCTCTTCTTCCTTTTGCAACTTTCATTTTTGTGTTTGTTCGCGTATAGAAATTTCACACAAAACACCCATGGAGCACGCCGACCATGGCATCGAGGGGCTGGGGGAAGATAACCCCATGTGTTTTTACCACTCTACCCCTAGTTTCTTCTCTTCTTCCTTTTGCAACTTTCATTTTTGTGTTTGGTCGCGTGTAGCAATTTCACCCAAAACACCCATGGAGCACGCCGGCCATGGCATCGAGGGGCTGGAGGAAGATAACCCCATGTGTTTTTACCACTCTACCCCTGCTCATTTTCTTCTATTCATCGCTGATCCGCGCAAAGGGCATGATGATCCTTTTGTTGCGCCTTGACCCGACTTTGATCGGTGCCATATCGACCGCCAGAGAGGCAGGCTGCTGACTTGGCTCATGGTGATTGGGCCAAGCAGTGGGCCTGGCCCCACCCTCTCACTCTCTCTACCTTTTAAAATGAAAATCGAATTTTCTAATTTTCCTATTGGTCCATCTTAAATAATTCATAGAAATTAATTCCTAGGTCCAAAAATAAAAATAAAATATGTTTTGAACTCAAGAAAATCCCCTCTATCTAATAAAATTATTTTTGATGCTTTATTTTGAGTTTTTCAAATAAGTGTTTTTGGGAAGGATTAAAATGATTAAAAATCACTAAAAATACCCCTAAAAGTCCATATCTCTAAAACATATAAAATTATATGTCATTTTGATTAGAAAACCCTAAATAAGATAGTAGTGATGTTTTTAGGACCTAAATCTATGGTTTGTAGAAAAAGTTGGTAATTTTGGGGTTCTAAGTCTTTAATGAATGTACATAGTTCTAATACATGGATATGATAATGATATTAGGACAAGTGGACACTGATCTTGCTTAAGGATTTGAAAAGTGGTTTCTAGGACTCTAAGGAAGAGTTATATGCATCTAACACCTTAGTTGGGAAATTTATGCCTTAACCTACTTTTCCCTAATGAGGCTTAATTGAACCTAATTCTCTTTTCTTGAAACCCTAATTACTTATGCCTCAAATTTGGATTATTGTTTCATATTGTTTGGGTCTTATACCCCACTACCATGCTTATTGATTCATATGCTTATTATTTCCATGTCTACTTTTATAACATGTAGATTTATGTTCTATTTAATTTAAAGTAGTGGTGCTTATGTACAACCACCCACAAAGGGCATTTATTTATTCACCCTGGGGAATGTTTTAATTCTCCCCATATTATTGTGTAGGCAACTGAGAATGTCTTATTCTCCCCTCACCTATAGGTTAGAGGTCCGATAGGTTCCACAACCCTACTTATTTAGGTAGACATAATTATCTTACATGCAAATCCTTTTTAATTTAATTGTTAATGGCAAGTTTCTTTCGATTATAGCCTCATACTCTTGTTATCTTCATCTTATGATGAACTCTAGCCTATTTTTAATTGCTTTACTTATCTTGTTATCCTAGACTTGTTTTGTGACACATACTTTTCTTCCCTTTCCCTTTTGTTGGGTGCCTTCCCAACCACCCATGTGCTGAGCAAGGTGATGGATAAGACAAGAAGATCTTAGCTTTTGGCTTGGACTTGGTTGATGGAGATGTTTCTTTGGAGACAAGATTGTAGTAGTTATACTTCCTCTATCTAGATCCTATTTGTGTATCTTGATGTAAACCCTAAAGGGAGAATGATGTATTCTTGTATAATATTTTATGGAATTGAATATAATCAATAATTTTTATTCCGCTACTTTCTAATGGTCTTTTGTATACCATATAAATAAAGATTTGAAAATTTTACACTCTTTTAAGCATACCATTTGAGTATGTTGGGAATGGAGGTTTGATATTTCAAATTTTTAGTAAAGGGGTGATTTCACTCTTTTATACATGTAACCCTAATTCTCATACTAAGAATTTCTCTTCATATGGTATAAAGAGAATATGTTTATTTTCTAAAAGGTGCCTCCTTTTATCTCCTAGAAACATTCTCCCTATCCTTATTTCTTTTTCTTATCTTCTTCTCTCTCCCACCCCCCGCACCACCCACCCTAATGTCCTGCCTACTCATAGGCCACCGCTGGACAACAGTAGTGGTGCATGGCTAGCTGTTGGGCATGCGACTGGAGACAGTGTGCTAGCACACCACATTGTTGTATCCAGCAAAGCAAGTCTCTTGGGAAAACAACCTCCATCTTGTTGTATTGTTTGGGTGAATCCCTACACTGGCTTACCCGATATTTAGTAGGAGAGTCGTAGGTGACCATACCCTTTGGAGTTGCACGTGTAGCCCTTGATTGGGCGCTTTCTAGCATAACAACCTCCATGAAAATCTGACCAGTTTTTCTCCCCTTCACAATCACTTATTAGATCTGACTCATGTTGTGTTGATCTCAACATGCTGAGACTTTGTTTCTCAAAACAAGGTTGTAACATCTCATCCTTCTCTTTTTGTTAATTTCCTCCTCATATATTTTTCTTACGTACATGGGTGAGTGCCAATAATTGTTAGGGATCTATTATCTTTTTCCTATCATTGTGTGTAATTCATGTGATAGTTACTTATACTCATACTTCTTCCTGACTTTCTCCTCTCACCGTGCATCTATCAGTGATTTCTCACATTCACCATTGGTATACCAGTGTGATACTATGATATCTTTCTCACCCATGTTTTTATCAGTGTGAATACTTTAATATCATTCTCCATTGGTTCCCTACATGTGGGGATTTTTCATCATGTTTGAAGACAATGGAGACAACAAAGATTCACCTCAGGCCATTATCTATAATAATGATGATCCTATCTCCATAACCAAGAATTCTATCCATATCATTTTGGATTTCAAAGACAAAGTGAAATTCATTGAAAAACCTACAGAGGATACCCCTGAATGGAAATGTGGCAATATCCACGCCAAAAGTTGGCTATGGAATAACATGGAACCTTATATTTTCTCCAAGTGCATGATTTACAAAACTATAAGGGAACCATGGGGAAATACCAGTCGTAACTACACATAGGAATTTTATGCTTTTAAGCTTTACAAATCTAAGATAAATTATTTGGTGAAAACTAGGGTGACTTGACCCTTGATGAATAGTTTGATTTCATTGTCATCTTGTCTCAACAACTTCACTATTTTCAACTTGTCTCTTTTGAGGATCAAAATAAAGAGAGGGAAAATTGTGTCACGATCAAATTTCTCTAATGGAATTCATCTAGTCAATGCTCCAATCCACATCATTATCTTGACTGGTGACAATTTTCCCACTTTGGAAGATGTCTTCTCTCATCTCCAACAATATGATGTTCACCACTAGTCTTCTACTCCACCAATGTTGCAACTAGCGATTACTGTTGTTGCTTGTGGATGAGAACATAACTGTGGACACCCCATAGTCCACAATAAACTTTATACAAGAAGTTAGGCTATCAGAAGGAAAATTTCTATCAGACACACTGTCATACCTATGGGCACGGTCATAACACTAGACCATCCATGTTGCCAAAAAAAAGAGAATTGGTCTATTATGAGTATGATCAACTTGTACATGCCTCTCATTTGGCTCCTCCACATTTTAGATCTAGGAATTTTATGACCATGCAATTTTCTATGACATCTTTGTCACATATGACCTTCAACTAAGGTAATGTCAAGACCTCTATGTTGGCATCCAACTCTCCTTGGATTGTTGACTCTATGGCCACCCAACATATGATTGGCATGAGACACCTTCTTTCCTCCACCGAACCTCATATTCCTACCTCATCTATCACTATGGTAGATGGGTCCATTAGAAGTGTCCAACAATGTGATAGTGCTAATGTCTCACCTAGTCTCAAACTTTAGTATATTCATTACATTCCTCATGTTCCATTAATTTCATGTCCATTGATAAGTTAGTTGATATCTTTTACTTTTAAGGTAACCTTCTATAGTCATGGTTTTGTGATGCATGATTCTCAAAATTTTTAGATCACTGGTTCAGGTTTTGAGCCGGTGACCTTTATCACTTTGGTGATGCCACTCCATCTCATATTCTTCTTGTAAGCACACCTCTTCAACTTCTCCAACATTGTAGTCATCCCTCTCTTGAGAAGTTGTAGCACCTGGAGCCCTCTTTATCTAGTTTGAAAAGTCTCCCATGTGACTTGTGTGCGTTTGGGAAACATCATATGATATCATTTCCTAGGAAAACTAGTTTCTATTCTAAAGCTACCTTTGATGTTATTCATAGTGACATTTGTGGTCCCTTTCAAACTGTTTGTTTCAATGGATTCAGTTATTTTATTACCTTTTTTGATGATTTCTCTAGCATGATGTGGTAATATCTATTAAAATACATGACAAAATGATTTGTGATTTTTAAAATTTTCATAAAAATATATCAACACAATTTGATGAATCCATCAATTTTCTTGGACCAAATATGCTTTGGAATATGTTTTAGTTAAGGTATATTCTTTTTTGTGTAGAACTAGAACCATCCATCGGTGTCCATACACTCACACCCCACAAAAAAATGGTGGTGGAACGTAAAAATGGTCATTTACTTGATATCTCTGACGCTCTTATGTTTTAGGGTAGATTAATTAAGACTTATTGGTATGAGACTCTTCTTATAGTCTGCTAACTTATCAATCAACAATCATCTTCTCTTGTTTTGAACAAGTTCCCCTTCTATGTTATTTTTCCCATTCAAATGAATTTCCATCTTCCGTTGTGTGTTTTCAATTGTACTAATTTTGTGCATAACTTTGATCCAAAAGTGGATTAACTTGATCCCCTCTCTATCAAGATGGTTTTCCTTGGATATTATACATTTTCTAAATGTTATCATTTTTATAATCCAAGCAAGAGTCATATGTATGCACCTCCTGATGTTACTTTTCATGAATAAGACATGTTCTTTGATTCTACTTCAATATCCTCTTTGCCTCAACCTCAGTCTTGATGTCACTTTTCATGGCATCGTTGCTGGGGAATTCTGTCATTTTAATCTTAGTGTAATCTTACTTTCAAGAACAATAAAGATCAATTCTTTCATAAAGTTCGTTCTTTTATTTCAGTTCTAGATCTCCTTTCCCTAGTTCTTCTTTTTCTGTATTTCTCTTGGAGTGGGAGAAAAAGCAAACGAGTCATTTAATCATCACCACCTTGGACTCTATGGAGATCTGGAATTGCAGTCTATGACTCCTTTACTATCTTTCCTAGTTTCTCCCATCCTCACCATGAGTAGCGAGTAGTTTCCTTATCAAGGCGAGGGGAATATCCCCTTAGCCATGTGTTAACGAGATCAAGATTTTACATGACTATTGGGATGGATGGTTTTTGGTTTAGAAATCACATATTTAAATGACGTTTATTGCTTGTTACTCCCAGTGGATGCGACCGTAAAACCCGGGAGTTAGAACGCCTAAACCAATTTCATGAGAATTTGGATGCGACCATAGAAAAATTCTCTTTAGGATGAAGAATAAGGATACATGAACACCAGGATCAGTGGGTTCACGTGGAGTTCCTCTTTTTCGTTTTGTTTACAAATAAAATGCATATCTGCTTCTTTCTTATTGTTGTGTATTGTTCGATTTTATTTTCACAAGGACTAAGGTGGTGAAACCCCTAAGCCTCGATGCCTTCCTTCTTGATTTCAAACTATTCTTAAACATTTGTGTTCAATTCACCTTTTAAATTTCAGCACTTTAATTTTACCTTATCCAAAAAAAAAATTCAACACTTTAGTTTTGTTTAGATAATCTTGTGTGTTAACAATTTCCTTCTATTACTCTTTCTTGTCTTAGAATAATCCTTTTTCTTTATTTATATTAGTGTAGTCTTTTATTCTTTTTGCAATTTACTTTCTTGCATTAGATAAAATAATCCCCTCAAATTGAACTTTATTTTCTATTTGTTATTCAAAAATACCAAAAATAATTATTTTCAAAAATCAATCGCGATTAAAAGGAAACAATCTAAAGAATGTTGTCCTATGGGATCGACCCTTCTATACTACCCTTAACTAGAAAGTAAAAAAGGGATTAAACTCTAGGATAATTATTCTAGTGAATTGGTGTGCAAATGATGCATATCAATTTTGGCACCGTTGCTGGGGACAACATATCATTTTCTCGAACCCTGAAAAAAATTTAAAAACTTTTTTTATTTTTTTATGCCTTCCGAGTAACATTCTGGAAATGTTATCTCCTCTTTCTGCTGAGTTTCTATTCCAGTAGTATGTTTTTCTACAAACAAATATAATTGTATAACTGTGCATGCGCCGCCCATCAAACAATCTTACGCTGCCAATTTTTGATCCCGAGCCAGATAGAACTTTCCATCACTTAAATCGACAAAACCAACTTAGGATGGATGAAGAGGAGGTTGCCCGTAGGATTGAGCAAGCACTTACCGCTCAAAGAGAGTTGATGATGGCTGTATGCGCGACTTAAGAAGACAACTTATGTGAAATCTATATCGCTGAGCAAGAGGCTATAGAAGCTGCTCAGATGGAGGCCGAGAGATAAAAACAACTTAAGGATTTTTCCACTCCAAAAACCGGATATGCAAAACACCCAGTTGTGCCACCCACAATCACAACCCCTCAATTTGAGATCTGCAATCAGTGGATCATGATGCTTCAGGACAATCCTTTTTCCGGGACCAAGGGTGAAAATTGTCAAGATCACCTCCAACGCTTCACATACCTTAGCTCCTTGACTAATATCCCAATCATTTCTGAAGACGCCATTAGACATAGACTCTTCAAATACTCTCTTTTAGGGGCAACCAACAGTTGGTACAATGTTGTGGAGAGTGAAAACCCCATCACCACTTGGGAAGCACTTCAAACAAATTTTTTGGATAAATACTTTCCCCCTTCCCTCACCTATGAGATTAGAGGACAAATCATGTTGCTTTCAATGGTCCCTGGGGAAACCTTAGGAGAAGCTTGGGAAATATTTCGGGAACTCCTCCGTCATTTCCCTCATCATGAAATATCACAATCTCAACTCGTTGATATATTTTATCATGGTGTTGATGATGACACAAAGAAATTTCTTGATTCCTCATATGGAGGAAATTTCATGTTCCAAAATCTAAGCAGCGCATGGTAAGTGGTAAAAAGAGCTTATGAAACCCATGCTAGATGAGGAACCGGTGAAGTCTTAAAAGTGGCTAAGGTTGAGGTAAACCCAGACATTCATACTATTGTCAAAACTCTTAAATTAATCTCTTTGAAATAGGATCACTTGGAATCATCGTTTAATGCCTATGAAAGACAACCTCAACAAGTGAGGGTTGTAGAATCTCTATGTGGGATATGCCAAGGGTATGATCATGCTACCCTCCAATGTCAATATCTCTACAACACCTAGTGCATCATGATGTTGGTCAACAAGTAGAGGATCTCAACTCTATCCATAGTATCTCGGGCCAAGCTTACTACAATCCAAACCAAGCCAGAAACCATCCCAGATTTCAATATGGAAACCCCTCAGTAGCTGAAAACTCATATCAACTTCCCCCTCTACAAATACCCTCACAACCCCAAGCCAACTATCATACACCACCAATTTTTCCATACAATAACAACCAAAGGAATTTTGTGAACCAAGGAAATTGTAGGGGAAATTTCCAAAATTTTGGCCATTACCAAGGACAACAATATGAAAACCTTCATCAACCTCCACCTCAACCACAATAAAATGTCCCCACTCCTTCAACTAATGATAAGGTAGCTTACTTAGAGAAAATAATAATAGCACATCAGATTTCTATTGATGCTCAGTTTGCCCATCTTTTTTCTCACAAAAACCCCTTGCCAACACATTTGTCGGCCAACCTGAACCCAATCCCAGGCATATAGAACAGCTTAAGGTTGTTGCTACCAGATCCGGTATTACCATGGAAGAAGAAGGAAGTCCCCCCTCATAGATTTTGACCAAGGGAGTGATGAAGAGGTTGTTGTTGTCCCTCAGGCACTGAGATCACCTCCCCCACAAAAGAAGAGTCATGTATATAAGTCGTGTGTACCTTTTTCCGGTCGGATGAAGAATGCCCAATTAGACTCTAGGTTCAACAAATTCAAGGAAATTATGAGAAAGTTATGCGTCAACATCCCTATTTTGGATGCTATGCCTGATCTACCCAAATGGAAAAAATTCTTCAAAGCCCTTCAAAACCATAAGCGCACTACCGAAGAATCTAAAATGGTAAAATTGGCTAGAACTACATCAAACATTATCCAAAGTAAAATGCCAAAGAAATGAAAAGACCTAGGATCTTTCAAGATCACTTGTTCTATCGGTGAATCTACAACCATTCGGGCCTAGCTGATCTTGGAGCTAATGTATCCATCATCCCTTTGAGCATGTGTAGAAGGTTTGGTCTCACTGATGCTAGACCCACTCTGATGCGTATACAACTAGCAGACTATTCCATTACCAAGCCTCTTGGTATTATTGATGATGTGCCAGTCAAGGTCAAAAATTTATATATCCCCTATGACTTTGTGGTACTTGATATAAAATACGAAACTCACTACCCCCTCATCTTTGGTCGGCCATTCCTCACCACGGCCAAGGCCCTCATCGACATTGAGGTAGGACTTCTCACACTACGAGTGGGAACAAAATTCATAAATTTTCAAGCCTCTGGGGGTAGCATGAAGTACACCCAGGAGGAAGAAGTCTATTTCCTTGAATGCATGGACCAGTTCAATAAGATGCAACAACGTTTCCTTAATTCTGAACCACCACATGTGACCGCGACCCGAATTTCTCTGGTGGACAATCAAGTTGCCATTCAAACTGCCCAAGTCAACCCTATCAAGATGGACATTTTCCCTCCCACTATTCATATTGTGGGCACAACCAGCATCACCACTCAAGAAATTCCCCTCCCACAACCCTCTCACCCAACTATGACCATACCCATTTCCTCTCCTCCCTCTCCCTTTGAGGCACCACTCTATGATAATCACCAAATGCCTTATGAGACACCACTACATATCACTACCCATGCAGTGCAGCCAAATGTCATGGATAGTCATGGATAGATACTTCGACTATCATCTCTTCATCCCAACCCCCATTGACATTAGTGGACAACATACGATCGAAAAATTGCAATTCAGTCAAAACAATGCTCCATATAATAATTATCCTTATACAAATGAGATTCAATGTGACTACTCTCCACCACATGTCAAACCATGGGGACCTAACCATCTTAATTTCAATTTTTGTCCTTGGTATACTAATGTACGCCAAGCCATCCATGATACATTTCAAGACACGCAGGAAAAGATGATGGAGTGGTTCCATGGAAATCAACCAAGTCACTACCACAACCATACCTCCTCCTCCACTCCTCCACCGATGTGATCTTCATCCCTCCATCTCAAGTTTGGGTTTTTCTCAGGATGAACAAAAATCTAAGTCCGGGGTGGAGGTGGGTGGTATGATTCTATCTCACCCTCCTATCTTTTTCTTAATTGCTTTATTTTTCCTTTTTTGCATGTATATGCTTTAGTTTATGACCTTTATCTAGTAGGCCATTTTTTTTTATTTTCCATAGTTGTAAAAAACGCATTTATCAAGTTGGCCAATATAAATAGATATTTTTCATTGTACCCCTTGAATTTGGTAAAATTTTTGCAAAATTTATTACAAATTACCATGTATGAAACCACCATGTCACCTAGGACCCCTAATAACATCACTCCTTGGAATAGTTGGCAAGTCATAAGGAATCGATCAGAACCAAGCATATTTTTTCCTTATATTTAAACAAATTGATTATGTTGTTATAAAACTTGTATGATGTGATTTATAGGAATATTCTAACTAGCACAATGACACTCTCAAAAAAAGAGTTGAAAGTTATGAGCACAAGAACATCTCTTCATTCCCTCTATTTTTCTTTCAGAAAAGAGAAGCAAAGAATCACAACGGGATAAAAATCAAGTCTGGGGTGGCACACTTCCCAAAAATAAATTCCGTACCCCAAAAAGGGGCGTACCATCAAAAGATGCCAAAGTGCACAAGAAAAAAATTGTAACCAATGTAGTCACAACTCCACAAATCAAAGTCTCAAGTCAAACAGAGGAGGGATCAAAGAAACAAAATCTTTTGTTATTTCTTCTTCACTTGTTCACACTCCCTCTTTCTTCCTGTTCTTGTGAAAAAAACTAAGAAAAAAAATAAGAAATTGAGAGTGTCAACGAAACAAAAGAGGAAACCTATATTTCTACAAAATCTTATTTCTGAAGCAAGATGTGATAATTATTTTGATAGGGAATATAGAAGTTTATGCTACGTGGTTCTAGGAGATTGGGTCACTTGGCCAAAAATTAGAGGTAACGATTATAATGATGTTACAAGGGTGAGGAATGACATATTGGGAGTATAAATTAGAATTTATTTGTAATTTTATTTTCTTGAGGACAAGTAAAGATTCAAGTCTAGGGTATTTTGATAAATGTGTATTTATCCTTTTTATTTACATCTTCTAGATATCTTTTTAGGATTGTTTTGTTATTTATCTTCTTAGTTTTGTAATTAGTTGTGTTAGTTTAGATTTTTATATTAATTTGGAGTTTTAATTATATTTGGTTGATTTTTTGTAGGAGAATGCTCAATAAATAATTTCCTTGGAAGATATTTTGCACAAATTCCCACAGTGCCTGATTTAAACATATACCTCACACCAAAATTGTCGTAACTCTCACATCCTAGGGAGGAATTTAATGGGCAAGTATGCGTTGATAAGATAATTGAATTATCTATAAGAAAAATACATTTTTAAGGTCTGATTTAGAAATTATGATTGGATGAAAAATTTGCTCGAAATCAATGCTATAGGAATTTGCAGCAAAAAGATTGCAAACGGTCATCATAATTAATAGCAATCGATTATTTTCTCTATTTCCAAAAAGTTTTCAACTGTCGGCTATGAGTCTTCTAGATAGTCTTGTATCTAGGGCATCCACCCCTCATTCCCCTATAAAAGGAGGGAGCCTCCCCTAAGAAAAGGTCCCAAGTTCTTTTTGTATGCAATCAAAAGCAGAATTCTGTCATTTCATCTTAGTGTAATCTTCCTTTCAAGAGCAATAAAGATCAATTCTTTGATAAAATTAGTTCTTTTATTTCGGTTCTAGATCTCCTTTCTCTAGTTCTTCTTTTTCTATTCTTCTCTTGAAGTGGGAGAAAAAGCAAACGAGTCATTTAATCATCACCGCCTTGGACTCTACAGAGATCCAGAATTGCGGTCTATGACTCCTTTGATTTCTTTCCTAGTTTCTCCCATCCTTGCCATGAGTAGCAGATACTTTCCTTATCGAGGAAAGGGGAATAGCCCCTTAGTCATTTGTTAACCAGATCAAGATTTTACATGACTATTGGGATGGATGGTTTTTGGTTTAGAAATCGCAGATTTAAATGACGTTTATTGCTTGTTACGCCTAGTGGATGCGACCGTAGAACCCGGGAGTTAGAACGCCTAAACCGATTTCATGAGAATTTGGATGCGGCCGTAGAAAAATTCTCTTTAGGATGAAGAATAAGGATACGTGAACACCATGACCAACGGGTTCACGTGGAGTTCCTCTTTTGCGTTTTATTTACAAATAAAACACATACCTGCTTCTTTCTTATTGTCGTGTATTATTTGATTTTATTTTCACAAGGACTAAGATGGTGAAACCCCTAAGCCTCGATGCCTTCCTTCTTAATTTCAAACTATTCTCAAACATTTGTGTTCAATTCACCTTTTAAATTTCAGCACTTTACTTTTATTTAGATAATCTTGTGTGCTAACAATTTCCTTACTTTACTCTTTCTTATCTTAGAATAATCATTTTTCTTTCTTTGCATTAGTGTAGTCTTTTATTTTTTTTGCAATTTACTTTCTTGCATTAGATAAATCAACCCCCTCAAATCAAACTTTATTTTCTATTTGTTATTCAAAAATACTAAAAATAAAACCAACTAGGTAAAAGAAAACAATCTTAAAAACATTGTCCTATGGGATCGAACCTTCTATACTACCCTTAACTGGAAAGTAAAAAAAGGATTAAACTTTATGATAATTAGTCTAGTGAATTGGTGTGCAAAGGACGCGCATCAAGTCTCCAACTGAGTATGTTGAGCTTGATCTTTTTGACCCAATGAATTGTGAACCCATCCCACATTCTCTTGTCATTCCTCCTCCTTAGTCACAAGAATCGACACCAATGTTCACGTCTAAGAATGTAGCACGTCCCCCAGCTCTGTGAAAAGTTATACACTCTTTGCCATCCTATATATCATATGTTTCATAGACAAGCTTTATTATATTTCTAAATCCAATCCAACTCTATCCAAAATCCTAAATTCTATCAGGAGGCCCTTCAACATCCTCATTGGAAAGCTGTGATGCTTGAGGAGAATGGGACCTCCTTGTCTCTCCTCCAGACAAAAATATTTTTGATTTTGGATGGGTCTTCTCTATCAAATTTAATTCACACAGATTGGTGGAATGACTTAAGTTCGGCTTTTTGCCAAAGGATTCACCCAAACATATGGCATCAATTTATTTAAAACCTTCTCACCAGTTACCAACATTGATTTTTTCAGGATTGTAAGCTCCCTTGCCACTCACATGGACTGGCCTATGTTCCACCATGACATTAAAAATACCTTCCTTCATGGTAATTTAGAGGGGGAAGTGTATATGAAACATACCCTGGGATTTTGTACACAGTGGAGAGTCTTCACATAGAGTTTGTCATATGAAAGACTCTTTGTATGGTCTCAAGTAATCTCCTTGGGTCTGGTTTACAAAACTCAATGGCTTTCTTGCTAGCCTTGGTTTCTCCAGATCATCTAGTGATCTTTATCTATTGTATGTTTCTTATCAAGTTGACCATCATCATCACTATCTATGTTTATGGTATCATTATCATTGGTAGTGATGCTCATGGGATTTCAAGACTGAAATGGGCACTCCAACAACATTTGCATACCAAGGATCTAGGACAACTTTGCTACTTCTTGGGAATAGAGGTGCTACATTCTCATCATGGCACTTATTTATCTTAACAAAATTGCATCCCTGACCTTGTAATGGGTTTTGGTATGCATAATTATAAGCATATTTCTTCACCCATGGACGATCATAACAAATTTCTATCTGATAGGGAGTCTTTTTTTGAACCTGATCAATATTGATGCATGGTTGGGAAACTAATATACCTTACAATTACTGAGCCAAATATTTATTTTGTTATTAGTGGTGTTACTCAACACATGGCCAAACCCCTTGCGTGCCACTAGAGACTGGCCCAATGCATCCTACATTATCTGGAAAGTGCACCTGGAAAAGGTCTCCTTTACATGAATCCACAATCGTTGGATATCTCTTTGAACTTCTTATAGATGTTCATTGGGCTAAAGGAGCAAATGATGGGAGATTTTTTTTAGTTTCTATATTCTCTTAAGGGTCCATCTCATCAGTTAGTGGAGTAAGGAGTAGTGTGTTGTGGCTTATTCCAGTACTGAGGTGGAATATCACACCATGGAAGATGCCTGCAGTGAAATATAATGGGCAACATCTAATAATTGATGATTAGGTTTTCCTATCTCTTCTCTAACAACTCTCAAGTTCCATAATTAATAATCTACACAAATATCTAATAATCCACTTTTCATGAATGTACCAAGCACATTTAGGTTGATTGCCACTTTCTAAAGATCTAACTCATGACAAGAACATCACTACACCATATGTAAAGACTAGAGAACAAAGTTCTGATATCTTTAACAAGCCTCTTCCACCTTCATCCTTCTCCTACATGTGTCTCAAGATAGGAATACAAGATGTGTATTATATATATATATGTATATATATGTATATATATATATATAGGAATACAAGATGTATTATATATATATATATATATATATATATATATATCAATATGTACTCTCCAACTTGAGGGGGGGTGTTGGTGGTATTTTCTATTATTTATTTTACCTTGTATTAGATAATTGAGTTTACTCTCCTCATGACCATTACTATTAGTTTAATTTATGTTATGTTGCGTCTTTAGTACATAAAACCTTGAGACAAGGCTATATATGTGAATCTTTGTAACCCGACTTGTCGTATTAATATCTCTTCACAAAGATAAATATATTAACTTAGATAATTCATAAATACATATCTATAAATAAAAATTAAATAAAATATGTTCTAAAATCATGAAATTTTTCTCTATCCAATGATATGGTTTTAATCACCTAATTATAATAGAATAAATAATTTAAATATTTCTAAGTGGTTAATTTTTTTCAAAAGTTCATATCGAAAAAATCTACGAGTAGAGAAAATAAAGTGGTTATGGTGACTTGAAATAGTTTAACAAAAAGACAACTTCTGGGGTTTCTGAATTCAATAAGAAGTCAACCCTAATTTCATATATAGTTTTAGTATGTGTCTTGTGCACTTGATGTGGAACTAGGGTTGACCCTGGGTATATATAGACTTGATTTGAGTTAGGTTGCATTTCCCATGAGTCATATTGAGCAATTACTTTATTATTCCTCTCTCTTGAATATCTTTGAGGCATTAGTATATTGAAATTCCTATTTCATGTTTTTATTGGTCTATGCATATCTAATTTACTGAATAAATATTCTTATTTCCATAATAAATTGGATGTATATCTTGATATTCATATTCCATGTGGTAACCCAAATTTGAAGATTTGAACTAAATGAAACCTTAACTTTTAAATGGTGGACTTTTATGGTCTTATGATATATCATATTTGTGGAGATGGTTGAATACTTTCTTATGGGTCCTATGAACCCACTTGATAACATTTTGATAATTGCATCCCTTATTTGATCTTGACTTTACTTTACTTTATCTTGCCTTCCCTATTTGCATGTGTGATTGACTAGTCATAACTAGAAGCGGTGACTCCATATTTTAGGCATTGGGTTTTATTACCTTGCCATTTATGATGCTTTAGGCATTGGATTTTATTCCCACTCACAAGCATTGGGTTCTATTCCCATGCCAAATATGATATTAGGCACATGGTTTTTATTACCCTACCACACACTAAGGTTTTGTTTCTCCTACAACATTCTATATTTGTTCGTCACTAATTTTTATTCCTCATTCCTCTTTGTGTGTAGAGAATCACCTTATTAAAGTTATTTATCATAAATGGCTTCAGTTAATTATTAAATTCACATTTAATTTAGAAACCTCCAAGTCACTCCTTGGTTATATTGTTAATTTCTTTTATGATACATATCCTCCACATTATTATCGATACACTTCTTGATTACTAAATTACTTTCACATTATTAATGATATAAGTTAGGAAAAACAACTTTTGTAAGTATAATATGGTTCATCATATAATATTAAATACTCACTAGGGCATACAATTCCAATACTTGACATAAAAGGGTAATTTCACCATATACTTCCACATTAGGTTAAACACCATGTCAGAACATCGTATCCATCTAAAATTATGGATTAAATTTTACATTAAAGTAAACACCACCATACCAAATTTCAGATTCAAATTTGACAGTATGAGGGAGTTACATTGAAAACACCACAATACCAAATTTCATATTCAAATTTGAAAGTATTAGAGGTTTCAATTGCAAATGTTATTGTACATAAAAAGTGCCACCTCTATGCACAGATGCCCTACTTTAGGATTATATACCTAAGTAAAAGGAACTTTTGACATCATAATAGTATTATTAAGACCTTATAATAATTTCATATCAACTCTTAATCACTAATAATAGCATCCATATCCATTTTCTTTCATATAATACTAATACACAACGAGCATAACATATTTAGTAAAAGTTTCACTTGTATTCCAAAATTCAATAAGTACATGGTTATGTGGTCATAGAAATGACATCAGGGAGTAACTCCACAAAATTTTCAAGAACATGTAATGTCATGAATGTATTCCACTCATCCAAAATAGATCTCACAACATCATCTTTTAGCACATAAAGAGGTCATAGAATAAGATTTAGAGCAAATGAAACTATCGATGCACATATTTTGGATTTCAAACCTTAACCAAAGAGATCAAATCCATGTAATCATGGATTCATGATTAAGATATAGGTGAATATATAAAAGTTTGAAATAATATCGCATGGAACCCAAAGAATCCACAAAAATTAAATATTTAGGCATGTTTATCAAGTTTCAAACAAGTTTTATAGATAAACATGAACTAGTATGCAAAAGAATGCTAACAATGCAATATCACTGACATATTATGTGATAATCATGAGGCCTATCAAAGAAGTTTATGAATATACTTCTAGATCCTAGATCATCCCTCCAAAATCCTCCAACTCCAAGCTCAAAGAAAGATCTAACTCCCCTTAGATCTAAAAGAGGAAAAAGGAAGGTTCTTTAGATATATTGGGTAGTTTCCACCATGGAAGTCCATGGAGTAAGACTAAAGGGGGAATATGAGGTGAATAATAGAAAGAAGGAGATTCCAGAAGATGAATCTTACACGATTAGGGGTGAAAACAAACTTGTCATGCTTGGAACCATCTTAAAGAAGCTATATCTGCAACATGCATTCACATGCATCAACACGAAAGGATCCATCCATGTTCATCCCTTCCTCATAGATTTATTAAGATTCCATCATTCCTTACATGACGCCATAGCCTATAGGGGTGCTACAAGAGCCTCTAAGATGAAAAGGTGGGTTTAATAAAGTGGAGATAGGTGCAAAAGTCAACATTGCTTCCAAATAGTGTTCATATTTATCCTTGGGAAAAACATGCAATCCATTGGTCAAAGAACCATTTTCATAAACCCTCAAAACACTTTTTTTTTGTGAACCCAGCTCATCTATTACTTTTTTTGTAAAATTTTTGTGAATGTACAAGTAAGTACGTGTTCTTTAGGGGAAAAGCTCCACAAAAGAAGATACCAAGGCCAAAGGCCAGCATACATACAAAAAACTCAAGGAAAAAGGACCAAAACTGAGACTCAGAAATCATCCAAAAGCAACTTGAGGTCACTCCAAATAGCCTGCCATTAGTTGAGTAACAACCCTTTCAGAACCTCTATGGACTCTATCATTCCTTTCCCTCCAAAGTCTATGAAGAGTAGACAAGGTAACCAATATAAGCCTTTTCCCACGTAAGCTACACATATGATCCATAGTTCTCAGAGCTTGGAAATCAAACTGAGTACTAGCAAACTTCCATATATCAAGAGTATAAGAACAATTAAAGAGAATGTGATCAATAGTCTCTTCCTCATACTTGCACATGGAACATATGGAAGCCAAATAGATACCAAGACACTTAATATACACAGAAGTAGGGATCCTAGAATGCCCAACTTTTCCATCAAAAATATGAAGTCTACTGGGCCATCTGTAGCTCCATACCACTGATAGAAAGGTTTTGACTTGGAACCTTGTCTCACTCTCATAGACAACCAAATAAACCTGAAACTAAACTCAGGTTTCCCATTGGATAAGATCGAGTCATTAGAGCCTTTAGGTTTAGGCAAGGACCTCAGAATACCAAGAAGGTTACTATGAAGTCTAGAATTATCGATAAACCATTCACCATCTTTAATCAAGCAACAAACTTTTGAGTTACTATCAATTCCCAATTGAATATAACTTTGTATACCCATGACCTCCACCAGAAATTTTGATCTAGGCATCCATCGATCCTTCCAAACAGAAAAGCTAGCACTGTCACCAATCACAAAGAAAACAAACTCTCTCAGTTAGTCCCTTTCATAAAGAATCCTCTTAAAGAGCCAAGAAATGAAATCATTAGTTGGAATTGACCAAAAGGAATGTTTGACCAAGTATTTCTCATAGATCCATGATGTAGCCCTATTTTAGGGCTCCATCTCATGCCATTTTGCACTTTAATCACATCTAAACAAGTTAGATTGCAAGTTAATTCCCCCGTATATGTTTAACAATCAAATGTGCTTATGGGCATTCTTTGCACTTATTTTCAGGTACTTGGACCATTCTTTGTATGGATGAGAGAGAAGGAAGGAGTTATAGGGTTCCTCTACTCATGGAGGGGTCCAAACAAGGCCCCAAAGCTCCCTCAACCTACCCCCAATGGCCAAGAGTCTTCATCAAGCAAAGAGATCCATGGATGATGAAAGATGAAGTTCAATTGCCTACTGCAAACCCCAAAACAGTCATGGGCATACCCCCAAGGTCGTGTATTTTATGGTGAATAATCAAAATAATCAACAGGGACCTACACCCAACTTACCACGGACGTGGCCCATTGAAGATACCACGGCCGTGGCCACCAACACGGTCGTGGCCAGCAGAGGAGAAGACGACCGTGCCCCCCCACAACAACCGTGGGAATTTCATACAAGGACCCCTAGAATCAATAGAGAGTTGCACTTAAATGCCCATGAGCATGGCCATACGCCACAGATGTGGCCTTTGAAGATTAACTCGCCTGTACTGCTACCCTACAATCAAGGTCCCCTTCTCCAAAACGGTCGTGTTACTCGACTGCGTTCGTACTGCTACTCACCCAACATGACTGTGGCACTCTGCCACAGCCGTGGCCACCTCCTACTTATCATATTCACCACCCTTTCCACACCATACCCGTGTATACTCCCCACGACCGTCCCATACCACCCCCACCACGACCGTGGCGACCAACAAACCCTACCTATTTTTACACTGATTTTCCTATTCTACCCCCACTTACCCTAGTGCTTCCCCACCACCTATATCTACATAGGTGGCAGCTGGGCATGAAGGTTAGACCCCCTATATGCTGCTACTCCACTACTCACCCATTAAGCATTCATTGCACTCCACCTTGCATATATGCTCTCCATCCACCATTTTCACCTCATTTCCACCTTGGAAACCTACTTTTCTAGGTTTTCCTCCACAATCCCTCATATTCTCATGCCCTTCTGCACCATTGGAAGAGGAAGGACGTCCCCAAGCTGCTAGGAGGTGAAGAAGGAGGCTTCTACTTCAAGCTTAATGGAGTTCTACCCCCTTCTTTCCCTTTCTTTTGCTATTTTCTTGATCATGTCTATCTAAGCCCCTAGTGGTGGGCTGTTTGGGGTCAAAATGTGACTTTGATACCATGTTGGGAGAAAATAGCTTGTAATGAACATAATTTCTATCTATGATTATTGATTCTAGCTTATATCTCATTTCCTATTTTATTGCATGTGGTTTGTGCTTATAACATGGATTGCTTGCTTTAAGATGTTTGATGACACTTAGCTTCTAGGAGGAATTGGAGTGTATGTGGCAATCTTAGGAATGGCTCCTAGGTCCAATTCGTGGATCCCTAGCTCCCCCCTTTGTTCCTACATACACATCCCTCCTCCTACACGTGAATGTGAGATCTAAGTGGCTAGTGTAAGTGTGATTAGTGAAATTGCCTAGGGCTTTTCAAAGGCTAGATGGCTAGTGGCATGAGGTGAAAAACCCTCATCTCTACTCCCATTTCTACCCTTGGCCCTCAATTGACTAATACCAGACTTGATAAGTCCTACTAGAATTACACCTAACCCTAGTTCCCCAACTAGTAGTCTAGGGTACATTCTACTAGAACTTGCCTTGTTGTTTGGTTTGGTAATCTAGATAGAATTGTGATAATTACTTGCTATGTTGAGATCCCCCAACTAATATCAAACCACATCCCCAAACGGCCCACCTACCTAATCTCATTGTTTAAAACCCATCTTTGCCTTCTTAGCTTGTTCATGCTAGTCTAGTTTAGTTGCTTTTGTTCTATCTAGTTAATTTCTTAGTCTTGCCCTTTAGTGTTAACTTAGGATTTTTGCTCACTCTCTTGTGGTTAATTTAGTTCTTAGTTGCTAATTTTCTACTGGTGTAGTGTAGTTAACCTTTTCTCTTGTTTGGTTAGTTGCTTAATCTAGTTCCTTAGACTTGCTTTCTTAGGACAATTTAGGGTTTTCAATAACTTAGATTTCATTTTGCCATTACTTGCTTGTTCACCTAGTTTAACAACCAAACAAACCCTTTCAAACCCTTCAACCCTAGTCTCCGCATTAGGAACGTAGCCAATGCTAACCTAGCTCTAGTGCCCCCTCTATCCCAGAGGATCGACCCCTACTCTTGCCTTTCACCTATGCTATAATAGTACCTTATGCGCTTGCAGGTGACCTATTTGGTATTGTGATCGAATATTGTTAGGGTTAATATAAATTTTGAAAGATCCACACGTGTATCCTCCCATGGAGTGTATCTAGTCACCCCTTGTTGGCTAGTGTGTATGCCTCTGGCATGATGCACCAAGCTTTCTGGCATTGTTGCCAGGGATAGAGGCACTCAACCTAGATAGTTAGTGTAGCTTAGCCTTTCCTTTTTCCCTCATCATTGCTATTCTTTATTCTTTGTTCAATTTTGCATATTGTCATTCTAACTTGGTTTCTTGTTGCTTGTTTGTGTATTGTACATGTGACAATTGTGCATGCGCCACACACGTTCCACTTTTACCGACTTGGTGTTATACAACCCCAAGATAGGTAGAAGGAGATGCCAAAGTCACTGCAACCAACACCGAGAAGCCAAGATGGTAGACAAAAACCCTCATGTGGATGCTCAACCACCTTCACCGCAGCCCAACCACCAACTCTACGAGTATTTCATCCCGGGGAACTTCAATTCCCCCATTGCCACCCTAGTTGACCAAATGTCGGGTCAATAGTTCTCCATTATACCCGCACTCCTTGGACTCCTCCCCACTTACCATGGGATGGAGAATGAGAATCCCTACCATCACATTGACGCATTCCTTGAGACATGCTCCATTTTTTGTACCCCTGCTGCTACTGACGACTCCATCCAGAGAACCCTCTTTATATTATCCTAATTAGGAAAAGCTAAATAGTGGTATGTTTTGAAGCCAGAGCTGGTAACCTGGAATGAAGTCAAGAATTAGTTCCTCAAAATGTTCTTCCCAATTTCTAAGCTAACCTACGTGACAAGATGCATCACTTCCTTTGCCCAGAAAGAGATTGAACCCTTCCACGAGGCATGGGAGAGGTTCCAAAAACCTCTCAGTGACTACCCCCACCATGAAGTGCCATTGTGGTGACTAGTTCAAGCCTTCTACACTGGGCTTGAAGAACAGAACCAAAACAATTTCGACTCCTCATGTGGAGGCACTTTCATGGAAAAGCCACCTGAGGAATCATGGCCTTTGTTCGAGCATCTTGCTGAAAACTTTTGTCATCAAGTTTCTACAAAAGGGGACCATTGTGGCCAAAACTACATCCCTCTACCTTCTTTCGTAGCTCCAACCCACAATGTTGCTGACACCAATATGATGAGGATGATGGCGGATATGATGAAGATGATGAAGAACCAAGCCGGTGGTTTGCCTAACCAATCCACCATGGCAGTCAATTATGTTGATGAAGAAGTGCATGCCTTGCACTCGTTTGGTGGCCAAAACAATCAAGGCCCCATGTCAAACACTTATACTCCTGAGTGGAGGAACCATCCAAATTTCTCATGGAAGCAACAAAATAAGGATGGGCAAGGACAAGGGCAGCCGAGGCCATACTATAATTCAAAGTTTGAAGAGGAGGTACTTGGAAGGTTAAGAAGTTTGGATGAGGTGAAGAAGGATGTGTCCTCACATGGGAAGTCCATCAACAACCTTGAGAAAAGACTGGATCAAATCTCTCTCTCTCGCTAGAAGTGAAGAAGGAAGACTCTCGTCTCAACTGATGCCCAACCCAAAAAATGATGGTCTTTCCCAGGGGACACTCAAAGTTCATATGCTCCACTGTCATACCAAGCACTGCCGAATCCCTATCCTCCACCACATCCTCAGGCACCTCTTAACTACCAATATGCTCCACCTCATTCATACCAATATCCACCCCCGCAATACCACCCCCATCTACAACAAAAACATCCGCCACAACAACCACAACCACAACCACAACCACAACCACAATTCATCCTCCAAAACCCAAATTCACCTCACCAAAGGCCACCACCACCCCAACAACCACAACCACCTCCACAAGCCTCTTCTCCCACTACCCATGAGCATGTGAAGGTGGTGACTATTCTGAGGAGTGGCTAGACTTTAGAGCACCCCCATGATAACGTTGTTATTGATAGAGGTGATACTAAGACTGGACAAGTTGATACTGAGATACAACCTGATGATACTATGACGAGAGCCAGAGTTGATACTGTGACACCGGGTGGTGATACTATGATTCCTGTGATTCCTGTTGATGATATTGTTGATCTGAACCATGTGGGATCCCAACTCCCCCTATTTCTTGAAGCTCTTAAGTAGCTTTCTATTGAGAGGAGAAAAAATAAGCATACTGAAGACATCCTTGAGACTGTCAAATAGGTGAAAATCAACATTCCTCTACTTGATGCAATCAAGCAAATCCCTTCTTATTCTAAGTTCCTACAAGATCTATGCACCTTCAAGAGAAAGACCAGGGATAGAACCCCAAAGAAAGTCAATCTCACCAAGAAAGTGAGCTCGATTTTGCAGCACACCGTGCCAAGGAAGAGAAAAGATCCCGGTGCTCCCATCATCTCATGCTACATTGAAGCACATCGCATAGACCAAGCCCTCTTAGACTTGGGTTCTAGCATTAACCTAATGCCATATGACGTGCTTGCCGAGATCCAAATGGGGAAATTGAGTCCGGCTCATTGTACTTTGCAGTTGGCTGACCAATCAGTAAAGATGTCGAGAGGGTGTGTTGATGTTGTGCTTGTGAGGCTTGATGATGAGACTTCTTCTTTCTTCCCCACTGACTTCATTGTCTTAGGCATGGAAAAAGACACAAGGAGGGTGCCTATCATATTGAGAAGGCCATTCCTATCCATAATAGATGCATTAATTCATGTGAGGACCGATACTCTGTATGTGACATTCATGCACATGAAGATCCGGTTGAACATCTTTAAATCTTCAGCCACAACTGAGGTAATAGGGGCCACTAAAGATGATTTCTATCTCATTGAGTGCCTATATGAAATTGTAGAGGAATGCCTACCTATGTGGATTCAAACTTCCACTCAAGGTAGAGGTCTAGAGCCAATAGTTAAGTTCCCAGATGATGATGATGAAGTTGATGAAGAGAATGAGCTAGCCTTAGTGGCTACAAGTGAAGTCCTTCCTTCTTTTTCTAAACCATTAAAGAACTCCCTTGAAGAACCTCCCATTCTTGAGTTGAAGTCACTTCCAGAAGGATTGAAGTATGCTTTTCTAGGTGCAAATGACACCCTCCCGATGATCATTTCCTCCATTCTCTCCCAAGAACAAGAGGAGGCATTGATGAAAGTCTTGAAGAAGAACATCCAAGCCATTGGATGGTCTATAGCTGATTTGAGGGGCATTGACCCCTCCATATGTGTACACAATATCTATTTAGAGGACGACACAAGGGCAACCTGTCAAATGTAAAGGAGGTTGAATCCAAAGCTGAAAGAAGTTGTAACTCAAGAGGTTGTGAAGTTACTAGATGTTGGAATTATCAATCCCATTTATGATAGTACATGGGTGAGACCCATCTAGGTTGTTCCTAAGAAAGGTGGGATCATTGTAGCAAAAAATGCAGATGGTGAGCTTATGCCGGTAAGAGAATAATCAAAGTGGAGAATGTGTGTTGACTACCAGAAGCTCAATGAAAAGACCAAAAAGGACCACTACCACCTCCCATTCCTTGACCAGATTCTAGAGAGGCTAGTGGGGCAAAGCTTCTATTATTTCCTTGATGGGTACTCTGGATACTTCCAAATTTCCATGCATCCTACTAATCAAGAGAAGCAACATTCATTTGACCAAGTGGCACTTTTTCCTACTGGAGAATGCCATTCGGGTTGTACAATGCCCCATCTACGTTTCAAAGATTTGTGACTTCAATTTTTGCAGATATGCTTGATTCCTCATTGGAAGTGTTCAGGGATGATTTCTCAGTCTTTGGTAAAACTTTTGATGAATGCTTACTTCATTTGGTTACTGTCCTTGAGAGACGTGTAAAGGTTTGCCTAGTCCTATCTTGGAAGAAGAGCCATTTCATGGTGCATGAAGGCATTATTCTGGGCCATCAGGTTTCAAAGGATGATATTGAAGTTGATAGGGCCAAGATGGGCCTCATTTTTACTCTTACTATTCCCTCCACCAAAGACATGCCTTGTCTTTCCTGGGACATGCAAGTTTCTACCGCTAATTCATAAAAGACTTTAGCAAGATCTCGAGACCTCTATGCCACTTACTTGAGAAGGATGTTGAATTTCATTTTGATGACAAGTGTGTTGAATCCTTCAACCACTTGAAGGAAAGACTAGTTTCTGCTCCAATCATGCACCCTCCAGACTTCTCTTTGCCATTCGAGATTATGACGGATGCATCTGACATGGCAGTGGGGGATGTGTTGGGCCAAAGAGTTGGCCGTATTCCACATGCTATCTACTACGCAAACAAGACTCTAGTTGAAGCCCAAAGAAACTACACAACCAGTGAGAAGGAGTTGCTTGCAGTTATATTTGCTCTTGATAAGTTTAGATCTTATATTCTAAAAAATAAGGTGATTGTCTATATGGACCACGCTGCTCTAAAATATCTAATGGAAACGAAAGATTCCAAGCTGAGGTTGATCAGACGGATATTGTTGTTCCAAGAGTTCGAACTTGAGATTGTAGACAAGAAGGAAGTAGAGAATTCTGCTACCGATCATCTCTCCCAGATTGAAGCACCTTATGATGACACAAATATAATCAAAGAGACATTACAACATGAGAAGTTGATCCTTCTCTCATCTGCTCAAAGGTCTTGGTACCGACACATAACTAACTTCTTAGCTAGTGGTAGGGTACCAAACACTTGGATGAGGGAGGAAAGTAGAATGTTATTTGTGATGGCCAAGGATTATGTTTGGGATAATCCTCACTTGTTCAAGTATTGCTATGACCAACTTATCTGAAGATGTATTCCGGAGATGGAGCAGTAAGAAATCCTCTCTATGTGCCATTTCAGAGTCCGTGGAGGTCACTTTGGTGGGAAACGTACTACCACCAAGATTATTCAAAGCGGGTTCTATTGGCCTTCATTTTTCAAGGACTCTCATGAATTTTGTAAGCATTCCTTGATATGCCAAAAAGTGGTCACCATCTCTAAGAGGTATATGATGCCTCTGTCACCCATTCTTGTGGTGAAGGTATTTGATGTTTGGGGGATTGACTTCATGGATCCTTTCCCCCCTCTTTTGGATATGTCTACATTTTGGTTGTCATTGACTATGTATCAAAGTGGATTGGGGCTATTGCAACAAGGACAAAAAATCACAAGGTGGCATGTGACTTCATGAAATCTAACATATTTATCCGTTTTGGTATTCCAAGAGCTATGATTAGTGATGGCGGAAGTCATTTCATCCACCGTACCTTTGAAGGCTTGCTCAATAAACACAGGGTGAACCATCATGTAGCTACTCCTTACCACCCCCAAACAAGTGGTGAAGTTGAGTTAGCCAATCGAGAGATAAAGCTCATTCTAGATAAGATAGTGAGACCGGACCACAAGGATTGGTCGCTTCATTTCAATGAAGCTTTATGGGCATATAGAACTGCATACAAAGCCCCGAATGGCACTACACCGTTCAAGCTTGTGTATGGGAAAAGCTGCCATTTATCGGTGGAGATGCAACATAAGTCACTATGGGCATTGAAAGCTATGGATTTTGATGGAGAGAGTGCCAGAAGAAAAGAAAATTTTAGCTGAATGAGTTGGAAGAAATGCACCATGAAGCATATGAAATGTCTAAGAGCTACAAAGAGAGGACAAAGTTCTTACATGATAAGTTGATTAAGAAGAAGGACTTCAGGCCCAAAAAGTGGGTGTGACTGTACAACTCAAGGATGAAGTTCTTTCCCAAAAAACTTTGGTCCAGATGGGAAGGACCTTATCTCATCAAGAGAGTATATCCATCTGGGGCTATAGTGATTTGTGAAAAAGAAGGAGCAAGTGAGTTCACCATGAATGGACAAAGATTGAAATCTGTCATAGAAGTGGGTCCAGATAAGACAAACCAAAGTTTTGATATAGTGATGTAAGTGGAAGAATGTCAAGTTGATGAAGAGATGTGCTTGAATACACATGAGGGAGACATATACTTTAAAGATACTTCAAGAATCCCACGAAAATGATGGAAATCAAGAATCAATAAGCCCGACTAAAGGCATAAAATTTAGCACTAGTGGGAGGCAACCCACTTAGGTTTGGGAGCTTTTTCACCCAACCTTCTCTTTTTGATACTTTTGTTTTCTTTCCCACAAAAATACACACATGTGTAAACTAGTTTTCTTTAAGTTTTGATGAAATGGCAGGTGGTAGGTACTAGAGAGAGAAGGATCAAAGTTGAGTCATGGCCATTAAGGCAAATTTTTGGTGAAATACCAAAGAAAAATGAAGTTCTTGATTTTGAGTTGAGAGGGTTGAAGGAATGACCACACCATGACCATGGGGCTTGACCACAACTGTGACATAAGTGGCCAAACATGGCCGTAGCCATCCGCCATAGTCGTGGGTTTTATTTCATCAAAGTTGAAAATATTTTAGGGTTTTTGGGTGAATGGACACGGCCGTGGCCACCCGCCACGGCTGTGTCAAAGATGGATGGCCATGATCGTGGCACCTGACTATGACTGTGGCAAGGTCAGATGGGAACTCTCTTAATCAACAACATGATCGTGGCACCCCACCATGGCCGTGCTACTACACCCTAGCCACGACCGTGGCCACCTGCCATGGATGTGGCCCGACCCAATCTAGGAAAAAAATATAGTACTTAAACATATCAAACATGACCCCTTCTTCATTTCATCTCCTTCTCCCTCAAGGGCATGGTCGTGGTGGCATACAATAGCACTGTGCTACTCGAATATCCACGTCCAATCCCCCAAATTGCCTCCAAACCACCACCAATCACCCCCAAATCGCCCCCCTACTCTTCTCCTTCCATTTCCACATCAAACCATCTGCCAATAAGTCCTCCACCTCCACCTTCCTCTCCAATCCCCCCTACAACCTCCCTTCCCTAAACCTCCACATAAACCCCCCATTCTTCACCCAAATCCACAGAAAACCCCACATCCACCATATAAACATCCTTATCCTTCCATTGTACACCTAAATCCACACCCATATCACCCCCTTTACAAAAATCCGAATTTCACCCTCCATTCCCACATCCAACTATGAAAAAAATTGAGAAGACAATCATAACAGGGGCCAACATCATCGCCATAGGAAAGAGGCATTCCAAATACACCTGCTCTAATGTTTCTATACCCTCACATACCCCATCCCTAACCAACTCCGCATCCCAATCCCTCTGGTACTCATAATAGGTGAGTGCATCCCACTCCCGTTCATCCGACAACCACTACATCACCAACACCACATATGAGGGAGATGAAGAAGAAGAGGAGGAATCTGAGGAGGTCAATTTGGACAACATAACTGATGAGGTCAAGCCGATGGCTGCCAAAAGAAGCCAGACATCAATAACAGCACCGTCCTCATCAAAGCGCCCACCAAATCTTACTATAGCACGCCACTCGACATCTCACACGACGGCGAAGCGTAGTGAGCAGTCACAATTTAAGCAGCAATTGTGCCCGGATGAAGAACAGTTTGTGTAGTGCTACAACCTCAATACGAGTTCGGGGTCCTAGTCATACAGATTGAATGAGGAGGAGGAAGACAATGAGGATGAGGAGATGCAGCTTTCAGCTGAGGGAGAGGATATTCTGGACCAATTGGAGGATAGATTTAAGACCTTGGGAAAGGCTCTCATTGGAGTGTCCTTTGGCAGAGAACACAGGCAAAGAAAGATTTCTCTCACATACCTGATGTGCATGACGAGGAGAGTCATCCCCACTATATATGGTTGTGAGAAGGTTATTGACGATCTCGGAATCAAAGTAGCGGTGGAAGGAAGTTTGAAGGAAATAGGGATGTGGAATGTTCTTTTCACACCCCAAATAACTTACCCCACTTTAACTCAGGAGTTCTTTGCCACCCTTGAGAAGACAAAGGTGAGAGGGACGAAGTTATCAAGTTTTCCATGATGGGCAACATGAACACTCTCACGTCAACTGAATTGAACTGTATTTTTGCTGCCAATCTGGAAGAGGCCAAAAAGATGGAAGATGACCTGCTTGAAAAGGAGTTTGATTTCAATTATGTACATTTTTGGAATCTCTTGACAGGAAGTGAGGACTACAACACAGGGAGGTCCAAAACTACCCCCATAAGCAACCCTCGTTACCATTATGTGCAAAAGGTCTTAGCCAATACCATTGTGGGGTGATATGACAATCAAGGTTCGATTTCATAGAAAGACATGTTTGTCATGATAGCAATGCATCATAAGCTTTATATATACCTTGGAGTGATGTTAATTAATCATATGAGGTCCATACCTTCTAAGAGTAAAACACCTTTTGTTATGGGGGGGTTAACCTCAATCGTACTTGCTTTGGGGTATGATCTCTTTCTGGAGTGGAGCACAGGGTTGATCCTGATTTTATTGACCTGAACTATCTTATCCGCTCCCACACTATTAAAGTCAAGCACAAAAGGATGATTTATTATACAACTAGTATTCCCAATTTTGAGCTTGAGTTGCCATAACATGTTGTGCCACTTCTTTCTGTGTTGGGGATCATCTATAAATTGGAGGACAAATTGTTGAAGTGGCAACAAGACAACCCAAGAGAAACATACACTAGGGGAGGCACTACTGCACAAGAAGAAATAGATGAATCAAATGTGCAAGGACAGGAACAAGAAAGTGAAGGACAAAAGCACCCCCAAAAGACAAGAAGGAGGGATGAAGGAACATCCCAAATGCATCAGCCCTCAACAAACACCTATGACATGTCCACCATCTAGGCGCAACTTGAGAGCATTTAGAAGACACAGAGTGACATGCAGCTGATCCGGCAATACATGTGGTAAGACCAACAACAAATGCACCACTAGGTCAACCACCTTTATCACTACCACGATGCCCAAGCAGCAAGAAACCCCAAATGGGGTGGAGATTTTTGGGGTGGCATAGCTGGATATCTAGAGACATACCCTCCACCCCAGGACAACTACTAGGGACATTACTACCAGCACCCTCCTATAGGCTTAGCTCCTCCTCCAGATCCTCCTCACTTGTTCGACCAACAGCCACAGTAGCCATGACACTTTCCCTATCTACCCTAAGCTATATTTTCATGTTGAGGACAACATGATTCTAAAGTTTGGGTGGGTAGGGAGGTATGCACTACCATATGTCTCTTTTTGTGATTTTGATCCACCTTTGCCATCTAGCTTAGTTTTCATGTTCTTGCTCTTTTATTGCATTCTTGCATAGCATGTAGTTAATTTCATGCAATTTTTGCTAATTTTCAAAATTTTGCTCTTTTTTGCCATGCATTGCATTTCATGTAGATTTTTTTGGTAGTTTTTGCATATTTTAGCTAGTATTTGCCTGTTTTATTGCTTTAAGTTCAATAATGTAGGTTTAAGATGTAATTGAAGGGAAATTGGCACCATTTTGGCCATTTTTTTCCAAGCTTGAATGTTCTTGCCCAAAAAGCATGTTTTGACTTGATCTCCACCGTTTGAAATGAAATTTTTAATACTTGGACAAATGCATATTGTTTCTTAGAGTTTATTACTATGTGGTCTTGTTTGTTGACTTCTTACATGTGCACCACTTCTCTCAAGATTGTGAAAGTTTCAGTTGTTTTGTGAATTGAGCAAGCTACAAACGCTTAAAGCCTATAGAATCACTTAATAGAAATGTGAATGTCATGTTGTTCTGTCATGTGGCGTGATATCATTTGATGAAGTGTTGGACTAGCTCTCATGTAGGGAATCTTATGTTGAAGATTACATGAATGACCCCTCTGTTCTGACTATTCTTCCACCATCTTCATACCCCCTCCGCCTCACGAAAAAGATGCCCTAGTACACATAATCAGCATTGGCCACCTCCAAAAATTTCGGGTGGCCATATCTTTATCTCCTCACTTTACTCTATCCATCATATGCCCTATCTACACCAAGGGTGAAGAAAAGAAAATAAAATAAAAAGAAAGCAAAAATAAAATAAAAGGATGTTCCTATTTAAGAGCATTCAACTAAAGAAAATATGAGTGCTCTATGTAATAGCACTCCTAAAACCTTCCACAACCCTTTCTTCTACATTCATACCCATTGAGCTAGAAAACATCAAATATATCTCACTTTACCCTTTTCTACAGCCACATGGGTCATTTAGTGTGGTTCAAGGCAAAAGATTTTTTTTCCAAACTAAGAGATTATATATTCACCCCACTCTCTCTGATAGGCTCAAAAGCATTCAAATCAATGTTGATAGCTACATCTAACCATGAAGGTTTATTAGAATGGAAAGACAGAACTAGAGTATTAAAGTTAAGAGAGCTCCTACTACTTGAGCTATAACTATTTGTAGTGGTTTGTAGAGCGGCCTTTGCAATGTTGTCCTCTATCTCATTGAGTTCCCTGGGAATTAGGCTAACTCGACAAGAAGGAAGGGTGGCAATCAGCTTTTTGAATCTATCTACATAAGGCTTGCACTTCAGGAGAGTGATCTTGTTGTTGAAAACATCTACAGCTGTTGCACAGTCAGACAGGAGGATAACATGTGATGGGTGGAGCTTGTTGGCGAGCACAACAACTTGGAGAATATCTTGAACTTACGCATGCATGGCGCTATCAGCAGCCATGAAGTGTCCTTCGCCTTGTAGACTTTGACCTGAGGAGTTTACAACATGAATACCTAGGCCAGAATTGTTAGCTTTAAAGGACGCATCTGCGAAGATCAAAATAGAATCATACTTTGTTTGGAGAGGTTCAGATTTCCTGAGCTTCCAGCATGAAAGTGAAACAATATTCCTAGTCAGGCTCAAAAGCATTCAAATCAATGTCGATAACTACATCTAACCATGAAGGTTTATTAGAATGGAAAGATAGAATTAGAGTATTAAAGTTAAGAGAGATCCTACTACTTGAGCTATGACTATTTGTAGTGGTTTGTAGAGCGGCCTTTGCAATGCTGTCCGCTATCTCATTGAGTTCCCTGGGAATCAGGCTAACTCGACAAGAAGGAAGGGTGGCAATCAGCTTTTTGAATCTCTCCACATAATGCTTGTACTTCAGGAGAGTGATCTTGCTGTTGAAAACATCTACAGTCGTTGCACAGTCAGACATGAGGATAACATGTGATGGATGGAGCTTGCTGGCGAGCACAACAACTTGGAGAATAGCTTGAGCTTCTGCATGCTTGGCGCTATCAGCAGCCATGAAGTGTCCTTCGCCTTGTAGACTTCGACCCGAGGAGTTTACAACATGAATACCCAGGCCAGAATTGTTAGCTTTAAAGGATGCATCTGCAAAGATCAGAATAGAATCATACTTTGTTTGGAGATGTTCAGATTTCCTAAGCTTCCAGGTCTTTTTTGGAGGATCACTTACAAGCTGAGTAATGGATTTTGCTCGTTCTTTTATGAAGTGTAGCATGACCTGCAGAGGAGGAATAATTTCCTTATGGTTGAATTTGTTTCTAGTATGCCAGATGTGCCAACATGCAGTAGCACATGTAGTGAACCAGAAAAAATTTGTTGATGTAGTATTCAAGATGTAGGAGATCCAATCATCTTCAGAAAGCATGCACATGTCATTCCAGTACCCCGGTTCTTTCCAGATAGGGTTGCTTAGCTTACAATCATGAAGACAGTGAATGAGTGTTTCTTGTTCAGCTCCACACAAAGGACAATTAGTGGTAATTTCTATGTGTCGCCTAGCTTTCTCGGCATTAGTTAGCAGGCTTTTGTGCTGCAACTTCCATAGAAACAACTTGATGCATTCTGGGAGCTTAGATTGCCAGATGTTCTTCCAATTCCCTTGGACCTTGACTTATTTGTCTTCTCACTACCATCTATAAGCTGATCTTGAGGTGAAATTGCCATTATGCTCAAAAGGCCATGCAAAGTTATCTTCTCCTGCCACCGAGTTTGGTGGAGGAAGACCTACAATGTGTGGCCAGTGCTCCTTCAAAATGTTCAGATTGATGAACTCCCAGTCCCAGGATCCTTCTAGAGTTACCATGTCCTAGACTTTGAGGTCAGAGAGTCATGGAGGGGCTTTATCATACTCTTCTTTTATCAGAATTGGTTTGGATCCACACCAGCGATCAAACCACACATTTGTGGAGTCCCCTTTACAGATAGTTCTCACACTTTCCACCTACAAGAGAGGAAAAGCTTTTTTTATGAAATTCCTAACGGACGAGCCCGAAGATGCTTTTATAGTTCCATTTGACATATATTTTGATTTTATGATCTGGACCCATGGAACATCTTTGTTTTGCAAGAAATCCCATGCGTTCTTCATCATTAGGGCCTGGTTTTGATCCCTGATTTCTTTGATGCTGAGGTCACAAACATCTCTGTGGGATGTTAACTTCCTCCAAGAGACCTGGGATAGGCGCTTTGTGTCCGAGTTCCCTTGCCAGATAAACTTCCTGATGTGTAGGTTGATCTCATCACACAAGGTAGGAGAGATAGCTATGGACTGCATAGTATATGAAGGAATAGTCTGCAAGGTTGATTGAGCTAGACATATACGGCCAGCTAGGCTGAGGTGCTTAATGGCCCATCTGTTCATCTTAGTCTTTATATTATCGAGCAGGTAAGCTTGTGTTCTCTTGTTGATTCGCTGATAAATGATGGGGACCCCCAGGTACTTACCAAGGTCCTTTGTGACTTGGATTCCCATGAATCTACTAATCCGGTTTTGCTCCTGTGTAGTAACATTGTTGGAGAGAAAAATACAAGATTTTGAGATAGACACTTCCTGTCTAGAGACAGTGGCGAATTCGGCAGGCGTTTTCTTAATGATCGAGGCTTGTTGGGCCGTTCCTTCCGCAAAGAGGAGCAGGTCGTCCACAAAGAAGACATGGGTAAGAGGCAAGGAGGACCTGCTAACCACAATAGGCCTCCATCTTCCCTCAGAAACTTTGTTATTAATAGCTTGGCACAACCTCTCTATGCATAAAACAAAGACATGGGGGCTAATAGGGTCTCCTTGATGGACTCCTCTTCCAGTTTTGAAGGCTGATAGCGGTTCCCCTTCCCAGAGAATAGAGGTGTCTCCCATTGTGATAATCTGCATGATGATCGCGACAAGATTTACTGGAATGTTGGTTTTTAAAAGAGTGTCATGTATGAATGCCCAATGCATTTTATCAAAGGCTTTAGTTAAGTTAAGCTTAATCACCATGAACTTCTTCTTGCCCTTTTTAAATCTCATAGAGTGAAGAACCTCTTGTACAAGGATAATATTATCACTGATGCGTCTTCCTGGAATGAAACTAGACTGCATAGGAGAGATTCAATTTCTTAGATAAGGCTTTAGTCTTTCAACTATAATCTTGGATATCAGCTTGAAGCAAACATTATTTAGAGTAATCGGCCTGAAGTCGCCACATGTAATCGGACATTTAACCTTCGGTATAAGAACTAGGTGAGCGCAGGAAAGTTGATGATCGATTCTAGAAGTTTCAAAGCAGTTACTCACTGTCTGGTGTACAGATCTATCAACATGAGACCAGTTAGTTTGGAGAAAGTCCGATGAAATGCCATCAGGCCCCGAGGCCTTAGAAGCAGCCATCTTGAAAATAGTATCTGAGGTTTCATGGAAGCTCGGACTTCCTGCAAGGACGTCCAGTTCAAAGTGAGTCAGCACTTCAAAAGTACCTGGGTATATTGAGATCAAATTCCTATCTGCCCGCGTAGGAGGAGCCATCATCTTCGTATAATAAGTTGTTATGAGCCTCTTTAGCTTTTTTGAGTTGGTCACCCAATTCCCGTCTTCATTTGTGAGTCTGGTGATCTTATTTTGGTGGCGTCAATTCTTCACTGAGGCTTGAAAGAAATTGTTATTCCCGTCTCCACATTTGAGCCAAGTGTTATGAGCCTTGTTCTTCTAGTTTGTCTCCTCTCGCAGAAGGAGATTGCATAGCTTTTCCTGTCAATCAAGGATATACATATTACCAGAATGAGTATTGTTTTGGGCTAGCTGTACTTGGGCATGATCAATCTTGTGAAAAAGAGTGGATTTTTCACGTTGAGTCTTCCTCAAGGCTTCACGATCCCATTTGAGTGTGGCCACCTGAAAGTTGGGAAGAGTTTCAAGGAAGCTACTGTCCTTATTCTAGTATTTTGCAAGATGTGTCGGGAAGTCCTCCATTTGGTTCCAGATTGCTTTGGTTCTTAAAGGAATGGCGCATTTTTGAGTTTTTTCCTTTATACATAAAAGTAGAGGGTTATGGTCTGACTTCACCCTAGGGAGAATAGTGACATTGTTGTTAGGGTATGAAGTAACCTAGTCTTCATTTGACAGAACTCGATCAAGTTTCTCAAGTAAGTGTTTTTTATGGTAAGTATAGAACTGTCCCTCGGACTTTTCTTCGATTAGTTCAGTTGCGTTAATGACATCCTGGAACTGTCTGCTAGCTCTAGAATCAAAGTACTTACTACCACATTTCTCCTCAATGTTGAAAAGAATATTAAAATCACCAATTATTGCCCAAGGGCCTTTGACAATTTGGCTAATTTCGCACAGCCTGGACCATAGAATCTCCCTAGACTTAGGGGACATACTTGCATAGACGAAGGTGATAGTGTTCCCATTAATTAAATAGTGCACGAACTGCCGATGACAACAAAGGATTTCCAAATTGCATTTTGAATTATTCCACAATATCCAGATGCCTCCAGAGAAGCTGATGGATTCCACTCTGTGCGACGATTCAAAACCAAAACTTTGGATAATGTTGAGTTCTTGCTCTCCGCTACAGTGAGGTTCAAGGATAGAAAGGACGTCTATTTTTAGGGAAAACTTGTACTCTTTAATTAAACGGGCCTTCTGCTGCGATCCAGCCCCCTGTATGTTCCAGACGATTATGTTCAGAGATAAAAGGCTGGAATGCAGTTGTTTACGTGAGAATATATTAACCATGGGTTGAGGGTCCATCAATACCACTCTCCTTCATGTCTGTGTTGATATCCATATCTAAATTCCTGGTGGCTGAGGTGTCTGTGAATTCTGGGTGGGATCGGGTGGCTTTACCCTTCTTCCTTACCCTATCAGGGCTTGGAGGTATTGGGTTTGCTTGGAAGATGACCGGTATGCTACTTAGGATTACTTGTCAATCAGCTGAACTGCTCTGATGTTCGCTGGAGGGCTAAAAAATCACAATTTTCCCGTTCTGCTCTGGATTACCCTGCCTTCCATACGAAACTTCATCTTCATGAAGTGATACAGCCGAGTTAACTACTGGTACTGTAGTTTTGTCTTGCTGCAACTTCTTTTGCTTCTGCTTGTTTTTTTACTGATGACTTTTTGCCAGTCATCTTTATCGGCTTCCGCCTATTGAGGGTGATGAGGGCCATCATCGTCAGAAACTTCCTGCATTTCCTCCGATGATTTCTTCGATTTGAATTTGTCTTTCTTAGCATGTCTTTTTTCTGGTTTCTTTGCATGCATGCTCATGCTATACTTGTTTGGAACTTGAGTAGTCTGGCTTGCTCCTTTTGTTCCAGGCCCATCCGGAGCGGCTAGATTAGTAAAACAATATTCCTAGTCATCTTTGATTAATACCAACATGAAACGGTTTACCCGGAACGATATGAAGGACTTATGGACAGCTTGTGTATTCTATGCTTTATATTTGAAGTTTGTATGCTCAGTTCTCATTTCATGATTGGTATGTGAAAGCGGAGAGGATAGAGGTGGAACACATGCACTTAGTCATTTCCAAGACCATGTATTCAATAATTTTCTGTTCCTATTCATTTGTTATTCTTGTTGATTGAAGGAAAACTAAAAAGAGAGATTGAGTTGGAGCATATTTGAGGACAAGTATGTTTTAAGTTTGGGGTGGTGATGTAGACCTATTTTAGGGCTCCATCTCATGCCATTTTGCACTTTCATCACATCCAAACAAGTTAGATTGCAAGTTAATTCCCACAATATGTTTTGTACCATCAAATGCACTTATGGACATTCTTTGCACTATTTTTCAGGTACTTGGACCATGCTTTGGATAGATGAGAGAGAAGGAAGGAGTTATAGGGTTCATCCACCCTTGGAGGGGTCCAAAGAAGGCCCCAAAGCTCCCTCAACCTACCCCAATGCCAAGAGTCATCATCAAGAAAAGAGATCCATGGATGATGAAAGATGAAAGTTCAATGCCTACTGCAGACCCCAAAATGACTGTGGGCATACCCCCACAGTCATGTCTTTTATGGTGAAGAATCAATAGAATCAGCAGGGACCTGCACCCAACTTACCACGACCGTGTACCATTAAATCCACCAACACGATCATGGCCAGTAGAGGAGAAGATGACAACGGCCGTGGGAATTTCACGCAAGGACCCCGCATAATCAACAGGGAGTTGCACTTGAATGCCCAAGACTGTGGCCTTTGAAGATCTACTCGGCTGTGTTGCTGCCCCACGATCAAGGCCCCCTATTATAAAATGGATGTGTTACTCTACTACGGTCGTGGTGCTACTCAACCCACATGACCGTGGCACTCTGCCATGGCAGTGGCCACCTCATACTTAGCATCTTCACCACCCTTTCCTCATCATATCCGTGTCCACTCCCCACTACCATCCCATACCACCCCCACCACGGCTGTGGTGACCGAACAACCCTACCTATTTTTTACACTGATTTTCTTATTCTACCCCCACTTACCCTAGTACTTCCCCACCACCTATATATATATATATATATATATATGTCACAATTGGGGAACGGAGGTTAGACCCCCTAGATGATGCTACTCCACCCTACTCACCCCTTGATCATTCATTGCACTCTGCCTTGCATTTATGCTCTCCATCCACCATTTCCACCTCATTTCCACCTTGGAAACCTAGTTTTCTAGATTTTCCTCCATAATCCTCCATATTCTCATGCCCATCTGCACCATTGGAGGAGGAAGGACGTCCCCAAGCTGCTAAGAGGTGAAGAAGGAGGCTTCTACTTCAAGCTTCATGGAGTTCTACCCCCTTCTTTCCCTTTCTATTGCTATTTTCTTGATCATGTCTAGCTAAGCCCCTAGTGGTGGGCTGTTTGGGGTCAAAATGTGACTTTGTTACCATGTTGGGGGAAAATAGCTTGTAATGAACATAATTTCTATCTATAATGATTGCTTCTTGCTTCTATCTCATTTCCTATTTTATTGCATGTGGTTTGTGCTTATAACATGGATTGCTTGCTTTAAGATGTTTGATGACACTTAGCTTCTAGGAGGAATTGAAGTGTATGTGGCAATCTTAGGAATGGTTCCTAGGTCCAATTAGTGGATCCTTATCTTTCCCCCTTTGTTCCTACATACACATCCCTCCTCTTATAAGTGAATGTGAGATCTAAGTGGCTAGTGTACGTGTGATTAGTGCAATTTCCCAGGGCTCTCTAACATTAGGTGAAAAACCCTCATCTGTACTCCCATTTCTACCCTTGGCCCTCAATTGACTAATACCACTTATTATAGAGACCTAGACTTGATAAGTCCTACTATAATTACACCTAGCCCTAGTTCCGCAACTAGTAGTCTAGGGTACATTCTAGTAGCACTTGCCTTGTTGTTTGGTTTGGTAATCTAGATAGAATTGTGATAATTACTTGCTATGTTGAGACCCCCCGACTAATATCAAACCACATCCCAAAACGGCCCACCTACCTAATCTCATTGTTTAAAACCCATCTTTGCATTCTTAGCTTGTTCATGCTAGTCTAGTTTAGTTGCTTTTGTTCAATCTAGTTAATTGCTTAGTCTTGCACTTTAGTGTTAACTTAGGTTTTTGCTCTCTCTCTTGTGGTTAATTTAGTTCTTAGTTGCTAACTTCTATACTAGTGTAGTATAGTTAACATTTTCTCTTGTTTGGTTAGTTGCTTAATCTAGTTCCTTAGACTTTCTTTCTTAGGATAATTTAGGGTTTGTGATAACATAGATTTCATTTTGCATTACTTGCTTGTTCATATAGTTTAACAACCAAACAAACCCTTTAAAACCCTTCAACCCTAGTCTCTGCATTAGGAACATAACCAACATTAACCTAGCTCTAGTGCCCCCTCTGTCCCTGAGGATCGACCCCTACTCTTTCCTTTCACCTATGCTACAATAGTATCATGTGAGCTTGTGGGTGACCTATTTGGTATTGTGATTGAATATTGTTAGGGTTAATATAAATTTCAAAAGATCCACACATGTGTCCTCCCATGGAGTGCATCTAGTCACCCCTTGCTGGCTAGTGTGTATGCCTCTAGCTTGGCACCAATCCACTTGATCCAAATACCATCCTTCTTCTTGGCTATATTCCACCCATTCAAAATAATTGAAACTTTCACAAAATCCCTTATACTTTTAATGCCAAGACCACCTTCAACCTTCATTTTCACTACATCACTCCATTTGATAAGATGAACAACATTTTTGTCTTCAGTCTTCCCCCAAATAAAATTCCGAAAAAGGTTCTATATATCATCACAAATAGCAAAAGGAAGAGGAAAAATAGAGGCCCAATAGTGAAACATAGCACGGAGGGTAGACTGAACTAGTTCCACCCTTCCTGCCATGGATAGGTGACTGACCTTCCAACTTTCTAAACTTCTTTTAATTATGTCCATCAAAGGACTATAATGAGTCTTAGTAAGTTTAGCAATAATCAAAGGAATCCCAAGATATCTTTGGGGAAGGTACCCCTCTTTAATACCAAGGATATTACCAATCCTCACACTGTCAACATCATGACTGTATAAGATATATTTTTTTTCGACGTTAATTTTAAGCCTAGTAGAAGCAAACAAATTATCAATAACTCTCTACATAGCTAGGGCACTTTTATCATTAGCCTCTGAGAAAATCAAAAGGTTATCAACAAATATAAGATGAGAAACAAAGAACTTAGAAGAGGCCTTCAAAGGCTTGAGATTTCCTTCATATACCTCCTTGTCAAGGAGGAGGGTAACAACCTGCATCACGAGAATAAAAAAATATGGGGCCAAAGGGTCCCCTTGACGAACACCATTAATAGGTTTGAATGACTTAGTAGGCTCCTCATTAATAAGTAACTCATAGAATATAATATTAAACATATCTCTAATCCAAATAACTTAGTAGTCAGGAAAGTTCATGAGGTTCAGAACATGAAAAATAACATCCCAAGAGACATAATCATATGATTTTGAAATATCAATGTTGAGACACATTTTAGGCTTCCTAGAATTCTTGTTAAAATCATGAATAAGTTTGTTAGCCAATAGAACTGCGTCCTTAATTATGATAATCATTCCACATGAGATTTTCATTGGTTTATCACTTTCATAAGCCAAAAAGTCCATTGGTAGAGAACAAGAAGCTCCATCAGTCATAAACATCACCACCACTGTACTAGCTAGGGTTGAAGCAATAATACAACTAAGGTCAAAAGCATTAAACTAAAGAAATATATCAAGATACCAATTGAGATCGCAAATTTGGATATTATACACCCAACTTTGCACTTAGGTTCCCATTAAGGTCAAATTGCATATTAGTCCACAATTGCACAAGATATTGCTTTTCAAGGAAAATAAAGTACAATGAATTCTTGATTAGATTCATCTCTTAATTAATTGAGTGTAAGGATCAAATAAGTAAAATAAGGAATAAAATATAAGAGTAAATAATTTCCACATAATTTGCAATTTGTTCCTCATGCTAAGTTGAATTTACATTTTAATCTACATCTTTGTAAGATACTTGAATTTAGGACAAACAAAGGGTAAATTGAACCAAATTATATATGTTTTTTATTAATTGGTATCAAAACTCAGTAAATCTCATTATTATCATAAAAAACAAGACTAGATGGAAATAAATATTAATATAGGGTCATGGTCTCACAATTATAAACCCCTCAAAAGGATTTCACCTCCAGAATATCAAAGTTAGGGTGGAGAACAACAAAGAAGCAACCCATAACTCCATGCTTGATGTACTTATGCACAACTTATACAACTACATCATCACTGGTGCACAATTATCATGAAATTATTATATATCATTGAATACACTATTCATAGTTGATTCCAAGTTTTAACTATTTATGCATCATTTATTAACTTATCTAAATTCCTTGGAATCTACTTCGGAATTAGTATTGGTATCTTAATCCATGCACATATTTATAACTTCATCTAGGTAAAATATATTGGATTGATATAGATTCAAAACCAAATCATAATCACTTGCATACATATCACATCCTATTACTTTACTCTTGATGATCATCATCTTAGCTTTGTTATATGGCTAAAACATATTCTTGATGTACAAGCCTTCCATTCTAAATATATGTCTAATACAAAATCATCATATAATCATACCAAAATCAAGAAAACATCATATTGAATCACCATATGATCACTCATTCTTATTTTGTCGTGGTATTAATTTTTTTGGTCGGTCAAAAACACATGGGGAAATCAGTGATGCATACACAAGGATACAAACTCGAGACCTCTTGGCTACGGTTACCGCCACAAACCACTACACCAAGTCCATATTTGTCGTGGTATTAACTATTGACTTCATGTATTTTATAATAAATCTTATAGTTATACCTCTTTAGTTCAATCAACCTCAAAGCTCATCTTGATTATCACCACATAACCTTGATAATAATTAGATTCTATACTAGGATAAGGTTTATGTCTCCTCATCTTTCTTCAAATTCACTTCAATTTCTCATGATTAGTTGCATTATTTTATCTTCTAAGGATCATTTCCTAAGTAATTCATTTAGTCTTCTCATTATATCATGATTAGTTTACCTCAACTCTTTCATAATACACATGGGTTGGTCTAAGATTAAGTTATGTTTTATTCTATTCGTCTATAATTAGCCTTATTCATCATTTCATCCCACACTTATCATTTGAGTTCTCCTCTTCTTGTATTAACTTTACACCTTAATTACTTCTCTTTGCACATATTCTACATGAACTTCCTTGTACTCATATGTATATTCTACAAACTTTTTTATGATTTCCTTGGATGCTACACATAATTAAAATTCCATAAACATAGTACTCTGTCCTTCAAATCATCATTTACTAGAATATCAACCCAAAACTAGATTCTCACCAATACATAGTGTCCTTTTAAGTTCCAAAAACTCCCTTTTACATTACTCATATTAAAATTAAGCATCCCAATGTCATATATTCTTCTTTATTCATCGAATTATCATGTTTTGATGAGTTAAGACATATTTTATCTTACTCAAATGGTTCATAATACCTACCATTGTTCATTTAACACATTTTATACATGATCATTATTCAACATATTCATACTTAAACCAAATTTTGCATCTCTCATCAGCTTTTATCTCATCCTTTTCATCACGAGTTCGAATTTACTTTTCTTGTTGGTTTGTTTCCATCTTAATACTTGATAAGAGTACTCTGAAGGGTAACAAAAAAAGAGTTCCACACTTACCCTTCCCTCAATACTTGAATACTTGACCAGGGCACCCAAATACTAACTTCAGGTAGTACACATTGTAGTCATGTCATGTTCATCACTTCGTTATACTTTTAGTCCTAATTCCTATTACCCTTGTTGACTCAACTAACATGCACTTTGATACCAGCTTTTAAGGACCCAACCTGATGATCAAACCTTAATTGAACATTAAGATAAATCCCTAGCCAAAAACCATACTAAAACTAACAACCATAAAAATAGAGTAAAAATCTAAATAAGGCGATCCATGTAAGGATACAATTACAAACATGGATCATAAAAACTCACATGACATCTTATGTAAATGTTTCTCATCACATTGGAGCCAATACAAGAGAGGACGTGATAAGAGAACAAAATGAAATTCCTTTGTTAAATTTATCAAAGTATAATTACAACATGAGATGTATTCACAGAGTTACAAAATCATACAATTGCAAGAAAAACTTACGGTTTGTATTTATAAGAAAATATCACATAAATTAATCTAACATGCAGTTAATCAATTACCTACCCATCACTTAGGAAAATGAGGGTACAAGGACACTCTATACTTAATTATAACCTCTCTGATTACATCTTGATCAACACTTCCTTTCCATTTCTTCACATAGCTAATAAGGTGTAAAAAAACCACAGGTGGGACTACCACTCCCAATGACATGATATACCAAATCTAACTTCTTATTTCATATAAGAATATTATAATCAAATTATTTACAGGTAGATTAATCAACAATTAAATATCAAAACACAAGATATATGCATAAAGTATTTATTCTCACAACTGGATGTGTATATTGAGAAAATATGAAATCGCTTCATGTGCATGTATAGTCAGTAAGTACAAAAGGCTATAACGTCCATGTACCTCATCCATACGCTTACGTATACAAAGTTTATACACATAAAATACGTACACTAAGTAAGGGAAATACAAATGCACATCCATGTGATTCATCAATTAAATCTAAATATATTTACTACATGGATGACATGCACTTTTTATTGCCTCGAGTAGTTTGAGGCATACCATTCAATCTAATAGCTGACCACTATGATGTCACAATCATCCTCATACAAAATCTTAAAATTTCCAGACTCCTAAAGACATGTCACACTTGGTCAGAGCAAGGCTAAATAAAGTTGTTTCACAATGACAAAATTATTAATGGATAGCTCAAAGGCAAGTCTACAATAAACCAGGTTCGTCCTGGGCGAAGAACAACACCTACCACTAGGGTATGAAACCCTTACCAATCATACATCACATATGACTTTTCACATATCATTTGTCACATATCACATGTCATATATTACAAGAGATACAACCTCAACCATACCCATACAATATGGAATCAAGATGATACAGATGTACCCTCCTTACACTCACATATACACAACAATATACAACTTCGACCACTTCTCGCAACCCTCATATTTCTGTAAGGATACTCATTTCACTATTTACCCCACAAACCAAGGGAAATAAGTCTGTGGACTCAGTGCACTACATGATTATGGTTACTCTTGATTAATTCGTCCACTTAATTCATTTTTAGACTACATAAGTCAAGTCACACACGACCTATAAGTGTGTTAGAAATTATCAAACACAATAAATTCCAAATATATACAACGTATAATATCTCAAACCACCCAATCAAGGTTCATATATCATCCTTGGACATACCAAGGCCCAAGACATTATTCTCGGCCACAATAAGTCCCATAACATCAGATCATAACATATAGACTTAAACATGGAAACAATTCATTTCTAATATGCAATCAAAATCATAAAAATAGGCCATTATCCCATACCTAAAAAGGCATGTACTCGTTGTTTACAACAATTTTAATCATGTAATAAGATTTACCACCACCATTGTAATGCAAGGGTTATCATAGGTAACTATCACATTATGAGAAATTCTTTCCCAATCCAAAATAACCATTCCATAACTCAACCAATACTTAATTATAATAAAGTATTCATCATATCTGGAGGTAAGATTATTAAACTGATGAGGTCACATAACTCATCCAATTCTTACAATGCCACCATTTCATTTCCCATCTTATTTATAATCATATTAAACATGGCTAGATTTAACCATTGGGTCCAGGAATCATTCCAATAATGAAATCCTTGCCATTGCACTCTAGGGATATAACTCAAGGAGCCAATTCTAATAGATATGTGTTTATCCCATACCCAACACATACTTTTAATACCATATTTTATTACTTTTAATACCATATTTTATAACTCATTTAGTCAACCCTTAACATTGTAAAAAAAGGAGGCATATACCATTTAGTAATTGTGTGAGGTAGATAATTGCCTTACTAAAGTTATTTATCATAAAAGAATTCGTTTACTTGCTAAACTCATATTTTAGAAACCTCCAGTTTACTCCTTGGTTATTTTGTTAATTATTTCTATGATTCATATCCTCTCCATTAACATAAATACACTTCTTAATTACAAAATTACATTCACACTCATCAAGGACCCAAGTGAGGAAAAACATACTTAGAAGTATAATAGTCATAAAATTCCAAGTACTCACTCGGGCATACAATTCGAATACTAGACATAAAAGGGTAATTGTGATAACATGAAACTTCACCCTTTGTACGCATCTCACAATTTTGGACCTAGTTCTTTTCTCACTCTTAATTTTATGTAGGAATGTGTTTTGATACTTGAATGGCTTGTATTATGTACACATGTCTTGTGGTGACACTCATTTTACGTTTAGACCTAAGTTTCAAATCATTAACATGTCACTACCTTGAGACATGATATGACTTGATCAAGTTGGGAGTTTTGCTTAATTTGTCATCACCTAATCTTTCAATGTCAAAATCAATAAGTTTTATGATGATTTATGAAATTTTTTGTTTGGACTTTCATGCCTCTTGCCATGTTTCCCTCTTAAAGACTTAAGTTCCTAGTTTGTACATTAGAATGACTAAGTTTAACTAGTTGTATCAACATGATGAAATATGATTGTTATGTTAATCCCATGCTCTATCTTGTTCAAATCATTAGTTTTATTACATTACTAGCACTAAATACCAACTTTATCAACCCTATGCTCTCCTATGATCATAAGACTTGGATATATGAAGCTAGTTCTTAAAATGGACCTTATATGACTAAGTATGATCTTGCATGATTACACTTTGTTGATAATCTAATTCTCAATCTTCCTCATTTCCAAATGATACTTTACATAGATCTTCTATCACTTATGATATGGGTAGTTCACTTAATCTAGGACTTAATGTTGATACTTATTTTATGTGGAATCCATGCATGCATGTTTGGAACTTCAGGTACTATGTTTGAACTAAGTCAAACCTAGATCTAGGGAACCTCCACATGACTCATATAATGTTTAGATTATCATTTTCCTTTTGATCTAAGACTCCATGTTATGTATTTTATATCTTAGGTTCCCTTAGGGTTGGAACATCTCTAGCGATCTAACTCATAAATCATAACTTGTTCTCTACTCGAGGTATGTTTTCCTCTTGACCCTACTATGATATTGGCTTGCTTGTATGTATGCCCTTATGAATGCATGTCTACTTACTTACTTGGTTGAACTATTTTTCCTAGGATTACTACCTTCATGTTTTAGTATTCTACATTGACAATCCTCGAATATAATATATGGAAATACATTATGAAACCTAGCATTGACATAATGGATAAAGGAATCTAAAACATGCTTTGTATAAAACAACATCGTTAAGTATTCTCACTTTGTTCCTTCTTCTTGACTATGATCACGTTTCTAGCCAAGCAAGTTTTGTATTACTCTTAAACTATTTACATGCATTTTCATAGCGTACTTAATGCTTTAGCATTAATACTTTGTGTTTATCAAATTTTTAGTTGGAAAATGAAGATCCACTGCACTCAAGACTCTCCATTTTGAAATGAACCACCAATGGGTATAATCGAGTATATAAATGGGTACATGCTTCTCTATCCCCTTTTTGTATCTTGTTATGTCATGTTGTTATTGCTTTTACACATATATATATATCGCATGTGTGGAATATTTGTGCCATTTTATGGATGGGCGCCCAAACCCTACTTTGAATGACTCTATAGACAGTGGGGGCAGGATGAGGGTAACAAACAGTTTTGTGACAAATGGTATCAATGCCTAATACACATGCCTCTATATATGTTTAAGGCATAACACATATTAAGTACCCATGGAGGACTAAATCCTTTCCCTAAAGTTTAAGAGTCTCTTAGAATCTCATATCTTCTTTAAGGACTACCCAAGCCACCCAAGTAGATGATTAGTTAGTATTCTCATCTCCTCATGTTATTTGTCTCTCTTGACTATTAATCATATGACATCCCAATTATGGGTAGTTTGTGCATGGGAAATTAAAAATCATTTGAAATCATGAAAGTTGATTAAGATGATAATGCCATGATCTGATCTTAATATGAAAACCCTATTTGATGTATGGAATTACTCTTGAAAGTGAGGTAGGCATTTGTAAAGTTTATGAAAACTCAATTTTACCATATGAGACATAAGTGCTTCCAATGTTTGAGGTAAATTATTGATATGGTGAAATAAGGTGGGACTCATGTCTTATACCTCATGTTTGATGAGGTCCCTATTGACTGTACCTATGTTGTCCCTATTCTGATCAAACCTTAAACATATCTAAGCAAACTCAACCTATCGATATGTATCATGCCACATACCTTGATATGACTATGTCTTTGGATCCCTAGATCATGATGTGATGACTTGGATACAAGAGGCATTTCCCTATTGACTTGTACGCCTCTTTGTAAGCTCAATTTTGAATAAACATGATGGACATGTATATCACTCTTTCCCTATTATGCTCAAACTCTTGAGTTCTCAATTTGATTTCTTGATTTCCAAGATATACCCTTACCTTAATTTTGAAAGGAAGGAGACATGATTATGACCGTGATCTTCCAAAATCTTGAGTATGGATTACATATTATGATTTTAAACTCACAAAATCTTGAAATATAGTTTCCCTATTAATGATCTTGAGGTTTGACTCGTGATCATATGAAATACAATCTAATAGTTGATACTCTCTCTTTTTGGATAAGTTTGATGAAACATGATTAATATGGATTAGTGTTCTAGATTAGGGTAGTAATTAACTTATGAACCCCCTAACCTAGGTCACCCCCATTATACTACCTCTAGATGGTCATCTTTTTGATTATTTAGAGTTTGGAAAAGGTGACCCCTTACACACGGCTTTGATTTCTTGACCTAAGTACCTAATAGGTTATGTCTATGATGATATTGATACTCAATCCCAAAATCTCAACTGAATGACGATCTTGGAAGATGATAGCATTGACTATAGCTAGTGGTCAAGTTCCTAGAAAGACCTAGGCCTAGATCATTAATCAACCATGAGTACCATGAAAATAAAATCGATATTGATGCCATGAAATGTTGAATAATTCTTGAAATATTGCTTGATTGTGTATATGGATGAATGATAACCCTTAGAATGGTGAGTTAATAAATTGGCTTAAGAATTTGAGATAACCTAGAATTTCGCCTAATGTTTAGAGGGTTAAGTATACAAAGCATGAAAGAACAAATAATGAGTATAATTCTTTAAACCAAACTATGCCATCTCTAGGGGACATGAGGAAAAGTCACTAAGGAAGTGGATGATAGTAGGTTACCAAGCCCAGGAGGGAAGGTCGCCTAGAGCCCAAGACCAAGAGGGGAGACCAAAATGAAGACCAAGCCCAGGGTGGAAGGTCTCCAAGAGGCCAAGCCTAGGAGGGAAGGCCAAAATCAAGACCAAGCCCAGGAGGGAAGGTCACCAAGAGGTCAAGCCTAGGAGGGAAGATCAACATGAAGACCAAGCCTAGGAGGGAAGGTCACTGAGAAGACCAAGCCCAGGAGGGAAGGTTTCCATGAGCCCAATACTGGGATATAAATTAAATAATGTGCACCCTAATAGATGGAGAAAAATTGAGTTAAAGAATTATACAAAAGTTAATGTGTTCAAATACGTAGTGAAATCTCAAGAAGAATGTGTAGGGAATCTCAAGAAAAACCTTATGAGGGGTAGATCCCTAAGTTACCCCTAAGGTCTAAAATAGGAATCTAAACCCCAGCTTTGAAATGTTTTGATCTATGACCTTTAATGTCCAAACGTGACTCTCAAAATTGCATATAGAAATCTTGAGTCATTATTAAAGATCTTGATATTAACTTGGCTCCTATAATCCCTCTATTTGGATCTTGAGATCACCCTCAATATATGACCGGTGACTTTCATGTTCCCAAATCTCAAAATTTGGAAATGACCATAATGTTGACTCACTCAATTTATGACTAAGGGTAAGCTCTCATGACTAGGGTGGTACCTTCCATCGACTTTGAACATGAAATCACAATATAGAAATATGATTCTCGAAACGTTGAAATATGAAAAGTAAATACTCAAAGCATAACCCCACCTAGGCCAATGGAAATGATAGAACCCTAAATATTGGAAATAAAAGTCATGCCTTACTCTTGAAATCTATCCAATTGACTAGAAATGTTATGTTTCCAAATCTGATGATATATAGGATAATATCTCTAAATTTGTAACTCATGTAATGATACTTCCAATTCGATGATCTATGTGACTGTGTGTTGATTATGATGCTCGATTGCTCATTTTTTATTGAGATCGACATTATAAGTGATGATGATACCTAATGGGAATAGTATGACAAATTTGATGAGTAGGATATCCCAAATCTTGATTTTGGTTTGATCTAATTTTGCGGACAAAATTTCTTTTAAGGTGGGATGATGTCAGAATTTTAAAAAAGTAATATATATATATATATATTCATCAATATGGTATGATAGTAGGGTAATGCAACCTAACAATGACATAATGGGTAAATGAATCTAAAACATGCTTTGTGTAAAATGTTATCGTTGAAGTATTCTCACTTTTTTCCTTCTTCTTGACTATGATCACGTTTCTAGCCAAGCAAGTTTTGTATAACTCTCAAACTATTCACATGCCTTTTCATAGCGTACTTAATGCTTTAGAATTAATATTATTTTATCGAATTTTTAGTTTCCAAATGAAGATCTGATACACTCAAGACTCTCTGATATGAAATGAATTACCAATGGGTATACTTGAGTATATAAATGGGTACATGATTCTATAACCCCTTTTTGTATCTTGTTATATCATTTTGTTACTGGTTTTACATATATATTGCCTTTGTGTAATATTTATTCCATTTTATGGACGGGCACCCAAACCCTATTGCCATTGACTCTGTAGTCAGTGGGGGTAGGATGAGGGTAACAAACAGTTTCGTGATAGTAATTTTACCATATAATTCCACATTACGTTCAATACCATGTAAGAACATCATAACTATTTGAAATTTTGGATTACATTTCAGATTTTAGTTAAACACCACCATACCAATTTTTTATTAAAATTCTAAAGTATGAGGGAGTTTCATTGAAAACATTGTTGTACATAAAATTTCCCCCTCTATGCATATATGACCTACTTTGGGATTACATGCCTAAGTCAAAGGAACTTCTATAAACATAATGGTTATACTAAGACCTTGTAATCATTTCATATCAACTCCCAATCACTAAGAATAACATTCATACCTATTTTTTTCATATGATAGTACTATACCCCAAGGGTAACATATTTACTAACACTTTCATTTGTATTTTGAAATTCAATAACTACATGGTTATGTGGTCATAGAAATGACATTAGGGAGTAACCCCATCAGGTTAGAAAAAATATGATATTTCATGAATATATTCCTTTTATCAAAAACATATCTCATGGCATCATCTTTAGTACATTAATAGGTCATAGAATAAGATTTAGAGGAAATTGAACTATCGATGTACTAAGCTAGTATTTTAGACGCTAAACCAAAAAGAGAAATTCCATTTCATCAGGATTTCATGAGTTTGATATACGGACAGATATACAAATTTGAAATCATATCACATTGCAGCAAAAGGATCTACACAGATTCAATCATTAGACACGTTAATCAGGTTTAGAACAAGTTTTAGGGATTTCGTTGAACTAGTAGGTGAAACCCCACTAACAATATTGTATTACTGGCCTCTTACGTGATAATAATGAGGTCAACTAAAGAAAGCCACGAATATGCTTCCAGATCCTAGATCAGCCTTCCAAAAGCTCCCAAAATCCATGCTCCTAGAAGATCTAACTCCCCTTAGACTGAAAATAGGAAAAAGGAAGGTTCTTTAGATAGATGGAGTAGTTTTCACCATGGAAGTCTATGACGCAAGACCAAAGGAGGAAGATGAGGTGAATAAAAGAAGAAGGAGATTCTAGAAGATGAATATTACATAATGAGGACTGGAAACAAACTTGACAAGATTAGAAGCATCTTAAAGAAGCTTGATCAGAAACATGCATCCACGTGCATCAATATGCAAGGCTCTATACACATTCATCCCTTCCTTGGAATTTGGTTCGGCCTCCATGTACTTGAAAAACACTAGAGGGGGGTGAATAGGGTTTTAAAGATATTTTAATTATTATTTAACTCAAACAACCAACCACAAGAGTATTGGACAAGGGGACAAGGATTTAGAGTGGTTCCAACCATAGCAAATACTAAGGAAGTCAATCCACTACCCGGTTTCTTACCCAACCGGGATTTTGAAAGAATTTAATTTTATTACCTTGCAAGGACTTTACATAAAATTACAATTCTTTCCCTAAACCCTTCAAGCAGCCTTCACCTTGAAGTAATTGCACCAACCTTGAAGCAGCCTTCACCTAGAAGTAATTGCACCAACCATGAAGCAGCCTTCCTCCTGAAGTAGCTTCCCGTTGCAATAGCCTTCTTGAAGTAGATTCCCATTGCAATAGCCTTCTTGAAGTAGCTTGAAGTCCACCTTCTCCTCTGAGAAGAATCTTCTCCAATCCGCAGCCTCCAACCCTAGGAGTAGCAAGGAGAATACAAAGAATAAAAGGAACAAGAAGGAAAATGGAAATTACAACTTAACCTTTGAAGCACAAGGCTTGATTTGCCTATATCAAGCGTGTAGATCTCCTAACCAATGTATATGCACGTGTAATTGTTGTGGATAGGAGATACTAGCCTATAGGACATGAAATTAGAGCAAGTATAGGAATCTCCAATGCAAGTGTTGCTCAATTTCTCAAAATAGATTGCCAATTGTAAGTGTATGCTCAAGTGTATCACAAGTGTAGCTTGGGTGTGATTTGGTGTCCTAAGGCATGTCCTATTTATAGGAATGACCTACAAGTGCTTAAGGACGTTCTAGACACTTTCTAGGGGGTTCTAAGTGCTTAACTAGCCGTTAGGTACAAGTTGGTTGCATTAGCAACGGCTAGTTAATTAATTATGCAGCTGCTGTCAGAGTCCATCTCGGTCGAGGAATTGTCGACCGAGATGCCTACTCGGTCGAAGTTTTGTCGACCGACAGGCTCTCTGGATCAACGTTCATCTTCAACTGCCAACTACCTTGTCAGCTGTGTCTAACGGCTACTTGGGTCTTTCTCGGTCGAGAAGTTTGTCGACCGAGAGTGTCTCGGTCGAGGAGTTTGTCGATCGAGATTGACCCTGTTTCAATGTTTCAATTTAAGACATTAAGTATGTGTATGAGTGTGCATAGGTGACACTATTGGAGGGGATGACCTATCTAAGTGTGGTGTTTAGCTAGGGAAGATCTAACGCTTGATTTACATGAAGTCCAAGTACTTGTACATTATATATTTGTACAAGTTTACAATTGATTACATTTCATGACATTTACAATCATTCAAGCATATAGATTCCCTAGAGCTTTGTCATACACCTCATTCCTGCAACACTCAAGTAGCACGTCAGATCAACAAGAATGAAATGTTTGTCATCATCGAAACAAAGGGATTTATCATAATGTCCAATTTAGCCAACAATCTCCCCCTTTTTGAAGATGACAAACATTTCCTAAATATAAAATAAGGAAATATAAAGCATGTGAGTTTCATACCTGAAATTTACCTTTGTAGCCATCTTTGGTTTTGCAAGTAACTGCTGGACAAGATATTATGAAACTCATTTTAATTTTATGATTGTGATTTTATATTATTTCTCCCCCTTTGTCATTTCAAAAAGATATCCAATATAATCATTTAGTATGACTTTGTGTCTTTCTTTTTAAGCTTTGCTCCCTCTTAAAGAGATATCCAATTAAAATCAAGGGATTTTACTGTCAAATTTAGCCACAATTTGTTTCTCAATCATTTGCAAAGGATGTTAAGCCTTGAAATGATATGAGTTCCTTTTAAGTTTATGGCATATGTGTATTGATTTCTCACCCATTTTACAAGGGATGTTAAATATGAGATTCCCTTAATCTTATGATATATATTGATTTCTCATCCATTTTTGCAAGGGATGTTAAGCCCTAAAAGTGAGATGAGAATCCTTTAATCTTAGAGTACATAAAATTTCTCTAACCAAATGCACGGGATGTTAAGCCCTGATTTGTCTAGAGAATTCCTATAAGAACAAGATATATCATTTTTATGAAATTTGTAGATTTCTTCATAACCAAGAGTAAAAATACTAAGGTCATAACAAGATTCATATGATGTTTACAATATTTTTGTAAGCTTTTTAATCAAATAATCAAATTTGTTTTTATGAGCTCCCCCTTAATCTTACAATTAAAGCAATTTAAAGCTTCTAAGGTCACAAATGATTTTAAATTTTGATTTTGACCTTTATCAAAAGTATACTAAGATTAAGTACAATAAAATGATGTCCAAATAAGCATTTTGTCAAAGCTTATTTTAGGTCGACCTTGACTTCGACCATAGCGCCCCTTGGCCAAATTGGATTTAAACCAAGAGGCAAAGTTTGCAGATTTCCAATTTGAACACTCATATCATATCTGCATGTAATTTAAGTAGATATCAATTTGAAGCATTTTGAATGATACCCAATATTAAGATGTTCGTCCTTGATTTTCCTAGAATATTTATATAAGCTTTGCAGTAGGTACATAAATATCAAATTCTGTTTCTTCTTGTACCCTTATTTTCATATTAATCATAAGATTCTTAACACTATATCCTTGAAAGCACGATTAATATATCAAGTCTTTAAAGACACCAATTGAGAAATTTGTATTAATATCTTATGTGTTGTGACTATTTGTTTTAGAAGAGCAATTATTGAAGTTCTAAGCAACATATCAACAATATGTTATAACATTGTGCTCTTGCAAAAGATCTTGTTCTAAGAAACATATTACCAATGAATTATTTTGCTTGCCTATGTATCATCAAGGATCCATACATACAATAATCATTCATGTATCCATGCGTACAATTATCATTATCTATTCATAGCATCATCTTTATGAGCTGAATGATGAAATAGTGAAAGCATATCCATGATAGAACAAATAAAAGCATATAATGATAATTTCATGAAATACAATGATTGTGATCATTTAAGCATATGATTTCTATATGGATAAATCAGGAAATACTTTAGGAAAATCATGTGAATAAAGATAAAAATAGTAATTTCTTTTTATTAAGCTAACCATGATTTTCAGTTTTAACTTATTTAGAGAATCAACCAAAATAATCTCATTTATATTTATAAATTTTTTAAAAATAGTCTTCAACTTGTTTTGCATGTAAAATCATTCATTAACAATGAATAGATAGCAATTTGATCAATTGAAAACACATTCAGCAGATTTATTGCAGACTGAAAATCAGTAACCTGCTCGGTCAAAGATTTCTCGACCGACAGATTGCTCGGTCGACATTTTCTCGACCGACCAGGTTTCTAAACTGTTTTTCAAAACTGTTAATGCAGGTTTAAAAGAATTATATATATATATATATATATCCAAGTTATATGTTTTAGATACTTGAATTAATTATGTTAAGTTGAGATAGACATATAAATATGCAACTAGGGTCCTTGGTCATATCTCAACTTATTTTTGCTCATTTAGTTTGGGGTTTTTGGAACCCATACTAACTCGACATCCTTTTTCTTATAGGGACATGAAAAAGAGTAGTGTCCAAGGCGCAAACAATAATGACAACATATAGAATCAACCTCATATCTCTTTCTATGATTTTGGTCTAGGTTGTTCTTGGGTATATATGTATTTGTTCCTTTAGGTACATATATAGATTGATGTGCTTGTGTCTTTCTCCAACTAGGTTGTTGATAGGATTTCCCCTTAGGCTTGTAACCTAGTCCTCTTCTCCCAATTTGATGATAGGAATTATCCAATATTTTATCAAGGATGCCATTATTACTTAAACTACTTACTTCTTGTTGTAATTTAGCAATCTCATCCATTCTTTTCTTGATATCTAGTTTTGCTTGATCTAGATTAGATGACAACGAATTTCTTTCTTTGAAAATAGTGTCATAAACTAGATGGGTGCACAATATGGGTTGTTTTTGAAGATCGTTCACTTGAGTTTGCAAATTAATCTTTTCTAAAGAAAGAAGATTGCAGTCTACCTCTATAGATTTTATCCTAATATTATGATCTTCAATGATCTTTTTAAGTTTTTCATTTTCAGATGTAATAGCAAGAAGCTTAGCATGTAACTCATCATTTTCTTTATTAGATTTCTTTAATTTCTTCTTGCACTCAATATATTTATTATGTGTCTCTTCAAGACTAGCAACTAGCTCTTCTTTGGATAAATAAAAAAGGCGTACCTCTTCTTCTTTTTCTTCACTTATTGTTGCAATAAGACAATCTTTGTGAATTTCTTCCTTCTTTGACCTCCATGGACAACCAATTGTTGTGTGGATTGTTCCTAAGCACCAACTGCAACTTGTTGAAGATTTGTCCATACTTTTCTTTTGCTTGCAGTTGTAGACACCACCACCCTTCATTCTTCAAGACCAGTTAGGGTTCCTTGAAGCCTGCTCTGATACCAATTGAAAAACACTAGAGGGGGGTGAATAGGGTTTTAAAGATATTTTAATTATTATTTAACTCAAACAACCAACCACAAGAGTATTGGACAAGGGGACAAGGATTTAGAGTGGTTCCAACCTTAGCAAATACTAAGGAAGTCAGTCCACTACCCGGTTGCTTACCCAACTGGGATTTTGAAAGAATTTAATTTTATTATCTCGCAAGGACTTTACATAAAATTACAATTCTTTCCCTAAACCCTTCAAGCAGCCTTCACCTTGAAGTAATTGCACCAACCTTGAAGCAGCCTTCACCTAGAAGTAATTGCACCAACCATGAAGCAGCCTTCCTCCTGAAGTAGCTTCCCGTTGCAATAGACTTCTTGAAGTAGCTTCCCGTTGCAATAGCCTTCTTGAAGTAGCTTGAAGTCCACCTTCTCCTCCGAGAAGAACCTTCTCCAATCCGCAGCCTCCAACCCTAGGAGTAGCAAGGAGAATACAAAGAATAAAAGGAACAAGAAGGAAAATGGAAATTACAACTTAACCTTTGAAGCACAAGGCTTGATTTTCCTATATCAAGTGTGTATATCTCCTAACCAATGTATATGCACATTTAATTGTTGTGGATAGGAGATACTAGCCGATAGGACACGAAATTAGAGCAACTATAGGAATCTCCAATGCAAGTGTTGCTCAATTTCTCAAAACGGATTGCCAATTGTAAGTGTATGCTCAAGTGTATCACAAGTGTAGCTTGGGTGTGATTTGGTGTCCTAAGGCATGTCCTATTTATAGGAATGACCTACAAGTGCTTAAGGACGTTCTAGACACTTTCTGGGGGGGGTCTAAGTGCTTAACTAGCCGTTAGGTACAAGTTGGTTGCATTAGCAACGGCTAGTTAATTAATTCTACAGTTGCTGTCAGAGTCCATCTCAGTCGAGGAATTGTCGACCGAGATGCCTACTCGGTCAAAGTTTTGTCGACCGACAGGCTCTCTGGATCAACGTTCATCTTCAACTACCAACTACCTTGTCAGTTGTGTCTAACGGCTACTTGGGTCTTTCTCGGTCGAGAAGTTTGTCGACCGAGAGTGTCTCGGTCGAGGAGTTTGTCGACCGAGATTGACCCTGTTTCAATGTTTCAATTTAAGACATTAAGTATATGTATGAGTGTGCATAGGTGACACTATTGGAGGGGATGACCTATGTAAGTGTGGTGTTTAGCTAGGGAAGATCTAACGCTTGATTTACATGAAGTCTAAGTACTTGTACATTATATATTTGTACAAGTTTACAATTGATTACATTTCATGACATTTACAATCATTCAAGCATATAGATTCCCTAGAGCTTTGTCATCCACCTCATTCCTGCAACACTCAAGTAGCACGTTAGATCAACAAGAATGAAATGTTTGTCATCATCGAAACAAAGGGATTTATCATATTGTCCAATTTAGCCAACAATACTCATCCATGATTCCAGAAGCTTATGGGGTGCTAAAAGAGCATCTAGGCCAAAGGGGGTGGGTTTTATAAAGTGAAGATAGGTATAAAAGTCCAAACTACCCCCAACTAGTGTTCATTATTACTCTTGGTCAAAAAATGTGATCCATTGGTCAAAGATTCATTTTCATGATCCTCCTAGCATGCTTATGTATTCAATAATCATTATCAATGGCCTATGTAAGGTTTTCATTGGTGCATCACTTCCACATGCCAAAAAGTCCATTGGTAGAGCACAAGAAGCACCATCATACTATCTAGGGTTGAATCTATCAACTAAGGTCAAAAGAATCAAACAAACACAATCTATCAAAATACTAATCCATTTCATGCATTTGGGATATTATACACTCAACATTGCACTTAGGTTCCCAATGAAGATGAAATTACATATTAGTCCAGAATTGTACAAGATATTGCATTTCAAGGAGAATAAAGTACAATGAATTCTAGAGTAGTGTCATCTCTTGACCAATTTATTCTAAGGCTCAAAGAGTATGAGTAGGAAGTACATAATTTGTAACTTGTTCTTCATCCTATGTTGAATATGCAATTAAATCGACATCTTGCTAAGAAACTTGAATTTAGGACAAACAAAGGGTAAATTGAACTAGATGAGATAAATATCTTGGTCAATTGATATAAAACTTAATCCATCTCATGATTATGATAATTAAACAAGATTAATAGAAATTTATATTAAACTACGGCCATGGTCTCACAGATATGAAGAACCAGGTTTGATGATCACCTATACAATTTTGATATCACTAACATATTTTTGTAGGTTGTTATTTTGTTATTTTTCTACCTCCTCTCCTCTCTATTTATTTTATACATAAATGATATGATTATAAGAGCAAGGGGGTCAGATGATTAGACATACAGTTTTGTTATCTCTGACCATTGATTTGCATGTACATATAAGTCTTTTTTCTTAACATGTAAACATTTTGACCTCCTTAAGGTTTTTGATACCATAAGGGCATCATAGGACGCCAAAAATTGTCCTCACACATAACTAGATGTCTACTATTATAAAAGTATTCAGTGATATTATTGATGAAAAATAAGCATTCATGTTTTTATAGAGATGTTTGTCTTAAAAAAGGATTAAGATTATGCTACAAAATATAAATTGATGTGAATACTTGTGCTAATAAATATTCATAAGTTTATGCATCACCCCCATTTTATACATAAAATTTTAATAAAGTCAATTAAAGACATCTTATATTGATAATAATTTAATACTTTTTAGGAGACTTTATCTTATTCATCTCTACAATATATTATAATAGAAAAATGACCAAATATAGTTATACATGTGATAATATGAGTATTTAGGTTTTGGTTATGAGTATATATCATAACAATACTAACATGTACAAAAATCTTTGCCAACATTCTTGGCCCACCCACTGTAATGACCCATTTTCAAATTGGTCATCTAATCAGGATTTACTTGGATGATTGCATGCTTAACCAGATTGATCATTGTTTAAAACTTTATTAATGATGGTATTCTAAACATGATTATTTGAACCTAATGAAAAACTCCACATAGGATTTTGTTTCAAATAATTAGGGTTTTGAGAACTGAAACCCTAATCAACCAAAGTAGGGTTTTGATGGCATATGAATACATAATTTGATAAATATAGTAGTACACTAAATGATTTTTAGTATTTTGTGTTCAACTCTAATTTAGTTGAAATTTATATATGATTTGGATGATTCAATTATGATAACATTTGAAAATATCATAATTTTGTAATATTTATATGATCTATTTGTCGATCAACTTTGCCCAGGACAAACTCAGCCGACCATGTATTCAAATTGAAACAGAGCAATGTGGTAATTGAATTTTATCTTCTTATTGATACGTCCAATTGATCTCAAACTTTAAATGTAGTTGGGAAACTCTATTTTAAACATCTTACTAAATTTTCATAATGTTTGAATAATTTTTGGCCTCAACAGAGAGGGGTCTCAGTCAAGTTTTTCCCACGACAAAATCAACCGACCATGCTACAGACTATAATGTAGTATTTTATTTTTATTTATTTATTGGTAATTTTAAATGATATGAACATTTGAATGAAGATCTTAAACATAATTATAAATAACATGTTAATTTATCATAATTTGTGGAGGAAGTTTACCTCTAAAGTAGACAATTTACATTAATATTTTAATGGAAGCAAATTTAGCTGAAATAAGAGAAAATATAGTGAGGGGACAATGTGCAAATTCCAAAGCACCTCAGTTTCTCTATATGATCAACCTAACAACTAGAAGCTCACACAGTTCATGCTTCAATATAGGGAAAATTAAATACTAGATAGAGGGGGAGAATTAGGGTTTGAGAGGAGAAAGTGGCAAAATTGCTTATCTAGAGTTTTACTATCTGAGATATGATGAAATCAAGTAAGTTTAGATTCTTTGCATAGCCTTTCATGGTGATTCTTCTCTCACATGTAAATATTCTGTCCCTCTTCTGAATTGATTTGAAATCACATCAAATCATCCCCTTTTCTCAATCTTTCTCTTCTAATCTTAATTTCTAGGGTTACTGAGTTGAGAGGAGGACGAAATGGATTCAATTGCTAGAGTTTGATTGGTTTTATGAAAATTTAGAGTTTGACCTACGCTTTTAAGTTTCTTTTCACATTATGTGAGTGTTTTTATCCCTCCTACGCTCTATATTCATGTTGTAAGCCTAATTCTATCTGGCTAAAATAATCAGAAACCTTGCTTGTATATGTATGTGATTGGGCATTGATTTGGAAAGATATTAGGGAACCAAATTCTTCTAGTTTTGATTATTCCTCATTGAATGGAACTTGATAAGTTTGTTAGATATTTATTGATGTTATATTGGCAATTGTACTGATATATGATGATGCTATATCATGTGAATATTTCCAGAAAATCAGCCCAATGGTCGATATGTTTGGGAATGGAATCGTCATGTAAGAATCATATTTGAATTGTATTAGAATAAATTATACAAGTGTTTTGTTGAGTCTTAATAAAATTGAATGATATATACATCAAGTATAAGTATGAGGTTGATATATTCCATGTTTAGGATTTGTGTTGAAGGATTGAATTAAATGAGTCAAATAATCAATGTATACTTATGATTGATGAATGAAAGATGTGATAATGGAACTAGGGTTTCCACGTGTGTGAAAATATATAATGAATACCCTTATGCACCATGATGACATTATTGAATGATATGATTCTTATGATGTGTTGAACTAAGGATGATTTCTTGAAAACCCTATAGGTTTAGTATTAGGACGAGTATGTGTGATTAAGCTAGAAGTTGTATATAATGTTGAAAATGTAATGAAATGCTGAAGTGTAAGCTCTAATACTTCAATTGAAGATTGTGAGCCTTAATAATATGATCTAATCCTCAACAATATATTTTAGTATAACTTATGGAATAACGAGTGGCCCTCACATGAATGTGGGTCCCTTTATACAAGCTACATAACAATGAATCGTGAAGGATGATTAGAGATTATGATGTAAGAAGTTGAAACATACGCCATTCTTTTAAGCTAAAGTGAGTAGTATAATAAAGAATGATTATTTTTTATTATGGAAATGCCATTAGAAGTCAATGACATGGTACAAATTATCTATATAAGAAATGATATGAAGAAAATGTACTGAATGGTGATGGCAAGTTAAAGATGAAACTAATGAAGTTATTATCATAAAGTTTTTAATCTTTTATTTTAATTACATCTGGATTAACCAAAATTAAGTGAAATATACTAAAACTGGACTTTGATGAAAGTCAATGAGAAGAGAAGCATTATATATCAAGTGAATTAAGAATTATTGGTTCCAATAATGTAATGAACATGACATGAAAGAAGTTGAGATTGATGAATATGAAATTACAAAAAAAGATGAGAATTAGTAGAATCTAAGAGACTAAATCTAACCCTAAAATGTTGCATTAGATGATGATAATGATTAACACTCTCAAATGAGGGATTAAGGAATGCACTTAACTATAGTTGAATTCAATTAAAAGATGAGGTTCAAGCTTTTGAATTGATTTATGAGAATGTGTTCTTGGATGGTGATTGTTTGATAGAATACTTATACTATGAGGATGGACTACTTGTTGCACTTCAAATGATATCAACATATGTTGATTAGTAAACCTAACTGAAGAATGCAAAATAAAAGAAGAAGAGAACTAAGTGTGTTATGCATGTTTATGCATGAATTCCATTTGAATCAATTGAAATTGGATGGAACAAGTATATATTGTATGACAAATCTATTCAGAGTATGATGAATGATACAAGATATCTACATGCTTTTACCATTTCTAGCTCTAATGTCATTGTGAATATTTGTTGAGAACTGTGATATGGAATGAACAAATAGGTAATGTGTTGCGATTGAATTTAACATGCATCAGTTACATTTGAGAAACCCTGGTGATGGTAAATACTAGACAATAAGATTTTGTCTTGGGCTGAAAGCCCACTATTGACGATAAAACCCTGATAGGGTAAATTCTAGACAATGGGATTATGTCTTGGGATGAAAGCCCACTGATGATGACTACTATGAGATGATGTAGAAAATGAAAAGAATCATATGTGTTGCAAACTACAGATTTATTGTGCTTCTTGCTTTAATAAATGCCTTTTTGATAAGCCTAATATGTCTTCATGTTATTCTAGTTATGCGAGAATACACACATATGATATATGATGTTTTGAATCCTTTTAAGATGAGTAAAAGAGACTAATAACAAGTGAAATGATGAAACATATCGTTTGGTTCCCTAAACACCATGAGTTTTCCCTGATGACCACACTAGGGAAACAAAATAGATCTCCTTGTAGTAAATAATGAATTATGAGAAGGATTTCTAGAATTTGGATGAAGACTTTAAAGGTTAGACCAACAACATTTAGGAGAAAGTCATCTTGAGTCGCTCTGGCACTAAATCCTTGATGTGAAAGTCTATGTCCATGAGGAATAGACTCTGATGAAATGAAATATGTGAAATATGGAAATATGTGAAATGTTGTGATATGTGATATACCGTTTTGTTGGTTCTTATCTCATGTATACGAGATGAGGATGTGGGCCTATTTAGGAAACCATGAGGTGACCATGATCTGTTGTTGATATCTTAAGGTGGTCATATAAACTCTAAGTTAGTTATGATGAGTTGTTGACATGGGAATTAGGCGTGGTGACTTCTACTTGGTGAGGTACAAGACAAATAGTTTCTAGGCAAATGAATAAAAGATGACAAGTCATGTAGATCATGATTTGAATGCTTGATTTATTCACATTGTTTTGCTAGCTGATGATTTACCATTTGTTGATTATGTTTCTTGTTGTGGAAATTAACCATGTCGTTATAGAGACTATTTGTTCCATATTCTATCTATCTTATTCTCCATTGTTGACATGTAGTAAATTTTGGGATTTAAATATCCAATCTGATATGAATTGGATTGCTTTCTATTTGATAAATACTATTTGGTAGACATGTCTTATGTGTACTTTAGCTTTAGGACTACTAGACGTGTTCCAGGTGTGGTTGGTGGAATGTCACAAATATGATGTTATTGTTATGTATTAACTCAAAATGCTTAGACCTTGACTTGTTAATCATGCAAAAGGACTGCTAACCTGGACTAAGATGTATATACTGATTTGTTCATAGACATTCTCTAAAATATATCGTAAAGTTATATTTGGTTTAAGTTATTACCTTATCTGTTTGATTAGATTACCATTGTAAACTAAATTGACTAGATCGTAAAACTATCTACTAGTCTTTTCAATATCTAAAAGTTTTTTTTAAGTTCATTATACTTAATCTGATGCCAATGCATGTACCAACCTTGAGTGGGGGTATCCACTCACTGGGTCTCTATATGAGTTTCATAAGGTTGTTACAAATGTTTTTAGGCATAATGCTATCTAGAAGAGATGTCATGACAAAAAAGATATAAATAGCATAATATATATAGACTAGAATGTCCATGTACATTCTCTTTCCTGGGATGGGTAGTATACTGAGTTTGTTGTTTCATGTACATGTAGCTGATGTAAACTAAATTGTATGTGAGTAGTAGATTTGATTCTAGTTTTTATGAAGTTTAATAAGATTTGTGTTATCTTACTATGAGGTCCTTGTTGTGACATTGGTTTGTGAAAATTTTGAAGAAATAAAAAGGAAAAATTTACATGTGTTTTTTTTATATTGTGTTTATCGTCTTTCTCAACAATAAAGTGTTTTATTGCTTAATATAGGTTTATATTTAAGGTATTATCTCTAATGGTTGGCACTATGCTGACTAAAAGAGAAAGTCACGACAGCATGATATCAGATCCTAGATTATATTAGTCTATAGGGACAATAGGATCTAGGACTAAATGATAATGTGGATGTTGAATATAACATGAACAATGTGTATACTGACTAAACTCAATATCTAGATACTCTGGTCAAGTATTTGGGTATTGAGATAAGCTAGTATGAAATTGCCGATTATACTTCTTTTGGATGCCCTGACCAAGTATCCATAAGAAAATGGTTTGGTAGTATAATAAGATGCATGAGGATAAAAATAAAGAGAATGGTGATAAAATGCTGAAAGAGAAAAGGATTTTATAATTCAATATGGAATACATGGCATATAGGAGATTTCATATAAGAAAGATGGAACTTTAATGGATTATGAAGATAATATCTAATGAGATTGAATCTGAGTAAAAATATAAAAGTGTAAGAAAAAGCTAACAACTACTAATGCACATTAAATGATCTTCTTTATGCATGAAATTGATGAATGTGGACGATAATATAGAATGAGTCATAATCTTGATCCATGAGATACATAATCAAAATTTAAAAGAATATGAAAGGTAATGTGAACCACATCTTGATAAATTCTTCATTACTAATATTTTTCATTTACGTGATTGTAATACTCAAGGAGAGATATGATGATGACAAGGGAAGAAATATCCATCTAATACAAATAATAAAAAGATGTCATATGAAATAAAGATAAAATGAAAGCATTTTTAACTTGATGTTGTGAGAGATGAACGATTAGATGATATGGTATTCTTCCACATCTTTTATGGGATTTTGGAAAGAAATCCTATAAGGAGTGGAGAATTTGTAATGACCCATTTTCAAATTAGTCATCTAATCAAGGTTTACTTGGATGATTGCATGTTTAACCAGATTGATCATTGTTTAAAACTTGATTAATGATGGTTTTCTAATCATGATTCATTGAACCTATTGAAAAACTCTAAATATAACTTTATTTCAAATAATTAGGATTTTGAGAATTGAAAACCCTAATCAGTTTTAGTTAGGGTTTTGATGGCATATGAATGTAGAATTTGGTAAGTATAGTGGTGTACTATGGTGTACTATATGATTTTTAGTATTTTATTAGCAACTCTAATTTAGTTGAAATTTGGAAATAATTTGGATAACCAACCCACGGAAACTCTTGAAAAATATTAGAATTTGTGAATATTTCTATGATCTATTTTTCGATCGAGTTCGCCTAGAATAAACTCAGTCGGCCATGCATTCAGATTGAATAATAGCAGTGTGGTAATTGAGTTATATATTTTTATTCATGTTTCCAATTGATCTCAAGTTATAACTATAGTTAGGAAATTCTATTTTAGATATACTATTAAATTTTATATTTTTTGGATGAGGTTTGACCTCTACGGAGAGGGGTGTCGGTCAAGTTTTCCCAGGACAAACTCGACCGACCATACTACAGACTGCAATGTAGTAGAGTAGTATTTGATTTTTATTTATTTATTGATAAGTATGAATGATCTAAAATTTTAATTAGAGCTTTTAAACGCACTTATAAAACACATTTTAATCTATCATAATTTATGGAGGAAGTTTGACCTCTGAAGTAAGCATTTTACATAAAATGATAGAAAATTTAACTAAAATAAGAGAAATTATAGTGAGGGGCCAAAGTGCAAATTACTAAAGCACCTCAATTTCTCTACATGATCAACCTAAACCACTAGAATATTCCATAATTCATGATTCAATCCAAGCAAAACAGAATCCTAGAGAGAGAAGGAGAGTTAGGGTTTTGATAGGAGAAAGTGGTGGAATTTCTTAACTCGGGTTTTGCTATTTGAGATATGATGAAATCTAGTAAGTTTAGCTTCTTTGCATAGCCTTTCATGATGATTCTTATCTTACATGTTAATATTCCATCTATCCTCTGATTTAATTCTAAATCATATTAAATCATTCCCTTTTCTCACTTCTAATCTCCATTTCTAGGGTTTTCGAGTTGAGAGGAGGAAGAAATGGATTCAGTTGCTAGAGTTTGATTAGTTTTCTAAAAATTCAGAGTTTGACCTACATTTTTAAGGTGCTTGTCACCTTAAGTGAGTATTTTTCTCCCTCCTAATATCAATATTAATGTTAAAAGCCTAATTCTATCTGGTTAAAATAATTAGAAACATTTATTGTATTTGTATGTGATTGGGTATTGATTAGGAAAAATATTAGGGAATCATATTTTACTGATTTTGATTATTCTATAATGAATAGAACTTTATAAGTTCCTTATATATTGATTGATGTTCCATGGAGAATTCTATGAATATATGACTATGCTATTTCATGTGAGTATTGCCTAAAATCCAACCCAATCTTGATATGTTTGGGAATTGAATTGACATGTATAAAAGCATATTTGAATTGTATTAGAATAAATTATACAAGTGTTTTGTTGAGTCTTACTGAAATTTAATGATATATACATAAGGATCAATATGAAGTGGTGATATTCCTTGTTTAGGATTTGTGTTGAGGGATTGAATTAAATGAGTCACTTAATCAATGTATACTTATGATTGATGAATGAAATATGTAAAAATGGAAACTAGGGTTTCCATGTGTGTTAATAGATACAATGAATACCCTTACGCACCATGATGAGATTACTGAATGATATGATTCTTATGATGTGTTGAACTAAGGATGACTTCTTGAAAACTCCAGAAGTTTAGTATTGAGATGAGAATGAGTGATAAAGCTAGAACTCGTATGTAATGTTGAAAATGTTATGAAATGTTGAAGCGTAACATATAATACTTAAATTGAAAATGATGAACCTTACTAAAATGATTTAATCCTAAACAATATGTTTTAGTAAAATTTATGGAATAATGTGTAGCCCTCATATAAATGTGCATCCTTTTATACAAATAACATAACAATGAATCGTGAAGGATGGTTATAGATTATGGTGAAAGAAGATGAAACCTAAACCATTCTTTTAAGATAAAGTGAGTAGTAAATTAAGGAATAATTTTTTTATTATGAGAATGACATTAGAAGTCAACCACATGGTACATTTATCTACATATACGAAATGATATAAATAAAAATGTATTGAATGGCAATGGCAAGTTAAAGATGAAACTAATGACGTTATTATGATGAAGTCTTTAATCTCTTATTTAAATTACATTTGTCTTAACCCAAATTGAATGAAATATGCTAAAACTGGACTTTTATGGATGTCAATGAGAAGATAAGCATTTTATATCAAGTGAATTAAGAATGACTAGTTCCAATAATGTAATGAAAATGACATGAAAGAAGTCGAGAATAATGAATATGAAATGAAGGAAAAATATGAGAATTAGTAGATGAATCTAAGAACCTGAAGCTAATCCTAAAATGATGAGTTAGATGATGCTAATGATTAATGATCTCAAATGAGGGATTAAGGAATGCAAATTAATGAGTTGAATTCAATTAAAAGATGAGGTTCAAGCTTTTTAATAAATTTACAAGAATGTGTTCTTGCATTGTGATTGTTTGATAGAATACTTATACTATGAGGATGGACTACTTGTTGGACTTCAAATGATATTCAACATGTGTTGATTAGTAACCCTAACTGAAGAATGAAAAATAAAAGAAGAAGATAACTAAGTGTGTTATGCATGAAATTCATTTGCATCAATTGAAATCGGATGGAATAAGTATATGTTGTATGACAAATCTATTTTGAGTATGATGAATGATACAAGATATCTATATGCTTTTACTATTTCTAGTTCTAATGTCTTTGAGATTATTTGTTGAGATATGTGATATAGAATGAGCTGATAAGAATGTGTTGTGGTTGAATTTAACATGCATTGATTACATTTGAGAAACACGAATGAGGGTAAATACTAGACAATGAGTTTATGTCTCCGGCTGAAAGCACAAATAAAGATGATAAAACCCTGATGCGGTAAATGCTAGACAATGGGATTATATTTCAAGCTAAAAGCCCGCTGATTATGACTGCTATGAGATGATGTAGAAATTTAAAAGAATCATATGTGTTACAAACTACATATTTGTTGTGCTTCTTGCTTTAATCATTGTCTTTTTTATAAGACTAATATGTTTCATGTTATTCTAGTTATGTGAGAATACACATATATGATATATGGTGTTTTGAATTGTTTTAAGATGAGTAAAAGAGATTGATTACAAGTCAAATGATGAAACGTCAAGTTATGTGCCCTGATCATAGTGTGTTTTCCCTGAGGACCACACCGTGGAAATAAGATAGATCTCCTTCCAGTAATTGATAAATTATGAGAAGGATTTCTGGAGTGTGGATTGAGACCTTAAAGATTAGACCACTAGGATTTAGGAGTGAGTAATCTAGAGTGGAACTAGACCTAAATCCTTGTTGTGAAAGTCTCTGTCCATGAGGAAGACTTTGATGAAATGAAATATGTTAAATGTGAAAATATGTGAAATGTGACTATTTTTCTGGTTCATATCTCATGTACTCGAGATGAGGATGTGAGCCTATTTAGGCAACCCTGAGGTGACAAGGTCTGTTGTTGATATCTTAGGGTGACCGGCTAAACCCTAAGATAGTGACGATGAGTAGTTGGCATGAGAATCCGGCGTGGCAACTTCTGTTGATATGTATGCCCTAAGAGACAATCATGGGATGATTGGTGGGATACATTAATATTGATTTGATAAACATCAAAGGCAAGCTTCAAATTCATTTTGGTTCAGTCAGTTATGGGATAATGACAAAACATATGGAATGTCTAGAGAATGACAGTACTCAATGACTTATGCCTTCAAGTATGTGACTTGAACGATGAGATCATACGGATGTTAAGAGTTTGTACATTCTTGTTATGTCCCTAGTCGGATGTCATTATGGAAGGTTGATAGACAACAATGACACACAAGACTAGATTGTGTATTGGTTGATGACAGAATCTCATTAGTCATGATATAGGGATATCAAACCAAGCACATATGTACTTGTTAGAGAACAAGTGTATCAGACAGACCCACCGTGAGAGTGACACATGGAACCATGACTTGGTAGTCACAATCAACTCTCATAGTGATGGTGGCAACTGTGATTCTTTGACCTAAAATCACTACACTCAACACATGTCGTTGGGTACACTTTGACATCATCAAACATGGTCTTGAAATATAGATTGTTATAAAGGTGATGATTGGGTGACTTTGACACATGGGGATTTTGAGGGGTGAGTGATAGATATGGGATTTGTCCCTCTTGAGGGAGTTTGATGTCCATGGCCACTTGATGAGTAGGATTGAGAAAGGCATGTGCATGCATGTGTGAATCAATATGTGATATTGATGCCACACATATCTCATCCAGTCTGTTCTGAGATCAAGGAAGTGAATGAATGTTGAAAACATGGTTGTTCCATGCCTTGAGTTCATTCGGGATATCAATGACAAAGGAATTATACATTCACTATAACACCAATCATAGATTGTAGGATTGAAAGTTGTTCTCCAACTTTCCTTTTCACTTGGGTAGCACTGATGTGTGACTAGGCACCGCTCTTTACTTGTGAAGTCATAAGTGTTATGGACTTTCACTGCCAATGTGAAATGGGCCTGTAGGGTCACACACATAGGATTTAACCTGGAAGAGGAGTTTATCCATGAATGATGTTTATATTGTTTACTAAATGTTTTTAGTAGTTCAATTAAACATTCAATCAATTGATTTGACTCAGAATCACCAAGTTCAAGTGTTGGACTAACTGATTTGGGTGTCAGATTGATTGAGAACTGCATTGACTGATTTCTGCACAACCTGGACTGCCAACCGACCGGTTCAAACTGTTGAACCAATCGGCTAAGGGTCAAGTGAGATGACTGGTTCAAGTGTTGAACCGATCAGTTCATCTGGACCAAACAAGCCCATTTGGGAAAGTTAGGTTGGTGAGAAAATATTTTCATTTCACTTGTAAAATTCGATTGGGACAAGTATTGATCTTTGGATTAATTGAAAACGGAAAGAACAAAGTCAATTGGGAACTTCCCTATGAAGTGAAACGATCGGTTCATGAATGAACCGATCAGTTTAGCTCCACAAATGACCAGTTCATGAGATGAACTGATTGGTTCAGTCCCCAAATGATCGGTTCGTTTGTGAAACGATTGGTTCACTTGCCACAGTGTATCAATTTGTGGAAATTTTGAACCCTTTTACTTCCGCTTTAGTCCCGCATTGGCCAGGGCTGAGAACCTTGACCCTGACCCCTCCTATATATAGAGGGGTACTAGGGGCTTCTCAGATAGCACAACTCAAAACATCAGTTGCTCTATAAAGTTGTCCTCTCTGGTTGTGGTAACCAAGAGAGCCCAAGCAAGAGCTACCCGACTAGGGAGGCACATCGAGGGAAAAACAACTGCAGGATGACAACTAGTGGTGGGAGAGCATGTCGGTGACTTGTACGCCGACAGAAGGGGACGACTCCTTCCAGTGTCCTATAGGACAGGATTACTAGAGTTCCTGGTGGTCTGTGTGGACTACTACAGAGGTGGGAGACTTCTACCGCTTGGAAGATAGTTGTTAATCCATCAGTCTGGGTGCGACCAGGAGCCGTCAGTCTGGGTGCGACCAGGAGCTGCACAGATGTCGTCCAAGACCAGAGGTGAAGACCGCGCTAGCCGTGAGGTAACGTCTCCGAGCAAGCCTTGGGTTAAGGTAAACCTCTACAAACCATCCTTCCTAGTGTATAGATGTTGACGAGATCACTTTGGGTTTTGGGTTTGGGGAGAACATTTTTGTTTCCGCTGCCATCTCTGCCTCCCCTAAAACCCAATAGTGGTATTAGAGCCACATCAATGTTCTATACTTTAGGATAATTAATGTGATCGGTTTTTTGGTTTGTTGTCTTTTATTTATTGCATACGATGCGAATAATTAATTGGATTTATGCATGTCCAATATAAATCCACAAATCCCTATATATACATATATGATATGGTATATAAATGCATTCGATATGCGTCACCCTCAAATGGTTTCTATGGTGATTGTAGCATGATTGTGACCATAAACCCTAAATCTATGTGTGGTTGATTGTTGTTGCTTGCATCTCGGTCTGTGCACTGATTTCCTACCTCCTATTCCTGATGTAACTCGAGTTAACTCGAGATTTTTTCCTACCTTTACTCCCCCCGAATGTAAGTTGGGGTTTCCCAATGCAAATGTAAATAGGATTAGTTTATATTTCCTGTTATGTCAAAGAACAGTGGAACCTGGAGGATCGAGATGATTGTCTCATACATGAGACAATCAGATGGTGGACCAAGGTGGCCAGTTCCTAGAGCGAGACAAACGGGTGGCAGCCTGTTGAGATGCACGATGACTAGTGAACCGATTGACTGGAGGCGCCAGTCGATCGACTGGTGGCACCCAACCGACCGGCCTGATGGTGAGCCTATCAATCATTGAGATGAGTTGATCAAACCTAGAATGGAAAATCATAGAGTTCATCTTATATAGGTTGCATGTGATGTGCACCTAGATGACTGTGATTCCTCTTGGCTCGAGGAATCACATTAAGATGGCCATAATCATAGCTTTTATCGCTTCACATGTTTTTTGTGGGATATAACATGTATATGATACATACTATATATTGTGGTGATTGGATATGTATATGTACCTATAAAACCAAATCCCTCAATGAATATTAAGTTGTAGATGCCTTCCAAATGCAACACACGTGAAAAGCTTGACTGACTAAGTGTGGGCACGCCCTAACATGGTGCACCATCTATCTCATGGAAGCGTGATGGATGGATATGTGGGTCTGCCCCAGCAGTGTGCATATTCAACGTGTTGACTTTGGGTCGGACTTAACAAGATGACCTAGATAGGATCTAGCACCTTGAGGCATGGAGGTGATCATGGAAAGGAGTTGTGCATGACATCTTTCAAGAGTTGTATATGATGCAATTGGCAAGAGTTGCCTACTTGGAAGATCTAACTTGTGGGTGACATCCCTAGCTGGTCCATAACTGAGAGGATTTTGGGATATTGACCCACTAGAAGGTTGCATGATGCAATCTTCTGAATTGATGGTGAGGGCTATCAATTTGAATCAAAATAGTGGGAGCGATAAATTAATTAAAGTCCTAATTATATCGTAAGACTTTTTCAAATCAATCAAATAAGTCAAAAATAAGTTTTTGGACTAAATTGCATATATGTCCTTTTGTAGTAAAAATGGCCACAAACAACAATCACTTCTCATTGCGATCGGTCCTTAAGAAGGACAAGATGAATGGGACTAACTTGCACAACTAGTTTAGGACATTGAGAATTGTTCTCACTCAAGAGAGAGATCTCTATGTCCTGAATACTCCAGCTCCAGAGGAACCTGCTCCTACTGCACCAAAGGTAGAAAGGGACGCTTTTAAGAAGCATTCTGAAGATGCCATTGATGCAAAGTGTTTGATGTTGTGCTCTATGAACCACGAGTTGTAGAGACAACATGAGGCATATGATGTCTCCAAGGCACTGTCCTAGTATGTCATGACAGAAGGAGATTCAATTGGTTCTCACACACTCAATGTGATTGGGTATGTGGAAAACCTGACTAGACTGGGATTCCCTCTGAGTCAAGAGTTGTCTACTGGTATGATACTGCAAATGTAGCGAGAATCATACAGTTCATGATGAACTACAATATGAACAACTTTGACAAGCCATTGATAAAATTGTTGGACATGTTGAGGGCAGTAGAGGCATAAATGAAGAAAGACAAACCCTAATCTTTGATGTGATCAATGAAGGGTAAGTCTCAAAGGCAAGGGCAAGGGAAAAGCTAAGAAGGGTTATGATGCTAGCCAACAACCCAAGTCATATTCAGCTCTCAAGGCCAAGGGAGGCGTGACCAAGGGAGACAAATGCCACCATTGTCAAAAGCCAGAACATTGAAAAAGGAATTGTCCTCTCTATCTAGAAGTACAAAATAAGAAGAAGGAGGTGATGGACGTCTCCACCTGAAGGTATCATGAAATAAACTTGTAACACTTTTGAGGTATATGATACCAATATGTAAAGTGATAAGCACTCAAAAATGGGGCAAGTGTTTCCGCCATAGATATGAGTACTTTAGTTTCTTTTCAGCCTTGAAGGCATGTAATAGAGTTATGAACTGCTATTTCATATTTTCCAATAAAATAGAAACACTTTATTTTTGCATATTTTTGTGACAAGGATGGCTATCAATAAAGTTGATGTTTCAATTTCAAAGATATGATCTTTTTGGCAATGGCTTGTTTATCTTGTGGTACTTGGTATGCATAAGATAAAATGATACCTAAAAGTTATTGATAACTCAAACAAAAAATTAGCATTATCATGGGAATTCATTTCTGGTTCCATATTGATGGATAAAGCTAGACTCTTTTGGTTGTGAACCATTAAGAGACATGAATATCTTAGACATGATAAATCAATCTACACTAGTGGTAGTGGGAGAATGATTATCCTATCAGGTATAATACATATGATGTATTTACATACCTATTGGAGAAAATGCTATTACTTCAAGTGGTTTTTAGAGAAATACCAATATGAATATCTTGAAGTGTTCAAGAAGATCATGAATGACGTACAAATTTGGTAAAAGTAATAATTCTTGATATGATCAATGAATGAGATACTTAAACCAAATGTTTGAGAACCTTATGAGTGATTATGATAGTGTATCATTGAGAACTCATGATTAAGGCATAGTGATGTCTAAATAAAAAAGGAGTCATACTATAAGGAGTTAGAGGATGATTATCAAATAACTAAATTCTTCTTAAATAGAGAATACCTTACACTAATAAAGGATATTAATAATCAAAAAGTGTTGTGAGTTCTCAAATTCCTTAACAGATACACCTCACGTATCTATATGATGAGTTGGTCATATGTTGAGTCAACAATGTAGATGATATTGAGGAACCAAATTTTGAGTTATGGTTTATGACCATAAGATCCTAAATGACTTCCATGTGAACCATAAGGTATGACCTTAGTGGTAGCACCCATTGGGATGAAACCCATAAGTACATATAAGTCTTAAGCGTTAGGACACATGGATGACATTTTGAGAAGGATCATGCTTGTTGATTGCAACTGAATGACTAAGAGATTTTACATACATATACTAAAACCACATTCCTATGAGGAATAAGACAAGGATGTGTACTTGACACAACCTATAAGGTTTATGAATCCATTAATGCAAATGAAGTCTATAAGTTACAATGCACTAATCAATGTGATTGATTGAGTACAAGAAACTCAGAGCTGGGATCTTTACTTTGATAATATTGTCAAAGGGTTTGACTGATATGACAAAGATAAAGAAGGGATCTATGATTTAGTGGGAGAATATTTGCATTCCACATGTTGATGAGGAATGAGATGTTCTAGAATGGAATCCTTTGTGGAAATTATCTTGAGGGAAGATAGAGACGATTCCTATGTGATACGAATAGAGACCTACAGAGATAGTTCTCGAAAACCTCTTGACTTGGAAAAGAGAGAGCATACATTGGTAATTTGTACTGAAGGGTTCAGTATATACAAATTCAGTGGGAGAAATCTCGTCCATGTTACATGGAGTTATTATCCTAAGGCCAAGTGTCCAATTCTCATGAAGAATGGGAACACTAAGAATAGATATGGATCTATCATGCATGTAATCATCATGTTATCTTGCATGTATGGACATAGCAAGAATAAAATGCATTTATCATCTTGTATGTGGGACATGAAAATATGATATGCTCATCCTGATAACTCATATGTGGGACATGATGAGTGGATGTCTATTTAGTTCAAGTAAGGGTTACTGGAATACCATGAGAACTTGATAAGTACTTGAGAAGTACTAGTTCTATGGAAATAAGTAAGGGTTCACTATAAAGAGTTATATTGATGCGAACTTTCAAAAAAGGACAACAAATTTATCGCAAAACATATATGGGATATATAAAAGTGAATGTGTGTTGAAAATTGGAAATATTCCAATAAAGTTTTTTTATAGGGAAATGCTGAGTATCTATGTGTTAGAGAACAACAATGGATACTATATGGATCTCAGAGTTCATAAATATGAACTTATAGGTATTCCAGTCATTGATGACAAGTAAGGAGTGCTTGGTCATGCAATGAGGCTAAAGGTTAGCAAAGGAATATTGGATCTCATATTATGGCAACTCCATCTCATACGTATGACGTACATCGAAGAGATGTGAGACATGCAATAATACTGGTTTAGGAAAAGTGTTTCTATAACTCACTGTGTTAGCACTAGAGCACTAGAACATGTGGGACATGTTTGGAGATCACTAAGAATATGATTCAAGGGTGATTGGCTCACAGTGCAAGTGGGAGTCTGTTGATATGTATGCCCTGAGAGCCAATCATGGGATGATTGGTGGGATACATTAAGATTGATTTGATAAACATCAAAGGCAAGCTTCTAATTCATTCTGGTTCAGTCAGTTAAGAGATAATAATAGAACAGATTGAATGTCTAGAGAATGACATTACTCAATGTTGTATGCCTTCAAGTACATGACTTGAATGATGAGATCATACAGATGTTAATAGTTTGTACATTCTTTTTATGTCCCTATTCGGATGGCATTATGGAAGGTTGATATACAACATCGAAACACAAGACTAGATTGTGTATTGGTTAATGATAGAATCTCATTAGTCATGATATAGTGATATCAAACCAAACACATAGGTACTTGTTAGAGAACAAGTGTATCATACAGACCCACCGTGAGAGTGACACGTGAAACCATGACTTGGTAGTCACAGTCAGCTCTCACAGTGATGGTGGTGAGTGTGATTCTTTGACCTGGAGTCACTACACTCAACACATGTCGTTGGGTACACTTTGACATCATCAGACACTGTCGTAAAATATAGATTATTATAAAGGTGATGATTGGGTGACTTTAACAGATGGGGCTTTGAGGGGTGAGTGGTAGATATGGGATTTGTCCCTCCTGAGGGAGTTTTATGTCCATGGCCACTTGATGAGTAGGAATGAGAAAGGCATGTGCATGCATGTGTGAATCAATATGTGATATTAATGTCACACATATCTCATCCAGTCTGCTCTAAGATTAAGGAAGTGAATGAATGTTGAAAGGATGATTGTTCCATGCCTTGAGTTCATTCGGGATATCAGTGACAAAGGAATTAAACATTCACTATAACATCAGATCACAGATTGTAGAATTGAAAGTTGTTCTCCAACTTTCGTTTTCACTTGGGTAGCACTGATGTGTGACTAGGAACCACTCTTTTCTTGTGAAGTAATAAATGTTATGGACTTTCACTGCCAACATGAAATGGGCCTGCAGGATCACACACATAGGATTTAACCTGTAAGAGGAGTTTATCCATGAATGATGTTTATATTCTTTACAAAATGTGTTCAATAGTTCAATTAAACATTCAATCAATTGACTAGACTCAGAATCACCAAGTTCAAGTGTTGGACTAACTGATTTGGGTGTTAAATTGATTGAGAATTGCATTGACTGATTTCTGCACAACCTAGACTACCAACTGACCAGTTCAAACTGTTGAACCGATCGTCTCAGGGTCAAGTTAGATGAACGATTCAAGAGTTGAAACAACTAGTTCAGCTAGACTAAATGAGCCAATTTGGGAAAATTAGGTTGGTGAGAAAATATTTTCGTTTCACATGTACAATTCGATTGGGACAACTATTGATCTTTGGATTAATTGGAAATGGAAAGAAGAAAGTTAATTGGGAACTGCCTTGGGAAGTGAAATGACCAGCTGATGAATGAACCGATCAGTTTAGTTCCCCAAATGACTGGTTCATGAGAGGAACCGATCGGTTCCGTACCCAAATGATCGGTTCATTTTTGAAATGACTGGTTCACTTGTCGCAGTGTATCATTTTGTGGAAATTCCAGACCCTTCTACTCCCGCTTTAGTCCTGCATTGCCTGGGGCTGAGAACCTTGACCCTGACCCCTCCTATATATAGAGGGGTACTGGGGGCTTCTCAGATAGCACAACTCAGAACATCAGTTGCTCTGCAAAGTTGTCCTCTCTGGTTGTGGTAACCGAGAAAGCCCAAGCAAGTGCTACCCGACCAGGGAGGCACATCGAGGGAAAAACAACTACAGGATGAAAACTGGTGGTGGGAGAGCATGTTGGTGACTAGTACGCTGATAGAAGGGGACGACTCCTTCTAGTGTCATATAGGACATGACGACTGGATTTCTCGGTGGTCTGTGTGGACTACTACAGAGGCAGGAGATTTCTGCCGCTCGGAGGACAACTGTGAATCCATCAGTCGGGGTGCGACCATGAGTCGTCAGTCTGGGTGTGACCAGGAGCTGCACAGACGTCGTCCAAGACCGGAGTTGAAGACCAGGCTAGCCGCGAGGTAACGTCACCGAACAAGCCTTGGATAAGGTACACCTCAAAAAACCATCCTTCCTACTATATAGATCTTGACGAGATCTCTTTGGAATCTGGGTTTAGGGATAAATTTTTTATTTCCGCTTCCATCTCTGCCTCCCCTAAAACCCAACAACTTCTACTTGGTGAGGTACAAACCAAGTATTTTCATGGAAAATGAATAAAAGATGACAAGTCATATACATCATGATTTGAATGTTTGGTTCATTCCTTGTACTACTAGTTGGAGATTTACCATTTGTTTATTATGTTTCTTGTTGTGGAAAATAATCATGTTGTTATAGAGATAGTTTGTTCCATATTTTGATCTATCTTGTTCACATGTAGTAAATATTAGGATTTAAATATCCACTCTGAGATGACTTGTATTGATTGTTATTTGATAAGTATTGTTTGATAGACATGTTTTGTGTGTACTTCAGCTTCAGGTTCACAAGAAGTGTTGTTGGTTCGGTTGGTGGAATGTCACAAAGATTATGTTATTGTTATGTATTATTTCCAAATGTTTTTATCTTGACTTGTTACTCATGCAGAAGGACTGTGAACCTGAACTATGAAGTATCTACTAATTTGTTCATAGACATGCTCTAAAAGATATTTAAAGTCATATTTGGTTTAAGTGATTACCCTATCTGTTTGATAAGATTACCACTATAAATTAGATTTGACTAGATGGTAAAACTATCTACTAGACTTTTCAATATCAGCAAGTTTATTTTTAGTTCATTATACTTAATCTGATGTTGATGCATGTACCTATCTTGAATGGGAACTCACTAGGGCTCTATATGAGTCTCATGATGTTGTTTCAATTGTTTTTAGAAATAATGCCATCTAGCAGAGAGGTCGTGACAAAGAATATATAAATAACATAATCTAGATAGATTAGAATGTCCTTGTACACTCTCTCTCCCAAGATGGGTAATATATAGAGTTTTTTTGTTTCATGTACATATAAATGATGTAAACTGAATTGTATGTAAGCAATACGATTTGATTCTAGTTTTTGTTGAAGTTGAATGATATGTGTTATCTTATTGTGAGGTCCTTGATGTGACATTGGTTTGTGAAAATTATGAAGAAAGAAAAAGGAAAAAATTACTTGTGTTTTTGTATATTGTGTTTATCGTCATTGTCGACAATAAAGTGTTTTGTTGCTTAATCAGGGTTTAGATTTAAGGGTTTCTCTCTAATGGATGAAATTTATGTTGTTTAAAGGAGAGGGTCTCGAAAACGTGGTATCAAAGTCTATGTTAGATGAGTCTACATGGACAATAGGATCTACTACTAAATGATGATGTGGATGTTGAATATAACCTGAATGATGTGCATACTGATTGAAATCAGTATCTAGATACTCTAATCAAGCATTTGAGTATTGAGATAAGCTATTATGGAACTTCCAATTGTACTTCTTATGGATACCCTAACCAAGTATTTATATGAACACAATTTGTTAGTATAATAAGATGTATGATGATAAAATTAAAGAGAATGGTGATAAAATGTTGAAAGAGAAAAGGACTTTATAATTCAATATGGAACCTATGGCAAGTAGGAAATTTCATATAAGTAAGATGAAAGCTTAATGGATTATGAAGATAATCTCTGATGAGTTTGAATCTGAGTATAAAATCTGAAACTATAAGAAAAAGCTAGGAACTAAGAATTATGCACACTAAATGATCTTATTTATGCATGAATTTTATGAATGTGGATGATAGTATAGAATGAGTCATAATCTTGATCCATGAGATACATAATCAAAATTTAAAAGAATATGAAAGATGATGTGAACCACATATTGATAAATTTTGTATTACTAATATTGGTGATTTAAGTGATTATAATACTCAAGGAGAGATATGATGACTACAAGGGATGAAATATCCATCTAATACAAATAAACAAAAGATGTCATATGAAATAAAGATCAAATGGAAGTATTTCTAACTCGATATTGAGAGAGATGAAAGATTAAGTGATATGATATTCTTCCACATATTTATTGGCCTTTGGGCTGAAATCCTATATGGAGGGGAGAATTTGTAATGACCCATTTTCAAATTAGTCATCTAATCAGGGTTTACTTGGACGATTGCATGCTTAACCAGATTGATCATTGTTTAAAGTTTGATTAATGATGGTATTCTATTCATGATTCTTTTAAACTAGCAAAAAACTCTAGATATGCTTTTATTTCAGATAATTAAGGTCTTTAGAATATAAAACCCTAATTGGCCAAAGTTAGGGTTTCGATGGCATATGAATACAAAATTTGATAAGTATAGCGGTGTACTAAATGATTTTTGTATTTTATACAACTCTAGTTTAGTTGAAATTTGGATATTATTTGTATAACTCAACTGTGAGAACTCCTAAAAAATATCCTAATTTTTTAATATTTCTATAATCTATTTGTCGGCCAAGTTTTCCCAGGACAAACTCAGTCGACCATGTATTCAGATTAATATATAGCAGTGTTGTAATTAAATTTTATCTTTTTATTAGTACTTCTGATTAATCTCAAATTTTAAATATAGTCGGGAAACTCTATTTTCAACATCTTGTTAAATTTGAATAATTTTTTACATGATGTTTGACCTCTATAGATAGGGATGTCAGTCAATTTTTCCCAGGACAAGCTCGACCGACCATGCTGCAGACTACAATGTAGCATTGTAGTGTTTGATTTGTATTTATTAATTGTTTATTATTAATGATCTAAAATTTTAATTGGAGCTCTAAAAAGTAATTATAAACAACATATTAATTTTTCATAATTTCAGAGAAATTTGTACCTTTGAATTAAAAGATTTACAGTAACATTTTAATGACAGAAAATTCACTTGAAATAAGAGAAAGTACAATGAGGGGCCATTGTGAAAATTACCCAAGCACCTCAATTGCTCTATATGTTCAACCTAATACACTTTTTTTTTTTTTGGTTAAGACAGGGGAATTATTATTCATCCCACCCCCCTCACGCAGGCTAAACAATCAATCGTACAACTCCTGCTTATAAACCGCAGGTATCATCCCCATCAAAAAGAACCACATAAGGAACCTTTCTCTTTTCAAGAGCTATCATCCCCCGTATCCTACAAGGAACATTAAGAACATCCGTAGTGATGACAATATCATCCACACGTGTACTCCATCTACCAAACTGCCTAGGGATAGAGTTCACCATCTTGTGAACAAGCGATCCCATGATGTTATTATCTCTCAACTCCTCTCTAATCTCCTTCAACACCTTCCTAGACCGCCAAGGGCCCTTCTCATCTCTCCAAAGAATATCATGGACACCTTTGTCATCAATCTCCATACATGAGATTTGCATCATCTGGTCTCTGGAAATCTTCATACCAATCACGCAAGCCTGTAGATACGCCATCGTGAAATCCGGGTGCGTGAGCCATGCAAAGAACATCATGCACACATCTGCATTGTGATTTCTGACCAAACCAGCCCCCCATCTTCTGTAGCTTCCATCCTCACACTTGTTCCTGCCTAATGTAACGTTCATCTTAAGATTGTAAACATCAGGTCTCTCCCACCTCAGCAGCTTGATCACCCTAATACACTTGGAGCTCTCATTATTCCTAGAGAGAGAGAGAGAGAGAGGGAGATTTAGGGTCTGAAAGGAGAAAGTGGTGGAATTATAGATTTAGGGGTTGAGAAGAGAAAGTGGTGGAATTCCTTATCTAGGGTTTTGCTATCTAAGATATGATGAAATCAAGTAACTTTAGCTTCTTTGCATAGCATTTCATGATGGGAAAATGAATTCCTAGAGAGAGAGAGAGAGGGAGATTTAGGGTCTGAAAGGAGAAAGTGGTGGAATTATAGATTTAGGGGTTGAGAAGAGAAAGTGGTGGAATTCCTTATCTAGGGTTTTGCTATCTAAGATATGATGAAATCAAGTAACTTTAGCTTCTTTGCATAGCATTTCATGATGATTCTTCTCTCACATGTCAATATTTCATTCCTCCTCTGATTTGATTCAATATTACATCAAATCATCCCTTTTTCTCACTCTTTCTCTTCTAATATCCATTTCTAGGGTTTCTGAGTTGAGAGGAGGAAGAAATGGATTTAGTTGCTAGAGTTTGATTGGTCTTCTAAAAATTTAGAGTTTGACCGATGCTTTTAAGGTACTTGTCACCTTAGGTGAGTGTTTTTCTCCCTCGTAAGTTCAATATTAATATTGATAGCTTAATTTTATTCACCTAAAATAATCAGAAACCTTGATTGTATCTGTATGTGATTGGGTATTGATTTGGATATATATATTAGGGGATCAAATTCTACTGATTTTTATTATTCCTCATTGAATGTAACTTTCTAAGCTCCTGATATATTTATTGATGTTCCATGTGGAATTCTATGGATAGATGACTATGCTATTTCATGTGTATATTGCATGAAAATTATCCCAATGGCCCATACGTTTGGGAATTGAACTGACATATATATAATCATGTTTGAATTCTATTAGAATGAATTATACAAGTGTTTTGTTGAGTCTTACTAAAATTGAATGATATATACATAAGGATCAGTAAGAGCTTGCAATATTCCCTATTTAGGATTTGTGTTGAGGGATTTAATTAAATGAGTCAATTTATCAATGTATACTTATGATTGATGAATGAAATATGTGAAAATGGAAACTAGAGTTTCCATGTGTGTGAATATATACAATGAATACCCTTTTGCACCATGATGAGATTATTGAAAGATATGATTCTTATGATGTGTTGAACTAAGGATGACTTCTTGAAAACCTTAGAAGTTTAGTATTAAGATGAGTATGAGTGATAAAGCTAAAACCAGTATATAATGTTGAAAATGTGATGAAATACTGCAGTGTAAGCTCTAATACTTCAGTTGAATATGGTGAGCCTTACTAATATGAACTAATCCTAAACAATATATTTTAGTATCATTTATGGAATAATGAGTATCCCTCACATGAATATGGGTCCTTTTATACACGATACATAATAATGAAGCATGAAGTATGATTAGAAATTATGGTGTAAGAAGATGAAACCTAAACCATTCTTTTAAGCTAAAGTGAGTAGTATAATAAAGAATGATTATTGTTGATTATGGGAATGACATTAGAAGTCAATGACATGGTACATTTATCTATATATAAGAAACGACATGAAGAAAAATGTATTGAAAGGTGATGGTAAGTTAAAGATGAAACTAATGAAGTTATTATGTTGAAGTCTTTAATCTTCTATTTCAGTTACATGTGGCTTAACCCAAATTGAATGAAATATACTAAAACTGGACTTTGATGGATGTCAATGAGAAGAGAAGTATTGTATATCGAGTGAATTAAGAATGATTGGTTCCAATAATGTATTGAAAATGCCACAAAAGAAGTTGAGACTAATGAATATGAAATGAAGGAAAAAGATGAGAACTAGTAAATGAGTCTAAGAACCTAACTCTAACCCTAAAATGATGAGTTAGATGATGCTAATGATTAACGATCTCAATTAAGGAATGTGCATAACTGTAGTTGAATTCAGTTAAAAGATGGGGTTCAAGAATTTAAATTGATTTACAAGAATGTGTTTTTGGCTTGTGATTTTTTGATAGAATACTTATACTATGAGGATGGAATACTCGATGGACTTCAAATGATCGATATTCAACATGTGTTGATAAGTAACTATAACTGAAGAATGCAAAATACAAGAAGAAGATAACTAAGTGTGATATGCATGTTTATGCATGAAATACATTTGCATCAATTGAAATTGGATGGAATACTCTATATTATTTTACTTTTTCTAGTTCTAATGTCTTTGTGAATATTTGTTGAGAACTATGATATAGAATGAATTGATAAAAATGTGTTGCAATTTAATTTAACATGCACTAACACATTTGAGAAACCATGATGAGGGTAAATACTAGACAATGAGATTATGTCTCAGGTTGAAAGTGTAGGGAAATACAACATCAGATAGGTAGCAAAAACAAAAAATTTACTAACATATTTCCCATTAACCAGCACATCACGTCAATAACTATGCAATGGAAAGGATGGTTTCATGAAGATATACTTGGTACTGGAGCAAATCCAGCAATAATCCTCATTGATGTAGATGTGCACTCTGTCTTGGGCGGTGTCTGTGAAAATCCTAGTTGTAGTAGGACTCATCTAACTGCTCCTCCATGGAGAGTCGACTCGAACACCTACTATAGAAGCTCCTCAGATCTCACCACAAACTGCAAGTTGATGTTGCCCTCCTAGCAGCAGCCAAAGGACTCCTGCCTCTAGAGTAGTCCACACGACCAACTTGAATTGATTTCATCATACTAAAGTAGATAGAAATGAGTTGCCCCCCCTGTTGGTGTACTAGTCACCAACTTACTCTCCCACAACAATGATCTCAGTTGTTTCTCTCCCTTGGCTATCCCTCCTTAGTTAGATAGAACTTGCTTGGCTCTCTGGTTACCACAACCAGAGAGGACAACAATTGTCATAGAAATTGATTCTTAATTGTCTGTATTGTTTTCTGGGAAGCCCCCAGTACCCCACTATTTATAGACGGGGTTTGTGTCAGGGTTCCCAATCTGCGGGGGTGTAGAAGGAACCTTGAGGTCTTGAATTTTTGCAACAATCTGGAAATTTTGCAACCTGCACCAACCAAACGGTCATCTGGAAAACCCAGAAGATTGTCTCACATGTGAGACATTCATCTCGTACTACGAGACGGTCATTTCATTATTTCCCGCTTGTACAAAAAATTGGAAACTCAATTCCCATCAATGTTGGACATTAATTTCCTTGCATAACAAATAAAGTACTAGAGAAATAAATATGTCAATGACTAGAATCTTCCCTCAACCTAACTAGACCATCTCGCCCATGCGAGATGGCTGTTTCAGTCACTCAGACGGTCATGTGGTGACCCGAGTCAAGCCAGTCAGTTGGGTCAGTTTGCTTCTTAGCCAATTTCAACTCAAATCAACCCTGACTCTTTAGACGCTTGTCTCAACACTTGAGACGACCATTTGACACTCTCCACATGCCCGTCTCAACAATTGAGATGGTCGTTTGGCAGTGCTATCATACTACTTGTTACGTGAATCAATAGAAACTCATTTAATTGTTATTCAAGATTCAACTCCTCTTCTAGACGAGTTCCTATGTGTGTGACCCTATAGGTCCCATATTACATCAGGAGTGAATGTCCATAACACTCTATGACATCACAAGTAATGAGTGATGCCTAGTTACACATCATTTCTATCCTTGTAAATGGAAAGTTGGAGAACAACTTCAACCTAAAATTTGTGTATGGTGTTATAATGTTTGTATAGTTCTTTTGTCACTGATATCTAGAATGAACTAGAGGCGCGGAGTAGTCATCCTCATTATTATTCAATATTGTTTCTTGAACCAGAGCATACTGTCTGAGATATATCTAAGATCCATATCATATATTGACTCACATGTGTGTGGCCACACATTTCTCAGTCTCACTAATCAAGAGGCCTTGGATATCATACTCCTATAGGAGGGACAAATCCCATCTCTATCACTCACAGTCAGTCCCCATGTGTCACAGTCACCCAATCATCACCTTTATAACAACCCATGTTTTAGGATTGTGTTTGATCATGTCAAAGCATACCAAACAACATGTGATGAGTGCAATGATTTCAGGTCTAAGAACCACAAACACCACCATCACTATAAGATGTGATTCCAACCTACCTACTTAAGGTTTTCATCCATCACTCTTATGGTGGGTCTATCTGGTACATTATTCTCTAACATGTATCTGTGTGCTTGATTTGATATCACCATATCATGACCAATGAGATTCTATCATCAAAAAACTCACACTCTGATCTTATGTTTTATTGTTGTCTATTTACCTTCCACAATAACAATCGATCAGGGACATAACAAGAATGCATATACTCTTAACATCTGTATGATCTCATTGTTCAGGTCCTCAACCTGAAGACATACATCATTGAGTAATATCATTCTCTAGACATTTATTATGTTATTTTATTATCTCAAAAACTAAATAAACATAATAAATTGGAAGCTTGCCTTTATTAATAATCAAATTGTTTACATTTATGCCATTACAATCATCATAAGAATGGCTCTCTGGGCATACACACCAACAGAATCTTAGTTGCACTTAGAGCCAATCACCCATGTATCGTATACCGAGTGACCTAACATGACCATCATGCTTCTTCTATGAAAGTTCTTTAGTCAAGGGATCAACAACATTTTTCTCAGTTGGTACTTTGCAAATTTTTACATTGCCTTGATGTATGATCTCTCATATGAGATGATAATGCCTTTGTACATGCTTTGAGTGGTGATGTGATCTGGGTTCCTTAGCTTGTGCAATATATCCATTATTGTCACGATATAGATCAATTGCATCACTAATGGTTGGAACAAATGCAAGTTCTGAAATGAACTTCTTGATCCATACATTCTCCTTTGTTGCATTCGATGCAACAACATATTCAACCTCTATTGTAGAATTTGCAACTGTCTCTTGGTTGGAACTTTTCCATCTTAAAACTCTATGTCGTTTAGGCAAAACACAAATCTTGGTTGTGATTTGTAATCATCTTTGTCAGTCTGGAAGGTTGCATCAATGTAATCTCTTACCACCAAATGTTGTTCTCTTCTATAGACCAAGAACTAATCCTTAGTCCTTATCAAGTACTTGAGGATGTTACTCACGACTATCCAGTGAGCATCACCTAGATCTCACAGATATATACTCGTCATGCTCAAAGCATATGAGACATATGGATAGGTGACATCACATGCACGATTGATCCAGTTGTTGATGCATATAGAATCTCACTCATGCACTCCCTTTCTTCACTAGAATGGGGACATCAACTCTTAGATATGGTCACTCCATGCCACATAGGAAGGTTTCCTCTCTTTGAGTTCTCCATTCTGGACTACTTCAACACTTTTTCAATGTATGTGCTCTGACTGAGTCTGAGAAGCCTTCTTAATCTATCTCTATAGATCTTTATCCCAAGGATGTCAGATGCTTATCCTAAGTCTTTCATAGAGAATGCATTTCCAAGCCATGTATTTACCTTTTGTAAAGTAGGATGTCATTTTCCATTAATAGCATGTCATATACATACAATATGAGGAGTACAACCATGCTCCCACTAACCTTCTTGTACACACATGGTTCTTCTTGATTTTGAACAAAGCCAAACTCTTTGACTGTTTCATCAAAAAGAAGATTCCAACTCCGAGATGCTTACTTCAATACGTAGATTGACCTTTGTATCTTACAAACTTTATTTGCAAACTTTGGATTTATAAAACCCTCATGTTGTGTCATATACACATCCCCAACAATATTCCCTTTAAGGAATGCAGTTTTAACATCCTCTTGCCAAATCTCATAGTCATGACAAGCTACAACAGAAAGAATGATCCTAATGGACTTAACCATGGTCACTAGAGAAAAGGTTTCATCGTAGTCAACACCTTGAACTTGTATAAAACCCTTTACAACCAACTTTCCCTTATAGGTTTGAACTTTTCCATCCATGTCGATCTTCTTCATAAAAACCTATGGGTTTTACCCCTTTAGGTGGATCCACCAAGGTCTATAACTTGTTGGTATTCATGGATTCTATCTCAGATCTCATGGCCTTTAGCTATTTCTCAGACTCTGGTCCATTAAATGCATCTTTATAGGTAATTGTCTCATCATCTATGACCAATTCACTTCCTTATCGAGTCACAAGATATCCATATCTCTTAGGTTCAAGGTGTGTCCTATTAGATCTACGAGGTTCCTATGTTACATGAGGAATTTGAGATTCTAAAAAAGCTTGTGAGTCTATTTGTTCCTCTTGTACATCTGTCAGTTCAATGATTTCTTGTTGGTCTCGAACCTCTTTGAGTTCCACTTTCCTCCCACCGACTCCTTTGGAAATAAATTCCTTTTCTAGGAATACAACATTTCTAGAAACAACAATTTTGTTGTCATTTGGGTGGTAAAAGTAGTATCCCCTTGTCTCTTTGGGATATCCAACAAAATAACATCTATCATACTTAGGGCCAAGCTTTTTAGGAAGCATTTTCCTAACATAATCTTCACATACTCAAATCTTCATAAAAGACGCATCAAGACGTTTCCCATGCCATATATCATATGGTGTTTTTTGAACCGACTTAGATGGTACTCGGTTAAGTGTAAACACAATGGTTTCAAGAGCATATCCCCAAAAGGAAGTTGGAAGATCAGAAAAACTCATCATTGATCACACCATATCCATTAATGTGTGATTCCTTCTTTCTGATACACCATTATGCTATGGTGTTCCAGGTGGAGTCCATTGTGATACTATACCACAGACTCTCAGAAGGTCCTCAAACTCTTAGCTTAAGTATTCTCCATCTCAATTAGATTGAAGGGCCTTAATACTTTTGCCAAGATGGTTATGTACTTCATTCATAAACTCTCTAAACTTTTCAAGAGTTTCTAACTTATGTTTCATCAGGTAAACATAGCCATACCTACTAAAGTCATCAGTGAAGGTTATGAAGTACTGATACCCACCTCTAGCATTTGTTCTAAAAGGACCACACACATCAGTATGTGTGAGTCCTAATATATCACTATCCCTCTCACTGTTACTAGTGAAGGGTGTCTTGGTCATCTTGCCCAACAAATAAGATTCACATGTCTCTATTGATTCAAAATCAAAAGAGTCCAAATAACCATCTTTATGGAGTCTAGATATGCAATTCTCATTTATGTGCCCTAGACGACAATGCCAAATGTATGTTTGGTTTGAGTCATTGAGTTTTTTTCCTATGGTTTTTATGTTATATACACTTATCTCTAGATCTATCAAGTATAAACCATAAGACATTGGGGCACTTCCATAAAAGATCTCATCTTTACTAATTGAACATCTCCATTCTTTATAAGAAATTCAAATCCGCTCTTATCTAAACAAGATACATATATGATTTTCCTATTAATGGAATGTATGTAATAGTAGTTCTCTAACTCTATTACAAGCCCACTTGGTAGAGTTAACTCATTGGTTCCAAACAGCGTTGGCTGCAACTCTTGCGTCGTTTGTAACTCGCAGTTCTACCTCACCTTTCTCTAAAGGTCTACCTCTTTTCAGATCCTTCACATTTGAGAAAATGTGTGATCCACATCTGGTATTTAGTACCCATGATGAAGAACTAGTAAAATTAAATTCAATAGCATATATACCAGAAGTAGAGATTTTAATTCCTTTCTTCATCTTCCTAAGTCCCTTATCCTTCTCCTTATTTTGAGTACAGAAGACTTGGATTTTATCTTAGCCACAGAACGCTTCTTGGCCTTGCTCTTGTCCTTGAACTCAACTCTGCTGATCATAATCACTGATTTGTCCATCTTCATTTGTGTTTCGACACTTATCAAGATGTCAAGCAACTCTGAAAACAGTCAAGCATGTTACTCAAGTAATAACACTCGATAAACTGGCTATATGGTTTAGGTAAAAAATGCAAAATTATATCCATGTCCAACTCTTGGCCTAAAGTAAATCCAAGTCTTTCAAGATGATTCATATGCCCAATGAGCACATTATGTCCTACTGGATCTCCCTTTGTCAGTTTGCACTCAAATAGAGCCTTAGAGACATTATACCTTTCACGCTTCAAATAAGCATCCATGTCTCTCTTAGGCGAATTTGGAGTGGATACTAGCACTGGTGTTTTAGGAACAAGCAGAACACTTATCAAGGTCCTATACTAGTTATGGAAGTAAATCTCATTTAATTCATCTATTTGTAATGATTGAATGTTTTTCATTTGATATACAAGAGAAATTGTGCATTTGTTAAAAATCTTTTTTGATTTGATTTGATTTGATTTGAAAAGTAGGTATTAATTAGATCTTTAATTAACTATCACTCCCACTATTTTATTCAAATTGATAGTCCTCAATATCAATTCAGAATATTGCAACATACAATATTCTAGTAGGCCAAGATCCTAATTTCATCAAATCATGAGCTAACTAAGGATGTCATCCACAACTTGACTCCATCAGGTAGGCAACTTTTTTCAATTGCATCACATACATCTATTGGATAGATGAAATAAGAAACTCCTTGCCATAATCATATGCATGCTTCTGGATCACCTAGTTAAGCCTGACCCATAAGCCAACACGATAGACTATGCACCCTACTAGGGCAGACCCACATATCTACCATCATACTTCTATGAGATAGACGGTGCACCATGCTAGGGCATATCCACACTTAGTTGATCAATATTTTCATGTGTTCTTCTTATAGAAAACATCTAATACTTAATATTTTAATGATGGAGTTTGTATAATACATATATATTAACCAATCACTACATATATATAGTACATATCTTATACAAGCTATAACCCACAATGAAAACATGCAATAAACGAAAGCAATGGTTATGGCCAGCCTAATGTAATTCCTTCGAGTCATAAGGAATTACTACAACCTAGGTCCACATCATATGTAGAAACCTATTGTTGATGAAGATCCATGCTTGCCAATCTGGGTTGACAGGTCGGTCGGCTCGCCTCTTGGCCAGTCAGTTGGTCACCTCCAGGCAGTTATCTGGATCCTCCAGATGACCGATTGGTCGTCCTGTGGTCTATTACTTGGCTCCTCCAAACAGTTGTCTCATCTGGTCCTTCAGACTCCCGGTCCACTCATCGGTCAATCATCTCAGCCCCGTCATATGGTCATCTCGGCCTCGCTAGCCGATTGGCTCAGACCCTCCAGTTGGTCGGCTTGACTCCTTCGTGTGGTTGGTTGGCATCTTTCTTCTTTGTCAAAACAAGAAAGTAAACTATCCTACTTTTACATGATTTTTGAGAAACCTTGAGAGAGGTTCTATTTGCAGACCGAGATAAACATGATAAACCAACCACACATCCATGCATAGATAATAGGGGTTATTGGCTATAACCATGCTACACATCCATCATCAAATCTCACTTTTTGGGTGATGCATGTAAATTGCATATATACCATATCATATATATATACATATATATATATAGAGAGAGAGAGAGTTAAGCTAGAATACACTCGAGTGTACAGATCACACAAATACACTCAAGTGTGTGTTCATATCAAGACTCTTTTTTGCAAAATGTAAACCATTGATCTTCACCGTCATACTATAACTAGGCTACATACAAATTTTGCACCCATTTGGATGAGTGTAAGTCACTCATCCAAGGGAAACAAAATCGACGCGCAAAACTGATTTGAAATGCATAATTTTTGCGGTCTTTATAACATAATAAATGTCCAAATGTGCTCAAATTTTGCGTATGAGCTATTCACAACATGTTTAAGAAGATCAATGGATTAGATTTTTGAGAAAAATATTGCATCATTAAAAAATACTTAAGTGTATTCTGCTTCGAATACACTCGAGTGTATTCTAGCCTGACTCTCTCTCTCTCAATCTCTCTCTCTCTCTCTCTCTCTCTATATATATATATATATATATATATATATATATATGTGTGTGTGTGTGTGTGTGTGCACTCTATCTTGGACGGTGTCTGTGTAGCTCCTAGTTGCACTGAGACTCGTCTGACTGATCCTCCAAGGTCAACCGACTCGAACAACTGTTGTAGTGCCTCCTCAGATCTTGCCATAGATTGTGAGTTGATGTTGACCTCCTAGCAGCACCCAAAGGACTCCTGCCTCTCGAGTAGTCGTTACAGACCAACTAGAACTCTTGTCGTCCTACTAGACTGGACATGAAGGAGTTGTCCCTCCCGTTGGAGTACTAGTCACCAACCTACTCTCCCACAACAATGATCTCAGTTGTTTCTCTCCCTTAGGTATCCCTCCCTAGTTAGGTCGGACTTGCCTAGGATCTCGTGGTTACCACAACCAGAGAGGACAACTATTATTAGAGAAACTGATTCTCAATCGTCTGTCTTGTGTTCTGAGAAGCCCCCAGTACCCCTCTATTTATAGTAGGGGTTTGGGTCATGGTTCCCAGTCTATGCAGGAGTGGAAGGGACCGAAAGAGATCTTGAATTTTCACAACAATTCTGGAAACTTCACAACCTGCGATAGCTGAAACAGCTGTTTGGCAAACCCAGACAGTTGTCTTGCACGTGAGATGGTCATCTCGCACTTTGAGATGATCGTTTTGTAGTTTCCCAATTGTACATGAAATTGGCAACTCAATTTCCGTTAATGTTGGACATTGATCTCCTTGCACAACAAGTAATGTACAAGCAAAACAAATAGAGAAATGTCTAGAACCTTTTCTTGACAGAGCTAGACCATCTCACCCATACGAGATGCCCATCTCAATCACCTAGATGGTTGTATGGTGACCCGAGTCGAGCCATCTGGTTGGGCCAGTTCACTTCTTATCCAATTTCAACCATGACTCTCCAGACACCCATCTCAACACTTGGGATGACCATTTGACACTCTCCAGATGCCCGTCTCAACACTTGAGATGGCCATTTGGCAATGTTGTCAAGCTTCTTGTTGGGTGAATCACTTACCTAAACATTTTAGCAATTAATTCAATCATTATTCTAGATTCAACTCCTCTTCTAGATTACTTCGTATGTGTGTGACCCTATATGTCCCATAAAACATTGTCAATGAATGTCTATAACACTTTATGACATGACAAGCAATGAGCGGTGTCTAGTCATACATCATTGATACCCAAGTAAATGGAAAGTTGGAGAACAAGTTTAACCTACAATCTGTTTATGACATTATAGTGTTTGTATAGTTCCTATGTCATTGATATCCAAAATGAACTAGAGGCATAGAGCATCCATCCTCATTATTATTCAATCTTGTTTCTGGAACCAGAGCAGACTGTCTGAGATATATATGTAAGCTCAATATCATATTTTGACTCACATGTGCATGGCTACACATTTCTCAGTATCGCTAATCAAGAGGCCTTGGATATCATACTCCTATATGAGGGATAAATCCCATCTCTATCACTCACAATTAATCCCCATGTGTCACAATCACCAAATCATCACCTTTATAACAACCCATGTTTCAAGATTGCATTTGATGATGTCAAAGCATACTGAACAACATGTGATGAGTGTAGTGATTTCAGGTCTAAGAACCACAAACACCACCATCACTGTAAGACGTGATTCTGACTTACCTAGTTAAGGTTTCTAAGTATCACTCTCATGGTGGGTTTGTTCGATACACTGTTCTGTAACATGTATATGTGTGCTTGGTTTGATATCACCATATCATGACTAATGTGATTCTTTCATCAACCAACTCATTCTCTGATCTTATGTGTTGTTGTTATCTATTTACCTTCCACAATAACAACCGATCAGGGACATAACAAGAATGCATATACTCTGAACATCCGTATGATCTCATTATTTAAGTCCTCAGCCTGAAGACATATGTCATTGAATAATATCATTTTCTAGACATTTATTATGTTATTTTATTATATCAAAAATTGAATAAACATAATAAATTAAAATCTTGCCTTTATTAATAATCAAATCATTTATATTTTTTCCATTATAGTCATCATATGACTGGCTCTCTGGGCATACATACCAATAGAAAGCCCATTGATGATGATAAAACTCTAATAGGATAGATGCTAGACAATGAGATCATGTCTCAGGCTGAAAGCCCAATGATGATGATTGCTATGAGATGATGTAGAAAATGAAAAGAATCATATCTGTTGCAAACTATAGATTTGTTGTGCTTTTTTTCTTTAATCATTGTCTTTTCAATAAGCCTAATACATTTCATGTTATTCTAGTTATGCGAGAATGCACATATGTGATTTATGATGTTTTAAATTCTTTTAACATGAGTAAAATAGATTAATAACATGTGAAATAATGAAATGTCTAGTTAGGTGTCTTGAACATCGTGAATTTCTCCCTAGGACCACATTGGGGAAAAATCTCCTTGTAGTAATCGATAAATTATGAGAAGGATTTCTAAAGTGTGAAGTGAGACCTTAAAGGTTAGATCACATGGATTTAGGATTGAGTCATCTGGAGTGACTCTGGCCCTAAATCCTAGGTGTGAAAGTCTATGTCCATGAGGAATAGACTCTGATGAAATGAAATATGTGAAATGTGAAAATATGTGAAATGTTGTGATATGTTATATATTGTTTTATTGGTTCCTTTCTCATATACTCGAGATGAGGACGTGAGCCTCTTTAGGCAACCTTGAGTTGGAAAGGGTATGTTGATGATATCTTAGGGTGGCCGGCTAAACCCTAAGATAGTGATGGTGAGTTATTGACACAATAATCAGGTGTGACGACTTCTACTTGGTGAGGTACAAGCCAAGTAGTTTTAGGGAAAATGAATAAAAGATGACAAGTCATGTAGATCATGATTTGAATGTTTGATTCATTCCTTGTACTGCCACTTGATGATTTACTAGGTATTGATTATCATTCTTGTTGTGAAAAGTAATCATGTTGTCATAGAGACTATTTGTTCCATATTTTGATCTCTCTTATTGACATGTAGTAAATATTGGGATTTACATATCCACTCTGATATGACTTGGATTGCTTGCTATTTGATAAGTATAATATTTGGTAAACATGTCTTATGTGTACTCCATCTTCAGGACTACAAGATGTGCTCATGGTCCGGTTGGTAGAATGTCTCAAAGATGATGTTATTACTATACATTAATTCAAAATGCTTAGATGTTGACCAGTTACTAAAGCAAAAGAACTGTTAACTTGAACTAAGAAGTCTCTACTAATTTGTTTCTTATCGCACTTCATCGTAATGTATGTCACTATTAAATTCACTAGATGACCCTACCAAGGTAGTTATGCATCATATATGATTCATTTTCTTATCATTTCATTCCCACCTTGCTATTGTTAAGGAATATATGAGAGAGAAGATGATTTTGAGACTTAGAATTCTTGTATTCAAACATTCCCCTAATACCTTAAATATTCTTCATTTTTAAATCAAAGGGATCATGCATGGATCAAACACAGTTTCTCTTTCAATCAAGTTTTCCCTCCTGAATATAGTCTACCCTTGTATGACTTATTCATTCGTTAAACTACACCTATGTTCTTCACTTAGGAACTAGTTTGTTGTTCTAGTCTTATGAATTCTATGATCATATGATTCTCTTCACTTTTACTCTTTTGAAGACTCTTCACTTCTATGGACCTATTGAATGCTCAACTCTATTCTTCTACTTAGCCTTTGCTTTAGAGTTCATAAAAGCATTATACTCAATTATATGATCCATTCTTCATGATCGATTCTTGCTATCTAGAACCATACATACATTTCACATATCTTTTCTATATTTCATATGTACAGTTCATATAATATTAATCAATAAACTGATTATGAACTTCATATCATGTTCTATTATTCCCAATTAAGGGTTGCACATTTGAGACCCCAAAGTTGAACCTCAGATATCAGTTTCAACTAATTCTTAGTTGTTCTGATCTTGCCCATATGTTTCAACATCTTACTGTATGTACATTCTTACTCTGATGTGGGTCTAATTATTCAAATTCTATTCTTATTATACTATTGATAGGATTCATTAGATCCTAGTAACGCATCCTGCCAACCGGACCAGGCCAAACCTGAAGTCCTGAAGCCAAGAACTACAAAGGATTACTCAACTCCTATTCATCTTAGAAGTGTGGAAGAAAACTTATCCACTAACAAAAGCTCATTCAAAGGTCAATTCTAGTCTACTTGTTACAAAGAATGAAATCAATAAATGCTACAACAGCATAGTGTACAACAGATATTAAAGATCCATATTTCAAAGTATTGAATATTTCAATTCAAACATATAAGAGCATTTCTATACATTTCCAACAAAAACAACATTATGAAATGTAAGTTCTATCTCCTTTTACATTTATGCTCTTAATTCTTATTTCTTTTCTCATTTTCTAACCCTAACATTTCTAGGGTTCCTCTCTAGCCCATTCTTCCACTGTATACCTGGCCAGGGTATACGTGAGAGAATAGACAGAGTAGCTTGTACTGGTTGATCCAAGTACTCAGATATCGGGCCAGGATATCCAAATACACAAATCCCCAAAGCTAACATCAAAACATCTCCTATCTGCCACACTTATGACGCTAACTTACTAACTTAATGGTCCTTGACAACTCACCCTAATCTCTGATACCAAGCTTTTACACCCCAATCTCACAATTTCCTCAAATCATGAGATTAGGGCATAAGATAGGATTGATATGTAATACAAAGAACACCCTTAACTTTTTTTTTCTGTTAAAACTCTTGTTTCCTCACATTGAACCACATAAATCATCTTAACAAGGGAATCTGAACATTTCTTTTACTAATCCGACTTTAATAGTAAGATACATGTATAAACATTCATGATGGCTCTCACACCTTATGCACATAAGACCTACTAATTAGCATACAATTTCAAAAGAGGAATAATATTACACATCGTAATTACAACTCTCTCTCTTATCTCTTACTGAGGACCTAGAGTGACAAGGATCGACTGACTCAACTAATCTTGTACTTAACTCTTGTGGCAGATCTACACTGATGCTCTGACCATCTTCAAGTCCACACGGTTAACCCTAAAATGTTTGAGTAGAGGGGTAAGCCTACTCGCTCAGTGAATGAGTACTTCAAAGAAACAGTCTAAGGCACTAATGTGATTACAGATATAACTTTGAGTAAACGTTATGAAATTTAACAACAATAAATACTACATTGTGCAGTTCTAAAACAATATAATTGAAATAACAAAGAATGTAAATATTGCACCCAAAGAATAACTACTAGAAGACTATGCTCTAGTCTTCCTTAACTCTTTCATTTATAAGGAACTCTGTGAACCTATATGATCATATTTTAGCTTATGCCCTGATCTTATGCAGTGTACTCTGCATATGAGACTCGCAGTGCACTACGGCCACACCGTACAAGACTTAGCGACACACTCGGGAAATGCTAAGTCTGACTGCTGTCCTGGTCTGCGTCAGGACTCTCAGGCTCACACGGCCTCACTGCACTCTCAAAAGAGTGTACTCTAGACTCCTCTAACCTGAGTACACAGGCGGAGAGTCTGGGTTACCACCGTGACACACGCACGGATTATTGTTGAATAACCCCTATTTACTCCAATGCCACCGTGACACACGCACGGATTATTGTTGAACACTACCTTTCTGTCCTCGTGCCACCGTGACACACGCACGGATTATTGTTGAACACGAGTCACCGACCATCTAGACACACGCTAGGTAGGTCGTTTCACCCCAAGGTGCACACCTCTCGAGAGGTTCTACGGTGTTCAGGGCACCTAAGTCTAACATTAACATTATAGGTACATTTTAAACAGAAATCATAACTCATTTAACATTTCTCACAAGTCTCACACGGCCTGCCATATCATATCATAAGAAACATCATAACTCATGTATTCAACATATATCATGTCTCAGTAACATCCCTTTCTAGGGCATGTCATATCTCATCACCTGCAATTTACGAGATATGTATTGAAAATAAGAAGCCCTACAGTATATAGATATCAACTCAGAGATAACAAGCATATAAAGTTAAATGCACTAGAAACATACAATTCAACAGTTAAGCATCACCACATCTCATATCGAGACCTTTCATATCAGCATAACATGATTCGTTGAATACCCTATCCTTAGGGTTTCATTTGCCTTATTCATTCATCACATGCCAACACCCTACTCTTAGGGTTTCATTCACCTCATTCACCTTTTCATTTGCCTCATTCACTTGTCACATGGCTCTCATAAGGATTTCATAGGATATAAGCATTCACTAAATAAAGATTGTTTTCAACAAATCATATACAATCAATATAGATATGAAACCATGGAAATTTAACTAAATTTAGGTTTTCCATACCATTCACTAAGATATCATGTATCAAGAATAAAATTCAGTTAAGATAACCCATGAGGTACATCCTAACCACTTATAGGATTACTAGTCCTCTTTATTTAACTTTGATCTTTAAGTGTTCAATTAGGGTTTGCTCCAACACGGTCGTGGTGTCACCCCACGGCCGTGGCACAGTCGCCTCACCACGGTCGTGGCACAGGTCATTCGAGCTTAAATTAGTGAAATCAAAGTCATAGACTTAGTGACGAATCCCAAAGGTTTTAGATATTGAAATATGATAGCCTTAAGCTTGATTGAGAGCATTTAGACCTAGGTTTGGTTTAAGTCTAGATATCTCTTCAATTGGATTAAAACTCTAGTGAGATCTCAGTTAGGTTAAACCCTAATTACATCATACAATATGAATCCGAAAGGCATTCTTTCTAGAATGTGTTGTATATATTTCTAATATGATTCTATCATCAGAGAGTCGTTCAAACAGAGAAGGAGCCCATTTCATATCAAATTGCAACTACACAGAACAAATGGACATTCAGGGTTTAGAATCACATACTCAGCAATTAGGGATTTGGATGCTATAATCAAATTTCGTGCATTACACTATTTGAAGGAAGAACCCACTCACCCTAAGGTGTGAAAACACCTCAAAACTACAGCTCAACTCAGGGGATCTCGAACTCATATCAAATCCCTAGCAAATCTCCCAATTCTTCTTCCATTCAACTCTGAAACCCTAAAAATGAGGGACTATGAAGAAAGGGTGAGAAAAGAGGGAATTTCGACATCATCTTGGATCAAATCAGAGAATGGACGGAATCTTGACATGAGAGAGAAGATTCACCATAAAAGTCTATGCAAAGAATCCAAACTTACTTGATTTCACCATTCCTCGGACCGCAAAACCCTAGGTCGGCAATTCCTCCTCTTTCTCCACTCAAGCCCTAACTCTCCCTCTCTCTCTAGATTTTCGTTTCTCTGGGGTGTATGACGAAGAATGAGAGCTATGTGTGTGTGTGGTCGATCATATAAGTCAATTTGAGCTGCTTGGGTCAATTGCATATTGACCCAACACTCAACTTTAATTATATTGGCTGAATATTCAGTTTCACAATAGTTTCTGTAATTCGCCTACTGAATAGCTAACAGAAGCTCCAAAAATTCTGGAAATTTTATATGTTATACTTAATGAAGTGTCAGACCTCCAGTAAAAATTTGAGATCATTTCTTGTTACCAATAAATATATAAAAATCAAACAGTGCACTGCTATATTGCAGTCTGCAGCAGATTCGGTCGAGTTGCAAACTCGACCGACAAACAGGTCTGAACATTCTTCATAAATTCTGATATTTTCAGTAGTGTTCCTATTTGAGGTATCCAAATCATATACAAATTTGAGCTAAATCAGAGTTACACATAATGTACTAAAAATCATTTATCGAGACACTATACTTATCAAATTTTGTATTCATGTATCATTAAAACCGTATTTTGGACCGATTAGGGTCTATGCTTCTCAAACCCTAATTCTCAAGACAAAAGAATATTTAGACTTCTTATCATAGTTAAAACATCCTAATTGTGTTATCGTCATTAATTAGATTTCAAGAATGATTATTCCAATTAATCTTTGCAATTGTCTAGGTAAACCCTAGTTTACCAATTAAGCTCAGATGGGGTCGTAACATATAAAATGAGGTTTTATCAACTCCCCTAGACTTAGAATCAAGCCTGTCCTCAGGCTAAGTTTAGGCTAAAAAACTAGAGAGAAAGAGCAAATTAGTATGATGAAATTTTACAAAACTTGACACTACTGAATTATCTCATTCTTGCATCAAGATTGTTGTGGTATGTTTGATCAACCCTAAAGTCTCTTTCCTCCCCCTTTATAACTAGAGTTGCACAATTTTGACTTGTTACCATTTCCTTTGGTAGAAAAGGTCTCTCCTTCTCAACGTATCACCCCTTCATGCGTTAGGTTACGATCCGTATTAGTACAACATCTCCCTGAGGGGTAGATTTCACACACTTTCTTTATTTTCTATTGACCCTATGCTAATGTGTTTAGGTAAGATTTAGGCTTTAAATAGTTTCTTCCTCTCCTGAACTTTCTCACCCACAACTGTCATAAGGACATTGTTGCCCTTCTATCTTTTAACGCAAAGTCAGGTGGTTGTGTGAGTTTTGTTCAGGATTGGAGCTGCGTAAGTTTGGCTTCGAGGTTCCACTTATGGGAAAAAATATCTACATTTGTGAGTGCAGCAATACACCGACCGTGTGGAAACTTTTGGCATCTTTTGGGCACAACTCTCATTATAATTTTTTTTTCTTTTTGGCTTTTTATATCTCCTCTCTGGCTTGGGTGAGTGAAATTTATGCGGTCTTTTGGGCGGCCAAGCCTCTTTTAGTCCCAAAGCGGGGATAGATAGACTTGAAAGGGGTAATTGTTTCCTTCTTGACAGAGATGAGGATTTTTTGGTTGGAGCTGTCAGGTTAGGGTGGTTGGTTAGGAGTATGGATTGGTGAAGTACTCTAGTTTTCAAGGGTTTCATAAGCTTAAGGTTGTTACACACACAATTTCTTATTACAAGAATGAGATAGAGTTGTATCACTAAGCTTCTCATTTTACTTTCAAATGTATTAGTTGCTTGTATTTTTCTCTCTATAAGACGATAGCACTACAACCATTAGCAAAAAATAGACAAATTTCTAAGGTAACTATACAAAATTGTGGCATATAACCAGATTTCTTTAAACAAAAAGCAAGAGCAGTTTGGATGGAGCTCAAATATGTACAAGTTTTTAAAAATTTTGAAAAAATTGATTGGTAAAATGGTGGCAAAATTGTACCTCTCTAGCCCATTTATGACTCCTCCCCCAAACTTATCCTTAACCCCGACCCGGGGTGTCAAAATTTGAGAGAGACATATAAACGAGATTTCTTCATTCTAGTTTTTCAGTGTTAGAGGCTCCCTTTGACTCGAGGAGCATGCTTGTATACACTCCTCACAATAGATGATACTGTTCATATGGCATCCCCTCCACCTTTGTATTCAAATTGGCTACGACCATCATCCAGGCTAAACAGAAGAAGCCACAGTCATTCGACATATGCACCTGCTGATGGCTCCTGCGACAGAACTGCATCTTCTTGAGGTCTTTTCCTACTGTGTGCTTGTACCCTTTTTCGTGGCTTTTCAACATCTCAACAATCGCTTCAGCGCATGTGGCAACCTTTTCTTCATTTGGTGTCTTTGCAGTAGTCATATTTGTCTTTTTGTAAAGGATGCATCTAAGCTGTTATATAACACTACAATCCTTTTGATAATGTTGATTACCAACAAAGTTCAATGATTGTCGTGAAGTATAGGCAAGAAGATGTAGTCTGGGAGGGACGTCACTAAGCATTGTTGTAGGCGTTCTTTTTCACCTGATCACTTGTCCCTTAGAATGTCATTCACCAACAGGAAGTATTCCATATGTGTGTTTGGCATGTTGTCGCTTAACAGAGCTTGGTAGGCTGACATCGTGCTGACTGAAAGATACCCTCCTATTTTCAGCATATCGCGGAGGTCGTCCTACAACACATAGATTTCGTCCCTTTTGAATATAGCCTCTACTGGCATGTTATATTCTCTCAAGGACTTCATTATCATGTTTAGGGATTATGAAGACAGGCTTACACATCCCCATCTGTCAAAGTCCTTAAAAGTAGGTACTATCTCCCCGGTCAGCCCATCTGGTTTCTCATCAGGCAGATTATCTTCTTCTACTATGCCTTCCTCTGACTGTCCTGTTATAGGCTATTCCTCTTTATCTTTTACCACTGGAGGCTAGTCAGGTTTTGTTTCTTGCATGCCTTCCACAACTACCCCAATGTCAGTTTTACAACCTTCTTTCCACATCATTGCTCTGGATGGCTCTGTCAGGTCGATCCATAGGGTTTTGTTTTGTTCCCTCCAAGTTACCTTTTTGGGTAGAGGGATCTCTTGATGAAGTAGATGCGGTATTGCATCTGAAGGCATCGTCAGGTCGCTGAAGAAGCGGCGGTCGTAGATAACCTCCATCATGTACATACCACAGTCAGTGTAGATCTTCCGTACATAAGTCTTCCAGCGGGACGCCCTTATTGATGGCTTCCATCATCATAGTACGATGAAGGCGCAATCCCCTATTCCATCCTCTTCTTGCAGGACCTTCTTGCAGATTGAAAATAGTTTCCATATTCCCTTAAATTTGTTTTCTACTAATTATATCACTCTATGTAGACGTAGCGGCACTTTTAGTATATCTCTAGTGTCTTTGTTTTTGTATATTAAGGCAGTGCTATCCAGCTCGGCTGTGCAACAGTTGAAAACTGTTGTCTTTCACTTGTATAAATCAACAACAATCAGTGCCCAGTGCTTCAAATTCCTTATGGGTAGGACCACAAACTTTCTTTCTTTCTTGCTTACCACCTATTTTAGCTCGAGCAACTTTGTAGTCTTCATTGTATAAGATTCATGCTAGATGTGTGGTGCCTTTAAACACTGTTGCACCTTTTCTAGATGTAAGAACTCTTCGATGAGGGTGGTGCATAGTACCTTGAACAACTACTTGTGTACATGTGCCCTCAGGAAGATTCCTCTAAAGTGTTCTCTTATGAGATGTCTGCCCTTATTGTGGTATACAATGTCTATTCTAGGTAGATTGTTGTCCAGAATATCTACCAAGATATGGACATCTCTGCATGTTATCCTTGATAGTGCAGTCATGTCCATATCTGTCATTTTTCAAGGCAGAGGAGGAGCCAAACCTAATTTTTCTTCCTTGACTGGTGTGCTCCGCTTCCTGGCTGGCTCGTTTGTGAAGAAAGTGGCGAGCCCACTTTCCTCGTCGTCTGAGGTGTTGTCCTATGTTGCCTTGAGGGGTGCTTCCCTGGTTGGTTACAGACTCCCTGTACTCATAGGCATCTATGCAATCACCTTATCTACAATGTCCGTGGAAGTCTCTGCAGCTGCATTGTCTTTGATGTTGCTTTCCTCAGACGGTTGACCTAGTTTGGCAGTATTCAGTGCTGCTAAAGTTTCCTACATCTTCCCATCATAAAGATAGTCTTTATATTCATTATGGACTGGGGATTGTAGGAATTCACTACACATGCCCATCCCGTATGTCAGGTTGTCTAGGAACTTATTTAGATCTCTGACTTCTCTTGACATGAGATCTTCTGTCGCTATGCTCTCTGTTTTGCCAATGACAGCCTATGTGGGTTCTTCTGGTGCAACCTTGTATGTAGCTGGGGTAGTTTTTTCTTCTTCTGGTGCCCCCTTCCCCTTATCGGATTATGCTTTGTCCTCTTTGGGACTACTGTTCAAATCGAACCCCCTTGACAATGTAGTATTTTTTGTCATTTTGTTGTCTTGGTGAGCATCCGACTGAGGTGGTTCTTCCTTTGCTCGTAGTTCATTTGTCAGGATAGTTTTTACATTGGCACTCTCTTCTTTTGACACTATACCTACACCTGTCCCCCAACCACATTTTCGTCATCATTATTGTTGGGGCTTGAAGGGCTCGAGGGAGCTTGTGGTGTTGAGGGGTCTGCCACACGCTTGTACTTATTCCTCTACCTCCAACTATCGATCTCTCTATGTTTGACTTTTAGCTACTGGCAGTCTTCATCCATGCATTGGTGCTCCCTTTAGAGGTCGTTCATCACCGCATTGTAGCCATTTTGCATGTGCTCTGTGTCAGCCTATAGGGCGTCCCTCTCCCTTATGATGGCTGTCATCTCCTCCATGATGGTATTTAGCACTCCCATCATCACATTCTGGGTGTTTAGCACCCCTTGCATGAACTGGAGTAGCACTTCGGTCCTCTGGTTCAATGAATGCACTTGCATGGTTAGTGTACACAGGGTGGAAGTTATGTTTGAATTTAATTCAGATGTTTGATGCATGTGTTGCTACAGTACATCAAACTTGTTACCCAGTACATTTTTGAAGATTGAAGGATGTGGTAGCCGTGACTCCACATGTGTCGTGGATGCTCTAGGTTCCTCTGTTTGTGGGGTTGGCAAGGTTGGGTTGGGAATTTCCCCTCTGGCTATCCTGATGTTTGAATAATCACTTCCGATATTGATGGTTTGGGTACAATTTTAGAGTCTTGGTGTTGCTGGTCAGTTTCTTATTCATCCTCCACCTGTTGTTCCGTTGTGACAGCTTCAAGGCATGGACTTTCCCTTGTTGTATTGTCCAGATTCACCTGGACATCTTGCTCTGGTATTTCTTTATCAGGTTGGCATCCCTCACTTAGTGTTGTCTCTGTGAGTATGGGAGGTGAGGTTGCCTTCAAGGTTGTGGGCTCATCCAACACTTGTTTCATTTTCTTCCTTACTGTCATCTTTTTTGTTTCTCTTGGCTTCTTCTTTTCTTTCTCTACATATTTGGCTTTATTGCCCTTTTCTTCAGCTAATGATGGCTTCTCCGGGCAGTGCGGATGGCCCCTGAGTACATCTTGTCGATGTCATCTTGAATGGGCCACAACTTGTGGGTGTCATAATACGCCATTTCTGGGAGGGGGAGGAGTTTCTTGGAGCAACTTTGTTTATAGTAGAGTTTGTCTCCCTTCCACACCAAGATTCCCGTATTGATGAGGGACTTGATTTCGATCTTTGTATCCCTCTTTATTACTTTGTACTTCATCAACACGTCTGCATCCATGAAGTGCTAGGCTATCATAGTGATCTGGCCTCCCATATAGAATTCTTTGGTCTTCTTGGATTCCCCTCCCACGACTACTGATAGCCTTTCAACTAGGATCTTTCCTATGTTTACTAGCTTCTTGCTCAATATAGACCATATCATGAAGAGGTCTCCCTTCATCACTCCTCTTGTCTCTAATCTTATGAATATCACATTAGTAGTTATCTTCTACATCATCTTGATGATGCATGAGGTGATCAGGGTTGCTTTGGAGTTCTTGGAGTTATGTTTGTCTTCTCTTGTCAGTTCTTCCCACATTTTGTGGCTGTTGTATCTGCCAGTTTCCTTTTCTCTAGGTGTAGCAGAGAAGTCTTATGCTTCTTCTATTGTTTGTGTGAAGATAGTTTTGAGAATAGCCACTGTAATTATGTGAGACTTTCCTCCTAGTTTCACCTCCAGCTTGAAGTCTCTATCGCCCTTCTTGCACTCCTCTTCATTCATTGGGATCTTCTCTAAGGAAGACAGGAGATCTGTTGTTAGTAGCTTCAAGGATGGGGCTTCTGAGGTGCATACGGTGTGTAGGTTTGCACCCTCTAGGTTGATAACCCTGTCATAGACTCCCATCATCTTGAAGTCATCAACGTCAAGATATCTCATAGGCCTGAAAACTTTGGCTTGCAATATCCAGTCAAAATGTGACTGGTGCACAATGTCCCTTGGCACAAATTATGGTCTGTTCTAATTCAGTGTTGATCCCTCGGTCACTTCTTCCTCTGCGTGGGCAGTTTATTTCCCCTACCCTTTTGTTTCCTTTACAACAGTTATCTTCATCTTTTTATTGTGCTTGACCCCCTTGGGCTCAACCTTCTTTTTTCCCAGACTCTTCAGTTAAGTCTTTGTAGGCTAGTACTTTGAAGTCTCTCTCTGAGACATACTCTGTGATGCCTCTGACTCTTTTGGCGTCTCATGACCCAGAATGCGCTGATATTTCTCCATTGTCAGCTGTAGTTGTAATCTCCTTGATGGTGGCAGGCTTGTATCGCTTCTCGGATTTGTTGCTATCTTCTCCACAATTTATTCTATCTCTTTCAATGACGTCGCCTTCTTGAACAAAAAGTCGCCAGTTGAACTTGACATTCTGAAAAGTTTCAAATTAATTGTCTCATTAGCATAGTTATATTAACTTTTAATCAATCTCCATTAGTTATTTTATTCTATTATTAAGTGTATGTATTATTGTGTTATATCGTGCCTCTTGGGTTCCTTGGGTTCCAAGGAGTCCAAAGTTGCAAAGATAATGCAACAAGAAAAGAAAAAAAAACAATTAAATATTTCTTTATTGAGAAAGAAATTGGAGACAATGATAAAATATGGGAAATAAGTGGAAAGAGGTGATTGAGTCATCTTTGGTGGATTTTCATATCCATAAGGTTTCTAATGTTAGAAGGAATTCCAATAAGGAAAACAAAAAGAAAGATAAAGAGAAATCCTCAAAAAGAGATATTTTAATAAAGAAATAAGTAAGATAATGAGAAATAATGGATATAGATGCATCTAGAAGGATAATGAGTATCCACTAAAAAGGATTTCGAAATATTAGAGTTTCTTGGGGACCAAGGAGCCCCAATGGAGAAAAAGAAAGAGAAAATACAAATAATACAAAATAAGAGGATAATGTGATACATAATTAATGAATTTTGTGGTATTGTTAAAAAGAGGTATTTTCTACTAAAAGAAAGCATAAATTCGTGCCAATGTATTAAAAGTCAAGCATAAAGAGAATTTTTAAATTCCTAAATATCCAATGAATATGGTTTATTAAGAATATAAGTAAGAGAGAGAAGATTGCTTCTTAATGAAGGAATAAGATTCCTATTGGGAAAGGGCTTTGTTTCTTCGTGGGCAAGCATGTTGGGGCATGGCTACCCTCCCCTTATAAGGGTAGATCCCACGGCCGAGCCCAAGGAGATCCCACACGTCTCTCTCTCCTCCTTCTTTTTCATGCAAGCCCTAGTCATGGGAGGGAAGAGCAGCCCTGGAGCAAATGAGGGGCCATAGAGGGGTTGCGATGGAAGCACAATGCCCCACGTTGCCAGAGAGAAGCTCTGCCATCATTATCGTGCCCTAGCTCATGCACGACAATAGCACCACGGCTGCAAGGCCAGCCGCGGGTTGCAGACATGGCTAGCTTGAATCATATGCTTTGGCCGCAAGAAGGTGTCACTGGGTGCGTGGAGGTGTGACGGAGGTAGGTGAACCCTCCCTGGTGGCCGTCGGGGTCGGGGAAGAGGAAGAGGAGTTGCGCCAACCACGGCAGTGGTGGCAGCGCTAGGTCTCTGCAAGGTTGAAGACAGGCATCTGAGATTGGACAGTTTTTCCCTCTGGGCATTGCAGATCCAAGAAGTCATCCGGGGGTATATTAGTCATTTTGTTATGTTTTCAAGCGGTCGAGCTGTGTTGCATGAGTTGGATAATGTGGTTCTTGGTGATTGGTCCAAGTAAGTATATCTTGCAAAATTTGTATCTTTTCATTGGTAGCTCGGATCAATACATGTAATATATCAAATTTTCTCAGAAAAATGCGAGGAATCCACTATCAATAGATTTAGAAGCTAATTCCTCCTACAATTCGAAAGGTAGTAGAAGTTATCAACTTTAATGCATTAATTATTATGAAACCTGAATTTGAGAAGATTAATATTTTGAGAAGGGTTATATGAGTCATTGAAGTTAATATTAACATGTTAATTATAAAAAGTACATTAAGATAAAAAATGATGAACTTTACATGTAATTGGATTAATTTAGAGTTCCATATACATGAATGAGATTTAATGGGCCTTGAAATCCTAATGTTAGTAATTGTGACTATTAATGCTTTAATTGTTCAAATTCATGAATAAAGCTGAGATATGATGGTTCTAAGCTATTTCGAGTATAAAAGTCCCTAACTGTGGATAAATACCCTTGGTATGGTAATAAGGGTTTTGTAAGGAATAAAGGTGGAATTAGTGATAAATAGAGTTCATGAAAGATAAGTTGTTAATCTGAAAGGAACCAAAGATGATAATTGAGCCTAATGGTCGTAAAGGATAAAAATGGTAGTTTTAATGAAAAAGAGGCATAATAGACTTAATTGACATTTAAATGTGCATGTAATCCAAAATTAGGGTTATATGTTGTTAAAAGGTAACCTTAATATCTTTCATGAGGATTAGATGAGATGATTAGGGTTTAAAATAATAAAAATGAAGTGAAACCCTAATTGCAATGGAAACCCTAAAAGTGGACTAGAAACCCTAGGAAGCAAGCTAGGTTTAATAGACCTTGATGGCCTGATCAATGATAGGAAAATTGGATGCATATTTCAGGATCATCTTGTGTGCTTGCTTGTTTACTAGATTTCTTGCTTAGTTGGATTATTTCAGCACTCAAGTCAGCCTAACATGCATGTGGTTAATTATAGTTAATCACATTAGTTTCCCTAAGGTTCCTTGGAGGATTAATCACATTGAATGCAACCTATTCGTTTGGATGTTCATTCTTGCAAATTATAAAGTCACTATGAATATCACAATTATAATAGAAGTGTGTATTCTGACACCTACATGCCACCCTGATGGATGAGGCCAAAAGGTCAATCCCAGGAGGGAAGACCCATGGGCACCATGAGTGGTGACCCCAGACACCAAGCTCAGGATTGAGAAGGTGGTCTTTGTTGCATGGCTAATGACCACCATGAGAGGTGACTCCAGGCACCAAGCTCGAGATTGAGAAGGTGGCCTTAAGTCATTGGAAAAAGAGAAACCCTAAGGAGGGTATTCCAGGGTTAGGGCAAAAGTGGTGGAGAATGTCACATTGAAAGCGTAAATTGTCTTGGTAATTAACTTGAATGTGATATTTAGATTATTAGCCATATTTGTGAAATTTTGGTTGTCCCCACATACCGGCATATTCTTATATGCTGACTGACGTTTTGTTTGTCAGTGTTTTAGGTACAAGTGTGAAAAGGACAAACAGCCTAGTGGCACATCGTGAAAATAAGAATTAAATTGCAAAGGAGGATTAGTTAAAATAGATTTCATTCATGGATAAAAGTTATATATACAAAGTTTGTAAAAGGTATGCAAAGTTTTATTTTAAACTGGCTTTCAGTTTAATTTGGTAAAATTTCATAATTTTTACTGATTATTTGTCGAACCTTTGATCTGGTTTATTGGGATAACAACTCTGACCTCTTGATCTCCCTTAAGTGGGGGTTACCAGGAGGCGGGGTCGTTACAGCAGTCAAGGAATCACTTGGTCAAACAGTCCATCTTGTGAAACAAAACACACCACAACTGAGGTTTGTTAACTCATGGATGAGAGAGGATCGGGACCGCAAAGTGTTAGTTTAGACATGAGAGAAGATGCAACTGTGGTCAAAAGAAGCAAACAAGAACGACCGCGACTGTGGTCAAAAGAACATCAACAGGGGTGCGATCGTGACCCGTGGTTATTTTGCAACTAACTTTTTGTTCAAGAAATGTTGGGACCCGCGATCATCAAGCAATAAACTTGTACGTTTGAAAGGCACCGCAACCCCTAGTCTAGGATGCGGCCCCACAATCGCGACGATATAGGAGTGGTCCTATTCCATTGAATACGATGATAGAACCAAAGGTCTAAAACCTCATTTGGTAAGCCGTCAACCACGGCTGAGGCGGTGGGGTGTTCTGCGTCTGAAAATGGGCCTTAAACCCTAGACTAGGATAGGTGGTGATGTCAAAAAAAAAGGTAGAGCCACATGAGTTGTCACGATACTTCTCAAATTAGCAAGGTCGCTAGATACACGAGAGAAACGACAAGGCACAAAAGAATCAGTGATGAAAAATTGAGAGAAAGAAAAAAATGGATACCTTGGCAGAGCAAAAACTTATGGGAGCGTGATGGAAGCAGGGGATGTAGGGGGGCAGCGGTGGTGTAGATGCCATGTCATCGGCGGAGGACATGATTGTGCTTGGTCATCATCTCTTTTGTCATCAAGTTAGAGAGAATCAAACAATTCGTTCGTCAGTTTGAGAAATTCTGAAACTTGGGCGAGAAGAACAGTGTTCCAAGGGCTTTAGTGTATATATGAGGGGCATCGCGACCCGCGGCGTGGGGAACACCTTGACTGCGGTCGTTCTTCTCTTTGACATGCTCCACGGGTCGTGGCCTATCTAGCCTAAGTATAGGTACCGTGGGTCGTGGTGTGTTTCGCTGCTTTGAGCACGGTTAACACCTCGATCGCGGTCCTGACCGTGACTGCAGTCCTTCAAACCAAAACAACTTGAAATCAAAACAAAAACTTTTTCCTCCAAACAAAAACATAAAATATTTACACTCCTTTTAAAAGAGGGAAACTAAAATATAGGGAAAACTAGAGGTACATAGATCATAACACTAGAGTACAAAATAAAGAAAAACATCAATTAAAGAAAACAACAAAGACTTGGGTTGCCTCCCAAGAAGTGCTTATTTAGAGTCTTTAGCTCGACTTTCTCTCTCATCATATCTTCATTCTCCTTCTACAGATGTAGTTGTTGCCTCTTTCATTCCATTTGTTGCTGAGTTGGCCTCCCCCAAACTGAATTCTATTCTCCTTACAAAGGCTTGGTCTTCATAATATCTTTTCACCCTTTGTCCATTTACTTTGAAAGTTTCTGTCTTTTCTCCTACTATATCCATTACTCTCGACGTGAAAATCTTCACTACAGAAAAGGGACCTGACCACCTGGTTCTCAACTTCCTTAGAAATAACCTGATGCTGGAGTTGAACAAAAGGACCTTGTCTCCTTTGTGTACATCTTTGTTCTTTAGGTGAGAATCATGCTAGACCTTTGTCCTCTATTTATAAATTCTTGCATTTTTATAGGCATGCAGCCTCAACTCTTCAAGCTCCTGGAGCTGAAGGAACCTTTTCTGACCTGCTTTGTCGAGATTCATGTTCAAAAACTTTATGGCCCATAGGGCTTTGTGTTCGAGTTCCACCGGTAGATGACAAGACTTTCCATATATCAACTTGTAGGGGGGTCGTCCCTATAGGTGTTTTGTAAGTGGTTTGATAGGCCCAGAGTGCATCATCTAGATTCATTGACCAATCTTTCCTTGTGTGGCTCACAGTCTTTTCCAAGATTTGCTTGATCTATCTATTCGATACTTCCACTTACCCTGATGTTTGGGGGTGATAAGGAGTCGCGACCTTGTGTTTCACCCCATAATTCCTTAGCAAAACTTTGAATTGTTTCTCATCAAATGTGATCCTTCGTCACTTATGATGGTGTGTGGTACTCCAAAGTGTGGGGATATTGTTTTCTCGAAAAGCCTTATCACGGCCTTGGAATCACAGGTTTGAGTAGCGACTACTTCAACCCACATGGAAATGTAATAAACAACGATGAGAATGTATTGATTCCCTTTTGATGACAGAAAAGGTCCCATGTAATCAATTCCCCAAACATTAAAAATTTCAACTTCTACCCAATTAGTCATGGGCATCTCGTTCCTCCTACTTATATTTTCCATTAGCTGACATTCTTTGTATGACTTGATAAAAGAGGCTACATCCTTGAAGAGTGTGGGCCAATAAATCCAGACTGTAGGACCTTTGTTGTTATCCTATCCCCACCATGGTGCCCACCATAAGGTGTAGAATGGCACTCTTTCAGGATCAACGACACCTCTTATTTAGGTATACATTGTTGAAATAAGTTGTTAGAGCATCTTTTGAAAAGTAGTGGGTCATCCCAATAGTAATTCTTTAGATCAAAAAATAGTTTCTTCTTCTGGTTATACATAATCTCTGGTGGTAACTACACGCAGGCTAGATAGTTACAGATATCTGCAAACTAGGGTAGTATCTGCTCTTCAGACTGAGCCAATAGTAGGGCTTCATCATTGTAATTGTCATTCACTAGTAACTGATTCTCTTCATCAAAGACTATTCTAGACAAGTGGTCTGCAACCACATTCTCCTTCCCTTTTTTTGTCGATGATTTCATGATCAAACTCTTGCAACAACAACACCCATCTTAAAAGTTCTAGTTTTGTATCTTTTTTATGCATCAGATACTTAATTTCCCTATGATCTGTATATACCTTCATCTTCGATCCAATTAAGTATGATCTGAATTTATCAAATGCAAATAAAATGGCAACATTTCTTTTTCCTTAGTTGTGTAGTTTATTTGTGCCTCATCAAGTGTCTGACTCACATAATCAAATTCCTGGATGTTTCTTGTCCTTTTTCTATCCCAAGACAACACCTATTGCATAGTCACAGGAATTATACATGATTTCAAAGGGAAATTCCCAGTCCAGTGCTTGAAGAATTGGTGTCGTTGTTAGTGCTCTTTTCAATGTATTGACGACATCTAGACATTCACTGGTACATCTTTGAGTAGAAGATTAGACAAAGGCTTTGAAATTTTTGAGAAATCCTTTATCAAACCTTTTTTAGTATCCTGCATGTCTCAGAAAAATTCTCACTCTTGTTACAGACTTTGGTGGTGGAAGCTTTGAGATGGCTTCAATCGTACTCAAGTCCACTTCAATTCCCTTCTTTGAAATCTTCTGACCTAAGACAATTATGTCTTGTACCATGAAATGGCACTTCTCCCAATTTAGAATGAGATGTTTTTCCTCTCATATTCACATCACTAGAGATAAATTTCTTAGGCATGCATCAAAATATATTCCATAGACTAAGAAGTCATCCAAAAAGACTTCTACAATGTCTTCTAGAAAATCTGAGAACATCAAGATCATACAACGTTGGAATGTTGTTGGTGCATTGCACAGTCCAAATGACATTCTGTTGAACACATATGTGTCGTAGATGCACGTGAATGTTGTTTTCTCTTGATCATCTGGGTGAATAGGGACTTGATAAAATCCTAAATATCCATCTAGAAAACAAAAATAGTCATGATGGGACAACCTTTCTAGAACTTGGTCAATGAATGACAAGGGGAAGTGATCCTTCTTGGTGGCTATATTTAGCTTGTGGTAATCGATACACATGAGCCAGCCTGTCACTGTCCTCATGGTGACTTCATCTTCATCATCCCCTCGTACGATTGTCATTCCACCCTTTTTGGGTACCACATGGATAGGACTAACCCAATTGTTGTCGCTTACTGGGTAGATGATTCCAGCATCTTGTAGCTTTATAACTTCTTTCTTCACTACCTTTTTCAGCATTTGAATTAGCTTCCTTTATGGTTGAGCCAGTGGCTTGGATGTCTCTTCAAGGAAAATTTTGTGCATGCATAAAGTCGGGTTAAGACCTCTAATGTCTTCCATAGAATATCCTATGGCTTTTCTACACAGCCTCAACTTGTCTAGCAACTTTTCCATTTGGTTGTATGAAACGTTGGCATTGACAATTATTGGATTCCTTTCTTCTTCATCTAAGAATTCATATTTCAACCCTTCTAGAAGAGGATTTAACTATGGCTTGGGCTTTGACACTTCCTTCTCCCCAGCTATCTGCTTCAATGAAGCATACTTCACCGTTTCAACTATTTCTTCTTCGTCGGTGAATTCTTCTTCTAGTTGGTTCAAGTAATCTAAGATTTCCACAACTTCCTGACTTTCCATGGCAAGATCCTGGCTATTTACGGCTCACATTAGTGGATCTATGATTGCTTTATCTTCTTGAAATTCTTCGCAATACTAATTATAGTTGTCTATGAAGTAGACTGACTCAGACAGAACGGTCCCCTCATGGCATCTTGTACCCTAAAATCCAAGTGATTGTTCCCTACTCATTGTGTGATGATTCCTTCAGCAACATCTATCAGGGCTCTCCCCATTGCAAGGAAAGGCCTTTCAAATATCATAGGGCATTTGGTGTCTTCGACTGTGTCTATTACCACTATATCACATAGTATGAAAAATCGTCCAACTCGTATCAGGATGTCTTCAACTATTCCCACTGGCCTTGTGAAGGTATGATCTGGTAACTCGATCCTCATCCCCGTCTTTACCATGTCTGTTAGCCCAAGTCTTTAGGCTACAGTCAGGGGCATTAGATTGATGCTTTCTCCTAAGTCAGCTAATCCTTTCCTCTCCACATTATCTCCAACATAGAAAGGTGTGTTAAATGGTCCATGGTCTTTCTTCTTGGTAGGTAGCTTTTCTTGAACAAAAGCACTGGTCATTTTTGCTAACTGTACAGTTTCAATGCGATCACCTCTTCTTCTCTTTGTAATCAGGTCTTGGAAGAACTTCACATAGGTTGACATTTCTTATATTGCATCAAGAAAAGGAACATCTAGGTGTATCTTCTTTACAACTTCCATGAACTTTTCGTATCTTTTCTTTAAGTGTGCTTATATTAACTTATAGGGGAAAGGAACTCTTGGGGTGTATGGATTTTTCTTTGAAAGAACATCTCTCAGAGGGTCTGAGTCCTTTTTTACTCCTTCCTTCTTCTTTTCGGGTGGTCCTGCTTCTTTGCCATGGTCATCTTGTTCTTTCCTTCTTGATTCTTTTATTGCCTTTTCATTCTTAGATTGTTGATTAGCACAAGTTCTTCCTTCTTCAGCGTTATTAGTATTAGCATTTTACATCATTCTCCCTAATCGGAGAGTGGCCATTTTGGCAGTCTTGTTATTCGACAGAATCTTTCCTGAAGGATTTATCATGAGTTTGACCAACTATGCAAGCTTCTGATCAATCTCTCTCTAGTGAATTTGCATATCCACCATTTGAGTTTGCATGTTAGTTAGCACTCCCGAATTTGTGAGAGCACTTTGAGACAGTTGATTGTTCATTGACGCATGTCTCTTTGCAAAGTCAAAAAGTTGAGCAATCATGTCAGCTTAGTTATTATCTTTCACTTGGCTCGGCCCTGGGCCTTGTCCTTATCCTTTCCTGCTCACATTTTTGTTCTGACCTTGATAGTTATTTTTTTTCTTTTGTTGATAGATGGTAGTCTTAGTGTATTATGTTGGCATTCCTTTCTTATTAAACCTTGCAGGAGGTTTAGATGAACTACCCAGATGATGTGCATTCTCTGGATCTTCTTTGTTGCCATAACTAAACCCAAGGTGGTCTTGTCGCTTGAAGTTAATAGAAGAGACGCTCTCCATCTCTTCTTCACTTTTTCTTTCATCACTCTCATCAGGCCGGGTATAGATATAGTTATCGATCCTATGCCCTCCTTCTCCACAGGTGACACACTTCATGGCTTTCTCAGTATGCTTCTTACCCTTAGCTTCATAATCTTTTAGTTATTTGACATCAGTTTCTATTTTCAAATTTGGGTTGTGATGGTCTCCAAGGCTTTGGATTCAATAGACAGTCCTTCAGACCCTACCTTCTTTGCCAATCCTCTATCATTCCTGTCATAATCCATTCCTACTTACAGTGCAGCCATGTTGTCTATTATCTTCATGGTTCTACTCGACTTCTTTCCAAGAAAGTCATTGCCCGCAGCTGCGTTCACTGAAGTCCTCTCAATAGGAGTCATCCCAATATAGAAGGTGGTCACTAGGAACCCCTTATGGCAGTTATGGTGCAGAAAATCCCTCTGATACTCTTGGAAGCATTCCCATGCTCTGTGCAAGTTTTCTCTCAACTTTTGTGCAAAAGGAGTGATCTTCTACATGTTGCTGATAGTCCTCACGGTAGGATAAAACTTAGTAATGAAGGCATCTTGCATGGGTCTCCACCCATCAATGGACTGGTGGGAGAGATTAAGATACCATGATAGTGCCTTATCTTCAAGAGAGAAGTTGAAGCATTTACAATATATCACTTCTTGAGGGACTCCCCTCATCTTGATGGTATCACATATATTTTTAAAGGCATTGAGGTGATGTATGGGTTTTCACTTCTCGAATTCCCGTGAAAAGTTTTATTCTAGATCATCGAGATGACAACTGGTTTCAACTCACAGTTTGCTACGTTGAAGTGTGGGATGACAATCGTGCATCTAGATTCGTTGGCTCGAGTTGCTTCCAGTTCTCTAAGAGTCTTCCACTCTTCATCATCCTCGTTGTCGTTGTCCCGACCATTGTGCTCACGTTCATTGTCACGGTGATTGTGATGGTGCCTTCTATGACGTCTGTAGCATCGTTCTTCATCACATTGATCTTCTTCGTGACAATCTTCATCCTGACACTCTTCTTCATGTTGACGATCGTCTGAGTAACGACCATCTCTATCTTTGTCCGTCCCTAGTAGTGGGAGGTCATGTTGAATTCTTGCATTCCGTTCATCCCCAGTGAGTGTACCATCCACTTGAGGTGACATGGTGACTCTCAAGGTTAAGGAGCAAAGTTGAATGAGTTTGCTTCCCTCAGGGTTCCCTGAATAGACCGCACAGACAAATAAGTAAATTGTACGTGTTAAAATGAACTATTCTACTCAAACGCATGGTAGCAAATTTAAGGGTTTTGTGCGGTCAATCTTATTACTAAGCTTGAGGCAAGGGAGTATAGTGAGTGGACTCAAGTTCTTAACAGTGTCGTTTTTCCTTGTCCCTGGAAATGGTGCTAAAAAGTTGACTAGCCTAAATCGAGCATCCAAAAAGGAGCAGATCTGGAGTATTCAGACTCTTCAGATAGTAACTTGACACTCAAGCCCCCACAACTATTATACGGGGTATGACGTAGTAATCAGGTTCAAACCATAGGGACAAGGTTAGTAGGTGTTAAGCATGCAGGGTCTCACACTCATATACTCTAGATAACAGATGGTTTAAAAAGGGTGTTCCCAAAGGAACGATAGTTCTCAAACCAAAATAAAAGAAATAAACCAAAGATAAGAAGAGAAAGCATAACAAAATAAGATGGAAACAAAGATATGGGAGGGAAACTTGGATTGGGTTTCACCTACTAAGACCTCTCACCAACATGCAAACATCACCTCTCCCTCTCATATACTCCTGTCAAGATTACAAGCAATCATATAAGCATCCATTCCTTTCTCTCTCGAGATAAGGATAGATCTAAGTCTAAGGGTAGCCTCTCTCTCGATATTACTATCCAAAAACTACAAAGAAGAACATATGACCATAAGTTTTAGCATTCCAACATTTTCATGCATTCATACTACTCCATAACACAAGATATTAGTGATACTACTCTTTCGAGGTACCAACGATCAAACATCACAAGATGGTAGCTAAGCATATAGGTGAATTATTAAAACTGATGCATGGAGATAATCTTGACAAGAGTATATATATATTCAAAAAGGAGAGACAAATACATGTTGGGAGAGCCATAGTGGCTACTCCCAACCCAAGTTAAGTGTTTAGCCACACATGTTAATGGGCACCATAATGACATCACAAAATGATAGATACATCAAGTTCCATGAAGAGAGGAGTGAAGTACAATAAGATGGAAGTGATAGATCTAGATAGAGAGAGAAGAATGTGATACAACACAGTACTTCTTTAGATCTAGATCTAGATCTAGGAGGTTGATGGTGTGGATGTTCTTATTCTCTCAAAGAAGATGGAGCCTTCAATCTTCTCTCTCCTCAACTTCTACTGTTGGAGATCCAAGATTGATTGGATGGATGGGAATGAGTCTGGAAAATGGCAGCACTTCGTGGTCCTTGAAGATCTCCCCCTTTAACAAGACGTGTGGGTGGCCTATTTATAGGCGTGCTCCACCAACTTAACTCTTAGACCGTGGTTGAGGCTTGGATTTTGTGGAAACCTAATCGTGATTGAGGATGTAATGTTGGCCTCTCCTCTGTTGAGGTTGGGGTGTTGCATCCTTCAGTTGGACCGCGGTCGCGGTCTGGGTGTGGAACCTCCCTTAGTCGTAGTGTGGGTGCGCTCCACTTCAATCACTCTTCAGTCATAGTCCAAGTCTGGGTCACGGTCGAGGTTGAGTCATTGGGTTCACGCCTCAGGTGTGTGGAGCACTAGGCACCGCGGGCATGAGAGACTGGGTGTAAAGGTCGCGGGCATGTGGTATTGAGGTGATCATGGAAACCTTGACCGTGGTGGGATGGTCTGTGAGGTTGAATGAGCCACGGTCGAGGATGTTGACCGCAACCTTGGTTTTATGTACCCTACAACCATGGAAAAAGTGTTTAAGTGAGATATTTGGCAGAAAGTGCTAAAATAAGTGGAGAAAATCTATAAACGTTATGCTAGGGGGGTATAAAATATATGCAAGAAGCGTATAAAATGAGGTGTTATCACTTATCTATTTGATTAGATTACCATTGTAAACTAAATTTGACTAGATGGTAAAACTATCTATTAGACTTTTCAATATCTGTAAGTTTATTTTATGTTCATTATAATTAATCTGATGCATGTACCTATTTTGAGTGGGAGGTATCCACTACTTGGGACTTTGTATGAGTCTCATGAGGTTGTTTCAAATGTTTTTAGGCATAATACTATCAAGCAGAGAGGTCATGACAAATAAGATATAATTAGCATTATCTAGATAGATTAGAATGTCCCTATACACTCTCTATTCCGAGATGAGTAGTATACTAAGTTCGTTGTTTTATGTACATGTAACTAATGTAAACTAAATTGTATGTGAGCAGTAAGATTTGATTCTGGTTTTGATGAAGTTAAATAAGACTTGTGTTATCTTATTGTGAGGACCTTGATGTGACATTGATTTGTGAAAATTGTGAAGAAAGAAAAAGGAAAAGTTTACCTGTGTTTTTCATATATTGTGTTTATCATCTTTGTCAATAATAAATTATTTTGTTCTTTAATTGGAGTTTAGATTTAAGAGATTATATCTAATAGTTGACATTTATGCTAATTAAAAGAGAGGGTCTCCACACCCACCTATACAATAATATGGTAAATTCGGGCTAAGTTATGTGGGTAGGGGCATGAGTTAAATTGGCCAACTTGATGTGAAGCTACCTGATGTATATAATCCTCAGAACTCTTTATACCTAATTGTAGAGTAGAAAGGTCTATCAATAATTATAAAATAACTTCATTGCTTCCCACTTCTTACACAACTTTTTATGTATAGAACAGAACAAAATAGCCTACGGTAATTGTAACACCCCTGACCTAGGTTTTGGGATAAACCTAGAAATTTTTCCTAAAGTAAGTTTCTTAGAACATTGTCTTAATCTTATGAAAAGTAAATTAAGACTTAAGGAGAATCTAATTCTCAAGTTTAACACCCCTGACTAGGGTTATGAGTTAACCTTGGATGTTTTGCCTAATTAAGATTTTTATAACCTTGTCCTAATCTTTTTAAAAGTAATTAAGACTTAAGGAGAGCTCAAGTTTGAAGTTTGAGCCTATTTGAAGGTTGTTTGTGTTATATATGATAGTTTCGGTGCAAATTGCAATTTACCCAAAATATGGGGTTTATGTGCAATTTACCACCTCTAGAGTGTCCCTTCTCTCTCTTATCATCATTTATAGGTAAGAGAAAGGAGGGGGTTCCTTGTTTGAGTCTTGGTTGAGTGATAGTACTCTTGGTGGTGAAAGAATCAAATAATGTTGAGTATCTTGAACCCTAGATAAGGTTGTATGAATTATGAAGAGTATATGGGAGTGCATATCAGTTTAGAAACCATAGAGGAGGTCTCATATCAGTTTATCAACTTTTTGGAAGTATTAATATTGGGATAAGCACCTCAAGTAGGTGAAGCATATCGATTTAGGACTTCCTTGGAAAAGTTGTATTGGTTTACATGAAATGTGATATTGGGTTGTGATATCTTATCAAGAAAGATACCCAATGGCTGATATCTCATCCTTGAATTATCCACAAGAGTTTTTCATGTGGATATGATTATGGTTGAATGGTTCATCCATGCATGGACATGTGTCACCTAGTTACATATGGTGATGACTCTCTCAAGTAGCCTCTCTCATGAGCCTCAACTATATAAGCATCTATTTTCACCTACTAGTGAACATTTGGACTCTCGTATCATCCCTCCCTTGGTGGAAGGCCCTAGGAGCTCAAGGACCAAACGGAAGGTCGAGCATCTTGTCTAAGGTGATGCGATGACCATCTTCAGCCTTGGAGAGTTATGTATCTCAAATCATAATTCTCTGTTTCTTTTCTTCTTCACCAAGTTTCTAACTATGATACCATCTTATTGATGGAGGTGAAGCTATAGATGAATCTTGGACCTTTAAATAGGTCATATTTAACATTGGGAACGTGGATCTTTAAATCTCTAATGGTGATCTTGAGGTGGGTTATATAACTTGAACTCAACTCTATTATTATTCACCTTCAATCATGCAATACTTGGTGATTCCTTTTCAATTTCAACTTTCCTTGGCTAAATGATGATTTTATGAAATCTTATGGACTTATGGGGCTGTTGTCCATGAACTAGAGTGTTAGTGGATGGAGGGTTGGAGCTTTAGATAATGCAATCTCCCATGCACAAACTGATATTGTTTTAAGAAAATACAACCTGATATTAGGTTATGTGAGGGGAAAACCGATACACATGAGGTTCTAACCGGTTATCCATTTGCTACATATGAAGGACCATCATTCTTACAGTTTTCTAGCGTGTCATCTAAGGTTAAATATGGGGGCAAGTCGATATCTTGAAATTTGAGTGAAGATACAAGGTCAAAAGGACTAACCTGATATGCCCTAACCCTAACAACCCGTCACACCTCTAACCCAACACAAATGTGATGGGTGACACACTCCTTGGAACTATGGCCAACACACACAAAGTAATAGTGAGGATGATACCCTAGAGTATGCTATGGCTGGCACATTAGATGATGGTATGGCCGACATACCAAAGCATGGTGTGGCCAAAACACCAAAGTGAGGTGAAGATGATACACCAAGATATGGTGAAGGCGATACACCATGTTATGCTTATGGACGATATCACCTTAAGCACCTCAAAACTGATATCACCTTGATGTTCCATGGGTGACACAAGTGATAGTATCATGGGTGACATAAAGTGATAATGGTGTCGAAATCGATACACCCCTAACCCGATATCAACTAATCGTGCCTAGGGTGACACATCCTTTGATGCCTTTACAGACACACATGTTGAGATGCATATGACGATATGCATAGGACAACATATGATACAAAAGGAGACATGAGTGTATATACATATGGTGATACATGTAAGATGCTTTAGGGTGACACAAAGAAATATGCTTAGTCTGACACAAGTGAAAGTGTCATGGCCGATACATGTGTCTAACCTGACACAAAGTGAGGAGCTTAAGCCGACACAAGTGAATGTGTCTAGGCCAAAACAAGAGTTAGTATGTAGGATGATACACTTTTATGAGTGTAGGTAGACACATGAGAAGTATAATCAAGTTGATACTTGATGATTTAACAAGATGGATACACTTTGATAAGTGTAGGCCAATACACTCTAAAGAGGGTCAAGTCAATACAACAAGTTAAGTTCAAAATAGTATTCTAGTAAGGATGAGAGAGGAATTTGTATCACTCATGTTGATAATCAATTAATGATAATTTATGAGAGTAATCAAGTATGTTTGAATACTTATGGCAAGGAAATAAGATCCTAGATGAGGAGTTATGAATTAGGGTTTGGTGGTTGAATATAACCCTAGAAACGCTAATCAGTTACAATAGAAACCATAACCCTGATCATGAGAGGGTTGTAACTTGATTGAGTGATTATTTGAGATACGATTGAATGTAAAAATAATAATATAAGATTCTAGAGAGGAGGAGTTATGGTTTAGGGTTGGTTATTGAATATAACCCTAGAAATCCTAGTCGGCTACAATAGAAACCCTAACCCTAATCATGAGAGGGTTGTAATTTGATTGAGTGATTATTTGTGATACAATTGAATGTAAAGATAATTCTATTAGCTTCTAGAGAGGAGGAGTTATGGTTTAGGGTTGTTTATTGAATATAACCCTGGAAATCCTAACCGGTTGAAAAGAGAAACCCTAACCCTAATCATAATAGGGAGTGTAACTTGAAATGTCATGATTGTAACAATCAATGATTACAAAAATGAAATCTTAACCATGAAGACATTATGGATAATCCAATTGAGGGATATAGTGGTTATAATCTAGTATACCTTGATTAGACCTTGTGAGGCCTATTGAATAATTGTATCACAAGAAAGATGTGAATATGTCTGATGATCTGACAGAGGCATATTGCCTAGTAAGGTGATGTGGTACTCAATGATGAGTTTAAGGGTTTGATATCCCATGATGAAAGTAATATGGTAACACAAAGGTGTCTCAACTGTTAAAGAATCCTTGGCAATGTGATATACCTTTCATGCTTGTAACTTTATTGATAAAGGTCAATACATGGCAGTAAAATCACATGATTTATAAATGTCAGTAGTTGGCAGTATAATCACATGATTGATAAAGGTCAATACCTAACAGTACAATCACAGGATTGATAAAGGTCAATACTTGGCAATAGAATCACATGATTGATAAAGGTCAATACTTGGTAGTATAATCACAAGATTGATAAAGGTCAATATCTGGCAGTATAATCACATGAATGATAAATGTCAATACCTGGCAGTATAATCACATGATTGATAAAGATCAATACCTGGTAGTATAATCATACAATTGATAAAGGTCAATACCTGGCAGTATAATCACAGAATTGACAAAGGTCAATACCTGGCAGTATATTCACATGATTCACTGATATCACACAATGACAATAGGATCACATGATAAGCTTGAGATGCTGGTATAGCATGATCTATAAATGATATACATGTTCTTCATATTCCTTCTAAAAAGATTGAATAACCTATTGTTCAGTCATAGATATCTGATCTGCTCATTTATGGGGATACCTTGCTAATGTTCATAATTGGAACTGCTCAGCATAGTTGCTACTTTATCATGATCTTTGAATAAATAATTATATCTGTGATAATAATAGTGTTGTTGGGGAGTTATATCTCCCTATGAGACACATATCTCACTCTAAGGGTTTTCACAACCTTTTAGGTGGATGTGCACGAGGTAGCAAAGATCGTGTAGCTGAGATAAGACAACAACCAAAAGAAGACTGTAATTTTGAGGTGGTGTGATGTCAGCTGTGTCTTGTTGTAGATAGAAGTCCTATGTGTCGTCCCTGTACTCTCAGGTCTTTGGGGGATAGTTTCATACCCTAGTGTATGCTATGGCAGACACACTAGATGATGGTATGGTTGATACACCAAATCATGGTGTGGCCAAAACACCAAAGTGAGGTGAATATGATACACCAAGATATGGTGAAGGCGATACAACATGTTATGCTTATGGAAAATATCACCTTAAGCACCTCAAAACTGATATCACCTTGATGTGCCATGGGAAACACAAATGTGTAGGGTTTTAGGGGATATAGAGAAGGCAGCGGAAGAAAAAAAATCTTCTCCCCAAACCCAGAATAAAGGAATCGTGTCAACGTTTATACAGTAGGAAGGATGGCTTGTAAAGACATACCTTGTCCCGAGGCTTACTCGGTGATGTTACCTCATGGCTTGCACGGTCTTCACATCCGGTCTTGGATGGTGTCTGTGCAGCTCCTGGTCTCACCGGGACTGTCGGGATGGATAGTTGTCCTCTGAGTGGTAGAAGTCTCTTGCCTCTGAATTAGTCCACACTGACCACCTGGAACTTCGATCAGCTTGTCGTACAAGGCACTAGAAGGAGTCGTAACCTCCTGTCAGTGTACTAGTCACCGACACACTCTCCTGCCACCAGTCACCTTTCTGCCGTTGTCTTTCCCTTATTGCGCCTCCCTTGTCGGGTAGCACTTGCTTGGGTTCTTCTGGTTACCACAACCAGAGAGAACGACAACTTTACAGAGCAACTGGTGTTCTGAGTTGTACTTGAGAAGTCCTCAATACCCCTATATATAGGAGGGTCATGAGACAGGGTTCTCTACCTCGGGCAATGTGGGATTAAAGCAAGAGTAGAAGGGTTCAAGATTTTCCACAAAACAACCAACTGTGCCAGCTAAACCGATCGGTTGGGGACCTAAGCCGATCGGTTCACACCTGAACTGGTCGGTTGGGGAAGTTGAGCCGATTGGTTCAAGTCTGAACCAGTCAGTTCACTCCTCATATCAGTTCCCGATTGACTTTTCCTCTTTTGTTTTGAATTGATCCAAATACCAATCCTTGTTCCAATCAAATTGGACAAGTGAAGCGAAGAGAAATTTCTTTCCAACCTGACTTTCCCAACTCACTCAGTTGGACCAGTTGAGCCGATCGGTTCAACCATTGAACCGGTCATCTCAAACTGTCCTGAGCCAATTGGTTCATCACATGAGCCGATCGGTCTACCAACCTGAGTCGATTGGTTCATCACATGAGCCAATCAGTTGGGAGTATAGACTGCGCAGAATCAGTCAAACACAATTTCAATCAATTTGATATTCTAATTAATTGGTCCAACACTTTGAACACTATGATACTGAGTTATTAATTGATTGAATTTTTAATTAAACTACTAAACATATTTAGTAAACAATCTAAACATTATTTGTGGATAAACTTCCTCTTCCAGGTTAAATCCTATGTGTGTGAGCCTGCATGCCCATTTCATGTTGGCAGTGAAAGTTCGTAACACTTATGACTTCACAAGCAAAGAGCAGTGCCTAGTCGCACATCAATGCTACCCAAGTGAAATAGAATGTTAGAGAACAACTTTCAATCCTACAATCTGTGAATGGTGTTAAATCGAATGTATAATTCCTTTGTCTCTGATATCCTGAATTAACTCAAGGCATGGAACAGTCATCTGGTCAATGTTCATTGACTTTCTTGATCTCAGAGTAGATTGGAGGAGATATGTATGACATCAATATCACATACTGATTCACACATGCGTGTGTACGCCTATCTCAATCCTACTCATCACGTGGTTGTGGATATCAAACTCCCTCAGGAGGAACAAATCCCATATCTATCACTCACCCCTCAAAAGCCCCATGTGTCAAAGCCACCCAATCATCACCTTTATAACAACCCATGTTTCATGACTGTGTTTGATGATGTCAAAGTGTACCCAACAACATGTGTTGAGTGTAGTGATTTCAAATCAAAGAATCACACTCACCACCATCACTGTGAGAACTGAATGTGACTACCATGTCATGGTTCCATGTGTCAAACTCACAGTGGGTCTGTCCGGTACACTTGTTCTCTAACAAGTACCTATGTGTTTGGTTTGATATCTCCATATCATGACTAACAAGATTCTGTCATCAATCAACACCACAATCTAGTCTTGTGTGTCATTATTGTCTATCTACCTTCCACAATGACATCCGACTAGGGACATAATAAGAATGTACAAACTCTTAGCATTCGTATGATCTCATCGTTCAGGTCCTAAACCTGAAAGCATACATCATTGAGTATTGTCATTCACTAGACATTCAATCGGTTCTATCATTATCTCATATGACTGAACCAGAAAGAATTGAAAGCTTGCCTTTGATGCTTATCAAATCAATCTTAATGTATCCCACCAATCATCCCATGATCGGCTCTCAAGGCATACATACCAACTAACTCCCACTTGCATTGTGAGCCAATCACCCTTGAATCATATTCATAGTGATCTTCAAACATGTCCCACATGTTACTGTGCTCTAGTGCTAACATAGTGAGTTATGGAAAGACCTTGCCAAAGTCAGTATTAACTGCACGTCTCTCATCTCTTTGTTGTACGTCACATGTATGAGTTCGAGTTGTCATAATATGCGATCTAGTATTCCTTTTCTAACCTTTAGCCACATCGCATGACCAAGTACTCCTTACTTGTCATCAAATATCATAATATCTATAAGTTCATCTCATGAACTTCTAGTTCCATATAGTATCTACTAATGTTTTTATAACACACAGATACTCAGCTTTTCCCTTTAAAACGGCTTTAATGGAACATTTCAATTTATCAACAAGAATCCACTTTTATATATCCCATATATATTTTGCGATTAATTTTCTATCCTTTCAGAAGTTCGCATCAATGTAACTCTTTACAGTGAACCCTTCCTTATTTCCATAGAACTAGTACTTCTCAAGTACTTATGAAATTCTTATGGTATTCCAGTAACCCTTACTGGAACTAGACAAACATCCACTCGTCATGTCCCACATACGAGTTATCAGGATGAGCACATCATATTGTCATATCCTACATACAAAATGATGAATGCATTTCATTTTTGCTATGTCCATACATGCAAGATAATGGGATGATTACATGCATGATAGATCCATGTCTATTCTTAGTGTTCCCATTCTTCATAATAATTGGACACTTGGCCTTGGGATACTAACTCCATGTAACATGGACAAGTTTCCTACCATTGAATCCGTGCACACTGAACCCTTCAGTATAGATTTCCAATGTATGCTCTCTCTTTTCAGGTCAAGAGGTTTTCGAGAACTATCTCTATAGATCTCTATTCCTATCACACAGGAAACCTCTCTATCTTCCTTAAAGATATTTTCCACAAAGGATTCCATTCTAGAACATCTTATTCCTCATCGACATGTGGAATACAAATACACTCCCACAAAATCACAGATCCCTTCTCTATCTTTGTCATATTAGTCAAACCCTTTGACTATATTATCAAAGTAAAGATCCAACTCTGAGTTGCTTGTACTCAATCAATCACATTGATTAGTCCATTGTAACTTATAGACTTCATTGCATTAATGGATTCATAAACCTTATAGGTTGTGTCACGTACACATCCTTGTTTTATTCCTCATAGGAATGCGGTTTTAGTATCCGTATGCCAAATCTCTTAGTCATTAAGTTGCAATCAACAAGCATAATCCTTATCAAAATGTTATCCATGTGTCTTAACGCTTAAGACTCATTCACACTTATGGATTTCATCCCAATGGGTGCTACCATCAAGGTCATGCCTTATGGTTCACATGGAAGTCATTTAGGATGTAATGGTCATAAACCATAACTCAAAATCTGGTTCCTCATATTCATCTAGATAGTTGACTCATCACATGACCGACTCATCACATAGATAATCAAGGTGTATCTGTCAAGGATATAAGAACTCACAACCCTTTGTGATTCTTAATGTCCTTTATTAGTGTAGGGTATTCTTTATTTCAGAAGAATTTAGTTATTTGATAATCATCCTCTAACTCCTTAGAGTATGACTCCTTCTTGATCACCATGCCTTAATCACGAGCTCACTATGATACACTATCATAATCACTCATAAGGATCTCAAACATTTGATCCAAGCATTTCATTCATTGATCTCATCAATAATTAACACTTTACCAAATTCTTACTTCATCTATGATATTCTTGAACACTTCAAGATATTCATATTGGTATTTATCTAAACACCACTTGAAGTATTAGCATTTGCTCCAATAGGTATGTAAATACATCACATGTATTATACCTAATAGGTCAATCTCCCACTATGACTAATGAAGATTGATCATGTCCAAGAGATTCATGTCTCTTACTAGTTCACTAACCAAAAACAGTCTAGACTTATCCATCATATGGAAACTAGAAATGAATTTCTCATGATTTATGCTAATTTTATTATTTGAGTTATCAGTAACTTTTAGGTATCATATTATCTTATGCATAACAAGTACCACAAGATAAACAAGGCACTGCCAAAAAGATCATATATTTGAGACATCAACTATATTGATAGCCATCCTTGTCTCAACAAGATGCAACAATAAAGTGTTTCTATTGGCAAATTGAAACAGCAGTCCTCAACTCTATTTGGTGCCCTTTAGGCTGAAATAAACTAAAGAATACTCCTATCTATGTCTGTAACACTTACTCCAATAATGAGTACTCCTTTCTTGGTCCTTTCACAAAGCCCATCACTTCTTTCTGTATCTTACATATTATATATGTCAAATATCCATCTTGGTATCATATACCTCAGAAGCGGTTCATTTCATGATACCTTAGGTGGAGATATCCATCCCCTCCTTCTTCTTATTTTGTTCTTATAGATATAGAGGGAAATTCCCTTGTTCACCCTCCCATGGGCCTTGAGGCTGAAGATGACTTGGGCTACTGGCTAGCATCAGAACCCTTCTTAGCTTTGCCCTTGCCCTTTCCCTTGGACTTGCCTTTCTTGTTGTTGATCATCATCACAGATTTAGGCTTGTCCTTCTTCATCTGTTCCTCGAGGATAAAGACGACTTGGATTTTTGGCTAGCATCAGAACACTTCTTTGCTTTTCCCTTGTCCTTGCCTTTGAGACTTACCCTTCATTGATCACATTAAAGATTAGGGTTTGTCTTTCTTCATCTTTGCCTCTACTATCCTCAACATGTCCAACAACTCTGTCAAATATTGTCAAAGTTTTTCATGTTGTAGTTCATCATGAACTATATGATTCTCACAACATTTGCAGTATCATACTAGTAGCCAACTATTGGCTCATAGGAAATCCCAGTCTAGTCATACCCAGTCACATTGAGTGTGTGAATGCCTACTAGATCTTCTTCTATCATGACATACTAGGATAGTGTCTTGGAGACATCATATGTCTCATGTTATCTCTGCAACTCATAGTTTAGAGAACACAACATTAAGCACTCCACATCAATGGAATCTTCAGTATGCTTCCATAAGCATCCTTTAAGACATTGGTGTGGTGGGATCGAGTTCATCTGGTTCTGATATAACTAGGACTTAGAGCTTTTGCTCTTCGATTGAGAACACTTCTCAATGTCCTAACCAGTCGTCGAATTATTCCCATTTAAATTTTCCATCTTAAGGATCGATCACAAATAAAGTGATTATTGATGATTAACCATTTATTGTAAAAAAGGAAATATATGTAATTTAGTCCAAAAACTCCTTTTTGACTTGATTGATTTGAAAAGGTATTACGATATAATTAAGACTTTAATTAATTATCGCTCCCACTATTTTTATTCAAATTGATAGCCCTCAACGTCAATTTGGAAGATTGTAATGTACAATCTTCTAGTGGGTCAAGATCTTAAAATCCTCTAAGTCATGGACCAGCCAGGGATGTCACCCACAACTTAGATCTTCTAGGTAGGCAACATTTTCCAATTGCATCATATGCAACTCTTGAAAGATGTCATATGCAACTCCTTGCCATGATCACCTCCATGACTCAAGGTGCTAGATCCTATCTAGGTCACCTTATTAAGTCTGACCCAAAGCCAACACGATGAATATGCACCCTGCTAGGACAGACCCACATATCCATCCTTCATGCTTCCACGAGATAGACGGTGCACCACGCTAGGGCATGCCCACACTTGGCCGATCAAGCTTTTCACGTGTGTCGCATTTGGAAGGCATCTAAAACTTTAGTATTTAATGAGGGATTTGGTTTTATAGATACATATACATATCCAATCACCACAATATATAGTACATATCATATACATGCTATATCCCACAGAAAATATGTAAAATGATAAAAGTGATGATTATGGCCATCCTAATGTGATTCCTCGAGCCAAAAGGAATCACGGTCATCTAGGTCTACATCACATGCAACCTCTATAAGATGAACTCTGTGCTTTTCCGTGCTGGGTTTGATCAACTCATCTCCATGATTGATTGACTTACCATCGGGACGGTCGTTTGGGTGCCACCAATAGATCGATTGGCTCCTCCAACTGATCGGTTCACTGGTCATCTTGCATTTCTTCAGGTCGCCACCCGCTCGTCTCGCTCCTTGAACCAGTCATCTAGAACGCCAACCGATCGATTCACGCCTTGAACCGATCGTCTCAGTCGTCGTCAGGTTGTCCACCGTTCTTTGACATAACAGGAAATACAAGTTCTATCCTATTTACATTTGAATAGGGAAACCCCAAGTTACATTCGGGGGGAGCAAAGGTAGGAAACAAATCTCGAGTTATCTCGAGTTACATCAAGAATAGGAGATAGGGAATCGGTGCGCAGACCAAGATGCAAGCAACCACATTCAACCAAGCACACATACATAGGGCTTATTGGCCATAACTACACTATACATCCACTACAAAACTCATTTAAGGGCGACACATATCGAGTGCATTTATATTACATATCATATATGTATTTTGGGATTTGTGGATTTAGAATTGGACATGCATAAAGCCAATTTTATTTGCATTGTATGCAATAAATAAAGGCGACAAACCAAAATCGATCATATCGATAATCCTAAAGTATAGAGCAGTTGACATGGCTCTGATACAACTGTAGGATTTTAGGGGAGGCAGAGAAGGCAGCGGAAACAAAAATTTTCTTCTCCCCAAACCCAGAATAAAGGAATCGCATCAACATCCATACAGTAGGAAGGATGGTTTGTAGATACATACCTTGTCCCGAGGCTTGCTCGACGAAATTACCTCATAGCTTGCGCGGTCTTCACCTCCGGTCTTGGACGGTGTCTGTGCAGCTCCTGCTCTCACTAGGACTGTCGGGATTGACAATTTTCCTTCGAGCAGCAGAAGTCTCCCGCCTCTGAAGTAGTCCACACGGACCATCTAGAACTCCGATTGCCTTGTCGCACAAGGCACCGGAAGGAGTCATACCCTCTTGTCAGTGTACTAGTCACCGACACACTCTCCTGCCACCAGTCGCCTTTCTGTAGTTGTCTTTCCCTTGTTGTGCCTCCCTTGTCAGGTAGCACTTGCTCGGGCTCTCCTGGTTACCACAACCAGAGAGAACGACAACTTTACAGAGCAACTGGTGTCCTGAGTTGTACTTGAGAAGCCCCCAATACCCCTATATATAGGAGGGTCATGGGATAAGGTTCTCTACCCCAGGCAATGTGGGATTGAAGCATGAGTAGAAGGGTTTAAGATTTTCCATAAAACAACCAACTGTGCCAGCTGAACTGATCGTTTCAAGCATTATCCGATCGGTTGGGGACCTGAGATGATCGGTTCACACCTGAACCGGTCGGTTGGGGAAGTTGAGCCGATCGGTTCAAGTCTGAACTGGTCAGTTCACTCCCCATATCAGTTCCCGACTGACTTTTCCTCTTTTGTTTCAAATTGATCCAAATACCAATCCTTGTTCCAATCAAATTAGACAAGTGAAAGAAAGAAAAATTTCTTGCCAGCCTGACTTTTCCAACTCCCTCGATTGGACCAGTTGAGCCGATCGATCCAACCCTTGAACCAGTCGTCTCAACCTATCCTGAGTCGATCGGTTCACCAACTTGAGTCGATCGGTTCATCACGTGAGACGATCGGTTGGGAGTGCAGACTATGTAGAACCAGTCAAATACAATTTCAATCAATTTAATACTACATCAATTTGTCCAACACTTTGAACACTATGATACTGAGTTATTAATTGATTGAGTGTTTAATTGAACTACTAAACATATTTAGTAAACAATCTAAACATTGTTTGTGCATAAAATTCCTCTTCCAGGTTAAATCCTATGTGTGTGACCTTGCAGGCCCATTTCACATTGGCAGAGAAAGTTCATAACACTTATGACTTCACAAGCAAAGAGCGGTACCTAGTCACACATCAGTGCTACACAAGTGAAATAGAAAGTTGGAGAACAACTTTCAATCCTACAATCCGTGAATGGTGTTACAGCAAATGTATAATTCCTTTGTCTCTGATATCTCGAATGAACTCAAGGCATGGAACAATCATCCTGTCAACGTTCGTTCACTTTCTTCATCTCATAGTAGATTGGAGGAGATATGTATGACATCAATATCACATACTGATTCACACATGCGTGCACACGCCTATCTCAATCCTACTCATCAAGTGGCCATGGATATCAAAGTACCTTAGGAGGGACAAATCCCATATCTATCACTCACCCCTCAAAAGCCCCATGTGTCAAAGCCACCCAATCATCACCTTTATAACAACCAATGCATGTTTCAGGACTGCATTTGATGATGTCAAAGTGTACCCAACAATAGGTGTTGAGTGTAGTGATTTCAAGTCAAAGAATCACACTCACCACCATCACTGTGAGAACTGACTGTGACTACCATGTCATGGTTCCATGTGTCAAACTCATGGTGGGTCTGTCTGGTACACTTGGTCTCTAACAAGTACTTATGTGTTTGGTTTGATATCTCTATATCATGACTAACGAGATTCTGTCATCAACCAACACCACAATCTAGTCTTGTGTGTCATTGTTGTCTATCTACCTTCCATAATGACATCCGACTAGGGACATAATAAGAATGCACAAACTCTTAGCATTGTATGATCTCATCATTCAGGTCCTGAACCTAAAAGCATACGTCATTGAATAATGTCATTCTCTAGACATTCAATCGGTTCTATCATTATCTCATATGACTAAACTAGAAAGAATTGGAAGCTTGCCTTTGATGCTTATCAAATCAATCTTAATGTATCCCACCAATCATCCCATGATTGGCTCTCAGGGCATACATACCAACAAAATGATAGTGTCATGGGCGACACAAAGTGATAATGATGTCTAAATCGTTACACCCCTAACCCGATATCAACTGATGGTATCTAGGGCGACACATCCTCTAATGCCTTTACCGACACACAAGTTAAGATGCATAGGATGATATGCATAGGACGACATATGATACATAAGGCGATACAAGTGTATATACATATGGTGATACAAGTAAGATGCCTTAGGGCAACAAAAAAAAGATGCTTAGGTCGACACAAGTGAAAGTGTCTTGGCCGATACATGTGTCTAACCTGACACAAAGTGAGGAGCTTAAGTCGACACAAATGAATGTGTCTAGGCCGACACAAGAGTTAGTGTATAGGCTGATACACTTTGATGAGTGTAGGCTGACACATGAGGATTACAATCAATCAGAGTTTTTGGCTAAAAGGTTGTTATTGCTAGTAGTTTGCTCATGTACATATTTTTTATAAAAGCAAACAAATATCAGATGAAAAAGGGATGTTGCTGAGATAGCACATGTGTGATGTATCATGTTGTACATGACGGACTTTGGGACTTTCTATAATAAAATTACTGACAATGGATCTTTATGAAAAATGATTTTATTTTTTAGTGATTTTTGATAATCCGATGTTAATGGTTGTTTCCATGTGATTTTGTGTGATGTCGTTATAAATTTGATAGAGGTCTTCATAGTAATTATGAAAATTATTTCCACAAATTGCACCCGACACTCTCCATAACACACAAATGACTCTCCTTCAATACTTAAACATTAAGTTGCAACAATTGCATCCCACCCATCTAACGAATCATCATATAGTTTTATGGATTTCTTAGTTGCTTTCGGTTTAATATCTTGGTTTTCAATGATGTTGATGTAGATTTTCTCGTGCAGCGTTTGGAAAAGCGTTTGGTCAGCCACTACTCTAGTACAGTGAGATGGCTCACCGTGTAGATTTTCTCTGGTGAAAAAGCGACACTTGCAAATGCCGCCCCTCGCTACATTAAATGCAAAAACAATACAAAATGATCAGTCATGGTTAACCTAACGTTTGTAACAACGATTACAAACTGACTGCCCCTGCCCGATAGTATTTGAACATTGCACGAACAATCGCCACCATTTTGCCAAACGAAGCAACAATGTCAACTGATGGCTACCGTGTTAGCCAATGAAAGTTTTTTTGGGTGTTTCCCAAATGAAAGTAAAAATAAAAAATGAATTTCCTAATCAAATTTGTTTGAGGACACATGGTGTGCACTAGTTTTTTTTCCACAATAGCATATGACTGACTTTTGTTTCTAATAAGTTACACCACCAACAAATTTGAAGTATGTTAGAATATAGTTTGAAAGGGCCAGTGTGATTAAACTCATATTAACAGTTTTACATGAAGTTCCCCCTATATTTCAGAAAAAAATATTATGTCGGTCATTATTACCATCGCTATCTGTCACCGTATTCATGGTCCAGAATAAAATAAAAAAGATTATGTTATGAAAATTATTATTATATCTACTACCCTATAAAAAAGAGGAAGTGTGTTGTGTGCTTTTCGAGCTGCTTCACCTACTTACTTGCTAGCTATGTTTGCTAGATTGCTGAATTTGTGTGCTTGCTTTGACAACGAATAAGTTTGAAGAGTATTCACCGTGAGGGCAGTTTCAATAGTGCAGCTCCTAGCTTGCCAGGTTTGCAAGCTTACGATGTGGATAAGTTTGAAAATTGTTCTTATCTATCTAGAGGCTAAGTATAATATATTTTTATCTTCAATTTACTTTTTACGTTGCCACTGAACTACTACATAAAAAGAGCCCGTGTCGTGTACATGTTATTTCCTGCAGTTTGCCTAGGTTCATCAGCCCGTCTATTAAATTACAGGTCCAACATGTTTATGTGCTTCGGCAGGATTATCATCAAGTCAGCCCCCGTCTATGTTCTTACTAGCTTAAGTCTATATATTTGTCTACTTGCTTATTATTTTTCTCCAATCAACAGTATAAATCACAACAGAATTGCAGTGAATATGTAAAACGACACGTATATATTGTATATTATGTATTCCCATATGACAAATGTTTTTGTTGTTTGCTGCTCCAACATATTTTATATGCTTCATCAGCATGTTGTATCATCAGCTCAACCCATCTCTGTGCTTACTAGCTTAGTATATATATGTATTTACTAGCTTATCGTCTTTCTCCACCAATAGGTAAAAGTCATAAAAGAAAGACAATTGTAATGGGTAAAATGACATGTACATATTGCACATTATGTATTCTAGACAAAAAATATTTTTACCATATAATAACACACTTAAAGTTGGAGGGAGTCAATTGATAATTAATTGTGTTTTTTAGGTTGTATGTAAAAATATTATGAGTCAATTATGAGTTTGATATGAAATTAATTTTTAGATTATGATTTTTTCAATTGGGTTCCACGGTCTGCTTAATCACATTGGTTTCTATCACAGTGCATTTCGTGCTATTTTTGTACCATTCAATAAACATACACAGGATAAAGATAGAAAAAATAATTTTGTTAGCAACACACTATAAGTTGAAGTGAGTCAATTGCATGTTAATTGATACTTTCTATTGAGGTTGTATGTTAACTACTATGAGTACTAAAATTGCACCGTTTTAGAAAGAATATTTGGATTCAAGCTTTGTTGATCATAGTTAATGAAGTCGTTCTTTTTTAGCATATTGTATGTAAGTTTAGTTATTATAGCTACCAAGTCTAAACCCGATGAACAAAATAATTTTGGGTATAAATTTTGTCAATCATGATGGATTCTAGGTTTGGAAAGTATTCCAAAGTTGATGCTTAAGTTGAAATTGAGTCGAATTCTAAGTTATTTGACAACTAGGCTGTTGTTTGCAATGTGTTTTTAGTACCTTGACTTTGTTGTTACTTCTAATTCCATTAGATCGGGGTGAGAATTCTAGCGAGGAAAAAAGAATTCATTTGGATGTTGATAAAACTATTCTCTTAGGTAAATTATAAGTATTAACTACGATCATGACAAAAATCAAAATTTAGTGTATTTTTTTGATCTGGGTTGCAACCAATTCGTCGACCTATTAAGCAGAAAAAAAATTGATTTTAGATTGTCACTTCTAAGATGGAACAAGATTTAGAAGTTGATGCAAAAATTGAAATTAAGTCGATTACATGTTCTTAGACAACTAGGATATGATGTGTGACAATTAAAGGCATGAGATTTTGAATGACAAAGAAATCAACTATTTTATGTTTTATCGTTATAGTATTAGATCACTACAATTGGAGTGCACATGCTTAGCACGTGTATCCTGCTTAGGGGAGTCAACTGGATGTTGTCGAGCTGCTTCAGCTGCTCCCTTTTTTAAATGTTATTATATTAAATCTATTGTGTAACTTCTATTGGACTGTATGCTTTTCAAATAGGTTTATAGGCTAAGTTTGTTTGTATACTTACTATAAAGTGATTTCAAATATTACATATTTTCGGTTAGAGGGAGTCAAATGATAATTTATTGAGTTATTATTTTTATTGGGTTGTGTTAATTATTCGAATATGAATTATATATTGGTTGTCAACAAGAATATACTGGCTTATGAAGCACATGTAAAGTTTTGTGTTGGAAGCAGTTTGTAGAGAATTTATTGAGTCATCCTCTTTTGACGAGTATTTCAAAAAATGGCGACACATGTAATTTTGATAATAACTTGATATAAATTAGAGGATGTCAGTTGGTAGGTTATCGAGTTGTTATTTAAAAAATACATGTAACGGGTGTAAAGTAATTCAATTAGTAAGACATAATTAATTTGATCATCACACGCTTTAGGTTAGAGGGAGTCAAATAGCAGTTAATTGAGTTCTTCTTGTGGTGACCGTCTCGTGAAAATATGATTAATTAATACGGAAGAGAATTATTTGCAGCGGATTACTGAAAATCAGTGAAAATATAAAACTTTTTCAAAGAGATCCATTCACAGGAAAACTCTTTAACCAAGAACCAAAGTATTTCAAATTCATCCTGGTTCACAAGTACACAACCTGTACCATTCCTTCTCAAAGATTACAACATCAACTGTCTTATAAACATTATATACAGAAAGTATATGAATCTCGAGGCATCAAGCCAAAACCTCAGATTGATTCATAAGACACTGACTAAAAACTCCAAGGACCTGAGAGTACAGAGACGACACATAGGACAACAATATGTATTACTAGATAGACAATATCTCCACCTGAGATCTTATTGTTGTCCCTGTTGTTGTTGTTGTTGTTTCTCTTTCCTTGTTCTAGGACTTCTGCTTTATCTCCCATGCATACCTAAAAATGTTTTCCACGGGGGTGAGACAATTGAAAATTGCCCCAGCGAGAGATATAACTCTCCGCCAAAAACATTGTTATTGTAGTTTATTAAATTAAAACTGAGCAGGGGTTACTTTTACATTATCAGGCAAAATTATTCATCATAGAACAGAATAAGATAATCTCCATTCTCAAGGAGGTCATTACATCTACCCATGGTAGATAAATAATTCATCTGTCCACCTTGCAGAGAATATAAAGAAACATAATTAACATTTATCCACTAAGGAATGCACAAAGAAATGCAACATCAGTCAATGAATCTTCGTATTCAATCCTTAAGCAAACATGCTAAACGGCTCATTACATTTTACAATCACACTTATGCTCTGAGGAGATGAGGTATACCGCTCATACTCCAACCAACCACTGTTAGGAGTCGAAATCGGTACCATACATAGGTCATCAAAAGAGTTGGATTATTATTACCTCATCCTTCTCGGTCAGTACGAGACCACATGCAAGACATCTTGTGTCTCTGCTAACTAGCTAGCCAGGGCATACTGGCACCTTCGCTATAGAGTTACAACATCAACTGCACTCTCATCGCCAATCGAGAGATTTCTTATTTATCTCCTCGATTCGACATTAAGTATCATTGGGAGATGTGTACACCATCTAACCCAATCATCGGGAGATTTGTAATACATCCATCCCGACATATTCATGAAGGATTGAAAGGTTTCTTGTTTACCTTCCAGCAATCTCTTCAAGAGGACGTAAGGATGTTTTTGCCCATTTACCCTCACATATTCAAAATATGTGCTCCGGGTTTTGCCGCGGGCACCCGTTTCACCATCACCTATTCCTGACGATGATGGATCTATGGTCAGAGCACTACATGAATAGATTTCACTTGATTTATTAAGTACATTCTCATATTCTTTTAGCATCAGCCAAGTTCTCAAACATAACTTATTACAACAATGCTATAAAGAGACATGTACTACTTTCATCAGATATTTATCAGTATTTCAAAGACCCTGCGAACTCAGTCCCTCATTTCAATAATGGGAATTCTCATCCCTTCACATTCTCATCACCATAATCATATGGTTCTGGGTATTCAAACCCTTCACTCATCATTGAGCATCATTACCATTTATTAGGTAACTATCACCTTCAGGTCATCTAACCAAGGTATACATGATACTTGTTACCCAAGCATCACACATGGCTCATCAGGCCACTGCACATCTTGTCACCTCTCACTAGGCAACAACTTATTCACATGGCTCAAAAGTCCATTCACATCTTGTCACCTCTCACTAGGCAAAAACTTATTCAAAGATATCATAAATATTTATTCAAGATCATTAGTCTCATCATATAACATTAATGATCATTAGTTCAAGGAATGAGTTCATTTCTCATCCTCATCATGGTATGACTACATCATACTTATCATTTGGGATTAACCCAATTTTCAAGGTGCATTAATTAACACTCATCAAGTGCAGCAACTCATTACATTTCATTGTAATAGTTGCATATCACACTTCATATATTTCTTACCCAATTATTTTGGATTTGGAGTATATCAAGGTATATAAACCCTGAAATTCTGAATGTGATAACCATCATATCTTGATGTATCATTTTCTCATCATTTAAGACCCTCTTGAGTTAACCAACTTTATCATGTATTAAGGTATTTCCCCTCTTAATACATTCCATCACCAAATACTCACCCTTAGCATATAATGCATAGGTCACACATCATAATTGTCCAACTATCTCACATGATATGGACTTATCTTAGTTTAAGGCTTTGTTTTATTATAAAGTTGCCTATAAACAACCACATTAGATACTTCCCTTTTCAGGGTATCAACTACTATTCCATTATTAGGATTAGGCTTCACATAGATACACCTTCAACTAGGGTTTCACAAGGATACACCCTCAATTAGGGTTTCATTTAGAATTGCCCTCAATTAGGGTTTGAACACAATAACCATGTCGATTAGGGTTTATGTTCATGATTAGGGTTTCATGATATCTCTACTTTAAGGATGATACCCTTAATCACCACATGAATCATATTCATATATGAATTCATGCTATCATCATCTCAACTTGATTAGGTCATATCAACCCTTCCATCAAGTACATACTACTATGATTAACATAGTGTACCAAGTCATTGATCCTATAAGCAATTAGGGTTAATCCCTGAATTAGCACTAATCACTTAGGTACTATTAGGGTTTCAACCTTTGTATACCTTCAATGATCATCATTCTAATCATCATTGGGTCAATTAATCATTCATCATCTCTATTCTTAAGAGATTCAATCACCTTGGACCTCCATTACATAAGGTATCTGAATGAATTGATCAATTGAGTCCTCAATTACAACAAGTGTCTAAGTGGATTAACCAATTGATTCCTCAATCAACTTTGACTACTTGATCCGTAAACGGTCTTGGTCCTTCAAGGTTTAAACAGTTTGAAACTGTTTGGTAAAGGTGGTGCTTGAGACTGTTTGCCCAAGCAAGTAGGTGAAGACCGTTTGCCCAAGTTTGACTTTTGAAACCGAATGGGCACAAACGGTTTGGGATCGTTTGGTCCCAAACGGTCTTGAGACCGTTTGGTCCAAACCTCCTCAAAACCGAATGGACCAAAAAGTGTCTCAACCACTTTAATCGTATTAGGGTTTCCAATGTTGATCCCCTCAATCGATCATATACATGTTAGACAATCATCCATTGAGTAATTAGGTCACCCTTCAACTTATTTTACACTCAATTTACCCTAAATTGATCATTAATTAGGGCTTGAACCAATTGGGTTAGGGTTTGGAATCAATAACCCTTTAACATATTTCAATGTGGGTCTAATTGATTTGAACCCATTGAACCATCATCCAATTTGGACATGACCTGACCCCAAACGGTCTTGGGATCGTTTGGATGACCTCCAAACGGTCTTGAGACCGTTTTCCCATCATATCATCAAAATCCAAGTCAACCAATTAAGGTCTGGATCATTGGATTGATCACCAAATCAGCAATTGATTACACTCCAACTTAGTATCATTGGATCATCAATTGCTTAACCATACTCACCCCTAGACCTCCAAACGGTCTTGGGTGACCTCCAAACGGTCTTGAGACCATTTGCATGAGATCCAAACGGTCTTGACACCGTTTGGCTCATCCAACCCTTGGATTCTAGTGAAAATCATTAGGGTTTGAGCTATTGAGTTGATCTTCAAATCAACACTTAATTGGAAAGTGATTTGGTACCTTTAGACCTTAAATTGGTCAACCGTGCTTAACCCTAGACATCCAAACGGTCTTGGGTGATCCCCAAACGGTCTTGAGACCGTTTGGGTGATTACCAAATGGTTTTGAAACCGTTTGGGTTAATCAACCCAAAACATCAACTCATTCCAATGTAAAATCAGTACTTAGCCGATTAGGGTTAACACCATATCTTTTGTCCTTCAATCACTTAACCATATCCAACCCTAGACCTCCAAACGGTCTTAGGTGACCCCCAAACGGTCTTGAGACCGTTTGGGTAATCCCCAAACGGTTTTGAAACCGTTTGGGCTAATTAACCCAAAAAGTCAAATCAGCCAAGTTGAAAATCAGCACTTAATCCAACTAGGGTTTACCTAATTGATTAGCCTTCAACTCATGATTCATTTGTAATTAATCTATAAACTTTTGTGGGTCATAAACCAACATAATTATGAACAGGATTCTAGTACGGTAAACCCTTGGTCAACTCTTTCAAACGGTTTTGAAACCGTTTGCCCAAAAAGGCAAATAATTCAAGTTGAAAATCAGCACTTAATCCAATTAGGCTTTGCCTAATTGATTCGCCTTCAACTCATGATTCCTTTGTAACTAATCCATAAAATTTGGTGAGTTATTAAAAAAATCATTAGGAACAAGAATCTCAAACTATCAACCGTTGGTCAACCCTCTCAAACGGTTTTGAAACCGTTTGCCCAAAAAGTCAAATTAATCAAGCTGAAAAATCAGTACTTAATCCAATTAGGTTTGCCTAATTGATTGGCCTTCAACTCACGATTCCTTGGGCGTTAACCCATCAAATTTGGTGAGTCATTAACCAACATAATTAGGAACAGTAATCTCAAACGGTCAACTCTTGGTCAACTCACTAAAACGGTTTGGTGAAACTGCATGAGCAATTAACTCAAAACCGTATGAACCATGATTTCTTTGGGAAAAGTATCCAAGATGATGTCATCATCATCTACCTTCGTCCCTGATATTCTAACAACTTCTGATTTCATGAAATAACCATTTTCAACCAGCAATTAAACAAGATAATGAAGGAATCATTGAAATTGCAAGATTAATGGTTGAATAACAATGAAAAAGGGATCAAGTTATAAAACCCGCCTCCAATTGAGCTCCAAAGCTCCATGTCCACGGAAACAATGGTGGATGAAACTCCTTTCACCATTCCAAGGCTCGTCCTCAAGGTTTGAGTGAAAAGGAATGGTTAGAATTGAAGAGGAGATCGAAATAGGAAGAAATTCATAATTTATTTTCGATTTCCACCATGGAATCAAGGTAAAATGGATCAAGAACCTTACCAACAGGTTGGGGGTCGTCCTCCTGATCCTCCCAATCTCCCTTGGTCGTTTCCCAAGCAAGGAGAAGAAGTGGGGTCGAAAAAGCCTTCCATTTGGCTTGTAAAGGGTCTTTTTATAAGAAAATCAAGGAGAGAGAAAGTGCCTTATAAAAATTCATTTAATCCCAAAAATGTGGCCTCCTCTTCCCCCTTATCTTCCTTAGGGACGAGGCTATCTTGTTTGCCTTTTATCCCTCTCAATTATCCATGATTTAAAGAAAAGCAAATCAAGCATCTTAAATCATATTATATTAATATCCATATGTGAGTGGATATTTCTTTTTCTTATAAAATTGTGTGTGAGTTATCCACTCCCTTGGATATTTTCATGGTCCTTGAAAAGCTCAAGGACATCACACATACATCTGAATCCAACCATTTTAATTTTGGTTGAAGACCCTTTAATTAATACATTCATTTTTGCCCTAAATCGAATTAGGGTTTCAATTAGGATTAAATATTGATTATTTTAATATCAAGATTCTCTCTCCTCCAACTTAATTCAAATGAGGCGCCCCTCTTATTTTCTTTGCTCTACATGATGTCAAGAAGCATTATGGACCTTATTGAAGTGGTAATTTGCATATTGAACCCTAGGTTTTGGGTAAATTGCACTTTACACCAAAACTAGGTTTTAATGCACAAACATTGCTTTATCAGCTCTTCCTAGGTACTCAGGCTACCACAAGCCATAGCTTTGCATCATCTTCATTATCATAATGCTTCAACACGTGAGGAACATATTATCATGAACAATTTGCACTTAAACCCCTCAACTTGGGTATTTTGTACATTAGTCCAAAACAAACAAAACATTGATTTCAACAATGTTAAAAAAGGACTAGAATTGCAATATAAGTTTCTCTTGATCCCTAATTACCTTTCACAAGATGAGATTAAGCATTTATCATCTTTCTTAATCAAAATACCTAGGGTTAAAGTATAACCCAGGTCAGGGGTGTTACAAATTATAAACCCCTAATAAGGATTTCATCCCCAAAATCCCAGATAAAGGAAGACAGATGTATTTCATTCACCATACTATCTAGTCTTCACATAACATCTCCTTATTATGGAGACACCATAAAACTTTGATCAGCACAAAGTATTTCCATACAAGATTCTCATAGAATCAACACACGAGGCACATGCTCCATTATTCCTCATCATTGACTATAGAGTCAACTTTGTGTCAAACAACACTTCTCTTGTTCAGAGAAACATCATACATTCTTTATTAATATCATGTTTATGCAGAGCATAAACCCCTAACATATGATGTTCATATTATTTTATATATTCAGACTAATTTCACAGTTGACCACCCCAGGTAGCCAACCTAATCCATCTGATAACTCTTAGATACCAAAATCTTTCACCTTGGTATCTATCACATGTGTTGGAAACACATCATATATATCTCTAACTTTCATCTTGGAACATTAATTGGTTTGTATTTCCTCATCTTGGGACCAAAGTCCAAGATAACTAATACTTTTCTAAGTATCCAATATATGAACTCCTTTATCTTGTGCACATCAAGTGTCCTAAGACCCACTTGATTGCCATGTCCCTAAAAGGAAAGAAAACAAGGATTCATATTCCTCTTATTAATTCATGTATTTTCAACTATTCTTAAACCACTTACTCTTTATCTCATCCTAGGTTCCTTGCCTTTAGCATTGGAATTCGTAAGGATGATTGCATGTCATTATCCCTTTCTATATTATTATCTAGCATGTTTATGATCATCTCATGATCTCATCACATTTCCCATTTCCTCATTATGGGAAAGATCTTTATTATGCGGGCAACATTATTGAACAAGGTTCATCTCCCTCATTCTTATTCTTATCTTATGAGGAGTACATTTTTCGTTCCTCATACAGCATGCTCATCTGAGATTATCTCATACTTCTCTTTCTTATGCATGGGATATGACTCATTTATTCATTCCAGATTTTTGATTTCATGATACTCATTAGATTGTCTCAGAATGACTACTTGATCATAGCAATCAAAAAGACAACAATCTAAGAGTTTCCATACCCACTTTATCATCAATAGGTGTATACCTAGCCAGGGTATATAAATATTGAGATTAAGTGGTATGCACTTTGTATACTATCAGATTCCTCCTTTTCATATTATCACAAGCATAAGACTTATCATCCTTGAATTTCATTCAGACATCTCTTCTGTACCTCATCATTTCTCAAGGAGGTAAGAAAAACATAAAACATTTGTAATATTTTACTATGCAAAACATAAGTCCTCATAGGACTAATCAAGGAAAGTTCAATTATTTCCTTTCTCAGTTAATCCAGAAATTCATAAATTAACATATTTGCATGACATTATCTTGTCTAACTTGTCATAATACATGAATTATTCACTTCCTCATGCTAACTCTGCCTCAAAGGTTGATTCAACAGGCTATGGTTGAGCACAGACTCAATTTAAGTCCAGAAATTCATCATTTCCTTTTGCTTCAACCTGCTAATGCTAATTACAAATCATGTTGATATCTATAACATAATCATTGGGACTGGTAATCTAGGTTAAACTACCAAAACTTGATCCACTATATACATTACTGTTGCCCTAAGTTCTCCAATAGTAATACTTAAAGAATGATTTTCTTATTATAGTTGGATCAGCTAGGGGATTCTCAGGCAATTGTCTCTCTCTTGCCTATTCCCATGCACCTCTTCTTGGTGCAACATTGCTTCTCTCAGCAACAATCTCCTCATGTGACCCAGTCATCTTTAAGTTCTTCTTCTCTTATACGAGCAGAAGACATTGTCAGATACACTAGATGACACCAGAACAAACTCTACTACCTTAGTCCTATGTCTCTGTAGACTCAACAAACCTAGAGCTCTGATACCACTAATTGTGGCGACCGTCTCGCGAAAACATGATTAACTAATGCTGAAGCAAATTATTTGCAGTGGATTACTGAAAATCACTGAAAATTTAAAACTTTTTCAAAGAGATCCATTCACAGGAAAATTCTTTAACCAAGAACCAAAGTATTTCAAATTCATCCTGGTTCACAAGTACACAACCTGTACCATTCCTTCTCAAAGATTACAAAATCAACTGTCTTATAAACATTATATACAGATAGTATACGAATCTCGAGGCATCAAGCCAAAACCTCATATTGATTCATAAGACACTGACTAAAAACTCTGATGACCTGAGAGTACAGAGATGACACATAGGACTACTATCTGTATGACTAGACAGACAATATCTCCACCTGAGATCTTATTGATGTCCCTGGTGTTGTTTTTGATGTTTCTCTTTCCTTGTTCTAGGATTTCTGCTTTGCCTCCCATGCATACCTAAAAATGTTTCCCACGGGGGTGAGATAATTGAAAATTTCCCCCAATGAGAGATATAACTCTCTGCCAAAAATATTGTTATTGCAGTTTATTAAATTAAAACTGAGCAGGGGTTACTTTTACATTATCAGGCAGAATTATTCATCATAGAACATAATAAGATAATCTCCATTCTCAAGGAGGTGATTACATCTACCCATGGTAGATAAGTAATTCATCTGTCTACCTTACATAGAATATAAAGAAACATAATTAACATTTATCCACTAAGGAATGCACAAAGAAATGCAACATCAGCCAATGAATCTCCGTATTCAATCCTTAAGAAAACATGCTATACAGCTGATTACATTTTATAATCACACTTATGCTCTGAGGAGATGAGGTATACCGCTCATACTTTAACCGACCACTATTAAGAGTCAAAATCGATAGCATACATAGGTCATCAAAAGAGCCGAATTCTTATGACCTCATCCGTCTCGGTCAGTATGAGACCACATGCAAGACATCTCGTGTCTCTGCTAACTAGCTAGCCAGGGTATACTGGCACCTTCGCAACAAAGTTACAACATCAACTGCACTCTCATCGCCAATCGAGAGATTTCTTATTTATCTCCTCGATCCGACATTAAGTATCATTGGGAGATGTGTACACCATCTAACCCAATCATCAGGAGATTCGTGATACATCCATCCCGACATATTCATGAAGGATTGAGAGGTTTCTTGTTTACCTTCCAACAATCTCTTCAAGAGGACATAAGGATGTTTTCTCCCATTTACCCCCACATATTCAAAATATGTGCTCCGGGTTTTGCCGCAGGCACCCGTTTCACCATCACCTATTCCTGATGATGATGGATCTATGGTCAGAGCACTACATCAATAGATTTTACTTGATTTATTAAGTACATTCTCATATTCTTTTAGCATCAGCCAAGTTCTCAAACATAACTTATGACAACAATGCTATAAAGAGACATGTACTACTTTCATCAGATATTTATCAGTCTTTCAAAGACCCTGGGAACTCAGTCCCTCATTTCAATATTGGGAATTTTCATCCCTTCACATTCTCATCACCATAATCATATGGTTCTGGGTATTCAAACCCTTCACTCATCATTGAGCATTATTACCATTTATTAGGTAACTATCACCTTCAGGTCATATGACCAAGGTATACATGATACTTGTTACCCAAGCATCACACATGGCTCATCAGACCACTGCACATCTTGTCACCTCTCACTAGGAAACAACTTATTCAAAGATATCATAAATATTTATTCAAGATCATTAGTCTCATCATATAACATTAATGATCATTAGTTCAAGGACTGAGTTCATTTCTCATCCTCATCATGGTATGACTACATCATACTTATCATTTGGGATTAACCCCATTTTCAAGGTGCATTAATTAACACTCATCAAGTGCAACAACTCATTACATTTCATTGTAATAGTTGCATATCACACTTCATATATTTCTTACCCAATTATTTTGGATTTGGAGTATATCAAGGTATATAAACCCTGAAGTTCTGAATGTGATAACCATCATATCTTGATGTATCATTTTCTCATCATTTAAGACCCTCTTGAGTTAACCAACTTTATCGTGTATTAAGGTATTTCCCCTCTTAATACATTCCATCACCAAATACTCACCCTTAGCATATAATGCATAGGCCACACATTATAATTCGTCCAACTATCTCACATGATATGGACTTATCTTAGTTTAAGGCATTGTTTTATTATAAAGTTGCCTATAAACAACCACATTAGATACTTCCCTTTTCAGGGTATCAGCTACTATTCCATTATTAGGATTAGGCTTAACATAGATACACCTTCAACTAGGGTTTCACAAGGATACACCCTCAATTAGGGTTTCATTTAGAATTGCCCTCAATTACGGTTAGAACACAATAACCCCGTCGATTAGGGTTTATGTTCATGATTAGGGTTTCATGATCTCTCTACTTTAAGGATCATACCCTCAATCATCACATGAATCATATTCATATATGAATTCATGCTATCATCATGTCAACTTGATTAGGTCATATCAACCCTTCCATCAAGTACATACTACGATGATTAATATAGTGTACCAAGTCATTGATCCTATAAGCAATTAGGTTCATCCCTTAATTGGCACTAATCACTTAGGTATTATTATGGTTTCAACCTTTGTATACCTTCAATGATCATCATTACTAATCATCATTGGGTAAATTAATCATTCATCATCTGTATTCTCAAGAGATTCAATCACCTTGGACCTCCATTACATGAGGTATCCAATTGAATTGATCAATTGAGTCCTCAATTACAACAAGTGTCTAAGTGGATTAACCAATTGAGTCCTCAATAAACTTTGACTACTTGATCCCCAGGTCTTGGTCCTTCAAGGTTCAAATGGTTTGAAACTGTTTGGTAAAGGTGGTGCTTGAGACTGTTTGCCCAAGCAAGTAGGTGAAGACCGTTTGCCCAAGTTTGACTTTTGAAACCGCATGGGCACAAACGATTTGGTATCGTTTGGTCCCAATCGGTCTTGAGACCATTTGGTCCAAACCTCCTCAAAACCGCATGGACCAAAAAGTGTATCAACCACTTTAATCGTATTAGGGTTTCCAATGTTGATCCCCTCAATCGATCATATACATGTTAGACAATCATCAATTGAGTTAATTAGGTCAACCTTCAACTGATTTGACCCTCAATTGACCCTAAATTGATCATTAATTAGGGCTTGAACCAATTGGGTTAGGGTTTGGAATCAATAACCCTTTAACATATTTCAATGTGGGTCTAATTGATTTGAACCCATTGAACCATCATCCAATTTGGACATGACCTGACCCCAAACGGTCTTGGGATCGTTTGGATGACCTCCAAACGGTCTTGAGACCGTTTTCCCATCATATCATCAAAATCTAAGTCAACCAATTAAGGTTTGGATCATTGGATTGATCACCAAATCAACAATTGATTACACTCCAACTTAGTATCATTGGATCATCAATTGCTTAACCATACTCACCCCTAGACCTCCAAACAGTATTGGGTGACCTCCAAACAGTCTTGAGACCGTTTGGATGAGCTCCAAATGGTCTTGAGACCGTTTGGCTCATCCAACCCTTGGATTCTAGTGAAAAATCATTAGGGTTTGAACTATTGAGTTGATCATCAAATCAGCACTTAATTGCAAAGTGATTTGGTACCTTTAGACCTTCAATCGGTCAACCATGCTTAACCCTAGACCTCCAAACGGTATTGGGTGATCCCCAAACGGTCTTGAGACCGTTTGGGTGATTCCCAAACGGTTTTGAAACCGTTTGGGTTAATCAACCCAAAACATCAACTCATTCCAATGTAAAATCAGCACTTAGCCGATTAAGGTTAACACCACATCTTTTGTCCTTCAATCACTTAAACATATCCAAACCTAGACCTCCAAACTGTCTTGGGTGACCCCCAAACGGTCTTGAGACCGTTTGGGTAATCCCCAAACGGTTTTGAAACCGTTTGGGCTAATTAACCCAAAAAGTCAAATCAACCAAGTTGAAAATTAGCACTTAATCCAATTAGGGTTTACCTAATTGATTAGACTTCAACTCATGATTCCTTTGGAATTAATCCATAAAATTTGGTGTGTCATCAACCAAAATAATTAGGAACAAGATTCGCAAACGGTCAACCCTTGGTCAACTCTTTCAAACGGTTTTGAAACCGTTTGCCCAAAAAGGCAAATAATTCAAGTTGAAAATCAGCACATAATCCAATTAGGCTTTGCCTAATTGATTGGCCTTCAACTCATGGTTCCTTTAGAACTAATCCATAAAATTTGGTGAGTTATTAACCAACATCATTAGGAACAGGAATATCAAACGTTCAACCCTTGGTAAACCTTATCAAAGGGTTTTGAAACTGTTTTCCCAAAAAGTCAAATTATTCAAGCTGAAAATCAGCACTTAATCCAATTAGGTTTGCCTAATTGATTGGCCTTCAACTCACGATTCCTTGGGAGTTAACCCATCACATTTGGTGAGTCATTAATTAACATAATTAGGAACAGTAATATCAAACAGTCAACCCTTGGTCAGCTCACTCAAATGGTTTTGAAACCGTTTTCTCCCAAACGGTTTCAAACCGTTTGCTCTCAAACGGTTTGGTGAAACCGCATGAGCAATTAACTCAAAACCGTATGAACCATGATTTCTTTGGAAAAAGTATCCAAGATGATGTCATCATCATCTACCTTCGTCCCTGAAGTTCTAACAACTTCTGATTTCATGAAATAACCATTTTCAACCAGGAATTAAACAAGATAATGAAGGAATCATTGAAATTGCAAGATTAATGGTTGAATAACAATGAAAAAGGGATCAAGTTATAAAACCCGCCTCCAATTGAGTTCCAAAGCTCCATGTCCATGAAAAAAATGATGTATGCAACTCCTTTCACCATTCAAAGGCTCGTCCTCAAGGTTTGAGTGAAAAGGAATGGTTAGAATTGAAGAGGAGAGCGAAATAGGAAGAAATCCATAATTTATTTTCAATTTCCACCATGGAATCAAGGTATGGATCAAGAACCTTACCAAAAGGTTGGGGGTCGTCCTACTGATCCTCCCAAGCTCCCTTGGTCGTTTCCCAAGCAAGGGGAATAAGTGGGGTCAAAAAAGCCTTCCATTTGGCTTGTAAAGGGTCTTTTTATAAGAAAATCAAGGAGAGAGAAAGTGCCTTATAAAAATTCATTTAATCCGAAAAATGTGGCCGCCTCTTCCCCCTTATCTTCCTTAGGGACGAGGCTATCTTGTTTTCCTTTTATCCCTCTCAATTATCCATGATTTAAAGAAAAGAAAATCAAGCACCTTAAATCATATTAAATTAATATCCATATGTGAGTGGATATTTTTTTCTTATAAAATTGTGTGTGAGTTATTCACTCCCTTGGATATTTTCGTAGTCCTTGCAAATCTCAAGGACGTAACACATACATCTGAATCCAACCATTTTAATTTTGGTTTTAAGGTCCTTTAATTAATACATTCATTTTTGCCCTAAATCGAATTAGGGTTTCAATTAGGATTAAATATTGATTATTTTAATATCAAGATTCTCTCTCCACCAACTTAATTCAAATGAGGCGCCCCTCTCATTTTCTTTGCTCTACATGATGCCAAGAATCATTAGGGACCTTATTGAATTGGTAATTTGCATATTGAACCCTAGGTTTTGGGTAAATTGCACTTTACACCAAAACTAGGTTTTCATGCACAAACATTGCTTTATCAGCTCTTCCTTGGTACTCAGGCTACCAAAAGCCATATCTTTACATCATCTTCATTCTCATGATGCTTCAACACATGAGGAACATATTATCATGCACAATTCGCACTTAAACCCCTCAATTTGGGTATTTTGCACATTAGTCCAAAACAAACAAAACATTGATTTCAATAATGTTCAAAAGGACTAGAATTGCAATATAAGTTCCTCTTGAGCCCTAATTACCTTTCAAAAGATGAGATTAAGCATTTAGTCATCTTTCTTAATCGAAATACCTAGGGTTAAAGTATAACCCAGGTCAGGGGTGTTACACTTCTTTTTAGTGGTTTGTGTATAAATTATATATATATATAATAATTATAATGATATTTTAATTGTCAATAAGAACATACTGACTAATGAAGTGTATGTAAAACTTCATTCTCTACTGAGTTATTCTCTTTTAATGAGTTATACAAAAATTATTGTGAGTACTTATTATATATTTACCATTATATACTTTTACCGTCAATGGAAGCATGTCAAAGAAAGGCGATTAGACATGATACAAAGTGGAAAGAGTATGTTGACATGTGATCAAGTAGTTTTCCTTTAGCAACACTCTGAATGTTGGAGCTGAGTTAATTGACAATCAATCTATATTAATCATCAATATGTAGTTTAAAAAAGAGAACACATATGTTTTTGGTGATAACACACAGTGAAATGAGAGTTAGCTGTAATTGATTGAGTTGTTTTGTCAAAAAAGATTTACGTATAGATTTTGTGTTTATGTCAGTGTAGAACATCATACATGATGCATTTAATGGTCACATATTAGATTATATTAATTGGAAAACACTTAGCTTAGCACGTGTACTCCTACTAGTCTACTACCCTATAAAAAAGAGCAAGTCAGTTGTGTGCTCTTCCAGTTGCTCAAGCTGTCTGCTTGCTAGCTTAACAACGATTCATGTGTTTCTTAAGCTGTGTAGATGTCTGCTTTATTCAGCAATGGATAAACATGAATGTGTCATGTTCTGTTACTTGCTTGGATGCTTTGTTCCTGTTAGATAAATACAGTTCATAATTGGATAAATTTAAGAAATAGTAAGTCAGTTATTATTGTTGTTCCTCAGCATACAACGGGATAGATATAAAAATAAAGTATTAGTTACTGGAAATTTGTATAGTTGTTTTAGTTAATTTTTTGCGGTGTGCTCTTCCAGCTGCTCAAGCTGTCGGCTTGCTAGCTTAACAACGATTCATGTTTTTTCTCCCGAACTGCTATTGCAGTTTTATTTTTTATTTTATTTATATTATATTATATAGGCGGAGTCCTCCAGTCTGTATCCCTACTCATCGGCCTGCTAGCATGTTTGCTTGGGCATCTTTTTCTAATTATCTCACTGTCATTAGTTTTAGACGCTGACAACTGTGCGTTGGCAATATAGACTAGATATGGAACGTCTCTGACAAACAGTTATTATTATATTTTATTCATCGGCATATCAGTTTGCTTGCTTGCCCAAGTGATGTTTTGCTTTTATCATTTTTTATTTTTCAGCTAATGATGAGTCTTCGGCACAGCTAATGATGGGTCTCTGGTAAAGTAAATAAAGGGGGTGTGTGGGTCTTATGTGCGTACTTAGTATGTTTACGAGCTTTAATAGTCTATTTTAACATCATGTAAATTTGTCGTGTTTCTCCAATTGACTTTTGCTTTTATTTATTTTTTTCCGGCCAATGACGAATTAGTAAAACATAGTACGTTTCATTTGATTCAATAATCTATTTATATACTTCAATACATGTCATAGGCTCAATTATTTAATTTGTTTATGTACTTATATGCTTGCCACTTTTTAGTGAGGTAATTTTGCTAGCACTCTATAAGTTGAGAATCGAGTGATCTCTTTTAGCGGGTGTATATATATTGTCGTAATACTATTTACATAGTAGATGTTGACAAGCACGTCCAGTAAAGAAAAATAAGTAATTTTAATAATAAATGTTAGATGTTGTAAGGAGTCAGTTGTTAGTCAATTGAATTGTTTTCTCCTAGCAATTTGTATACAAATCATTTTGAGTACTACCCTATAAAAAAGAGCAAGTTAGTTGTGTTCTCTTCCAGCTGCTAAAGCTGTCTGCTTGCTAGCTTAACAATGATTCATGTGTTTCTTAAGCTGTGTAGATGTATGCTTTATTCAGCAATGGATAAACATGAATGTGTCGTGTTCTGTTACTTGCTTGGATGCTTTGTTCCTGTTAGATAAATACAGTTCATAATTGGATAAATATAAGAAACAGTAAGTCAGTTATTATTGCTGCTCCTCAGCATACAACTGGATAGATATAAAAAATAAAGTATTAGTTACTGGAAATTTGTATAGTTGTTTTAGTTAATTTTTTGTTGTGTGCTCTTCCAGCTGCTCAAGTTGTCTGCTTTCTAGCTTAACAACGATTCATGTTTTTTCTCCCGAATTGCTATTGGAGTTTTATTTTTTATTTTATTTATATTATATTATATAGGTGGAGTCCTCCAGTCTGTATCCCTGTTCATCGGCCTGCTAGCATGTTTGCTTGGGCATCTTTTTGTAATTATCCCATTGCCATTAGTTTTAGACGCTGACAACTGTGCGTTGGTAATATAGACCAGATATGGAACGTCTCTGACAAACAGTTATTATTATATTTTGTTCATCGGCATATCAGTTTGCTTGCTTCCCAAGTGATGTTTTGCTTTTATCATTTTTTATTTTTCAGCTAATAAAAAAGAGCAAGTCAGCTGTGTGCTCTTCCAGCTGCTCAAGCTGTCTGCTTGCTAGCTTAACAACGATTCATGTGTTTCTTAAGTTGTGTAGATGTCTGCTTTATTCAACAATGGATAAACATGAATGTGTCGTGTTCTGTTACTTGCTTGGATACTTTGTTCCTGTTAGATAAATACAGTTCATAATTGGATAAATATAAGAAACAGTAAGTCAGTTATTATTGCTGCTCCTCAGCATACAACTGGATAGATATAAAAAATAAAGTATTAATTACTGGAAATTTGTATAGTTGTTTTACTTAATTTTTTGTTGTGTGCTCTTCTAGCTGCTCAAGCTGTCTGTTTGCTAGCTTAACAATGATTCATGTTTTTTCTCCCGAACTGCTATTGCAGTTTTATTTTTTATTTTATTTATATTATATTATATAGGCGGAGTCCTCCAGTCTGTATCCCTGCTCATCGGCCTGCTAGCATGTTTGCTTGAGCATCTTTTTGTAATTATCTCATTGCCATTAGTTTTAGACGCTGACAACTGTGCGTTGGCAATATAGACCAGATATGGAACGTCTCTGACAAACAGTTATTATTATATTTTGTTCATCGGCATATCAGTTTGCTTGCTTCCCCAAGTGATGTTTTGCTTTTATCATTTTTTATTTTTCAGCTAATGATGAGTCTCCGGCACAGCTAATGATGGGTCTCTGGTAAAGTAAATAAAGGGGGTGCATGGGTCTTATGTGCGTACTTAGTATGTTTACGAGCTTTAATAGTCTATTTTAACATCATGTAAATATGTCGTGTTTCTCCAATTGAATTTTGCATTTATTTATTTTTTCCGGCCAATGACGAATTAGTAAAACATAGTACGTTTCATTCGATTCAATAATTTATTTATATACTTCAATACATGTCATAGGCTCAATTATTTAATTTGTTTATGTACTTATTTGCTTGCCACTTTTTAGTGAGGTAATTTTGCTAGCACTCTATAAGTTGAGAATCGAGTGATCTCTTTTAGCGGGTGTATATATATTGTCATAATACTATTTACATAGTAGATGTTGACAAGCACGTCCAGTAAAGAAAAATAAGTAATTTTAATAATAAATGTTAGATGTTGTAAGGAGTCAGTTGTTAGTCAATTGAATTGTTTTCTCCTAGCAATTTGTATACAAATCATTTTGAGTACAAATTATAAGTTAGACATCAAGAAATGTACATCTAAACGGAGCTAGCAAAACTTTCTGGCTATGTGATTTCATACGGTTTTATGCTTGCCGCTTTTGTCCTTTTTTTTCTCCGAGTTTGTGAAAGATGGAAATGTCATATAGATGTTAGATTTTAAGTATGTATTTCATCAGACCAGTCCATGTGTGTTTTAACAATTTGTAATCCAAACTTTTTGTGTTCAATCAGTTTATGTTAGTACTAATTTGCTCACTTTGTATGTGTGTTGAAATATTTGGTCTGAGTACTCATTAGTCCAATCTATCTATGTGCTTATAGGTTTGAGAGAGTCAGTTGGCTTTTAATCAAGTATTTTTCTTAGTATGGTTAATATAGATTAGTGCATGTTAATACAATGATCATCATGAGTCTTAACGGAAAAAAATAATTTTGCCTTAAATTTTAATAATGACGTGCTACTAGTCGGAATTGGTCAACTGATAGAATGCATTTGCTTTCATTGATCTTATTCGTTGTTTGTGTTATAACAACATGTAAGTGTGTTAATCAATCCATCATGTCTATATGATAATCAATTCAATATGTTTGTATGCTTACAATGAGTCAACTTGATCTTAGTCGAGTTTCTCCCTCTAAATGGATTAGCTATTCTTTTCATAATTCATAACTTTTTTTCCATTTTAATTTTTAAGTTTTTGTTGTGTGTATTAGAGGGATTCAACTGGATGTAAATCGAATTATTCTCTTCTATCAAATTATATGTAATTATTGTTATTACTACTTATGAACCAAATTAAAAGACCAATTTTTGGATTACATTTGAATATTCATCAAGTCATATACAATAATATACAGTAGAAGTTTTATTATACTAATTCAACGGAATATCACGTGCTTAGCACGTGCGCTCTTGTTAGTTATAAGAAAAAAGTCAATGCCAACGATGGGGGAAAATACGGCTGCCGTGAAGATACAAGAAAACGAGAACTAAATTGGAACAGTTAAGCCGCAGCTCTGTCTCCGGCCTCGAATCGGCGGCCATGGCATCCATGACCGAGGCCGAGAACGAGCGGGATATCGGTGGAGGCTTAGACGACAACGGCGACAGCGTCGACTGCTCGAAGACAATCTTGGAGGGGCTCGTCGGTCGTGCTAAGTCTTCTCCTTCGGTAATCCCCCTACGCACACCCGCACCCACGCGTAACCACGCCAAAATGCAATCTTGTGTTTTCATCGAGTGCTCTTGTGTCGACCGGAATGAGGCGTTGACTTTCATGGAATTCTTTGTGTTGCTCGATGAGATTCGTTTTTAGTTGGTCAATTTGATTGGCTGCTGCTGCTGCAGTTCCTGGAAGTTGTCTGCCGCAACAGCGGCGTGGCCCGGCGGTTTGCAGCGGGCACAGATGCCGGGTTTGCAGTTTACCTTCTCAATCGAAGGAGGGCCGCCGGAGACCCGCTGGTGTCGCACATCGAAGCCTTCAAGGAAGGAGAGGAGTCGGTCAGCTTTGGGCGCACCGCGCCGCTTGTGGATTACGGAATTGGATGGAAGCTGCAGACCGTCCTGGAAGAAGGTGCGGATGAACCAATGTTTCGTTTATTTTTAAATCTATTGTTGTTAGGTGGAGACGCTGCTTCTGACTGCCGGTTGTTGCTGGCGATCGCAGGTTTTGAGGGGCCAAGACGCTCTCAGAGGAAGCTCGAACGGGATTCACCTGGCATGGTAGGATTAGCTTACAGCTCCATTCGTGTGTATATTCTTTCACTAGATCGTTATTTCTAGGCCTAGTCTAAATTTATCTCTGTTACCTTCTCGACCTAAAATTTGGGCTCCATTCGTATGTATAGTCTTTCACTAGATCGTATGATAGGATTTGCTTACAGCTCCATTCGTATGTATAGTCTAAATTGCCTCCTTAAGATAAACACATTCCACCTTACCTTATCAATCTCCGTTTCATACGGTAGGCTTATAAGCTATCGCGCATTTAAAGTGAGGAAGTGGATATTTGGCACTGATATTCTTAAACTCTAATGCCATATAATTCGATAACGCTGTTGGATGTTTGCTACACTTTCACCTCATTTTGCGTTTAATTTACTGCTCCTATTTTGTTATATGCTGTGGGTTTCATCCTGATTAGATCCTTAAAGCCATTATGACTATAAACCTGATCAGCTATTTACTGGCCAAAGGTCTCGCCTTTTAGATCGGCAGGACAACCCCCTAATGTTTATCTGTGCAATAGCGTGTAAATGAAGTCCTAATATAAAATATACTTTGCCAACTTGGCTAACTCCAGCGTTCTGTCAGTTTGAGTAGAAATTCTTATTGATATATCCCATGGGCACGAGTAAAATATGTGCTTTTTAGGGGAAAAGTGGATAGGATTCAGAGAATAAACTCAGGTTCCAATGGTACCTCTAAAACTTCCAATGTTTCCCTGAAACAGATAGCAAGTTTATTTAGGAGAATGAAAGTGTGAAACTAATAGTCCTCTGCTGAAAACTCAAGGGGATGACATAAATATAATACTCCAAAAATAGGGCAGGGGTAGATATAGTGTTTATATGTAAGTAGCAGTCTGTATACTCAGGTACCGTACTTCACACATCAAGTGTTTGCGGTATCAGTAATTATGTAGATATTCATAGTGTCATTGGAAGCCAATACCTGTTTATGAATTATTGCTCGTAAATGCTTTATGGTGCAGCCAACCACATTTTAGGTGTTCTGTCATTGACTATGCAACTTATTCAAGATCGATATGATTTAAGGTAAAGATATTTATAAGGCGTTCATGCAACCAGGGGCAAGCATGTGGTTCCAATTTCCAACGTTCCCAAATGTTGAAAGCTCTAGCCGATTTACTCATGAGTCTATCCAAGATATATAATTGCATCAAAACTTAGATTTCATGGGCTGTACTTTCTCGAGTTTCTTTAATCATCACATGTGCTCAAGCTGATTCGATTTCTACTTTCGCACAGAAAACTCAGGATCGCTCTGCCAAAAATAGAAAGAAAGCTCAGGAGTGGAATACTTCTGTCAAGAGCGCTGACAACAAGCCAGATACATGGGCTTATACTGGAAAGATTTTCCTTGTTTTCGTTTTTATGTTTTTACTTGGTACGGTGTTCACAGTGTTTCTAGAGTTTCTTCCAGAGCTGATCACATTTGTTTCCACTTTGTTCTAATTGTTCTTGTTTAAATAAATTTGTTTGAGGAACAAAATGCTAAAAGCAATCATCTGGTATGAGTGGGTGGTTAACGGCCGTGCAGTTTTTTTGGGGTGGTTGCTGCAGAAGGTTCAAACGATATTTTAATCAATGTTTTATAATTTTTTTGTGCTCAAGTCAGTGGAAGTTTCTGATTTATCTTGTAAACATGTTATCATGTGTAAAGAATTGGATGACTATGAAAACTTGTTTCTAATTGTGAAAATGTTATATCACAAAATAGTTGATTCAATCCTTCTTATGATGTAAATTGGCGATGGACATGATTCGTGTATAATGTCTACATACAACAGCTAATTGTTGATGTTGGAGTACTTCGGTGCTAAGTGTGCTTGTTTGTCGGGGCTGAAGTGTTTAGTATCGTTTGTCCCACGGCGACTACTGCGGGAGTACTATCATGTCGATTTTCCTATCTAGAGAGTTCATTTATTTATGTTATGAAGTATTTTATAATATGAGCCTAAGTATGTCTTGGCTCATTAAGATTAGATTGTGTTTGTCAATTTTCCTATTCTCCTATATATAGGAGTAGAGTTTTCTCTTCATAACAAATAAAGTAGCCGTCCTTTATTATCTTATATGGTATCAGAGCAGTCGGTCCCGCGCACTACTTGAGAGAGAACAAGAAAAGGAGGAGCGCCTCTTGCGGGCGGCCACCGCCCTTGGTGGTGTTTGGCTGCATGCATGGATTTCCTATGATTGTCCCTACCCTCTGCCTTCCTATTATCACTGCCACTTCTAGCCATACTGCCAGCCTTCATGTGACTAGCGCCACCGCTCCGGTGTCCAGCCTCACTGCCACCATCTTCACGCTGGTGCCAATTTTCCCCAAACAATGGCACAAGTCCCTATTGCCTGCCTCATGCACTCCCTGCTACCTGCCCTTGTGTTGATGCTCACAACTCTGCTTGTTTACGCGTCTTGTTGTGCCCGTCGGCTACTTGTTAGTGTCAGTCGCCGGTTCATTGATGTTACCACCTGACATCTGTGTTGTTGCTCCCTTGGCCACCGTAGATGTTGTTGTCCATGTCTTACTTGGTCGCCGCTATTGCCTGCCTGATTTGTTTACTGCACCCTGCGCCCCACCAACCCGCCCCCGCCAACCTGTCTTGCACCGTCAGTGCACCACGCCTGCATTGCTGCCTCATCTCAGCCTCTTTCCGACTGTTGCCCACTGTCCTCTCTCCTACTTCTACCGCTACCACTGCCTCCAACAGCCGCACACCTACAAGTGTCCGCTGCTTCCTGTCTCCCTGCCATCTCCTAGTCACACTGTTGCCAACTCCCTAATGCCTTGACTCCTGCAACAACGACACCATCCCTGCACGGATATCACGCCTTACTGTCTCTTCACCTCTGCTACCCGCAATAGCACTCACGGTCACCAACTTCTGTCTTTCGTTGTCCATTACACTCGTCACCACTACCAAATAGCCCTACATATATGGACTAAGATGACGCTCACGCCCCAAACCAGCCACAGCCAGCAGCAAAACAGCTACCACGTGGCGGATTATCACTGGGTCGATTTTTTGAAATTCTGCAATAGGCCAATAAATTTGTTTCGCTTATAACTTTTGAACCGTAATGAATTTTTTAACGAAACAAAAACCGTTGGTTTCGCTACGAAAAATGCAATATAACAAACCTAATATTGACATATTTTGAGATAAAAAAATTTAAAAAAATGATATATATATAGGTAATTGACAACCAACTACGGTGTCCATACCCATAAATGGTTATTAACACCCAAAAATGATAAATTGACACCCAAAATAGTGTATTTACACCCAAAAGTATAAAGATGGTGCTCACATAAACTAATGACACCCATAAATGGCTAGTGACACCCATAAATGACCAATGACACCCAAATATAGTTATTTGACGCCTAAAATGGTTCACTGACACCTAAAATAATAACGACGCCCACAATGGCTAATGACACATATAAATGGCTAATGACACCCAAATATGGTTATTTGATGTCTAAAATGGTTCACTGACATCTAAAATTATAACGACACCTATAAATAGCTAATGACACTCATAAATGGCTAATGACACCACGCCTAAAATAGTTCACTGACACCTAAATTTATAATGACGCCCACAAATGGCTAATGACACCCATAAATGACTAATGACACCCAAATATGGTTATTTGACGCAGAAAATGATTCACTGACACCGAAAATTATAACGACACCCACAAATAACTAATGACACCAAAATATGGTTATTTGACGCCTAAAATGGTTCATTGGCATCTAGAATAATATATTAATATTATTTTTATATTTTTTTGTAAAAAATATATCAATATTAGTCTTGTTGGAATGCATTTTTCATAACGAATCCAATAGTTTTTATTTCGTCAAAAAATTCATTACAGTTCAAAAGTTATAAACAAAATAAATTTATTTATCAATTACATTACCTCCACAACCTGTCCAATTAAACTGTGCCACATCATCGCTTGTCCACCTACCAAAACCACCTTTAAAAAGGCAAAGCTTTCCAACTTTTCTCAAAACCACCTGAAACCACTCTTGGGCGCGCGTAGCAGCAGCGCGTGACCAAATCATTTTCGATATCTTTTTAAGTACTTCAATTTTTTTCTACTACCCCCATATATACTATGCCTATTGCTATTCAAATCTTAAACCAAATCTATTTTTCAGCCTAATCAAAATTTTGCAGGTGCCCGCCCCCACACCCCCAGATTTGTTACCCTACGACCTAAACAAATCCCCTTTTGGGGTCGCAAAAGGTAAATTTTATTTTTCTACACGGATTTGCCTAATCGGGTCATTTTTTACATTGACTTGAGTAGTCGGTCATCTTCTCCACAAATTGTCCTACATATACATTACCTCTACCTATCCACACCAACCACTCATTTGACTCCTTCTGTGCTTGGTGTGAGGGGGAGAATAGGAGGAGAGAAGATGAGGTAGAGGGAAGAGAAGAAAGATGAGATGGAGAGAGAAGAGGAAGCTTATATATCTACTACTTCTATTATATGATTCTTGAAGTGCTTCATTTCTGGAGCTTATTCTTGATTTCTACTGCATGTTTGTTGTAATGGTCTTCTATCTGGATACATCATCTACTCTATTGTTGTGAGCCAACACTCTCTAGCATGTCTGTGTTTTGACATGTTGACTCTCGATTGTGTTGTCGACACTCTCTAGCTTGTCCGAGCTTAATTTCCATGTGGAATCTCTACTATTGCTTTGCAATAATCTCTGGTTCATCTGTGATTTGTAAGCACGTTGACTACTCTTTTGTTGTGACCCAACACTCTCTCGGATGTGACGTTAGAGACCGAGATGAAGACCATGATGCTTTGCTACTTTTGGTCTAGATGCCACCATTATGACCAAGAACCTTCTATGACCTGCTTATGCTATGAGTATCTACTTGAGGGGGAGTATTCGAGTGATGAATGCTTTATTGTAATATTGAGGGTGAGACAAATTCATGTATGGGCTTGCTTTATCTCTTTATTCTATTTTTTTATTTTTAGTCCAACTCTCTATTTGTAAGATAATTTGGGATTCTTGCAACTTCAGTTTGAGGGGAGGATTAGAGAGTACATTTATTTATGTTAATAAGTGTTCTGTAATATGGGCCCAAGTATGTCTTGACCCATTATGATTATGTTGTGTCTGTATGCTTTTATGTTCTCCTATATATAAGAACAAGGTTTTCTCTTATTAATAAATAAAGTAGTCATCCTTTATTATATTAGACTATCTAGATTAGGCAGAAACTGTGTATTGCCAAAAAATTAATTTATTTCAAATTTAAGGTGTTGTATTTCTTTATATAGACAAAGGAGAAAATCAAGAAGAAAAAAAATGGAAGACTTTTGAATGCAAGAGAGGCGACGAAGCGAGGAGGATGGAAATGGTGGAGGACATCCGGTGGGATGCTAGAAAGAGAGGCAGAAATGCAAATTGAAAGTAGTAGGAGCTGCACTCAAGATGTATGCGATCAGGTGGAACCCATTGGTAATAGTAGAAAGGTAGGGATTCAATTCAATGTGGAACAGTTGGGGTTCCAGTTCATTTAATCAGGGATCAGAGGCGAGCACAACACAATGAATTCTAAAGAACAAGAGAAGACCAACAAGAACGAGAGCTCATTTAATGTAGCTGATACTGCCATGGCAGACGTTAATGCTAATCGAAATCTCGAAGGCATTTTGTGCTTGAATGAAAAATCTCAGACAAGGTCATTCAGCAATGCGGTAGCCAACAATTGAAATTTAAGCAACTCTAATGTCTTCACGGACAAGTTCTATGAGATCTCCTTATAAGATAAGGATATTAGTCTGTCAGAGGATAATGGAAAGGAAAATAACTCCATAAACCCAAAAAGCTGGGGAAAATCTGGCACAACCCTAGAGATATTCTATTGTAGTCAAGCTCCTCAAAGAAGTGGGGTACATGATGCTTAGGGAAAGGTTGAACCTTCTCTAGAAACCAGCAAGTAGATTTAACGTGTACAAACTGAACCTCAATCATTTTGTTTCCCAACTTTCATTCAAAAGGGATTTTGAAGTTGCCTTGATAGGTGGCCCTTAGAAGGTTTTCATCACATACCTTTTAGTTTGGTCATAGTCCCACACCTTTTGCCCATACAACATGGTGCCAACTCATATTATCACCAGGGTAAGAGTATTAAATTTGCCCTTGCATCTTTACGTCCCCACTCTCTTCAAAGCTATGGACAAGGCCATTGGCAGAATGATTAAAATAGACAAACACATAGTGAAATGAATAAGAAGTAGATTTACTAGGTTGGCAGTTGAAATCAACACAACAAGGCCTTTGATATCTGAGATCTGTATCAATAGAGTCAACTACCCCATTGAATCTGAGTCCATTCCTAATCTCTGTACCACTTATCGAAGGCTGGGGCACAACACAAGTAGCTTCAATATAAGGAGTGCCATTCACGAAGCCGTATATGGCATGTCCACTATGCCAACTACAGACAAACCAAGTGAAACAGAAGGCTGGAAATACCTGCCCTCGAGGAATCATGGAAAAAGAAGAGGCAATACATGCCCACGGGATAGAGAAGAAGATCAGAATAAAACTAACTTATGCCACTACAAGGCAACATATTTGCCCAGCTTGTTATGAACAAACTAATGGAGACTGAAGAGCCACATAACCAAGAAGATACTAAAGTGGAGATAGTCTAGGAAAAGAACGAACCTCCCCTAAGAAGTGGACAAAAAAGAATAAATCTAAAGAAATCCTATACAAGGACAAGGTTGCTGACAATATGCCTAACAGAATTTGAATGGAAACAACAGAAAACATTGTGATTCCTAAGCTTGTTGTTTCTTATGAATAACTGCACACTATAGCTAAAGTCATCAAAGGTGAATCAGGAAAACAGACATCATTTGGACACCAAATGAACCAGAGGCATTGGATCTAGATCAAATTTCACACGAGGCTATATTTCAGGAACCTGACATCCCATTCCAAATCACCAATAGGATAATAAAAAGGAGTTGCACGAGGATGAAGAGGGCTAGAGATAGGCCCCCGTATGAAATGAAAAAAGGAGACCTGGATTTAGCCAAGAGGAAAATAAGAAAGAAGTTCAGGATATTCAAGAACCGCACCAAGAAGATTGAAGTTTCATGCCGTCTTCTATTTCTTTGACAATATGATGGACTTCATGTGCTGGAGTATAAGGGGAATTGGAAATAAAGACATTGTTCGCATCTTGAAAGATTTTATTAGATCCAAGAAACTAAAGATGATGACCATCTTAGAACCTAGAATAAGTTATACCCAGGCACTCAACAAGATCAAGAGGATCAACTTTAGAAATTCCCACAGAGTGGAAGGTAGGGGGTACTCAGGTGAAATATGGGTGTGTTGGAATGCCTCAGATTGCAATGTTCAAGTGCAATAGTCACAGGCAGTTCATAACATATAGAATTGACAAATCCTGTTATGTGGCATTCATATATGCTCATGCCAATCTAACATTAAGACAGAACATCTGAAAACACATCGTGGAGATGGCAAAACAATTCAAGGAGCCCTAGCAGACTTTAACACCACACTTCTACCATCTAAAAAATATGGATGTAAATCTTATAACTTCAAAGAGGCTGAGACTTTCAATGATACAGTAATGGATGCTGGACTAACTGATCTGGGTTCTCAGGGAGTTGATTCACATTCAAAAGAGGCATGCTTCAAGTAAGGATAGACATGGCTATTGCAAACACCAAATTCATTTAGATTTTCACGGATGTTATGGTGGAGCACTTACCCAGAGTATGCTCTGACCACTGTGCCTTACTCATCAGATCTAGGGGGCAACAAAATAAGGAGTATAGATTCAAGACGAAAGCTTCTTGGAACTACAAAAAGAGTTTCTCTTTAGTTTTGCAAAGATGATGGGACAACAAACTCTATTTCAATGAGGACTTAAATAGAACTAAACACAACATCACTCAATGAGACACATAAATTACTATGAAGAAATGTAAAGATGAACACCGATTACTCAAAAACATAGAGAAGCTACAAAGAAGTCTGGCCAACAATTATGATGAAGATATTGATATGCTATGTATGGATATGCAAGCCCAATTGAACAAAATCTTGAAGAGGAGGAAAATTGGAAACAACAGAGTCATACAAAATCGCTTAGAAACGGAGATAACAAAATAAAGTTTTATCAACCCTTTCTTAAGAAGAGCCAATAGAATAATAGAATCTTACAACTGAAAAATGCTTCAGGTAGTTGGGTACTGTAAATGAAGAACTCAGAATCATGATGAGAAACCACTTCAAGAAGTTATTATTTGCCCTTGCATGCTGATCCTAACTGTAAAAACTACGTTCCTGCATCTTTTGCACAACTGAACCAACAACCATACAAGAGTATCAATGACCCTCCCAGTGACCAGTAAATTCTATTTGTTCTGAAATCTATGAACCCCCCTTATAAAGCAGGTGGACCTAATGGTGTGGATGTCGTATTTCTCCAAACAAAATGGAAGTAGTGAAGGATTCTGTATGCACCATAATATTTAATGCTTTATCTAGAGGGATCCTCAACACTGACGTTTGTGACTCTATTATGGTCCTTATTCCCAAGACCCCAAAACCAGACAAGTGTGAACGACTTCGCCGCTTAACCCTCAACAATCTATGTCTCAAGCTGGCCTCAAAGGTGGTTGTAGAAAGACTAAAGCATGTGCTTCCTAATTGGATATCGCAAGCACAAAGTAGTTTTGTCCCAGTCTAAAAAATCATAGATTAGTGTGTAGGAAATCATCCAAGGTATGAAGATAATCAAATTAGCTAAGATGATGGCCATCAAAATCGATCTTTCAAAGGTGTACGACCAAATGTCTTGGGATTTTATGGATGATACCATCCATAAAGTAGGCTTACCTGCAACATGATGAACTATATTATGTCCTATATATCTCAGGGAAAGACTAATATTGTCTAGAACGATTTCTTGTTACAACCTTTTACACCAAGTAGGGGGTTACGTCAGGGTGACCCTTTGTCACCATACATCTTTGTACTTTGTTTGGAAAGATTGATCCAGATGATTGAACCAATAGTCGAGATAAAATAGTGGAAGCCTATGAAGTTATTTGACCGTGGCCCCTACATTGCACATATGTGCTTTGTTGATGACTTAATCCTTCGCCAAAGCTAGTACAACTGTGATGGACTGGATTTTTTGTTTAATTTTGAGGATGAGATATCTTTTAAGGTGATAGGATGTGATGAAGTGGACTTTTAGAATCCTTAAATGTCCATTGACATAAGTGAATTCATACATGTTGAGTTATTTTGAAGTGTTCCAAGTGCTTTGATAAAGTTTGAGTGTCAAATGATGTTGACATCATGATTGCCTTTTTGAGGTGATTAATTGAATGGTTAGGCAGTTGAGTTTAGGGATGAAATTTGGATGGAATGTAACATGGATGCTCCTAAAGCGATGGTCAAAGTTTTATTAGGGTTTGATGCTCCTGGAGGGAGATATTTAGGTTTGATTGTTTATGAAATAATGTGGAATATTCATACCAAAAAAAAAAATGTGGAATAATGATAGCTATGGCCCAAAGCATCTAGGTTGTAGACTAAGTTGTTAATATCTGCGCCCCTTTTGTATTTGGATGAGCTTGTGGCCAGAATCCAGTGGTGGTATCCTTTTGCTGAAGTAGCCACGGTTTGGCTTTGAGGGGAAGTGATCTCGGCCCTAACCTTGCAGTTACACTTTGGCCTGCCGGTGGAGGCTATGCACGACGTGGTTCCCTGGAGGCGTGCGTGTATGAATGAAACTGACCAAGAAACCAAACCAGTATCCACAAAAACCTTTTGTTTAACCCCTCAGTCTGAGAAAGCGACTGAGAGACGAGGCAGAACTACCTTTCCCCCTTCGCAACTTCTTCAGTGGTGTTTTCAGGCAGTGTGGAAAGATATAGGAGTTAGAGGAGTGCTTTGAGGAAGGTGAACAGGGTGCTCGTAGGAGGCAGATCCACACGACCAAGCTAACTCCTGGGGAGGTTCTCGTGGTCGACAGGCCACAGTTCGTTAGGGAGGAGCTTGTGCGGCGGCAGCCGTGGCAGGAAGATCCTTGTGGGCAGCTCCAGAAGGAGAGTTCCTTCCACTAGGTCGCCGGACGTATAACTCACGGCGGCGCTCGTAGGCTCCCAGAACAGAGAATGAACAGGAGAAAATCCGCAGCGAGGAGGACGCAGTAGCAGCAGAAGCCTGGCTGCCGGCCGCAATCGCAGACACAGGAGGTGTTGTTGTCTGCGGAAGGTGCCGGCGAGGAAGAGGAGGCCACGGCCAAGCTATTCGCCCGTGTTTCGGTACAGCAGAGGCGCTCGCACAAACAGCATCCGACGGACGCGTGCTCAACAGAGGCAAGATGTGAGCCGCAAGGAAGACGCTCCGGAGGTTATCCAGAGAGACCGGAGGAGGGATAGGTGATCCAGGCGGAGCTGTTGGTGGAAGAGCGCTGTAGCTCGGGTGACTCACCGGAGTGAGGTCCAACGGTGGCGTTGGTGCCTCGCGTAAGACTCTGGCGGCGCTCGCACGGACTCGCGAGGAGACCGGGTTCAAACCCTCAAACTGACCGGGTCAATGCCGAATCAGACCAGCCAGCTCAAGCAAGGTGCAGTGTCACCTTTGTGTCCACGTGGCCATCTCTGATTGGCTGTTAAAGGTAAATACCCAATATACTCACAGATCTTAGATAATTCTTAGTAATTAGCTCAGTTATCAAAAAAATACAACTAAGATATCGAAATTCTTTTAAAAATGTGTAGAATATAATGGAACCATCTTATTAGTCTTTTTATGCTTAAATCACAGTGATATAATGCAAGATATATTATACTTGTTAGATGTATAATAAATATCAGACAATGACCTAAAGTTATGATAAAACGTCAGTATATCCATAATCATGTTTATATTGCATCTAATGTTAGAGATTCTAATATTGATGCACGAAATCATGTAATTTGCTCGATATGGATAATTAGGGCTAATAACCCTAAGTAAAACGTGATAATTACATTTATGATCAATAAATGACGGAATTTACAAAAAACCCTAATATCAGAAATTGGAAGTTAAAATGTATGTTTGATATCAGTTAGATGTACGAAATTCATGTTATATGAAGGTAACCCTTAATACATGGGTTATAACCCTAATATGAATAATACATGTAACCTAGGATTAATTTGTGCACATAAGCACATCCAATAGAATAATCAGATGATGTATCTTAATCTGGAACCTAAGACCAATAACATAATACCAAGATGACAAGACAAATAACAATGAGAATATCTTAATGACTAAACCAAACCCTAAAATGAACATATTAGGGTTAAGATGAGAAATAAGGTAACGAAGAATCTAATGCATGGTATATGTGATCTTGTCTTAATCAGGCTTCACAAGGATATAGACGACTTAGAAATATGTGATGATTAGGATATCTCTTTTCAAGGTACACCATTACCTCTTATTTGGCTTATTATACTGTATGCTTGCATTATATGTGTAGTAAACACTTGTCATATGATATTGGATGAAATGATTGTTCTTGTATGATATCTTGCTTGATTTTCCATACTTACATGGCTATGAACATATGAAACATAAGATATCTGATCCATCATATGATAACACTGGACTCTTTGGTAGTACAGTGTATTGAAGTGATCTAACTCTTTGGTAGGAGATCACATTGTATATATGATCTAACTCTTTGGTAGGAGATCATAAGGCTTAAAAGCATCTATCCTTTTGGTGGCAGATGTACGAGATATATGATGGAAATGTGCTTAGAAATATGTGTTCTCTTTTGTTAATAAACACATATTTGTTCCAGTATATGCCTTTTGTTACATTTCTTTATAACTGCCAAGTATTAGTTTTATCTTATTGCCAAGCTTCATAATGAGATGTATATAAAAGACATGTAGGCGTACTCAGTACAATATTCTTGAATATTATGCTGAGGTGTACTGCATATACTCTTTTGTTTAGGTTGTGGACATATGATCTTGAAGAACTTGGATAGTTGAGAGTTGTGTGGTGAGCTGATGTATAGGTGGACCTGTTGTCTTAAGATCATGTTGTTTAGTAGTAGTACATGTATATGTAGAAGTTTGTTGTTCAATATGTAATATCAAATGCTGTAACGATTCATTATGTATTTATATATTGAATGGTAAACATGTGTTGTATGGTTTTATTATTGTTCATGTGCATGTGCTATTATTGTTTCATTCTGACTTCCTCTGATTTTCTTCTTCTTAGCCTAGTGTGTGGTGTTTAAATTGGGATATTTGCTGGGGTGAGGTTTCAATTTGGGCCTCACACATCAGATTAAGTTTTAAAAAATCTGGAGACATCACAACAACCCAAATGAAAACCATCCTTGTATGTCTTGATGAATTTAAGTTAGCATCCAGACAGTTTGTATCTATCGAGAATTCCATCATTAACTTTTCCTGAAGCATCACAATACAGGACAGGAGGACTATCTACAACCTAAGTGGGTTTGAAGAAACTCTATTCCTAGAAAAATACTTGGTCATACCTATAATTCACTCCAGATCACACAAAACACCTACCCCAACATTATTGAGAAAGTATCCAACAGAGTCAATGCTTGGTCCTTACGCTATCTCTCCCTCACTGGAAGGATTTGTCTGGCGAGGGTTAATTTGAGCTATATTCCTACTCATGTAATGCAAACCGCCAAAATACCCCTCAATATGTGTGATAGAATCGATAGAACTATTAGGAAGTTTGTGTTGGGAAGAGGTTATAAGGAGAGTCCACTGTCTGAAGTTGCATGTGATAATGTAACTAGTAGTTGGAAAAATAGAGGTCGCAGGATTAAAGCGATAAGAGACTAGAACAAAGCCTTACTCTTAAAAGGTAGTTGGGATCTATGCATGGGTAGGGATATCTATTGGAGTCAAGCTTTGAACCTGAAACCCAAGAAACACTCTGCTAACATTGGTGAGCACATTTCCAATGTAGGCAAAGCTATTCTTGATGGCAAAAAGGTTATCCTTGACAATAGCTACCTAAAGGTCATTGATGAGGAGAGGATCAATGTATGGGATTATATTTGGATAAAAGGGAGTCCTAGACTTAGAGACTTCACTCTAAAGAATATCCCTGATGAGCTCACTACCTTAACAGTTGACTGCCTTGTAAACTCTTTAGGTGAATGGGACATGGATTTCTGGTGGAGTACTTTCGTGGTGCCATTTTGAAATAGATCAAGTCATTGAATCCCCCTTATTTAAGAGGAAAGTAGGACACCTAGGTCTGATGTCACACAAATAATGGCAAGTTTACTACTATCTCTTCCTACTCCCTACCCAGAATCTAGCACAAAGATCTGAATGACTAGAATGTGGGACCACATTTGGAAAGCTAGGGTGGCATAAAAATGAAAAGCTTCGTGTGGCTTCTATGTCATGTATCCATCTTGACTAATCACCTACGACATAGGAGGAGACTAACCTCTGACAAATCTTCCTATAGATGTGGGGACGAGGATGAAACTGCTTTACGTGCAATCAAAGATTGCCCTTCTGCCAAGAACATATGTAGTCAATTACTGCAAATTGGTAGACACAATGTTTTCTTCCAATAAGACTTACATTTATGGATCATCAACAATCTTAAAATGTAAGATGATCCTAAAATCTATTTCTAGATCACCTGATTGTATTTATGGAACAACAGATATATGCAAATATTTTAAACTATCTGCAAATCCACACAGATTCATCTGAAATGTCTTAGAAAAAAATTTGTTGTAACCAAAGCACCCTGGACGCAGCAAGATAACAAAAAGTCAAGGATGTATTCTAATGTTTGGAAGCCTTCTATGGCTAGATCTCTCAAGCCTAACGTCGATGTTGCTGTCAAGAACAACCGAGCTACTATTTCTATGCTGATCAAGGATAGAAATGGCACATGGAAAGGAGTTGTAGGTGACTCACTCAAATTCGAATAGTTGTGGATGCCAAACTAGCTGCCATTGAGCTTGCACTGAATGTCATTTCCAAACTTAATGTGACCTCCACCTTCATTGAATTTGATAGCCTTTGTGCTACAAAATACATTAATGAGGACCCATAAGCATATCCTACTTTTCCTGATCGGATTATCAATATCCAAAACTTTAGACAAGGGCCACTTAATTTTGTCATTTCCTATATATTTAGGGAGAAAAACAAGGTTGCTGACGGTTTAGAGAGGTACCACTTAAATTGCTCCTCTAAATATTGCTGGTATGTACCCTCCCCCTGATGTGAGTCTCATCTAAATGCTAACTCTTACGACATGTGTAGAAGTAGTACTTGGTATATATCGATCAATGTAGAACTTTCCTGTAGCAATCATATTATAGTTGATTGTAATCTTGATAATGTTTTGCTTTCAAGGAGGGAAAGAGTGAATATAAATAGCCTCCTAATTTTCTCAAAAAGAAAAAGGAGAAAATCAAGAAGATAAGATTTAGACTTTATAGACAACTAAGTTGTGAGTAAGGTGGGCATGAAGGAAATGAAATATGTAGAATCTTAGTTGAAGTGAATAGATAGGTACATTCACATATCTACAGAAAATAGAAAATTATAGTGTTTGTGATTTAGGGGCCATTTAGCTTATGTGATTTAAACTATAGTAGTTATATATAAATAAATATATTAGAAAATGGCTAGTATTTCATTATGTATTTGGTATGGTACTTGCTAATATATATAGATGTGTTTTAGAATCATCCCATGTACATCTATACTAGTAACTTCCACAGAAAACATGATATATCACGCCATGTACAACTGTACTGGTAATTGCCATAGACAACGAGATATCAGATAGTTCACGTGCTCATGTACTGCTAAAGACTACTAATTTTTTCAGCTTTATATTCTGTAAATCTTAATTTTGCATGTGGTTTCTGTATAAAAATGCTAGAACTTGAAAAATCGGGGGCTGAACGACCCCTTAATTCAATATTATGACAGGGCTCATTGTTAGTATTTTAGTGAGGGTGATGGTGGTAAGTGGAATGGACATGGTGGATGATGAGAGGGTATCAGCTTGTCCTCCTTTGCTAGCTCCTAGTCCATCTGCACTCCGACTGCTGTTGTGTCTTATTGGTGGTTGTACATCCACTTTGGTTGATTTGTTGAGGTTCCTAGTTTGAATAGCTAGTCTGACATTCTCTTTTAGAAGAAAACACATTAGTACTCTTAGTGGTGACAAAGATGTCAAATCAAATTGTATCACACACAATATTAAGGAAGAAAAATAAAAAATAATTCATAGAGAAGAAAGTGATAAAGAGGGAAATAAATTTTAGCTCACACATACCCCATAGAAGAAGGTCCGTAAGGACTCTTGAGAGTGATTGCCATGTCAAATAAATTCATGTAAGAAATAGTGTTAAGGAATACAAATATAAAGATTAATAAAAAGTAGAGGAGAAAAAGAGGGGACCTACCTTAACTCGCACAACCTAAGAGAACAATGAATGCTTTCTAGCATTGACAATGTCATGACATCAATCCATTCTGATGTTAGAGTGACAAAATTTTATACCTCATCCTACACTCTTCTCATTACATACACTCCCAACCATAGCAGATGGATAATGACTATGTGATGCAATGCAAAAAAACTAATATTTTACATATTGCAATTAAATAAATAAATAAAAATTAGACTGAACCCCTCCCACAATCTTTTATGAACACCTGAAATGTCACATCTCATCAATAGAATATAATTTAGCATGATTTTGAGAAAGAATAATTATATATTCCCTACTCTCCTCCTTCCTCTCCTCCCCTCGAGGGAAGATCTCTAACTTCACCTAAAAACCTTAGCTATTTCACTGTCATAACTCCCATCTAGACTCATTATTGATGATGCCCCCTCCAACCCTCAACCCCTCTCGCTCCCTACGTGCCTTCCCGCCAACCCATTCCCCTTTCCTGCCATTGTTGTGTCTCTCTATAATTGTTATAGTTTACCCCTCTGACCTTGATGCCTCCCTCTCCTTCTCACTTATTTTGTACCTTTTCCTTACTTTCAACTTGTGACAATTGTGATTAATCTTTCTTTGTTCCATAATCTCTACCACTTTTGTTGTGCTATGCATAAATAATCATTTAATGACATCACCCTTCCCCATTGCAACTGTTGATCAACCCATTAGACATGGTTCTTCTCTAACTTGACCCTTCCCTAAGGGGACCCTGGTCACGTTCTACATAATGTTTGTGTAATTTATTTCATATCAACCTTTGTTCCTAGGTCCATATACTACAATGTTGTTAGAATTTCAATATACATGTTGCTTACTTGCTATGTTCCATGTTATGTTACATTTTCCACTTCTTTCATATAAAAAGTAGATTACTTTGGATATTCCTTAAACCAAGTGACTTGTGTCAGTTAGGTTTCATTGAGCTACCTTCCAAGGCATCACACCCTTAAACCCCATGTCACTACGTAGGATCAAGTGAAATATTTTACCGATCTTGATCCTATATCCCTTGTTACTAACAATAACACCAAAACCAATATTGATTTTCAAACTCCGGGTAAACACTTTTCCCTATGAGTTGGATTATTGAATGTAAATCTTGCATCAAAGCTTCACTGCTTCGCTACAAGTTTGTCGAAGAAGTATGGGATTAACCTGCTCTTATATACTCACAAATGATCTAATGTTTTTCAGTGATCTTCCATGACTATAGACTCCCACTTTAAAAAATACCTTCTAACGAACCTCAATCTTAAGAAATCACTTTTTCATCTACCTTTTTCTCATTAAGACAAGATAAATGAAACAATAGAATATTGATTCAATGAATTACTAGACCATTAGTGGAGATGCTTTCAAAGCCATGATCTTCAAACTGGCTATAACAATATGGTCTTATACCAACCATCACATAAATGTTGGTATATGCCTAAAATGCCAGTACATGATTTACCAATGGCTAAAAAATGCTGGTTACAATGATGACGGTATAGGCTTTTACCAACATTTTTTGGACCATGTCATCACTTGCAGACGCTGGTACAAGTGTGGCTGGTTAGCTCTCATCATTTATTATTCTCTCTAACCTGTCACTTAGAGGTGCTGACACAAATGGTAGGACCGTAGATGTAGGAGCTCTTATAGCAAAAAATAAACAACTGCAACTTACACACTAACATTGAATCAACACCAATACAGATACAATAACCACATGCATAGAGTTATTTTTTATCATGGCAAGAGTTATATACTAGAAAATTAAAGATACACATATAGACTTTCTTAGTGTCATGGCATGAAATATATCATGTAATTTGAGGGTTTATATCATGCAATTTGAGGGTTTCCAACATAAATAGGGTGTATAACCATTTGAACCACTACTATAGATCCGTCCTTTGGCGTCAGTTATTTAAGCCCTTTTAGTGACTATGGTGACCATCTCGTGAAAATAAGATTAACTAATGCGGAAGCATTCACTAAGTAGCGGATTACTAAAAATCACTAAAACTTAAAAACTTTTTATCAAAAGATCCATCAAGGAAAACTTTCTCATATAGAACCAAAGTAACACTTTTACATTCTTGTTCAAAGGTACATATTCTGTATCATCTCCTTCTGAGAATTACAAGCATTAACTGTGTAGTCAAGCTAAACACATGCAATATAAAATCTCGAGGCACTGAGCCAAAATCTCGAAAGCACTAACTATTACTCCGAGGACCTGAGAGTACAGAGACGACACCTAGGACTCTATCTACATCTATACAAGGCATAACAACCATTGTCTCCACCTGAGACTTCACTACTGTCCCTACTGCTGTTGTTGCTGTCCTTCTCCTATTGAAGGATTCTTGTCTCCTTGTCCACGTCCACCTAAAAATGTGATTCCCATGGGGGTGAGACAATTGTAAATTTCCCCAGCGAGAGATAGAACTCTCCGCCAGAATCATTATTATTGCAACTTAAGAAGATAGATATGAATAGAGGAGTCATATTTATTTGACAGCAGATATTTTAATGTCTAAAAGATTAGAACATTATTCTTATCAAAAGCATTGTAGCTATAACTTGATATAACAACATGTCACTTATCCTTTAAGGAATATGAAAAACATGTATAACATTTATTCTCTATAGAATCATTACCACAACATTAACTCTCTTCAGGCTTAGATCATATATCTAATGTCTGTCATTGTCATTGTAGAGTCATGGCATCTAGCCATACTCTTTTCACAGAGTGTTGGGATCTTAGTCCCTCAACTCACCAAGTACATTTCCACTTCTTAACAAATTCATTATCATGAATATAGAATATGGGTATTTGAACCCTTATCTCATCATAGAACACTTGTTACCACTTATTAGGTAACTTCATACCTTTAGGTCATCTGACCAAGGACATTATAAATCTTGCTACACAAAGTATTGCACATAGTACACAAAGTTCAATGATTCTTACTACACAAAGCATATGAAGGCTTATAAAGCCCATAAAACATTCTCGATAAACAAGTATCATAGCCCATACCTGGCTATGCTCATCTTCTCAACATATCTACATGATTAGTAATCATGATACAATTACATATCAGTATCATGTAATATGTGGGTTATCTTATTACATTCATAACCCATTAGACTGCATTTGAGCTTCACATAGGATTATCCTGTATTAGAATTTCATATAGTAATACCCTGTATTAGGGTTTACATAGCATTAACTTGTCATAGGATTTCACATAGCATTACCTTGTATTAGGGATCACATAGCATTGACTTGTATTAAAGTTTCACATAGCATTACTCTATATCAGGGTTCACATAGCAAGGAATCAATCTGAACAATCATAAGTATTCAATCATATTCTTTATTCTCATCATTCATCATTAAATGAATTATCAACACATAGCTTGAGTTTCTCTCTCTTCTTTGCCAGAATATGATTACATCATAGTTTATAGGTTTGGATTAACCTTTTCATAAGGCATGTTAGCCTACATTCAACAGAGTACATTACATATCAATGTAATCATTGATATGACACATCTCATGTGTCATTCGTCCAATTATATTGGACTTATAACACATCAAGGTATACCAGTATTGGGGTGTTGGATGTGATATCTATCATATCTTAATGTATTACTTCCCTCAACACCTTTATCTTACTTGAGTTCATACACTTAGCTTGTATTAGGGTATTACCCATCCTAATACTTTATATACAAGTTCATCACATTTCTCATGTAAGGTAGTGGTCATTAGTCACTCACTTAGAATATACAACCATTGCCAAAACTATGGTCTCATCCTTAAGTTAGGAACTAACAAAACGACCATGCTAGGTCACTTGCAAATCAACTCCAAGTCAAACATAGAACACCACGGCCGTGCAGCCAAGAACGGTCGTGCAAGGGGAGTCTACCACAACCGTGCTACCTTGCACGGTTGTTCCACAGAAGATCACCACGATCGTTTTACACCACCACGGCTGCCATCATCCAATCCCCTTTAGCTTAATTAGGAATAGTATTCTCCATATTTATAGTTTGAGGATTCACATAGAATATTCCATACATCTGTGGATTTCACATGGTATTATTCTCTAATAGAGTTTTACATAATCATCCTTCTATATCAAGGATTCACCTAGTATCATGTGAAATTAGGATTTCACAACATATCACCCAGTGATAATACTTCACATAGAATTAGTAGCACAACCCTATATTAGGGTTTCATATACCTTTATCCCATTTTAGGGATTAGGGTTTATCATTCACATCCATGTGGGGTTTCTCTTTCTTCATACCCAAATTAGGGTTAGGATATACAATTCTCATTAAATTAGGGTTTCCTTCATTGTTACACTAAGCTAGGGTTACATTATCACCCTGGATTTATGATAACTCTCAGCTTTGCCCTAGATTAGGGTTTCACACATAGCTTTGTTCTAATTAGGGTTTCACACATAGCATTGCTCTAATTAGGGTTTCACACATAGCATTGCTCTAATTAGGGTTTCACACATAGCATTGCTCTAAATAGGGTTTCACACATAACATTGCTCTAATTAGGGTTTCACACATAGCATTGCTCTAAATAGGGTTTCACACATATCATTGCTCTAATTAGGGTTTCACACATAGCATTGCTCTAATTAGGGTTTCACACATAACATTGCTCTAATTAGGGTTTCACACATAGCATTTCTCTAATTAGGGTTAGGGCTCATTGATTAGGGTTTCATGATCTCATTATTATGGATCAAACCCTTATCACATAGTTTACTCATAAAGAGAGAATTAGGGCTTAATTATATAAGCATTCATCTTTCTCATTCTCTCTCTACCTCATCCTCTTTAGGATGTTAAGTAGGTTCAAGATGAAACTGGGTCAACTCTCCATTTTAGTTCACATAGTTAGGGTTGACCTTTATAATCACCATTGGTCTACATCATGATTAATCAAGTAGCTAATTGACCTTTAATCATATTAGGAGTCCAAATGGTTTAACCAATTTGAATCCTCAAAAGGTCTTGGTCACTTAGACCTCAAACGATCTTAGTCACTTAGACCTCAAACGGTCTTAGTCACTTAGACCTGAAATGGTCTTGACCTATTAGGTTCAAACGGTTTGAAACTGTTTAGTAAAGTAGTTACTTGAAACCGTTTGCTAAAGGTGCCCACTTGAAACCATTTGCTAAAGGTGCCCACTTGAAACCGTTTGCTAAAGGTGACCCCTTCAAACCGTTTGCTAAAGGTGCCCACTTGAAACCATTTTCTAAAGGTGACCCCTTCAAACCGTTTGCTAAAGGTGACCCCTTCAAACCGTTTTCTAAAGGTGACCCTTGAAACCGTTTGCTAAAGGTGACCCTTGAAACCGTTTGCTAAAGTTGAACATTGAGATCGTTTGCTAAAGAAACATTTTGAAACCGCATGAACTCAACCGATTTGGGATCGTTTGGTCCCAAACGGTCTTGAGATCGTTTGGTCCAAACCTCCTCAAAACCGCATGGACCAATTACAGTCTCAACCTATCAAATCAATTTAGGGTTCTCAATGTTGATTCCTTCAATCATTGAATTCATGTAACCAATCTTCAATTGGACCTATCACCATACTTCAATTGAGTTAATTAGGTCATCCTTCAACTGATTTGACCCTCAATTGGTCATCAATTAGGGTTGGAATCAATTGGATTAGGGTTTGAAATCGAGGATCCATCAATGATTGACATTGTGGAACCAAATCAATTGAAATCAATGAACTATCATCATCACATGATATGACCTGACCTCAAACGGTCTTGGATGACCACCAAACGGTCTTGAGACCGTTTGGTTGATCTCCAAACGGTCTTGAGACCGTTTTCCCATTCCATCATCAAAATCCATGACATCCAATTAAGGTTTTGGACCATTGGATTGATTATCAAATCAGCACTTAGTTGCAATTCAATTTGGTACCTTTGGACCTTCAAACACTTAGCCATACTTAACCCTAAACCTCAAAACGGTCTTGGGTGACCCCGGTGATCCCCAAACGGTTTTGAAACCGTTTGGGTCAATCAACCCAAAACACCATCTCAATCAATTGGAAATTCATCACTTAGCCGATTAGTGTTTACAAGTAAGTAATCGTTCATAATTGAAACCTTCAAGATCAAACCAATTGAAACCATTGAATCAAAATCCAAGCACCACAGAATATATCTTCAAATGGTCAACCATCTAAAATGGTCAACCATTCCAAACGGTTTGGAACCCAAACCACCAAACGGTTTGCAAACCGTTTGGTCACCATACGGTTTGGTGAAACCGTTTGGGCTCAACATTGAAACCGTTTGCCCTAGATATTTGGGGAGGTGTGTGCTTATGATGATTCATCATCATCAAGATCCAAACTCATGAAATCTTCTGTGATTTCCATGGAAATTACATCAATCAACCAAACTTAATTTCAGAAGTGTAGAAATGATCACCAATTGATAAGAAATTGATTGCAATAATAAAATTAAGGGTTCAAGTTATACAACCCGCCTCCAATTGAGCTCCAAAGATCCAAGCTCACGGAAAAAATTGTGTATGCAACTCCTTTCACTATTCCAAGGGTCGTCCTCAAGCTTTGAGTGAAAAGAATTGGTTAGAATTGAAGAGGGGATCGAGTTATGGAGAATTCATGCATTGATTTTCGATTTTCATCATGGATTCAAGGTGAAAGGAGGTCAAGAACCTTACCAACAGGTTGGGGGTCCTTCTCCTCATCCTCCACAGATCCTTAGTCGTTTTCCAAGCAAGGGGAAAGAAAGGAATCCGAAAACGCCTTTGTTTTGGCTTGGAAAAGGTACTTTTATAAGAAAATTGATGAGAGAGAAAATACTTTATAAAAGTCTTTTAATTCCAAAATTGTTTCCACCACTTCCCCCTTGGTTTCTTGCATGAAGGGAATCTCTATTTCTACCTAACTCCCTTCCATTATCCATGAATTAAGGGAAAAGAAATTAAGCCCCTTAAATCATTTTATTTTAATATCCATATGTGAATGGATATTTCTTTTCCTTATCATAAGGTGAGTGAGTTATCCACTTGCCTTAAGATATTTCGTGGCCTAGCAAAGGCACAAAGGTGTCCACACTTGAGCGAATCCAACCATTATAGTCTTGGTTGAAGGCCCTTTAGTTAATACATTTGTTTTTGCCCTAAATTGAATTAGGGTTTCAATTAGGATTAAATCTTGATTATTTTAATATCAAGATTCTCTCTCCTCCAACTTAATTCAAATGAGGCACCCCTCTCATTTCCTTTGCTCTACATGATGCCAAGAAACATTAGGGACCTTATTGAAGTGGTAATTTTCATATTGAACCCTAGGTTTTGGGTAAATTGCACTTTACACCAAAACTAGGTTTTAATGCACAAGGATTGCTTTACAAGCTTAATCTTGGTGCCTAAGCTTGTGATAACCATACCACTACATCAGATTCATTCTTATGATGTATCAATATCAGAGGAACATCTTATCATGTAATATTTGTAATTTAACCCCTCAACTTGGGTAATTTGCACTTTAGTCCAAAATAAGCAAACATTGCTTCAACATTGTTCAAACAGGACCAAAATTGAAACATAAGTTTCTCATGAGCCATAATTACTTTTTCCAAGATAAGATTAAGCATATACTCAACCTTATTAGGCAAAACATCTAGGGTTAACACATAACCCAGATCAGGGATGTTACAAATTATAAACCCCTAACAAGGATTTCATCCCCGAAATCCCACAAAAGGAGGGACAGATTTATTCAGTTATCATACCCTCAAGTCTCCACATAATGTCTTAATATTATGGAGATATCATGGATTTTGTAATACACACAAAGTTCCTTTCATTAATTCAACCTTATCAATGTTTATGCAAAGCATAAACCCCTAACACATGATGTCCATATCATTGAAAGGAAAAAGCGTAAAAGAGCATACTTCTATCATCACCCAAGAATATTTATCAAAAGGAAAAACATATATATATCTAACAGAGATAATTCATTCAGTAATCCATTATTCATAAAGTTCACTTAGCAAACTCTATGTAATTGGGAATGTTCACTTAGCTTTTCCTTTTAGTTGAGAATGTTCACATAGCTCTTCCTTTTAGTTGAGAATGTTCACATAGCTCTTCTTTTTAGTTGAGAATGTTCACATAGCTTTTCCTTTTAGTTGAGAATGTTCACATAGCTCTTCTTTTTAATTGAGAATGTTCACATAGCTCTTCTTTTTAGTTGAGAATGTTCACATAGCTCTTCTTTTTAGTTGAGAATGTTCACATAGCTCTTCTTTTTAGTTGAGAATGTTCACATAGCTCTTCCTTTTAGTTGAGAATGTTCACATAGCTCTTCTTTTTAGTTGAGAATGTTCACATAACTCTTCTTTTTAGTTGAGAATGTTCACATAGCTCTTCTTTTTAGTTGAGAATGTTCACATATCTCTTCTTTTTAGTTGAGAATGTTCACATAGCTCTTCTTTTTAGTTGGGAATGTTCACATAGCTTTTCCTTTTAGTTGAGAATGTTTACATAGCTCTTCTTTTTAGTTGGGAATGTTCACATAGATTTTCCTTTTAGTTGAGAATGTTCACATAACTCTTCTTTTTAGTTGGGAATGTTCACATAGCTTTTCCTTTTTAATTACATTATACTCTCTTAGATTGTTTCAGAATGACTACTTGATCAGAGTAATAAAAAAGATAACAATCTAAGAGTTTCATACTTGCCTTATCTTCAATAATCATATACCTGACCAAGGTATATAAGTATTGAGATTAGGTAGTATGCAGATTTTCTATCATATTCCTCACTTTTCATATCATTATACACACAAGATTTTCCATTTCCAAGATTTTCTCCAGGCATCACTTCTATATCTCATCTTGTATCATAAAGATAAGTGAGATTTTAAAACATTTTAAGAAATACTGAATAAGATATAAGTTCTCATCTCCCTTGTGTCCTTATAAGACTAGTCAAAGGAATTCAAAATCAACTACTTTCATATCTTTAACACATAGAATCATAATATGAAGTATCAAATTGAATATATTTCATTTAAGTATCACCCCTCAAGGTCACCTACCACATTAGGTTGATTTTAACACATAGTGTCCAGTTACCTCATGTTGCTGCTTTTGCCTTCTCTTACTGGCTACTGCCCTGGTGCACTAGGCATTTATTGCACTGCTGACACCAAAAACTTTGGCTTTTCAGAATATTTAGGCAAATGTCTCTAAAATTATAGAGATCTTACCTTAATTCTCAGCTTATTTCCCCTCCTTGGGCACTATCATCACAGATGTACTTATCTGTCTAAACTTATGGCAGAGTCTACTTTCTTGCCATATGTTAATCTTTACATCATTTCCACTGTTCCAACATGGCTATGTCACTCAGGAATCCTTTCAAAGCCCAAACTTTATGCATTAAAGACTAGTAACTTAGGTTGTAATACTAGTATCCAATCTTCTATATGCATTACTGTTGTCCTATTCTGCCCTTCAAGAGAGCATAACATAGGATCCTCTATCCTGATTAGGTCAAGGTGGGAATTCTCAGGCACTTGTTCTCCTCTTGCATGGTCTCATGCACCCTCTCCTGGTGCAACAACATTGCCCTTAGCAATGCGTTCCTCATGTTCTCCAGTCATTTTCAAGTTCTTCTTCTCTTATGTGAGCAGAAGATACTATCAGATAAAATGGAAGACACTTAGAACAAACTCTACAACCTTAGTCCTATGTCTCTGTAGACTCCGCGAACCTAGAGCTCTGATACCACTTAATTGTGGCGACCGTCTCGCAAAAACAAGATTAACTAATGCGGAAGCGTTCACTAAGCAAGAGATTACCAAAAATCACTAAAAATTAAAACCTTTTTATCAAAAGATCCATCAAGGAAAACTTTCTCACATAGAACCAAAGTAACACTTTTACATTCTTGTTCAAAGGTACATATTCTGTATCATCTCCTTCTGAGAATTACAAGCATTAACTGTCCTGTCAAGCTAAACACAGCCAGTATAAAATCTCGACGCACTAAGCCAAAATCTTGAAAGCACTAACTATTACTCTGAGGACCTGAGAGTACAGAGACGACACCTAGGACTCTATCTACATCTATACAAGGCATAACAGCCAGTGTCTCCACTTGAGACTTCACTGCTGTCCCTGCTGCTGTTGTTGCTGTCCTTCTCCTATTGAAGGATTCCTGTCTCCTCGTCCGCGTCCACATAAAAATGTGATTCCCACGGGGGTGAGACAATTGTAAATTGCCCCAGCGAGAGATATAACTCTTCGCCATAATCATTATTATTGCAGCTTAAGAAGATAGATATGAATATAGGAGTCATATTTATTTGACAGCAGATATTTTAATGTCTAACATATTAGAACATTATTCTTATCAAAAGCATTGCAGCTATAACTTGATATAACAACATGTCACTTATCCTTTAAGGAATATGAAAAACATGTATAACATTTATTCACTATAGAATCATTAACACAACATTGACTCTCTTCAGGCTTAGATCATATATCTAATGCCTGGCATTGTCATTGTGGAGTCATGGCATGTAGCCATACTATTTTCACAGAGTGTTGGGATCTTAGTCCCTCAACTCACCAAGTACATTTCCACTTCTTAACAAATTCATTATCATGAATATAGAATCTGGGTATTTGAACCCTTATCTCATCATAGAACACTTGTTACCACTTATTAGGTAACTTCATACCTTTAGGTCATCTGACCAATGACATTATAAATCTGGCTACACAAAGTATTGCACATAGTACACAAAGTTCAATGATTCTTATTACACAAAGCATATGAAGGCTTATAAAGCCCATAAAACATTCTTGATAAACAAGTATCATAGCCCATACCTGGCTATGCTCATCTTCTCAACATATCTGCATGATTAGTAATCATGATACAATTACATATCAGTATCATATAATATGTGGGTTATCTTATTACATTCATAACCCATTAGTCTGTATTTGAGCTTCACATAGGATTATCCTGTATTAGAATTTCATATAGTAATACCTTGTATTAGGGTTTACATAGCCTTAACTTGTCATAGGATTTCACATAACATTATCTTGTATTAGGGATCACATAGCATTGACTTGTATTAAAGTTTGACATAGCATTATTCTGTATCAGGGTTCACATAGCAAGGAATCAATATGAATAATCATAAGTATTCAATCATATTTTTTATTCTCATCATTCATCATTAAATGAATTATCAACACATAGCTTGAGTTTCTCTCTCTTCTTTGCCAGAATATGATTACATAATAGTTTATAGGTTTGGATTAACCTTTTCATAAGGCATGTTAGCCTACATTCAACAGAGTACATTACATATCAATGTAACCATTGATATGACACATCTCATGTGTCATTCGTCCAATTATATTGGACTTATAACACATCAAGGTATACCAGTATTGGGGTGTTGGATGTGATATCTATCATATCTTGATGTATTACTTCCCTCAACACCTTTATCTTACTTGAGTTCATACACTTAGCTTGTATTAGGGTATTACCCATCCTAATACTTTATACACCAATTCATCACATTTATCATGTAAGGTAGTGGTCATTAGTCACTCACTTTGAATATACAACCATTGCCAAAACTATGGCCTCATCCTTAAGTTAGGAACTAACAAAACAGCCATGCTAGGTCACTTGCAAATAAACTCCAAGTCAAACATAGAACACCACGGTTGTGCAGCCAAGAAAGGTCGTGCAAGGGGAGGCTACCACGACCGTGCTACCTTGCACGGTCGTGCGACAGAAGATCACCACGACCGTTTTACACCACCACGGCTGCCATCATCCAATCCCCTTTAGCTTAATTAGGAATAGTATTCTCCATATTTATAGTTTGAGGATTCACATAGAATATTCCATACATCTATGGATTTCACATGGTATTATTCTCCAATAGAGTTTTACATAATCATCCTTCTATATCAAGGATTCACCTAGTATTATGTGAAATTAGGATTTCACAACATATCACCCAGTGATAATACTTCACATAGAATTAGTAGTACAACCATATATTAGGGTTTCATATACCTTTATCCCATTTCAGGGATTAGGGTTTATCATTCACATCCAAGTGGGGTTTCTCTTTCTTCATACCCAAATTAGGGTTAGGATATACAATTCCCATTAAATTAGGGTTTCCTTCATTGTTACACTAAGCTAGGGTTACATCATCACCCTGGATTTATGATAACACTCATCTTTGCCCTAGATTAGGGTTTCACACATAGCTTTGCTCTAATTAGGGTTTCACACATAGCATTGATCTAATTAGGGTTTCACACATAGCATTGCTCTAATTAGGGTTTCACACATAGCATTGCTCTAATTAGGGTTTCACACATATCATTGCTCTAATTAGGTTTTCACACATAGCATTGCTCTAAATAGGGTTTCACACATAGCATTTCTCTAATTAGGGTTTCACACATAGCATTGCTCTAATTAGGGTTTCACACATAACATTGCTCTAAATAGGGTTTCACACATACCATTGCTCTAATTAGGGTTTCACACATAGCATTGCTCTAATTAGGGTTAGGGCTCATTGATTAGGGTTTCATGATCTCATTATTATGGATCAAACCCTTATCACATAGTTTACTCATAAAGAGAGAATTAGGGCTTAATTATATAAGCATTCATCTTTCTCATTCTCTCTCTACCTCATCCTCTTTAGGATGTTAAGTAGGTTCAAGATGGAACTAGGTCAGCTCTCCATTTAAGTTCACATAGTTAGGGTTGACCTTTATAATCACCATTGGTCTACATCATTATTAATCAAGTGGCTAATTGACCTTTAATCATATTAGGAGTCCAAATGGTTTAACCAATTTGAATCATCAAAAGGTCTTGGTCACTTAGACCTCAAACGATCTTAGTCACTTAGACCTCAAACGGTCTTAGTCACTTAGACCTCAAATGGTCTTGACCTATTAGGTTCAAACGGTTTGAAGTCGGTTAGTAAAGTAGTTACTTGAAACCGTTTGCTAAAGGTGCCCACTTGAAACCGTTTGCTAAAGGTGCCCACTTGAAACCATTTGCTAAAGGTGACCCCTTCAAACCGTTTGCTAAAGGTTCCCACTTGAAACCATTTGCTAAAGGTGACCCCTTCAAATCGTTTGCTAAAGGTGACCCCTTCAAGCTGTTTGCTAAAGGTGACCCTTGAAACCGTTTGCTAAAGGTAACCCTTGAAACCGTTTGCTAAAGTTGAACATTGAGATCGTTTGCTAAAGCAACATTTTGAAACCACATGAACTCAATCGGTTTGGGATCGTTTGGTCCCAAACGGTCTTGAGACCGTTTGTTCCAAACCTCCTCAAAACCGCATGGACCAATTATAGTCTCAACCTATCAAATCGATTTAGGGTTCTCAATGTTGATTCCTTCAATCATTGAATTCATGTAACCAATCTTCAATTAGACCTATCACCATACTTCAATTGAGTTAATTAGATCATCCTTCAACTGATTTGACCCTCAATTGGCCATCAATTAGGGAATCAATTGGATTAGGGTTTGAAATCGAGGATCCATCAATGATTGACATTGTGGAACCAAATCATTGAAATCAATGAACTATCATCATCACATGATATGACCTGACCTCAAACGGTCTTGGATGAGCACTAAACGGTCTTGAGACCTTTTGGTTGATATCCAAACGTTCTTGAGACCATTTTCCCATTCCATCATCAAAATCCATGACATCCAATTAGGGTTTTGGACCATTGGATTGATTATCAAATCAGCACTTAGTTGCAATTCAATTTGGTACCTTTGGACCTTCAAACACTTAGCCATACTTAACCCTAAACCTCCAAACGGTCTTGGGTGACCCCCAAACGGTCTTGAGACCGTTTGGGTGATCCCCAAACGGTTTTGAAACCGTTTGGGTCAATCAACCCAAAACACCATCTCAATCAATTGGAAATTCAACACTTAGCCGATTAGGGTTTACAAGTAAGTAATCATTCATAATTGAAACCTTCAAGATCAAAACAATTGAAACCATTGGATCAAAATCCAAGCACCACAGCATATATCTTCAAACGGTCAACCATCTCAAACGGTCAACCATTCCAAACGGTTTGGAGCCCAAACCACCAAACGGTTTGCAAACCGTTTGGTCACCAAACGGTTTGGTGAAACCGTTTGGACTCAACATTGAAACCGTTTTCCCTAGATATTTGGGGAGGTGTGTGCTTATGATGATTTCATCATCATCAAGCTCCAAACTCACGAAATCTTCTGTGAATTCCATGGAAATTGCATCAATCAACCAAACTTAATTTCGGAAGTGTAGAAATGATCACCAATTTATAAGAAATTGATTGCAATAATAAAATTAAGGGTTCAAGTTATAAAACCCGCCTCCAATTGATCTCCAAAGCTCCAAGCTCATGGAAAAAATGGTGTATGCAACTCCTTTCACTATTACAAGGGTCTTCCTCAAGCTTTGAGTGAAAAGAATTGGTTAGAATTGAAGAGGGGATCGAGTTATGGAGAATTCATGCATTGATTTTTGATTTTCACCGTGGATTCAAGGTGAAAGGAGGTCAAGAACCTTACCAACAGGTTGGGGGTCGTCCTCCTGATCCTCCACAGCTCCTTATCGTTTTTCAAGCAAGGGTAAAGAAAGGAATCCGAAAAAGCCTTTGTTTTGGCTTGGAAAAGGTACTTTTATAAGAAAATTGATGAGAGAGAAAATACTTTCTAAAAGTCTTTTAATTCCAAAATTGTTGCCACCACTTCCCCCTTGGTTTCTTGCATGCAAGGGCATCTCTATCCCCACCGAACTCCCTTCCATTATCCATGAATGAAGGGAAAAGAAATTAAGCACCTTAAATCATTTTATATTAATATCCATATGTGAGTGGATATTTCTTTTCCTTATCATAAGGTGAGTGAGTTATCCACTTGCCTTGAGATATTTCGTGGCCTAGAAAAGGCACAAAGGTATCCACACTTGAGCATATCCAACCATTATAGTCTTGGTTGAAGGCCCTTTAATTAATACATTTGTTTTTGCCCTAAATTGAATTAGGGTTTCAATTAGGATTAAATCTTGATTATTTTAATATCAAGATTCTCTCTCCTACAACTTAATTCAAATGAGGCGCCCCTCTCTTTTCCTTTGCTCTACATGATGCCAAGAAACATTAGGGACCTTATTGAAGTGGTAATTTTCGTATTGAGCCCTAGGTTTTGGGTAAATTGCACTTTACACCAAAACTAGGTTATAATGCACAGGGATTGCTTTACAAGCTTAATCTTGGTGCCTAAGCTTGTGAGAACCATACCACTACATTATATTCATTATTATGATGTCTCAACATCAAAGGAACATCTTATCATGTAAAATTTGTAATTTAACCCCTCAACTTGGGTAATTTGCACTTTAGTCCAAAATAAACAAACATTGCTTCAACATTGTTCAAACATGACCAAAATTGAAACATAAGTTTCTCATGAGCCCTAATTACTTTTTCCAAGATAAGATTAAGCATCTACTCAACCTTATTAGGCAAAACATCTAGGGTTAACACATAACCTAGGTCAGGGATGTTACAACGACGGTTTCCAAGCGACGCCTATGTGGGCACCGCTAAAAGTCGAACCCTTTCGGCGTTAGTTTTCCAACCGACGCCAAAATTCTTCACGCCACCAAAAACGCTCCAGCAGGGCCCCCATCAACATGGGTTATATGTAACTAAACCGACGCTATAATTGTAACATCACTGACCTGGGTTATGAACTAACCCTAGGTGTTTTGCTTAAGACATGTGATTAAATGCTTGTGGTTATCCTTTGATATGTAATGAGAGCTGCTGAGGAACTTATATTTCTATTTCAGTCTCTTTTGAACAATGTTGTAATATTGTTTTGTTAAATATGGACGAATGTGCAAATTACCCAATTAGAGGGGTTAACTTGAAAATTGCACATGATAAAATGTTCCTTTGATGATTAGACATCATAAGAATGAATATGATGTAGTGATATGGATTCTCCAAGCTTGGGCACCAAGATATAGCTTGTAGAGCAATCCTTGTGCTTTAAAACCTAGTTTTGGTGTAAAGTGCAATTTACCCAAAACATAGGGTGCAACATGTAAAATATACCCTCTAGAGTATCTCTCATGCATCTTGGCATAAAGTAGAGAAAAGATGATGATGAGGGCACCTCATTTGAGTAATCAAATAAGAAGGATAACCATTATAATTAAATAATCAAGATGTATGTAAAATGGCCTTTTATACATGTATAACTCAGTAAGGTGTTTGGCTTCTTTTCCTCTAAACCTTGGTTGAGAGAGGGGTTGCATGTGATGAGAAGGGAGCAATGTGGCAAAGAAGTGGAGAAGGGCGTGGAGGATTTAGATGTAAAATAGAAGAGATAATTATCATTGGCTTGAAAATATACCAAAGTATATAAGCACATCTCTTTTATAAGGCAAGGGATCGTTCCCTTCATTTCATCTTCTTATCTTCTTGCTTGGACCGACTTAGGAGAAGCTCAGGAGCAGACGAGGATGACCAAGCTGGTTTGGGTAAGTTTTAAGGGCCATCTAGCTCGAATTCGTGGAGGAAATCCCATTACAAGGTTGGTTTGCTAGTTTTCCTTACACAATTCTTCTTTCTAGCCATCTTCTCCATCCAATTCTTAGATCAGATTCTAAGGCGGGTTTTATAACTCTAAACCTTAAAGCTTTGTTTATACATCTTCTTTCTATGGAAACGTTGCTTGTTCTGCTTCCTTTCATACTTCTAAGTGTTCTTGCAACCAAAACCGTGAAGAACAATTCATGTTCTTGAGGTAGAAGAAGGTGGTGTTAATTCCAAATTTTCATCTTGATCCAACTTTATCAAACGGTCTCCACCTCTTGTCCAAACGGTTTCAAAACCGTTTGGAGGGCAAACGGTTTCACAAGACCGTTTGGAGGAAATGGTCTCAAGACCGTTTGGAGGGTTTGACCAAGTGTAGACTATTTGGAGATCTTCTGTACACATTATGGACTAATCACCCACCAAGAATCATCATCTAATTCCAAAAGAGTCACCAATTGAAGGCACTTTAATCACCTAAACCCTAATCGGGTCTATTGCTGATTTCAAGAATGCAATCATGTTGAAGTTTGGGTTGAGAGGCCCAAACGGTTTCAAAACCATTTGGGGATCACTCAAACGGTCTCAAGACCGTTTGGTGACAACCCAAAACCGTTTGGAGGTCTAGGGTTAAGTAGGGTTGACCAATTGAGGGTCCAATCATATCAAGTTGTTGAGCAATTAAGTGCTGATTTGGTGACTAAACCTAGGGTTCAACCCTTAAGTGATTAACTTGGTTATTGATGACATCATGGGCAAACAGTCTCAAGACCATTTGTAGGATGTCCAAATGGTTTCAAAACTGTTTGGAGGTCACCCAAGACCGTTTGGAGGTCTAGGGTTGACCATGGTTAAGTGGTTTAAGATTGAGGTAATAAGTTGATATATATTCGATTAGTGACCTAATGATCAAATCTATGGTTCAAACCTTAATAGGTTGAGTTAGTTTTTGATGAGGACTTAATAAAACGGTCTCAAGACCGTTTGGAGGATGTCCAAATGATCCCAAGACCGTTTGGGGTCAGGTCATGACCCAATTGAGTGATGGTTCAATGGGTTCAACATCAATTAGACTCATGTTGATGCATGTTGAAGGGTGATCGATTCCAAACCATAATTCACTTGATCCAAGCCCTAATTGGTGATCAATTGAGGGTCAATTGAGTGTCAAATCAGTAGAGGGTTGACCTAATTGACTCAATTGATAAGTGGCTAACCTTTGCATAAACGTTTGAGGGGTTCAACAATGGAAACCCTAACTCAATTGGAAGAGTTGACACACTTTTAGGTCCATGCGGTTTTGAGGTGTTTGGACCAAAAGGTCTCAAGACCGTTTAAGTCCAAACGGTCTCAAGACCGTTTGGGGTCAAACAGTTTCCAAACCGTTTGGTGTCATGCGGTTTCAAAACCGTTTGGTGTCATGCGGTTTCAAAACCGTTTGGTGTCATGCGGTTTCAAAACCGTTTGGTGACATGCAGTTTCAAGGTCGATTTGCCCATGCAGTTTCAAAGTCAAAGTTGGCCAAACGGTCAACATGACCAAACGGTCTTCACTTCACCTAGGGCAAACGGTCTTGAGTATGTACTTGGCCATGCAGTCTTGAAAGTCAAAGGTACCAAACGATCAACGGCTCCATGCGGTTTCAAAACCGTTTGGAGGTTGAAAGTGCAAAACCGTTTGGGGTCTTTTAAGGTCAAGAATGTTTAATGCTTTCAAGGCTAAGATGGTTTTATGGTGTTGGTATGTATGCCCTGAGAGCCAATCATGGGATGATTGGTGGGATACATTAAGATTGATTTGATAAACATCAAAGGCAAGCTTCCAATTCTTTCTGGTTCACTCATATGAGATAGTGATAGAACAGATTGAATGTCTAGAGAATGACAGTACTCAATGATGTACACTTTTAGGTTGAGGACCTGAACGATGAGATCATACGGATGCTAAGAGTTTGTACATTCTTGTTATGTCCCTAGTCGGATGTCATTGTGGAAGGTAGATAGATAGCAATGACACACAAGACTAGATTGTGGTGTTGGTTGATGACAGAATCTCATTAGTCATGATATAGAGATATCAAACCAAACACATAGGTACTTGTTAGAGAACAAGTGTACCGGACAGACCCACCGTGAGTTTGACACATGGAACCATGACATGGTAGTCACAGTCAGTACTCACAGTGATGGTGGTGAGTGTGATTCTTTGACCTGAAATCACTGCACTCAACACATGTCGTTGGGCACACTTTGACATCATCAAACGCAGTCCTGAAACATGGGTTGTTATAAAGGTGATGATTGGGTGGCTTTGACACATGGGGCTTTTGAGGGGTGAGTGATAGATATGGGATTTGTCCCTCCTGAGGGAGTTTGATATCCAAGTCCACTTGATGAGTAGGATTGAAATAGGCGTACGCACGCATGTGTGAATCAGTATGTGATATTGATGTCATACATATCTCTTCCAATCTGCTCTGAGATCAAGAAAGTGAATGAACGTTGACAGGATGACTATTCCATGCCTCGAGTTCATTCGGGATATCAGTGATAAAGGAATTATACATTCACTGTAACACCATTCACGGATTGTAGGATTGAAAGTTGTTCTCTAACTTTCTATTTCACTTGAGTAGCAGTGATGTGTGACTAGGCACCGCTCTTTGCTTGTGAAGTCATAAGTGTTATGGACTTTCACTGCCAACGTGAAAAGGACCTGCAGGGTCACACACATAGGATTCAACCTGGAAGAGGAGTTTTATCCACAAACACTGTTTAGATTGATTACTAAAGGAGTTTAGTAGTTCAATTAAATACTCAATTAATTGATAGCTCAAAATCATAGTGTTCAAGGTGTTGGACAGATTGATTAGAGTATCGGATTGGTTGAAATCGCAATTGAATGATTCTACACAATCTGCACTCCCAACCGATCGGCTCATGTGATGAACCGATCGACTGAGCTTGGTGAACCGGTCGGCTCAAGTGTTGAGTCGATCGGCTCAAGGACAGGGTGAATGATTGCTTCAAGTGTTGAAACGATCGGTTCAACTGTTGCAACCAGGCAAGTTGGGAAAGTAGGATTGGTGGGAATTTTCCTTGCGTTCCACTTGCCCAATTTGATTGGAACAAGGATTGGTATTTGATACCAATTAGAAACAAAAGTTGGAAAGTCAATCGAGAACTGACCAGGACCACGAACCAACCGGTTCAGAAGTGAACCGACCGGCTCATGCGTCCCAACCGATACGTTGATGTGTCAACCGACCGGTTCAGGTCCCCAACCGACCGTTTCAGTTGTGAAATGATCGGTTCAGGTTGCGAGTTGGTTGTTTTGTGGATAATCTCGAACCCCTCTACTCCTGCTTTTAGTCCCGCATTTCCCGGGATGGAGAACCCTGTCCCATGACCCTCCTATATATATAGGGGTATTGGGGGCTTCTCAAAGTACAACTCAGTGCAAACCAGTTGCTCTGCAAAGTTGTCGTTCTCTCTGGTTTTGGTAACTGACAGAGAGCCCGAGCAAGTGCTACTCGATAAGGGAGGCACAACAAGGGAAAGACAACTGCAGTTGCGACTGGTAGCAGGAGAGTGTGTTGGTGACTAGTACGCTGACAGAAGGGTGCGACTCCTTCCAATTCCTTGTGGGACAAGGAGATTGGAGTTCCAGGTGGTCCGTGTGGACTACTTCAGAGGCAGGAGGTTTCTGCCGCTAGGAGGACAACCTTCAATCCTGTCAGTCCCGGCGCGACCAGGAGCTGCACAGACACCGTCCAAGATAGGAGGTGAAGACCGCGCAAGGCGTTAGGTATTGTCGCCGAGCAAGCCTCGGGACAAGGTATGATTCCACAAACCATCCTTTCCTATTGTATAGTCGTTGACACGTTTCCTTGTTCCGGGTTTGGGGGAGAAAATTTTGTTTCCGCTGCCTTCTCTGTCTCTTCTAAAACCCAACAGTGGTATCAGAGCCACGTCAACTACTCTATACTTTAGGGATTATCGATATGATCGATTTTGGTTTGTCGCCTTTATTTATTGCATACGATGCGAATAAAATTGGCTTTATGCATGTCCAATCCTAAATCCACAAATCCCAATTACATATATGATATGTATTATTAATGCACTCGATATGTGTCACCCTTAAACATGTTTTGTTGTGGATGTATAGCGTGGTTATGGCCAATAAACCCTATCTATGTATGGTTGTATGTGGTTGCTTGCATCTCGGTCTGCGCACCGATCTTCCTTCTCCTATTCCTGATGTAACTCGAAATAATTCGAGATTTCTTTCCTACCTTTGCTCCCCTCGAATGTAACTCGAGGTTTCTCCTTTTTACAATGTAAAATAGGATAGAATTTTATTTCTTATTATGTCAAAGAAAGGCGGACATCCTGACAACAGCTGAGACGGTCGGTTCAAGGCGTGAACCGATCGGTTGACATTCCAGATGATCAGTTTAAGGAGTGAACCGATCGGTTGATGACCAGTTCGAGGAGCAAGACGAGCGGTGGCGGCCATGAAGAGATGCACGATGACCAGGCAAACCGATCGGTTGGAGGAGCCAACCGATCGGCTGGTGGCACCCAGGCGACCGGCCAGAGAGAGCAGATCATTCATATGATGAGTTGATCAACTCAAAAGGCAAAGCACATAATTCATCTTGTACAGGTTGCATGTGATGTAGACCTAGATGACCGTAATTCCTCTTGGCTTGAGGAATCACATTAGGATGACCATAATCATCACTTTTATCATTTTGCATGTTTTCTGTGGGATATAGCATGTATATGATACATACTATGTATTGTGATGATTGGATATGTATATGTATATAAAAACCAAATCCCTCATTAAAATATTAAGTTTTAGATGCCTTCCAAATGCAACACACGTGAAAAGCTTCATCGACCAAGTGTGGGCACACCCTAGCGTGGTGCACCGTCTATCTCATGGAAGCGTGAAGGATGAATGTGTGGGTCTGCCCTAGCAGGGTGCATATTCATCGTGTTTTCTTTGGGTCGGACTTAACAAGGTGATCTAGATGGGATCTAGTACCTTGAGGCATGGAGATGATCATGGCAAGGAGTTGCATATGACATCTTATCAAGAGTTGCATATGATGCAATTGGCAAGAGTTGCCTACCTGAGAGATCTAAGTTGTGGGTGACAGCCCTAGCTGGTCCATGATTTAGAGGATTTCAGGATCTTGCCCACTAGAAGGTTGTACGCTAGAATCTTCCAAATTGATGGTGAGGGCTATCAATTTGAAGTAAAATAGTGGGAGTGATAATTAATTAAAGGCCTAATTTTATTGTCAACTTTTCAAATCAATCAAACAAGTCAAAAAGAGTTTTGGACTGAAATTGCATATATTTCCTTTTGTTAAAATAAATGGTTAATCAACAAATCACTTTATTTGCGATCGGTCTTTGAGACCAACAAATTAAATGGGAATAATTCCACGATTGGATAGGACGATGAGAAGTGTTCTCAATCAAAGAGCGAAAGCTCTAAGTCCTAGTTGTACCAGAACCAGATGAACTCGATCCCACCACACCAATGGCTGCAAGTATGCTTATGGAAGCATACCGAGGATGACATTGATGAGGAGTGCTTGATGTTGTGTTCTCTGAACTATGAGTTGCAGAGACAACATGAGACATATGATGTCTCCAAGACACTGTCCTAGTATGTCATGACAGAAGGAGATCTAGTAAGGTATTCACACACTCAATGTGATTGGGTATGTGGAAAACCTGACTAAGAAGGATTCTCTCTGAGCCAAGAGTTGGCTATTGATATTATACTGCAAATGTTGCTAGAATCATACAATTCATGATAAGCTACAACATGAACAACTTTGACAAGCGTTGACAGAGTTGTTGGACATGTTGAGGATAGTGGAGGCAAAGATGAAGAAAGACAAACCATAATCTTTGATATGATCAAAGAAAAGGTAAGTCTTAAGGGCAAGGACAAGGGAAAAGCAAAGAAGTGTTCTGATGCTAGCCAGCAATCCAAGCCGTCTTCAGCCTCAAGGCACATGGGAAAGGGTGTATGAGGGAATTGCCCTCCATATCTGGAAGAACAAAAGAAGATGAAGGAGGGGATGGAGATCTCCACCTAAGGTATCATGAAATAAACCTCTTCTTTATCTGAGGTATATGATACCAAGATATGGATCTATCATATATGATATGCAAGATCCGCAAAGAAGTGATGGCCTTTGTGAAAGGACCAAGAAAGGAGTACCCATCATTGGAGAAAGTGTTGCTGCCATAGATAGGGGTATCTTTCAGTTTATTTCAGCCTAAAGGGCACGAAATAGAGTTGAGAACTGCTATTTCATATTTGCCAATAGAAAGAAACACTTTATTTTTACATATTGTATGACAATGATGGCAATCAATAAAGAGATGTTTCAATTTCTAAAGATATGATCTTTATGGTAATGCCTTGTTTATCTTGTGGTATTTGATATGCATAAGATAAAATGATACCTAAAAGTTATAGATAACTCAAACAATCAAATTAGCATCAATCATTAGAAATTCATTTCTAGTGTCCATGTGATGGATAAATCTAGACTCTTTTGGTTAGAAAACCGTTAAGAGACATGAATATCTTGGACATTATTAATCAATCTTCACTAATGGTAGTGGGAGAATGATTATCCTATTAGGTATGATACATGTGATGTATTTACATACCTATTGGAACAAATGCTAATACTTCAAATGGTGTTTAGAGAAATACCAATATGAATATCTTGAAGTGTTCAAGATTATCATAGATGAAGTGCAAATTTGGTAAAGTGTTAATTCTTGATGAGATCAATGAATGAAATACTTGGACCAAATGTTTGAGATCCTTATGAGTGATTATGATAGTGAACTCATGATTAAGGCATGGTGATGTGTAAATCAAGAAGGAATCATACTCTAAGGAGTTAGAGAATGATTATCAAATAACTGAATTCTTCTTAATAAAAGAATACCCCACACAAATAAAGGACATTGAGAATCACAAGGAGTTGTGAGTTCTTATATCCTTGACAGATACACCTCAATTATCTATGTGATGAGTTGTTCATGTGATGAGTCAACTATCTAGATGAATATGAAGAACTGAATTTTGAGTTTTTGTGACCATTACATCCTAAATGACATCCATGTGAACCATAAGGTATGACCTTGATGGTAGCACCCATTGGAATAAAATCCATAAGTGCAAATGAGTCTTAAGTGTTAAGACACATGGATAACATTTTGAGAAGGATGATGCTTGTTGATTGCAACTTAATGACTGAGACATTTGGCATATGGATACTAAAACCGCATTCCTATGAGGAATAAAACAAGGATGTGTATGAGACACAACCTATAAGGTTTATGAATCCACTAATGCAAATGAAGTCTATAAGTTACAATGGACTAATCAATGTGATTGATTGAGTATAAACAACTCAGAATTGGATCTTTACTTTGATGATATAGTCAAAGGGTTTGACTGATATGTCAAAGATAAAGAAGGGATCTGTGATTTAGTGGGAGCATGTTCACATTCCACATGTTGATGTGAAATGGAAATGTTCTAGAATGGAAATCCAAAAGTGGAAATTATCTTTAAGGAAGATAGAGATGTTTCCTATGTGATAGGAATAGAGATCTATAGAGATAGTTCTCAAAAACCTCTTGAACTGAAAAGAGAAAGTATACATTGGCAATCTGTACTGAAGAGTTCAGTATGCACAGATTCAGTGGGAGAGAACTTTTCCATGTTACATGGAGTTAGTATCCCAAGGCCAAGTGTCCAATTCTTATGAAGAATGGGAACACTAAGAATAGATATGGATCTATCATGTATGTTATCATCCCATTATCTTGCATTCATCATCTTGTATGTGGGACATGTCAATATGATGTGCTCATCCTGATAACTCATATGTAGGATATGACGAGTGGATGACTGTCTAATTCCAGTAAGGGTTACTGGAACACCATGAGAACTTGATAAGTACTTGAGAAGTACTAGTTCTATGGAGATAAGGAAGAGTTCAATGTAAAGAGTTACATTGATGCGAACTTCCGAAAGGACAGAAAATTAATCGCAAAATATATATATATGATATATAAAAGTGAAAGTTTGTTGATAATTGGAAGTGTTCCAATAAAACCATTTAAAAGGAAATGTCGAGTATCTATGTGTTAGAGAACAACAGTGGATACTATATGGATCTAGAAGTTCATGAGATGAACTTATAGATATTCCGCTCATTGATGACAAGTATGGGATCCTTGATCATGCAATGTAGCTAAAGGTTAGCAAAGGAATACTAGATCACATATTACGGCAACTCCATCTCATACGTGTGACGTACAACGAAGAGATGAGAGACATGCAATTTATACTGACTTTGGCAAGGTGTTGCCATTACTCACTATGTTCGCACTAAGAGCACAGTAACATGTGGGACATGTTTGAAGATCACTATGAATATGATTCAAGGCTGATTGGCTCGCAGTGCAAGTGGGAGTCTGTTGGTATGTATGCCCTGAGAGCCAATCATGGGATGATTGGTGGGATACATTAAGATTGATTTGATAAACATCAAAGGCAAGCTTCTAATTCTTTCTGGTTCACTCATATGAGATAGTGATAGAACAGATTGAATGTCTAGAGAATGACAGTACTCAATTACGTATTCTTTCAGGTTGAGGACCTGAACGATGAGATCATACAGATGCTAAGAGTTTGTACATTCTTGTTATGTCCCTAGTCGGATGTCATTGTGGAAGGTAGATAGACAGCAATGACACACAAGACTAGATTGTGGTGTTGGTTGATGACAGAATCTCATTAGTCATGATATAGAGATATCAAACCAAACACATAGGTACTTGTTAGAGAACAAGTGTACCGGACAGACCCACTGTGAGTTTGACACATGGAACCATGACATGGTAGTCACAGTCAGTACTCACAGTGATGGTGGTGAGTGTGATTCTTTGACCTGAAATCACTGCACTCAACACATGTCGTTGGGCACACTTTGACATTGTTACGACCCGCGTCGAGCTTAACCTGTAAGTATGCTGCTAAGCATGTGTTTTAGCTGCTTTGCTAAGCTGTAAGCTTGTTTTTGTTAATAATGTTTATAATGGATATGATATGTGCTTAGTATGAATCCTAGCCCTTAAAACATGTAGGACCTTACGCTTGAAGCGTTGCCAGAGAAATCGTTCGAATCCGACCTTCGAGTCAAAATTTGCATGTTTTTGGGCTTGTAGGGACCCGTTTGTAGTTTTTGGAAATTCTTGGACTTTGCGTTTTGGCCCTTAGGTTTTCCTCCTTATCTATTCTTTCTCACTTATCTCGTTTCATTTTTCCAGAAACGAGAGAACGCAGAGCGTTCTTTTCTTCTTCCTTCTGCGTGAGAGAGAGAGAGAGAGAGAGCTGAGGAGAAGGACGTTTGGAGCTTGGTTTTGCTCTGGCCAACAGCTGCGACTCATCTTCTTCCTTCCTTCCACCTTCTTTTCCATCATTTCGAGCTAGCTTGCAGTAGGAGCTGTGTTTGCAAGGTGATGGCCTGGAGATTAGGGTGCAAAGAGCAGCCCTAGCTCGTCCTTCCTCCCCCTCTAGCTAGTTCTTGGTGATGTGCACATGTTGCAAGTGATTTGCAACGCAAATCAAGGGTTTTGCCCGTCGATTCGAGTGAAATCGACATCTGCAGGTCCGTTTTTATTTTCTGTCTGTGCGCGGTTTGGCCGAGTTCATGTTTTGGTCGGCCGAGTTCCTTGTTTAGGATTTCGAACAGCGTTTTGGTCGGCCGAGTTTGGTCTTGAATCGGCCGAGTTTCTTTTGTAGGTAAACGAGCTGTGTTTCGATCGGCCGAGTTTCCCAGTGGATCGGCCGAGTTTCCTGCTGATCGGCTGAAGTTGGTCGGCCGAGTTTCAGAAACTGAGAGGTGATCGACCGAGTTCCAAAGTGATCGGCCGAGTTTCAAATAGTGAGTGGCAGTTCATTCAGAAATCATTATTTAACTCAATTTAAGTGCTTAATTGCTTTAGTATCAGTTGGTATAACTTCTAAACAGTTTAGCACATACAATAGTTTATTATAGATTCAATGGAACTTGAGATACGTAATATGATTGATGAAAAAGATGGAATTTCCTGTTTTACAGTTGAAATGCATATGCTGAATAAAGATGGTTGTTTAGCAATGAATTTGAATAAGTGGCATTGAGTCATGTTAAAAGATGACAGATGATATATATATGAGTTTTTAAGAGATGTTCAGAATGTGAAATAAGTATGAAATGTGTTTTTCCTGTTTAATTGTTTATATGTTAATCAGTTAATAGACTTAGGTGCCCTAACACCGTAGAACCCCTTTTGAGAGGTCTGCAACCAGGGGGTGAAACTCGTGTTGCAACAATAACTGTGCAGAGTCACAGGCACGAGGATAGAGAGAGGCAGTGTTCAACAACAACGCGTGCGATGTCACGGTGACACTGGAGTAAATAGGGGTTATTCAACATTAATCTGTGCTTGTGTCACGGTGGTAACCCGGTAAGACTCTCCGCCTGTGTGCTCAGGTTTGCGGAGGAGTCTAGAGTTCACTCTTTTGAGAGTGTAGTGAGGCCTTGTGAGCCTGAGGCCTTGTGAGCCTGAGAGTCATGCAGCAGACCAGGGCTGGCAGTCAGACTTAGCATTTCCCGGGTGTGTCGCTAAGTCTTGTACGGTGGGATCGTAGTTCGCTACAGATCTTTATATGCAGAGTACACTGCATATGTTTAGGGCATAAAAATGATAAATATGTAATCATATAGGATCACGGAAAATTTTATATGTTAATGGATTTGAACTTCTATGCCTTTTCCCTATAACTGTTTAATTGTTAAAATATCTGATGTTGCATAGAAATGATATTGTTATCTGTTAATCTGCTATGTCATTAGAAATGCCCGGTTTAGTACTGTACTTATGCTTTATTTCAAATATATATATCTGATGAGTTGTTTAGTGATAGCTAAGTGAAATGCTATTCACTGAGCGAGTAGGCTCATCCCTCTACTCAAACATTTTCAGGTCAGCATCAACAACAGGAATCGGAAGGATCGTTTCATCCTAACGCCTAGTCTATAGAAGGTTTGTAGTTAGTCTAGTTAGAGGTCTCTTAGTCCTTTCCCCTCGATCCTTGGAACATGGTGTGGGTGAGAGAAAATGTGTATGTGGAATGTGTATAAAGATGTAAATTAATTGGTATGCTTTACCTTATGTCGAATAATGTAATATGCTGTAGACTGTGTTTATATTTCTAGTCAGTTTAATAGAAATGCTTCTGCAGTTTGTTTAGCATTAATTTACAGCATAAATCTGGTTATCCTTTTAATGTCTTTAAAACGTTTTAAAATGTGATGAGTGGTTGGCTTGTGTGTAAATCCCATCCGTCGTGCCCTAATCTCGTGGTTTGTGGCTAGTGTGAGATCGGGGCGTGACAATTTTTTGGTATCAGAGCATAGGTTGAGTATATGAATACTCTAAGTCCAGGTCAGGGGACGATAAGAGACCAATAGGATTAAGGTTTAGGTGTCTTTCTTCTATCTGTAGTTTTCTAACAGGTAATATTCTGTTATATCATTGCAGATGGCAGGAAGAGGTTATGATCATGATGACCATGCTGAGAGTCATGTTGGCCCTGATCCTCTGTACTTGGGTCCAGGTGGTGGTGACCACGTAGATGAAGCATCTCATATGTATAAGATGTTTCTGGAGACCAGGGAGAAGTACAAAGCTGATAGGCGAGCTTCTACTTCTACCAGCAGTAAGGATCTGATGCGATCTTATGAGCTTGTAAAGAAGCTTGGTGGTACAGAATTCAGTGGTACTACAGATCTTGCGGAGGCAGATGAGTGGTGGAGACAGATAGAGAAGGTCTTTCTCTTGATGGAGCTTCCAGAAGAGAAGAAGATTAATCACACAGTTTATCTTTTGACAGGCGATGCAGAGCTGTGGTGGCATAGTGTGGAGGAAAAGAGGAGAGGTACAAAGCTTTCTTGGTAGGATTTCTCTGAAGAGTTCCATCTTAAGTTTTATCCACCTACCTTCCTTAATGAGAAAATCAGGCAGTTACAGAACATTAAGCAGGGGAACATGTCAGTTACTGAGTATGAAGCGCTTTTCACCCGGTTAGCGAACTTCTGCCCGCAACTTGTTCCCGACAACATAGAAAGATGCAGAAGGTTTCAAGAAGGGCTGAGGCCAGAGATTCGGCATACAGTTTTTGCTACTAGTAGAAAGAACAGAGAGAACTTTGGCGAGTTTGTTGAGGCTGCGAGACAGGTTGAAGAATCTGTGAATGCTGACAAGGTGCCTGAGTCTAAGAAGAGATCTACATATTTCAGTAGAGGACAGTCCAGTAGTGGATACATAGGCGGAGGTAGAGGTTTATTTTCTAAACTTGGGCGTGGCTTTAGCTGTTTCAGCAGACAGAGATCTGAGGATGTCACTACATATAGAGGCAGAGGGGGATACAACCCAGGAAGATGGGGCAGTGTCGCTAGTGGACAGTCCTCTGGATCGTCAATGTCAGTGACAGGTCCCCAGAGACAAGAGATACCGCCATGTAACAAATGTGGAAGACCACATACTGGACAGTGTTGGGGTCCAAGTTGTTATGTCTGTGGACAAATAGGACACCTCAAAAGGGAATGTCCTCAGCTTCAACAAGCAGCATCACAAGATTTCCAGCCTCAGCACCCTGATGTTCCGAGTTCTTCTGTGGCTTCTAGTTCTAGAGGTGGTGGTGTACCTAGTGGCAGGAGTGGTCAGAGAGGACAGCATGGCTGAGGGAGAGCTTCAGCACGTTTCTTCTCTTTGACACCTCAGGAAGGTATAATCTCTTCACAAGTTGTTACAAGAGAGATGCTTTTATTTAATACTATACCCGTTTTAGTTTTGATAGATCCGGGTGCTACTCACTCTTTCATACGACGTTCTTTAATTGGTAAACTTAATCTGTTAACTCAAGAGTTGGTAGATGAGTTAGTGTTGAGGGTTCCACTAGGTGGACCAACAGTTTTGACTGAGTCTGTCCCAGATGCTTGTTATCTTTTAGAGGTTATACCTTTGCTGCTAATCTCATACCCCTGGATGTCAATACTTTTCAAGTCATCCTGGGTATGGATTGTCTTGAGACATATCGAGTGCAACTCGATTGTTGGAAGAAGGAAGCTACCTTTCAACAAGGTGAATTTTCTTGTGTCTTCACTGGAGACAGGAAAGTTCTGCCTACGTGCATAGTATCAGCTGCTGTAGCTGATAAGATGTTACAGAAAGGATGTGAAGCGTTCCTTGCTCATGTGGTTGACACCAGAGCAGAGAAGAGCACCACCAGTGTTTATGATGTGCCTGTGGTTCGTGAGTTTTCTGATGTTTTTCCAGAAGAGTTACCAGGCTTACCTCCTGTCAGAGACATTGATTTTGAGATTCAGGTATATTCAGGTAGTCATCCGGTAGCACCGCCAGCTTATAGAATGGCACCTGCAGAGTTGAAAGAACTCAAGGTGCAGCTGCAGGAGTTGCTGGATAAGGATTTCATTAGACCCAGTTCTTCACCGTGGGGTGCTCTAGTCCTGTTTGTTAAGAAAAAGGATGGTACCATGCGTCTCTGTATAGATTACAGGCAACTGAACAAGATCACTATTAAGAACAAGTACCCTTTGCCGAGGATAGATGATCTTTTTGATCAGTTGTGTTACGACCCATATCAGGGTTAGTCAATAAATACCTCGAATTACGTGAAACACCTCAATTAGTGCTAAGTTTTTGTTAAACATCATGAATAATCAAATAAGTTAATATGTGAATTAATAGTTGAGTTTGAATCACCTGAGGCAATTAGTGATATCAATATTGATTATTTAGTTTATCAAGTTGAATCAAGTAATCACATTCACATTTAGAGCTTTGATCTAGTGAAACAGTCCAATCAGTATCTTTTCATGCTTTGAGTTGGTAGAGGAGTTTGTGCTTGAGTGGATGCAAAAGAAATCATCCAATTTGGACCTCCGAGGCAATACTTATGCTATTTTTAGTTTTCTTGGACTTGGTTGCAATTTCTCCAAGGTTTAGCTTTTTATTTCCCTTTTTCCTTTCTCATTTATCCTTCTTATTTATGCGATCAATAGAACAGGGAAACCGCTTAAAGCGGCGCCAAGCAGCTGCAGGTCGTTCGGCCGTAGCCAAGGAGTGAGGGCAGGGCAATTCGAGCTCCATAGCTCCAACCAGCAGCGCCCACATCCCTCTCTTCTTCTTCTTGCCCCTTCTTCTTCTTCATCCTCGCCCCTACCACTTGCTGCACCCAACCTTCTCCTTCACCTGCTGCGTGGTGCTCCAGCCAGAAGCAGAAGTATCGCGCGACCATGGGGCGATTTTCCTTGGGCCCTATCTCCGACCAGCAACGCCACCATCACCCTCCCCTTCTCCTTCCTCCCCTCCTCCATTTCCGCCCTAGCCTGCAGCCTTGGCCGGCGGGCAAGCTGCAGTTGCAGCTGCTGCGCATGGCCAGGGAGGCCACCTTGGGCCGCCCAGCAGAAGGGGAAGGCTCCCTTGAGCCCAGACCTCGAGTTCTTGGCGGAATCCGCAGCCAGTAGCTACGTTTAGGCACTCAGCTAGCAAGGGCAGCGCCCATCCAGCAAGCAGCAGCAGTAGCTGCTTGAAGCAGCGGCCAGGGCATTGTTCCAGTGCAAGAAACCACATCCAATCATCAACATCAAGCTCGGCCAAGAGGCCTAAGCAGAAATCCGCAACTAATAGCCCTCAATCAGCACCTAACCGAGTCTCTTCTCCAACCTGTTCGAGAGTGAAAGCTGCTGTGTGTAGTAGGCTTGTTCCAGAACTGGACCAAGGTAGAAGAAGACTTGCGTTTGCAGCCAGTAGTCACCGTGGGAATAAGGCAATGCCACAAAACAACGTCCCTGGGTTTGTCCTAGAGGTTTGGTAAGATTTCGTAGATTAAGTCCAAGACATAGCTTTAGAACCGAGTTCATCTTCATGAGTTTCCCGTTTCTGCGCAGGTGCACGGCGTGCAAAGTTACAGATAGCAGAACGAGTTTCTGCCCAGGTGCACGGCGTGCACTCTACTGTAAAGGGAAGAATTAGGCATGGTTGTGGACGTTTTTCGGTGTATACGAACACACCGAAGTGGGTGAGTAGTAGTTCATTTAGAAATCAATATTTAACTCAATTTAAATGTTTAATTGCTTCTGTATCAATTGATATAACTTCTAAACAGTGTAGTTCATACAATAGAGTATGTTAGATTCATTAGAATTGAACTATGTGATATGTTTAGTGAAAATGATGAAATTTTCTGTATTATAGTTGCAATGTATTTACTGATTTCAAAATAGATGTTTAGCATTGAAACTGGATAAATGATACTGAATCATGTTTAATTATGTTAAAGGATATATATGTGCTTCTTGTGATGTTTAAATTATGTAATTTGCATGAAATGTGATATTCCTACTTTGATTGGTTATATGCTAGTCAATTAATAGACTTAGGTGCCCCAACACCGTAGAACCCCATTGCGCGGTCTGTACCTTTGGGGTGAAACAGTCAGTTCTGGGGATACGCCCAGGCATCGGAGACTCATGTCCAACAAATACCGATTGTCTCGGTGACACGTAGTCTGAGTGGTAGGATTCCGGTCAGTTCTGGGGATACGCCCAGGCATCGGAAATCCAAGAGTACGTTCCGGTCAGTTCTGGGGATACACCCAGGCATCGGAGAAGTCCTGGTCAGTTCTGGGGATACGCCCAGGCATCGGAGACTTAGAGACTCTCCGACTGTGCACTACAGTTTGCGGAGGAGTCCAGAGCACTCAGAGTTAGTGCAGTGAGGCCTTGTGAGCCTGAGAGTCCTGTGCAGACCAGGACGAGAAGTCAGACTTAGCATTTCCCGGGTGTGTCGCTAAGTCTTGTACGGTGAGATCGTAGTTCGCTACTGATCTTCATATGCAGAGTGCACTGCATATGTTTGGGGCATAATAATGTAAATATGTAATCACTTAGGATCACAGTAAATTTATAATTTTGTCTATTTAACTGAAATACCTGATAATGCATAGGATTGTGATTAATATCTGTACAACTGCTATATCAATAGAATTGCTCTGCTTGAACTGTATATCTGTTTATCTTCAGTTAATAAACCTGATGAGTTGTTTATTGATAGCTAAGTGAAATGTTATTCACTGAGCGAGTAGGCTCATACCTCTACTCAAAACATTTTCAGGTTATCATCAGCAGCAGGAAATCAGAAGGATCGATTTATCCTTACACCTAGTCGATAGAAGGTTCGTAGTTAGTAGTTAGAGGTCTCTTAGTCCTTTCCCCTCGATCTTTGGGACGAGGTGTGAGTGAGAGAGTGAATGTGTATAAAGATGTAAATTATCTGTTATGCTTTATTTTTATGTCGAACAATGTAATATGTTGTAGACTCTGTTTATATTGCTAGTCAGTTAACAAAGATGCTTCCGCAGTTTGTTTAGTTTCATTTGACAACATAAATCAGATCTTCCTATTAATATCTTTAAAATGTTTTTAAAGTGAAGAGTGGTTGTCTTATGTGTAAATCCGATCCTGTTGCGTCCTAATCTTGTGGTTTGTGGTTAATGTGAGATTGGGGCGTGACAACTTTTGGTATCAGAGCTTTGGTTTGAGTACATAGTTACTCAAGGTCAGGGGATGATAAGAGACCAATAGGATTAAGGTTTAGGAGTCTTTCTTCTATCTGTAATTTTCTAACAGGAGATGTTCTGTTATATTATTGCAGATAGCAGAAAGAGGATGAGGTCACGAGAATCAAGTAATGAGCTTAAGATAAGTCGTTAAGAATCATTAGGGTCAAAAGATAAGGTTATAAGTGAGACGAATAATAAATGATGTGTTTTAGCTCTGGAAGGTCTGAGTGTTTAGATACCCTGGCCAGGTGTCTGAATACTTAGATTGACCGGTATCAAGCTACTCTGTCTGTTCTTCTCTGGATGCCCTGGCCAGGTATGCAGAGGAAGGATAGGCTAGAGAGAAAACCCTAGAAATCTTAGGGTTAAGAGATAAGAAATTAATGTAGGAATAAGAGATTACATATAAGATGTGATTCAACTTTTGTCTATCATTGTTTATTTTATTTAAGTATCACTAGAAATGCTCTTATATGCATGAATTTAGACTTTCAGTTTGTACAATAAGTATGATTCTTTTATATTGTTGTGTCATGAAGTGAAAAGTTTAATGTTTGTTTTCTTTGTATTAAAGTAGACCTGAAATTATGTTTAATTGAGTTTGCCCTAAGTGGATATTCTTTCCACATGTTTTATATTAATAGGGGTTGATTAATCCCGAGTAGCTCTTGGCTTCAGGACTACAGGTTCGGCCTGGTCCGGCTGGCAGGATGCGTTACTAGGATCTAACGACTCCTATTAACAGTAAGATAAGAATAGACTCTGGATGATTTAGACCCGTAACCTAGTGAAAATGTATATACACTAGGATGATTTAACTATGATAAGAAGTCTAATGTGTTCTTTAATCTTGAGAATTAGGGCTTGAGAAGCATAGACCCTAATCGGCCCAAAACAGGGTTTTGATGATACATAAATACAAATTTGACAAGTAAGGTGTTTTAGTAAATAATTTTTAGTATCTTATGTGTAACTCTAATTTGGCTAAAATTGGGATATGATTTGGATACATAAAATGTGAACAACATTGGAAGATATTAGAATTTTTGAAGAATGTTCTGACCTGTTCATCGGCTGAGTTTCAAACTCGACCGATCACATTTTCGGATTCATATAGCAGTGTTGTAATTGAATTTTATCTTTTTATTGGTATATCCAATTGATCTCAAATTTTAACTGTGTTTGAAAATCACAAATTTTAGACACTCTATTAAATTGGCGTAATTTTTGGATGACTTTTGATCTCTACAGTAAGGTGTCGGTCGAGTTGCAACTCGACCGAATCTGCTGCAGACTGCTATATAGCAGCGCACCGTTTGATTTTTAATTAATTATTGGTAACTTGAAATGACCTGAAATTTTTACTGGAGGTCTAAAACTTTATTAGGCACAACATATAAAATTTTCAGAATTTTGGAGCTTCTGTTAGCAGTTTAATAAACGAATTACAGAAACTATTGTGAAAACTGAATTTTCAGCTAATGTAATTAAAAATTTAGTGTTGGGTTAATATGTTATTGACCCAAGCAACTTAATTTGATTTATATAATCGATTACACATACACACAATAAATCTATGTTACTGATATAGACCAAAACCCTAGAATGATTAAAGTTGTAGTAGTTTAAAGGATATCATTAGTGATGTAACCTTGTATACCAGTATCTTTGTTAAACAAGACCTTGAGATTTGTTCTATGAAAAGTAAACTGGCTTTGATAGTGATCTAGGGTTTTGAAGTAGATAATCTGATCGGTACATGAACAACATGAAATTATTAGAGGAATGAGTAAGACATAAACCTAAAATGTAACAATAAGTAAGTAACATAGAAAGCAGAGTATTATCCGATTATGATCTAAAGATAGTTGATGTAGTTCATGTTTTAAAGACATGGTGTCACTATCTTTAGAATGTGACAATAGATTATCACCCTGGTAAAGAGAATGTGGTGGATGATGTTTCCAGCAGAAAGTCAAGTTCAACAGCCAATGCATTCTCTATGACAGGTTTCAATAGAGACCTGCTAGTAGAAATGTGGAAGTTGAACTTAAACTTAGGGGTAATAACACAGAGTGATTTGATTGTACAGATGTAAGTCAAGCTTACTTTTTGTGATCAAATCAAGAAACTATAAAAGGGTGATAGTGACTTAAGCCATACCATGCATGACCTGATAGGAGGAAAAGAGACTAGAGTTTAAGTTTTTAGATGATAAGATGTTGTTTTAGCATGACATGTTGTGTGTATCTCGAGATAGAGTAAAATTCTTTTAAGGGGAAAGGCTGAAAGAAAAGATTCTTATGGAAGTGCATGTATTGATGTATGCTATGCTTTCAGGAAAAAACACTAAGAGGTATATGAATCCCAAGAAATTGAAATGGATGGTCAGATATGCAGAAGGATGTAGCAGAGTACATGGTTAGAAGTAGTGTATACCAGTAGATTAAGATGAACCCTAGAGATCTATAGCTACCTGATAATCTTTTTTTCTATGCTGGAATAAGAGTGGAATTTTATCACAATGGAATTTGTGGTAAGATTACCCAGGACACCTAGAGGTTGTGATTTAATAGGAATGAATGTGAATAGACTAATTTAGTCTGCTCATTTTCTTCATATTAAGTCGACCTTTGATGTCTCGAGACTTGATTAAGATATACATGGATAAAATTATTAGGTTGCTTGGTAATCCAGTTTCAATCATATCATATTGAGTTAAAAAAAAATACACAACTGATAATGGTACGGTTTGAGTATGAACCCAGAAAACACAGATTTGGTAAATCATCAGGTGCATGATTTCAAGAAAGTATGATAACATTAAAATATACAAATAAATCTAGTTGCATGCTTCCTATTATGTTAATGTGTGTGACCTGACATTTTACATGAATTGGCACATTTCTCTAAGATATTATCAGAAATTCTCAAGTACCATTAAATATTTGTGTTATGATACGAAAATATCTCTTAATGAAGTTATGTGGTGCATAAACCAGGAATTTGGTTGACATGCACGTACTTCGAGAAATTTCAGACAATTGATAAATATTACAGATGGTTTCTTATAGGTGAAGTAAATTACTTTTATTGATGTAATAAGATGTTCAATTACATGAAATTCAGTATGTATGTGCCAAAATTGATTGAGTTTGAAATATTTATGAATTTTTAATCTGTCTGCATGCATGATATCAACATTACTCAGTAATTACAATGATTTGAAATATACTGTTCTGCCAGTTGTAGAATGATACCGTATTGTGATTTGAATTGCAATCAAACAGATGAGATAATGGAAACCCTAAGAGTAGGGTGTTGCCATGTGATTAGTGAATGAGATAACCCTAAGAGTAGGGTGTTAGCATGTGATGAATAAACAAGGCAAATGAAACCCTAAGGATAGGGTGTACGATGAATCAAGTATCTTGATATCAATTTTTCATTATGAGATGTGATGATTTTAACAGTTAAATTGCATGAATTTAATTTAGTACCAAGTTGACATGCATTCTGTTTATTTAAGAATTTTAGTTTGTTTGCATGTATAGTATAATAATTTCTCAGTAATTACCATAATTTGAAATACTGTTATAACAGTTCTACAAGACAATGTTTTGTGGGTTGATCTGGAATTAGATCTGATGTGTCCTATGTTGAGGGACCAATACAGATGGTTGATCGGAGGATCAAGAAACTCAAGAGTTGAAAGATCTTAACCTAGAGGAAGGCACGTAGAAACACGAGTCAGGAATGAATGACAAGTTTCCTTTTCTCTTTTAGGAATTTCAGGACGAAATTCTTATAAGGGAGGGAGATTGTTACGACCCATATCAGGGTTAGTCAATAAATACCTCGAATTACGTGAAACACCTCAATTAGTGCTAAGTTTTTGTTAAACATCATGAATAATCAAATAAGTTAATATGTGAATCAATAGTTGAGTTTGAATCACCTAAGGCAATTAGTGATATCAATATTGATTATTTAGTTTATCAAGTTGAATCAAGTAATCACATTCGCATTTAGAGCTTTGATCTAGTGAAACAGTCCAATCAGTATGTTTTCATGCTTTGAGTTGGTAGAGGAGTTTGTGCTTGAGTGGATGCAAAAGAAATCATCCAATTTGGACCTCCGAGGCAATACTTATGCTATTTTTAGTTTTCTTGGACTTGGTTGCAATTTCTCAAAGGTTTAGCTTTTTATTTCCCTTTTTCCTTTCTCATTTATCCTTCTTCTTTACGCAATCAATAGAACAGGGCAACCGCTTAAAGCGGCGCCAAGCAGCTGTAGGTCGTTCGGCCGTAGCCAAGGAGTGAGGGCAGGGCGATTCGAGCTCCATAGCTCCAACCAGCAGCGCCCACATCCCTCTCTTCTTCTTCTTCATCCTCGCCCCTACCACTTGCTGCGCCCAACCTTCTCCTTCACCTGCTGCGTGGTGCTCCAGCCAGCAGCAGAAGTATCGCGCGACCATGGGGCGATTTTCCTTGGGCCCTAGCTCCGACCAGCAACGCCACCATCACCCTCCCCTTCTCCTTCCTCCCCTCCTCCATTTCCGCCCTAGCCTGTAGCCTTGGCCGGCGGGCAAGCTGCAGTTGCAGCTGCTGCGCACGGCCAGGGAGGCCACCTTGGGCCGCCCAGCAGAAGGGGAAGGCTCCCTTGAGCCCAAACCTCGAGTTCTTGGCGGAATCCGCAGCCAGTAGCTGCGTTTAGGCACTCAGCTAGCAAGGGCAGCGCCCATCCAGCAAGCAGCAACAGTAGCTGCTTGAAGCAGCGGCCAGGGCATTGTTCCGGTGCAAGAAACCACATCCAATCATCAACATCAAGCTCGGCCAAGAGGCCTATGCAGAAATCCGCAACTAATAGCCCTCAATCAGCACCTAACCGAGTCTCTTCTCCAACCTGTTCGAGAGTGAAAGCTGCTGTGTGTAGTAGGCTTGTTCCAGAACTGGACCAAGGTAGAAGAAGACTTGCGTTTGCAGCCAGTAGTCACCGTGGGAATAAGGCAATGCCACAAAACAACGTCCCTGGGTTTGTCCTAGAGGTTTGGTAAGATTCTGTAGATTAAGTCCAAGACATAGCTTTAGAATCGAGTTCATCTTCATGAGTTTCCCGTTTCTGCGCAGGTGCACGGCGTGCAAATCAGTTTGCACGGCGTGCAAAGTTACAGATAGCAGAACGAGTTTCTGCCTAGGTGCACGGCGTGCAGCCCAGGTGCACGGCGTGCAGCCCAGGTGCACGGCGTGCACTCTGATGTAAAGGGAAGAATTAGGCATTGTTGTGGACGTTTTTCGGTGTATACGAACACACCGAAGTGGGTGAGTAGTAGTTCATTTAGAAATCAATATTTAACTCAATTTAAATGTTTAATTGCTTCTGTATCAATTGATATAACTTCTAAACAGTGTACTTCATACAATAGAGTATGTTAGATTCATTAGAATTGAACTATGTGATATGCTTAATGAAAATGATGAAATTTTCTGTATTATAGTTGCAATGTATTTACTGATTTCAAAATAGATGTTTAGCATTAAAACTGGATAAATGATACTGAATCATGTTTAATTATGTTAAAGGAAATATATGTGCTTCTTGTGATGTTTAAATTATGTAATTTGCATGAAATGTGATATTCCTACTTTGATTGGTTATATGCTAGTCAATTAATAGACTTAGGTGCCCTAACACCGTAGAACCCCATTGCGCGGTCTGTACCTTTGGGGTGAAACGGTCAGTTCTGGGGATACGCCCAGGCATCGGAGACTCGTGTCCAACAAATACCGATTGTCTCGGTGACACGTAGTCTGAGTGGTAGGATTCCGGTCAGTTCTGGGGATACGCCCAGGCATCGGAAATCCAAGAGTACGTTCTGGTTAGTTCTGGGGATACGCCCAGGCATCGGAGAAGTCCTGGTCAGTTCTGGGGATACGCCCAGGCATCAGAGACTTAGAGACTCTCCGACTGTGCACTACAGTTTGCGGAGGAGTCCAGAGCACTCAGAGTTAGTGCAGTGAGGCCTTGTGAGCCTGAGAGACCTGTGCAGACCAGGACGAGAAGTCAGACTTAGCATTTCCCGGGTGTGTCGCTAAGTCTTGTACGGTGAGATCGTAGTTCGCTACTGATCTTCATATGCAGAGTGCACTGCATATGTTTGGGGCATAATAATGTAAATATGTAATCACTTAGGATCACAGTAAATTTATAATTTTGTCTATTTAACTGAAATACCTGATAATGCATAGGATTGTGATTAATATCTGTACAACTGCTATATCAATAGAATTGCTCTGCTTGAACTGTATATCTGTTTATCTTCAGTTAATAAACCTGACGAGTTGTTTATTGATAGCTAAGTGAAATGTTATTCACTGAGCGAGTAGGCTCATACCTCTACTCAAAACATTTTCAGGTTATCATCAGCAGCAGGAAATCAGAAGGATCGATTTATCCTTACACCTAGTCGATAGAAGGTTCGTAGTTAGTAGTTAGAGGTCTCTTAGTCCTTTCCCCTCGATCTTTGGGACGAGGTGTGAGTGAGAGAGTGAATGTGTATAAAGATGTAAATTATCTGTTATGCTTTATTTTTATGTCGAACAATGTAATATGTTGTAGACTCTGTTTATATTGCTAGTCAGTTAACAAAGATGCTTCCGCAGTTTGTTTAGTTTCATTTGACAACATAAATCAGATCTTCCTATTAATATCTTTAAAATGTTTTTAAAGTGAAGAGTGGTTGGATTATGTGTAAATCCCATCCTGTTGCGTCCTAATCTTGTGGTTTGTGGTTAATGTGAGATTGGGGCGTGACAAGTTGCGTGGAGCAACGATCTTCTCTAAAATAGATTTGAGATCTGGATATCATCAGCTCAGAATAAAGGCTTCTGATATTCCCAAGACAGCTTTCAGAACTAGGTATGGGCATTATGAGTTTTTGGTCATGTCGTTTGGGCTGACCAATGCGCCAGCAGCCTTTATGGATATGATGAATCGAATTTTCAAACCGTTCCTAGATCAGTTTATTGTAGTCTTTATAGATGATATTCTGATCTACTCCAGAGATGATGTACAACATGAGCAACACCTGAGATTAGCGTTGCAGTTGTTGAGGCAACATCAGCTGTATGCTAAGTTTAGCAAGTGCGAGTTCTGGTTGGCTGAGGTACCATTCCTTGGACATGTTATCTCGAGAGATGGAGTTAGTGTTGATCCTAAGAAAGTTGATTCTGTACTTCAGTGGGAACGGCCTAAGACTCCTACTGAGATTAGAAGTTTCTTGGGATTAGCAGGCTATTACAGAAGGTTTATACAGAACTTCAGTGTGTTAGCATCTCCTTTGACACGCCTGTCGAGGAAGAATGCACCATTTGTTTGGTCTGATAACTGTGAGAAGAGTTTTCAGATTTTGAAGAGGAAGTTGACCATAGCGCCAGTGTTAGTGTTGCTTGAGGCAAATAAAGGTTATACAGTGTTCTGCGACGCTTCCAGGAGAGGTTTGGGCTGTGTGCTGATGCAGGAAGGCAAAGTTGTGGCTTATGCATCAAGACAACTTAAGAAGAACGAAGAGAACTACCCTACTCATGATCTCGAGTTAGCTGCTATAGTTCATGCTCTTAAGACATGGCGTCACTACCTGTATGGTGAGACATGTCAGGTGTTTACGGACCATAAGATCCTGATGTATATCTTCACTCAAAAAGATTTGAATCTGAGACAGCGCAGATGGCTTGAGCTGATCAAGGATTATGACGTGACAATCGATTACCATCCTGGTAAAGCAAATGTTGTAGCAGATGCTTTGAGTAGAAAGTCGAGTTCAACTGCAAATGCATTTTCTATGGCATGTTTCAAGAGAGACTTACTTGTAGATATGCGAAAGTTGAACTTAGACTTGGATGTGTCTAGACAGAGTGGGTTGATTGCTCAAATGCAGGTCAAACCTACTTTCTACGATCAGATTAAGGAGTTGTAACAGAATGATGATGAGTTGTGGCAGGTTATGCAGGATATGTCGGAAGGTAAAAGGTCAGAATTCAGGTTTTCCGACGATGGTGTGTTGTATCTTCATGACAGGTTGTGTGTACCTAAGAACAATAAGCTGAAAGAACAGATTCTTGAAGAAGCGCATGCTTCTATGTATGCTATGCATCCTGGTAACACGAAGATGTACAGGAATCTCAGAGGGTTGTACTGGTGGTCTGGTATGAAAAGAGATGTGGCTGAATACGTGGCTAGATGTGGAGTGTGTCAGCAGGTTAAAGCTGAGCATCAGAAACCTGCTGGTACTTTACAGTCGCTTCCTATACCTGAATGGAAATGGGAACACATCATGATGGATTTTGTGGTAGGATTACCCAGGACGTCTAGAGGTTCAGACTTGATTTGGGTGATTGTGGATAGACTAACTAAGTCTGCTCACTTTCTTCCGGTCAAGTCAACCTTTGATGTTTCGAAGCTGGCCAAGATATATGTAGACGAGGTAATCAGATTGCATGGAATTCCAGTTTCCATTATCTCTGACAGAGATCCAAAGTTTACATCCAGATTTTGGAATTAGTTACATCGTGCGTTGGTCACAAAGCTGAGGTTTAGTACAGCATTTCACCCGCAGACAGATGGTCAATCTGAGAGGACCATTCAGACCCTTGAAGACATGCTGAGAGCATGCATTCTGCAGTTTAGAGGTAACTGGGAAGAACACTTAAGCCTGATGGAGTTTGCATATAACAACAGCTACCATTCTAGTCTTGGAATGGCCCCATATGAAGCTCTATATGGCAGGAAGTGTAGATCACCAGTTTGTTGGTATGAGGTTGGTGAGAAGGAAATTCTTGGACCTGAGATAGTTGATATAACTACAGAGAAGATATCTGTGATCAGGGAGCAGTTGAAAGCTGCACAAGACAGACAAAAAAGTTATGCAAAGAGACGACGTCGACCTCTTGAGTTTGAGGTGGGTGATGAGGTGTATCTGAAAGTTTCACCGTGGAAGGGAGTTCTAAGGTTTGGCAAGAAAGGCAAGTTGACCCCTAGGTTTATGGGCCCATATCCTATTGTTGAAAGGATTGGACCTGTAGCCTACATGTTAGATTTGCCGTCTGAGTTGGCAAATCTTCATGATGTGTTTCATGTGTCTATGTTGAAGAAATGTCACCCCGGTACAGAGAAAATATTAGATCCAGATCTGGCACAGCTTAGGACAGATGTGTCCTACGTGGAAGGACTAGTGCAAATAGTCGATCACCGGATTAAGAAGCTTAAGAACCGTGAGATTCTTTTGGTAAAGGTTATGTGGAGGAACCATAATCTTGAGGAAGCTACGTGGGAACTTGAGTCTGAGATGCGTAGCAAGTTTCCTTTTCTCTTTTAGGAATTTCGGGATGAAATTCTTATAAGGGAGGGAGATTGTTACGACCTGCGTCGAGCTTAACCTGTAAGTATGCTGCTAAGCATGTGTTTTAGCTGCTTTGCTAAGCTGTAAGCTTGTTTTTGTTAATAATGTTTATAACGGATATGATATGTGCTTAGTGTGAATCGTAGCCCTTAAAACGTGTAGGACCTTACGCTTGAAGCGTTGCCAGAGAAATCGTTCGAATCTGACCTTCGAGTCAAAAGTTGCATGTTTTTGGGCTTGTAGGGACCCGTTTGTAGTTTTTGGAAGTTCTTGGACTTTGCGTTTTGGCCCCTAGGTTTTCCTCCTTATCTATTCTTTCTCACTTATCTCATTTCATTTTTCCAGAAACGAGAGAACGCAGAGCGTTCTTTTCTTCTTCCTTCTGCGTGTGAGAGAGAGAGAGAGAGAGAGAGAGAGCTGAGGAGAAGGACGTTTGGAGCTTGGTTTTGCTCCGGCCAACAGCTGCGACTCATCTTCTTCCTTCCTTCCACCTTCTTTTCCATCATTTTGAGCTAGCTTGCAGCAGGAGCTGCGTTTGCAAGGTGATGGCCTGGAGATTAGGGTGCAAAGAGCAGCCCTAGCTCGTCCTTCCTCCCCCTCCAGCTAGTTCTTGGTGATGTGCACCTGTTGCAAGTGATTTGCAACGCAAATCGAGGGTTTTGCCCATTGATTCGAGTGAAATCGACATCTGTAGGTCCATTTTTATTTTCTGTCTATACGCGGTTCGGCCGAGTTCGTGTTTTGGTCGGCCGAGTTCCTTGTTTAGGATTTCGAACAGCGTTTTGGTCGGCCGAGTTTGGTCTTGAATCGGCCGAGTTTCTTTTGTACGTAAACGAGCTGTGTTTCGATCGGCCGAGTTTCCCAGTGGATCGGCCGAGTTTCCTGCTGATCGGCTGAAGTTGGTCGGCCGAGTTTCAGAAACTGAGAGGTGATCGGCCGAGTTCCAAAGTGATCGGCCGAGTTTCAAATAGTGAGTGGCAGTTCATTCAGAAATCATTATTTAACTCAATTTAAGTGCTTAATTGCTTTAGTATCAATTGGTATAACTTCTAAACAGTTTAGCACATACAATAGTTTATTATAGATTCAATGGAACTTGAGATACGTAATATGATTGATGAAAAAGATGGAATTTCCTGTTTTACAGTTGAAATGCATATGCTGAATAAAGATGGTTGTTTAGCAATGAATTTGAATAAGTGGCATTGAGTCATGTTAAAAGATGACAGATGATATATATATATATGAGTTTTTAAGAGATGTTCAGAATGTGAAATAAGTATGAAATGTGTTTTTCCTGTTTAATTGTTTATATGTTAATCAGTTAATAGACTTAGGTGCCCTAACACCGTAGAACCCCTTTTGAGAGGTCTGCAACCAGGGGGGGTGAAACTCGTGTTGCAACAATAACTGTGCGGAGTCACAGGCACGAGGATAGAGAGAGGCAGTGTTCAACAACAACGCGTGCGATGTCACGGTGACACTGGAGTAAATAGGGGTTATTCAACATTAATCCGTGCTTGTGTCATGGTGGTAACCCGGTAAGACTCTCCGCCTGTGTGCTCAGGTTTGAGGAGGAGTCTAGAGTTCACTCTTTTGAGAGTGTAGTGAGGCCTTGTGAGCCTGAGGCCTTGTGAGCCTGAGAGTCCTGCAGCAGACCAGGGCTGGCAGTCAGACTTAGCATTTCCCGGGTGTGTCGCTAAGTCTTGTACGATGGGATCGTAGTTCGCTACAGATCTTTATATGCAGAGTACACTGCATATGTTTAGGGCATAAAAATGATAAATATGTAATCATATAGGATCACGGAAAATTTTATATGTTAATGGATTTGAACTTCTATGCCTTTTCCCTATAACTGTTTAATTGTTAAAATATCTGATGTTGCATAGAAATGATATTGTTATCTGTTAATCTGCTATGTCATTAGAAATGCCCGGTTTAGTACTGTACTTATGCTTTATTTCAAATATATATATCTGATGAGTTGTTTAGTGATAGCTAAGTGAAATGCTATTCACTGAGCGAGTAGGCTCATCCCTCTACTCAAACATTTTCAGGTCAGCATCAACAACAGGAATCGGAAGGATCGTTTCATCCTAACGCCTAGTCTATAGAAAGTTTTAGTTAGTCTAGTTAGAGGTCTCTTAGTCCTTTCCCCTCGATCCTTGGAACATGGTGTGGGTGAGAGAAAATGTGTATGTGGAATGTGTATAAAGATGTAAATTAATTGGTATGCTTTACCTTATGTCGAATAATGTAATATGCTGTAGACTGTGTTTATATTTCTAGTTAGTTTAATAGAAATGCTTCTGCAGTTTGTTTAGCTTTAATTTACAGCATAAATTTGGTTATCCTTTTAATGTCTATAAAACGTTTTAAAATGTGATGAGTGGTTGGCTTGTGTGTAAATCCCATCCGTCGTGCCCTAATCTCGTGGTTTGTGGCTAGTGTGAGATCGGGGCGTGACAAACATCATCAAACGCAGTCCTGAAACATGGGTTGTTATAAAGGTGATGATTGGGTGGCTTTGACACATGGGGCTTTTGAGGGGTGAGTGATAGATATGGGATTTGTCCCTCCTAAGGGAGTTTGATATCCAAGGCCACTTGATGAGTAGGATTGAAATAGGCGTGCGCACGCATGTGTGAATCAGTATGTGATATTGATGTCATACATATCTCTTCCAATCTGCTCTGAGATCAAGAAAGTGAATGAACGTTGACAGGATGACTGTTCCATGCCTCGAGTTCATTCGGGATATCAGTGACAAAGGAATTATACATTCACTGTAACACCATTCATGGATTGTAGGATTGAAAGTTGTTCTCCAACTTTCTATTTCACTTGGGTAGCACTGATGTGTGACTAGGCACCGCTCTTTGCTTGTGAAGTCATAAGTGTTATGGACTTTCATTGCCAACGTGAAAAGGACCTGCATGGTCACACACATAGGATTCAACCTGGAAGAGGAGTTTTGTCCACAAACAATGTTTAGATTGATTACTAAAGGAGTTTAGTAGTTCAATTAAACACTCAATTAATTGATAGCTCAAAATCATAGTGTTCAAGGTGTTGGACAGATTGATTAGAGTATCAGATTGGTTGAAATTGCAATTGACTGATTTTGCACAATCTGCACTCCCAATCGATTGGCTCATGTGATGAACCGATCGGATGAGCTTGGTGAACCGGTCGGCTCAAGGACAGGGTGAACGATTGCTTCAAGTGTTGAAACGATCGGTTCAACTGTTGCAACCGGGCAAGTTGGGAAAGTAGGATTGGTGAGAATTTTCCTTGCGTTTCACTTGCCCAATTTGATTGGAACAAGGATTGGTATTTGATACCAATTAGAAACAAAAGTTGGAAAGTCAATCGGGAACTGACCAGGACCATGATCCGACCGGTTCAGAAGTGAACCGACTGGATCATGGGTCCCAACCGATTGGTTGAGGTGTCAACCGACCGGTTCAGGTCCCCAACTGACCGTTTCAGTTGTGAAACGATCGATTCAGGTTGTGAGTTGGTTGTTTTTGTGGAAAATCTCGAACCCTTCTACTCCTGATTTTAGTCCCGCATTGCCCGGGATGGAGAACGATGTTCCATGACCCTCCTATATATAGGGGTATTGGGGGCTTCTCAAAGTACAACTCAGTGCAAACCAGTTGCTCTACAAAGTTGTCATTCTCTCTGGTTTTGGTAACCAGAGAGCCCGAGCAAGTGCTACCCGATAAGGGAGGCACATCAAGGGAAAGACAACTACATTTGCGACTGGTAGCAGGAGAGTGTGTTGGCGACTAGTACGCTGACAGAAGGGTGCGACTCCTTCCGATTCCTTGTGGGACAAGGAGATTGGAGTTCCAGGTGGTCCGTGTGGACTACTTCAGAGGCGGGAGGTTTCTGCCGCTAGGAGGACAACCTTCAATCCTGTCAGTCTCGGTGCGACCAGGAGCTGCACAGACACCATCCAAGATAGGAGGTGAAGACTGCGCAAGGCGCGAGGTATTGTCGCCGAGCAAGCCTAGGGACAAGGTATGATTCCACAAACCATCCTTTCCTATTGTATAGACGTTGATGCGTTTCCTTGTTCGGGTTTGGGGGAGAAAATTTTGTTTCCGCTGCCTTCTCTGTCTCCCCTAAAACCCAACAAATGGTTAATTAACCTAAACCCTAATGATACCTAAAGACATTAAGGGAACAAATAATTAGTTGGTTGATACATGTTATGGTCAATGGCGGACATTACCAAAGTACCCTTGATGGGTTTAAGTAGTCAACACCCCTTGATCAAGCAAATCCTAATGACCATATTAGTGATGACTTGACTTATGTTATCAAGGTTGGTTTGACCTAATCTAATCAAGAGTGATGTAAGTATCATCTATTAGTAAGAGGAGAGAGAAGACTCCTAATATGAATGAGAATCAAGTAATATACTTCCAATATGTATGAATACACATAATTAGGGTATGATCCTTCATAGTGAGATCATGGAAACCCTAATCATGATGATTAATGAATCTTAACCTAATTTGAGGGCATTAATGGAAGTAATTGTCATACATGATGATGGCATGACCTCAATTCACTGTAATGTGAATAGTAAACCCTAATCTAGGGTAATGTGATGTAATGTGAATAGTAAACCCTAATCTAGGGTAATGTGATGTAATGTGAATAGTAAACCCTAATCTAGGGTAATGAGATGTAACATGAATAGTAAACCCTAATCTAGGGTAATGCAATGTAATGAGAATAGTAAACCCTAATCTAGGGTAATGTGATGTAATGTGAATAGTAAACCCTAATCTAGGGTAATGTGATGTAATGTGAATAGTAAACCCTAATCTAGGGTAATGTAATGCAATGTGAATAGTAAACCCTAATCTAGGGTGATGTGATGATATGAACAAGTAAACCCTAATTATGAGTTATGCTTTTAAGCATGAAACTCTATGATTGAAGTATGAGATAAGGAATCACTAATCCTAATTAAGCTAAGGGTTGAATAACTCTAATTGAATTGAATGAGAATCCTAACCCTAGAAACCAGCTGTGGTAATATGATACGGTCATGGTGAATCCTTTGTTGCACGACCACGTAATGAAGCACGACCGTGGTATCTTACTCTTGCATGACCGTGCAAGATAGCACAGTCGTGGTGTCCAATATACATTTTAAAAAGGAACTTGTATTGTCATGATATAGTTACAATGTGCATGTTATTAGTAAATGTTAACCGTGCAGGTTTTCATAAAAAGGTGAACATATCCAGGTAAGGATTATGATGTTATATGCATTGAAAACACTTTATATGCTTCAAGAATAATGATATGCCATGTTACCTGGTGAGTGGTAACATATGAGCTTGATAGGCTGAATGAGCCATGGGAAATATATGCATTGTTTATAATCAAAGGTCATACTATTAAAATGACCAGATGATATGAAATGTTACTTGGTAACAAGTGTTATGATGATTCAAAGGTTTGAATACCCACATTCCTGAATCACAATGATGAGATGGTTAGGGATTGAGATCCCAATGTTAAAAGTATGTGATGTGAACTTGATACAAATAGTACTCTTTCTTTATGGCATTTGTTTTATTGATTTATGTTTGAAAACATGCTTGATGCTAAATAAATACATGATATCCATCATTGTACTTAAATAATCAAGTATAATAATATCAAGTAGAGCCCTGACCATAGATCCATCATTGTCAAGAAATACATGATGGTGAAACAGGTTTTCCTAAGGGAACTCCTGGAGCTCATACTTTTGAGTATGTGGGGGTTATGGACGCGAATATCCTTACGTCCTAATGTTGGATTTGATAGGAGATGTATCATTAATCTCTCAATCCTTCATTATATGTTTATGCTAGGAAGATGTATCACTAATCTCCCGATGATGTTCTTAATGCCGCATCGATGAGAGATAAGAAAGAAATCCCTCGATGGCGAAGTGAGTACAGAATGCCACTGCAACTCTAGATAGCGAAGTTGCCAGAATACCCTGGAAAGCTATTATAGCAGAGACACGAGATGTCCTGCATGTTGATCCTCATACTGACTGAGGAGTGATGAGGTCATAGGAATCTGGCTCTCCTGATGACCTAGGTATGGTACCGATTGCGATCTAATGATGGTCGGTTGGAGTATGAGAGGTGTAACTCATCTCCTCAGGGCATAAATATGTTTGTAAAATTTAATCAGCCGCATAGCATATTTGCTTAGGTTGAACTACGAGAAACAATGATTGATGATACATTGTTTATAGTGCTCTAGTTAAGTAACTAGTATACATGTTCTTCATATTCCTTATTGTTATATGTCTTGTCATTCAATTAAGGTATAATTGAAATGATTGCTTAAGAGGATGTTGCTTCACTTAGTTTACACAATGTTAAAACTGCTGTTGAATGTTTATAATTCTATTGCTTTATGTTATTCTATTATTGCAATAACAAAGCTTCTGGAGGAGAGTTATAACTCTCGCTGGTACAATTATTCAATTGTCTCACCCCCGTGGGATTCGACTTTTTAGGTAGATGCCGAGGACGAAGGAACCCATCCGTGGGTGAGCAGCAGCAACAATAATCTCAGGGACAATAGTGATCCTTAGGTGGAGACACTGTCTGTCAAGTTATGTAGATAGTATGTCCTTTGTGTCGTCTCTGTACTCTCAGGTCCTAGGAGTCGGTATATCTGAGATTTTGGCATGATGCCTTGAGATTTTGTATCTTACCTTATACAATTAACAAGGTAGTTCATGATGTAACTCTCGAGATGTGTTTGTTTACAGAGATGTAATGATGGATCAGTTTGTAAATGACTTATCATGTTTCTTTATGAAAGAGTTTTATCGTATGATGATCTCTTTACAAAAAGTTTTAATTTTTAGTGATTTTTGATAATTCCGCTGCTAATCGCTTCCACATTTGTTGATCTTGTTTTGGTGATTCGATCGTCTCAATTTAGTGGTATTAGAGCTCTAGGTTCACTGAGTCTACAGAGACATAGGACTTAGGATGTTGAGTTAGTTCTAGTGCTTTCCAGTATGTCTGATAGTGTCTTCTGCTCCTCAGGAGAAGAAGATAAGACTAAGGATGTCTGGACCACACGAGGAGTATGTCGCAGAGAGTAGTGTTGTTGCACCCAGAGAAGGTGCAAGAAACCCAGAGATAGAGCAACTCATGCCTGAACCACCCCAATTCAATCCAAATGACATGGGGAACCCAGCCGTCCAGACCATGTTTGGGCAGTTTATGACTGCCATGACACACATAACTGATAGGATGCCTGTACCTGCACCTAGGGCACCTACCCAGCCTGAAGGACAAGGAATCGGCAAGACGTTTGAATGACTTCGCCGAGTTGGATCCACAGAGTATTTTGGAACAGCTGATCCCGCAGATGCCGACTTATGGTTAACTGAACTAGAGAAGACCTTTAGAATCCTGAACATCCCAGAAGCTGAGAAGGTTAGACATGCTGTGTACCTTCTCAAGGGAAGTGCTGGTCATTGGTGGACCATGGAAGAGCAGAAGAGGCCTGGTGTGGAGGTTTCCTGGGAAGATTTCTGATGGGAATTTATCAATAGATATTTCCCTAAGACGTTTCTGGACGAGAAAATCTCTCAGCTCGAGAGGTTAAGGCAAGGTCTGATGAGCATTAGCGAGTACGAGGCTAAGTTCATGGAGCTTTTGCGGTTCTGTCCGCACATGGTGACCACAGATGAAGAGAGGATTAGGCATTTTGAGAAAGGGTTAAACGCTGAGTTGACTACTCCCGTGTCTGCCCTAGAGAACAAAGAAAGGTTTGCCACCTTCGTGGAGTATGTCAGAAGGGTAGAAAAGTCTGTAGCAGAGAAGAGACAAACCCAGAACAAGAGAATGTATCCCCAGTTCCAAGGATCTTCATCCAAAGGTTTCAAGAAACCTAGGTTATCTGCACCTATGCCACCACCTAGATCCAATACCCGGACGCAGTGGACGTCGAATAGGGGTAGAGGACAAAGCCTACCACTAGGAAGAGCTCACAGTTCAGCATCTATGTCGGTTACAGGACCACCCAGACCACAACAACTGAACAGAAGTTGTTATATATGTGGAAAGACGGGACATTTGATGAAGGACTGCAAAGCCAGAGAGGTGAGTGTGACTCAACCTCAGAACCAGAATCAGCAAGGATATCAAAGGAGACAATTTCCAGGAGGAGCTAGAAGACGTGGACAAGCGTCCCAAGCTGGGTCATCGACATCTAGTCATCAAGCACCGAATCAACCAAAGGAGACAACGAGGTTCTATGCGATGAATCCACCTGATGCAGTTATCAACCCTCGGGTTGTAGCAGGTCAGATGGAGTTGTTATATTCTGATATGTCTGCATCTTGCGTTGTATCCGTTTTGATTGATCGGGGTGCTACACACTCCTTTATCACTCGAAGAGTGATTCTTGACTGCAACTTGACTACAAGTCATAGAGTAGATAGTTTGTTGCTAGAAACTTCGTTGATGGGGTCTGCTGTGTTGTAGGAGGTATGTTCTCCCTGCATCCTCTTCTTTTCTGAACATCGCATTCAAGTGGATCTTATACCACTTGAGATGCATGGATTTGACATAATCCTTGGGATGGATACCTTAGAAAGGTATAAGGTTGTCTTGGATTGTGAATCCAAGCAAGCTTTGTTTGCTGATGATAGTGACACATGGATCTTTCAAGGAGAAAGAAAGATTCTACCCACCTGTCTTGTGTCAGCTATGGTTGTTGAGAAGCTGATGAGGCAAGGATGTTATGCATTCCTGGCCCATGTGGTAGATACTACCATGGATAGTCCTAACCCTGCTGAAGTTCATGTAGTCAGGGAATTTGAAGATGTATTTCCTGAAGAACTTCCAGGTGTTCCACCGCCTCGGGAAATTGATTTTGAGATCAATTTGATCCCAGACACACAACCTATAGCACAAACACCGTATAGGATGGCGTCTGCTAAAATGGCAGAACTCAAGAAACAACTGTAGGAGTTGCTTGAGAAGGGTTTCATTCGACCGAGTACTTCACATTGGGGTGCTCCAGTTCTCTTTGTTAAAAAGAAAGACGTGTCAATGCGATTATGCATTGATTACAGACAGTTAAATAAAGTAACAATAAAGAACAAGTATCCTCTGCCGAGGATTGATGATCTCTTTGACCAATTGCGTGGTGCGACTGTCTTTTCAAAGATAGACTTGAGGTCAGGATATCACCAACTCCATATTAAGGATAGTGACATACCAAAGTCTGCTTTTAGGACGAGGTATGGTCACTATGAGTTCACAGTTATGTCGTTTGGACTAACTAATGCACCGGCTGCATTCATGGAACTCATGAATAGAATCTTCCAACCTTTTCTTGATCAGTGTATTGTTGTCTTCATAGATGACATCCTGATCTATAGTAGAGATGCTCAGCAGCACAAACAACATCTTCTTCAGGCTCTAACTTTGCTAAGAGAACACAAGCTATATGCTAAGTTTTGCAAGTGTGAGTTCTGGTTACCGGAAGTATCTTTCCTTAGACACGTGATATATGCCTCGGGAATTCGTGTTGACCCTAAAAAGGTAGAATCTGTTCTACAATGGGAACAGTCGAAGACACCGACGGAGATCCGTAGTTTCTTAGGGTTGGCTGGCTATTACCGGAGGTTCATTAAGAACTTCAGTTCTATAGCCTTATCCTTGACTAAGTTAACCCGGAAGGATGTTCCATTTTCTTGGAGTGATAAGTGTCAACAATCTTTCCAGTTGTTGAAGGAGAGGTTGACAAGTGCACCTGTGCTTGTGTTACCTGAGCAAGGGAAAGGATGTATAGTTTTCTGTGATGCCTCCAAGAATGGACTTGGATGTGTGTTGATGCATGATAAACAAGTGATTTCTTTTGCTTCTCGATAGCTTAAGAAACACAAGGAGAATTATACGACACACGATCTGGAGCTAGCTGCTGTGGTTCATGCCTTGAAGATCTGGAGACATTATCTCTATGGAGAGACATTCCAGATTTTCACTGATCATAAGAACCTTAAGTACATTTTTTCTCAGCATGAACTTAACATGAGGCAACACTGCTGGATGGAGTTAATCAAGGACTATGATTGTACAATTGATTACCATCCAGGGAAGGCCAATGTAGTTGCAGATGCTTTGAGTAGGAAATCAGCAACACCAGCTTTAGATAGAGCACAACTGAATTCCTTAGTGTGCTCAAGGAGAGATATGCTTATCTCCTTAAGACAAGACAATGTACAGTTGAAAGTATCATTGTTAGCTAGGTTGTTAGCTGAGATGCATATAAAACCTACTCTAAGAGAGCAGATCAAGGAGGCACAACAAGTTGATGCTGCAGTTCAACAGATTAGAACAGAGTATGGTAGCGAGAAACGAGATGGTTTCCATGACTCAGATGATCAAGTAGCCTGTTATCATGGGAGGATGATAGTGCCTGATGTGGATAACTTGAGAAAGTTAGTCATGGAAGAAGCTCATTCTTCAATGTATGATATGCATCCATGAAGCACCAAGATGTATCGAAACTTGAAAGATATGTATTGGTGGTCTGGAATGAAGAAGGACGTTGCTGAGTTTGTTATGCGGTGCCCTGTGTGTCAGCAAGTTAAAGTTGAACACCAGAAGCCTGCAGGAACAATGCAACCTTTACCCATACCACAGTGGAAGTGGGATCATGTAACCATGGACTTTGTTGTTGGCCTACCCAGGACAAGCAAAGGGCATGATTCCATTTGGGTAATAGTTGATAGGTTGATGAAGACAACACATTTCTTGCCTGTCAAAATGACCTATTCTGCTGAGAAGATAGCACAGTTGTATGTTGAAGAGATAGTACAACTGCATGGAGTCCCAGTCACTATCGTTTCTGATAGAGGTCCTCAGTTTACAAGTCGTTTTTGGGAGAGACTTCATAAAGCTTTAGGCACCCAGTTAAGGTTTAGTACATCCTTTCATCCTCAGACTGATGGATAGTCAGAAAGGACTATACATACCTTGGAAGATTTTCTTAGAGCATGTGTTCTTCAATTTACAGGGAGTTGGGATCTACACCTCAGCTTGATAGAGTTTGCCTACAACAATAGCTATCAACATAGCATTGACATGGCACCTTATGAAGCTTTGTGTGGTAGATGTTGTAGATCACCCCTATGTTGGTATGAAACTGGTGAATACCAACTGTTAGGTCCTGATCTTGTGCAGCAGACCACAAAAAAGATTAAAATAATACAACAACAAATAAAGACTGCACATGATAGACAGAAATTGTACGCTGATAAACGTCGTAGACCCTTATAATTCCAGGTTGGAGATAGAGTGTATCTCAAAGTCTCACCTTGGAAGGGAGTTCTGAGATTTGGAAGAAAAGGGAAGTTAGCTCCGAGGTTTATGGGGCCTTATCCAATCATTGAACAGATTGGAAGGGTAGCCTATAAGCTAGAGTTACCACCAGAGATACAGAGGTTACACCCTATGTTTCACATTTCCATGCTGAGGAAATGTCATCCTGATACAGAATCATTTATGCAACCTATGGAGGTAGAATTGATGATGATATATCTTATGAAGAAGGACCTATATCAATCCTTGATAAAAGAATTAAAAAGTTGAAAAAGAAAGACATAAGTCTTGTGAAAGTTCTCTGGAATCATCGTGGTGTTGAAGAAGCCACATGGGAACTAGAGGAAGAGATGAGAAAGAAATACCATGCTCTTTTCTCTTAATATGTTTTATTGATATGTTTTGTCGATTTCGGGGACGAAATCCTTGTAAGGGGTGGATAATTTGTAGCATCCCTGACCTGGGTTATGAACTAACCCTAGGTGTTTTGCTTAAGACATGTGATTAAATGCTTGTGGTTATCCTTTGATATGTAATTAGAGCTTCCGAGGAACTTATATTTCTATTTCAGTCTCTTTTGAACAATGTCGTAATATTGTTTTGTTAAATATGGACTAATGTGCAAGTTACCCAATTAGAGGGGTTAACTTGCAAATTGCACATGATAAAATGTTCCTCTGATGATTAGACATCATAAGAATGAATATGATGTAGTGATATGGATTCTCCAAGCTTGGGCACCAAGATATAGCTTGTAGAGCAATCCTTGTGCTTTAAAACCTAGTTTTGGTGTAAAGTACAATTTACCCAAAACATAGGGTGCAACATGTAAAATATACCCTCTAGAGTATCTCTCATGCATCTTGGAATCAAGTAGAGGAAATATGATGAGGAGGGTGCGTCATTTGAGTAATCAAATAAAAAGGATAACCATTATAATTAAATAATCAAGATGTATGTAAAATGGCCTTTTATACATGTATAACTTAGTAAGGTGTTTGGCTTCTTTTCCTCTAAACCTTGGTTGAGATAGGGGTTGCATGTGATGAGAAGGGAGGAACGTGGCAAAGAAGTGGAGAAGGGCGTGGAGGATTTAGATGTAAAATAGAAGAGATAATTATCATTGCCTTGAAAATATACAAAAGTATATAAGCACATCTCTTTTACAAGGCAAGGGATCGTTCCCTTCATTCCCTCTTCTTATCTTCTTGCTTGGACCGACTTAGGAGAAGCTCAGGAGCAGAGGAGGACGACCAAGCTGGTTTGGGTAAGTTTTAAGGGCCATCTAGCTCGAATTCATGGAGGAAATCCCATTACAAGGTTGGTTTGCTAGTTTTCCTTACACAATTCTTCTTTCTAGCCATCTTCTCCATCCAATTCTTGAGGAAAGGACCTTGGACTACCTGTGGAGCTCAAGCCACCATTAAAGCTACGGATCTTGGAGCTCTAGATCAGATTCTAAGGTGGGTTTTATAACTCTAAACCTTAAAGATTTGTTTATACATCTTCTTTCTATGGAAACGTTGCTTGTTCTCCTTCCTTTCATACTTCTAAGTGTTCTTGCAACCAAAACCGTGAAGAACAGTTCATGTTCTTGAGGTAGAAGAAGGTGGTGTAAATTCCAAAGTTTCATCCTGATCCAACTTTATCAAACGGTCTCCACCTCTTGCCCAAACGGTTTGCAAAACCGTTTGGAAGCAAACAGTTTCAAAATCATTTGGAGGGCAAACGGTTTCACAAGATCGTTTGGAGGAAACGGTCTCAAGACCATTTGGAGGGTTTGACCAAGCGTAGACCATTTAGAGATCTGCTGTACACATTATGTACTAATCACCCACCAAGAATCATCATCTAATTCCAAAAGAATCACCAATTGAAGGCACTTTAATCACCTAAACCCTAATCGGGTTTATTGCTGATTTCAAGAATGCAATCATGTTGAAGTTTGGGTTGAGAGGCCCAAACGGTTTCAAAACAATTTGGGGATCACTCAAACGGTCTCAAGACCATTTGGTGACAACCCAAGACCGTTTGGAGGTCTCGGGTTAAGTAGGGTTGACCAATTGAGGGTCTAATCATATCAAGTTGTTGAGCAATTAAGTGCTGATTCGGTGACTAAACCTAGGGTTCAACCCTTAAGTGATTAACTTGGTTATTGATGACATCATGGGAAAACGGTCTCAAGACCGTTTGGAGGATGTCCAAAAGGTTTTAAAACCGTTTGGAGGTCACCTAAGACCGTTTTGAGGTCTAGGGTTGACCATGGTTAAGTGGTTGAAGATTGAGAGGTAATAAGTTGATATATATTCGATTAGTGACCTAATGATCAAATATATGGTTCAAACCTTAATAAGTTGAGTTAGTTTTTGATGAGGACTTAAGGAAATGGTCTCAAGACCGTTTGGAGGATGTCCAAACGATCCCAAGATCGTTTGGGGTCAGGTCATGACCCAATTGAGTGATGGTTCAATGGGTTCAACATCAATTAGACTCATGTTGATGCATGTTGAAGGGTGATCGATTCCAAACCCTAATTCACTTGATCCAAGCCCTAATTGGTGATCAATTGAGGGTCAATTGAGTGTAAAATAAGTAGAGGGTTGACCTAATTGACTCAATTGATAAGTGGCTGACCTTTGCATAAACGTTTGAGGGGTTCAACAATGAAAACCCTAACTCAATTGGAAGAGTTGACACACTTTTAGGTCCATGCGGTTTTGAGGTGTTTGGATCAAACGGTCTCAAGACCGTTTGGTGTCATGCGGTTTCAAAACCATTTGGTGTCATGCGGTTTCAAAACCGTTTGGTGACATGCGATTTCAAGGTCGATTTGCCCATGCGGTTTCAAAGTCAAAGTTGGCCAAACGGTCAACGTGACCAAACGGTCTTCACCTCACCTATGGCAAACGGTCTTGAGTATGTACTTGGCCATGTGGTCTTGAAAGTCAAAGGTACCAAACGGTCAACGACTCCATGCGGTTTCAAAACCATTTGGAGGTTGAAAGTGCAAAATCGTTTGGGGTCTTTTAAGGTCAATAATGTTTAATGCTTTAAAGGCTAAGATGGTTTAATGGTTGATTAACCTAAACCCTAATGATACCTAAAGACACTAAGAGAACAAGTACTTAGTTGGTTGATACATGTTATGGTCAATGGTGGACATTACCAAAGTACCCTTGATGGGTTTAAGTAGTCAACACCCCTTGATCAAGCAAATCCTAATGACCATATTAGCGATGACTTGACTTATGTTATCAAGGTTGGTTTGACCTAATCTAATCAAGAGTGATGTAAGTATCATCTATTAGTAAGAGGAGAGAGAAGACTCCTAATATGAATGAGAATCAAGTAATATACTTCCAATATGTATGAATACACATAATTAGGGTATGATCCTTCATAGTGAGATCATGGAAACCCTAATCATGATGATTAATGAATCTTAACCTAATTTGAGGGCATTAATGGAAGTAATTTTCATACATGATGATGGCATGACCTCAATTCACTATAATGTGAATAGTAAACCCTAATCTAGGGTAATGTGATGTAATGTGAATAGTAAACCCTAATCTAGGGTAGTGTGATGTAATGTGAATAGTAAACCCTAATCTAGGGTAATGTGATGTAATGTGAATAGTAAACCCTAATCTAGGGTAATGAGATGTAACATGAATAGTAAACCCTAATCTAGGGTAATGTGATGTAATGTGAATAGTAAACCCTAATCTAGGGTAATGTGATGTAATGTGAATAGTAAACCCTAATCTATGGTAATGTAATGCAATGTGAATAGTAAACCCTAATCTAGGGTGATGTGATGATATGAACAAGTAAACCCTAATTATGAGTTATGCTTTTAAGCATGAAACTCTATGATTGAAGTATGAGATAAGGAATCACTAATCCTAATTAAGCTAAGGGTTGAATAACTCTAATTGAATTGAATGAGAATCCTAACCCTAGAAACCAGCCGTAGTAATATGACACGGTCGTGGTGAATCCTTTGTTGCACGACCACGTAATGAATCACGGCCGTGGTAGCTTACTCTTGCATGACCGTGCAAGATAGCACAGTCGTGGTGTCCTATATACATTTTGAAAAGGAACTTGTATTGTCCTGATATAGTTACAATGTGCATGTTATTAGTAAATGTTAACCATGCAGGTTTTCATAAAAAGATGATCATATCCAGGTAAGGATTATGATGTCATATGCATTGAAAACACTTTATATGCTTCAAGAATAATGATATGCTATGTTACCTAGTGAGTGGTAACATATGAGCTTGATAGGCTGAATGAGCCATGGGAAATATATGCATTGTTTATAATCAAAGGTCATACTATTAAAATGACCAGATGATATGAAATGTTACTTGGTAACAAGTGTTATGATGATTCAAAGGTTTGAATACCCACATTCATGAATCACAATGATGAGATGGTTAGGGATTGAGATCCCAATGTTAAAAGTATGTGATGTGAACTTGATACAAATAATACTCTTTCTTTATGGCATTTGTTTTATTGATTTATGCTTGAAAACATGCTTGATGCTAAAGAATGCCATAATGTACTTAAATAATCAAGTATAATATTATCAAGTAGAGCCTTGACCATAGATCCATCATTGTCAGGAAATACATGATGGTGAAATAGGTTTTCCTAAGGGAACTCCTGGAGCACATACTTCTGAGTATGTGGGGGTTATGGATGCAAATATCCTTACTTCCTAATGTTGGATTTGATAGGAGATGTATCATTAATCTCTCAATCCTTCATTATATGTTTATGCTGGGAAGATGTATCACTAATCTCCCAATGATGTTGTCAATGCCGCATCGATGAGAGATAAGCAAGAAATCCCTCGATGGCGAAGAGAGTACAGAACGCCACTGTAAGTCTAAATAGTGAAGTTGCCAGAATACCCTGGAAAGCTATTATAGCAGAGACATGAGATGTCCTGCATGTTGATCCTCATACTGATTGAGGAGTGATGAGGTCATAGGAATCCGGCTCTCTTGATGACCTAGGTATGGTACCGATTGCGATCTAATGATGGTCGGTTGGAGTATGAGAGGTGCAACTCATCTCCTCAGGGCATAAATATGTTTGTAAAATTTAATCAGCCGCATAACATATTTGCTTAGGTTGAACTACGAGAAACAATGATTGATGATACATTGTTTATAGTGCTCTAGTTAAGTAACTAGTATACATGTTCTTCATATTCCTTATTGTTATATGTCTTGTCATTCAATTAAGTTATAATTGAAATGATTGCTTAAGAGGATGTTGCTTCACTTAGTTTACACAATGTTAAACCTGCTGTTGAATGTTTATAATTCTATTGCTTTATGTTATTCTATTATTTCAATAACAAAGCTTCTGGCGGAGAGTTATAACTCTCACTGGGACAATTATTCAATTGTCTCATCCCCGTGGGATTCGACTTTTTAGGTAGACGCCGAGGACGAAGGAACCCATCAGTGGGTGAGCAGCAACATCAGCAATCTCAGGGACATCAATGATCCTCAGGTGGAGACACTGTCTGTCATGTTATGTAGATAGTATGTCCTATGTGTCGTCTCTGTACTCTCAGGTCCTAGGAGTCAGTATATCTGAGATTTCGGCATGATGCCTCCAGATTTTGTATCTTACCTTGTACAGTTAACAAGGTAGTTGATGATGTAACTCTCGAGATGTGTTTGTTTATAGAGATGTAATGATGGATCAGTTTGTAAATGACTTATCATGTTTCTTTATGAAAGAGTTTTATCGTTTGATGATCTCTTTACAAAAAGTTTTAATTTTTAGTGATTTTTGATAATTCTGCTGCTAATCGCTTCCGCATTCGTTGATCTTGTTTTCGTGATTAGATCGTCTCAATAATCATCCGCGCCACAAAAAGGGCGCCATCTAGGACACGAATGACGTCAGTTTTCTACTAATAACTAACACCATATCACCTGCCGCCAGGGCCGTACTGGCCACCACGGCCAGCACGGCCGTGCTGGGCCGCATTTTTTTGCTATAAACCGACGCTATAAGCCTTTGTTGTCAGTTTTAGACAAATAACCGATGCCTATGGTTTGATTTTTTTTTTGTATCTGTTTGCAGGCCTGCTGTGGATGGACAACATGATGTAGAAACCTGCAGTTTAGTTCTGAACTGTAGGTTTATGATTTCCATTGATATTAACCAACAAACAGGCCACAAACCTGCAAAATCAACAAATATTCTTTTCACACATTCACACATAGGTAGATACATTCAGACATCAATTCAATTTTCACATTCAAACATGTAGAAACATTCAAATACATGTAGAAACATTCAAACATGTAGAAACACATGTATAAACATTCATTTACAAAATATCATTCATCATCGCTATCAGCATCCCAATTATATCTTACAGTCCCCACTGCTTGTATGGCTCTTTCTCATTCTTCTCTTACGTCATTTAATACTTCCATCGTATATGGAACATGTACATGTTTTAAGGCTTTACCTATAGTGGAGTCAGTTTTAAACACCTGCAAAGATAATGATGAATATATATAAGTAATAATATTTAAATAAGATTGATATATTTCATATTATCTAATGAGACTATATATAATACCTTAGGTATGGCATTGATTTCATCTGCATGTTTGATAATCATGTCCATAAACAGCATCACATAGTATGCACATGCCCAACCGTTGTCTTGTGTAGCATACTATAAAATGGATACAAAATATTAAAAAATACAAATAAGCACAATTTACATAAATAACATATACATCGGAGTCAGGAACTTACTTTCACGTTCTCCCAAATTATTGGCTAGTTCTTTTTACTGGGGACCTTTCCTCCAGCCTTTTTGAATGCATCTAAACCCCTACATGTTAATGTAACACAATAAATTGCATAATTAAATAGTAATGTAATAACAGATGTTAACGTATATAAAAATGAAATATTTCTCACCAGAATAATGCCATTCTCATTACGTGTCCAATTTTTGGATTCAATGTACTCCCCACAGGATCTAGATAATAGACAGTGAACGTCCCGGGGAGAATAACTAGTAACTCCCAATGCTTAGCGCTAGAGGTAAAAAAGATAAAAATTAATAACTCAAAATCCACAATAAAAATGTAATTTTCTTAAGTCCAAATTATAAGCAAACTAAACTTACTTCACATTGAATGGAGCTATTATTATCGTCTTCTTTTTTTGACTGAAAATTGTAAAAGCATCACAACAATATTGTTGAACGCTATCAGGGTCTTTAGCTACCATACTAATCAATGATGGAATAAAAAATCCCACATGTTCTAATCCAAATTGTTTACAATGAATTTCGACTAAGTAGCTGCAAAACATGTATTACGTATGTACTAACATATAAGAAACCAGATCACTGGATCCTACACAAGGTATATGGATGTATAAACTAGATCTCACCTTATCCATGCCTATATCATTGATGTATTAAGCCAATCATAGATAAACAACTCAATAATATCTTGTTTAAATAGAGAGCTTTTGTATGATTGACCTGTATAATCTGCTTCTAAAGAAACAACTATAGGGCAATGTATATTATGTGCGCGTAGCCATACTGCCATTCCCTTATAAGCAGGACCTAACGGGAATTTTAGGTCAGTTGGAACCTAACTTGGTAATGCAGGAAGTGGAGGTGGAGGCCTAGATGCTCTGGGTGTCTTCTTTTTAACCTGTATATATAATTTTAGACCGATTGACCTCATATATACACAGTAAAAATTTAACGTAATGTAAATTTATCTTACAATTTCAGTAGTGTAGACGACATCCGCTTTGGGCCACAATATCACCCTGCCTTCTGCCTCAGCAAGTGTATTAATATCCGGGTGGGCATATGGCAATGCAGCTTCCCTCCAATCGGGGAATACACGTATCGGGCTCACACGAACGTAATCCCGTGGTATTAGAGTCCCGTAAATCATTGCCCCAGGAAGGGACGGGTAATCCTGCACCTCTGCAACAATATGTTCTTCAATTCTTAAGCGGCATGGCTTCAACGCCTACAAATTTACGTAAAGAATGTTATACATATATACATATCATCTTGAAAAGACTAGCTACTATGTCATAAACAATACTTACAACAGACGTTCTAGGTGGTGGGTCTACATGATTACTCTCAGCATGTGCATCAGGAGAAGAGCGAGCCTCCATAGGCTGATTGGAAGCTTGAGATGACTGTCACCGCAACATTTTCTTCCTTGACCTTCTTAGCAACTATATCCTCAACTCTCTTATTCTCCTATACTTGGATAAAAGAAACATTAGCTTCTTATTATTGAATTCCCTTTTGTAGTAACATTCTAAAAAAGAATAGGTTACCTCTTCTTGAAAGTTCCTCTCTTGGGACAAGTTTGCGCTGGGATGGCCCAAAGAACGCTTTGATGCCCACACCAGCGCCTGCACCCCTAACATGTCCAGGATGCTCTGGGTTACCCAGAGCAACTGTCAATTCATCCCTTGTGCCCTGAGGGATGAACGTGCCATATTTTCTCTACTCGTACAACTCCTGCTAATCACCATCAACATAAATTGGTAAGTAAACACCACAAATAATCAATATTCGAACGATTGCTCTAAGAGTTGTATTTTACTATCTTCGCAGTCGCCTCAGTAGTTACGAGCTTCATTATTTCACCCTTCTTGTTTTTCCTCCCATCTATCCAGACATCATGGCGAGGCATGGGTATGGTACATGTAGTAGAGGACTCCTGAGTAGCAGTAGACTCTGCCTATAGTCTTTGGCGAACGCCTGCATAGCCCTTTGGACCTATTGTGTGGTCATGCACATTCAATGCACGCCTTGCTCTTTGTGCCTCACTAATAGCCTAGTTAGTATGCACATTGATTTGGTTAGTAACACTAAAGGTTAATCTTAAATAGGTGAATACAATGTATATTGATTAAATTGGGAGTGACGCTTAATACCTTGAATTCTTCAGTTTGTCTTGAAGCAACAAATGTGTCCCAATCTGCTTTGTCCAAGAAGTTCCATTGTTCAAGGACTGACTTCTTCTTCTTATCACCATCTTTTATGTATTCTCTATTGAGATTTGTCCTATAGTTCCTTAGCATCTTTTCAACACATTGCATCACACTTTTATGATGTAGCTTATCATCCAATGCAAACAGATTCTGTAAAATATAATTGCTATTAACTAGTATCCAAAAATAGAATTGCAAATAATAGAATTTGTAATCTACAAAATAGAATTGAAAATAATAATAACTCACACATAAATCCTTCCATATCAAGTCTTTCTTTTCCTGAGGAGCTTTATGCCAATTATCATACTTAACACCACAATGGCTTCGAGTAACAACCCTAAGATAGTTTACAAAATTATTGTGGTTCACTCCAATTGCATTTTCTGCATTATCAAACTCCACAGCCAATCTGGATCCACTGCCCCTTAGCGTTGTTAACTTCTTCAGTAGAGTGATGCCCATTTTCTTATTAAGTTTTTGGTGATGCACATCAAGTGCCTCCAGTGCTTCAGAGGGTACATGTGCATCATCAACCTAAAATTTGACAAAATAAACACACTGAATTAGCCCAATATAGAAATATAGGATATATGACATAACTAGAAGATAATGAATTTCTATAGAAATATAGGATATGTTTTTAAAACTTACATTGGTATCCTCTCCATGCTCATCATGGACATCATCCTCATCATGGACATTATGCTCATCATGGACATCACGATCATCATGCCCATGGTCAGCCATATGAAAATGTCATTAAAAAGGCAAACATTTAGCATTTGTATTAACTAGAAGATAATGAAAAATTATATCTGAAAATGATATTGGTATTAAAAAAGCAAACATTTAGCATTTTATATAGTTCACATATAAAAATGAAACATATAAAAAAATATAAACATGCATGCCTCTAAAATTGCGATCTTTTATCAAATAACAATCCTTCATTGTGATCTCCACGCACATATAAGTCATCATTAGCTTCAATATTTTGTGGAGTTGGCAACCCAACTGAGAATGGACTGGAGTCATCATACTTATCATAGTACTCTTCTTCATCAATAGGATCTTCAATGAACTGTCTTTTACCATGAAGAACAACCGACCATTTATCATTTGCAGGATCATCGATATAAAATACTTGTTTCGCCTGTGATGCCAATATGAATGGTTCACCCTTCTCGCCAATATTTTCAAAGTTCACTAAAGTGAAACCCAATTCATCCACTATAACTCCTTCGGAGTTATCAACCCAATTACAGTTCAAGAGCGCAATTCTAAAATCTATGTAGTCAACCTCCCATATGTCTTCAATGACACCGTAATATGACATTTTAACTTCACATGAACTCTTATCCTTTGCACTTGCAAAATACATAGTCGACGCTTGAAGGGTGACCCCACTGTTTTGTACGACACTCTTATCATCTTGGCGCTTTGTGTAATATGTGAACCCATTAATGTCACACCCTTCATAAGACATAACATTCAATTTTGGTTTAAAGGCGAGGTATTTGATAATTTCCGTAATATCATCTGGTGTTTGAGATAGTTGATGTAAGACTTTATCTTCAAACTACTTAGTAAAAGTCTTGTTATGCTCTCTAGCAAGCCACATTGAACTGGCTCGAGGATGTCATCTCTTGATGAAATTGGTATGTTCCTCGTTATAAACACTCACTTTGTCCATGTTGTATAAAATATACAAGTGACCTTGTTCCAACTGCTCACGGCTGATTACTTTCACCCGTGATCCCACTATATGGTTCTTTTCTAATTTGAATTGCGGATGCATTTACTACCCAATTTACTTGAAAATGGCTTGGTATCCTAATTAATATATAAGGAATTTGAATGTAACATCCATTTTGTATTTTGAAAACATGAGTTTTACATTTACTTACTTGTATATTTATCATTCATTTGAAATATTAATTCCTCTCCAACAATCATCTAGAACTATTTTGTATTAACCAATTTTCTTCCATTCATACTCCTAGTAAGATTCTAGAAATTCAAACTTACTATTTTTCTAGTTTTAAATCAAGTCCTAGAATGTAATATTATATGGTTACTCTATATTTAACCACCCTATTAAGTATACATTTATGAATGATGCTATTAGTTAACTCAAATTAACCCTAGTGTCTTTCAAATTAGGAAAAAAGTACTAGATATTATATTAATGAAAAAGACATAAGACATGAAAGGGAATGTTTGGTATCGACACATAGGTATGTTACAACATGCCACCCATTAACATGGATTTCACTCCCCCAAATCCACCCATGCATAACCAAATCCACTTTTGTGTTAGACATTAATGAAATTAGTGGTCTATACATGTGTATTGGATAATACTATGATTAGCATGTGTGTAGTTGTTACTCTTTTAAATTTATTTATTACCAAGTGGGGACAAGATGGAATTTTCATTAAATTTATCCTTTTATAAAGTGTCTAACTTAGTTTCCACGATAACACTATCCACACCACTATCCTTATAACTAGTTGATGCATGAAACCATGAAGAATGACTTTTGACATTGTTTAGATATTCACCTCTTTAAGTACCCTTATATTTCAGTAACGTCAACCAATTGGGGTTCAACTGCCAATTATCCATTTAATTTAACCTTCTAAATTGTGATCGTATATGAATCCACCATTAAAAATAATTCTCAATGACTCAACTAACCATGTAAGTGGGTGACAAATGGTAAGTTATATTCTAACTCATTGCTCTACTCTTAAGCATGGAGTTTCAGGGTTCCGTATGACCAACCAAGGGTCTTATCACCAGAATTTCTCTAATGTTATCATCTTCATGGAGTGGTGATTTGGTTCAAGAAAATTGATATATTCCAATATTTTTTATATAATATGACAATATTTAAATATTTTAACATGGAATCTTGTTGATTGAAGTCAAAATATGACACCAAAATCAATACATGAAACAACTCACCAACTTCTCTATAACAACACTTCACTATATAAAAACCAGTCATCAGATGGGTCAGCTAAATATTACTATCTTTGTAGTATTAATAATAAACACACTCATGAAGAGAATTCATTGGAATATGACACATGTTCATGTATGGGTCACCTTCATTGACTCCATTAACAACCTTGACTACTTTATCCTTCATATCATAAGCACGTCATGCGAACCTCCCAACTAGGAGTCATCATGACTATTATTGTCTGAAGATGGTTGGTGTGACTGCTACAATGAGTGTGTGACGTCCCCGGGTTTTCTAAAACTTAATCTGATGTGTGACGTCCAAATTGAAACCCTCACCTCAGCGAGAATCCCAATTAAAACATCCCACACTAGGCTAAGAAGAAGAAAATCAGAGGAAGTCAAAAGGAAACACTCAGTAGCACATGTACATGAACAATAATAAAACCATACACACATGTTCACCATTCAACATATAATTACAACATGAATTGTTACAACATTTGATATTACATATTGAATAGAAAACTATACATATACATGTACTACCACTAAACTACAAGATCTTAAGACAACAGGTCCACCTGTACATCAGCTCGCCACACAACTCTCACTATCCTGGATCTTCAAGAGCATATAGCCACAACCTAAACAAAAGATTACATGCGGTACACGTCAGCACAATATTTCATGAATATTGTACTGAGTACGCCTACGTGTCTTTTATTTACCTCTCATCATATCTTGGCAATAAGATAAAACTAATACTTGGCAGTAGCAGAAGAATATAAGAAAAGCATATACTTGCACAAGATATTCATTAACAAAAGAGAACACATATTTTAAGTACATTTCCATCATACGTCTCGTGCGTCTGCCACCGAGTGGCTTTGACGTCTTTAGGCCTTATGATCTGCCACCTAGTGGCTTGTGATCATTATACAAACATCATATGATCTGCCACCTAGTGTCTTGTGATCATTATGCATGTGCTCTACCACCTAGTGGTTTATGAGCTATCTTATGATGGAACATCTATATTATGTTTGCAGGTGTTCATAGCCATAAGTATTGAAAATCAAGCAACATATCATGCAAGAACAATCATTTCAATCAATACCATATGCCAAGTATTTTACTACTCATATAACACAAGCATATTGTATAATAAGCCAAGTAAGAGGTAATGGCGTACCTTCCAAAGAGACATCCTATTCACAACATATTCCTGATATCAACTATATCCTTGATTAAACCTGATCAAGACAAGATCATAAACTATCATCAGGTTCTTATCCTCTTATTATGTCTCGTCTTAACCCTAACTATGTCCATATTAGGGTTTCACTTAGATCATTATGTTATATACATTGTTACTTGTATTTTTGTCTTAGATTTATATTACTGATGTGATATTCCAGATTATAGTTCATCAACTGGATATACCCATGTGTCACATTATTATGTGAACATATTTAACATTATGTCACTTTCATTAACCATATTAGGGTTACATCACATGTATTAAGGGTTCTCTTCATATAATATGAATTTCATGTATAAAACTGATCTCAGATCTACATGTTATCTTCCAGTTACTGATATGAAGGTTTTCTGTAAATCTCATCATTTATTGAGCATATATGTAGTTATTGCATTTTATTTAGGGTTAAAAGCCCTAATTCGCCATATGGAGCAAACTACATGATTTCATGTTCAAATATCATCATATATAACATCATATGTATTACACATTACATTTAAGAGCTACTGGAGCATTTTCATGATTTTAGGTCATCATTTACTATTTATTATGCATCAAACTAGCATTACATACCTTTTATGATATCATCGATATTAATTCATCAAAAGCTGGATATTATAGTTCCATCTTGTTCTATGCAATTTTCTGAGAATTTTGGTACTTTGTTTGTATTTTTCTGACGTCCGAGCTAATTACTATGAATTTTGGAAGATTTGGATATTTACTGAAAATACTAAGTGATTTACCTTTTTCGGACAACCATGATGTGCCACGTGTTCTTGGCGCACAGCTCTAGCCCCTTGCTTGAGTTCGGTCGGTTCTTTACTGGTTTGCTGCGAGCCGGCCGGTCCTTGGTCTCTAACTTGTCCGGTTCAGGGTAAATGGGCCCGGTCTGTTGCCTTAGACCATCCGGTCTCTGGCCTGATCCGGACCGGTTCGCCATCCCCCTTCTCTTTCTCACGCGATCAGTCCCAAACGAGACTGATCTGCAGGGCGCCGCCGTGAGGGAAGCGCTCCGATGAGCAATCTGCCATCATCCAGAGCTCCTCAGAGATGTCTTGACCCTCCTTCAGCTTCGTCATCATCTTCCCGACCTCCTCGGCTACTCCGCTTTGCTCTGGCATCCCCGATCCTCCAGCTGGGCAGGAGCGCCGCCGCTAGCTGCATCTGTGGTGGAGTACGAAGGGGAAAACCATCCCTCTCATCCTTGCACCCATCCAAAGCTTCCCAAAAGCTTCGGAAGTCTTCCATGAACTTGTCTCGAGCCTTGATTCACGATGAGGATCTCAGCATACCCGTCTCCGAGATCCATCTTCTTCTCCGGCCAGGTTGAGCTGGCTTGCTACCAAACCGCTGCGGGAGGTCATGGGGACGGTGGGGTTGGATTCCCCTGGACCCCAGCTTCCTTTTCCCCTCCTTCTCCTCCTCCGATCTGCCTTGCATCTCTGTTCTACATTCTTGGCCACTGCCTGTTCTTTGCGGTGGAGAGCCATTGGCAAAGGAGGGATCGTTCTCCCTCTACCGTCGCCCAAAGGACAAACTTGAGGGGTCTGGATGTGGGTCTGGTCAAGGCGAAGAGAACTGCCCACTCCTCGTTCCTTCCTAGGCCACGAACATGACGTGGGGATGCCTGGAACGCGGCATCGCAGACTGCTCCACGATCTCCTGGTCGATCGGAGGTAGGGGAGAGTCTGTCCCCCGTACGATCTTCATCTAAGGGTTAAAAGCCATCGCCCACCTAAGCCATCCGTGGCTTCCCCCCCTCCAGAGGCCACAACCACCAGATCAGCTATGGACGGCCAGGATCTAGCCACATGACCCGCCCTAAAACAAAGGGGCGCGTGACACTTATTTAATCAACAACTTAGGCTAATCAACACAAAAATGCACATTATTTCCCAATTTTCAACCCTTCATAACTCCTTCTAGGGTACTCCAAATGCCACCAAATTTTAACCATAGTTTTCCTTCCACTCAATCTACCTTCTACTCAAATTTGGTGCAAAAACTCAATTGTTAGGTCATCCAATTAAATTCCTCAAGAAGGCATATAAAGAGAGATATTAATCATTATATAAATCTCATTTAACCTCTCCACTTTACCAAAACACTTGGAACTCTCATTATAACTCAAGATATGGATTCTAATATGTTATTGGAGATTTATGGATTTCCAAAACCCACTCCATCACATCCTACACACCTTAAAAGATATTTCGTCCTCGAAATTAAGCTCAAGAAATCCACTTTGTCACATCATATACATCTTAAAAGAACTTTCGTCCTCGAAAGTAAACCATACTCATATTCCAAGGAAACTACCATGTCTTCATCCACATGTAGGCACTATTCTATGTGTAACATATCCACAAAGGTTACCTAGAACCATGTATCCAAAGCACTATCCGGGGGTTCTACAACCATCTTGGTGCACAAGCACTCCTTAAAAGGTTCAACAAGGGTTTAGAAGATTAGGTTATGCCACTACATATCTCGTATGTTAGGATTGTATCCTTATCTTTATCCATGCATTAGGGTTTCTACATCATATTATCATGTTCCAAAGAAGTTAACCATAGTTAACCCATTATATCAAGGTGTCGTCAACATTTTACTGAGTAAATTATTAGAACATGTTCATTGTTAACATATCTCTTTTAGGAGGGAGCTAACTAAAGTTAACCCACTTTATCCATCTAGATCACATTAAGGTGCCATAATCGTCATGTTGTGCTAATTATCAAACTATATTTTTCACCTTTGTTAAGCACTAAGATTAACACCTCATGTAACATGTTTCCATTCGTATGATCTTATTTCATTGTTCATAATAAATTATAACATTTACAAGAGATTTCATCACAAGATTAACCAACAAATATCACATTATCATCATTATCCATGTACATGGTTAACCATATGTGTGTTACCATCTATTAAACCATCTCTAGGTTTCCATCACATCATATCTACATATCACATCTCGAGATTCGATCACATCCTTACATTTATTATATTATGGTTGTGCTAAACAAACTTATGTGAGTGGTTTATTAAGCATATATGAAAACTTTATCTAGTCCAACTGAGGTTCTCCTAATCCATATCATGAGGGTAGTTTCATGCTCAGTCTCTCTGAGCTAACTCAACCCTATGAGTATCTCACATGCATATACTTTATTCTCCCTCCTTGGTTTAGGGTTTTCGGGTCTACCTCATTGGCACTAGCAAAAGCCTTACAAGATCTAGTCACATAAGCACAAACCAAAACATGCTACAACATACTCTTCATAGGTCTCTACCCATGCAACATCTTACCCAAAACTTTCTTATATACACCACTAGATTCCTATGTGGGAAACCACCAACCCGGGCATGAGGCTTCATGGAAACTAACATAGCTACCTCCTCCAGGGTCTTGGGCTCTCTCCCTCACCCGGATGGCAGGCACTCAGATCCATATACACATGTGCACATATAACCAGCCTCTCTCTGATTCTAGGGTTTGGCCCTCCCAAGGACATCTAGGGTTCAACAAAACTATATGAATCATGCATAGAGAAACTCAGCTCGATCACTCAGGGGTATTCTAGTTTAGGACATATCATATCACATATCTCATATTTCTCATATCGTGGAGTTTAGGTTCTCTGACCTTCTCCCTATGGGTCTCACTCTCTGGAGTTAACCCCGAAACTGGTCCTAGCACTAGAGGTCCTCCTTTGTAAAAGAGCTTGAGGCTCATGCTGACTCACATCCTTGTCTCAACCTAACTTATCTCATCTCATAAAAGAACTTATACTTGCGTCATCAAAACTTATCTCAAATCCTCAAACAGGACTTAGGTCCTCAAAGACAACATATATCATCATAACCATCTTATGTCATCTATGTAAGACTTACATCATATCATCAAAACTCATATCATCTATATAATACTTAGATCGTATCATCAAACTTATTCTATCTACTCCATCTATCACATATACCAAACAAGGCTCTAGACATCTAATCTAGAACTACACTCTCTTCTAGACTGATGTCATTCACTTTCACTTAGGTTGCATGACCACCTCCTACTCGTACATGTGTGGGGACACATTTTTGTAATACATATACATAATAAAATATTATATAGTTTTTCTCCGATAAAACATGCGTCATAGAAAACTACAAAGGTTCGATCCGATTGGAATCAAAAACCAAATCCTGAAACGAGTGCCCCACACATATTGGAGAGTACAGTGTCATGAAAACTAAGGAAAGGGGTGAGAACATGGTGTAGACTAGTGTAGATACTCTAGACAACGAGCGCCATATGTCTAGGGTTTCTCTTCCCTTGATGCACGTCATTTCCAAATAGTGCAACATCCCATACCGCTGCACTACAAGGAAAGAACGACATCTAAGGACTTGCTACTCAACAAGCACCAGTCTAGACCTAGTTCTCAGACATCTAGGTGCTAACCTAGAGGCTAGGTCAGATCTAGTCTCTAAAAGACCACTAATCTAACCCTAAAAGATTATTAAGGTGCAAGGTTCTTTAGTTTTAAGTTGCATAATGAGCAAATGTCAGGCTTTGCTATTGTTCATGCTCTGATACCACCTGTGACGTCCCCGGATTTTCTAAAACTTAATCTGATGTGTGACATCCAAATTGAAACCCTCACCTCAGCGAGAATCCCAATTAAAACATCCCACACTAGGCTAAGAAGAAGAAAATCAGAGGAAGTCAAAAGGAAACACTCAGTAGCACATGTACATGAACAATAATAAAACCATACACACATGTTCACCATTCAACATATAATTACAACATGAATTGTTACAACATTTGATATTACATATTGAACAGAAAACTATACATATACATGTACTACCACTAAACTACAGGATCTTAAGACAACAGGTCCACCTGTACATCAGCTCGCCACACAACTCTCACTATCCTGGATCTTCAAGAGCATATAGCCACAACCTAAACAAAAGATTACATGCGGTACACGTCAGCACAATATTTCATGAATATTGTACTGAGTACGCCTACGTGTCTTTTATTTACCTCTCATCATATCTTGGCAATAAGATAAAACTAATACTTGGCAGTAGCAGAAGAATATAAGAAAATCATATACTTGCACAAGATATTCATTAACAAAAGAGAACACATATTTTAAGTACATTTCCATCATACGTCTCGTGCGTCTGCCACCGAGTGGCTTTGACGTCTTTAGGCCTTATGATCTGCCACCTAGTGGCTTGTGATCATTATACAAACATCATATGATCTGCCACCTAGTGGCTTGTGATCATTATGCATGTGCTCTACCACCTAGTGGTTTATGAGCTATCTTATGATGGAACATCTATATTATGTTTGCAGGTGTTCATAGCCATAAGTATTGAAAATCAAGCAACATATCATGCAAGAACAATCATTTCAATCAATACCATATGCCAAGTATTTTACTACTCATATAACACAAGCATATTGTATAATAAGCCAAGTAAGAGGTAATGGCGTACCTTCCAAAGAGACATCCTATTCACAACATATTCCTGATATCAACTATATCCTTGATTAAACCTGATCAAGACAAGATCATAAACTATCATCAGGTTCTTATCCTCTTATTATGTCTCATCTTAACCCTAACTATGTCCATATTAGGGTTTCACTTAGATCATTATGTTATATACATTGTTACTTGTATTTTTGTCTTAGATTTATATTACTGATGTGATATTCCAGATTATAGTTCATCAACTGGATATACCCATGTGTCACATTATTATGTGAACATATTTAACATTATGTCACTTTCATTAACCATATTAGGGTTACATCACATGTATTAAGGGTTCTCTTCATATAATATGAATTTCATGTATAAAACTGATCTCAGATCTACATGTTATCTTCCAGTTACTGATATGAAGGTTTTCTATAAATCTCATCATTTATTGAGCATATATGTAGTTATTGCATTTTATTTAGGGTTAAAAGCCCTAATTCGCCATATGGAGCAAACTACATGATTTCATGTTCAAATATCATCATATATAACATCATATGTATTACACATTACATTTAAGAGCTACTGGAGCATTTTCATGATTTTAGGTCATCATTTACTATTTATTATGCATCAAACTAGCATTACATACCTTTTATGATATCATCGATATTAATTCATCAAAAGCTGGATATTATAGTTCCATCTTGTTCTATGCAATTTTCTGAGAATTTTGGTACTTTGTTTGTATTTTTCTGACGTCCGAGCTAATTACTATGAATTTTGGAAGATTTGGACATTTACTGAAAATACTAAGCGATTTACCTTTTTCGGCCAACCATGATGTGCCACATGTCCTTGGCGCACAGCTCTAGCCCCTTGCTTGAGTTCGGTCGGTTCTTTACTGGTTTGCTGCGAGCCGGCCGGTCCTTGGTCTCTAACTTGTCCGGTTCAGGGTAAATGGGCCCGGTCTGTTGCCTTAGACCATCCGGTCTCTGGCCTGATCCGGACCGGTTCGCCATCCCCCTTCTCTTTCTCACGCGATCAGTCCCAAACGAGACTGATCTGCAGGGCGCCTCCATGAGGGAAGCGCTCCGACGAGCAATCTGCCATCATCCAGAGCTCCTCAGCGATGTCTTGACCCTCCTTCAGCTTCGTCATCATCTTCCCGACCTCCTCGGCTACTCCGCTTTGCTCTGGCATCCCCGATCCTCCAGCTGGGCAGGAGCGCCGCCGCTAGCTGCATCTGCGATGGAGTACGAAGGGGAAAACCATCCCTCTCATCCTTGCACCCATCCAAAGCTTCCCAAAAGCTTCGGAAGTCTTCCATGAACTTGTCTCGAGCCTTGATTCACGATGAGGATCTCAGCATACCCGTCTCCGAGATCCATCTTCTTCTCCGGCCAGGTTGAGCTGGCTTGCTACCAAACCGCTGCGGGAGGTCATGGGGACGGTGGGGTTGGATTCCCCTGGACCCCAGCTTCCTTTTCCCCTCCTTCTCCTCCTCCGAACTACCTTGCATCTCTATTCTACATTCTTGGCCACTGCCTGTTCTTTGCGGTGGAGAGCCATTGGCAAAGGAGGGATCGTTCTCCCTCTACCGTCGCCCAAAGGACAAACTTGAGGGGTCTGGATGTGGGTCTGGTCAAGGCGAAGAGAACTGCCCACTCCTCGTTCCTTCCTAGGCCACGAACATGATGTGGGGATGCCTGGAACGCGGCATCGCAAACTGCTCCACGATCTCCTGGTCGATCGGAGGTAGGGGAGAGTCTGTCCCCCGTACGATCTTCATCTAAGGGTTAAAAGCCATCGCCCACCTAATCCATCCATGGCTTCCCCCCTCCAGAGGCCACAGCCACCAGATCAACTATGGACGGCCAGGATCTAGCCACATGACCCGCCCTAAAACAAAGGGGCGCGTGACACTTATTTAATCAACAACTTAGGCTAATCAACACAAAAATGCACATTATTTCCCAATTTTCAACCCTTCATAACTCCTTCTAGGGTACTCCAAATGCCACCAAATTTTAACCATAGTTTTCCTTCCACTCAATCTACCTTCTACTCAAATTTGGTGCAAAAACTCAATTGTTAGGTCATCCAATTAAATTCCTCAAGAAGGCATATAAAGAGAGATATTAATCATTATATAAATCTCATTTAACCTCTCCACTTTACCAAAACACTTGGAACTCTCATTATAACTCAAGATATGGATTCTAATATGTTATTGGAGATTTATGGATTTCCAAAACCCACTCCATCACATCCTACACACCTTAAAAGATATTTCGTCCTCGAAATTAAGCTCAAGAAATCCACTTTGTCACAGAGTGCTAATTCTTTATGGGTGACTGAGACAAAGTTGGACTATATGCGAGGTGAGGGTAATGAGTTCAATGTTCTAGATTGACCAGACTGGTGGAAAATCACCTGTCTATTGTCTCTATGGGATATAGGGTTCTCATGAGGGAATATGTGTGTGGGGGATGATGGTGAAAACATTACTTTCACATAGCATGATGATCATCATTATAGTTTTTCCACTTTTTAGGACTACGTGATGAGGATTGATATCCATGATAAGCTTCAACATCTATTGCTTTGTCTATCATGTTTGCAAACTTAGTGGAAGTTGTGGTACTAAAGCACATACAACTTGGAAATTCATGCCTTTTGGAAGAGGGTGGCACTATGAGGCTCTGCCAATAGTATCATAATGCTCCAACAATAGGAATTTCTAGACATACACAAATATACTCTATGTCTCTTGTTTCAAACTCTAGAACTCCATCTCTTTCTTTCTCAAGGATGCAAAACAAACATATTTCTATTAAAATAAAACAATAACTTCTCCCCATGTCATTGCATAGGTATCATATGTATGTATAACCTTGTTCCACCAAACCCTAGTAGGACCATATGGAGAATGAGGAAAATTAGACTTTTTGACAAAGAGGGCACACCGTTCCTTCAAAAATGCACTCTAGGGCTAAAACCCAGTCATCTGCCTTATCAATCATGTGTATCACACCCTCACCCTTGAAGTAAGATGGTTACATTAATAAATTTAATCTAAGAATACTCTTTGATAATTTATACACCCAAAATGGAATTGTTCATCCCCTTCATTGTATTAGCAAGTAGCTGGAAAAGGGAAGATAAGTCTTGCTCAGGGGAATAGCCATGTGCGGTGTTAACTGAAGCATTTGGGGTCACTGTGACTGGAGTTTGGGCCTCAGGAGTGAATTTTACCTCAAAAGTGATGAGAAAGGAAGCTAAAGGCAGCATCCCATACTAAAATTTTGGGGGAATAGAATATCTAGAAGGGCCACTGGAAGCATTAGTAGACCCAATGTCCATACCATAAAACAAAATTTATCTCATGAAATGAATGGTAATTATGAGATTTCTAACATAAGATTATTTAATGTAACTACTTTTACAAATATTACACTTTGATATATACTATAACAAGTAGGTCCCAACAATAAGATCACTACTAAATTTTATTTTGATATAACCAAAACAACCCCAACATTCATCTACAAGTGAATAAGGAAACACTATTATGTCTGTGGCTATTGTGTTTCTGATCAAGTATTTTGTCACTTTGGAAGAGTGAGGAGTCTATTCTAAGATGATGGCTGATGGTTTGGTTAGGGATACAAACTCAGGAGGTCCCAATCCTCTAGGATCAACCACAAGATGATGACGCACACGATTGACATTTGTCATCAGTCCCTAGTGTCAAATCAGTCACATCATTTCTTAGAATACAAGGCAGATACAGTTATAGTAGCAGAAGTAAAATACACTATTTCAACTTAAACAAATGTTCAACACATAGGTCCATGTTGGATATACATGAAATTGGAACCAATTACTAAAATATATATAGATCATGTATGAAGGGTAACCTAGGTAACTAAGATTCTTCTCACAATAAATTGTTCTTGTAATGGTTCTTTATGTCGTGGTCACCATAACCTTCATCCTCAAACATCATATCCTCATGTTTCTTATGTTGTGGGTGGAGGGGAACAACACTCAAAAAGAGGGAAAACAAAAGTATGCCTCAATAACCATTGAGTATGTACATATAAAACATTTAGGCATTACAAGGTAGGTAAGTACAAGAGAGTGGGTTCCATGCAAGAGGGGCCACTATCGAGTATGTAAGTTCAATAAAGCTAAACAAGAGAATGATGCATTTATCCATAAAAGAAATAAGATATCATTATGAGTCTTGTTGCTAAATCCTTTTGAAATTTCATAAATAATACAATTGCATGTGTATATGAAAGAGACTAAAAGTATATGCAGTAGGGACAAGACACCATTGGATCAGTGGACAAGGATGGGTGAAGAAAGCACATCCTAGGAAAATTAGTACACCATAATATAAAAAATTGGTGGATACAACACCTGGGGTGGAACAACACACTCTAGTACTTATAACTACAGAAGATAAAAGTAGTCTAGGTTCCATGCATACATAATAGAGTGGAAAAATATTAATTTGGTAGATAATCACAATCAAATTATCACATGGAATATAATGAGGGGTTACAAACAAAATACAACAAGAACATTAATTATTTCAAAATATTTCAAATGGTTGAAACTCTAAAAGAAGAAAATTACAATTTAGATAAAGGAATAAATAAATACAAAGAATATGCCTCATCATAGGAAAATTGGTTCCATAGTCACTTGGATGCCCAAATTCATATCCAAGGTGCACATACCTTAAAGTGACCTCAATAATTCTATGGTAATCAATAGTTTAGGTCATGTCTTTCAAAACCTAATTACAATGTACAAGTGCACAAGATTTATTAGTTATTCTAATGAAAACATCAAACCCTAAAAATGATCTTACTAGAAAAATCAAATTCATGATCTAAAACTTATAAAATAAATAGGGAATATTTTTCTAATTCAATTGTGTAATTTATTATATTTGTTGACATTTATATAATTATATATTATTTATTGAAATTTAATTTGGTTACTAAAAATATATATAAAAATTGAGGGAAGGAATAAAATACCCTTATACCACACATAAGCACTTCATATGTGATAGGAAAATTCACCTTTACAATAGAAAGAAAGGCCTGTGCATCATAGACTAGATTAGAAGAGAAAGCCCAAAATACCTCCGTGAAGAATTACTAAGATAAAAACACACTTAGGAAAAATAGTGATATCCATGCAATGCTTCTTTAAGAATAGTACTTGACGAATAAAAAATCATCAACCTAAAATGATGATGAATACTCTAGTTGTAACCATGGCCAACACATAGAATGGGACTCCTCACCTTCTAAGCATAATTCGGAACTTGACCCCCCCAGAAGATAGTTCTTGATGGAGAGAGATCCAAGAACAGATCTTGCTATGTCTAACAAAGAAAAGAGACTCAAGAGACTAGACCGAAGGCAAGGGAACACAAGTAAGACTGTTCAAGAAGGTGGTGTTGTCCCAAAGATATTGTAGAGATTAGCAAAAAAACCAATGGGATACAAGGATCAATACACTTTAGTATCTAAGCATTGAATAAAAAATAAGTTGAGAGATGTAGTATTTTATATATTTCATAAGAATATGAAGTGGACTACATTAGGAGCATATGTACCTCCTAAGGAACTTTATCCAAGGATCTTTGGGCACCAAAGGGGCCCTAAATACTGTGGACATATGATGAAAAGGTGATAAAAACCTTCTAATAAGTCAATGAGACAACTATAGATGGTTGTTGGGGTTTTGCAAGCACCCAAGAACAATGTCGATGTTTCTACTACAAGTAGACCCGATCGGATTTAGGAGGCACACACTCTGTGAAAAGGGTGCCTAACCACCTATGAACAAAGTTGTATTGTCAAAAAACTATTTATTACCCAAATGCTCAATCATAATGGCTACACAGTCAAAGGTGAGATGATATGTCCCTAGAATGGAACATATCACATGCCATATGCATGAATAAAACCACAATCAATGACATAAAAGAACCAAGGAACAAAATGACATGGCACATCAAAAGAAACTAAACTAGAACATGATATTCAGATCTTAGTCCTATATTTCAAACTATATGAGTTCCATTTGCATGTCATTGATTCAATTAGAGTAATTGGAACATATTATTATAATAGAACAAAATCAATTATCATTGTGTACCTATTAACTAAAATCATTGAATAGGTACACATCAACACAACTATGTTGAGTTCCCAGTAGAAGGCATACAATTGTAAGTCTAAGAGACATACATGCTTGGGAAGACTTAGTTAAATAACAAGAAGGAGAAAAATAATATTAAAGACTTTATTTTTGACTTGCAAGAATATTTTAGGTGTATTTCCATTATACTAAACCACATCATGTGGCTAACCAACTTCCCAAAAGAAGGGTCTGTGAAGGTCATTAAAGCCAAAGCTACTAATGACACATATTTCCAATTGAGGGACTACATGACTAAAGTAAAGATTTAACCTTTTCTTATAAACATGGTTCACCCTTGATAACTCATATCGGACACCCAACTGTGTGTCCTTACACTAAAAATGCAAGCATGTGCACAATGTTTATATAATATACAAGTTTAATTATGTTTCATGATTGCTCAATGGAGTATGATCAAAATGGATGTAATAATAATAGGGAACAAGTAGGTCAACCAATTACACAAGGACAAGCACATACATTATTTCAATACCACTAGTCTAGCCAATAGGAGGATAACATGTACCTTGATAGAAGATTTAGATTAACCAATTTATTTTGAAGACCTTATTAACAACTTGACTAGATCTTATAAATTAAGTCAACCTAGTGATTTTGAGATTAAAAAGAAGTACAATAGGATTGACATCAACAATATTGGGTCTCATCAAGCATTCTCAAATGTGTCACCTAAGTCTAGATTTCAATTTCTTCATTATTGTTTTCAATATCTTCAACGAGGCCATGCATGTTCATTATCATGTTATATCATACTACATGGATTCATTTCAGTCTTATGGTGAAACATTGCTACCAAATCATAGATCTAGTATCAGGGATTCAAGACCTTAAATGATCAAATTAAGGGTTTGGTCAAGGTAGTCAACATAAGCATCAATATTGTCATTTCAAGGCACTTAGAGTAATTTTCTTGCCAGGTAGAAATCATTAGAGCATATATAAGATCCACTTATATTAGGAGTCATCGACATCATCAAGCTACTAACTTTAATTCATACTTTAGCATGGATCATCATTAGTGCAAAATTTAATAAGATTATATCTTACATTAGAAATGTGTACTAAGATCATATTTCACCTCAAGGTTTGGTCAAATAGTCATCACAGCGCAAAACAATGATCCACATAGCATATTGGTATTTGGGAAATATCTGTGAACAAATTCCCGCCGAAAGTCTTCCCACGAGATCTCCATTCCAGGTCTATTCTGCTCTTCCATTGTCCACCAATGACCAGCACTTCCTTTGAGAAGATAGACAGTGTGTCTGACCTTCTCAGCTTCAGGGATATTGAGAATCCTAAAAGTCTTCTCCAACTCTGTCAACCACAGATCAACATCTGCGGGGTCGAAAGTCCCAAAGTACTCAGTAGCTCCGACATGACATAGTCATTTGAACGTCTTCCCGATACCTTGACCTTCTGGCTGGACAGGTGCCCTGGGTGCAGGCATAGGCATCCTATCGGTAATGTGCGTCATGGCAGTCATAAACTGCCCGAACATTGTTTGCACAGCTGGGTTACCCATATCGGCTGGGTCAAACTGGGGTGGCTCCCTGGGTGGCTCAGGTGCAGGATGTTCTATTTCTGGAACCCTTGCACCGCCTTGAGGTGCACTAGCACTACTTTCTGCTACGTACTCATCATGTGGCTCTTCCATCCTTATGTATCTTCTTCTCCTGGGGAGCAGAAGATTCTATTAGATAAGGAAGGAACACTAAGGATAGACTCGACATGCTAAGTCCTATGCCTCTGTAGTCAGCGAACCTGGAGATCTGATACCACTTAACTGTGGGCTCTGATCTCCAAAACCCGAGATAAACACATAATCTTCGAATTAAACTTAGCGGAAGCGATTCGAATAGCAGCGGAATATCAAAAGTCAGCAGAAATTAAAACTTTTTAAGATAAACCATTGAAACCATAAAACTTCCTTCATAAAAGGAAATAAATTGTTTACATCTATGTCAAATTACTTCTTGAGTAATTATACACATCATGATTCAAAATCACAAGAATCGTAACAAAATCTCAGACCAACAACTCCAAGACCTGAGAGTATAGAGGACACATAGGTCTAACTCTAACTACACCACATAGCAGGCTGAATCTCCACCTGAGATTTACTTCTGCTCCTGGTGCTCCTTCTGCTGGGATTGGTCACCTGTAGACCGGTTTCTCCATCTTCGACGACCACCTAAAAAGTTTAAGTCTAGGGGTGAGACAATTTTAAATAATTGTCCCAACGAGAGTTATAACTCTCCACTAGAGACTTTATATAGCAATCAATGATCAATAGAAGCATTTAGAAGCCTTCTAAGTAATCAACAACAGATAGATAACTCAGTAAAGTAGCAATTGTAAGCATTATGAATAACATATCTATTTATGCAGTGTAACATCAATCCAGTATCTCGTAGTTTTAATCTAAGCAGATATACTACGTGACTGATTATGTTTTACAAACATCCCTAAGCCCTGCGGAGATGTGGTATACCACTCATACTCCAACCGACCACTGTAAAGTTGCCTCGGTATTATACTAGGTCATTGAAAGAGCCGGATTCTCATGACCTTCACCTTCCTCAGTTAGTAAGAGGATTGCTTGCAGGACATCTTGTGTCTCTGCTGTTATATCTTACCAGGGTAATCTGGTCCTTCGCTATTTTAGAGTTACAGTGGTGTTCTGTACTCTCTTCGTCATCAGGAGATTTCGTGTTTACCTTCCACTGATGCGGTATATGTGCTCTCTTCATCATCAGGAGATTTTGTGTTTACCTTCCACTGATGCGGTATGGATTTGTAGTGAAGGGTTGACGGATTACACATCTACATCAGTAGTCACACTAGGATGTAAGGTTCTACACATCCATATACCCCACATACTCAAAAGTATGTGATCCAAGAGTTCCCTTAGGAAAACCTGTTTCACCATCATTTGGTCTCTAACAATGATGGATCTATGATCAGGGCTTTACATAGTATGATTACACTTGATAAGTTAGGTACATTCAATATTCTTTTAGTATCATACATGTTCTCAAACAATAAACATTAGCATAGTAGCTATGAAGGAAGAATACTAAATGTAACAAGTCTAACTCACATCAATTATCATTTCTCAATCATCTCATCACAAGTCATCTGTTAAGCATGACCTTGATGATACTCATGGCTCTCACAGCCCATCAATCTCATAAGATGCCACTAACAAGGCATCAAGATATTTCACTATTCATAAAGCTAAAGCATGCTTTCAATGAATTTATTATCATAATCCATACCTGGATATAATCATTATCTCATGACAACCTACATGGTTAATTCAACTGATAACAGTAAACAATTCATTCTAGAAGTTATACTTTCAAACTCTTAGAAGAGTCAAGTTCCCCAATTTTCATCAATCAGGGTTTACTATTCACATTACATGTCATCACCCTAGAATTAGGGTTTACTATTCACCTCATGGTGAATTGAACTCATAACATCATCATGTATGAGAAACATCATCATTAAAGCTCTTAGATAAGATTAAGATTCACTAAACATCGTAATTAGGGTTTCCATGATCTCACATAGGTGGATCATACCCTAATCATGCACATTCATGTGTATTGAAGGTACTTTACTTGAGTTTCCACCATAAAAGGGTACTTTCTCTCTCTTATGACACTTTCTCTCTCCTCTTACTAGTAGATGGTGATTACACCACTCTATATCAGGTTGGGTTGAGTCCTCATTGACTAGCATAAGCCAAAACATCATTAACATGTGATTAGGGTTTGATTAGAACAAGGTATTACTCAATTAAACCCCTCAAGGGTATTTTGGTAATTTACCTCATTGATCACCATCATGGGTCAATTCATTAATCACTTAGTCCCTTAATGTCCTAAGTTACCATTAGGGTTTAGATTAGATCACCATTGAACCAATTACAACTTCAAGTGATTAAGTATAAACAACATTGAAAACCTCCAAACGGTTTCAACCTTCAACCACCAAACGGTTTGAAACCGTTTGGGTGTGTTGACCGTTTGCCAAGTTTGACTCCAAGACCGCATGACCTCAAGGTCATTTTCCCAAACCGTTTGGGTGTGTTGACCGTTTGGAAAGTTTGACTTCCAAACCGTTTGGGCTTATGCGGTTTGAAACCGTTTGATCAAATTGTCTTGAGATCGATTGGTCCAAACGACCTTGAGATCGTTTGAGCCCAAACGGTCTTGAGACCGTTTGGTCCAAATGGGCTCAAACCGTTTGGACCTCCAACATGGTTCAAATGTTACAATCGATCATGGTGATGTATATTGAAGCTCTCAATTGGCCAAAGACATGTTAGCCACTTATAAATTGAGTCAATTAGGATGAGCCTCAATCAATTGGACACCAAATTAATCCTCAATTGAAAGCCAATTAGGGTTAAGTCCATCTCAATTAGGGTTTCAATCAGATAATCATCAATGTTCAACAAGGTGAATCAAATCAAGGTTGAACCTATCAATTGACCTCCAATTGGGCTCAAACTTGGCCCAAACGGTCTTGAGGTCGTTTGGATGACCTCCAAACGGTCTTGAGACCGTTTGCCCAAAGTTTGACCAAAAACCAAGTCTGTTGGATAAGGGTTGAACCCTAATTAGGTCTAAAATCAGCAATTTTATCAATTCATCAACTTATTGCAATTGGACCCTCACACCATCAAATTGGCTCAACCCTAGACCTTCAAATGGTCTTGGGTTGTCACCAAACGGTCTTGAGACCGTTTGGATGAACCCCCATACAGTCTTGAGACCGTTTGGGTCCTTCAACCCAAAACTCAACAAGATCTATCCATGAAAACAACAATTTCAACCCGATTAGGGTTAGGATGTTGAAGTACCTTCAACTCTCAATTGGTTAAGAATTAAACTTTGATTCTTTGCAGGAATGAAACTCAATATATTACCAACAGACCCTCAAACGGTTGTCCCTTGGTCAACCCTATCAAATGGTCTTGAGACCGTTTCAATCCAAACGGTCTTGCAAGGTCGTTTGAGATCAAACGGTTTGAAACCGTTTGACCTTAAACGGTTTGCAACCGTTTGGACAAAAAGGGTCCAAGGTATTTTGATAAAGTAACCTAGGAATCCACGCCCATCATATTCAACCTCTGTCACGGTCGGTTATTCCACCGTTTTACTTGCAAAATTGCAAGGAAGAAGGGAGGTAGAAGAAGAACTAAATGCTAATTTGCAAGAACAAATATGCATATAAAGCAAAGAGTTTAGAGTTATAAAACCCACCTTAGAACGCTGTTCCTAGAGCTCCAAGCTTCCAAGATTCAAGCCTCTAATTATGTCTTGAGCTTCACAACTCGGCCAGAGGTGATTCTCCAAGGAAAAGGTGGAGATGATCGGCTAGAATAAGGAATCTAAGTGAGTTAACCATAGAACCAACCTTTTAAGAAGACTTCCACCATGAATTCGAGCTAGAAGATGGCTCCTACTCACCTTAGAACTACTTAGTCGTCTTCCTGAGCTCCAGAGCTTTGCCTTAGCTGTTTTGAGAAAAAAGAGAAATGAAGAGGAGAAGTGATTTGTTTGGTTGGTTTGCAAGGATTCTAGCTTATATACTTTAGGCTATTTTACACCATAAGGACCTCTAGAACTTGAAATTCTCATCCAAGTCCCTCCTTATTCAAGGGTACGTCCAATCCCATCTAAACTTATGCAAATCTCATGAAATCTCAAGATCTAAGGGTAAAGAAAGCCAACTTTCAACTAGGGTGCATACATGAAAGGTCTCCATACCCATATTAGGTGATTTTTACCACAAAGATCATTCTTGAATCTAATTACTTCACTGATGTGTCCCTTTCACCATTTCCACTCTAAATGATAACAAGAGTTATAAAAGATGTTCTAGAAGGTGTATTTTACAAGTTGCACCCCTCAATTTGGGTAAATTGCACTTTACTCCAAATTAGGGTTTTTAAGCATAAGGTTCATTCCACAAGCTACATCTTGATGCCCAAGCTTGGGAAATCTATCATACCTTATCATATTCACTCATATGATGTCTCATCATAAAAAGAACATCTTAACCTGTGATCTGTGCAAGTTAAACCCCTTAACTGGGTAATTTGCACATAGGTCCCTACATACAACACAATGCTACAACTTTGTTTAAAAAGGAGCAAAGATTGAAAATATATGTTCCTGAGGAACTTAATTACATGCCAGGGAGTTTTCACAAGTATATAATTACATATTTAGGCAAAACTTCTACGGTTAGGTTATAACCCAGGTCAGGGATGTTACAAAGAGGAATCACGGTCATCTAGGTCCACATCACATGCAACCTGTAAAAGATGAACTCTGTGCTTTGCCTTTTTGGGTTTGATCAACTCATCTCCATGATTTATCGGCTCGCCATTAGACCAGTCAGTTGGGTTCCACCAGCCGATCAACTGGAACCTCCAACCGATCTTTTCATTGGTCTTTCGTGCATCTCCTCAGGTCGCCACCCGCTCGTCTCGCTCCTCGAACCGGTCGTCAAAAGGTCCACCGTTCTTTGACATAACAGGAAATAAAAAAATCTATCCTATTTTACATTTGAAAAAGGAAACCCCGAGTTACATTCGGGGGGGGGAGCAAAGGTAGGAAAGAAATCTCGAGTTATCTTGAGTTACATCAGGAATAGGAGATAGGGAATCAGTGCACAGACCAAGATGCAAGAAACCACATTCAACCAAGCACACATACATAGAGTTTATTGGCTATAACCATGCTATACATCCACCACAAAACTCGTTTAAGGGTGACGCGCTTCGAGTGCATTTATATTACATATCATATATGTATATCGAGATTTGTGGATTTAGGATTGGACATGCATAAAGCCAATTTTATTCGCATCATATTCAATATATAAAGGCGACAAACCAAAATCGATCACATCGATTATCCTAAAGTATAGAGCAGTTGATGTTGCTCTAATACCACTATAGGGTTTTGAAGGGAGGTAGAGAAGGCAGCAGAAACAAAAATTTTCTCCCCTCAAAACCCAGAACGAAGGAATCACGTCAACATATATACAATAGAAAGGATGGTTTGTAGAGGCATACCTTGTCTCGAGTCTTTCTCGGAGACTTTACCTCGCGACTTGTGTGGTTATCACCTTTGGTCTTGGATGGTGTCTGTGCAGCTCCTGGTCTCACCGGGACTGTCGGGATTGACTGCTATCCTCCGAGCGGTAGAAGTCTCCCGCCTCTGTAGTAGTCCACACGGACCACCTAGAACTCCAATCTCCTTGTCCCACAAGGAATCAAAAGAAGTCGTACCCTCCTATCAGCACACTAGCCGCCGACACACTCTCCTACAACCGGTTGCCTTTCTATAGTTGTCTTTCCCTTATTGTGCCTCCCTTATCGGGTAGCACTTGCTTGGGCTCTCCTGGTTACCACAACTAGAGAGAACGACAACTTTGCAGAGAAACTGGTGTTCTGATTTGTACTTTGAGAAGCCCCCAATACCCCTATATATAGGAGGGTCATGGGATAGGGTTCTCTACCCCAGGCAATGCGGGATTAAAGTAGGAGTAGAAGGGTTCTAGATTTTCCACAAAACAACCAACTGCACCAGCTGAACCGATCATTTCAAACATGAAACAGTCGGTTGGGGACATGAGCCGACCGGTTCACACTGAACCGGTGGGTTGGGATACTTGAGTCGACCGGTTCATCTCTGAGCCGATCGGTTCATGATCCTAGACCAACTCAAATTGACTTTCAAATTTGTTTCCAACTAATCAAATATTAATCCTTGTTCAAATCGAATTTATACAAGTGAAACAAATTGTATTTGCAAAATAGTCTTCTGACTTTCCAAACGATATCAGTTGTGCCAGTTGAGCCGATCGGTTCAACACTTGAACCGGTTGGTTCACCCTATCTTGAGCCGATCAGTTCATCTCATGAGCCGATCAGTTGGGGCAGCAGACTTGTGCAAATCAGTCAATTGTAGTTTCAATCAATCCGATACTCTATTCAATTGGTCCAACACCTTGAACACTATGATACTAAGCTATCAATTGATTGAGTGTTTAATTGAACTACTAAACTCCTTTAGTAATCAATCTAAACATCGTTTGTGGATAAACTCCTCTTCTAGGTTAAATCCTATGTGTGTGACCCTACAGGTCCATTTCACGTTGGCAGTGAAAATCCATAACACTTATGACTTCACAAGCAAAGAGCGGTGCATAGTCACACATCAGTGCTACCCAAGTGAAATAGAAAATTGGAGAACAACTTTGAATCCTACAATCCGTGAATGGTGTTACAGCGAATGTATAATTCCTTTGTCACTAATGTCCTGAATGAACTCAAGTCATGGTACAATCATCCTTTCAACGTTCATTCATTTCCTTGATCTCAGAGTAGACTGGGTGAGATGTGTGTGACATCAATATCACATATTGATTCACACATGCATGTGCATGCCTTTCTCAATCCTACTCATCAAGTGGCCATGGACATCAAACTCCCTTAGGAGGGACAAATCCCATATCTATCACTCACCCCTCAAAAGCCCCATGTGTCAAAGTCACCCAATCATCACCTTTATAACAACCCATGTTTCAGGATTGCATTTGATGATGTCAAGGTGTACCCAACAACATGTGTTGAGTGTAGTGATTTCAGGTCAAAGAATCACACTCACCACCATCACTGTGAAAGCTGTCGGTGACTACCAAATCATGGTTCCATGTGTCACTCTCACAGTGGGTCTATCCGGTACTGTGCTTGGTTTGATATCACTATATCATGACTAATGAGATCCAGTCATCAACCAACACACAATCTAGTCTTTAGTGTTATTGATATCTATGGTTATTTCCACAATAACAACTGACTAGGGACTAAACAAGAAAGTATACTCTTAACATCTGTATGATCTCATCGTTTAGGTCCTCAACCCAAAAGCATACATCATCGAGTAAAACAATTCTTTAGACATCTACCATGGTACATTATCATCTCAGAAACAGTTAAAACATATAGATTGGAAATTGCCTTTATTATTATTCAAATCATTTACAAAGTATCCCACTACAATCATCACATGACTTGCTCTATGGGCATACATACCAACATGTGACCCTGTAGGCCCATTTCACGTTGGCAGAGAAAGTCCATAACACTTATGACTTCACAAGCAAAGAGCGGTGCCTAGTCGCACATCGGTGCTACCCAAGTGAAATAGAAAGTTGGAGAACAAATTTCAATCCTAAAATCTGTGAATGGTGTTATAGTAAATGTATAATTCTATTTTCATTGATATCTCGAATGAACTCAAGGCATGGAACAGTCATCCTGTCAACATTCATTCACTTTCTTGATCTCAGAGTAGATTGGAGGAGATATGTGACACATCAATATCACATACTGATTCACACATGCGTGCGCACACCTATCTCAATCCTACTCATCAAGTGGCCATGTATATCAAACTCCCTCAGGAGGGAGAAATGCCATATCTATCACTCACCCTCAAAAACACCATGTGTCAAAGCCACCCAATCATCACCTTTATAACAACCCATGTTTCAGGACTACGTTTGATGATGTCAAAGTGTACCCAACGACATGTGTTGAGTGTTGTGATTTCAGGTCAAAGAATCACACTCATCACCATCACTGTGAGAACTGACTGTGAGTACCATGTCATGGTTCCATGTGTCAAACTCACGGTGGGTCTATCTGATACACTTGTTCTCTAACAAGTACCTATGTGTTTGGTTTGATATCTCCATATCATGACTAATGAGATTCTTTCATCAACCAACACCACAATCTAGTCTTGTGTGTCATTGTTGTCTATCTACCTTCCACAATGACATCCAACTAGGGACATAAAAAGAATGTACAAACTCTTAGCATATGTATGATCTCACAGTTCAAGTCCTCAACCTGAAAGCATACGTCATTGAGTATTGTCATTCTCTAGACATTCAATCTGTTCTATCATTATCTCATATGACTGAACTAGAAAGAATTGGAAGTCTGCCTTTGATGTTTATCAAATCAATCTCAATGTATCTCACCAATAATCCCATGATTGGCTCTCAGGCCATACATACCAATAGGGTTTTCATTGCAAAGACCGACATGCATAACCTGAAAAGAAAAATTGGTTGTGAAGGTTTTCAAATCAGTTTAAATTGTTGAACATGAAGAAATTCCTTTATCAATCATCATGTTTGTTGTTGTGGCTAGTATAAACTATGAGATTTGGCATATGAAGCTTAAAACCACATTCCTTATAAGTAATATATGAAAGGATGTCTATGTGACACAACCTAAAGATTTTATAACTTTGTGAATGCAAATAAAGTCTATAAGCTACAAAGTTCGATCTAAGAGATTGAAACAAGCATCTTAGACATGGGATCTTTTTACTTGATAAGATAGTCAAAGAGTTTGACTTGACCCACAATAAAAGATGAAATCTGTTATTAAAAAAGGTTTAGTGGGATCATATATAAATATTCCATATATTGATGGGGAAAACATCTCAATACTATAAACATTGAGACCTGGGATGGAAAACACCTTCAATAATGAAGGATTAGGTGAAACATCCTATGTGATAAGGATCAAGATCTATAAGATAGTTCTTGAAAGTTTCATGACCTAAAATGATAACATGCAATAGCAAGATGCTGAAAGAGATCAACATAAATGATTCTTGAGAGAGAATATGTCCATTTTATATGGGATTAGTCTATCATGAACCCTCTGTTCCAATTCTTATGAAGAATGGAAAGACATGAGGAAGATGCCATATGCACCGACAAGTGGATCTATCATGTATGATATATAAACGTACCCATCCCATAAGTCTTGTATGTATTGGACATGACAATATCATATTAGTTTCAAATGAGGATTATTGGAATGTCATTTAAAGACATCCATTAGTACTTTAGAAGCACTAAGAATCTATTGTTAGATAATGGCAACGAGGAAGAGTTGGGTGTAACGGGTTACATTGATGCAAGCTTCCAAAATGAACAAAGTGATCACAATATAAAATGTGTTTAATTTTAAGAAAAAAGTCATAAGGTTTCCAAACTACAGACCATTAATTAAAATTCTACAATAGAATCTAAGTATCCTGGTGTTCTGAACACTAGAGTGGATACTATATGGATCTAGAAGTTCATATGGATGAACTTGAATATGTTCCAACCATTGATGACATAGTAGAAATACTATGACAACAATGGATCTACCTATTAGGCATGGAATATTAGATATCATATTATGACAGTTCCATCTCATATGACAAATCGTACAATGAAGAGATGTGAAACATGCAATATACCTACTATAGCAAAATGTTGCTAACCCGTTGGATTAGCACTTGCGTAGTAGAAACATGATGGACATGTTTAGATCACTACGAATGATATTTGTGGGTGATTGGCTATAAGTGCAAGTGGGAGTCTATTGGTATGTATGCACAAAGAGACTATCATATGATGATTGTAATGGCATATTACATAAATGATTTGATTAATAATAATAAAGGCAAGCTTCCAACTCATCCTATTTCACTGAGTTATGAGATAATGAGCAAACATAAGGAATGTCTAAAGAATGATATTAATCAATGATGTATGTCTTCAAGTACATGACTTTAACAATGAGATTATACAAATGTTAAGAGTATGTACGTTCTTGTTATGCCCCCTGTTGGATGTTACTAAACAAGTTGTAAAGTCAGCTTAAGTGTGGATACTATTGACTTTTAAGCATTCATGATAGACCAAAATGTAGGGAAATATGGCGGTAGAGCATGTAGTGGAAACAAAATTTTAACTATCATATTTCCCTTATAACAGTAGATCATGCAACAACTATATAATAGGAAGGATGGTTTTGAGGTAATACCTAGTCATGGAGCAAGTCCAATTACATTTCCATCATTATAGTATGCGCCTTTCTTCAAGTCACACTCGAATAGTGTCTACAATTGCTCCTGGTTGATCATCACAAATAGTAGCTTGAAGTTTTCCTCCTAGTAGTAGGCAACGACCTCCTTGTATGAAAATATGGGCACAAAGTAAGCAGGGGAAACAAAAAAAATTATCTATCCATATCCCAGAATAGAAAGATCACTTCAACAACTATGTAATGGAAAGGATGGTTTAACGTGGTCATATCTGGTCCTAGAGCAAGTCTAGTGAATATAACTCATTTCAGTAGTACATCACTCCTACTTGTACTAGGACTCATCTATCACAAATCCTGGTCTCCACCATGGACAACATACTCAGACGGTGTCTGTAGTATCTCCTCCATAGACTGCAATCTGATGTTGCCCTCGTAGTGATGGTCAAAGGCCAACTTGCCTCTATGGAAGTCCACATGGACCACCTAGAACTCTAATCTTTCTACTAGAATAGATAGGAAGGAGTTCCCCCCCCTCCGTTGGTTTACTAGTCACCAACTTGCTCTCCCATAATGGTTCTCCTTTTCTATCCCCCTTTATCGGGTAGGACTTGCTTGGGTTCTCTTGGTTACCACAACAAGAAAAGATAGACAATTGTCAGAGGCAATTTATGTGTCTGAGAAGACCCCAGTACCCCTCTTTTTGTAGGAGGGGTTAGGGCCGGGGTTCCAAGTCTGTGTAGTAGTGGAAGGGATCGAAAGATCATGAATTTTCACAACATATGAGCATCGAACACGACCAGTTTGCAAGTGATCCGGTCAGTTCACATGCGAGCCGCTCGGTTCTCTTCTACGAGCTGCTTGTTTTGCCATGTTTCACAGTCGCATATGAATTAGAAATTCAAATCAAATTAGTGCACAATGTGACGTCATCACTAATCATTGATGCAATTGAATTTCTCCACAAACTAGGCATCTTACTCTCGTGAGCCGGTCAGTTTTCTCCCAGGTTTAGGCTGAACTCAGTCAATTCAGTTTGTCATCAACCTGACACTCAAACCATTTATTTCAACACTTGAACCGATGGTTGAAAGTCCATTCATTTGATTTGTTTCTCAAATTGAGTACCTAAACACTTTAGTAACCAATTCAATTATCATTCATGATTAAACTCCTCTTCTATGTGAATTCCTATGTGTGTGATCCTATAGGTCCCGTATCATGTTGGCGGTGAATGTCCATAACTAGTTTATGACATCACAAACAAAGAGTGGTGCCTAGCACACATCAATGCTACCCAAGTGAATGGAAAGTTGAAGAACTTTAATCTATAATCTATGTAAGGTGTTACATTGATTGTCTAATTCATTTGTCTTTGGTATCCAGAATGAACTTGAGGCTCTCAATGTTCATTCCATGTTCCTTGAACCAAGAGAACACCATCAGAAATATATGCGACCATATCATATATTGATTCACACGTGCATGCACATTCTATTGTCAGTCTGTCTTATCAAGTGGCCAGGATATCAAACTCTAGAAGGAGGGACAAATCCACATCTACATCACTCACAATCAATCCCCATGTGTCGCAACTACCCAATCATCACCGTTATGAAAAGTCTTATTCAGGATTACATTCGATGTTGTCAAAGTATATCAAACAACATGTGATGAGTGTAGTGACTTCTGGTCTAAGAACCACAATCACCAACTTCACTATGAGAGATGACTATGACCACCAAATATGGTTTCCATGTATCACTCTCAAGGTGGGCCTATTTGAAACATTATTCTCTAACTAAAATATTTATGTGCTTGGTTTGATATCCCATATCATGACTAATGATTCTATCATCAACCAAATTAGCAGTTTTTTGGGATATGTCAGTTTTGTCAACATTTTATTAAAGCTTTTTTTTAAAACTACCAAGCCGCTTTCCGATCTTTTGGAGAAAGACTAGGTATTTAAGTTTGATGTGCACTGATTGAAGGCCTTTGGAGTTTTGAAAGAAAAGTTGATTTATGCACCTGTGGTGGCTCTAAATTGGAGCCAACTATTTGAGTTGATGTGTGATGCATCAGATTTTGACGTAGGGGTTGTTCTAAGCCAACGTAAGGATTGGTCTCTCTTTGTCATTTACTATGCATCTAGAACTCTTAATAATGCACAATTAAATTACATGACCTTTGAAAAAAAGAACTCATAGATGTAGTTTTTGCCTTTGGTAAATTTAGACAATGTTTTATTAGGGCAAAAGTGATAGTATGGACTGATCATGTATCTATTAAGTATCTTTTGCATAAAAAGGATGCTAAACCCAGACTAATAAGATGGATTTTGATACTACAAGAATTTGACATAGAAATCAGGGACAAGACTGGAGCTAAGAATGCATTAGCAGATCACTTGTCTATGTATCAGAGAGTGGATGAATTTGGGTTAGAGGTACCCATTGTTGAGGAGTTCCCTTATGAGCAACTTTTTTCCATCAATGACAAGGATCCCTAGTTCATAAACATAGTGAGCTACTTTGCATGTGGACAATTACATGAGGACTGGGGATATCAAGAGAAGAACTGATTCTTTCATTCTTTCAGATTTTATGTATGGGATGATTCAATCTTACTTGAACAATGCAGGGATGGCATCTTGAGGGAGTGTGTACTAGAATGTGAGTTTGAGAGCATACTTTCTTATTGTCATTCTTTTCCCACTGGGGGACACCATGTAAGTTCAAGAATAGTAGCTATGGTTCTAGAAAGTGGATTTTATTGGATGATGCTTTTTAAGGAAGCTTATAATTATGTGTGGAGGTGTGATGCATGCCAATGTGTAGGTAACGTTTCTAGGATACATAAAATGACACTTAATACTTTTTAGGTGGTAGAAGTCTTTGACCTTTGGGGCAACGACTTTATGGGCCCTTTTGCGTCTTATAACTTTGATTTGTACATTTTTCTAGTCATTGATTATGTATCAAAGTGGGTGGAAAGCATTCCTACCCGCACCAATGATGCTCAAATCATATGCAGGTTTGTCAAATATCACATTTTTGCAGGCTTAGGGTGCCACGAATGATAATCAATGATGGAGGATCCCACTTCACTAATAAGAAATTTGGGGCATTATTGAGAAAATATGGAGTGAATCATAGAGTAGGGACCCCATACTATTCACAAACTCAAGATCAAGTTGAGGTTCAAAAAGGGAAATAAAAATGATCTTAGAGAAGATTGCCTTGACCAATAGGACTAATTGGAGCATGCAGCTGGATGATGCTCTATGGGATTATAGGGAAGCTATTAAGACACCCATAGGCACTACACCCTACAGTCTTGTAATGGATGGGCATGTCATTTGCCTTTGGAATTACAACATAGGGTTAAATGGGCATTGAAGGAATTAAATTCTGATTTTTCTTGTGTAAGAAGAAATGTAGATTGGAAATCAATGAACTAGATGGAATTAGGTTACATATCTATTAGAGTTCTAGAATCTACAAATATATAACAAGTAAAATGCATGATTGCCACATTCTACATAGAGTCCTTTCACTAGGTCAACGAGTATTCCTGTTCAATTCTAGGATGAAATTGCATCCTGGAAAATTGAGGTTCAGTGGAGTGGACCATATGTGGTGACCAAGGCATTCCGTCATGGATCAGTTCAAATAAGTTATGGGGTAAGAACATTCATGATGAATGCAAAAAGCCTCAAGACTTATATTGGACGGGAGGTGATCCTAGAGGAGGAAGAATTGAAATTGAATGATCTTCCTTGATATTTAAGAAACTTGAGATTGTCAAGCATAAGTCACAAAACAAGAGCACTTATGGGAGGCAACCCATAGTTTAATTTTCACTTACTTATTTTTCATTTAAGCTTGTGTAGAAGTAGTTTTGTATTTGCATTTTTATTGTTTTTTAGATGTTAAAAAGGTACCTTGATGGTTCTTGTTTGGTGTTTAGGTAGAGGACAAGTCGGTACCATTGACACATCAATCGGTGGCACCAATTTTAGGATAAATATCAATAGGGAAGAATCGAAAATTTTGGAACCACCAACCGCATAATCAGTGGAAACAATATCTTTGCAAAATAGAGGTCGATTTTCTATAGAAAGTTAGTCCTACTAATAATAAGTCGGTATCATTGGGAGACTAAAAGTGCTTCATGTTTGCTACATATAGGAGATGTTCGATAGCACTAAGGAAGAGAAGGACCAAACTACACAGCTCGGTACCATTGATCAAAAATTTTATGGCACTAACAAAATATCCATAAGTGTGCCCAATTCAACTCAGTACCACCGACTATAAGGTCGGTGGCACCGGTGCAACACCACACTAATGGGCCATCATCAACTTGGTACCACCGACCCCCTTTTGATGACACTGACTTGCAAAACCAGAATTGTGGCACCAACTTTGACGATCGAGATCGCATTCATCCAATGCTTGGTGAAATCATTTTGGGTTCACAATCTTAAAGTCGGTACCATGAACATCTAGAGAACCACAACTCAGTGTATCAAAGTTTCATGAGCATCGATATCAATAGATGACAATGATGACCCATAGATAGGGATCAATTCAATATCACCGACCCAAAAAGTCAGTGGCACCGACTTGGTGTGATAGGGCCATCTGAAACTATAAAAGGGGAGGCTTTGGTCGTTGTTCAAACACACCCAAATCACTCCCCCTTAAAACAGAGAAGGTTCCAAATGATTCCAAGGTCTTCCTCAGTGTGATGATGTCCTCATGTCTTCATCAAGATCTCTTTCTCAACCCCTTTTCTTTCTTTGTCATCAATGTAGTCAAGGAGAAAAGCTTCTTCAACTGACTAGGTGATACTAAAGTCGTCATGACAAGACTTTGCAGACAAAGACCTAAAGAAGATCTTTGCTAGTCTGGTGAAAAGGGAGTTCACACCTATGCGGTATGGTGACCACACCTTCCTCATCGAGACAGGATTCATCGAGGGCCTCTGTCAAGTCTATCAAGGGCATGGTATGGTGGGTGATCACCCTTTCTTCGTTGAGTGGGATACTTATCAAGAGATAGTGTGCAAGTCCCCACATCTTTGGAGGTCTATTACATCCCTGAGTAGGGAGAAGGTTGGGAAGACATGTGGATTTAGTTTAGACTCTACAAAAACGGCTACCACCTCATGTCGGCAAAGTTTGATGCCATTTACAGTTGGCTGATAGGTGGAGCTTTCTTCACTCCAAGTGACTTTGACTATTCCTTGGGTAGGAGGTAGATGGCGGTCCAGCCAGAGGAATTCACCATCAACTGGCACCAGGCCTTCATGATGGACTTCAAGCACCCATTCATCTAGATTTTTGTGCTGCTACTTGATGAATACTATATTTGTCAGGTCCACTCAGGGACAAGGGAAGCCATAAAAGGAAGACCTATATGTTATGTGGGAAATTCTCATGTTGGGGTGGGAGAATATTGACCTTGTCTCATTCTTCTTTTAGAACATGCTTGCAGTGAAGCGGTAGGCTCAGAGGAAGACTCCCATTCCCTTTGGGGTTTTCTCACATCCTTGGCTCTCCACCTCTACTTGGACCTCTCCAAGGCCATCGCCATGAATACTTCCTCGACACTCGACTTCAAGCACTTCAAGGGTCCCACATCATCCCCATGTATGTGGGAAAGGTGTACGCTTGTTGCACCATCAATAGATAGCTGGAGAAAAGGGCTCTTCTTGATCCCATCTTCTGCCTCAGAGGAGTTTGGTTCCTCAAATGACTAGTAGAGATGTTGTACCTATTCTAGAAGGTGAAGAGGAGGAGGACCTTGAGTCTAAATTATAAGATGACAAGGAATAAGAAGAGGAGGAGGAGGAGGAAGGTGCATGCCATTCACATAGAGGTGGCGTCTACACAGGACACCTTGCAGATATGCAACATCCATCTCTACAACTCATCCACCTCCATTGCATGGAGATGTCCTCTCCATGGAGGTCATGAACAATATGTTGCAGTCTATCCAAGAGGGACATCAGCAGGATTCAGTCACCCTGGCCCAGATCCACAGAGTCTAGGAGCAACTATTTCAGCAGTTGTAGGTGATTTACGCCAATGAGTTCCTTCTCCTCGCAAACTAGGAGAATATGCACACTCACATAAAGCACATTGAGCATACCAACAGCCTCTCTATGACCAATATTGGATTTAGGAACACTTTGATATCTACCCTCGGTCACCTAAGATGCCTTCCAATCCACCCGCATTCACTGGTACCTACTACCCACCAGATTCAAAGATACTGTCTCAAATATTCCATCCACTGCCTTTCTGATTGGGTACCTTTGTTTCACCTCTAAGTTTGATTTTGAATATGAGGACATAGTCAAGTTCAAGCTTAGGGGGTGTTGGAATGACTTTATCTTTATTTTATTCTTAGTTTGTTTTAGTTTTCTTATTTTGAAATTGTAGGATCCACATCTATCTAGTGTAATAGTGGAGCTTAATTCATGACTTTTGTCATTTTCATGTGTGTTCCTCTACAATGGAAATCAAAAGAAGATTTTTACATAATCACATCTTGTAAGTTTGATTTGCAAGTCTTAAGGCAACACCAGCTAGAGGAATTTATGGGTTAGTCAGCTTGAGACACTTAATATGAATAAAAATCTTAATCTATCCAAGAATTGTGGAGGACGATGGGGTTTGACCCCAAACCAACCAAACAAGTAAAGGGACCTTAAAAGGTTTTTTTTATAAATAAACTATATGGTTACCCTATACATAGGTTGATAAAGAGGGACAAATCATAGTTTAAGATAGGCATTGTCTCCTAATCATGTGATTCCACCCATTTTCATGACAATTGATCCACCTCCTTAAGAAGATCAAGTAATCTGAACTGTTTCGTCTTATTTACATTGCATACCATGATAGGTGGAATGATAGTTAGTATTTTTATTACATTAGCTAAAAAAGAAATATATTGGTGTACCACTTAGTTGCATAACAAATTTTATGTATATTGCATATTCTTTCTGCAGCATTCGCTCATCATGTATCTATGTTGCTTCCTCTACTAAAACAAATTGAAAAGATACACATCCATATCTCTCATTGAAAGAAAGAAAAAAAAAGATCAACGCTATAGTAAACCAAAGCACAAGTATAAATTCTCAAAGATGTTGAGGGATGAAAAACAAAAGAGAATCAAATGAGAAAAAAAGGATGCCTTGAACTAAAATTTGAATTTTTAATCAAGGAGAACTGAAAATAGTTACATGAATGCATTATTTTACTCCACTCCTTCCAGCCAAATGAGATATCCAATGCATACATCATTCCACCAAATAGTAGGCATTAGGATTCATGAATTTCTCATGTTTTATAGATTCATCATATTTTGTTTTTACACAAATGATTAGATGTTACTTGTGATTCTTGTTCATAGACACCTACTTTATTCCACCCGTTGCTCGTTATGGTGGGCTACATGTATGGTTGATCCCCTCATTCACTTTTATAGGGGCTGCTTCCAATGCAGTTGGTAGGCGGATAAGAGCACTATAGATAGGGAATCACATGGTGCATACAGAAAATGCCCTATTGACTATGATATTAATTGCTCTATTAATAGTGTTTCATTGGTGTAAGGGTGAACATCTTTAATGATCCTTTTTGTCACTGCAAAGCAGTTATTTATTTAGTGGTTGGTAAGGGTCGGTTTGGGACCGCCACATGGGGGTATTTGAGAAATGTAGTTCATGTTATTTTTCCTCTTGTTGACTTGTCTCATACAGATCCAAAGGTAGAATTTCTTAAGGGTGAGCAACATTCAAGCTTAGGGGATTTTGATGGACTGAATCTTATTTGCTTTACACGTGTTATTTTTCCATGCATTTCATGCATACTGTCACATTTTGATATTACTTATGCATTGTTTATTATGACTATCCTATGAAATACTTTTGCATTAAATATTAAGTATTTTACTAAGTTATGCCAATTGTGTGTATTTTATTCATAATTACGTAGATTTTTTCACATTTCAGGTAATTGAAGCACTTATAAGGCAGCTTGCCACTATCGACCTATAGTCGGTGGTACCGATGTAAGGTGAAAATCCAAACAGGTTGATTGAAGAAATCCTCGTGCTATGGAGAGGTGATTTGGTGCTACCAAGTTGGAGTGTGAGTCCACCAAAACAAAGAATTGTAACTAACTTATGATCCAGAGATCAACATGGATTGAGTTTCAAATTGATGCTACCGACCCGTTAGTCAGTAGTACTGACATTTATCAAATGAAGAATTCAAAAATTGCTAAATAACAACTTGGTGTTGCGATCTGCTAGTCAGTAGTACTGACATTCAACAAGGGTTTCAAGTTGGTCTGAGACTTGGTGCCACCGACTCCTTTTCGGTGGTACTGACTCGTCGTGATTGGTGCAGATTTCAAATTACGTCAGATTTGATGGTCAGGGCTTAATGACAGACAAAGTCCTACTTATGACCTAAGGAGAGTTCATCTAAACAAAAATGTTATGTTGCAGTCTATTAGAACTGAGCATAGAGTCGGGAGAGGAGACAACCACATCTCAGGCAATTCAGAGCACTTCTAGAGAGTGGATTTGTAGCCAAAAATCTACATATCAAGACGTGAGCAAAAAGGGATCATCCGGATGGGTTTCTTTAATGATTTTACATAAGTTTATCATGTTTCCCACGTTTTTATTCTTTCCATGCATGTATATGACAATAGAAATCATGTTGGAATAATGCCCTTATTCCTTACGACCAGGGGGTTGCCTAGCCTTGCATTATAATTGACTTTAATGAATTAATACACATATTTTACTGAATCTGGATATAATTCCATGATAGCTTAATGAATTTTATGTTCTTGATCACCATAATCAATTAATTAAACCGTTAATTTCTTCTTGAGAGGGTTAAGAGTTCGATAAATCATAGACTTTCATAGTTAATAGTTTGCCTCATGAGAGGGCATACAATTGTGAAGGGAAAATCCAAGAGAGATAGTTAATGTGCCTATCTAACTATTAAGTCTCTACGTGACTAGGATTTTTGTAGTATAGCTGGTGCATTATGCTACATGAGTAGGTAATATTGTCTATAGATCCCTTGGTCCAGGATTTAGGATAAATAGTTATCAATGAATTCATGTAAATTTGTGTGTAAGTTGTGTTGAAACTGAATTCCTAAGGAATCCATCCAATTTGTGACTGTAATCCACTTAATTTAGTTTTCAATTATTACAATTAGTTTAATCAAACAATCAATCACTTTTTCGCTAGGTCTAGCTGATCAGGTTACAATTAGTAGTAGTTTCTAGATTAGTGTATCCCTAAGATTGACATTCGGACTTCATACGCCTATACTACTTGATGCGTACACTTGCATTTTGCACACAAAGTTTGGGCATGTCAATGGTGCACAACACACAGTCATGCATTAGTGGATAGTGATAAAGAGCTAGAAGTTCGTTATTAAAGTAGATCTCTTGTTTGTTTTGGTCTAACTTGGAGGGAAGTAAGGAGGCAACTTCATAGGAGAAAAAGCTAAACAGAAGAAGATAGAAAGGATTTTAAGGTGTATTTCTCTTCTTGACCCTAGGGATCTCAAGAGTAGCATCAATGTAAAGAATTTCTCCTCTTCAGTTGTTGTATTTCTTTACTTCCCTACTTTCATTCTCTTTTCTTCTATTAATCCATGTAAACTGTTGAATTTATGATGTACACCTTTTAAGGGCATCACCTATCAATATGGAGTAATATCTATTGTATTTGGTGCCTAACTAGAACCTATTGGTATTGTGATGAATAACATGCTTTTATGTTCTGATTTTTTTCTCTTGTGTCTCTAAATATTTTTTTATTTTACATGAGAATTGATTGTCGTTGTTTTCTACATCCCTGATTCAAAGATTGGAAGTGCTAAGAATTTATTCTAGGGTATTTAGAGTCAAAACTTGTGTATCATGAGAGTGGGTATTTATGCATGATATAGCCTCCTTGTTATATTAACAAGTGACCATATGATTCCCCTTGAGACAGCTAAGGGAGCTTAAGTCTTGTTCTAGGTTTATTTGTTGAGAAGTAAATAAATGCTAATTATCTAAATCAATAGAGGGATGTCATTATTTTTTCATGTCATGAGAGATGTGGAAAATAGAGAGAATTAAATCTATTTTGAATACATATATGTCATCTAATTAATAGGTGTCTACCAACTACTTCTCTTCAACCTAAAGTCGTGGAATGATATGTGTGGAAACCTTAGTGTAAATTAAGGATTTAATCAACCTGCCAAACTCTTTTTCATAGAATTGCATGGTTAACTAGAATTGTTTTTTGAATTAAAGTGATGTGTCTCTCGACGGATTTGACCAGAATGATGTACTACTTGTGACGCAATTATTTTGGGTGATGAGGAGTAGCTTTGTTTTAATTAAAATTGACAACCACTCCCTACTCACATCAATTTTGGGTGTCATTTTTGGGGTGACAAAATTGTTTTCTAGTTCAACATAGCTCATTTCTACTTGATGGTGTAATTTTGTAGGAGTAATTTCCTATACTGGTCTAGTTTTTACATATACTATAATTTTTGTATAATTAAACACCTTTCTTATTGTTAGTAGGAACCATGTTTGGTGCATACACAGTCCAATTCATAATTTCCTTTTGAGATTAGTAACCACCCCAAGGTATTCTTAACCATTTGACAACTGTGAGAAAGAAGAAATAAAAAAAAACAATCTAAGGAAGTTGCAACTTCTTTCAAAATGGCAGCTTACAACACTTAGCTTGACTACACCTCCCCTAATCCTAGTAAGGTGTTGTCAACAATTATGAGGTTAGATTTGGATGCCACATTATTCAAAATATACTTGAGGCTAATTAGCATCATGCAATAGAATTGATTTGCTTATTTACTCAGCAAAGATCTTCATGTGGAGAACTTCCTCACAATTTGCAATACACTATAGATAAAGGGGATGATGAAGACGATTTACAACTCTGACTCTTTCCCTTTACATTATGATCTTGATCCAAACAATTAATACAAGGTATGAAGATGTCTATCTAGACTTATAATTCCTTACTTACACTATATGAAGAAGTTATTTCCTCCCAATTTGAAAAATGAGATCCTTAAAGAGAACCCTAGATTTGAGAAAAATCCTAGAGGAAAGTTGGTTGGTGCATGGCAGAGGTTCAAGTACATGTTTTTCCAATGTAGACGCCACAACTTGCTAGAGTGGCCACAACAGAGCACATTCTATGAAGGTTTATCCCACGAAACAACCTCAACCACTGATGTAACCTCTAGTAGAATCTTCTTTACAACGCAGACTACTGAGAAAAAGAAGTTGATCAAGATCATGTCCATGAACCAATCTTTAAGAGTCCTGGATAGAAGATGCACCTGTAATGGCACAGAGGTAATTTTAACTTCAAACGAAAAGTTAGACAACCCTATAATGCAATTGATTAAATTTGAATTGATGTGTCAACCTTGCAATGGTCAACACAAAAATGTATATTGCAATTACCTATTGTAGTATTTAGGGAGGAGTAGGTGAATTTTGTGGGGAACCCCCTCAAAACAATCCTTTATCTAATTTATATGATCTAAGGTGGAGGAACCATCAAATTTCAATTGGTGGAGCAATAATGGGTCACATCCACCATGCCAAGACCGCCAACAACAACCCAAGAAGACTAACCATCATGATGGGTTTCTCCTAAATTTTATGATGGAGGCATCCAATCTTACGTAGATCCAAGTAGCTTCAGTGAAAGAACTTGAGAAGTATCTGCAACAACTCACTTTAGCTAGAGGACTGCAAAAGTAGTGAAAGGGTTGTTTTGGGAAATATCAAGGTGAACGCAAGGGGGCATGTGAATTCTATCTAGGTTGTCCACGTTGACAATGAGGGTGAACTTGAGAAATAGCCCATGTAGCAAAAAAAGTGATACCAAAGAGTTGTTAAACAATCTATTTCCAAACCACACTAGCCCTCCACTTGATAACCACAATATGAGTTCCACCATCGATGAGCTAGACGATAAAGTGTAGTGTCCTACTCTACCAAATATAGCATTTCCTAATCCTTATGAACAGGCAATCATCATTTGTTTATAGAGATCCACAGATTGTGTATCTTGTGAGAGTTGTAACTTATTGTTTCTCTCTTGTTATCTTTACGTGTTCTTGTTGCTTCCAACTATTGTGAGAAGGTTGTGCGAAAGCTTCTTGGAGATATTCCTTGCAAGAAGGTTATGACCAAGGAAGTAGGTTGATTGCAATATACTCTTTTGTGCAAGTTTTCCTTGAGATAGAAAAGGAGGGTTATCTTGAACCAAAAAATTAATAAAGTACAATGTTAGAAATCATGGTTGGAAATAACTAGGTAGTGTAACGATGCCTTTTGATGGAGCCATTCTACATCTTGTGTTTTATGGGGTTGCTTTTATTGTTCAATGACTTGCTTTATATTTTTGCTGCCATATATTCTTAAGTAAATGGCAATTAACCTTTTTGTGTTTAAAATTGGAAAATTTTATTATTATCTCTATTCACACACCCCCCACACACCTCTAGAACATAGAAATTGGTATCAAAGCATGCTCCAAAGAGCTTCAATAAGTCTTGAAGATGGGGTAAGTTGCTTCATCCAACTCAACCTTGAAGGAACTCAAATCACTTGGCCAACACTCTTGAATGGTTCTAAATACACACATTGGAAGATGTGCATGCAATACTTTATCCAAGGTTATAGATTTGATCTTTACAAGATGATTGTCTTAATATATGAACCTCCAAATATGGAAATGGCGGAATGGGATCTTGATACGGTAAAAAAGGAAACTCTGAATGCCAGAGCAGAAGTATATAACACTCTTATCTAAGTCCTGGTAAATTTAATAGAATCTCTTCTTGTGAAAGCACATATGATATATGTAGAAAACTCTTGGTTACACATGAAAGAAATCAAAGAGTTAAGAATACAAAGATTTACATGTTGAAGCACAAATTTGAATTATTTCATAAGCAAGATAATGAGACTAATTTTGAGATATATGCTAGATTTTCTACTCTAATAAATGGTTTAATAGAATTACACTAGCATATAAGTGAGGAGGAAAAAGTGTCAAAAATTCGTAGGTTCTGGCCACCACCTAGTTTTAAAGGAAAGGTAACTTCTATCGAAGAATCTAGCAACCTTAAAAATTGTTAATGGAGAAGCTCACTCGAAACTTAGAGACACACGAGGAGGCCAAAGTATAAGAAGAATCTTGCTGAGAAAAGAAGAGTGGCATTCAAAGCAAGATCCTTAAAATCATCTTCCTCTGATGACTCATATTGTAATAAAAGAAGAAATACATCGTAAAGAAAAGAAGTATATACATTCTTCTTTTAATAAAAATTGTTAGGCCTTCTCTACTTGATGTCACATATATGAAGAGAAAGGACATTGGAAGAGTGAATGCTCATAACTCAAGAAGAAAAAGAAGAATAAATCCAAGGGAAAAAATAAAAAGTCATATCATGCTACATGGGATAATTTTTAAAACTCAGAGGAAAGCAATGAAGAATGTTTCATCATGTAGTTGAATGCCTCGTTGTTGAACATGATGAAAATGGTGAACAAGATCCTCTCTCTGAATCTCTCCATTAATTCACACCTCTTTGTCATTTACTCGTACTAAGAGAGATCGAAACAGACCCCGTCTTGTGCGGCGCTACTCTTGCGGCTGCCCAGGAGACTAGGGCTCCGCGTGAACTCACCCGGCTTGGGGGAGAGGGGTGGCGGCCGATCTTCACCCCTTCTCCCCCCGAGCCCTCTCTCGCTTCCCCTCCCACCTTTCCCTCTCCATCTCCGTGGAGGTCTGGTCGGCTGCGGTTCTTAGGTGCGATTGGGCCTCCTGTGCGGCGACGACAAAGCTAATGTGCTCGACGTTGGGGCCTTGTGGTGGTTTCCCCACCCATAGTGGCCGTTGTGTTCACCCCTGTTAAGTCAGTCCTAACATCGGCAGTCTCCATCCAAGGCTGTCCTGGTGCCTGGGGCTCGAAGAGACCACGACTCTCCTTCCCTTTTTCCTTTTTATCTTTTGTTTTCTCCTCTACCTCTTTTGTTTTGTGTTTCACTGTTGCGCTTCCTGGGTTCATGTTGTGAGCCCTCATCTTCAGCTACGTGTGTGTTCTTGTAAAAGGGGGACGTCAGTGACCTCTTTTTCCTGGTTCGTTTGTTGGGGTTTCCCCCGTTTCCACGGGCTTTTGTGTTTCTTTTCTTTCTAGTCTCAGGTTTTGGTGGTGTGGTGGAGGTTTGGTCGTTGCTGGTTCTAACTAGTTTGTTGGTGTGTCTTGTTTGTGTCTGTTCTGCCGTGTGAGGCCTGGTGGGTGTGCCCTCATTTTTCCTATTGGCTTGTTGGGGTAGGGGATAATCAGGGGTCTTGGGTTTGGAGGCGTTGCTTCCGTTCCTCTCTCGATTGCGATCGAGTTAGGATTCTTGGTGAGTGGTGATGGGGTTCTGCTGTATTTTCTATCCCCCATCCTTGTTCTTCCTCCGGCCTTTTCTGCTCCTTTTCTTGTCCTTGAGAGGGATATGCAGTGGCTTTTTCTGCTGGTGCCGTAGTGCGGCATGTTATCTGTTATCTTTCTCTTTGTTTGAAGTTTTCTTTTAGTGAGTTATAGGTTCTATGTTTTCGTGTGGTTTGTGTCCTCCTTTCATGTTAGGTCTTTTTTTGTTTCTTTGTAATATGGCAGCAAGTGCGAAGGTGATCACTTCTTCGGTCACTGGTTTGGAACATATAGTTTATATCAGATATAATCTCAGGTTGAAGGAATCTCTCATAAAAAGTTGTTTTGGTCAGCGATATAGAAGAGAGATCAATACATCATTGTACCTATCACGTTCCAATATGAGTTTCTGGTTATTGTATCTGCTCTTTACTTTTTTGTGTTCGTTTGGTGTATCCCCCTTTACATGTATATGCTGTATGGCTTTAGTGTAATGAATGTTGTGTCTTTCAAAAAAAAATGAAAATGGTGAACAAGAAGAAGAAGGTGCACAAGGTAATGTTGATGAGGTATCTCTCGCAACTTCTTATAAAGATGAACTTATTGAACTTATTGAAATTACTTTGAATAAAGTTGAAAAGTATAAGAAAAATAAAAATAATTTAACAAATATTTTTTATTATTTGAATATAGAGCTTAATGTGATAAATGGTCAGCATGCTAGTGAAAAGAAAATAATAGCTGAACTCATTTATCAATATACTTCATTGTAAACTCATGTTTCTACTCTTTTAAATAAAAATTGAGTAATATGGAGAAACAAGCTACATGTTGCTCATATCTTGATCATGATCTTCTTCTTGAAGTTATCAATGAATTTAATGATAAAATTGATATACTTGAAGAGAACATTGCTAGTACTAGAAAATATGTAATTTCTACTATTAAAGACTCTCTATTTCTTGCTAAGGAAAATGAATATTTCAGGAAGTATTTAGATAAAGTTTCAAATAGTAGAAATATCTTGAATAACATGTTGCATTCTCATGTTAGTACTGATGGAGTTGGTAATATTCCAAGATATGTTAAAAGAGAGAAAAACAAGGATCTATTTTTGTAAACCTTCATGTAGATGAGGTTTGAATGATTGTGAGTTTAAACATATATACTTTTTTCTCTTGTTTATATATATATAATTTGTGTTTTGGCAAGTTTTATTTTTTTAATTCTTTTTGATAGAGGTAAAGATTTTTTTTCTGGATAAAATTTTCCAACAAATTGCCTTTATTTTGAGGTATAGGTTGACTAAGGGGCGGTTCAATCGAACGAAGACCTGACTATAACTAAATTATATTTTCTATCTTAAAATTGGTTATCAGATTCGTTTTGCCATGTGTTTTATTTGTTTTCTAGGTCTGAAATGACTTCTTTTACATGTTGCAAATAAAATTTGAATTCTTAAATGGATATCCTTATCTTCTTGGTTAGTTTCCTTGTTTGAACTCAATATCTATGAGTATGTGATTCAAAGGAAGCTCAAATCATGTGATTTTAGTTACTATTCTTAAAGTGTTCTCTATATAATGTTTAGGCTTAACTTCCCTTTATAACCATTGAGAAATCATTTTGGTCATTTCTTTAGTTGTATGGCATTTTTATATCATGGAGGACTTCACATGCGTGGCATTGGTATTGAGATACTCTTTAGAAAATTGGTGTTATTCGTGGTATCTATATATCAATGGTGGACTTAACATTCCTGACCATTGGCTTAGAGTATTTTTAATATATTGTGCTTAGTGGAATCTTTTATCATGAAGGACTTAACATTCCTCTCATTGGTAATTAGACAAGTTTTTTATTCCTTGATCATATATGTCTTTTTTCGATACTCCCCTCTATGAAATGTATCCATTTTCAATCTGTGTGTTCATATTGGTTTCTCATTTCAAAACGTACATCCTTGTTTTTTGTTGGTATATATTTTTCCTCTCTGAAATGACTATCTTGTTGAGGGGGGTATGTATAACCAATTTTTTCCTTGGACAAAGGGGGAGAACATTCCACGAAACTAAATATATCTCTTTTGTAGTAATTAAAAGGTATAATGCTCTAAATTGTCTACTTCCAAAATATCTTATGGAAATATTTGTCATCATCAAAAGGGGGAGATTGTTGGATTTTTGTATATGCAACACTCTTATATTGAAGATGCAAATATTTCATTTGTGTCACTAAAATGTGAATTTAGTGTTTCGGGTGATCAAGGAATTTAGACAAGATCCAACAATAAAGAATATGTGATATATGTGTTTGGTTGTTTGTAGTATAAGTTGTACCATGTATATTCTTTGTACAAGTGCATTTTGTAACAATTGCTAAAAATGATGAAAGAACAAGTGATGATCGACACAAACCTATCCAAACCCTATTCACCATTTATATTAATCCTTAATGATATTTATGTTTTATTAGAAAAATCATTTGAGGTTTTTTTAAATATTGTCGTGCATTTACACAGATATTTTTGGTTGAATTCCTTCTTTGACCAAAATTTCTATCCGTCAAACTACACATAGACCAAGATATAACCATTGCAAACACTAGCATAAGGATAACTACACTTAAACAAAGATGGACCTCGATCAAAGTCCAATTCATCTAAGAACAGTCTACAAAAACGTTTTTGAATGATTTTATAAGCGGTGTAAACTCAACTTTTGATATTCTAACAACTAGTTTAGAATTTATCTCATCATAAACATTCCTAAAAGTGTTTTAAACTATCCCTAAGTAGTTTCTATAAATAGAAGTGGTTTATGGACACCAAAATGCACTTGAGCAAAGTCACTTACATATTATCCCATTCGATCTTAGAATTCTCCATTGCCAGCTTCAACTGTCCTCAAGCTAGTATAAGCCTTATATCAATAGTATTGTCCTACTCCACCAAATATAGCCTTGCCTAATCCCTTTGGAGAGTCAGTGATCACTTATTCATAGAGAGTTACAAATTGTATATCTTATAAGAGTTGTAACTTCTTCTTCCTCTCTTGTTCTCTTCACTTGATCGTTTTGATTCCAACTACTTGTGAGAAGGTTGTGGGAAAGGTTATTAGAGCTACTTATTGTGAGAAGTTTGTGAACAAGGCAGAGGTTGATTGTGTATGTTCCATTGTGCAAGTTCTCTTTGAGCTAGAAAAGGAGAATTGTCTTGAGCCAAAAACGACATTGATAAATTGTGTGTTTTGTATCTATGTAGAAAAAGAATAAAATACATGTTGGAAATCATATTTGGGAACAATCAAGTAGTGGAGTGACACATATTGAAGGAAGCACTCTACATCTTTATGTCTTATGTTTGTTTGCATTTTTTCTAAACACTAGTTTTATACTTCCATGTCATATATTCTTAAACAAGTTGCAATCTAACCTCCCTTGTGTTTTTTAATTGTATAAGTTTATTATTAACTCTATTCACCCCCTCTAGAAGACAACATTATGATGCTACACATAAACAAATTTGCAAAAAAAAACTGATATTATACCTTAACCTTGCATGCTTAATAGGTTATCCTAAATGGTTGGTCATGAGACATTAGATAGTCCTTCTTGGTAAAAGCCAAAAATAGTACACTCCTATATGGCAATAAATATATGAATTCATGCCTACCTCCTAAAGTAATAGTAAATGAGGATGGACCATCTAGATACAATATTCTAGGCCATGTATAACTTGTTCCAGGACATTCTAGTATCCTCAGTCAGATGGATGTGTGGCACATCATCCAACATGTACACTCTACTACCCGGCCCAACCACCAGGATGCCTACATATGGCCTTCATGTCTTGCATAGTAGCTTGGGTCCTTTGATCCTGACACCCCATAGTGAGCGTCCACTTGTGCCTTGCTCAACCATATTCTTACATTGTTAACATTTCAATGAATAAGTTTGGGGTGGAGTGGCAACTGGAATATTCTCCTAGTTGTCTACTTGTTAGATTTATTTTATTTTTTGCATCTTTTTTGTACATGCATGTCATTATATGTAGCATCATCTCTCATGTACTTCATTTGCATCATTTATTTACTTTATTATTTACTTTGTCTATGTAATTTTTGATGTAGTGTAAGCATGTTTATTTCTTGTTGTGTTATTAGGAAATCGTAACTTGTTTGTATCAAAAAAAGTGTGGAATATTAAAAAAATTTAGAAACTATCTTGTAAAATAGGCATCTGATTCTATTATTGAAATATTAATCATATTATTTCATTGCCTAACTTGTAGCTTTGTCCTTGACATTCTTGAGATACAACGAGCTCGGCATGATGCCCTCTTATAAATTCAATTAAATTGAACTTGTTAACGTGAAATATCTATAGTGTTGCTTGATTTAAGGATATGAATGAAGAAAGTGACTGTTACATTTAATATGGCCTTAATGTCACAGATATTTTCTCTTGAGATAAGGAGTCATTTATCTCCATTGTTATCCATCGTCAATTTATCTGGAGTACTTCATTACAGTGTTTGTGGATATCACTTAGAGAAAATTGTCATTGCATAACCCCTAATTTTTTCATTAAAGGTTAAAAATTCCCACTTAGCATGATAACTTAGATTAAAAACCCAATCTAGTCATGATAGTTAGATGTTGTATCAAACCTGAACTGAAATTCTATACCTTTAATACCCAAGTAAAGAGGCAATAAGAACTCACTTGGTATGCCAACCTAGTTTAAAACACTAATCTGGTCTTGAAGTTTGGGTATATTTACACTTAATGGAAAAAGGGTGACAATGTGTCCCATATGTGCCATGATAGAATTCTTTCATACGAGAACAAAAAAGTACATTGAGTTGATATGGATAGTTCCTCGATAGGAACTTTGTGGTTGTTGTTTGGGAGCAAACCTCATAGAAAGGTGGATTTTATAAGATACGGGAATATATTCTTGTTTATCTCATTTGAAAAGAGAAACACTCTTAAACGATAGTATTTTTCATTCAAGTTAGCAATACATTGACCAATACAAAAATTTCTATTGATATTAGCTGCATTTTGTGAATACATGCAAATTGTCCATGGATCTCATTTTCTGATGTTATTGCTTGAGTACATGCAACAGTTTAATTTTTTGTTAACTTGATGAACTTAATTCATACTACATTTTATACCCCCAATTTCATGCATTGAATGGATAAAATTCCATAATTTTTTCACATAATCGGCTTGAAATTTCCTAAATAATTAAGATACACTTTTTCTTGTCACTTGGACTAATAGAGATAGTTTAATACATATTATACAAGATTTGGTTCATGGTAACCAAGGTCATCCTCATCGACACACAGAATGTTTGAGTCAAGACTCCATGATCATTTTCATGACATGCACCCTTAGGTACACAACATGCACTGACTAGAAGCTTCCTTGACTTCATTAAGTTAGTAGAATGGAGTGCACTTGATAACCTTCTTGGTGATCACTTCATGCATTATGTAGCTAGCTTACGACATGGCATGCAACCTCACCAATAATTTCTCTGCACCACATAATGCATTGTATGCACCTTCAACTCCACATTGTGTTGAATACTTTTTGAGTCCCAGTATGGCAACTATCGAGGTGCACGATGTGTATTCTTATGTAAGTAAAAAAGGATATGGATGGCAGTTAGTCATTGAATTGGATATTTCATTTATTTTGTTTCTACTTGGAGGGGAGAGAGGAGGCAACTCCTGTAAAGAAGAAGCTGAAAGGAAAAAGAAAGAAGGTATTCATAGGTAATTTTTCTCTCTTGGTCCTAGAAAATTTCAAGAGCAGTCTTACGCCACTCCTTTGTAGTTGTTGTATCTCATTTCTTCCCCACTTCCATCCTATTTTGTTATATTTATGAAGATTTTTGAATTCATGATGTCCATATTTGTTGGGGTGTCACCTATTAATATGGAGTAATGTCCCTTGTATAGGATGTGAACATGGAACCTATTAGTCATATGATAATCAACAACCTTTAAGATTCTGAATGTTTTCTCTTATTTCTCTAAATACAATTAGTTGTACATGATAAATGATGGTTATTTTTTTTGCATCCCTGAATTTTGAGATTGAAAGAGTTGTGAATTTCGTGGAGGGTATGTAGAGTGTAAACTTATGTTTAATGAGAGTGAATATATTGTATGCATTATATAATCTCCTTTTTTATAAATGAGGTGGAATTATATTCCTCTAGAGACATCTATTGGAGGTTAAATCTCATTATAAGTTTATTTGTTTGGAAATAAATAAATTCTAGATACCTATGCAATTAATACATGAAAGTCATTAATCTGTAATGTCATGTGAGATGTGGATAAGAGAGAGAATTAACTATATTTTAATACATGTTCATCATGTGTTTAATAGGTTTCTAGGTGCCAATATTCCTCTTCAATCTGAAGCATTCAAAATATAGTCATGATAATCTTAGTGTAATTTTAGCATTTAATCAACCACCAAACTCTTTTATAATTGTATTACGTACTTATTTAGGATTGTGTTTTAATTTAATTTCTTTGTCTTTCTATGAATTTGACCTAGACATTGTATAGATTTTGCTCCAAATTATTGTTGGTGATGAGGAGTGGCTTTGGTCTAACAAAACTTGACCATCACTCCCTTCTCACATCAGACACATTTTCACATGGGATCTATAAATGTTTTGTAGATACATGAGTGTCACAAGTCAAAATGGGTTTCTAGTTCAACCCAAGCCTATGGTATTTATCTTGAGATAAATCCAAGACATCATACCTCACATTTGTATGCCACCTCTAGACATCTCAATTTGGACCACCTTGTGAAGTTTATGCTTGGATATTGGTGAAGGAAGTCACAAACATCCGTTCCATACCCTCAAACCTTATCCATCCATTATAGTACCCTAAAACCATATACAAGACATCAATTAGTCATTGAAACTTAATTGACTTGGCCTGTTGACAAATTCCTAGATCTATTACATGCCTACACAGATGTTAAAATCCATATTTGCATTATCATCACACCAACATATACATATATCTCATTATGGTTGAATCCCACAATGTGTGTGGATCCAATACATGCGTACAAAAGACCATCAAAAATATCCTAGCATAATAGCTTAAACAATCTTGGCTAAGTCACAACCAACCCTATATAAAACACAAAGTCCAATGTAGATGTGGATCTATTACAGACATTGTATTTTTGGGAAATTTTAAGATACTTTGAGAAACTCTCAATATCTAGGATCAAGCTCGTTCAAATTCAAAAGCCCAAGCTTAATTCGTAATATGTGCTTCATACTCTATAAATAACGTCCTACCCAACCTTAATCAAGACTTTTGAAGCATTGTTCACCCAAGGATATTGAAGGAACCCCATAGCAATGACCGCCCCTAACCTTTGTAGCCAGTATCCGTCTTGATGGTTCCTAGAGGCCATCTTAGTCCTCAACATCCTCCACACCTTCCTAATGTTAGATAATGCCAGGAGGACTTCAACAAACAATTACTAAACCTTATATGAAGCAATGTAGTGGCAAAGGTGGCCCACCGTAGCTTATTCCCCTCTCCTTCATAAGAACCAAGGAAGGCACAAGGATATGAGTGATGCATGATTCATTTTTACTAGATTTTCTTTTGTATCTCCACCCTTGTTCTAAACATTGTCAAACATCATGGTTTATTGAAGTTTAAATTTCTAATTTACATTTATTTTCATGCTTGTTTCTTGATGCTCACACAATTATCATATATTTGTCTTCTAAATTAGGGTGATTGTATTATCAAGTTGATCACCATTTTGCTTAATTTTATTTCTATGTATAAAACTGTGATATACATATGTGAAGTCATTTGTAAATACTTTTGATGCATTTTCCTCACCTTACTATAATATTTGAAGGTATTGTGTTTAACATGTTTTTGTTATAGGTGATTGAAGTCTTAATACTTCAGTACCTTTGACAACGAAATATTCTTTATGTCAATGGTAAAAGTACCCCTATTCACCTTTTCCATGACATGAGACATATCTAGAAATGCTTTTCCAAAGAATAGTGACACCAGATTGCCCAAATGCTGCATCATAGGGCGTTTTTTACCCTTATCCAGTGGTTTATAGTCGGGTAGCTTATATCAACCTAGTCATCCCTAGATTCCCAATGTCAATTTTCCTCTTCCCATCTCTAAGATGATGTCTACTGTGGCTTGGAATGGCCTGCCTAGAAGTAACTCATTCCCACAATCACCCTACATCTCCATGATAACAAAATCTACTAGAAATATGAACTTTTCAACCTTCACCAATACATATTCACAGATGCCAATGGTCTCCCCGTAGAGTTATCTTCCAACTGAATAGATATGTTACTTTTCATGGATGCTTTGAGTCCTAATTTCTTGAATGTAATCAATGACATCAAATTGATACTGGCCCCTGAATCACAAAGTGTGTCCCCAAACTTCACCCTACCAATGTTGCATGGTATGTTGAAACACCATGCATCCCGTCTCTTCTTCTTTAAGTGCAATAACATTTGAATCAACTATCCTTCTCTTCTTGTTAATAACGTCATAAGAGAACTTGCCATAGGAAGGGATATTATTAATAGAATCAACCAATCATAGATTGATCTAGAGATTTTTGAATGTATCTAGAAATTTCATGAACCACTGATCCACCTTCTTGGCCTTCAAGCATGGAATTTAATTCATTAAATGCATGAAATTGTGATATAAAAGTAGTACGAACTGTGTTCGTCAATGATCCATTTTAACAAACATATGGTCCATGCTTCTTTAAATCCTACACCTTAGATTTATTATCACTTTTAAAACTAATTGTTTGAGTTGGTCCACAATAACTTGTACCCCATCAACTTTCAGTCAGATGTTTCATAGATGAGCCTCCATGATGAGGGTTTCAGAAAGGGTAAAAAAATGAGCTAAATTTTTTGTCTTTGGGTGAAGGGCTTTGAAAAAGGGGAAATATAACTTGTAATATCCTCAAATTTGGTTAATTTGGAATATGTGAATACAATTCTTGATTTGATAAACAAATTCCCCAATAGTATAGTTGGAATAATAATGTTAATCACTTCATGGAATGGGTGCAATCCATGAGGCCCATGAGACTATTTGCATTGCAAATAGGTCCTTGGGGCACGAGACAAAGAAATAAGAGTTTCTCTAAATAAATAAACAGAAATGGCTTTATGAATTGTTAAAATATAGAAATATGAAATAATAAGAAATTCTTCAAAAGTAAATAAGATTTATAGTACTTTAGATAATTAATGGAATAAATATCTAACCTAGTTTGGTAACACAATGTTTGATGCATCAAAGAAGAATATTTTGATCTAAATTTTCATATACTTGAAAATAATATATAAAAGAAGAATTCTAAAAAGTGAGAGGAAAGGGATGTTTCATGAAGCAATGGTAATTGTTGAATGAAATGGCTAAAAGAACAAGTTTGTACATGAAAGACATTCCAATAAATCTTTCTCCTTCAATGAAATGGCCAAAGTGGGAGGACCACACTCCACCATGGTTCCTCAGGTTCTTCACGTCGTGGCTCCAAGCCATCTTCCAAAACCTACCACCACAATGACTAGATATAGAAGAAGAAAGAAGGGCATAGGGGTGTGTCTATGAGGACAACTTGTATGATATGTCCCTTTAGATTCCCTGTGGCTACACAAGACATGGATCCTATCAACTATGGAGGCAAAGGAGTACTACAACCTCTTACACATTTTAAGCAAAACCCTAAAGTAGAAAGGTGAGTAAGTTAGAAAGGGAGAGGGTATCCAACAAGAAGGTTAGTAACCTACCTCCTTGTATACTATTTTCACAAGATCCTTCCCCATATATTACCTCTTCAGTCTCATTTTCAACCATAACCTTATATACTTTCCAACTTTATTGTGCTCTTGTCTTGTATACAATTACATGGTTTAACCAAGTATTCCTTTTTTATTTTTCCTTTTACCAATCTCTTTATTTTTCATGGTTATGTAAACACTCATGGAAAGTACGTATAGTTGTCCAAAAGAAGACATTCAATAGACTCCCAACATGGAGACACACATGTCCACAATTTATTACCAACTCTTACACCAAAAATCCATAAAGAAAAGCATACCACCATATGGCACATATTGGATAAACTTGTTCTTTTTGACATTTCATATACAAACTTGTTCTTTTAGACTTTTGATTGAAATAATTACCATTCTTTCATGAAACTCTCTTTCCTCCCACTTTCTAGAATTCTCTTCTTTTGTTTATTATTTTCAAGTATTACAAAATTTAGATCAAAATATTCTTGTTTGATGCTGCAAACATTGTGTTTCCAAAATGGGTTAGATACTTATTCCATTAATCATCTAATATACCATAAATCTTATATTCATTTGGAGACTTTCTTATTATTTCATATTTCTATATTTATAGAATTCATAAAGCCATTGCTATTTATTATGCACAAAAACTCTTATTTCTTTATTTTGTGCCTCAAGGAACTATTTGCAAAGCAGACAGTCTCATGGGCTTCATGGGTTGCACCCATGGCACACCGTGATTAACGTTATTATTCCAACAATACAATTAGGTAATTAATTACCAAATCAAAGCATTATGCTCACATATTCCAAATTAACCAAATTTGAGGATATTACATTCACCTCTCCTTGAGAAGAATCTTGTCCTAAAAATTCAAACTTAGTAAAGTTAAGGTGAATGCTAACTCATCTCATCTTTAAAGCTCATGGTTAGAAACCCTTCTTGGATTATCTTTAATCACTTTTATTGATATGCAAATTCCTCATGTTATTACCAAGATTGGTATGTGAATTCAAATCAGGGCATATCCACATCCTTAGTATTTGCATGATATAATCCTTTGGTGATTAAGTTTTTCAATTTTGATTTTCAATTTCTCGTGGTGACTATCGTGTCACCTAGGTTCCCAACCTATTATTTTTTTACTTCCACATAAGGGTGAGGTAATTCCTCAAACACTAGATCATTCCATTAATACTTAACTTATAGTATTCATTCTCATAAGTCAATTTTAAGCATTACATGTGTCTACTCAATCTCTCTAACTGATAATATGATGAAATAAGCATTTTACTACATCCCAAATACAAAGTTCATCTTATTCTAAGAGCAGATATGGTGTATCCACACATTATCTCAAAATTTCACATCTTAAGTTGAATCATCTCAACATAACTATAAACCATACTTACTTTTTAACTCCACAATATTCTTATATTCAACTGTCTTTCTCACTCCTGAGTTTATGCACAACTCCTTTAACTATTTCATTATTTCATGACTTTTGGTATCTTTTATATTTACACCTCATTTTTCATTAGCCTTATTCATTTCATAAAGGTCTCCAGGGGTACATGTACCTTTGGAGTGATCTCATCCTGGCCTCATGGGCCTTATGCACTTAGGGAGTGCCTCTCACATCTACCCTTTTGGACTCATGAACTTATGAAGGTGGCCAATCTCCTGACCCATGGGCCTCGAGCAAACATGGATGGCTAACTTTTGACTCCATGGTCTAATACATTTAGGTGACAATCACCTCCTAATCTCATAGGTCTTTTGTACCTTCAATCATCGCTACTTAACCTTAGAATTGACTTAAGGCTCTACCCTACCTAGTGTTTATTGAGAAATCAAAACTCTAACAAATTTTGAACACATTACACTCATATGTAATTCTTTAAACCTAATTTCCTCCATCCCTTAGGGTGCACATTATTGACTTTATCTCCCTTTATTGGACTCATGGCAACCTTCCCTTCTAGGCTTGGTGCCAGACTGTCAGACACTCCCATAACGACTTTTCCTCATGTTCCCTAGAGATGAGATACTTGGGTTCAAGGAATTATATTCAACATATGTTCTCTCATGTTTCATATCCGTAATTTTCTTTCCATCTTACACTAAGTGACATTCAAGGTTACCTGAATTCTTAAACTGATTTGTGAACTCAACCTTCTAGGGAAGTTCGTAACCTAGGGTGTCTTCTTGACTCACAAGAGGAGGTTAGGTTCTCTTAGACACAACCTGACCCCACAGATTTAGGGTTTTTCCTCCACCTTAGGTCCTTTTCCCACTCTTGGGTTGACCCACACCAGGCCGGGACACCCATCCTAAAATTTGAATTGAGGATCTCATATTTTTGAACATGCATTTGTTATAACTTCTCAACCCTTATTTGTTCAGTCTCTGGGATACCATGTCATGGAGTTTTTTCATTGAAGTGGACTTGGACCACCTTCCCCTATAGGGGCTTGGTGCCTTACCAGTCTTCCCAATCTGGGTCTGGACCTTTTGTGACATTTCCTATTTGGGACTTGGTTGTCTACACTTCAGACTCGGGGTACCTTCCCTATATGGGGCTTGGTGCCATGTCAGCCTTCCCATCAATGTGCTTAACCTTTCTTGACCTTCCCCTCCAAGGGCTTGATATTTTCTGACCTTCCCCTCTAGGGGCTTGATCTTTTCTGACCTTCCCTTCTAGAGGCTTGATCTTTTTAGGAGGGTGGTTCATAAAATCTCCCTATCTTCCCATGGCTACATAGGCCAGGGATCCTATCAACTATGGATGAAAAGGAGTACTCTGACCTCTTACACACTTTTTAACAAAAACCCTAAAGGAGAAAGGTGAGAAAGTAATAAAGGGAGAGGGTATCTAATAATAAGGTTAAAATCTTACCTCCTTATAAACTATTTTTATAAGAGCCTTCCCCAGATCTTACCTCTTGAGGATCGTTTCCAAACCCAACCTTAAATATTTTCCAACTCTATTGTGCTCTTGTCTTGTATATGAATACATGGTTTAACCAAGTATTCCTTTTTTACTTTTCCTTTTGCTAATCTCTTTCTCTTTCATGGTTATGTCAAACACTCATGGAAAGTACATATAGTTGTCTAAAAGGAAGACATTCAATAGATTTCCAATGTGGAGACACATATGTCCACATTTATTACCAAATTTTACACCAAAAATACATAAAGTAAAGCATACAACTATAAGGCACATATTGAATAACTTGATTCCTAAATGATTGGAAACTCTTTATGACTTGGTATCTAGACCATTATGTGTCTCCTCTTAAATCAATTATTCGTATTTCTCAGAAACTCACTAATGTCGTTTCCTACATTTCTACTAAGTTGGGATTTAGTTGGATGTCTTTCATATACATACTTGTTCTTTTAGACATTTCATTAAAACATTACCATTATTTCACAAAATGTCCCGCTCCTCCCACTTTCTAGAATTCTCTTCTCTTCTTTATAGTTTTCAAGTATACCAAAATTTAGACCAAAATATTCTTGTTTGATGCCTTAAAAATTGTGTTGGAAAACTAGTTCGGATAATTATTCTATTAATTATCTAAAATACCATAAATATTATTTTTTTGGAGACTTGCTTATTTTTTCATATTTCTATCTTTCAAAAATTCATAAAGTGTTGCTATTTATTTATGCAAAAAAACTCTTATTCTTTGTCTTGTGGCCCAAGGACCTATTTGCAAAGCAAATAGTCTCACGGGCCTCATGGGTTGTACTCATGTCACAAAGTGATTAACATTATTATTCCAACAATACAATAAAGGAATTTGTTTATCAAATCAAGCATTAGCTCACATATTCCAAATTAACCAAGTTTGAGGATATTACATGCTTAGTACTTAGTTTGGTATTTTGGAATGAACAAGTAATGAATTGGCCTTTGAAAAGGAATTTATAAACAATTATATATTGCGTACCCGATTCAATGATCCTAATGAGATGAACAAGAAACTGCTCGACCACCCAACATGATTTGAAGAAAGAAATGAAGTATCATATACCTAATTCCATGGTATTAGTTTGACGAACGAGAAATGATTCATCGTTCATATATAACTTTAATAAGGAGAGTATTGCACTATTTATAATCATACAAAAAGTGGACCATATGGGCATGTTTGGTGAGGAATACTCACGATGGTATGTTGTTGCTAATCGAGTGGAATAGTTGAGTTTTCATCATAGGTTGAAAATAAAATTCTTTGGTGATTATCTGCTACAAGGTTGATCTTCAAGGTGATGTTTTTGTCATGTATCCCTTGTTTTACCATAGAGGTTGATCATTTATTTTGTTGATTCTAATGTTTATTTTAATTTCAAAATATTGCATGATAGTATATGAAATCAAAATATTTCTTGGGTTTTGGTATTAATTCCTTCTTTGGTTTTGTAATTACTCACAATCTGTAGTTCAAATTGCAAACAATCGCCTCCATACTTCTAAGTGAAAGTTTTTAGATAACTTGAGGATTTCCTAAATGTTTGGGTACTTAGGGATCATATTATATAAAACCATCTAAAAATAGATAGATGAAGATACTTTACTAATTTTGTAGTTATCATACTATCTGGGGGCTCAGACTACACAATGGTCTTATATAACCTTCCAAATTATGAGGGAAATCTCCACGATTATTTTAGATCTTTTATATGATAGGATCTCTTGGCGTCCAAACACAAGACATTTGGTTGAAAATCAGTGGAGGGACCGTATTTTGGGTGAATGTGCAATTATCCTATTGTATGTGGTTCAAATTTAAAAATTGGCATTCATGAGCACCTCCCTATTTCTCACAGAAATCTTTCATCTAGACTTTAGAACATCCTAAACTAGTTTAGGCAGCTTCAGGGTTAAAATAACGAAGGTATGCAAGAAATTACTGATGAAGCCTAATTTGGATGAATGTGCAATCAACCAACTGTCTAGGTTCAAAGTGAAAAATGGTATTCAAAGATACCTCCCTAGTCCTAAGAGACTTATTCAACAAAGTTTGGGATTTTTATGAATGGTTAGGCCACTTACAGGTCATATTTTAAAAAAATATACTACAAATATGCTAAAGGAATATTTTTTTTTTGAAAAATGCTTGATCATTAAGGGAGGCATGTGGAGCTATGCAATAGTTTGCTCTTCTTCAAGTATAAGAGATGTCTCTATAGTAAGATATGTATTTTTGGTTGTTTCACAACATACCTTCTGATTCTTTTTTCCCACACATTTTTTTGTTGTCCTTGGAACCTACTTTTGGTGATTTCTCTTTCTATGATGGAATCTCAACTAGTTGGAGAAATTCGATTCCCATTCATAGATCAACTAATCCTCTATCCAATTCATGATAAGAATTTTAACATGGTAAGAGGGATAAAGGTGAGAGTTTATCTATTTTGATTTCCATGCACTTGGTTGATGGTTTCATTTGCTAAATAGGGGTGCCAATATCGTCTCCATGTTTAGCAATTTGGATAAGATTGTCAGAAAAAGTCTCTCTAATATATGCATCTTGGTTAAATGGTTTACCACGTGATTATATGGTTACATCTACTATATGTAGGTGAATAATGGTTTGGACACTTCCTCTTGGGGTGCGACAATGTGAGGGTTTCTAAAACTTGGTTATCTTCATGGCTTCAAGAAGTTTGTCACTTATTATCCAATAACTTTCCTTATATACATGGGTTTACATGAACTATATTGTGGATAAATTGAGGATATTCTCGAGTGTATTTGTATTTATCTTCTCTTTCATTGAAAGACATTTCCTATGGAACTAGCACAATGTTGGGTGTGTCTTCTCAAGCTTCCTCTTGAGCCATATCCATTTGTCTTGGGCATCTTCCCTAAACTTCTTCATAACCATTGGTACTATCCTTGGTTACCTACAATTATTACAGGGATATAGATGCTAGGGGTAGTTCTATGAGTGTTCTTCTCAATGACAATGAATAGGATCAGTCAAAAGCATTTAGTTCTCTTCCTAATGCCCTTTCCTTTTTCCTTTAATTTTTTTAGTTCTCTTCCTAATGCCCTTTCCTTTTTCCTTTAATTTATGTTGTTGTTTCTAAATCACTAAACATGTATATTTATTCACTAAGAAAGTAAAAAAAAATTTAGCTCCCTACAACCTTTCTTGAGATCTGGATCAAAAATTGGGATTTTGATGTTCTACACTTTGAGTTCAACTTAGGTTTTGTGAATAAATGTCTATCCTTACCTAAACTTCTCAAAATGATATGATAGATCTACCTCGGGAAACTCCAATTTTCATCCAAGTAAGTTATAAGGAAGTCATCATATTGTATTCTTATAATAAACATAGAACGTATAGACCTGAAAAGGGAGTGGTAATTTCTGATAATAAAAATGGATCATTCTTTGCTGATTGATTAGTTGGGAATTATCTAGGCGTGGAAATGGAACACACTTATTTGATGTAACCTTTAACCTTTTGTTGATTCATTTTATGCAACATGAAAAGTTGTAAGCAAGTTTCTTCTTCTGAGAATAGTGGGTTCAGATAGCTCACTGGATATTATGTATTAAAGCATATGATACTTTTGTATAGGGTGCTTTGTGAATGTATCCCTATCAGGGTCTTAAAAGTTTTTTTTCTGTGTGAAATTTAGGATTGGGGACTTGATTTTTGTCTCTATTTTTGTTTTTATTTAGCATGCACTCATCTTCTTCTTAGACTAGGGAGAAGAGAGAGTCAAGAATTGGATAATATCTATATTTTTAGCATCATCCTAAAATATAATGCATCTTTAATAGTCCTGATCTAATCACGAAATAAGTTTGCTACTTTCTATGGGCTAGGCTTTGGTTAAGGTTCTAATATTAGATTATTCACCTACCCCTTTTTTTTAGGAAAACATTTTAGATTCTATAAGAAGGTCATCATCATGGTTGGATGGCTATAGAATTTTTCTCTTCCCTCTTAGGTATTCTATGCATCTTGTAGTGTGAACATTTGGACTTGCTATCCAGACCTATATATGTAAGCTTTTGAATGGAGCTATGGGTTTTAAGTTTATAAAGAAGGTGTTCTCTATTTCTGGTCTCTTGGTACTCAGTATGATCGACCACGACCATTCCCATAATAGTACCTAGATTTTATTTTTCCTATGATCTCTTGTATGTTTTATTGACAAGAACCATAAAGAATAGCAATGTGTTTTATTGATTCTTTTTTATATAGTCTCAAAATGAACGAATCCATGTAATATGATGATATATTTTCATAAAATGCATAAGAAAGAAGCGACATATGTAGCTTTGGGAAGGGTGGATTTCACTTGGAACTAGAAGCGCTTGATGAAATTATAGATTCATTGATAGATACTCCACAAGAGTTTATCAAGAAAAGGGACATGATTGTCTAGATTCTTGTACTTAGATATAATATCATACATGTTTATGTTGATTTATATGTGCATTTAATCTTGAAAAAAGGACACCATGACCCTTTGGTAAGCCGCTCCAACATTCTTCAGGACAAACACCATCACCTTGTACCAAAAGACCGAAATTATGTGCTGAAAGCAATTTTCTGCAAGTCTTCGTCTTCCTTTTTGCTCGATGTTAGCAGAGAAACCATCCATGAATTGTTCAGAAGATGTCCAACCACATTATCAACTAATACATCAATATGCATAAATGTAAAATCATCTTTTGTATAGTGTCTGTTTCAGTCGTGATAATCCACACACAATCATATACATGAATCCTTCTTCATAAAAGGAACAATATTTGGCATCATGTTGCATATTTAACATGTTTGAGGAATCAAGCTGCAAACTATTTTTCCACCTCTTCTTTGACATTTAGATTCCATTCAAGGTGAATTTGCAAAATCCACAAATTTATAGCAAATGGACATGATAACTCTACTTACTGAGTCAAAAGTGCACACAACATAAGACTTATATTGTTTCCACATGAAACAATTACACAAGCATCCCTACAATTCTCTATGCATATATTGAATAGTTACACAAGTTTATCTCAAGATGTATTACATATTATTGGTAAACTATAACTAAAAATGTACATCATCTTACATGATCTATAATATGCTCCATCTATCAATGGCTTACAACATTTCACAGCTCACAATCCCACATTCTTGCTTGATCTGATTCTAAAATCATTAAATTGAGTCGGGATAAACATAAGTGTAATGAGTACATAGTGACCATAAATGACATAGTTACCAAAAGTTGTTCATATAGTATCTTAATAGTAAAATCAAATACTTCTGTAAAGGTACAATCTCACACCATGATCTTGTTAACTTGTAAAATATTATATTTTATTGCATGTTAGTTTACTACATTTCAAGGGCACACTAGTAGTAAAACAACAACAACAACAATGTATATATACATACACACGGACAAACACACACACACACACACACACATATATATATATATATATATATATATATATATATATATATATATATATATATGCCATATATTTCTAACGCAAGTCATGTAACTAAGGTTAATTACCCGTGGATCCAGTTCTATAATATGAAATGCACCAACTATAATGAGATGATCGAATTTTTAATATAAAGATTTTGTTTTGTAAAATAGTGTCAATACTGTATTTTGTTCTTCGAAAACAATAAAATTGACATTTTGGAAAAAAAATCTCCATCCACAACTTGCGGTAAAGTGTGCTGATTGGAGACACACTAATCATGATGCAATTCCCTTCTCACTTTGGGTGTATCTAAATCATGGTTTTATTCAACCTTGAGGACTAGATCTCCTTCTTATAAGTGTCTTACACACACCTTCTTAGATAATTCGCTACACATTCTAGGTTGATAGTAGGTGGCACAGTGGATATCCCAAAGCCTTTGTTCCTATAGTATGTTAATATTGTACTTGTGATCTTGGACCTATTCAACTTTTGTAATGTTGGCTTGCTATAGACTCAGAGTGAAAGAACTTCCTCCTCCATTGGCAACACTACTTTCATGCCATATATCAAAGAATAATGAGTTAATTTTATTGATGTCATGTTGGAAGTGCAATATGCCCAAAGAGACAGTAGTAATTTTTTGTGCTAATTTGGATAGGTGTGTATTTTATTCTTTAAGATCTTAATCAAATTCTATTTGCTGCATCCACTATCCAATTCATTTGTGGACAATGGGGGATGAATAATGACGTTTAAACTTCTATGAACACAAAAACTACTCCACAATCTAGGTGAAATAATGGGATACATTATATGAGACAGTTTATTTTAAAATTCCATATTGACATATGATGTTGTTGCCGATGAACTTGATCACTAGATAAGATGTGATGCTAGAGAATGATGCAACCTTCTCTCATTTGGTGAATTAGTCAAGGATACTATGTAGGCATGATTGTTTGAAGACTTTGGGTGTATCTTCCCTATCATCTCAATTCCTTACACTGAGAATGTCCATGGTATGCCCATACTTTTATGACATGAAGATAGAGCATGAAACTAATCTTTTCTCACTTAGAGGCTCATGAATTTGCAAATACAACAATATGTCTCCATTATATTCTATATTTTTTTTGAGAGCATCCATTATATTCTATAAGTAGGCCATGAGCATGATCTTCTCAGACAATTGATCTAATTTATGTGAGGACCAAAATATCCATTGCGTTCTTCCTTCATTAGAACCTATGCTTCCTGGAGACTAACACACATCAACAATGTTTGATTGTATGGCCTTAAATATAGATGTCCACCTAGTGCATATTTCATAGACAATGTTTTGTCATATTTTTTGGAACCCTTAGGAAATGGATGTCTATATAGATTCCATTTGACATTAAAATACATAGTTTTTCTTTAATTTCTATTATTGATTTGTTGTCCATTCCATACGTTGGATAGGGAAACCTTTGTACTCCAAGAGTGTATTTAACTTATTTATTTCATTAGATCCAAGATGATAGATTCTCTAAGATATCTAAAAATCCACTTATGATTCTATTGATGAATGTAGAGTCGATGAATTTGAACTCCAATTCTAGGGGCATCAAATACTCTTCATATTGAATCATATTCTCATGCTTGGTCTTACAAAGGTTGTTGACTCAAGAAATGACATGTAATGTATATATGAAGACATGTAATGAACTCATTTCTATTTTCCCATTTAAAGTTTGAGAATACATGCTTCATATTCATACACATTTTTGGTGGCATCAAAAGTGAGCCTCTTCCCACAGGTAGTAATTTACCATGAGATCTTCCAGCATGATACTAGTTCCTAATCCCTATTTATTAACAACACCCTCAAAGTAAAATTCCATATATATGGACCTAGTTATTCTTGTCCTTTTTCTTCTACAAACTTGTGGGTGTCTTTACATGGGAATTCAAAATTACTCTATGTAACTATCTCTAGAGGATTATGAGATAAGTGGTCATCAAGTGTTTGGGCTGTGAGTGACTTCATGGTCACATATGAAATGTCAAATTCTAACAAAAGGACTTTCCATTTGGCACATATGTGGATGAGAGTTAGTTTGTCACATAAGTATATGAGATGATCATGTTGTGTGATCAATTATACATCAATTTATGGGTTACATTCCTAGGTGACTGGCTCTAAGTTACATTCCTAGGTGACTGGCTCTAAGTGACTGGCTCTAAGTGCAAGTGGGAGTCTGTTGGTATGTATGCCCATAGAGAAAGTCATGTGATGATTGTAATGGGATACTTTATAAATGATTTGAATAATACCAAAGGCAATTTTCGATCTATATGTTTAAATTATTTCTGAGATGATAGTGTAACATGATAGATGTCTAAAGAATTGTTTTACTCAATAACGTATGTTTTTAGGTTCATGACCTAAACAATGAGATCATATGTATGTTAAGAGTATACTTTCTTGTTCAGTACCTAGTCGGTTGTTATTGTGGAAATAACCATATACATCAATAACACTAAAGACTAGATTGTGTTTTGGTTGATGACAAAATCACATTAGTCATGATATAGTGATATCAAACCAAACACATAGGTACTTGTTAGAGAACAAGTGTACCGGACATACCCACCGTAAGAGTGACACATGGAACCATGATTTGATAGTCATAGTCAGTTCTCACAGTGATGGTGGTGAGTGTGATTCTTTGACCTGAAATCACTACACTCAACACATGTCGTTGGGTACACTTTGACATCATCGATCGCAGTCCTAAAACATGGGTTGTTATAAAGGTGATGATTGGGTGACTTTGACACATGAGGCTTTTGAGGGGTGAGTGATAGATATGGGATTTGTCCCTCCTAAGGGAGTTTGATGTCCATGGCCACTTGATGAGTAGGATTGAGAAAGGCATGCACATGCATGTGTGAATCAATATGTGATATTGATGTCACACACATCTCACCCAGTCTGCTGTGAGATCAAGGAAATGGATGAATGTTGAAAGGATGACTGTACCATGCCTTGAGTTCATTCAAGACATTAGTGATAAAGGAATTATACATTCACTGTAACACCATTCACAGATTGTAGGATTGAAAGTTGTTCTCCAACTTTCTATTTCACTTGGGTAGCACTGATGTGTGACTAGGCACCGCTCTTTGCTTGTGAAGTCATAAGTGTTATGGACTTTCACTACCAACGTGAAATGGACGTGCAGGGTCACACACACTAGAAAATGTTCCTGGAAGAGGAGTTTATCCACAAATCTTGTTTGGATTGATAACTAAAGGAGTTTAGTAGTTTAATTAAGCACCCAATCAATTGATAGCTCAAAATCATAGTGTTCAAGGTGTTGGATCAGATGATTAGAAAATCAGATTGATTGAAACTGCAATTGACTGATTTGTTGCCCCAACAGATCGACTCATAGAGATGAATCGATCAGCTCAGGCTAGTGAGCCGACCGGCTCAGGTCAATGAACCGATCGGTTCACATTGTTGAACTGGTCCGGTGACCAACCGAGTTTGTTTCACTTGTTCAAATTCGATTTGGACAAGGACTAATAGTTGATTAGTTGGAAACAAACATGGAAATTCAATTTGAGTTGGACCAAGACCACAAACTGATCGGCTCATGCTTGAACAGATCGGCTCAATGGCCCAGACGATCGGTTCAGGGCTGAACTGATCGGTTCAACTGGCACAGTTTGTCAAATTTTGTGGAAAATCTCGAACCCTTCTACTCCTGCTTTAATCCCGCATTGCCCGGGGTAGAGAACCATGTCCCATGACCCTCCTATATATAGGGTTATTGGGGGCTTCTCAAAAAGTAAAACTCAGAACACCAGTTGCTCTGCAAAGTTGTCGTTCTCTCTGGTTGTGGTAACCAAGAGAGCCCGAGCAAGTGCTACCCGATTAGGGAGGCATAGCGAGGGAAAGACAACTACAGAAAAATGATTGGTTGCAAGAGAGTGTGTTGGTGACTAGTACGCCGACATGAGGGTATGAATCCTTCTGGTGCCTTGTGCGACAAAGAGATCGGAGTTCCAGGTGGTCCGTGTGGACTACTTCAGAGGCGGGAGACTTCTGCCGCTCAGAGGACAACTATCAATCCCGACAGTCCCAATGAGACCAGGAGTTGCACAGACACCGTCTAAGACTAGAGGTGAAGACTGCACAAGCCACGAGGTAACATCACTGAGCAAGCCTCGAGACAAGGTATGTCTCCACAAATCATCCTCCCTACTGTATAGACGTTGATGCGATTCCTTTATACTGGGTTCAGGGAGAAGAAAATTTTTGTTTCCGCTGCCTTCTCTGTCTCCCCTAAAACCCAATAGTGGTATCAGAGCCACACCAACTGCTCTATACTTTAGGATTATCGATGTGATTGATTTTGGTTTGTCACCTTTATTTATTGCATGCAATGTGAATAAAATTGGCTTTATGCATGTCCAATCCTAAATCCACAAATCCCAATATGCATATATGTAATATGAATGCACTCGACACACATCGCCCTTAAAAGAGTTTTGTGGTGGATGTACATCATGGTTATGGCCAATAAACCCTATGTATGTGTGGTTGAATGTGGTTGCTTGCATCTTGGTCTGCAGACCGATTTCCTACCTCCTTTTCTTGATGTAACTCGAGATAACTCGAGATTTCTTTCCTACCTTTGTTCCCCCCGAATGTAACTTAGGGTTTCTCAATTCAAATGTAAAATAGGATAGATGTTTTATTTCGTGTTATGTCAAAGAAGGGAGGACAACCTGACAACAACCTGACGACAACTAAGACGATCGGTTCAAGGCGTGAATCGATCGGTTGGCTTTATAGACGACCGGTTCGAGGATCGAGATGAGCAGATGGTGACCTGAGAAGATGCACGACGACCAGTGAACCGATTGGCTGGAGGCACCAGTCGATCGGCTGGTAGCACCCAACCGATCGGCCTAATGGCGAGCCGATCAATCATGGAGATGAGTTATCAAACCCAGAATGGTGAAGCATAGAGTTCATCTTGTACAGGTTGCATGTGATGTAGACCTAGATGACCATGATTCCTCTTGGCTCAAGGAAACACATTAGGATGGCCATAATCATTGCTTTTATCATTTCACATGTTTTCTGTGGGATATAGCATGTATATGATACTATATATTGTGGTGATTGGATATGTATATGTACCTATAAAAACCAAATCCATCATTAAATATTAAGTCTTATACACCTTCCATTAGCGACACACATGAAAAACTTGATCGACCAAGCGTAGGTTATGCCAAAGCATGGTGCGTCGTCCATCTTGCGGAAGTGTGAAGGGTAGACATGTAGGATCTGCCAAAGCAGGATGCATGTTTACCACGTCGACTTTTGGGTTAGACTTAACTGGTGATTCATAGAGCATCTAAGCCCAGAGGCACGAGATGAATGGCAAGGAGTTGCACATTTCATCCATCCGAGAGTTGCATAGGATGCAATTGGCAAGTGTTGCCTACATAAATAATCTATATTATAGGCGATCAGCCAAAGCCGACTCATGATTGGATGAAATATGGATCTTGGACCCACTAGAAGATTGTACACTGTAATCTTCCAAATTGATGGTGAGGGTTGTCAATTTGAATAAAAAATAGTGGGAGCAGTAATTAATTGAAGGCCTAATTAACTACCTTCAAATTTAATTCAAGTCGAATCAAATCAAAAGGAGTTTTGAAAAATGCAATTTCTCTTGTAGTATGGAAAAATAATCATCTTTTAAAATGGTCGAGTTAATTGAGAATAAATTCCATAACTGGTTGAGGATTGTGAGAAGTCATCTGCACAATCCAGATATATCGGTAGCCTTTCAATCCACTCTATGTACGCTTAATGCATTGTTTGAGACAAATAAGAAGAAGGATAGTTCATTGATGAAGATCAATGGAACAAAGTCCAAGGACAAAGGTGAGGGAGAGAAGGGTTCTCTCGCCAAACCAAATTCTTCTACACTCAAAACATGGAGAGGATGGAAGGAACGATGGAAGAAGAAGAGAGAGATAGAGATCTTTATTTTTGGTGCATATGTGATAGATTTTAACTTTACTACTTCTTTGTCATGGGTACTTGATACCGGATGTGGATCTCACATTTTTTCAAATGTGAAGGATCTTAAGAGAAGTAGGCCTTTAGGGAAAGGCGAGGTTGAACTATGTGTTTCCAATGGGGGAGGGTTGCCGCCAGTGCCGTAGGAACCTATGAGTTAACTCTACCTAGTGGGCTAATAATAGAGTTGAAGAACTGCTATTATGTACCTTCCATAAATAGGAATATCATTTCTGTTTCTTGTTTAGACAAGAATGGTTTTGAATTTCTCATTAAGAATGGAAAATGTTCCATTTCAAAAGATGGGATCTTTTATGGCTATGCCCCAATGTCTTATGGTCTATACTTGATAGATCTAGTAACAAGTGTATACAACGTAAACACCAAAAGGAAAAAACTCAACAACTCAAACAAAACGTATCTTTGGCATTGTTGTCTAGGGCACATAAATGAGAAGCACATTTCTAGACACCATAAAGATGGTTATCTAGACTCTTTTGATTATGAATCAATAGAGACATGTGAATCTTATTTGTTGGGCAAGATGACCAAGACTCCCTTTTCAGGTAAAGGTGAGAGAGCTAGTGATCTATTAGGACTCATACATACTAATGTATGTGGGCCTTTTAGAACTAATGCCAAAAATGGGTGTCAGTACTTCATTACCTTCACTGATGACTTTAATAGGTATGGCTATGTGTACCTTATGAAACATAAGTCAGAAACCCTTGAAAGGTTTAAGGATTTCATGAATGATGTATAGAACCAACTTGGTAAAAGTATCAAAGCACTTTGATCCGATCGAGGGGGAGAATACTTAAGCCAGGAGTTTGATGACCTTCTACGAGCCTATGGTATTGTATCACAATGGACTCCGCCTGGAACACCACAACATAATGGTATGTCTGAAAGAAGGAATCACACTTTATTGGATATGGTGCGATCAATAATAAGTTTTGTTGATTTTACGATTTCCTTCTGGGGTCATGCTCTTGAAAATGCTACGTTTACACTTAATCAAGTACCATCTAAATTGGTTCAAAAGACACCATATGAGATATGGACTGGGAAGCGTCCCAATATGTCTTTTATGAGGATTTGGGGATGTGAGGCTTATGTCAAGAAAATGTTTCCTGACAAGCTAGGCCATAGATCTGATGAATGTTATTTTGTTGGATATCCTAAGGAGACCAAGGGATATTACTTATTCCACCCAACTAACAACAAAGTGTTTGTTTCTAGGGATGTTGTGTTCCTAGAAAAGGAATTTATTTCCAAAGGAAATAGTGGGAGGAAAATAGAGCTTGTAGAGGTTCAATCCCAACAAGAAAACATTAAACCAGTAGATGTACAAGAGGAACATGGAAATTCACAAGGTGTTGTGAAATCTCAGTCTCCTCAAGTAATACAAGGGCTTCATAGATCTAGTAGGACACGCCTTGAGCTTGAGAGGTTTGGATACCTTGTGACTCAGGAAGGCGGTGAGTTGATCATAGATGATGATCCAACTACTTATCTAGAGGCAATGGAGGGACCAAATTCTGAGAAAAGGCTTGAGGCCATGAAATCCGAGATGGAATCCATGTACTCCAACAAAGTATGGACTTTCGTGGAACCACCCGAAGGGGTAAAACCCATAGGGTGCAAGTGGGTCTTCAAGAAGAAGACTGACATGGATGTCAATGTGCAAACTTATAAAGGCAAATTGGTTGCAAAGGGTTTCCGACAAGTTCAAGGTGTTGACTATGACAAAACTTTTTCTCCAGTTGTCATGATTAAGTCCATCAGGATCATGCTAGCTATTGCGGCTTACTATGACTATGAGATTTGGAAAATGGATGTTAAAACTACATTCCTTAATGGGAATATAAATGAGGATGCATACATGACACAATTTTAAGGTTTTGTAGATCCAAAGAATGCCAATAAAGTCTGTAAGCTACAAAGGTCAATCTATGGATTGAAGCAAGCATTTCGGAGTTGGAATCTTCAATTTAATGAGGAATTCAAAGTGTTTGGCTTTATTTATTTTTTTTGGTCGGTCCAAAAAGTGTGTTACTATATTACCAAAACTTTGGGCACAAAGTACCTCATTACAGCAAGAACAAAACCTTGATACCAACAAGCTAGTAATCAAGGGCATGAGAACATAAAACCCCTGAAACTATACATAAGGCTAAGATCCTAAACAACTCTACCTAATGACATGAAGCCATTAGCAGAACCAAGCACTCAATATCATAAAACCACCCACAAAGTATGAGAACAAGGACACTGCAAATGGACCACACCCCAATAGACCCCGAAATCTAGGATCTCAGCACCTACACACAAAATCAAGGCTTCTAAGATAAACAGGACTCATACTAGGTCCAAATCATCAGATTGACGTGCGAGCACATCCTACTAAGAAGCTAGAAACCAAAAAGAACCGAGTGAAAGGCAAGAATCAAATAAGATAACTGGCAGAGTGCAGCACGAGCAAGGGCTTGCAACCTGACCTTCTTCCCTAGCACAAAACCAGCTAGCAGTAACTGCACCCATATAGTGTGGCAATGCACTAAGAATCAGGAAGACTTTCTCACAACCAACTCAAGCTAACAGCTAAGTTGAACCTGCATTGACTATTCCCAATCATCACCAGATCTGGCTCCAGTCATCCAAGTAAAGCTTGGAAGACCTGACAAGCACGCAGCAGCAACACAAACAGAGGCTGCTGGTCAAACACCTCGGGGGTGTCCCTACTACTACTGTGCACTAATGCACATCATCCAGAACCTGGGATGGACCCCAGTCAGAAAGAAACCGAGATGACCACCGAGATGCAGAAGAGAAGGCAGCAGAATCCGTCCACAAACTGACAACCTTAAGCTGGGCACTGCCTTTCTTCCACTGGCATTTGATACATTCCCTGAAGATGTGGATTCCAGGTAGATGTCCAGTCCTTCTTCATCAATCAATAAAAGACCCTGCGCATCTCTGCTATACCAAGGAGTCATGATTCGAATAACCAAAATGAGGCTTCACTCAAGAGGACCAGCCCCTCACGCAGCCTGAGCTGTTATCCTGTCTTAGGAGAATATCAACAAGAACCTAAGGGCTCCGAAGCTAGAAGAAGCCAGAGACCCACCGCCAGCAGACCAGAGCGCACAAGTCTTGATGCCCAAATCACCTGAAAGCTAGCTCGCGCCAACAGGAAGCTCGGAGCAGATCTTCGTGGAGCAGTAACCAGGGAGCCGGAATCGACCCCAGAGGCAAAGCAGATGTGGGGCGAGCCAGCTGAGTGGGCGTAACAACCACGAGAATCTGATGCTCAGCTAGCCTGCCCCTGTGTCGAGGATGACACCTCTACCTAGCGAGGAGACATCCGCCGCAGCCACAGATTGAGGCACCGGAGCAGTTGGCGAGGAGAAACCAGAGCAGTGAGCAATCAGAGCCACATCAGGACCTGCTTGCACGATGACTCCTTGACGAATCCTTGAGGATGGCACCGCCTATGAGGGTGACCCATTCACGCCAAAGCTCGGAGCAGGTAGGCATCGTCGAAGTAGGTCAGTCGAAGATGAGAGGGCGATGTAGCCCAGGGAATCCTGGACACAACAACGGGTGAGCAGGAGCAGAGGTGAAAGGCGAGATCCCCTAAACACTGCGATGACGGAGCATCTACGTAGAGAAACCGGACTGGGAGGGCACCGCTCCTCTCCATCTGCCACTCCTGGGCGGGATGGAGTCGATAAGGTCGACTATGCCAAACCGCAACCCGGCCGTTGCCCAGTGGTGCATCGCGTCTCTGCTCATCTACTACCGTGGAGACCCCAAAACTACACTATCCTTTCAACTTGAGACTGAATCAAGATGATGCCGCCGAGCCCTTTGGGGCCAGGGGGAGGTAGACGCCGAGAAGCGCCCCCTCCCCCCAGCGATGGCCGCCGGGGATGCTAGAGAGAAACGAGAGCCTAACCCTAGAGAGAGAGAGACCCGCTCCTCGTGTCCACTTTACACGTGTTTGGCTTTATTCAAAATGAAGACAAACCTTGTGTATACAAGAAGGTTAGTGGGAGAACGACCACATTCCTCATATTGTATGTGGATGACATACTATTAATGGGGAATGATGTCTCAGCCTTATATAAGGTAAACACTTAGCTTGGGAATACTTTCTCAATGAAGGACTTAGGAGAAGCATCCTACATTCTAATTATTAAGATCTATAGAGATAGATCTAAAAGGATTCTCAAACTAAGTCAAAGCACATATATTAACAAAGTGCTGAAGCGGTTCAGCATGTAGAACTCAAAGAGAGGCAACATCCCCATGCTACATGGAGTCACCATATCCAGAGCTCAATGTCCCCAATCTTGCGAAGAGAGGGAGCGTACGAATGGGATCCCATATGCATCATCCATCAGATCCATCATGTACGCTATGTTGTGCACACACCCGAATGTCTCGTATGCCCTCAGCATGACGAGAAGGTACCAGTCAGATCCCGGGGATGCTCACTGGACAACTGTAAAGAACATCCTCAAGTACTTGCGAAGGACTAAGGATCAGTTCCTTGTATACGACAGTGAGGAAGTACTGGTAGTAAGGGGTTACACCGATGCAAGCTTCCAAACTGACAAAGATGATTACATATCACAATCAGGATTTGTATTTTGCCTAAACAATGGAGCTATGAGCTGGAAGAGTTCCAAGCAAGAAATAGTTATTGATTCTACTATAGAGGTCGAGTATATCACTGGTTCACATGCAGCAAAGGAGGTTGTGTGGATCAGGAAGTTCATCACTGAACTTGGTGTAATTCCTAGTAGTTGTGATGCAATTTAGCTTTATTGTGACAATAATGGAGCTATTTCTCAAGCTAAGGAGCCCAGATTACATCAATAGTCCAAGCACATACTGCGACACTTCCATCTCATACGATAGATCATATAGTGAGGAGATGTGAAGATATGCAAAGTACCAACTGAAGACAACATAGCTAATCCACTAACGAAGGCCCTTTCTCAGCAGAAGCATGATGGTCATGCTAGGTCACAAGGACTGAGGTTCCTAGGTGACTGGCTCTAAGTGCAAGTGGGAGTCTGTTGGTATGTATGCACATAGAGCAAGTCATGTGATGATTGTAATGGGATACTTTGTAAATGATTTGAATACTAATAAAGGCAATTTCTGATCTATATGTTTTAACTATTTCTGAGATGATAGTGTAACATGGTAGATGTCTAAAGAATTGTTTTACTCAATGACGTATGTTTTTAGGTTCAGGACCTAAACGATGAGATCATACGGATGTTAAGAGTATACTTTCTTGTTCAGTCCCTAGTCGGTTGTTATTGTGGAAATAACCATAGAAATCAATAACACTAAAGACTAGATTGTGTTTTAGTTGATGACAAAATCACATTAGTCATGATATAGTGATATCAAACCAAGCACATAGGTACTTGTTAAAGAACAAGTGTATCAAACAGACCCACCGTGAGAGTGACACATGGAACCATGATTTGGTAGTCACAGTCAGTTCTCACAATGATGGTGGTGAGTGTGATTCTTCGACCTGAAATCACTACACTCAACATATGTCATTGGGTACACTTTGACATCATCAAACGCAGTCCTGAAACATGGGTTGTTATAAAGGTGATGATTGGGTGACTTTGACACATGAGGCTTTTGAGGGGTGAGTGATAGATATGGGATTTGTCCCTCCTAAGGGAGTTTGATGTCCATGGCCACTTGATGAGTAGGATTGAGAAAGGCATGCACATGCATGTGTGAATCAATATGTGATATTGATGTCACACATATCCCACCCATTCTACTCTGAGATCAAGGAAATGGATGAATGTTGAAAGGATAATTGTACCATGCCTTGAGTTCATTTAGGACATTAGTGACAAAGAAATTATACAGTCACTGTAACACCATTCACGGATTGTAGGATTGAAAGTTGTTCTCCAACTTTCTATGTCACTTGGGTAGCACTGATGTGTGACTAGACACCACTCTTTGCTTGTGAAGTCATAAGTGTTATGAACTTTCACTACCAATGTGAAATGGACCTGCATGTCACACACACTAGGACATGTTCCAGGAAGAGGAGTTTCTCCACAAATCTTGTTTGGATTGATAACTAAAGGAGTTTAGTAGTTCAATTAAACACCCAATCGATTGATAGCTCAAAATCATAGTGTTCAAGGTGGTGGATCAGATGATTAGAGTATCAGATTGATTGAAACTGCAATTGACTGATCTGCTGCCCCAACTGATTGGCTCATAGAGATGAACCAATCAACTCAGGCTGGTGAGCTGACCAGCTTAGGTCAATGAACCGATCGGTTCACATTGTTGAACTGGTCGAGTGACCAACCAAGTTTGTTTCACTTGTTCAAATTCGATTTGGACAAGGACTAATAGTTTATTAGTTGGAAACAAACATGGAAAGTCAATTTGAGTTGGACCAGGACCACAAACCGATCGAGTCATACTTGAACCAATCAGCTCAATGGTCAGACGATCGGTTCAGGGTTGAACGTATCTGTTCAACTGGCGCAGTTTGTTAGATTTTGTGGAAAATCTCGAACCCTTTTACTCCTGCTTAAATCCCGCATTGCCCAGGGTAGAGAACCCTGTCCCATGACCCTCATATATATAAGGGGTATTGGGGGCTTCTCAAAAAGTAAAACTCAGAATACCAGTTTCTTTGCAAAGTTGTCGTTCTCTCTGGTTGTGGTAACTAGGAGAGCCCGAGCAAGTGCTACCCGATTAGGGAGGCATAGCTCGGGAAAGACAATTACAGAAAAATGACTGGTTGTAGGGGAGTGTGTCAGTGACTAGTATTCCGATATGAGGGTACGACTCCTTCCAGTACCTTGTGCGACAAGGCGATCAGAGTTCTAGGTAGTCCGTGTGGACTACTTCAGAGGCGGGAGACTTCTACCGCTCAGAGGATAGTTGTAAATCTCGACAGTCCCGGTGAGACCAGGAGCTGCACAGACACCGTCCAAGATTGGAGGTAAAGACCGTGCAAGACGCAAGGTAACGTCGCCGAGCAAGCCTTGGGACAAGGTATGTCTCCACAAATCATCCTTCCTACTATATAGACGTTGATGCGATTCCGTTATACTGGGTTTGAAGAGAAGAAATTTTTTGTTTCTACTGCCTTCTCTGTCTCCCCTAAAACCCAACTATATATATATATATATTCATTACCCCAGTTGGGAAACTAAGGTTAGTTACTCGTGGATCTAGTTTTGTAACATGAAGCGACCAAATTGCAATGAGATGACCAAATGTGTAATATAAAGAATCCTTTTGTAAAATGTCATCAAATTTGTATTTTGTTCTGCTAAAATAGTACAAATGACAATTCTGGACAAAATATCCCAAACTGTACCTGGGAGAAAAAATTTGTAATTAGAATGTAAGAATTGTAAACATAACACTCAAATTGTAACTAGGATCACTGAATAATGAATTTATGTTAGCCAAATGGGTAAAAAATACATCCCCCATATATATATATATATACACACACATATATATATACATATATATAAGAATTATGTACCCCAATACATATAGCTTACATGTACCCATCACTATCATGTATTTGATATATAAAGCATCAAATCAAGAGAATCATATATCATACATTTGACCCAAACATGCCCCCAAACAAATATCAAGAGTTAGTCGCACATACTTCAGTTCACTTCCTATATATATTGGAGGCAAATGAATAAGTAAACCTAGTCAAATGAAAATTGATGCAACCCTATTTTAGGGCTTTGTCTTGTGCCTTTTTGTTTATTTAATCACCTATTAACTTGTTAGAATGCATGTTACTCCCCCTAATAAATGGTTTATTATCAAATGAACTTATGGATATTACTTGGACTATGCCTAGGATGGATGGGAGAAAATGAGGATGATCCTAGGGTTTTTGTACCCCTAGAGGGGCCTAAAGAGAGTTTGAGAGATTCCCCAACCTGCCCCTAGCAGCCAAGGGTTAAAAAAACGTAAAGGAGTCCATGAATTGTGAATTTGAAAGCCCAAAGTTCAAGCAAAGAACCGAGAATAGTCGTGCTGAAACGGAATGCCCGTGATGCCAAAGCTAAAATTAAAGTGGAAATTCCAAATTTGAATATGCAACAACAAGTTCAGCAACACAGGTGTGCTAGCCAGCACGACCGTTCTAGGGAGCCCTAAGAACGCTTGTACTAGATACCATAACGGTGGTGCCAACATGCCAAGAGACATGTGCCAGTGAGAATGACCCGCATCCAAGTCACCCACCATGGCCATGCTACCCATCATGTTCATGCTGCCCAACCCCCACCACAACGGTGCTACCAACATCCAATTATCCAATTTTTATGTAACTTTTCCCACTCCACCAATACATCCATTCCATCCTAGCACGACTATTCTACATTCTACCCACCATGGCCGCGTTGCCCAACACGACCATTCTACCACCAACCCCAACTCATTTTCTGCACTAATTTTCCTATTTTACCACCACTTAATCTAGTGCATCCCTACTACCTATACATACATGAATGGTGTTTGGATCACAAGGGTACCAAATCTTTAGAAGTTAGTTCCACCCAAGAGAGCATTCATTGATCTCCCACCTACTCCCACCTACCTCCATGTAACACCCCTGACCTGGGTATTGGGATAGCCCTAGAAGCTTTGCCTAAGTTTCTTAGAACCTTGTCTTAATCTTTTAAAAAGTAATTAAGACTTAAGGATAGCTTAGTTTTCAAGTTGAGCTTGTTTGCAAATTGTTTGTGCTTTATATGATAGTTTTCGTGCAAATTGAAATTCACCCAAAATGAGGGGTTGATGTGCAAATTATCACCTCTAGAGTGTCCCTTCTCTCTCTTAGCATCCTCTAGAGGAGAGAGAGAAAGGAAGGGGTTCCTTGTTTGAAGCTTGGTTGAGTGATAGTACTCTTGGTGGTGAAAGAACCAAATAATGATGAGTATCTTGAACCCTAGATAAGGTTATGTCGAGTTATGAAGAGTATATGGGAGTGTCTATCGATTTAGAAACCATATAGGAGGTCCCATATTTATTTACTAACTTTGTGGAAGTATTCTTAACGGGATAAGCACCTTAAGTAGGTGAAGCATATCGATTTACATGTTCCTTGAAAAAGTCATATCGATTTGCATATAAAGTGATATTGGGTTGTGATATCTTGTCAAGCAAGATACCTAATGACCGATATCTTATCTTTGGATTATCCACATGAGTTTTTCATGAGGAGATAATTATGGTTTCATGGTGTCACCATGCATGGACACGTGTCATCTAAGTGCATATGGTGATGATATTTCAAATACACACATTCTCTCTTGAAACTCAACTATATAAGTCCCTATTTTCACAAGAAAGTAAACATTTCGATCCTCATATCATTCCTTACTTGGTGGACGACCATAGAAGCTTGAGGAACAAGAAGGAGTTTGAGCATCAAGCCTAAGGTGAAACCATGGTCATATTCAACCTTGGGAGGACTGTGCTTCTCGGATCATGGTTTCTTTCTTTTTATTCTTCTTCACTAAGTTCCTAACTATGGAATCTTGTTTCATGTAAAAGTGTTATGATTGAGTCTTGGAATTTTTATAAGTCATCTTCAACCTTGGGAACGTGAAGCTTTAGATCTTGAAGTTGTTGTGTTGATCTTGAGGTGGGTTATATAACTTGAACTCAACTCTATTGTTATTCACATTCAATAATGCAATACTTGATGATTCCTTTTCAATTTTGACTTTCCTTGATTGAATGATGACTATATAAAATCTAATAGATATATGGGGTTGTTGTCCATGAACTTGCATGTTAGTGGATGAAGGGTTGAAGCTTGAAGATGATGGCATCTCCCATGCACAAACTGATATTGATTTGTGAAACCCTAAGTCAATAGAAGGTTATAAGAAAGGAAGCCAAAACACATGGAGTCCTAACTCCTTAACAGTCTATTACATACAAAGGACCACCATTCTTACAGTTGTTTAGTCTGTCACTTAAGGCTAAAAATGGGGGCAGGCTGATGTCTTGAAGTTGAGTGAAGATGTGTAGTTAACCGATATACCTTAACCCTAGCAACCCGATACACCTCTAGCCTGACATAAGTATGATAGGCAACACACCAGGGCCGACACACCATGTGATGGTGTGGGAAATAAACTCCTTTAAGTCATGGATGACACATTGAGTAGTGATGAGCCTGACGCCTTGATAGATGAAAGAATAAAAGGGTATCAATGAATGGATAACCGATACAATCAAAACCCTAGAACCCGATATGTATCAAAACCCTAGAGGCTGCTATCACTTGGTGATAACTAGGCCGACATTGTAGATGATAGTGAGACTGATACTCTAGAGTATATTATGGCCGACACTCAAAGTGATAGGGTGGCCAACACACAAAGTGATAGGGTGGTCGATACCATAAGGTGAGGTCAATATGTTATGCTTAAGTGAGGTGAAAATATTATTCTAAAGTGTGGAGAAGATGATGCACCAAGGTATGGTGAAGATGATACACCAATTTGTGATTCATGGCTGATATCACCTTAGGCACCTAAAAACCGATATCACCCTAAGCACCTCTAAACTGATATCACCCTAAGCACCTCTTAATCAATATCACTTTGATGTGCCATGCCCAACACAAGCAATAGTATATAGGTCGAAACAAGTGGATATGTCTAGGCCAACATAAGGGATAGTGTGTAGGCCGATACAACTTGATAAATGTAAGATGATATACCTTGATGAGGCTGATACACCTTGATGAGTGTAGGCCGATACACCTTGATGAGTGTAGGCCGATACACCTTGATGAGTGTTAGCCAATACACCTTGATGAGTATAGGCTGATACACCTTGATGAGTGTTAGCCAATACACCTTGATGAGTATAGGCCGATACACCTTGACGAGTGTAGGACAATACATGATGAATATAATAAATTGATACACTATGAAGTAATGAGATGGATACACTTTGATAAGTGTAGGCTGATGAACCCTAAAGAGGGTCAAGCCAATGTAATCAGTATGTTGAAATCAATATCTTAGTAAAGATGAGAGAAAAACTTGTACTACTCATATGAGAAAGGTAATACTACATGTTGATAATCAATTGATGATAATTGATGAGAGTAATTATGTATTCTTGAATACTTATGGAAATAAAATAAGCTCTTATGATGTGAATTAGGGATTGGTTGTTAAATATGAACTTGAAAACCCTAATCGGCTACAAGGGGAAATGTAACAACCTTGACCTGGGTTTTTGGGATAACCATAGAACCTTTGTCTAAGTAAGTTACGTAGAACCCTGTCTTAATCTTTTGAAAAATAATTTAGACTTAAGGAGAGTTTAATTTTCAATTTGAGTTTGTTTGCAAATTATTTGTGCTTTATATGATAGTTTTGGTGCAAATTGCAATTTACAAAAATATGGGTTTGATGTGCAAATTACCATCACAAGATAGTCCATTCTCTTTCTTAGCATCATCTAGAGGAGAGAGAAAGATAGGGGCGCCTTGTTTGAGTCTTGGTTGAGTGATATCACTCTTGCTGGTGAAAGAATCAAATAATGTTGAGTATCTTGAACCCTAGATTAGGTTGTGTCGAGTTATGAAGAGTATATGGGAGTGCCTATCAGTTTAGAAACCATAGAGGAGGTCCCATACCATTTTAGTAACTTTTTGGAAGTATTATTAATGGTCTAACCACCTCAACGAGGTGAAGCATTGGTTTACATGTTCCTTGCAAAAGTTTTATCGGTTTGCATATAAAGTGATATTGGGTGGTGATATCTTCTCAAGCAAGATACCCAATGGCCGATATCTTATCTTTGGATTATCCACATGAGTTTTTCATGATGAGATAATTATGGTTATATGGTTCTACCATCCATGTACACATGTCACCTAAGTGCATATGGTGATTACACTTCACATACACACACATTCTCTCTCTCTCTCTCGAAACTGTACTATATAAGCCCCTCTTTTCACAAGAAAGAAAACATTTCGACCCTCATATCATTCCTTACTTGGTGTACGACCATAGAAGATTGAGGAAAAGGAAGGAGTTCGAGCATCAAGCCTAGGGTGAAGCCATGGTCATCTTCAACCTTGGGAGGACTATGCTTCTCAGATCATGGTTTCTTTCTTTCTTTTCTTCTTCACCACATTCCTAAATATGAAATATTCTTTCATATAGAAGTGTTGTCATGGAGTCTTGGACTTTTGATAAGTCATTTTCAAGCTTGGGAACGTGAAGCTTTGTAGCTTGAAGTTCTTGTGTTGATCTTGAGGCAGGTTATATAGCGTGAACTCAACTCTATTTTTATTCACCTTCAATCATGCAATACTTGATGATTCCATTTCAATTTCAATTTTCCCTGATTGAATGATGATTCTATGATATCTAATGGATATATGGGGCTATTGTCCATGAACTAGAGTGTTAGTGGATGAAGGTTTGAAGCTTGAAGATGATGGAATCTCCCATGCACAAATCGATATTGGTTTGAGAAACCCTAACCCGATACAAGGTTATATGAATGGAAATTGATACACATGGAGTCCTAAATCCTTATAAGTATGTTTCATACAAAGTACCACCATTCTTACAGTTGTTTAGCATGTCTCTTAAGGCTAAAAATGGGGGCATGCCATTATCTTTAAGTTGAGTGAAGATATGTAGTTAACTGATATACCTTAACCCTAGCAACCCGATACACCTCTAACCCGATATATGTATGATGGGTGACACACCTGGGATGACACACCATGTGAATATGTGGGAAATACACTCCTTGAAGTCATGTATGACACACCAAGTAGTGGTGAGGCTGACACCTTGATAGATGAAAGAATATAAGGGTGTTGATGAATGGATAAATGATACAATCAAAACCCTAGAACCCAATATGTATCAAAACCCTAAAGGCCAATATCACTTGGTGATAGCTAGGCCGGCATTATAGATGATAGTGAGCCTGATACCCTAAAGTATACTATGGCTGACACCCAAACTAATAGGGTGGTCGACACACAAAGTGATAGGGTGGCCAATAGCCTAAGGTGAGGTCAAGATGTTATGCTTAAGTAGGGTGAAAATATTATTCTAAAGTGTGAAGAAGATGATGCACCAAGGTATGGTGAAGGTGATACGCCAATATGTGATTCATGAACGATATCACCCTAAGAACCTCTAAACCGATATCACCCTAAGCACCTCTAAACCGATATCACTTTGATGTGCCCTGGCGGACACAAGAGATAATATATAGATCGACACAAGTGGATGTGTCTAGGCTGGCACAAGGGACAGTGTGTAGGCCAATACACCTTGATGATTGAAGGTCGATACACCTTGATGATTGTAGGCCGATACACCTTGATGAGTGTAGGTCGATACACTTTGATGAGTGTAGGCCAATACACCTTGATGATTATAGGCCGATACACCTTGATGAGTGTAGGCTGATACATGATGAATATAATCAATTGATACACTATGAAGTAATGAGATGGATACACTTTGATAACTATAGGCTGATGAACCCTAAAGAGGGTCAAGCCAATGTAATAAGTATGTTGAATTTATATCTTAGTAAAGATGAGAGAGAAACTTATACTACTCATATGAGAAAGGTAATACTTCATGTTATAATTAATTGATGATAATTTATGAGAGTAATTAAGTATGTTTGAAGACTTTTAGTAATAAAATAAGCTCTTACGATGTGAATTAGGGTTTGGTTGTTAAATATGAGCTTCAAAACCCTAATCGGCTACAAGGGGAAAAACCTAACCCTAATAATGAGAGGGTTGTAATTTGAATGATTCTCTTTATGTCATAGTGATGATATTTACTTGATATTGCTTTTACCATGAAATCCTAATCATGTAGGTATTATGAGATGATGAGTATACCCAGGTATGAGCTATAATGATTTAGCATGATACATATTAAATAGCCCTTGTGAGCCATGTGATATGCTTGTACAACAAGTATGATATATATGGGTCTGACGACCTAGAAATGATTGTTTCCTGGTAAGAGTTGACACTATACAATGATGAACTGAGGGTTTGATACCCAAGATATGTGATCATAATAATGAAAATGAAGGTAATGTGTATAACGGATTGAGATCTTAAGATGGGTGTAACAAGATGTGTTACAATTGATACAAGATTCCTTGCAAAATGTATTACACCTTTCTTTGTAGAATTTATCTATAATTCATGCTTGTAACTTGATTGATGCTAAAAGATGTTGTTATGCACTTAACTTATCAAGTGAAACTAAAAATGTAGTTTTCCATGGCCATAGATCCATTCAATGTCAGAACTTGCTAGATGGTGAAATGAATTTTACTTGGAGCACATATTTTTGAATATACGAGGTGCAAGACGTGTATTTACTTGCTTCCTACAAACCTCAGGATTGACTATAGGCCATACCTTGAAAAAAGTATGGTTGTAGATCGTAGCTCTAATGCAACATCGAGATTCACGGTAAAGCCATACCCTGAGAAGAGTATGGCTGTAGTCCATGACTCAATATATATATGCAGGATTGACTGTAGATCATACCCTAGACAGAGAAGAAGCTACAAGCTATATCTCTATAATGTTGAGCCAATATACCCTGTCTAGAAAAATTTCAGTTTGACTTATAAAGTCACTACTAGTAATCTCATATTGACTGAGAGGGTGAGTTCATGGATTCCAGCTCTTCCATGGACCTTGTATGGCACCGATGCTACCTAATTTAGGTTGGTTTGAGCATGAAAAATATACCTCATATCATCAGGGCATAAGATTGATTGTTGAAAGATGTAATAACCCGTATAGCATATTTGCTTAGGGATCAAATACGAAAACATTGAATGAGGATGAAATTTCTTTTGTAAGTCATAGTTGATAAATATTATACATGTTCTTCATATTCATTTTAAAAGTGATTAGATGATCTACTGCTTAGTCGTAGATATTTGAACTACTTAAATGATGAGGTTTCTCTACTCTGCATATAACAAGTAGTTATACTTGTTTAATTCAATAAAGGTTTCTTATACTCTCTTTTATGAAGATTTATCTTGTGGGCTCCGATCTCCAAGCCACGATATAAACACGATTTAAACTTAAGTGGAAGCAATCGATTAACAGCAGAAGACAAAAATCACGGGAAATTAAAACCTTTTTGAGATAAGAGCTTGAAACCACAAACCTTTTCTATAGAAAAAGGATTTAAACTGTTTACATCTCTGTCAAATTACTTCCTGAGTAATTATACACATCATGATTCAAAATCTCAAGATTCGTAACAAAATCTCAGACCAACAACTCCAAGACCTGAGAGTGCAGAGGACACATAGGACTGACTCTAACTACACCACATAGCAGGTTGAATCTCCACCTGAGATTTACTGCTGCTGCTGGGATTGGTCACCTGTAGACCGGTTTCTCCGTCTTCGACGACCACCTAAAAAGTTGAAGTCTACGGGGTGAGACAATTTTAAATAATTGTCCCAGCGAGAGTTATAACTCTCCACTAGAAGCTTTACAAAGCAAAACAAAGAATAACTTAAGCAGTAAAAGCTTTCAAAGTATTCAACAGTAGTTTTGGTAATAAGCAAGAGTTCAACATTTATGAAATATGAAGAACATATGCACTATATAGTGTAACATCAATCAAGTGACTCGTAGTTAACTCTAACAGATATACTACGCTGTTGATTATGTTTTTCAAACAATTATTATGCCCTGCGGAGATGAGGTATACCGCTCATACTCCAATCGATCACTTTGATAAGTCGCATTGATATCATACCTAGGTCATTAAAAGAGCCGGATTCTTATGACCTCATCTTCCTCAGTCAGAGTGAGGATGACTTGCAGGGCATCTTGTGTCTCTACTGCTATAGCTTACAAGGGTAATCTGGTCCTTCACTATTTTTAGAGTTACAGTGGCGTTCTGTACTCTCTTCGTCATCGAGAGATTTCTTGTTTACCTCTGATCGATGCGGTGTTTGTGTTTCCTCGGATGTTACAACCTGTAGTGAAGGGTTTATGGATTAAGAAACATCTACATCAATTCCTACACTAGGATGTAAGGATTTACACATCCATATTCCCCCACATACTCAAAAGTATGTGCTCCAAGAGTTCCCTTGGGAAAACCTATTTCACCATCATATTGCTTTCTGACAATGATGGATCTATGATTAGGGCTTTGCATGGTATGATTATACTTGATTATTTAGGTACATTTCAGTATTCTTTTAGCATCATACATGTTCTCAAACAATAAACATTAGCATAGCAGCTCTGAAGAAGAATACTAAATGTAACAAGTCTAACTCACATCAATTATCATTTCTCAATCATCTCATCACAAGTCATCTGTTAAGCATGACCTTGATGATACTCATGGCTCTCACAGCCCATAAATCTCATTAGATGCCACTAACAGGGCATCAGGATATTTCACTTATTCATAAAGCTAAGACATGCTTTCAATGAATATAGTATCATAATCCATACCTGGATATGATCATCATCTCATGACAACCTGCATGGTTAATTCAACTGATAACAGTAAACAATTCATTCTAGAGGTTATATTTTCAAACTCTTAGAAGAATCAAGTTCCCCAATTTTCATCAATCAGGGTTTACTATTCACATTACATGTCATCACCCTAGAATTAGGGTTTACTATTCACCTCATGGTGAATTGAACTCATAACATCATCATGTATGAGAAACATCATCATTAAAGCTCTTAGATAAGATTAATATTCACTAAACATCATAATTAGGGTTTGCATGATCTCACATAGGTGGATCATATCCTAATCATGCACATTCATGTGTATTGAAGGTACTTTACTTGAGTTTCCACCATAAAAGGGTACTTTCTCTCTCTTATGATACTTTCTCTCTCCTCTTACTAGTAGATGGTGATAACACCACTCTAGATCAGGTTGGGTTAAGTCCCCATTGACTAGCATAAGCCAAAACATCACTATCATGTGATTAGGGTTTGATTAGAACAAGGTATTACTCAATTAAACCCCTCAAGGGTATTTTGGTAATTTACCTCATGATCACCATCATGGGTCAATGTATTAATCACTTAGTCCCTTAATGTCCTAAGATACCATTAGGGTTTAGATTAGATCACCATTGAACCAATTACAACTTCAAGTGATTAAGTATAAATAACCTTGAAAACCTCCAAACGGTTTCAACCTTCAACCACCAAATGGTTTTGAAACTGTTTGGGTGCATTGACCGTTTGCTAGGTTTGACTCCAAGACCGCATGACCTCAAGGTCGTTTGCCCAAACCGTTTAGGTGCGTTGACCGTTTGGAAAGGTTGACTTTCCAAACCGTTTGAGCTTATGCGGTTTGAAACCGTTTGATCAACTTGTCTTGATATCGATTGGTCCAAACGACCTTGAGATCGTTTGAGCCCAAACGGTCTTGAGACTGTGTGGATCCAAACGGTCTTGAGACCGTTTGGTCCAAATGGGCTCAAACCGTTTGGACCTCCAACATGGTTCAAAAGCTACAAATGTTTATGGTTAAGTATGTTGAAGCCCTCAATTGGCCAAAGCCATATTAACCACTTATAAATTGAGTTAATTAAGATGAGCCTCAATCAATTGGAAACCAAATTAACCCTCAATTGAAAGCCAATTAGGGTTAAATCTATCTCAATTAGGGTTTCAAATCGGATGGTCATCAATATTCAACAATGTGAATCAATTCAAGGTTGAACCTATCAATTGACCTCCAATTGGGCCCAAACTTGGCCCAAACGGTCTTGAGATCGTTTGGGCATCATCCAAACGGTCTTGAGACCGTTTGCCCAAAGTTTAACAAAAACCAAGTCGGTTGGATTAGGGTTGAACTTGAATTAGGTCTAAAATCAGCATTTTTATCAATTCATCAACTTATTGCAATTGGACCCTCAACCCATCGAATTACCTCAACCATAGACCTTCAAACGGTCTTGAGACCGTTTGGAGGAACCCCCAAACGGTCTTGAGACCGTTTGGGTCCTTCAACCCAAAACTCAACAAGATCTATTCATGAAATCAGCAATTTCAGCCCGATTAGGGTTAGGATGTTGAAGTGACTTCAACTCTCAATTGGTTAAGAAATAAACTTTGATTCTTTGCAGGAATTAAATTCAATATATTACCAACATACCCTCAAACGGTCTTCTGTTGGTCAACCCTATCAAATGGTCTTGAGACCGTTTCAATCCAAACGGTCTTGCAAGGTCGTTTGAGATCAAACGGTTTGAAACCGTTTGACCTTAAACGGTTTGCAACCGTTTGGACCAAAACGGTTTTTAAGTACAAGGATCATTCCACAAGCTGCATCTTGATGCCTAAGCTTGGGAAATCCATCATACCTCATCATATTCACTCATATGATGTCTCATTATCAAAAGAACATCTCAACCTGTGAAATTGCAAGTTAAACCCTTAAACTGGGTAATTTGCACATAGGTCCCTGCATAACAAAACAATACTACAACTTTGTTTAAAAGGAACCAAAATTGAAGTATATGTTCCTGAGGAACTTAATTACATGCCAGGGAGTATTCACAAGTATATAATTACATATTTAGGAAAAACTTCTAGGGTTAGGTTATAACCCAGGTCAAGGATGTTACATATCCGTGAAAATAATATTGTTGGCAGAGGGTTATATGTCCCACTGATATATGGATCTCACCGCATGGGTTTCCACACTTTTTAGGTGGATGTGCATGAGGAGGTAGAGATCATGCAGTAGAGAGAGGGCAGCAGCAGCAAGGACAAAAATAACAACTCATGTTGATTATACTATTATGTGTTTGTAGATATAGAGTCCTATATGTCTTCCCTATACTCTTAGGTGCTTGGGAGATAGTATGTAAATAGTTTTATAATCCATATGAGATTTTGGCTTGAACGCCTTGATGCATAATGTTGCTTTTCTATGTGTTTTGGTAAAGCAACTGATATCTCATATCCTTGTGTTGTGATGGTACAATGCATGCATGAAGTGAACCATGATGTATATATGGCTTTGGTTCTTTTTGTAAAGAGTTTCCTGGTAGTAGATATCCTGATGAAAACATTTTAATTTTTAATGAAGTTTGGTAATCCACTGCTAATGGTTATTTCTATGTAGTTTTACATGATGTCGCTATCAGTTTGATAGTGGTCGTCACAGGAAAACCCTAACCCTAATTATGGGAGGGTTGCAATTTGAATGATTATCTTTATGGCATGGTGATGGTTTTTACTTGATATTGCTTTTACCATGAAATCCTAACCATGCATGTATTATGAGATGATGAGTATAGCTAGGTATGATCTATAATGATTAGCATGATATAGATTAAATATGCCTTGTGAGCCATGTGATATACTGGTACAACAAGTATGATATATATGGGTCTGATGACCTAGAAATGATTGTTTCCTGGTAAGAGGTGACCATGTTCAATGATGAACTAAGGGTTGATACCCAAATCATGTGATCCTAATAATGAAATTATTGAAGGTAATGTGTTTAAGGGATTGAGATCCCAACATGGGTGTAACAAGATGTGTTCCAATTGATACAAGATTCCTTGAAAAATGTATTACATCTTTCTTTGTAGCATTTATATATAATTCATTCTTGTAACTTGACTGATGCTAAAAGATTCTATAATGCTCTTAACTTATCAAGTGAAACTAAAAATGTAGTTTTCCCTGGACATAGATCCATTCAGTGTTAGAACTTATTGGATGGTGAAATGAGTTTTACTCGGAGTGCATATTTTTTAATATGCAAGGTGCAAGACAAGTATTTCCTTGCTTCCTACAAACCTTAGGATTGGATATAGGCCATACCCTAAAAAGAGTGTAGTTGTAGGCCATAGCTCTAATGCAACATTGGGATTGGCAGTAAAGCCATACCCTAAGAAGAGTATGGCTGCAGGCCATGACTGAATATATATATGTAGAGTTGACTGTTGGGCATACCCTAGATAGAGAACAAGCTGTGAGTTGTATCTCTATAGCATTGAGCCAATATACCCTAGCTAGGTAAATTGCACTTTGACTTATAATGTCACTTCCAGTAATCTCATATTGACTGAGAGGATGAGGTCATGGATTCTGGCTCTTCCATGGACCTAATATTATACATGTTCTTCATATTCCTTTTAAAAGTGACTAGATGATCTAATGCTTAGTCATAGATATCTGAACTACTTAAATGATGAGATTGCTCTACTCTTCATATAACAAGTAGTTATACCTATTTAATTCAATAAAAGTTTCTTCTACTCTCTTTTATGAAGATTTATCTGTGAAATAATATTGGTGGCGGAGGGTTTTATCTTCCGCTGAGATATGCATCTCACCTCGTGGGTTTCCACACTTTTTAGGTGGATGTGTATGAGGAGGTAGATATTGTGCAATAGAGAGCGGGCAACAACTACAAGGACAATAGTAACAACTCAGGCTGAATGTGTTGTTATGTGAGTCCTATGTGCCGTTCCTATACTCTCAGTTCCTTGGGAGATAGTGCGTAAACAATTTTATAATCAATATGAGATTTTGGCTTGAACATCTCAATGTATAACGTTGCTTTTGTATGTGTTTTGGTAAAGCAACTGGTATCTCATATCCTTGTGATGTGATGGTACGATGTATGTATGAAGTGAACCATGATGTATATATGGCTTTGGTTCTTTCTGTAAAGAGTTGCCAGATAGTGGATCTTTTGATAAAAAGGTTTTCATTTTTTAGTGATTTTTTGTAATTAGTTGCTAATGGTTATTTCCTCATAGTTTTGTGTGATGTCACTGTCGATTTGATAGAGGTCGTTACACTCCACCTCATTTCCACCTTGACCTACCTCAAAACTCTAGTTTTCTAGGGTTTTGACCACTTCCACCTTCCATTCCATGTCATCCAACCATCAAGGAGGGAAATTCAAGAGTCGTAGTTGCTAGGAGGTAAAGAAGGAGGAGTCTTCACCAAGCTTTTATGCCTATTCACTCCTCTACTCCTTCTTCTTTGTTTGTTTGTTTTGTTATGGGTAGCTAAATCCCTTAGGTGGGCTGAATGGGGCTAAAATGTGAATTTGATACAATGTTGCGTGAAAAAATTACAAACCTTATAAAATCTTTTGATATTGATTGTCTTCTACTTCTAACTATTCCCCATAAATTGTCATGTGGCTTATGCTTGAAAATGTAGATTGCTTGTTGATTTGTGGTTGAAACCACATAGACTCTAGGAGAGAAATGTTTATATGTGGCTATTTGAAGGATTGCTCCTAAGTCCAACTAGTAGATACCTTATCTAGCACCCTATATTATTACATACATATCCCCTCTCCTTCTTGTAGGTGTGAGATCTATGTAGCTAGCCTATAGGCACTTAGTGCAATTGGCTTGGAGCTACCTAAAGGTTAGATGGTAGGTGATGTGAGGTGAAATACCCTCATTTCCACCCTCCATTAATACCCTCAGACCCTAGTTTCCTCAAGAACCTCTTCTATGGAAACCTATACTTTATTGGATCCTAGTAGAATTTCACCTAACCCCAATCCAAATGATCCTTGCAAGGTTGGATAGGGTGCACTATGTAAGGAGTGGGACCTATAGGGGATCCACTCCCTACTGTAATTTGAAGAATAAAACATCCATTCCATACACACCTAAAAGATATGATGGAGAGGGTGTAGAATTTTAAAATCTTATTAATGGTATTCAAAACAACCAAAGTTTAGCAACGAAAGAAAAATATTGACAATATTCAACTTATCCAAAAGATACATCATCATCATCTCCCATATAGGGTTTACATGGTTATTCCAACATAAGGATCTAGTAGAGAGAAATATAAACCATATCAAGTTGTCTCCAAGCTTTAACTCCTTAAGCTAAGTCCAAGATCTAGTATGTTACACACTAGGGCATAGCCCCCCTTCACACATCCTATTCTATACACATCCAATTAGCAGTTTAGGATAATTATCTAGCATATATCTTTTTGTTTGGTTTAAAAATATAAATGAGTAACTATGGTTTGCATGTTATGAACCCAATCTAGGTTCTAGTTACATTTCCCCAAACAACCCACACCTTCGTTACTTTCCTAAAACCCAAATTGCCTCCTTTCTAGTTCATGCTTCCTTAGTTAGCTGCTCTGCTTGCTTCATTACTTAATTTCCTTATTCTTTATAACTAGGTCTTGCTAGAGTAGTTAGTATTACTTTGTGCTTGCTTTATCTAGTTACTTGGCAATTTAGTTCTTTGCTTGCCCTAGTTGCTAATTGATAGTATAGTATAGTTTATTGTTTAGTCCAATTCATTTCTCTCCCTATGTGGTTACATAGGATTGGTTTGATAATGTAGTGTTAGAATTAGATATTTCTTTGTTTTCCTTAGCTCAAATTACTCTTTTCTTGTTTAGTTTTCCTTTCCTTATTAATACTATCTAGGATTAACTTAGGTTCTACTTCTTTCTCTTTTGATTTGTTTCTCAGACCATTAGTGTAATCAAACACAATCAACCTCAAACCCTTCAACCTTAGACTCAACATTGGAAACCCAAATAAACCGAGTAAGATCTAGTGCCTCCTCTCTCCCCAAGGATCAACACCTATATTGCCTACTTCCTATATTAAGAAGTGAACCCGTGTGCTTGTGCATGAGTCTGTGTATTTGCAGTGTGTCATTGACCAATAGCCCAATTGCATGCCATGTAAACTTATAAATGTGAAGCTCATAATTATGAAACTGGAGAATAGTCACCGTTAGAGTCAACAAGGTTAAATTCTTATATTACATTCCTAAATTACATCTTTTATTATCATTATATATAGTCATTCAACTTATAAAGTGATTCTAATAAAATAGTTTGAAAACAGTCTTAAAATCCCAATCTAAGACTGTAACATTAAATATCATGCTCTCATAGCCAAAACTATATACACATTTTCGAAATACCTGTCATTCTAGCAAATTATATGGTATTCACAAGATAAATCTACACTTCACATTTATTAACATATGTACCTTATTTTGGGGAGTACAATAACATGTTATCTTCTCACACATGGGATGAGATGACCAAGTCATGCCTTATCCCAACATTGCCATGGATGGGTGTGTTCCTTTCCAAGATCATCTCAATCCCAAACCTAGGTCTCCACTCAACTCACCTATCTCCAAACTACATGACACATCGAACATCATCTGCCCTAGTCTCATACAGGACTACGACGCCATGGATCCACACTATTCCAATGACTGGTGACGTGCAAGGGATATTTTTAGTGAAAGGAGGTGATTGGTAGCGTATGCATCCCCTCATGAATGTCTTTGGTTCCTTGTCATTGTATGGGAGGCAGGGCAACCATTTTAAGAGGTATTGTTTCTACATCATCCCTATTCAATATGTATCTGATAGGTGCTACCTTCATCATGGTTCCTCCTCATAAACCCATGGTCGCACAACAATAGCTAGAATCCCTATGGTAGCCACTAGAACTTAATGAAGACCACCACTAGTCTACTAGCTAGGAAGCAGAGAAACAATAAAATAGTAGACCCAGAGAGAATGACTCATTGTTGGTGTCTTGTTAGTTCTAAGACCCCTTACATTGAGTAAGGGTGCAAGACATGGTTCTTGGTCAAGGCATTCCTTCCTTCTCAATCTGCTAGGCCTTGAATGCTAAATTATAGTCCCAACTTTAAAGATAACTCTCATGTTACTGATTAATCAATTTAACCCCAATTACTTAATTGGTCAATCCTCAAACATCATTTTCATAGAACCTTCACTTCATAATTTTCATGTAGAAGTGATTTTTTTTAATTAGTGGGACTTGGGAGGGATCCACTCACTACTTATTGAGAAAAATACCTATCTCAAATTTAACATACTAAAAAATATGAAGGAAAGCATGAATTTTTCATTTCTAAGAAGTTTGATAGATAACAAATTATGGTTACATAGTAGCAAAAAAACACTATTACAACATTCTTCTCATTACATCAATGATCATTCCTCTACCACATGGATGGCATCACAACAATGAAGATGTATAATAACCTATGCAATAGATCAAATGTAGAGGACAATCTATCTATCTCAAGATATCCAAAAAACTAATGTTATGAAAATGGATCCTCCTGATTCCCCTCTCTGGAACACCTACACCTGAGTGGTGTTGATACAACACATAAAATGGAGAAAATAAATATAGCAGATTATTAGTAAAATTTAGTGTGTGATAGAGAGGATTATTAGAAATCTTGTCATCATTTTTGGAGGAATGGTGGGAGCATAAGGTTTGAATTTTGGAGCGGCAAAAGGAAGGCTGATAGAGCAGGTGATTCATGGGAATACGACAACCTCCTCCAAATAGATCCTTTGTTCCCCACTAGTCGGAGCTCCACACTGTCACCAACAGTACGCAAGTTGATGTTGCGGCTGCTCATGTTGCCAAATGGTGGTATGATCTTTTGATCAAGTAGAAGAAGGAAAAGATCACAATTTTGAAATTAAAATGACTAGATATTGTGAATGGAGAATTGATTTACAAGAGATCAAAGGCAGTTGAGGTCACGAAGAAGTGGTAGAATACGGCTTCAGTCTACACCATTGGGCTCAAACCTCACTGGTCGATGATTGTGTGGAACTTCAAAACTGTGTGGAAACCTAAAGCTGGCTTTGAGGAAATCCTGAGAAACAAAGATTTTTCATAGTCAAATTCGAGAATGATGATGACTTAATGGTAGTAGTGGATGGAGGTCCCTAGTTTGTTGGTGGTAAGCCCTTCATTCTCAAGAAATGGGAGATCAGGGAACCCTTAGATAAAGAAAGGCTTATTGATATCCATATATGGATCAAGTTTCCTCACCTACCTCTAGAATTTTGGGATGATGAGATTATGAGAATTCTAGGAAGCTTCATCGGTAAACCTATCTACTCTGATTATGTTGCAAAACTATGCAGAGGCTTGATTATGCTGGAATTTAGGTTCTCATGTCGGTGGATTCTGTATTGCCAAAGAATATTGTTATGATAAGTGACTATGGTGATAAGGATGTTGTCCATGTCTAGTACGAATGGATTCTAGAAATATGTAAAAATTGCAGGTGCTTTGGTCATGAGTCGGAATTTTCTAGAAAAGAGACTAATGTTTAGAAAGCATGGGTACCGATGGGTAAAGGTAATGGGGGAGAGAGGTCCGAATGCAGTGGTTGACTCTAACATTAGTAAAGAGGATCCTAATGTAGTTGCTATTTCGGTAATTGAAGAACTTTTTGTCAATGTTGTCTCTATTGTTAACTCCACTGTGAATAATTCTACCGCTATTGCTTGCAATGCTAGAACTGCTCAATCTATCCATGTAGCTTCAAGAACTGGGTCTGATTTTCAGATCCCGCTAGCCTTCGGTGGTAGTCAAAGTGTGTCTTCTAGAATGCAACATATCCTGGAGGAAAAGGTTCACACTGCTTATGAGAAGGATGAATTTTAGATGGTGAAATACAAGAAGAAGTCACCCCATGTATCACTTCCAAATCAAATTAGTTTTTGAGGAGTCCCTCTACTATTATGAAAGTTGCAAATAACATGTTGATGCATGTAAACTACACATCCAAAATGCAAGTGCACATATCAATGTAATATAGGCCCAAAGAGTCCCGTATATCAAACACATGGAAAACTTATATCTAGAGACTACTACTAACGATGACCTTAGCATCTAGGCCTAAGAGAAAGAATGATTGGTTGATTAATTGACTTAATTGTAGGGATTAAAATTAAAATTAATGGTTGTCATCACAATTAGAATGAATTCCTCACATTGCAATTAACATCATTTCTATAATAATGATTCCTCCTAACCTTGGAAAAAGGGACTTGTAGAAAGAATGACCCACTCTCGTAGCATAATTAACTACCTAATCTTATATAAATCCCACTCGCGTAGTGATTTAATTATTAGTTAGGTGTTTTACCGACTGCTTTGGGTTATTCCCTTCACAATTGTAGGCCCTTTCTCAAGGTGCAGTATAAATTTTGTACATCTATGAGTTTTCCAACCCTTAATCACTCTCTCAAAGAAATTAATAGTCTAAGAAATCACCTATGGTGATAAGGAACATCAAATTCATGAAGCAATCATAGTGACATGTCTATAAATTAAGAGAAATACGCATATTAATTAATAACAATCAATTACAATGTAAAACCAGGCTACTACTAGGTCCTAAGGAACAAAAGGGATTAGCCACACATGATTTCCATTGTCAAATACATGGGAGAAGAAAAGAAAAATGTGGGAAACATTAGAAAACTAAAGTAACCCCTGAATAATATGGTCTGGATGACTCACTCTCTCGAACATGCCAATTTTCTAACTTCTGGATGCAAATCCGTCCACCAGAGGTGCCTAAAACTCTCGAAACATGGCTTCCTTCTCTCCTTTCTTTTCTCCCAACTCTCGATTATCTTTAATCTGGGTTGATCGTGTCAAGTCGGTACTATCGACTTGGTGTCAGTAGTATTGAGACCTTCGATTATTCACGATACCTTATAAGCTATCAGTACCACTGAGTTGGCCTTCAGTAGTACCAAGATTTTATCTGACCTTTCCTGTTAGAATGTCAATAGTACCAATTTTTGTGTTGGAACTACCAAATTTCTCATTTCAACTCTGTTCCTTTTCGTCAAATGTCAATACCACCGACGACCTATCGATAGTACCGAGTTGATCCATTTCTTGTAAATTCACCTGATATGTAAACAATAAAGAATGTAAGATCCAAAATAATGATAAATCACTGGGAAATTAAGTAATCTCAAACGATCAAAAATATTCAAAAAAGATGTCCACCCTTAGATTAGTGAAAAACTATCAATAGAGAAGTTAATATCATAGTCAATCAGGCATTCACTTGTTGCATCATGTGATTCCCTATCTACATTGTTTTTCCCTAACTACCAACTAATTGGAAGCAACTCTCCTTATAAGAATGAATGAGGAAATCCATAATATGTGTGACCTATCAATAAGATGAATGGTTGGAATGAAGTAGAGGATTATGAAGAATCACAAGTAACATCTGAATCATTTATGAAAAAATAAAACATGATGAACCTATATGGTAAAAGTGAGCAAATGCATGAATCCTAATGCCTACTATTGTGGGTGGAATGATGTATACATTGAAAATCTCATTAGTTTGATGAGAGTGAAATAAAAGAATACATGATGCAAATGGTTTCATCTCTTTTTGATGAAAATTTCAGAACCAAGCTCAGGGCATCCTTTCTCCCCTCTTTATTTCATAATTTTTCTTTCTTTCTTTTTTGTTGTCCCACTATTTTAGCATGATTCAAGAGTATGATCAGGCTTAACTATATCAAATCACATTTTTTCTTATTTTTTTTATTTTTTAACTAATGCAATAAAAGGAAACTAACTATCATGTCACCTATCATGCTATGAAATGCAGACAAGAGGAAACAATTTGGTTACATATCATCTTATGGTGGTGGATCAAATAAGTGAAAAGCGGTTGGAACCACACGATTAAGAGACAATCCCTTTCTTAAACCATCATATGTCCCTCTAGTATTGACATGTGTACAGGTAACCTTAGGATTTCTTTCTAAAACTTCAATCAAAAGTTTCGTTAATTGTTTGGTCAGTTCAGGATCAAACCTCGTCATCATCAACAATTCATGAATAATTAAGACTTCCATTCATATCAAATGTCCTTAAGCTGACTAACCCATACACTTACTCTAGGTGGTCATGTCTTAGACTTTGCAAATTCAGCTTAAACCAAGTTTAATTTCCATTCCACAAGCATGAAAGCGCATTCTTGGATGATGGATGAAATCATCAACTATGCTCCACGATTATACTAGATAGATGTGGGTACTACACTTGTAAAAAAAAGAACTAATATAAATTGCAAGATAGAAAGGCAAAGTCATTCCAAAACCCCCTAAGCTCGAACATGATATGTACTCATAGTCAAAATCAAAACTCAGAGGTGTAATGGAGGTACTAGTTTCTCTGAAGGGTGGTGTCCGTGGATGATTGGTGCCTCTGTGGATCAAGTTATGTAAGCATATATCCCTCTTGTTGGTTCCACCAACTTGTGTCTTGGTGATCCCAAGAAATGACATTCTCTATCCATCTTTGATCTATGTGAGCCAATGCCACCGACACGGGTGTTAGGTATCAAAAACATTTTTCTGAAGCTCTGTGAATTCTGAGTGGTGGTATCGACAACCTTTTCTAAACCTCTATGAATTTTGATGAGAAATGTCGATAGTACCAACTTGAGTGTCGGTAGTATTGACTTTGTTTCTTGGAGTCCTGTGATAATTCTAAGAAAAGTTGGTAGTACTGACTTTGGTGTCAGTAGTATTGAGTTTTTACAGACTTTAACCTGATAAGGAGTCGATAGTACCGACTTGGGTGTTGGTAATATTGACTTTAACTCTTCCTGCACACCAGATAAGAGCATCAAGGTACCTTTTTACATCAACTAAAATCTAGAAAGAAAATTTTGAAATGTAACCAACAAAAAGACCTAAACAAATAGTAAATAACAAAATGAAAATGGGTTTCCTCTCATAAGCACCCTTGTTTAATGTCCAAGGCTTGAAAAGATGAGTTTTCTTCAACTTGGACTGTTACGGGATGGTTGTCAAGAATCATATGGCATCTTCAACTCTACTCTATCATCATCTATCCCTAGTGTCAAATAGCCTCTACCAATGACAATGATTGCGTCAGTCATAGCTTGGAATGACCTTCCTAACAACTCTCTGATTCTCATACTCGTGCATATCCATGAACACAAAATCACCATAAAAGATGAATTTGTTGAAATTGACTAGAACATCCTCACATATCCCATACAACCTCACAACAGATCCATCTATGAACTGGATTGTTAAGGACACCATCATCAGTGTCTTCAATCCCAAATTCCGATAGGTAGTAAGGGGCATGAGTTTTATGCTTGTCCCAGAATCACACTGTGCTTGTTGTAAATGTTGGTTGCCTATAGAACATGGGATGTAGAAACATCCTAGGTTCTTTCTATTCATTTGTAGTCTTCCCTAGATCATCACACTCATTACATCATATACACACAAGCCATCTGTATCTTTTATCCATCTTTTCTTGTTGATGATTTCCTTTAAGAATATTCCATATGTAGGGATTTTCTCTATTGCCTCCACATGTTGATGTGGATCTTTTGGAAGATGTCTAGGAACTTCTTAAATTTCCTTTCCCCCTTCCTTGGCTTCATAAAATTTGGGAATGACACATATGGCTTCTATATACTCTTGTGTGTAGGAACATATGGCACATTAGGGATCTCCTCCCCTAAGCTTGCTTCAATGCCACCTTCTATGATAGAATGTGGCACGTCTCCTATGGGGGGAATGGCTTGTGGCTTCCTCTTCTAACTTGTGGGTGCCTCCTTATTGATTGTGATTGTTCCTCTATGGAGTAGAACCTTCGTATGTTCTTGTTGAGTAGGCACCTTTTCTAGAATTGGAGGCGATGACATAACAATGGTGGAACTTCGAAGTTCCTTGCCCTGCAAAGCTAGTGAAGGTGAGGTATCCTTGTCACTTTTCATTGACCCCGTATCAACTGAGGTGCATGTGTAAGCATACTGCAATGGTGTTATACATCCTCCCGGTATTCCATTTAGACTATACGGAAAGGGAACTTTTGGTACATACACCCAATCTGACTTTGGAGTGTGCTTCTCTGTCGACTCCTCAGTAAGATGTTCATGCTCCTTGATAATAGAGATAAACTTTACTTGATGGTGCTGATGAGTTATCTCTATATTCCCATAAAATTCCTACTGAATGGGCTTCTTTATTTAAGCCACCTCTGTCGCTAGATGAGAGATCTGGTAATCAAGCCTATGCATATGAGCCTCATGATTCTTCTGCACCCATTTTGTATGGTCTAATAAGGTCTCATTTTGACTCATTAACCTGCCTAACATGTCTTCAATTTTGTCTATCTTACTAGAACACCTGTCCTACAAATAATACTGATGTAGATCCATGAAGTCTTCCTCTTCACCCCCAGACGAGTTGCCAGATTTTTGCTCAAGCTTCCTTGCAAAGTTGTCTAACTTTTCACTCAGTGCAATGATGACTCTAGACTCTTCAACACTTTTGACTGTTGTTGTAGTATCTTTTTCATCTCCCCATGACTGGTTCTTAGACATGTTCTTTAGAATATCATGACACCTGGATAGCTTGTTGTTGAGGAAAAATCCTAAACTGACACTATAACGTGTGGTTCTCTCTCTTTGTGTAGTCTGTAATATAAGGTCTTTGATTGGCCATAGAGATCAATCCCATGATGAGGAACCTTCCTCAACATGTTCTGGAATCTCTCCCACACTTTAGAATAGGACTCCTCTACATGCTGCTTGAAATTATAGATTTTTCTAGCTATCTTATTTGTCTTCTGGGGGGAAAGTAACATTCAAAGAAAACATATATCATCTGATCCCATGTTTCGACAAATTCAGGAAAAAGGCTAAAAGCCACGACTTCACATTATCTGCCAATGAAGAAGGAAATAACTTCAAATAAATCATTGTTGCTTGATTTTTTAAATCTTCACCATATCAAAACTTTCCTCAAAGTTATTAATGTGTACCATCGGGTCCTCCATGCGGTGTCCATGGAATGCTTGTGATTTGACTAGTGCCACCAAACCAGGGTTGATCTTGTAACTTCCCATATTAATATCCTGCCTCTTGAGTGATCCTAACTGTGATGTAGTAGAAGAAGCCTTGATCTTCTCCCAGACAGCCTTCTCTTCAGCTACTGGATTGTTGTCACCCATTTCTAGCTGTTCTGATTGTGTGGGTTGTGGTGGTGGAGTTGGGATGATTTCTCCCAAAGAATCACCATAGTCTCTTTCCCAAAGCAAGCACCTCCTTGTGATCACTTGATGAATGCATTTGCATCATGATTTTCAGTCCGTTTTTTGGGATCATTTTGATTCAATTCATCCAATTTCATTTACTAAATATCAAAATAAGCAAAATTCTTAATGGTTCAATTATCAAGGTTTCAACTGAGTTTATGTTGATTTTATGCAGGTCATTATGAGGTTCAACCATCAGATGTCACCCACCTTCATTCAACTCTAATCCACAAAAATCACCACCATTTGATCATAATATCAATTAACCATCATCCATATCAAACCCTAATGTGTGGCACCCACCTTTCTCAACCATAGATCTACCTTCACTCATCCTTGGTCTTGACCAATGGGTTTTGACCAAAGAATCTTGATCAAACGGTCTTGACCATACGGTTTCATCCATTCGGTTTCGACCGATCGATCTTACCCATTCATCCATTCCGTCTTAGACCGCAAGCATTTCTTCACCATCAGATCGCTGATCAACGGTCCCCATCCATTCAATCAAAAAATCTGACCAAATGGTCTTGGGCCATCGTTTTCCCTCCAAACCGTTCTTGCTTTCCCCTCAAGACCGTTTGGCCATCCCACTTCTCCAAGACCATTTGATACACATCAATCATCAAGACTGGTTGGGCAATCTGTTCAAGACCGTATGGAGGACCCCTCCTCTTGCTTCCCTTCTTCTTCTTCCTCCCGACATAACCCTAACTCCTACACGACCTACAAATGCTTCACAGCACCTGCGTTGCCACCTCCTCGACATCATCGTTCACCATCTCCACCTGATCGCACTGCTACCTGCTCAACCTGCAACCCTAAGCCTGTCATGGGCATCGTTTCTCCTTCACCTATGACAGTGATCACCTTCAACGCCCAATTCACAACGATCCCGTGCCTGGACCTGCTAGCCACCATCACGCAAACAGTCTCTAAGACCGATTAAGTGCAAACGGTTTGCAAGACCCTTAGGTCAGCAGAGACCACCAAACCGTTTGGAGCCTGAGACACCCCGATCGTGTGGATGAGAAAAGACAAAGATCTAACCCGGTGGAGCAAAGACCAATAGGGAAACAAGACCGTGAAGAGAAGGGCCTTTGCAGACCGCGAAGCGATGATGACTGAGGCAGCAAACGGCAAAGGCAGAGATCGTGATCCCAAAACCAATCAGGCATGAGGACCGATCGTGTGAGACCATCCAAACCATATGGGCAGCGCCGGACTTCCAAGACCAGTTGCTAGTGATCAGTCTTACAGACTGTTTGAGATTAGAAGCAAGATCGTATGAGTGAGAACCTCAAGACCGTTTGGTCATTTGATCGGTCTATGAGATCGTATGAAGGCAAAAACCCTAAGACTGGTTGGACATACCAAACCGATCAAAGCCAAACAATTTGGAGGAAAACTAAGACAAGACCGTTTCGTCACCTAAACTAACTATGAAAATTGCAACATGGCCCAAAATGTCCAGACCCCATCTGAGCCTATAAATAGGACCAGCAGGGTCCTCATTTGGGGCATTGAATCTGGGTCGCTGACAGGCTACCTGAACATAGGTTTGATCTAGATCATCACGCATATCCACCTGATGCTCCTCCTGCAATCAAGGGGACCAAGGAGAGAAGGAAGGAGGAGTGAGAGAGATTGCCCAGTTTGTCTTGGCATCCCACGTTCCTCATCCAGATCTGCTCCGACTTGATGTAGAAGACCGCATCCTCTTCACTGAGCTGCGACCACCTTCTGCATCATGCTCATCGTGGAATCTTCCCTCTCTCTCTTTCTTCTCGTTTCTCACATCATGAGTGAGTAGTTCCTTTTGGCTGGGGTGCGGGGACTAGCCCCGCTACCCATGCAAGCATGTACTCTTGTTAAACATTCCATGGAAATGTATATAACTTTTCATTTGTTGTTAATCGTTAATGTTCGTAGTTTGGTTACCTGCTCGCTTTCATCTTGTTTTTCCCTATGTTGTAAGAACTTCTATATGTAGGGTAGAATGTCGATTAACAAGGTTGACTCCCAAACTAGAAATAGAATGGGATTCCTTGAGGTCGTAAGTGTATGATCCGTGAGGGGACATGCCATCTAGCCTACGATGACGCTTCTGTGTGCCTAATGTCTGTATAGGGGGCCCACAACCTTAGTTGGATTTTGTATCTTCTTTGTTAATCGTCAATGTTTGCTTGTAGATTAATCGACTGCTTGCTTAACGTTAGCATGGTTGACTCCCAAACTAGAAATAGAATGGGATTCCTTGAAGTCGTAAGTGTATGATCTGTGAGGGGACGAGCCATCTAGCCAATGGTGACGCTTCTGTATGCCTAACGCCTGTATAGGGAGCCCACAACTTCAGTTGGATTTTGTATCTTTAGAGCTGTAAATATATGAACCGGATGGTGACAAGACATCTGATGCCAAAGGTGATGCTTACGCAAACCTAACACCCGTATGGGGGGTTTTTGCATTAGCTCTATTTGGATAGTTATATCTTGCCTGGATATTTGATGTTTGGATGTGTTTGCATGTGTAGTGGTGGTGAAACCCGAGACCATCTCGGTGATTCCATATCATTCATCTAGATACAACTTTAATTCTACTCTTTATTTTCTTGCAATTAGTTTAATTAACCTCAAATCAACCAATCATTTTAAACATTAGACTTACTTGAATTAGACTCGACTAACAAAGATTCTTAAAAATGTAGTCTCTTAGGATTCAATCGTTAACTATACTGCGATAAGACCCATCCGCTTGTGGGTGGTATTATTGCACAAGGTTTTGGTAAAAGCTCTGGGATTTCAACTCTGAGTGAATTTGTTAGTGCGATAATATTCCACGTCAAATTCTGGCATCGTTGCCAGGGACAACGAAATTAGTTAGTCAAATCTAGTTCTTTTAAAGCTAATCTAGGATTTTGTTTTTCTTTTGATACAATCGATCATCTACTTGAATTCCACTCCACTTCATCAATCTTACTTAAGATCTTTTCGTTTCAGGTACCCCCAAGACTGGTTTATGCACCGTTTGAACAGTCCCAGACTCACCACCAGCTTTGATCCGGAGATAGACAGAACCTTTCATTGTCTAAACAGAGAGAACTAAGCAAGAATGGCTCAAGAAAAGGAAATAGCGCAAAGGGTGGCTCAAGCCATCAATGCACAGAGAGAAAGACTCATGCAAGAAGCCAGAGCTGCGGTTCAAGAAGAAATCCTAGCAGCGCAAGCAGTAGTGCAAGCAACAGAATTATAAAAGGATCTTACGGAGTTCTCAATCCCTAAAGTTGCTGATGTTCATCACCCAGTTCAACCTCCTCCCATCTATGCTCCCAATTTTGAGATAAGGGCACATTGGATTATCTTGCTTCAAAACAGCCCATTCTATGGTAAACAAGGTGAAGATAGTCAAGAACACCTTCTGAGGTTTATTGATCTATGTGCCATGACAAAGCAACATGGAGTGTCCAACGATGCAATTAGACTCCGTCTTTTCAAGTATTCGCTTGCTGATAGAGATATAAGTTGGTACAATTCCTTGCAATGTGAGCCCATCACTACAGGAGAATAGCTGCATAATGTCTTTCTAGAAAACTTTTACCCTCCTTCACTCACCTATGAAATTAGGGGTCGAATAATAATGTTCACTCAAGCACCTAGAGAAACCCTTGCTGAAGCATGGGAACGATATAAAGATCTTCTATGAAAGTGTCCACATCATGGAATCCCTAAGAATCAGCTTATTGAAATATTCTATAGGGGTGTGGACGATGACATCAAGAGGTTTTTAGACTCCTCATCCAGAGGAAACTTCATGCGTCAGAGTTATGAAAGCACATGGAGGGTTGTCACCCTTGGAGCTGAAAATCAAGCTAGTTGGAGTAGGTCCATAGTAAGGGAGTATTGAAGGTAGCTATGGCTGAAGTTATTCCAAAATACAAGTCTATTGCTGAGACCCTCAAACTCTTATTTGCCAAGCAAGACCATATCGAATCATCCCTTGCTGTATTTGGAAGAGGACGTTCACCACCTCAACAACAAGAATAGATCAAGTCAGCTTCACTATTCTGTGAAGCATGTAAAGGTACTGATCATTCCACTTTGGCATGCAATGTTCTCTATGATGTTGTTCTAAACAACGCATGTGGCCAAGGAGATAATTGTCAAATGGAAAATCTTAATGTTGTCAACTCCATACCTGGTCAATGATACTACAATCTGAATCAGAATAGGAATCATCACGGGTTTCAATATGGAAATCCTTTAGGAGCAGAAAAATCACGACAACTTAGTTCAAACTATCAATAACGAGGCCCACCAGGATTCCACTATAACCAACAAAAATATTTCAGGAATCAAGGAAACATTACGGGTAATTTTCAGAATAGGAACATCAACAACTATCAGAACAATTCTCAGTTCCAAAATCCCAACCAAGTCCCCTACCAATAACAACAAGGGCAACAAGCCAGCCCCATCTCTCGTAATGACAAGCTGTCAGTAATTGAGAAGATGTTGCAGTCGCAGCAGACAATGATAGCTAACCAGCAAGCCTATCAGAAGGATATTGAATCTCAACTAGATCAACTTGCAGCTAGCATGAAGCCACATGTTGGAGCCTTTGTTGTCCAACCCGAGAACAACCCTAACCATCCCAAACAATTGAAGGTTGTCATCACTAGGTCTGCAAAAGATTATTCTAATCCTCCTGTCAAGACACCTGTGGTTATTACAGACGAGGATGAACTGATGATTGTTTAAAACTCTAAAACACCTGAGTCTCAACCAAAAGAACCAGTGACCGCTGATAAGAAAGATGAGGAAAGTTCTGAAAAACCTACTACAAAAGAAGAAGAAGAAGCAACACCAGAACCTGATATGCCTATATACAAGCCTTGTATACCTTTTCCAGCTCGTCTGAGGCAAACGAAGCTTGATACACGTTTCAACAAGTTCAAAGAAGCAATGAAAAAGCTTCATGTTGATATTCCCTTTTTAGATGATGTGGCTGAGATACCAGCCTGGGCAAAGTACTTAAAGTCACTTCTAATAAGAAAATATATAACTAAGGAATATGAGACAGTAAAGTTAGTGACAACCACTTCAGACATCATCCAGAGTAAGATGCCAAAGAAACAGAAAGATCTGGGATCTTTTGGAATCTCTTACCATATCGGTGATTCTTCATGTAAGAAGGGATTGGCAGATTTTGGTGCTAGCATTTCCATCATGCCACTTATCCTCTGCAAAAGGCTAGGGTTTGATGTACTTCTCCCAACCGACATGACAATACAACTTGTAGACAACACTGTGACTCTACCCTTGGGAATTATTGAGGATGTCCATGTCAAGGTTGACAAAGATTCCTATGTCCCTTGTGACTTTGTCATCATGGACATAAAAGAAGACACTAGATACCCTCTCATCTTTAGACGTCCATTCCTTTCCACTGCAAGAGCCCTAATTAATGTTGAAGCAGGAACCCTACTGCTCAGATTAGGTAAAGAAACTCTTGAATTCAAAGTTTTTGAAAGTATGCGAAGACCAAGTATGCAAGAAGAAGTCTACTTGATTGAGTGCATAGAGAAGATGACACTACTTATGCAAGAAGATTATGAACAAGACAATTCTTTAGAAGTGTCTCTAACAACCCCATCTACTGATGATTCCATTGGTGAATAAATAAAAGATTGTGATCTCCAACTCAACACTGCCAAGGAAGATCCTGAAGATAAATTTGAGGTACTCAAAGCTGTAGATACTACTGAAGACTCATGTGAGAAACCACAAACTCCTGAAATGAAGCCCTTACCGAAAGGATTAAAATACGTGTTTTTAGATGAACTAAAGGTTTGCCCAGTCATTATAAATTCAGATCTATCAGCAGAATAAGAAGATAAACCCTTGATGGAATTAAAAGAAAGAAGAAAAGCAATAGGGTATAAGATGAGTGATCTCACTAGGGTCAGTCAAGCTCTGTGTATGCCCAAAATCCCCATGATGGAAGATCACAAGCCAACAGTTGAACACCAAAGGAAGCTTAATCCGAATATGAAAGAGGTTGTCTGCCTTGAAGTTATAAAGTTGCTCAAGACAGGAATTATCTATCCGATCTTCGATTCACCATGGGTAAGTCCTATGCATGTGGTCCCGAAGAAAGTGTTGGTATGTATGCCCTGAGAGCCAATCATGGGATGATTGGTGGGATACATTAAGATTGATTTGATAAACATCAAAGGCAAGCTTCCAATTCTTTCTGGTTCAGTCATATGAGATAGTGATAGAACAGATTGAATGTCTAGAGAATGACATTACTCAATGACGTATGCCTTCAGGTTCATGAACTGAACGATGAGATCATACAGATGCTAAGAGTTTGTACATTCTTGTTATGTCCCTAGTCAGATGTCATTGTGGAAGGTAGATAGACAACAATGACACACAAGACTAGATTGTGGTGTTGGTTGATGACAGAATCTCATTAGTCATGATATAGAGATATCAAACAAAACACATAGGTACTTGTTAGAGAACAAGTGTACCAGACAGACCCACCTTGAGTTTGACACATGGAACCATGAGATGGTAGTCACAGTCAGTACTCACAGTGATGGTGGTGAGTGTGATTCTTAGACCTGAAATCACTGCACTCAACACATGTCGTTGAGCACACTTTGACATCATCAAACAGAGTCCTGAAACATGGGTTGTTATAAAGGTGATGATTGGGTGGCTTTGACACATGGGGCTTTTGAGGGGTGAGTGATAGATATGGGATTTGTCCCTCCTGAGGGAGTTTGATATCCATGGCCACTTGATGAGTAGGATTGAGAAAGACGTGCACGCATGTGTGAATCAGCATGTGATACTGATGTCATACATATCTCTTCCAGTCTACTCTGAGATCAAGAAAGTGAATGAACGTTGACAGGATGACTGTTCCATGCCTCGAGTTCATTCGGGATATCAGTGACAAAGGAATTATACACTCGCTGTAACACCATTCACAGATTGTAGGATGAAAGTTGTTCTCCAACTTTCTACTTTTACTTGGGTAGCACTGATGTGTGACTAGGCACCGCTCTTTGCTTGTGAAGTCATAAGTGTTATAGACTTTCACTGCCAACGTGAAATAGACCTGCAGGGTCACACACATAGGATTTAACCTGGAAGAGGAGTTTTTTCCACAAAGCAATGTTTAGATTGATTACTAAAAGAGTTTAGTAGTTCAATTAAACACCCAATCAGTTGATGGCTCAATATCGTATGGTTCAAGGTGTTGGACGCATTGATTGGAGTATCGGATTGATTGAAATCGCATTTGACTGATTCTGCACAACCTGCCTCCCAACCAATCGGTTCATGTGATGAACCGGTCGGCTAAGGTTGTTGAACCGGTCAGCTCAATTGTTGAACCGATCGGCTCATGCACAGAGTGAAACGACCGATTCAAGTGTTGAACCGATCGGTCCAACTGGTGCAATCGAGCAACTTGGGAAAGTAGGATTGGTGAGAATTTTCCTTTCGTTTCAATTATCCAATTTGATTGGAAATAGGATTGGTATTCGATACCGATTGGAAACAAAAGAAGGAAAATCAATCGGGAACCAACCTGGAACCCCAACCGACCGGTTCATGAGTGAACCGATCGGTTCAAGGGTCCCAAACGATCGGTTCAGTGGTGAACCGATCGGTTCAGGTCCCCAACCGACCGGTTCACTTATGAACCGATCGGTTCAGGTTGTGAGGTGGTTGCTTTTTGTGGAAAATTCCGAACCCTTCTACTCCTTCTTTTAGTCCCGCATTTCCCGGGATGGAGAACCCTGTCCCATGACTCTCCTATATATATAGGGGTATTTGGGGGCTTCTCACAGTACAGCTCAGTGCAACCAGTTGCTCTGCAAGTTGTCATTCTCTCTGGTTTTGGTAACCGTGAGAGAGCCCGAGCAAGTGCTTCCTGGAAAAGGGAGGTGCAGCAAGGGAAGGACAACTGCAGTTGCAACAGGAGGCAGGAGAGCGTGTTGGCGACTAGTACGTCAACAGGAGGGTGTGACTCCTTCCACTTCCTTGTGGGACAAGGAGTGTGGAGTTCCAGGTGGTCCGTGTGGACTACTACAGAGGCGGGAGGACACTGCCGCTTAGGAGGACAACTGTCATCTGACAGTCCGGTTCGAGTAGGAGTCGTCAGTCCTGGTGCGACCAGGAGCTGCACAGACGCCGTCGAAGTCCGGAGTTGAAGACCGAGCATTGCGCGAGGTATTGTCGCCGAGCAAGCCTCGGGACAAGGTATGATTCCACAAACCATCCTTTCCTATTATATAGATGTTGACGTGTTTCCTCGGTATGGATTGGGGGAGAAAATTTTTGTTTCCGCTGCCTTCTCTGTCTCCCCTAAAACCCAACAGTGGTATCAGAGCCACGTCAACTGTTCAATATTTTAGGAATATCGATATGATCGATTTTGGTTTGTCACCTTTATTTATTGCATACGATGCGAATAATATCGGCTTTATGCATGTCCAATCCTAAGTCCACATATCCTTAATTACATATATGATATGTACTATTAATGCACTCGATACGCGTCACCCTTAAACGAGTTTTGTGGTGGATGCGTGTAGCATGATTATGGCCTATAAACCCCTATCTGTTATTGGTTTTGTGTGGTTTCTTGCATCTCGGTCTGCGCACCGATCTTCCCTCTCTTATTCCTGATGTAACTCAAAATAATTCGAGATTCTTTCCTACCTTTGCTCCCCCCGAATGTAACTCGGGGTTTCCCTTTTTAAAGCAATGTAATAAATAGGATAGATTTTTATTTCCTATTATGTCAAAGACCGGCGGACATCAAGACGACTGCTCAGACGATCGGTTCAAGGCGTGAACCGATCGGTTGACGTTCCAGACGGTCGGTTCAAGGAGTGAACCGATTGGTTGATGACCGGTTCGAGGAGCGAGACGAGCGGGTGGCGGACATGACGAGATGCACAATGACCAGGCAAACCGATCGGTTGGAGGAGCCAACCGATCGGCTGGTGGCACCCAGATGACCGACTGGAGAGTACAGATCATTCATGTGATGAGTTGATCAACTTGGATGGCAAGGCACAGAGTACATCTTGTACAGGTTGCATGTGATGTAGACCTAGATGACCGTGATTCCTCTTGGCTCGAGGAATCACATTAGGATGGCCATAATCATCGCTTTTTATCATTTGTTCATGTATTCTGTGGGATATAACATGTATATGATACATACTATGTATTGTGGTGATTGGATATGTATATGTATATAAAACCATATCCCTCATTAAAATATTAAGTTTTAGATGCCTTCCAAATGCGACACACGTGAAAAGCTTGATCGACCAAGTGTGGGCACACCCTAGCGTGGTGCACCATCTATCTCGTGGAAGCGTGAAGGATGAATGTGTGGGTCTGCCCTAGCAGGGTGCATGTTCATCGTGTTTGTTTTAGGTCGGACTTAACAAGGTGATCTAGATGGGATCTAGTACCTTGAGGCATGGAGATGATCATTACAAGGAGTTGTATATGACATCTTATCAAGAGTTGCATATGATGCAATTGGCAAAAGTTGCCTACCTGAGAGATCTAAGTTATGGGCGATCAGCCCTAGCTGACTCATGACTTAGAGGATTTTAGGATCTTGCCCACTAGAAGGTTGTACGCTGCAATCTTCCGAATTGATGGTGAGGGCTATCAATTTGAAGTAAAATAGTGGGAGCGATAATTAATTAAAGGCCTAATTATATCGTCAAACTTTCAAATCAATCAAATTAGTCAAAAATGAGTTTTGGACTAAAATTGCATATTTTCCTTTTTGTAGTTCAAATGGCAACAAACAACATCATTTTTTCTTTGCGATCGGTCCTTGACAAGGACAAGCTAAATGGGACGAACTTCCAAGACTGGTATCGGACATTGAGAATTGTTCTCACTCAAGAGCGTAAGCTCTATGTCCTGGATACTCCAATTCCAGAGGAAGCCGCTCCTAATGCACCAAGGACAGAAAGGGATGCTTACAAGAAGCATTCTGATGATGCCATTGATGCAAAGTGCTTGATGCTATGTTCAATTAACCATGAGTTGCAGAGGCAACATGAGAACATGGGTGTCATAGAGATGATTCTCCATCTCAGGAACATGTATGAAGATCAGGCACGACAAGAAAGGTACAATGTTTCTAGGGCACTGTTCAAGTGCGTCATGACAGAAGGAGATCCAGTTGGTCCTCACACACTCAAGATGATTTGGTATGTGGAGAACCTGCAGAGACTGGGATTTCCACTGAGCCAAGAGTTAGCTACTGACGTGATACTGCAATCGTTGCCAAAATCTTACAGTCAGTTTGTGATGAACTACAACATGAACAACTTTGATAGGCCACTATCAGAGTTATTGGGCATGTTGAGGACAACCAAGTTATAGATGAAGAAGGACAAGCCTAAGTCTGTGATGGTGATCATGATCAAGAAAGGCAAGTCCAAGCGCAAGGGCAAGGGCAAAGCTAAGAAAGGTTCTGAAGCTAGCCAGGAGTCCAAGCCATCTTCAGCTCTCAAGGCTAAGGGAGGCGTGACCAAGAAAGGAAATTACCACCATTGTCAAAAGCCAGGACATTGGAAAAGGAATTGTCCTCTCTACCTAGAATTACAAAAGAAGAAGGAGGCGACTGAAGCCTCTATTTGAAGGTGTCATGTAAATAAACTTGTAACACTTTTTGAGGTATATGATACCAAGATGTAAAGTGTAAAACATTCTTATTTGGGGCAAGTGTTGCCTTCATAGATAGGATTACTTAAGATTATTTTCAGCCTATAAGGCATGTAATACAGTTATGAACTGCTATTTCATACTTGCCAATAGATAGAAACACCTTATTTTTGCATATTGTATGACAATGATGGCAATCAATAAAGTTGTGTTTTCAATCTTAAAGACGTGATCTTTGTGGCAATGCCTTATTTATCTTGTGATATTTGATATGCATAAGATAAGACGATACCTAAAAGTTATAGATAACTCAAACAATTTAATTAGCATTAATCATGAGAAATTCATTTCTAGTTTCCATGTGATGGATAAAACTAGACTCCTTTTGGTTAGAGAACCAGTAAGGGACATGAATATCTTGGACATGATTAATCAATCTTCACTAATGTAGTCGGAGAGTGATTATCCTATTAGGTATTAAACATGTGATGTATTTACATACCTATTGGAACAACTGATAATACTTCAAATGGTGTTTAGAGAAATACCAATATGAATATCTTTAAGTGTTCAAGATTATCATAAATGAAGTACAAATTTGGTAAAGTATTAACTCTTGATGAGATCAATGAATGAAATACTTGGACCAGATGTTTGAGATCCTTATGAGTGATTATGATAGTGTATCATAGTAAACTCATGATTAAGGCATGGTGATGTCTGAATCAAGAAGGAATCATACTCTAAGGAGTTAGATAATGATTATCAAATAACTGAATTCTTCTTAATAAATGAATACCCCACACTAATAAAAGAAATTAAGAATTACAAGGGTTGTGAATTCTTATATTCTTGCCAGATACACCTCAATTATCTATCTGATGAATTGTTCATATGATGAGTCAACTATCTAGATGAATATGAGGAATCAAATTTTGAGTTATGGTTTAAAACCATTACATCCTAAATGACATCCATGTGAACCATAAGGTATGACCTTGATGGTAGCACTCATTGGATCATATCCATAAGTGCAGATGAGTCTTAAGTGTTAAGACACATGGATAACATTTTGAGAAGGATGATGCTTGTTGATTGCAACTTAATGACTAAGACATTTGGCATATGGATACTAAAACCGCATTCCTATGAGGAATAAAACCGGGATGTGTACGTGACATAGCCTATAAGGTTTATGAATCCACTAATGCAAATGAAGTCTATAAGTTACAATGGACTAATCAATGTAATTGATTGAGTACAAGCAACTCAAAATTTGATCTTTACATTGATGATATAGTCAAAGGGTTTGACTGATATGTCAAAGATAAAGAAGGGATCTGTGATTTAGTGGGAGCGTATTCACATTCCACATATTGATGTGAAATGGAAATGATCTAGATTGGAAATCCAAAAGTGGAAATTATCTTTAAGGAAGATAGAGATGTTTCCTATATGATAGGAATAGAGATCTATAGAGATAGTTCTCAGAAAATCTCTTGACCTGGAAAGAGAAAGCATACATTGGCAATCTGTACTGAAGTGTTCAGTATGCACAGATTCAGTGGGAGAAAACTTGTCCATGTTACATGGAGTAAATATCCCAAGGGCAAGTGTCCAATTCTTATGAAGAATGGGAACACTAAGAATAGATATGGATCTATCATGTATGTAATCATCCCATTATCTTGCATGTATGACATGGAAAGAATAAAATGCATTCATCATCTTGTATGTAGGACATGGCAATATGATGTGCTCATCCTGATAACGCGTATGTGGGACATGATGAGTGGATGTCTGTCTGTTTCTAGTAAGGGTTACTGGAATACCATGAGAACTTGATAAGTGCTTGTGAAGTACTATTTCTATGGAGATAAGGAAGAGTTTGATGTAAAGAGTTACATTGATGTGAACTTCCGAAAAGACAGAAAATTAATCGCAAAATATACATAAGATATATAAAAGTGAAAGTTTGTTGATAATTGGAAGTGTTCCAATAAAGCCATTTGAAAAAGGGAAATGCCGAGTATCTATGTGTTAGTGAACAGCAGTGGATACTATATGGATCTGAAAGTTCATGAGATGAACTTATATTCCACTCATTGATGACAAGTCTGGAATCCTTGATCATGCAATCTGGCTAAAGGTTAGCAAAGGAATACTAGATCACATATTACGGCAACTCCATCTCATACGTGTGACGTACAACGAAGAGATGTGAGACATGCAATTTGTACAGACTTTGGCAAGGTGTTGCCATTACTCACTATGTTGGTACTAGAGCACAGTAACATGTGGGACGTGTTTGAAGATCACTATGAATATGATTCAAGAGTGATTGGCACGCAGTGCAAGTGGGAGTCTGTTGGTATGTATGCCCTGAGAGCCAATCATGGGATGATTGGTGGGATACATTAAGATTGATTTGATAAACATAAAAGGCAAGCTTCCAATTCTTTCTGGTTCAGTCATATGAGATAGTGATAGAACAGATTGAATGTCTAGAGAATGACAGTACTCAATGACGTATGCCTTCAGGTTCATGACCTGAACGATGAGATCATACGGATGCTAAGAGTTTGTACATTCTTGTTATTTCCCTAGTCGGATGTCATTGTGGAAGGTAGATAGACAACAATGACACACAAGACTAGATTGTGGTGTTGGTTGATGACAGAATCTCATTAGTCATGATATAGAGATATCAAACCAAACACATAGGTACTTGTTAGAGAACAAGTGTACCGGACAGACCCACCGTGAGTTTGACACATGGAACCATGAGATGGTAGTCACAGTCAGTACTCACAGTGATGGTGGTGAGTGTGATTCTTAGACCTGAAATCACTGCACTCAACACATGTCGTTGGGCACACTTTGACATCATCAAACGCAGTCCTAAAACATGGGTTGTTATAAAGGTGATGATTGGGTGGCTTTGACACATGGGGCTTTTGAGGGGTGAGTGATAGATATGGGATTTGTCCCTCCTGAGGGAGTTTCATATCCATGGACACTTGATGAGTAGGATTGAGAAAGGCGTGCACGCATGTGTGAATCAGAATGTAATACTGATGTCATACAAATCTCTTCCAGTCTACTCTGAGATCAAGAAAGTGAATGAACGTTGATAGGATGACTGTTCCATGCCTCGAGTTCATTCGGGATATCAGTGACAAAGGAATTATACACTCGCTGTAACACCATTCACAGATTGTAGGATGAAAGTTGTTCTCCAACTTTCTACTTTCACTTGGGTAGCACTGATGTGTGACTAGGCACCGCTCTTTGCTTGTGAAGTCATAAGTGTTATGGACTTTCACTGCCAACGTGAAATAGACCTGCAGGGTCACACACATAGGATTTAACCTGGAAGAGGAGTTTTGTCCACAAAGCAATGTTTAGATTGATTACTAAAAGAGTTTAGTAGTTCAATTAAACACTCAATCAGTTGATGGCTCAATATCGTATGGTTCAAGGTGTTGGACGCATTGATTGGAGTATCGGATTGATTAAAGTCACATTTGACTGATTCTGTACAACCTGCCTCCCAACCGATCGGTTCATGTGATGAACCAGTCGGCTGAGGTTGCTGAACCGGTCGGCTCAATTGTTGAACCGATCGGCTCATGCATAGAGTGAAACGACCGGTTCAAGTGTTGAACCGATCGGTCCAACTGGTGCAATCGAGTAACTTGGGAAAGTAGGATTGGTGAGAATTTTCCTTTCGTTTCAATTATCCAATTTCATTGGAAATAGGATTGGTATTCGATACCGATTGGAAACAAAAGAAGGAAAGTCAATCGGGAACCAACCTGGAACCCCAACCGACCGGTTCAAGGGTCCCAAACGATCGATTCAGTGGTGAACCGATCGGTTCAGGTCCCCAACCGACCGGTTCACTTATGAACCGATCGGTTCAGGTTGCGAGGTGGTTGCTTTTTGTGGAAAATTCCGAACCCTTCTACTCATGCTTTTAGTCCCCCATTGCCCGGGATGGAGAACCCTATCCCATGACTCTCCTATATATATAGGGGTATTTGGGGGCTTCTCACAGTACAGCTCAGTGCAATCAGTTGCTCTGCAAGTTGTCGTTCTCTCTGGTTTTGGTAACCGTGAGAGAGCCCGAGCAAGTGCTTCCCGCAAAAGGGAGGTGCAGCAAGGGAAGGACAACTGCAGTTGCAACAGGAGGCAGGAGAGTGTGTTGGCGACTAGTACGTCAACAGGAGGGTGCGAGTCCTTCCACTTCCTTATGGGACAAGGAGTGTGGAGTTCCAGGTGGTCCGTGTGGACTACTACAGAGGCAGGAGGACACTGCCGCTTAGGAGGACAACTGTCATCCGACAGTCCGGTTCGAGTAGGAGTCGTCAGTCCCGGTGCGACCAGGAGCTGCACAGACGCCATTGAAGTCCGGATTTGAAGACCGCGCATTGCGCGAGGTATTGTCGCCGAGCAAGCCTCGGGACAAGGTATGATTCCACAAACCATCCTTTCCTATTATATAGATGTTGACGCGTTTCCTCGGTATGGGTTGGGGGAGAAAATTTTTGTTTCCGCTGCCTTCTCTGTCTCCCCTAAAACCCAACAGAAAGGTGGTACTACCATGATACACAATGAAGACAATGAACTCATTCTTCACTGGGTGGAGGATGTGTATTGACAACAGGAAATTGAACAAAGTAACATGAAAGGATCATTTTCCGATGCCATTTCTTGATCAAGTCTTAGAAAGATTGGCTCATCAAGAATATTTCTGTTACCTTAATGGTTACTCTGGATTCTATAAAATACCCATACATCCAGATGACCAAGAGAAAACAACCTTTACTTGCCCATTTGGAACATATGCCTTTATAAGGATGACATTCTGCATTGCACCTGCAACCTTCCAACGTTGCATGGCAGCTATATTCGCTGGTCTCACTGAAACTATCATGGAAAATGTTATGGATGATTTTTACGTATATGGAGATTCTTTTGAATCGTGCCTGAAGCATCTCTCCCTTGTCCTGAAACGGTGTGAGCACACCTTCGGTTGAACTGGGAGAAGTGTCACTTTATTGTAAAGGAAGGCATTGTCCTTGGTCATAGAGTCAGCAATCGAGGAATCGATGTTGACAGAGCAAAAATCGAAGTGATTTCCAAACTCACTATTCCAACGAATGTTAGAGAAGTTTGCACGTTCCTAGGTCATGCAGGATTCTATAGACGGTTTATTAAGGATTTCTCCAAAATAACCAAACCTATGATGAATCTTTTTCTAAAGGATGTTGAGTTCCACTTTGACGAAGAATGTGTTACAAGTTTCAATAACCTAAAGCATGCTCTTACAACAACACCCATCACCAGAGCTCCCGATTGGGATCACCCATTTGAAATTATGAGTGATGCCAGTGATTATGATATGGGTTCTATTATAGGACAATATATAGAAAAGAAACATTATGTGATCTACTATGCATCGAAAACCCTTGACGAGGCTCAGAGGAATTATGCAACTACCAAGAAATAACTCTTGGCAGCCGTGTATGCCTTTGACAAGTTCATATCCTATCTCATTGGTTTAAAAGTCATTGTCTACACAGATCATGCTACCATCTGTTACCTCCTAGCTAAGAAAGATGCTAAACCCAAGTTAATAAGATGCATTCTCCTCCTACCAGAATTTGATTTGGAGATAAGAGACAAGAAAGGTACAAAGAATGTTATAGCAGACCACCTCAATCACATCCACACTTTGAATACCGAGAAGATCCTAATTAACGATTCTCTTCTGGATGACCAACTAATGAAAGTTTTAGAAGCTACCCCTTGGTACTCAGACTATATGAACTACCTCGCCGTTGGTGTCATCCACCCTGAATGCACAGGAAATTCACTAAAGAAATTCATGCATGATGTGAAATAGTATCACTGGGATGAGTCGTACCTCTTCAAGCTCAGTGTTGATGGTCTTTATAGACGTTATATCACTGAGGAAGAAGCCAAACTCATTTTAGAGAAATGTCACTCAGGCCTAGTTGGAGGCCATATGAGTGCTAAGAAAATTTCTATAAAAGTCTTGCAATGTGGTTTCTTTTGGCCAACTATATCCAAAGACTCCTAAAACTTTGTTCTATCATGCGACAAATGTCAAAAAATGGGTAACATTATGAAGAGAGATGAAATGCCACTAAATTAGTGGCAAGAAGTTGACATTTTTGATGTTTGGGGTGTGTACTACATGGGTCCATTCCCATATACTTATGGATTTTATTAAATCCTAGTCGTGGTTGATTACGTCTCAGAATGGGTTGAAGCCATACCAACCGTTACTAGCGATTCCAAACCTATCTTCAAAATGTTCAAATACATTATTTTCCCCCATTTTTGAGTGCCCCACACTGTGATATCCGACGGAGGATCTCATTTCCTGGAAAGAGGTTTTGATGCATTGCTGAGGAAATATGGTGTAACACACAAGGTAACCTCACACTACCATCCACAAACAAGTGGAGAGGTAGAGGTTTCTAACCGTCAACTCAAGGCTATTTTGGAAAAGATAGTAGGCCGCAATTGAAAAGGTTGGTCAGTGAAAATAAATGACGCATTGTGGGCCTACCGAACTGCTTTTAAGACCCCCCTTGGAACTACACCATTTTGACTGATCTATGGAAAGTCATGCCACCTGCCTGTAGAACTGGAACACAAAGCATGGTGGGCAATCAAACAGCTAAATTTTTGACATGAAGAAAGCAGGCCAGGCCAAGATTCTGCAACTTCAGGAGCTGGATGAACTCCGGATGATAGCTTATGAGAATGCATGAATCTATAAAGAGCGCACAAAACTTTGGCACGATAGTCATCTGAAAAGAAAGGACATACAAGGAGGAGACCAAGTTCTATTGTTCAACTCAAGACTGAAGTTATTACCAGGAAAACTCCGTTCTCGCTGGTCTGGACCTTACATTGTTAAGAGCATCTACCAACATGGTGCTTTCTCTTTATGGAGTGAAAAGTCGGGCGAATTTGTGGAAAATGGTCAACGATTGAAGAGATATTTCACCTTTGCTGACATAGGCTCTGAAGCAATGTTGAATCTCACCAATTCAACATATCCACTATAAAATTTGAAGAAATCAAGTCGAGCCATCGACATAAAACAAAGGCGCTTGTCGGGTAGCAACCCGATTAATATTTTTTTTACTTTTAATTAGAATTTTCCTTAATTTTGTTTTTTAATTTTCAATAAGTTTGCACAAAATAAAAATCGCATCGTGAGATGCCATCTTGAGTTCTGATTTATCTTCATTTTGAGATCTTCATATGGAGGACGCACGCTGCTTGGAACGCAACCACATATGGTGGTCCCAATGGCATGAATTTTCCCCTCCATCTCGGATTTAGGGTTTTCTCGGGACGAGAAAATCTCTAAGTTCAGGGTGGAGGGTGGGTGGTACGTACTTTACATTCCACCTTCACCCATCTATTTCAGACTTAATATTTCATCGTTGTCATCGTTGCATTTTTGACCAAATTTTTCAAAATTTTTAAAAGGTTTTCGAAGAAATTGAACAGATACTAGATGTGGTTTTGACGCTTTTCATTTATCTTTCTATGCATTTCTAATCATTCTACCCTCCTTATTCAAAGTAGACCCCCAAAAGGACCATTTTCTTGAAACTAGCCTTTTGATTGAAATCATCTTGTGAAGCTTATGATTCCTAACATCATGATACTTATGCAAAAATGGCAAGTGTCTGTCTAACTGATAGGGATCAAACACGTCGTGCTTCCTAACTGACTAGTGGAATAATAACATGAAATCTCCACTGGATCCTCATCAAGTCATTATTTGAGCAGAGTATAGTAAAGAGAACGACCCGGTGCATTGAATTGTAAATCAAGTTGCATTATGATCTGAACTATCTTCTACACTTCTTCTATCATCTTCGTACCCCTCCATCCATAAAAAAGAAACAAAAATAGCCAGAATAGTACCAAACCCTAAGTTCGGGGTGGCACACCATTTCCATCTATATCCACTTCTTCCATACCCCTCGCTAATATATAGGGGCGTACCATTAAGAAAAGATGCCAATGTGCACACAAAAAGAAAATACAATCTCGAGTCGAATAGAGGAGAGATTCGCACAAAAAAACAAAAAATGCAATCAATGAAATTACAATCTTAAAAAAATCTCAAGTCGAATAGAGGAGAGATTTATTTCTTCCTTCCATACCACCTTTCACTCTCTTTTCTACCTAAAGGAAGAATGAATGCCCCCACTATCCTTAAAAACATCAGTGTTAGATCAGGTACACGCTTGTTGTTCTGCGAGTATCTCTAGACTCTTACAAAACTCTTTGACATGCTTGTTGTTGGAAAAAGTGAGGAGGAAGTGATATTGGAAAGCAAACTCAGGAACGAAGATATGGTAAGATGTGTTTAGTGGTCTCAGGAGGTTGAGATACTTAGTCATACTGAGCAGAAAGGAAACAATTGTGATGTGAAGAAGAGGCAACCATACAAGTTGAAAGTATTCAATTGGCGACTATTTCATATTTTGTATTACTTGAGGACGAGCAACGTTTAAGTTCGGGGTGTTTTGATGAATGCATTTGCATCATGATTTTCAGTCTTTTTTTGGGATCATTTTGATTCAATTCATCCAATTTCATTAACTAAATATCAAAATGTGCAAAATTCTTAATTGGTTCATTTTATCAAGGTTTCAACTGAGTTTATGTTGATTTTATGCAGGTCATTATGAGGTTCAACCATCAGATGTCACCCACCTTCATTCAACCCTAATTCACAAAAATCACCACCATTCGATCCTCATCTCAATCAACCATCATCCATATCAAACCCTAATGTGTGGGACCCACCTTTCTCAACCATAGATCTACCTTCACTCATCCTTGGTCTTGACCAATGGGTTTTGACCAAATGATCTTGATCAAATAGTCTTGACCATACAGTTTCATCCATTCGGTTTTGACCAATCGGTCTTAGCCATTCATCCATTTGGTCTCAGACCGCGAGCATTTCTTCACCATCAGATCGTTGATCAGCGGTCCCCATCCATTCAATCAAACGATCTGCCCAAACGGTCTTGGGCCATAGTTTTCCCTCCAAACCATTCTTGCTTTCCCCACAAGACTGTTTGGCCATCCCTCTTCTCCAAGACCGTTTGATACACATCGATCTTCAAGACTGGTTGGGCAATCCTAAGCCTACCGCGGGCATCATTTCTCCTTCACCTGCGACAGTGATCACCTTCAACGCTCAGCGCCCAGCGATCCTGCGCCTGGACCAAGTTGCCACCATCGCACAAACGGTCTCTAAGACCGATCAAGTGCAAACAGTCTGTAAGACCGTTAGGTCAGCATAGACTGCCAAACTGCTTGGATCCTGAGACACCCCGATCATGTAGATGAGAGGAGAATGGAGATCTAAACTAGTGGATCAAAGACCGATAGGGAAAGGAGACCATGAAGAGAAGGGCCTGTGCAGACCGCAAAGCAACGATGACTGAGGTAGCAAACTGTAAAGGCAGAGATCGTGATCCCCAAACCGATCAGGCATGAGGACCGATCGCGTGAGACCATCCAAACCGTATGGGCGGCACCATACTTCCAATACTGGTTGCTAGTGACCAGTCTTACAGACCATTTGAAATTAGAAGCAAGATCTCATGAGTGAGAACCTCAAGATCATTTGGTCATTTGATTGGTCTGCGAGACCGTATGAAGGCAAAATCCCCAAGACCGATTGGACATACCAAACTGATCAAAGAAATCGTTTGGAGGAAAATTAAGACAAGACCATTTGGTCATCTAAACAAACTGCAAAAATTGCAATAGGGCCCAAAATGCGCAGACCCCATCTGAGCCTATAAATAGGATCATCTGGGTCCTCAATTGGGGCATCGAATCTGGGACGCCGACAGGCTGCCTGAACAGAGGTCTGATCCAGATCGTCACGCATATCCATCTACTGCGATCAAGGGGACTGAGGAGAGAAGGAAGGAGGAGTGAGAAAGACTGGCCTCCCACATTCCTCGTCCAGATCTGCTCCGACACGACTTAGAAGACCACATCATCTTCGCTGAGCTGCGACCACCTTCTGCATCATGCTCATGGTAGAATCTTCCCTCTCTCTCTTTATTCTCATTTCTTGCATCATGAGTGAGTAGTTCCTTTTTACTGGGGTGCGGGAACTAGCCCTGCTGCCCATGCAACCATGTACTCTTGTTAAACATTCCATGGCAATGTATATAACTTTTCATTTCAATGTTAATCGTTAATGTTCGTAGTTTGGTTACCTGCTCTCTTTCATCATGTTTTTTCCTATGTTGTGAGAACTTCTATATGTAGGATAGAATGTCGATTAACAAGGTTGACTCCCAAACTAGAAATAGAATGGGATTCCTTGAGGTCGTAAGTGTATGATGCGTGAGGGGATTAGCCATCTAGCCTAGGGTGATGCTTTTGTGTGCCTAACACATGTATAGGGGGCCTACAACCTTAGTTGGATTTTGTATCTTCTTTTTTAATCGTCGATGTTTGCTTGTAGATTAATCGACTGCTTGCTTACAGTTTAGCATGGTTGACTCACAAACTAGATATAGAATGGGATTCCTTGCAGTTGTAAGTGTATGATCTGTGAGGGGACGAGCCATCTAGCCTACGGTGATGCTTCTGTGTGCCTAACGCCTGTATAGGGGGCCCACATCTTTAGTTGGATTTAGTATCTTTGGAGCAGTAAATATATGAATCGGATGGTGACGAGACATCTGATGCCAAAGGTGATGCTTACACAAACCTAACGCCCGTATGGGGGGTTTTGCATCAGCTCTATTTGGATAGTTATATCTTGCGTGGATGTTTGATGTTTGCATGTATTTGCATGTGTAAGGGCGGTGAAACTTGAGACCATCCCAATGATTCCATATCATTACTCTAGATCTAAATTTAATTCTGCTCTTTATTTTCTTGCAATTAGTTTAATTAACCTCAAATCAACCAATCATTTTAACCATTAGACTTTATTGAATTAGACTCGACTAACAAAGATTCTTAAAAACATTGTCTCTTGGGATTCGATCCTTAACTATACTGCGATAAGACCCATCCACTTGTGGGTGGTATTATTGCACAAGGTGTTGGTAAAATCTCAAGGATTTCAACTCTGAGTGAATTTGTTAGTGCGATAATATTCCACATCATCACTCTACAGAGTTGACCCTCCACAGTCCGTGCTTCTTGTCTGTACCATGCACTAGTACATAAATTATAAAATTAATGTGAGAATGAGATACTAGTGGTTAAATAAAAATTAGACTTTGTAGCTTTAAAATGATGACAAATAAACAAAATAAAAAATTGTAGCCTAGAGTGGCGGGTCACAACACTCGTAGTGTTGGACACACCTTTTTTCCTGATAACGGTGCCAAAAACTTGATGTGTGTAAACTACAAATCCAAAACGCAGGTGCACATATCAATGTAATGTAGTCTCAAAGAGGCCTAGATAACGAACACGGGGAAAATGTGTATCTAGAGACTACTACTAACGATCAACTAATAGCTAGGCCTAAGAGAAAGAGTGATTAGTTGATTAATTTACTAAATTGTAAGAATTAAAACTAAAATTATTGGTTGTGATCATAATTGGAATGAATTCCTTAGGATTTTGATTTCACCATAGTTCACATTGCAATTAACATCATATCATTAATAATGATTCCTCCTAACCCTGGACAATGGGACCTGTAGAAGGAATTACCCATTCTCCCAACGTAATTCGCTACCTAATCGAATATAAATCTCACTCTTGTAGCGATTTGATTATTAGTTAGGTGCTTTACAGAGTTCTCTGGGTTATTTCCTTCACAATTGTAGGCCCTCTCTGCAGGCGCGGTATAAATTGTGTACATCTATGGGTTTTCCAACCCTTAATTACTCTCTTGAAGAAATTAATGGTCTAAGAAATCACCTATGGTGATGAAGAAAAGACATATCATGAAGTAAACATAGAGACATGTCCAGAAATTAAGAGAAATATGCATATTAATTTATAACTGCTAGTTACAATGCAAAATCGGATTACTCCTGGGTCCTAAGAAATAAAGGGATTAGCCCCGCATGATTTCCATTGTCAAATACATGGGAGAACAAAAGAAAAACGTGGGAGTCATGAAAAAACTAAAGTAACCCTTCAATAAGATGGTCCAAATGACTCCCTCTCTCAAACGTGCTGATTTGCTAACCTCTACCTACAAATCCATCCACCGAAGGTGCCTGAATCTCCCTAAACGTGACTTCCTTCTCTCCTTTCTTTACTCTCGAATCCTGATTGTCATGTAATGGAAAAGAATGTGATACTTAGGCTTGGCACACTCTTCCTAAGTCATAGAATTGACTTAGGTCATCATTCAGTCCCGATCATTGGATTAACAATGATATCTGGGCTGATCACGTCAAGTCGGTACTACCGAATTGGTCTCGACAATATTGATGCCTTTGATTATTTGTGATCCCTTGTAAGCTTTCAGTACCACCAATTTGACCATGGGTAGTACTAATATTTTCTCTAACCTTTCTTGTTAGAATGTCGATAGTATCGATTCTTGTGTTGGTGCTACTGAGTTTCCTCGATTCAACTCTGTTCCTTTTTGTCAAACATCGGTACCACTGATGACCTATCAGTAGTACTGAGCTGATCCATTTCTTATAAATTCAACTAAAATATAAACAATAAAGAACATCATCTCCAAAATAATGATAAATTACCTGGGAATTAGTAAAAATAACGAATATTTGATCCAATTAAGTGTCACAGGCTACTTATGATAAATAATGTATAATTAATACAAAAATGGAAAACAATTGCACACAATACATAGTAAAACAACTTGTAAAAGTGACAACTATTGTATGCATCACATGTTTGAGTTGTTGAACAGGAGCGAAGACCTCAAAATGCTTGTTACTGAGGCTAGAAGCTTTCCCGTCACTGATGTTCCTAATGGATAACAACCTGGGGTTATTCTCTTAGAATATATGTGGTCTCAAAAGACTTTGACACCATGAGAAGATTAAGGACATCTTGTCGAAACTCGGTTGTCCTATGAATATCATCATTGAGTCCAAAATCATATATGAGAAAATGTATAAATTGATGAATAGTATCTTACAAAAAAATCCTAGATATCTAATCATGCTTCTCACCCCATGGTAGAATCATCATTCTTTGGGACCAGGATGTGGTTGATGTTAAATCAATTGAATAAAGTAATCGGTTTATACATTTCATTCTTAGTTATAAAGATGTTTGTTTCTTTTGTACCGCCATTTATGGTCATAATGAGGAAAGAAGAAGAAGGACTCTCTGGTATGACTTGAGAAGAGTAGCCCCTATTTTTAATGTCTAGATTCTTTTGGGGGTTTCAATGCTATTCGTTTCTTTGAAGATAGAAAAGGCAAAGGGATTTATCCTCTTTCAGCTATGTGAGACTTTAATGATGTTGTTTCTGACTTGCACCTTATTGAGAAGGATTTGAAGGGACCTCTGTTCACATGGGACAATAGACAAAGTGGTGATGAAATTATCCTTTCTAAGATTGATAGTTGTTTCTTTAATATTGATTTGTACACCAAATACAATGAAGTCAAAGGATATATTGTTAATACTATCTTTTGTGATCATAGACAACTACTCATTTCTCTTAATAAGCCCGGTAAAAAGAAAAGGGGCTATTTCAAGTTTATCAATGCCTGGACTAAACTGGAGGGTTTTTTTAATATAGTGGATGAGGCTTGGAAGCTTTAGGTAAAAGGTAACCCTATGTACATGGTTATGACCAAACTCAAAAATGTTAAAGCAAAACTTATTGATTGGAATAGGAGAAAAGTTAAGATTTTGGTGATGGTGCTAAGATATTAGAATTTGAGGCTCTTGAAGCTTTGAAGGATGCTGACCTCTTCCCTAATAATAGTGCTCTGAGAAATATTACTAATGATAAGCGGAAGATTGCTATTGCTGATGCTGAAGATGAGGAGTCCTTTGCTAAATAGATTTCTTGAGTTAACTGGTTAAAATTGGGTGATAAAAACAATGGCTTCTTTAACAACTCTGTCAAAGTCAGAGTTAACCAAAACAACATAAAAGGTCTTATAATTGATTGAAATATGGTTTATGATGAAGACAATATTAAGACACATGTGTCTTCTTATTATAGTTCCCTCTTTAATCCGTATAAAGATGAGAAAGTCAATAATCTCTACTAGGAGGATAAGTGGTCTTTACCTATTCTTACTGAAGAGCAGGTTACAAATATTAGCTCTTTGATTAATAAAGAATAAATTGAACGAGTTGTCAAACAAGAAAATGGGGACAAAGCCCCTAGTCCAGATGGATTCAATGGACATTTTTATAAGATTTCTTGTAATATTGTGGGCCTTGAATGATCATTGTTGTCCAAATTTGTTTTAGAAAGTGGAAAGATGATTTGTGAGCTAAATAAGTCCTATATTACCCTTATCCCTAAAGTTGAAAATGATGTCAATATTAAATAATGGAGGAACATATCATTGTGTAATTTTCTTTTTAAGATCATTACCAAAGTTCTTGCTAATAGACGTCAACCCTTATTGAACAATTTGATCATTATGAACCAGGTGGTGTTTATCAAAGCAAGGGGTATTTTAGATGCCCTGTTACTTGCTAATGAGTTGATAGGTGATTTTCCCCAAAAAAAAATTCTAAACCTAAAATGTGCATAAAGGTAGACCTTGTCAAGGCTTATGATGCAATATGATGGGACTTTATTCTTAACATTCTCACTAAGATGAATTTTTGCCTTTGTTGGGTTAATTGTTTCACACTATCATGACCATTAGCAGTTCACGTATTATTATTGATGAACATACTTTTGAAGCCATCTATCATTCTAATGGGATTTACGAAGGTGATCCTTTTGCTCCATTTATTTATGTTCTGGCTATGGACAGTTTCACTACTATGATGAATCAAGTGGTTTGTGATAAGATTACAAAACCTATTGACACAGTTGATATGAATGTTTCTCATATGCTTTTTGCTGATGAGCTTATGTTTTTTTTGGAATATGACAGTGCCAATTAAGTGTCTATCAAAGAATTCCTCAATGTTTTTGGAAAATGATCTGGTTTATGTGTGAACCCCAACAATAGTCATATTTTCTTTGGTCGTGATGCTAATAAAACTGAGATTTCTGATATTCTGAATATCCCTATTGATAGATTACCTATGAGGTATCTTGGACTTCTGATATTTTTGTAGGAAGCTCAAGAAATCTTACTATGTTCCTCTAATTGACAAAGTTAAAAACAAGCTTAAAGGTTGGAAGCATAAAACCCTCTCTTTTGGTGGTAGAGTGGATCTAACAGTATTGACTCGTATGCCCTACAACTCTTTTGATCTGCTACTTTTCCTTTATCATTTTATATTATGGATGAGATGAGAGAGTTTATAGAATTTTATATGGGTAGGGGTTAAGATGGATAACAAGATTCATTATGTTAGTTGGTCTAAAACTTGTAGACCTAAGGTTGAAGGAGGATTGAATATAAGTGTGGCAACACATCCCATTATCACACAGATAACGAGGTGTTACGCGAAAATGTGCGGAAATCACCATAACCACAGCTTATCAAAAACAGTGGTTAATTAAAAGCGATTGCTGAAAATTGATAAACTGAGAAACATATTACATTCTAGTCCATATCCTGCAAGAAAACATACTATATACATATCCACACAAGCCTGGATACATGTCCACAGCTTAGAGCAACAGCTGTCCTGGCATAACCATGAGTTCATCTCCTGATATATATACAAAGTCCCACATCCGGCCAGCAGCAGGATATACAAACAACATCGGTCGTACATCGTAAAACATCATCAAAACACCGCCAAGGACCTGAGAGTACAGGGATGACTCTAGACTCTACACCGAAACATCAAAACAACAGCAGTTCCAAAGCTTGCCTTCTACTTCTTGTCTGGATGCTCGACCGCAACACCACGACCACCACGACGACTAGCTCGACCACCTAAAAAGGGTGTAAACCAACGGAGTGAGACAATTGAACATTGTCCCAGCGGGAAACATAACTTCCCACCGCAACTACAGAACCTCAACAAGATAAAGCTATAACAGCAGATAACTGATAAGATGTATAACATGAGCAGTTTATGTAAAACAAAGCTATTCTTACCGACAAACTTACCAGCTGTACAGAAGCATGTAACCAAATATTTCTCAATAGAACACGATTAGCAAGATAAGATATATCACTAGGTGTTATGCTTATCAGAACAAGTTATATTGTCACATCTCCTCAAGAATGTAGAAGTAACTGTAGATATAACAGATTAACAACTTAGTCGAGGCCTTAATCACTATTCTGTAAATGTCTTAGGAATTATTATATAGCTGCAATACATATGTTATTATACCCTAAGGGAAATGGACCGCACTCTGATCCATGAACGTATTCATGCTCCTATGACACATATCCTGAGTCATGGGCCTGTTCACCATGCTCATCACATAGCTGTCTCGTGCCATGGACCTGTTCACCATGCTCATCACATAGCTGTCCTGAGCCATGGACCTGTTCACCATGATCATCACATAGCTATCCTGAGCCATGGACATGTTCACCATGCTCATCACATAGCTGTCCTGAGCCATGGACCTGTTCACCATGCTCATCACATAGCTGGGTTACGAACCAGAACCCACGCCCTAGAGTCTACAACCAATGTTGCACTCTTACCTTCACTATCAAGCATTCCCACACACTCAACGATATGCGCTCCGGGTTAACCCGTAGGCAACCCGTCTATCATTATCATCTATCGCCTATGATGAATCTACGGTCAGGGCATACTTACATGATATGATTCTTCTAGGATTATCTAATATCTATATGAGATATAACAGAAGGTAAGTAAATATGAATTCATCATTATGTTATATAGTAATCACATCTGCCTGGTCCATCCCAAGGATTCAACATCACCTCTTATCCTGATTTATCTCAAGGAACATCACATACCATGGAATTTCGATCCCTCGTCATGTACTGTCATAGCCTATCAAGGCTCACATCATCATCATGGGACAAACACATCATACATACAACCTTATATGATAATTACCAAAGTGATGCTACTCAGCACCTAGGTCTCATAGTCCTTTCATGGCCAAACATCACCTGCATGGTTAGGATACACAGTATTCATAGATTCAACATAAGGAATATGCTCGCTATCATGAGTTATCGTTCAAGATAATCTATTTATCATTATTACACTATTTGATGATCAAGCTTGTTAAGCACATTGTACCATAATCATGCTTACCCTTATCTCAGGACTATACAAACAGTCAAGGTATTCACTTTATATAACAATGATGTTAAGTATACAAGGCAACTACTATTGTTACCAATATTATTACTATTACCCTCCACTATCATCATTATTATCTTTATCATTAAGCACCCATTAATTCACTACTAATTAATCATTATCATTAATAAGTAAGCATAAGACTCATATCAATATCATGTCATTACTACTCTTGATAGTATTACTATTATCATTATCATCATTAAGAAAACTATTAATGTAACTGCCACTTAGCCACATTATGCAAGCTACTAATGTAGTTATCACCATTCTTATTTAATCGATTAAGTATGAGGATTAATTCATGCATATTATTACTGTCACTATTACCATCATCATTATGATCAACATTAATCATAATACACCTGTCCTCACAGTAATCTCATATAACCATCCCTCATAGCCCTTCACCTGGCTATGCATTTCCTACATGGTTAGCATCATTCAATGATTAATGAGAATAACCAAGGGACTTACCATTCATAGGATTACATCTAGGGTTTGTCACCAAAGATCAATTAGGGTTAAGCCTATTATTGGTATAAGGACTATGCCTACCATCATGAGATATAATTCAATATCACTATACATTACCTGATGACCATGTGCTCAAGATACACTATTATGCAACCATTCAGGTACCTTACCATGCCTTGATATCTTGTTAAAAAGGAACACATAACATAAGCATTATCATAGCCATTATCGTTATCATTAAGCGAGAAATGTGTTACTAATGCTATTAAGAGCAATTGCTAGACGAGCTACTTCCATGATACCAAGGTCCATCACAAGAGATATTAAAGCCCTCACCAAAAGAGCCTATTCGGGTGGAGTTCACCCTCACCCAAACCCAGGCGTTCCGTGCAAGACTCCTCTGTCGGGCGAGCAGCTAAAACCGGGTGAGCAGCGTGTCGGGCGACACAGCTGAGCGAGCCAAGGGAAGTCGGGCGAGCAGGTATCGGGCGAGATGGCTAATGCCGGGCGAGCAAGTCGTTGAGCGAGCCAAGCTATCGAGCGAGCATGCAAGGCAGTGTGTCGGGCACTGGGCCGTACAGGGCTTTTCTATCGGGCGAGCCAAGGGAAATCGTGCGAGCAGGGTTAGGGTTACTGGGCGAGCAGGGTCAGGGTGCTCACCCGCCCATGGAACAAAAGAAAAGCTCAACAAGGTATACCCACATATCGGCCAAATCAAAGCTTAGATCACCCTATCGACCACCAAGGTACCCTATCGTTCAACACAAAGGTAAAGGGAACCATGTCCTCAAGGATATCATCCAACACATCCGCAACAAGAGGGGTATCGCCCAACCCTAAGTCACCATCCACCTCAACTCAACCCTAAGTCACCATATCGACCAGCACAAAGAACCCCACTATGTCGTGCATCATGAGAACAAGAATGTCGCCCAATACACCCAAAACCAAGGGAGGATATCGCCCATCCTCAAGGCAAGAGAGGATGTTGCTCAACAAGGGTCATCTTCAACCTTCAACACATGGAAGCCCCAAACCCTAGAAAGCAAAGGTACATAAAGGAACCCAAAACCCTAGAGAGGGGATCGGCCACCCAAGGTACACAAGAAAGGTATGAAAGCAAAGAACTAAGCTACACTACCAACATATAACAAAATCATAGATAGAGGAAAAGGAGTTAGGGTTAGAAGCTATGCAACCCGCCTTAAGCTCCAAGCTCCAAGGAAGAAGATGCACTCCAAGGTCCAAAGCTATCGTCCACCAAGCTACTCTAGGAAGGTGTATCAGCTAACACTTCAACTCCAAGGGAGGGTATCGACCAACACAAGTAAGATGGAGAGGGATATCGTGCACTCAAGGTGGTGGAGAGACCAAAAGAGCAAAGGAGACTAAGGCAAGGAAAAGAGCTACATATATAGGAAGAAGGGGAGGAGAAAACAAGGTTCAACCATGCTATGTGTCGTCCACCCAAGGGACACTTGTCCTAGGGTTCAAGCTAACACATTAGCACAACAAGAGACACTTGTCCAAGCTAGGAACCAAGTGTCACCAACCAAGGTCAAGCCATATGGGCGACACAAGCAACAACTCCTGCTGGGCGACACAACCAAGCTACTGGGTGACACACCTCTATGTTGGGCGACAAAAGACCACTTTGGACGACACACGCTCACCCTAGGTCGACACAAACTCACCTTGGACAACACAAGGCAAGCCTTGGCCGACACAAGGCTCAAACAAGCCCAAACAACACATCTCAAGGCCCAAACAAGCTCAACCAAGGCCCAAGCCTTCCTCTCAACCCTAGAGGTAACAAAGAGGGGAAAACATCTCACAAGATAACAAACTTGCACACAAAACCCTAGACTTGGTTTATTTACAAGTAGCCCCTCGAACTCTCAACAGGGCACAACAAAACCCTAATCACCACTCAAAGGTGATTTATCAAGCATTAAACCACCAAGGTTAAGCAAAACAAACAGGGTAGACCCTAAACGCAGGTCAGGGTCCTTACAATCTAACCCCCTTTTAGGGATTTCATCCCTGAAATCCGAAGAGAAAAGCGAGGGATACTTCCTCCTCAGCTCTTCCTCAAGCTCCCACGTGGCTTCCTCAACGCCACGACACTGCCAAAGAACCTTCACAAGAACCAAGTCCTTTCTCTTTAGCTTCTTGATTCTTCTGTCAAGAATTTCCACAGGACCCTCCTCGTAGGTCACCTCTACATCAAGCTCAACCTCAACTGGCTACATCACGATACCCGAATCCGGATGACTTTTCTTCAACATACTATCATGGAACACCGGATGCAACTTGTGCAACTCTGGAGGCAACTCTAACTCATAGGCTACCTTTCCTACGCGTGCTGTAACTGGGTAAGGCCCCATATACCTGGGTGCCAACTTACCCTTCCGACCAAACCTTAGCACACCATTTCACGGCGAGACTTTAAGATACACTCTGTCTCTTACCTGAAATTTCAAAGATTGTCGGTGATTGTCTGCATAAGACTTCCGCCTATCCTATGCCACGAACTCAGCTACATTCTTCTTCAAACTGTGCCACTGATACGAGTCCTTCAGATTATGGTACATCTTGGTGACACCTGGATGCATAGCATACATCGATGTGTGTGCTCTCTCAAGCACCAACTTCCCTAGATAATCGGTATCTGGAGCCACTATCCCATCACGATAGCGATGTAGCCCATCCTCGGACTCATGTAGCCCATCATGCTTGTCGCTGCCGAACTCTGATCTGGTCAACTGCATTGTATCATCTGTATACTATGCATCCTTCATTTGTCTGGGAAAAATTCACTTAGCTTTCCCTCAAAATTGGGAATGTTCACGCAGATCTTCCCAAGTAGGAATGTCACCTATCTCTTCCTACTTAATTGAGAATGTTCACTTAGCTTTCCTCATTTAGGAATGCTCACTTAGCTTTTCCTATTTAATTGAGAATGTTCACTTAGCTTTTCTCATTTAGGAATGCTCACTTAGCTTTTCCTATTTAATTGAGAATGTTCACTTAGATTATCTCATTTAGGAATGCTCACTTAGATTTTCCTATTTAATTGAGAATGTTCACTTAGCTTTCCTCATTTAGGAATGCTCACTTAGCTTTTCCTATTTAATTGAGAATGTTCACTTAGCTTTCCTCATTTAGTTTGAATTATACTCATTAGATTGTTTCAAAATGATTACATGATCAGTGTAATCAGAGAGATAACAATCTAAGAGTTCCATACTTGCCTTCTCTGCAATAATTATATACCTGGCCAGGGTATACAATTACTGAGAGTAGGTAGTATGCACCTTTTTTTCTATCCTTTCCCACATTTTCCACATCAGTATTCACACATGATTCTTCACTCTAGGATTTTCTCCAGGCATTACTTCCATATCTCATCGTTTATCACACAGATAAGAGAGATTACTGAGCATTTTAAGAAATATTTAGAAAAGGATAAATTTTTCTTCTCCTTTGTGTACTTATAGGACTGGTAAGAGGAAGTTCAAAAACATCTACTTTCTCATTATCACATAGAATTAGAAAATGGAGCATCAAAATGAGGCAATTTAATCTGACTTGTCTGAAACGTCCGTCCACGCCCTCGATCATTACTAGGAAACTGCCTTCCCTGAGAGCCCTGCTGACTCTGCCCCTGGGGTTGTGTCATTGTCATATTCCCATTTGGACAATCTTTTATTAGATGTCCCAGTTGTCTACATTGATAACAGATTCTAGGTGCAAGATAGGGTCGGTGAGATCCAGTTACCGATGTCGATGCCATGTCGGGGGTTCTACTTGGAATGTCACTACGATCCCTATCCCTACTCGTCGTTTTTGTGTCTGGACATGGAATCTAGATGGTGGTGGTGGTGCAGAAAATCACGGCTTCTTAAAGCTTCCAGACTTTTGCCCTTGAGACTGAGCAGATCCCTGATGAAGTATGGATCCTCTTTTTTCCCTTACAGACCCCTCAATCCTTCGAACAGATTCCACAAACATAGCGAACCGCTCCCGGTTTTACAACACAGAAGTAGGTGTTGTCAACTCAGCACTCAGACCTTTCTCAAAGCGTCTGATCCGCTCCTCTTCTGTTGTTGCCATATGCAGACAAAATCTTAGCAGATCCATGAACTTGGCTTCATACTCGGTGATGTTCATTGTTCCCTGCCGCAGGTTCTCAAACTGACGGATCTTTTCATCCAGATATGTCTTCGGAAAGTACCTGGTGACGAACTCACGCTGTAAAACTTCCCAACAGATCGCCTCACCAGGCCGCTTCTCCTCCTCGATGGTCCACCAGTGACCAGCACTACCTTTCAAAAGGTAGACAGTGTGCCTTACTTTGTCTGTTTCGGGGATGTCAAGGATCCGGAAAGCCTTCTCAAGACTTGTCAGCCACAGATCTGCATCAGCGGGGTCAGTCGTTCCAGTATACTCCGAAGCTCCAACTCGGCGAAGCCGCTCAAAGGTCTTCCAATACCTGATGCTTCTCCATGGGGAACCTGTGCTTGCGGAGGAGGCACTGGTAATCGCTCAACCATGAGATTCATCATAGCCATTAACTGCCCCATAAGCTGTTGGCAGGCAGGATGTTCAAGTATGGCTGGGTCAGGTTGGGGGACCTCAGGCACCCGATCTTCATGTGCCTGACCTACTGCTCCATCAACAGATGCATCATCGCTGTGTTCAGCAGTGGTGTTCTTCATGGTTTCCAGACATCTTGGCTTTTCTTTCGCTGAGGGCAGAAGATGTCTATGAGAAAATCTGAAAAACACATAAGAACAAACTCAACCTAGTCCAAAATCCTTGTAGACTCAGCGAACCTAAAGCTCTGATACCAAACATGTGGCAACACATCCCATTATCACACAGATAATGAGGTGTTACCCAAAAACGTGCGGAAATCACCATAACCACAGCTTATCTAAAACACAGGTTAATTAAAACTGATTGCCAAAAGTGATAAACTGAGAAACATATTACATTCCAGTCCATATCCTGCAAGAAAACATGCTATATACATATCCACACAAGCTTGGATACATGTCCACAGCTTAGAGCAACAGCTATCCTGGCATAACCATGAGTTCATCTCCTGATATATATACAAAGGCCCTCTTCCGGCCAGCAGCAGGATATACAAACAACATCGGTCGTACATCGTAAAACAGCGTCAAAACACCGCCAAGGACCTGAGAGTACAGGGATGACTCTAGACTCTACACCGAAACATCAAAACAGCAGCAGTTCCAAAGCTTGCCTTCTACTTCTTGTCTGGCTGCTCGACCGCAACACCACGACCACCACGACGACTAGCTCGACCACCTAAAAAGGGTGTAAACCAACGGAGTGAGACAATTGAACATTGTCCCAACGGGAAACATAACTTCTCACCGCAACTACAGAACCTCAACAAGATAAAGCTATAACAACAAATAACTGATAAGATGTATAACAGGAGCATTTTATGTAAAAGAAAGCTATTCTTACCGACAAACTTACCAGCTGTACAGAAGCATGTAACCAAATATTTCTCAATAGAACATGATTAGCAAGATAAGATATATCACTAGGTGTCATGCTTATCAGAACAAGTTATATTGTCACATCTTCTGAGGAATGTAGAAGTAACTGCAGATATAACAAATTAACAACTTAGTCGAGGCCTTAATCACTGTTTTGTAAATGTCTTAGGAATTATTATATAGCAGCAATACATATGTTATTATACCCTAAGGTAAATGGACCACACTCTTATCCATGAACGTATTCATGCTCCTATGACACATATCCTGAGTCATGGGCATGTTCACCATGCTCATCACATAGTTGTCCCGTGCCATGGACCTATTCACCATGCTCATCACACAGCTGTCCTGAGCCATGGACCTATTCACCATGCTCATCACATAGCTATCCTGAGCCATGGACCTGTTCACCATGATCATCACATAGCTGTCCTGAGCCATAGACCTGTTCACCATGCTCATCACATAGCTGGGTTACGAACTCGAACCCACGCCCTAGAGTCTACAACCGAAGTTGCACTCTTACCTTCTCACTATCAGGCAATCCCACACATTCAACGATATGCGCTCCGGGTTAACCCGTAGGCAACCAATCTATCATTATCAGCTATCGGCTATGATGAATCTACGGTCAGGGCATACTTACATGATATGATTCTTCTAGGATTATCTAATATCTATATGAGATATAACAGAAGGTAAGTAAATATGAATTAATCATTATGTTATTATAGTAATCACATCTACCTGGTCCATCCCAAGGATTCAACATCACCACTTATCCTGATTCATCTCAAGGATCATCACATACCATGGAATTTCGATCCCTCATCATGTACTGTCACAGCCTCTCAAGGCTCACATCATCATCATGGGACAAACACATCATACATACAACCTTATATGATAATTACCAAAGTGATGCTACTCAGCACCTAGGTCTCATAATCCTTTCATGGCCAAACATCACCTGCATGGTTAGGATACACAATAATCATAGATTCAACATAAGGAATATGCTCGCTATCATGAGTTATCGTTCAAGATAATCTATTTATCATTATTACACTATTTAATGATCAAGCTTGTTAAGCACATTGTACCATAATCATGCTTACCCTTATCTCAGGACTATACAAACAGTCAAGGTATTCACTTTATATAACAATGATGTTGAGTATACAAGGCAACTACTATTGTTACCAATATTATTACTATTACCCTCCATTATCATCATTATTATCTTTATCATTAAGGACCCATTAATGCACTACTAATTAATCATTATCATTAATAAGTAAGCATAAGACTCATATCAATATCATGTCATTACTACTCTTGATAGTATTACTATTATCATTATCATCATTAAGCAAACTATTAATGTAATTGCCACTTAGCCACATTATGCAAGCTACTAATGTAGTTATCACCATTCTTATTTAATCGATTAAGTACGAGGATTACTTCATGCATATTATTACTATCACTATTACCATCATCATTATGATCAATATTAATCATAATACACCTATCCTCACAGTAATCTCATATAACCATCCCTCATATCCCTTCACCTGGCTATGCATTTCCTGCATGGTTAGCATCATTCAATGATTAATGAGAATAACCAAGGGACTTACCATTCATAGGATTACATCTAGGGTTTGTCACCAAAGATCAATTAGGGTTAAGCCTATTATTGGTATAAGGACTATGCCTACCATCATGAGATATAATTCAATGTCACTATACATTACCTGATGACCATGAGCTCAAGATACACTATTATGCAACCATTCAGGTACCTTACCATGCCTTGGTATCTTGTTAAAAAGGAACACATAACATAAGCATTATCATAGCCATTATCGTTATCATTAAGCGATCAATGTGTTACTAATGCTGTTAAGAGCAATTGCTAGATGAGATACTTCCATGATACCAAGGTCCCTCACAAGAGATATTAAAGCCCTCACCAAAAGAGCCTATTCGGGTGGAGTTCACCCTCACCCAAACCAAGGCGTGCAACCAAAACAGGCGTGCAGCTCACTGTTGGGCGTGCAAGACAAACGGGCGACACGGTTGGTGGGTGAGCAAGCTGGATATCAGGCGAGCAGAGTCAGGGCAGTATCGGGCGATCCGTGCAAGACTCCTCTGTCGGGCGAGCAGCTAAAACTGGGTGAGCAGCGTGTCGGGCGAAACAACTGAGCGAGCCAAGGGAAGTCGGGCGAGCAGGTATCGGGAGAGATGGCTAATGTCGGGCGAGCAAGTCATTGAGCGAGCCAAGCTATCGAGCGAGTGTGCAAGGCAGTGTGCTGGGCACTGAGCCGTGCAGGGCTTTTCTATCAGGCGAGCCAAGGGAAATCGGGCGAGCAGGGTCAGGGTTACTGGGGGAGCAGGGTCAGGGTGCTCACCCGCCCAAGGAACAAAAGAAAATCTCAACAAGGTATACCCACATATCGGACAAATCAAATCTTAGCTCACCCTATCGCCCACCAAGGTACCCTATCATTCAACACAAAGGCAAAGGGAACCATGTCCTCAAGGATATCGTCCAACACATCTACAACAAGAGGGGTATCACCCGACCCTAAGTCACCATCCACCTCAACTCAACCCTAAGTCACCATATCGACCAGCACAAAAACCCCACTATGTCATGCATCATGAGAACAAGGGTGTCGCCCAATACACCCAAAACCAAGGGAGGATATCGCCCATCCTCAAGTCAAGAGAGGATGTTGATCAACAAGGGTCATCTTCAACCTTCAACACATGGAAGCCCCAAACCCTAGTAAGCAAAGGTACATAAAGGAACCCTAAACCCTAGAGAGGGGATCGGCCACCCAAGGTACACAAGCAAGGTATGAAAGCAAGGAACTAAGCTACACTACCAACATATAACAAAATCATAGATAGAGGAAAAGGAGTTAGGGTTAGAAGCTATGCAACCCGCCTTAACCTCCAAGCTCCAAGGAAGAAGATGCACTCCAAGGTCCAAAGCTATCGTCCACCAAGCTACTCCAGGAAGGTGTATCGGCCACCACTTCAACTCCAAGGGAGGGTATCGGCCAACACAAGCAAGATGGAGAGGGATATCGTGCACTCAAGGTGGTGGAGAGACCAAAAGAGCAAAGGAGACTAAGGCAAGGAAAAGAGCTACATATATAGGAAGAAGGGGAGGAGAAACCAAGGTTCAACCATGCTAAGTGTCGTCCACCCAAGGGACACTTGTCCTAGGGTTCAAGCTAACACATTAGCACAACAAGAGACACTTGTCCAAGCTAGGCACCAAGTGTCACCAACCAAGGTCAAGCCATATGGGCGACACGAGCAACAACTCCTGCTGGGTGACACACCTCTGTGTTGGGCGACACAAGACCACTTTATACGACACACACTCACCCTAGGTCGATACAAACTCACCTTGGATGACACAAGGCAAGCCTTAGCCGACACAAGGCTCAAACAAGCCCAAACAACACATCTCAAGGCCCAAACAAGCTCAACCAAGGCCCAAGCCTTCCTCTCAACCCTAGAGGAAACAAAGAGGGGAAAACATCTCACAAGATAACAAACTTGCACACAAAACCCTAGACTTGGTTTATTTGCAAGTAGCCCCTCGAACTCTCAACAGGGCATAACAAAACCCTAATCACCACTCAAAGGTGATTTAGCAAGCATTAAACCACCAAGGTTAAGCAAAACAAACAGGGTAGACCCTAAACGCAGGTCAGGGTCCTTACAATAAGAAGCATTAGTGATATGAACCTGGTTGGCATCCTTCAGACAATTTGGAACATTTCTTGTAAAAAACGATTCTTTATGGGTTAGATGGTGTAATGGAAAGTATATAAAGGAAGACTCTATGTGGTCATTCAAAGTAAAGCCTAATATATTGTAGATGTGGCAGAATGTCTAGAATAACATATCCTTTATTTTGGCCCATGTCTCTTATATTATTGGTAAAAGGCTCTTTAAAGCTACGAAGAGATTGCTGGCTTCTTGAAAGGAATTTTTTGAAGGATGTTATGGATTCTTGTAATATCCTTAAATTGGGAGTAGGCCTCTTTGGTAGATTGGTGAATTTCATCAGAGAAGGTGCCTGGAATATTCATATGAAAAGGATTTATAAAGGTTTCAGAGAGCTTTTCTCTAGTTTAAATATAAATTTTAACGGATATGAATAGATACTATTCGAAGGTATGAAGGAGATGAAGCTTAGAGATTTCTGGGATTCTATCAGATGCATTGGTGTTGTTGTACCTAGGGTTAGTTTTATTTGGAAGAAGGAAATTCTTTTCTCTAGTTTAGATATAGATTTTAACGGATATGATTAGATCCTATTTAAAGGTATGAAGGAGATGAAGCTCAGAGATTTTTGGGATTCTATCAGATGCATTGGTGTTGTTGTACCTAGGGGTAGTTTTATTTGGAAGAAGGAAACTCCCAAGATCTTTAGTATCTTGGGTTGGAAATTCTTCTTGGATAGAGCTGCTACTCAGGATGTTTTGTGAAGATTTAGACGTTATATAGTCTCCACATGTTCATTTTATGATAAATCTTATGAAGATGGTACTCACTTGTTTCTATAGTGCAACTTTGTGCAGGCCATCTGGGTTGAAGCTGTTAACATGAACTAGACTTTGCAAGTACCTACTACTTGGTTTGATTGCATCAATATGATCAAGGAGAAGAAATCACATTTGACCTGTCTTATAGTCTTTTATCATGTATGACATGAGAGAACCAAAAAATTGTTCTTAAATAAGGAGGTTGCAGTGAAGACCTATTGGTCTGCTATAAAAATGGATCTTATTCTTCTGTATAGGGAGTGATTCTTTTGGTATTACTTTCCTAGTTTCTTGTTGATGTCTCTTCGAGACTTATAAATAATACGAACTTTGGACTGTACATTTTAATAAGAGAGGAGCCCCAAGTGTTTACTAGTAGAAAAATATAGTTAGTAAAATATTCACAATAAATGATTAAGGTTAAACAAAATAGTTGTTTCGCCTAAAATAAGGCATTAAAATGAAAGTGATATTATAAAAAAGAATGTATAATAGTAAAAGTGATTAGGATTCCAAGAAAAACTATAGTCACAACAAGAACACTTGCCTTGAATTATATTGAAAAATATCAAACAAGAAGTTTTCCTAAAATATAATATGACCAAAATTACCTAAAAATGGGTCCAAAACACCATTGAATTCCACGTCAGAGGAAGGAGGTGCATCACCTCAATACTTTGTATAAAATATATCTAAATAGGTGAGTTCACAAACACTACAACATTTTTGGCTAGGAACCACCTCCTAAATCCAATATAAATAGTTGTGCACTACCTTAAACACCTAGGAACCACTACTCCCAGATAACTAGTCAAATAGAAATAATATATGTAGTAATTTGGGGGACAAGACTATCAATCATTTCAAACATAATTCAATTATTTATGACATCAAAATCATTCTTTTTAGCATGTAGAGTGATAATTAAGAACAATACAAAAGATATGAAATATTAGATGTAACAATGGAGACATTAGGAAAAGTAAGACTTATCAAAGATATTTCAAGAGCGTAAATAAATATTAGGGTTTTAGCATTGTCAATGAAAAATTATAGCAAAAAACTAATTATTGCCCAAATAAAATTTCAGGTTAAGAATATACCTGATGTTTAGACCTAACATGGTCAAGCTATAGGTCCAAGATGGGGTTTGAATCACCTAATCTTCTGTAGACAATTTAGGGTTAATTCCAAGTCAATATGATAAAACATTTATATCAATTTTCATAAAACATCAACCATCAAAACCTATACCAAACAATAAGTCCAAATTGTTTTTATTCCAAAACATTGATCTATATTATTGTTTTGACATACAAATTGTTATATAGACGTTTAAAGTTAACTAATTTAATTGATAATAAAATGGGAAATAGAGATAAATGACCAAATTACCCTTTCATCCAATTTTTTCAACCTTATGCATGAGATGTGCACACCTATCACTTACCATCTATTAAATGTAGGTGACACTACATGAAATCAATGCTAGAAAAGACAATATAGTCCATGGTCATTGTGACAAAGTCAAATCTACATAAGGGCATATCCAAGGGGATCATATTTCTCAACCTCATGAAGAAACCTAAACAACATAATGAGGAAGAGATACCTACTATTCAACTCCCACAAGGTGGGAGAAGCATCAAGAGGCACTCTGACTCTTCCTTGTATAAATGATGGTTTAGAAGAAGCACATAAGATCGATGAAACCATTAACCAAGAGAGACGATGGAGAATCACACAAAAAGATACATCCAAAAGAGACAGATCGTTGATTTAATAAGTCACAAAGTCACCTTAATTGGAGTAAGAAAGACATATCAAAAGATGCATGGACGATTTTTGGACTCTGATGCATGAAGCCGCAATATGAGGAGTTACCAATTTGTCAACTAGGTTGCTCCAGAGAGATCAAACCAGAGGAGACCAGTAGCATGGTTGTCATCTCATATGGGGTCTCAATGCTAAAACCATCTTTGAAACTCTCTTTTAATCGTGATGGCCTCACTAATTAAACTGACATTAACCCAAGATGTTATGCCAATTTGGTGTTTCAAGGAAAGGAGATGCAACCAACTAGGATAGATGAAGGCATCTCAAGGATCGTTGGTAGCTTGTTGAAAATAATCATGGAATAGTTATACTTATATGGAGAGGCACCAGAGAGGGGAAGGATCCTCTATAAATCACGTAGGAGAATGAACTTTTGAGATGATTGGGGATTCTCAATATGCTTACACATAGAAATCGACCAAGGGATTTGTAAAATTAGGAAATACAACCTAAACTTTATGGTGATAGACTAGAGTCTATAGACATGAGGAAATTCATGTAGGGAGACATGATAAATGAAACATTGGGGCTACTACTTTGGTTGGGAGAAAATCCTAACTAAGGTAGAAGACAATGGAAGGGACATTGGATGAGGCAGATACACAAGAAGGAAGGAGAACATATCTTGACCCTCCAAATAATAGTTCAAGGGAGAAAAGGAAAATAAAAGATGTAGGATATGAAACTAATTTGAAATTTCAGAAACTAGGAAATCAAGACAAAAGTCCAAATCCATTAGGGTATTAATACTACTTATTATCTTATTTAGATCAATTATGGTGGCTAAACTTATCAAAATTTAGCAAAAACTTGGTCTTCTATAGATAAACTATTGTGGCTACATTTTTAATCAAGTAGAAGCTAGGTATTCTATCAAGTTCAACTGTGTAGAATACCATTTTTCCATCCTATTTATATTTTACAATTATCTTCTAGGAGTAAGACATAATTTACCCCTATTATATCATATTTACTATATCCTTAATATGAATATATAGAATTTAAACTCATTGAAAAATCATCTTATCATGAAAATTTCACTTGTATTGCGTGAAATTTAATATTCTACTTAATTAATCCATTGAGTTCATTAGAACCAATCCTTAAGTTAGTTACAAGAAACACTTTATCTCCCAGATTTTATAAAACATCCATATTTTCTACTTACATGTTCAAAACATTTTCAACCCAAACTAGTTAGTCATGCACAATTATGCTCACCTTGGCAATACCCATTAAAGTACGTTGTGAATGTTATAAATATTGTGACATATATTATAAACTTAATGATCCAAAAAACCATATTTGGTAAAATTAGTGTATTAGATTCCTCTAGGTGTATATTCGGATGTGATAACGTGACTAGACTTCCATTTTCACCCCTTCACTAATCATTGTACCATTCATGTACATTTTACGGTTGGTAGATTGGAAACGGTGGTTTAGTTCTAACATAACCATCCATGAAATATATATCTCAATATCTTTCAAACTAGGGTTATATTCTAGAGATATATATGAATCATTATTTCATAGTCTACATATCTTAGACATACCAAGTCATATGAAACTAGAATTAAGCTTTGGGCCTAAGTTACATGATTATATGTGTATTATAGGCCGAGGAGGTATGCATGAGCCATATATGATTAACAATTACTCACTAAATCCATTCTTAGATAACATAGTGGAATATAGTTTCACTATATATATATATATATATATATATATATATATATATATCATAATTTTAGTTTTGTATGACAGTCCATCCCTTGAAGAATATTTCCTCCTCAAATATGTAAATCTTTAATGAAGTTATCCATTTAAATCCAACATTGCATTGGATAATCCTTCTTTGATATGAATATATGGTTGTGTAAAAGTATAGGGGATCAACTTAGTCTAAACTATTTTTAATTCAAATGGTGTGTTCTATTGCCTCAAACTTTTAATTGTGTGGTATAGAAAAAGGAAACCTTATTTGACGTGTCTGAAACAATTACAATGCACTCTCTTTTATAGGACAAGAGAGTAAGGGAGAAATAGAAGTAGGCAATATGCAATAAAAGAAAAGGTAAAGCCAGGACAAGTCTAAAGCACATAACAAAACATAAAACACACCATAAAACATAACAAAACACACAACAAAATATAACATATAAAACATACATAATAATTCTTCCCTTTAAGTTGGAGCATAGATGTCAAACATGCCCATCTTGCCCACCAATATAGCAAAGCGAGTCTTGGGAAGTATCTTGGTAAAGATGTCAACAACCAGATCTTTTGTCAGATGATAAGAAGTACAAATACATCGAGAGAGAACACGTTCACAAACAAAATGGAAATCCACCTATGTATGGTTGGTGCACTCATGAAATGTTGGATTGTTGGCAATAACATGGAGGCTTTATTGTCAGTGCATAGGAATAGGAACATAATTAGAGATATCAAATCATTTGAGGAGTCCTTGGACCTACATTAATTCACAAGCAGTGAGACATAGCTCTCTATTCAACTTCAACACTAGATCGAGAAACCACAATATGTTTATTCCTGTGCCATGTAAGCAAAATTTTCCCCAACATAGGTACAATAGCCAGAGGTATTACCTGTCACTTCTACTATCGACATAATCAAAATTAGTATATCTAGTGAGTTTACAGTGTCCATGTATTTGATATAGTAATCCTCTCCCTAGAGAAGTTTTTATATATTGAATGGTATGGCAGACAACATCCCAGTGACATTGTCAAAGTTTATCCATATACCTACTAATGAGTCGAATATCATTAGTAATATCAACTTTAGTCATAATAAGATAAATAAGTTTACCAACCAATCTTCTGTATTGGTGGTTATCAAGATACGGTGGTGAACATTCATCATCCCAATTGGTATTGGGATCCGGATGAGTACGAGTAGGTTTAATACCAAGCATGCATGTTTCTGTAGTAGATCTATAATATTATTTGTGTTGTGACAAATAGTTATGTATATACATGCTTATTTTGGGATTTATACTCATATCTAGGGTTTTTCTTGTAGTTTTTTGCATGCTTATTATGACTCACATGTTTTCATATCATTCTTGAGTTAGTTGTACCTTGGGGTGCCTTATTATATCTTGGTTTGGTGGTGACATCTATCTAGAGTTGATCTTAGGGTTTCCCCTCATGGATGGGCTAGCTTGAGTGCTAGAACTCAATGGTTCTCCTTGTGAGTTGGGATTTGATGGAATTCCTTATGTTTTGGGATCCTATGGTAGTCCCTTGAGGTGTGAGGGTTGATGGTTCCCCTCTTGAAGCTCCTTGGATTGATGGTTCCCCAAGATAGGTGCTCAATTGATGGTGGTGCTAGGGTTTGCACCCTTGTATAAGATCCGATGGTCACCCAATTGTTGAAGGTTGATGGATACCCTACGAGTTAAGCTTCAATGTCTCTTCTAAATTGCACAAATGATGGACCTTCTGGTTTGCATGGACGTGATGCTTTGGACATGGTACACAGGAAAACATGGCTATACACCTTAACCTTCTGTTCTCTCTCACCCATAGCCTTATATACCTCCCCCCTTGTAGAAAAATGAGTTCTTTACACACTTTGATGTATTTCTCTTCTTCCTTGCAGCTTGGATCTTGTCCCCTCATATTTTTTGAGAAGAAGGAACCAAGTTTGGAGAAGCTTGGCCGATCTAGCTTGCATGTGCACCTAGGGTTTAGATCTACCCTCTCCTTGATCTTGTGAATATTCCTTTGCCTGTTCTTGACCTATAATCTCTCCATCCTTTCCTTTGTTTTCTATTCTATCCTACCCTCTTATATCTTCTTCTTAGTTGTAACCATTGTGTTTCATGGTGGAGCTTGTGCTAGAGTTGTAAGAACATCTCTTTCTTGCTTCCTTGACCTAGGGTTTGCATCCTCTTTGGAGAAGGAGCTGGCATGGCCGAGTGGAGTGCTCAAGCTAGAGTTTTTTTCTCTTTCCTCAATATACCTTGTTGTTTGGAGGTTCATCTTCCTCCTATAGGTGATTTATACAACTTTCTCCATGTTTCTTTATTACTCTTAGCTTGCATGTGCTAGATCTTGCTCTAAAACATAGTTTTAAGTAGAAAGATGCTATCCTTGCCAAAAGTTTGTGCTTATGTGATAGTTCTTGAGTATTTTATCTTCTTGGATGAACCCTGAACCTTTTTCACAAAACTTCCTTGGTAGGGGAAGATCTTCTCCTTTCATATTCATGAAAATGATGGCTTTTACTCTCTCCAAAGATGATTTTATTCTAGGGTTTTGTGCCGATTTCCTTCCTTGTTTTGTAAATTGATTGTTTGGTTGTTGGTGTTGTTTTGATTGAACTTCTTGTGTTAATTGATGGCTTTGACTTAGCTTATATTTTGTACTTTCCCTTATGCACACAATCGATGGTCATGTCATCTTCACCAAACCCATGGTGTTGGTACCTTCTAAGTGGTTCAAACGATGTTCTTAGGTCCTACCAAGCGATGGTTTCTTTACTCCTTCAAACAATGATTTTGTGACCTATTTTTCACCTAGTGTTGTCAACCAATGGCTTCACTGGGTCAACACTCGATGGTTCCACTAAGTCCACACTCAATGGTCTCACTGGGTCATCAATTAATGGCATTTCTGGTTCCAAACTTGATAGCTATTCTTACTCTTAGGCTGATGGCTCTTCTACTCTTTGGCCAATGTTCCACAATCGATGGTGACTCTAGATGCCACATTCTATGGTGACTTTGAATGCTACATATGATGTTGGATATCATGTCCACAATCGGTGGCTTGACTAGGTAATTTTTGATGACTCTTCTAGGTCATAACTTGATGGTTTTCCTAGATAAATGGTTCAAGGTTTTACTTATATTGCATTCAATGGTTTTGCTTATTTAACATACAAAGGTCTTGGTGATGCACATGATTTGATGGTTTGGGTTTGATGCTACTAATCTGATGGTTGTGCTTGGCCTTATGCATCCATGATCCAATGGGGATACCAAGTGATAGGGTTTACCTTTGAGTGTTGATTAGTAACTTCCCTTCAACTTATCTTGTTGTACCTAATCCTAATACAAATAAGTGATGATTGTTCATAAAACTTAGCTTCCTTATATGAATAGTATGATGAAGGATTACTCTTTTAATGTTATGTCAAACTTATATGTGACATGCATCTTGATGGTTTGGAGATCCTTTGTTAAGTCATGGAAAGATAATGTTGTGATGGTCTCAGTGACCTTTGGGCAAAGTCGAGCCCTAATGGAGGTGTGATCCTCTTCATTATGTTACATGATTTATATCCCAGGATGGTAGGATGACAAGTATAGTCTCATGGATGGCGACTAAATAATACTTTTTGGTTTTGTGATCAAAATTATATCTCATACGTTTTATATCTTCTGAAGTTGCAATATACCCATGTTTTTGTAGATCGCTTTTAGGGTTTATATGTAACTTGATTGATGTAGCCCTAACTCACCTGATTGGTATTAACTAATCAAGTGAAACCCTAATAATATAGTGCCATGTGTCGTAGAGGCATTCTAGTATCAGGACTTGCTATATGGTGAAATGAGCATTCCTAAGGGAAGCTCAGAGTCGCATACTATTGAGTATGTTCAAGTATATGGATTTTACATATTTGACATACTGATCCCAAGTTATAGATGATGGCTATTGTCATGACTCAGATTGAGAGTGGTTCAGGTCATGTCTCAGATATTTGTATATGTGATGTGATTGAGGACATCTGTAGTTTTACCTTAGATGATAGGGTTTTTTATACCCTATTTTTGAGCATCGTGACCTATATACCAAGGATGGGCTGGTGCTAGCAGCTTGACTATATGTCACTACAAGAAGCACGACTTTTATGTAATTGCATTCCACTCATACAAACCAAGTGGGAGATTTTAGGATGTCGACTCTCCTGGATCTTATACAAAACTAAATAGCATCTCACAGTGGTCAGTTGGAGTCTGAGAGGTATACCTCAAACTCCCCATGGCTTAATAAAATATTTAAACTAGTTGTGTAGCATATCTTCTAGGGTTAAAGGTGTTTCACATTGATTGTTAACCCTTGCCTTATTTCTTTATACTACTAGTTATTACATAATATAGTAAGAGTATTCAACTATTTAGTAGATGATAGTTTTATCTATTCCTTTGTATATCTTGTTAATCATGCCTATTTCTATACCTATCTGTTTAGTCTGTTTAACCTATTTAATATTCTTAATTTTCTTAATCTGCTTAATTGTTTTAATATCATATAACCTATTGTAATCAATAATTGTTGTATAGAGTTATATCTCTTTCTAGGACATTGGTCTTACCCCATGGGTCACCACATCTTTATAGATGGTCGCCAACGATGTGGTCAGGTTTGTGGAGGTTAAGAAGATCATCTTAGAGATCAGTAGGACCAGAAGGTTGGATAGTAGTTAGTAGTGTCCTAGAGTTGTACGTGTACTCTCAGTTCCAATCAGGGGATGTTTTGTAGATGATATGTATATTGACTCGAGTTTTGGATATATTTTGTTGTTTGTATATGGCATGTATATGTGGAACATCACTATCTTTTGTATACTTGGTTTAGCCTCAACCACCGAACATACATGTAAATACTATGTATGGTATATGATCTTATGAAGGAGTTTGGACCTATATGTAATTATTTCTAGACATGAAAGTGATGTTTATTTGGTTTTAATTATTCTTCTTTTTTGGGTATGTGGTTAACTATAAGTTGATTGTGTGTTTTGTTTTGAGTAATCTTATTTAGTGTAATGGTGTGTCACACCAACAATCAACTAGAAACTATTGAGAAACTAGAATTTGAGAAGTGGCTTAAGGCCATTGTATCTGTAATATAGTCCACATACACTAACAAGGTAAGATATTGGTATTACCACCTAAAAGACATAAAACCCATAGGGTGTGGTTGGGTTTTCAATAGGAAAACCAACATGGACAACATAGAAGGACATGTTGGATGCAAACGTTTTCAAATCAGTTTAAAGTGTTGAACATGATGAAATCCATTTCACCAATTGACATGATTTCCATTGCAACTTATGAAGACTATGAGATTTGGCATATAAGGAATAAAACCACATTCCTTGATATGAATATTTGTGAGGATGTGTACGTGACACAAATAGAAAATTTTATAATTTCACTGATGCATATAAAGTCTATAAGATACAAAGATCAATATAGAGATTGAAAGAAGAATCTCAGAGATGAAATATTTATTGTGAGAAGATAGTCAAAGAGTTTGGCTTTAGTCAAGATAAAAGATGGAGTACATATTTACAAAAGATTGATTGGGAGCATATATGCATATTACACATATTGATGGGGAATAACTTGTGAATATTGTACGAGATTAAGAGAGGCATTCTACCCCCTATCCCATGCCCATGATGGAGGCTGAACATTTGGGAGGGTGGTAAAACAAGATAGCAACTGGGATTCACACCCGGGTGCCTTTGTTAGGGGACACCATGCTTGACCACTTGAGCCACTCCTTATTTGCAACATCTCAGTATTGTAAGTAATGAAACCTTACACATACATCACCATCAACATGAAGAATTAGATGAAACATCCTATGTGATTGGAATTGAGATTTATAGAGATAGTTCTAAAAAGTTTCATAATCTGAATATGAGCGCATATACCGGCAAGATGCTGAAAGGGTTCAACATGAAGGATTCAATGATAGAGAATATGTCCATATTATATGGGATTAGCCTCTCAAGAACCCTATGTTCTTATTCTTGTGAAGAATGGAAAGAAATGAGTAAGATGTCATTAGATCTATCATGTATGCTACTTAATGCACTCATCCCATTATCTTGTATGTATTGGACATGACAACATGATATTAGTCAAATTCCAATGAGAGTCATTGGAATACGATTAAGAATATCCATTAGTACTTGAGACACACTAAAGGATAAGTTTCTAGATTATGGCAATAAGGAAGAGTTGGGTGTAAAGGGTTACACAGATGCAAGCTTTCAAAATGAAAAAAAGTGATCAAAATATTAAAGTTGTGTTTAATCTTAAAACAAGAGTCAAAAGTTGGAAAGATTATGTACTAATGACCATTATTTAAATTCTACAATAGAAGTCAAGTATCATGATGATTTGAACAAATGAGTGGATACAATATGGATCTAGAAGTTCCTATGGATGAAGTTATAGATGTTTCAACCATTAATTACACAATAGCGATGATGTGACAACAATGGAGTTGTTGAAAGAGAAGAGAAACATGTAATATACCGACTAAGAGCAAAATGTTGCTGACCTGCTGGATTAGTACTAGTGCAGTAGAAGCATGATGGACATGTTTAGATCACTAAGAATGATATTTGTGGGTGATTTCTCTAAGTGCAAGTGGGAGTCTGTTGGTATGCATGTCCAGATAGCCAATAATGTGATGATTGACATGGAATATAATATGAACAATTTGACTAATAATAAAGGCAAGCTTCCAATTTATTCCATTTCAATCATGTTTCTACACTGGTTTAGCACTAGTGCAGCAAAAACATGATGGACATGTTTAAATCACTAAGAATGATATTCATTGGTGATTGTCTCTAAGTGCAAGTGCGAGTCTATTGGTATATGCCCTAGATCCAATTCTATGGGGATTGCGATGGCATATAATATAAATAATTTGATTAAAAATAAAGGCAATCCTCCAATTTATTCTGCTTCAATTAGTTATGAGATAATGATGAAACATAATAGATGTCTAAATAATGATATTACTCAATGCCATATGTATTCGGGTTGTTGACCTAAACAATGAGATCATAAAGACAGACATTGAGTAATGTTGCTAACCTGCTGGATTAGCACTAGCACGGCAAAAAACATGATGGCAATGTTTAGATCACTAATAATTATATTTGTGGGTGATTGGTTCTAAGTGCAAGTGGGAGTTTGTTGGTATGTGCATCCAAATAGCTAATCATATGATGATTGAGATGACATATAATATAAACGATTTGATTAATAATAAAGGCAAGCATCCAATTTATTCCATTTCAACTAGTTATGAGATAATGATGAAACGTAATAAATAACTAAAGAATGACATTACTCAATGCCATATGTCTTCAGGTTGATGACCTGAACAATGAGACCATACAAATGCTAAGCTAGAGTATGTACATTCTTCCCATGTCCCTAGCCGTATGTCATTGTGTAAGGTGATAGACAAAAATGACACTTATGACTAGAGTGTGGGTTGGTTGATGACAAAATCTCATCAGCCATGATATATGTGATATAAAATTAAACACATAAATACTTGTTGGAGAACAGTGTATGGGACAGACCCACCTTAGAGTGAAACAGGGAAACCATTAGTTGTGGTCATAATCATATCTCAAAGTGAAGGTGGTGATTGTGATTCTTAGACCTAAAATCACTACACCCATCACATGTAGTTCAATGTACTTTGACATCATCCACTGTGACCTTGAATAAGGGTTGCCATAAAGGTGATGATGAATGCATTGTGACACATGGGGATGACTATGAGTGATGTATATGGGATTTGTACCTCCTACTAGAGTTTGATATGCATTCCACTTGATAAGCAAAACTGAGAAAAGAACAAGCATGCACATGTGAATCAACATATGATATTGAGGTCACATATATCTTATACAGTCTTCTCTAGGATCAAGGAAAATGGATTGAACAATAAGGAGATGAAAATTCCATGAGTTTAATTTATATATCAGAGACAAATGAATTGGACAACTACTATAACACCCATCATAGATTGTAGGTTGAAGTTGTTCTCCAACTTTCCATTTACTTGGGTAGCAATGTTGTGTTGCTAGACACCGCTTTTGCTTGTGATCGCATAAGTTGGTTATGGACATTCACTGAGAACGTATCTTGGAACTTGTAGGGTCACACACATAGGATATACTTGGAATAGTAGTTCATTCATGAATTTGGTTTAAAATTGATTACTAAAGAGTTAGATATTCAATTTAGAAAACATCAATTGAAAAGTGGTTGACTGAACTATGAATCAACCGATTTAAGAAGTGAATCATTCATTTCACCATGTCAGGTTAATTGAACAATCTTTAATAGTTCTGGACCATGAAATGATTGGTCCAGTAAGTGAACCGATCAGGTCAGGTACTTTAACCGACATCACATGTTTTAGACCGAGCCATTGGTGGATCAGTTTGATTGATTCAAGGATTTGTGTTGACGTCGTGTTGGACATAAATTGAATTATAGTTGTCAATACAATTGTGATTGGGAAACATGATTAAATGAACGGTTCAAGGATTGAACCAATCTACTCAGATGCCAACCGTGTGGTTCACCTATGAACTGACCATTTTTTTGCTCAAAGGTTGCAAAATTTTGTGAAATTTTGTTCCCTTCCACTAACACTTAGTCTGGGAACCCTGACCCTAACCCTTCGATAAATAGAGGGGTATCGGGGGCTTCTCGGTTACAACTCAATTTCCTATGACAATTATTTATCTTCTCTAGTTTTGGTAACTGAGAGAACCCGAGCAAGTCCTACTCAATAAAAGGAGGGATAGCTAGGGAGAACAAATGTGGGACATCAAGTTGGTGCTAGTACACCATTGGAGAGGGGTAACTCCTTCTTGGTTGTTCAAATTGAACAACAGGAGTTCCTGGTTGTCTTTTTGCCATTCCATAAAGGCGTGTAACTTTTCCCTCTAGAAGGACAATGTCACGTTGTTGTCGGCGAGGAGCTGATACTGACGCCATCCAAGTGTGACTTGAAGAAAGTTGCATACTGCAATGAGGAGTAGTCATTGGACTTGTTCCAGGACCACGTATTACCTCGTCATCAATCCCTCCTGATTACATAGTTGTTGACATGATCGTCTGTAAATGGGAATATGGTAGATAATTTTTTTAAATTTTTGTTACCTATCAAATGCCATATTTCCCAACAATTTAATGCAAATAGACCATAATTGGTGGTCATAATCATCTCTCATAGTGAAGACCATGATTGTCTTTCTTAAACCTAAAGTCAGTACACTCATCACATATTATTTAGTGTACTTTGAAATCATCCACTATGACCTTGAATAACGGTTCCAATAAAGGTGATGATCGGATGCACTGTGACATATGGGGATGACTGTGAGTGATGTAGATGGGATTTGTCCCTCCTGCTAGAGTTTGATATCCAGGCCATTTGACAAGCAAGACTTAGAAAAGCATGCACATGTGAATCAATATATGATATTGAGGTCATATATATCTCAAATAGCCTACTTTTGATCAAGGAACATGGATTGAACATTGAGAGGATGACGATTCCATGCCTCAAGCCAATCTGGATATCAGTGACAAAGGAATTATACAATGAGTGTAACATCCCTGACCTGGGTTATACTTTAACCCTAGGTGTTATGATTAAGAAAGGTGATTAAATGCTTAATCTTGTCTTGTGAAAAATACTTAGGCCTCAAGAGGAACCTATGTTGCAATTCTAGTCCTTTTTGAACATTGTTGAAATCAATGTTTTGTTTGTTTTGGACTAAAGTGCAAATTACCCAAGTTGAGGGGTTTAAGTGAAAATTGTGCATGATAATATGTTCCTAATGTGTTGAAGCATCATGATAATAAAGATGATGCAAATTTATGGCTTATGGTAGCCTGAGTACCAAGAAAGAGCTGATAAAGCAAGGTTTGTGCATTAAAACCTAGTTTTGGTGTAAAGTGCAATTTACCAAAAACCTAGGGTTCAATATGCAAATTACCACTTCAATAACGTCCCTAATGTTTTTGTCATCAAGTAGAGTAAATAAAATGAGAGGGGAGTCTCATTTGAATTAAGTTGGAGGAGAGAGAATTTTGATATTAAAATAATCAAGATTTAATCCTAATTGAAACCCTAATTTGAATTAGGGCAAAAATGAATGTATTAATTAAAGGGCCTTCAACCAAAATTAAAATGGTTTGATTCAGATGTGTATGTGACGTCCTCGAGCCTTGCAAGGTCCATGAAAATATCCAAGGGAGTGGATAACTCACACACAATTTTATAAGAAAAAGAAATATCCACTCACATATGGAGATTTATATAATATGATTTAAGGTGCTTAATTTTCTTTTCTTTAAATCATGGATAATTTAGAGGGATAAAAGGCAAACAAGATAGCCTCGTCCCTAAGGAAGATAAGGGGGAAGAGGCAGCCACATTTTTGGGATTAAATGAATTTTTATAAGGCACTTTCTCTCTCCTTGAATTTCTTATAAAAAGACCCTTTACAAGCCAAATGGAAGGCTTTTTCGACCCCACTTCTTCTCCTTGCTTGGGAAATGACCAAGGGAGCTTGGGAGGATCAGGAGGACGACCCCCAACCTGTTGGTAAGGTTCTTGATCCATTTCACCTTGATTACATGGTGGAAATCAAAAATAAATTATGGATTTCTTCCTATTTCGATCTCCTCTTCAATTCTAACCATTCCTTTTCACTCAAACCTTGAGGACGAGCCTTGGAATGGTGAAAGGAGTTTCATCCACCATTGTTTCCGTGTACATGGAGCTTTGGAGCTCAATTGGAGGCGGGTTTTATAACTTGAATCCTTTTTCATTGTTATTCAACCATTAATCTTGCAATTTCAATGATTTCTTCATTATCTTGTTTAATTGCTGGTTGAAAATGGTTTTTTCATGAAATCAGAAGTTTCTAGAACTTCAGGGACAAAGGTAGATGATTATGACATCATCTTGGATACTTTTTCTAAAGAAATCAAGGTTCATACGGTTTTGGGTTAATTGCTCATTCGGTTTCACCAAACCGTTTGAGTGAGTTGACCAAGGGTTCACCTTTTGAGATTACTGTTACTAATTATGTTGGTTAATGACTCACCAAAGTTTATGGGTTAACTCCCAAGGAATCGTGAGTTGAAGGCTAATCAATTACGCAAACTTAATTGGATTAACTGATGATTTTTCAGCTTGATTAATTTAACTTTTTGGGCAAACGGTTTCAAAACCGTTTGAGTGAGTTTACCAAGGGTTGAACGTCTGAGATTCCTGTTCCTAATTATATTGGTTAATGACTCACAAAATTTTATGGATTAATTTCAAAGGAATCATGAGTTGAAGGCTAATCAATTAGGCAAACCCTAATTGGATTAAGTGCTGATTTTCAACTTGATTGATTTGACTTTTTGGGTTATTTAGCACAAACGGTTTCAAAACCGTTTGGGGATTATCCAAACGGTCTCAAGACCGTTTGGGGGTCACCCAAGACCGTTTAGAGGTCTATGGTTGGATATGGTTAAGTGTTTGAAGGACAAAAGATATGGTGTTAATCCTAATCGGCTAAGTGCTGATTGTGCATTGAAATGAGTTGATGTTTTGGGTTGATTGACCCAAACGGTTTCAAAACCGTTTGGGAATCCCCCAAATGGTCTCAAGACCGTTTGGGGATCATGCAAGACCGTTTATAGGTCTAGGGTTAAGCATGGTTGACCAATAGAAGGTCTAAAGGTACCAAATCACTTTGCAAATAAGTGATGATTTGATGATCAACTCAATAGCTCAAACCCTAATGATTTTTCACTAGAATCCAAGGGTTGGATGATACAAATGGTCTCAAGACCGTTTGGAGCTCATCCAAACGATCTCAAGACCGTTTGGAGGTCTAGGGGTGAGTATGGTTAAGCAATTGATGATCCAATGATACTAAGTTAAAGTGTAATCAATTGTTGATTTGGTGATCAATCCAATGATCCAAACCCTAATTGGTTGACTTGGATTTTTATGATGTGATGGGAAAACGGTCTTCACCTACTTGGGCAAATGGTCATCACCTACTTGGGCAAACGGTCTTCACCTACTTGGGCAAACGGTCTTCACCTACTTGGGCAAACGGTCTTCACCTACTTGGGCAAACGGTCTTCACCTACTTGGGCAAACGGTCTTCACCTACTTGGGCAAACGGTCTTCACCTACTTGGGCAAACGGTCTCAAACACCACCTTTACCAAACAGTTTCAAACCGTTTGAACATTCAAAGCCCAAGACCGTTTGGGGGTCAAGTAGTCAAAGTTGATTGTAGATTCAATTGATCAATTGAATTGGATACCTTATGTAATTGAGGTCAAAGGTGATTGAATCTCTCGAGAATAGAGATGATGAATGACTCATTGATCCAATGATGATTAGTAATGATAATCAATGAAGGTACAAAGATTGAAACCCTATTCGTACCTAAGTGATTAGTACCAATTAAGGGATGAATACTAATTGCTTATAGGATCAATGACTTGGTACACTATCTCATTCATAGTTGTATGTACTTGATTGAAGGGATGATATGACCTTATCAAGTTGAGATGATGTTAGAACGAATTCATAACATGAATATGATTCATGTGGTGATTAAGGGTATGATCCTTAAGTAAAGAGATCATGAAACCCTAATCATTAACATAAACCCTAATTGACTGGGTTATTGAATTCTAACCTTAATTGAGGGCAATTCTAAATGAAACCCTAATCCAGGGTAAGGATGTAGCCCTAATCTAGGGTAATCATAAGTGAAAATCTAATTTAGGGAAAAGAGATGTAAATCCCTAATTGGGATATATAGTGAATCTCCAATTATGGATAATTGAATGAAATCCTAATAGAGATGAATAGTAGACCCAAATTGTGGGAAACTATGGTGGAAACCCTAGTTGAGGGTGATTCCATGAGAAACCCTAGTTGAGGGTGATTCCATGAGAAACCTTAACTAAGTATAAACACCACATTACGTACTAATGTTATGTTGTGATAAGAGGCCCTAAGAAGGGTGAAGGCATGTGAGACTTTAATGAGGACTCATAATACATAAAGCCCTAATCTTGGATAATATGACAATGAATCATAAGTCTAATCTTAAGTAAGGGTATAAAGAAACCCTAATGATGAGATAGAAGGAATGGCCTTATAAAGGTGAAACATTTTTTGTGGTTGAATATATGCAACCTAATTGTAAGCAATGTCTTTTCCATTAGACAAGTCCAGATCATTAAAGATAGTTGGACACCTCTAATGTGTGGCCTATGCATTATATGCTATAGGTAAGTGATTAGTGATGGAATGTATTAAGAAGGGAAATACCTTAATACAAGATAGGATGGATAATTCAGGAGAGTCTGAAGTGATGAGAAAGTGATACATCAAAATATGATAGATATCACATTCAACACTTCAGGGTTTATATGCCTTGATGTACTCCAAATCCAATATAATTGGGTAAGAAACATATGAAGTGTGTTATGCAACTATTACAATGAAATGTAATGAGTTGTTGCACCTTGATGAGTGTTAATTAATGTACCTTAAGAATGGGGTTAAGCCCAAATGATGTGTATGACATAATCATACCATGATGAGGATGAGAAATGAACTCATACCTTGAATTCATGATCATTAATGCTATATGATGAAAGTAATGTTCTAGAATAATCAAATATGATATCCTTGAATGCCCCTGAGGTATGGAATAATGTATTAAGGGTTGGACAGATAATGAGATCATGAAATCTTTATTAATGAGAAATGGGGAACCCTAACCCTAATTTGGGTAAAAAGGAATGAAAAGCCCTATTTGATAGTAAACCCTAATTCCTGGTAAAGGAATAATGGTGTTACTATTGCATCACATGATGTGATGAATATCTTGTATAACTATTATCACACCTAATAACCATACAGATACTATGAGGTAATGTATATAGCTAATTTGAGCTGTGACATTTATATAATAAATGTTGATTGGGATTATGTGCCTTAATGTTGTTGTTGCTTAGTAAAACAAGCAATATGCATGGACTTTTATGAGTCACATGAGTAAGTTGTTACCTAGTGAGAGGTGACAAGATATTTCATGGCCTTGTGAGCCAGGTGTGATGCTTGTGTAACAAGTATCATGAATGCCTTGGTCAGATGACCTGAAGGTGATAGTTACCTGAAAAAGGTATAGTAATGCTCAATGATGAGTTAAGGGTTTGAATACCCAGAACCATATGATTATGGTGATGAGAATGTGAAGGGATGAGAATTCCCAGTATTGACATGAGGGACTGAGTTCCCAGGGTCTTTGAAAGACTGGTAAATATCTAATGAAAGTAGTACATGTCTCTTTATAGCATTGTCGTAATAAGTTATGTTTGAGAACTTGGCTGATGCTAAAAGAATATGAGAATGTACTTAATAAATCAAGTTAAATCTATTCATGTAGTGCTCTGACCATAGATCCATCATCGTCAGGAATAGGTGATGGTGAAACGGGTTGCCCGCGGCAAAACCCGGAGCACATATTTTGAATATGTGGGGGTAAATGGGCAAAAACATCCTTACGTCCTCTTGAAGAGATTGTTGGAAGGTAAACAAGAAACCTCTCAATCCTTCATGAATATGTCGGGATGGATGTATCACGAATCTCCCAATGATACTTAATGTCAGATCGAGGAGATAAACAAGAAATCTCTTGATTGCCTATGAGAGTGCAGTTGACGCTGTAAATCTGTAGCGAAGGTGCCAGTATACCCTGGCTAGCTAGTTAGCAGAGACACGAGATGTCCTGCATGTGATCTCGTACTGACTGAGATGGATGAGGTCATAAGAATCTGGCTCTTTTGATGACCTATGTATGGTATCGATTTCGACTCCTAGCAGTGGTCGGTTGGAGTATGAGCGGTATACCTCATCTCCTCAGAGCATAAGTGTGATTGTAAAATGTAATCAGCCGTATAGCATGTTTGCTTAAGGATTGAATACGGAGATTCATTGGTTGATGTTGCATTTTCTTTGTGCATTCCTTAGTGGATAAATGTTAATTATGTTTCTTTATATTCTATGCAAGGTAGACAGATGAATTACTTATCTACCATGGGTAGATGCAATGACCTCCTTGAGAATGGATATTATCTTATTCTACTCTATGATGAATAATTATGCATGATAATGTAAAAGTAACCCATGCTCAGTTTTAATTTAATAAACTGCAATAACAATGTTTTTGGCAGAGAGTTATATCTCTTGTTGGGGCAATTTTCAATTGTCTCACCCCTTGGGAAACATTTTTAGGTATGCATGGGAGGCAAAGCAGAAATCCTAGAACAAGGAAAGAGCAACAACAACAGCAGGGAGAGCAATAAGATCTCAGGTGGAGATATTGTCTGTCTAGTCATACAGATAGTAGTCCTATGTGTCGTCTCTGTACTCTCAAGTCCTCGGAGTTTTTAGTCAGTGTCTTATGAATCAATCTGAGGTTTTAGCTTGATGCCTCGAGATTCGTATACTGTCTGTATATAATGTTTATAAGACAGTTGATGTTGTAATCTTTGAGAAGGAATGGTACAGGTTGTATACTTGTGAGCCGGGATGAATTTGAAATACTTTGGTTCTTGGTTAAAGAGTTTTCCTGTGAATGGATCTCTTGAAAAAGTTTTAATTTTCAGTGATTTTCAGTAATCCGCTGCAAATAATCTGCTTCCGCATTAGGTAATCATGTTTTCGCAAGACGGTTGCCACAATTAGTGGTATCAGAGCTCTAGGTTCCCTAAGTCTACAGAGACATAGGACTAAGATAGTAGAGTCTGTTCTGGTGTCATCCAGTGTATCTGATAAGTGTCTTCTGCTCATATAAGAGAAGAAGAACTTAAAGATGATTGGGTCACATGAGGAGGTTGTTGCTGAAAGTAGCAATGTTGCACCAAGAAGAGGTGCTTGGGAACAGGCAAGAGAGAGACAATTGCCTGAGAATCCCCTAGCTGATCCAACTATAATAAGAAAATCCTTCTTTAAGTATTATTGTTGGAGAACTTAGGGCAACAGTAATGTATATAGTGGATCAAGTTTTGGCAGTGTAACCTAGATTACCAGTCCTAATGATGATGTTATAGATATCAACAGGATTTGTATTTAGCATCAACAAGTTGAAGCAAAAGGAAATGATGAATTTCTGGACTTAAATTGAGTTTGTGCTCAACCATAGCCTGTTGAATCAACCTTTGAGGAAGAGTTAGCCTGAGGCAGCAAATAATCCACAAATTATGACAAGTTAGACAAGATAATGTCATTTAAATATGTCATCCTATGAATTCCTGGATTAATTGAAAAAGGAAATGATTGAACTTTCCTTGATCAGTCCTATGAGGACTTCTGTTTTGCATGGTAAAACATTACAAATGTTTTATGTTTTTCTTACCTCTATAAGAAAAGATGAGGTATAGAAGAGATGCCTGGATAAAATTTAGGGATGTTAAGCTTTATTCTTGTGATAATATGAAAACAAGGAATATGATAATATACAAAGTGCATACCACTTAATCTCAGTATTTATATACCCTGGCCAGGTATACAACTATTGATGATAAAGTGAGTATGGAAACTCTTAGATTGTTGTCTTTTTTATTGCTCTGATCAAGCAGTCATTCTTAGACAATCTAATGAGTATCATGAAATCAGAAATATGGAATGAATAAATGTGTCATATCCTATGAATAAGAAAGAGAAGTCTGAGATAATCTCAGATGAGAATGTTGTATGAGGGACTAAAAGTGTACTCCTCATAAGATAAGAATAAGAATAAGGGAGATGAACCATGTTCAATAATGCTGCCAGCATAATAAAGATCTTTCCCATAATGAGGAAATGGGAAATGTGATGAGATCATGAGATGATCATAAACATTCTAGACAATAATAAAAAAAAAGGATAATGACATGCAATCATCCTTACAAATTCCAATGCTAAAGGCAAGGAACCTAGGATGAGATGAAGAGTAAATGGTTCAAGAATAGTTGAAAATACATGAATTAATAAGAGGAATATGAATCCTTGTTTTCTTTCCTTTCAGGGACATGGCAATCAAGTGGGTCTTAGAACACTTGATGTGCATAAGATAAAGGTGTTCATGTGATGGATACTTAGTTCATGTGATGGATACTTAGAAAAGTATCAGTTATCTTGGACTTTGGTCCCAAGATGAGGAGATATGAAACAATTAATGTTCCAAGATGAAAGGAAGAGATATATATGATGTGTTTCCAGCACATGTGATAGATACCAAGGTGAAAGATTCTGGTATCCGAGAGTTATTAGATGGGTTAGGTTGGCTACCTGGGGTGGTCAACTGTGAAATTAGTCTGAATATATAAAACAATATGAACATCATATGTTTGGGGTTTATGCTCTGCATAAACATGATATTAATAAAGAATGTATGATGTTTCTCTGAACAAGAAAAGTGTTGTTTGACACAAAGGTGACTCTATAGTCAATGACGAGGAACAGTGGAGCATGTGCCTTGTGTGTTGATTCTATGAGAATCTTGTATGGAAACATTGTGTACTGATCAAAGTTTTATGGTGTCTCCATGATAAGGAGATGTTATGAGAAGATTAGATAGTATGATGAATAAAATACATATGTCTTCCTTTATCAGGATTTCGGGGATGAAATCCTTGTTAGGGGTTTATAATTTGTAACATCCCTGACCTGGGTTATACTTTAACCCTAGGTGTTATGATTAAGAAAGGTGACTAAATGCTTAATCTTGTCTTGTGAAAAGTAATTAGGCCTTAAGAGGAACCTATGTTGCAATTCTAGTCCTTTTTGAACATTGTTGAAATCAATGTTTTGTTTGTTTTGGACTAAAGTGCAAATTACCCAAGTTGAGGGGTTTAAGTGAAAGTTTTGCATGATAATATGTTCCTCATGTTTTGAAGCATCATGAGAATGAATATGATGCAAAGGTATGGCTTATGGTAGCCTGAGTACCAAGAAAGAGCTAATAAAGAAAGGTTTGTGCATTAAAACCTAGTTTTGGTGTAAAGTGCAATCCACCCAAAACCTAGGGTTCAATATGCAAATTACCACTTCAATAAGGTCCCTAATTTTTCTTGTCTTCAAGTAGAGTAAATAAAATTAGAGGGGTGTCTCATTTGAATTAAGTTGGAGGAGAGAGAATTTTGATATAAAAATAATCAAGATTTAATCCTAATTGAAACCCTAATTTGATTTAGGGAAAAAATGAATGTATTAATTAAAGGGCCTTCAACCAAAATTAAAATGGTTGGATTCAGATGTGTATGTGACATCCTCAAGAATTGCAAGGACCACGAGAATATCCAAGGGAGTGGATAACTCACACACAATGTTATAAGAGAAAGAAATATCCACTCACATATGAATATTAATATAATATGATTTAAGGTGCTTAATTTGCTTTTCTTTAAATCATGGATATTTGAGAGGGATAAAAGGCAAACAAGATAGCCTCGTCCCTAAGGAAGATAAGGGGGAAGAGGCGGCCACATTTTTGGGATTAAATGAATTTTTATAAGGCACTTTCTCTCTCCTTGAATTTCTTATAAAAAGACCCTTTACAAGCCAAATGGAAGGCTTTTTCGACCCCACTTATTCTCCTTGCTTGGGAAATGACCAAGGGAGCTTGGGAGGATCAGGAGGACGACCCCCAACCTGTTGTTAAGGTTATTGATCCATTTCACCTTGATTACATGGTGGAAATCAAAAAAAAATTATGGATTTCTTCCTATTTCGATCTCCTCTTCAATTCTAACCATTCCTTTTCACTCAAACCTTGAGTACGAGCCTTGGAATGGTGAAAGGTGTTGCATCCACCATTTTTTCCGTGTAAATGGAGATTTGGAGCTCAATTGGAGGAGGGTTTTATAACTTGAACCCTTTTTCATTGTTATTCAACCATTAATCTTGCAATTTCAATGATTTCTTCATTATCTTGTTTAATTGCTGGTTGAAAATGGCTGTTTCATGAAATCAGAAGTTGTTAGAACTTCAGGGACGAAGGTAGATGATGATGACATCATCTTGGATACTTTTTCTAAAGAAATCATGGTTCATACGGTTTTGAGTTAATTTCTCATGCGGTTTCACCAAACCGTTTGAGAGCAAACGGTTTGAAACCGTTTGGGAGCAAATGGTTTCAAAACCGTTTGAGTGAGTTGACCAAGGGTTGATCTTTTGATATTACTGTTCCTAATTATGTTGATTAATGACTCACCAAATTTTATGGGTTAACTCCCAAGGAATCGTGAGTTGAAGTCTAATCAATTAGGCAAACCTAATTGGGTTAACTGCTGATTTTTCAGCTTGATTAATTTAACTTTTTGGGCAAACGGTATCAAAACCATTTGAGTGAGTTTACCAAGGGTTTACCGTTTGAGATTCCTGTTCATAATTATATTGGTTAATGAGTCCCCAAATTTTATGGATTAATTCCAAAGGAATCATGAGTTGAAGGCTAATCAATTAGGCAAACCCTAATTGGATTAAGTGCTGATTTTCAACTTGATTGATTTGACTTTTTGGGTTATTTAGCACAAACAGTTTCAAAACCGTTTGGGGATTACCCAAACGGTCTCAAGACCGTTTGGGGGTCACCCAAGACCGTTTGGAGGTCTCGGGTTGGATATGGTAAAGTGTTTGAAGGACAAAAGATATGGTGTTAACCCTAATCGGCTAAGTGCTGATTTTGCATTGAAATGAGTTGATGTTTTGGGTTGATTGACCCAAACGGTTTCAAAATCGTTTGGGAATCACCCAAACGGTCTCAAGACCGTTTGGGGATCACCCAAGACCGTTTGGAGGTCTAGGGTTAAGCATGGTTGACCAAAATTGAAGGTCTAAACGTACCAAATCGCTTTGCAATTAAGTGTTGATTTGATGATCAACTCAATAGTTCAAACCCTAATGATTTTTCACTAGAATCCAAGGGTTGGATGAGCCAAACGGTCTCAAGACCATTTGGAGCTCATCCAAACGGTCTGGAGGTCACCCAAGACCGTTTGGAGGTCTAGGGGTGAGTATGGTTAAGCAATTGATGATCCAATGATACTAAGTTAAAGTGTAATCAATTGCTGATTTGGTGATCAATCCAATGATCCAAACCCTAATTGGTTGACTTGGATTTTTATGATGTGATGGGCAAACGGTCTTCACCTACTTGGGCAAACGGTCTTGACGTACTTGGGCAAATGGTCATCACCTACTTGGGCAAACGGTCTTCACCTACTTGGGCAAACGATCTTCACCTACTTGGGCAAACGGTCTTCACCTACTTGGGAAAACGGTCTTCACCTACTTGGGCAAACAGTCTTCACCTACTTGGGCAAACGGTCTTCACCTACTTGTGCAAACAGTCTCAAACACCACCTTTACCAAATGGTTTCAAACCGTTTGAACTTTGAAAGACCAAGACTGTTTGGGGGTCAAGTAGTCAAAGTTGATTGTAGATTCAATTGATCAATTCAATTGGATACCTTATGTAATGGAGGTCCAAGGTGATTGAATCTCTCAAGAATAGAGATGATGAATGTCTCATTGATCCAATGATGATTAGTAATGATAATCAATGAAGGTACAAAGATTGAAACCCTATTAGTACCTAAGTGATTAGTGCCAATTAAGGGATGAACCCTAATTGCTTATAGGATCAATGACTTGATACACTATGTCATTCATAGTTGTATGTACTTGATTGAAGGGATCATATGACCTTATCAAGTTGAGATGATGTTAGCATGAATTCATAACATGAATATGATTCATGTGGTGATTAAGGGTATGATCCTTAAGTAAAGAGATCATGAAACCCTAATCATGAACATAAACCCTAATTGATAGGGTTATTGAATTCTAACCCTAATTGAGGGAAATTCTAAATGAAACCCTAATCCAGGGTAAGGATGTAGCCCTAATCTAGGGTAATCATAAGTGAAACTCTAATTTAGGGAAAAGAGATGTAAATCCCTAATTGGGATAAATAGTGAATCTCCAATTATGGATAATTGAATGAAATCCTAATAGAGATTAATAGTAGACCCAAATTGTGGGAAACTATGGTGGAAACCCTAGTTGAGGGTGAGTCCATGAGAAACCCTAGTTGAGGGTGATTCCATGAGAAACCTTAACTAAGTATTAACACCACACTACTTACTAATGTTATGTTGTGATAAGAGGCCCTAAGAAGGGTGAACGCATGTGAGACTCTAATGAGGAGTCATAATACATAAAGCCCTAATCTTGGATAATATGACAATGAATCATAATTCTAATCTTAAGTAAGGGTATAAAGAAACCCTAATGATGAGATAGAAGGAATGGCCTTATAAAGGTGAAACATTTCATGTGGTTGAATATATGCAACCTAATTGTAAGCAATGTCTTTTCCATTAGACAAGTCCAGATCATTAAAGATAGTTGGACAGCTCTAATGTGTGGCCTATGCATTATATGCTATAGGTAAGTGATTAGTGATGGAATGTATTAAGAAGGGAAATACCTTAATACAAGATAGGATGGCTAATTCAGGAGAGTCTGAAGTGATGAGAAAGTGATACATAAAAATATGATAGATATCACATTCAACACTTCAGGGTTTATATGCCTTGATGTACTCCAAATCCAATATAATTGGGTAAGAAACATATGAAGTGTGTTATGCAACTATTACAATGAAATGTAATGAGTTGTTGTACCTTGATGAGTGTTTCTTAATGTACCTTAAGAATGGGTTTAAGCCCAAATGATGTGTATGATATAATCATACCATGATGAGGATGAGAAATGAGCTCATACCTTGAATTGATGATCGTTAATGCTATATGATGAAAGTAATGTTCTAGAATAATCAAATATGATATCCTTGAATGCCCCAGAGGTATGGAATAATGTATTAAGGGTTGGACAGATAATGAGATCATGAAATCTTTATTAATGAGAAGTGGGGAAACCTAACCCTAATTTGGGTAAAAAGGAATGAAAAGCCCTATTTCATAGTAAACGCTAATTCCTGGTAAAGGAATAATGGTGTTACTATTGCATCACATGATGTGATGAATATCTTGTATGACTATTATCATGCCTAATAACCATACAGATACTATGAGGTGATGTATATAGCTAATTTGAGCGGTGACATTTATATAATAAATGTTGATTGGCATTATGTGCCTTAATGTTGTTGTTGCTTAGTAAAACAAGCAATATGCATGGACTTTTATGAGTCACATGAGTAAGTTGTTACCTAGTGAGAGGTGACAAGATATTTCATGGCCTTGTGAGCCAGGTGTGATGCTTGTGTAACAAGTATCATGAATGCCTTGGTCAGATGACCTGAAGGTGATAGTTACCTGAAAAAGGTATAATAATGCTCAATGATGAGTTAAGGGTTTGAATACCCAGAACCATATGATTATGGTGATGAGAATGTGAAGGGATGAGAATTCCCAGTATTGAAATGAGGGACTGAGTTCCCAGGGTCTTTGAAAGATTGATAAATATCTGATGAAAGTAGTACATGTCTCTTTATAGCATTGTTGTAATAAGTTATGTTTGAGAACTTGGTTGATGCTAAAAGAATATGAGAATGTACTTAATAAATCAAGTGAAATCTATTCATGTAGTGCTCTGACCATAGATCCATCATCGTCAGGAACATGTGATGGTGAAACGGGTGCCCGTGGCAAAACCTGAAGCACATATTTTGAATATGTGGGGGTAAATGGGCAAAAACATCCTTACGTCCTCTTGAAGATATTGTTGGAAGGTAAACAAGAAACCTCTCAATCCTTCATGAATATGTCGGGATGGATGTATCACGAATCTCCCAATGATACTTAATTTCGGATCGAGGAGATAAACAAGAAATCTCTCGATTGGCGATGAGAGTGCAGTTGACGCTGTAACTCTGTAGTGAAGGTGCCAGTATACCCTGGCTAGCTAGTTAGCAGAGACACGAGATGCCCTGCATGTGGTCTCATACTGACCGAGACAGATGAGGTCATAAGAATCCAGCTCTTTTGATGACCTATGTATGGTACCGATTTTGACTCCTAGCAGTGGTCGGTTGGAGTATGAGCGGTATACCTCATCTCCTCAGAGCATAAGTGTGATTGTAAAATGTAATCAGCCGTATAGCATGTTTGCTTAAGGATTGAATACAGAGATTCATTGGCTGATGTTGCATTTTCTTTGTGCATTCCTTAGTGGATAAATGTTAATTATGTTTCTTTATATTCTCTGCAAGGTAGACAGATGAATTACTTATCTACCATGGGTAGATGCAATGACCTCCTTGAGAATGGAGATTATCTTATTCTGCTCTATGATGAATAATTATGCCTGATAATGTAAAAGTAACCCCTGCTCAGTTTTAATTTAATAAACTGCAATAACAATGTTTTTGGTGGAGAGTTATATCTCTCACTGGGGCAATTTTCAATTGTCTCACCCCCGTGGGAAACATTTTTAGGTATGCATGGGAGGCAAAGTAGAAATCCTAGAACAAGGAAAGAGCAACAACAACAGCAACAACAAGAGCAATAGCAGGGACAACAATAAGATCTCAGGTGGAGATATTGTCTGTCTAGTCATACAGATAGTAGTCCTATGTGTCCTCTCTGTACTCTCAGGTCCTCGGAGTTTTTAGTCAGTGTCTTATGAATCAATCTGAGGTTTTGGCTTGATGCCTCGAGATTTGTATACTATATGTGTATAATGTTTATAAGACAGTTGATGTTGTAATCTTTGAGAAGGAATGGTACAGGTTGTATACTTGTGAACCAGGATGAATTTGAAATACTTTGGTTCTTGGTTAAAGAGTTTTTCTGGGAATGGATCTCTTGAAAAAGTTTTAATTTTAATTGATTTTCAGTAATCCGCTGCAAATAATTCACTTCCGCATTAGCTAATCATGTTTTCACAAGACGGTCGCTACAATGACTATAAAACCAACCATTATTTGTAGGTTGAAGTTGTTCTCCAACTTTCCATATTACTTGGGTAACAATGACGTGTTACTAGATACTGCTCATTTCTTGTCATGTTATAAATCAACTATGGACATTCATTGGCAACATAATTTGGAACCTATAGGGTCACACACATAAGATACACTTGGAATAGGAGTTCTTTCATGAATATGGTTTAAACTTGATTACGAAAGAGTTAGGTATTCAATTTAAACAACATTGGCTGAATGTTGATTGGTTGAACTGTAAATTGACCGGTTCAAGTGTTGAAACTATTATTTCAATGTGTCAGGTCAATTGAACCAACTTTGGAAATTCTGGACCATGAACCGACTTCCTTCGGAAAAGAACCGATGGGATCAGGGTCATGAACTTGTCGTGTCAAATTGTAAACAGAGTGGTTGGTGGATCAATTTGATTTATTCAAGGATTTGTGTTGACATCATGTTGTGCATGAAATGAGATATTCATTGTCAATACAATTGTGATTGGGAAACATGATGAAATGACTTGTTCAAGGGTTGAACTGATCGGCTCACATGCCAACCGATCTGTTCACCTATAAACTGACCATTTTACCGCTTGCATGATGCAAAAATTCATGAAATTTTGGTCCTTTTTTCTCCCACTCATACTGGTAACCCTAACCCTAACCCTATAAATAAAGAGGTAATGGGGGATTCTCAAATATAACTCAATTACCTTTGATAATTGTTTGTCTTCTATGATTGTGTTAACTGAGAGAACCTGAGAAAGTCCTACCCAATAAAGGGAGGGATAATAAGGGAGAACAATTGTGAGAGAGAAACTTGGTGCTAGTACACCAACGAGAAGGGACAAATCATTCTTGTCATTTCTACTAGAATTACATGAGTTCTAGGTGGTCCGTGTGGACTACTATAAAGGCAATGAGTCTTTCCTTCTAGGACGACAAGGTCAACCGTTGTTTGTGGTGATCAACCAAGAGCTGTTGATGATGTCGTATGAGTGCAACTTGAAGAAAGGTGCATACTACAATGAGGGAATAGTATTTGGACTTCCTTCAGGGCTAGGTATGACCTCGTGAACCATCCTTCCAATTACATATTTGTTGACGTGATCATGTGTTATAAGGGAATATGGCAGATAATTTTTTTTGTTTTTGCTGCCTATCTATTGTCATATTTCCCAACAGTGGTAACAAAGCCACACCAATCTATTATATTTTGGGATTTAATCAATATAATCATATTTTGGTTTTTGCCTTTTAATTATTGCATATGATGAGAATATTTAAGATGATTAATGTGCATATCCAATTAAATACCACATATGATCCCAAACATATATTGGTTTTGATGGTGGATGTACAACACGGCTACGGCCAATAACCCAAATATCTATGTGTGGTTGCATGGTTTGTTTATTCCTATTTATATCTTGGTTTGCATACCGAGCCTCTACCTTCTTCTTCAAACATGTAAAAGTACTATTATTTCTTTCATATTCTCCCCTTGAAAGCAACTCAAGGTTTCTCTTTACCATGTAATAAGTTTAATAGTAATAGGATGGTTTTATTTCTTGCTACGACAAAGATGGCGCTCAACGCCATATGAACCGACTGTCTCGAATATGAGTAGACTGATTGGAGGACCGATGAGGAATGACTCAAGAGACAAACCGATCAACTAGTAGACCAACCAATCGACTAGAGATGTCCATAAGATTTTGGACCAGATACCAACCAACCGGTCTGACAGACCAACCCACCAACCAAGAGGCGAGCCGATCGGCTCTAGGGTTGAACCGATCAACCTAGATTAGTTCAAGAACAAATCTACACCAACAACAAATTCATCCATGACATGTAGACCTCGGTGGTAATAATTACTTGTGTCCCCAAGGAATTACAAGAGTATGGCCATAACCATAGCTAATGTTTTATAATGCATGTTTATATTTATGGGATATATCATGTATATGATAGATACTATAGTATGTGGTGATTAGATATTTATATGTATATATATAATATACCTCAATAAAACATATTAAGCCTAAGATGCTTTGTGTTAACAACACACATGAAAATCTTGATTGATTATGTGTGGGGACACCAAGCTTGGTGCACTATCCATCTCGTGGAAGTGTGATGGTAGTTATGTGGGTTGCCAAGAATGGTACATTTTTATCATGTTGTCTTTTGGGTTATGCTTAACTGGGTGTCCTTAATGAGATTAAGCACCTAGAAGAATGCATATGACTATGGCAAAGAGTTACACATACCATCTATCTAAGAATCTCATAAGATGCAATTGGAAAGAGATGACTGCCTTGATGAATGATTATGGACGATGGTGTTGGTCGGGTAATAACTCATTCTTTTTGGATCTTGACTCATTATAAGTTTGTGGCATTACAATCTTCCAAACTGATAATTGAACGTTATCAATTTGAACAAAGTAATGAGAGCTACAATTAATTAAGGCCTAATTAACATTGTCAAATTGTAGAGATCAAATAAAATAAAAATGTTTTTGACAAAATTGCAATATTTCTCTTATAGAATTGACTGGAAACAGACATTTTTTATCTCTACAACATCCTTGAGAAGGACAAGTTAAATGGGAATAACTTCCATGACTAGTTCCAGATGTTGAGAATTGTTCTCACACAAGAGTGCAAGCTCTATGTCCTAGAGACACCATAGCCATATGAACATTTTCCCAACACACCTAAGGCTAATAGGGATGCTTACAAGAAGCACAATGAAGATCATGTTGATATAAAATACCTAATGTTGTGAGATATAAACAATGAGTTGCAAAGACAACATGAGAACATGGATGTCATTGAGATGGTCACACATCTCAAGAACATGTTCCAAGATCAGGCAAGACATGAGAGATATGATGTCTCCACGACACTATTCAAATGTAACATGGCATAAGGAGATGTAGTAGGTCCTCATGTTCTCAAGATCATTGAGTATGGAGAATCTTTCTAGACTGGGATTCCCCTTGGGTTAAGAGTTGATCATTGATGTGATTCTACAATCTCTACTAGAGTCATATTATGACATGAATGACTTTGACAAGCCATTGACAGAGTTACTAGGCATGTTGAGAATAGATGAGGCACAAATGAAGAAAGACAAAACCAAGTTTTTGATGATGATTATTAAACCAAAGGGGAAGTCAAAAGAAAACAACAAAGATAATAAGAGCTCTAAAGCTGGCCAGAATCCCAAATCTTCTACACTCAAGGTGAAGGGAGGGGTGAATAAGGGAGGCAATTGTCACCACTGTCACCAACCTAGACATTGGAAGATGAATTGCTTTCTCTACGAGGAGGAACTAAAGAAGAAGGAGGGTATATACATTATAAGATAAATCTAATTATTTCTTCATCTTGGGTGTATGATACTGAATGTAGATCTGACATATGATTGAGTATATACTGATAAGAAGTAAGCTTGTACAAAGTGCAAGGTTATATTGTGCATCCCAACGGAGAAAGAGTTGTTGCAACTTCACTATAAATTTATAATTTATCCTAGCCCTCAGGACACGTGATAGAGTTAATGAACTGCAATTTCATTTATGCCAAAAATATAAACATTTTACTTTTTACATCTTGTATGTACAAGGATGATTATGAATAAAATGGTTAATTCTCTATTTTCAAAGATGTGATCTTGTATGGCAATGCCCCAAATATATTATGATATTTATTTGAAGAATCAAAAGATAAATGTTTATAACGTAAATACCAAAAGGATTAAAACTTGATATCTCAAACCATGAATACCTATAGCATTGTCATCTAGAGCACATAGATGAGAAATGCAAATCTCAAAGACATAATGATGTTTATCTAGACTCTTTTGGTTATTGAACCAATAAGAGAGATGTAAGTCTTATTTATGTGCAACATGACAAAACAACTCTCACTAGATGTAGTGGGGAATAAGCATTCTACTAGGACTTGTACACTAGAGGTAGTTATTTGTACCTCATTATATTTATTGATGATCTCAGTAGATATGGTAATATGTATATCGTGAAATACAAACATAAGTCTCTTAAAGTGTTCACGGAGATCATGTATGAAGTACACAACGTCCTTGGTAAAAGTAATAATACACTTTGATATGATCGACATTGAAATACTTTACATTAATAGTTTGAGTACCTTCTAGATAGACTGTGATAGTGTATCACAATGAACTCCACCTGAAACATGATGATGTTTTAGAAATAAGGCATCACATCCTCATGAGTCATGATGTGATTATCATTTAATATAATCTTCTAATTTCCTTTTGGGTACATGGTTATCACTAAAACAATGTACCGTTTGAAATGGTTTAAAATACACCATATGAGATATGACATGGGAATGTCCTGATATGTCTTTTATAAGGACTGAAACTTATCCAGGAAATAGTTTCTTGAAAAGCTTTATCCTCAAATCACATAAGTGTTAGTTTGTTGAACACTATTTACCTCAATCCAATCATAAAAGTGTTTATTGTCTGGATGACTGAATCCCTTGAAGAGGAATCTAACTGCAAAGGGATCAATGGGAGTAAAGTAGAACTTGAAAAGTTCAAGATAAATAAGAAAACATTGAACCAAAGAAGGTAAAATGGGAACAAGAAAAATCACAAATTGTTGTGAAATCTCGAGTTCCTTATGTAAAACAAGACTTGTAGTTCTAGTAGAATACACCATGAGCTAAAAATATAATGACATCTTATAAATAAAAAATGCAGTGAGTTGGTCATAAGACGATGAACCAACAACCTATCTATAAGCAATTGAAGGACCAGAGTTTGAGAAATGGCTTGAGTCCATTATATCCAAAAGGGAGTCCATGTTCACTAAAAATGTATGACTTTGATAGTACCACCTAAAGGGATAAAACTCTCAGGGTGGAATTGGGTTTTCAAGAAGAAGACCGACATGGATAACCTAAAAGGACATATTGGTTGCAAAGATTTTCAAACCATTTCAAAGTGTTGAACATGACCCCTTCACCAATTATCATGCTTGCTATTGCATCTTATCAAGACTATGAGATTTGGATATGTAAATTAAAACTATATTCCTTAATAGGAATATTATAAAGGATGTGTACATGACACATCTAGAAGGTTTTTTAACTTGATTAATGAAAATAAAAGTCTACAAGCTATAAGGATCAATCTAGAGGTTGAAACAAACATCTAAGAGTTGAAATTTTTGATTTGACAAGATAGTAAAAGAGTTTGACTTGAGTCAAGATAAAAGACGAAATTTGGATTACAAAAGATTTAGTGGAAGCATATTCACATTCCACATACTGATGGGGAATAACATACAATACAATAAGTATTGAAACCTGGAATGGAAAGTACCTTCTTTAAGAAAGATTAGGTGAAGCATCATATGTGATAGGAATTGAGATCTATAGAGATAGTTCTGGAAAGTTTCTTGACCTAAGTATGAGAACATATGCTGTCAAGATGCTGAAAGGGTTCAACATGAAGGATTCTATGAGAGAGAATTTGCCCATAGTACATGAGATTAGTCTATCACGAACCATGTATTCCAATTCTTATAAATAATGGAAAAACCTAAGTAAGATGCCATATGAACTAGAAATTTGATCCATCATGCATTCTATATAATGTGATCATCCAATTATCTTATATGTATTGGACATGAAAAGGTAATATTAGAAAGATTCCAATAAAGGTCATTGGATTTCCATAAAAAATATCCATTAGTACTTGAAAAGCACTAAGGATCAGTTTTTGGACTATGGAAATAAGGAAGAGTTCGATATAAAGAGTTACATTGATGCAAGCTTCTAAAATGACAAAGAAACTTTATGACCACAATATTAAATTTGTGTTTGACCATATAACTTTAGGTTGTAAGTTGGAAAAGTTCCAAACTACAGACTATTATTTAAAATTCTACAAGTAGAAGCTGAGTATCCTGGTGTTATGGACACAAGAATGGATAATGTATGAATCTAGACGTTCATATAGATGAACTTATAGATGTTCCAACTGTAATATCCCTGACCTGGGTTATGCCTTAACCCTGGGAGTTTTGCTTAAGAAAGTTAAATAGATCCTCGATTTTAATATTGTGAAAAGTAATTAAGGCTCAAGAGGAACTTATGTTTCAATTTTAGTCCTTTTTGAATAATGTTGAAGCAATGTTTGCTTATTTTGGACTAAAGTGCAATTTATTAAATTTGAGGGGTTAACTTGCAAATTGAATATGATAAAATGTTCCTCAAATGTTGAAGAATCATAAGAATGAGAATGATGTTGTGGTATGGCTTGTGGTAGCCTGAGTACCAAGACAGAGTTCGTTAAGCAATGTTTGTGCATTAAAACCTAGGTTTGGTGTAATGTGCAATTTACCCAAAACCCAGGGTTCAGTATGCAAAATACCACTGCTATAGGGTCCCTCATGTTTCTTGACATCATGTAGAGAAAATAAAATGAGGGCGACACCTCATTTGAAACACTTTTGAAGAGAGAGAATCTTGATATTAAAATAATCAAGATTTAAGCATAATTGGAACCCTAATTCAATTTAATGCAAAAATAAAAATATTAATTGAAGTGCCTTCAACCAAAAACGAGATGGTTGAATTTGCTTAAGAGTGGACGTCCTTGAGCCTTGCAAAGGCACTCAAAAATATCTAAGTGAGTGGAGAGCCCACTCACATTAGTTAAAGTAAAAAGTAATATCCACTAACTTATGGATATTATTATTATATGATTAAGGTGCTTAATTTCATTTCCATTAAATCATGGATAATTGAAGGGAATGAAAGGAAAGGAAGGAGGCTTCGTATGTAAGGAAGAAGAGGGGGCAAGTGTCAAGGAAATGGAGGAATTATCCCCTACATTCTCTCTCTTAAAAAGAAATTCAATAATACACATATATACTCACATATCCATAACTTGAAAGGGTTATTTCGAAACCACTTTCACTCTTTGCTTGAAAAACGACCAAGGGAGCTTAGGAGCAGGAGGAGGACGATACCCAACTTGTAGGTAAGCTCCATGGTCCTCTTTCACTTTAATTTCATGGTGGAAATTACAAATCAATGCTTGATTTCTTCTTTTCTCCCTTCAAAGTTCAACCCTAGCCATTCTTTCCACTCAAAGACTTGAGTACGAGCTTTGGATAGTTGAAGGAGTTGCTTTCACCATTTAAGACGTGGAGTTTGAATCTTTGAATATTCTTTGGAGGTGGGTTTTAGAACTTAAATCTTTAATATTATTATTGCATTCAATTCTTCATCAATTGTTGATCATTTTGTTCTTATTGAAATTCATTTGATCAAATCAATGGAACCAATATGAGAATTACAGAAAATTATAAAGGATCATAGCTTGATGATGATGACATCATCCTAAGCATACATCTCAATAATATCTAAAGCAAACGGTTTCAAGAACTTGAGACCAAACAGTCTCAAGACCGTTTGGGATCAAACGGTCCCAGACCATTTGGAGGACAAGTGATGATATAGTTGAAGGTTGATTCAATTGGTTACAATTGATTTCATCTTAATGGCTCCAATTGTGAATGATCCATCTATTGCAAACCCTAATCGGGTTGAATGTTGAATCCTTAGGTGAATTGAATCAATTTAAGGGTTGATTGACCCAAACGGTCTCAAGACCGTTTGGAGGTCAACCAAATGGTCTCAAGACCATTTGGAGGTCTATGGTTGAGTATGATTGGATGGTCGAAGATCCAATGGTTACCAACTGATGAACAATTAATAGTTCAATTGATGATGGATTCAATGAAGTAAATCCCTGATTGATTTGAATGAATGGAACCCTAGTTGATCCTCTCGGTTTCAAGATGTTTTGGACCAAACGGTCTTGAGAATGTTTGGGGTTCAATTGGATCAAGACCGTTTGGGGTCCATTTGATCAAAACCGTTTAAGAGGTTCAATACAATCAAAACCATTTAGGATCATTGACCGTTTGAGATAGTTGACCATTTGAAAGGAAACGGTTTCAAGACCATTTAAGGGGCTAAGGGCCAAGACCGTTTGAAGATCTAACCCCAATACCATTTGAGGGTGTGACCCCAAGACTATTTAAAGGTCATGATCAAAACCGAATGGAGGACCAAATTGGTCCTAAACCCAATGAAGAATTATATGGTCTGAAAATAATTGAAGGATTGATTGATAAAAACCAATTGAGGTGTTACAACCCCGATTTTAGGTTCATTTGGTGAGAAATGTAATTTCTCATATTGAAGATATTTGAACAAATAATGATGTAATTTGTTTTGAATAAATGGATTTCGTTAACAATAGCCTTGATGGTTGTTTTGTGGGCTTTATTGGCTATTGGGCCCAATAAAGGAAAAGACAAAAGAAACTCCATTATTGAGTAAATAAGAAAATAAAGAAAAGAAAAATGTGGAAACCTGTAGAAGGCACATCCAAAGAGGATTTCGTGCCTCTTGGGTTCCTTGGGTTCCAAGGAGTCTAAAGTTGCATAGAGAATGCAATAAGAAAAGAAAAGATCAATTAAATATTTCTTTGTTAAGAAAGAAATTTAAAATAATGATAAAATATGGAAAATAAGTGAACAGAGGTATATTTGAGTTCTCCTTGGTAGATTTTCGTATCCAAAGGATTCCTAATGTTAAAAAGAATACCAATGAGGAAAATAAAAAGAAAGATGAAGAGAAATCCTCAAAAAGAGATATTTTAATAAGAAATAAATAAGATAATGTGAAATAGTGAACGAAGATACATTTAGAAGGATAATAAGTATCTTTAAAAAGGAATTTCGAAATATTAGAGTTTCTTGGGATCCAAATAGGCCTTTGGGCACAAGACAAAGAATAATATAGAATAGGTGTTTCACCTTTCACCGTTATACACCTACCTTTTTGGACATGGGTTGCTACCAAGTACTTTTACGGAGAAGTTGGCGAAAACCAATACAGAAAGGAGGAAGGAATTGCATTTAATCCTTGCCTTGATTTACGTATGCATTGCCAATTATGGCAAAAGGAACCACATCGACTCATAAACCCTAGTCGCTACATGTGTATATATATACACAGGGTTACACAGATGAGAGGAGCTACCTGATTCCCTCCTTGCTAGATGTGCATCCTCCAACAAAATCCTGAGAGCACGGTGCCTTCTCTGGTTCCCCCCTCCCTTCTGTCACTGGGCGTTGAGAACACACCCTCAGAACTGGGTTGAATCACACACAATCGACAAGAGAGGGTAAGTCTCTGGTTAGATGCACAGACGTATGAAATAACCTCTACAATCCCACCAAGACGGACCTTACATATCCCTTTGTTTACCTTCTCCGACTCATCCACAAGCGCCACCACATCTGACAAGAGTCTGTGATTGGGTTTCCGTCAGCGAGAAATACGACGCTACCCTGATATGTGGATCCGGAGTGGACTGCTGACATTGGTGAGGCAGAGGCGCTTCTGCAACCTTGTCACCAACCTCATCCTCGCCAACTTGGGCACCCTTGACGCGGCCCAGCTAAAGTGCAAGACCGACGAACCCCTACCGGAGGTGCTTGGCCCCTTGCCAAGTCATCGGGGACCTGCCACGAAAAGGAGGGAGGAGGCGGAGCACTGGCGGGCGGCGCTTGGAGGAGTTGTCATCCGGGTGGTGTGTGTATGTCCGCGAGGGCACGCCCGTACAGGAAGTGGTCACGCCGCACATAGAGAACCCCTCATGAGAGTGCGAGGAAGAAAGGGAGCATCTTGGAGGTGAACTGTGGAGCAGCGTTGGATCGAAGGGGGAAACATGGCATCACGAGGAGGTCAGGAGTGCAGCCCCAGCAATGGCGCTCTACAGCCTGAATAGACGGCGGAGAAATGCGGTCATGAGGATGTGCGAGGGAGAAAGGGACAGAGTCCCATATTCGTTGGACCCACCCCCTGTGGTTGGGCCGAGCCCCAACAGGCCCAGGAAGCAAATTTGCAGCCTGCAGGTAATGCACAATGCTGATGTGTCCACGCATGAGTAGTCAGAATATTATTAACTTGAAATAATGGTAGAATTTAATTGGTAACTCCGATTTAGACAAGTTATACATGAAAATTTATCAGGAGAACGAGTAGAATCCAAATAAAATACTCCTAATGCCTAAATATGATTCCTGTTCTAAAAGTATAGTTGGTCCATGAATGGAGGGTGATTAATACATAGGAACCCTAGTTCTTATTATACGTTGTTGATCATCTTAGATATGATTCCTTGAGATTTAAACTGATGATGTGGAATATTATGGTAAATTAACATGATTATGATCTTAATGACAATAATTAGACTTTCTAATCAATGCATATGAATAATAAGGTTTAAGGATCCTAACTTGTTAATTTGTTAGACTTAATTTGATGTAAGTGATCATAATGTAAGGATGAAATAGATTTGATGATCATGGCTACACCTTATGTGAATTAGGGTTCTTGAGCCATTAAATCAATAAACATGTGGACTAGGGTTTAGAAACATATCCCTAATGATAAATTTGATGCTAAGGAAACCTAAACCCTAGACTAGGGTCGAGTAGGGTTTAATGTGATTAATAATGTGAAGGTGACAATTTAGGTTTTATATACATGCAGATTATAAATGATGAATGCTTGACTTGCTTGGATCTGTTGATTGGCTTGATTGTATATACATGAAGTATATGTTGAATAATCTGCATGATTCATCAAATGAGGTATGTGGTTACACTTATGAATAATCGCTCTAGTTTCACGGTGATTCCTAAAGTTTTATCAGTTTCTTGAAAATAACTGGTGGGTGTCTATTTATTTCATGCAACTATAAAGTGACTATGATTATCACTATAAATGTGCATATATAACTGGCTAGATCCGGGTCCACCTATGTTGCTTTGAAAAGGCTAAAAAAGGGGTAATCCTAGAGCAAGGTCTAGGTTACCATTAGTTAGAAACTAGGCTACCTACGTGTAGTGCCATGAGACTCTTTAGCATATCCTGAGTTAAGGAGTGGTCTACCTATGAGTAGTTCCATGTGACTCAACCCTAGAAACTGGTTCACTTGATAGGTGGATCATGAGGGGTTTAATGGGGACAACACAGAGGATAGGGTACTCTTGGATCACAGAGTTATATCTAAAATGTAATCTTGGTCGTTAAATGGTTAATTGAATGATTACATTATTAACATATTTACATGATTATTGTTTCCCCCACATACCAGCTTCGGCTGACCGACGTTTTGTTTGTCGGCATTTTAGGTAAAAGCCAAAAGGACAAATAGTAAATCGTCATATTGAGAAATACATGAAGTAAAATACAAGGAGGATTAGTTAGAGTAGAATCCATAAGTGGATATAAGTTTAGAGATCCAAGTTTTCAAAAAGGTATGCGAAAGTTTATTTTCTTACAGCTTTTCAGTTTGTTCTGTTAAAATTTAATCGATATTACATCATCAAAATCCTGATATTATGGTTTCATATTGTTCTACACATTTTTCTGAGGATTTCGGTACCTTATTTGTAATTTTCTGATAATCGAGCTATTTATTACGAATTATGCAAGATCTGAGTATTTCTAGGAATTATACCTTTTTGGGCCAATCACTGGCCGCCACGTGTCCACTAAGGTCACGCCTCAAGGCTCCTGGACCCACGTTGAGCTGCAGTTCACTAGATTCGGTTCAGTGGCTAGCTCTCAGGTTGACTACGTCGGCCGGTTTGCTGGTGGTTTGCCCCTGAACCAAGCTGGGCTTCTTTCTTTCTCGTGACTCATCCTTCACGCGAGTGTGAGCCCGCCGCCGCCATGAGGGCTCTTCTCTGACGAGCCATCATCCTCTCTCTTGCGGTTGGTTGGAAGATTGGCCACACCTCCAGGATGCCACTTGCTCAGGCTCGCCGCCGCCTTCTCTCAGGCGCCACCGCAGGCTCCAACCTCTTCTTCTGGATGCCCAACACACGACGCCGGTGTGCGTTGTTACCTGGCACACACCGCCTCCGCCCTCCTAGGATCTGTGCGAGCACTGCTGTCGGGCATGGGGGCAGTAGCATGCGTCGTCTCCTTGTCTCGTGACCCAGCCCTTCAGTTCTCCAGCGCAAGAGGCAACCGCCGCCTCTGCCTGCTTCTCCATCAAGCACCACCGCATCCTCTTCCTCTGGTTCTACAGAGATCGTTCAATATGAGGGTGTTGAGGGAAGTGATACATCAAGGTATGCTAGATATCACATCCAACACCCCAATTCTGATAAAGATGAGAAAGAAACTCATACTTTGTGTTAATAATACATTCAATGATGAATGATGAGGATATATAAGAATGTTAAATACTTATGATATCTATTTTTGGTTTCTAGATTTGAGAAGCAATGGAATAGGGCTGATCATTAATGATATGATCTTAAGAACCCAAGTGGTTATTGCTTATTTATGGATAACCGTAATGAAGGGTACTGATGTGAAAGAGAAATCATGAACCCTATAAAGGGATGATACTGCTCAGTGTTGTATGATACTGATATGAAAGCATTATAATTGTTATCATGAATACTAATCATGCAAGGATGATGAGATGAGAAGCATAGCCAGGTATGGGCTATGATGCTTGTTTATTAAGAATGTTTTATAGGCTTTATAAGCCTTTATATGCTTTGTGTAGTAAGAATCATTGAGCTTTGCGTACTATGTAAAATACATTGTTTAGCCAGAATTATGATGTCTTTGGATAGATGATCTGAAGGTAAAAAGTTACCTAACAAGTAGTAATAAGTATCCTATGGTGAGTTAAGGGTTCAAATACCCAGATGCTATAATTATGATGATGAACTTGTTAAGAAGAGGAAATGTACTTGGTGAGTTGAGGGATTAAGATCCCAATACTTTGTGAAAAGAGTATGGCTATAGGCCATGACTCCACAATGACAATGCCAGGTAGTAGATATATGATCTAAGCCTGAAGACAGTTAATTTTGTGGTAATGATGCTATAGTGAATAAATGATATACATGTTCTTCATATTCCTTAATGAATAAGTGACATGTGGCTCTTTCAAGTTATAGCTACAATGTCTTAGATAAGAATAATATTCTAATCTATTACATATTGAATTAGTTGTTGTCAATCAAATATGATTTCCTCTGTGCATATATATCTTCTTAAGCTGCAATAATAATGTTACTGGCGGAGAGTTATATCTCTCGCTGGGGCAATTTTACAATTGTCTCACCCCCATGGGAACTACATTTTTAGGTGGACGCGGACAAGGAGACATGAATCCTTCAGTAGGAGAAGGACAACAGCAACAGCAGCAAAGACAGCACTGAAGTCTCAGGTGGAGACACTGGCTGTTATGCCTTGTATAGATGTAGATAGAGTCCTATGTATCGTCTCTGTACTCTCTGGTCCTCGGAGTAGTAGTTAGTGCTTTCGATATTTTGGCTCAGTGCCTCGAGATTCATTCTGCCTATGTTTAGTTTAACATGACAGTTGATGCTTGTAATTCACAGAAAGAGATGATACAAGTTATGTACTTTTGAAAAACAGAATGTAAATGTGTTACTTTTGTTCTATGTGAGAAAGTTTTTACTTGGTGGATCTTTTGATGAAAAGGTTTTAATTTTTAGTGATTTTTGGTAATCTGCTGCTTAATGAATGCTTCCGCATTAGTTAATTATGTTTTTATGAGCTGTATGCCACAATTAAGTGGTATTAGAGCTCTAGGTTCGATGAGTCTACAGAGACATAGGACAAAGGTTGTAGAGTCTGTTCTAAGTGTCTTCCAGTTTATCTGATAGTATCTTATGCTCACATAGGAGAAGAAGAACTTGAAGATGCCTGGACAACATGAAGAACATACTGTTGAGGGCAGAACTGCTGCACCAGAAGGAGGTGCAAGAGACCAGAATAGGGAAGGGCTTGTACCTGAGCAACCCCAGATTGACCCAGTTGTGATAGAAAATCCAGCTCTCCATGCTCTATTTGATAAATTCCTGACAGCCATGACAAATATGGCAGATAGGATGCCACCACCAACACCTAGGGTACCAGCCCATCATGAGGGTTATGGAGCCGGCAAGACTTTCGAGAGACTTCATCGGGTTGGAGCCATAGACTATGTTGGTACATCTGATCCAGCAGATGCTGATATGTGGCTGACAGAGCTGGAAAATGCTTTTAGGATCCTTGATATTCCTGAAGCTGAGAAGGTAAGACATGTTGTATACCTCCTAAAAGGAAGTGCTGGTCACCGGTGGATGATAGAGGAAGATAAGAGACCAGGTGAAGAGATTGGATGGGAGGTTTTTTGATGAGAGTTCGTTAGTAGATATTTCCCTAAAAACTTATCTAGATGAGAAGAAATCTAAATTTGAGAGAATCAAACAAGGACAGATGAACGTTAGCAAATATGAAGCTAAGTTCATGGAGTTGTTGCAGTTTTGTCCACAAATGGAAGTTAGTGATGAGGAAAGAATTCAGCATTTTGAGAAGGGGTTGAACGCTAAACTAACCACCACTCTGTCTGCTTTAGAGAACAGGGAGAGGTTTGCCACCTTTGTGGAGTTGGTAAGGAGGATAGAGAGGTCTGAAATTGAGAAACGACAAACTAGTGGTAAGAAGGTGTACACTCAGCCTCAAGAGCAAAGGTCTGAAAGTTTTAAGAAAATGAGATTTTTTTCATCAGCAGCATCATCGAGATTCCATACTCAGACGCAATGGATGTCAAATAGGGGCAGGGATCATAGTAATTCTCCAAGTAGAGCTTCTGACATAGCATCAACATCGGTGACTGGATCTCGTAGACATTTTGCGCCTCGGATCTGTTACCAATGTAGACAACCGGGACATCTGGCAAAGGATTGTCCAGACGGGAATACGAGAATGGCTCAACCTCAGGGGCAGAGTCAACAAGGCTCACAAGGGAGGCAATTCCCTAGTAACAATAGAGGACGTGGACAGACATCCCAAATAGGTCAGAGGAAATAGTTTTGTTTTGATATTTCATATCATGATTCTATGTGTTAAAGACATGAAAGCAGTTAATTTTTGAATTCCTTTGACTAGTCCTATAAGGACACAAGGGAGATGAGAACTTATATCTTACTCGGTGTTCCTTAGAATGTTTTATAATCTTCCTTATCTGTGTGTTGAAAAATGAGATATAGAAGTGATAACTGAAGAAAATTCAAGAATGGAAAATCTTGTGTGTATAATAATATGAAAAGTGAGGAATATGATAGCAAATAAAGTGCATACCACCTAATCTCAATACTTATATACCCTGGCCAGGTATACGATTATTGTAGATAAGGCAAGTATGAATCTCTTAGATTGTTATCTTTTTTATTACTCTGATCAAGTAGTCATTCTGAAACAATCTAGAGAGTATAATGGAATTAAGTAAGAAGAGCCAAGTGAAAAAATTTCCACATAAACTACTTAGTAAACATAGTGAACATACTCAGTGAACTTCCTCAGTGAATACTTTTAAAAACATACTTAGTGAACATACTTAGTGAATTTCCTCAGTGAATACTTTCAAAAACATACTTAGTGAACATACTCAGTGAACTTCCTCAGTGAATACTTTCAAAAACATACTTAGTGAACATACTCAGTGAACTTCCTCAGTGAATACTTTCAAAAAAAAACATACTTAGTGAACATACTCAGTGAACTTCCTCAGTGAATACTTTCAAAACAATATACTTAGTGAACATACTCAGTGAATATTTTCAAAACAACATTCTTAGTGAACATCAATGAATTTGCTCAATGAATATTTTTCAAAACAATATTCTCAATAAATCTACTCAGTGATTTTCTTAGTGAATATTTTCCAAACAAATAAAGGATTGCTGAGTGAATTGTCTATGTTAGATATGTATGTTTCTCTTTTGGTAAATATTCTTGAGTGATGATTGAAGTATGCTCTTTTATGCTTTTTCCTTTCAATAATGTGGACATCATATGTTAGGGGTTTATGCTTTGCATAAACATAAACAGTGATAAGGTGGAATTAATGAAAGGAACTTTGTGTGAATTACAGATCCATGGTATCTCCATAATATTTAGATGACATGTGAAGACTTTAGGGCATGATTAATGAACAATTTGTCCCTCCTTTTTCCTGGGATTTCGGGGACGAAATCCTTGTTAGGGGTTTATAATTTGTAACATCCATGACCTGGGTTATGAGTTAACCCTAGATGTTTTGCCTAATAAGGTTGAGTAAATGCTTAATCTTATCTTGGGAAAAGTAATTAGGGCTCATGAGAAACTTATGTTTCAATTTTGGTCCTGATTGAGCAATGTTGAAGCAATGTTTGCTTATTTTGGACTAAAGTGCAAATACCCAAGTTGAGGGATTAAATTGCAAATTTTTCATGATAAGATGTTCCTCTGATGTTGATACATCATAAGAATGGATATGATGTAGTGGTATGGTTTTCAAAAGCTTGGGCACCAAGATTAAGCTTGTAAAGCAATCCTTGTGCATTAAAACCTAGTTTTGGTGTAATGTGCAATTTACCCAAAACCTAGGGTTCAATATGCAAATTACCACTTCAATAAGGTCCCTAATGTTTCTTGGCGTCATGTAGAGAAAATAAAATGAGAAGGGTGCCTCTTTTGAATTAAGTTGGAGGAGAGAGAATCTTGATATTAAAATAATCAAGATTTAATCCTAAGTGAAACCCTAATTCAATTTAGGGCAAAAATGAATGTATTAATTAAAGGGCCTTAAACCAAAATTAAAATGATTGGATTCAGATGTGTTTGGATGATCTTAAAGCCTTGCAAAGGCGCGAGCATATCCTAAGGAGGTGAAATCCCACTCACCATTATTATAAGAAAAAGAAATATCCACTCACATATGGATATTAATATAATATGATTTAAGGTGCTTGATTTGCTTTTCTTTAAATCATGAATAATTGAGAGGAATAAGAAGAAAACAAGATAGCCTCATCCCTAAGAAAGATGAGGGGGAAGAGGCGGCCATCTTTTTGGGATTAAATGAATTTTTATAAGGCACTTTCTCTCTCCTTGAATTTCTTATAAAAAGACCCTTTACAAGCGAAATGAAAGGCTTTTTCGTTTGCACTTCTTTCCCCTTGCTTGTAAAACGACCAAGGAGCTGTGGAGGATTAGGAGTACGACCCCCAACCTGTTGGTAAGGTTCTTGACCTCATTTCACCTTGAATCCATGGTGAAAATCAAAAATCAATGAATGAATTCTTCATATCTCGATCTCCTCTTCAATTCTAACCAATTCTTTTCACTCAAAGCTTGAGGACGACCCTTGGAATAGTGAAAGGAGTTGCATCCACCATTTTTTCCGTGAGCTTGGAGCTTTGGAGCTCAATTGGAGGCGGGTTTTATAACTTGAAACCCTAACTTTGTTATTGCATTCAATTTCCCATCAAATAATGGTCATTTCTCTATTTACAATTATTGATTTGGTTGATTGATGCAATTTCAATGGAAATCACAGCAGGTTTCGTGGGTCTATAGCTTTATTATGATGACATAATCATAAGCACACACCTCCCCAAATATCTCGACCAAACGGTTTCATCATGTTTGCCCATTCGGTTTCACCAAACCGTTTGAGAGCAAACGGTTTGAGACTGTTTGAGAGAAAACTGTTTCAAAACCGTTTGAAAGAGTTGACCAAGGGTTGACCGTTTGATAATCCTTTTCATAATTATTTTGGTTGATAACCAACCAAATTTTATGTATTAATTCCAAAGGAATCATGAGTTGAAGGGTAATCAATTAGGCAAACCCTAATTGGATTAAGTGCTGATTTTCAACTTCATTGATTTGACTTTTTGGGTTATTTAGCCCAAACGGTTTCAAAACCGTTTGGGGATCACCCAAACGGTCTCAAGACTGTTTGGGGGTCACCCAAGACCGTTTGGAGGTCTAGGGTTGGATATGTCTAAGTGTTTTAAGGACAAAAGATATGGTGTTAACCCTAATCGGCTAAGTGCTGATTTTGCATTGAAATGAGTTGATGTTTTGGGTTGATTGACCCAAACGGTTTCCAAACCGTTTGGGAATCACCCAAACGGTCTCAAGACTGTTTGGGGATCACCCAAGACCGTTTGGAGGTCTAGGGTTAAGCATGGTTGACCAATTGAAGGTCTAAAGGTACCAAATCACTTTGCAATTAACTGCTGATTTGATGATCAACTCAATAGCTCAAACCGTAATGATTTTTCACTAGAATCCAAGGGTTGGATGAGCCAAACGGTCTCAAGACCATTTGGAGCTCATCCAAACGGTCTCAAGACCGTTTGGAGGTCACCCAAGACCGTTTGGAGGTCACCCAAGACCGTTTGGAGGTCTAGGGTTGAGTATGGTTAAACAATCGAAGATCCAAAGGTACTAAGTTGAAGTGCAATCAAATGCTGATTTGGTGATCAATTTAATGATCCAAACTTTGATTGATTGACTTGGATTTTGATGTTGACATGGGCAAATGGTCTCAAGACCGTTTGGAGGTCATCCAGACGACCTCAAGACTGTTTGGGGTCAGGTCATGCCCAATTTGGATGATGGTCCAATGGTTTTAAAGTAACTAGTTTCACATTGGTTAATGTTGAAGGATCATCGATTCCAAACCCTAATTCAATTGATTCAAACCCTAATTGATGATCAATTGCGGGTCAATTGAGGGTCAAATCAGTTGAAGGTTGACCTACTTAACTCAATTGAAGTATGGTGATAGATCCAATTGATGATTGGATACATGAATTCAATGATTGAAGGAACCAACATTGGAAACCCTATTTTAATGTGATTGGTTGAGACCATATTTGGTCCATGCGGTTTTGAGAAGGTTTGGACAAAACGGTCTCAAGACCGTTTGAGTCCAAACGGTCTCCAGACCATTTGGGACCAAACGATCTCAAACCGTTTGGAGACCCAAAGTGTAAACGGTTTCAATACCAACCTTGTTCAATTGGTTTCAAGTATAACTTGTTCAAATGGTTTTCAACCAATTGATTTATGAGAACTAAGATCATTGATGGTCTAAGTAATTAATATTGTGAAGATCAATATGGTCAATCCATTTGAGTATCTCATGTAATTGAAGGTCCAATATGGTGAACCCATTTGGCTACTTAATGCAATTGAAGATTTCAATGGTTAACCCTAGTTTTGTGTACTCAAGTGAAGAGTTGACCTAGATTAATCCTGGAATAGTTAACATCCTAGTGAGGATGAAAGGGAGAGTTAATGGGAGAGATGATTGCTTACTTAATAAGCCCTAATCCTCTCATTGTGAATAAATGTGTAATCAGGGTTTGATTCATAATATGAAATCATGAAATCTTCATTGAAGAGATTGATGTACCTTGATCCTAAATTAGAACAAGGTTATGTGAAACCCTAATTTAAGAGCAGTGCTTAGTGAAACCATAATCTAGGGTGACGATGTAACCCTAACAAAGGGTTACAATGTAAGAAACCCTAATTTAATGGGAATTGTATATCCTAACCCTATTTTGGGTATGAGGAAAGAGAAACCCCACTTGGATGTGAATGGTAAACCCTAATTCCCTAAAATGGGATAAAGCAATATGAAACCCTAATATAGGGTAGTGCCATTAAAGCTAATGTGAAGCCTTAACACGGGGTGATGTGATGTGAAGTCTTAATTTCACATAATGCTAGGTGAATCCCTGATATATAAGGATTTTATATGAAACTCTAATGAAGAGTGATTCTAGATGAAATCTATATATGTTTGTGAGATCCTAAGTGAATCTCAAATTATAATTATGGAAATCCTATTCCTATTAATGGAATGGTGATTAATGTATTGACAAATGAAATATTTAAACGGGTTGATTATGGATATCCTTATATGAATAGTCCCTGACTCAAGGGTGAGTCCATATCTTTGGCAATAGTTGTGTATTCTAAAATAAAAGAATCATGACCAATACATTGTATAATGAATGTGATGATCTAGTGCATAAGTATTAGGATGAGCGATACCCTAATACAAGCTAAGTGAATAAACTCAAGCAAGATGAGGGTGTTGAGGGAAGTGATACATCAAGGTATGATAGATATCACATCCAACACCCCAATTCTGATAAAGATGAGAAAGAAACTCATACTTTGTGTTAATAATACATTCAATGATGAATGATGAGGAATATAAGTATGTTAAATAATTATGATATCTATTTTTGGTTTATAGCTTTGAGAAGCAATGGAATAGGGTTGATCATTAATGATATGATCTTAAGAACCCAAGTGGTTATTGCTTATTTATGGATAACCCTAATGAAGGGTACTGATGTGAAAGAGAAATCATGAACCCTAAAAAGGGATGATACTGCTCAGTGTTGTATGATACTGATATGAAAGAATTATAATTGTTATCATGAATACTAATCATGCAGGGATGATGAGATGAGAAGTATAGTCGGGTATGGGCTATGATGCTTGTTTATTAAGAATGTTTTATAGGCTTTATAAGCCTTTATATGCTTTGTGTAGTAATAATCATTGAGCTTTGCGTACTATGTAAAATACATTGTTTAGCAAGAATTATGATGTCTTTGAATAGATGATCTGAAGGTAAAAAGTTACCTAACAAGTAGTAATAAGTATCCTATGGTGAGTTAAGGGTTCAAATACCCAGATGCTATAATTATGATGATGAACTTGTTAAGCAGAGGAATTGTACTTGGTGAGTTGAGGGATTAAGATCCCAATACTTTGTGAAAAGAGTATGGCTACAGGTCATGACTCCACAATGATAATGCCAGGTAGTAGATATATGATCTAAGCCTGAAGATAGTTAATGTTGTGGTAATGATGCTATAGTGAATAAATGATATACATGTTCTTCATATTCCTTAATGAATAAGTGACATGTGGCTCTTTCAAGTTATAGCTGCAATGTTTTAGATAAGAATAATATTCTAATCTATTAGATATTGAATTAGTTGTTGTCAATCAAATATGATTTCCTGTGTGCATATTTATCTTCTTAAGCTGCAATAATAATGTTACTGGCCGAGAGTTATATCTCTCGCTTGGGCAATTTTACAATTGTCTCACCCCCGTGGGAACTACATTTTTAGGTGGACGCGGACGAGGAGACAGGAATCCTTCAGTAGAAGAAGGACAGCAGCAACAGAAGAAAAGACAGTAGTGAAGTCTCAGGTGGAGACACTGGCTGTTATGCCTTGTATAGATGTAGATAGAGTCCTATGTGTCGTCTCTGTACTCTCAGGTCCTCGGAGTAGTAGTTAGTGCTTTTGAGATTTTGGCTCAGTGCCTCGAGATTCATTCTGCCTATGTTTAGTTTAACAGGACAGTTGATGCTTGTAATTCACAGAAAGAGATGATACAAGTTATGTACTTTTGAAAAACAGAATGTAAATGTGTTACTTTTGTTCTATGTGAGAAAGTTTTTACTTGATGGATCTTTTGATGAAAAGGTTTTAATTTTTAGTGATTTTTGGTAATCCGCTGCTTAATGAACGCTTCCGCATTAGTTAATTATGTTTTTATGAGTTGTATGCCACACGAGGAACCTTCCAATGCAATTGATTTTTCCCCTCTAAGCCCTGTTTTTCCTTCGACTTCCTCCTTGTACCCCATAGGAGATTCCATTGGTTGCCCCCTATGCCCCAACCTTATCTGGAGAAATTGATGCCATCTGTGACCCCAAATAATTAAAACAAAGGTGTTGCTACCATCTCCTTTCGTCAGAGTTTCTAGATCACAAAGTCAACTCCAATGTTGACTCGCTCAGGGGATTGGTTCGCAAACTGGGACCGAGGTAGAAGATTACTGCCAAGGAAAAATCTTCTCTATCTCTGATTGTTTGTTGAAAGGTTAGTGGGAAAGACATTCATTTCATGCCTCTTTTCTCGCTTAGCCACACGAGCATCGGCCGCCAGCATGGCATGAGCCTATTTCCTCGACTATGGCCCCATGACACGTTGGCTTTACCAAGTCAGCCGCCCAAGTGGCCAAAATTTGATTGGACCGTAATATTTTATTTCTCAAAATGCTAGGAAATAGTAGGATTATCAGAATATGCCAAATAAATAGTGTATTTTGATCAGAAAATATCAAGATTTCACAAAATTAGTTTCATGGCCTGATTTCCACTCAATATTTAAAAGTATATAAAAATGTTATCTTTAATGTGTTTCATATGTGAAGAACCCTAATTTCATAAGATTAATGAAATTAATTACCATAACTTGTTTAATTGGAATTAAAGTTTAAATTATAACATTTTTTAATAAAAGGAGAAACTTAAATCTTATTAAGGAATAAGAATTCATATATTCTCAAATTTTGGGGTTTATGTGAGAATGGGATACATTGATATATTAAATGTTATGAACAGGGTGTTTAGAGTTTTCAAACCCCAAGGACATGATTAGGGGTTACTGAACCTAGGAAGGCAAATCAGATCTCCTCTAAGTGGAAGGTAAGTGGTCCATGCTAATTGAACATAGTTATTGTTTGACTTTATGTATGTATGCATGTATGCAATGAATGTTACTAATGTGTTATCTATTTCAATTTCTTAAAGTCAATGAATTTATGATGAATAGGATGTTATGTTTTTAATTTTCATATTATTGTATCACCCTCATGAACATTAAGAGTAAAGTCAAAATTCATATTTAAGAGCAAAGAAAGAACTTCTAAGGGAAAGATAATGTTAAAAGTAACTTCTATACGCTCATTAAGAGGCTCCTCGGAGAAAACTTTAAGAGACACTTCTGTGCAACCAAAGAGGCACTTCTATGCATAAAATAAGAGGCACTTTGGTGCATAATAGAAGAGGCACTTATGTGCAATCCTATGATACTTATATAGATCAAGATAAAAGACATAATTTAAATGTAATTGTGTCCTTTTTTCAATGTGTAATATTTAAATTTTAGTTCTAGTTTACATGTTTCTTTTATATTTAATATATTCAATTCCAATTACCATTGGTTTTATGCATGGCTAAGGGCCTGATGTGCGTAGGTGAGGAGCAAGCTTAGGAGGAAGTTTGGCATGAAAGGAATAACTCAATAAATCTTCAAGCAGAATGACTTTAGTGTGTGCCTCTTACCAAGCCGATCCAAAGTTTAGATATCTTTTACATTATGTATGATCTTGTTAACAAACTAGATAGATGAACTTGATGTATATTCTCTTTTTCCAAAACTGTGTATGAATCTAATTACAATCAAAGTGTTTCATGTACTTTAAATTTCAAAGGACATCATTTGTGACACGCCCTTGAGTAAAGTGCTTCTGCTTAGTGATTTATTTATGTTATAGAAAGTGGGATGTTACAAGCTCATCACTCTTATGACCGACAACCAATATTGTTTAAGTTGATTACCTAAACACTTAAGTGACAAATCAAACATTATCCATGAGTGAACTCCTATTCCAAGTGCATCTTATGCATGTGACCCTATAGGTCTCAAATTATGTTGGCAGTGAATGTTCATAACTAGATTATGACATCACAAGCAATGAGTGGTATCTAACAAGAGATCATTGATACCCATGTAATTGAAAAGTTGGATAAAAACTTACACCTACATCTATGATTATTGTGAAAGTGATCATATAGTTCCTTTGCCTCTGATATTTAAATTGAATGTGAGGCATGCAATATTCATCCTCTTAATAATCAATCTATGCTTTTTGAAATAGAGCAAAATAATATACATGTGATCTCACATATAAATGTTGACTGATTTGAGCATGACATGCATTTATCAATCCCGCTTTCAAGTATCTAGGATATCAACTCTAATTTGAGGCACAAATCCCATCTACAACACTCATAGTCAACTCTAATGTGTCACAAAGTACTCGAGCACCATATTTATAGCAACCCTTATTCAAGGTCATGTTGGATGATGTTAAGGCTCTTTCAATGACATGTGATAAGTGAGGTGACTTCATGTGTAAGAACAACTATCACCATTATCACTTTGAGAGTTGATGTTGACTACCATATAGTGGTTCCATGTATCACTCTCAAGGTGAGTCTGCCTGATACAATGTTTTGTAACAAGTACCTATGTGTTTAACTTGATATCCAATATCATGACTAATGAGACTTGGTCATCAGTGAACACACATTCTTAGTCTTATGTGTAACTGTTGTCAATTTTGATTAGACAATAATATCCGACCAGGGGCATAACCATGTATGTACTCTTATCATACATTTGATCTCATTGTTGAGGTCCTACACCTGAAGAGATATGTCATTGAATAACATCATTCTTTAGACAACTATCATTTCACACATAACTAAACAAAATAGAATAGATGGAACTGCCTTTACTATTATCAAATCAAATACATTATGCCACATTACAATCATAATATGATTGGCCCTCTGGGCATACATACCAACAACTAGTAGTACATGCAAAAATAAAAATTACAATGGTTCAGAATGGAAATTTAAGTGTAGGGGGTGTAAGTACCATATTGGTGCAACTATTCTTTATTTATCTTTAGAAAGTCATCTATAACTATCCTCTAGTTCCTTTTTGTTATGTTTCAATTGTTGTTGAAGTTATGCAACATGCCATGCAACACTTGTTTTGGTTTGTGGTTTTTTCTATCTTGATGAAATATGGTGGCACCAAAACCCCGTTCAAACCCGTCGTGATGTTTTCCAATCACTTCATTCAGAAATGATGAAAACTCTTATCGATCTTCCATCTTGTCCAACCCACGTCTTATGAATGTTGGATCCTTGATGGGTGATTAGGTGCTCTAGAGGGGGGGTGAATAGAGCTAAAAGCACTTAAACAAAACTCATTAAACCTTTAAGACATATGACAAGATAAGGTTGCTAAATGGGTAATTTGAGTGTAACTAAAACATGCATAGCAAGGGAGAGAGAGATTGAACATGCACCAATTAGACAAGCTTTTTAGAGTGGTTCCACACTTCAAACTAGAAGTGTGTCGGTCCACTTGCCTAGAGAGGTAAACCTCTAGGACTTCCAAACTATTGCACTCTTATATTCATTTATAAGACATACAATGCATGACCAAACAAAAGACTTACCTATCCAATACAAAGAGTCTTCAACCTTACCAAGGACTTACCCACTTTGCAAGAGTCTTCGGCCTTCTCCAAGGACTTACCCACTCTTGCACAAGTCTTCAGCCTTGCAGGGATCACCCACTCTTCTTGGATCTTCAGCTTTTGACTTCACCTTCACTCGGAGAAGCTTCCACCAAGGTCTTACCCACTTGAGCTTGAGTCTTCTGCCTTCTCCAAGGACTTACCCACTCTAGCTCCAAGTCTTCAGCCTTGATCTTCACCAAGGGACTCCTTCCCTTGTTCTTCTTCACCTCTCTTGGACAAGAGATAGAACCTTCATCTTCATGATTGCAAATGAGAGAAAAGGAGGTGGTGGAAGTGAGAGCCTCACAAGATATACATTTAGGACTAGCTCTCTTACAGATTTCCTACTCACTCTAATGGATGTAGCAAGTGATTAAGCTTAGAGAGAGAGGAGGCTGTAGGAAGCACTCAACTATAGAATAGGAACCTCACATATAGTTTGCAATGAATGCTCAACCTTGGAATGAAGCCCAAGGGGTCCTATTTATAGCTGGGGATGCCTCTTAGCCTTTGGGAACACTTGTGAACAAAAACTAGCCGTTTTGTGGCTTGCAACGGATCTATTTTCACCTGTTGCAACTCCACAATGGCTAGAAGCACTTTTCTGTACTTTTCCGTACATTGCAATCGGTCGAGTTTCTATAAGGGTAACTCGACTGATAGAGTAAAAGACAAAAGCCGATATTCAGACCATCGGTCAAGTTTGTCCTGAGGAAACTTGACCGACCAATGAAAATCGATTTGGTCAATTACTCCATCAGTCGAGTTCTATGTAAACACAACTCGACCGATGCAATCTTCAGAAAATTGATCAAGGATGATCGGTCGAGTTTTCAGGCTGAGAAATTCGACCGACAAAGTGCCTGTAATCAATTTTCAAAGTTGCATCTACAGTGCTCTAATATTCGATCTAAGTGCTCCTGATATTTTTCTAAGCTTAATTACAAGTCATACAATCATTAAAAGTGATTTACAACATGATTCTAATGGATATACATCATATTACAAAAAATGTGCACTTGTATTGACTTTGACTTGTCTTTTCTCCAATTTGATATGCGCAATTTAGGGGAATTGGAGTGTGTCTATACCTAATCTGAAATCACTCAAGTAGATACATTAGACACCAATATGTGGAATGGTTAGTCATCATCAAAACACGGGTTTAGTCAATTTAGACGTGAGTCAACATTGACCTAATTGACCTTGAGTCAACAATCTCCCCCTTTTTGAAGATGACAGACCATTCCATAAATGTATTGAAAGCTTTTAAGTAAAGTCATACCTTTGGAGAAACCTAGGGGTTTCAATAGAATTGAGTTCATATGCTCCCCCTCAATTGATGCACATGGAGTTTTCATACTCCCCCTCAATTGATGTTATCTCTCCTGCATTGTTAGCTTTCACAACATTTATAGAATACTATGTCTTCTACTCATATATGTTCTACACATATATGTCTTCTCCCATTTACCTTCTCCCCTTTACATGCACATACTTTTCCTCTTCATGTAAGACATGCCTTCTTCCTCTTTTAAAAGAAGACATACCTTTCTCCCCCTTTGTCATTTCAAAAAGTGGGGTTATGAAGAAAGTAAGAAACATCACTTGTTAAAGAAAAATGAGATAACACAAATATATATAAGGAGAGTAGAATAGCACAAATAGGGTCTTGTCCAAGCATAGAAAGAAAAGCAAGTTAAAGCATATACATGAACAACCCAAAATGCAAGATAAAGTGTCGCAGAAAAACAATAAATCGCAATTTTGGCCCTCAAGATGACAGAATTTGACCAAAAACCATCAGAGCTCATGGCAAAGCGATGAGTCTTGATTAGAAGGCCGTTTCTGCATGAAAAACACTAGTCTTGCAGCAAAAACTGAAACTGGAGAAAAATCTGCATAAAATCCAAAAATACTCCAATTTCTACATACAATGTAGATCTTATGTACCCTGCATCACAATGTTATGCAAGCAACTCAAGATAGTAGATATGCAATTCAAAGAACAGGCTTGAGCATGTATGAGACAAGATACAAGCATAGCATATAGATGAGCAAAGATTCCAATTATAAATAAGGTTAGAACTACATGTATATGAACTACTAGTAGATGATATCACAAGTTAGTACTACCAGTAGGCTCTAGATCATAGCAAGAGATACCAAAAGATACACAAGATAAATCAAGCCTTGAGTAGATGTAGAGATATATCCAAACAAAGATATATGCAATTTTAGAAGCATGAAAGGATATAACTCACATAGATATTCATCCTTACCATAAGATGATTACCCCTAAGAACCTCAAGGTTGTATCAACACTAGATATACACCTAGATAGATGTAGCAAGTTAGAGAACAGAGGAAGCAATTTAAGACACAACCAAAAGAGATCATCATCAAAACCTGCAAAACAACTCAAAGCAAGTAATTGCAAGATATAGGTATACCAATTTAGAGCAATTTGAAAGATAGGGTTGTAAGCAAGATAGGCAATTTAGAACATGGCAATATGCATATATAAAGGTACCAAAGGAGTGCCAAAGAATAAGGATATTGGTTGAGAAAATCTAGTTGAGAGGGAAATTCTCACTCAATAAGCCAAATTTATATTCTGTGCACAGTGTTATGAGTCGAGTTCTGCGCATTGACAACTCGATCGATGACAGCTGTTGGCAACACCCATTGGTGCCTATCGGTCGAGTTTCAAACATGCCAAACTCGACCGACAGAGCAGCTGTCAGAAAGCATATGTATTTCATAAAAACATATTTAAAGGCATGCTAAAAATACAAACCATATCTAAACATGTCTAAGCAAGTTAGTAATGCACTATAGAAGCATTAGAAACAATTTTTGAGCAAGAGTGTGAAGTGAAACACAAAATACCACTTTTGACTCGAAAACAACATGCATAGTGCACACTAACTTGACAAAAACAAGTTAGAAATGGTTATAAGCAAGAAAACATTACCTTTGTTCTTACCATTCCTTTTTCCACTTCTTGTCACCCTCTACACATCTCACCTTTCTTCTTTCATGTGGATTGAGAAGTCAATTTGCAATTCAATAGCTCAAGTCAATCCATTTCCAAGTACCTACAAGAAGAAAGATGAAATGGTCCCCAATCATGTTTTTGGGTCCGGAGGGGTTAGTTTTGCAACCCAAGTCCTATTGCTCTTGGGCGCTTTCCTAATAGGACAACAAGTAGAATAATGACCAAAATCATTGCAATAGTTGCATGTGCCCATAGTCTTCGAACTAGAGGATTCTCCATGGAATATTGGAGGTCCGTTATCTTTGTTGTTCCCCTGACTACTATCATACCCTAAACCATGTCTACCGATTTGTTTAGTAGTATGGTGTAGGATGTCATTAAGACTCTTTTTACCAACTAAGAATCTTTGCAAGGATGATCTCAAACTGTCATTATCATGCTTAAAAGAAGCAATAGTAGAAGACAAATTATTGATATTATCTCTAGCATGCAAAATATCATTTTCTAAGCAAAGAGCTTTAGTTAAATAAGAATCTCTATTAATATGAAGAGCAGCAACAACATTCTCTCTATTTGTAGAACTAGAACAAGATTCATGCCCATTGTTTCTAGTAAGCAAGGAGGCATTTTCTATTTCTAATTCATGCAAAACAAAATCTTTGTCCTTGTTTTCAGATTTAAGAACATCAATATCATGCATGAGAGAATCAACAATTAAGGTATGCTCTTCATTAGAACTAGGCATGAGAGGTTGAGATTCTAGAAATTTAATCTTATCAAGCAAACTAGCATTTTCAAGTTTAAGATAGTCTACTTGGCTAAGACAATCATTTTTATCATCAAGCAAGCAAGAATTAGCATGTTCAAGATCATCTAATTCTATATGCAAATTATCAACAATTTTAGCAAGCTTTTTCTTTTTCCTTTTAGAAGACTTAAGAGAGGCACAAATATTATGGATAATAGCAATCAAAGATTCTTTATCTAAAGAGTTTAGATTTACCTCACTTAAGTCTTCACTTGTTGATGCTATAAGAGAAAAATGACATTCTCCTCCATCACTAGAGCTTGAGCTTGATCCTTCACTTGAATCTTCACTTGAGCTTGAGTTGGAGGAGCCACTTGAGCTTGATTGCCATTTCTTCTTATGAATATGGGTCTTTTTGCCTTGTGGGCAATATTCCTTGTAGTGACCCTTATTTCCACATGTGAAGCACTGGATGGAGGAGGACTTGCCTTTGTAGGATTTACCCTTGGAGTACATGGCATCTTCTTTAGCTTGAGAGGATGGAGAGACATGTTCCATGATAGCTTCAATTTGAGCCTTCATTTCAGTGTTCTTCATTCTCTTCATCTCTTTCTTCTCTTGTCTTTCTACTTCCTCCCTCTTGTCAAGTGTGGCTTCATGTGCTTGTAGATTTCCAATGATCTCTTCAATAGGAATATCCCTAAGAGACCTTGCTTCTTCAATGGAAGTCACCTTGGGTTCCCATCTCTTGGGGAGAGTTCTAAGGATCTTTGAGTTGATCTCTCCACTAGACATGGGATGTCCTAGAACAACAAGACCATTCAAAATGGTGTTGAGCCTTGAGTACATGTTGGCTATGCTCTCCTCCTTTCCCATCTTGAAGTTCTCAAGCAATCCTTTGAGCATGTAGACTTTGCTTTCCTTCACTTGATATGTCCCTTCATAAGTGATGCAAAGCTTTCTCCATACCTCATAGGCTGTTTCACATGAAGAAATACAGTTAAACTGGGTGGGGTCATGAAGGCATAGAGGATGTGCATGGATCTAGCATTCAAGGTTGCTTTCTTCAAGGTGTCTTCATCTCATTCTTCAATCCTTGTCTTTGGTAGCATGTATGGGTTGTTCACCATTTGCCACATCTCAATACTTGATCCTTGGATGTAGAATTGAAGCCTTCTTCTCCAATAGAGGAAATTGCTCCCATCAAAGATTGGAAGGATGGTCGAGAATCTCCCTCCTAGGTAGTCACCCATCTTCTCCTACTTGTTGAAGTATGCTTGGAGAAGACCCGCTCTGATACCAATTCTTGGATCCTTGATGGGTGATTAGGTGCTCTAGAGGGGGGGCGAATAGAGCTGAAAGCACTTAAACGAAACTTATTAAACCTTCAAGACATATGACAAGATAAGGTTTCTAAATGGGTAATTTGAGTGCAACTAAAACATGCATAGCAAGGGAGAGAGAGCTTGAACATGCACCAATTAGACAAGCTATTTAGAGTGGTTCCACACTTCAAACTAGAAGTGTGTCAGTCCACTTGCCTAGAGAGGTCAACCTCTAGGACTTCCAAACTATTGCACTCTTATATTCATTCATAAGACATAAAATGCATGACCAAACAAAAGACTTACCTATAGAGTCTTCAACCTTACCAAGGACTTACCCACTTTGCAAGAGTCTTCGGCCTTCTCCATGGACTTACCCACTCTTGCACAAGTCTTCAACCTTCCAGGGATCACCCACTCTTCTTGTATCTTCAGCTTTTGACTTCACCTTCACTCGGAGAAGCTTCCACAAAGGTCTTACCCACTTGAGCTTGAGTCTTCTGCCTTCTCCAAGGACTTACCCACTCTAGCTCCAAGTCTTCAGCCTTGATCTTCACCAAGGGACTCCTTCCCTTGTTCTTCTTCACCTCTCTTGGACAAGAGAGAGAACCTTCATCTTCATGATTGCAAATGAGAGAAAAGGAGGTGGTGGAAGTGAGAGCCTCACAATATATACATTTAGGACTAGCTCTCTTATAGATTTCCAACTCACTCTAATGGATGTAGCAAGTGATTAAGCTTAGAGAGAGAGAGGAGGCTGTAGGAAGCACTCAACTATAGAATAGGAACCTCACATAGAGTTTGCAACAAATGCTCAACCTTGGAATGAAGCCCAAGGGGTCCTATTTATAGATGGGGATGCCTCTTAGCCTTTGGGAACACTTGTGAACAAAAACTAGCCGTTTTGTGGCTTGCAACGGATCTATTTTCACTTGTTGCAACTCCACAATGGCTAGAAGCACTTTTCTGCACTTTTCTGTACAGTACAATCGCTCGAGTTTCTATAAGGGTAACTCGACCGATAGAGTAAAAGACAAAGCTGATATTCAGACCATCGGTCGCGTTTGTCCTGAGGAAACTCGACCGACCAATGAAAATCGATTTGGTCAATTACTCCATCGGTCGAGTTCTGTGTAAACTCAACTCGACCGATGCAATCTTCAGAAAATTGATCAAGGATGATAGGTCGAGTTTTCAGGCTGAGAAACTCGACCGACAAAGTGCCTGTAATCAATTTTCAAAGTTTCATCTAAAGTTCTCTAATATTCTATCTAAGTGCTCCTAATATTTTTCTTACAAGTCATACAATCATTACAAGTGATTTACAACATGATTCTAATGGATATACATCAAAAACGTGCACTTGTATTGACTTTGACTTGTCTTTTCTCCAATTTGATATGTGCAAGTTAGGGCAATTGGAGTGTGTCTATACCTAATCTGAAATCACTCAAGTAGAGACATTAGACACCAATATGTGGAATGGTTAGTCATCATCAAAACACGGGTTTAGTCAATTTAGACGTGAGTCAACATTGACCTAATTAACCTTGAGTCAACAATGAATTCATCAATAACTTTTTGCTATTGATCATCAGTAAATTTAAAACATTAGTGTACTTAAAAAAATTATATACATAAACTTAAAATATAATTCATCCACACTCACAAGTTTGTATTTTGTCTCCATTTTAGGGAATTTTAGTTTCTTATCTAGAGGGCCTGAGACATAGACCTTCAATGTTGGATGCTCCTTTTTGAAAATGTCTAGTATAAGATCATATTACATACAATATTGTCTACATAGCTTGTAAGATAGAAACATTACTATAAACAAATTCATAATATATTATTACTTCTTCAAAGTGATGGCTTGCAAACTATACATGTCCATGCGTATAGGTGGGTCTTACTATGATTCATGCGGTCTTATTTCTAGATAAAAAATTGTGAAGTAAATATACTAGTTATGGTATGTAACATTTATTGAAAATATAGTATATTACAATGTACTCTCACCTTGTTCTTTTCTTTATCCCAATATTACAACAATTCTTCCCATTGCTCAGAATCAGTTTTTGTCTCTGCGAATCAAGACTTGTTCCTCTATTGTGTTGTCTTCATCATAATGTTTGCTCTTCAAGTTGTATCTCCATGTTCTCACTTCTTGTTGCATTATTATTTTACAAGTAGTTAAAACACCACCTAAGGGATCATGTCTCTCTCCATCTTCCATTACAAATTCAAAATCTTCATACCCAAACTTTGAATAGCAAAATTTCCACATCTTCTGTAACCCTGACCTGGGTTATGAGGTAACCCTATTTGTTTTGGCTAATAAAGTTTATTAGAACTTTAATATAATCCTCTAAGGAGTTTTGTTATCATGTGACACACTCATGTTTCAAGTTTGGTCCCGATTGAATGTTGTTTGAGCAATTTTCCTTTGTTTTGGACCAAAGTGCAAGTTACCCAAATTGAGGGGCTATAATGCAAAATGTTACATGTTGAACATGCCTCATGTGTTGTAACATCATTATTGAGAGAATGATGCAAGGTGGTGGCTTTTGGAAAGCCTAAATTCCAAGTTTGAACTTGTTTGAACAATGGTGGTACCTTGTGCACCAATTTTGGTACAAATTGTAATTTACCCAAAATGTGGGGTTGATATGCAAATAACCACCTCTAGAGTGTTCCTATTTCCTCTATGTATCATTTAGATGAGATAGAATGAATGATACACCATGTTTGATTCCATTATGAATGATGGTAATCTTGGTGATGAAATGACCAAGAAAAAGGGTTGAATTTGGAAGCTTAATTTGAGTTGTATCAAGTTGAAAAGCTTATATATGAGTCCCTATCGGCCATGGAGCCCAAAGAGGTGTTCCATATCGTTTTGTGAACTCTTGGAAAAGTCCATATCGTTCAAAGAACCTCATGGAGGTGAGTTATGATGGACAACAAGTTTCCTTAGAAAGAGTGTATCGGCTCGACATAAAATAATGATTAAACCTAGATGACTTATCCAAATGGATAAGCAATGGACGAATTTGCATATTTAGATGATCCTCAACCTTTTTGCATGTCAAGTTAAATGTTGATGCATGCATGGACACGTTTCACCCATGCATGACACGTGGCACCTACTAGCTCAAAATGTTGACACCTCATTTTTGCCTTTCTTCATGATCAACAAGTATATATACCCCTAGTTTCATCCCTTGGTGCAATTTTGCGACCCTTACCACCCTCCTACCCTAAGGTATCGTGCATAGAGCTCCCATATCGTGAAGTTATGCTGTGGTATCGTGCATGGGCCTTGGGGTATCGCCCATGGCAAGACCATATCGCCCAAGTAGGTGATATCGACTATATAGGGTGATATCGGCCATAGAGTGAAGTGTTTTGACTCCAAGTGAGTGCCATATCGTGCAAGTGAGTATCAAATCGTGCAAGAGGGGTGGCATGTCGTGCAAGAGCACAAGGTATCGTGCATAGGCCTTGTATATCGTCCATAGCAAGTATATCGGCCATAAAATGTTGATATTGCCCATAGCAAGTCAATATCAGCCAATTGAAGTGATTTTGGCCACAAGTGAGGGGGTATCGGCCACAAGCAAAGTAGTGTCGGAAAAGAGGAAGTCCATATCGCCCAAGAGTGGTAGGGTGTCGGCCAAGGAGCTAAGGAACTCAAAACTTAACCCTAAGGTAAGATATAGTTGTCTTCAAGCTTGAATTGAAGCATGGAATTAGGGTTATGATCTACCTTTCTTTTCTTCTTCACCAATTGCTTATCCATGGTGATTCCTTGTATATGAAGGAGTTGTGAACGAGCCTTGGACCTTTGATAAAGTCATCTTCAACCTTAGGAACATGGAGCTTTGGACCTTGAAGCGTTGAAGTGGTTCTTAAGGCGGGTTATATAACTTGAACACAATCATGTTATTATTCATCACCTAAATTGTTGTATTTAATGATCTACTTTTAATTCCAATATTTCCTGAAATAGTTGATGAAATTATGAGTTCTAGTAGTTGCTTAGACATGTTGACTTGAACTATAATATTTATAATAAAGGTCTAGAGCTTGAAGATTGTGATATCACCTTATAAAAGTGATATCGGGTGCATGCACATAAGCAAGCACCTCTAACCCGATATGATGATGCACCTATTTCACTAAAATGATATGAATAGGTTTGTAAACCTTATTTAACGATATGGGGGGTGTAGTATACACCTCTTTCACGATAGGAAGTCTATTATAGACTCCATGCACGATACAAGGTCAATTGTATACTTGAAAGTTGACAAGAAACCCTAAATTGGGTAACCCGATATAAGTGAGGAGTAACAAGTGTTATTGCATGATATAATCATATGATACATCATTGATACTTAGTATCATGAGGCATACATGACCTTGTATGACATGGTTGCACAATAGGGTTGCACGATACACAACCCTAAACAATATGGTAACCCTAACCCATCATGGCTAACCCTAGATGGTGACTAGCCCGATAGAGTGATTGAATGTACTTCTAACCCAACATGGTGATGGGTTGATACCTCATAAGTATCATGGGAGACACATACATATATCTTGTGCCCGATATGAGGTCAAGAAGGTACATCATGCCCGATATGGAGATAAGTGCAAATCCTAGCCCGATATGGTGAGTGTCTATACACCTACAACCCGATATGGTGAACATATGCACATGATTTAACCCTATACACCTGGTAAAGGTAAGGGCAAGACACTCTTAGGAGTGATGAGTGTAACACAAAGTAATGGTGTGGATAATACCTTGATAGGTTAAACACCTAGAGTGGTTGATAATGGTTAATCCGATATCAATAATGCCTTAACCCGAGATGAGTTCATATCATTAATGATGGTTGAATAATTCAATTGTGTGGTTTATGGCCAATACATTACACGTTAATTGTGATGGGCTAGTGCATAAATTATTAGGATGGGAAATACCCTAATACATAATAAGCTGATGAACTTAAGTAAGATAAAAGTGATGAGGGAAGTGATACTTCAAGACATGATAGATGTCACATCCTGCACCTCAAGGTTGATACACCTTGATATACCCTAAATCCAATATACTTGGATGAGTAACACATGAAGTGTGTTATGCAAATTGTTGCATTGAGATGTAATGAGTTAATGCACTTTGATGAGTGTAGTCTAACTTACCTTAAGAAAAAGTTAAGCCAAGTTAATAAAGTATGATGTAATCATATTCTGGTAAGGATGAGAGAGGAATTCATACCTTGTGTTGATAATCATTTAATGATAAATGATGAGAATTAATAAGTATGATTGAATACTTATTATATCAAAGTTTGTTGCTAGATATGTAGAGCAATGAATTAGGGTTTGAGCATTGATAATATGATCTTGAAACCTAAATAATTTAAAGAATGGAAAACCCTAACCCTAATGAAGGGTGATGATATGTAAGAGAAACCCTAATCAATAAGAAAGGGAAACCCTAACCCTAATGATGGGAAGGTTGTAATTCTTTTATTGCATAAGCCTTGTAAGGCATGTTAATTATTGTATAACAAGTATAATGTGTAATGGCCTTGTGAGCCATGTGAATAAGTTGTTGCCTAGTGAGAGGTGACAAGATGTGTAATGGCCTTGTGAGCCATGTGATAGTTTGTTGCCTAGTAAGAGGTGACAAGATATTTAATGGGCCTTGTGAGCCATGTGAGATGCTTGTATAACAAGTATCATGTATACCTTGGTCCGAGGACCCAGAGGTAATAGCTACCTGATAAGTGGTAACAGTGTTCAGTGATGATGTAAGGGTTTGAATACCTAGATCCAGTAATCATGATAATGATGATGTGAAGGGATGAGAATTCCCAGTAATGTGATTAGGGACTGAGATCCCAAGTATCATGTGTTTAAAAGAATTGGACAACTACGTGATAGATGTATTGCACCTTTCTTTGTAGCATTTGTTGTGTTTGATAAAGATAACTTGTTTGATGCTAAAAGAATGATGTAATGCACGTAATATATCACTAGAAACTATAAAACATTGCCCTGACCATAGATCCATCAATGTCAGAACTTGCTGGTGGTGAAACGAGTTGCTCCACAGCATAACCCTGAGTGCATACTTTTGAGTATGTGAGGGCGTAAGTACGGATGGTACTGTGTGAGCCGATCCCCTTACGATCCCGAAAATGGGGATTTGGCTATATGCCCTATCCTGGCTTGAGTGCGACTTTGGTCGTAGACTCTGTGTTGAGCACGGTGAACTGGCCCGTGGCTCGAAGTATGGTGCTTGTGTCAGCATGACTCAGACTGGGGACGGTTGTTTGTAGATGTTTCCCCTAAGAGAGTGCAGTTGACGCTGTAGCTCTAAGCGTGGATGCCTACGTGTCCTGGCACAGCTTGTTAGCAATGACACGAGATGTCCTGCATGTGGTCTCGTACTGACCGAGACGGTCTGAGGTCATGGAAACCGGCTCTACCATTGACTTTGTATGGTACTGACTTGTGAGAAGTTTGTGGTCAGTTGGAGATGGCTGGGGTATGCTCCATCTCCTCAGGGCATAAGTGTGATTTGTAAAATATGTTGTGTCGTGTAGTATATCTTCTTAAGGATCGAATACGAGAAACATTGCTTGATGCACAATACAGTTATACATTCTAGTTGATAGATGTTATTTATGTTTCTTTACATTCCTTGCAAAGTAGATAGATGAATTATAATCTACCATGGGTAGATGCAATGTTCTCCTTATGAAAGGAGATTACTTCATTCTATTCATATAGTGAATTATCATGCTTGTTAATATAAAAAGAACCTCTGCTCAGTTTATAAATGCTTAATCTGTGATAATAATATGGTCGGCGGAGAGTTATATCTCTCGCTGGGACAATTACAATTGTCTCACCCTCGTGGGACCCAAATTTTTAGGTGGACGTGTACGAGGAGGTGAAGACCTTTTTACAGAGGAAGAACAGTAGCTGAGGAAGCAGTGACAGCTCAGGTTGAGTGTACTGTCTGTCATGTCTTGTAGATATGAGTCCTATGTGTCGTCTCTGTACTCTCAGGTCCTTGCAGTTGGTTCATACTAGTTCTATGATCAATAAGAGATTTTGGCTTACGCGCCTCGAGGTTTTATGTTGCTCATGTATAGTTTGGTAAAGCAACTGTTATATGTTATTCTCGAGATGAGATGTACCATATATGTACAATGTGAATAATGATGTATATAACGTTTTGGACCTTTCAGTAATAGTTTTCCTTGGAATGGATCTCTTTGAAAAATGGTGTTAATATTTAGTGATTTTTGTTAATCTGCTGTTTATGTTTAATTTCGCTTAATTAGTAACGATTTGATTGTCGGTCGTTACAATTTTGGTATCAGAGCTTAAGGTTCGCTGAGTCTACAAAGACATAGGACTAAGGTGTTGAGTCTGTGTTAGTGTCCTCCAGTATACCCTATAGTGACTTCTGCTTGTGCAGAAGAAAGGGTGAAGTTTATAAATGACTGGGGAACACGAGGAATACATTATTGAGGGCAATGTTGTTGCACCAGGAAAGGGTGCAAGGGATCATGCAAGAGAAGAATGAATGCCTGAGAATTCCCATCATGACCCGATCAGGATAGAGAATCCTATGTTTATGCTCGTGTTGGGCAGGTTAGGACAACAAGGATGCATATAGTAGACTGGATACTAGCATTACAACCTAGGTTACCAGTCCTCAATACAGAAACTTTGGGCTTTGAAAGGGTTCCTGAATGACATAGTCATGTTGGAACAGTGGAAAATGTGGGAAAGATTAACATATGGCGAGAAAGTAGACTCTGCCATAAGTTTAGACAGATAGTATATTTGTGATGGTAGTGCCCAAGAAGGGGCAATAAGCCGAGAATTAAGGAAATGTCATTACAATTCTAGATACTTTTTCCTAGTGGTTCTAAAAAGCCAAAAGTAACAACATGAAACAGCTAGACTCTATGGGTTGAGTCAACCTAAAGCGGTGGATGACCGCGAGGGGTAACAATCAGATAGAGATTTTTCATTTTGATATGCCTTCTTTTGATGTTACCTGATAATCCTAAAAAGGATTGTTGTTATGGACTTCCCTATTGATTTTCCTATGGGGACATAAGGAAGAAATGATGAGAACTAGAATTTATATTCTGTTCAGTATTCTTTTAAATGCTTTATAATTGCTCTTATCTGTGTGAAAAAGGATGAGGTATAGAATAGATGCCTGGAAAAAATCCAGGAATGTTAAATCACGTGTTGGTTATTATACAAAAAGTAAGGAATATGATAGTAAACAAAGTGCATACTACTTAATCTTAGTACTTGTATACCCTGGCCAGGTATATAATTATTGGAGATAAGGTGAGTATGGAACTCTTAGATTGTTATCTTTCTGATTACTCTGATCAAGTAGTCATTCTGAGACAATCTAGTGAGTATAATGAAATTGGAAATATGGTATGGACATGTACATCACATCCTAAGTGCAATAAAGTGGAATCTGAGATGATCTCAGATCAATCTGTATGTATGAAGAAATGAAAAGTATAATCCTCATGATAAGAGAATGAGAACAAGGGAGATGATCCCTGTCAGATAAAGCATGTGTGAATAGTAAAGATCTTTTCCCATGATGTGGAAATGGAAAATGTGATAAAATCACAAAATGCTCATGAACATGTTAGACAATAACAAAGAAAGGAATAATGACATGTAATCATCCTTATAATTCCTATGCTGATGGCAAGGAACCTAGGATGAAACACAAGTAAATGACTCATGAATAGTTGAAAGTTCATGCAATAATCAGAAGAGATGATAATCTCTTCTCTTTGATAAACAACCCTGGATGATGATGGGTGTGGGCTCCGATCTCCAAACCACGAATTAATCCCGATTTAAACATGTGCGGAAGCAATCGATAAACAGCGGAAGACAAAAATCATGGGAAATTAAAACTTTTTGAGACAAGAGCTTGAAACCACAAACCTTTTCCATAGAAAAAGGATTTCAGCTGTATACAACTCTGTCAAATTACTTCTTGAGTAATTATATACATCATGATACAAAATTCTCAAGAACTCATAACCAAAACACTCCAAGACCTGAGAGTACAGAGGACACATAGGACTGACTCTAACTACACCATAAAGCAGGCTGAATCCCCACCTGAGATTTGCTGCTCCTGGTGCTGCTGTTGCTGGGATTGGTCACATGTATTCTTGTTCCTCCGTCTTCGACGACCACCTAAAAAGTTGAAGTCTACGGGGTGAGACAATTATACATAATTGCCCCAGCGAGAGTTATAACTCTCCACTAGAAGCTTTATAAGCAAAACAAGGAATAACTTAAGCAATAAAAGCCTTCAAGGTATTCATTAGCAGTTTTTATGATAAGCAAGAGTTCAATCATTTATGAAATATGAGAACATCTACACTATTCACTATAACATCAATCAAATAACTCGTAGATAACTCTAACAGATATACTACACTGTTGATTATGTTTTTCAAACATTATTATTCCCTGTGGAGATGAGGTATACCACTCATACTCCAACTGATCACTAAGAAGTCACATCAGTATCATACATAGGTCAATAAAAGAGCCAGATTCTTATGACCTCATCTTCCTCAGTCAGTTAGAGGATTGTTTGTTAGACATCTGGCGGGATGTCTTTTGTAATAGCTCACTAGGGTAAATTGGTCCTTCGCTATTTTTAGAGTTACAGTGGCATTCTGTACTCTCTTCGCCATCGGAAGATTTCTTGTTTATCTTTCATCGATGCGGTGTTTGTGTCTTTAAGGGAGTATAGTGATACATCTCGCCTTTTGGACTATGTGGTGGGGTCTGATGGACTACAAGAATCTACATCAAATCCTCTCACCTTGGATATCTCTTAGTGAAGGTATGACGGACTATAAAAATCTACATCAATTCCTACACTAGGATGTAAGGTTCTACACATCCATGTACCCCACATACTCAAGAGTATGTGATCCAGGATTTCCCTGGGGAAAACCTGTTTCACCATCATTTAGACTCTGACAATGATGGATCTATGATCAGGGCTCTACATTTCACTTGATTAGTTAGGTACATTCATTATTCTTTAAACATTGTTCTTCAAACAATAACATTAGCACAACAGCTATAAATGAGAATACTAAAATGCAGCAGGCCTAACTCTTTTCAATCATCAGTTCTTAGTCATTTAATCACAAGTCATCTATTAAGCATGACCTTGTTGGTATTTATGGCTCTTACAGCCCATAAATCTCAATAGATGTCACTAGCAGTGCATCAAGATAATTCACTTATTCATAAAGCTTAAGACATGCTTTCAATGAATATAATATGGTATTCCATACCTGGATATGACCATCATCTCATGATAACCTGCATGGTTAAATCAACTGATAATAGTAAACAATTCAACAATTAGGGTTTACTATTCATCTTTCATGTCAACATCCTAAAATTAGGGTTTACTGTTCACCCCATGGTGAATTGTACTCATTACATCATCATGTGAGAGAAACATCATCATTAAGGCTCTTAAATAAGATTAAGATTCATTGGATATCATGATTAGGGTTTCCATGACCTCACATAGGTGGATCATTCCCTAATCATGCACATTCATGTGTATTTGAAGTATCTTACTTGAGTTTCCACCTTAAAAGGGTACTTTCTCTCTCTTAGGATACTTTCTCTCTCTTAGGATTACTTTCTCTCTCCTCTCACTAGTAGATGGTGATAACACCACTCTAGATCAGGTTGGGTTAAGTCCTCACTGACTTACATAAGCCCTAACATCATCATCATGTGATTAGGGTTTGATTAGAACAAGGTTTTACTCTTTTAAACCCCTCAAGGGTATTTTGGTAATTTACCTCATGATCACCATCATGGGTCAACTCACTAATCACTTAGTCCCTTAATGACCTAGGTTACCATTAGGGTTTAGATTAAATCACCATTGAACTAATTACACCATCAATTGGTTAAGTACAAACCATCATCAACATCTCCAAACGGTTTCAACCTTCAAACGGTTTCAACCACCAAACGGTCTTGAGACCGTTTGGAGGTGAAGACCGTTTGGAAGGGTTGACTTTCCAAACCGTTTGGAGCTCAATTGGTTTGAAACCGTTTGATCAATTCAGCTTGAGATCGATTGGACCAAACGATCCTGAGGTCGTTTGAGCCTCAAACGGTCTTGAGACCGTTTGGGTCCAAACGGTCTTGAGACCGTTTGGGTCCAAATGGTCTTGAGACCGTTTGGTCCAAATGGGCTCAAACCGTTTGGACCTCCAAAGTGGTTCAAAGGTTACATTTGTTCATGAAAGTATATGTTGAAGCCCTCAATTGGTCAAGTCCATGTCAACCCCTTATAAATTGAGTCAATTAGGGTTAGCCTTAGTCAATTAGACATCAAATTTACCCTCAATTGAAAGCCAATTAGGGTTCAATCCTTCTCAATTAGGGTTTCAAATCGGGTGGTCATCAATGTTCAACAATGTGAATCAATTCAAGGTTGAACCTATCAATTGACCTCCAATTGGGCTCAAACTTGGCCCAAACGGTCTTGAGGTCGTTTGGACATCATCCAAACGGTCTTGAGACTGTTTGCCCAAAGTTTGAGCAAAAACTAAGTCGGTTTGACTAGGGTTGAAAACCAATTAGGTCAAAAATCAGCAATTTTATCAATTCACCAACTTCTTGTAATTGGACCCTCAAACCATTAGATTAACTCAACCCTAGACCTTCAAACGGTCTTGGGTTGTGCCCAAACGGTCTTGAGACTGTTTGGAGGAACCCCCAAATGGTCTTCAGACCGTTTGGGTCCTTCAACCCAAAACTCAACAAGATCTATACATCAAATCAGCAATTTTGACCCGATTAGGGTTTACATGTTGAAGTGCCTTCAACTCTCAATTGGTTAAGAATTAAGCTTTGATTCTTTGCAGGAATGAAATTCAATATTTTATCAACAGACCCTCAAACGGTCGTCCCTTGGTCAACCCTATCAAATGGTCTTGAGACCGTTTCAATCCAAACGGTCTTGCAAGACCGTTTGAGGGCAAACGGTTTGAAACCGTTTGGACCCAAACGGTTTGCAACCGTTTGGACCCAAACGGTTTGCAACCGTTTGGACCTAAAGGGTCCAAGGTCGTTTGATAAAGTAACTTAGGGATTCACGCCCCTCATCTTCAACCTCTGTCAAGGTCGGTTCCTCCACCGTTTTGCTTGCAAAAGAGCAAGGAAGAAGGGAGGTAGAAGAAGAACTAGCATACCATTTTTGCAAGAATAAAGAGTGCATATAAAGCATGAGTTTAGAGTTATAAAATCCGCCTAAAGGTTGATTCTAGAGATCCAAGCCTTCAAGCTCCAAGATTTAATGGCGTTCTTGAGCTTCCACAACTCGGTTAGAGGTGAATTCTCCAAGGAAACGTAGGGTTGATTGGCTAGAACAAGAAGACTAAGTAAATTATCCACAAAACCAACCTTAAAGGGTGAATTCCTCCATGAATTCGAGCTAGAAGGTGGTGTTTTCTTACCTAGAACAGGTTGGTCGTCCCCCCTGAGCTCCAGAGCTATCCTTGGTCGTTTGAGCAAGAAGAGAAGAGAAGTGAAGGGAAGGAAAGATCGTTCACTTATCTTGCAAGGAAGTGGCTTATATACTTTAGCCCTTTTTACACTACAAGGACCTCTCAAGATTGGAAATCACATCTAGGTCCCTCCTTGCTCAAGGGCACGTCCAAACCCATGTAACCTTATGCAAAACTCATGAAATCTCAAGATCTAAGGGTAAAAGAAGCCAACCTACAACTAGGGTACATACATGAAAGATCTCCATACCCATATTAGGTGACTTTCACCACAAAGATCACTTTTCTCATTTGATTACTCATTGATGTGTCCCTTTCATCATTTCTACTCTAAATGATGAAAAGAGTTATAAACGATACTCTAGATGGTGAGAATTACAAGTTGCACCCCTATATTTGGGTAAATTGCATTTTACTCCAAATTAGGGTTTCTAAGCATAAGGATTGCTTCCACAGCTGCACCTTGGTGCTCAAGCTTGGGAAATCCTTCAAACTTCACCATGAACATCCTCACGATGTTTCAACATCATAGGAACATCTTAACCTTGTGATTTTGCAAGTTAACCCCTTAAACTGGGTAATTTGCACAAAGGTCCCTGCATACAACACAATGCTACAACTTTATACAAAAAGGAGCAAAATTTGAAAATTATATGTTCCTGAGGAACTTAATTACATGCCAGGGAGTATTCACAAGTATATAATTACAAATTTAGGAAAAACTTCTAGGGTTAGCTCATAACCCAGGTCAGGGGTGTTACAATGGGGTGATAATAGGAATATGTTCCTTTGTGTTCTTTCCCTTATGGGACATGGTAATCATGTGGGTCTTATGACACTTGATGTGCATAAGTTAAAAATGTTCAATTGATGAATACTTAGAAAAGTATCAATTTGTCTTGGACTTTGGTTCCAAGATAAAGATATGTGTAACAAGTAATGTCCCAAGATGAAAGAAAGATGAGGATGTGATGTGTTTTCGACACATGTTATGGATACTAAGATAAGAAATTCGGGTATCTAAGAAGTATCAAGTGATATGGCAAAGTAAAAGCATAACTCCTAATCAACTGATTTATGTGGGTTACCTGGGATGGCCAACTGTGAATTCAGTCTAGTTACATAAAATAGTATGGACATCACATGTTAGGGGTTTATGCTCTGCATAAACATTACATCGATAAGGATGTACTATTTGAAGGAACAATTGTAAAATCATTGTGGGAAAAGCTTATCAAGCTAAAAATAATTTCTTAGAATACCCCTATCTAGATCTGTTAAGGCAACTTATATATAACATCTAAAGATACCTTTAAGATAAGTTCTTAATTGATAAGTAACCTCACCATTTTATAAGAGAATGTACAACTAATGAGATAGTTGGTACAAGTAGTAAGAAAGTTTAATGTTGTGTCAGTAGATTAGATGACACAACATATATATGACAAGACTTGTAGTCACAAGTGGGTGACAGAACATGACTCTGGTCTTTCCTTTAAAAGTAAAATGTTAAATGAGGAGTATGGGAGACTTCCCAGAATCTTGTCATATAAAGTTGTAAGTTAAGAAAGGTGACAAATCAGTAAGGTATGACACCTGAGTTAAATAAGGTATGAATGATGTTTCCCTGACTAAGAAAAGTATTACCTGCCATAGAGTTGACTCTACAGTCAATAATGAAAAAGACAGTGGAATATGTGCCCTGTGTGAAAGATTCAATGATAACCCTGTGTGGAAGAACTTTTTTTTGATCAAAGTTCTATGTCATCTCCATGACATTAAGATGGTATGTGGAGACTTGATGGTATGATGAATGAATAATATATGTCTTCCTTTACCTGGGATTTCGGGGACGAAATCCTTGTTAGGGGTTTATAACTTGTAACAACCCTGACCTGGGTTATGAGGTAACCCTATTTGTTTTGGCTAATAAAGTTGCTTAGAACTTTAATATAATCCTCTAAGGTGTTTTCTTATCATGTGACACACTCATGTTTCAAGTTTGGTCCCGATTGAATGTTGTTTGAGCAATTTTCCTTTGTTTTGGACCAAAGTGCAATTTACCAAAATTGAGGGGCTATAATGCAAAATGTCTCATTTTGAACATGCATCATGTGTTGTAACATAAGTATTGAGAGAATTATGCAAGGTGGTGTCTTGTGGAAAGCCTAAATTCCAAGTTTGAACTTGTTTGAACAATGTTGGTACCTTGTGCACCAATTTTGGTACAAATTGTAATTTACCCAAAATGTGGGATTGATATGCAAATCACCACCTCTAGAGTGTTCCTATTTCCTTTATGTATCATTTATAGGAGATAGAATGAATGATACACCATGTTTGATTCCATTATGAATGATGGTAATCTTGGTGATGAAATGACCAAGAAAAAGGGTTGAATTTGGAAGCTTATTTTGAGTTGTATCAAGTTGAAAAGCTTATATATGAGTGCCTATCGGCCATGGAGCCCAAGGAGGTGTTCCATATCGTTTTTTGAACTCTTGGAAAAGTCCATATCGGTTAAATCACCTCAAGGAGGCGAGGTATGACGGCCAACAAGTTTCCTTAGAAAAAGTGTATCGGCTCGACATAAAATAGTGATTAAACCTAGATGACTTATCCAAATGGATAAGCAATGGACGAATTTGCATCTTTAGATATTCCTCAACCTTTTTGCATGTCAAGTTAAATGTTGATGCATGCATGGACACGTGTCACCCATGCATGACACGTGGCACCTACTAGCTCAAAATGTTGACACCTGATTTGTTCCTTTCTTCATGATCAGCAAGTATATATACCCCTAGTTTCATCCATTGGTGCAATTTTGCGACCCTTAACACCATCCTACCCTAAGGTATCGTGCATAGAGCTCCCATATCGTGAAGGGATGCTGTGGTATCGTGCATGGGCCTTGGGGTATCGCCCATGGCAAAGACCATATCGCCCAAGTAGGTGATATCGACTATATAGGGTGATATCGGCCATAGAGTGAAGTGTTTTGACTCCAAGTGAGTGCCATATCGTGCAAGTGAGTATCAAATCGTGCAAGAGGGGTGGCATGTCGTGCAAGAGAACAAGGTATCGTGCATAGGCCTTGTATATCGTCCATAGCAAGTATATCGGCCATAAAATGTTGATATTGCCCATAGCAAGTCAATATCAGCCAATTGAAGTGATTTTGGCCACAAGTGAGGGGGTATCGGCCACAAGCAAAGTAATGTCGGCAAAGAGGAAGTCCATATCGCCCAAGAGTGGTAGGGTGTCGGCCAAGGAGCTAAGGAACTCAAAACTTAACCCTAAGGTAAGATATAGTTGTCTTCAAGCTTGAATTGAAGCATGGAATTACGGTTATGATCTACCTTTCTTTTCTTCTTCACCAATTGCTTATCCATGGTGATTACTTGTATATGAAGGAGTTGTGAACGAGCCTTGTACCTTTGATAAAGTCATCTTCAACCTTAGGAACATGGAGCTTTGGACCTTGAAGTTTTGAAGTGGTTCTTAAGGCGGGTTATATAACTTGAACTCAATCATGTTATTATTCATCACCTAAATTGTTGTATTTAATGATCTACTTTTAATTCCAAAATTTCCTGAAATAGTTGATGCAATTATGAGTTCTAATAGTTTCTTAGACCTGTTGACTTGAACTATAATAGTTAGAATACAGGTCTAGATCTTGAAGATTGTGATATCACCTTATAAAAGTGATATCGGGTGCATGCACATAAGCAAGCACCTCTAACCCGATATGATGATGCACCTATTTCACTAAAATGATATGAATAGGTTTGTAAACCTTATTTAACGATATGGGGGGTGTAGTATACACCTATTTCACGATAGGAAGTCTATTATAGACTCCATGCACGATAAAAGGTCAATTGTATACTTGTAAGTTGACAAGAAACCCTAAATTGGGTAACCCGATATAAGTGAGGAGTAACAAGTGTTATTGCATGATATGATCATATGATACATCATTGATACTTAGTATCATGAGGCCTACATGACCTTGTATGACATGGTTGCACGACAGGGTTGCACGATACACTACCCTAAACAATATGGTAACCCTAACTCATCATGGCTAACCCTAGATGGTGACTAGCCCGATAGGGTGATTGAATGTACTTCTAGCCCGACATGGTGATGGGTTGATACCTCATAAGTATCATGGGCGACACATACATATATCTTGTGCCCGATATGAGGTCAAGAAGTTACCTCATGCCCGATATGGAGATAAGTGCAAATTCTAGCATGATATGGTGAGTGTCTATACACCTACAACCCGATATGGTGAATATATGCACATGATTTAACCCTATACACCTTGTAAAGGTAAGGGTAAGACACTCTTAGGAGTGATGAGTGTAACACCAAGTAATGGTGTGGATAATAACTTGATAGGTGAAACACCTAGAGTGGTTGATAATGGTTAATCCTATATCAATAATGCCTTAACCCGAGATGAGTTCATATCATTAATGATGGTTGAATAATTCAATTGTGTGGTTTATGGCCAATACATTACAAGATAAATGTGATGGGCTAGTGCATAAAGTATTAGGATGGGAAATACCCTAATACAAGATAAGTTGATGAACTTAAGTAAGATAAAAGTGATGAGGGAGGCGATACATCAAGACATGATAGATGTAATATCCAGCACCTCAAGGTTGATACACCTTGATATACCCTAAATCCAATATACTTGGATGAGTAACACATGAAGTGTGTTATGCAAATTGTTGCATTGAGATGTAATGAGTTAATGCACTTTGATGAGTGTAGTCTAACTTACCTGAAGAAAAGGTTAATCCAAGTTAATAAAGTATGATGTAATCATATTCTGGTAAGGATGAGAGAGGAATGCATACCTTGTGTTGATAATCATTTAATGATAAATGATGAGAATTAATAAGTATGATTGAATACTTATGATATCAAAGTTTGTTCGTAGATATGTAGAGCAATGAATTAGGGTTTGAGCATTGATAATATGATCTTGAAAACCTAAATGGTTAATAATGGAAAACCCTAACCCTAATGAAGGGTGATGATATGTAAGAGAAACCCTAATCAATAAGAAAGGGAAACCTTAACCCTAATTATGGGAAGGTTGTAATTCTTTTATTGCATAAGCCTTGTAAGGCATGTTAATTACTTGTATAACAAGTATAATGTGTAATGGCCTTGTGAGCCATGTGAATAAGTTGTTGCCTAGTGAGAGGTGACAAGAAGTGTAATGGCCTTGTGATCCATGTGATAGTTTGTTGCCTAGTGAGAGGTGACAAGATATTTAATGGGCCTTGTGAGCCATGTAGATGCTTGTATAACAAGTATCATGTATACCTTGTCTGAGGACCCAGAGGTAATAGTTACCTGATAAGTGGTAAAACTGTTCAGTGATGATCTAAGGGTTTGAATACCTAGATCCAGTAATCATGATAATGATGATGTGAAGGGATGAGAATTCCTAGTAATGTGATTAGGGATTGAGATCCCAAGTATCATGTGTTTAAAAGAATTGGACAAGTACGTGATAGATGTATACACCTTTCTTTGTAGCATTTGTTGTGTTTGATAAAGATAACTTGTTTGATGCTAAAAGAATGATGTAATGCACGTAATATATCACTATAAACTATGAAACATTGCCCTGACCATAGATCCATCAGTGTCAGAACTTGCTGATGGTGAAACGAGTTGCTCCGTGGCATAACCCGGAGTGCATACTTTTGAGTATGTGAGGGCGTAAGTACGGATGGTACTGTGTGAGCCGATCCCCTTACGATCCCGAAATGAATGGGTATTTGGCTATATGCCCTATCCTGGCTTGAGTGCGACTTCGGTCGTAGACTCTGTGTTGAGCACGGTGAACTGGCTCGTGGCTCGGAGTATGGTGCTTGTGTCACCATGACTCAGATTCGGGACGGTTGTTTGTAGATGTTTCCCCTAAGAGAGTGCAGTTGACACTGTAGCTCTAAGCGTGGATGCCTATGTGTCCTGGAACAGCTTGTTAGCAGTGACACGAGATATCCTGCATGTGGTCTCGTACTGACCGAGACGGTCTGAGGTCATGGATATCGGCTCTACCATTGACCTTGTATGGTACCGACTTGTGAGAAGTTTGTGGTCGGTTGGAGATGGCCGGGGTATGCTCCATCTCCTCAGGGCATAAGTTTGATTTGTAAAATATGTTCAGCCGTGTAGTATATCTTCTTAAGGATCGAATACGAGAAACATTGCTTGATGCGCAATACAGTGATACATTCTAGTTGATAGATGTTATTTATGTTTCTTTACATTCCTTGCAAAGTAGATAGATGAATTATAATCTACCATGGGTAGATGCAATGTTCTCCTTATGAAAGGAGATTACTTCATTCAATTCATATATTGAATTATCATGCTTGTTAATATAAAAAGAACCTCTTCTCAGCTTATAAATGCTTAATATGTGATAATAATATGGTCGGCAGAGAGTTATATCTCACACTGGGACAATTACAATTGTCTCACCCCCGTGGGACCCAAATTTTTAGGTGGACATGCACGAGGAGGTGAAGACCTTTTTGCAGAGGAAGAACAACAGCTGAAGTAGCAGTGACAGCTTAGGTTGAGTGTACTGTTTGTCATGTCTTGTAGATATGAGTCCTATGTGTCGTCTCTGTACTCTCAGGTCCTTGGAGTTGGTTCGTACTAGTTTTATGATCAATAAGATATTTTGGCTTACGCGCCTCGAGGTTTATGTTGCTCATGTATAGTTTGGTAAAGCAACTGTTATATGTTATTCTCGTGATGAGATGTACCAGATATGTACAATGTGAATAATGATGTATATAAGGTTTTGGACCTTTCAGTAAGAGTTTTCCTTGGAATGGATCTCTTTGAAAAATGGTTTTAATTTTTAGTGATTTTTGTCAATCTGTTGTTTATGTTTGATTCCGCTTAATTAGTAACGATTTTATTGTCGGTCATTACATCTTCAATACTTATAACATTCATTTACATGCATATGCACTTACCTTATAATATATTGTTTCATACCTTTAATTTTTGCACCACCTTCTCAAAACTCATTTAATACTTTTTCCCCAAATTTTAGCTATAGGAAAATGCTCCACACATCTAATTTATAACCCTAACCATCATGATAGTTTCTGACATTCATCTCCAATAGGTACTCCTAAGTCATCATCTACAAAGCAAATCCATTTTTTTCAATCTTTTTGACAAACTTCTTTTTAATCGGTGAATCCTCCTGTATTATTTTTAGCTTTATAAGATATTATAGACATTAAATATCACACACAAATAATGTATTAAAATTCATATGACATACCTTTTTTTCATATTGGCCTGTCTTGAATTTCTTCATTTACTCATGTATGGTCTTCTAGGTGCATCCCATCTTTAAGATAATTGCCATTTTTTATCATAAGATATAATTCAGATTTGTTGTAAGATCATAGTACCATGTACGAGTGATTTGGTATGAAGTTTGTAGTGTAGTACCCGAAAGATATCCATGTAAAGATCCATCGACATGGATGTCGGTGATATGCCTTGAGAGCCATTAATATGATGATTGTAATAGCACATCTTGTAATGGATTTGATTATTAGTAAAGACATATCTGCTTATTATGTTACTTACAATAAAAGATAATGAATAAATATAATAATGTCCTAAAATGTATGACTCAATAACATGTGATTCAGGTTGAGGATTTGAATATGAGATCATGTGTATGTTAGGAGTGTTCATTCTTGACTTAGTCCCTAGTCGGATATTATTATGGATGTTAGGACAAAAATAATACATAAAGACTAGTATGTGTTTTGATTGATGACTATGTCTCATTAGTCATGATATTGATACCAAATCAAACACATTGGTACTTGTTATGAATAAGTGTAATGGATAAGCCCACTTTGAGGGTGATACATGGAAGCCAATCACGACAATCACAATCACATCTCAATGTGACAGTGGTGATTGTGGTCCATAGACATGAAGTCACTACAATGATTACATATTGTTCAATGTGTTGTAATGCTACTCAATGTGACCTTGAATAAGGGTTTCTATACAGGTAGTTCTTGGGTATATTGTGACACGAGTCGATTGTTATGAGTGACATAGATGGAATATGTCCATCCCATTGGAGTGATATCCACTTGATGAGTGAGACTATGAAATGTATGGCCATTCTCAAGTGAGTCAATATATGATATTAGGCTCATGTGTATCTCAGTAGTCTACTCTAGATCAAGGAACAAGGAATGAACATTAAGAGGATGATGTTTCTATGCCTCATTTTCAATCTTGATATTATAAATAAAAGGATTATACAATCATTATAACACTGGTCATAATATTAGGTTAAGTAGTTCTCCAACTTCTCCAACTACTTCGGTAGAAATGAAGTCTTGTTATATACCAATTATTGCTTGTGAAATTATAATTTGTTTATGAATATCACTACCAATGTTATTTGGAGCCATTAGGGTCACACACATAGGATCCTATGGAATATGAGTATAATTCTGGACATGATTGTAAATATTCTGAGTTGAATTGATTAACTAAAACCTTCTAGTAATCAACTAGAATAATCTTAGAATATAATCTAAATTCATTGATTTAAAGGTTTAAGACAATTAATTAGACTTAAATTGTTGACTAATATGACAAGTTTATTGGCTAACCCGAGCGATCAGATAATTCCAAACAACCAAAATTTGGTAATCAATTAATATAATTAATTGGTTAAATGTTTCCATAATATTCTAATTGCCAATTTGGCAGTCCATGAGCGGCCCTTTTTTTTAACAGAGCCATGGAATTTTATTTCCCAGGGTTTCTAAGAAACCCTGCTTCATTTCCTCTCCTATTTAAAGGGGCATAACAATCTAATTTTAGAGACATGTTGTTGTACATGAACCCTAGCCATCATCATCTTCAAGAGAGAGAAGGAGAGAGAAGGAGAGAAATCATGATGCTAGAAGTCACCAGACAAAGGTTGCTCCTTCTCGTCAGCTCCAAAAGAGCAACGAGGAGGTCTAGTTCAGCCATGTGGAATATGTAGATACATAGACACTGAGTGATGCAATCGGAGGATGTCTACAGGAAACCTCTGTGCACATGAGCAATACCACACACCACAACACAAGGAGGACATCGCTGGACTTGCTCTACAACAAGGTATACCTCGCGCAACTTCCTTCCGAATACATTATTGTTGACGAGATCTTCTTGTAGGAAACTTGGAGAAATTTTTTCCGCCTCCATGATTTCTAACAACGGAACTCATCAACATTATCTCCTTCACCTTCTACAATAATATCTATAAATAATTAGTGGATTATGTAAATTATTTTAGTAGTTAGGATAATATAACTATAAAAATACATGGAACATGGGAATATGAAGTTTTATGGATGTGGGGGTCATTCTCATCTAAATTTCCATCGATGTGGAAGTCATCAACATTATTCTCAACACCTTCTATAGTAATATCTACAAATAATTAATGGATTATTGATAATTATTAGAGCTAGAATAATAAAACTATTGGAATTACCTAGAACAAGGTATTAGAATTTCCTTGGATGTGGGGGTCCTCCTCAAAATCTTAACAGATGGAATATAAGAATGAGATATACTAAGGAAAATTACTATTATATATATTATGTATAAATAGAAACATAGCTCACCTAAACTTTTATGGCAAACAAACTCATTCAAATGTGATTAGTCATCATCGCTCATGTCAAGATCCATGGGTATCCCACATATTTCTCCCTTTATTTTAGTATCTTCAGGTGGAATAGATATCCGCTTATTGCATCTCATATTTCCTATGGCTATAGTTATGTTTTATTGATGTTGTAAAAAAACATCGGACACTCTTACCTAAAAGTTGAGTCCTACAAGATGCATCAAGTGGAAAGATATCCCCTTTTTTCATCTCATATTTATAGTGGTTATAGTTATGTCTTATTAAGGTTGTTAAAATCGTAGGACATGCTTATCTAAAAGTTCAGTCCTACAAGATGCATTATAATGAACTAGAACACAATGAAGATGTGTTCCTTTAATTTTGGATGCATAGTTTTATTGAGAGTACTTGGTTCACATTTTTGCGCATAGACTTGCCTAAATGAATTCATTCATTGCAGATTAGAAAGAGATGAGTCATAAAGAAAAACAATTGAATATTAACATAGTAAATGAATAAGGTACTTCATACCACAAGTTTATAATTTCTTAAATGTATTTCCAATTGGAATGTCTTCTTCCAAAAATTTTAGTTTCTTGGTCTCTTTGTTGTTGATATATCTATAGAAGAAAGATACAAGATTGGGGGTTGGTGGTTTATGCACATTCAACTAAAATCATAAATATTTACTTGATATAATCTCAATCAAGTGTAATTTAAGTGGATTGTTATGGATGGGTACATGATTTCCTTTGGCATTTGCATTTGCGTTTGTACTCTCTGTCAATATGAAAAGTAGAAGGAATCATATTCGGTAATGTTTGCTAATAAAATGAAAAAAAACACATACAAAAATACAACTCATACCAATTTTATAACTACGGTAGTGATGTAAATTCTAATTCCTATACTACTTCTGGTCGATCTGAAATAAATTGTGTTTTAAAGAAATTGTAAGTTTGTCTCTACCTAACTACATTTTAAGGTGCAAATTCACTGTATATAGAAAATAATACCTTTAAAGTCGGTCCTTTGAAGTGGTATGTTCCCTTGACTACCATGATTAGACATTACATTATGATCATAAATATTTTACTACATTTATCAAAATTAATAAAGAATAACGAGTTGTAAAAAAAATAAAATAGCATAGAATACATTGTTTCTGTCTTGGTTCATGTTGAATTTTCATATATTCTCACATGGTCTTGTAGGTGTATGTAATTTTCAGAAGTAGACTTTTCCTTCAAACCTGGTCTCACATTCTTCTTCAAAGTGTATGATTCACCTTTTACATTTATAGATACCTAAAAAAATGCAATCATTTCACACGCTAAGAGGACATGATGTCAAAAAACATAAATTGTGATATTAATATAGAAAGAGTATACCACAACTTCAGATTTTTTTAATGAAGTCAAAATTGGAATGTCATCATCCGAACTATCTAATATTGTTGGTATTTTTGTTGTTGATGCATCCAACAAGAATATATACAATATTAACACTTATCAGTTTATATGCAGAAAATTAAATAGCTTCAAACTAGCTTGAGTTTATCTTACTCATACTTTCCTTAAGGCTGGACACAGATTTTATTTTTGTAGCTACAATTGAAGTTGCATTGCAACTCATGTTTTTAATGGGATCCTAAGGATGGGTGCATACTTTCAAGTGCTCTCTTCTTACTCCCTTTAACCACTTCTAGTTTTGAAATGAATAGAAACAATAAATTGTGTGACAGATTTTCTAGCAAAAACACATAAATTTGTATGCAATAAATTACTACAAAACTCCAAATGCATGCTTTTCTCGATGCAAGATTGATGTTTTGATTTTAAATATCTATGATTTGATTAAAGGGCTTGAAAATATATTTAAGTGGCATGAATCTAAATAAAGTTACATTTTATTAAATTTTACTTAAAGTTTGAAGTGTAATATTCAACAATCCTAAAAAATAAGAAATATCATCAAAAGAATGATATGATTATACCTCTACCCTCTTCCTCTTTTTATCTTGTAAAGTTTCAAAGACTAAACTTTTAGGAACTTTTAAAGATATAAATATATTGGACCTAGTCCATCTGACGTCATGTACATCATTCGACCCACAACTAATTGAAGGCTCATAACATCTACCCAAATATTCATCCTTTTGTTCAAAAATGAGATCATGATTAGCATATACCATTTTAGGTTTCCAGTGGAATACAATACACCAATGTCCCTCTACATGATCTTTTGAGTAAAAGTCTTGTTTAGCTTGTTCTGGATATATAAATGGTTTTTCTGTAAATCTTCTCTTACTCGTATTAAGATGTGCAATGTTGAGATCATCAATTGACACCCCTTCCTCATAAACTTTAAACCAAGTACATTTAAACATAAAATAAGGATTCATTCCATGGTAGTGTATCTCATAGATGTCATCTTAACTTCCATAATAGACTTCACCATCAGGGCCTATTGTGGTGATACCACTATTTTGTGTTACATGGTCTTTATCAACATCTTGGCACTCAAATTTGTATCCATCAACAAAATAACCTTCATAATAATATATTCTATTTTGGTCCTTGAGATAGATATTGGATATTCTAGAGAAGCTCATCGAATTCTTGTTTGGAAGCGACATAGGAAGAAAAAGATTACAAATCAAACCAAAAAATTAGATAGTTCAAAAGTATCATGTAAAACTGAATAATGGTATTCCTGTACATGATCTTCAAACCAATTTACAAAAGATTTGTGGTGGTGCGACTGCAAGGTGAAATCATCCCAACTAGGGTTTTGGCATCCCAAGACATATTTATGCTTCCTATATTTATGTATGTCATCTAAGATTTGTTAGAAAATTGTCAAGAATGTTTTAGAGTTAATAACTTTGTACTTACTTCACACAAGATTGAACTTCCTTGGTGTAAAGAAATATGAAGTGTGTAGCTTTATATAGTTCTTTGATATGCTCACTATAGAATGAGATCCAAGTGGACCATCATGATACCTTATAGGTGTATATAGTTTGATTTCCACATCATGTAGATACCTATCACAAAATATTCTTACTTCCTCCATTAAATACCCTTTAGAAACAAAACCTTTTGGTCTACTCTTATGACAAATGTAGTTCCTTAGTGTGTAGAGATATCGCTCAATGGGATACATGCATCTAAATTGAACTGGTCCATCAAGTTTTGCTTCAGTTGCTAGATGCATAGATAAATGGATCATGACATCAAAGAATGTAGGATGAAAAATATTTTCTAAATTGGACATTATTATAGGAATTTTCTATTCTGACTCTTCCATCTTTTTAGTAGTAATGACCATTGCATTTAATTCTTTGAAAAAAAACACAGAACTCTACTAGAACTTTTCTAACAGGATTTTCTAATGTCTTTATCATAGCTATTGGAAGGAGATGGTGTAGCAACATGTGGTGATCATGACACTTCGTACCAATTAACTTACTTTCTTGTACTTGAGCCACACTATAGAAGTTTGATTGAAATCCTTCTAGGAGTTTAATGTCCATCAATACAGACAAAAACTTTTCCATTTCTTCATTTTTCATGCAATATATTACATGAGGAAGATCCCTAATATTATTTTATTTTGAAATTTTATGCCACAATCATTTACATATCTGCAAGTGTTGAAATTCCAATCGACCTTTATTGTCATTACTTTTACCATTCTTTTGAAGTAACTATGCCAAAATATTTTCACTCACTTTTTTCTATGTGTTTAATGTCTAAACTATGTCGAAACATCAATGAGATCCAGTAAGGGAGATCAAAGAAAATTCTTTTCTTTTTCCAACTGGTAGTTCATGTTGGTCCTGTAAATTATCACTTGAAATCTATCCAAAGACAACATTATCATGATCTTCCTATAATTTTTCCATTTGTTTCACATCTAAAGGTTGAGGTGCAGGTCCATGTTCTTCAACTCCATTGAAGTTTCCTTTATGAACCCACCATGAGTGGTTAACTGGTAGAAAACTACAATGAATTAGATAGACACTTTTTCGACTATATGGAAGGTAAATTGAATTGTGATTAACATGGCAATAGGGACAATCCTTGTAGTCTTTACTCCAACCACAAAACATATTGCATACATGAAAGTAGCTAATTGTCCATATCATCATTTCTCTCATGCTAAATACCTCACCCACATTAGCATCAAAAGTGTTCACCCGAACCCACAACATCTTTAATTCATCAATCAATAGTTGGAGATAAACATCAATATCATTCCCTGGTGATTTTGGCCCATCAATAAGAAGTGGCATCATTAAGAAAGATTGATGCATAGTGAGTCATAGAGAAATTCTATAACACATTAAGATGAAGGGCCAAATACTTCTTGTACTCCCCATAGAAATATTAAAAGAGCTAAATACATCTATCTCTAAGTCAAGTATGAAATTTGATGGCTCATTGATGAATGAAGGATAACTGGTATCAAAATATTTCCAACCCGTAGAATCATTGATGTTCCATTTCACCCACTACTCCACTCATACTTATGGAATTCCAAATCGTCCAAGGAGTTGTCTTGATTGAACTGAATAATTTTTCAATATAGGAATCAAGGGGAAGTGATGAAGAACTTTTTGTGGTGTCTTTTTCTTGCTCTTAATACTTCTTCCCCGGCTTGTATCGATCCACATTGAGGTAGAACACTTTGGAAATTTGTCTCAATTCACGTATTATCCTGTATAAAGTATACAACCATTAAGGCATGCATGGTTTTTCTGATAATCCAACCTTAGAGGCGACATATGATTTCTACATTCATACCATGTTTTTGGCAACTTGTATCCCATAGGCAACAATTCAGACAAAAGTTCCAAATATCCTAACATTACCTTGTTGCTTATTTTATTCAACCATTTGTGTCTAAATAGATAAATAACAAAGGAGAGCTTTTAGTACTTATCACAACCTAGAGATAATGGTTCACAAGTGTATTTTAGTAGTTCCTCAAATTTTTTATTATCATGAACATGATTTTAATTATCATTACCACTGTCATCATGAAAAGGAAACTCACTACTACTATCAGGACAGTCAGTGTTCATTTCTACATCATCATAACATGCATCTTTTGTCAACCCCTCGATATCATCAAAAGAGTTAGCCACATGTTGATTGACCATATGATCTTGTTTGTCACTATGACCATGATATGCCCAATCAGTGCAGGTCAATAGAAATCTAGATTTGATACATGCCATGTAATTGTATCCCTACCATGAAAAAAAATTGTTCTCACATTTCAAACATGGGCATTTGACCTCAATATGATTCCTAAAAGTGAAATCCAAAAATAAATTAAATACTTGCATGAATGCCTTTGGGCAAGATTCATGTTTAGATCTTCCTCTACTCATCCAACTCCTATCCATGGATCCCTAAAAAATGATATGATAATTTCCTTGAATTTGTCATGAATATACAAGGATTAGGAAGGTGAAGATGGTAGGATAAATCCTTGTACATAAACACCCTAAAGTTTGAAAAAGATAAGTAGATATTGAGGAAAAAGACAACTAGATAAGAGATGCACTAGGATTCTTAAGGATAAATCAAGTGATAGTTTAAGTAACAAAGAACCTTAATATATGGATGCAAGTGTGTGAGCTAATAAGATGAATATTGTTCTAATTCAAAGTCTAGGTTCTCTGTCAGGTATTCAAATTATGAGGGAGTTTAGTATAAAACTTCTTAGCTTAGATGGATCTATTTTTAGACATATATGGGGAGAGAAGGGTCAAAATATCTTTCTCGATTGGAAATTCCCAAATAAGTTGGATCTAGAGAAATCATTGAATGTGTGACCTCAAAAAAATTGTCTTTCATTGACAAGAAGATAGGTGGATGTCATAGGGTTTGACAAATTCTATTGAGAAATCCCCCCTAAGATATGTTACATAATGTTAGACATTCCTATCTCATCCAGCCAGTCAATCAATAGGATACCAGACTTCTTTCACAAATGATATATTTCTGATGTGAGGAATTGAAGTTCTAAAAGCAGACAAAATCACTATGGAACTGAACCTCCTTGATCCACGCACCCAAATATAGATAGCTAGATAAATTGAGTGAACTTGAAGTAACAAGATAAGGTTACAGTGTTATTGGATTCCCCCTTTGAGAAATCATTTTGAAACACTAAAACATTCTCAAGGTGAATAGCACTAGAGGTGTTACAAATGGGAATAATATCTTACTATCATCTAATGCATGGATGTCATACTTGTTAAGGAAGCAAGGAGACACGGATCTAGGGTTGGATGCCTTGCACCAAGGCACGACAAGGTGCTCCTAGGAGTCTCCTAATCGGCTTTACAAAATTAAAATTTTGTATAGCTTAGTAATGTGCATACATGTCTTATGATTTATCTAACATCTCCCTTCTTATATATGTAATTTTACTTATATGTGTACACATGTTATGGTCTTTGCATTGATTCCCCCTTCATATATATGTTATATTTCAGATATATAAATGTTGTTTAATACATAGAGTTATGGTGAATCCACAGGTATACATGTCTTATGAGAAGATAACATATATTATTTTTATACATAGGTAAAAACATATTAAACACAACGAAACCTGAATATATACAATTTTATTGTTGCATACATAGATATATACAAAATTTTAAAAGCTCTACTTGGATGCATTAATGTAATTGTGGTAATATGTGTATTTAAGGTTTCAAATTATATACATAACAGACTCTTATATAAGGTTTGTAACCCACTACATATCATATTTAGACTTAAGGGATAAAGGATAGCAATACTTCACATAGAAACAATAAATTATTAACAGATAATTTTCATTACTTTAGGGTTACTTTGATCTTATATACATAGCCTTTATAGATAAAATGGCTACTTGAAGTTTTTGAGATAATCAAGATATGATTTGGTATACATATTATTGTATTTATATTGCAATTGGCTAGCTATTCGGTGGAAGAAAATGCCTTAACATCAATATTAGATTTTACCAACTATCTAGAATAATCGTAAAATAAATATCAAGAGTATTATCTAGAAAATAATGATATTGTACAACAAACATAGATAAATATACTTTATTTATATATTAGAACACATGAGTATCAAATATATACCTATATAAGGTTAGGGTTCATAAAAATAATTAAGGTGACATTTTGGTCAAGGAGCAGGCCAAGGCGCACCCCCTTGGGATGCCTTTCCACTTAGGCAGTCACCTAGGTGTGCCTAGGTGCTCGCCTTGACAAGTATGATGGATACTAGGAGAAAAGAAATCAAATTTGTAACAAAATATTGATGTTCCATATAATCTAATTGATTCCTTTTATTATAAATTCTTAATTATGAGGTTTGTTGGCATATGATTTTCATAGAACATTGGTTTAATAACTAAAAGCATATTACAGTTTCATCATTCCTTGAGTTCTTACGGGAATGACAATTGGGTGGCAAATCACACTATAGATGGATTTTTCTTTAAAAACTTGGCCTACAATTTGGTGATCAATAACCAAGGACCTTTGAGGGTGTTTTCAAGCATAGAAGGATTAAAACTCTATTGTTAGGGCCAAAAAGTATGGGACAAATCATGTCAAATTTGAGACAATTAGGTAAAATTGGGGAAAACAAGACTGCTTTGGGGATAATAGGTCTAATTAGGTGATGTCATGCAAAATTAGGCCAAATCATGTAACATATCATGATAAAGAGTAATATCATAAAAAAAACCATATACCAACCTCATAAGCTATTGAGATAATCTCTCTCTACTATATGTAAGGCATACATTGTGTACATGTTTATTCTATTGTGATAAATATAAAAGTACTAAGAAATCAACTTAAATATGAGAAAGAGAGGCTAAATCAATATACTAGAGGGAACATTCACACAATAGCAGCAGGAGACTAGGAGATCTAAGTTGTCAAGAATTGTTGCAGGATGGACCATGGAGCCTAGCATATCTGACCGCCAACAAGAGTAGCATATTTATTGAGCCCCTTGTCCTTGTCATGTGAAAGGGATCCACAATAGAGAAAATCACCACATACAAATAGTAGTTTGAGGATAGGAGAGACTAAGGAATGAGAAGAACAATATGAGGTGAGCAATTTCACATGCAAGAGTGTTAAGAACCGGGCCATACACGTCCAATATAGTGTCCCATCCCATGTCTGTGATGTGTCTAATAGTAACAAATCAACCAAAAAATAATAAGCATGTCAGTTCTGAGACAATAAATTTAGGCCAGCGGATAACTTTGTTTATTTTGGATATGAGATGTTCATATGAGTGTTTGTGCTTCCCAGCACCATGGTCTTAAAAGTTGCATATAACACATTACTAATTGTATTGTCAAGACTTTTGAAGTCACATGATTCATCACGAAAATGCTTCATAAGGTCCCATTTACCTATATACAATACATTCCAACCCCATATTCACTTCAGCATCAAGGTGTGGACATAAAGCGCAAGGAAAACATATCCTCATCCTCCAAACTATTAAACAACAATGCCTACATGAAATTCGTCTATAGAAGAAACATATGTGATCTAGAATTGCATTGAGAATTCAATAGTCAAAATAAATGTTCATATTCCAATTAATACAGTTTTACAGATCACTCTGTATTGATTTCAATCCAATAGAAAATAAGAAGAATTGTTTACCACATTTGATTAACCAATGGCACTGAAGAAAGTGAACATGTAAGTTTGCAAAAAAATCATATTGACTATCATGGACACTAACTAAAGCTAATTTTGACCACATTATAATACAACATATGGACTTGGTTCCTTAGCCCAAAGAAATGGGAGCCATGTCTAGTGATATGTGCAAGAATAAAAGAATGAATGAAATGAGTTGCACATGTAAATAATTTTGTGAGTGTATCCCCTCCCCCATTTTCATTGTTGCTACAAACTTGGAATAAATAAATTGAGAGTTTCCCCTTGTATCACTATGAACCTCAAATAAATAAATAAGCATGTATGAAATGTACAACATAAATTTGTTTTCCCATCTTTGTCGATGATTCAGTAACTGATATTATTATCCTATTGGACCAACACAGATTGTAGTGCCCTTGGTGATAAGAAGGACACCCTAAGTAGCCAGTGTGAGTATTACTCCACATGCGCTAGTTAGGGTACACCTAGTGCTCAGTACCTTGTCATTGGCACCATTACTACCATGTATATCATGTTTGGACTACTTGATTATTATTTCATGAAGGTGATTAGATTGCATAATTAACAACCATAATGGATGCAAAATGGTGCATGCGAGCTGCAAAAGATAACATTTTGGAAAAGATTTTTCCTATGAGAGAGTGAGAACATGCACAAGTAGTATGAAGAGAAGAGGGAGAGTCAAATTAGGGCCAATCGGGTCTAATTTGGTGAAAACGACTTTGATTAGGTCTGATTTGGTGAAAACGACTCTGGTTTAGAGAAAATAGGTCTGCTGTGAGTAATTAGGTATGATTTGGATAGATTAATTCTGATTTGGGTCAAATTAAATCCATGACATAACTTTGAATCTGTTTCTATGGGAAATGGGTGGCGGTAAGAGAATTGTAAAGACTAATTTTGAGTTGGCCATGACCATGTTGAGTTAGTTCCATAGCCACTTGGATCTCAATCCACATCTGATTTCTAATTCTTAATGTTAGGTACAAGCACTAAATAATGTGTACATCTTTATTGTATGTGTGTTATAAGCTTAGATAAATATAATAATTGAATTTAGAACTTACACCAACTTTAATCAGATATCCTACCCAGTTATGCTTAACTACATGTACCATTGTTATACTACATTTAATACAAAGTTTGCATGCAATATATAAAAAATACTTAAGTATAAACCAGATGAACATTTGAATGAAAATAACTAGAAAATTTAAATCTTTGATGATTAAAAACATATAACATTCATGAAAATCATTACATCTAGTTGAAATACATTATATAAACAAGCATGAATTAGGTATGTATCTGGTCAAATTAGACTAGCTTGAGTCATTTTATATATGAATTACGTTTGATTTAGGCTAAATCATGTCATATAGGGTAAATTAGGTCTGATTTTGGGAAAAAAACTTTGATTTAGGGAAATAGTAGAGAAGAAAAATTTAAGAATCAAGTATTTTGATAACCAGTGGATGGAAATAGATATGGACCAAATGCATATGAAAGAAAGAGAGTGAGGTAGAGCATTTCAGGATTGGTATTGTTTGTGAGGATAGAGGGGTTGTAGTAGGGGTCAAACATGAGTTCAAGTTGAAAAATATCATAGGCGCAACATGAAGAGGGACAAAATCAAGGAAAAAACCAAATCAAGAATAGAATCAAGGAAACAATGATTGATAAAGGATGAAGGGAATCAGGAATTAACCTAGACTTAAGGAAAATGGCAATCGATGAAGGTCACTGGGGGTGTGAGTCTCACTGCTACTTGTAGCCTCACTACTTCTTGCGGCTTCATTGCTTCTCACGTTACTACTTGCTTGTGGAAAAAATTTTGTAGGGGAGACTGTGAAAGAAAGACAACTAAGAAAGGTGAGATTAAGAAAGAAAGAAAGGAGACAAATAACTAGTCAAACATGGAGGAGAATAACGATCGACAAACTTCAATGAAGTGTGAGCTCCACTGCTGCTTGTGGCCTTACTGCTGCTCACATTCTAGTTGCTTGCGACCAAGATTAAGGGTGAGTGAGAAATGGTGATAATTGATAAATGAAGAACTAACTGGAATTGAAGATAGTCAGGCAACCTTCATTGATGCTCATGTTATTACCTACTTGCATCCAAGAATTTGTAGGAGTGATTGAGAAAAAGGGGTTATTGGTAGACAGCTCTCATTATTGAGAGGAAAACAGAATTAACAATGAGATATATGAAGGGACTGGTAGGTACTGGGTAAGTGGTAGGGGTGGGGGATTGCAGTTGGCTAATTTTTTTGGTGACCACTCTTTCTAGTGCATGTGTTTTCGGAAGTGGCAGTTTGGAGAAAGGTTGTTACATGTGATATTCTTCATGGTGAGAGGGTAGTTTTAGTAATTTTTTTGTTTAATTAAGCAATAATTGAAAAAAAATATGTATATCTACAGAGCTATTATTTATTATATGTGTCATCTTTTGAAATTGGATAGCGTCAATATTAATTTTTTGGGTCAATTTTGAGTCGGGCAACAACCAGGTCCTTACAAAATAACAACATAGTACTAGGATTTTTAACATAGTGACATACTTAGATTTGACCTTGTTTCATTGTGTATGACAGATGACCGAGTCTAGATTCTACAATTTTGTTAGATAGTCATCATAAACAATAATATATACAATTCTAAACTTGTAAACATGAAAAAGCAACCAGAATATCAATTCTGGTACTCGCTTGTTGGGCTTATAGAACTCGCTTGTTGGGCTAGAAGCACTAGCTTGTGGGGCTTGCAACACACGCTTGCGAGTCTTGGAGCACTCACTTGCGGGTCTTGGAACACTCACTTATGAGGCTTGCAACTCTCTCTAGATGGGCATGCAACACTCACTATTAGGTCTTGCATCTCTTGCTTTCTTGACTTGCATGACTTGTCACAATCATATCAAGACAGTGTCCTCTCACAACAACTCCCAGAATTGCATTTGTGAGGAGTTTCGACCCATATCACGAGAGTATCATCTCACATAAAATCTCTAGAAATGCATTTGTAAGGAGTGGTGACCCATATATTTACATTATCCTCTCACAACAAGTCCCTAGAAATACATTTCTGAGGTGTCATATCCATATATCATGACAATGTCCTCACTCAATTAGTTCTTGAACATGCATTTTGGAGGAATATTGTGGCAATATACTCTCACAGAAAGTCCCTACAAATGCATATGAGAGTAACCAAGGCCAATATAATGAGAGTGTCCTTTCATAGACAGTCCCCAAAAATACATTTGACAAGAGTCATGGCTCATATCATGACAATATTCTCTCACATCAAGCTCCTTAAGATACATTTGTCAGAAGTTGAGGCCCGTGTCATGGCAATGTTCTCTTATAACAACTCTCTCATAATGCATTTGTAAAGGACTGGGGTCCATATCATGAGAGTGCCCTCCATAGTAAATCCTTAAAATTACATTTGTAAGTAGTCATGGCCCATATTGTGACACTGTCCTCTCACAATAAGTCATTAGAAATGCATTTGTGAGGTGTCATGGCCTATATTATGACAATGTCCTCTGACAATAAATCTTGCAGATTCATTTGGGAGGAATATTGTGAGAGTGTCCTCTCACAATAAGTCCCTACAAATGTATATGGGAGGAGCCAAGGCCATATCATGAGAGCTTCCTCTCACAACAAGTCTCCAAGAATTTATTTTAGGAGGAGCCATGACCCATATCATTATAGTGTCCTCTCACAGCAAGTCTTTAGGAATGCATTTGTGAGAAGCTAGGGGCCATATCAGATAGTGTCCTTTCACAACAAGTCCCTCAGAATACATTTGTGAGGAACCAAAGTCTGCATCATGAGAGTTTTCTCCCATAGAAAATTCCTAGAAATGCATTTGTGAGGAGCTATGGCTAATATCACGACATAATCCTCTCACATCAAGTCCTTAGAAATAATTTTCGAGGTGTTATGCCCATATCATGACAATGTCCTCTCATAGGAAGTTCCTAAAAATACATTTGAGAGGAATATCATGATAGTGTCCTCTCACAACAATACCTTGAAATGCATGCGGGAGGAGTTCTTTGGGGCCCGTATCATGACAATGTGCTCTCACAACAAGTCTTTGAAAGTTTATTTGTGAGGAGTTGGGCCTATATAATGAGAATATTCTTTCATATCAGGTCCATACAATTTTATATGTTAGGAGTCAGATCGCATATCATGACAGTGTCCTCTCATAACAATTCTCTAAAAATTCTTTGATCATATCTGTGTATAAATGTATTGGCTTCTCAAAGTCTATGAGTTTGGGGATGATCTGCACATGATTGATCTGGTGCTTGTGGCATTCACCACTTGTTTGCAAAAATTGTTATTGGGGTGGGTGATCTACGCAAGCCACTACCAAGGAGAAATTTGCCTCACAAGACAAAAGGCCAATTAGCCTTATATGAGTATGCAGGCAATCATCATGTCAATGTCCCTTTATGAAGGACTCTCAAAATGACTTAGAATGTCTCTCACCAGTAATTTATTTCGTACATCTCCTTTATGAATTGTCAAATAATTGCATTGATATACTACCGACAAATGCTTTTGGGAGGATATGCGACCCATAGCATGATAGTGTCCTCTCACAGTAAGTCCCTTGGAATGCATTTTTGAGGACTAGGGCCTGTATCATGACAAAGTCTCCTCACAAAAAGTCCCTAAAAATGCATTTATGAGGAGTCGGGGCACATATCATGAGAATTTTCTCTTGCATCAACTCCCTTAAAAATGCATTTTCTAGGAGGCAGGACCCATATCATTACAGTTTTCTCCCACTGAAAGTCTGTAAAAATACTTTTGGGTCTCATATCATGATAATATCCTCTCACAGCATGTCCTTGGAAATACTCAGATTTGTGATGTGTATGTATGTATTGTTCTCTCAACTATTCACAAATGAGACATGTATGAATTGGGGATGATTGAAGTATCGGTTGGTTGCCTGCCACATCTGTTTGCAACAATAGCTACTGGTGGAGGGTGGTCTACACAATCCACTGCAAAGTAGCGATTCGCCTCGCAGGATAAAGACTTTGTAGCATTAAAATGATCACAAAAGAGATATGTATGAGTTTGGGGATGATCTTCATACTATTATTACTTTATGAGTGACTAGTTGGATGACTTAGAATGACTTAGAATGATGCCCAACAACAATTTCCCTCGCACATCTCTTTTATAAATTGTCAAATAAATGTATTGATATATCCGCATGAAACTACATTGCGAAAATAATTGATGCTTATTATTAGTTGGGAGATGTTGGATGACTGATATGTCTGTCACCTAAAGGTTAGGTGACATGCATGTATGTCACCAAAAAATATAAATCATGCATGTCGCCTAAACAATACACCCCCTTTTAGATCATAGTGTGACTCATATACATGCCACCTTGGTATATCCCACTAGAACATAAATGACTCAAATGTATGTCACATATAGGGTGCAACCTTTCAAGTATGATAAAATATTTATCATCTATGTTATGCAAGTTTATATAAACTACATGTGAGTTACATACAAGTCACTGAAAGTATGTAACCCTTTATGTTAGGTCAAAATGTGTGTCGTATGTTTTACATAGGTCTATATAAGGGCTTGTCCGGTTGCTAGTGATTGCAACTCACAAGCTGATTTTGAAAATTGGAAAACCAAAATGAGAAATCCAACTACAACTCCAATGGTTTGATTGAACTTAGCTCCAACTCAAATTTTTTGTTTGCTTATGTTTGCTAGCAGGTAGTATAGAGCTATGGTCACCTCATGTGACTTTACCACAGTCAAAAAGATTGTTACGGCTGGCCATTCTCAGCTCCAGTTTTTCTTCTTTGAACGGCGGTCGGGAATTCTATTCAGACAACATATATAGAAGATGGTACCCGGATGTCCAAGGAAACGCAATTGCGCCTAATATGGGCGCAGTCCAATTTCCACAATTTTGTACATAACTCTTCTTCTTTTTTCATCGCTTGAGAATTTTTTTACATAACTGAATGTTGTTGTGAGTTGGATTTCGTAGGAGTAGCTTGAAGTTACGCGGAACCAATTTTTTTTTTTTTTGAAAATATTGTTGGGTTACAACTCTCGTTTTCTAAACCAGTCCAACCAAATTGATTAAAGTGATGTACCAACTCAATCATCTAGAAAGTGTTACATAACTGTCACCCATACCATATTTTCATAGGAGTTAAACTTTCTTCACGCTCATGCCCATCACATGCGCCCCTCACGCACAATCCAAACTAGCCCCCAAACCGCCTCCACGTGGCAGATGGTGATTGGATGGTTTTTCTAAAAGTATGCAATAGGCAAATAAATTTGTTTTGCTTTTAACTTTTGAACCGTAATGAATTTTTTAATGAAAAAACCGTTAGATTCATTACGAAAAATACAATCTAAAAAGCCTCACGTTGACATATTTTTGAGAAAAAAAATATAAAAATGATATATATATATATATATATATATATATATTAATTGACACACAAAGATGGTTCATTGACGCCTAAAAATAGTTCATTGTCACCTAATGTATAAAAATGATGCCTAAGTAAATATTGTACGTGTTATATCACATCTAAGGTAATGGACAAGCAAACACTTAAGGTAATTCACAATAAAAAACAACATAAGGGCATCCATAAATGACTATTAACACCCAAAGATGGTTAATTGACACCCAAAATGGTTCATTGACACCCATAAGTGTAAATATGACGCCCAAATATGGTATTGATAACTAAAAATAATGTAACGACGTCCAAATAGGTTTGTATGACACTCAAGAATTTTACCATATTTTTTTGGCAACATTTAGCTATTTTTGGGTGCTATTTAGTAATTTTTGGATGTTATGGCGTCCATAAATTGTTATTGACACCCAAAATGGTTAATTGACGCCTAAAATGATACATTGACGCCCAGAAGTATAAAGATGACGCCTAAGTAAGGAATTGACAACTACAACAACATAACGATGTCAAAATAGGTCTGTTTGACACCTAAGAACCACTTAATGACGCCTAAAAATGGTTCATAGACACCGAGAAGTATAAAGACGTCCATAAATAGCTATTGACACCTAAAAATAGTTAATGGACGCTCAAAATAGTTCATTGATACCCAAAAGTATAAAAATGGTATCCAAGTAAGGTATTGACAACTAAAAACAACGTAAGGGCGTCCAAATAAGTTTTTTTGACACCCAAGAACTATAAATGGCTAATTGACACCCAAAGATGGTTAATCAGCGCCCAAAATGATTCATTGACACTCAGAATCACCTATTCATATTATTTTATATTTTTTGTTAAAAATATATCAATATTAGTCTTGGTAGAATGCAAACTTTTGTAACGAATCCAATGATTTTTGTTTCATCAAAAAATTCATCACGGTTCAAAAGTTACAAGCAAAACAAATTTATTTACATATTACTCAACATTTACCAACCCACCCAATTAAAACTCACCACGTCATCATCCCAAAGCAGCCTCTCCCCTAACAATACCTTTTTCTCCCGCGTAACTTGCGCTTGACGCCCAGTGCGCGACATGAACATTTTCCTTTTTGTATTACTAGTGGACACACACGTGCACATGAACGTGAAATATAAAATTTGTTGAAAATGTGTGGGGAGAAGACTCGTCCGTAAAAGGGTCTCTACGATAAAAGATATTTGTGTTGGTTGTTTGAAAAGAGAGAATCAAGGAACCGTTTCCAGTGGGTTGGAGAGAGAAATATAGAATTAAAAATAATAAAAGTTATTAGGAGAGTTTGAGAATAAATATTTTAGGAGCAAAATTCCTTGAAAAATGAGAGAAGAGAGTGAATCAAGGAGAGCGCAGCATCAAACTCGCTCTTTTTATAGTAGTATAGATATCAATATTAGTCTTGGTAGAATGCAAATTTTTGTAACGAATCCAATGATTTTTGTTTCATCAAAAAATTCATCACGCTTCAAAAGTTACAAACAAAACAAATTTATTTACATATTACTCAACATTTACCAACCCACCCAATTAAAACTCACCACGTCATCATCCCAAAGCAGCCTCTCTCCTAACAATACCGTTTTCTCCCGCGTAACTTGCGCTTGACGCCCAGTGCGCGTCATGAACATTTTCCTTTTTGTATTACTAGTGGACACACACGTGCACATGCACGTGCAATATAAAATTTGTTGAAAATGTGTGGGGAGAAGACTCGTCCGTAAAAGGGTCTCTACGATAAAAATATTTGTGTTGGTTGTTTGAAAAGAGAGAATCAAGGAACCGTTTCCAGTGGGTTGGAGAGGGAAATATAGAATTAAAAATAATAAAAGTTATTAGGAGAGTTTGAGAATAAATATTTTTAGGAGCAAAATTCCTTGCAAAAAGGAGAGAAGAGAGAGAATGAAGGAGAGCGAACTTGTTCTTTTTATAGTAGTATAGATAGTGTCCTCTCTCGAAGTCCTCGGTCTTCACAGTAGTGGTGTCCTCTCTCACAGTCCTCGGTCTTCACGAGGAGCACCGCACGGCCCGGTTCGCCAGCGGCGCCTCATGGAGCCTGCAAGGGAAACGGTAGGCAGAGAGAACGTGTTAGAGGGTGTGTGTGAATTATGAACATGCCTTTGAGCGATCTAGTTTATCTAGAAAAAAGCAGGAATGAACGTTAATGGAGGATAGATCAAGCAATGGTTCTAATCTATCGCATCCCAGCTTTACAGCTACTCAAGCACAAGCTGCAAAATTATCAATATCTATGTCATAGAAGCTCCAACATTTAGCGTCCTTCTGATGCTTATTGAATACCAATACTAGATATTTCCACTTTGATACAAATCTAGCAATTAAATAGAAAGGATTTACATTGAAGAAGAGGACAAATGGACAACAAGCTGCGCTAGTCTTTTTTGGATAGTAAATCTAATCCTCTAAAGTACAACATTCATACACTTAGAGTTATAACATTACTATTCGTAACTTTTTGGACTCTTTTTAGAAGTTTTACAACTTCTGGTGCTAAGAATTCAAAAATATCAAATTCAAAAAAGATAAAGGCATGTCGATTCTCAATACATGTTTTTTCATACTTACCCACTTTGACTGAAACAGCTTTAAGGACATTATGTCCCGCTGTAAAAACTCCACTCCTCAATCTCACCTGCGGCACACACCTCTTGCATGCCACAGGCGGTGGCTCGAGAGTGTTGGTGACGGAGGAGGGAAGAAAGGAGCAAGTAAAGCCATGAAAATTGTAATTTTCTTCCGAAGTGGACAAAGAGACGGGGAAGCGGATGGAAACCAGAGAGATATAGGGACACCAACGGAACTCCAAAATTATACTTGGATATATTCTTGTCGAACTGTTTGACGGTAGTTCAAAGGTTGTGAAGCTGCAGGTGCGAATGTGGTGTATGCAGTCGTGTTGCAACTTACTTTAGGATCCGTGTGGGCATAAAATTAAAACGTGTTTTGTAACTACCTACGGGTTCCGACTGATTAATTAAGTTTGGTTGGTGGTGCTTTGAACACACTCCGAAACTAAACTACTCCACACAACCTAAATTTGTACAAAACTGATGAAAACTAACTGTGGCGAATCTGGGTGCAGTTCAAGTTCATCCATTCTGGCTAGCAGCCGCTGGACCCTCTTTTCTTTTCGTTGCATTTGTAGTATTTAGCGATTCTGGAAGTAAATAACCTTTTTCCTTGTATGATAGTACACTGTACTAAGGGCTCGTTTGGTTGTTTGCGGTTGGAAGACACCGGATGAAATCAAACACAGGAATTGCAGTTCACGTTGTTGAGCTGGAACTCCAACAGTTTGGTTGGAAGCAGCTGGAACTAGATTGGTTTATTTGTAAATGTTTGGTTGCATGAAGTTTACGCTATGGTTACCTGTGGTGAACCTACCAGCACCATAATTTCTACCGTGGATACAAAGAATGGGTGATACGAACGGATGGTGTAATGCTTCACAATAAGTATAACAAAAAAAAGGGATGTCCGTCTGCCATGGAAAATGGACTGCGCCCTAAACGGGCATAGTTCGTTTCCCAGTTTTTTGTGCATGCCCAACCCTTGCCTTGCGGTTCATTCCCACGCTGTGAACTGCATTTACATGCAACCAAACGCTCATAGTTGAAAAACGCGGTGAGCTGGAACTGCTCGTGTTCAAATGCAGCAGAACCAAACTAGGCCTAAACGAAAACAAAAGAAAGCGGTGAACTTGAAGTACTCCCAACCAGACAAAAATATTTTGGTTTCAATTCGTTGACTTTGAGTTTCGTGTATTGAAACTCATACTATGGGTTGACTTTAACTTCAACCTGACAGGCCCTTGATAGAGACAAAGTCACGTGGGATCAGATCAGTCCGTTTCGTTTTGGATGTGGAGGAAAGGAGGCAAGGAGGAGTCAGAGGGTATGGCTGAGAGTTTGCTCGCACGCGCAGAGGTGGTGTCGTGTGAGTGAGTGACACTGGATCGAGATAGGATAAATGTGTCATTAGAGGTGAGTCGATCACACCTCCAATTACGGATATAAATTTGTTGTTTCAAACTTGTTGTCTCGGTCGTGTCCCATCAAACTCAGTATCAATTGTGCATGCACTTAATAATTTTTTAAATTAAATTTCTGGGTAAGTATGTGGTAAGAATTTTATGGGACACAACAGGAACAATAAGTTGAGATAACAAATTTATAGACTGAAATGACAAGCCTGAGGGTAAAGGTGAGAGAACTACATATAGGGATGGACGACTCTAGACCACCCGAAAGGATAAGACGAGCGGCTCGATACAGGACCCACTATATTTAGGAAAGGGTAGCCACTTCGGGACACGTTCAAATTCACATTTACCCCCAATGATATTGTTGATCCCGTTCCATCCTATTGAAACGATTATCTACCTAAAAACCCACTCCAAGGGAAATAGTTGGACGTTCTACTACTGAAATTTTTTGCGACACGTTTGGAATAGTACACTCAGAAAAGGGAGTCCGTGTTCAGCCTTTTTATTCTTTTCTTTCTATGTTCTTCCCCGTAGATATTGCTGAGTAGAAAAGGATTCCCTACTTTAGTATGCGTGCCTATGACACAGTAGGAGGCAAGGTCGTCGATGGGGAGGTATTACTCGGTTACCCTTTATCCATACATATAGGGTAAGGATAATGGTAAGGTTAAGGTCCTTTTATCCGTTATCGTTTCCCCTTTATCCTTTGCCCTGCTAAGTTTATAGGATAGAGTAAGAAAAAGACTATCATTCATGCCCTTTTATACTTCATTTTCTCAACATGAGTTGCAGTTATACACTACCAAATACTGGTCGCCAGAAAACAAGTGTCCTTATAGGATAGAGTAAGAAAAAGACTATCATTCATGCCCTTTTATACTTCATTTTTTTCACCCCAAGCAAACAGGACCTAAGACGTGTTACGTCCCACAGTCTCGTTGAGGTTGTCTTTGCGCATGGGCCCAAGTTTTAGGCCCCTGTTTGGTTAGATTATGAAATCCGTATTGAGTTAGTCGATAGATCGGGATTACTTTATCCGGATTCAATTCTATTTGTGTTTGATAGCTTATCACACTACAAACACTCATTAAACTGGATTGACCTTGTAATTTGTATTTTTTCAATCGACATATAAAACAAAATAACACAAAAGACAGTCAAATCCGGGCTGAGTTTTGAAATCATACTAAGAACATGAATGACTTGGTCTGGATTAGAGGATTACAGTACCTGAAATGGACTCTGTCAGACCGATTTCTGCCAAGCATAACAAGACTGAAACTAAGCTGGATTAGTTGGGATTAACGCCTACGTGACACAAAAAGTCATCACCTAATTTAAGTCCCGAACCAAACAACACCTAGGTCTTTGATACAAATAGAGGATATGTATTACATACGTTGTACAAGGGTTTATGTATAAAGTTCCTACCCTAGAATAGTCTTGGGCATTGGCTTGGATGGGTAGCCTACCGAGTACGCCTTACTCATAGCCCACACTCTTCAGTGTCAATTACTTCTATACCAGAATTATGACTATCGAAGGTAGGGACTGTGGCACAACCATGACAACCAGTCGGCCTTTGAGTCCTCATGATGTCGTCGTTTCTATCACAACTGCGACAAGCTACTACTAAGTCCTCGGATGTAGTTCTTCTAGCATCCTCTTCGCATCATTCTAGGTGACTACTAGCTAATGGGTTCTCATATCTCGCCCCCTCACCCTCTGTGACAATGCTTCTTGCAACCACTCTCCAACCCTAACTAGATTTTCTCCCCCTTTTATGTGGTGTTGAACTCTCTTACTTCTTCTCACACAACATCAAGAACTTGCATATGTTGCAAACAAATCTCATCCCCTCCCACGTCATCACAAATTGGATTCATCCCCTTCATGTATTCAAGGTGGTTCTCCATTTGTAGCTAATAATATGATCAATTTTCTTATATCTTTACTAGTACTTGTGTAATCATCTTCTCTTCCTTTGCTCGACGCATTGCATTTACAATATTCAAGTTGGAGCATAGTTGTGCGGAGTGGAGGTTTGAATTGCAAATTTTGGAACTTATCCAGTTCTTCTATTTATTCTGACTTATTTTGTATATTTCTATAACTTATAAATGATATGGATTGGTTCTATTTATATATAAATGCTAGATTGTAGTGTGATGATCTTTTTTTGGGTGATTCGGGCATACAATCATAGATTTGAGAAAATAAAGTTGTCACACTGATCACGGATTTGGGCACATGACATTCTGATACCTCACTAGGTACATTCTCAGATGATTCATGCATATAAGATTGTTAGTGTGATCATGAATTCATTTTTCTCAGAGAAACACTAGTACAGAAACTAGCTCTAGCATCGGTTAAAATAACCCTATAATGTCGGTTACAGACCAATACTTAAGTGGGTGAGACTACAATCAAAGGTCTAAGACATCCGTTATTTGAGGACAGAAAAACCGATGATGGATATCTAGCCTCGATTGTGATGATAAAAGAAAAAAAGAAAGAAGTTTGAGTCATTGGCCTTTGGTCGTTGGATATAATTGACGTCGGAAAAGCTATACCAGGTCACATTTGTAACTGGTAAAGGACCCTACGTTGTTGGTTTAGAAACAACCAACACTTTTTTAGTATTTAGTCATCGGTTTTAACTCCTATAATTGACGATTAAGATTTACAGTGGTAATTGCATCAATTAAACCAATGACTATAACGTGTTACCCAACACGACCGTCGTGTCCAGAACGGCTGTTTTAGTTTTTCCATTAATGTCAGTTATATTACCAAAACCAACGACTCATGCCTACAGTGTCATTTTTTTGGAACAACTGACAACTATATCTTTTTAATAACATCCCTACAGACCTACTGCCCGACTGGTTAGCAGGATCCAGAACCTATAGTTTGAAACTTGTGTTTTGAACTGTAGATTAACAACATCCTGTGAGTTCAGCTTAAGAATAGGTCACCAAACTTGCAATAATAAACATAATATGCACATATTTCTGTTCATTCTCCAGTTTCATTTCATCGCATGGGCAAACATAATTCTATTCATCTTTACATTCATTCACAGACATGATACTTCATTGACATATACACCATTTCCATTCTCCGGATATGTAGAAACACAATCATTCATTCATCTTCACATTCACACACACACACACACAGATATATATATATATATATATATATATATATATATATATATATATATATATATATATCATTCATATTTACACCAATATTTTACTTGCATCAAATTTAAAGTTGTAAGAAGTCATAAGTACCACATCTATATAGAAATAATGACATCAAACTTTATAAAGGCATTCTTTAATCCAAATCAAAATTGAAGTTGACATCCTTTTTGAAGGCTTGTGCCCATTGTTCTCGTATTTCATCTAGTTATTTTGTCATATAGGGCATGTGTATGTCTTATAGCTAATCTATCGTATTGAAGTATTTCATTTTGAACACCTGCAACGATAATGACGTATGTAATTAATAATTTTGATATTTTCATATTATCTAATGAGACTATATACTTACAATGATCAAGACTATATAAATATATAGACTACATTTTGTATCTCGTCACTTTCTAGTGCCCCATTCTAATAATCATGTTCATATACAACATCACGTAGTATCCGTGTGCCCAACCATTGTCTTGTAAACAACACTATAAATTTCAACATACAAAACATTAATAAGTAGAAATAAGCATATATGGAATAGATATGCATTGGAGTTAGAAAACTACCTCCACATTTTGCTACTCTATCGCTTTCTTTTTCTTGACCATCTTTTGTCATGCTTTTTGACTTCTTTTATAGACATATACGTTGATATAACACATTGAATGCATTAGTAAATAGACATGAAATATATATGTTAAGTATATAAATATAAAAATTTACTCATGTGTATATTGCCAGTTTCAATTTGTGTCACCCACTGTCTACTTTACAACCCTTAGGATCTATATAATACATAGTTAGCATCACAGGGGATATAACCAATAACACCCAGTGGTTATTCCCAAGTGAAAAGAAGGCAAACAAAATAAAATTCAAAATCAATAATGAAATTTAATTCTTAAGTTAAAATTATAAGCAAAGTAAGTAAACTTACCCAACATTGTATGGAGCTAACATCACACACTTTTTATTTTTACTGGAAATTTAGTACAACAATGTTGGGTAACAGATGCAGGGACTTTAATTACATGGCTAATCAAGGATGGAACTAGAAATGCCACATGGGGCAATGAAAACTCTATATAGACCCTATGTAAGTGGTTGTAAAACATATATCATGTATGCATTAATATATAAGAAAACATACTAAGATATGTAAAATGAGGAATATAGCTATATAAGATCTCACCATATCCAAGTTTCTATCATAGATTTATTGAACAAAGCATAACCAAACAACTCAAAAACATCTTGTAGAAATGTACTAGTATCATGAGGTTATCCTACAACGCGCGTCCTCCTTAAAATGGACCATCATGTGAGACTCTTATTCATGTTTGCCTATCCATACTACCATACCCCTGCATTGAGGTCTGATCAGGTCAAGTAGGTTTTTTGTAATCCAACTAGGAATTTGAGGAGGAAGTGGAGTGGAGGACGACCTGTAAGGGGCTTCTTATGCGGTATGTCTAACACATATATAATCTTATATCAATGGTGTCATGTATATAAAGATAGAAACACAACATGAATTTACCATACATTAGTATAGACAACTCCATCTTTGAGCCACGCAACCACGCTGCCTTCTGTATCACCTATCGTTGGTGGACGGGGTCGTCATATGCTTTTAAGGGGGTAGACAAGCCTCAACGTCATGCAAACCGCGTCGGCGGACAACTATGTACCATGAATAATGTCACCTTCAAGGTGTGGTTAAGCCTTGCCCAGTGCAACGACATATTTCTTGTAATTTAAGACTCTATGGCCTCAACCCCTACAAATTTGTATAGAGTGTTATATATAATGTACAAATCATTCTAAAAGACTACGATGTAATAAAAAATACTTATGACAGATGTGCTAGGTGGTGGGTCCATGGGGTTACTCCCAACCACCTCTGTCGTAGGGGGTCCACCTCGTATGAAGAGTGGGATGACACAAGTACTATATGAGGATTTGTTTTAGAAGCATGATACCGGCTCATTGATTCATGAATTCCCTTTGCAATCATATTGTGTACCTCCTCTTTTGAAAATTCCCCTTTCTAGATAGATTTGCACTTATTCTCTGATGGCCCAAAGAATGCTCTTATACTAACACTAGCTCCTGCAGCCCTAACACACTCAGGATTCTCTGGGTTACCTAGAGAAACTATATATTCATCATGTGTACCCTCAGGGATGAACTTACCTTGTTCCCTTTGCTCATGGAGTTGTTGCTAACCATCAATACTAATTGCTCTGAGAGTTGAATTTTACCATTTTATAGCTGCCTCAAAGGTTGCAGGGTTGGTTATTTTTCCAGATCTGGTTTTCCTCCCAGCTATCCATATATCATGGAGAAGTGGAGGTTCATTAGTAGTAGTAGAGGACTCAGCAGACCCAGGAGTAGGTTGTTGATAAGAAGACACATATAGTAGCTTTTGGTGAAGATTTGCATAGCCACGTGGACCCATTGTGTGGCTGTGCTAATTCTTTGCACACTTTTCTCTTTGAGCATCAGTTGCGGTATGGTTAGTAAAAATCATCAATAGTAATTAATAAGTAAAACATAAACTAATTTGTTAAGGTAAAACAACAAATTCATAAGAATATATTCAAAATGGGGAGTGAGGTTAAATACCTTGAAATCATTGATATTTTTTCATAGCAAAAAACACCTCCCACGTCATTGGGTCAAGATAGCTCCATTGCTCAGTTGTTGACTTCTTCCTCTTCTTAGCCTCCTGTATGTATAGTCTTGCCAGATTTGTCCTATGATTCTTCGGTAACCTCCCACAATGTTACATCACCTTTTTATGATGTAGTTTTTAAAACAGTTCATATATGCTTTGCAAGAGTTCATATACTTAATAGAATATTCTAAAAAAATAGAATTGTAAATAGCTTTAATAACATAATTGCAAATGATAATATCTCACACATAGTTCTTTCAATATGAAGTATTTTTTTCTTTTATCAATTTTATGCCAAGATTCTACTGCTACATTAGAATGGCTACAAGTAAGAAACCCTAGATATGCCACAAAAGGGTGCGGTTATTTCCAAAAGGATTTCCTACATCATCAAACTCGATGACCAACTTTAGTCCTTTACCCCCTTGTTGTATCAACTTGTTCATCATGGTGATGCCCCTTATCTTTGCACGCTAACAATGTTGCTCATCAAGCTGAACAAGATCCTCAGGGTGTACATCCTCAACCTAAATTTGACAAAAAACACATATAGGACATAAAAAGATAAATTTATAAATATAATAAAATAATACAACAAGATAGACATATTTTGAAATGTCCATCTCTGTAATATTACAATACAACTTACACCAGTGTCGGGATGCAGCTCATCCTCACGGTAATCATCATCATGGTAATCATACGAACGTTCAGACGATTCCACAATCCCACCTACTACATGCCTCGTGGTACCAGAACAACTGACTCGTACGGGACCACACCCCAAAAGGATTGCATGAGCATTTCCAACCAATGTATCTGCCTTCCTTTGGTGATGATTCCCTACCCTCACTCCACAAAGATGTTGAGTTGTTGGAGGTTATGTAGCGCATCATGAGCACTGAACCCGGGGGGGAGTTGACAAACTCAAGCAAACAGGTTTTGGCCTCACTTTTTTGAGGTACTGAAGGGAGAAGGTTGTGAAGGTGGCCTCGTTATCTACACAATTGTTCTAGTCAGATGAATGGAGGATCAACCAATGGGTTTTCAAGCAAATAAGTGGAAGGAATAAGTAAATTAGTTTGGTGGGTGATAAGCGGCATATTGATTCCATACCATACCAAAGACAAATTTCCTGGAAAAATATAGGACACCCACTCGAATAACATAGAGGAAAAAATGGGGAAGAGTCTTTTTCTCGTGTTCTCGCTAACCATAGATGCATGGAGGGTGCATGAAATCTTTCAGGTCCAGGTGCTTCATCCCCATTTGCTTCCCTGATCATGACTTTTATTTCCTCCCTAGTAACAACATAGTTCTTGGATTTTCTCACAGTTGAGGGCCAGCATAACCCAATCTCTACACCATTCAGAAGTGTAGGTCTGACCATTGTTGAACAACTTAGTATAATATTTAAAAATATGCTTCCTGATATTTGGTCTGTTACCTATTCTCCTACAATATCAAGACACCGAATTTGGTTCTTGTGTCGTCTGGTCTTTAGGGGGTTTTGAACCCATTTCCATCCCTCCTCACTCCCCACATCAGATATGGCCCAACTTTGTTGTTCTTCCTGGAGAAATCTCTATATTGCACACCTCAGTAAGATTTGGGACCCCATTGATCCAACAGTCTTCCCAAAATAGGACTCTTTTCCCATTACCAATAGACCAACAATCACCTTCTTTGTAAAAGAAAATCAACTTCCTTGTATGATAGTCTCCAAGTTGAGGACCAACTGTGGACTCACCCACCAATCTTCAAGCCTTTTCAGATATTTTGTGATTTGAAAAAATGTCATATAAAAAATATTCCAACATTGAAATATAAGATTGTAAAATGCACATCTAACATTTCAAAAAATAAAAAAATGCCTCTAATATTGAGATATTTTATCTATCAACATTCCCTCGGTCTCATTTCCACACACATATAAGTCGGCGTCAGCTTCAATATCTGGTGTTGGCAATCCAATTGAGAATGGGTTGGAATCTTTATATTTGTCATAATGCTCATCTTCATCTATAGGATCTTCAATGAAGTGCCTTTTACCATGAAGAACATCCGACCATTTTTCATTTACAGGATCATCAATATAAAATACTTGCTTCTCATGTGATGCCATTATGAATGGTTTACCGTTCTCTCTAATATTTTTAAAATTCACTAATGTGAAACCCAATTCATATACTACAACTCCTTTGGTATTATCAACCCAATTACACTTAAGACCGGAATTCTGAACTCTACATAGTCAAACTCCCATATGTCTTCAATGACACCATAATATGATATTTTAGCTTCATGTGGAATTTTATCCTTTGCACTAGGAAAAAAATTGAATATGCTTGAAGGTTGAACCGACAATTTTGGACGACGCTCTTATCATCTTAATTCTTCATGTAATATGAAAACTCATTTATGTCAAACCCTTCATAAGACATAACATTCATATATGTTTAAAGGTGAGACATTTGATATATTCATCAACATTGTTTTGTTTTTGAGATAGTTGACTTAAGACTTTATCTTCAAACCACCTAATAAATGTCTTGTTATGGTCTCTAGAAAGCCACATTGAGTTGGCTCAAGGATATTTTTTCTTGATGAAATTGTTATGTTCGATGATATAAACACTCACTTCGTCCATGTTGTGTAATATATACAAGTGAGATTGTTCCCACAGATCATGACGGATTACTTTCACTCATGCTCTTAAAGTCCTTTTTCCAGAATAGTCCTCAATATTTTTATCATTTACAGGAGCCTCATTACAACTCAGAAAGTCATTACAAAAGTCCAAAACCACCCTTGCCACATAATTCTCAATAATAATTGCTTCAGGCCGATAACGGCTTTGAACATCATCTTTAAAAGCACGCGTGTACCAATCAAAAGGATACATAATGCAAGAAAATTGGTCCCAACATTTTCACTGCCCTAGTCAAATGGAATACAATATGTACCATGATATCAAAGAATGAAGGAGGAAAATACATCTCAAGTTGGCATAGGGTAAAAACTACTACTTTTTGAAACTTATTAAGATTCTAAGGATCAATAACTATGATGCATAAAGTATTGACAAAGAAACAAAGTTTGGTGTTGCAAACCTTACATGCTTCAGTGATATAGATCAAATTTCCACGAGCAATATTTGTTGTATTAGAGTGTGACAAACATGAGGTTTAAGACCTGTCAAATTCAAATCTTTCATTCATACCAGTCTATGGATATTGGAAGAGTATCCTTGTGGTACCTTAATTGTTATGACCCCATCTGAGCTTAATTGGTAAACTAGGGTTTACCTAGACAATTGCAAAGATTAATTAGAATAATCATTCTTAAAATCTAATTAATGACGATAACACAATTAGGATGTTTTAACTATGATAAGAAGTCTAAATGTTCTTTTGTCTTGAGAATTAGGGTTTGAGAAGCATAAACCCTAATCGGCCCAAAATAGGGTTTTGATGATGCATGAATACAGAATTTGATAAGTAGAATGTCTCACTAAATGATTTTTAGTATTTTATGTGTAACTCTGATTTACTTAAAATTTGGATATGATTTAGATATAAAAAATGTGAACAACATCGGAAAATATCAGAATTTTTGAAGAATGCTCTGACCTGTTTATCGGCCGAGTTTCAAATTCGACCGATCACAATTTCAGAATTTTACAGCAGTGTGGTAATTGAATTTTATCTTTTTATTGGTATATCCAATTGATCTCAAATTTTAACAGTATTTGATAAATACAATTTTAGACACTCTGTTAAATTGGCGTAATTTTTGGATGACTTTTGAATCCCTACAGTAAGGGTGTCGGTCGAGTTTGTGCAGGACAAACTCGGCCGAATATTCTGCAGACTGCAATATAGCAGTGCACTGTTCGATTTTTAATTAATTATTGGTAACTCAAAATGATCTCAAACTTTAACTGAAGCTTTATAGATCAATTATAAACAAAGTTATAAATTCCCATAATTGTTGGAGAAGGTTTGATCTCTGAAATAAACGAATTACAGTAACTTTTGTATAACTGAATATTCAGCCAATATAATTAAAGATGAGTGTAGGGTCAATTTGCAATTGACCCAAGCAGCTCAAATTGACTTATAAGGTCGACCACACACACACACACAGCTCTCATTCTTCGTCATTCATTCCAGAGAAACGAGCTCCTAGAGAGAGAGGGAGAATTAGGGCTTGAGTGGAGAAAGTGGGGGAATTGCTGAATTAGGGTTTTGCGATTCCAGGAAGGGTGAAATCAAGTAAGTTTGGATCCTTTGCATAGACTTTTATGGTGGATCTTCTCTCTCATGTCAAGATTTCCGTACATGCTCTGATTTGATCCAAGATGATGTCGAAATTCCCTCTTTTCTCACCCTTTCTTCATAATCCCTCATTTTCAAGGTTTCCGAGTTGAATGGAAGAAGAATTGGAAGTTTTGCTAGGGAGTTGATATGAATTCGAGATTTCCCTGAGTTGAGCTGTAGTTTTAAGGTGTTTTCACACCTTAGGGTGAGTGGGTTCTTCCTTCAAACATTCTAATGCACGAATTTGATTATAACATCCAAATCCCTAAATGCTTAGCATGTGAATTCTAAATCCTGAAATGTCCATTTGATTTAAGTTATTGTAAATTGATATGATATGGATTCCTTCTCTGTTTGAATGACTCCTAAATGCTAGATTCATATCAGATACGTATACAACACTTCCTAGTGAGGATTCTTTTAGATTTATATCAAATGATGTAATTAGGGTTTGACCTAATTGAGATATCGCTAGAGTTTCAACCTTATTGAAAAGGACTAGTAATCCTATAAGTGGTTAGGATGTACCTCGTGGGTTATCTTAATTGAATCTTATTCTGGATACATGATATCACAGTGATGATATGGAAAACCTAAATTTAGTTAAATTTCCATGGTTTCATGTCTATATTGATTGCATACGATTTGTTGGAAACAATCTTTATTTAGTGTAAGCTTATATCCTATGAAATCCTTATGAGAGCCATGTGACAAGTGAATGAGGTAAATGAAAAGGTGAATGAGGCAAATGCAACCCTAAGAGTAGGGTGTTGGCATGTGATGAATGAATAAGGCAAATGAAACCCTAAGGATAGGGTGTTCAATGAATCATGCTATGGTAATATGAAAGGTCTCGATATGAGATGTGGTGATGCTTAATTGTTAAATTGTATGTTTCTAGTGCATTTAACTTCATATGCTTGTTTTCCCTGAAATGATATTTACATACTGTAGGGCTTCTTATATTTCAATACATATCTCGTAAATTGCAGGTGATGAGATATGACATGCCCTAGAAAGGGATGTTACTGAGACATGGTATATGTTGAATACATGAGCTAAGATATTTACATGCTAATTAATTAATAGACCTAAGTGCCCTAACACCGTAGAACCCCTAAGAGGTATCTGCAACTTAGGGGTGAAACTCGTGTTGCAACATCATCCGTGCTTGTGTCACGGACAAACGAGGAAAGAGAAAATGCAGTGTCTAACAACAATCGTGCTTGTGTCACGATGGCACTGGGTAAAAAGGAAAACACGGTTATCTAACACCATTCGTGCTTGTGTCACAAAGGTAACCCTGTGACTCTCCGCCGGTGTACTCAGGTTTAAGGAGGAGTCTGGTGCACTCAGAGTAGTGCTTTAAGGCCGGCGAGCCAGTGACCCTGTGGCAGAGCAGGGCTGGCGTCAGACTTAGCATTTCCCGGGTGTGTCGCTAAGTCTTGTACGGTGGGATCGTAGCATGAATTTGCTGCGGATCTTTATATGCAGAGTACACTGCATATATTTAGGGCATAATCTAAAATATGATCATATAGGTTCACAGAGTTCCTTATAAATGAAAGAGTTAAGAAAGACCAGAGCATAGTTTTCTAGTAGTTATCCTTTGGATGCAATATTTATATTCTTTGCTATTTCAATTATATTGTTTAGAACTGCTCAGTGTAGTATTTATTGTTGTTAAATTTCATATCGTTTACTCAAATTATATCTTTGATCACATTAGTGCATTAGTCTGTTTCCATGAAGTACTCATTCACTGAGTGAGTAGGCTCACCCCTCTACTCAAACATTTTAGGGTTAATCGCGTGGACTTGAAGATGGTCAGAACATCAGTGTAGACCTGCCACAAGAGTTGAGTACAAGATTAGTTGAGTCAGTCGGTCCTTGTCACTCTAGGTCCTCATTAAGAGATAAGAGAGAGTTGTAATTACGATGTGTAATATTGTTCCTCTTTGATATGTATGCTAATTAACAAGGTTTATGTGCACAAGTTGTGAAAGACATCATGAATGTTTATATATGTATCTTTTCTGTTAAAGTCTGATTAGTAAAAGAAATGTTTGGATTTCCTTGTTAAGATGTTTTATGTGGTTCAATGCGAAGAAACAAGAGTTTTTTAAGGAAAGAAAAAGTTAAGGGTGTTCTTTGTGTTAATTATAAATCCTATCTTATGCCCTAATCTCATGATTTGAGGAGATTGTGAGATCGGGGTGTAACAACTTGGTATCAGAGCTTAGGGTGAGTTGTCAAGGACCATTAAGTTAGTAAGTTAGAGTCCTATGTGTGGCAGATAGGAGATGTTTGATGTTAGCTTTGGGGATTTAAGTATTTGGATATCTTGGCCCGATATCTGAGTACTTGGATCAACCAGTACAAGCTACTCTGTCTATTCTCTCATGTATCCCCTGGCCAGGTATACAGTGGAAGAATGGGCTAGAGATGAACCCTAGAAATGTTAGGGTTAGAAAACGAGAAAAGAAAACAAGAATTAAGAGCATAAATGTAAAAGGAGATAGAACTTACATTTCATAATGTTGTTTTTGTTGGAAATGTATAGAAATGCTCTTATATGTTTGAATCGAAATATTCAACACTTTGAAATATGGGTCTTTAATATCTGTGGTACACTATGCAATTGTAGCATTTATTGATTTCACTCTTTGTAACAAGTAGACTAGAATTGACCTTTGAATGAGCTTTTGTTTCTATAGTCTTGCCCGCTGATTCGAGTGAAATTGACATCAGCAGGTCTGTTTAGATTTTTAGTCTGTACACGATTCGGCCGAGTTGTATGTAATTCGGCCGAGTTTCCTTTTTCAGGAAATCAAACGGCAAGTTAATCGGCCGAGTTTCAAGCGGATCGGCCGAGTTGTGAAGCAATCGGCCGAGTTTCTGACCAATCGGCCGAGTTTCTGAGCTGTGAGTGGCAGTTCAGGAAGTATGTGATCCTTTGTAATTCTTGGCTTCAGGATTTCAGGTTTGGCCTGGTCCGGTTGGCAGGATGCGTTATTAGGATCTAATGAATCCTATCAATAGCATAATAAGAATAGAATTGGAATAATTAGACCCACATCAGAGTAAGAATGTACATACAGTAAGATGTTGAAACATATGGACAAGATCAGAACAACTAAGAATTAGTTGAAACTGATATCTGAGGTTTAACTTTGGGGTCTCAAATGTGAAACCCTTAATTGGGAATAATAGAACATGATATGAAGCTCATAATCAGTTTATTGGTTAATTTTGCATGAACTATACATATGAAATATAGAAGAGATATGTGAAATGTATGTATGTATGGTTCAAGATAACAAGAATCAATCATGAAGAATGAATCATATAATAGCGTATAATGCTTTTATGAACTCTAAAGCAAAGGCTAAGTAGAAGAATAGAGTGAGCTTTCAATAGGTCCATAAAAGTAAAAAGGATCGTATGAATATGTAATTCATAAGACTAGAACAACAAACTAGTTTCTAAGCAAAGGACATAGGTGTAGTTTAACGAATGAATAAGTCATACAAAGGTAGACTGTATTCAGAAGAGAAAAACTTGATTGAAAGAGAAATTATGTTTGATCCATGCATGATCCACTTGATGTAAAAATGAAGAATATGTAATGTATTCAACATGAGTAAAAACTAATAGAAGGATTATTAATTTAGAATGTTAACTTCACAATAGTATAAAGATAAAGGAGGAAATATGTGCAACATGGTATACATGACCATACATATGAATAAGCAACATGGTCATAAGAGAAAAATTTAGAATTAAAGATGACAGGTTAAAGAGTAGTATAGGGAAAGAGGACTATGAAATGTAAGAAAGGGTTTGAAATATGATGGAGCAGTTATAAAATAAAGAGGTTGTGAGATTCAAGCAAGTGCTAATTAATCAAATATCTCTGTTGATGACTAAGTAAATCTACATATGAGAATGTATTAGGGGATGTTTGAATACAAGTATTCCAAGTCTTAAAATCATCTTCTCTTTCATAAATTCCTTAATGAGAGCAAGGTGGGAATGAAAGGATAAGAGAAAATGAATCATACATGGTGAATAACTACCTTGGTAGGGTCATCTGGTGATACGGTTTGGATGATGTCAGAACATATGGAGAGATACCCTGAACAAGGTAGTCATACTTATTCACTCATTTTAATAGAAAGGGATGATAATTAGATTGTTTGGACAAGTAACCCTAATGAGGTGTAGCTTGTTATACCTAGCTCTAATATAACTGAGTGATGGTAATTGAGTATGATTAATGCTTGAATGACTGATACAATTGTGGATTACCTTATTACTGTTGTTGAAACCCTAAAATGATATAATGCGATGGATACACTTTGAATTGTGTGTAGGCCCATAACCCACAGATCCCAGGACCGAAACAGGATAGTATGGAATGAGGTGGTAATGCTTCACCTCATGTATCCATGATCCAATGGGGATGCCAAGAGTAGTATTGTGCAAATGATTGTTGAATCTAGTCTTTTAATTCAAGACTGTTTTGCTATTTGAATAGCACTTGATTAAAGTTTAAAACAGTATGGTGAACTTACTTTTATCACTTAAAGGTGATACAGAACAATAGAACTCTCTGAGCAGCATAAGTTGAGATAGTTGTATCAGAGTATCAGAGTTGCGCAGTGAAAGTGTGGTAATTTATCTTTGCATTCTATGTTTGACTGTGGCATAAAAAAATTTGCTTGATATCATCGAGAACTATTTGAAACATGTTGTGATTTAGTAAAGAATTAAAAGATCTAATGTTGAAAATTACATTCAGGTATGAAATACAAGAGTATAATGACATGGAAGGCTTTAGAAGATTAGAATAACCTTGAATGTATCTTTCTTGTAGGTTTATGTTTTGAGGACGAAACATTCTAAGGGGGGGAGAGTTGTTACGACCCCATCTGAGCTTAATTGGTAAACTAGGGTTTACCTAGACAATTGCAAAGATTAATTAGAATAATCATTCTTAAAATCTAATTAATGACGATAACACAATTAGGATGTTTTAACTATGATAAGAAGTCTAAATGTTCTTTTGTCTTGAGAATTAGGGTTTGAGAAGCATAAACCCTAATCGGCCCAAAATAGGGTTTTGATGATGCATGAATACAGAATTTGATAAGTAGAATGTCTCACTAAATGATTTTTAGTATTTTATGTGTAACTCTGATTTACTTCAAATTTTGATATGATTTATATATATAAAATGTGAACAACATTGGAAAATATCAGAATTTTTGAAGAATGCTCTGACCTGTTTATCGGCCGAGTTTCAAACTCGACCGATCACAATTTCAGAATTTTACAGCAGTGTGGTAATTGAATTTTATCTTTTTATTGGTATATCCAATTGATCTCAAATTTTAACAGTATTTGATAAATACAATTTTAGACACTCTGTTAAAATTGGCGTAATTTTTGGATGACTTTTGAATCCCTACAGTAAGGGTGTCGGTCGAGTTTGTGCAGGACAAACTCGGCCGAATATTCTGCAGACTGCAATATAGCAGTGCACTGTTCGATTTTTAATTAATTATTGGTAACTCCAAATGATCTCAAATTTTAACTGAAGCTTTATAGATCAATTATAAACAACGTGCTAAATTCCCATAATTTTTGGAGAAGGTTTGATCTCTGAAATAAACGAGTTACAGTAACTTTTGTATAACTGAATATTCAGCCAATATAATTAAAGATGAGTGTAGGGTCAATTTGCAATTGACCCAAGCAGCTCAAATTGACTTATAAGGTCGACCACACACACACACACGGCTCTCATTCTTCGTCATTCATTCCAGAGAAACGAGCTCCTAGAGAGAGAGGGAGAATTAGGGCTTGAGTGGAGAAAGTGGGGGAATTGCTGAATTAGGGTTTTGCGATTCCAGGAAGGGTGAAATCAAGTAAGTTTGGATCCTTTGCATAGACTTTTATGGTGGATCTTCTCTCTCATGTCAAGATTTCCGTCCATGCTCTGATTTGATCCAAGATGATGTCGAAATTCCCTCTTTTCTCACCCTTTCTTCATAATCCCTCATTTTCAAGGTTTCCGAGTTGAATGGAAGAAGAATTGGAAGTTTTGCTAGGGAGTTGATATGAATTCGAGATTTCCCTGAGTTGAGCTGCAGTTTTAAGGTGTTTTCACACCTTAGGGTGAGTGGGTTCTTCCTTCAAACATTCTAATGCACGAATTTGATTATAACATCCAAATCCCTAAATGCTTAGCATGTGAATTCTAAATCCTGAAATGTCCATTTGATTTAAGTTATTGTAAATTGATATGATATGGATTCCTTCTCTGTTTGAATGACTCCTAAATGGTAGATTCATATCAGATACATATACAACACTTCCTAGTGAGGATGCTTTTAGATTTATATCAAATGATGTAATTAGGGTTTGACCTAATTGAGATATCGCTAGAGTTTCAACCTTATTGAAAAGGACTAGTAATCCTATAAGTGGTTAGGATGTACCTCGTGGGTTATCTTAATTGAATCTTATTCTGGATACATGATATCACAGTGATGATATGGAAAACCTAAATTTAGTTAAATTTCCATGGTTTCATGTCTATATTGATTGCATACGATTTGTTGGAAACAATCTTTATTTAGTGAATGCTTATATCCTATGAAATCCTTATGAGAGCCAAGTGACAAGTGAATGAGGTAAATGAAAAGGTGAATGACGCAAATGCAACCCTAAGAGTAGGGTGTTGGCATGTGATGAATGAATAAGGCAATTGAAACCCTAAGGATAGGGTGTTCAATGAATCATGCTATGGTAATATGAAAGGTCTCGATATGAGATGTGGTGATGCTTAATTGTTAAATTGTATGTTTCTAGTACATTTAACTTCATATGCTTGTTTTCCCTGAAATGATATTTACATACTGCAGGGCTTCTTATATTTCAATACATATCTCGTAAATTGCAGGTGATGAGATATGACATGCCCTAGAAAGGGATGTTACTGAGACATGGTATATGTTGAATACATGAGCTAAGATATTTACATGCTAATTAATTAATAGACCTAAGTGCCCTAACACCGTAGAACCCCTAAGAGGTATCTGCAACTTAGGGGTGAAACTCGTGTTGCAACATCATCCTTGCTTGTGTCACGGACAAACGAGGAAAGAGAAAATGCAGTGTCTAACAACAATCGTGCTTGTGTCACGATGGCACTGGGTAAAAAGGAAAACACGGTTATCTAACACCATTCGTGCTTGTGTCACGAAGGTAACCCTGTGACTCTCCTCCGGTGTACTCAGGTTTAAGGAGGAGTCTGGTGCACTCAGAGTAGTGCTTTAAGGCCGGCGAGCCAGTGACCCTGTGGCAGAGCAGGGCTGGCGTCAGACTTAGCATTTCCCGGGTGTGTCGCTAAGTCTTGTACGGTGGGATCGTAGCATGAATTTGCTGCGGATCTTTATATGCAGAGTACACTGCATATATTTAGGGCATAATCTAAAATATGATCATATAGGTTCACAGAGTTCCTTATAAATGAAAGAGTTAAGAAAGACCAGAGCATAGTTTTCTAGTAGTTATCCTTTGGATGCAATATTTATATTCTTTGCTATTTCAATTATATTGTTTAGAACTGCTCAGTGTAGCATTTATTGTTGTTAAATTTCATATCATTTACTCAAATTATATCGTTGATCACATTAGTGCATTAGTCTGTTTCCATGAAGTACTCATTCACTGAGCGAGTAGGCTCACCCCTCTACTCAAACATTTTAGGGTTAATCGCGTGGACTTGAAGATGGTCAGAACATCAGTGTAGACCTGCCACAAGAGTTGAGTACAAGATTAGTTGAGTCAGTCAGTCCTTGTCACTCTAGGTCCTCATTAAGAGATAAGAGAGAGAGTTGTAATTACGATGTGTAATATTGTTCCTCTTTGATATGTATGCTAATTAACAAGGTTTATGTGCACAAGTTGTGAAAGACATCATGAATGTTTATATATGTATCTTTTCTGTTAAAGTCTGATTAGTAAAAGAAATGTTTGGATTCCCTTGTTAAGATGTTTTATGTGGTTCAATGCGAAGAAACAAGAGTTTTTTAAGGAAAGAAAAAGTTAAGGGTGTTCTTTGTGTTAATTATAAATCCTATCTTATGCCCTAATCTCATGATTTGAGGAGATTGTGAGATCGGGGTGTAACATTAACATTAAGCAAGTACTCACAAAAAGAATTCGTATCCTTTCTAGACAACATATAACAAGCAAGAGGTAAATATGTTTTACTATCACTCCTAACTACTTTTATTAATTTTATACTTGTTCCCATTTCACATAGGTCTATTCTGGACTTGATTTCATCTTTAATCTTACCAAGTATATTCAACAAAGTTCCACTGACGCTATCACAAACATTTTTCTCAACATGCATCACATCTATATAATGTCTAACTACCATAAACCTCCAATAAGGAAGATCCCAGAATATTAACCTCTTTTTGAATAAAGATTTGTCACTCTGTGTGGTAATGGTACATTGTGATCTCTTACCGAATTCATTGATAAAGTCTTTTACTCTTTCATAAACAACTTCCCATGATATAGGTTTAGGAGCACTGTGTTACTCATTTGATCCATTGAGTGCTTTGCGCAACCTTCGGTAAGGATGAACTTTTGGAAGAAACCTTCGATGACCAATATATATAGTTTTGCCGCCATGTTTTAGTCATATTGAATCAGTGTTCTCTTCACATATTGGGCATCTTTGGATCCTTTTACACTGTATCTAGACACATTCCATATGTCGAAAAGTCATTAATAGTGTAAAACAACATAGCATGCAAACAAAATGTATCTCCACACAAAGCATCACAGGTCATCACACCTTCTCCCCAGAGTTTCTTTAAGTCATCAATCAGAGGTTCAAGATAAATATCGATATCATTTCCTGGTTGTTTAGGGCTCGATATCAACAACGACATCATAATGTACTTATATTTCATGCACAACCAGGGAGGAAGATTATATATAAGAATCATAGCAGGCCAAGTGCTATGTTGACTGCTCAATGTGTCGTATGGATTCATCCCATCGGTACAAAGCCCATAGACTCTTGACTTCTTCACCAAATTCTGGGTACAATAAATCAATCTTCTTCCACTGTGGGAAATCACATACATGTCGTAGGATCCCATCATTATTTTTCTTAACCTCTGCATGCCACCTTAAATTCGTTGCATCCCTAGGATTGAAAACAAGCATTGAAACTATGGTATTATACATAGATACCAAATCACCTTGGTAGGAGAACCAATTTTAGACTTTCTCAAAGGCATCATTTTAGACCTTGATGCCCCACATTTCGAAAGATCTGTCAAATCGACAAGTCCTTTTGAAACAACACACAATCATTCAGGCATGCATGTATCTTCTTAGCCTTCATTTCTAATTGGCATAACATTTTCTTTAATTCGTATGCTGATATTGGAAGCTCGTTGCCTTCAGGAATAATTTCTTTCAACAAAAACAACAATGGTCTGAAGCTTTTGTTGCTCCATCTATTGTTAGCTTTCATATTATACAATCTCAACGCATCGCTTAGCTTCGTAAACTTAGTACAACCTATGTACAATTGTAAGGACCCTGACCTTTGTTTAGGGTTTACCCTGTTTGCTTTGCTTAACCCTGATGCTTTGATGCTTGTTAATCACCTTTAGTGGTGATTAGGGTTTGTTGGTGCTTTGTTGAGAGTTGGAGGGGCTACTTGCAATTAACCCAAGTTTAGGGTTTGTGGGTAAGTTTGTCACCTTGTGAGGTGTTCCTCCCTCTCCTTGCTTCCTCTAGTGTTGAGAGGAAGGTTTGGGCTCGTTGCTTGAGTTCCTTTGGGCTTGGTTGAGCTTGTTGGGCCTTGTGATGCCTTGCCTTTGCTTGGTTGAACCTTGTGTCAGGCAAGAGGGTGCTTGTGTCGCCCAGGCTGTGTCGTCCAGTTGTGTCACCCATGGACCTTTGACCATCTTTGACCTCGTTTGTGTCACCACTAGTGGACACTTGGTGCTTGATGCTTGCATGTAGCAATGGCCTTGGACATGTGTTTAGGGCATGCTAGAGTGGTGGTTTTTGCACATGGACAAGTGTCCCTAGGTGGGCGACACCTTGCTTTGATTTGCTTTGGTTTCTCCTCCATCTCCTTCTATATATGCATTTCCCTTTCCTTGCTAAGGATCCCTTTAGTTCCTTAGTCTTCCTCTCCCTTGGTGCACGTCACCCTTATTCTCTTGCAAGCTTGGTGGACGACACCCTTAGAGGAGATAGCTTGGTGGCCGATCCTTGTCTTGGAGTCTCCTTCTTCCTTGGTGGTGCTGGGAGCTAGGAGCTTGGAGCTTTCTTAAGGCGGGTGACATAACTCCTAACCCTAACTACACTACCTTCTTTCTATGTTCTTATATGTTGTTAGTTAGTTCCTTGCTTAAGATGTTCTTGTTGGCCGAACCATGTGTTCTAGGGTTTCTTGGTGAGCAATACTCCTTTCTCTCCTAGGTCTTGAGGTGTGAGCTTGAGTTCTAGTATCATGAGCAACACTCCTCTCTCGTTTAAGTTGAGAGGTGAGCTTGTATTCTAGTAGCTTGAGCAACACCCTCCTCTCACCATGGACTTGAAGGGTGAGCTTGGTGGTAGTTGTGGACCTCATTTAGGTTTGTTCCTTGTGTTGCCTGATGGATGTTAAGAGATGTGCAAGACCCCTCTCTCGTTTAAGTTGATAGGTGAGCCATCTTCTTGACTCTTTAGGGTTTGGTGCCCTTGTTCTTAAGGTTAGTGACGATCTTGTGGAGTTGCTTCTTGACCGTTATGAGCTTGGGGGAGGTGCTTCCCGATACCTCTTGACTTAGAGCCATGCACGTTATGTTGTGGTGGTTGTGATAGGCAATATAACCTGGTCCCTGACCTTGTGATGGGCGTCACCAAGGGTCCCTGCCTTGTGTGTGTGTCGGACATCACCCCCTTGATGAGTAACCTGCATGATACCTTAGCCCCTGTGGTGGTTTGATGTCGTTTTACGAAGCTTGTTGCCTAGTTGGTAAGTGTTGTGGCGGGCGTCGGGCTCTTGGACACTGACCCTTGTGTGTCGGGCGTTACACCTTAGTCTCATTGGCCGATAGCTTGTGGTGCACTGCACGTTATGCCTTGCAACACGTCGTTGCTCGTTGTCCCTTGGGCTGGGTTGTACGCCCCGGATGCCCGTTGCTAGTGAGTTGCCCGTCACAGCATTGCCCGACAGAGGTGCCCGATACACAGGCTGCACATCAGGCGTATGCACGTTATGTTTTGGGTCTCTTTTGCACGTTACATCTCGAGTTGTTAGTCGACACTCTTGCGTGGTGTTTGGTCGTTATGAGACTGGTTTGGCTTGACCGTTAGAGGGTTGTGATGGTTGGCGATATGGGAGAACACCTTGCCTGATACCACCTTTAGTGAGGGTGCCCTACCCGTCACACTTCTTGTGAGGGTAGTGGGCACTTCTAGTGAGGGTTTTGATCCTCATATATAACATTTGTGCTAGATCTTGTTTCATGCTATCGCGTTTAGTTATGTTGGTGAACCTTAATATGCTGGATGGTAATCATTATGGTAAAGCTTGTCCATGTAACTTATCATGACCTAACATATGTATGTGATTGTCTTGATATTATGAATAATGTTGGGCAAATGATAAGTATGTAAGATGCTTGCTTAACGATATGTTCTTGGCTAATAATTACAGGTTGAAGCATGAATGATATCATATATAATCAATCAATGTTGTCCTATGATGAAAAGATAATCTGGCTATAATCTATGATGATTGTACTAACCATGCAGGTGATGCATAGCCAAGTAAAAGGCTATGAGGCATATATGATGAGTAACACTGCTTTAATGGTTACTCTTGAGAATGAGATAATAGGTATGATGTGTTTGGCTAAAGTAATTGGGTTTGCTATCCCATGACGATGATGTAAGCCTTGAGAGGCAGTGGCACTATGTGATAAGGGATTGAGTTCCCATGGCAATGTAATGATCCTTGAGATGGATCTAGATGATTGGCAAGAGGCCAAGTAATAACATGTAATGTTGGATCCTTGTGATGGACCAGAATGATGTTGATTACACTAAAAACATAACATTGAGTTTTATGTTGTTTATTCTTGTTATAGTTGCATGTTATACAACTTGTGTGAATCTTGCAATCCACATAAAAGATACTAATTAATCACAGTGGAATATGTTATGTAGTTGCCCTGGCCATAGATCCATCATCGTCATGAGCTGGTGATGGTGAAACGGGTTCTCCTACGGGTTAACTCAGAGCGCATATTGTTGAGTATGCGAGGTATCTCCTAGCCTAAAGTAAGGAGGTAAGAGTGCAACTTCGGTTGTAGACTCCAGGGTGTAGATTCAGGCTCGTAGCCCAAGTATGTGAAGAGCATGGTGAACAGGCCCATGGCTCAGGATATGTGGTATGGGAGCATGAATATGTTCATGGCTCAAAGCACGGTGAACAGGCCCGTGGCTCAATTTCACTAGCGCCGATACCTATACCGAGGCGGGCTAGGCAGAGGGTAGCCTGGTCCTGTGGCTGAGGCCACTTAAGCATGAGACTGTGGTCCTGCTTGTGTTGTACTCGTGCACTGACCACGAGGTAGGAGGTCGTGGAGTCCGGCTCTTCCATTTGACCTTGTATGGCACCGACTTCGGGTTTCGTAGCCGTCGGTAGATCTGAGTGGTACGGCTCACTTCCTCAAGGCATAATAATATGTAATCCAGCTGAATAGTGTGTACTTCTTAAGGCAAAACACGGAACATTGGTTGAGGCCTTGCTTGCGTAGTTATTCTTGTTATACTTGCAGTTATTTATACGCTCTTGGTATTACTCTGGTAAGATCTTATAATCCTTATCTTGTCAATCATGTTCCATAATAGAGATATTTGGTGATATACCTTCCGTATATCTGGTAAGCCTAATGGTAGGAATAAGCTTTGCTACATAGACTGCTCTTGTCATACCTGTTACCAGTTATCTGCTGTTCTTGCTTTTATCTTCCTTTGGTCTTGTAGTTTCGGCGGGGAGTTATGTTTCTTGCTGGGACTGTGTGTCTCATCCCGATAGTTTACACCCTTTTTAGGTGTTCGAGCTAGACATGGTGGTGGTCGCGGAGTTGCGGCCGAGCAGCAAGACGAGCAGTAGAAGGCAAGCGTTGGATATGCTGCTGTTTTGGATGTTTTGTAGTAGAGTCTAGAGTCATCCCTGTACTCTCAGGTCCTTGGGAGCGTTTTGACTTTGTTTTACGATGTATAGCTGTTGATCCTTTGTATATCCTGCTGCTGGCCAGATGTGGGCCTTTATGTACATATAAATAGGTGATGAACTCATGTGATGGTTAGACAGTTGTTCTTGTAAGCTGTGGACACGTATCAAGGCTTGTAAATGTTTGTATAACCTGTTTCCCTGTAGGATGTTGACTTAAGTGTAATAGCTTTCTCGGTTTACCTACTTTCTGCAATCGTTTTTAATTAACCTGTGTTTTTGTTAATTGGTGGTTATGGTGATTTCCGCATGTTTTCGTGTAACACCTTGATGTCTGTGTGATTGTGGGATGTGTTGCCACAAGTTTTGGTATCAGAGCTCTAGGTTTGCTGAGTCTACAGGGATTTAGGACTAGGTTGTGTCTGTTCTTGTGAGTTTTCCAGATCTTCTCACAATCATCTTCTACCCTCAACGGAAGAAAAGCCAAGATGTCTGGAAACCATGAAGAACATGTTGCTGAGAATAGCGATGTTGCATCAGTTGATGGAGCGATAGGGCAGGCACATGAAGATCGGGTGCCTGAGGTCCCCCAACCTGACCCAGCGCTGCCTATCAATAGCTTATGGGGCATATAATGGCTACGATGAATCTCGTGGTAGAAAGATTGCCAGTGCCTCCGCCGAGAGCACAGGCTCCCCATGGTGAAACATTGGGTATTGGGAAGACCTTTGAGCAGCTTCGCCGAGTCAGAGCTTCAGATTATGCTGGAACGGCTGATCCAGCGGATGCAGATCTGTGGCTGACAAGTCTTGAGAAGGCTTTTCGAATCCTCGACATCCCCAAAGAAGACAAAGTCAAGCATGCTGTCTACCTTCTGAAGGGTAGTGGTGGTCACTGGTGGACCATCGAGGAAGAGAAGCGACCTGGTGAGGTGATAGGTTGGGAAGTTTTCCGGCGCGAGTTCGTCAGCAGATACTTCCCAAAGATGTATCTGGATGAGAAGATCAGTCAGTTCGAGAGCCTGCGACAAGGAACGATGAACATCACCGAGTACAAGGCCAAGTTCATGGATCTGTTGAGGTTTTGTCCTCACCTGGCGGCAACAGACGAAGAGCGGATTAGACGCTTTGAGAAAGGTCTGAGTTCTGAGCTGACAACACCAGTTTATGTGTTGGAGAATAGAGAGCGGTTTGCTACGTTTGTAGAATCCGTCCGGAGGATCAAACGATCAGTAAGGGAGAAAAGAGAATCCATGTCTAAGAAGAGACTTGCTCAGTTTCATGGAAAGAGTTTTGGTGGCTTCCAGAAGCCAAGGTTTTCAACACCGTCAGTGATGAGAGGTTCCAGTGCCGTCTCAGTGGTCTCCGAGTAAGGGAAGAGGATATGTTTCTTCACCATCAAAGACACATAGTACAACTTTAGTGGCAGTGACAGGGCCAACTAGGCCACGGTTTGAGGACAGGTCATGCCATCTTTGTGGGAAGATCGGGCATTTCAGGCTCAACTGCCTGAACAGAGATGTAGAAGTGACACAACAGCCGAGGCAAAATCTATGAGGGTCAGATAGATAGTAGCCCAGTGGTAGCAGAGGGTGAGGACACGATCAAGCGTCGCAAGCGGGATCGTCTGCTCAAGGAAGTAGAGGACGTGGACAACAAGCAACGGCTTGATTCTATGCTATGAGTCAGCTGGAGGCGATAGTCAACCCGCGAGTAGTGACAGGTCAGATGGAGTTATTTCATTCTGATATGTCTTCTTCTTGCTTTATATCTGTTCTGGTTGACCTGGGTGCTAAACACTCTTTTATCGCCTATAGTATTCTTGAGAACTGTCGTTTACCTGTTAGCTGTAAGAAAGATAGTTTGTTGTTAGAAACCCCTCTTGCTGGTTCCTCGATGCTTTGAGAAGAGTGTCCATCTTGTGTCTTTGTCTTTTTCGGGACACAACATACAAGTAGATCTTATACCACTTGATATGCATGGTTTTGATGTTATCCTTGGGATGGATACCTTAGAGAAGTATAAGGTTGTTTTGGACTTTGGTTCCAAGCGAGCTGTGTTTGACGTTGACGGAGAGAAGTGGATCTTCCAAGGAGATAGGAAGATTCTTCCGACATGTTTGATATCAGCTATGGTGGCAGAGAAGTTGTTGCGGCAAGGATGTGAGGCGTTCTTAGCTCACGTTGTGGATACCGTAGTGGATACCAAGGCAAAAGGTCCTAGCCTCGAGGAGGTGTCAGTTGTTCGAGAGTTTGCCGATGTGTTTCCTGCTTAGTTTCCTGGTGTCCCTCCACTCCGAGAGATTGATTTCGAGATTAATCTGGTACCAGGAACGTAGCCAGTTGCACATGCACCGTTATGATGGCTCTAGTAGAGATGGAAGAGCTTAAGAAACAGTTGCAAGAGTTGTTGGAGAAAGGTTACATCTGACCAAGTACGTCACCTTGGGGTGCTCCAGTGTTGTTTGTCAAGAAGAAGGACGGATCGATGCATTTGTTTATAGATTACCGACAGTTGAACAAGGTCACGATCAAGAACAAGTACCCGTTACCGAGGATAGATGATCTGTTCGATCAGTTGCGTGGTGCTACAGTGTTCTCGAAGATCAATCTACGGTCTGGATATATCAGTTGAGGATAAAGGAAGATGACATACCAAAGTCAGCTTTTAGGACGAGGTATGGTCACTTCGAGTTTGTGGTTATGTCGTTCGGTCTAACTAATGTACCTGCTGCTTTCATGGATATGATGAATAGAGTGTTCCGTCCGTTCTTAGATCAGTTTGTTGTAGTCTTTATAGATGACATCTTTATCTATAGTCGGGACAAGCAAGAGCATGAGAGACATCTTCGACGAGCGTTGACTCTTCTACGTCAACATCAGTTGTATGCCAAGTTCAGTAAGTGTGAGTTCTGGTTGGAAGAAGTAACTTTCTTGGGTCATGTGATATCTGCAGAAGGAGTCAAAGTAGACCCAAAGAAGGTGGAGTCCATTGCAGAATGGGAACAGCCGAAGATGCCGACAGAAGCTCGCAGTTTTCTAGGTTTAGCAGGGTACTACCAGAGGTTTATCAAGGACTTCAGTGCGATTGCGTTGCCGATGATGAAGTTGACTAGAAAGGATGTACCTTTTGTTTGGGATGATCGTTGCCAGCAAGCTTTCCAGAGTCTGAAGGAAAAGTTGACCAGTGCTCCAGTGTTGGTCCTGCCAGAGCCTGGAAAGGGCTATGTTCTCTTCTGCGATGCTTCCAAGAAAGGTTTGGGTTGTGTGCTGATGCAGGAAGATCATGTGGTTTCTTTTGCTTTGCGACAGCTTAAGAAACACGAGGAGAACTATCCGACTCATGATATGGAGTTGGTGGCAGTAGTTCATGCGTTAAAGATTTGGAGACACTATCTTTATGGAGAAGTGTGTCAGATCTTTACGGATCATAAGAATATGAAGTACATCTTTTCACAGCATGAGTTGAACATGCGACAACACCGATGGATGGAGTTGATCAATGATTACGACTGCACCATCGAGTATCATCCTGGTAAGGTGAATGTGGTAGTTGATGCGCTTAGCCGAAAGTCTTCTTCTTTTCCTTCAAGGAAGGCACAGTTGAATTCTCTAGTATGTCATAGACGGGATATGCTTGTCTCCCTACGACAGATGAATCTTTAGATGGAAGTTGTGGGCTCCGATCTCCAAACCACGAATTAATCCCGATTTAAACATGTGCTAAAGCAATCGATAAATAGCGGAAGACAGAAATCACGGGAAATTAAAACTTTTCGAGACAAGAGCTTGAAACCACAAACATTTTCCATAGAAAAAGGATTTAACTGTATACATCACTGTCAAATTACTTCTTGAGTAATTATATACAACATGATACAAAATCCCTCAAGAATTCATACTCAAAACACTCCAAGACCTGATAGTACATAGGACACATAGGACTGACTCTAACTACACCATAAAGCAGGCTGAATCTCCACCTGAGATTTACTGCTCCTGATGCTGCTGTTGTTGGGATTGGTCACCTGTATTCTTGTTCCTCCGTCTTCGACGACCACCTAAAAAGTTGAAGTCTACGGGGTGAGACAATTATACATAATTGCCCCAGCGAGAGTTATAACTCTCCACTAGAAGCTTTATAAGCATAGCAAGGACTAACTAAAGCAATAACAGCCTTCAAAGTATTCTCTAGCAGTTTTGATGATAAGCAAGAGTTCAATCATTTATGAAATATGAGAACATCTACACTATTCAAGGTAACATCAATCAAATAACTGGTAGATAATTCTAACAGATATACTACGTTGTTGATTATGTTTTTCAAACATTATTATGCCCTGTGGAGATGAGGTATACCACTCATACTCCAACTGATCACTAGTAAGTCGCATCAGTATCATACATAGGTCATTAAAAGAGCTGGATTCTTAAGACCTCATCTTCCTCAGTCAGTTAGAGGATTGATTGTTAGACATCTGGCAGGATGTCTTTTGTAATAGCTTACCAGGGTACTCTGGTCCTTCGCTATTTTTAGAGTTACAGTGGCGTTCTGTACTCTCTTCGTCATCGGAAGATTTCTTGTTTATCTTTCATCGATGCGGTGTTTGTGTCTTTAAGGGAGTGTAGTAATACATCTCACCTTTTGGACTATGTGGTGGGGTCTGATTGACTACAAGAATCTACATCAAATCCTCTCACCTATTCTATTTTAGTGAAGGTATGACGGACTATAAAAATCTACATCAATTCCTACACTAGGATGTAAGGTTATACACATCCATGTACCCCACATACTCAAAAGTATGTGATCCAGGAGTTCCCTGGGGAAAACCTGTTTCACCATCATTTAGACTCTGACAATGATGGATCTATGATCAGGGCTCTACATTTAACTTGATTAGTTAGGTACATTCAGTATTATTTAAACATTGTTCTTCAAACAATAACATTAGCACAACAGCTATAATGAGAATACAAAAATGTAGCAGGCCTAACTCTTTTCAATCATCAGTTCTTTGTCATCTTACCACAAGTCATCTGTCAAGCATGACCTTGTTGGTATTTATGGCTCTTACAGCCCATAAATCTCAATAGATGTCACTTAGCAGTGCATCAAGATAATTCACTTATTCATAAAGCATAAGGCATGCTTTCAATGAATATTATATGGTATTCCTTACCTGGATATGACCATCACCTCATGACAACCTGCATGGTTAAATCAACTGATAATAGTAAACAATTCAACAATTAGGGTTTACTATTCATCTTTCATGCCATCACCCTAAAATTAGGGTTTACTATTCACTCCATGGTGAATTGTACTCATTACATCATCATGTAAGAGAAACATCATCATTAAGGCTCTTAAACAGGATTAAGATTCATATGATGTCATAATTAGGGTTTCCATGACCTCACATAGGTGGATCATTCCCTAATCATGCACATTTATGAGTATTTGAAGTATTTTACTTGAGTTTCCACCTTAAAAGGGTACTTTCTCTCTCTTAGGATACTTTCTCTCTCCTCTCACTAGTAGATGGTGATAACACCACTCTAGACCAGGTTGGGTTAAGTCCTCATTGACTAACATAAGCCAAGACATCATCTTCATGTGATTAGGGTTTGATTAGAACAAGGTTTCACCCCTTTAAACCCCTCAAGGGTATTTTGGTAATTTGCCTCATGATCACCATCATGGGTCACTCACTAATCACATAGTCCCTTAATGACCTAGGTTACCATTAGGGTTTAGATTGGATCACCATTGGACTAATTACATCATCAATTGGTTAAGTACAAACCATCATCAACATCTCGAAACGGTTTCAACCTTCAAACGGTTTCAACCACCAAACGGTCTTGAGACCGTTTGGCCCCAAACGGTCTTGAGACCATTTGGATCCAAACGGTCTTGAGACCGTTTGGAGGTGAAGACCGTTTGGAAGGGTTGACTTTCCAAACCGTTTGGAGCTCAATTGGTTTGAAACCGTTTGATCAATTTCAGCTTCAGGTCGTTTGGACCAAACGATCCTGAGGTCGTTTGAGCCCAAATGGTCTTGAGACCGTTTGGCCCCAAAAGGTCTTGAGACCGTTTGGCCCCAAACGGTCTTGAGACCGTTTGGATCCAAACGGTCTTGAGACCGTTTGGTCCAAATGGGCTCAAACAGTTTGGACCTCCAAAGTGGTTCAAAGGTTACCAATGTTCATGGATATGTGTGTTGAAGCCCTCAATTGGTCAAAGCTATGTTAACCCCTTACAAATTGAGTCAATTAGGGTTAGACATAGTCAATTAGGCATCAAATGGACCCTCAATTGATATCCAATTAGGGTTCAATCCTCCTCAATTAGGGTTTCAAATCGGATGGTCATCAATGTTCAACAATGTGAATCAATTCAAGGTTGAACCTATCAATTGACCTCCAATTGGGCTCAAACTTGGCCCAAACGGTCTTGAGGTCGTTTGGACATCATCCAAACGGTCTTGAGATCGTTTGCCCAAAGTTTGACCAAATATCTAAGTCGATTTGACTAGGGTTGAAGTCCAATTAGGTCAAAATCAACAATTTTCATCAATTCATCAACTTCTTGTAATTGGACCCTCAAACCATTAGATTAACTCAACCCTAGACCTTCAAACGGTCTTGGGTTGTGCCCAAACGGTCTTTAGACCGTTTGGAGGAACCCCCAAATGGTCTTGAGACCGTTTGGGTCCTTCAACCCAAAACTCAACAAGATCTATACATCAAATCAGCACTTTTGACCCGATTAGGGTTTACATGTTGAAGTGCCTTCAACTCTCAATTGGTTAAGAATTAGACTTTGATTCTTTGCAGGGATGAAATTCAATATTTTATCAACTGACCCTCAAACGGTCGTCCCTTGGTCAACCCTATCAAACGGTCTTGAGACCGTTTCAATCCAAACGGTCTTGCAAGACCGTTTGAGGGCAAACAGTTTGAAACCGTTTGACCCCAAACGGTTTGCAACCGTTTGGACCAAAAGGGTCCAAGGTCGTTTGATAAAGTAACAAGGGGAATCACGCCCCTCATCTTCAACCTCTAGCAAGGTCGGTTCCCCCACTGTTTTTCTTGCAAAAGTGCAAGGAAGAAGGGAGGTAGAAGAAGAATTTACCAAGTAAATTGCAAGAACTAAGCATACATATAAAGCAAGAGTTTAGAGTTATAAAACCCACCTAAAGGTTGATTCTAGAGCTCCAAGCCTTCAAGCTCCAAGCTTTTAATGGATTCGTTGAGCTTCCACAACTTGGTCAGAGGTGAATTCTCCAAGGAAACGTAGATTTGATCGGCTAGAACAAGAAGACTAAGTAAGCTATCCACAAAACCAACCTAAAAAGGTGAATTCCTCCATGAATTCGAGCTAGAAGGTGGTGTTCTCTTACCTAGAACAGGTTGGTCGTCCCCCTGAGCTCCAGAGCTATCCTTGGTCGTTTGAGCAAGAAGAGAAGAGAAGTGAAGAGAAAGAAAGACCGTTCACTTATCTTGTAAGGAAGTGGCTTATATACTTTAGCCCTTTTTACACTACAAGGACCTCTCAAGATTGGAATTCACATCTAGGTCCCTCCTTGCTCAAGGGCACGTCCAAACCTATCTATCCTTATGCAAATCTCATGAAATATCAAGATCTAAGGGTAAAGGAAGCCAACCTACAACTAGGGTACATACTTGAAAGCTCGCCATACCCATATTAGGTGACTTTCACCACAAAGATCACTTTTCTCATCTGATTAGTCTTTGATGTGCCCCTTTCATCATTTCTACTCTAAATGATGACAAGAGTTATAAAAGATGTTCTAGATATTAAGAATTACAAATTGGACCCCTCAATTTGGGTAAATTGCACTTTACTCCAAATTAGGGGTTTTAAGCATGGGGATTGCTTCCACAGCTGCACCTTGGTGCTCAAGCTTGGGAATACCCTCAAACTTCTTCATAGACATCCTCATGATGTTTCAACATCCGAGGAACATCTTATCTTGTGAAAATTGCAAGTTAACCCCTTGAACTGGGTAATTTGCACATAGGTCCCTGCATACGACACAATGCTACAACTTTACATATAAATGAGCAAAATTGAAAGTAAATGTTCCTGAGGAACTTAATTACCTTCCAGGGAGTATTCACAAGTATATAATTACATATTTAGGCAAAACTTCCAGGGTTAGCTTATAACCCAGGTCAGGGGTGTTACAAATCATAAACCCCTAACAAGGATTTCGTCCCTGAAATCTCAGGAAGAAAAGGGGAAAGTAGATATTGTTTCAGCATACACATTGTTACATTCTAGAAAAGATATGTTTATTTTAAGAACATAAACCCCTAACAAGGGATGTTCTTAAAATTCTATCTTTATTTAAGAACATAAACCCCTAACAAGGGATGTTCTTAACATTCTTAATTTGGTATTACTTACTTGTGTTATCAAAACTGTATATCTCTTTCTTTCTTTTTATCATGGAACATTGCTCAATACCTATATTCTTTCAACCATTACTAATCATGGTTGACCTCTATTCTCATGATACTCTTTGGGTTGTTTCAGATTGACTACTTGATTAGAGTAATCAAAAGATAATATTTTAAGAGTTTCCATATTTACCTTATCATCAGTAATTGTATACCTGGCCAGGGTATATGATTACTGAGGTAAGAAAATATGTACTTATATTTTTACCATGTTCCTTCTCTTTTCTCATTCTTACAAACATAAATATTAACTTTTACTGAATTCTATATCCAGATCAATTCTTTAATAACTTACCTTCTCATAGAAGTAAGCATGTCAAGGTATAAGACCCACTCAACGGAGTCTCCAACAACAACTACCTGCCCTATATCTAGCTGTCATATTGCAGTTATGAATCACTCTTCGAGTGATGAAAGAGTGCGTAGCACCCGGGTCAATCAGAACAGATACTAGACAAGACTTAGACATATCAGAATATAAAAGTTCCATCTGACCTGTCACCACTTGTGGATCTACCACTGCCTCTGGTGGGTTCATAGCATAGAACCTTGCTGTAGCCTGTTGTTGAGGTGGTGCTGATGATCCAGCTTGAGACACTTGTCTCGGAGGTTGTGTCACACTGACAGGCTTAGATCGGCAGTCCTTCATCAAATGTCCCACCTTACCACAGTTGTAGCAGCTTCTCTCTTGTGGTCTTGGTGGTCCAGTAACATACATTGATGCAGAGCTGTGAGTCTCCTGAGGTGGTTTTCCTTGTCCTCTACCTCTACTTGGAGACCACTCAGTCTGAGAACTAGATCTAGATGGTGGAGGGTTAGGTGCAGAGGATCTAGACTTCTTAAAGTCCATAGATGAAGAGCCCTGGAACTGTGGATATCTCTTCTGAGTTTGCCTTTTCTCAACCACAGATCTCTCTATCCTTCGGACTGACTCAACGAAGGTAGAGAATCTCTCTCGGTTTTCTAAGGCAGACACAGGGGTACTCATGTCAGCATTCAAACCCCTCTCGAACCTCCTGATTCTTTCTTCTTCTGTGGCAGCCATGTGCGGACAAAACCGCAACAACTCCATGAACTTAGCTTCATACTCGCTAATGTTCATCATGCCCTGTCTCAATCTCTCAAACTGAGAGATCTTCTCGTCTAGGAAGGTCTTTGGAAAATATCTCTGAACAAATTCCCGCCAAAACTCTTCCCACGAGATCTCTATTCCAGGTCTCTTCTGCTCTTCCATTGTCCACCAGTGACCAGCACTTCCTTTGAGAAGGTAGACAGCATGTCTAACCTTCTCAGCTTCAGGGATATTGAGTATCCTGAAAGCCTTCTCCAACTCCGTCAACCACAGATCAGCATCTGCGGGGTCAGCAGTCCCAAGGTACTCGGTAGCTTCGACACGATGTAGTCGCTCGAACGTCTTCCCGATACCTTGTCCTTCTGGTTGGACAGGTGCCCTGGGTACAGGCATAGGCATCCTGTCAGTTATGTGTGTCATGGCAGTCATGAACTGCCCAAACATTTTCTGGACTATTGGGTTACCCATGTCAGCTGGGTTGAACTGGGGTGGCTCTCTGGGTTGCTCAGGTACATGTTGTTCTCTCTCTGGTACTCCTGCACCGCCTTGAGGTGCACTAGCACTACTTTCTATCATATTCTCATCATGTGGTTCTGACATTCTTAAGTATCTTCTTCTCCTGAGGAGTAGAAGATTCTATTAGATAAGGATGGAATACTAAAGATAGACTCGACTTCCTAAGTCCTATGCCTCTGTAGACTCGGCGAACCTAGAGCTCTGATACCACTTAATTGTGGGCTCCGATCTCCAAACCACGAATTAATCCCGATTTAAACATGTGCGGAAGCAATTGATAAACAGCGGAAGACAAAAATCACGGGAAATTAAAACTTTTCGAGACAAGAGCTTGAAACCACAAACCTTTTCCATAGAAAAAGGATTTAACTGTATACATCACTGTCAAATTACTTCTTGAGTAATTATATACAACATGATACAAAATCCCTCAAGAATTCATACTCAAAACACTCCAAGACCTGAGAGTACAGAGGACACATAGGACTGACTCTAACTACACCATAAAACAGGCTGAATCTCCACCTGAGATTTACTGCTCCTGATGCTGCTGTTGTTGGGATTGGTCACCTGTATTCTTGTTCCTCCGTCTTCGACGACCACCTAAAAAGTTGAAGTCTACGGGGTGAGACAATTATAGATAATTGCCCCAGCGAGAGTTATAACTCTCCACTAGAATCTTTATAAGCATAGCAAGGACTAACTAAAGCAATAACAGCCTTCAAAGTATTCTCTAGCAGTTTTGATGATAAGCAAGAGTTCAATCATTTATGAAATATGAGAACATCTACACTATTCAAGGTAACATCAATCAAATAACTCGTAGATAATTCTAACAGATATACTACGATGTTGATTATGTTTTTCAAACATTATTATGCCCTGTGGAGATGAGGTATACCACTCATACTCCAACTGATCACTAGTAAGTCGCATCAGTATCATACATAGGTCATTAAAAGAGCCGGATTCTTAAGACCTCATCTTTCTCAGTCAGTTAGAGGATTGATTGTTAGACATCTGGCGGGATGTCTTTTGTAATAGCTTACCAGGGTACTCTGGTCCTTCGCTATTTTTAGAGTTACAGTGGCGTTCTGTACTCTCTTCGTCATTGAAAGATTTCTTGTTTATCTTTCATCGATGCGGTGTTTGTGTCTTTAAGGGAGTGTAGTAATACATCTCACCTTTTGGACTATGTGGTGGGGTCTGATGGACTACAAGAATCTACATCAAATCCTCTCACCTATTCTCTTTTAGTGAAGGTATGACAGACTATAAAAATCTACATCAATTCCTACACTAGGATGTAAGGTTCTACACATCCATGTACCCCACATACTCAAAAGTATGTGATCCAGGAGTTCCCTGGGGAAAACCTGTTTCACCATCATTTAGACTCTGAAAATGATGGATCTATGATCAGGGCTCTACATTTCACTTGATTAGTTAGGTACATTCAATATTCTTTAAACATTGTTCTTCAAACAATAACATTAGCACAACAACTATAATGAGAATACAAAAATGTAGCAGGCCTAACTCTTTTCAATCATCAGTTCTTTGTCATCTTACCACAAGTCATCTGTCAAGCATGACCTTGTTGGTATTTATGGCTCTTACAGCCCATAAATCTCAATAGATGTCACTTAGCAGTGCATCAAGATAATTCACTTATTCATAAAGCTTAAGGCATGCTTTCAATGAATATTATATGGTATTCCATACCTGGATATGACCATCACCTCATGACAACCTGCATGGTTAAATTAACTGATAATAGTAAACAATTTAACAATTAGGGTTTACTATTCATCTTTCATGCCATCACCCTAAAATTAGGGTTTACTATTCACTCCATGGTGAATTGTACTCATTACATCATCATGTAAGAGAAACATCATCATTAAGGCTCTTAAACAGGATTAAGATTCATAGGATGTCATAATTAGGGTTTCCATGACCTCACATAGGTGGATCATTCCCTAATCATGCACATTTATGAGTATTTGAAGTATTTTACTTGAGTTTCCACCTTTAAAGGGTACTTTCTCTCTCTAAGGATACTTTCTCTCTCCTCTAACTAGTAGATGGTGATAACACCACTCTAGATCAGGTTGGGTTAAGTCCTCATTGACTAACATAAGCCAAGACATCATCTTCATGTGATTAGGGTTTGATTAGAACAAGGTTTCACCCCTTTAAACCCCTCAAGGGTATATTGGTAATTTTCCTCATGATCACCATCATGGGTCAACTCACTAATCACATAGTCCCTTAATGAACTAGGTTACCATTAGGGTTTAGATTGGATCACCATTGGACTAATTACATCATCAATTGGTTAAGTACAAACCATCATCAACATCTCCAAACGGTTTCAACCTTCAAATGGTTTCAATCACCAAACGGTCTTGAGACCGTTTGGATCCAAACGGTCTTGAGACCGTTTGGAGGTGAAGACCGTTTGGAAGGGTTGACTTTCCAAACCATTTGGAGCTCAATTGGTTTGAAACCGTTTGATCAATTTCAGCTTGAGGTCGTTTGGACCAAACGATCCTGAGGTCGTTTGAGCCCAAACGGTCTTGAGACCGTTTGGTCCAAATGGGCTCAAACCGTTTGGACCTCCAAAGTGGTTCAAAGGTTACCAATGTTCATGGATATGTGTGTTGAAGCCCTCAATTGGTCAAAGCTATGTTAACCCCTTACAAATTGAGTCAATTAGGGTTAGCCATAGTCAATTAGGCATCAAATTGACCCTCAATTGATAGCCAATTAGGGTTCAATCCTCCTCAATTAGGGTTTCAAATCGGATGGTCATCAATGTTCAACAATGTGAATCAATTCAAGGTTGAACCTATCAATTACCTCCAATTGGGCTCAAACTTGGCCCAAACGGTCTTGAGGTCGTTTGGACATCATCCAAACGGACTTGAGACCGTTTTCCCAAAGTTTGACCAAAAATCTAAGTCGATTTGACTAGGGTTGAAGTCCAATTAGGTCAAAATCAGCAATTTTCATCAATTCATCAACTTCTTGTAATTGGACCCTCAAACCATTAGATTAACTCAACCCTAGACCTTCAAACGGTCTTGGGTTGTGCCCAAACGGTCTTGAGACCATTTGGAGGAACCCCCAAATGGTCTTGAGACCGTTTGGGTCCTTCAACCCAAAACTCAACAAGATCTATACATCAAATCAGCACTTTTGACCCGATTAGGGTTTACATGTTGAAGTGCCTTCAACTCTCAAATGGTTAAGAATTAGACTTTGATTCTTTGCAGGGATGAAATTCAATATTTTATCAACTTACCCTCAAACGGTCGTCCCTTGGTCAACCCTATCAAACGGTCTTGAGACCGTTTCAATCCAAACGGTCTTGCAAGACCGTTTGAGGGCAAACGGTTTGCAACCGTTTGGACCAAAAGGGTCCAAGGTCGTTTGATAAAGTAACATAGGGAATCACGCCCCTCATCTTCAACCTCTAGCAAGGTCGGTTCCCCCACTGTTTTGCTTGCAAAAGTGCAAGGAAGAAGGGAGGTAGTAGAAGAATTTACCAAGTAAATTGCAAGAACTAAGCATACATATAAAGCAAGAGTTTAGAGTTATAAAACCCGCCTAAAGGTTGATTCTAGAGCTCCAAGCTTTTAATGGCGTCCTTGAGCTTCCACAACTTGGTCAGAGGTGAATTCTCCAAGGAAACATAGATTTGATCAGCTAGAACAAGAAGACTAAGTAAGCTATCCACAAAACCAACCTAAAAGGGTGAATTCCTCCATGAATTCGAGCTAGAAGGTGGTGTTCTCTTACCTAGAACAGGTTGGTCGTCCCCCTGAGCTCCAGAGCTATCCTTGGTCGTTTGAGCAAGAAGAGAAGAGAAGTGAAGAGAAAGAAAGATCGTTCACTTATCTTGTAAGGAAGTGGCTTATATACTTTAGCCCTTTTTACACTACAAGGACCTCTCAAGATTGGAATTCACATCTAGGTCCCTCCTTGCTCAAGGGCACGTACAAACCTATCTATCCTTATGCAAATCTCATGAATTTTCAAGATCTAAGGGTAAAGGAAGCCAACCTACAACTAGGGTACATACTTGAAAGCTCTCCATACCTATATTAGGTGACTTTCACCACAAAGATTACTTTTCTCATCTGATTAGTCTTTGATGTGCCCCTTTCATCATTTCTACTCTAAATGATGACAAGAGTTATAAAAGATGTTCTAGATATTAAGAATTACAAATTGGAACCCTCAATTTGGGTAAATTGCACTTTACTCCAAATTAGGGTTTTTAAGCATGGGGATTGCTTCCACAGCTGCACCTTGGTGCTCAAGCTTGGGAAAACCCTCAAACTTCTTCATAGACATCCTCATGATGTTTCAACATCCGAGGAACATCTTAACTTGTGAAAATTGCAAGTTAACCCCTTGAACTGGGTAATTTGCACATAGGTCCCTACATACAACACAATGCTACAACTTTACATATAAAGGAGCAAAATTGAAAGTAAATGTTCCTGAGGAACTTAATTACCTGCCAGGGAGTATTCACAAGTATATAATTACATATTTAGGCAAAAATTCCAGGGTTAGCTTATAACCCAGGTCAGGGGTGTTACAGAAGTCTCCTTGTTAGCTGGACTCTTAGCACAGATGCAAGTCAAGCCTACGTTGAGGCAGCAGATCAAAGATGCACAGCAGACAGATGATGCAGTACAGTTGATCATATCAGAGTTTGGCAGCGAAACGCATGATGGGTTCCATGAGTCCGAGGATGGACTAGTTTGCTATCATGATAGGATGGTGGTCCCTGATGCTGATGATCTGAGGAAGTTAGTGCTCGAGGAAGCACACACGTCGATGTATGCTATGCATCCAGGAGTCACCAAGATGTATCATAGTCTGAAGGACTTGTATTGGTGGCCCGGTTTGAAGAAAAATGTAGTTGAGTTCGTGGCAAGGTGTGCGGTATGTCAGCAAGTCAAGGCTGAACATCAAAAGCCGGCATGTACGTTGCAACCCCTGCCAATACCGCAGTGGAAATGGGATCATATAACCATGGATTTCGTAGTTGGTCTACCCAGGACAACTAGGAATCATGATTCCATTTGGGTTATAGTGGACAGATTGACGAAGTCTGCCCATTTCATACCTGTGAAGACAATGTATACAACCGAGAAGCTTGCTCGGGTATATGTGGATGAGATAGTACGTTTGCATGGAGTGCCAGCAACGATAGTTTCTGACAGAGGTCCTCAGTTCACGGGTCGTTTCTGGGAACAATTTCATAGAGTGTTGGGAACGCAGTTGAGGTTCAGTACCGCCTTCCTCCCGCAGACATATGGACAGTCTGAGAGGACTATTCAAACTTTGGAGGATCTCCTTCGAGCTTGTGTTTTGCAGTTCCTAGGCAGTTGGGAAGTACACCTCAGTTTGATAGAGTTTGCCTACAACAACAGTTATCAGCGAAGCATTGACATGGCTCCTTATGAGGACTTATATGGAAGGAAGTGCAGATCTCCTTTGTGTTGGTACGAGTCTGGTGAATATCAGCTTTTGGGTCCTGAATTATCACATCAGACAACAGAAAAGATCAAGGTGATACAGCAACAGTTGAAAGCGGCACAAGACAGGCAGAAGTCTTATGCAGACAATCACCGACGACCTTTGGAGTTCCAGGTAGGAGACAAAGTATACCTTAAAGTCTCGCCGTGGAAAGGTGTGCTAAGGTTTGGCCAAAAGGGTAAGCTAGCACCTATATATATGGGGCCTTATCCAGTCTTAGCACGTGTTGGAAAGGTTGCTTACGAGTTAGAGCTGCCGCCAGAGTTGCATAGGTTACATCTAGTGTTCCATGTCAGTATGCTGAAGAAAAGTCATCCGGATTCAGGAACAGTGATACTGCCATACAAAGTTGAACTCGATGAAGATGTAACCTATGAGGAAGGTCCTGTGATGATCCTTGACAAGAGAGTTAAGAAGCTGAAGAGGAAAGATATGGTTCTCGTGAAGGTTCTTTGGCATCATCTTGGCATTGAGGAGGCCACGTGGGAGCTTGAGGAAGAGATGAGGAGGAAGTATCCCTCACTTTTCCCTTCGAATTTCGGGGACGAATCCCTTTTTAGGGGGTTAGCTTGTAAGGACCCTGACCTCCGTTTAGGGTTTACCCTGTTTGCTTTGCTTAACCCTGATGCTTTGATGCTTGTTAATCACCTTTAGTGGTGATTAGGGTTTGTTGGTGCTTTGTTGAGAGTTGGAGGGGCTACTTGCATTTAACCCATGTTTTGGGTTTGTGGGCAAGTTGGTCACCTTGTGAGGTGTTCCTCCCACTCCTTGCTTCCTCTAGTGTTGAGAGGAAGGTTTGGGCTCGTTCCTTGAGTTCCTTTGGGCTTGGTTGAGCTTGTTGGGCCTTGTGGTGCCTTGCCTTTGCTTGGTTGAACCTTGTGTCGGGCAAGAGGGTGCTTGTGTCGCCCAGGGTTGTGTCGCCCAGGCTGTATCGTCCAGTTGTGTCGCCCATGGACCTTTGACCATCTTTGACCTCGTTTGTGTCACCACTAGTGGACACTTGGTGCTTGATGCTTGCATGTAGCAATGGCCTTGGACATGTGTTTAGGGCATGCTAGAGTGGTGGTTTTTGCACATGGACAAGTGTCCCTAGGTGGGCGACACCTTGCTTTGATTTGCTTTGGTTTCTCATCCATCTCCTTCTATATATGTGTTTCCCTTTCATTGCTAAGGATCCCTTTAGTTCCTTAGTATTCCTCTCCCTTGGTGCATGACACCCTTCTTCTCTTGAAGCTTGGTGGATGATACCCTTAGAGGAGCTAGCTTGGTGGCCGATCCTTGTCTTGGAGTCTCCTTCTTCCTTGGTGGTGCTTGGAACTAGGAGCTTGCTTAAGGCGGGTTACATAACTCCTAACCATAACTACACTACCTTTTTTCTATGTTCTTATATGTTGTTAATTAGTTCCTTGCTGAAGATGTTCTTGATGGCCGAACCATGTGTTATAGGGTTTCTTGGTGAGAAATACTCCTTTCTCTCCTAGGTCTTGAGGAGTGAGCTTGAGTTCTAGTATCATGAGCAACACTCCTCTCTCATTTAAGTTGAGAGGTGAGCTTGTGTTCTAGTAGCTTGAGCAACACCCTCCTCTCACCATGGACTTGAAGGGTGAGCTTGGTGGTAGTTGTGGACCTCATTTAGGGTTGTTTCTTATGTTGCCCGATGGATGTTAAGAGATGTGCAAGACCCCTCTCTCATTTAAGTTGAGAGGTGAGCCATCTTCTTGCATCTTTAGGGTTTGGTGCCCTTGTGCTTATGGTTAGTGACGATCTTGTGGAGTTTCTTCTTGACCATTATGAGCTTGGGGGAGGTGTTGCCCGATACCTCTTGACTTAGAGCCTTGCACATTATGTTGTGGTGGATGTGATGGGCGATATACCCTGGTCCCTGACCTTGTGACGGGCGTCACCAAGGGTCCCTATCTTGTGTGTGTGTCGGACATCACCCCCTTGATGAGTAACCTACACGATACCTTAGCCCCTGTGGTGGTTTGATGTCGTTGTGCGAAGCTTGTTGCCTAGTTGGTAAGTGTTGTGGCAGGCGTCGGGCTCCTGGACACTGACCCTTCTGTGTCGGGCGCCACACCTTAGTCTCGTTGGCCGATAGCTTGTGGTGCGCTGCACGTTATGCCTTGTAACACGTCGTTGCCTGTTATCCCTTGGGCTGGGATGCACGCCCTGGATGCCCGTTGCTAGTGAGTTGCCCGTCACAGCGTTGTGCAATGCAGCGTTGCCCGGCAGAGGTGCCCGATACACAGGCTGCACGTCAGGCGTGTGCACGTTATGTTTTGGGTCTCTTTTGCACGTTACATCTCGAGTTGTTAGTCGACACTCTTGCCTGGTGTTTGGCCGTTATGAGATTGGTTTGGCTTTACAATTAGAGGGTTGTGATGGTTGGGCGATATGGGAGAACACCTTGCCCGATACCACCTTTAGTGAGGGTGCCCTACCCGTCACACTTCTTGTGAGGGTAGTGGGCACTTCTAGTGAGGGTTTTGATCCTCATATTAAACATTTGTGCTAGATCTTGTTTCATGCTATCGTGTTTAGTTATGTTGGTGAACCTTAATATGCTGGATGGTAATCATTATGGTAAAGCTTGTCCATGTAACTTATCATGACCTAACATATGTATGTGATTGTCTTGATATTATGAATAATGTTGGGCAAATGATAAGCATGTAAGATGCTTGCTTAACGATATGTTCTTGGCTAATAATTACAGGTTGAAGCATGAATGATATCATATATAATCAATCAATATTGTCCTATGATGACAAGATAATCTGGCTATAATCTATGATGATTGTACTAACCATGTAGGTGATGCATAGCCAAGTAAAAGGCTATGAGGCATATATGATGAGTAACACTGCTTTAATGGTTACTCTTGAGAATGAGATAATAGGTATGATGTGTTTGGCTAAAGTAATTGGGATTGTCATCCAATGACGATGATGTAAGCCTTGAGAGGCAGTGGCACTATGTGATAAGGGATTGAGATCCCATGGCAATGTAATGATCCTTGAGATGGATCTAGATGATTGGCAAGAGGCCAAGTGATAACATGTAATGTTAGATCCTTGTGATGGATCAGGATGATGTTGATTACACTAAAAGCATAACATTGAGTTTTATGTTGTTTATTCTTGTTATAGTTGCATGTTATACAACTTGGGTGAATCTTGCAATCCACATAAAAGATACTAATTAATCACAGTGGAATACATCACGTAGTTGCCCTGGCCATAGATCCATCATCGTCAGGAGCTGGTGATGGTGAAACGGGTTCTCCTACGGGTTAACTCGGAGCGCATATTGTTGAGTATGTGAGGTTTCTCCTAGCCTAAAGTGAGGAGGTAAGAGTGCAACTTCGGTTGTAGACTCCAGGGTGCAGATTCAGGCCCGTAGCCCAAGTATATGAAGAGCATGGTGAACAGGCCCATGGCTCAGGATATGTGGTATGGGAGCATGAATATGTTCATGGCTCAGAGCACGGTGAACAGGCCCGTGGCTCAGTTTCACTAGCGCCGATACATGTACCGAGGCGGGCTAGGCAGAGGGTAGCCTGACCCTGTGGCTGAGGCCACTTAAGCATGAGGCTGCGGTCCTACTTGTGTTGTACTTGTGCACTGACCACGAGGTGGGAGGTCGTGGAGTCTGGCTCTTCCATTTGACCTTGTATGGCACCAGCTCCGGGTTTCGCAGCTGTCAGTTGGATCTGAGCGGTACGGCTCACTTCCTTAGGGCATAATAATATGTAATCCAACCGAATAGTGTGTACTGTTTAAGGCAAAACATGAAACATTGGTTGAGGCCTTACTTGCGTAGTTAATCTTGTTATACTTGCAGTTATTTATACGCTCTTAGTATTACTCTGGTAAGATCTTATAATCCTTATCTTGTCAATCATGTTCCATAACAGAGATATTTGGTGATATACCTTCCGTATATCTGGCAAGCCTAATGGTAGGAATAAGCTTTGCTACATAGACTGGTCTTGTTATACCTGTTACCAGTTATCTATTGTTCTTGCTTTTATCATCCTTTGGTCTTGTAGTTACGGCGGGGAGTTATGTTTCTCGCTGGGACTGTGTGTCTCACCCCGCTGGTTTACACCCTTTTTAGGTGTTCGAGCTAGACGTGGTGGTGGTTGCGGAGTTGCGGCCGAGCAGCAAGACAAGCAGTAGAAGGCAAGCGTTGGATATGTTGTTGTTTTGGATGTTTTGTAGTAGAGTCTAGAGTCATCCCTGTACTCTCAGGTCCTTGGGAGTGTTTTGACATTATTTTACGATGTATAGATGTTGATCCTTTGTATATCCTGCTGCTGGCCGGATGTGGGCCTTTATGTACATATTAACAGGTGATGAACTCATGTGATGGTTAGACAGCTGTTCTTCTAAGCTGTGGACACGTATCAAGGCTTGTAAATGTTTGTATAACCTGTTTCCCTGCTGGATGTGGACTTAAGTGTAATAGCTTTCTCAGTTTACCTGGTTTCCGCAATCATTTTTAATTAACCCGTGTTTTTGGTAATATGTGGTTATGGTGATTTCCGCACGTTTTCGCATAACACCTCACTTTCTGTGTGATAGTGGGATGTGTTGCCACAATAATGGTCTCTGAGAATCATGCACAATGTTCCTAAATAAGGAAGGTGGATCAGTGTGCTATACCCCATAACTATCTAGCATTGCATCAACCATGTGTATCGGAATCAGTTCGTTCACATCTACATCATCGGCAGAAATTTCTTCTTTAACACAAGAACTGCTATCGACATATACTGATCTCATGGTCGGAATCTCTTCATGCCAGTACCATTATGTATGGCCTTGTACCGTCCCGTTGCATATGACATGACTTTTAATTTCATCACCAGTGTTGACTTTCAAATTGCTACCAAAATGCCTACATGGACAATAGAACTTATCTCAAGGTTGTTTCTTATGTTCCTCTACAAATCACATAAACTGATCAAGATCAATAATAAATTTTAGGATTAAAGAGAAAACTAGTATTAGGATTTAGAGTTTACAAATTAGGCTTAATAATTACAGATAGATTTGGGTTTATTATTTTGGATTTAGGGATAAGGGTTTATAGATTAGGGTTTATGGTTTATAGTTTAAGGTTTAGGGTTCAACAATGAATGTGTGTACCACCTATGCCATTCTTGAACACCCAATCTCACTAGTAAGTGTATAATGTATATTCTATTTTCAAGAAAATTTCAGAAGCATTTTCTCACAATTTTCCAATTACACCAATGTAGATGGGCACATGTCCACCAACATATGTACTTAGAGATCAAATGGGGAAGTGCTAACAAAACATCTTGAAAACTGAATATACATTATACACTTACATCATAAATGAGATTTACATGTTCAAGAACAGTTCCAAATTGGGGACTATCCGAGATTTACTCCTAATGAGTAAATCTCTGATGGGTTTCTAGGCCAAGAGATATATATGTCCAAAATTAAGGTTTAAGATTCATATCAATTTCATGTAAATACAAAGCCATAAATCCATAAGTCACATTCACCCTATCATTCATTACATATTTTAGATACAATTTTCCTTTCCCCATGAGCATCATAATATTTCTGCTACTAATTCTCAATCTTAAGATTCAAATAACCCAAACATTAATCATGTAATATTGTATATAAATAACAATCAATAAGGTACACACTATTAGAGATAACATAAGATAAGTTACCACTAAATTTCATACTAGTTATGCAACTTAATAGAGAGCATAACTAAATTTGATCATCCCATATGTATCAGAAAGGCCACAGAAATCCTAGATTTTAGTTCATCATTTAGGAATCCTACTTATTTATTAACATTTATGAATCCTACTTATTTATTAACATTTAGGACACAAGAAATGGGACATGTATGTTGTAATTTAAATAATTAAAAAATTACCTTGGTGTCTACTAGTGATAATGGCCATATCCTCAACAGCAGTGGTTAGCTCCTCAACAACATATGTGAGCGCCTCATGTGGGGTCTAGCTCACCGGAGGCCCCTCCAGTGATGGCCAGTAGTTGCAACAGCTGTACCAGAAGCACGAGCATAGAAGAAATGAAGGTTAGCTCCTCATGTGGTGGTGGAGGCTATCTCCTCAGGCAGCAGTGATGGCAAGCACATCATATAGAGCACAAGAGAGGTGGTGTAGAGTAGCATAGAATCGCTACAGCTAGTTTAGGTATCGAGTGAGGGAGCAATGAAACATAAATGGGGGAAAGAAACATTTCGTGGGTGCTATTCAACAAACTTAGTCTTCAGTTGTCCATGGAAATCGATGGCTAAGAACTTAGTCATTGGTTAAAAAAACAAACCGACACATAAACTAATGCTAAAAAATACTCCTGTGCAGATCAGTGTAGCCATGGTGGGATTTAGTCATCGGTTACTAAAGACTTAAATTGATGATAAAAACCCTAATCCAAAAAAAACGTTAGCCCAGGTCAAGAGACTTAGTCATCAATTTCTATTACTAAAATTGATGACTAAGCACTTCAACATCGGTTACATTGGCAAAACCAACAATAGAGAACCATCCTCAATAAAAAAAAGTCGGCATCATCATGTAACCTAGTTGTCGGTATGGACAAGAAACCAACGACACAAAAGCAATTGGGGGGATATTTTCATGGGGACAAGGCGTGAAATCACTTAGACGTCATTTTCCTACCTAAAAATGATGAAATTGACCCTTCTCCAAATAAAAAAGTGGGCCTCTCTGTCGTCGGTTCCCTATCACAACCGACGACTATGAAGTAATTTGGGGGGATATTTTTTCCCACGGGTGTTGGATCAAGGGCTCTAGAGGGGGTGGTGAATAGAGCTTCACAAATCTCACAAAATAGATTAGACCTTCAAATTATATTAAGTGCAAAAGCTTAACCAGACAGCCAATTTGAAGTCCTAACTAACAAGCATACCAAGGGTGAGAGATAAGAATAGCATACACTTGGACAAAGTAGTTTAGAGTGGTTCCACACTTCAAACTAGAACTGAGTCAGTCCACTACTTAGTGGTGGTTAATCTCTAGGACTTTGCATTCTTGATGCTCTTATATTCATTCATAAGATTACAAGACAAAACCACATTCATCCAAGGACTTAATACCTCAAGAAAGGATCTTCAACCTACCGAAGGAACTTACCCACTTGAGCAAGGAGTCTTCAGCCTTTAACAAGGACTTACCCACTCCACCTTCAAGTCTTTGGCCTTCTAGGGATTACCTATCCTTCTTAAGTGTCTGCCTTTCCTATCTCCTTCACTCGGTGATCTAGATCACCATGCCTTCTTCAACCTTGAAGAATAGCAACTCCTTCTCCTTCACTTGGAGAAGATCTTCAAGCATTTTCTTCAAACAGGAAAGGGGGTAGGAAGATGGAGGTGGAGAGCTTTACATGAATACAAGGGATAGCTCTCTTACAAGGGATCCTAACTCACTCATATTCACGAATTTGAATTGTAAGTAGAGAGAGAAAGGGGCTCAAAGGGATGCAACACTCTCAACTAGCCTAGGACCAAGCATATAGTGAATGAGAAACCTTGGAATGAACTCCAAGTGGTCCTATTTATAGTTGGGGGTGCTAATTTCAGTTGGGAAACACTTAGGGTCAAATTATAGCCATTTGTGCACAAGGCAATGGATCTATTTTTGTCCAAGCAAGTCACCAACGGTTAGAATCACTTTTTCCACATTTTCCATACAGTACATTCGGTCGAGTTTCAATAAAGGTAACTCGACTGATCAGGTAAAAGACAAACCCAATTTTCAAACCATCGGTCGAGTTTGTCCTGAGGAAACTCGACCGACCAATGAAAATAGCATTTGGTCAGTAACCCGATTGGTCAAGTTCTGTGTATGCACAACTGGACTGATGCACTCTTCAGAAAATGGATCCAACGGATCGGTCGAGATTGTAACTCGACCGATCAACAGCCTGTGATTTATTTTCTAAAGTGCTTAAAAAGTGACTAGAACTTGGTCTAAAGTGTCCCACATAATTTTCTCATCTTAGTTACAAGTCATATCATCAATACAAGTGATTATAAAGAACTTCTAAGGTCATTTACATGGATTTCCTAATTTGTACACTTGCATGTTTTTGACTTGTAGTTTGACAAACTAGGGCTTGTGTAATTTGATGCTTTTCATGTACCTAACACCTAAAATCAATCTTGAATACACATATTAGATACATGTGAATGGAATGGTTAAGTCATTATCAAAATATGGACAATGTATAACCTCTAGGTCAACATTCTCCCTCGTTTTGACAATGACAAACCATTCCTCAAGCATATTGAAAAGATTATAGAATGTATACATTTGCCTTGTGAATTAGGGGGATTCAATATTTGAACAATGAGAATTTCTCCCCCTCAATCTATGCTTACTTTAACATGTATAGTTAGTCTATCTACACAAAGCAATTATAGCATACATGTACCATATGGTCCTTTGCAAGTCGCATGATAAAGCATATAATGAACAAGAAAAGGATCTCATAAGCAATAAACAACAGTATGACAAAGAATAGCAATATGATTGAGTTTCAAGGCATTGAAGTTCTCTCCCCCTTTGGACATTATAAAAAAGTGAGGGGGGTAGAAGAGCATATAATCAAGTCTTTTCCAAACACAATCAAGTAGATATTCAAGCATGCAATCACATATCATATATCAACCAGAGACGAAAGAAACACACAAGCTAAGTCATAATCAAAATATGGTGAACTATGGCACCAGCTCATAGGATATTACTGGTCAAAGAGCAAGAGTGCACATAACATAGATTACAACTCAGAAGCATGTTCTCATAAAAGTAGCTACATGCGAGAAGTGATGAAAACTGAAGATAAAATAATACATCTCAGATAATGTGCCCAGATGTTTCTAATACAAAATAGCCTAGAAAGATATATATGATCAGCAAACTAGACTAAAAACTAAGAAACCACTAGACATCAAGGCTATCTATGTGCACATCATCATTATCATCTCCAGGATCGTAGTCCTCGTCTCCATCTGAAGGTGCAGCAGTAGTGCCTTCATCACCTGAATCACCACCAGAGCCATCACCATCATTAGAAGCATCCTCACCATAACCATCATCATTAGCAGTAGCAGCAGTGTCAGCATTAGCCTGGTCAGGCATCTCCTTATCCATAGAATGACCAAAACCATGATCGAGCCAACGAGCATTCTTCTCATCCCAAGTCATACCAAGAGCATAGAGCTCATTGGCATGAGGGAAGGAAGGAGAAGAATTGCCAAGACTAGCAAGCAGGGTGGCCAAGGGGCCACCAGGCAATGGTAGGTAGACGTGAGTAGGACCACTAGCAGCAGAGGGTGTGGGAGCAGCAACGGAAGGCTCGGGGGTAGGGTAGTAATGATGATATGCATAGGAAGCATAATCACTACCGGGGAAAGGTTAGTAGGTGGGGTATGGGTGGGCACAAGATATGTTCATGTTTGACATGATTGAACATAAATCTTGGCACAGGTGCTGCATAATCACTACCGGGGAAAGGCTGGTAGGTGGGGTATGGGTGGGCACATGATATGTTCATGTTTGACGTGATCGAACATAAATCTTGGTACAAGTGCTCCTCAACCTGGAGGTTGTATGCCTGTTGGTGCATCATGTAGCCCATGAGAGTTCTATTGGACACACGAAACGAGGCACAGCTAGGTCAGGGTGGCTGAGGAGGAGGAGCTCGGGTAGAGGTAGAGGCAGGGGAAGTAGAGGTAGAGGCTGAGGGTGAAGCACTGGGGGTGGTGGAGGCAAAGACAGGCACAAACTTTTGAATTGTGGTCTCACTTATACACACACCTTTCCTGGCAAGCTTGTAGTGAAAGTTAGAAAAGAGTGATTTGTCAGTGGAAAATTGAAAAAGACCACATATCAGGGCTGGATAAGGTGGATGGGCACCGCGAGTGTTCTTGCCAGAGTCAAAGCAGGTCATGTGGTGGAGAATGTATCACCATTTGACTCCAACATTCTCTAGAATGTTTGATTTTGGATGGATGTTGCAGTTGACCACTAGGGCTAATATATGCTTTCTGAGATCAAGGGAGGAGGAGGGTAGGGTTCTCTTCTTCTTGTAAGGAACATCGGGTTTCTTTAGGTAGCGATGAATATTAGGAAGAAAGATCTCATTCTACTTGTAGAAACCCTCGGGATCCAAAATGTCAAAATACTCCTCGTAATCCTTATGCCAGGTTTCATTCTCCTCATCTCCTGAGAAGAACACATTCAAGATATCTTCATAGATGTGAAATATCTTCCTGGCGATCATGGATGTAAGGATCACTTGAGTATTTAGCAGGGTTAAAGGGTGTCGTAATTCCAATGCAAGTTAGTGTAGAATTCATGAACTGCTTTTGTGGTTGTCATAGAGTTATGAAAGCACTCACGCTCAACAACCAGGGTTGATAGGTGATGAACGTATAACAACTTCACCACTTGGTCGATGACCACTTGGTGCCTATGGCTAGGCTCAAACAAAGCTCTAAACAGAAAAGGACTCCTAGGAAGAAGGTCCTTATACCTTTTTACAGCTTCTATTGAGACAAAAGAGGTGTCATCAAATGAAACCAAGCGAGAAACCAAAGAAGATGATGGATCATTGCTAGGGACAGGTCTCTTTCTTCTATGAGAAGCCATGGAGGCAAAAAGGAGGAGAGGAAGAGAGCAAACGCACAAAGCAAGCTGCCAAAACTGTCCACACACCAAGGAAGAGCAAGAGGGAAGGTCTAGGGCAGCCTATCTAGGTTAGAAAAGGGCTACGATAGGGAAGGTAAGGGTTGGGGTTGGCTAGAAGAAGGGGAATCGGTCAGCTATTCTCTAGTTGAGAGGGAGAATAGTCGACCGAACCCAACTTAAGTTGGCTTCATCCTACTGATCGGTCAAGTTCTAAGAGTCAAAAACTTGACCGATTGGTCCATTTCAGAACTACTCTCGGCCATGGATCGGTCGAGTTTGTCCTGGGGGAAACTCGACTGATGGTCAACCTGACCTAAAACCATCAAACTTAATTTCTAGCCATTTGAATGCTAATTAAATTTATTTTTCAAGTCTATTATGTATGTTGAACACACTTAGGCACATGTCACTCATCATTGGGTACTATTTAGTGATAAAACCCCAAAATTTGAGAAATGCCCAAAAACAAGTGAAACTAAGCATGACAACAAGCAAAATTTTTGCAATTTTAGGCAAGCAATGTGATATAAGCATGAGCAAGACATATAGAATGAAACCAACTAGCTAGATAACATGTCAATATCATCTAAAGTAATTATGAGCAGTTTAGATCTAATAAAGTTAAATTACTCTCTAGCTAGAGGTTTAGTGAAAATGTCCGCCAACTGATTTTCGGTGTCCACGTGTGTGATATAGATATCCTTTTTTGGCAATGTGATCACAAAGAAAATGATGACAAACCTCTATATGTTTAGCTCTACTATGCAATATAGGATTATAAGAAAGATTGATTGCACTAGTATTATCACAATAGATAGGGGAAGCATCAAAATGAATGTTAAAGTCTTGGAACATTTGCTTCATCCATAGGACCTGGGCACAACAACTTCCGGCTGCAATGTACTCAGCCTCGGTAGTTGATAATTACATGGTGCTCTATTTCTTGGAAAACCAAGACACCAAGCATGGTCCTAGAAGAAAGCAAGTGCTACTTGTGCACTTTCTATCAATCAAACAACCCACGTAATCAACATCACTATATGCTATGAGAGTAAAGTCCCTTGACTTAAGGTACCATAGTCCAAATTTCTGGGTTTTTGCAAAGTACCTCAAAATCCTCTTAACAACAATAAGATGTGATTTCCTAGGACTTGATTGAAAGTGAGCACGCAAGCCAACACTAAACATTATGTCAGGTTTAGAGGCAGTTAAGTAAAGTAAACTTCCAATCATACCTCTATAGAGCTTCTCATCTACCTTCTCACCTTCTTCATCTCTATCAAGTTTGGTAGTGTTTGACATGGGTATGTCCATCGGCTTCATGTTCTCCATTCCAAAGCATTTAAGTATCTCATTGGTGTACTTGCCTTGGTTGATGAAGTTTCCATCTTTGGTTTGCTTGATTTGGAAGTTGAGGAAGAAAGTAAGCTCACCCATCATGCTCATCTTGAACTCACTCTGCAAAGGAGAACTAAACTCCTTGCAAAGATCAAGATTAGTTTCGACAAATATGATATCATCAACATAAATTTGAATGATAACAAAATAGCTAGAAGTGTGTTTTAGAAATAGAGTAGAATCAATTTTGCCCATGACATAGCCATTGTCTAACAAAAAGTTCTTTAATTTCTCAGACCAAGCTCGAGGTGCTTGTTTGAGTCCATAGAGAGCTTTTTGTAGCAAATAAACATGATTTGGTAGCTTGTCATATTCAAAGCCCGGAGGTTGAGCAAATACTTCCTCCTGGATTGTACCATTCAAAAATGCACTTTTAACATCCATTTGATATAGTAAGAAATTCTTATAACTGGAAAAAGCAAGTAGAATTCTAATAGATTCAAGTCTAGAAATAGGAGCATAAGTTTCATCAAAATCAATACACTCCTGCTGATTGTAGCCTTGAGCCACTAACCTTGCTTTTTTCCTTACCACCTTGCCATTTTCGGCAAGCTTGTTGCGGTAGACCCACTTGGTGCCAATGATTTTTCTGTCACTTTGTCTTGGCACTAGAGTCCACACTTAGTTCTTCACGAACTGATCTAGTTTCTCTTGTATGGCTAGGATCCACTCATCATCTCTAAGAGCTTCCTTGATGTTATTTGACTCCAATTGTGAGATGAAGGCACTGCCTGCTTGTTCTTTGTTGTAGGTAGCTTGTGTCTTCACTCTCTCAAATGGATCACCAATTATTATCTCTTTGGGATGATTCTTTGTGAAGCGAGCAGTGAGATCCTTCTTCTCTTCATCTTCTGCTTCAACCACCTACTTACCTTTTTTGTCGATGTTGAGGTCTGTTAAGATTGGAATTAAGTCATCTACAATATCATTATCAACAACATTCTTTCCAATAACAGGGTTAGATTCAATAAATTTTACATTAATAGATTCTTCAATTTTAGATACCTCAATATTGAAAACTCTATAAGCCCTGCTTGTAGTGTTATAGCCTAGGAAGAAAGCCTTGTACGATTTCAGATCAAACTTCTCAATAGAGTTCTTTGTGTTCAAAACAAAACAAGGACATCCAAAAATGTGAATGAAGTCGATGGATGGCTTCCTACCATGCCATAACTCAAAGGGGGTTTTCTTCAAAGATGGATGCGTAAAAACTCGGTTCTACACAAAGCATGAGGTGCTAACAGCTTCAGCCCAAAACATCTTTGGAATATCATATTCTAGAAGCATGGTCCTAGCCATCTCCCATAGCGACCTATTCTTTCTCTCTACTACCCCATTTTGTTGAGGTGTATGAGGAGAAGAGAAACTGTGTGACTAACCAGATTTTTTGCAAAAGCGTTCAAAAATATCATTTTCAAACTCTCCCCCATGGTCACAACGGATAGAAACATTACGGCAAGAAGCTTCATTTTCAACACATTTACAAAAACTCAAGAAAACATCTAGAGTATCACTTTTAGATATGAGAAAGAATGTCCAATTATAGTGAGAGAAATCATCAACAATCATAAGACAATACTTGGAACCATGAAGCGTTTGAGTTCTCATAGGTCCGAATATGTTACGACCCGCGTTGAGCTTATCCTGTAAGTATGTTGTTAAGCATGTGTTGAGCTGCTTTGCTAAGTTATAAGCTTGCTTTTGTTAATAACGTTTAAAACAGATATGATTTATGAGTAGTGTGAATCCTAGCCCTTAAAACGTGTAAGATCTTGCGCTTGAGGCGTTGCCAGAGAAATCGTTTGAAACTGACTTTCGAGTCAAAAGTTGTATGTTTTTGGGCATGCAGGGACCTGTTTGTAGTTTTTGAAAGTTCCTGGACTTTATGTTTTCGTCCCTAGGTTCTTCCTTCTTATCCTTTCTTTCCTCCCTTACTCGTTTCATTCATCAGAAACGAGAGAAACGCAGAGCGTTTCTTCTCTTCATCGTTCGAGAGGGAAAGAGAGGGAGATCTGGGAGAGAAGATGATTTGGAGCTCTAGCTTGGTTCCGGTCAGCAGTTGTGGCCTCCATCTTCGCCTCACCATTCTTCTTCGCCAGCTGAACCAGCAGTAGCCGGAGCTACGCTTGCAGCAGGAGCTGCGCTAGCAGCAGGAGCTGCCCTAGCAGCAACGGCGGCTAGGAGGAAGAAAGGGCGCGAAGAGCAGCCCTAGTTTGTTCTTCTCCTCTCCTACAGTTAGTTCGTGGGTGTACGCATCCTTTGCAGGTGATTTGCTGCACAAATCCGTAGTTACGTCTGCTGATTCGAGTGAAATCGACATCAGCAGGTTGGTTTAGGTTTTCAGTCTGTTCGCCTTTCGGTCGAGTTATATGTGATTCGGTCGAGTTTTCTTGAGCAGGAACCGAACAGCAGGTTGATCGGTCGAGTTTGTAGCTGATCGGTCGAGTTGTGCAGTGATCGGTCGAGTTTTCGACCAATCGGTCGAGTTTCTGAGCTATGAGTGGCAGTTCATTCAGAAATCATTATTAAACTCAATTTAAGTGCTTAAATGCTTCTATATCAATTGGTATAACTCCTAAACAGTGTAGCATATACAATAGAGTATGATAGATTCATTGGAACTTGAAATATGTGATATGATTGATGAAAATTATGGAATTTATGTTTTACAGTTGCAATGCATATGTTGATTAAAGACGGTTGTTTAGCAATGAATTTGGATAAGTGGCTTTGAGTCATGTTAAAGATGACAAATGATATATATGAGTTCTTAAGAGATGTTCAGAATGTGAAATAAGTATGAAATGTGATATTCATGTTGAATTGTTTACATGTTAATCAGTTAATAGACTTAGGTGCCCTAACACCGTAGAACCCCTTTGAGAGGTCTGCACAAGGGGGGTGAAACTCGTGTTGCAATAATAACTGTGCGGAGTCATGGTGGCACTGGGATAGAGAGAGGCAGTGTTCAACAATAATCCGTGCGTGTGTCATGGTGGCACTGGAGTAAATAGGGGTTATTCAACATTAATCCGTGCTTGTGTCACGGTGGTAACCCGGTAAGACTCTCCGCCTGTGTGCTCAGGTTAGAGGAGGAGTCTAGAGTTCACTCTTTTGAGAGTGTAGTGAGGCCTTGTGAGCCTGAGGCCTTGTGAGCCTGAGAGTCCTACAGAAGACCAGGGCTGGCAGTCAGACTTAGCATTTCCAGGGTGTGTCGCTAAGTCTTGTACGGTGGGATCGTAGCTCGCTACAGATCTTTATATGCAGAGTACACTGCATATGATTAGGGCATAAAAATGATATAAATATGTAATCATGTAGGATCACGGAAAGTTTAATATGTTAAGAGATTTGAATTTCTGTGCCTTTTCCCTATAACTTTTTAATTGTTAAAATATCTGATGTTGCATAGAAATGAGATTGTTATCTGTAAATCTGCTATGTCATTAGAAATGCCCTGCTTAGTACTGTATTTATGCTTTACTTCAATTATATATATCTGATGAGTTGTTTAGTGATATCTAAGTGAAATGCTATTCACTGAGTGAGTAGGCTCATCTCTCTACTCAAACATTTTCAGGTCAGCATCAGCAACAGGAATCAGAAGAATCGTTTCATCCTAACGCTTAGTCTTTAGAAGGTTCGTAGTTAGTCTAGTTAGAGGTCTCTTAGTCCTTTCCCCTCGATCCTTGGAACATGGTGTGGGTGAGAGAGAGTGCGTATATGGAATGTGTATAAAGATGTAAATTACCTGTTATGTTTACTTTCTATTAAACAATGTTACATGTTGTAAACTCTGTTTATGTTCTCTAGCCAGTTTAATAGAAATGCTTCTACAGTTTGTTTAGTTTTAGTTTACAGCTTAAATATGGTTATCTTTTAAATATCTTTAAAATGTTTTAAAGAGCGAAGAGTGGTTGGCTTGTGTGTAAATCCCATCCGTCGCGCCCTAATATCATGGTTTGTGGTTAATGTGAGATCGGGGTGTGACAGTTTTGGTATCAAAGCTTAGGTTGAGTACATAGTTACTCAGAGTCCAAGTCAGGGGACGATAAGAGACCAATAGGATTAAGGTTTAGGTGTCTTTCTTCTATCTGTAGTTTTCTAACAGGAAATATTCTGTTATATCATTGCAGATGGCATGAAGAGGCTTTGATCGTGATGATCAGGCCGAGAGACGTGTTGGCCCTAATCCACAGGACATGGGTCCAGGTGGAGGTGATCATGTTGATGAAGCATCCCGGATGTACAGGATGTTTCTGGAGACCAGAGAGAGGTACAAGGATGATAGGCGAGATTCTTCTTCTATCAGTAGTAAGGATCTGAGGAGATCGTATGAGCTTGTAAAGAAGCTTGGTGGTATAGAATTCAGTGGTACTGCAGATCCAGCAGAGGCTGATGAGTGGTTGAGACAGATAGAGAAGGTCTTTCTCCTGATGGAGCTTTCAGAAGAGAAAAAGATTAATCATGCAGTCTATCTTTTGACAGGCGATGCAGAGTTGTGGTGGCGTGGTGTGGAGGAAAAGAGGAGAGGTACAGAGCTTTCTTGGCAGGACTTCTCTGAAGAGTTTCATCTTAAATTCTATCCACCCACTTTTATTAATGAGAAAATCAGGCAGTTACAGAACATTAAGCAGGGGAACATGTCAGTTACTGAGTATGAAGCGCTTTTCACCCGGTTAGCGAACTTCTGTCTGCAGCTTGTTCCCGACAACATAGAAAGATGCAGAAGGTTTCAAGAAGGACTGAGGCCAGAGATTTGGCATACAGTTTCTGCTACTAGTAGGAGGAACCGAGAGAACTTTGGCGAGTTTGTTGAGGCTGCTAGACAGGTTGAAGAATCTGTGAATGCTGACAAGGTGCCTGAGTCTAAGAAGAGATCTGCAGATTTCAGTAGAGGATAGTCCAGTAGTGGATACAGAGGTGGAGGTAGAGGTTTCTTTTCTAAACTTGGGCGTGGCTTTAGCTGTTTCAGCAGACAGAGATTTGAGGATGTCACTTCTTCTAGAGGCAGAGGGGGATACAACCCAGGAAGATGGGGTAGTGCCGCTAGTGGACAGTCTTCTGGATCGTCAATGTCAGTGACAGGTCCCCAGAGACAAGAGATACCGCCATGTAACAAATATGGAAGATCACATACTGGACAGTGTTGGGGTCCAAGTTGTTATGTTTGTGGACAAATAGGACACCTCAAAAGGGAATGTCCTCAGCTTCAACAAGTAGCATCACAAGCTTTCCAGCCTCAGTACCCTGATGTTCCGAGTTCTTCTGTGGCTTCTTGTTCCAGAGGTGGCGGAGTGCCTAGTGGCAGGAGTGGTCAGAGAGGACAGCGTGGCAGAGGGAGAGCTTCAGCATGTTTCTTTTCTTTGACACCTCAGGAAGGTATAATCTCTTCACAAGTTGTTACAGGAGAGATGTTTTTGTTTAATAGTATACCAGTTTCAGTTTTGATAGATCCGGGTGCTACTCACTCTTTCATACGACGCTCTTAAGTTGGTGAACTTAATTTGTTAACTCAAGAGTTGGTAGATGAGTTAGTGTTAAGGGTTCCACTAGGTGGACCAACAGTTCTGGCTGAGTTCTGTCCCGGATGCTTGTTATCTTTTGGAGGTTACACCTTTGCTGCTAACCTCATACCCCTGGATGTCAATACTTTTCAAGTCATCCTGGGTATGGATTGTCTTGAGACATATCGAGTGCAACTCGATTGTTGGAAGAAGGAAGCTAACTTTCAACAAGGTGAATTTTCTTGTGTCTTTACTGGAGACAGGAAGGTTCTGCCTACATGCATAGTATCAGCTGTTGTAGCTGATAAGATGCTACAAAAAGGATGTGAAGCGTTCCTTGCTCATGTGGTTGACACTAGAGCAGAAAAGAGCACCGCCAGTGTTTATGATGTGCCTGTGGTTCGTGAGTTTTCTGATGTTTTTCCAGAAGAGTTACCAGGCTTACCTCCTGTCAGAGACATTGATTTTGAGATTTAGGTATATCTAGGTAGTCATCCAGTAGCACTGCCAGCCTATAGAATGGCACCTGCAAAATTGAAGGAACTCAAGGTGCAGTTGCAGGAGTTGCTGGATAAGGGTTTCATTAGACCCAGTTCTTCACCGTGGGGTGCTCCAGTCCTGTTTGTTAAGAAAAAAGATGGTACCATGCGTCTCTGTATAGATTACAGGCAATTGAACAAGATCACTATTAAGAACAAGTATCCTTTGCCAAGAATAGATGATCTGTTTGATCAGTTGCGTGCAGCGACGATCTTCTCTAAAATAGATTTGAGATCTGGGTATCATTAGCTCAGAGTGAAAGCTTCTGATATTCCCAAAACAGCTTTCAGAACCAGGTATGGGCATTATGAGTTTCTGGTCATGTCGTTTGGGCTGACCAATGCCCCAACAACCTTTATGGATATGATGAATCAGATTTTCAAACCGTTCTTAGATCAGTTTATTGTAGTCTTTATAGATGATATTCTGATCTACTCCAGAGATGATGTACAACATGAGCAACACCTGAGAGTAGTGTTGCAGTTGTTGAGACAACATCAGTTGTATGCTAAGTTTAGCAAGTGCGAGTTCTGGTTGGCTGAGGTAACATTTCTTGGACATGTTATCTCGAGAGATGGAGTTTGTGTTGATCCTAAGAAAGTTGATTCTGTGCTTTAGTGGGAACGGCCTAAGACTCCTACTGAGATTAGAAGTTTCTTGGGATTAGCAGGCTATTACAGAAGGTTTATACAGAACTTCAGTGTACTAGCATCACCCTTGACACGCTTGACGAGGAAGGATGCACCGTTTGTTTGGTCTGATAACTATGAGAAACGTTTTCAGATCTTGAAGAGGAAGTTGACTTCAGCACCAGTGTTGGTTTTGCCAGAAGCAGAAAAAGGTTATACAGTGTTCTGCGATGCTTCCAGGAGAGGTTTGGGCTATGTACTGATGCAAGAAGGCAAAGTTGTGGCTTACACATCTAGACAGCTTAAGAAGAATGAAGAGAACTACCCTACTCATGATCTGGAGTTGGCTGCTATAGTTCATGCTCTTAAGACATGGCGTCACTACCTGTATGGTGAGACATGTCAGGTGTTTACGGATCATAAGAGCCTGAAGTATATCTTCACTTAGAAGGATTTGAATTTGAGACAGCGCAGATGGCTTGAGCTGATCAAAGACTATGATGTGACAATCGATTACCATCTTGGTAAAGCAAATGTTGTGGCAGATGCCTTGAGTAGAAAGTCAAGTTCAACAGCAGATGCATTTTCTATGGCATGTTTCAAGAGAGACTTGCTTGTAGATATGCGAAAGGTGAACTTAGACTTGGATATCACTGGACAGAGTGGGTTGATTGCTCAGATGCAGGTCAAACCTACTTTCTATGATCAGATTAAGGAGTTGCAGCAGAGTGATGAAAAGTTGTGGCAAATTATGCAGGATATGTCAGAAGGTAAAAGAACAGAATTCAGGTTTTCTGATGAGGGTGTGTTGTATCTTCATGACAGGTTGTGTGTACCTGGGAACAGTGAGCTGAAAGGGCAAATTCTTGAAGAAGCGCATGCTTCTATGTATGCTATGCATCCAGGTAACACGAAAATGTACATGAACCTCAAAGAGATGTACTGGTGGTCTGGTATGAAGAAAGATGTGGCTGAGTACATGGCTAGATGCGGAGTGTGTCAGCAGGTTAAAGCTGAGCATCAGAAACCTGCTGGTACCTTGCAGTCGCTTCCTATACCAGAATGGAAATGGGAACACATCACGATGGATTTTGTGGTAGGGTTACCCAGTACACCTAGAGGTTCGGACTCGATATGGGTGATTGTGGATAGACTAACTAAGTCTGCTCACTTTCTTCCTGTCAAGTCGACCTTTGATGTTCCAAAGCTGGCCAAGGTTTATGTGGATGAGGTAATCAGATTACATGGGATTCCGGTTTCCATTATTTCTGACAGAGATCCAAAGTTTACATCTAGGTTCTGGAATCAGTTACATCGTGCGTTGGGCACAAGGCTGAAGTTCAGTACAACGTTTCACCCGCAGACAGATGGTCAATCTGAGAGGACCATTCAGACTCTTGAAGACATGCTGAGAGCATGCGTGCTACAGTTCAGAGGTAACTGGGAAGAACACTTAAGCCTGATGGAGTTTTCATATAACAACAGCTACCATTCTAGTCTTGGAATGGCCCCATATGAAGATCTATATGGCAGAAAGTGTAGATCACCAGTTTGTTGGTACGAGGTTGGCGAGAAAGAAATTCTTGGACCTGAGATAGTTGATATAACTACAGAGAAGATATCTGTAATCAGGGATCAGTTGAAAGCTGCTCAGGACAGACAGAAAAGTTATGGAGAGAGACGACGTCGACCTCTTGAGTTTGAGGTTGGTGACGAGGTTTATCTGAAGGTTTCACCGTGGAAGGGAGTGTTAAGGTTTGGCAAGAGGGGTAAGTTAACCCCTAGGTACATGGGCCCATATCCCATTGTTGAGAGGATTGGACCTGTAGCTTACAGGTTGGATTTGCCGTCTGAGTTGGCAAATCTTCATGATGTGTTTCATGTGTCTATGCTGAAAAGGTGTCATCCCGGTACAGAAAAGATTTTAGATCCAGAACCGGCACAGCTTAAGACAGATGTGTCTTACGTGGAAGGACCAGTGCAGATAGTTGATCACTGAATCAAAAAGCTTAAGAACCGCGAGATACCTGTAGTGAAGGTTTTATGGAGGAATCATAATCTTGATGAAGCTACGTGGGAGTTAGAGTCTGAGATGCGTGGCAAGTTTCCTTTTCTCTTCTAGGAACTTTAGGACGAAATTCTTATAAGGGAAAGGGGAATTGTTACGACCCGCGTTGAGCTTATCCTGTAAGTATGCTGTTAAGCATGTGTTTAGCTGCTTTGCTAAGTTATAAGCTTTCTTTTGTTAATAACGTTTAAAACAGATATGATTTATGAGTAGAGTGAATCATAGCCCTTAAAACGTGTAAGATCTTGCGCTTGAGGCGTTGCCAGAGAAATCGTTTGAAACCGACTTTTGAGTAAAAAGTTGTATGTTTTTGGGCATGCAGGGACATGTTTGTAGTTTTTGAAAGTTCCTGGACTTTACGTTTTGGTCCCTAGGTTCTTCCTTCTTATCCTTTCTTTCCTCCCTTACTCGTTTCATTTATCAGAAATGAGAGAAACACAGAGTGTTTCTTCTCTTCGTCCTTTGATAGGGAAAGAGAGGGAGATCTGGGAGAGAAGACGATTTGGAGCTCTAGCTTGGTTCCAGTCAGCAGTTGCGGCCTCCATCTTCGCCTCACCATTCTTCTTCGCCAGCTGAACCAGCAGTTGCCGGAGCTACGCTTGCAGCAGGAGCTGCGCTAGCAGCAGCGGCGGCTAGGAGGAAGAAAGGGCGCGAAGAGCAGCCCTAGTTAGTTCTTCTCCTCTCCTACAGTTAGTTCGTGGGTGTACGCATCCTTTGCAGGTGATTTGCTGCACAAATCCGTAGTTTCGTCTGCTGATTCGAGTGAAATCGACATCAGCAGGTTGGTTTAGGTTTTCAGTCTATTCGCCATTCAGTCGAGTTATATGTGATTCGGTCGAGTTTTCTTGAGCAGGAACCGAACAATAGGTTGATCGGTCGAGTTTGTAGCTGGTCGGTCAAGTTGTGCAGTGATTGGTCGAGTTTTCGACCTATCGGTCGAGTTTCTGAGCTGTGAGTGGCAGTTCATTCAAAAATCATTATTAAACTCAATTTAAGTGCTTAAATGCTTCTTTATCAATTGGTATAACTCCTAAACAGTGTAGCATATACAATAGAGTATGATAGATTCATTGGAACGTGAAATATGTGATATGATTGATGAAAAGGATGGAATTTATATTTTACAGTTGCAATGCATATGCTGATTAAAGACGGTTGTTTAGCAATGAATTTGGATAAGTGGCTTTGAGTCATGTTAAAGATGACAAATGATATATATGAGTTCTTAAGAGATGTTCAGAATGTGAAATAAGTATGAAATGTGATATTCCTGTTTAATTGTTTATATGTTAATCAGTTAATAGACTTAGGTGCCGTAACACCGTAGAACCCCTTTGAGAGGTCTGCACCAGGGGGTGAAACTCGTGTTGCAACAATAACTGTGCGGAGTGACGGTGGCATGAGGATAGAGAGAGGTAGTGTTCAACAATAATCCGTGTGTGTGTCACAGTGGCACTGGAGTAAATAGGGGTTATTCAACATTAATATGTGCTTGTGTCACGGTGGTAACCCGGTAAGACTCTCCGCCTGTGTGCTCAGGTTAGAGGAGGAGTCTAGAGTTCACTCTTTTGAGAGTGTAGTGAGGCCTTGTGAGCCTGAGGCCTTGTGAGCCTGAGAGTCCTACAGCAGACCAGGGCTGGCAGTCAGACTTAGCATTTCCCGGGTGTGTCGCTAAATCTTGTACGGTGGGATCGTAGCTCGCTACAGATATTTATATGCAGAGTACACTGCATATGATTAGGGAATAAAAATGATATAAATATGTAATCATGTAGGATCACGGAAAGTTTAATATGTTAAGAGATTTGAATTTCTGTGCCTTTTCCCTATAACTGTTTAATTGTTAAAATATGTGATGTTGCATAGAAATGAGATTGTTATCTGTAAATCTGCTATGTCATTAGAAATGCCCTGCTTAGTACTGTATTTATGCTTTACTTCAATTATTGCTAAGTGAAATGCTATTCACTGAGCGAGTAGGCTCATCCCTCTACTCAAACATTTTCAGGTCAGCATCAGCAACAGGAATCGGAAGAATCGTTTCATCCTAACGCTTAGTCTTTAGAAGGTTTGTAGTTAGTCTAGTTAGAGGTTTCTTAGTCCTTTCCCCTCGATCCTTGGAACATGGTGTGGGTGAGAGAGAGTGCGTATATGGAATGTGTATAAAGATGTAAATTACCTGTTATGTTTACTTTCTATTAAACAATGTTACATGTTGTAAACTCTGTTTATGTTCTCTAGCCAGTTTAATAGAAATGCTTCTACAGTTTGTTTAGTTTTAGTTTACAGCTTAAATCTGGTTATCTTTTAAATATCTTTAAAATGTTTTAAAGAGCGAAGAGTGGTTGGCTTGTGTGTAAATCCCATCTGTCGCGCCCTAATCTCGTGGTTTGTGGTTAATGTGAGATCGGGGCGTGACAGAATAGATCAATATGAAGATGCTCAAGAGCTATTTTGGTAATAATGACTCCCTTGGATTTGAAGGAGGACTTGGTTTGCTTTCCTTGTATACGTGGTTGGCATTCCTCATCCTTTTCAAAATCCAATTTGGGAAGTCCCCTAACCAAATCCTTTTTTCTCAATTTCTTCATTTGATGCATATTCACATGACCCAACCGGTGATGCCAAAGAGATATATCATTTTTATCCACAACTAAACATCTATCAAGTATAGGATTTAGAGCATCAAGAACAATAACATAAAGATTATCATTTCTAGTTCCCTTATATATAACATTATAAGTGAGGGAATCTAGAAGCAAACATTCTAAAGAGGTAAATAGAACAAGATAACCATTATCACAAAGTTGGCTTGCACTTATCAAATTGTGATGTAGACCATCAACAAGCAAAACATTTTTAATACAAAGCTCGTTTCCTACATCACCCTCACCTATTACCTTACCCTTTTTGTTGTCCCCGGAGGTCAGTGATCCTCCTTTCTTCTTTATGAATTTGTTGAAATGGATGATTTCACATGTCATATGCTTTGAGAAGCCACTATAAACAATCCACCTTCTTTTGACCTGCATGAAAGAAGGATGTCGGTGCCCAACTCAAAATTTGGGATCTAGGGTTAGCTTGGGGACCCATTTCATCTTTGGGTTGGTCCCCTTTGGCTTGTAAGGACAATAGGTAGAGTAATGATCAGCACATTTACAATGAGCATATACCATTGGGCTCTTAAAGCTGGAAGTGTCTCCATGGAAGAAAGGAGGTTCCACACTCTTCTTCTTACCCTTACTCTTGTTCTTGTTCTTACCCTTATGAGCAGTCCCATCATATATTAAACCACTAGTACCAATTTGTTTGGTAGAATGTTCTAGGACATCATTAAGGGATTTCTTTCCCATAAGAAACTTTTACAAAGAAGCTCTTAACTTTTCATTATCATCACTAAGATTTATAATAGTATAAGATAAGCTAGCAAGATCATATCTAGAATGCAACAAGTCGATCTCTAAGAAGAGGGCTTTAGTATGAAAAAAGTCATGTTCTAGAGAAATACTAGCTACCTCATTACTTTGCAAGATAGGTCTAGAGGATAGATCATTTACTTGAGTAAGCAACTTAGCATTTTCATATTTAAGCAATTGAATTTCTCTTTGATAAGCATAAGTTTCTTGCTTCGTATCTTCATCAATGAGGTTAAGTTCTACATTTTTAGTTTTAAGAACATCAATCTCATCTTGGCATTTTTGGTTATCTTCCTTAAGAGTAGCAATGTTCTTAAGGTAGGCACCATTCTCAACTTCAACTCTATTGTATTAGAGCTCAAGATCAAGAAATTGCCCTTGCAAAGTATCAATACTATCAAGATGTGACTTTTCATTTTGATCTAGAATCTCAATCTTAGCATAAAGATCATCTATAATCTTTCCTAACCTTTTCCTTTTAGCTTTGCATTTAGTAAAAGATGACCGACTAGCATTAAGCATATCAATAAGAGTTTCTTTAGACATCTCATGCAAATTAACTTCACTTAACTCATTTACCTCACCTACATCATCACTTAAAGAGGCCATGACAGCAAGGCGGCATTCTCCATCTTCGGAGCTAGAAGAACTTGAGGAAGACTCCTCTCAAGCTGCATGAGCTACATCTTTGCTTCTTCTTTCTTTCTTCTCCTTTCTCTTGTATTTTCCTTCTTTCTTATACTACTTTTACTTATTGTGGCTGCTCTTGTGGTGTCTCTTCTTGGCCTTGGGAAAGTCACTCTTGTAATGGATTTTTTGGCCACATTCATAGCACCTAGGAGTAGATGAAGAAGACTTCCCTTTAAAGTGCTTTCCCTTGGAGTAGTTAGCTTCTTGCTCATTTGGGCCTTCATCACCACTTGAGGAAGGAGTAGGGGACCAGAGTGCAAGTTTTTGTTGTTGAACCATCTCTTCAATTTGAATTTTGAAGGTTGTGTCCTTGATCTTATTAGACTCCTTATCTTCTCTCTTTTCTTCTTCTTCTTGCTTGTCAAGCCTTGGCTCATGAGCTTGGAGGTTGCCAACCAACTCCTCGGTTGCCAAGTCACTAAGCTTGTACACTTCGTCAATGGAGATCACTTTGAGCTCCCATCTCTTTGAAAGAGATCTCAAGATCTTTGAGTTGATTGTGCCTCTATCCATCACACTACCAAGAGCTGCCAATCCATTGATGATGACATTAAGCCTTGTGTACATGTCTGCCACTCTTTCATTCTTGTCCATCTTGAAGTTCTCAAGGAGACCACCAAGCATGTAGATCTTTGCTTCCTTCACTTGCTCCGTTCCTTCATAGGTGACACATAGCTTGTTCCAAATTTCATGTGTGGTGTCCCATGAGGAGATCTGGTTGAACTTGGATGGGGTGAGGGCTGCATAGATGATGCGCACGGCTTTGGCATTGATCTGAGCTTGCTTCATTTGGGCTTCCGTCCATTTAGAGATTTCCCCCTTTGGATCTTCATACTTTAGGTGCACCACCTTCCACATCTCTTAGCTTACTCCTTGGAGGTAAAACTGCATTCTTCTCTTCCAATAGAGGAAGTTGGTGTCGTTGAAGACTGGAGGTTGCATGGAGAAGTTTCCCTCCAAGTTGAGAGATCCAAGTGCTAAATCACTTATATTCTCCTACTTGTGCAAGTAGCTTGGAGAAGACATGCTCTGATACCACTTGTTGGATCAAGGGCTCTAGAGGGAGGGTGAATAGAGCTTCACAAATCTCAAAAAATAGATTAGACCTTCAAATTATATTAAGTGAAAAAGTTTAATCATAAAACCAGTTTGAAGTCCTAACTAACAAGCATAGCCAGGGTGAGAGACAAGGATAGCATACACTTGGACAAAGTGGTTTAGAGTGGTTCTACACTTCAAAATAGAAGTGAGTCAGTCCACTACCTAGAGGTGGTTAATCTCTAGGACTTTGCAATCTTGATGCTCTTATATTCATTCATAAGATTACAAGACAAAACCACATTCATCCAAGGACTTAATACCTCAAGCAAGGATCTTCAACCTACCGAAGGGACTTACCCACTTGAGCAAGGAGTCTTCAGCCTTCACAAGGACCTACCCACTCCACCTTCAAGTCTTTAGCCTTCCAGGGATTACCTATCCTTCTTGAGTGCCCGCCTTGCCTATCTTCTTCATTCGGAGATCTAGATCACCATGCCTTCTTCAACCTTGAAGAACAACAACTCCTTCTCCTTCACTTGGAGAAGATCTTCAAGCCTTTTCTTCAAGCAGGAAAGGGGGTAGGAAGATGGAGGTGGAGAGATTTACATGGATACAAGGGATAGCTCTCTTACAAGGGATCCTAACTCACTCATATTCACAAATTTGAATTGTAAGTAGAGAGAGAAAGGGGCTCAAAGGGATGCAGCACTCTCAACTAGCCTAGGACCAAGCATATAGTGAATGATCAACCTTGGAATGAACTCCAATTGGTCCTATTTATAGTTGGGGGTTCTCCTTTGAGTTGGGGAACACTTAGGGTCAAATTATAGCCATTTTTGTACAAGGCAATGGATCTATTTTAGTCCAAGCAAGTCACCAACGGTTAGAATCACTATTCCTGCATTTTTTGTACAGTACATTCGGTCAAGTTTCAATAAAGGTAACTCGACCGATCAGGTAAAAGACAAACCCAATTTTTAAACCATCGGCCTAGTTTGTCCTGAGGAAACTCGACCGACCAATGAAAATAGTATTTGGTCAGTATCCCGATCGATCAAGTTCTGTGTAAGCACAACTCAACTGATGCACTCTTCTGAAAATGGATCCAACGGATCAGTCGAGATTGTAACTCGACCGATCAACAACCTGTGATCGATTTTCTAAAGTGCTTAAAAAGTGATTAAAACTTGGTCTAAAGTGTCCCACATAATTTTCTCATCTTAGTTACAAGTCATGTCATCAATACAAGTGATTACAAAAATCTTCTAAGGTCATTTACATGGATTTCCTAATTTGCACACTTGCATGGTTTTGACTTGTACTTTGACAAGCTAGGCTTGTATAATTTCATCATTTTCATGTACCTAACACCTGAAATCAATCTTGAATACACATATTAGATGCATATGAATTGAATAGTTAAGTCATTATCAAAATATGGACAATGTATAACCTCTAGGTCAACAACGGGGACATAGAGAGAACTCTATGTCATCAGTTCAATTAGAAATTGATGATAAAAGTACAACTTTTGAAAGAAAATATTTTTCTCTAAAAATTGTATTTTATGGGTTATCTGAGATATCATTTTCACATGAAAACAAAACTGATGTTATAGTGAAAGAGGTACTCGTGTCTTTTTTAAATCTGTAGGATTTGACCAATGGTGACAGTTTGTCTTTAGAACTGACATTATTGACTTTATGGTGTCTATTTTGCTTTGGAACAAACGTCATCAAAAGTGACATTAGACGTCATTAATGTACTAGTGAAACAAAAGATTTTAATATGTTGTCATTAGTGATTTTTTTTTAAATTTCCAAACTATAATACACAAGACTTTTTCAATTCAATTAAAATAAAAATTACATGTTTACCCTTTACCCTCCATATTTACCTTGTGAGGAAGAGGTGTAAGGGTAGGGAGAGGGTAAGGAAATCATAGAGAAGGGTAATTACCCTAACCCTCTATGCTCTACCGTGTGGAGGGTAACGGTAATGGTAGATCTATAACCTCCATGTTGACAACCATAGTAGGAGGTGGTTGTGCATATAGTATGTCTGACTAAAGGCAGTTTAAGGGTGTTGATGTGCCCTTTTTTTCTTGAAGGTGCTTCAAGGATGTTGAATGTAGACTGTTTGTAATGAACTCGCCTCCTGGTAACCCCCAATTAAGGGAGACCAAGAGGTCAAAGTCGTTATCCCAATTTCCGGATCAAAGGTTCGACAAATAATCAATAATAATTATCAAATTATACCAAACTATACTGAAAAGTTGTAATAAAATAAACTTTTTGCATACCTTTTGAAAAACTTGGATTTCTAAACTTCTATCCACATACGGGAACTATTCTAACTAAACCTCCTTGCACTTTAATTCATGTATTCACAATATGCCAATTTACTGTTTGTCCTTTTGGGATCTATACCTATAACGCCGACAAACAAAATGTTGGTCAGCATAGATGAATATGTCAGTATGTGGGGGAAATAATAATCATGCAATTAACTGTAACAACATATTGCAGTCAGCTATGATTTAACAAACAACTTTACATTTTAAGCATAACTGCTCAATCCATACATACCCTAGCCTCTGTGATGTCCCTGTAGTGGACATGGATGCTACCTTCCTTATGGTAGATCCCCATTAAACCCCACATGATCCTACCTAATAGGTAGATCAATATCTAGGGTTGAGTCACATGGCACTACCCATAGGTAGCCCAATTCCTAACTCATAGTGTGCTAAAGAGTCACATGGCACTACCCATAAGTAGCCCAATCCCTAACTCTTGATAACATGATGGTCCCACTTAACAAGTAGACCCTTTACCAGGTTACCCTTTTCATCATTAGCAAAGCCACAGAGGAGGACCAGGATCTGAGCCAGGTGATAATCATAGTCACTTTATGGTTGCATGAAACAAAAGTCATCCAAGCAGTTATTTTCAGGCAACCGATAAAACATCCGGGAATCGTTGTGAAACTAAAGTGATTAACCATAAGTGTAACCACATACCTATGATTGCATATTTTGAGACAAAATCAATTAAGTAGAGAAAACCCAACCAAGCAAGCAAGTATGCATAGAAATCCTAAAATAAACATAAGAATTTCTCTTTATCAAGATTTATCCAAACTCATCTTGTTTCTTAGGATTTCTATTCCAATTTTAGGATTTCCTTTGCAATTCGAGTTTTGCCTCCACTTTTAGTATTATAAACCGTAATTCCACAAAACTACAAAAAAACTTAAACTTTCTCATCATAACACTCCTAACAGGCTTAGGATCATTATATGGTAACATATTTCCATAATCCGATTTAAACAAAGTTTTTCTCTTCTTTTACCCTAAATTAGGGTTTCTATATGTATTATCCTTCATACATAGATTAAAACCCTAAATTAGTAAAATTTTCATGTAAAATGGATTGAAACTCTATTTTAATATTCAACAGGTTAATACTTCTCAAATTAACCTATTAAACCACAAAGATTCATCCTTTATACTCAATTAGGGTTTCTAATTACCTTTTAATACCTTCTTCTATCAAATTAATACACTTTTGCAAAACAAGATAGAACTAGGTTATCAATCTATTTTTATCTTGTTCCTTGTATTTTTCATATCAACTTTCATATATAAAGTTTGTTAATATGAGATTCCTATCAATTTCTATGAATTTCGCAAGAAAAACCCTTTTTCTGGAATTTCGGTCAGAGAGAAGGAATTACCAAAAATCTGGGGCCGCTCAATCAATAGTTCGCTGGTCCACCCTTCTAATCTGACGCCTGACGTCGTGCGCGGCTAAGTTAAGTCACCTTAGCCTTGGATCGTTGGATTGGTGCGCGAGATCACAACGGTCCTCTATCCAACGGCTGTTGTGTGTCATCTTCGTCTTCCTCCTTGTGCGAAGTTGTGACGGTGCCGTGGCGGAGGTGTCATCAAAGTGGGAGCAATCTGGAGATAGAGAGGGCATCAGGGCTTGTGAGGCATCCGGTTGGGATCGTTGTGAGGTGAGGAATTGAGCAGGGGTCTATTTATAGGGCTAGGAGGGGTCCCTTTAGGGTTTCTCTATTGGTTGTCGCCATCACCTTCAGGTGAAAAGGGTGTTTCTTCTAGATGTGACAAAAGCTTGCCAACTTAGGGTCGAGAAGATTCAGGACTCTCTCCCAGATCCAAAGGAACTACTTTCAGGCTTAGACATGCCTTGGATCACAAGAAAATTAAAGGGGAAATTTCCCCAGATACAAGTAATCCGAGTTCCTTTGGAACTGGATGATGTGCGGCCCTCGTTGGATCTAGATCCAACGGCCCCTATTACTCGCGCTCAAACAAAAGGAATATAAATTCCTTAAGATAATTCCATATGTTTTAGGATAATTTGAGAAAATCATAACTACTAATCCGTAGCTCCTTTTTATCTCAAATTTTAAGGGAAACTCATTCAATTCTTAATCTTTCATAATGCAAAATTTGGGATTATTATCTAAAGAAATTGGGTCCTTTTCTTTAGTTGCAAGTCATCACTTAATTATATACATTTTCACATATTTTCTTTTTCCCTTGCCATTAAATTATCATCTTGGATTTCTTAGACCTCAAGGAACCCTAAAGGCACGAAATCTCATCTTGGGAAAAATATTCCTTTGCCTTTCCTCTTATTATTTTATCCCTTTTCTTATTTATCCCTTTATTCAAACAAATTCCTTTTCCTTTTCTTTTCTTTTTATTTCAATTGGGATTAATAGCCAATAAAGCCCACCAAGAAAACAAACAAGGCTATTATACACAAAAACCATTCAATTCAAATAAATAAATCAACCATTGATTTCATTTATCTTTTAAAAGGAGATTTACAAATCTCATTACATGGTTTAGAAAAATGAGGTTATAACATCCTCCCCTCCTTATAGGAATTTTGCCCTCAAAATTCAACAATCAAACAAACAAATTAGGATATGCTTTTTCCATGTCCGTCTTCAGCTCCCATGTGGCTTCATCCTCTCCATTGTGCTTCCAAAGGACCTTTACCATCTCTATATTCTTATTTCTGAGCTCTTTCACCTTGGTATCTAGAATTCACAATAGTAACTCAGGATAAGTTAGCTTCCCTTGAAGCTCAATGGGTTCAATGCTCAGCACAAGGCTCAGATCTTGCACATATCGCTTCAGATTGGACACATGAAACACATCATGCGTCATACTATATTGAGGGGGTAACGCCAAACGATATGCGGCTTCACCAATCCGTTCTAACACTTCAAATGGACCCACGTATCGAGAACTTAACTTTCCTCTATTCTTAGCTATAGCTCGGAGTGGTCATATTTTCAAAAAAAATGCTCTCCTACAGTGAAATGCATGTCAGTCCGTTTTGCATCAGCATACGACTTTTGTCGATCCTGAGCTCTTTTCAACCTTTGCCTGATCAAAGCGACTTTATCAGCATACACTTGGAGTTCATCTGATCTCAACAGGGTCCTCTCACCAACATCATCCCAGTGAAGTGGTGACTGACACGGTCTCCCATAAAGAGCTTCATATGGAGGCATCCCAATACTGGCGTGGTAGCAATTATTGTAGGCAAAATCAACTAAAGGTAAGTACTGCTCCCATGATCCACCCCAATCGAGCACACAAGCTCTCAATAGATCCTCTAAGGTCTGGATTGTCCTTTCTGACTGACCATCTATCTGGGGGTGATAAGCAGTACTAAATTTCAACCTTGTACCAAGTTCCTCTTGAACTTGCTTCCACAACTTGGAAGTAAACTTTTGGGTCTCTATCCGAGATGATGGAACCAGGTACACCATACAAATGTACTATCTCTCTGATATATAGCTCAGCTAGATCTGACACCTTGGAAGTGGTCTTTAGGGCAAGGAAGTGTGCTGACATGGTGAGGTGATCTACCACAACCCATATAGCATCATGACCTCTTTAGACCGGGGTAGACCCACCACGAAGTCCATGGTGATCTTCTCCCATTTCCACTTTGGAATCTCTATAGACTATAAAAGTCCACCAGGTCATTGGTGTTCAGCCTTCACCATTTGGCACGGGAGACAACTGGCCACATAAGTCACAATGTCTTTCTTCATTCCTGGCCACCAGAAAAACCTCTGCATGTCTTTAAACATCTTAGTAGTCCTTGGGTGTACCGTGTATTTGGAACCATGAGCCTCTTGTAGGATACGTCCCATTAGCGGTGAATCTTCAGGAACCCATATGTGATTCTCAAATCTAATCCCTCTGTCTATTCCTAATGAAAGATGGGTTTGTGTCTTCTTCATAAAGCCTTTCATCTTGTCAAGTTCCCCACTACCCAACTGTGCTGCTACAATTTCACCCAACAATTCTGACTGTATGTGGATGTTGGCCAATCGAACTCGATCCTCTAAAGGTTGTGGAGTCCACTCCACCAGCTCTTCTAAACTCTTCCACTGACTGGACAAAACAGCTGCGCACCTGAGCTATTTTTGACTCAAAGCAACAACTACTACATTTGCCTTCCCTGGATGATAGGTGATGGTGAAGTCATAATCCTTCATGTACTCCATCCATCTTCGATGTCGTAGTTTTAAGTTTCTCTGTGTTAGGAGGTACATCAGTCTCTTATGGTCAGTGAAGATCTCAAAAGTAGCACCATACAAGTAATGCCACCAAATCTTCAATGCATGGATGATTGCAGCCAGTTCTAAGTCATGTGTCGGGTAATTCACCTCGTTGGGCTTGAGTTTTCGGGAGGCATATGCAACCACATGCCAATTGTGTTCCAACACATAGCCAAGTCCCATCTTTGTTGCATCGGTGAAAATCATGAAACCCTCATTGCCTGATGGTAGAGTCAAAACTGGGGCAATGGTCAGCTTCTCCTTCAGCTCCTGGAAATGAGCCTCACACACATCAGTCCCCACGAATTACACATCCTTCCATGTCAACATGCTCAACGGCAAGGAGGTCTTTGAGAAATCTGCGATGAAGAGTCGATAGTAACCTGCTAACCCCAAGAAGCTTTGAATCTCAGAGGGGTTCTTCGGTGCAGGACAGTCTCGAACTGCTGACACTTTAGCTGGATCTACGACGATTGTTTCACCTGAGATGATGTGTCTGAGGAACATGACTTGGTCTATCCAAAAATCACATTTGGAGAATTTCCCATAGAACTTCTGCTTTCTCAAGATATCAATGACTTTTACTTAGGTGGTCTGGGTGTTGATCTAAGTCATCAGAATAGACCAAGATGTCATCTATGAACACTATGACAAATGAGTCAAGGAATGGTTCAAACACACTATTCATAAGGATCATGAAAACACTGGGTGCATTGGACAATCCAAAAGGCATAACCACAAACTCATAGTGGCCATATTGTGTTCTAAAAGCTGTTTTCAGGATGTCCTCATTCTTGACTCTCAACTGGTGGTAACCCAATCTCAAGTCAATCTTGGAAAAGACTTGAGCAAACTTCAACTGGTCAAATAAGTCATCTATCCGGGGTAGGGGGTATTTGTTCTTAATGGTAGCCTGATTGATCATCCGATAGTCTATGCACATTCAGAGCAAACCATCTTTTTTCTTTACAAAGAGAACCACTGCTCCCCATGGTGATGTGCTAGGGTGGATAAAACCCTTGTCTAGCAATTCCTACAGTTGTTTCTTCAACTCGAGCAACTCAGTAGGGGCCATCCTATAAGGCACTCTTGAAATAGGGATTGTCTCGGGAGCTAGCTCTATGGAAAAATCTACCTATCTCTCGGGAGGAATCACAGGTAGATCCTCTGGGAAAACATACACATAGCTCCTGACTACCTCTATTTCTTCTAAGGGTTGCACCCTGGGTTCTGGCTCGGTAACTACTGCCAGGAAAGCTCGACACCCTTTACTCATCATCCACTCTGCTTTCAAGGCTGACACATATACACTGGTGGTGGCATCTTTCCTACCCCTAATGATAAAAGGTGGGTGATTTGGTTTCTTAATGATCACTTTCTTCTCCCTACAGTCAATATTGGCCCTATAAGTATAAAGCCAGTCCATACCAATGATCACATCAAAGTCATTCATATCAAGAAGGATAAAGTCTGTAGGAAACTCATGATCTCAATATTTCACAGGTATCACCAGAGTTTTCAAAAGATATGTAAAGATTCGACCACTCGGGGTTGTAACATCTAAGACATACCCTAAATCCTTGATATCCAAACAAAGCATAGTTGTGAGATTTCTCAAAATGGAAGTATTAGTAGATCCAGAGTCAAATAAAGCTTTTACATTGTGTCCCATGACTTCAAGCATGCCTACATTGTTTTTTACCATACATTAGACCATTACATGCTTATCTTAAACGTAAAAGAAAACTCTAAGGGTTATTACCCTCAATCAACCGATTAGAATTTGCTTGAGCCTCCTCATTGTCAATGGCAAATACCCGAGCCTGTCTTCTCTCTCCAGCAGGTGGGGCTGCAACTACAGGTGAGGCTGCTACCAGTCCTGGTCCTCTTGGTTCTGATAGAGGACAAATAGCTTGAAGATGTCCTTCTTGTTGGCATTGGTAGCATGTCTTCTTCTTGTAGCAGCACTCACCGGTGTGCTACTTTCCGCAGGTGCAACATTGAGGTCGGTTGATCTCTTGACAGGGTTTCCCTTTTCCTCCATGTTTTCCCTTGGCATGATTATTCCCTTGACCTTTCTTGTGGTTGTTCTTTTGTCCTTGGGTTCCCTCAGTGAAACCCAAATATCCCTTGGGTGGATTTTGAGTAGGCATCATTGTCCTCTCCATGTCTAGGGCAGTGTTGTAAGCTTCAGCGAAGGTTTTAGGTTTAATTGCCATCACATGGGGCTTGATAACAGGGTGAAGACGCTCTATGAAGTGATCCACCCTTCTTTCCTCATCCATCATATGCCCAAAATGCTCCAGGAATCGAAACTTGTGCCCAAAGTCTACCACAGATGAGTTTCCTTGAGTCATGTTGGTGAACTCCCTCTCCTTCTCTTTCTTAGCTGAGATAGGGATGAATCTGGCAGTGAAGATTGTCTTGAAGTTGGCCCATGCCATTGGTTCTTCAGCCAAATCATGGCCTATGATGTGTGTCTCCCACCATATCTTGGCTGCTCCTTCCAGGAGTTTAGCAGCAAAGAGGACCTTCTTGCTTGGATGTACCTCAAGCATGCGAAATCCATTCTCGACTGCAAGCAACCAAGCCTCCGCCTTGTCAACCACTTCGGACTTATCCTCTCCCTAGAACTTATCGATGTTCCGCTTGACAAAGTCCAAGATGGTGGTTCCCAGTCGAGGACGAACAGGAAGTGGTTCGCCATTTTCACCTCTAGCTATGTCTCGGAGGGCTAAAGCACTAATGGCCTCTGTCAGCTTCTTCTGTTGCTCCATCCACAGAGCGTCAGGGGTTGAACCACCATGGTTGATTCCGGTCCACCAGACTGGTCCTCCTCCATCTGGGCTTCCTCCTCATACACATGTTTCTCTTTGTACCCCTGTTCCTCCTCTTGTCTAAGGTTTCTGAAGGGTATAGGTTCAGGGTTGGGGACCTCATATGCAGTTTCTTCAGGCCTCTTCCTTTTCTTTGAGGATTCACCGCCATGGTTCCGCTTCCTCTTCTTGGAAGACCCATTCCCCTTACGGGAAGGCCCACCACCAGTGGCAACCTCCGGGATACCAACGATCTTCGTACGAGTCGTCTACATAAGCATACGAACAGACCTTTAGTCTCATTTTTAAACAATTTATACTTATGTCAATGACATCTCATTACATATCTTTTATTAACTTGATGGAGGATTCCTTCATCCTTAGCATACTTACCCATACCTCAAGAGGGTGAGGAAGAGAGAGAAAACCCTAATCCTTAAAATCCTTAACAGAATTTGAGTTGAGAAGGGATGAACAAGATGAGAGAGTCCTAAATGTATCTTATTTCGAGTCAGATCCTAAGACATTGGCTAGGTAGTCACAGAGATCTGGGAGTCCTCGTATTCTGACTAGTGGTGCAGAGGAAAATATTTCCAGCCCCTGGACATGATCCTTTTCTAGACACTTTTATCTTTAGGATAATCCTCAAATAGCTCCCTTGGTTCTACGGAATTTGTAAAATTTAATAATTATGAAAGATTAAATCAGGAACCTAATCTCTGATACCAATTGTAACGATCCCACCCCCTAGTAACCCCCAATTAAGGGAGACCAAGAGGTCAAACCCGTTATCCCAATTTCCAGATTAAAGGTTCGACAAATAATCAATAATAATTATCAAATTCTAACAAACTATACTAAAAAGCTGTTATAAAATAAACTTTTTGCATACCTTTTGAAAAACTTGGATTTCTAAACTTCTATCCACATACGGGAACTATTCTTAGTAGAGAAAACCCAACCAAGCAAGCAAGTCTGCACAGAAAACCTGAAATATATATACAAATTTCCTTTTATCAAGATTTATCCATGCTCATCTTGTTTCTTAGGATTTCTATTCCAATTTTAGGGTTTCCTTTGCAATTACAATTTTGCCTCCACTTTTAGTATTATAAACCTTAATTCCACAAAACTATATAAAATTTTTAACTTTCTCATCATAACACTCCTAACAGGATTAGGATCATTATATGGTAACATATTTCCATAATCCAATTTAACAAAGTTTTTTCTCTTCTTTTACCCTAAATTAGGGTTTCTATATGTATTATCCTTCATACATAGATTAAAACCCTAAATTAGTCAACTTTTCATGTAAAACGGATTGAAACTCTATTTTATTATTCAACATGTTAATAATTCTCAAATTAACCTATTAAACCACAAAGATTCATCCTTTATACTCAATTAGGGTTTCTAATTACCTTTTAATACCTTTTTCTATCAAATTAATACACTTTTGCAAAATGAGACCAAACTAGGTTACCAAACTATTTTTATCTTGTTCCATGTATTTTCCTGATCAACCTTCATATATAAAGTTTTTTAATCTGAGATTCCTAGAAATTTCTATGAATTTCGCACGAAAAACCCTTTTTCTAGAATTTCGGTCAGAGAGATGGAATTAGTAAAAATTTGGGGCCGCTCGATCAATAGTCCGCTGGCCTGCCCTTCTAATCTGACACCTCCCATCGCGCGCGGCTAAGTTAAGTCTCCTTAGCCTTGGATCGTTGGATTGGCACGCGGGATCATAATGGTCTGCTATCCGACGGCTGTTATGTGTTGTCCTCATCTTCCTCCTCGCGCGAAGCTGCAGTGGCGGCGCAGCAGAGGTGTCGTCAGAGTGGGAGCGATCTGGAGATAGAGAGGGTGTCGGGGCTCGTGAGGCAGCTGGTTGGGATCGTTGTGAGGCAAGGATTCGAGCAGGGGTCTATTTATAGGGCTAGGAGGACTCCCTTTAGGGTTTCTCTATTGGCCACCGCCCTCACCTTCAGGTGAAAAGGGCGTTTCTTCTAGACATGATGAAAGCTCGCCAACTTAGGGTCGAGCAGATTCGAGGCTCTCTCCCAGATCCAATAGAACTACTTCCAGGATTGCACATGCCTTGGATCGCAAGAAATTCGAAGGGGATATTTTCCCAGATACATCATGTAATTTGAGTTCCTTTGGAACTGGATGATGTGCGACCCTCATGGGATCTAGATCCAACGGCCCCTATTACTCGCACTCAAACAAAAGGAATATAAATTCCTTTATTCAAAATAATTCCATATGTTTTAGGATAATTTGAGAAAATCATAACTACTAATCTGTAGCTCCCTTTTATCTCAAATTTGAAGGAAAACTCACTCAAGTCTTAATCTTTCATCATGCCAAATTTGGGATTATTATCTAAAGAAATTGGGTCATTTTCTTTAGTTGCAAGTCATCACTTAATTATATACATTTTTCACATATTTTCTTTTTCCTTGCCATTAAATTATCATCTTGGATTCCTTAGACCTCAAGGAACCCTAAAGACACGAAATCTCATCTTGGAAAAAATATTCCTTTGCCTTTTCCTATTATTCTTTTATCTCTTTTCTTATGTATCCCTTTATTCAAACAAATTCCTTTTCCTTTTCTTTTCTTTTTATTTCAATTGGGCTTAATAGCCAATAAAGCCCACCAAGAAAACAAACGAGGCTATTATACATGAAAATCATTCAATTCAAACAAATAAATCAACCATTGATTTCTTTTATCTTTTAAAAGGAGATTTACAAATCCCATTACATGGTTTAGAAAAATGAGGTTATAACACTGTTGTTGTCTCAAGTGTATTGAAAGTCATTTATCAAGATTTTAATGTATCTTATGATGGTTATTAGTAGTGATATAATCACGGAGAAAAGAGTTTAGAGCAGCGGGACAATGTATTTGGGAGAGAACTCTTCGTATCTTAACTCCTTTTCAACGTTTACTTTCCTGGTGAACTACCATCTACGAACTGCTCGGAGCGTTCATTTCGACTATGGAAAATCATTTAATAATGTATCTTAGATTAGATATAGTTCTAAAATAGAGTTGTATAATGGTAATTTTTTTACATTTATTATATTTAATGTTTTGTAAAATTTCAAGTATTGATCATTCTTCTCTTTTCTACTCCTTCTAATAGATTTAGGTGTTGACTGTAGATCATGAAAAATCATACTCTGAAAATGAGAATGATCAATATGATGCCAATGCCTATGAACAAGATGAAGAAGTATGTGTTCTTCATTTATTCACACTTGTTTAATCCCTTGGTTTACAAAAATGCCTTCACATAAGCATGATCAACAAATTGAATTGCTACTCTCAAGAACTTGAGGGTTCAGAAGAACAACTCAAGTACTCAAAAGAAGAGACTGGGGATGAACAATAGCATGAAGATACCCAAGATGAAGTTTCATTATTGCAAGGTTAGTGTTGCCTACTAATGGTGTTTTGTAATACTGTAATTCAATTCTTACATAATTATTGAATGTGTATCTGAAAACATGATACATTTAGAATCTAAGAGATGCAACAATTGTCTAATTACAAATCAAAATTTCCCAAATAGAGGTGACTAAATATTTATAACAACAAAATATTGTCTTAGTAAATTGACCAAAATGAATGCAATGACTTGAATGACGTTGGGACTCGTTAAATTGTCTATACATGGCTTCCATGTTACAAAAATGTGTCACCTATTTTAATGAAATATCATTTCTCACATACTAGGTGCAAAATAAAGCAAAGTAGGAACATTACAATTCAACTAGTAGTAGTGAGTTAATAGGTTCAAATACAACACAAGTAGGTAATGGTGTTGGTAAAGTAAGTGTTGAATCATCATGAAGCAGGCATAATTAAAAAACTTAAGTGTCTGGGATAGGTTGACAATTACTAGGTAGAAGTTTGACAATTATAGGTGACATTATTATAATGTAGGAGCAATTCTCATAATACAAGTGTCAATGTTACAACTACCATATGAAATAGGAATGAAATGATATTTAATAACAATAGTAGGAGCACATTTAAAACTACTAGGCACTACATCACGAACTAGACACCAATGTTGTAAGTAGTCGTATATTTCACAAATAAGCATCGTTGTACCCATCCCTACAAAATGTTATGGTGATATTATCATATGCTAATATAAAATTAAGAAAATGATAAATGATAAGCCATCAGAGTTAGCACCCGATTTTATATGTAAAATGAGGAAAAATAAATTTATGCATTAAAAATAGTTGAAGACACGAGGAGACCCAAAACACTCCACTCAAGGGAAAATAATGAAAAGTAATGCAAAAGACATTGATCAGACTCAATAAATTTATTATAGTGGGGTATCTATTGTCACCCCCATTTAACTAGATAGTCGTTATCGTATATTTTTAGCATATTAGTTTTAAAACAAAAGTTGAAGTCTAGATTATATAAAACAAGAGGGAAAAAACTCAGAAAAGGGGTGATTTTTGTTGAGGTACCTTTGGGATGAATATGGTTAAAAAAATTGTATCGTTATCGTAAGGATCCTAAATTTTAGGTATTGCAATCCCAATCACCTCATGACCTTCTAAGATAGATATCCATCTTTAACGGCTGTGACTAGAGTCTCACAGGAGGTGTGAGACCATGACCCTAGATTAATATTATTTTCATCTAATCTTGTTTTATTATCAAAATCATGAGCTTGATTGAGTTTTTATATCTATTGATCAAGAGGCATATCTATTTTTGTTCATTTTACTCTTTGTATGCCCTAAATTCAAGTTTCTTGACAAGATGTGCATTTGATTGTAAATTCAACATAGCATGAGGACCAAAATGCAAAGTATGTGAAACTTATATGATCTTGCATTTTTCTTCCTATTCATACTTGTTTTGAACCATAAAGTCATAGATGATCATGATTTAGTCTTTTTGTAATTTATCTTCCTTTAGTTGCAATATCATGTACAATTACATACTAATGCACAATTTCACTTTAATTGGGGAAGTAAGCACAAAGTTGAGTTCATAATGTTCAACTCATGATATTAGGTAGTATCTCAATAGATTTTGTTGGTTTGATTTTTTTACCTTAGTTGGATTAGGTCTTAAAACCATGCTAGCATGGTGGTGGTGGTTGATGATTGTTGATGGACTTGTTGATCAATGAAGATCATGGCCTCATATACTAATGACATCCCTAGTTTCATTGACAAATAAGATCCCTAAGGATCATCAACCAATGACATTTCAGTATTTCATCAATCTATGAGATCCATGGTAATATTTTACTGATGAGATCCCTGAGAAGCGTCTAATAATGATATCCTTGAGAATCATAGACCAATGAGATCCCTAGGTTTATCAGCCGATATGATCTCTAGCATTCATAGACCAGTTAAGGATCTAGATCTTTCAACCGATATAGATCCTAGAATGACAACCAATGGGAGTTCTGATACACCAAACGAAGGAACCTCTGGGTTGGAAACCAATGTCAAGCATGGTCAATCAACCAATGAGAAAGAATATATGGAAATCGATGGTGTTTTTATTGATGGAGCTTTTTGTGCTCAACCAAAGGAAGTTTTGGCTTGGAAGTGATAACTGATAGGAATCTCACATAGACCAATAAAAATGCTTCCTAAACTTGTAGGGATGATAAGAGGGTCGATGAGAATGGTTCCCAAACCAAAGGATGGCATGTTTTGGCCTAGGGTGATTATAAACACTAGTTGGGGAATTTTGGACTTTTGTATATATCCTCAACATATAAATCCCACCCCCTCAGTTTCTAGACTCTTTAAGAACCCCATAAGCTACTAGAATCGTGTATGGATCCATTGAGGCCAAAACAAGCTCCAAAAAATGGATGAATGAAAATGGAGCTTTGCATGTCGATGCATGTGGATGCATGTTGTAAATTTAGCTTCTTGAAGATGCTTGCATTCTTGGCAAATTCGTTCCAGCTTAATCATGTAAGACTAATCTTCTAAAATCTCCATATTGATGGTTTTCACCTCATATTCCTCCTTGGGTGGTTCCTAATGGATTTTATGGTGAAAACTACTACATCTACCTAAAGAACCTCTATTTTTCCTCCTTTTAATATAAAGGGAGTTAGATATAAGTTGGAGCATAGATTTTGGGGATTTTAGAGGGATGATCTAATATCAAGAAGCATGTTTGTGGACTTCTTCAATGTACGCTATTATTATCACCAACAGAGGAGAGTGATATGCCATTGTTAGCATTCTTTTCCTACTAGTTTATGCAAATCTCTAAAACTTGCTCTAAAATTTATTAAAATGCTCAAAGAATTAATATTTATGGATTACATTGCTACCATGTGATATGATTTATGACTGGAATGTCTTGCCTAATATCTTAGTTGTGAATCTCTGAGAAATGGACCTTCTATCTTTTGTTTATAGGCTAAAATCACAAAATGTATACATTGATACTCTAATTGCTCTAAGTCTTGTTCCATGACCTTCTAATGTGCTAAAAGATGATTTATTGAGAACTATTTTATATAATTGAAATGTATTTACAAAATATTATGTTATTCCTAACCTTCTAGAGTTATTCCCTGATGTCATCTTTATAAACACACAACCATGTACTTGTTGAATTTCAAAACACAAGTGAAATTGTTGCTAAACATGTCATCCTTGTGGTGTACTAGTATCATAGGAAAGGAAAGTGGATATGTTTGCTATTCTTAGTGATTAGGAGTTTATATGGAATGATTATAAGATCTTAATATAGCTGCTATGTTTTTGGGAGTTCATTTGAATTAGGTCTATAATCCCAAAGTAGGCCATCAATGCATTGAAGTGACACTTTTTATGTACAACAATGTTTTCAATGCAACCCCACATACTTTCAAATTTAAATTGAAACTTGTATAGTGGTGTGTATATAAAATGTAAAATGTAAGCCATAAATTAAAAAGGTTATGATTTGCATACTTGCATTGAACCTAATGTGTACTTTTATTACCAAATTACGCTATTTATGTCTAGTGTTGGGACTGTATGCCCTAATGAGTACACATGATTGCGTTATGAACCATATCATATTTCCTAAAAATGATCATCCTCACTTATGTCATTGAAAAGGTGAATGTAATATCACATCAAGATAAGTAATTATATCAATGTAGATTATTTGTATAATAAAAGCAATTATCAAATAACCAACGAGTTTTGGGGGTTTTATATTGAATATGAGTTTTAAGAAAGGACAGAACTCTTTTATGATAAATAAATTTAATATGGTTCTTCTCTACCTCACATGATGACTATAGGTTTCCTCTTTTACAATGTTAAGGGTTGACCAAATGAGTTATAAGAAGTGGCATTAAAATATATCTTGGGTATGGTATGAATGTCGTGCCTTGAGGTTGATCCCTTGACTGAATTGATATGTGTATCATTGTAATGTATGTACATGCTACCCAAGTCTCTAGTAGAGTTTTAGGAGTGATAAATGGCCCCACACACTGCCACTAGCCTAACTGCGCACTTTTTCCTCAATCATACACAAGATAGGATAAACTTCCTGACTGGTCACCCATCCTAGTACTGCTCTGGACTGAGCATGCTTAATCCCATAGTTCTTTAGTGATGGGATACCTAAAAAGGAGGTGCACCTTGGTGATATGTGTACCCCAATCATTTCTTTTGAGATCAATTTATTTCTGAGGCTTTAAATCCTGGGACATTACTATCTCCCACACTTAGACTCTTGACGTCCTCGTCAAGGCTCAACTATATGACCTCATAATTTTCCCCATTTCAATGCAAACCCAAATGGATCATGTACATCCAGTTGCAAATCATGGCTGCCAGTACAAGAGTGGCTCCATCAACTCAGATAGCCCTTTCCAACATTCCTGGACATTACCAGTGTAAGGGTGGCTCCATCAACTTGAGCAGTCCTTTCCAATATGCCTGGACCACACGGTCTAAAATACCGGCATGCCACAAGCCCATGTGGGCCCAGCCTACTGGAGGTGAATTGGCTCTAATACCATTGTAATGCATAGGACCATTACACAAGGCTCTATTCTAGTTTGAGGAAAGACGATTGGACCCTCAGAGCACCACTAGCCTTAACTGTGTGCTTTGTCCTCACTCACGTACAAGACACTATAGAAACCCCTACACACGATGATTCAACCCCATATTACATCTTAATTTAGTAATATGCCCAACTCAACCCTGATTATACAATAAGGGATATGTAGGGGTTAAATAGAAATTTACCTCATATATGTTCACAATATGCTCCATCACTTAGTATACGAGTATGTAATGATATATCATAGATTCCATTGGATTTTTGGTAATGTACCTCCTCTCGCATAATTATTATTCCAATAAGTATCCTAAGTACCTAATATCATGAAACACATTATTCCGTATCTCAAATGTCAGAATTGAGTCAACTTTTGGGTTCCTCATGATCTAATTGGATATGGGACCAAATTTCAAAATTTTGCATAACCCTAGATATGACAATTTATGTTAGAAAGAAAAGGGTTAATTATCTTTATATTAATCTAGATTTAACCTAGCCATATAAATAATGTGATCAATTAATGTATATAAACCTAAGTTTGACCATGTCACTACGTTCAAGCTATAGTATCAAATCTCAGATTCTTTTGGAACTATGCGATCAACATCTGAAGATGGAGAATTCATATGCTTCCTCCTTGATTTCTACATGTCAAGGACTATCAGTCAGCTATGCTCTCCACACATCATATCTCCCACTCCCCACTACACATTCCTTTTTTATCACTGCCAGTAGAGTGGTTAGGTTGTTCCCAGTTGAGAGAGCCCTTATACGAAACCTAAGTTGCCCTTTTCAGAAAATGCACAAAATGCCTACTTCTTTGGTTGACGTAGCCACCACCCCCACTTAGTGATCAGAAGAGATTCTAGAGTCTATGATGGATCATCATCCATATTCAATTTCAGTTGAATCCATCTTAGGATACTCTGTAGATCCTACCTCCTTCCCTGACAGTGGTGGGCTCAAGATAGAAACTCCACCCACCATCATCCAATCATCTTTCATGTCAGCTTCCTAAGACGCTGACAAGTATTTCCCCGATGCCTTTACAAAATTCAATTTACCCAACTCAGTATCCACAAACCTAGTTTCAAACCAGCGAAACTCAACCTCCAGCTAGGTCAGATGCTCACTGTAGGCCACAAAAACCACAACCTCATCTTCTATAGACTAGTTCAAAGCTAGTTCAACATTGAAGGCTCAATTTTCATCGTTATGGGACGGGATCCCAATTTTGTCATAGCCACTCTATTTTCCTATATAACACAACCACATTTGGAGTTTCAATGATTGGTCTACATTGTTCTTGGATTCATTGGATTCAAAACACCACATAAAACTCAGTGGATGACTTTGATTATAAAATTTGTGGTATTTGAATTCTTGGATTTCCACCTACTACTGCGGCCATGGTGGGAACCTAATTCCTTCCCCTAGCCACAAGATGGCCAATGTAAAGTATCGTCCTAACCGGAATACTCCAAGAGTGGTTTCTAATGGTTTGTTTTTTCCAGAGCGAATCCAATCGTCATGTTTTTGTCAGACTTTCTTGCCACAGGGGAGAAGATTGACATGCCATGGATAAAGCTCAGAGAAGCCAGCCACTTTTTTTTACTTAAGTACCCCCACAATTTCAATTAATGTGTCATGATCTCATGGCTATTCTATTCATTTTGGAAGCCTTTCCATGAATGTACCCAAGCTACATTGTTCTATGTTATTTGACGAGTATGCCATGTCACATGCCTAATGTTCATGTTAAATGCAAGGGAATATTAGTAAATCATATTTATTTTCTCGATTTCAATTGTTAGTAAATGCTTTGACTTTTTATCTCAATGTTGATTGGTCAGTTTTAGTTTGATCTCCAATAAATCATAGAAAACAATCTAGAGCTCAGATGAGGACAATCCATATACAGTTTTTGATCAGTTTTTCATGATCTATAGCATGGTATTTGTTTTAGACTCAGATTCCCAACCTAATTTACATGTTTTATTGAAAAACCTTAAAGTTCTGATTTAATCATGATAAATAATGTACTTATATGTTGTATAAGACAACTAGGCTTGATCGGGATTCAAGCTACGATTAGTATACCTCCTCAAGATCAAATGAGTGGTTATGCACAATGAGTATTAAATTAGGGTCCAAGGTTTATATTAATCGCTTATTTATTTATAATGCCTCAATTAAAGTATGAATACAATGGGACTCACTATATGCTTATGGAAAATCGTACTCATGTTAAGATTTACATATTTTTACTATTTTCATATATATTATTTAAAATGAAATATTATGTATCATTGTCATGGTAATGAATTAAGAAAAAATGATAATCATGTATAATGAAATAAAAAAATTATGGAAATTATGTTTAAGATTAGGAGATCATGTTAGGTTAATATAGTCCTCTCAGCCATGTTTTAGTGAGCCTTAACCGGACTTATGAGCTCTCTAAAAGCATTATGTGATACTTAACTGGCATTGTGTGAGCCATAATCGTCCTTATGTGAGCCTTAACTAGCCTTATGAGAACTACGGTGCATTCAAGAGAGGTACTATATTAACTCAAGATAAAATACATGTATTCATGTAATCATGTTAGTTTATTAAGTTTTCATGCAATCATGTTAATCATGTTAAGCACTCATGTTATAAGTTATTTTTATGTCATCTCAAGTATAAGCTATTTTCATGTATAGCTATTCAGTGACACTCACAAGTTTTTACATTTCTTTGCATGGATGGGAACAAGATGTCCTTAGGTGATGAGAAGAGGAGGACTAAGGCACCAAGCTAAGGATAAGGATGATACTATGAAAGACTAGAGTGCCTTGGTGGGGTACCATCACCCACCTAAGTTTATTTCATGTTTTAAGATATAGTTGTTTATGTTGAGATATTTGAAACATGTCATAAATTATATTAAGTTTATTTTTATGTAAACAATTTGAGAATGATAAATGAAATGTTTTCTTGTGATGGTTAGCTTTTAGTTGTTTTGTATGCATGATATCCAAGGCATGTGACATCTCATCAATATTATGAGTCAAGAATTGACTCTTCTGATCATGTGCATGTGTGGAAAAAAATTGGGGCATTACAACTTGGTATTAGAGCAAAAGGATAATTGTCACAAGACACACTCATATTACCAATTATTATAGGTCCACGAGTGTGAGGCCCCTAAACTTGCTTAATGATTTTAATAAGATTAATTACCATAATTGAATGCTTATAAACCTAATATAACCTTGTGATATTCTTTTAAATAATAATACAAGATTAAGTTTCAAATTTGGTCCAATTTGGACACTATTTGAGCAAGTTATGCAATTTTATGCACATTTTGGACTTTTCTACAATTTACCCAAATGAGAGGTTTTATTTGCAATTTATCACTTGAATTATGTTCCTTGAATATTCTCTCATCATTATTGAGCTATTTGATCCATGGGGAACCTATTTAATCCTTTGTTTGAAGGTGTTTTCTCTAAGGGTATTTTAGGGTTTACCCCTTCACGGATGAGCTACCTTTAGTAGCTATCAACTAATAAATTATGTGATTGGCTGAGAAATTCGACAAAGGAAAGCTACGTAGGTCTATAAGGATGGTGGGGGAGCTTCTTGTGTTTGTTCTTGTATATTCTTAATAGTTTAAGGCCATAGACACACAGGGAAGCTACTTTTACACCTCATGCTTGCTTCCATCCTTATCCATGGGCTATATTTACCACTTCCTTGCCCAAGTACGAATATATGCTTTCTTTCTCTTTCCTCTAACCTGAAGCAATGACTCCACTCTGTTTTTATACGGAACTAAGTGCTCTAAGGTAGAAGACAACCTCTTTTTGGAGAAGAAGGTCTCCTAGAGTTCCATTTAGCCCTACTTAGGGTTTCCAAGGTCATCTTCTAGGGATTTCGACCAAGGAAAGTTATTTTCTTTCTTCCTTATCAATTTCTCTTGATATTCTCCTTCCTTAGACCTTCCTCCAGGTCAGAACCTTGTTGTTCCATGCTAAAAATTGCTCTAAATCTCTAAAACCCTACCTTTGTTGCTCCTTATGCTTAGGGTTTGCTCATTTGATGAAGAAAGGTGCTAGATGGACGAGTTCATAGCTTATGCTTGGATTTTCTACCCTACCTGCTTGAGATTTCTTCTATGTGGGGTTTCATATTCTCATTAGAGGCAAGTTTTATAACTTTATCCACATTTATTTCTTACCATAAGCTTTCTAGATCATGTTCTTACTTGAAAATGATGATCCATTCACTAAAAAGCTATGCTTGACTTGGATTTCGATTTTTATAATGTTTCCTGTTCTGATTTCAGTTATAGATGAACCTATGATCATGTATACATTATTCCTAAAGTATAATATGACTTGGATCAGGTTGGTTTGACAACCTATGGTGATAAGGTTTTGAGTAATCTAATTTGGGTATGTCATTAATTAGTGATTGATTGTGTTTTATGTTTTGAGTAATCTCGTTTAGTGTAACAGGTTCTCACAAGTTGGTATCAGAGATTTAGGCTCACTGAGTCTACAGGGACACTAGGACTTAGGACTAGGATGATGTCAAAATTAAGAATATGACATAAAAGTATGGTGCATACTGCCTAATCTCAGTACTTGGGTGCCCTGGCCAGGTATTCAATTATTAAAGAAAGGTAAGTATAGAACTCTTATATTGTTATCTTTCTGATTACTTTGATCAAGTAGTCATTTTGAGACAAACTAAAGAGCATAACGAATAAGAAATCATGGTGTGAATATCTCAATCCTATCTTAAACAAGATGGGAATTTCATCATAATCTATCATAACTTGAATGTTTGGTAACTATAAGAGAAAGATACAACACCATGAAATCTAAATCTGAACACAAATAAGAAAAAGAGGAGTTCTTGAAGATGTGATTCAAGAAGATAATAAAGTAAAAGATAGATAAGTCTCTGCTTATAAAGTGAATCAAGGTATGAAATCCACATAAGATGGAGAGAACACCTATAATAAGTGTAAAATGAGAAGATGAATGGGAACAATGACAAAGTAATAAGGTGGAACCTAAGTTAATCTCAAACCAACCTATGTGTGCGAGAAAGTGTTAATGTAAAATCAGCATTTGAAAGAAATTAAGGCAGATGATCCATGTTTAATGAAGAAAATGTGGAATATGATGATTTACCTATTGATAAGTGTTTGAAAAACATAATATAATAAGAGAACATACCCAAGTGTGATAAATAGTCATCAAGGAAGGAGTAATGAGATATGTTAATCATGATGATTCCTATGCTAATGGAAAGGAATCCAAAATGAAAAAGGTAAAATGATACATAATAAGTTGTAACTCACATAATGAAAATAGAATTGGTTACCTTTTTGCTAGTGACCCTTGAACAATGTTGCTATGGTATGGGAAGTGTGTTTCCCTTTGTGTCTTTCCTTTCAAGGGCACATCTTTCAAGTGGATCATTTCCACTTGGTATGTGTGGATTTGTTGTAAAATGAGGGTGGATAGCTTATTATAGCATAAGGTTGTTTGGAATATGGTTCCAAAATCATAAAGTTTGTGATGATTTTTCTTTTGAGCCTTCCAATAATTAGGAAGACTCCTCTTATATGTCTTGATATTTGTTATGTTGGTAAAAGTGGATGAGATAATGATGTAAGTTCCTTATAGCACATGAGGTGGAATACCAAGGTAATGAATCCTAGTATCCAAGATGTATCAAAAGTATGAGAAATATGTGAAGGTTGGAGATGTCTATTAAATGAACATTCCAAGTATTCCTCTCCTATATATAGAGAGAGAGTTGATGATGATCCTATAAATGTTGTTTGAAAGGAAAAACAAAAGTGACTCTATAATGTTGTGTATGGTCTAGTGATAGATAGGTAAGACCATTATCAAGGATAGATGGTTTATTGATAAAATAGATATAATTTCAAGACGATAGCTAGAATTTAAAGTTGAAAGTTACTACTAGAGTTGTACAGATGACACAACAAGTTTCTACATTCCATATTGAGAATGTCTTCTTAGGTGGGGGTTTTTGTTTTAACCCAAGATGAGATATGTATGAGTTATGTGACATCACTATGATATTCACATAACCATGTGAAGTTAATAGGATGAGGTGAAAAGGAAGTGCCCATCTTTGTTTACCTTGGATTTCAGGGGCGAAATCCCAGTTAGGGGTTTATAGTTGTAAGGCCCCTAAACTTTCTTAATGAGTTGAATAAGATTAATTACCATAATTTAATGCTTAACCCTAATATAACCTTGTGATATGCTTTGAAATCATAATACAAGCTTAATTTTCAAATTTTGTTCAATTTGGACAATGTTTGAGCAAGTTATGCAATTTAAGCACATTTTGGACTTTTCTACAATTTACCTAATTGATAGGTTTTATTTGAAATTTATCACTTGAATTATGTTCCATGGATATTCTCTCATCATTATTGATCTTTTTGATCCATGGGTCACCTATTTAATCCTTGGTTTGAAGGTGTTTTCTCTAAGGGTATTTTAGGATTTACCCCTTCACGGATGAGCTACCTTTAGTAGATATCAACTAATGAATTATGTGATTGGCTGGGAAATTATACAAAGGAAAGCTAATAAGGTCTATAAGGACGGTGGGGGAGCTTCTTGTGTGTGCGCTTTTATATTCTTAATAGTTTAAGGCCATAGACACCTGGGGAAGCTACTTTTACACCTCATGCTTGCTTCCATCCTTATCCATGGGATATATTTACCTCTTCCTTGCCCAAGTACGAATCTATTCTTACTTTATCTTTCCTCTAACCTGGAAAAATGACTCCACTCTATTTTTCTGCAGCACTAAGTGCTCTAAGGTAGAAGACAACCTCTTTTTGGAGAAGAAGGTCTCCTAGAGCTCCATTTAGCCCTACTTAGGGTTTCCAAGGTCATCTTCTAGGAATTTCGACCAAGGAAAATTATTTTCTTGCTTCCTTATCTATTTCTCTTGGTCTTATCCTTCCTTAGACCTTCCTCCAGGTCGAAACCTTTTTGTTTCATGGTATAAATTGCTCTAAAGCTCTAAAACCCTACCTTTCTTGCTCCTTATGCTTAGGGTTTGCTCATTTGATGAAGAAAGGTGCTAGATGGACGAGTTCATAGCTTATGCTTGGATTTTCTACCCTACTGGGTCGAGATTTCTTCTATTTGGGGTTACTCATTAGAGGCAATTTTTATAACTTGCTCCACGTTTATTGCTTACCATAAGCTTTCTAGATCATGTTCTTGCTTGAAAATGATGATCCATGCACTAAAAAGCTATGCTTGACTTGGATTTCGACTTTTGTAATGTTCCCTATTCTTATTTCACTTATAGATGAACCTGTGATCATGAAAACGTCATTACTAAGGTATAATATGACTTGGATCAGGTTATTTTGACAACCTATGGTGCTAAGAACCTATCAACCAATGGTCAATTTTAGGGTTTTAAGCAGATTTCTTCTATAAACCCATGATCCGATGATGGTACCATTGCAAAAACCCTATGGTGTTGTCTTCATGGCAATTTATGGTGGTAACCAAGGGTGTCAACTGACTTTAACCCCTTAGGTCATGTTTTGACCTAATTAGAAGCCTAGTGATTAACAACTAAGTACCCTAATGATGCTATCAATCAATGGTGATATTAGTTTGATATTTGATGTTGATTAATGAATATAGTGCTGATCTAACAACCTATGGTGACTAAATGGTCACTAATGATGGTGTATCAGGTCTCCAAAACCTGTGCTGAGTTAATAATATAGTTGTAGCATCAATTAAGCCTTAAACCAATGGTTTCTTGGGTAACTTGATGCAATGGTCGGACCTATATTGTAATTGATGGTTTTAATATATGAACTTGACCCAATGGTCAAGATATAATGTTTATTCCTCCAATAAAGTGGAATTATGGATAATGTAATATGTTGATCCTAATAATGTGATTTATATGGTTTCCTTTATATGATCAACTTAAGGAGCTTACTTGTTGACAATGGATGGCTTGTTTTAAATGAACAGTCGATTGTGGGTTTTACCCTACTTTCAATGGAACTTTTTCTATTGTTAAGCAAGGGATGTCTAGGGTTAGATGGTTACTCTTTATAGATAACAAATCAAGGACTTCATAGGTGGTTTATCTAATGTGTTTACTTATGTAAACAACCAATGCTCTTACTTTTTAAACATCCAATGGTTCTGGGTGACATTGTGGTATGGTGATATTAATTGAAAGATGATGGAACAAATGGAGGGTTAGCCTTAATAAGGTAGTCTTACCTATTCACTCATATTAACAGAAGGGATGATAATCATATTGTGTTGATATGTAACCCTAATGAGGTATAGCTTGTTATACCTAGATTTAATATAACTAAATGATAGTAATTGGTTATGAATAGTCCTTGAATGACTAATACAATCATGAAGTACTATGTTAATGTTGTTGAAACCCTAGTATGCTATAACCCAATGGTTACACCTTGATTTATGTGTGGGTTCATACTTGAGAATAGTATGGAATGTGATGGTGATGCTTCACCTTATGCATCCATGATCCAATGGGGATGTCATGAGTTAGGGTTTGGGTATAAGTGTTGATTAGTAACATTAATATAATTTATCATGTTGAACCTAACTCTAATGCAAATAGATAAAGATGAGTATTCATGTTTAACATTCTTATATGATGTCAAGATGGTGAAATAACCTCCTTAACATGATCATAACCTTAATGTGTTAATTGGTGGTTCTCATAACCACATGGTTGATACTTGCTTATGAGAAACATGTGTATTATGAATATGATGAGGGTAAATCATATCTAGATTCCTTGCATGATGATATAATAAAGGAATGTTCTTAATGTTAATATAACCATGCTATTATTGTTTATGAATATCTCCTAGCTCATTAATGCAATATTGTGCTGACCTGGTGTATTATATGTAAGTGATGTTGTTCAACCTTGTTATAAGGCATGCAAAGATAATGATGATCTTGCATGGAATAGTATGATGGTCTTAATGACCTTTGGGCATGGTTGAGCCCTGAATGAGGTGTAATCCTCTTATGTTGATAAGGTTTGATACCCTGTGATATTGTGAAAAGGATTTATATCTTGTGATAGTATGATGACTAGTGTGGTCTCATGAATGGCAAGTAAATAGTACCATGTGATGATGAGATGAGAAATTATGTTTCAAATGTTTTATATATTTTCAAAGTTGTGATGTTTATATGCTTGCTAGAAGTGAATTAGGGTTTGTATGTCCACTTGTTTGATGCAGTCTTAATTCACCCAATTGGCATAACTAGTCATGTGCAAGTCTAATCATGTAGTGCCCTGTGCTGTAGAACCATCTTCAGTGTCAAAATTTGCTGGATGGTGAAATGAGTATTCCTAAGGGAAACTTGGAGTGCATACTGTTGAGTATGTGGGGGTGGCAGGTTGAGGATATATCATTGTCATCCACAATACAGATTGTGGAGGTTGGCTATGGTCATGCCTCATACATCTGATGTGATTGAGAATGGTTGTGGTCGTCTCTGTGATTATAACATGATGTTATTAGAGGACAACTACGGTTGTACCTCAGTGATTGGTTTTGAATAACCTAGATGCTAGCGTCGTGACCTATACCAAGGTGAGCTAGTTATAGGACTATATGTCACTGTGGTGGCAGCTTTGACTGATATGTCACTGCCTTTTACTCATACTGACTGAGGGGAAGAGATCTTAGGATACCGACACTCCTAGATCTTGTACGGAACCGAATAGCCCTTTGCATGGGTCGGTTGGACTTTAAATGGTACAATTCAAATTGCCCAGGGCATAATAAAAGATTTATAATAGTCATGTAGCATATGTGTTTAGGGTTATACACGACGTTTCACATTGGATGATAAGCCTTGTTTGTTATCTTTAGATAAAGAGGATGCTTAGTGCAATTAAGAGATAGTAGATATACTTATGTTGTGGATATGCTTAAGATTGTAGATGCATACATACAATAGCCATGATTATGTTGATAACTATATTGCTACTGCTGATTATAATCATGATGCTAGATTTCTCATGTTGATAGTTATGTTTAGCATGCTAGCCATGCCTTTGTAACTAGAGATGCATATACTACTAATCATGCTTATCTAGATAGTTGTGCTTATGTTTTTAGCTCTTCTGATGATGGTGATATGTTCAACTAATTAGACATGCTCATGTTGTTAGCTATGCTATGTTACTAGACTTGCTCATGATGCTAGATATGCATATGCTACTGAATTGCTTATATTGTCAACACAATAATGGATGATAGTCTGGATAATGATGATAATTATTATCTGCTCCTTTATGTATTTTGTTAATCATCAATATTGTTGATCTTATTTGTTATATCTGATTAAACCTCTTAACTGTTTAATTACTTAAAAATGGTGTAATCAATAAACATTGTTGGAGGTTATATCTCTTGTTGCGACATGGGTCTCACCCTTATGGTTGGCCACCTTTTTTTAGGTAATCGGAAGTGACGAAAACAAACATGTGGCAGCAAAAAGGAGCTATAATAATGAATCTTTGATGAAGTTGATTAGATGTATAGTGTGTCCTAGAGTCATCCTTGTACTCTCAAGTCTAGGCAGGAAAAGTTTGTATATGGTGTTTCAAATAAATCAGACTTTTGTTAGCATATTAATGCTTATTTGTGTGGCATATATGATTATTGTTCTCCTGTATATATATGTTGTGGCTAAGACAATAGAACAATTTGTATCAAATTCTTGACATATGTTGTGGCTAAGATATAGAACAATTTGTATCAAATTCTTGGCATATTATGGATACAAGAAAGATGTTGGGCTCTTATGCAAATGTTTTTGAGTGGGTGTTGAAATCGGTTTTAATTTACCCATATTTTTGGGTATGTGATTAATTAGTGATTGATTGTGTTTTATGTTTTGAGTAATCTCGTTTAGTGTAACAGGTTCTCACAATGAGGTACAAATCTCCTTATGCATCCTAGATTTAGACAACGAAGCAAAGAGATTAGGTCAAACATCTTTATTATATGAGGGGTGGTTAAAGGTAGAAACTACAAAAGGAATATAAGTCTAGAGGTCTATGTATAAGGTTATGAGTATTAGGTATAGATGTATTTCTAATTTTTACATTGTTTATTAACCTTAGCATATGACATGTCATCTCATTTTTCCATTGTTTGGCCAACCAATTGAGAAGTGTAGAGGGTATGCCATGAACATAAAAACTTATTGTGTGTCTCTTTCATGCTTATTAGTGGATATATGTGGTATGGGACATGTGCACTATTAGGTTGTGAAGAGTAGCATGATAATGTATCACATTATTAGGTATGTGCATGATCAACAAATATTTGGGGATAGCACAAAGATGGGTTATACAAAACACGTAAGTTTGATAGTCACCTTAACCTAATACATTAGTTAGTGAAAAGCCATAGTTATGCCAAGGGTAAGCGTTAGATTCACTTATGACTGAATTATAGGAATCAAGAAAGTTAATAAGAGTAATTTTAAGAAAGAAATGCTAATTAAGTGACTCTTCACGGTAATTACCACTTTGGTGCAATGAGATCATTGGAGCAATCAGCACATTGGTGCAATGCGCTCTCTTGGGAACCATGAGCACTTTGGTGCAAGGTTATGTGGAGAATTCATCTTAATTGACTCAGTGAGGAATAAAATTATGCTAATGATAAGGGTATGTGAGAACTTTTATCATGGTGTATGGTGAAGTATGATCTAGTTTTAAATTTTTATTAGTAATATAGACATGTTTTAGTATTGTTAATCATGTTAGACAAGATATAGTTATCCATGTTAATGATATATAATGAACATGTTAGTACAGAATTATGAGTTGTTATGACCAAATTAAGTGCTAGTGTACATATATGTGAAATCTTAAGGTGGGTAGTACCATGCTAGTACATGCAAATTTCAAGAATGAAATTTTTTAAGGTGGGTAGAATTGTAACATCCCAAAAATTTAGTATGGATTAAATTTGATTAATAAGGCTAATTTTCAATAACAAATTCATCTATGTAAGGCACTAGAGAAACCCCTACACATGATTATTCAACCCCATGTTACATATTAATTTAGTGATGCACCCAACTCAACCCTGATTATACAATAAGGGCATGTAGGTGTTAAATAGAAATTTACCTCATTTATGTTCACAATATGCTCCATCACGTAGTATATGAGTATGTAGTGATATATCATAGACTCCCTTAGATTTTTGGTAATGTATCTCCTCTCGAATAATTATTAACGCATTATGTATGTTAAATACCTAATGTTGTGAAACACATGATTCTGTAGCTCAAATGTAAGAATTGAGTCAATTTTTGGGTTCCACATGATCTAATCGGATATGAGACCAAATTCCCTAAATTTTGAAAAACCCTCAATATGCCAATTTATATTAGAATGAGAAGGGTTAGTTATGTGTATATTAATCTAGATTTAACCAAGCTAACTGAATAATGTGATCGGTTTATGTATATACACCTAAGTTTGACCATGCCACTGTGTCACGTAGTAGAAGCAAAACTCAAATTCTTTTGGAATCGTGCTATCAAAATATGAAGATGGAGACATCATCTCCTTCCTTCGCGATTTCTACGCGTCGAGGACTAATAGTAAGCTATTCCCTCTATAGATAATATCTCCCACTCCCCTCTAAAAATACCTATTTTATCACCATCAGTTGACTCACCCGGTTGTTTCCAATCAAGCAAGCCCTTACAAAAATCCAAGTTTCCCTTTTTAGAAAACCCCCAAATTACATCCTTCTTCGGTTGATGCAGCCACCACCCCCACTCAGCCACATTGTGTTGTACTAACTTCCAATGATCGAAAGAGCTTCCACAGTCTATGATGGATCATCCTCCATCTTCATTTTTAGTTGAAGACATATTAGGAGACGTTGTGGATCCTACTTCCTTCCCTGATGGATCTGGCTCAAGCTAAAAACTTCGGCCACTGTCAACCAATCATCTTTCAGGTCAACTTCCTAAGACTCTAACAAGTATTCCCTGATGTCTTTAAAAACTTTGATTTACCCCAACAATGTATCCACAAACTTAGTTTTAGACCAGTAGAACTCAACCTCCAGCCAGGTCAGACGACCACTGTAGGCCAAGGAAACTACAACCCCATCTTTGGTAGACTAGTTCAAAGCTAGTTCTACATTGAAGGCTCAATTTTCATTGATATGGGACTAGATCCTAGTTTTGTCATAGCCACTCTATTTTCATGTATAACACAGCCAAATTTGGAGTTTCAATGACTGGTCTACATTGCTCTTGTCTTCGTTGGATTTAAAATACCACATCGAACTCAATGGATGACTTTGATTATAAAATACATGATATTTTCATTTTTGGACTTCCACCTACTATTGCTGCAATAATGGGAGCTTGTTTCCTTCCCCTAGCCACAAGATTGCCAATGTAAAGGGTCATTATAACCGAAATACTCCAAGGAGTGGTTTCTAGTTGTCGGTTTTTGTCAGAGCGAATTTGATTGTCATGTTTTGGTTAGAGTTTCTTGCCACAGAGGAGTAGCTTTACACGCCATGGCTAAAGCTTGAAGAAGCCAGTCACTTGTTTTACTTTAGTACCCCCATGATTTCCGTTAATGTGTCTTTGGAAGCCTTCCCATGAATGTATCCACGCTACATTGTTATATTTTATTTGACAAATATGCCATGTCACACGCCTGATATTCGCATCATATGCGAGGGCATATCAGTAAATCATATTTATTTTCTCAATTTCAAGAGTCTCCAGTAAATGATTTGACTTTTCATCTCGATGTTGATTGGTTAGTTTAGTTTGATCTCCAATAAATCATAGAAAATAATCTATAGTTCATATAAGGATGATCTATATATTGTTTTTGATCAATTTTCCAAGATATATCATATGATCTTGGTTTCATACTGAGATTCCCAACCTAATTTCCATGATTTAGTGAAAACCCTTTAACCATAGGTTTAATCATGATAAATAATGTATTTATATGTTGTACATGACAACTAGGGTTGATCAAGATTCAAGTTATGATTAGTAAACCTCCTCAAGATTGGGTGAGTAGTTACGCACATTGATTATTAGATTAGGATCCATGGTTTACATTATTCACTTATTTATAAATAATGTCTCAATTAATGTATGAGTATAATGGTACTCATTATATGCTTATGGAAAATCATTCTCATGCTAAGAATTTACATTTTTTACTCTTTTTATGTTTATTATTTCAAAGGAAACATTATGTATCACTTCAATTGTACTTAATCAAGAGATAATGATAATCATGTTTAATGAATTAAGAAATATGGAAACCATGTTAAAGATTAATAAATCATGTTAGGCTAATAAGATCCTCTCAATCATGTTTAAATGAGCCTGAACTGACCTTATGAGCTCTGTGGGAGCATTATGTGAGCCTTAATCGGCCTTATGTGAGCTTTAACCAGCTTTATGAGCATTGTGGTGCATTTAGGAGGTACTATATTAACTCAATATAAAATACATGTGTTCATGTAATCATGTTAGTTTACTTAAATCTTCAAGTAATCATGTTAATCACGTTAATAATGTTGAAGGACTCATGTTATAAGTTATTTTAATGTTATTTCAAGTATACATTATTTCCATGTATAACTACGTAGTGCCACTCACAAGTTTTTATGTTGGTTTACATGGCTGGGGACGAGATGTTCACAGGTGATGATCAAAGGAAGACTAAGGCATCATGACAATGATAAGGATGATACAATGAAATACTAGAGTGCCTAGGTGGGGTGCCATTATCCACCTAAGTTTAGTTCATGTTTTAAGTTATAGTTGTTTATGTTGAGATCTTTGAAAAATGTCATGAATGATATTAAGTTCCTTCTTATGTAAACTATTTGAGATTGAGAAATGAAATGTGTTCCTAGGATGCTTAGCTTTCAATTTTTTCATATGCATGATATTCAAGGCATGTGACATCCCATCAATTCAGGAATCGATGCTTCCGCTCATGTGCATGTGTACAAAATTTTGGGAGTTACAACATCCTTGTACTTTCACTTTCATGAGTGATGGGTGGGTAGTTGAGGAGCTACATGACAGGATTCTTTAGGTGATGTTTTGTTACGAATATTAGTTGTAAGTTTGTCAATATATTATATGATGTTGTAGCTTCGTGATAACATCTCATGTTGCAATCATACTTTGGAATTCAATAAAGGAATTTCATTTTGTAATTTTATCCTATCCTCTCTTTTAATGGTTTTATTGTGATGAGACACATTTACATAAGATGCCATGTGAAGTTTCCATTTTGGTAATTGGATCCTTACGTGATTGCCTTATTAGGAATTTTTGACTCAATTTTTGATGAGTAGACTGGGTTTTTGGCTAAGGATCTATACTAATGGTCAATTAAGGTTTGATCAACGGTTGGGTCCTTACAAGTATGGTATTAGAGCTTAGTCTAGATGAGTCTACAAGGACAATAGGAATTAGAACTAAAATGATAACTAAGTGATGAACGTGACAAAAGCATAACACATACTACATGAACTCAATATTAGGGTTCCCTAGTCAGGTATTAAAGTATTGAGAGAAGGGTAATTGTGGAACTCATTGATTGTTATATTCCTGAGTATCGTGGTCAAGTAGTTAGTTGGAAACAACCCAAAGGTTATAATAAATATGAAATCATGATGATAACAGTTAAAGAGAGATGTCAAAATTGGATTATGTTTTAATATGTTGAACAAGGACCATGTATAAAAAGAGTAAAATGGATGATGGAAGGTACTAATCTAACCACTTTAGAAAGATAAAAGTTGTGTCTTAACTCATCCAAATATGACAATTTGATGATTGAATAAGAATTTATGATATAATGATGCTTACTCTAAATATAAATAATGTAAAAGGAAAATCTTGGTTCTTGAAAGGACACTAAGTATGGGTGAGAATATAGTGTTTTAAGATGAGATTCTATAGAAAGATGATGTAAGGATAGATGAATTTTTGTATAGAGACTTAATTATGTGTAGAAGACAAAGGAAATTATACGCAAGTTTGTTGAGTCTACATACGAATACGAAGAAGATCATGTAGAATATGTGCTTATTAGAATTATTTTAGGTGTAAAATTCATATAGAAGACGAGAATATAGAAGATAAGTGTTCGACAAGATAATAAATAAGTAGAATGATAGATGAAAGAGTGGAACCTGAGTTAATCTCAGACCAACTCATATGCTTTATGAAAGAGTTGAGGTAAACGAATCATGATGCAAAAAGAACATATAATAGATTACATATGAAATGATCTTTAGTGGGTGAAAAAAGGCCAATAATCAAGAGTAAGAAATGTAAATTTGAAGAATGATGAGGGAAAAAACCTTAAGCAAGTATAAAAATATGATTATTTTCAAGGATGTGCGGTGATAATTGACATGAGTATTGAGGTTGGTTGACATGAAAAGGTATAGCTACTAGATTAGTTGTAATAATAATAAAAATTAGTAAATTGATACCATGAAGAAATAAGAATAAATTATGACCTAATGATTTTATATGATATTTTCTCAATATTTTTGTATGATTACATTATGAAAATTGTATAAGTTATATGTTTGGGTGGAAGGCTTGTTCAGAAAGAACATGTTTTAGCCATACAACATAGTCAAGATGGTGATAATTAAGATTAAAATAATAGGATGTGACATGTATCTAGGTGATTATGATTTGGCTTTGAATCTATATCAAGAAAAGTGTTTCTATCTAGATGATGAGAATGGATTTGTGCATGGAAATGTCCATTAGTTGGATGGATTTTAGGAAAACATGAACTAATGGCCTTAATATAAGGAAAACCGTATGTGTAAATTTGATATGTAAAGTAATAACTTGAGGATGAATGTAAAACATGACTAAATTACCCTTAATGAGTAAATGGAAAACATGATAATATGAGAAGAGACACAAGAATGATAAAGAGACATCAAGAAGGAGCATTGGAGTACGATAATATCACTAATTCCTAAGTAGATGCCAAGGAATTTAGATATATTTGAATTACACATAATTAGTTGAAACCTGGAATCAACTATAAGGAGTATACATGATGATCTATAAGAACTTCATGATAACCACATAGTAATAAAGATGATGACGTAGTTTAATTCATGCATAAGTGCATCTGACATGGAGTTATGGGCTACTATTTTTTGTTCTATGCCCTAATATTGAGATTTTTGGGGTGAAATCCTTTTGGAGTTTGTAGTCATGACACCATGACCATTGCATCACATTGGCTTTATCTTGTCTTATTTTATTATCATAATCATGAGCTTTATTATATTTTTATATCAATTAGTCAAGAGGCATATCTAATTTGGTTCATTTTACACTTTCTTATCCCTAAATTCAAGTTTCTTGGAAAGATGTGGATTTAGTTATAAATTTGACATATCATGAGGAAAACGCAAATTGCATAAAAATATAAAATATTGTATTTTTCTTCATTTTATACTTGTTTGAGCCTTAAAGCCAATTTGATAAGAGATCACTCATATTTTTAGACTTTGTTCTACTTTATTTTCCTTGAATTGCAATTTCATGTACAATTGTGGACAAATGTGCAATTTCTTATTAATTGGGAACCTAGGTGCAAAGTTGAGTGCATAATATCCAAATGCATGATATTAATTAGTATCTTGATAGATTGTTTGATTGTATGCTTTTGAACTTAGTTGGATTAGGGCTTCAACCCGAGCTACTATGGTGGTGGTGGTTGATGATGACCGATGAACTCATAAACCAATGAAGATCATGGCCTCATCCACCGATGGCATCCCTAGATTTCATCAACCTCTTAGATGCTTTGAAATCATTATCTCTATATTTCATCAATCGATGAGATCCTTGTGTTATGTGATCCCTGAGAATTGTTGACCAATGAGATCTCTAGGTTCATTAACTAATGAGATCTCTAGGATTCATCGACTAATAAAGGATTTAGATTTCTCAACTGATGGAGATCCTAGAATAGCAACATATGAGAGTTATGATACACCGACCTAGAACCTCTTGGTTAACAACCGATGAGAAAGTATATATCAGCAACTAATAGTGATTTTAACTGATGGAGCATCTTGTGCTCAACCAATTGACTTTTCAAATTATGAAAGTAATGGACTAATGGGTATCTCACACGGAATGATGAGAATGATTCATAAACACCTAGTAATGCTAATATGGTCAATGATTATGATTCTTTGACCAAATAATGGTATGTTTTGGACAATGGTGATTATAGACACTAGTTGGGAGTAGTTTGGACTTTTGTAACTATCCTATGAGAACTTGTTACACTAAACGAGATTACTCAAAACATAAAACACAATCAATCACTAATTAATCACATACCCAAAAATATCAGTAAATTAAAACCGATTTCAACATCAACACCCGCTCAAAAACATTTGCATATCCCAACATCTTTCTTGTATCCATATTATTCCTAGAATTTGATACAAATTGGTTTATCACCTTAGCCACAACATATATACACAGGAGAACAATATTCGTGTATGTCACACAAACAAGCATTAACATGCTGACAAAATTGTGATTCATTTGAAACACAATATACAAACTTTTTCTTCCCGGACCTGAGAGTACAAGGACGACTCTAAGACACACTAGACATCTAATCAACTTTTTGAAGGATTCATTACTATAACTCCTCTTTGCTGTTTTCATCACTTCCGATTACCTAAAAAAATGTGGCGAACCACAAGGGTGAGACCGATGTCCCAGTAAGAGATGTAACCTCTGACAATGCTTATTGATTACAACATTTTAAATAGTAGATAACTAAGTAGTTGGAGTATTTAATAATCAATTGAACAGATTAAGCAGACTAAGTATGCTAAACAAATTAAGAAATTAATCTTAGCAACAAGTATGATCACCAATGCATAAATAGATAACAAATAAATCCATTTCTTTGGATAGATATCTACTCAAATATCATCAAATTGCATCTAATAACAATCATTATCATTAATCTGACTATCATCATATTCCTTGCTAACTACATAAGCAATCTAGTAGCATAAGCATCCCTAACATCATGAATATGTCTAGTAACATAACATGGCTATAAATATTGGCATCTCAAATGAAGGGAACATATCTATATCATAAGTAGAACTAACATCATAACACAATGAACTACATATGCGTGATTAGCAGTTTAAGCATTTCTAATTACACAGGCATGACTAGCAATATTAAACATAGCGAGCAACATCATCTTAACCATCAGTGTCAGTATATTTCAAAACATAAGCATGTTTACAACATGAGCATAACTACGACATAAGTATATCTACTATCTCTTATTGTACTATACATGATCTTAGTGAAAAGAAAGCAAACAAGGGTTATCATCCAATATGAAGCGTTATGTATAACCCTAAACATATATGCTACATGGCTGTCTTACATCTTTTATTATGACCTGAGGAATTTGAGGATACCATTCAAAATCCAACTGACCACTACTAAGTCAAAATCAATGCAATACAAGATCTAGGAAGAGCCAGACTCCTAATATCTTCTCCTCCCCCGGTTAGTACGGGTCCGCCAGAGTGACACATAAGGTCAAGCTACTAAAAGCCTATCCTGTCCTTGGTACAAGTCATGGAACTAGTAAAAGGAGGTGGGTATGCATACCCTACCATCCGAGGTACAACCAAAATTGTCCTCCAATCTCATCACATATATAACCACATCAGATGTATGAGGCATGACCATAGCCATCCTCCACAACCTGCATTGTGGATGACAAGGATATATCCTCAACTTGCCACCCCCACATACTCAACAGTATGTGCTCCAAGTTTCCCTTATGAATACTCATTTCACCATCTGGCAAGTTCTAACACTCAGATAGATATATGGCACAGAGCACTACATGATTAGAGTTTCACTTAATTAGTTATGCCAATTGGGTGAATTAAGGCTGCATCAAATAAGTGGACATACAAACCCTAATTCACTTCTAACAAGCATATAAATATCACTATTTTAAAAGATATAAAATGTGTGAAACATAATTTCTCATCTCATCATCACATGGTACTATTCACTTGCCATTCATGAGACCACACTAGTCATCATACTATCAGATAATATAAATCCTTTTCTCAATATCACAGGGTATCAACCCTTATCAACACAAGAGGATGACACCTCATTCAGGGCTCAACCATGCCCAAAGGTCATTAAGACCATCATACGATCACAGGTTATAAATCCTTTTCACAATATCACAGGGTATCAACCCTTATCAACACAAGAGGATTACACCTCATTCAAGGCTCAACCATGCCCAAAGGTCATTAAGACCATCATACTATTCCCTACAAGATCATCATTATCTTTCCATGCCTTATAACAAGTCCCAACAACATCACTTACATATAATACACCAGATCAGATCAACATAATATTGGATTAATGAGATAGGAGATATTCATAAACAATCATAGCAAGGTTATAATAACATTAAGAAAATTCCTTTATTACATCAACATGCAAGGAAGCAGATATGATTAACCCTCATCATATTCATAATGCACATGTTTAGTATAAGAAAGTATCAAACATGTGGCTATGTTAACCACCAATTAACACATTAAGGTTATGATCATATTAAGGGGGTTATTTCACCATCATGCCATCATATAAGAAGGTTAAACATGAATACTCATCTTTATCTATTTGCATTAGAGTTAGGTTCAATAAGATAAATTATATAAATGTTATTAATCACCACTCATACCCAAACCCTAGCTCATGGCATCCCCATTAGATCATGGATGCATAGGGTAAAACCCACAATCGACTGTTCATTTAAAACAAGCCATCCATTGTCAAAAAGTAAGCTCCTTAAGTTGATCATATAAAGGAAACCATCTAAATCACATTATTAGGATCAACATATTACATTATCCATAATTCCACTTTATTGGAGGAATAAACATTATATCTTGACCATTGGGTAAAGTTCATGTATTAAAACCATCAATTACAGTATAGGTCCGACCATTGCATCAAGTTACCCAAGAAACCATTGGTCTAAGGCTTAATTGATGCTACAACTATATTATTAACTCACCACAGGTTTTGGAAACCTGATCCACCATCATTAGTGACCATTTAGTCACCATAGGTTGTTAGATCAACACTATATTCATTAATCAACATCAAATATCAAACTAATATCACCATTGATTGATAGCATCATTAGGGTACTTAGTTGTTAATCACTAGGCTTCTAATTAGGTCAAAACATGACCTAAGAGGTGAAAGTCAGTTGACACCCTTGGTCACCACCATCATTTGCCATGAAGACAACACCATCGATTGTTGTAGTGGTATCGCCATCGAGTCATGGGTTTATAGAAGAAATCAGCTTAAAACCCTAAAATTGAACATTGGTTGATAGGTGCTTAGCACCATAGGTTGTCAAACCAACCAGATCCAAGTCATATTATACCTTAGGAATAACGTACACATGATCCCAGGTTCATCTAGAATTGAAATCATAACAGGGAACGTCATAAAAATTGAAATCCAAGTCAAGCATAGCTTTTTAGTGTGTGGATCATCATTTTCAAGCAAGAACATGAGCTAGCAAGCTTATGGAAAGAAATAAACGTGGAGCAAGTTATAAAACCTGTCTATAATTAAAAGATAAACTCACAAACATAAGAAAACATGAGTAGGTAGGGTAGAAAATCCAAGCATAAGCTATGAACTCGTCCATCTAGCACCTTTCTTTATCAAATGAGCAAACCCTAAGCATGAGGAGCAAGAAAGGTAGGGTTTTAGAGCTTTAGAGCAATTTGTACCATGGAACAGCAAGGTTCCGACCTGGAGAAAGGTAGGAGGAAGGATAACAAAGAAATAAACGTCGGAAATAAGGTGATTCTTACTCTTTTAGGTCAAGATCACTAGAAGGAAGCCTTTTGAACCCTAAAAGGAAGTCCATTGCAACCCTAGATTCTTTTTCCAAGAAGATCCCCTCTTTCTTCTTCCTAGGATATGAAATTCACAGAAGCACATAGGGAGAACGAGGTTGGTAGAAGTATGGAAGTGCTGGAGATCAAATGGCTCATTTTGGTACTTAGGGATAAGTATATGAAACTTTAAGATAAAGAAAAAGAAAAAGTTGAAGTTCTAGTATCTTTGCAAGTGTACATGGCCTTAAACTATTAAGAATATATAAGCACACACACAAGCAGCTCCCACACCATCTATAGAGACATGCTTATCCCTTGTTTCTTGAATTTCCAAGAAAAACAAATAATTCATTAGTTGATAGCTATTAAAGGCAGCTCATCCATGAAGGGGTAAACCCTAAAATACCCTTGGAGAAAACACCTTCAAACCAAGTATTTAAATAGGTGCCAAATAGATCAAAAAGCTCAATAATGATGAGAGAATATCCAAGGAACATAATTCAAGTGATAAATTGCAAAGAAAACCTCTCAATTGGGTAAATTGTAGAAAATTCCAAAATGTGCATAAAATTGCATAACTTGCTCAAACAATGTCCAAATTGGACCAAATTTGAAACTTAATATTGTCTTATGATTTTAAAGAATATCAAAAGGTTATATTAGGGTTATAAGAATTAAATTATGATAGTTAAGCTTATTCAACTCATTAAGCGAGTTTAGGGACCTTACATATCCCCACCTTATAAAATCCACCCCTTCGGCATATAGCCTATTTTAGCACCCTATAAGTTATCAGAATCGTGTACGGATCCATGAAGTCCAAATAAAGCTCCAAATAAGGGATGAATATGAATGGAGCTTTGCATTTTGATGCATATGAATGCATGTTGTAGGTCTAGGTTCTTCAAAATGATTTCAATCTTGAAAATTTCATTTCCAAATCTAATCATGTAAGATTTATCTTGTAGAATCTCCTTCTTGATTTTATTTACATGATATTCATCCTTTGGTCGTGTCCCACAGACTTTCATGGTGGAAACTACTCCATCTATCTAAACAACCTGCCTTTTTCCTCTTTTTGATCTGAGGGGGGTTGATATTTCTTGGAACATGGATTTTGGGTCTTTTGGAGGGTTAATCTTGGATCTCGAAGCATGCTCGTGGAGTCATGAAATGTACCTTGTGAATTTTAACAAAAGAGAAGAGTATATGACATTTATAGCATTCTTTTGCCTACTAGGTTATGCAAATCCCTAAAACTTGCTCTGAAATTGATTAAAATGCTTAAAAATTGAATCTTTGTGGATTCTTTTTCTTCCATGTGATATGATTTCAGAATGGAATGTCTTCCATTATATTTTAGTTGTGAATCGCTGAGAAATGGACCTCCTATCTTTTTTTATAGGGATAAAATCCTAAAAAGTATGCATTGATACTCAAATTATTCTAAGTCTTGTTCCATGACCTCCTAACGTGCTAAAAGATGATGTCTTGAGAACTAATTTAGATAATGAAATGCATTCTAGAAAATGTTCTTCCTAACATTATAAAGTTACTTCCTGGTGTCATTTCATTAAACAAATAACCATGCACTTGTTGAATTTTGATATACAAGCAAAATTTTTGCGAAACATATTATCCTTGTTGTGTATTAGTATCATATGAAAGGAAAATGGATATGCTTTCTATTATTAGTTATTAGGAGCTAATATGAAATAATTGTAACACCTTAATATTATTGTTTTGTTTCTAAAATCTCATTTGAATTAGGTTTATTTTCCCAAAGTGGACCATCTATGCATAGAAGTGACAGTTTTTATGTACAACAATGGTTTCAATGCAACTTCTACTTACTTTCGGATTTGAAACTTAAACTTTATTTGTTGATATGAAACTAAAATGTGAAATGCAATCCATGTTTTCAAAAGGTTATGATATTCTTTCTTGCTATTGAACCTCACCTGGAATTATAAGGCCAAGTTACCCTTTTAATGTTTAGTATTGGGATTGTATTCCCTAATGAGTACATGAGATTACATTATGATCCATATAATACATATTGAATATCATCTGCCTCACTTATATTCTTGATGAAGGTGAAAATGATATCATAATTAAGAAATGTAACTATATCAATGTTGATGATATGTACCGTAAACAAATTATCAAATAACCAAGGAGTAACTTGGGAGATTCTAAATTTAATATGTATTTTAATAAAGGATGAAATTGTTTAAATTTAATAAGGTTATTCTCTACCTCATATGGTGATATATGCTTCCTCTTTTACAATATTAAGGGTTAACTACATGAGTTATAAAATGTGACATTAAAAGTATATCTTAGAAAGGGGATGAATGTAAATACTTTAAACTTTATGCCTTAAAGTTGATCCCTTTAGTGAATTAATATGTTTATCATCTTATAGAATAATGGTCGGACCCAATGGATAAATACCATCTATGTTTGAACATGATTAAAACATAAGATGGGGAATACAATGGTGTTTATTAAAAGGGAATGAGTTATTTTGCCTTATGAAATCGATAACCTTACCTCCCAATAATAATGAATACATTATTATAAATAAGTATTATTAGTATGAAATGATGCTTTTTGGGTTGAGGAGAAGCTCTTTTAATATGTATACCCATGATAACACTTGCATTAGAATGGTGATTGTTAATCTTGTTACATGAATATGCATGTTCTAAATAGTGAATCATGTGCTTTTAGGTATGGGAAAATGTTTTATGCTTTATGATTTTAATTATATATTAAAATGAATGGATGACTTGTTTTCAAGGAGTATGTGTTATAATATGATGTCATAGGCCTTGTTGTGGCTGAGAATGATGTATTGGGCTGGTATGGACAAGAATGATATGTGAACCCTTATTGGGTGGTTGGAAATATTCATGGATATGTTGTATATCTTCCTAAGTTTCTATGCTGGATTTAAATTCTTAGACATGTTTATGGCATACGTGTAACTTGAATGATGTACTCCAAAAATGATTTAAGTGGACTAATATATCAAGTGTAACCATAGTATGTAGTGAACTGATTCTAGGGACCTATTTCCCAGGGTTGGTGGGGAAAATAGTGAAACGAGTATCCTTGTATTAACATGAGGGTTGTGAAAAGGTTCTCGAAGCCATATATTGTTAAGTATACATAGGTGCAATGAGCGTACATCTTTGTCATCTTAATGCCAAGGTTGTATGAGTGTGATCAAGGTCGTAGCTCAGGTAATATGTAATATTTAATATGTGATTTGTGACAAGTGGTATGTGAAAAGTAATATTAGATATGTGCATTATAAGGGTTTTCATACCCTAGTGCTAGGTTTAGTGGCTTGTATATCCATAATGGACCTAGTTTGTTGTGGACTTTCCACTGGGTCACTAGTATTTTGGTCTTTTTGCCACAACTTTGTTTATCCTTTCTCCGACCGAAGTGTGGCACATCTTTTAGTATTTAGAAATCTTAAGATCTTACATGGAGCTGATTATGACTTTGTAGTGATCATCTAGTAGTTTGAGTGGTACGCCTCCAACTACCTAGGATAGTAATAAAATGTGTAAATCAGTCGTGTAGTATATTTGTTTAGGTCTAAATGACAAATCACATGAATGTCAATTATTTTCTCTTAATTAGTGCAAGCATTTTATGTATCTATATGTTGTACATATAAGGGTAGAGTAGGGTACATACATGGTATGATATTTTGTACTTAATAATTTTATATTCATGTGAAGAGATCATAGTTATGAGAATTATTACTTGATGCATATATCTTGTGTAATGATATTTAGTTATTATTAATCTAACTCTAAATAATATGGTGATAGTATGCTTGTAAGAAATAAGATGTTAGTTTTGTTATATTACATCGATGCGATCGGGGCTCTCACCTGTGATTTTCTACATCTATTTAGGTATGTTGGAGCAGTGAAAAGAAGTGTTGATCAATATGTTACAAGACATAATATAGACAAGTCTAGAGCATCCACGTACCCTTACTTTCCTCAGTGATTGATGGGTAGTTGATGAGCTACATGATAGATTCTTTTATGTGATATTTTCTTATGAATATGACTTGTAAGTTGGTCTAGCAATTTTATGATGTTGTAGCTCTATGAACATATCTTGTAATGACCCCGCCACCCGGTAACCCCCAATTAAGGGAGACCCAAAGGTCAGAGCCGTTAATCAATTAACATGATCAAAGGTTCAAAAAATAATCAAGGATAATTATGAAATTCTACTGACTAAACTGGAATTTGGTAGAAAAATAAAACTTTACTTACCTTTTTAAAACTTGGAAATCTATCTATCCACAGCTTGAATCATTCTATCTAATCCTCCTTGCACTTTATTTCTTAATTTCACGATGTGTCACTTTACTGTTTGTGTTTTCAGGATTACACCTAAAACGCTGACAAACAAAACGTCGATCAGCAATTGCTGGTATGTGGAGGCAACCAAAATTTCACAATTAAGTCTAACAATTTAAATATTGAATCAAGATATTTAGCAAGTCAATTTACATTTTTCATGTGACATTCCCCACCGCTTTTGCCCTAACCCTAGAATTGACTCAAGGTCACCTTCTCAGTCCCGAGCTTGGTGCCTGGGAGTCACCTCTCATGGTTCTCCATAGTCATGCATCATAGACCACCTTCTCATTCTCGAGCTTGGTGTCTGGGGTCACCTCTCATGGTGCCCATTGGTCTACCCTCCTGGGCCTGACCTTTATGGCATCTTTCATCAGGGTGGCATGTAGGTGCGGGAATACACCTTTATATAAAATTGTGATAATCATAGTCACTTTATAATTGCAATATGAACATCCAAACTATTTAGTTGCACACAATATGATAAAACATCCGAGAATTCCTTCGGGAAACTAAAGCATTTATTCATAATTAACCACAATCCTGTTAAGCAGACTTGTATGCAGAAATAACCAATCAATCAGGAATCAAGCAAGCACACACACAATTATTTTCTGAAAAAGGCATCCAATTTCTCTATCATTAATCACTTCATCTTGATCCCTTAATCCTAGTTGTTTCCTAGGTTATTTTCCCTTTTTAGGGTTTTGGGCATAATTAGGGTTCCACTTCATCTTTATTACTTTAAACCCTAATTTAACAAAATCACTTACAAACCCTAACTATTTCATTTTTCTATCACAAAAGATTCTAAATTCATCTTTTAGCAACATGAAACCCTAATTTCAGATTATAAGTACTTTCTTTTTCTTTTCCTCTAATTTAGGGTTTCTAAGCATCTTAACCATCATATTAAGTTTAAAACCCTAAACTTTGCAATTCTATCATCAAAACAGGTTAAAAACCATCTTAATCATTAATCAAGTTAACCATGCATGAATTAACCTAATTGCAAGATTAAAACCATCTTTAGTTAACAATTAGGGTTTTCTAATTACAAATTAACACTTTTCCCATCAAATTATATACTTTTGCAAAGATATACAGATTTAGATGTCCAAACCATTTTTATTGTATTCCTTGTATTTTTCTGATCATTTTTCATGTACAAAGTTTTTTCCATTAGACATCCCTAGCAATTTCTACGAATTTCGCAAAGAAAAACCCTTTTCTTGATTATCTGGACAGAGAGAGAAATTACCGAATTCCCTGGATCATCGGATCGTTGCGCCGCTGGTCTACCGAGCAATCTAACGCTCTGTGTCGATTGGCTCCACTAGCTCGGTGGTGCACGTGTCCAACTTCGGTTGACCGTCAGATGCTCCTCGGTCCACGATGGTCTTTTGATCAACGATCCGCGTCGATCGCTCCTACTCACGCGACTAAGAAGGCGCGTCGGCTCAGGGGTGTTGGATCCCGCGAGAGATCACCATGGTTCTTGATCCCACGGTTCTCATTTGTCATCCTCCTCCCTTCTCCTGTCTTACAACGTGGCAGCGCCGCGATGATTCCTCGTCGGAGCAAGCCCAATGTAGCAAGAGAGAGAGAATTAGAACTCGGGGAGCAGCCGTTCGTGGTAGCGGTAGTGTGAGGGATCGAGGGGTCCCCTTTATATAGGCTATGGGGGATCCCTGTTAGGGTTCCCAAACCTAGTCGCAACCCGACTCCTAGCCCAATTGGGCATTTCGCAAAGTTAGGGTAAAACCCCACTAAACCAGGGTCGGGAAGCTTCCTTTCTTCCTCCCGAACTCAATGTGACTCTTCCCGTGAGTGCTCATGCAACAGGTTGGGCGGAATCAAGGGGCGAAGTTTCCCCTATCATGGCTGGAGTCCTCGTCCCACCAGGACTTGGACGATGGACAGCGCCCATTGGATCTGAATCCAAGGGTCCTGACTATAGGTGTTAGATCAAAAGGAAAGAAATTTCCTATTATTCTGAATTATATTCCAAATTCATTGATAACTTGGAAAAACCATAACTCCCAATCCGTAATTCCTTTTTAACTCAAATTTTAAGGGAACGTTCCTTTAATTATTGTCTAGCTTTGTATGAAATTTGCGAAACAAAAAGCAATGGATGAGAAGACTTCGCTTCCAAGTTATTCATTAATTTATTCAAAATAAATTGTTATTTACTTTCCCTTTGCCATTATCTTGTTATTTTGGGTCCCTTGGACCTCAAGAAAAACCAAAGGCATGGATTCCCATATTGGGGAATATCTATTTGCCTTTATCTTCTTTTAATTGTCAATCACTCATATTCCCTTTTTATTAATCAATTTCTTTACCTCTTTAATTCTCCTTTTGTTTCAATTGGGCTCAATGGCCGACAAAGCCCACCAACAATCAATAAAGGCCATTTCCTACGAAATCCATTGCAAATCAAAGAAAAGATTTCGTTTATTAATTAAAAGAGAATTACATCTTTCTTTTACATTGTAACATCCCTGACCTGGGTTATGAGTTAACCCTAGGTTTTTTGCCTAAATATGTAATTAAATCTTTGTGATTAACTCTGAGCATGTAATTAAGCTTCTCAGAAATGTATATTTCAGTATTTGCTCCTTTTTATTTAAAGTTGTAGCATTGTTCTGATATACAGGGACCTATGTGCAATTTACCCAGTTGAAAGGGTTAGCTTGCAATTTGCACATGATGAGATGTTCCTCTGATGTTGAGACATCATGAGAATCTCTTTGGCAAAGTTTGAGGGATTTCCCAAGCTAGAGCACCAAGGTGCAGCTGTGGAAGCAATCCCAGGGCTTGAAACCCTAATTTGGGGTAAAATGCAATTTACCCAAATGATGGGATGCAATTTGTAAAGAATGTCATCTAATGTATCTTTTTAGACTTTTGCCATCATTTATAGAAGAAATGATGAGGAATTCACCTCAATTGAGTTATCAAGTTAAGAAATAGGCTTTGTGATTGAATAATCAGGGTATATGTGCAATATCCCTTTAAGTATGAACTTTATTATTAGATTGTTCTTCCTTGCCTTCTTTTCTATAACATTAAGATAAGGTTTGTCCTTAGAATAAATAGGAAGGGACGAGCAAGTAATAAAGGAAGGACTTAGTTGGAATTAAGGGAAACTTATGAACTAATGTTGAAAATCCTACCCCATGTATATAAGCCCTCCTTCCCTTAGTTGCAAGGGAACTTAACCTTCGTTCCCTTACTGTTTCATTTCACCAAAGACGACCAAGGACTTCCTTGGAGCTAAGGAGGACGAACAAGGGGTGCAAGGTAGGTTTAAACCCCTCTTCTTGCCTAATTCCATGGTTAGAATTCGAATTCAAGGTCATCTTCATGGCTAATTCTCGAAACCCTATCTTTCTAGCCGTCTCTTTTCATCCTTCCTTGGGGTTTTCACCTTGGCCAACCTGTGGGAACTCAAGGACGCCATTAGAGCTTGGAGCTTGAAAGCTTGGAGCTCAAGAAGCAAGCTTTAGGCGGGTTTTATAACTCTAAACCTATGCTTTACTATGTGCATCTTTATATGCGATTTGATGATAGCTCTTAGTATTTCCCTACTTTTCCCTGCTATTTTGCAAGCAAACCCGTGGGATATCTGTACTGTTCTTGAGCTAGAAGATGAAGGCGTGATTTCCAAGAAAAACCCACCACTTTTCTTTTCCTTAAACGGTCCTAACAGTTTGCTCTCTCGGACTCAAGACCGCGAGGTGAGCAAACGGTCTCGAGACCGTGAGAGGGCTCGAGGTCTCAAGACAGTTTGGCCCCGTTGACCGAGCATGGACCGTATAAGAAATCTGTTCCTAATTATATAGGCTAATTACCCTCAAAATTTAGGAGACTAACTCCAAAGGAATCGGGAGATATGACCTTTTTAAGTCACAACTTTAAATGAATTAATTGCTGATTCTCAAACGGTCTGAAATTGCCTTTTTGGGCAAACGGTCTCAAGACCGTGTAAGGTCGTTGACTAAGCATTGACCGTATGAGATTACTGTTAAAAATTATGTTAATTAACAACTCACCAAGTTTGATGGTCTAATTCCGAACGTGCTAAGAGTTGAAGGGTGAATACTAGGGCTAACCCTAGATAAAATCAGTACTGAAATTATGGTGACCTAATTAGGGTTTTTAGGGTTGATTGACCTAAACGGTCTCAAGACCGTTTGGGGGTCACCAAACGGTCTCAAGACCGTGAGGGCAATCAACCAAGACCGTTTGGAGGTCTGGGGTCAAGGATAGTTGACCAATTAAAGGTACAATTACACCAAATTACATTGCAATTAAATATTGACATGATCATCAACTCAATGGGTCAGACCTTGATGAATCTGCATTAGAATCCAAAATTTGGATGGGCAAACGGTCTCAAGACCGTTTGGAACTCATCCAAACGGTCTCAAGACCGTGAGGGCAATCAACCAAGACCGTTTGAAGGTCTAGGGTTGAGTAATTTGACCAATTGAGCACCCAATTGCAAATAAGTTAGTAATTTAATCAAAAATTCTGTTTGTGGTTCAATCATGGTTCAACCCCTATCAAATCACCTTAGACTTTGATAAAATCTTGGTCAAACGGTCTTAAGACCATGTGGGGTCTACCCACATGACCTCAAGACCATTTGGGCCAAGTTTGGGCCCAATTGGAGCTCAATTGAAGGGTTCAACCTTGTGTTGATGCACACTGTTGAGTGTTGATGGGTGAACATTGATAGACCCTAATTGAATCGATTTCAACCATAATTGGTTAACTATTATGGATCAATTGAATGACCAAGTGATCAAGCATAACCTTAATTGACTAAAATCCATGAGTGGTCAACATATCTTTGACCATTTGAGGGCTTCAACATGGGTTGACATTATCGGTTACATCTTTGAGCCTTGTTGAAGGACCAAGCGGCTGAGACCATGAGAGCCTCGCGGTCTCAAGACCGTGAGAGAGCTCGCGGTCTCAAGACCGTGAGAGGGCTCGCGGTCTCAAGACCGTGAGGGGGCTCACGGACTCAAGACCGAGAGGAGGCTCGCGGTCTCAAGACCGCGAAGGGCCTCGCGGTCCTGAGGTCAAAGAAGGGCAAACGGTCTTCATGACCCTCGCGGTCTCAACTCAACTTGGTCTTCGCGGTCTTGAACCCTTGAAGAGGCTCACGGTCTTGAAGCCTAAGGGGGCTTGCGGTCTTGGATCTAGAAAGAGGCTCGCGGTCTTGGAGGGTCAAAGTGGGCAAACGGTCAACACTTTCAACCAATCTCAACCCAATTGATGATTAATGATTGAAATCAATCAATGTGACTCAAGGTTGACCACATTCAATCATTTGATGATGTAAATGGTTCAATGTTACCCAAATCAAACCCTAATGATAATATAGGATAGTAAGGGGTTATTTGACCAAGGTTTTTGACTATGATGATGATCAATGGGGTGAATTACCAAATTACCCCTGAAGGGTCAATTGAGTTATACCTTGCTCATTTCAAACCCTAATTACATGAGAATGATGTTTTTAGTCATAATGACTCTATCTAACCTGATCTAGACTAATGTTATCATCAACCATTAGTATGATGAAAGAGAGAGTACTCTAGAGAGAGAAAGTACCCTAGAGAGAGAAAGTAACTCTAATCACTTAATGGTGATGTTTTTGGCTATGTAAGCCTATGATGTCTCAACCCAACCTGTTTTAGAGTGATGTTGACATCACCTAACCTTATGATGAGAGAGAAAGTACTTCTAGAGAGAGAAAGTACTTCTAGAGAGAGAAAGTACCCTTTTTAAATGGAAACTCAATTGAAGCATCCCCAATACACAGAAATGAGCATAGTTAGGGTATGATCCACCTGTGTGAGATCATAGAAACCCTAATTATGATAAATGATGAACCTTTAACTAATCCAAGAGCATCAATGAAGATGTTACTCATACATGATGATGTTATGAGTTTAATTCACCTTGATGTGAATAGTAAACCCTAATTCAAGGGTGATGACATGTAATGTGAATAGTAAACCCTAATTCAAGGGTAATGGCATGCTTTTGAGCAATAAACTCTATTTGAATAGAATTAAAGATTTAACTCTTATGACAAAAGTAGGAAGTACATTCCTTATTGTTGCATTACCTTTATCAGATGTATTAACCATGCAGGTTATGATATCAAGGTAATCATATCCAGGTATGGATGTTGATGTTATATTCATTGAAGGCATGTTGTTAGCCTTATGAATAAGTAAAGTAATCTGATGCCTTGCCAGTGGCATCCTATGCTGATATTGGGCTATGAGAGCCATGAATACCATCAAGGTCATGCCTTAGAGATGACTTGTGATGAGGATAATGAGAAATGATGATTGATATAAGTTAGGCATGTTACATTTAGTATTCTTCTTTTATAGCTGCTATGCTACTGTTATTGTTTGAAGAACAATGTATGCTGTTAAAGAATACTGAATGTACCTAACTAATCAAGTATAATGTAGAGCCCTGATCATAGATCCATCATTGTCAGAAATTAAGTGATGGTGAAACAGGTTTTCCTCAGGGAACTCCTGGAGCACATACTTTTGAGTATGTGGGGTACATGGATGTGTAGAACCTTACATCCTAGTGTAGGAAAGTGATGTAGATGTGTAATCCATCCATCCTTCACTATAGTTTCATACCGTATCAGTGGTAGGTAAACATGAAACCTCCTGATGACGAAGAAAGCACAGATATCCGTATCAGTGGTAGGTAAATATGAAACCTCCTGATGACGAAGAGAGTACAGAACGCCACTGTGACTCTAGAATAGCGAAGGACCAGTTTACCCTGGTGAGCTATAATAGTAGAGACACGAGATGTCCTACAAGTGATCCTCTTACTGACTGAGGAAGGTGAAGGTCATGAGAATCCGGCTCTCTTAATGACCTATGTATGATACTGATGCGGCTTCTCAGCGATCAGTTGGAGTTTGAGTGGTAAGCCTCATCTCCACAGGGCATAATGTTGTTTGTAAAACATAATCAACCAGGTAGTATAACTTGTTAGAGATGACTCCAAGTTAGTTGGTTGATGTTACATTGCAATAATGTTGATATTCTCCATATCTCCTAAATTGTAGAGATCTTGTTATAACTGCAACTGCTATAGAATGCTTTGAAGGCTTTACTGTTTAAGATAATCTTTGATGTTATAATAAAGCTTCTGGCGAAGAGTTATAACTCTCGCTGGGACAATTATGTATAATTGTCTCACCCCGTAGGCTTCAACTTTTTAGGTGGACGTCGGAGACGAAGGAACCAGCCTACAGGTGATCAGTCTCAACAGCAGCAGCACCAGGGACAGCAGTAATCTCAGGTGGAGATTTGTCCTGCCATGTGGTGTAGTTAGAGTCAGTCCTATGTGTCCTCTGTACTCTCAGGTCTTGGAGTCTTGTGTTATGTGATCTTGAGATTTTGTATCTTGATGTATATAATTACTCAAGAAGTAATTATCCTGAGATGTAAACAGTTACCTCTCTTTATGAAAGGAATTTTTATGGATACAAGTTCTTATCTCGAAAAGTTTTAATTTCCCGTGATTTTTGTCTTCCGCTGATTACCGATTCACTTCCGCTAAGTTTTAATCGTGTTTATGTCATGGTTTGGAGATCAGAGCCCACAATTAGTGGTATCAGAGCTCCAGGTTCAGTTGAGTCTATAGAGGCATAGGACTTAGGATGTCGAGTCTACCTTTAGTACTCCTTCCTTATCTAATAGAATCTTCTGCTCCTCAGGAGAAGAAGATACATAAGAATGTCAGAACATCGCGATGAGCACGTGGCAGAGAGTAGTGCTAGTGCACCTCGAGGCGGTGCAAGAGTTCTGAGAATAGAACAACCTGCACCTGAGTCGCCAAGAGAGCCACCCCAGTTTGACCCAGCTGACATGAGTGATCCAGCTGTACAGACGATGTTTGGGCAGTTTATGACTGCCATGACACATATAACCGATAGGATGCCCATTCCTGCACCTAGGGCACCTGTCCAGCCTGAAGTACAAGGTATTGGTAAGACATTCGAACGACTTCGTCGTGTCGGAGCTACCGAGTACTTCGGAACTGCCGACCCTGCAGATGCTGACTTATGGTTGATAGAGTTGGAGAAGGCTTTCAGGATTCTTTTGATTCCGGAAGCTGAGAAGGTTAGACATGCTGTTTATCTTCTCAAAGGCAGTGCTAGTCACTGGTGGAACATGGAAGAGCAGAAGAGACCTGGAGTAGAGTTCTCATGGGAAGAGTTTCGTCGAGAATTCATCAATAGATATTTTCCAAAGACCTTCCTAGATGAGAAGATCTCTCAGTTTGAGAAACTAAGGCAGGGTATGATGAACATTAGTGAGTATGAAGCTAAGTTTATGGAGTTGTTGCGGTTCTGTCCGCACATGGCTGCTACGGATGAGGAAAGAATCAGAAGATTCGAGAAGGGTTTGAATTCTGATATGTCAACCCCTGTGTCTGCCTTAGAAAACAGAGAGAGATTCTCTACCTTCGTTGAGTCAGTCCGAAGGATAGAGAGATCTGTGGTTGAGAAAAGACAAACCCATAAAAGATATCCACAGTTCCAGGGTTCTTCATCTAGGGATTCCAAGAAACCTAGATTCTCTGCACCTAACCCTCCACCACCCAGATCGAGTTTTCAAACTCAATGGACACCAAGTAGAGGTAGAGGACGGAGTCAACCGCTTCAAGGGACGCACAGTTCTGCATCAGTGTCAGTTACTGGACCACCCAGACCACAGCAACAGGAGAAGAGTTGCTACAACTGTGGTAAGGTGGGACACTTGATGAAGGATTGCCGTTCTAGGCCTATCGGTGTGACACAACAACCTCCGAGACAGAATCAACAGGGATCTCAGAATAGACAACATCAAGGAGCAGCTCGAGGACGTGGACAAGCGTCTCAAGCTGGATCATCAGCACCACCTCAACACCAGGCGACTGCGAGGTTCTATGCTATGAACCCACCTGAGGCAGTGGTCAATCCACGGGTAGTGGCAGGTCAGATGAAACTTTTATATTCTGATATGTCTATATCCTGTGATGTATCTGTTCTGATTGATCCGGGTGCTACGCACTCTTTCATCACTCGTGAAATGATTCGTAACTGTAATGTGACTGTTAGTCATAGAGCAGATAGTTTGTTGTTAGAGACTCCGTTGAGTGGGTCTGCCGTTTTGCAGGAGGTATGTTCTCTCTGCATCCTTTTCTTTTCTGACCATCGCATTCAAGTGGACCTTATACCACTTGATATGCAGGGGTTTGATATAATCCTTGGGATGGATACCTTAGAAAGATATAGAGTTGTCTTGGATTGTGAGTCCAAGTTAGCTGTGTTTGCTGATGAAAGCAACACATGGATCTTTCAAGGTGAAAGAAAGATTCTGCCCACCTGTCTTGTATCAGCTATGGTTGCTGATAAGCTGTTGAGGCAAGGATGTTATGCATTCTTAGCCCATGTGGTAGATGTTACCAAGGAAAGGACCAATCCTGCCGAAGTTCCCATAGTCAGGGAATTCGAAGATGTGTTTCCTGAAGAACTTCCTGGTATACCACCACCTCGGGAGATTGACTTTGAAATCAATCTGATTCCAGATACGAAACCCATAGCTCAAACTCTGTATAGAATGGCTCCTGCCGAGATGGCAGAACTCAAGAAACAGCTTCAAGAGTTACTTGAGAGAGGTTTTATCCGACCGAGTACTTCACCTTGGGGTGCTCCGGTCTTGTTTGTTAAAAAGAAAGATGGGTCAATGCGGTTATGCATCGACTACAGACAACTTAATAAAGTGACAATAAAGAATAAGTATCCTCTGCCGAGGATTGATGATCTCTTTGACCAGTTGCGTGGTGCAACAGTGTTTTCAAAGATAGACTTGAGGTCTGGATATCACCAACTTCGTATTAAGGATAGTGACATATCCAAGTCTGCCTTTAGGACAAGATATGGTCACTATGAGTTCACGGTTATGTCGTTTGGACTAACCAATGCACCAGCTGCATTTATGGAACTCATGAATAGAGTTTTTCGACCTTTCCTTGATCAGTGTGTTGTTGTCTTCATAGATGACATACTGATTTATAGTAAAGATGCTCAGCAGCATGAGCAGCATCTTCGCCAAGCTTTGACCTTGCTAAGAGAACATAAGTTGTATGCTAAGTTTAGCAAGTGTGAGTTCTGGCTGCCGGAGATATCTTTTCTTGGACATGTAATATCCGCCTCGGGAATTCGTGTTGATCCTACAAAGGTAGAATCTGTTCTACAATGGGAACAACCGAAAACACCGACGGAGATTCGAAGTTTCTTGGGGTTAGCTGGCTATTATCGAAGGTTCATAATGAACTTTAGTTCCATAGCTTTACCCTTGACCAAGTTAACCCGGAAAGATGTTCCTTTTTCTTGGAGTGATAAGTGTCAACAATCTTTCCAGTTGCTGAAGGAGAGGTTGACAAGTGCACCTGTATTAGTGCTACCTGAACAAGGAAAAGGATATGTAGTTTTCTGTGATGCTTCCAAAAATGGACTAGGATGTGTGTTGATGCAGGATAGACAAGTGATTTCTTTTGCTTCCCGACAGCTTAAGAAACACGAGGAGAATTATCCGACACACAATCTAGAGTTAGCTGCTGTGGTTCATGCCTTGAAGATCTGGAGGCATTATCTCTACGGAGAAACATTCCAGATTTTCACAGACCACAAAAACCTTAAGTATATCTTCTCTCAGCATGAGCTCAACATGAGGCAACGTCGCTGGATGGAGTTAATCAAGGACTACGACTGTACAATTGATTACCATCCAGGTAAGGCCAATGTTGTTGCAGATGCCTTGAGTAGGAAATCAGCAACATCAACCATGTATAGAGCACAACTAAACTCTTTAGTATGCTCTAGAAGAGATATGCTTATCTCTTTAAGGCAAGACAATGTACAGTTGAAGGTGTCATTCCTAGCCGGTTTGTTAGCTGAGATGCATATTAAACCTACCCTAAGAGAGCAGATTAAAGAAGCACAGCTAGATGATGCTGCAGTTCAACATATAAGATCTGAGTATGGAAATGAGAAGCAAGATGGGTTTCATGACTCAAAAGATCAAGTAGCTTGTTATAATGGAAGAATGATAGTGCCGGATGTGGACAACTTAAGGAAGTTAGTCCTGGAAGAAGCCCATTCTTCCATGTATGCTATGCATCCAGGGAGCACCAAGATGTATCGGAATTTGAAGGATCTGTATTGGTGGCCTGGGATGAAGAAAGACGTTGCAGAGTTTGTTCTGAGGTGTCCTGTGTGTCAGCAAGTTAAAGCTGAACACCAGAAGCCTGCAGGGACAATGCAACCTTTACCCATATCACAGTGGAAGTGGGACCATGTGACCATGGACTTTGTTGTTGGCCTACCCAGGACAAGCAAAGGACATGATTCCATTTGGGTAATTGTTGATAGGTTGACTAAGACAACACATTTCTTACCTGTCAAAACAACCTATTCTGCTGAAAGGTTATCAGAGTTGTATGTTCAAGAGATAGTGCGTTTGCACGGAGTTCCTGTCACAATAGTTTCAGACAGAGGTCCTCAGTTTACAAGTCATTTTTGGGAACAGTTGCACAGTGCCTTAGGCACTAAGCTAAGATTTAGTACGACCTTTCATCCACAGACTGATGGACAGTCGGAAAGAACCATACAAACCTTAGAAGACTTGTTGCGAGCATGTGTTCTCCAGTTCACCGGAAGTTGGGATCTACACCTAAGCTTAATAGAGTTTGCCTATAACAATAGCTATCAGCATAGTATTGATATGGCACCTTATGAAGCCTTATATGGTAGACGTTGTAGATCACCCTTGTGTTGGTTTGAGACTGGTGAGCACCAGTTGTTAGGTCCCGACCTGGTGCAGCAAACCACAGAAAAGATTAAAGTAATACAACATAAGATTAAGACTGCTCAAGATAGGCAGAAATCTTATGCTGATAAACGTCGTAGACCTTTAGAGTTCCAGGTTGGAGACAAAGTGTATCTTAAGGTCTCACCTTGGAAAGGGGTCCTTCATTTTGGAAGGAAGGGGAAGTTAGCTCCTAGATATATGGGGCCTTATCCAATCATTGAACGGATTGGAAAGGTAGCATATAAACTAGAGCTGCCCCCAGAGTTACAAAGATTACATCCTGTGTTTCACATTTCTATGTTGAAGAAATGTCACCCAGACACCGAGTCAGTTCTACAACCTATGGAAGTAGAATTGAATGATGACATATCCTATGAGGAGGGACCAGTGTCAATCCTTGATAAACGAATTAAAAAGTTAAAGAAGAAAGATATAAGTCTTGTGAAAGTCCTCTGGAACCATCGTGGTATTGAAGAAGCCACTTGGGAGTTAGAGGATGAGATGAGAAGGAAGTATCCTGCCCTTTTCTCGTAATATGTTTTATCGATTTCGGGGACGAAATCCTTGTAAGGGGTGGATAATTTGTAACATCCCTGACCTGGGTTATGAGTTAACCCTAGGTGTTTTGCCTAAATATGTAATTAAATCTTTGTGATTAACTCTGAGCATGTAATTAAGCTTCTCAGAAATGTATATTTCAGTATTTGCTCCTTTTTATTTAAAGTTGTAGCATTGTTCTGATATACAGGGACCTATGTGCAATTTACCCAGTTGAAAGGGTTAGCTTGCAATTTGCACATGATGAGATGTTCCTCTGATGTTGAGACATCATGAGAATCTCTTTGGCAAAGTTTGAGGGATTTCCCAAGCTAGAGCACCAAGGTGCAGCTGTGGAAGCAATCCCAGGGCTTGAAACCCTAATTTGGGGTAAAATGCAATTTACCCAAATGATGGGATGCAATTTGTAAAGAATGTCATCTAATGTATCTTTTTAGACTTTTGCCATCATTTATAGAAGAAATGATGAGGAATTCACCTCAATTGAGTTATCAAGTTAAGAAATAGGCTTTGTGATTGAATAATCAGGGTATATGTGCAATATCCCTTTAAGTATGAACTTTATTATTAGATTGTTCTTCCTTGCCTTCTTTTCTATAACATTAAGATAAGGTTTGTCCTTAGAATAAAGAGGAAGGGACGAGCAAGTAATAAAGGAAGGACTTAGTTGGAATTAAGGGAAACTTATGAACTAATGTTGAAAATCCTACCCCATGTATATAAGCCCTCCTTCCCTTAGTTGCAAGGGAACTTAACCTTCGTTCCCTTACTGTTTCATTTCACCAAAGACGACCAAGGACTTCCTTGGAGCTAAGGAGGACGAACAAGGGGTGCAAGGTAGGTTTAAACCCCTCTTCTTGCCTAATTCCATGGTTAGAATTCGAATTCAAGGTCATCTTCATGGCTAATTCTCGAAACCCTATCTTTCTAGCCGTCTCTTTTCATCCTTCCTTGGAGTTTTCACCTTGTCCAACCTGTGGGAACTCAAGGACGCCATTAGAGCTTGGAGCTTGAAAGCTTGGAGCTCAAGAAGCAAGCTTTAGGCGGGTTTTATAACTCTAAACCTATGCTTTACTATGTGCATCTTTATATGCGATTTGATGATAGCTCTTAGTATTTCCCTGCTTTTCCCTGCTATTTTGCAAGCAAACCCGTGGGATATCTGTACTGTTCTTGAGCTAGAAGATGAAGGCGTGATTTCCAAGAAAAACCCACCGCTTTTCTTTTCCTTAAACGGTCCTAACAGTTTGCTCTCTCGGACTCAAGACCGCGAGGTGAGCAAACGGTCTCGAGACCGTGAGAGGGCTCGCGGTCTCAAGACCGTTTGGCCCCGTTGACCGAGCATGGACCGTATAAGAAATCTGTTCCTAATTATATAGGCTAATTACCCTCAAAATTTGGGAGACTAACTCCAAAGGAATCGGGAGATATGACCATTTTAAGTCACAACTTTAAATGAATTAATTGCTGATTCTCAAACGGTCTGAAATTGCCTTTTTGGGCAAACGGTCTCAAGACCGTGTAAGGTCGTTGACTAAGCATTGACCGTATGAGATTACTGTTCACAATTATGTTAATTAACAACTCACCAAGTTTGATGGTCTAATTCCAAACGGGCTAAGAGTTGAAGGGTGAATACTAGGGCTAACCCTAGATAAAATCAGTACTGAAATTATGGTGACCTAATTAGGGTTTTTAGGGTTGATTGACCGAAACGGTCTCAAGACCGTTTGGGGGTCACCAAACGGTCTCAAGACCGTGAGGGCAATCAACCAAGACCGTTTGGAGGTCTGGGGTCAAGGATAGTTGACCAATTAAAGGTACAATTACACCAAATTACATTGCAATTAAATATTGACATGATCATCAACTCAATGGGTCAGACCTTGATGAATCTGCATTAGAATCCAAAATTTGGATGGGCAAACGGTCTCAAGACCGTTTGGAACTCATCCAAACGGTCTCAAGACCGTGAGGGAAATCAACCAAGACCGTTTGAAGGTCTAGGGTTGAGTAATTTGACCAATTGAGCACCCAATTGCAAATAAGTTAGTAATTTAATCAAAAATTCTGTTTGTGGTTCAATCATGGTTCAACCCCTATCAAATCACCTTAGACTTTGATAAAATCTTGGTCAAACGGTCTTAAGACCATGTGGGGTCTACCCACATGACCTCAAGACCATTTGGGCCAAGTTTGGGCCCAATTGGAGCTCAATTGAAGGGTTCAACCTTGTGTTGATGCACACTGTTGAGTGTTGATGGGTGAACATTGATAGACCCTAATTGAATCGATTTCAACCATAATTGGTTAACTATTATGGGTCAATTGAATGACCAAGTGATCAAGCATAACCTTAATTGACTAAAATCCATGAGTGGTCAACATAGCTTTGACCATTTGAGGGCTTCAACATGGGTTGACATTATCGGTTACATCTTTGAGCCTTGTTGAAGGACCAAGCGGCTGAGACCATGAGAGCCTCGCGGTCTCAAGACCGTGAGAGGGCTCGCGGTCTCAAGACCGTGAGGGGGCTCACGGACTCAAGACCGAGAGGAGGCTCGCAGTCTCAAGACCGCGAAGGGCCTCGCGGTCCTAAGGTCAAAGAAGGGCAAACGGTCTTCATGACCCTCGCGGTCTCAACTCAACTTGGTCTTCGCGGTCTTGAACCCTTGAAGAGGCTCACGGTCTTGAAGCCTAAGGGGGCTCGCGGTCTTGGATCTAGAAAGAGGCTCGCGGTCTTGGAGGGTCAAAGTGGGCAAACGGTCAACACTTTCAACCAATCTCAACCCAATTGATGATTAATGATTGAAATCAATCAATGTGACTCAAGGTTGACCACATTCAATCATTTGATGATGTAAATGGTTCAATGTTACCCAAATCAAACCCTAATGATAATCTAGGATAGTAAGGGGTTATTTGACCAAGGTTTTTGACTATGATGATGATCAATGGGGTGAATTACCAAATTACCCCTGAAGGGTCAATTGAGTTATACCTTGCTCATTTCAAACCCTAATTACATGAGAATGATGTTTTTAGTCATAATGACTCTATCTAACCTGATCTAGACTAATGTTATCATCAACCATTAGTATGATGAAAGAGAGAGTACTCTAGAGAGAGAAAGTACCCTAGAGAGAGAAAGTAACTCTAATCACTTAATGGTGATGTTTTTGGCTATGTAAGCCTATGATGTCTCAACCCAACCTGTTTTAGAGTGATGTTGACATCACCTAACCTTATGATGAGAGAGAAAGTACTTCTAGAGAGAGAAAGTACTTCTAGAGAGAGAAAGTACCCTTTTTAAATGGAAACTCAATTGAAGCATCCCCAATACACAGAAATGAGCATAATTAGGGTATGATCCACCTGTGTGAGATCATAGAAACCCTAATTATGATAAATGATGAACCTTTAACTAATCCAAGAGCATCAATGAAGATGTTACTCATACATGATGATGTTATGAGTTTAATTCACCTTGATGTGAATAGTAAACCCTAATTCAAGGGTGATGACATGTAATGTGAATAGTAAACCCTAATTCAAGGGTAATGGCATGCTTTTGAGCAATAAACTATATTTGAATAGAATTAAAGATTTAACTCTTATGACAAAAGTAGGAAGTACATTCCTTATTGTTGCATTACCTTTGTCAGATGTATTAACCATGCAGGTTCTGATATCAAGGTAATCATATCCAGGTATGGATGTTGATGTTATATTCATTGAAGGCATGTTGTTAGCCTTATGAATAAGTAAAGTAATCTGATGCCTTGCCAGTGGCATCCTATGCTGATATTGGGCTATGAGAGCCATGAATACCATCAAGGTCATGCCTTAGAGATGACTTGTGATGAGGATAATGAGAAATGATGATTGATATAAGTTAGGCATGTTACATTTAGTATTCTTCTTTTATAGCTGCTATGCTACTGTTATTGTTTGAAGAACAATGTATGCTGTTAAAGAATACTGAATGTACCTAACTAATCAAGTATAATGTAGAGCCCTGATCATAGATCCATCATTGTCAGAAATTAAGTGATGGTGAAACAGGTTTTCCTCAGGGAACTCCTGGAGCACATACTTTTGAGTATGTGGGGTACATGGATGTGTAGAACCTTACATCCTAGTGTAGGAAAGTGATGTAGATGTGTAATCCATCCATCCTTCACTATAGTTTCATACCGTATCAGTGGTAGGTAAACATGAAACCTCCTGATGACGAAGAAAGCACAGATATCCGTATCAGTGGTAGGTAAATATGAAACCTCCTGATGACGAAGAGAGTACAGAACGCCACTGTGACTCTAGAATAGCGAAGGACCAGTTTACCCTGGTGAGCTATAATAGTAGAGACACGAGATGTCCTACAAGTGATCCTCTTACTGACTGAGGAAGGTGAAGGTCATGAGAATCCGGCTCTCTTAATGACCTATGTATGATACTGATGCGGCTTCTCAGCGATCAGTTGGAGTTTGAGTGGTAAGCCTCATCTCCACAGGGCATAATGTTGTTTGTAAAACATAATCAACCAGGTAGTATAACTTGTTAGAGATGACTCCAAGTTAGTTGGTTGATGTTACATTGCAATAATGTTGATATTCTCCATATCTCCTAAATTGTAGAGATCTTGTTATAACTGCAACTGCTATAGAATGCTTTGAAGGCTTTACTGTTTAAGATAATCTTTGATGTTATAATAAAGCTTCTGGCGAAGAGTTATAACTCTCGCTGGGACAATTATGTATAATTGTCTCACCCCGTAGGCTTCAACTTTTTAGGTGGACGTCGGAGACGAAGGAACCAGCCTACAGGTGATCAGTCTCAACAGCAGCAGCACCAGGGACAGCAGTAATCTCAGGTGGAGATTTGTCCTGCCATGTGGTGTAGTTAGAGTCAGTCCTATGTGTCCTCTGTACTCTCAGGTCTTGGAGTCTTGTGTTATGTGATCTTGAGATTTTGTATCTTGATGTATATAATTACTCAAGAAGTAATTATCCTGAGATGTAAACAGTTACCTCTCTTTATGAAAGGAATTTTTATGGATACAAGTTCTTATCTCGAAAAGTTTTAATTTCCCGTGATTTTTGTCTTCCGCTGATTACCGATTCGCTTCTGCTAAATTTTAATCGTGTTTATGTCATGGTTTGGAGATCAGAGCCCACATACATATTCAAGAAAGTGAGGTTATAACATCCTCCCCTCCTTATAATAATTTTGCCCTCAAAATTCAAACAATCAAACAAACAAATCAGGATACGCTTTCTCCATGTCTACCTTCAGCTCCCATGTGGCCTCATCCTCTCCATGATGCTTCCAAAGAACCTTTACCATCTCTATTTTCTTGCATCTGAGCTCTTTCACCTTGGTATCTAGAATCTGCATAGGTGACTCAGGATAAGTCAACTTCCCTTGAAGCTCAATAGGTTCAATGCTCAGCACATGGCTTGGATCTTGCACATATCGCTTCAGGTTGGACACATGAAACACATCATGCATCATGCTATACTGAGGGGGTAACACCAAATGGTATGCAACTTCACCAATTCGTTCTAACACCTCAAACGGACCCACGTATCGGGGACTCAGCTTTCCTCTATTATTAGCTATAGCTCGGAGCGGTCGGATTTTCAAAAACCCATGCTCTCCCACAGTGAAATGCACATCAGTCTACTTTGCATCAGCATACGACTTTTGTCGATCCTGGGCTCTCTTTAGACTTTGCTTGATCAAAGCCACTTTATCAGCATACACTTGGAGCTCATCTGACCTCAACAAGGTCCTCTCACCCACATCATCCCAGTGAAGTGGGGATCGGCACGGTCTTTCATACAAAGCTTCATACAGAGGCATCCCGATACTGGCTTGGTAGCTGTTGTTGTAGGCGAACTCTGCTAATGATAAGTATTGCTCCCATGAGCCACCCCAATTGAGCACACAGGCTCTCCACAGATCCTCTAGCGTCTGGATCATCCTTTCTGACTGACCATCCGTTTGGGGGTGATAAGCGGTACTAAACTTTAACCTGGTACCAAGTTCCTCTTGAACTTGCTTCCACAACTTGGAAGTGAACTTTGGGTCTCTATCTGAAATGATCGATCCTGGTACACCATGCAATTGCACTATCTCTCTGATATACAGCTCAGCTAGGTCCGTCACCTTAGCAGTGGTCTTCAAGGCAAGGAAGTGTGCTGACTTGGTAAGACGATCTACCACGACCCATATTGCATCATGACCCTTCTTGGTATGGGGTAGCCCCACCACAAAATCCATGGTGATCTGCTCCCATTTCCACTCTGGAATTTCTATTGACTATAAAAGTCCGCCGGGTCGTTGGTGTTCAGCCTTCACCATCTGGCATGTAAGACAGCTGGCCACGCATGACGCAATGTCTTTCTTCAATCCTGGCCACCAGAAAAACCATTGTAGGTCCTTGAACATCTTAGTAGTACCTAGGTGCACTATGTACCTAGATCCATGAGCCTCTTGCAAGATACGTTCCTTTATTGATGAATCCACTGGAACCCATATGCGATTCTCAAACCTGATTCCTCCGTCTACTCCCATAGATAAATCGGTTTGTGGCTTCATCATCAAACCTTTCATCTTGTCTAGTTCTTCACTGGTCAACTGTGCTGCTATGATCTCACTCAACAACTCAGATTGAATCCGGATATTAGCCAACCGGACTCAGTCCTCTAATGGTTGTGGAGTCCATTCTACAAGCTCCTCCAAACTATTCCACTGACTGGACAAAATAGTTGCACACTTAAGCTGTTTCCGGCTCAACGCATCAGCCACGACATTCGCCTTACCAGGATGGTAGGCGATGGTGAAGTCGTAATCCTTCATGTACTCCATCCATCGTCGTTGTTGTAGGTTCAAGTCTCTCTGTGTTAGCAAGTATTTCAAACTCTTATGGTCGGTGAAGATCTCAAAGGTAGCACCGTACATGTAATGCTGCCATATCTTCAAAGCATGAATGATAGCAGCTAACTCCAAGTCATGTGTCGGGTAATTCACCTCATTTGGCTTGAGCTGTCGGGAAGCATATGCAACCACATGCTGATCTTGTTCCAACACACAACCAAGTCCCATCTTGGAAGCATTGGTGAATATCATGAAACCCTCATTGCCAGAAGGTAGAGTCAACATAGGAGCGGTGGTTAGCTTCTCCTTCAATTCTTGGAAGCGAGCTTCACATACGTCAGACCACACGAACTTCACATCCTTCCGGGTCAACATGGTTAGCGGTAAAGCAGTCTTGGAGAAATCCTTGATGAAGAGACGGTAGTATCCGGCCAACCCCAAGAAGCTGCAAATTTCGGAGGGGTTCTTTGGTGCCGGCTAGTCTCGAACTGCCGATACTTTGGCTGGATCTACAGCGATTGTTCCTCCTGAGATGATGAGTCCAAGAAACATGACTCGGTCTAACCAAAACTCACATTTTGAGAACTTTCCAAAAAACTTATGCTTTCTCAGGATATCAAGGACTCTACCCAGGTGTTCACGGTGTTGGGCTAGGTCATCCAAATACACTAAGATGTCATCTATGAACACTATCACAAAAGAGTCAAGGAAGGGCTGGTACACACTGTTCATGAGGTTCATGAAGACACTCGGTGCATTGGATAATCCAAACAGTATGACCACAAACTCATAGTGGCCATAGCGGGTTCTGAAAGCCGTTTTAGGTATATCCTCACTTCTTACTCTCGCCTGGTGGTATTCTGATCTCAAATCGATCTTGGAAAAGACTCGAGCTGATTTGATTTGGTCAAACAGGTCATCTATTCTAGGCAAAGGATACTTATTCTTAATGGTTGCATGATTGATCATCTGATAATCAATACACATCCGAAGTGACCCATCCTTCTTTTTCACAAAGATAACTAGTGCTCCCCATGATGATGTACTGGGTCGGATGAATCCTTTATCCAACAACTCTTGCAACTGGGTTTCCAACTCCAGCAACTCTGCTGGGGCCATTCTATAGGGTGCCTTAGATATAGGGTTAGTCCCAGGAGCTAACTCAATCGAGAAGTCTACCTCCCTCTCAGGGGGAATCCCTGGTAGATCATCTGGAAACACATCTATATACTCCCGAACCACCTCTATTTCCTCTAAGGATTGCCCCTTAACCTCGGGGGTGGTGACTATGGATAGGTAGGCTCGACAACCCTTGGATAGCATCTGTTCAGCTTTCAAAGCGGACACATAAAGGCTGGTGGTCGCATCTTTTCTTCCTCGAATGGTGAAGTTTGGATAGCTGGTTTTCCTAATGAGAATCTTTTTCTCTCTACAGTCAATCTGGGCCCTGTAGGTGGAAAGCCAATCCATTCCGATGATTACATCAAAATCATTCATATCGAGAAGGGTAAAATCAGTGGGAAGCTCATGGTTCAGATACTTTACTGGAAAGACCGGGGTTTTCAAAAGAGAGGTGTAAATACGACCACTCGGGGTTGTTACATCCAAAACATAACCCAAATCCTTGATATCCAAACCAAGCATAGTTGCTAGATTTCTCAAAATAAAAGTACTAGTAGAACCAGAATCAAAGAGTGCTTTTACATTTTGTCCCATGACTTCTAGCAAGACTACATAGTTATACCATATCAGAAAGCTATTACATGGTCTACTGAACTAAAAGAATAAAAAACTCTATGTGTTATTACCCTCGATCAGCCTATTAGCATTTTCCTGAGCTTCTGAATTGTCAATGGCAAACACCCTAGCTTGCCTTCTCTCTCTAGTTGGAAGTGCTCTGGCTGGTGCTCCTGATGGAGGTGTTGTAGCTATAGGCGGTGCTACCACGGGTTGTGACCCGAAAGGTCCCCTCGGGTTGGGCTGAGGGCAGTTGGCGATGAAGTGTCCTTGCTGACATCTGAAGCACACCTTCTTCTCAAAGTGGCACTTCCCAGGATGTGTCTGTCCACAGGTGAGACACTGCTGGAGGCGACCACCGGGCTTACCTTTGTGCCCATGCTTGTTCTTGTTGTGGTTGCATCCCTGTCCCTTCTTGTATTCATTCCTCTGCCCTTGAGCTCCTTCAGTGAAACCCAAGAACCCTTTGGATTGGTTATGTGCAGGCATGACCGTCCTTTCCATGTCCAAGGCGGTGTTGTAGGCTTCAGCGAAGGTCTTTGGCTTACTAGCCATTACATGAGGCTTGGTGGCAGGGTGCAGACGTTCCATGAAGTGGTCCACCCTCCTCTCTTCATCCAACATGTGTCCAAAACGTTCCAGGAGGCGGAACATACGACCAAAGTCCGCAACTGAAGAGCTTCCTTGAGTCATGCTATGGAACTCTCTTTCTTTCTCTTTCTTTGCTGAGATGGGGAGGAATCTGGCGGTGAAGATGGTCTTGAAGTCAGTCCATGCCATCGGTTCCTCACTTAGGTCTCTTCCCGTGATTAGGTTCTCCCACCATATCTTGGCTGCACCTTCCAAAAGGTGAGTAGCAAATAGAACCTTCTTATTCAGTTGCACCTCAAGCATACGGAACCCATTCTCGACTACAAGCAACCAAGCTTCGGCCTTATCGACTACTTCAGGCTTGTCTTCTCCCCAGAATTTCTCGACGTTCAGCTTGACGAAGTCCAGGATGGTGGCTCCAAGTCGAGGATGAACAGGAAGTGGCTCACCATTCTCGGCCCTAGCTATGTCCCTAAGGACCAGGGCACGGATAGCTTCAGTCAGTGGCTTTTGTTGTTCCATCCAAATTGCTTCTGTTGTGTGAACCACCATGGCTGGTTCTTGTCCACTGGGTTAGTCTTCTTACATCTGGGCTTCCTCTTCAAACCCATGGTATTCCTCATATTCTGGTCCCTCCCCTTGCTCTTGGTTGATTCTGGGCATTGGTGCAGGGTTTGGGGCCTCGCACACAACTTCTTCAGGTCTCTTTCTCTTCTTAGAGGTCTCTCCACCATGGTTCCACTTCCTCTTCTCGGAAGACCCATTCTCCTTACGGGGTGGTCCACCGTCACTGGTGGAAAAAGGGATAGCCACGACTTTTGTTTGAGCCATCTGTACAAACACATAAAAGACTTTTAGTCTATACTTTAACCATTTATAGTTATGTCGATTACATCTTAATTATGTATCTTTTATAAATTTGGTGGAGGATCTCATAGACCTTATCGACCTTAACCCATACCTCAAGAGGGTGAGTAAGAGAGGGAAAAATCCTAATCCTTAAAATCCTTAAGAAAATTTTGAGTTGAGGAGAGATGAACAAGATGAGAGAGTCCTAGAGGTATCTTATTTTGAGTCAAATCCTAGGACATCGGCCAGGCAGTCACACAATCCGGGAGTCCTCGTATTCTGACTAGTGGTGCGGAGGAAAATTTTGCAAGCCTCCGGAAGTGATCCTTTTCTAGAAACCTCAGTCTTTCGAAAAATCCTCTAATAACTCCCTCAGTTCTATAGAATTTTGTAGAATTTAATAATTATTAATGATTAGATGAAGAACCTACGCTCTGATACCAATTGTAACGACCCTGCCACCCAGTAAACCCCAATTAAGGGAGACCCAAAGGTCAGAGCCGTTAATCAATTAACAAGATCAAAGGTTCAACAAATAATCTAGGATAATTATGAAATTCTACTGACTAAACTGGAATTTGGTAGAAAAATAAAACTTTACTTACCTTTTTAAAACTTGAAAATCTATCTATCCACAGCTTGAATCATTCTATCTAATCCTCCTTGCACTTTATTTCTTAATTTCACGATGTGTCACTTTACTGTTTGTGTTTTCAGGATTACACCTAAAACGGCGACAAACAAAACGTCGATCAACAATTGCTGGTATGTGAAGGCAACCAAAATTTCACAATTAAGTCTAACAATTTAAATATTGCAATCAAGATATTTAGCAAGTCAATTTACATTTTTCATGTGACATTCCCCACCGCTTTTGCCCTAACCCTGGAATTGACTCAAGGCCACCTTCTCAATCCCGAGCTTGGTGCCTAGGAGTCACCTCTCATGGTGCTCCATAGTCATGCATCATAGATCACATTCTCATTCCCGAGCTTGGTGTCTGGGTTCACCTCTCATGGTGCCCATTGGTCTACCCTCCGGGGCCTGACCTTTATGGCATCTTTCATCAGGGTGGCATGTTGGTGCGGGAATACACCTTTATATAAAATTGTGATAATCATAGTCACTTTATAATTGCAATATGAAAATCCAAACTATTTAGTTACAGTCAATGCGATAAAACATCTGAGAATTCCTTCAGGAAACTAAAGCGGTTATTCATAATTAACCACATACATATTAAGCAGACTTGTATGCAGAAACAACCAATCAATCAGGAATTAAGCAAGCACACACACAATTATTTCTGAAAAAGGCATCCGATTTCTTTATCATTAATCACGTCATCTTGATCCCTTAATCCTAGTTGTTTCCTATGTTATTTGCTCTTTTTAGGTTTTGAGCATAATAAGGGTTCCACTTCATCTTTATCACTTTAAACCCTAATTTCACAAAATCACTTACAAACCCTAACTATTTCATTTTTCTATCACAAAAGATTCTAAATTCATCTTTTAGCAACATGAAACCCTAATTTCAGATTATAAGTACTTTCTTTTTCTTTTCCTCTAATTTAGGGTTTCTAAGCATCTTAACCATCATATTAAGTTTAAAACCCTAAACTTTGCAATTCTATCATCAAAACAGGTTAAAAACCATCTTAATCATTAATCAAGTTAACCATGCGTGAATTAACCTAATTGCAAGATTAAAACCATCTTTAGTTAACAATCAGGGTTTTCTAATTACAAATTAACACTTTTCCCATCAAATTATATACTTTTGCAAAGATATACAGATTTAGATGTCCAAACCATTTTTATTGTATTTCTTGTATTTTTCTAATTATTTTTCATGTACAAAGTTTTTCCATTAGACATCCCTAGCAATTTCTACGAATTTTGCAAAGAAAAACCCTTTTCATGATTATCTGGACAGAGAGAGAAATTACCGAATTCCCTGGATCGTCGAATCGATGCGTCGCTGGTCTACCGAGCGATCTGACACTCCGTGTCGATTGGCTCCACTAGCTCAGCGGTGCGTGTGTCCAACTTCGGTCGACCGTCAGATGCTCCTCGGTCCACGATGGTCTTTTGATCAACGATCCGCGTCGATCGCTCCTAGAGAATAAGAAGGCGCGTCGGCTCAGGGGCGTTGGATCCCATGAGAGATCACCGTGGTCCTTGATCCCACAGTTCTCGTTTGTCATCCTCCTCCCTTCTCCTATCTTACAACACGACAGTGCCACGATGATTCCTCGTCGGAGCAAGCCCAATGTAGCGAGAGAGAGAGAATTAGAACTCGGGGAGCAGCTGTTCGTGGTCGCGGTGGTGTGAGGGATCGAGGGGTCCCCTTTATATAGGATATGGGGGGTCCCTGTTAGGGTTCCCAAATCTAGTCGCAACCCGAATCCTAGCCCAAAGAGGCATTTTTGCGAAGTTAGGGTAAAACCCCACTAAACCAGGGTCGCGAAGCTTCCTTTCTTCCTCCCGAACTCAATGGGACTCTTCCCATGAGTGCTCATGCAACAGGTTGGGCGGAATCAAGGGGAGAAGTTTCCCCTATCACAGATGGAGTCCTCGTCCCACCGGGACTTGGACGATGGACAGCGCCCGTTGGATCTGAATCCAAGGGTCCTCGCTACAGGCGTTAGATCAAAAGGAAAGAAATTTCCTATTATTCGGAATTATATTCCAAATTCATTGATAACTTGGAAAAACCATAAATCCCATTCCGTAATTCCTTTTTAACTCAAATTTTAAGGGAACGTTCCTTTAATTATTTCCTAGCTTTGTACGAAATTTGGGAAACAAAAAGCACTGGATGAGAAGACTTCCTTCTCTTCCAAGTTATTCATTAATTTATTCAAAATAAATTGTTATTTCCTTTCCCTTTGCCATTATCTTGTTATTTTGGGTCCCTTGGACCTCAAGAAAAACCAAAGGCATGGATTTCCATATTGGAGAATATCTATTTGCCTTTATCTTCTTTTAATTGTCAATCACTCATATTCCCCTTTTATTAATCAATTTCTTTTCCTTTTTAATTCTCCTTTCTTTTCAATTGGGCTCAATGGCCGACAAAGCCCACCAACAATCAATCAAGGCCATTTCCTACGAAATCCATTGCAAATCAAAGAAAAGATTTTGTTTATTCATTAAAAGAGAATTACATCTTTCTTTTACATATTCAAGAAAGTGAGGTTATAACATATCTCATGTTGCAATCATACTTCTAAACTTAATAAAGAGATTTTAGTTTGTTCTCTTATCATGTCCTTTGCTGGAATGGTTCTAATGTGACGAGACACATTTACATAACATGGCATGTGAAGTTTTATGATCCATTTTGATAATTGAATCTTATGTGGATCACCTTATTTGGATTTTTTTTAGGTTGATTTTTATGGTTGTTAGTTTTAAGCTGAGTTATTAGATAAGGATCTATCCTAATGGTCAATTAAGGTATGCTCACCGGTAGGGCCTTACACACAGAGAGAGAGGGCAAGAAGTTGTTTCATTAGAACAAGATCTAATCCTTTGAGTCAACTCATTCCTGCAAAGTATATGAACTAAATCAGGTTAAGGTGGACCAATAACTCAAGTAGTCAACTAATATTAGTTAAAATATAGTAGTTGTAAAATAACTAGATGCAAATAAGTTGTTAACCATTAAGCGACCTGATGGTGTTTGAAGAGCATTTGGTGCTAGAGGAAGGACCCTCTGGTCACATGCAATGAGAAATGGAAGGGGAATATATCCTTCTCTCTTGCTTTAGTAGAGTCAAAGGGTATGATATTTGTGAGAGTTTATAGGAAATAATTTGGGTTCATGGTTTCCAATTGGAGGATTATAAAGAGATAGTGAAATGCAGGGATCAACAAGGACCAGGGCTAGAAGAACATTACTTTCCACCACCTGTTGCACCTAGAAGATTATGTGGTCCCTTCAGGTGTCCTCAGACAGGATAATTTTATTTTCATAACTTATTATCTAATTTTTACTGGAAAGTTTTGATTTTCAAATAGAATCATTTTATTTCTCATAGTAGGATAAGAGGACTGTAATGTGGCCTTCGTGGCCAGTGACTGTAACTAGTTGATCATATGTATTCCTAGAGTAACGATGAGCTATTGAAGGGATCACTACAAGAAACTTTGACAATAGCAACATTATGTGCCAATAGCATATGTTTGAAGCTGGTATGAATTATATTTTCCAACACCTACAATTGATGTTGGTATATATTTACAAGTACACTATTTAGGTTTTTATTGAACACGACATTAATTCGATATAAAAAATAAGTTTAGAGTCGTATTCGTAAGTGTACACACCTTTAGAGAAAGGTTTAGGCAGGAGGCTTTTGTAGAGCAGGTGGGAGCTTTACACAACCGCTTTAGTCAAAATTTCCAAATGCATAACCGGCAGCCATGGTTTAACAAAAGTGTAAACCCTCTTAGGTTTTAGTTGTGATGGGATTCCCTTTGCTCGACAACCTCAGCCACTGGAATCTGGAAACCAGATCCAGTTCTTCTATCTGAATATGCGCTCGGCACGACAACCACCATGACCGAAAGTCTGGTTCTTTCCTCCATTTGCACTACACATCGACCATGATTGTAACATTGACGGTAGTGAGGTGTTCTCCTTTCTTGCAACTACAATAGCACCTCTCTTTTCCTGTGGGACTGCCGTCAAAATTCACAAGTGTCGGCCCTAAATAATTAACTATCTTACTCGGATCATTCCGTTTTGTATTACTCGCCTCTGCATTCTTATTCGGAATAACTTCACATTATCTAGTTTCTGGATGTGGTGCCCTCTTGTGAGCAGTCCACAGATTGATCGGCGGGATCTACACCAAGACACACAACGACGACAACTATTAGCACGATGAACCGGTTGCTAGCTGCTTTATCTCCAACCAACTCAATGGCCTCGATTTCCTTGGGCCAATGTTCTGGTTTTGAAGGTATCATCAGTTGACATATGCCCCTTTCATAGAGCAGCTAAGAAATTCACGATCAATCTTATTTTCTTATTGACCATCTACTGTTGGGGAAGGCTTATATTCAGGGGCAGAACTAGGAAGGACTTCCACACAAAAAATGATGAAATATAATTATGAAAATATAAAAATATTAATATATATATATATATATATATATATATATATATATATATATATATATATATATAGACACACACACACACACACACACACACACACATATATATATATATATATATATATATATATATATATATATATATATATATGAGGTTAGGAAGTGTGTAGCGGCCGGTACATGTAGCTTATGTAACTTATGAGGTTAGATTATTCATTAGGATTTTACAATCATCACTAATGATGATGGGTACATGTACTTAGGTACACTATTCTTTTAGCCTATATATATATATATATATATATATATATATATATATATATATATATATATATATATATATGAGGTTAGGAAGTGTGTACTGGCCGGTACATGTAACTTACGTGTACCGGCTATTAAAATAGCACACGTGGAGTATGTTTATAAAATCCAACCATATGGATTGATTCAACACTATATAGATTACATGTGTTTAAAAAATCATAACAATATCTCATATAGATCATGAGATATAACAATACATCATTCAATGGTTTCTACAATTTCTGCAACTTACCGTTGATTAGAAAAAACACATTTTCTTTTGTTAGATGATCTATGAATGTCAGATTGTGCTGATTTTTTGTACACATCTTATCTGAGGGGTATACATTACATCCATAAGGTTGGATTATTTAGTTAAATTTTACAATCACCATTAATGATGGTGTGTACATGTAAGCTACATGTACTCGGATACACAATTCTTTTAGCCTATATATATATATATATATATATATATATATATATATATATATATATATATATATATATATGAGGTTAGGAAGTGTGTAGCGGCCGGTACATGTAGCTTATGTAACTTATGAGGTTAGATTATTCATTAGGATTTTACAATCATCATTAATGATGATGGGTAAATGTAAGCTACATGTACTTAGGTACACAATTCTTTTAGCCTATATATATATATATATATATATATATATATATATATATATATATATATATATATATATATATATATATATATATATTACAATGTGCTCAATATAATAAGTGACTAGCTGAAATGGTACTCTGCATCTTTATTTATGTAAATGGTGCAGGTTCAAATCTCATTGTGTGTACATTTTATTTTTCGAGCCATCAATTGTTAAACTAGAACGTGTTGAGTCTTGGATTTGCTGGAAAACGTGCTCATTGTTCAACACGTTCCGAATATAGTGAACTTCAATTAATCACAGTAATCTACTTATCTTCTATTTTAAAGATACTATTAGAATCGTGCAATTGAGATTATAATGTATACTCTAGTAGACGGAACCTTTAAATCTTAAACGTCCAAAATGGGCAACTCAGTATTTAGATCTCTGATTTGTTACCAATAGATCTCAACTTCAAGCCATGATGCCGACAATTTAGAATCACAAATTTTAGAAAGAAACTTTTAAATCTTAAACAAGTTCAACTGTTTGTTTATTTTTTATAATCATCATCTGGGTAAAAATTTATTAGCCATGATGACATATGAGAGCACAACAAGCCCTACTAGATACTAGAACTACCCGGTAAGTTTCTTTATTTCTATTTCTAATAGTATAATAGTTCGAAAACACTTGTTAGTTAGTTCAGCTGTTATGTTTGATTGGTTTGTTAATTACATGTCGTTGGTTCAATTCAGTTGGAGCATTACGTAGGGGATGCAACACACATATACCGAGTAGCATGCACAGACACTCCTCTGAAAAAAAGTAACGCAATAGTTCTGAAGTGCATCATCCTGGTAAAAGAAATCAAAAACTATATTCTTCATTATAATAATTTATTTAAAAAGTGAAGAAGTGCAAGTGATTTCTAGTCCTACTCCTCAAATTCGAAATTCATTAAGATATTAAAGAGACTCTTCCATTCCTCCACTTGAAAAATTAAAGAGACTCTTCCATTATTTAACTTGAGACAGTGAAATGACGTGGTAGGAGGACCAATGGTAATACTAGAGCAAGGCCCAAAGTAGAATGAACAGAAGTAATTTAAAAGAAAAAAGCATGAAGTAGGCTTGCTTAGATGGCTACATGATCGTTATTGTGATTCTCGTTGTCAATAGGAGTATCATATGGTTGTTGTAATTTCCATTCTCATATCCTCCCATTGTCTGTGTGTTGTAGGAATAGATAATCAAGGGGGATACATGGACTAGAGGGGAAGAAGCCCAATCAATATGGAAAGCCGAATACTCCCCTTCCAATGGTCGCTTTGCTACTTACAATTGAGCTTTCTCCTGCCTTAGTAGGTATAGTCCACACATATGTCTAGTACCAAAATTCATATCCTATTCTCTAAATTGGTTTTTATTTTCCAAGTATATAGTCAGGAGTCTTCTTACTCACTTTAAAATGTATATTTCTATGAATTGTACTTGAACTTACAAAAACTACTACTGCAATTTAATCTAATTTAGGTCGGCAACAAAATCTTCATACATTGTGCATTTTGCGGGAGATGCATTCTAATGGATGCACAACATCTTTGCAATTATGATGTTTCAAATAAGTTTACATTTCTATTTAGTCAAGACTAGTTTCCAACACATACTAGAAAGGAAAACATTAATCTTTATCTAAAAATATATGATATTGAACATCAAGTCAAGTTTGGAATCATGTTCCTCAATTTATATCTAATCTAATGGAGGCATATCTAATTCCAATATCATACTTGACTTAAATTATTTATTATACCATGGTTGCATATCTAGTCAGGGTGGATAATTATCATGCTACCATAAAAGCAACTCAAAGATAGTAGGTTGCATTTACATTCATCTTGAAGAACCATTTAATTAAGGTAACATAGTGAAAAATTTTGATAAGCTTCAAATTAAGACAATGTCAATTTATATTTTCTAACTTGAACATTATCTTTTTATTGATATATGGTTCCATTCTTATATTGAATATACTTTACATATTTTTTATGACTAAATAATATCTTGCTCAAATTATGCAACTAATGTTGAAACCGATCATGAGTAATGTTGTGGCGACCGGAAGAGTTCCTGTTGTCGGCGGCGGAAAGGGTGTGGAGAAGGAGCTTTCGTCCCAAACTCATCCAAATGCTTGGAAGGATCTGTTCAAGAATATTCCCCAGGGAGATACTTCTTTGGAAAAGGTGGAGATCGAACTGAAGGGACAGACACTGATCTATCTGAGTGAGGAGGCGACGAGAAACACGATGGAATTCATGTCTGGCTGGGTATGGAATAGGGTTCAGACTGCATTTGGCCACCTTGGAGCATTATTTGACTCAGATATGGGTGCTCAATGGATCTATCAAAGTTCTCAATCACAGTCGAGGTTTCTTCCTGATAAGATTTTCTGACCATTCAGACCTGAACTTGGTTGTGGAGGGACCGGCTTGCTTTGTAAGAGACAAGCCACTGATACTTATGAAGTGGAAGCTAGGCCAGCAACTTACGAAGTTGAAGTTGTTGGAAGTGCCTATATGGATTCAAGTGCATGATCTGCCTCTGGAGCTCTGGGAGAAGAAGATGTTCGAGAGGATAGGGTCATATCTAGGTGTTCCGCAGAGAACAGATCAGACTACTCACGATTTCAAAAGGTTGAAGTATGCCAGGATGCAAGTTCTTATTTTAGCTGACCCTGAGTTCCCCGAAGGATTGGATGTTGCAAGTGAGAACAGTGATTCAAAGAAAATCAAGTTTGTCTATGAGTGGAAGCCACGACCATGCTCAACTTGTAAGCTATTTGGTCATGAATGTCATGAGAATGGACCTAAGTTTGATCCTCAGAAGCAGAAGAGGAAGGTGTAGATACCAAAGAACACTACCCTAGTTTGTGAAAACAATAATACTACTAGAAGTGACAATGTGAGTAATTCCAACAACAGATCCTCTAGTAATGCGGTTATTTCTATTGCCAGTGAGTCTACTGATAATTTGTCAAGCAAGGATATGAGAAGCATTGAAATAGAGAATCAAAGGGATTATGATAAGGAGGTGTTTCATGTCACAAATGATAGTTTTGATGAATATAAGATGAGACTGGTTTGGTGGTAGATCTTATAACTCCTCCCAATTCCACTGACAATTTAAAGAACCCTAATCCTGTTCAGGATTTGGATGGGTTTCAGATGCCAAAGAAGTCTAAGAAAATAAAAGTGAGGAATCCTAGTCCCACATACGACTCTCCTAGTCCAAGTACTTTTAACAACAGATTTAGAAATCTGGAGGAGGAGGTCGTGGTAGAGAATGTATGTTTGCCCAATGAAGTACTGGATGAAAGTTGTTCTAATGGATGAGTTGAGTATGAGCATCATGTCCTGGAATGTTAGGGGTCTTAATAATAAGGCTCCTAAGGTTTGGGATGAAGTTAATAGGGCCAGACCACACACAATAATTTTGAATGAGACTAGAGTGAGAGAAAGGAAAGTTAAGAAATTGCTTAATAGATTTTTTTCCTGGGTTCAAGTGGATCTCAAATCATTATTCCCATGTGTTGGGGAGAGTTATTATTCTTTGGAAAGAGGAGTAATGTTCTATTGCTGAGATTGAGGAAAATGATCAGTGTATCCATGTTAATGTTTCTTCTAAGAACCATACTTTTTTCCTTACACCTGTCTATGGACACAATGATGACAATGACAGAAGTAGGATTTGGAATAAGATTGAAGATATTAATCCAAGTATGATACTAAGAAATCTATAGAGGACTTCAATTAATGCCTTCTTAGCTGTGGTATTTTTGACCTTAATCTTAATGGTCTGGGCTTTTCTTGGGAAAACCATCAAGGGGGTGACAGGTTTGTCACTTCCCGGATTGATAGGATCCTCTACAACAACCTATTCATGCAAAGGTTTCCTAATTTCTCTGGATTTCTTATCACAAACACAGTTAGCGATCATAAAGTGTTGAAATTGATGATTGGTGATATGAAGAAAATCAACTTGCCTTTCATATTTGTTAATGCATGGACCGAAAAATAGGGCTTCATGAATATAATCAAGGAATGTTGGAATACTGAGAGATAAGGGTTTCCTTTGTTTAAAGCATATTCAAAGATGAGAAATCTGAGAGGCAGACTGATCAGGTGGATTAAAAAGGAGGTGGGAAATCTTCTGGATAACGCTTGAGAAGCAGAATTACAGGCATATGAGGCTCAAGTAAAGTTAGATTCTAATCCTAACAATCTGGAGCTTAGGGATGAAGCAGTCAGATGCAGGAAAATTGCTTGTGATGCTCTCAATTCAGAAGAGTCAATTCTGAGACAAAAACGGAGAATTCAATGGTTGAAGGAGGGGGTCTGAAACACAAAAGAATTTATATTCTTCCTTAAAAGTGAGAAGACATATCAATCATGTTAAAGCTCTTAATATTGATGGTACTGTAACGACAGTCGCCAAACTGACAAACAATTCATTACTAACTAAGCGGAATAAACATAAATAGCGGATTAACAAAAATCACTAAAATTTAAAACCATTTTGCAAGGAGATCCTTGTCTAGAAAACTTTTACTAAAAGATCCAAAACTCATACATATCATGATTCACATTATATAACATTGCTTCATCTCATCTCGAGGACAACATATAATAGTTGCTCTATCAAAACACATACTGGAGCAACATAAAACCTCGAGGCATTCAAGCCAAAATCTCAGATCATTCATGAAACCAGTACGAACCAACTCCAAGGACCTGAGAGTACAGAGATGACACATAGGACTTCTATCTACAAGACATGACAGACAATACACTCAACCTGAGCCGTCACTACTGTCCCTGCTGTTGTTGTTCTTTCTTTGCAGTACGGTCTCAACCCCCCCTCGTGCACGTCCACCTATAAAAATGTGTGGATCCCACAGGGTGAGACAATTGTCCCAGTGAGAGATATACCTCTCTACCAACAATGTTATTATCATAGTTAAATAGTATTAAACTGAGTAGAGTATAAGCTGTTTAGAATATTCTCATATTTTAAAGCATTTCAACTATCTATTATAGAGCAGTAAATCATCTATTCTCTTTATAAGGAATATGAAGAACATGTATATCATTTACCCATCATACTATATCAACATCTCAAGCTTATCCCGAGATACTCATTATCATGATATGTCATCCATGAATCGTTCTCATTACTGTCTGTTGACCTTAGCCAATCTATTAAACAAATATTGAATTGTACCAGTCATGTGAGTATACATCAACATATTTTGTCCAGGCATTGGAGTATGCCAATCCTATGCAACTATTCTAGGCATTGGACTATGCCAATCCTGCAACCATTCTAGGCATTGGACTATGCCAATCCTGTACACCCATTCCAGGCATTGGACTATGCCAATCCTGTGACATTATTCCAGGCATTGAGTTATTACCAATCCTTTGACATTATTCCAGGTATTGGGTTATGACCAATCACGTACAATTATTCCAGGTATTGGGTTATGACCAATCATGTGACATTATTCCAGGCATTGGGTTATTACCAATCCTGTGCAATTATTCCAGGTATTGGGTTATGACCAATCCTGTGCAATTATTCCAAGTATTGGGTTATGACCAATCCTATGACATTATTCCAGGTATTGGGTTATGACCAACCCTGTGACATTATTCTAGATATTGGGTTATTACCAATCATGTGCAATTAGTCTAGGCATTGGGTTATGACCAATCTTGTGACATTATTTTAGGTATTGGGTTATTACCAATCATGTGCAATTATTCCAAGTATTGGGTTATGACCAATCCTGTGACATTATTCCAGGCATTGGGTTATTACCAATCATGTGCAATTATTCCGGGTATTGGGTTATTACCAATCCTGTGCAATTATTCCAGGTATTGGGTTATGACCAGTCCTGTGACATTATTCCAGGTATTGGGTTATTACTAATCCTGTGCAATTATTCTAGGTATTGGGTTATGACCAATCCTGTAATTAATAGTCAAGCATTGGATTCTACCAATCCTCTTCATCTCATCACTGAATACCACATCACCTTTACTAGGCATTATACCTTGGCCAAGCCATCATAATTATTCACATCCTTTTTATAATATAAGTATTCCTTTTATCTCCTTTAAGCATATTCAAAACGCTATAGCCCTTATTTGTCTATAAGCATAAAGCATGTATGATTAAGATTTCATTATTATTATTGTATCCATTTATTATTATTATTATTATTATTATTATTATTATTATTATTATTATTATTATTAATATGTTATTAAGTTTCCATTTCCTAGTTTATTTGAACATTATCATTTCTTACATGACAGTTTTATAAGCATCTTGTCACCTCTCACTAGGCAACAACTAACCACATGTCAAACAAGGCCCGTTAAACATCTTGTCACCTCTCACTAGGCAACAACTAACCACATGGCTCCCAAGGCCCATAAAAACATCTTCAAGCTCTAGACCTTAGTTATAACTGTTATAAAGTGATACCATCATCTTCAAGCTCTAGACCTTAGTTATAACTGTTATAGTTCATTTCAACAGTTCTAAGAAACTACTAGAACTCATAATTTCATCAACTATTTCAAGAAATTTTGGAATTAAAAGTAGATCATTAAATATAGCAATTTAGGTGATGAATAATAACATGATTGAGTTCAAGTTATATAACCCACCTTAAGAACAACTTCAAAGCTCCAAGCTCCAAAGCTCCACGTTCCTAAGGTTGAAGATGCCTTTATCAAAAGTCCAAGTCTCGTTCACAACTCCTTCATATACAAGGAATCACCATGGATAAGCAATTGGTGAAGAAGAAAAGAAAAGAAGATCAAAACCCTAAAATCATGCTTCAATCCAAGGTTGAAGATGATCATGACCTCACCTTAGGGTTAAGTATTGAGCTCCTTCTTGCTATAGCACCTTTTCACGAAGCCACACAACCCTTGCACGATATGCCACCACTTGTGGCCGATATCCCCGTCACTTGTAGCCAAAAACACTTCACTATGGCCGATATCACCCTTCTTGGTGGATATCACCCTACTTGGGCGATATGATCTTGCTATGGGCGATACCCAAGGCCCCTGCACGATACCACATCACTCCTACACGATACAGGGATCTTATGCACGATATATTAGGGAAGGAGGGTGGTAAGATCCGAAAAATTCCATTAAGGGGTGAAACTAGGGGTATATATACTTGTTGTTCATGAAAGAGTGTAAAAATGAGGTGTCATCAATTTGAGATAGTAGGTGCCACGTGTCCATGCATGGGTGACACGTGTACATGCATGCATCAGCATTTATCTTGACATGAAAAACATTTGAGGATACTCTAGGGATGAAAAGTCGTCCATTACATATCCTTTTGAATAAGATATATCAATTAATTCATCACTTTATTCACAACTCGTCACAACTTTACTAAGGAAGTTGTAACCCGACACAACTCACCTCCTTGAGGTGATTTGCACGATATGTCCTTTTCCAAAAGTTCATAAGACGACATGAGGCTCGTCCCTTGGCTCCTTAGCCAATAGGCACTCATATATAAGCTTTTCAACTTGATAAAACTCAAGTTAGGGTTTCATATTCAACCCCCTTTCTTGGTCATTTCATCACCAAGATTACCATCATTCATAATTGATTCAAACACGGTGTATCCTTCTTTATCTCTGCTCTAAATGATACTAGGAGTGAGTAGGGACACTCTAGAGGTGGTAATTTGCATATCAACCCCACATTTTGGGTAAATTACAATTTGTACCAAATTTGGTGCACAATGCACTAACATTATTCAAACAAGTTCAAACTTGGAATTTAGGCTTTCAACAAGCCACCACCTTGCATCATTTTCTCTCTTATGATGATAAAACACATGAGGCATATTAAACATATGACATATTTCACTATAACCCCTTATCTTGGGTAAATTGCATTTTGGTCCAAAACAAAGGAACATTGCTCAAACAACATTCAATCAGGACCAAACTTGGAACATAAGTGTGTCACATGAAAATAAAACTCCTTAGAGGATTATGTTAAAGTTATAAGAAACTTTATTAGCCAAAACAAATAGGGTTACCTCATAACCCAGGTCAGGGTCATTACAAGTTATAAACCCCTAACAAGGATTTCGTCCCCAAAATCCCAGGTAAATGGAGACAGATATTATTCATTCATTATATCATCAAGTCTCCACATAACATCTTAATGTCATGGAGATGCCATAGAACTTTGACCAGCACAAATTTCTTCCACACAGGGTTATCATTTGAATTGTCATATATATATATATATACACACACACACACACACACACACACACACACATATATATATATATATATATATATATATATATATATATATATATATATATATATATATATATATATATATTCAGCTGCCTTTTCATTATTGACTTGCATTATATATACTGTCAGGTAACACCTTCTATATCAAAGAAGTGTTATTCATACTTTGAATTATTCAAATGTCAAACCCCACTTAGTTTTTAACATTTCTTTTTCATGGAAAGATTATGTTTATGTTTTGTCACCTACTTGGGACTACATGTCTTATCATACATTTTTAGCTTTGATAAGATTTTTCTCAAAATGATTCTATAATTGTTCCTTCAATTAGTACATCCTTATCGATGTTATGTTTATGCATAGCATAAACCCCTAACATATGATGTCCATACTATAGTATATAACTGGACTTATTTCACAGTTGGCCATTCTAGGTAACCAACATAAATCAGCTGATTAGAAGTTATGTTTTTATTTTCCCATACCACCTGATATTTCTTAGATACCAGAATTCCTTACCTTGGTATCTGTCACATGTGTTGAAAACACATCACATCCTCATAATTTTCATTTCTCTGTTGTTATTACCAAGGCCACACATACAAAAGGATCTTTCTTTCAACTCGGGACATTACTGATTACACATATCTTTATCTTGGAATCAAAGTCCAAAATGAACTAATACTTTTCTAAGTATCTATCAATGGATTATTTCTAATCCATGCACATCAAGTGTCATAGTACTCACTTGATTGCCATGTCCTTAAAAGGAGAGAACACAAAGAAACGTATTCCTCTTATCACCCCATCATCACCCAGGGTTGTTTATCAAAGAGAAGAGATTATCATCTCCTCTGATTATAGCATGAATTTTCAACTGTTCATGAGCCATTTACTCTTGTTTCATCCTAGTTTCCTTGCCATATATATAGGAATTATAGAGATGATTACATGTCATAACCTCTCAGTATTATCATCATCATGATTACTAGATCTGGGTATTACAACCCTTAGTTCATCACTGAACATTGTTATCTCTCATTGGGTAACTGTTACCTTTAGGTCCTCAGACCAAGGTATACATTATACTAGACATCTTCTTTTGTTTAAAAGTTGATCTGATGATTAACTCAGATTCACCCATATATCAATTAGGATGTGGTAGAAATATCCATGCCACATCTTCTACCTGATCAAGCTCTTTAGATTGTCTCAAAATGACTACTTGATTAGAGTAATCAGAAAGATAACAATCTAAGAGTTCCATACTTGCCTTGCCTTCAATAGATGAATACATGGCCATGGTATTCAAGGACTGAAATTAGGTAGTATGCATTTGTTTTATATTATGTTTCATCTCTTTAAATTTTTGTACTATTTAGTATCTCAAATTTTCTATGGGTGTTTCTATCACATCTCTTCCTTTCATCATGAAGAGAGAAATTTCAAAACATATAAGAAAATATTGGACTGAATATAGGTTCTCATCCTTTTTATCTTTTCCTCATGTCCTCATAGGACTAATTGAAGGAAGCTCAACAACAACTACCTTCTTATAATTATCAGATAAAATCTAGTGAAGACGTATCAGAATGAGAAAGCTCTATCTATCTGTCATCCCTCACAGTCATCCACCACTTCAGGTTGACTGAAGCATAGAGTCTAGCTGTTTCATGTTGTTTCTTTTTCCTTTTTACACTATTAGGTTGTAACTTTTGTAAGCCCGGCCGAGTCTACCTCAGTTGTTGGGTCATTTACTCCCTTGTTTTTGAATAAAAGGGTTTATTATGCTTAACATGTCCATGTCTTATCCTCATACCATAGTCTTATCAGTCTCATTATCGATGTAGAAGCTAAGTCAAGAGTTCTTATAGGTAGAAAGTTAGGACTTTTGCCCTCACATAATGACTACTTCCCTGGTGCACTAGGCATTTATTACAGTGGTGTCACCAGAAACTTTGTCTGTTTAGAAAACTAGAAAAATGTCTCTAAAATTATAGAGACCATTCATTAATTCTCAGCTTATTTCCCCTCCTTGGGCATTTCCATCACAAATGTACTATCTGTCTATACTTATGGAAGAGTCTGCTTTCTTGCCATATGTCATTGCTTCCCACATTTTCCATTGTTCCAACATGACTATGTCATTCAGGAACCTTTTCAAAACCCAAAGTTTCTATATTGAGGATTGGTAACCTCAGTTGTAATGCTAGTATCTAGTCTATTATATGCATCACTGTTATCCTAACTTGTCTCACAAGAGCATAAAAAGTAGGATTCTCTATCCTGATTGGGTCAAGATGGGAATTCTTAGGCACTTGTCCTTCTCTTGCCTGATCCCTTGCACCCTCTCCTGGTGCAAAAACATTGCTCTCAGCAATGTGTTCCTCGTATTCCCCAGTCATTTATAAACTTTACCCTTTCTTCTACATAAGCGGAAGTCACTATAGGATATACTGGAGGACACTAACACAGACTCAAGACCTTAGTCCTATGTCTCTGTAGACTCAGCAAACCTTAAGCTCTGATACCAAACATGTAATGACAGTCGCCAAACTGACAAACAATTCGTTACTAATTAAGCGGAATAAACATAAACATCGGATTAACAAAAATTACTAAAATTTAAAACCATTTTTCAAGGAGATCCTTGTCTAGAAAACTTTTACTGAAAGATCCAAATCTCATACATATCATGATTCACATTATACAACATTGCTTCATCTCATATCGAGGACAACATATAATAGTTGCTCTATCAAAACACATACTGGAGCAACATAAAACCTTGAGGTATTCAACCCAAAATCTCAGATCATTCATGAAACCAGTACAAACCAACTCCAAGGACCTGAGAGTATAGAGACGACACTTAGGACTTCTATTTACAAGACATGACAGACAATACACTCAACCTAAGCTATCACTACTGTCCCTGATGTTGTTGTTCTTTCTCTGCAGTACGGTCTCAACCCCCCCTCGTGCACGTCCACCTAAAAAATGTGGATCCCACGGGGTGAGACAATTGTCCCAGTGAGAGATATAACTCTTCGCCAACAATGTTATTATCACAGTTAAATAGTATTAAACTGAGTAGAGGATAAGCAGTTTAGAACATTCTCATATTTAAAAGCATTTCAACTATATATGATAGAGCAGTAAATCATATATTCTCTTTATAAGGAATATGAAGAACATGTATATCATTTACCCATCATACAATATCAACATCTCAAGCTTATCCTGAGATACTCATTATCATGGTATGTCATCCATGAATCATTCTCATTACTGTCTATTGACCTAAGCCAATATGTTAACCAAATATTGAATTGTACCAATCATGTGAGTATACATCATCATATTTTGTCCATGCATTGGACTATTCCAAACCTATGCAACTATTCTAAGCATTGAACTATGCCAATCCTGCAACCATTCTAGGCATTGGACTATGCCAATCTTGTGCACCCATTACAGGCGTTGGACTATGCCAATCCTGTGACATTATTCCAGGCATTGGGTTATTGCCAATCCTTTGACATTATTCCAGGTATTGGGTTATGACCAATCATGTGCAATTATTCCAGGTATTGGGTTATGACCAATCATGTGCAATTATTCCAGGTATTGGGTTATGACCAATCCTGTGACATTATTCCAGGCATTGGGTTATTACCAATCCTGTGCAATTATTCCAGGTATTGGGTTATGACCAATCCTGTGCAATTATTCCAGGTATTGGTTTATTACCAATCCTGTGCAATTATTCCATGTATTGGGTATGACCAATCCGATGCAATTATTCCAAGTGTTGGGTTATGACCAATCCTGTGACATTATACCATGTATTGGGCTATGACCAATCCTGTGACATTATTCCAGGTATTGGGTTATTTCCAATCATGTGCAATTATTCTAGGTATTGGATTATGACCAATCCTGTGACATTATTCCAGGTATTGGGTTATTACCAATCCTATGCAATTATTCCAAGTATTGGGTTATGACCAATCATGTGACATTATTCCAGGCATTGGGTTATTACCAATCCTGTGCAATTATTCCGGGTATTGGGTTATTACCAATCCTGTGCAATTATTCCAGGTATTGGGTAATGACCAATCCTGCGACATTATTCCAAGTATTGAGTTATTACCAATCATGTGCAATTATTTTAGGTATTGGTTTATGACCAAACCTGTGATTAACAGTCAGGCATTGGATTCTACCAATCCTGTGCATCTCATCACTGAATACCACATCACCTTTACTAGGCATTATACCTTGGCCAAGACATCATACTTATTCACATCCTTTATATAATACAAGTATTTCTTTTATCTCCTTTAAGCATATTCAAAACACTATAGCCCTTATTTGGCTATAAGCATAAAGCCTGTATGATTAAGATTTCATTATTATTATTATTGTATCCATTTATTATTATTATTATTATTATTATTATGTTATTAAGTTTCCATTTCCTAGTTTATTTGAACATTATCATTTCTTACATGACACTTTTATAAGCATCTTGTCACCGCTCACTAGGCAACTACTAACCACATGTCACACAAGGCCCGTTAAATATCTTGTCACCTCTCACTAGGCAACAACTAACCACATGGCTCCCAAGGCCCATAAAAACATCTTGTCACCTCTCACTAGGCAACAACTATTCACATGGCTCACAAGGCCATTAATATCTCAATGTAACCATTGACATGACACACTTCATGTGTTACTCATCCAAATATATTGGATTTAAGGTGCATCAAGGTGCATCAACCTTGAAGTGTTATATGTGATACTTTTCATGCATTGGTGTATCACTTCCCTTATCACTTTTAACATTCGTGCTTTGCCAACTGACAATATATAAATGTAGTGCCATTTTTCTATTATAACTGACATTATGAAAAGTGACACCATAGGTCAAGAATATACTACCAATCTCGGGAAAAGGAAATGAGATGTGGGAAAGTGTATAGAGGAATGACAAAGAGGAGATCAATCATGATGTAGATATACTTCCTTTTTAATTCGGTCAAGAAAGAGATGTAGATAACAAATACATTAAAATGTACTTGATCTAGATGTACAATTATAGTTGAGGAGTAGCTAGATAAGTATTTGTAGAACAAATAGTTAATATGGATGATCAATTTAAGCAAGTAGTTCTAGATAAGCAGTTCTAACAGTTACAAAGATGTAGTTAAAATAAGTGTCCCTATTGCCTCCTTACCATCTCAGCAACCTTTCAGTGTTTGAGAGTCATTTGTAGTAGAAAAATGATCTTCTACTCACTCAGGAATAGAAATTAAGAAATGGAGAGATAGAGCACTCTCTAGGTTCAAGAAATACAACATGTGAAAAAGTTAATGGTCGATATAGGGTACATTTAGTTCCAATTAGGGTTTGGGGGTTCACATTTCGGAGATCTTTCTAGAATAAGTCCAGTATGCTCAAAGAAAATTAGAAAATAATCAGAAATGTGTGTCTTGGGGAACAAGCCTAGATAAACACTTTTTTCTTGGGGCACACCACTAGTGGAATGTTTGATTTTGCCATGCTTCTCCTGGAAGAATGTTGGATTCTGCCAATGTCCTTAGGTAGGAAACAAAAGCATGTCATATCTAAGTTTTTAGAACTTGCAAAATATTATGCAGATATCTTGGATAGAAAACTACTTTGATCATGGGATTTCATTTTATGATGAATAAAACTCAATTTAAAAGAATAAATGAAGGGGAGAGGAAAAAATTGGTGAAGTGTTTCCCTCTTTGTCAAACGATATAGATTTGACATGACTTTCCACCAAAATAATGGAAAATATGGCAATTGAATCTCCCATGGGTGTGAAATTGAATATTATAATCAAGATAATTCAACTTGGTAATTTGTTGGAAATAGCTTCTAAAAAGCCCAATTAAAGGAAAAATTCTTCTTAAATCCAGAGAAAGATACTTTTTGCACGCAAACCCTCAACTTGTGGAGAATAGGTGGAAAATAGGAAAATATAAAAATGGGATGACCTCCATCTCTATCCAGAGTGCATATTAGATCTTCATTATTGGAAGAATGACCAAAAATGAGGTGATAATTGGAGGATTGACTTTCTAGATAATGAATACCATGGATATGTGATGGCAAGATGCACATCAAGGATAGTAATGGAAGGATCAGAAAGGTTGTATGAGAACTTGGAAATTCCTCTCTTTTTACTTTTGTAGAAAAAACAAAATGAAAAAAGGATTACTAAAACATATTCTTATAAATATATATTTGTTTATTTGTATTTACTCGTGCGACCTTTAGAACATCAGTTAGATAAATAATGGTCCTATGGATTAATATAACATATGGTGACCCTTTTGTTTGTAATATTGTCCTGGAATGTTATTTCCAAGTTTTATACACCTTAAGAGATTATACATGATTTTGGGTTCTCTAAAAATATTACATTGAAAAGAGAGTGACTTGAAGGTCAATAAAAGGTTATTAATCTAAATAAATTCATTTCCATATTATGAGAGATAAATAAATAAGATCCTAGAATTACAAGTCATTAACAATTTTCTAATGGTCTAATGCATAAATGATCTAATATGGGTTGCATATCACCATGATTGCCTCAATGGATTTATTTTGCAATCAAATGTTGCCTAATGAAATAAACTTGGTTAAAGAAGATATGGATTCACAAAGAAGTTGTGGTTAAAATATCAAACCAAAGGAAATTATATTTTAAAAGTCATAGATTTTTTAAGATTTGCATAAAGTTGCCAATTAATGGATTGATATGAATAGTTGATCGATCTACATGACATTTAATGCCAATAGATTTGATGGTCATAAACTTGTCTTCTACCTCCAACCAAATAAGGGAAGTAGGCGGATAATAGATTTAGATATCTCCATTCAATATGCTTTGTCAATCACGAATCAAATACACTCTTGAATAAACTAGAAGATTTTTTATCCCAACAACCATCTTATGAATTTTAAATTTCTTAATATGATGCTATATATAGGGGGTTCAACCCTTTCCTTTTCTTGTCCCTCTCTAGTGCCACTACAGGCAAAAAGACTTCGTGGAGAAATACTAGAGGGCCACCCTATCTTTTCCTTTCCCCTTTCTTCCTTGCCACTAGTACTCCTTGGAGCCATACGAAGAAGCGGAGAAGGATTCCTTGTGACTTTGGGCATGCTAGAAGTAGCAGACAACTGTTGGAGTACCTCCCCCCAAGATAGTGCCCACATAGGCACAATAGGACAATCATGTGTGGCCAATACCAAGAGATGGGAGGGTTAAACCTCCCTGTGGGCATGAGGGTTGTACTCATACTAGTTGAGAATGGACTGAGCCCAGTAAAGGGCTAACCCAACTAACGATCAAGGTCCAATATGGTTGTTGACCTAAGCATCCAATTGGGTATGCCCAAGGAGGCTACATGGAACCAATGCAAGGGTTGATCCTGCTCAATATGGATGGCATAGATCGCTTGATATAAGTTAAACTTAAAAAAAACCCTAGAAATTGATTGGATGACTAGATTACGACAAACCATGTACGCTTTCTATTCAAAAAAATAAGAGGAACCTATTGTATATGATCTTAGAAACTAGTTTGAATCCTAGCTCTTTAAGATCCCAAAAATATCACCATCGTCAATGTTTTGAGGTTGATCAATAAACTAATATTGGTGATTATGATTATGTGGCCCAGAATCTGATGAAATCTGTAAATATAATATCTTGAATCATCATTAAAAGCTCAAAATGTGAACTAGCCATTTTTCTTGAGATGACACTATGAATGCATTAAAGCGGGATGAAACATGTAACTTGGATTTTAATTACCTAAGATGAAAATGTGAAACCCTAGTTTGATAGTGATGAAGGCTAATCTGATTATCAAATAATGACAACTTTAATGTACAGCCTCTTTTATGAGGATTGTTTAAAGAAGAATGAAGATAAAGATTTAGGATTTCTAATCCTAAACTAGGTATCCATGGAACCAAACCACCATAGACAACCATATCCTTAACCAAGACCTCAAAAATATAACTAGGGGGCTTTGAGAAAGTTAGTGACACATTGGCATTTGAACTTTTTTTTTTCAGACCAGTGCTTGTTTTCATGGATTATTTGAAGGAGGACATCACGTACCCTTCAAGATAAGGTATGTTGGTTATCTATGAGTATTCACTTTCACTGAGCCTTTTGGATTCTAGAAGTTTTCATAACGTTTGAATTGCATGATATATGCATTTGATTCTTCTGGTTACTACAAAAATTATGAAATCTTATGTTTATCATTAATCGAGAACATGTGAAACCAAAATCAAAACCTCATAAGATTGATTTTGGGAGAATATACTGCCAAGATAAATTTTAGAATAATCACTATGAGAGTCTTCTGGAGACCAATAAGAAGTGAGATGGAAGAAATCAATGATGGGATACACATTGATTGAGCTTTATAATAGGAAATACTTCAAAATTCAATTATGGATCGAAAATTGGTTCACTAAGTGAGATAAACAAGATTATTCATCGAATAAAATAAAAATTTGTATCTCATATGCAATTACTTGAGTTGAATTTCCATATATGTTGTTAAAATTATGTGCACACATTTTGGTTACATCTACGTACACAGTATAGAAATATGTTGACTGTGTTTAAAATGTTCACAATTTAGGTTAGTGATGTTGATGTGAAAATCTAGATCATCTCTCAAGAAAAAGGAATTTTGTTAAAGAAGAAAACCAAGTAGGATTTTAGATATATTCATCCATATCATTAGTTTCATTAAATGTTAGTCTTTCCCATTTTTAGGAATACTGCAGACTCCATATAAAGAGCTTTATTATTCCTTTTGTAAACAATACCTCTTTTGAGGAAGTTATCAATGATTATTGTCATCATTATAAATCTAGATCTGGAAAATATGGTTAACAACCCTTGCCTTCCTGGCCTGCCTTAATTGAGGATAATAAGAGGAGGGGGTAGTTACAGTTATATCAGAACCTACATTTTTATGAATGACTTGTAGTCGTTAATAGTTTCAGACACTCTATAGAGCCCTAGGAAATTATTAGGGTATTATCCAAAAGGAAATAGTTTCTATAATGGTTCACAACCCCAGGTATAAGAATATTTTCCTCCATACTACTAGTTTGTTTATGACGACTCTCGAGCCACTATGATTCTTTCCTATCGAAATCCTCAAGTCTTACAAAAAATAACATATCTTTAAGTTTTCCTATCTAAAAGTTTTCTATTTTTAATCTCTTTTCTTCAACCCTGAAAGTGCCTCTTTCTAAACTCTGCAATTTGTTTCTCTTCTAATTTGATTAAAGGTTTTGATAAATTTAGGGCTAAAGCTTCCTCCACCAACTAAGGCATATGCACTGCAAACTTGGAAATCTAAAATTAAATATATGTCAAGACATGTTTTAAGGAGAAACCTTAGAAACTTATAGGAACCTAGGATTAAGTGAAATAAACTAGGGATATGCAAACTACATAAGGTAGATGAAAGATAAAAAACTTATGCAAAGAAAGCTATCCTTAAAACCCCAATTTTGAGTCTAATAAAACGTAGATAATACCTCCCAAGAATGGGACCTTATCTCTAGAAATATCCTCTTGATCCAAAAACACCTGAGCTGAAGAAAGTGACAAATACCACCTAAGTGATACAAGGAATACTAGTATTTGGTGAGGAAGTTAATCATGTTTATAAAAGAACATCCTTCTCAACCCTATCTTGAGAGTAGTCAAGAGCATGATCCTTTGTACAAATATGATGCCCTACTCAAATGTGGTGTGTCTGGCAATGTAAGTATATAAGTAATGAATTTTTGAAAGGCCCCTATACTATAAAAGATGAAAGTAAGATTTATTAAATTATCCATCTTGACTCTTAAGCCCGTGTTTGCAACTAAGAGATGTCACTATGATGATAGGTCTGATGACACAACACTAGCATACCTCAGGGTGTTAAAAAATAAGTATGTGATGGGATAATATGGGTTTTTTGATGGCTCAACAAGAAGATGGATCCCAAGGAGTCTAACATAAATTTTCATGGTCAACCCAAGGATAAGAGGACTCACTAAAGGAAGGTAATAATGAAAAGAATGATAGGAGTACCAAATTTTTAGACCTTACATCTAGGTGATACAATAAATAAATGGACTTCAACTTTAAAAGGAGTATATACTCATGACAAAACTTCCCCAAGGTTTTCAAAGTACTCTAAAGAGAAGGTATCCACCCTTAAAGGAAAATCACCTACCATTCTGTATTAATATGGGTGAATGGAAGTTTTTGACCTTGATATCTTTAATACTAATGGAGTAAGATATGCCTAAGTTGGATCATGTCTAGATAACTAATGCCTAGAAACGAAATACAAGACAAGATACAAAAAAATATTGTTGGACCAATATTGTAATAAAAGCACACATTTTATCATCCCAATTTGACTAATGCATCGATGATAGAGGATGAAGATGTTTGGGGAAATGTTGATTGTATAAAATGCTAGATTTGGCAACATGGATGAGCCACAAATTCTTGGTATCTGTGAAACTACATGAATGTGAGTACATAAGACACATGTGAGTGTTCTTGAAGGAAACAAGTGAGTTAGCATGTAAGTATGTATGGCATGTTAGTATGTGGGGCATAAATAAGTTCATACACAAGAACACAGAGCTCAAGGGGCATGGAAGTAGTTGAGACTCAAACTATATTTGAGGAGGGGTGTTCTCCTGTGTATAGATACATCCATGGAATGGCAAGAATCTCATACCAGTAGAAAATTCCAAAGCTTGTAGGTCCAGGATATGTGTGTTTAAGGCCTAAACTCTTAACAGTTGTGACATCCCCAGATTTTCTAAAACTTAATCTGATGTGTGATGTCCAAATTGAAACCCTCACCTCAGTGAGAATCCCAATTTAAACACCCCACACTAGGCTAAGAAGAAGAAAATCAAGGGAGTTAGAAGGAAACAACCAGTAGTACATGCACATGAACAATAATAAAACCATACAACACATGTTCACTATTCAACATATAATAACATCATGAATTATTACAACATTTGATATTACACATTGAATAACAAACTTATACATATACATGTACTACCACCAAGAAATAGGATCTTAAGACAACATGTCCACCTATACATTAGTTCGCCACACTACTCACAACTGTCCTGGTCTTCAAGAGCATAATCACAACCTAAACAAAATATTACATGTGGTACACGTCAGCACAATATTCAAGAATATTGTACTGAGTACGCCTATGTGTCTTTTATATACCTCTCATTACTAATCTTGGCAATAAGATAAAACTAATAGTTGGTAGTAACGGAAGAATATAACAAAAGCATACTTGAACACGAATGTTTATTTATAAAAGAGAACACATATCTTTTATGCATATTTTCCATTATATCATACATGCATTACTACCAAGGAGTTGAATGCATTAAGGCCTTATGATCGACTACCAAATAGTTGGATCATTTCATAATGGGATCAGACTACCAAAGAGTTGGATCACTTTCAAGTACTTGACTACCAAAGAGTTGAAGTACTTTATTATCAACACTTGAATACCAAAGAGTTGAAGTGCTTAGATATAATGGAACATATGTATTATGTTTCATGTGTTCATATCAATAATTATGGAAAAATCAAGCAACATATCATACAAGAGAAATCATTTCGTCCAATACCATATGCCAAGTATTTTAAACACATATAACACAAGCATATTGTATAATAAGCCAAGTAAGAGGTAATGGCGTACCTTGATCAAGATAGACAAACCTACTTACCATATATCCAAGAGCCAACTACATCCTTGATCTCCCCTGATTAAGACAAGACCATGTCACCATCAAGTTCACATCATCATTAACCCTAGTTATGTCCAGTAGGGTTTAGCTAATTCCTTAGGATATGTGCATCATTACTTGCATTCTTATCTTAGATTTGTATTACTGATGTCATTTTACAAATTATGATTCATTATCTGAACATTAGGTTCTATATCCTTAATGTGCACATATTAACCCAAGTTTATATACATTATTTAAATTAGGGTTACAACCGATGCATTAAGGGTCATCTTCATATAACATGGATTTCATGTATAAAACTAATCTCAGATTTACATATTATCTTCCCGTTACTGATATTAGGGTGTTCTGTAAATTTCATCATTTATTGAGCATGTATGTATTTATTGCTTTTCTTTTAGGATCATTAGCCCTAATTAGCTATATCAAGTAAATTACATGATTTCGTACATCAACATCATAATAACTGACCTTACATGGATTATAAACATGAATATATACTTACTGAAATTTTATCATAATTTTAGGCCATTGTTTGCTAGTTATTATCCATAAACAAGTATAATGCATCTTGCATGATGTCACTATGATTCGTGCATCAAAAGCCTGGTATTATGATTTCATGTTGTCCTACACATATTTCTGAGAATAATGGTACCTTGTTTGTATTTTTCTCATAAACTTACTAATTTCTATGAATCTTCTAAGATCTAGGCATTTACTGGAAATACTGGGCAATTTGCCTATTTCGGCCAACCATGATGTGCCACGTGGCATTCAGGTCGCGGATCAAGGCTCCTAGACTCACGTTGAGCCACGTTTATTGGATCCAGTTTAGTGGCTATCTCCCGGGTTTGATTTGGTTTGTCCGGTTCATTTGACTAGACACGGTCTAGAGTTCCCCACTTTCTCTTCGTGTTCTGACCTGCGTCTGAGTCCCCAACGGACTCTGTTCTTCTGCAAGCCAGCCGCCTGGGCTCTCCTCTGGCGAGTGATCGGTGATGGTGTTTTCCACCTCGAACGACCTTCCACTTCCATAAGCTTCACAATCCCTATCCAGTCATACTTGGCTACTCGGGTCGCCGTTGAGGGGTGCCTTCTCATGCATTCAAGAAGCTTGCTGCCGCATGTTGCTGCTATGGCAGACTAGAAAAGGTAAAAATGCCCTGGCTCCATGAAAATCTAGACTAGATCTTCTGAAAGAGCTACAAGGCTTCTAGTAACTCACCCTCTACCTCCCATTGTAGTTGGAACCGCTGAGGATAGGCCCTGAAGAGTGGTCTTCTTCACTGTCGGACCTTGGGTCATAGGTCATGGTGACCTCCACAAAAAACACTGAAAACAACCACTTTTTTTCTGCTGTAGCCTCTCTCATCATTTTCCCTTTCTACATATTACTTGGAACCCCTTCTATCTCTGCTTCTTACTCATGCTACACCTTCAGACACCACCTACTTTTGTGGTGGAGAGCTAGGGGCAATGGAGGGCTCGTTCTCCCTCTACCATCGTCCAAAACACTGACTTGAGGGGTCTGGTCAAGGCAAAGATAACTACCTAATCCTCATTCCTTCCCAGGCCACGAACATGACATGGAGTGAGGCCCTGCATTCCCACTCGCTACAACCCACGATCTCTAGACTGCCCGGAGGTAGGGGATGAGGATCCGACCGTCCAAGGTGCATCCAACAGCTGCAAGGGAATCAGTCTATAACATGCTCCATGGCTCACTTAAGTCAACACTCCCAGCCACTGGATTAGTCACAAATGGCCAAGATCTAGCCACATGACCCGCCATCAATCAACGGGGTGTGTGACACATCACCTAATATCAAATCTTAGGTCTATCAATCATCAATATGAACATTATTTCATAATATAAAAACTTAAATAACTCCCTCTAGGAGCATCCAAATTCCACCAAATTTTAATCATATATTCTTTATCTCTTGATCTACCTTCTACTTAAATTTGGTGACCAAACTCATCTATTAGACCATTCAATTAAATTCCTCAAAAGGCATTAAAAGAGATGTCTTAATCATTATGCCAACCTCACATCAACACACCTACTTTGTCAAAAGCTTGGAACTCTCAATATAACTCAACCATATGATTTCACTTATGTCATTGGACATTTTGGATTCTAAAAGTCCACTCCATCACATCCTACACACCTTAAAAGAAATTTCATCCTCGGAATTAAGCCAGAAACCACTTTGTCACATCATATACATCTTAAAAGAACTTTTGTCCTCGAAAGTCAACCATACTCGTACTCTAAGGAAAAATACCATATCTTCATCCACATGTAGACACTATTCTATGTGTAACATATCCACAAACATTACCTAGAACCATGTATCCAAAGCACTATTAGGGGGGGGGTTTACAACCATCTTGGTGCACAAACACTCCATTCAAGGTTAAACTCAAGGTTTAGAAACTTAGGTTATGTCATGACATATCTCATATATCAGGGCTGCATCCTTATCTTAACCCATGCATTAGGGTTCCCACATCATATTACCATGTTCTAAATGAGTTAACTAAGATTAACTCATACATCAAGGTGTCATCAACATTTTATTGAGCTAATTGTTAGAACATGTTCAACATTGACATATGCCTTTTATGAGGGTATTAACTATAGTTAACCCACTTTATCCATCTTGATCATATCAAGGTGTCATAATCATTATGTTGTGCTAACTATCAAACTATATTTTTCATTTTTATTAAGCACTAACATTAACACTGCATGTAACATGTTTCATTCATATAGTCTTATTTCATTACTCATAATTGATTTCAACATTTACTAGTGATTTAATCACAAGATTAACCAACACTATTCATGTATATGGCTAACCATTTATGCATTGATATCTATTAAACCATCTCTAGGTTTCCATCATATCTTGTCTATGTATCACATCTTGAGATTAAATCACATCTTGCATGTACTATATCATGGTTGTGCTAAACCAACTTATGCGAGTAGCTTATTAAACATATATCAAAGATTTATCTAGACCAATTGAGATTCTCATGACCCATATCATGAGGGCAGTGCCATGCTCAGTCTCTCTGAGCTCACTCAACTCTATGAGTATCTCATATGCACAAACCATATCTTCCCTCTCCGTCTAGGGTTCTCAGGTATACCTCATTGGAACTAGTTTTAGCCTTACAAGCTCTATCCACACATGAACAAACCAAAACATGCTATGACATTCTCTTCAAAGGTTTCTACCCATGAGTCATGCTTACCCAAAACTCTCTTATCAACATAACCATTAGATTCATACAAGGAACCACCAACCCGAGCATGAGGCTTCTCTGAAACTAAAACACATACCTCCTCTAGGGTCTTGGGACTCTCTTTCCCTCATCCAGATGGTAGGTTCTCATATATCATATCCCCAAAGCATACATAACCAACCTCTATCTAACTTTAGGGTTTGTTCCTCCCAAGGACATCTAGGGTTTAAAAAAACTATAGGAATCATGCATAAAGCAACTCAAATCAATCACTCAGGAGTAGTCTAGTTTAGGACATATCATGTCACATATTTCTTATATTTCTCATATTTCTCATATCATGGAGTCTAGGTTCTCTGACCTTCTCCCTGTGGGTCTCACTCTCTCTTGAGCTAACCCCAAAACTGGTCCTAACACTAGAGGTCCTCCTTTGTAAAAGAGCTTGAGGCTCATGCTGACTCACAACCTTGTCTCATCTTAACACATCTTATCCCATAAAAGCCTAATTACTAGCATCAGCAAACTCATCTTGCATTGTCAAACTGAACTTGGGTCCTCAAAGACAAACATATATCATCATAAACATATTATGTCTTCTATATAAGACTTACATCATATCATCAATTTATCCATCTATTCCATCTATCACATATACCAACAAGGCTCTAGACATCTAATCTAGAACTACTCTCTCTTCTAGAATGATGTCATTCACTTTCACTTAGGTTGCATGACCACCTCCTACTCGTACATGTGTGGAGACACATTTTTGTAATACATATACATAATAATATAGTTTTTCTCCAATAAAACAAGCGTCAGAGAAAACTATCGAGGTTCAATCCGTTTGGAATCCAAAATTAAATCCAGAAAATGAGTGTCCCACATATAGTAGAGAGTGTAGTGTCATGAAAACTAGTGAAAAAGGTGAGAACACGGGGTAGACTAGTGTATCTACTCTAGACAACGTGAATAATATGTCTAGGGTTTCTCTTCCTTTGATGCACATCATTTCCAAATAGTACAACATCCCAAACCGCTGCACTAAAAGGAAAAAAAACGACATCTAAGGACTTACTACTCAACAAGCACCAGTCTAGAACTAGTTCTCAGACATCTAGGTTCTAACCTAGAGGCTAGGTCAGATCTAGTCTCTAAAAGACAACTAATCTAACCCTGAGGATTATTAAAGTTCAAGGTTTTCTTTAGTTTGAGTTGCATAATGAGAAAATGCTAGGATTTGCTATTGTTCATGCTCTGATACCACTTGTGACATCCCCATATTTTCTAAAACTTAATCTGTTGTGTGACATCCAAATTGAAACCCTCACCTCAGCAAGAATCCCAATTTAAACACCCCACACTAGGCTAAGAAGAAGAAAATCAAGGGAGTCAGAAGGAAATAACCAATAGTACATTCACATGAACAATAATAAAACCATACAACACATGTTCACTATTCAACACATAATTACATCATGAATTATTACAACATTTGATATTACACATTGAACAACAAACTTATACATATACATGTACTACCACTAAGAAACATGATCTTAAGATAATAGGTCCTCTTGTACATCAGCTCGCTACACAACTCACAACTGTCCTGGTCTTCAAGAGCATAACCACAACCTAAACAAAAGATTACATGTGGTACACGTCAGCAAAATATTCAAGAATATTATATTGAGTACACCTACTTGTCTTTTATATACCTCTCACTACTAATCTTGGCAATAAGATAAAACTAATACTTGACAGTAACGAAAGAATATAACAAAAGCATACTTGAACAAGAATATTCAATAATAAAAGAGAACACATATCTTTTAGGCATATTTTCCATTATATCATCCATGCATTACTACCAAGGAGTTGAATGCATTAAGGCCTTATGATCGACTACCAAAGAGTTGGATCATTTCATAATGTGATCAGACTACCAAAGAGTTGGATCAGTTTCAAGTACTTGACTACCAAAGAGTTGAAGTACTTTATTATCAACACTTGACTACCAAAGAGTTGAAGTTCTTAGATATAATGGAACAAACATATTATGTTTCATGTGTTCATGTCAATAAGTATGGAAAAATCAAGCAACATATCATACAAGAGAAATCATTTCATCCAATACCACATGCCAAGTATTTTACTACACATATACAACAAGCATATTGTATAATAAGCCAAGTAAGAGGTAATGGTGTACCTTGATCAAGATAGACAAACTTGATCACCATATATCCAAGAGTCAACTACATCCTTGGTCAACCCTAATTAAGACAAGACCATGTCACCATCAGGTTCACATCATCATTAACCCTAGTTATGTCCATTAGGGTTTAGCTAGTTCATTAGGATATGTGCATCATTACTTGCATTCTTATCTTAGATTTATCTTACTAATGTCATTTTACAAATTATGATTCATTATCTGAATATTAGGTTCCATATCCTTAATGTGCACATATTAACCCTAGTTTGTATACATTATTTAAATTAGGGTTACAACCCATGCATTAAGGGTCATCTTCATATAACATGGATTTCATGTATAAAATTGATCTCAGATTTACATATTATCTTCCTGTTACTTAGGGTGTTCTGTAAATTTCATCATTTATTGAGCATGTATGTATTTATTGCATTTCTTTTAGGGTTATTAGCCCTAATTAGCTATATCGAGTAAATTACATGATTTCATGCATCAACATCATAATCACTGACCTTATATGGATTATAAACATGAATATATATTTACTGACATTTTATCATAATTTTAGGCCATCGTTTGCTATTTATTATCCATAAAACAAGTATAATGCATCTTTCATGGTATCATTATGATTAGTGCATCAAAACCCTGGTATTATGATTTCATGTTCTCATACACATTTTTCTGAGAATAACGATACCTTGTTTATGTTTTTCTCATAAACTTACTAATTTTTATGAATTTTCTAAGATGTAGGAATTTACTGGAAATATTGGGTGATTTACCTTTTTTGGCCAACCATGATGTGCCACGTGGCATTCAGGGTCGCGGGTCAAGGCTCCTCGACTCACGCTGAGCCACTTGTATTGGATCTGCTTCAGCGGCTAGCTCCCAAGTTTGATTTGGTTTGGTTGATTCGTTTGACTAGACCCAGTCCAGAGTTCCGCACTTTCTCTTCTTGTTCTGACCTGCGTCTGAGTCCCCAACAAACTCTGTTCTTCCGCAAGGTCACCGCCGCCGCCTGGGCTCTCCTCCAACGAGTGATTGGTCATGCTATCCTCCACCTCGAAATGACCTTCCACTTCTATAAGCTTCACAATCCCCATCCAGTCATCCTCGGTTACTCGGGTCAGTGCGAAGGGGTGCCTTCTCATGCATTCAAGAAGCTTGCTACCGCAGGTTGCTGCTATGGTAGACTAGAAAAGGGAAAAATGCCTCGGCTCCATGAAAATCTAGACTAGAACTTCTGAAAGAGATACAAGGCTTCCAGTAACTCACCTGCTACCTCCCATTGTAGTTGGAGCCACTGAGGATAGGCCCTGAAGAGTTGTCTTCTTCTCTGTCGGACCTTGGGTCATAGGTCATGGTGACCTCCACATAAAACACTGAAAACACCCACTTTTTTCTGTTGTAGTCTCTCTCATTATTTCCCATTTCTACATATTACTTGGAAGCCCTCCTAGCTCTACTTCTTACTCATGCTACACCTTCGACCACCACCTGTTTTTGCGGTGGAGAGCTAGGGGAAATGGAGAGCTTGTTCTCCCTCTACCATTGTCCAAAAGATTGACTTGAGGGGTCTTGATGTAGGTCTGGTCAAGGTGAAGATAACTTCCTAGTCCTTGTTCCTTCCCAGGCCACGAACATGATGTGGAGTGAGGCCCTACATTCCCACTCGCTACAACCCACAATCTCCAGACTGCCCGGAAGTAGGGGATGATGATCTGACCGTCCAAGGTGCATCCAACATCTGCAAGGGACCCAATCTAAAACGTAATCCATGGATCACTTAAGTCAGCACTCCCAGCCACTAGATTAGTCACAAATGGCCAGGATCTGGCCACACGACCCACCCTCAATCAAAGGGGTGCGTGACACATCACCTAATATCAAATCTTAGGTCTATCAACCATCAATATGCACATTAGTTCATAAATACAAACTTAAATAACTCCCTCTAGGAGAATCCAAATGCCACCAAATTTTAACCATAGCTTCTTTATCTCTCGATCTACCTTATACTCAAATTTGGTGACCAAACTCATATACTAGACCATTCAATTAAATTCCTCAAAAGACATTAAAAGAGATGTCTTAATCATTATGCCAACCTCACATCAACACACCTACTTTGTCAAAATCTTAGAACTCTCAATATAACTCAACCATATGATTTTACTTATGTCATTGGACATTTAGGATTCTAAAAGTCCACTCCATCACAATAGTAAATAACATGACACCCTATATTAGATTCCTCTAAATATGTGTTGAAGCAGATGGTCCTTGGTTTGCTTTTCCTATTGTAATGGCTCTTCCTATCCTAGAAGGACTCAAAACCTAAAATATGTAATTCATTAAACCTGGTGGTATACCATTTAATATGTGCAAATCACCTAATGAATTATACATATAAAGAAAAAAAGAATATGTTTAAATTTTGAAAAAACATTTGCAAACACACATTTATGAGACACCTTGATGATATTTGGGATGAAGTCTTTATGAAAATTTAATATCTCAAAAGAAAGCATGTATGGTGTAGATGAGTCATTGAGACATAAGAATCAGATTTAGGTTATGGTACCCTTGTTTTGAAATAAAACATGAAAAATGATATATAACACCCCAGATGATCTTATGCATGATGGAGACTTAAGTTAACCCTAGGATTAAGTAGAGGAAATATATAGGTACATAAGACTCAAGAGGTTTGGAGAGAGTCTCACTCCATAAGGTCCAAGGGGCTAGGAGAAGATCATTTTGTGGATACTATACCCATAGAAACCCTGAGGAAATGACTAACACCAATAAGCATGTGGATATATATATATATATATATATATATATATATATATATATATATATATATATATATATATATATATATATATATATATATATATATATATATATATCTGTGTGTGTGTGTGAGTGTGTGTGTTTGTGTGTGTGTGCATGTGCATGTGTGTGTATATGAATGTACAATATATGTTTTCTACATCCAATGGTCAGCCTGAAATTCAATATAGAGTGTTGAAAAATTTTCTATTGTTGTGAATGTTATACAAACTGGTTGATGATGAAAATTTGTAGGAAGGCACACATTAAGGTATAATTTGAATCTATTTGGTTGGATTATGAGAAGTTTGTCTCTATGGATAGTTATTCAAATTCCTCTCATGCTCTCACCAAGATATGTTTCTCACTAGATCATTGTCCTATATATATCTATATCTATATATATATATATATATATATATATATATATATATATATACAGAGAGAGAGAGTCAAATTAGAATACTCTTGAGTGTACAAATTACACAGATACACTCAAGTATGTTTGCATATCAAGACTATTGTTTTGCAAAATGTAGACCATTGATCCTCACTGTCATACAATAACTAGGATACATACAAATTTTGAGCCCATTTGGATGAGTGTAAGTCACTCATCTAAGGGCAACAAAATCGACGCACGAAACTAATTTGAAATGCATAATTTTTGCGATCTTTATAACATGGCCTATAAATGTCCAAATGTGCTCAAATTTTGTATATGAGCCATTCACAAGATTTTTAAGAAGATCAATGGATTAGATTTTTGGAAAAAATATTGCATCATGAAAAACACTTGAGTGTAAACTGCTCTGAATACACTCGAATGTATTCTAGCCTGACTCTCTCTCTCTCTCTCTCTCTCTCTCTCTCTATATATATATATATATATATATATATATATATATATATATATATATATACATGCATACATAAATACATATATATACATATATATATGTGCGTGTGTGTCTTTGTTTGTGTGTATGTATGCATGTATAAGGACTTATTTAATAATCAAACCCAAAGGGAGGTCTCCCCAAACTCAAGGGCCCTAAGAAAAGCACATTTATCCTTGGATTAATGACTTTCTGAAACTGTTTGCAGTTAGAAAAATATTGATGTACGAGGAGTCACTCATTGAAATTGAATCCACTTAAAATTAGAAATATAAGATGAAATATTAGTTTTCCATCTTTACATGTGAAATGACGCCAAATTTGTATTTATATGTCATCTGGATACAAATTTATCCTCATTATAGGTGTAAGACATTGGGTATCCACCCCTATTACATATATGTTTTATATATGTCTCAAACCTGAAATAATGATATGATCATATATATGAAGGTTTACCTCCAACTTACGAATAAAGAAAAACCTTGTTTGAACAAGATCTAAATGAAATCTTAACATCATGTACAAATAAATTAGAATGTGGACCCATACTTATGAAATTCTTGGTCCCAGTCATCAAGGGATATATGCATATATGATCACTTTTAAAAAGGTTGGTGAAGGTTTCTAAAAAGAATTAATGGGAAAAAACTAAACACAGGGGGTTGTTTACCCAAATGGTACATGTTGAAAACCCTAGATGTCATGAGTAACCTTGTATGAACAAGAAACATGCATTCTATCATCTTGAGGATTTAACCTTGGTGGTAACTATTGGCATTCCTACTTAATACTTGTATACGTGGCATAGATCAAATTAAACAATATGATTGGATCAACATGAGACATGGATTCTTCGTATAGGAGGTCATCTAGTATTAGGACTTGTGTTGATCATCTCCTGAGAAGGGTAAACCTTGAGAAGGAAAAATACAAGCATAGGAGGCTAGAGTTTAAGTCCAGAGATCCTAACCTCAAATTATAGTGTGACACATGATGAGTGTCCTAAACTAATATACTCATAAAATAGAAGAGTTATAACAACTCATATTAAATGGAATATATATATGAAACCCTAGATGGCATGTGTGGATCTAATCCGTATATAAGCATTTGATAAAAAATACAGTGGTACTTACGCATAATGGACCTTACATCTAGGTGAGGTTAAAGTCCCAAGACCCTAGAAGAGGCAGGTATAATGAACAACACATAAGGATGAAAGGAGAGTCCCAAGACACTAGAGGGTATATGTTGGTAATGCCCTATACTTGGGTTAAAATCCCCTTACATAGGAATCTAGTGGTTGAACCCAAGAAAGTGGGATGATGTATGGTTGTGAGTAGATTTCTTAACTTGTGTAGACCCTAACTTGAGTGACCTGATCCTTGAGAACTCATCCTAAGCTACTTTTGAGGTTAGCATTGAAGCTATGTGTGGCTTCCAACTTACGAAAATAGGATTTACTTAAGCGGAAGTGATCACTAACAACGGAATTACTAAAAATCACTAAAAATTAAAACTTTTTACAAAGAGATCCAAACATAGGAAAACTCTTATAACAAGAACCAAAGTATTGCATATACATCCTAGTTCAAAAGTACATATCTTTTACCATTCCTTCTCGAGAGTTATATACATCAACTACCTCCTGATAAAATGTTCAAAGACATTATAAAAATCTCGAGGCATCAGGCCAAAATCTCGGATCAATTTTAAACTAACTACTGACTCCTAGGACCTGGGAGTTTAGAGACCACACATATGACTCTCTATTTATAGGACATGTTAGCCAGTGTCTCCACCTGAGAATTCATTGTTGTCCTTGTTGTTGTTGCTGCTGCTACTGCTGTTCTTCACCCACTGTAGGATTTTTTCCTCTTCTTCGATGTCTACCTAAAAAGTTTGATTCCACGGGGGTGAGACAATTGAAAATTGTCCCAGCGAGAGATATAACTCTCTACAAGAAATATTATTATCACAATTAATGGAATAAAACTGAGCATAAGGATCATAAATATTCGACAACAACTAAATCATTGACTAAACAAATTAGAGCATTATCCTTTACTCAAGTCATTTCAACTATATAATAATAGAGCAGCCTGTTACTTATCCAATAAGGAATTGAAGAGCATAAATAACATTTGTCCATTTAGAACATGATATGAAAAGTAACATCAACCAATGATTCTCGTATTTAAACCCTAAGCGAATATGCTACACAACTGATTACATTTTACAAACATACTTCAGCCCTGAGGAGATGAGGTATACCGCTCATACTCCAAATGACCATTATGAAATCAAAATTGATACCATACATAGGTCAATAGAAGAGCCGGATTTCCATGAACTCATCTTCCTCAGTCAGTGTGAGGACCAAATGCAGGACATCTTGTATCGCTGCTAAATAGCTTTCCAGGGTATACTGGCAACTTCGCTATTAGAGTTACAGTGGCATTTTGTACTCTCTTTGCAATGGAGAGATATTATATTTATCTCACATCGGTCCAACATTAAGATCATCGGGAGATTAATGATACATCCATCCTGGCATATATAATGAAAGATTGAGATATTTAATGTTTACCTCACATCAATTCCTCCATTAGGGTGTAAGGATATTCACTCCCATAACCCCCACATACTCAAAAGTATGCCCTCTAGGAGTTCTTGTAGGAAAAACATGTTTCACCATCACCAAACTGCTGACGATGATGGATCTATGGCCAGGGCTCTACATGATAAGATCTCACTTGATTAATTAAGTACATTACCATATTCTTTTAGCAACAATCATGTTTTCAAACATAATTCATAATAACAATGCTACAAAAAATGAGTACTACATTTATCAAGTCCGTTTCAAAGCTTTATAGAACACTGGGATCTCAAATCCCTTGTCACATCAATGCATTAATATCTCATCATCATTATTATGGAATATGGGTATTCAAACCCTCAATTCATCAAAACACTTGTTACCACTTATCAGGTAACTAATACCTTCAGGTCATCTCACCAAGGTAAACATGATATTTGCAATACAAGTATTTCACATGGCTCTTAAAGCCCATTAATATCTTGTTACTTCTCACTAAGGACCATAAAGAAATTTCATTAATACAACATCATAACTCATACTTGGCTATGTCCAACATCTCATGATACCTGCATGATTAGTGCATATGATAACAATTATATCAATCACATTTTAGCATTATGCAATATAAGAGTAGCATTATTATTCCTTTATTAGGGACATGATTTCCCAATTCATGTCAACTAAGAATACTCATCCCATTACTCAAATTAGGGTTATGGTTTACCATCATATTCCCCAACATTAGGGTTTCATGCTATATAACCCAAGATTAGGGTTTTACATACCCTTACCCTTTATCACGGTTAGAACTTCATATTAAGATTTCACATATCATCACATAGCCTCACCTTAGGTTAAAGATTCATATCATATCATTGCATTAGGGTTTTACTTGATATCACCCTTGATTAGGATTCTACATGACATCACCCTCACTTAGGGTTTCATATGACTTCACCCTTAATTAGGATTTCACATGACATCACCCTCACTTAGGGTTTCATATGACTTCACCCTTATTTGGGTTCCACATGACATCACCCTCATATAGGGTTTCATATGGCTTCACCCTTAATTAGGGTTCCACATGACATCATAACATTAAGGTTTCACTTTAACATGACCCTTGATTAGGGTTTTACATAACATCTTTGTATTAAGGTTCCACTTAATATAACCCTTGATTAGGTTTTGAGTTCATCAATCAACTCAATTAGGGTTCTATGATCTCTTTATTAAGGATCATACCCTAATTATATACAACATTTATTTTGAATGTGTTAGGCTTGATTGCTACATGATTATCTTACATGTATGAATCTCTCTCTCATCCTATTCAGGATGTCCACTACTCAATTCTTGATTAGATTGAGCCTACTCTTTATTCAAATACATAAATTTAGGGTTATCATGATGTATTGAATTATTTCATCAATATGCATCAATGATTAATCCCACTAAGGGTATGAATCATCTAAGTACATTAGGTGTCCAAAAGATTTGATCAATTGAACCTTCAATTACATGAGGTATCCAAATTAATTGATCAATTAAATCTTTAATTACATTAGGTGTCTAAGTGGATCAACCAATTGAGTCTTCAATTACATTAGATATCCAAATGGATTAACCATGTTGAACCTCAAATGGTTTTGATTACTTAAACCCTAAATGGTCTTGGTCTCTCAGAATTCAAATGGTTTGAAACCGTTTGGGCAAATTGCCCTTGAAACCGCTTGGCAAGAAATGTGTTGAAACCGATTGGACTTGGGTATCCAAATGGTTTGAGACCATTTGGACCCAAATGTTCTTGAGACCATTTGGTCCAAACCCTCTCAAAACCGAATGGACCAAAAAGGTCTTTCAACACTTAATCAATTCAAGGTTTCAATCAATGGACCGACTATCAATTGAATCCTTGATTCATTCATCAATTGAACAATTGAATCATCCTTCAATTGGAACATTAATTAGGGTTTTGAACCCAATTGAATTAGGATTTATAATCAAGAAACCTTCAATTACGGTTTTGAAATCGAAGAACCATCAATGGTTAACATTTTGGAACTAATTCCATTGAAACCAATGAAACATCATCAAATTATGATATGACCTGACCTCAAATGGTCTTGAGGTCATTTGGATGACCTCCAAACAGTCTTAAGACCGTTTTCCCCATTCATCATTAAAATTTATGAAATTCAATTAGGGTTTAGATCATTGGATTGATCATTAATTAGCTACTTATTGCATTTCAATTTTATATCTCTGGATCTTCAATTACTCAACCATACTCAACGCTAGACCTCCAAACGGTGTTGGTTGACCTCCAAACGGTCTTGAGACCGTTTGGGTTAATCAGCCCAAAATTTTAAATCAACCAATTGAAATTTCAACACTTAACCCGATTAGGGTTTGATAATTGATTAACCTTCGACTGATGAAACCTTTGGAATCAATCATTTAGATTTCATGGGTGATCAACCATAAACACTAGCATATAATCTCCAAACGGTCAACTGTGTTCAACCCTTCCAAATGGTTTGAAACCGTTTGGTTTCTAACGGTTTGATGAAACTGTTTGATTTCAAACGGTTTTGTTGAAACCGATTGAACAATTGTTGAAACCGATTGGAATAGAATTTCCTTGGGAAAAGTGCTCAAGATGATTTCATCATAATCTACCTTCATTCATGTAGCTCATATTGCTACTAATTTCATAACATTATCAATTACAACAAACAATTGATCAAGAAGAAGAAGGAATAAATATAATTGCAAGATTGATAATTGAATAACAATGTAATGGGTTCAAGTTATATAACCCGCCTCCAATTAAGATTCAAAGCTTCCAGATCACATCAAACATGGTGGATGCAACTCCTTTCACTATCCCAAGGCTCGTCCTCAAGCTTTGAGTGAAAAGGAATGGTTAGGATTGAAAATGGGACTGAGATAAGAAGAAATCATGCATTGATTTTCGATTTCCACCATGAAATTAAGGTGAAAGGAAGTCAAGAAGCTTACCAATCGGTTGGGGGTCGTTCTCATGATCCTCCAAAGCTCCCTTGGTCTTTTTGCAAGCAAAGAGAAGAAATGGATTCGAAAAAGCCTCTTAATTGAGTTTAAAAAGGTGTTTTTATAAGAAATTCAATGAGAGAGAAAATGCCTTATAAAAATCTTCTAATTCCAAAATTGGTGCCACCTCTCCCTCCTAAATTCCTTGCATGCAAAGATATCTTCCTCACCTCCTAATTACTCTCCATTATCTATGAATTAAAGGAAAAGAAATTAAGCACCTTAGTCATATAATAGTAATATCCATAAGTTAGTGGATATATCTTTTTAATTAACTAACGTAAGTGGCCTCTCCACTCAAATTAGATATTTCGTGGCCTACCAAAGGCACAAAGATGTTCACACTTGAGAAAATTCAACCATCTCGTTTTTGGTCGAAGGCCGTTAAATTATTTTATTTATTTTTACATTAAATTTAATTAGGATTTCAAGTATGCTTAAATCTTGTTTATTTTAATATCAAGATTCTCTCTCCTTCAAATTAGCTCAAATGATATGCCCCTCTCATTTTATTGCCTCTAAAAGATGCCTAGAATTATTAGGGACCTTATTGAAATGGAAATTTGCATATTGAACCCTAGGTTTTTGGGTAAATTGCACATTACCCCAAAACTATGTTTTTAATGTACAAACATTGTTTAATCAGCTCTTTCTTGGTACCCAGGCTTTCACTAGACATACCTTTGAATCATCTTCATTATCATGATTCTTCAACACATTAGGAACATATTATCATGTTACATTTGCAAATTAACCCCTCAACTTGGGTAAATTGCACTTTAGTCCACAAAAATCAAAACGTTGTTTTTAACATTGTTCAAAAAGGACTAAAATTGAAATATAAGTTCCTATTAATCCTTAATTACTTTTCAAGAGTTAATAGCAAGCATCTAATCAACTTTATTAAGCAAAACACCTAGGGTTAAAGCATAACCCATGTCAGGGATGTTACAAGTTATCCACCCCTTACAAGGATTTCGTCCCCGAAATTGTTAAGAGAAAAGAGTAGGGTAGTTCCTTCTCATTTCTTCATCTATGTCCCACGTATCTTTTTCAATTCCACGGTGATGCCAGAGAACTTTTACAAGACATGTGTCTTTCTTTTTCAGCTTTTTGATTCTCCTATCAAGAACCAACACAGGTCCTTCAACATATGATATATCATCATTTAGTTCTACCTCCACAGGTTGCAAAACTAATTCTATGTCAGGATGACACTTCCTTAGCATGGAAATGTGGAACACTGGGTGCAATCTATGCAAATCATGTAGCAACTCTAGCTTATAGGCTACCTTTCCCATCCTTTCAATGATTGGATAAGGCCCCATAAATGTAGGAGCTAACTTTCCCTTCTTCCCAAATCTAAGGATACCTTTCCAAGGTGAGACCTTGAGGTACACTCTGTATCCAACTTGGAATTCTAAGGGTCTTCAATTCTTATCAACATAAGATTTCTTCTTGTCTTGGGCAACTTTCAACTGTTGTTGTATTACTTTAATCTTCTCAATTGTTTGATGTACTAGCTCAGGACCCAAAAGTTGGTACTCTCCTATTTCATACCAACATAAAGGAGATCTACAACATCTACCATATAATGCTTCATATGGTGCCATATCAATACTGTGTTGATAGCTATTATTGTAAGCAAACTCTATCAAGCTCAGGTGTAGATCCCAACTTCCTACAAACTGAAGGACACATGCCCTAAGAAAATCCTCCAAAGTTTGTATGGTCCTCTCAGACTGTCCATCTGTCTGTGCGTGAAAGGTTGTGCAAAACCTTAACTGCGTACCCAAAGATTTATGTAGTCATTCTAAAAAATGACTCATAAACTGGGGACCTCTATTAGAAACAATTGTAGCTGGAACCCCGTGCAACCACACTATCTCATCTACATATATCTGTGCAAGCTTATGAGCAGTATAGGTTGTTTTGACATGAAGGAAATGAGCTATGTTAGTCAACCTATCAACTATCACCCATATGGAATCATGACCTTTGGTTGTTCTAGGCAAACCAACCACAAAGTCCATGGTCACATGATCCCACTTCCACTACGGTATAGGCAATGGTTGCATTGTTCCTACAGGTTTTTGATGTTCAACTTTAACTTGCTGACACATCGGACACCGCATAACAAACTCAGCTACATCTTTCTTCAATCCAGGCCACCAATACATATCTTTTAAGTTATGATATATCTTTGTGCTCCCTAGATGCATATCATACATTGAAGAATGAGATTCTTCCAGAAATAACTTACTTAAGTTATCAGCATCAGGTACTACCATCCTACCATGGTAATAGACTACTTGATCATCTGAATCATGGAATCCATCCTATTTCTTACTACCATACTCTGACCTGATCTGCTAAATCACAACATCAACTTGATGTGCTTCTTTAACTTGTTGTCTCAGAGTAGGTTTTATGTGCATCTCAGCTAAAAGCCTGGCTAACAATGGTACTTTAAGATGTACATTGTTTTTTCTAAAGGAGATAAGCATATATATCTTAGAGCACTCTAAGGAGTTCAACTGTGCTTTATCTAAAGCTAGTGATGATGATTTCCTACTTAGTGCATCAGCCACTACATTAGCCTTCCCTCGATGATAATCAATTGTACAATCGTAGTCCTTGATTAACTCCATCCAGAGGCGTTGTCTCATATTCAACTCATGTTGTGAGAAGATATATTTTAAATTCTTATGGTCTGTGAAAATCTGGAATGTCTCTCCGTAGAGATAATGTCTCTAGACCTTCAAAGTATGGACCACAACAACTAGCCCTAGATCATGTGTCGGATAATTCTCCTCACGTTTCTTAAGTTGTCGAGAAGCAAAATAAATCACTTGCTTATCCTGCATCAACACACATCCTAGACCGTTCTTAGATGCATCACAGAAGACTATATACCCCTTTCCCTGCTCAGGTAATACTAACACATGTGCACTTGTTAACCTTTCCTTCAGCAACTGGAATGATTGTTGGCACTTGTCATTCCAGATAAAAGGAATATCTTTCCTGGTCAACTTGGTTAGGGGTAAAGCTATAGAACTCAAGTTCTTAATGAACCTCCTATAATAGCCTACCAAACCTAGGAAACTATGTATTTCCATTGGTGTCTTTGGTTGTTCCCATTGTAGGACATATTCTACCTTCTTAGGATCAACACGAATACCTGAGGCAGATATTACATGTCCAAGAAAAGAAACTTCTAGTAGCCAGAACTCGCATATGCTAAACTTAGCATAAAAATTATGCTCTCTTAACAAAGTCAAAGCCTGACGGAGGTGTTGCTCATGATGTTGAGCATCTCTACTGTGTATCAAGATATCATCTATGAAGACTACTACACACTGATCAAGAAAAGGCTAGAAGATTCTATTCATGAGTTCCATGAATGCAGCTGGTGCATTAGTTAGTCCAAACGACATAACTATGAACTCATAATGACCATACCTTGTCCTAAGAGCAGACTTAGGTATGTCATCCTCCTTAATACCCAACTGATGGTATCCCGACCTTAGATCTATCTTAGAGAAGATAGTTGCACCACGCAACTAATCAAACAAGTCATTAATTCTTGGCAGAGATACTTGTTATTTATAGTTACTTTATTCAACTGCTTATAGTCAATGCATAAACGCATAGACCCATATTTCTTCTTAACAAAAAGTATCGGAGTACCCTAGGGTGAAGTGCTCAGTCAGATAAAACCCTTCTCAAGCAACTCCTACAACTGTTTCTTAAGCTCTGCCATCTCAGCAGGTGCCATCCTATATGGTGTTTGTGCAATAAGTTGCATTCTCGGGATCAGATTAATCTCAAAATCGATCTCTCAGGGTGGAGGTATGCTAGGAAGTTCTTCAGGAAATACATCTTCAAATTCCCTGACCACCGGAACTTCAGAAGGATGAGAGATCTCCATGGTGGTATCTACCACATATGCCAAGAATGCAAAACATCCTTGCCTCATTAGCTTCTCAGCTATCATAGCTGACACAAGACAGGTTGGAAGAATCTTTCTATCTCCTTGAAAGATCCATGTGTCACTATCATCTATGAACACAACTTGCTTGGACTCACAATCCAAGACAACCTTATACTTCTCTAAGGTGTCCATGCCAAGAATTATATCGAGCTCGTGCATCTCAAGTGGTACAATCCACTTGAATGTGATGTTCAGAAAAGAAAAGAGTGCAGGGAGAACACACCTCCTGCAGCATTGTAGATTCCATCAAAGGAGTTTCTAACTTCAAACTCTCTGTCCTATGACCAACTATCATATTGTAGTCAAAAATCACTCTTTTAGTGATGAAAGAATGCATAGCACCCGGATCAATTAAAAGAGATACGACGCAAGATGTAGACATATCAGAATAAAATAGTTCCATCTGACCTGTCACAACTTGAGGGTTGACAATTGCTTCCGGTTGGTTCATAGCATAGAATCTCGACGTCACCTGCGGTTGACTCGGTGCTCGATTATTGGGTGCTGACGATCCATCTTGGGACATTGGTCCACGTCCTCTAGAGCCACTTGGAAACTGTCGCCTCTGAGAGCCTTGCTGACTCTGCCTCTGAGGTTGAGTCACACTTGCTTCTCTGGCTCGACAATCCTTCATTAGATGCCCCATCTTTCCACATATAAAACAACCTATGTTCCCTGACTGCGGTCTGGATGGTCATGTCACTGATATTGATGCTGAGCTATGGGCTCCTTCTGGTGGTAAACTACGACCTCTACCCCTATTCAACGTCCATTGCGTCTGGGTATTGAACCTTAGTGGTGCTATTGGTGCAGAAAACCTCAGTTTCTTGAAACTTTTGGACCCTTGTCCTTGAAACTGAGTATACACCTTCTTGCTCTTGGTTTGTTGCTTCTCCATCACAAACCCCTCTATCCGTCTGACAGACTCCACAAAAGTGGCGAACCTCTCCCTGTTCTATAAAGAATACATAGGTGTGGTCAAATTAGCATTCAACCCCTTCTCAAAATCTCGAATCCTTTCTTCATCAGTAGCTTCCATATGCGGATAGAACCGCAAAAGCTCCATGAACTTAGCTTCATACTCATTAATGTTCATTGGTCCTTGCCTCAATCTCTCAAACTGAGAGATCTTCTCATCTATAAACGTCTTAGGAAAATATCTACTGACAAATTCTCGTCAGAATACTTCCCATCCAATCTCAACATCTGGCATCTTGCCCTCTTCTATGGTCCACCAGTGGCCCACACTCCATTTAAGAAGGTACACTACATGTCTAACCTTCTCAGCTTCTGGGATATTAAGGATTCTAAAGGCCTTCTCCAGCTTGGTCAACCACATGTCAGCATCTGCTGGGTCAGCTGTACCAGCATATTTTGTGGCTCCAATCCAGCGAAGTTGTTCAAATGTCTTGTCAGTGCCCTATCCTTCATAGTGAGCAGGTGCCCTAGGTGTAGGTAGTGGCATTTTATCCTTCATGTGCGTCATAGTTGCCATGAACTGCCCAAACAGATCATGGAAGGTTGGGTTCTCCATCATGGATGGGTCATACCGGGGAAGTTCAGGTGTCGGTTCCTCCCTAGCTTGGTCCCTTGCACCTCCTCGTGGTGTAGCAATGATGCTCTCAGTAGCATGTTCTTCATGTGATCCATACATCTTCAAGTTTTTCTTCTCCTCCTATATGAGCAGAAGACACTATCAGATTACTAGATGACACTACAACAGACTCAACGACTTAATCCTATGTCTCTATATACTCAACAAACCTAGATCTCTGATACCACTAAATTGTGGCATCCAACTTACGAAAATAGGATTTACTTAAGAGGAAGCAATTACTAACATTGAAATTACTAAAATTGCTAAAAATTAAAACTTTTTACAAAGAGATACAAAACAAGAAAACACTTATAACAAGAACCAAAGTATGGCATATACATCCTGGTTCAAAAGTACATATCTTGTACCATTCCTTCTCGAGAGTTACATACATCAACATCCCTGTTAAACTGTTCACAGACATTATAAAAATCTCGAGGCATCAAGCCAAAATATTAGATCAATTTTAAACTAACTACTAACTCCTAGGACCTGAGAGTATAGAGACGACACATAGGACTCTCTATTTACAGGACATGTCAACCAGTGTCTCCACCTGAGAATTCCCTATTGTCCTTTTTGTTGTTGTTGCTGTTCTTCACCCATTGTAGGGTTTTTTCCTCTTCTTCGGAATCTACCTAAAAAGTTGGATTCCACGGGTGTGAGACAATTGAAAATTTCCCTAGCGAGAGATATAACTCTCCGCCAGAAACATTATTATCGCAATTAATGGAATAAAACTGAGCAGAAGGATCATAAATATTTGACAACAGCTAAATCATTGACTAAACAAATTAGAGCATTATCCTTTACTCAAGTCATTTCAGCTATATCTTAATAGAGCATCCTGTTACTTATATAATAAGGAATTGAAGAGCATAAATAACATTTGTCCATTTAGAACATGCTATGCAAAGTAACATCAACCAATGATCCTCGTATTTCAACCCTAAGCAAATACGCTACACGGCTGATTACATTTTACAAACATACTTCAGCCCTGAGGAGATGAGGTATACCGCTCATTCTCCAACTGACCATTATAAAATCAAGATCGGTACCATACATAGGTCAATAGAAGAGCCAGATTTCCATGACCGCATCTTCCTTAGTCAGTGTGAGGACCAAATGCAGGACATCTTGTGTCTCTGCTAAATAGCTTTCCAGGGTATACTGGCAACTTCGCTATTAGAGTTAAAGTGGCATGTTGTACTCTCTTCACAATCGAGATATATTATATTTATCTCACATCGATCTGACATTAAGATCATCGAGAGATTAATGATACATCCATCTCGGAATATATAATGAAGGATTGAGAGATTTAATGTTTACCTCACATCAATTCCTCCATTAGGGCGTATGGATATTCGCGCCCATAACCCCCACATACTCAAAAGTATGCCCTCCAGGAGTTCCCGTAGGAAAAACTTGTTTCACCATCACCAAACTGCTGACAATGATGGATCTATGGCTAGGGCTCTACATGATAAGATTTCACTTGATTAATTAAGTACATTACTATATTATTTTGGCAATAATCATGTTTCAAACATAATTCATTATAACAATGCTACAAAGAATGAGTACTACATTTATCAAGTCCTTTTCAAAGCTTTATAGAACATTGGGATCTCAAATCCCTTATCACATCAGTGCATTCATATCTCATCATCATTATTATGGAATATGGGTATTAAAACCCTCAATTCATCAAAACACTTTTTACCACTTATCAGGTAACTAATGCCTTCAGGTCATCTCACCAAGGTAAACATGATATTTGCAATAAATGTATTTCACATGGATCTTAAAGCCCATTAATATCTTGTTACCTCTCACTAAGCAACACGGCATATTATGTCTCACAAGGCCCATAAAGAAATTTCATTAATACAACATCATAGCTCAAACCTGGCTATGCCTAACATCTCATGATACCTGCATGATTAGTGCATATGATAACAGTTATATCAATCACATTTCAACATTATGCAATATAAGAGTAGAATTATTATTACCTTATTAGGGATAGGATTTCCCAATTCATGTCAACTAAGAATACTCATCCCATTACCCAAATTAGGGTTATGGTTTATCATCATATTGCCCAACATTAGGGTTTCATGCTCTATAACCCAAGATTAGGATTTTACATACACTTACTCTTTATCAGGGTTAGGACTTCATATTAAGATTTCACATATCATCACATAGCCTCACCTTAGGTTAAAGATTCATATCATATCATTTCATTAGGGTTTTACTTGACATCACCCCTGATTAGGATTCCACATGACATGACCCTCACTTAGGGTTTCATATGACTTCACCCTTAGTTAGGCTTTTACATGACATCACCATCACTTAGGGTTTCATATGACTTCACCCTTAATTAGGGTTCCACATGAAATCACCCTCACTTAGGGTTTCATATGGCTTCACCCTTAATTAGGGTTCCACATGACATCATAACAATAAGGTTTCATTTTAACATCACCTTTGATTAGGGTTTTACATAACATCTCTATATTAAGGTTCCACTTAATATAACCCTTGATTAGGGTTTGAGTTCATCAATCAACTCAATTAGGGTTTTATGATCTATTTATTAAGGATCATACCCTAATTATATACCACATTTATTTTAAATGTGTTAGGCTTGATTGCTACATGATTATCTGACATGTATGAATCTCTCTCTCATCCTATTCAGGATGTCCACTACTCAATTTTTGATTAGATTGAGCCTACTCTTTATTCAATTACAAACATTTAGGGTTAGCATGATGTATTGACTTATTGCATCAATATACATCAACGATAATCCCCCTAAGGGTATCAATCATCTAAGTACATTAGGTGTCCAAAAGATTTGATCAATTGAACCTTCAATTACATGAGGTATCCAAATGAATTGACCAATTAAATCTCTAATTACATTAGGTGTCTAAGTGGATTAACCAATTGAGTCTTCAATTACATTATATATCCAAACGGATTAACCATGTTGAATCTCAAATGGGTTTGATTACTTAAACCCTAAACGGTCTTGGTCTCTCAGAATTCAAACGGTTTGAAACCGTTTGGGAAAATTTCCCTTGAAACCGTTTGGGCAAGAAAAGTGTTGAAACCGATTGGACTTGGGTCTCCAAACAGTTTGAGACCGTTTGGACCCAAACGATCTTTAGACCATTTGGTCCAAACCCTCTCAAAACTGAAAGGACCAAAAAGGTCTTTCAACACTTAATCATTTCAAGGTTTCAATCAATGGACCGACTATCAATTGAATCCTTGATTCATTCATCAATTGAACTATTGAATCATCCTTCAATTGGACCATTAATTAGGGTTTTGAACCCAATTGAATTAGTATTTATAATCAATAAACCTTCAATTATGGTTTTGAAATCGAGGAACCATTAATGGTTAACATTGTGGAACTAATTCCATTGAAACCAATGAAACATCATCAAATTATGAGATGACCTGACCTCAAATGGTCTTGAGGTCATTTGGATGACCTCCAAATGGTCTTGCGACCGTTTCCCCATTCAGCATTAAAATTTGTGAAATTCAATTAGGGTTTAGATCATTGGATTGATCATCGATTAGCTATTGATTGCATTTCAATTTGATATCTCTGGATCTTCAATTACTCAACCATACTCAACCCTAGTCCTCCAAACGGTCTTGGTTGACCTCCAAATGGTCTTGGTTGACCTCCAAACGGTCTTGAGACCATTTGGGTGATCTCCAAACAGTCTTGAGATCGTTTGGGTTAATCAACCCAAAATTTTAAATCAACCAATTGAAATCTCAGCACTTAACCCGATTAGGGTTTGATAATTGATTATCCTTCCACTGATGAACCCTTTGGAATCAATCAATTAGATTTAATGGGTAATCAACCATCAACACTGTCATATAATCTCCAAACGGTCAATTGTGTTCAACCCTTCCAAACGGTTTGAAACTGTTTGGTTTCTAACGGTTTGATGAAACTGTTTGATTTCAAACGGTTATGTTGAAACTGACTGAACAATTGTTGAAACTGATTGGAATATAATTTCCTTGGGAAAAGTGCCCAAGATGATGTCATCATCATATACCTTCGTTCATGTAGTTCATATTGCTACTGATTTCATAACATTATCAATTACAACAATAATTGATCAAGAAGAAGAAGGAATCAATATAATTGCAAGATTGATAATTGAATAACAATTTCATGGGTTCAAGTTATATAACCCACCTCCAATTAATCTTCAAAGCTTAAATATCACGTAAACAATGGTGTATTAAACTCCTTTCACTATCCCAAGGCTCGTCCTCAAGCTTTGAGTGAAAAGGAATGGTTAGGACTGAAGATGGGATCGAGATAAGAAGAATGCATGCATTGATTTTCGGTTTTCACCATGGAATTAAGGTGAAAGGAAGTAAATAAGCTTACCAACAGGTTGGAGGTCGTCCTCCTGATCCTCCAAAGCTCCCTTGGTCGTTTTGCAAGCAAAGAGAAGAAGCAGATTTGAAAAAGCCTCTTAATTGAGTTTAAAAAGGTGTTTTTATAAGAAATTCAATGAGAGAGAAAATGCCTTATAAAAATCATTTAATTCCAAAATTGCTGCCACCTCTCCCTCCTCAATTCCTTGCATGCAAAGATATCTTCCTCAAATCCGAATTCCTCTCCATTATCCATGAATTAAAGGAAAAGAAATTAAGCACCTTAATCATATAATAGTAATATCCATAAGTTAGTGGATATTTCTTTTTAATTAACTAATGTGAGTGGCCTCTCCACTCAAATTAGATATTTCGTGGCCTACCAAAGGCACAAAAATGTTAAAACTTGAGAAAATTCAACCATATCATTTTTTTGAAGGCCCTTAAATTATTTTATTTATTTTTACATTAAATTGAATTAGGATTTCAAATATGCTTAAATCTTGATTATTTTAATATCAAGATTCTCTCTCCTTCAAAGTAGCTCAAATGAGATTCTCGTCTCATTTTATTGCCTCTACATGATGCCAAGAATTATTAGGGACCTTATTTAAGTGGAAATTTGCATATTAAACCCTGGATTTTGGGTAAATTGCACATTACCCCAAAACTAGGTTTTCAATGTACAAGCATTGTTTAATCAGTTCTTTCTTGGTACCCAGGCTTTCACTAGCCATACCTCTGCATCATGTTCATTCTCATTATGATTCAACACATGAGGAACATATTATCATGTAACATTTGCAAATTAACCCCTCAACTTGGGTAAATTGCACTTTAGTCCATAAAAATCAAAACATTGTTTTAACATTGTTCAAAAAGGACTAAAATTGAAATATAAGTTCCTCTTGAGCCTTAATTACTTTTTAAGAGATAAGAGAAAGCGTCTAATCAACTTTATTAAGAAAAACACCTAGGGTTAAAGCATAACCCAGGTCAGGGATGTTACACTATACATTTTGAAGAAGGGTTATGTTACTCTCAAATAATCATGACGATATGGAATCCTTGTTAGAGCTAGCCTTGTTGATGGGTAAAGAGTCACTTGACACAATGATTGAAAAAATATATGGAATAATGACAATTTCACATCCACCTCAGACAAGAAATGGTTGAGTAAGAGTATCCAATCCCAAAAAACAATCTTGTGCTAATGCCTGATAAGTGGACTTACTCATCTACTTGGAAAATTGTATCTTGTTAAGAACCTAACCCATCCTTGCCTTTGCAATGAACTTGGAAAAGTTGGACCCTAGGAAAGTGATTCTTTTTTATTCTTGGAATGGGTTTATGGTATTGTATGACATCTCGCCCCACCAACTCTATTATACGTATGATTAATATGTTCCATGTGTTAACTTAAAGCACCATATAAAGGTTCATTCCCATGTGTTGATTGTCAAACCTTTTATATGCTCTGAGGTAATTGGGTCTACCTAGGGACATCGGTGAGGATCTGGGATTCAAAGGAGAAGGAATGCCGAAATGAAATTTTAGTAGAATCACTATGGAGGGATGTTATCACATGCGAGTTCAAATTTGACATGGTAAAGACCCCCTTACCCTTCTGCTAGATGAGACAAATTTTTTGGGAAAAAATCATTTATGGTGGGAGGATGTGAGGGTTTGGAAATTCTTCATTTGAAGTTGTAACCATGTTAGGTATCAAAAAATAAATATATAATATATATTTTTGTTATTTATATTTACTCTTGTGATCTTTGATATGCCTATTAAATAAATATTTTTTCAATGGAGTAAATATATATGGTGACCCTTTTGTTTGTAATACTATATTGAAAATTATTTGCAAGTTTTAAACACCTTATGATATTATATGTAATTTTGGATACTTTGGAACGAGAGACTTAAAGGTCAAGAAAAGGTAATAAATCTAACAATTTTTAGTGTCATATTTTATGGTAAAATGATACATAAATATAGAGCATTCTAATATTACAAGTCATTAACAGTTCCTACTAGTCTAATGCACTAATTATGTAGTATGGGCTACATATCTACATGCTTTCATTAATGGTTCTATTTGGGAAATCAAACATTTTCTTAATGGGAAAATACTAGGTCCAATAATGTATATATCCAAAAGTAGTGGTTAAAATCTCAAATCAAATGGAGTTAATGCTTAAAAGTTATGGATTTTCAAATATTGCATAAAGTTATCAATTAGTGGCTTGATTGATTAATTGATCAACATGCATGACATTAATGTCAACAAAGGTTAGAGGGTGTGTCCCTTGAGTAAGTCACACATATATTAGTCATGGGATGATGATGCAATGTCCATAAACTTCTCTTCTACCTCTGACGAAATAAAGAAAGTAGGGGGAGGATAGATCTACATCTCTTCGTCCAATATGCCATGTCAATTATGTATTATACACTAAAATTGATTAGAACATCCATGATCCTAGTAGTCATCTTTTATATTTTAATGTTTTTTATGTGATATAATATAAAAGGGGTTAGACCCCATCCTTTTCCTATCCCTCTCCAGTGCCATTATAGGAAACAAGCTTCTATGGAGGAATACTAGAAGGTCGTCCTATCCTTCCATGTCCCCTTTATTCTTCATCAATGATACTCCTTAGGGACATGAGAAGAAGAAGAGAAGGATACTGGTAGATATTGGTCTTCTAGAAGTAGGAGACTACCCATGGAGTGCCACCCTCATGGAAGTTCCTACACATAGGTGCAAAATATTTGTGCCCCATTAGCAATAGGAGACGAGAGGGGCAACCTCCTTGTGGCCATGAGGGTTGTACTTAGCATGGCTGAGAGCACCCCAAGCCCAATTCAATTCTGGCCCAACTCATACATGAGTCCCAATAAGGGTGTTAACCTGACCATTAGGATAGGTGCACCTAAGGAGGGTATGTGGTACCAATCTAGGGGTGGCTCCTACTGAAGATTCAATAGCCTAATCAGTTGACATGATGTAATCCTTTTGAAAATCCTAGAAATTGTTAGGATGACCAGATTAAGACAAACTGTATATGATTTATACTCATAAAAATAATAGGAATCTATTGGACATGATTTGGAGACTAGTTCCAACCTGTTCTGCAAAATTTATAAAAATATGTCATCTTCTTCAATGTTTTGAGGTTGATTGATGGCCCCAAATTCAATGAAATCAGTAATTACGATCTTGAATCATCTGTTGAAGCCTAAAATTTCATCTAACCAACTTTCCTGAGATGGAATTATGAATGTACTAAAGAATGATGAAACATGTAGCATTGGTTTAAACATGATAATGCCCAAACCTAGTTTATTAATGATGAAGACTAGTATGGTTACCAAATGATGACACCTTTAATGTGTTTCTTCTTTTGTGAGGATCATGTAGGGTAAGGATCAACATAAAGATTTAGGGTTTCTAACCCTAAACTAGTGATATATGGAACAAATCGCCCTTGACAATGATTACAACTAACCAAGACCACATACTATAATTGAACAACTTTTGATAAAATTAGTGACACCTTGGGATTTGTTGCCTTTTAGATTAATGACTATTTGATTGGATTATTTAGATTCATACATAACTTACTCTTAAATAAAAGGTACATGTGTTATCTATGAGTTCTTGATCTAACCAAGCTTTTGGATTCTTAAGTTTTCCAAATGTTTGAATTACATTATATGTATGTAATTCTTTCAATTACTATAAAAATTATGAAATATAATTGGTATCATTGATGGATAAAATGCAATCCAATAATTGATACCTCACAAGGGTGTTTTTTGGATAACCCACTCTTCAATAAAAAAATGTAGAATAATCATTTTGAAAGTGTTCCAAAAAAACAATAAGAAGTGTGGTGGGATACATACCATTGAGCCCGATGATAGGAAATACACTTCAGATTTCAATTAATGATAGAATATCAGTTCACAAAGTAAGATGAGAAATATTATGGTTTGAATAATATGAAAATATAGAATCTGTGTTATCTGATATTACTTGACTAGAATTGACATATATGTTGTTAAAAGTACGTCCACATTTGGGTATACTCATATACACAATATTAAAATATGTTGATTGTATTTTGTTTGTTTCCAATTTAGGTTATATATGCTAATGTGAACATCATGAATAATGGTAAATAAGAAAACCAATAAGGATTTTTAGACAGGTTCACGTATTCCATTAGTTCCATATAATATTAGTATTTCCCATATTTAAGGAATGTTGTAAAATCCTTCTAAGGAACCTTATTATCCCTTTCTTACATAATACCTCTTTTGAGGAAACTATTAATGATTATTTGTCATTTATGGATCTAAAAAAATGGACAAATCCCTTATCTTCCTATTCCACCTTAGTTGGTATAACTAGAGGAGGGGTATTACATGTTATATATACTAGTCGGGTCAATAGGTTCAATGTCCTGTGAGTATGTAGTGTCCAATTTAGTGACCTTATCCAAACAATTGAAGACATTAGTAACTATCTTTATAAATATAAAAACGAGTCCTAATAATAAAGAGGATGGTACAATAGGGTTTTATTCTTTGGGGAGTTGGATTTCTAATTCCATGTTAGAATTGCATAGATTATCCACCACCTATTGTTCCACTCATAATTTTAATACTTAAGAGTTATGTGAGATAAGAGAATCAAAACATGAATATCTAAATGTATCATAAATCCCAAATTCTCCCAACATGAATTCAATGCGGTCTTGAAATGGAAATGCATGCCTAGGGAGTAAGGTTTTGTGCTTATCAATCGCCTAAGTGTGAAAGAAGGATGAACATAAAAGGAGATGGTGTAAGAGGAGGTAGGAGAATGGGGAGTAGTCCTCTTATTACCTAAGTTTGGAATGAAATTCTTATTTGTCTTTCTTCCTAACATATTTGACTAGAGGGGGAAGGGGGAAACTGATCAAAGTATCTAGGGTTAGGAGTAAAGAAGAAAACCTAGTTATAGGGATCATCGTAAGATCTAGGTTAGTGTTTTGCGATAGATAAGGGAAGAGGAAGAAGATACTATCAAGGGTCACTCAAGTTCGATACTACTTGATCGGTGTTCCAAATTGGTTGATAGCCACTTATGAATTTCACAACACAAGGCCATCATTTTTCATCTAGAAACTCAACCTACAACATTGTTTCCTAATCCTCAAAAAAGCCCGTCGACTGAGTTTCTCCAACATAAACTTGGATGATGGCTTGTTTTAGATACTTCTAACTTTTTTATATCTAATGCTAAGGCCTATTTGAATTGAATTTTATCTATCTGCATAACAATGATGGTAAATTTTTTGACTCATAGTAGGAACATTGTGAACATAGAATCTATGAAAGTTAATTATCTCAAATTCTGATCAAAAAATCATAGAGAGAGGCATACAAACTTGGAAATTTTTAGTACATAAAAAGTTATATCAACCTCTTTGGAGAATTTACTTAAAATACATGAGATGGGCACAACAATTACTGATCATTATATATATATATATATATCCTTAGTCATTGACAATGTCATTTTACTTTGCTTATTGGAAAGAGAATGATCTAAGGAGGGGTCAAGTGCCACTTGTGAACATTGTTGATGTATCAAACACCCAACATAATTTAGTTAATATTAGTGGTTGAAGTAAATCATTTTATTTGGGATATTATATGTGACATCCAACTCATTAAAACAATATTAACTAATGCGGAAGCGTTTCGTTAGCAACTGAATTACTAAAAATCACTAAAAATTAAAACCTTTTATAACAAGATCCATTACCAAAGTTTCTTTAAACAAGAACCATAATAGTATATTTACATACTGGTCCACATTGGACATTCCATGTATTATCAAACCAAAATCTTAGGTTGATTATAAAAACACCATCTACTGACTCCTAGGACCTGAGAGTAAAAAGACGACACATAGGAATTTATATACAAAGCCTGACAATCGGCATCCCCACTTGGGATATTACTGTTGTCCTTGATGTTGCTGCTGCTTCTCTTCCTCTACCACAGAGGTTCTGCCTCTTTGTCTACGTCTACCTAAAAATGTTGAATCCCACGGGGGTGAGAAAATTATAAAAATGGCCCCATCGAGAGATATAACTCTCTGTCGTAAACATTATAATTGCAGTTTAATAGAAATAAATTGAGCAGTGGGATAATATATTTCAATGGCAGATAAATTATTGTATATGCAGGTTAGAGCAACATTTCTATTCAAGTATTTCAGCTATAACTTGATAAGGTAGTATGTCTCTTATTTAATAAGGAATTAAAGGACATAAATAACATTTATTTATCAAGGACATGCTAAGAAAGTTAACATCAACCAGTGGTTCTCATATTTCAATATTATGCAAATACGCTACACGACTGATTATATTTTTCAAACATTCTTAAGCTCTGAGGAGATGAGGTATACCGCTCATACTCCAACCAATCACTGCGAAGTCAATATCGGTACCATACAAGTTCAAATGGAAGAGCCGACTTCCATGACTTCCCACATCTTGTTCAGTGCGAGATCACATGCAGGACATCTTGTGTCTCTGCTACATAGCTTTCCAGGGTATATGGGCATCTAGCTATAGAGTTATAGTGGCGGCTGTACTCTCTTCGTGATTGAGAGATTTCATGTTTACCTCCATCGATCCAACATTAACATCATCGGGAGATTAGTGATACATCCATCCCAGAACATACAATGAAGGATTGAGAGATTTAAGGTTTACCTTCCATCAATTCCCACATATATGCAAACTTAAGAAAACCTGTTTCACCATCACCAACTACTGACGATGATGGATCTATGGTCAGAGCACTAAATGAATAGCTTTCAATTGATTAATTAAGTACATTATCATATTCTTTTAGCATCAGTCAAGTTATCAAACATAACTTATTTGGACAAATGCTATAAAGCAACATATATTGTTTTCATCAGTTACTTCTCAGTTTTTAAAAGGCATTGGGATTTCAGTCCCTCACATAAACATATGGTTCTGGGCATTCAAACTCTCAGCTCATCACTGAGCACTGTTACTACTTTTTTAGGTAATCATCACCTTCAGGTCATCTGACCAAGGTAAACATGAGACTTGCTACACAAGCATCTCATCTGGCACTTGAGGCCCATTAACTCTCTTGTCACCTCTTACTAAGCAACAAGGAATATTATGGCACACAAGGCCCAATAAATAATTTCAGTAAGTAAAGCATCATAGCTCATACTTGGCTATGTTCATCATCTCAGGATACCTGCATGGTTAGTACAGATGATATAACAGATATATCAATCATATTTTAGTTCCATGTTATCCCAGGATAACACCATCATTCCCATACCAGGGTTAGGGTTTCCCATTTTATAACAATCAGGGTTACTCATCCCCCTTTATTCAATTATGACCAATGATTCATCATTTCGTTGTCCAGGATTAGGGTTTCACACACCTTCACCCTATTTAGAATTAGGGTTTACTATTCACATCACATCACCCTAGATTTAGGGTTTATGTTCCATAACCCAAAATTAGGATTTACTATTCATCCCAATTAGGGTTTTACACTAAAATACCATGAATTAGGGTTACTCATGTCATTACCCTAATTTCATATCACATTATCTTCCTAGATTAGGGTTTCATTCAGAATTGCCTTGATTTAGGGTTAGGGACCAATAACTTTGCCAATTAGGGTTTATGCTCATGATTAGGGTTTCATGATCTCTTTGCTAAGGATCATACCCTTAATCACCACATGAATCATACTCATGTATGAATTCCATTCTATCGTCTTCTCAACTTGATTAGGTTATATCAACCCTGACATAGTGTACTAAGTCATTGTTCTTATAAAAAACTAGGGTTTATCCCTTTAATGGTACTAATCCTTTAGGTACTTTTAGGTTTTCAACCTTTGTACCTTCATTGATTACCATCACTATCAATCATTGGATCATTGGAACAATCATCCCCTTCAATTTCCAAATTATTGAATCACAATAGACCTTCATTCGGTTTTGAGGTTTCATCACTAAACAGTTTTGAAACCGTTTGATCCCAAATGGTTTTGAAACCGTTTGACCGCAAATGGTTTCAAGACCATTTGGACTCAAAAGGTCCCAATACCGTTTGGGCCAAATCAGTCTCAAAACCGCAAGGGCTCATTAGGTACATTCATCAATTAGTTAAACATGATTTGCTACATTGAGACCTTCAATCAATCGAGTTATTGAAGTTCAACAATTATTGGCTCTTGGATCTCCAATCCTTCAATCACCACCTTTGACCATCCATGCGGTCTTGAGGTGATTGACCTTATGCGGTTTTGAGGTGCTTGACCTCATTCGGTTTTGAAACCGAATCACCCATTCGGTTTTGAAACCGAATCACTTCAATTGAAATCGATGAGCCACCATCAAATTATAAAGTGACCTGGCCTCAAATGGTCTTGAGGTCATTTGGATAACCTACAAATGGTCTTGAGACCATTTGCCTCATCATTCATTAAAAATTGTGAAATCCAATTTAGGGTTTGCATCATTGGATTGATCATCAACATAACTATTGATTGCACTTTAATTTGATATTTCCAACTCTTCAATTACTCAACCATATTCAACCTTATTCCTCCAAACGGTCTTGGTTGACCTCCAACGGTCTTGAAACCGTTTGGGGTGACCTCCAAATGGTTTGAAACCGTTTGGGCACATCAACTCAAACTTTTAACTTAATCAATTGCAATTTCAGCACTTAGCCGATTAGAGTTTCCACTTGGAAGATTGTCCATATATTGATTTAATCAATTGGATCAAATGGATCATCATCCAAAATGTTCTATGGATATGACATCAAATGGTCAACCCATCCAAATGGTCAACTCCTCGAAACGGTTTGGGGTCCAAGCCTCCAAACGGTTTGGAAACTGTTTGGTCTCCAAACGGTTTGGTGAAATTGTTTGGACCAAACTTTTGAAACCGTTTCCAACTCAAACCTGTTGGAATGTGAACCTAATATGATTTATCATCATCAAGCCTTATTCCATTGAAAACTAATTCCATTATCATGGTAATTGCATCATATAATCAAAGGAATTGAGAGAAGAGAAATTGAACATAGTTGATTGAGAAATTGAAATCATTAACAATGAATAGGGGTTCAAGTTATATAACCCGCCTTCACTTGAGCTTTAAAGCTTTTAGCTTCACGTCAAAAATGGTGGAAGAATCTTTTCCACACCACAAGGTTCGTTCCTCAAGCTTTTGAGTGAACATGTATGGTTAGAAGTGAAAATGGGATCAAGATATGAAGAAATCATGCATTGATTTGTGATTTCCACCATGAAATCAAGATGAATGAAGGTCAGGAATCTTAACAACAGGTTGACGGTCGTCTTACTGATGTCCCTAGATCCCTTGATCATTTTTGAAAGCAAAGGAAAGAAGTGTATTTGAAAAAGTCCTTGGTTTGAGTGGTAAAGGGTCTTTTTATAAGGAAATCAATACGAGAGAAAATGCCTTATAAAAATCTTTTAATTCCAAAAATTGTGCCACATCTTCCTCCTCAATTCCGTGCATGCAAAGATATCTTTCTTATCTCCAAATTCCCTTCCATTATCCATGCATTAAGGGAAAAGAAATTTAGCACCTTAATCATATTATATTAATATCCCATTTTTAGTGGATATTACTTTCCATTAACTTAATGTGAGTGGACTCTCCACTCAAGTTAGATATTTGGTGGCCTAGAAAAGGAACAAGGATGTTTACACTTGAAAAAATCCAGCCATCTCGTTTTTGGTTGAAGGTCCTTCAATTATTTTATCTATTTTTGCATTAATTTGAAGTAAAGTTCTATTTATGCTTAAATCTTGATGATTTTAATATCAAGATTCTCTCTCCTTCAAAGTAGCTCAAATGAGATTCCCCTCTCATTTTATTTCTTATAAAAGATGCCAAGAATATGAAGGACCTTATTGAAGTGGTAAATTTCATATTGAACCCTAGGTTTTGGGTAAATTGCACACTACACCAAAACTAGGCTTTAATGCACAAACATAGCTTTATCAGCTCTTCCTTGGTACTCAGGCTATCACTAGCCATAGCTCTGCATCATTTTCATTCCCAAGATGCTTCAACCCATGAGGAACATATTTTCATGTAACATTTGAAATTTAACCCCTTAACTTGGGTAATTTGCACTTTAGTCCAAAGCAAGTAAACATTACTTTCAACATTATTCAAAATGGACTAAAATTGAAATATAAGTTCCTCTTGAGCCTGAATTACTTTTCAAAAGATAAGAACAAGCATCTAATTATCTTTCTTAAACAAAACACCTACGGTTAAACCATAACCCAGGTCAGGGATGTTACAAGTTATCCACCCCTTACAAGGATTTCGTCCTCGAAATCATCAACAAAAACATTTGAGAAAAGAGAAGGATACTTCCTCCTCATCTCTTCCTCTAGCTCCCACATAGCTTCTTCAATGCCACGATGATGCCAGAGAACTTTCACAAGACATATATCTTTCTTTTTCAGCTTTTTAATTCTTCTATCAAGAACCAAGATAGGTCCTTCAACATAAGATATATCATCATTCAGTTCTACCTCTACAGGTTGCAGGACTATCTTAGTGTCAGGATGACACTTACTCAACATAGAGATATGAAACACTGGGTGCAATCTATGCAACTCAGGTGGTAACTCCATCTTATAGGCTACCTTTCTCATCCTTTCAATGATCATAAAGGCCCCATAAATCTAGGACCTAACTTCCCCTTATTTCCAAATCTCAGGATACATTTCCAAGGTGAAACCTTGAGGTATACTCTATCTCCAACTTGGAATTCTAAGGGTCTATGAAGTTTGTTAACATAATATTTCTGTCTATCCTGGGAATCTTTCAACTATTGTTGTATGACTTTAATATTCTCAGTTGTTTGCTGAACCAGCTCAGGACCCAAAAGATGATATTCTCCTATTTCATACCAACATAAGGGAGATCTACAACGTCTACCATATAATGCCTCATATGATGCCATGTCAATACTGTGTTGATAGCTATTATTGTAAGCAAATTCTACCAAGCTCAGGTGTAGATCCCAACTTCCTACAAACTGAAGGACACATGCCCAAAGAAAGTCCTCCAAAGTTTGTATTGTCCTTTCATACTGTCCATCTGTTTGTGGGTGAAAGGTTGTACTAAACCTTAATTGTGTACCAAAAGCATTATGCAGTCATTCCCAAAAATGACTCGTAAACTGGGGACCTCTATCAGAAACAATAGTAGTCAGAACCTTGTGCAAATGCACTTTCTCATCTATGTATATCTGTGCAAGCTTCTCAGCTGTGTAGGTTGTTTTGACAGGTAAGAAATGTGATGTCTTAGTCAACCTATCAACTATCACCCAAATGGAATCATGAATTTTGGCTGTTCTAGGCAAACCAACCACAAAGTCTATGGTTACATGATCTCATTTCCATTGTGGTATAGGTAGAGGTTGCATTGTTCCTATGGGCTTCTGATGTTCAGCTTTAACCTGCTGACACACCGTACACAGCATAACAAACTCAACAACATCTTTCTTCAATCCAGGCCACCAATACATATCCTTTAAGTTACGATACATCTTGTTGCTCCCTGGATGCATAGCATACATTGAAGAATGAGCTTCTTCCAGAACTAACTTTCTCAAGCTATCAACATCAGGTACTACCATCCTACCATGGTAAGAGACTACCTGATCATCTGAATCATGGAAGCCATCTCACTTCTCACTACCATACTCGGACTTGATTTGTTGAATCTTAATATCAGCTTGTTGTGCTTCTTTAATCTACTCCTTCAGAGTAGGTTTTACTTGCATCTCAGCTAAAAGCCTGACTAACAATGACACTTTAAGCTGTACATTGTCTTGCCTCAAGGATATAAGCATATCTCTTTTAGAGCACACTAAGGAATTTAACTGTGCTTTATCTAAGGTTGGTGTTGATGATCTACTTAGTGCATCAACCACTACATTGGCCTTCCCTAGATGGTAGTCAATTGTACAGTCGTAGTCCTTGATTAATTCCATCTAGTGGCGTTGTCTCATGTTTAGCTCATCCTGTGAAAAGATATACTTTAGATTCTTATGGTCTGTGAAAATCTGGAATGTTTCTCCATAGAGATAATGTCTCCAGATCTTCAAGGCATGGACCACAACAACTAGCTCTAGATCATGTGTCGGATAATTCTCCTCGTGTCTCTTAAGCTGTCGAGAAGTAAAAGAAATCACATGTTTATCCTACATCAACACACACCCTAGACCATTCTTAGATGCATCACAGAAGACTATGTACCCCTTTCCCTACTCAGGTAACACCAACACAGGTGCACTAGTTAACCTTTCTTTCAGCAGCTGGAAAGAATGTTGACACTTGTCATTCTAGACAAAAGGAACCTCCTTCCTAGTCAACTTGGTCAGGGGTAAAGCTACAGAACTAAAGTTCTTAATGAAACTCCTATAATAGCCTGTCAATCCTAGGAAACTGCGTATCTCCATCGGCGTATTTGGTTGTTCCCATTGCAGGACATATTCTACCTTCTTAGGATCAACATGAATACCTAAAGTAGATATTACGTGTCCTAGAAAAGAAACTTCTGGTAGACAAAACTCACATTTTCTAAACATAGCATATAGCCTATGCTCTCTTAGCAAAGTCAAATCCTGACAGAGATGCTTCTCATGTTGTTGAGCTTTTCTACTATATATCAGGATGTCATCTATAAAGATGACTACACACTGATCAAGAAAAGGTCTGAAGATTCTATTCATGAGTTCCATGAATGAAATCAGTGCATTAGTTAGTCCAAACGACATAACAATGAACTCATAGTTACCATATATTGTCCTAAAGGCAGACTTAGATATGTCATCCTCCTTGATACACAACTGATGGTATCCCGACCTCAGATCTATCTTAGAAAAGATAGTTGCACCACGCAACTGATCAAACAAGTCATTAATCCTTGGTGGAGGATACTTATTCTTTATGGTGACTTTGTTTAACTGTCTATAGTCAATGCACAATCGCATAGACCCATCTTTCTTCTTAACAAAGAGGATTGGAGCACCCCAAGGTGAAGTGCTCGGTCGGATAAAACCCTTCTCAAGCAACTCTTGTAGTTGTTTCTTGAGCTCTGGCATCTCTACAAGTGCCATTTTATACGGTGTTTGTGCTATTGGTTGCGTGCCCAGAATTAGATTAATCTCAAAATAAATCTCTCGGGGTGGAGGAACAGCTGGAAGCTCTTTAGGAAATACATCCTCAAACTCCCTAACAACTGGAACTTTAGAAGGATGAGGGCTCTCCATTGTGGTATCTACCACATGAGCCAAGAATGCAAAGCATCCCTGTCTCATCAACTTCTCAGCTGCCATAGCTGACACTAAACAGGTTGGAAGAATCTTTTTGTCTCCTTGAAAGATCCATGTGTCACCATCATTTGTGAACACAACTTGTTTGGAATTGCAATCTAAGACAACATTATACTTCTCTAAGTTGTCCATCCCTAGGATTATATCAAAACCCTGCATCTCAAGTGGTATAAGATCCACTTGAATGCGATGATCAAAAAAGGAAAGATTGCAGGGAGAACACACCTCCCGCAACACTATAGATCCCAGTAAAGAGGTTTCTAGCATCAAACTATCTGCCCTATGACTAGTAGTCATGTTGAAGTCATAAATAACTTCTCGAATGATAAAAAAATGTGTAGCACCCGGATCAATTAACACAGATATGAAGCAGGATGAGGACATATCAGAATAAAATAGTTTCATCTGATCTGTCACAACCTGAGGGTTGACTGCTGCTTCAGGTTGATTCATAGCATAGAATCTCGCCGTTGGTTGTTGTTGACCCTGTACTTGGTTATTAAGTGCTGACGATCCAGCTTGGGATGCTTGTCTACATCCTTTAGCATTATTATTGAACTGTCTCCTCTGTGAGCCTTGCCGACTCTGTCTCTGGGGTTGAGTCACAGTTCTAACTTTCTCAGGACAATCTCTCTTCAAGTGTCCTGACCTCCCACATTGGTAGCAGTTGTAGTTTCCCAAACTCTGCCTGGGTGGTCCTGTCACTGATGTTGATGCTATACTGGGGGCTCTACTTGGAGTAAAACTACGACCCCTACCCCTACTTGATGTCCACTGTGTCAGGGTATTAAACCTTGGTGGTGGTGGCGGTACAGAAAACCTCAGTTTCTTGTAACTCACAGACAAGGATCCTTGAAACTGAGGATACACTTTCTTATTACTAGTATGTCGCTTCTCGATCATAGACCTTTCAATCCTCCTTACGGACTCCACAAAAGTGGCAAATCTTTCCCTGTTCTCCAGAGCAGACACATGAGTGGTCAATTCAGAGTTCAACCCCTTCTCGAAATGTTGAATCCTCTCCTCATCAGTGGTTGCCATGTGCGGACAGAACCACAACAGCTCCATGAACCTAGCTTCATATTCGCTAATGTTCATCTGTCCTTGCCTCAACCTCTCAAATTGAGAGATCTTCTCATCTAGATACGTCTTAGGAAAGTATCTAGCAACAAACTCACGTCAGAATTCATCCCATCCGACTTCAATTCTGGGTCTCTTGCCTTCCTCAATGGTCCACTAATGACCGACACTCCCCTTCAGAAGATAGACAACATGTCTCACCTTCTCATCTTCAGGAATCATAAGGATTCTGAAGGCTTTCTCCAGCTCAATTAACCATGAGTCAGCATCTGCTGGATCAGCTGTGCCAGCATACTCTGTGGCTCCTACCCTCCGAAGCCTTTCAAAAGTCTTTCCAGCTCCTTGTCTTACATTGTGGACTGGTGCCCTTGGTGCAGGTAGTGGCATCCTATCTGCCATGTGAGTCATCGTCGCCATAAACTTCCCAAACATGGATTGGAAGGCTAGGTTTCCTAAAGCAGCCTGATCAAGTTGAGGAATCTCAGGTACATATTCCTCCCTAGCTTGATCCCTTGCACCTCCTCCTGGTGCAGCAACGCTTCTCTCAGCAGCATGTTTATCATGCGATCCAGACATCTTCAAGTTCTTCTTCTCCTATATGAGCAGAAGATACTATCAGATAAACTGGAATACACTTACAACAAACTCAACAACCTTAATCCTATGCCTCTGTAGACTCATCAAACCTAGAGCTCTGATACCACTCTTACTTGTGACATCCAACTCATAAAAACAAGATTAACTAATGCAGAAGCATTTCATTAGCAACAGAATTACTGAATAATCACTAAAAATTAAAACCTTTTATGAAAAGATCCATTACCAAAGATTCTTTAAAAAATAACCATAGTAGTATATTTACATACTGGTCCACGTTGGGCATTCCATCTATTATCAAACCAAAATCTCAGGTTGATTATAAAAACACTATCTACTGACTCCTATTACCTGAGAGTACAAAGGCGACACATAGGACTTTATGTACAAAGCCTGATAACCAACATCCCCACCTGGGATATTACTGTTGTCCTTGATGTTGCTTCTACTTCTCTTCCTCTACCATAGAGATTCTGCCTCTTTGTCTGCGTCTACCTAAAAACGTTGAATCCTACGGGGGTGAGACAATTATAAAAACTGCCCCAGCGAGAGATATAACTCTCTGTCGTAAACATTATAATTGTAGTTTAATAGAAATAAATTGAGTAGTGGGATAATATATTTCAATGGCAGATAAATTACTATCTATGCATGTTAGAGAAACATTTCTATTCAAGTATTTCAACTATAACTTGACAAGGCATCATGTCTCTTATTTAATACAGAATTAAAGAACATAAATAATATTTATGTATTAAGGACATGCTAAGCAAGTTAACATCAACTAGCAGTTCTCGTATTTCAATATTATGCAAATATGCTACATGGATGATTATATTTTTCAAACTTTCTTAAACTCTAAGGAGATGAGGTATACCGCTCATACTCCAACCGATCACTGCAAAGTCAATATCAATACCATACAAGGTCAAATGAAAGAGCCAACTTCCATGACTTCCCACATCTCAGTCAGTGTGATATCACATGCAAGACATCTTGTGTCTCTGCTACATAGCTTTCTAGGGTATAGTGGCATCTAGCTATAGAGTTACAGTGGAGGTTGTACTCTCTTCACGATCGAGAGATTTCATGTTTACCTCCATCGATCCGACATTAACATCATCGGGAGATTAGTGATACATTCATCCCGGAACATACAATGAAGGATTGAGAGGTTTAATGTTTACCTTCCATTAATTCCCACATTAGGACGTATGGATATTTTCGCCCATCAACCCCCACATATTCAATAATATGCGAACTCTAGGAAGTCTCGTAAGAAAACCTATTTCACCATCACCAGCTACTGACAATGATGGATCTATGGTTAGAGCACTACATGAATAGCTTTCAATTGATAAAGTAAATTATCATATTCTTTTAGCATCAGTCAAGTTTTCAAACATAACTTATTAGGACAAATGCTATAAAGCAACATATATTGTTTTCATCAGTTACTTATCAGTTTTTAAAAGGTATTGGGATCTCAGTCATTCACATAAACATATGGTTATGGGCATTCAAACTCTCAGCTCATCACTGAGCACTGTTACCACTTTTTTAGGTAATCATCACATTCAGGTCATCTGACCAAGGTAAACATGACACTTGCTACACAAGCATCTCATCTGGCACTTGAGTCCCATTAACTCTCTTGTCATCTCTTACTAAGAAACAAGGCATATTATGGCACACAAGGCCCAATAAATAATTTCAATAAGTAATGCATCATAGCTCATACATGGCTATGTTCATCATCTCAGGATACCTGCATGGTTAGTACATATGATAACAAATATATCAATCACATTTCAGTTCCATGTTATCCCAGGATAACACCATTATTCCCATATCAGGGTTAGGGTTTCCCATTTTATAACAATCAGGGTTACTCATCCCCCTTCATTCAATTAGGACCAATGATTCATCATTTCGTTGTCCATCATTACGGTTTCACACACCTTCATCCTATTTAGAATTAGGGTTTACTATTCACATCACATCACCCTAGATTTAGGGTTTATGTTCCATAACCCATAATTAAGATTTACTATTCATCCCAATTAGGATTTTACACTAAAATACCATGAATTAGGGTTACTTATGTCATTACCCTAATTTAATATCACATTATCTTCCTAGATTAGGGTTTCATTCAGAATTGCCTTGATTTAGGGTTAGGGTCCAATAACCTTATCAATTAGGGTTTATGCTCATGATTAGGGTTTCATGATCTCTTTGCTAAGGATCATACCCTTAATCACCACATGAATCATACTCATGTATGAATTCCATTCTATCATCTTCTCAACTTGATTACGCTATATCAACCCTTCAATCAAGTACATACATCTATGATTCACATAGTGTAATAAGTCATTGTTCTTATAAGCAACTAGGGTTTATCCTTTTAATGATACTAATCATTTAGGTACTTTTAGGATTTCAACCTTTGTAACTTCATTGATTACCATCACTATCAATCATTGGATCATTGGAACAATCATCACCTTCAATTTCCAAATGATTGAATCACAATAGACCTTCATTCGGTTTTGAGGTTTCATCACCAAACAGTTTTGAAACCGTTTGATCCCAAATGGATTTGAAACCGTTTGACCCCAAATAGTTTCAAGAACATTTGGACTCAAATATTCTACATACTATTTGGGCCAAATCAGTCTCAAAACCACAAGGGTTCATTGGGTACATTCATCAATTGGTTAAACATGATTTGCTACATTGAGACCTTCAATCAATCGAGTTATTGAAGTTCAATAATTGTTGGATCTTGGATCTCCAATCCTTCAATCACCACCTTTGACCATCCATGAAGTCTTGAGGTGCTTGACCTCATGTGGTCTTGAGGTGCTTGACCTTATGCAGTTTTGAGGTGCTTGATCTCATTCGGTTTTGAAACCGAATCACCCATTCGGTTTTGAAACCGAATCACTTCAATTGAAATCGATGAACCACCATCAAATTATAAAGTGACCTGACCTCAAACGGTCTTGAGGTCGTTTGGATAACCTTCAAACATTCTTGAGACCGTTTTCCTCATCATTCATTAAAAATTGTGAAATCCAATTTAGGGTTCGCATCATTGGATTGATCATTAACACAACCATTGATTGCACTTTAATTTGATATTTCTAACTCTTCAATTACTCAACCATATTTAACCTTAGACCTCCAAATGGTCTTGGTTGACCTCCAAACGGTCTTGAGACCATTTGGGGTGACCTCCAAATGGTTTGAAACCGTTTGGGCACATCAACCCAAACTTTTAACTTAATTACTTGCAATTTCAGAACTTAGCCGATTAGGGTTTCCACTTGGAAGATTGTCCATATATTGATTTAATCAATTGGATCAAATGGATCATCATCCAACATGTTCTAGGGATCTAACCTCAAACGGTCAACCCATCCAAATGATCAACTCCTCTAAATGGTTTGGGGTTTAAGCCTCCAAATAGTTTGGAAACCGTTTGGTATCCAAACAGTTTGGTGAAACTGTTTGGACCAAACTTTTGAAACCGTTTGCAACTCAAACCTGTTGGAATGTGAACCTAAGATGATTTTATCATCATCAAGCCTTATTCCATCGAAAACTACTGCCATTATCATGGTAATTGCATCAAGTAATCAAAGGAATTGAGAGAACAACAATTGAACATAATTGATTGAGAAATTGAAATCAATAACAATGAATAGGGGTTCAAGTTATATAACCTGCCTTCACTTGAGATTCAAAGCTTCGATCTTCACGTCAACAATGGTGGAAGAAGCTTTTCCACACCAAAAGGTTCGTTCCTCAAGCTTTTGAGTGAAAGGGGATGGTTAGAAGTGAAGATGGGATCGAGATATGAAGAAATCATGCATTGATTTGTGATTTCCACCATGAAATCAAGACGAATGAAGGTCAAGAAGCTTACCAAAAGTTTTAGGGTCGTCTTCCTAATTTCCCTAGATCCCTTGATCGTTTTTGCAAGCAAACGAAAGAAGTGGATTCGAAAAAGTCCTTGGTTTGAGTTGTAAAGGGTCTTTTTATAAGGAAATCAATGAGAGAGAAAATGCCTTACAAAAATCTTTTAATTCCAAAAATTGTGCCACCTCTTCCTCCTCAATTCCTTGCATGCAAATATATCTTACTTATCACAAAATTCCCTTCCATTATCCATGAATTAAGGGAAAAGAAATTAAGCACCTTAATCATATTATATTAATATCCCATTTTTAGTGGATATTACTTTCCATTAACTTAATGTGAGTGGACTCTCCACTCAAGTTAGATATTTCGTGTCCTAGAAAAGGCACAAGGATGTTCACACTTGAAAAAATCAAACCATCTCGTTTGTGATTGAAGGTCTTTCAATTATTTTATTTATTTTTGCATTAATTTGAAGTAAAGTTCTATTAATGCTTAAATCTTGATTATTTTAATATTATGATTCTCTCTCCTTCAAAGTAGCTCAAATGAGATGCCCATCTCATTTTATTGACTATACAAGATGCCAAGAATATTAAGGACCTTATTGAAGTGGTAAATTGCATATTGAACCCTAGGTTTTGGGTAAATTGCACATTACACCAAAACTAGGTTTTAATGCACAAATATAGCTTTATTAGCTCTTCCTTGGTACTCAGGCTATCACTAGCCATACCTCTGCATAATTTTCATTTCCATGATTCTTAAACCCATGAGGAACATATTATCATGTAACATTTGCAATTTAACCCCTTAACTTGGGTAATTTGCACTTTAGTCCAAAGTAGGTAAACATTACATTCAACATTATTCAAAATGGACTAAAATTGAAATATAAGTTCCTCTTGAGCCTTAATTATTTTTCAAAAGATAAGAACAAGCATCTAGTTATCTTTCTTAAACAAAACACCTAGGGTTGAAGCATAACCCAAATCAGGAATGTTACATTATATACCAAAGTTTTGAGTCCTGGCTTGGTATCTAAGAATCCTTTTACTTCTACAAGATGAGAGTTATTGGGTTAAGGTGAAAAGTGAGTCTACAATCCAACATTAAAGAAGGAGACAGTAAGATAAAATAAAGTTATCAATCATACCTCCAAAAAAATCTCATCTATGTTTCATCCTTACTCGTCCTTATCATATTGGTGGTGTTTGACATGGGTTTATCTTTGGATTACAATTCTCCATCCTATAGCGTGTGATCAACTATATTGTATTTTTTTTTGTTGATAAAATTCTCATATTTGTTTTAATTGATTTGGTATACTAGAAAGAAGGTTGGTTCCCCATCATACTCATCTTGGTTCACTCTACATGAGGGAACTAAACTCTTGGATAAGATAAATACAAGTAGCATAAATTTGATGTCATCAAGAAGTATGCTTCAAAAATAGAGTATAATCAACATTTCTTATATATAAAAAGACCATTGTAAAGTAAATAAGGTCTTAATTTCTCATAAAAAGCTCTAGGAGACTGTTGGAGACCATATATTTCTTTATGCAATAGATGAACATGATCTGCATGCATTCCATTTTCAAAGTTGGGAGGTTAAGCTGCAATGAATTCCTCCTCTATCTATCCATTTTAAAATTAATTTATACATACATGTGTTAAATAAGGAGTTCTTATGACTAGATGAACAACTAAGATTTATGCACGTTCATATGAGTGGAGGCATTAATTCTTGATTCGTAATGTTGATGGGGTGTCATGCACATTGAATATCAAACATAAAGAATAATTGAAATATAACCATCACTAGTCAATCTTAATCTCAAATGTTTACAAAATATGAAAAACTAAATGCAAATACTAATAGTATGGAAACATAAACATAAATAATTTGATCTTACTACATGAAATAAAATTGATGTGTATAATGGCACCCCACTAGGGCACTCTTTAACACTTCATTGGGTCCTCCTTCTCCTTCGCCTAATGTCTTCATCCTCCTTTGCTCACCACCAATGGACATCTCATCCATAGCCATGCAAAGCGATGAAAAACTACATGATTGGCACTGAGTAGTTATAAAGAAAATAACACATAAATTGTACAAACTTGAAGTAAACATTAATCTTTGCTTCTTCATTATTATTATCATGAGATATTAGCACTTTACGATACTCAATCAACTAAGATGATTTTTCCACATGACATGCACCAAAGTGCTCATTGCTCCCAATAGCTCATTGACCAAGGACTCACTGCACTAATGTGCTCACTAATCTTAGAATCAATTAATTAGCATTAGTTGACATAAATATTTATCTTGGAAAACTTTAGTAATTAAATTGATTATCATAATACCATGACATTTTAAAGTGTATTACCATGATTTTCTTAAGAACATGATTTTTTAACTTGAGTTAATATAGTCTCTCTCCTGAATTCACCCACGGTGTATATAAGGTCGACTAAGGCTCACATAAGGCTAGTTAAGACTCACATTATGCTCACATAAGGTTGGTTAAGGCTAAATAATTATCCCAAACAGCTCATAATGTCGTTTAAGGCTCACATAATGATCCCACAGAGCTCATAAGGCAAAGTTAGGCACACATAAGGTTGGTAAAGGCTCAAATAGTGCACCCACAAAGCTCATAAGGTCGGTTAAGGCTCACATAACATGATTGAGAGCACTATATCAACATAACATGATTTCTTAATCTTAAACATGGTTTTCATAATTTCTTAATTCTTTAGGATGAAATGATAAATGATATTCCATTTTAAAGAATAAAATCAAAACATTAAAAAACATGATTTCTTAGCACGTGCATGATTTTCCATAGGAATATAATGATTACTAACATACTTGTACTTTAGTTTATCCATTATAAGTACATAAGAGAATAAAATAAACCTTAACCCAAATTTAATACTTAGTGTCCATCATGACTCACATGGGGCTGAAACGTGATACTATTGATGCCATGGTCCCTGACCCAGCCTTATTTATCTAGAGGAGTGATTAGATTATAGTGTTCAAGGTTTCTAGCATGGGCCCGTCCTTGTTGGATATGAAGGTCAAGTCCACGACGACTCCTGAGCTTGCCTTTCCAGTAATTGGCTACGGAGGAAGATTTCTTGTTGTCTTAATATGTTTTCTATATTGCAAGATCTTGGTTCTATGAAGTAATGTGGTGTGGTGGTGGTGATAGTGTGGTGTGTTTTTTCACATACACACCCAAATGAGTTGAACTTTGATTGGATATACACAAAGAAAAGACACTCAGGTCTTTCAAATTTTGAATGGGACCCCATATTAACACATTCACATAGACCACAATCTATAACCCACAAGCACATGGGATCATATTGTATTATAGGTGAGTAGAAAGAATCCACAGGGAGAGAGGGGAAACTAGCACTATATTAGGGTGAGAGATGTTCCTAAAGTAGAGAGTAGGGTTTGTAGGGTTTGTTGGTTGATTTGGTTGATTACACTAATGGTGTGAGTAGTTGAAAGAAAGAAAGGAAACTAGACTACAAGAAACCATAAGTTAACCCCAAACAAGTAATTCTAAATAACAAAGATCGCAACTATTCAAACAGGGGCAAGAGACTACACAACACTAACAATTAAGGAACTAGAGAAATTAGGACCTAAACTATCATTATCTAGAGCAAGCAAGCACAAGGATGAAACTATCTACCCTAGCAAAGATTGACTAATAAGAACTAAGCAATTTTATTAAAGATAAATTAAGGCAAGTAACTACACTAGCATAAGCAAGCTAAGTAAGCAAGGTGGGTTTTAGAAAATCATGGGAAAAGTAGGTCATTCGGGGGAATGTCACAAGAATCCACGTTGGGGTTGATATGACATGCAATTCCTACATTTTCATTCTATATTTCCAACTCAAACAATATAGTCAAATGCAATAAAATAACCTTAGGCTATTGGTCGGTCATGGATAAAATAGAGTGTGGGAGGGGAATTACACCCTTTCACCCCCTATCTAGCCTTATGAGTCTCAATTGGACCCAGGTCTAGGTGGGATTTCTGTTGGATTCAACTAATATAGGTTTTTAGCGTAAGGTTTATTAGGGAAATTCAAAGCTAAGGGTAGAAAGGGAGAGTAGAGATGATGGTGTTTCACCTCATGTTACTCACCATCTAGCCTTTAGAAAACTCTAGGCAATTGCACTAACCACTCTTACACTAGATACTTAGATCTCACACTTAGTTGAAAGAGGAGATTTGTATGTAGGAAGATTGGGTGCTATCTAGGGATCCACTAGTTGACCTAGGACCAATTTCATAAGATAGCCACATATAATTGGCTTTCCCCAAGAATCTAGGTGTTTTCAAGCATCAAACAACAAGAAATCCATCATTAAAACATAAATCACAAGTAGAAATAATGGGAAATAAGAAAGAAAAATGAGATAATAATCCTAGACCAAAAATATGTACAACACAAGTTACATTCCCCCAACATGGTATCAAAGTAACATTTTATACCCAAAATAGCCACCAAGAGGGCTTAGCTACTCATAATCAAACAAAAGAGCAAAAAGGACACAAGAAAGAGGTAGAAGGCCATGACACTCATGGAAGCTTATTCTCCTTCCCCTCATAGCTGTTGTAGGCCGTGATCCCTCCTCTAATATGGATGCATAACATGAAAATATTGGGGAGTATGGTTGAAAACCTAGAAAACTAGGGTTTTAGGGGTAGTGGAAGATGTAAATGGACTGGGGTGAATGGAGGAAGGTAGGTGGAGCTCTTGAACGCTAAGGGGAAAGCAATAAAAGCTCTAGAGTGGCTAACCTAGTTCTATGACCACCACTCTAGTATATATAGGTGGTGGGGAAGCACCACGGTAAATGGGGGTAGTATTCGAAATGTAGTGCAAAAATTTTTCTAGGGTTGTTGGACACCACGAACATTTTGGTCACCAAGGTCATGGTGGAGTGGGGTGAACATGGCCATGGTGTATGGGCATGGGCAAGGTGGAAAATGGTGAAAATATAAGGTTGTTTTGAGATTTCTAGAGGGTCAATACTGTGGGGTGGTGGACTTGGGTCACCACATGGTGGTATGTCGCCACTTGGGTGGTGGACTTGGGTCACCACAGAGGTGGTGGAGCTTGATCAACACGGGGGTGGTGAATCACCACTGGGGTGGTGGCTAGCAGCTTCAAATGTGCACTCTTACTGTAACATGGAGCATTTGTGCCTGACGTGGTATTTGAACGCACTAACAAACTAACTCAGGGTTGAGATCCCTGAGCTTTTACCAAAACCAAAGTGCAATAATACCACCCGCAAGCGGACGAGTCTTATCGCAGTATAGTTAAGGATCGAACCCAAAGGACAACGTTTTTAAGAATCCTTGTCAGTTGAATCTAGCTCAAGTAGAACTAATATTTAGAATGATTGGTTGATTTTGAGGTTACTTAAACTAATTGCAAGAAAGTAAAAAGCTGAATTAAAGATGGGTTGAGATCAATGATATGGAATCACTGGGATGGTACCGGGTTTTACCACCACCACACATGCAAACATACTCCAATGCGAACAATCCATGCAAGATATAACACTCCAAGTAGAGCTGTTGCAGAACCCCCCATACGGGTGTCAGGTTCGCGTAAGCATCACCATAGGCATCAGATGTCTCATCACCATCCGAATCACTTTACTTATGGCTCTAAAGATATAGAAATCCAATTAAGGTTACTTATGGATCTAAAGATATAGAAATCCAATTAAGGATGTGAACCCCGTATACAGGCGTCAGGTGCACAGAAGCATCACCGAAGGCTAGATGGCTCGTCCCCTCACGGATCATACACTTACGACCTCAAGGAATCCTTTCAGAAGTTCTCATCAAGGAGTCAACCGCACTAACCGATATGCACGCAGGCGATTAAAATACGAGCAAACATCGATGATTAACAAGAAGATATAAAATCCAACTAAGGTTGTGAACCCCCCATACGGGCGTCAGGCGCACAAAAGCATCACCGAAGGCTAGATGGCTCGTCCCCTCACAGATCATACACTTACAACCTCAAGGAATCCTTTCAGAAGTTCTCATCAAGGAGTCAACTTGTTAAATGACATTCAAACGTATATATAGAAGTTCTCACAACATAGGAAGCACAAAGATGAAAACAAGCAAATAACCAACCTACGAGCATAGCGATTAACGACAAAATGAAGAGTTATATAAATTGCCATGGATAGTTTAACAAAAGAACATGGTTTGCATGGGTAGCGGGGCTAGTCCCCGCATCCCAGTGAAAAGGTACTACTCGCTCATGGTGTGAGAGACAAGAAGGATGAGAAAGAAAGAGAGATCTGCCATGAGCTCGGTGTACAAGGTATTCGTAGCCCGGTGAAGAAAATACGACCTTCTACGTCATGTCGGAGCAGATCTGGACGTGCACTGGAGTTGCCAAGACAGACCGGGCAGTCCCCCTTGCTCTGCCTTCTCTCTCTCTTCAGGCTCCTTGGTTGCAACACAGGCAGCAGGTGGAATGGAATTGGATCAGAGTTGTGCTCTGGCAGCCTGGAGGCGTCTGGATCCGATCCCCCCAAATGAGGACCCTTGGGGTCCTATTTATAGGCCCAGTTCTATCCCCAAACGGTTTGTGTAAGTTGCTGAAAATATCTCCTCCAAACGGTCTGGAGACCGTTTGGTGTTAAACGGTCTGGAGACCATTTTCTTCCAAACGGTCTGGAGACTGTTTGCTTCTAAACGGTCTGGAGACCATTTGCTTCCAAACGGTCTATCGTCCGAGAAGCAGCTTCAAACGATTTTTGCATGCAGCAACTAGTCCTGAGTATGAGACATTTGATCTTCATTCGGTCTTCACGATCACGACAAACGGTCTTGGAGACCGCATGGATTCAAACGGTCTTGAGACCGCATAGACCCAAACGATCTTGAAATCGCATGGACCCAAACGGTCTTGAAATCACATGGACCCAAACGGTCTTGAAACTACATGGACCCAAATGGTCTTGAGTCCTCTATCGGTCATGCGGTTTGCAGCTCGCGCGGTCGACCTTAGCAATCGGTTTTGGCATTCGATCTTCATACATTCCAGCAAACGGTCTTGGAACCGTATGAACCCAAACGGTCTTGGGACCGCAAGGGCTCAAATGGTCTTGGGACCGTATGGACCCAAACAGTCTTGGGACCGCAAGGGCTCAAACGGTCTTGGGATCGCATGCGTGGAATTGCTTGGTTACCTACATTAAATGAACAATATTTAGTTACAACCTTGATAATTAAATCAGCTAAGTAATTTTACACATTATGATTCATATTGAGGTGAAAAGGTGTGAAATAGAGTTGAATATGTTTCAAAGAGATAATTGAATTCCATGATGAGTATGCACTCATCAAAACACCCCGAACTTAAACGTTGCTCGTCCTCGAGTAACATAAAATTTGTAACAGTAGCCAAATGAATACTTTCAATTCGTGTGATTGCTTCATCTTCACATCACAAATGTTTTCTTTCTGCTCAGTATGAATCAATACCTCAACTTCCTGGGACCACTAAACACGTCTTACCATAGCTTCGTTCCTGAGTTCGTTTTCCAATATCACTTCCTCCTCACTTTTTCCATCAACAAGCATGTCAAAGAGTTCCATAAGAGTCCAGAGATACTCGCAGAATCAACAAGTATGCATCTGATCTGACACTGGTGTTTTTCAGGATAGTGGGGGCATGTATTGTTCCCTTAGGTAAAAAAAGGAGTGAAGGGTGGTATGGAAAGAATAAGTAAATCTCTCCTCTACTCGACTTGATTTTTATTTGTTTTGCAAATTCATTTATTGCATTTTTTTGTGCAAATATCTCCTCTATTCGACTTGAGATTGCATTTCTTTTTGTGTGCACTTTGGCATCTTTTGTTTGCAAATCTCTCCTCTATTCGACTCAAGATTGCATTTTAGGTGGTACGCCCCTATTTATTTGCGAGGGGTATGGAAGAAGAGGATAAGGAGGGAAGTGGCGTGCCACCCTGAACTTAGGGTTTGGCACATATTTGGCTAATTTTTGTTTTTTTCTTCTGATGAATGGAGGGGTATGAAGATGATGGAAGAAGTGTAGAAGAGAGTTCAGATAAGAATGCAACTTGATTTACAATTCAATGTACTGGGTTGTTCTCTTTGTTGTACTCTGCTCAAATAATGACTTGATTAGGATCTGGTGAGGATTCCGAGTTATTGTTCCACTAGTCAGTTAGGAATCATGATGTGTTTAATCCCTATCAGTTTGACAGATACTTATCATTTTTGCAAAAGGTATTATGATGTTAGGAATCATAAGCTTCACATGATGATTTCAAGAAAAAGGCATGTTTCAAAAATTGGTCCTCTTGAGGATTTACTTCGAATAAGGAGTATATAATGATTGAAGATGCATAGCAAATTAGTTAGTGAGTTATCAACAAGTGTCAAAAATTCATCAAGTATCTGTTCAAAAATTTTGAAAATTTTGAAAATTTTTATGATAGAAAAATTTTGAGTATGAAAAGAGGGTGTATGTGGAAAGTGAGGTACGCACCACCCACCCTCCACCCCTAACATAGATATTTGCTCGTTTCGAGAAAACCCTAAATCCAAGATGGAGGGGAAATATTACGCTAGTAATGACCACTGAGTGTGGTTGCGTTCCGATCAGCACAACTCCGATCTCTTATCTACAATTTTTGCAAGGGTAAAGGGCAGTTAGATCTTAAAAATATCATCTCGTAAAATGAGTTTTATTTAAGGAAAAGCTAACTAGAAGGTATAGACAAAATTTTGAAAAGATAAGTAAAGCTAATTTATTGATCGGGTTGCCTCCCGACAAACGCCTTTGTTTTACGTCGATGTCTCGACTAAGTCCTTCAGATTCATGGTGGGTCCTTTGGGTCGGTGAGTTCCAGAATTGTTTTGGTGCCTATGTCTATCGAGGTGAAATATCTCTTCAAGCGGTGACCATTGGTTACAAATTCTCCTGACTCTTTACTCCATAATGAGAAGGCACCATGTGGAGAGATGCTCTTGACGATGTATGGTCTAGACCAGCGTGAGCGGTGTTTTCCTGGGAATAACCTTAATCTTGAGTTGAATACCAGAACTTGGTCTCCCACTTGTATGTCCTTTCTTTTCAGATGTCCGTCATGCCAAAGTTTTGTACGTTCTTTGTAGATTCGTGCATTCTCATAGGCTATCATCCTAAGTTCATCCAGCTCTTGGAGTTGCAGAATCCTGACTTGGCCTGCTTCTTTCATATCAAAGTTCCATTGTTTAATTACCCATCATGCCTTGTGTTCCAGTTCGACTGGAAGGTGGCAAGCCTTTCCATATACTAATCAAAAAGGTGTAGTCCCAAGAGGAGTTTTGTAAGCAGTACGATAGGCCCATAAGGTGTCGTTGATTTTTATTGACCAATCCTTTCGATTGCGTCCAACGTTTTTTTTCAAGAATAGCCTTTAGTTGACAGTTAGAGACCTCTACCTGTACACTTGTTTGCAGATGGTAAGGTGAGGCTACCTTATGTGTGACACCATATTTTCTCAGTAAGTTTCAAAGCTTCTTTCAAGGAAGTGGGACCCTCCGTCAGATATCACTATTCGTGGCACTCAAAACTGGGGGAAAATAATATCTTTGAATAATTTGATGACAGGTTTGGAATCACTAGTGATGGTTGGTATAGCTTCAACCCATTTTTAGACGTAGTCTACCGCCACTAGGATGTATGAAAATCCATTATAAGATGGGAATGGACCCATATAGTCCACCCCCCAAACATCGAATATCTCAACTTCTTGCCATAGATTCAGTGGCATCTCGTCTCTCTTTGTTATACCACCTGTTCATTGACATGTGTCACATGATAGGACACAATCGTAAGAATCTTTGGATATGGTTGGCCAGAAGAATCCACATTGCAAAACCTTTAGAGTAGTCCTTTTAGAGCTCATATGCCACCCACAAGTCTTGAGTGACATTGTTCCAAAATAGATTGAGCTTCTTCTTCGGCGATACAACGTCTATACAAACCATCAACACAAAGTTTAAAAAGATATGGTTCATCCCAGTGATAATGCTTCACATCATGCATGAACTTCTTCAGTGCATTCCCGATGCATTGGGGATGGACTACTCTAGCAGCAAGGTCATTAGTTGATCATCTGGTAGGGAATCATTGATCGAAATCTTCTTGACATCCAGAGTGTGTATGTGATTGTGGTGATCTGCTACAACATTTTCCATCCCCTTTTTATCTCTTATCTCTAAATCAAATTCCTGTAGTAAGAGGATCCATCTAATCAGCCTTGGTTTTGCATCTTTCTTTGCCAGAAGGTAACGAATAGTAGCATGGTCTGTGTAGACAATGACCTTCGAACCAATAAGGTAGGACCTGAACTTGTCGAAGGCATAGATGACTGCTAGAAGTTCTTTCTCAGTAGTAGCATAATTCCTTTGAGCTTCATCGAGGGTTTTTGATGTGTAATAGATCACATAATGTTTCTTTTCTATACATTGCCCTAAAACAACACCCACAACGTAATCATTGGCATCACGCATAATTTTAAAAGATGGTCCCAGTCGGGAGCTCTGATGATGGGGGTTGTTGTAAGGGCATGCTTCAGCGTGTTGAAGCTTTTGACACATTCTTCATTGAAATTGAAATCAATATCCTTTAGTAGAAGATTCATCATCGGCTTAGTTATCTTGGAAAAATCCTTTATGAATCTCCTGTAAAATCCTACATGACCTAGAAAAGCATGAACTTCTTTTACATTTGTGGGAATAGCCAGTTTAGAAATCACTTCAATCTTGGCTTTATCTACTTCAATTCCTCTGTTGCTAACCCTATGGCCTAGGACAATGCCTTCTTTTACCATGAAATGGCATTTTTCCCAATTTAGCACAAGATGTGCTTCTTCAAAACGTTTGAGGACCAGGGAGAGGTGCTTTAGACATGAATCAAATGAGTCTCCGTATACAGAAAAATCATCCATGAAGACCTCCATAATAGTTTCAGTAAGACCCGCGAATATGGCAGCCATGCAACGTTGAAAAGTCACGGGTGCATTACAGAGACCAAACGACATTCTTTTAAATGTGTATGTTCTGAATGGGTAGGTGAAAATCATTTTTTCTTGATCATCTAGATGTATGGGTATTTGATAGAATCCAGAGTAACCGTTGAGGCAATAGAAATATTCTTGGTGAGCCAACTTTTCTAGGACTTGATCAAGGAAGGGCATAGGGAAATGATCTTTTCGAGTTGCCTTGTTTAATTTTCTATAATCTATGCACATCCTCCACCCTATGACTGTTCGAGTGGGGATGCATTCGTTGTTTTCATTCCGTATAACAGTTGTTCCACCTTTCTTTGGGACAACATGGCTCACCCATGGCGAATTTGATATCGGATAGATTATTCCAACTGTGAGAAGTTTAATGACCTCACGACAGACTACTTCCTTCATATTAGGATTCAACTTTCGTTGATGCTCAATAGTTGGCTTGTGATCTTCCATCATAGGGATCTTATGCATACACAGTGCTTGACTGACCCCAGTGAGGTCACCCATTTTATAGCCGATGGCTTTATTTCTTTCCCTTAATTTCTCCAGGAGTTTATCCTCTTGTTCAACAGTCAGATCATAATTTATAATAACTGGGCAAACATTTAGATCATCTAAAAACATGTATTTCAGTCCCTCTGGTATGGGCTTCACTTCAGGAGCCTTATGTTTTTTGCCAGTTTCTTTAGTGGTTTCCATGGCTTCAGGTTCTTCACTAGTAGCATCAGTGTCTTCTTTAACTGAGTAGAGGGATTTGGTGTAATCATTTGCTCGTTTGTCAATTGGTTCATCAACTGATAGGTCGGATAGAGCCATTTCCAAGGGATCGTATGATTCATGATGCTCTTGGGTCAGATGTGTCATTTGCTCAATGCAATCAATCAAATATACTTCTTCTTGCATGCTTGGTCTTCTCATACTTTCAAAAACTTTTAATTCGAGAGTCTTTTTGCCCAATCTGAGCAGTAAGGTACTAGCTTCAACATCAATTAGGTCTCTTATAGTGGCGAGGAATGGGAGACCGAAGATGAGAGGATATCTGGTATCTTCTTTTATATCCATAATGACGAAGTCACACGGAACATATGTGTCCTTGCCTACCTTGACCGGGACATCTTCAAGGATTCCTAACAGACATTTTATCGAATTATCTGCAAGATGGATAGTCATATCAGTAGGAAGTAATTCTGCAAACCTTAGTCTTTTACACAGGCTTAGTGGCATGATAGAGATGCTTGCGTTGAGATCTGCCAAACCTTTTTTGCATGACGAGTCGCCAATGTGACATGAGATTCCAAAGGATCCCAGATCTTTTTGTTTCTTTGGCATCTTGCTCAATATGATATTTGATGTAGTCGTATCCAGTTTTACCGTCTCATATTCTTCAGTTATATACTTCCTGGTGAGGAGCGACTTTAGATACTTAGTCCAGGCTGGTATCTCAGCCAGAGTGTCTAAGAAGGGTATATCAACATGAAGTTTCTTCATGGCCTCTTTAAACTTATTGAATCTCGTATCGAGCTTGGTTTTCCTTAGGCGGGATGGGAAGGGTATACGAGGCTTATATACAGGAGTATCATGTTCTGGTGTTTCAGTTTCTTCGTCAGCAGATTTCTCAGGGCTTCCCTTATCTATCTTATCTTCTTTTAGTTGTGACTCTGGTGTTGTTGGGTTTTGGACATCCACAGGTTCATCTTAGTTAGCATTAACCATAGGTGTCTTTACTGGGGGATCCGAATAGTCTTTTCCTGACCTGGTGGTGACTGCCTTTAACTGTTCATGATGCTTGGGATTGTTCTTTGGTTGGCCGGCAAAGACTCCAGCTGGTGGCTTTATGCTGGCTGCAAGTTGGGCTAGTTGAGATTCAATAGCCTTCTGCTGAGCTTGTTGGTTAGCTATCATAGTTTGCTGAGTCTGCAACATCTTTTCAATGGCTGATAGCTTGTCATCAGAAGATATGGGTCATGTTTGTTGTACTTGTTGTTGATTAAGATTCTAGTACTGAGAGTTGTTTTGGTAGTTATTGTAGTTCCTATTCTAGAAGTTCCCCTTGAAATTTCCTTGATTCCCAAAATTCTATTGTTGATTGTACTGGAATCTGGGTGGGCCTCTAGATTGGTTGTTTGAACCGAATTGATGCGAGTTTTCTGCTCCAAAGGGGGTTCCATACTGAAAACCTGGGTGATTCCTGTTCTGATTCAGATTGTAATATCCTTGTCCAGGAATGGTGTTGATGGCATTAAGATTTTCCATCTGACAATTATCTCCTTGTCCACATACATTGCTTAGAACAACGTCGTAGAGAACATTGCATGATAAAGTGGAATGATCTGGGCTTTTGCATGCTTCACAGAACAAGGAGGTGGACTTGACTTGTTCTGGTTGTCGAGTGGGTGAACGTCCTCTTCCAATGGCAGCTAGAGATGATTCAATATGGTCTTGCTTGGCAACCAAGACCTTCAAGGTTTCAGTAATAGACTTGTACTCAGGAATATCTTCGGCCATAGCTACCTTCAAGACTCCTCTACCTACAGATCTACCCTAGTTGGCTTGATTTTCTGCCCCCAGGGTGATGACTCTCCATGAACTGTCATAACTTTGACGCATGAAGTTTCCTCCAGATGAGGAATCTAAAAACATCTTGATATCATCATCCACACCCCTATAGAAAATTTCGATGAGTTGATTCTTGGGGATTCTGTGGTGTGGACATTTGCGTAGAAGCTCCTTGTACCTATCCCATGCTTCAGCGAGAGTTTCTCCAGGGACCTGAGTGAAATTTGTTAATCGGCCCCTAATTTCTTATGTGAGAGATGGAGGATAGAACTTTTCCAAAAACACATTTTGGAGTTGTTCCCAGGTGGTGATAGGTATTTTACTTTGCAACGAATTGTACCAGCTTATGGCTCTATCAGCAAGGGATTACTTGAAGAGACGGAGTCGAATGGCATCATCAGTGACTCCATTTTTCTTTGTCATAGAACATAGATCGATGAATCTCAGAAGATGTTCTTGGTTGTCCTCCGCTTGTTTGACATAGAAAGGGTTGCTTTGAAGCAATGTGATCCAATGTGCCCTAATATCGAAATTGGAAGCATTGATGGGAGGAGGATGTACTGGATGATGAACATTCATAGCTTTCGGGATTGAGAACTCTCTAAGATCTTTCTGCAGTTATGTTGCTTGCGCTACTGCTTGTGCTGCTAAGATTTCCTGTTGAACCGTAGCCCTAGCTTCTTTCATGAGCCTCTCTCTTTGCGCAGTGATGGCTTGAGCCACCCTTCGGGCTACTTCTTCTTCTTGTGCCATCCTTTCTTGATTCTCTCTGATCTAACGATGGAAGGTTCTATCTATTTCAGGATCAAAGCTCGTTGTGAGTCTGGGACTGTCCGAATGGTGCATACACTATGTGTTGGATTGCAATTGAAAATTAGAAAGATTTTGAAAATGAGATCCACAAAGTAGAGTCAAATTCAAGTAGATAAGAGATTGTTTCAAAAGAAAAGCAAAATCCTAGATTAGTCTTAAGAGAACTAGATTTGACTGACTGATTCCGTTGTCCCCGGAAACGACGCCAGAATTTGACGTAGTATTTGAATGCACTAACAAACTCACTCGGGGTTGAGATCCCCGAGCTTTTACCAAAACCAAAGTGTAATAATACCACCCGCAAGTGGATGAGTCTTATCACAGTATAGTAAGGATCAAACCCAAAGGACAATGGTTTTAAGAATCCTTGTCAGTTGAATCTAGCTCAAGTAGAACTAATATTTAGAACGATTGGTTGATTTTGAGGCTACTTAAACTAATTGCAAGAAAGTAAAAAGCTGAATTAAAGATGGGTTGAGATCAATGATATGGAATTTCTGGGATGGTGCCTGGTTTTACCACCACCGCACATGCAAACATACTCCAATGTGAACAATCCAGGAAAGATATAACTCTCCAAGTAGAGCTGTTGCAGGGCGTCAGGTTCGCGTAAGCATCACCATAGGCATCATATGTCTCGTCCCCATCCGGATCACTTTACTTACGGCTCTGAAGATACAAAAATCCAACTAAGGCTGTGAACCCCCTATACAGGCGTCAGGTGCACAGAAGCGTCACCAAAGGCTAGATGGCTCGTCCCCTCACGGATCATGCACTTACGACCTCAAGGAATCCTTTCAGAAGTTCTCGTCAAGGAGTCAACCACGCTAACCGATATGCACGCAGGCGATTAAAATACGAGCAAACATCGACAGTTAACAAGAAGATACAAAATCCAACTAAGGTTGTGAACCCCCCATACGGGCGTCAGGCGCACAGAAGCGTCACCGAAGGCTAGATGATTGGTCCCCTCACGGATCATACACTTATGACCTCAAGGAATCCTTTAAGAAGTTCTCATCAAGGAGTCAACTTGTTAAATGACATTCAAACCTATATATATAAGTTCTCACAACATAAGAAGCACAAAGATGAAAACAAGAAAATAACCAACCTACGAGCATAGCGATTAATGACAAAATGAAGAGTTATATACATTGTCATGGAGAGTTTAACAAAAGAACATGGTTTGCATGGGCAACGGGGCTAGTCCCCGCACCCAGCAAAAAGGTACTACTTGCTCATGGTGTGAGAGACAAGAAGGATGAGAAAGAAAGAGAGATTTTCCATGAGCTCGGTGCAGAAGGTAGTCGCAGCCCGGTGAAGAAGATACGGCCTTTTACGTCGTGTCAGAGCAGATCTGGACATGCAATGAAGTTGCCAAGACAGACCGGACAGTTTCCCTAGCTCCGCCTTCTCTCTCTCTTCAGCCTCCTTGGTTGCAACATAGGTAGTAGGTGGAATGGAATTTGATCGGAGTTGTGCTCTGGCAGCCTTGCGGTGTCCGGATCTGATCCCCCCAAATGAGGACTCTTGGGGTCCTATTTATAGGCCCAGATCTATCCCCAAATGGTCTGTGTAAGTTGTTGAAAATATCTCCTCCAAAAGGTCTGGAGACAGTTTGGTGCTAAACGGTCTGGAGACCATTTGGTGCCAAACGGTCTATCGTCCGAGAAGCGGCTACAAATGGTTTTCACATGCAACAACTGGTCCTGAGTGCGCAACATTTGATCTTCATTCGGTCTTCACGACCATGGCAAACGATCTTGGAGACTGCATGGATCCAAACAGTCTTGAGACCGCATAGACCCAAACGGTCTTGAAACCGCATGGACCCAAACGGTCTTGAAACCGCATGGACCCAAAGGATCTTGAAACCGCATGGACCCAAACGGTCTTGAAACCACATGGACCCAAACGGTCTTGAGTCCGCTATCGGTCATGCGGTTTGCAGCTCGCGCGGTCGACCTTAACAATTGGTTTCGACATTCGATCTTCGTGCATTCCAGCAAACGGTCCTGGGACCGTATGGACCCAAATGGTCTTGGGACCGCAAGGGCTAAAATGGTCTTGGGACTGTATGGACCCAAACGGTCTTGGGACCATAAGGGCTCAAACGGACTTGGGACCGCATGCGTGGAATTGCTTGGTTACCTGCATTAAATGAACAATATTTAGTTAAAACCTTGATAATTGAATCAGCTAAGTAATTTTACACATTATGATTCATATTGAGGTGAAAAGGTGTGAAATAGAGTTGAACATGTTTCAAAGAGATAATTGAATTCCATGATGAGTATGCACTCATCAGTGCCACGATAGTGGCCATGTACCATGGCCACATTGGATCTTCTTCCTTGCACTTTGACCTTAGACTTGCCCATCTTTGATTCTCCTTGCTTTTGGTTGATTCTTGATCACTTGGGTTAGGTTAGGGAAGCTCTTGGACTCTCTTTAGGTTCCTTCAAGGGTGAAGAAACCCTTAGATTCTCCTCCTTCTCTCCCTTCTATCAAGTAGTGGCCAAGTACCTATAAAACATGCAAAAATCCTCCATAGGTGCATTTAATAGAAATATGCATATTGAGGGAAATAAAATGTAATCTAACAGATATAGATGTGATTAAATTGCAATAAGACACAAGATGAAATCCTAAAATAGGGATGCCTCATGGTGTTGACTAGATGTCCAGTGATATTGGGCATTTGGTCTAGGAGTAACGGTGGAAACCAAGTAAGGGTTTGATTTACTCAGAGCATACTCCCAATACTAACAATGATGAAAAAAGGGGGATTTCATGGACGGTATGGGGAGGTAGAGGCCGAGGGTGGGTTCATTTCACCCTCAACATGGATATTGCATGAGGTAGGGGACAAAGTCCATGCCCTTCAGATCTCGATCCAGTAGATTAGAGAGACAGTGACATAATTGAAATAAAAGAAGGCCACATGATGCCTCATAACATAGATAAATCACCCACATCCTAGGTACATTGCAATTAGTTAGAAAAATTGGTTCATGTGCTTAATTGTTGCCCCTTTCTTCCTAGAACTAAATCACATAGCTGGAGTCAACCAAATTTAGTGAAACCAAGTGAGTTGACTAATTTGGATATGAGGAATCCAAATATCCACTTATGTTTTATCTTTGAGCTAAAGAATTATATGATTTACAATATTAGCTAAATAGGATCATTAATGCATTGATAGTTATTAAAGAGGAGTTACATTACTAAAATGTAAGGAATATCTAACATCCTATTATATACTTATATAATAATTATAGGAACATATTGTGTGCATATGTGGGTCAATCTATTATTTAAATCCTAACTAGTCATCATTGCATATTTAGGGCTAAATTTTGTTTAATTTTTTACTATGACAAGACCAAGCTATCATTATCATATTCGTGGGTTACTCTAAGTTTTATAAATGTATTGGAACCATATAAGATCATATCAGTCATAACAAGTATTTTTGATCTTCAACTTCAATAATTGAACATATGAAAGTCAAAATATGTCAATTTATGGTTTCATATTATTAAACATAAAGAAATACAAAGACTAACATTAAGGTAAAGATTTTAGGGTTGTTACAACCTTCACTCCTTATAGAAATTTTGTCCTCAAGATATTCATGCACTAATATAGTACTACCCACGTTATGGTGTTGCGTACCTCAATTTATTTAACTTGGTCAATCCTATCATAAAAGTTCATATTTTTATTCATGTAAGTATCCTTAACACGTGATCATATTCATAAGTTTCTCAATTCTATCAACTTTTCCCAACATAACTTTTTGTTCTTAAGCCTCCATAATATCCCATTTATCACAGTATCTGCATCCTCATATCTTAATCATCAATGCATGCGATATCTAATATTGGCATGACTAATGTCTTTGTACTATGCAATTGCATTAGGTTTAGTTAACTATTTACTTAGGGTCTTATGTATTAACCCTCTTAATGAAATCCCAAGATATATGTTGATTAGGCACACACCCAATGATTTGAGGCCTTATTGTGCTACTCTCCACCAAACTAGTAGTTCTTATGTCCCATACCACATGCATTAATAACCATTGAAGAGATGATCTATAAATATTTATACTCATGACATCTCCTTCACAACCCTCATTTGGCATGCACTAACCATTGAGAAAAGAGAGGACATTTAATGTGAAACGGTTAATACACAAGATCTAAACTAGATGGAAACTATCTCTGATACATATCTTAGTATATTTAAATCTCAAGACTTGAACGCCTGCTTGTAACCATTTTTTCAAATAAGGGATACCCATCATATACTCTTGAGATCCTTTCTTCAACCTAGGGGCATAATCAAATCTTATTCTAGTGGACTCAGAGAGACATATAACTATGTGATAGTTGATGAGAGTTTCTAGTGGCCAATTATCCTTTGATATGATACCAATTTATAACACTCCAAATTTATAAACACATGACTGAAAGCTTCAATTCTTGACTCATAATTTAAATAGGGTATCATGCAAGAGTAATGAAATATAACCATCATAGGATCACTTTCATTTATCATTCTCAAATGTTTACATAATATGGAAAATGTAATACAACTAGTGATATAAAAAACTTACACATAAACAAGCTATTTTTACCACTTGAAATAAAATTGATGTGGATAATGTTACCCCACCAGTAAACTCTCGAATAATTCCCCATCTCCTCCTTGTCCTTATCCTAATGTCTTAGTCCTCCTCTACTCACCACCTATGTATATCTCATTCATAGGCATGTCAAGCAACGAGAAACAATGTGAGTGGAACTGAGTAGTTATAATGAAAATAACCCATATCAAGTGTAAAACACTTGAAGTAAAAATCAATCATTGTATTATAATTTGTAATCATTAGCATGTTCTTACTTGAAATTATTGAATCAAATAATATAATTTTTTTGTATGCCTTGCACCAAAGTTCTCATTGCTCTCAAGAGCTCATTGCACCCAAGTTCTCATTGCACCTGAGTGTTCATTAATCTTAGATAATCTTTTAATTCACATTAGTTTACATAATATTAATATTGGAAAACTTTGTTAATTAACATGATTATTACAATAACATAAAATCTTAAAGTGGATCAAAATGATTACCATAATAACACAAATTATTAACATGATTTGATATAACCACTCTCCTGATTGCACCCATATTTCTCATAAGGTCGGTTAAGGCTCGCATATGTCTGGTTAAGTCTTACATAAGTTTGATTAAGGATTACATAAGGTTGGTTAAGTCTCACATAACATGATTGAGAGGACTATATCAACCTAACATAATTTATTAATATTAAACATAGATTTCATAATTTCTTAATTCTTTAGCATGACAATGATAAATATATTCCATTTGAAAGAATAAACATCAAACCAATTATAAAACCTTAATGGATAGTGTGTGCATGATTTTCCATAAGCATATAATGAGTAGTAATTTTTTGTATTTTAATTGAGCCACTATGAGTATATAATATAATAAAATAAACCATGAACCTAATTTAATACTCCATAAGCATGACCACTCAGTTGGGCCTAAGGAGAGATACTATTGATGTCATGGTTCTTGATCCACTCCTAGTTATCTGGAGAAGTTATTATACTATGGTGTCTAGAGTTTCTAGCTTGATCCCGTTGTCACTGGAGATGAAGGTTTGATCTTTGGCATCTCCTTCACTTGCCTTGAAATATAAATAGAGGAAGACTTTGTGTAGTATGAATATTTGTTTTGGATTGTAGGTTCTTAGTGCTATGATGTGTTGTGGTGTGGGGGTGGTGAAAATGTTGACAGGAGGTGCAGTGATATTCAGTGTTTTTGATAGGAGTAATGGCAAAATCGAAGTAAGGGTTTGATGTACTCAGAGTAGACTGTCAGACTAGCACTAGTGAAGAAAGGGGATTTGTGGAGGAGAGGGATAGGTATTGTTTGATGAAAGTAACCGAGTTCATTTAGCCCTCAGTGTAAATATTGCACGAGGTACATATGCATTCACTGCCCTCAGATCCCAATTGAGTGGATAGAGAGACAGTGATGTAATTGAAATGAAAGGAGGTTCCATGATGTTTTAGGATAACTCGGTTGTGACCTAGGTATATTGTTGTTTATTAAAATGTATTAATTAGAAATCTAGGTTCATATGTACATAAGTGTTTACCCTTTCTTCCTAGAACTAAATCACATAGCTAGGGTCATCCAGATTTAGTGAAATAGGTGGGATGATTAATTTGAGTATGATGATCCTAATATCTACTTATGTTTTAAATTTATATGAGGAATTATATGACTTACAATATGAGGTATTTAGGGTCAATAATGCATTAATAATTTTTAAATAGGAGTTACATTACGAAAATTTATAGAAATCCCTAACATCCTATTATATACTTATATAAAAAATAAAGAAACATATTATGTGGGTATGTGGAGTCAATTTATCATTAATAGTATTACATGACTAATGTCTTTATACTATGTAATTGCATTAGGTTTAGTTGACTATCTAATTAAGGACTTTTGTATAAACCGTCTTTGTGACATCCCCAGATATGTTTTGATGAGGCACATGCCCAACAATGAGAGGTCTTATTATACTACTCTACACCCACCTAGTAGTGCATATGTCCCAAACCACATGCACTAGTAAGTGGCAAAGAGATGGACGATAAGTCTTTATGTTCATGACATATGATCCCAACCCTCAATTTTTGTGAACTAACCATTGAGAAATGAGATGCCATTCATGTGTAATGGTTAATACATAAGTTTAAATCTAGATGAGCATCTATCCCTAGTACATATTGTAGTATATGTAAACCTCAATACTTGTATTCGTACTTGTAACCATTTTCTTCAAATAGAAGGGATACCCAACCTAAACTCTTCACTTACTTTCTTTGGGCATAAGTGAATCTTAGTCTAGTGGACCTAGAGATTCATCTAACTATATGAGAATTATTGATAGTATCAGTTATCCTTTTGATTTGATACCAAGATTGTAACACCCAAAATTTATACACACTCACATGAGAGTATCGTCAATTTGTGGCTCATAATATTGACAGGATGTTTGTACGTTAATTTAAATATACCCATCATAGGATCACTTTATATTTCACATCCTCAAATGTTTTCTTAATATGGAAAGCCTCATACAACTATCGATGTAGTACAAGAAATTAAGCATAAACAAACTAGTCAAAAACTTAAACATAAACAAACTAGTCATACTACATGAAATACAATTGATTTGAATAATGGAACTCCGCCAGGGCACTCTCTAATACTTCACTAGGTCATCCTTGTCCATAGTGTGATGTCCTGGTCATCCTCTTTTTACCACCTATGCCCATCTCATCTATAGCCATGCAAGTTAATGAAAAATTACACTAGTGGCATTGAGCAGTTGTAATGAAAATAAAACATATAAGTTGTACAAAACTTGAAGTAAACATTATTTGTTGCTTCATAATTTTTATCATTAGCATGATCTTATCACTTGAAATTATTGAGTCATGTAACATGATTACTTCACATGACTTGCGCCAAAGTGTTCATTGCTCCCAAGACCATATTCCATCCAAGTGCTCATTGCACCAAATCTCTCATTAATATTGGAGAATCACTTAATGAACTTTATTTGAGATAAATATTAATCTTGGAAAGATTTAGTTATTAACATGATTGTCATAATAACATGAAATCTTGAATTGGATTAACATGATTCACATAATAACATGAATTTTAACTTGAGTCGATATAGTCTCTCTTCTGATTACACCCACAACGTTCATAAGGCCGGTTAGGGCTCACATAATTCTCCCATAGAGCTCATAAGATCAGTATAGACACACTTAAGGCCAGTTAGAGCTCACATAATGATCGCAAAGAACTCAAAAGTCCAGATAAGGATGACATAATGCTCCCATATAACTCATAAGAGTATAAGACCATTTAAAGCCCACATAACATCATTGAGAGGACTGTTTCAACATAACATAATTTATTAATTTTAAACATGATTTTTTAATTTGTTAACTAGTTTTCATGAAAATGATAAATAATATTTCATTTAAAAGAATAAACATTAAAACACTATAAAATATTTGTACTTCCATTGAGCCCATTATGAGTACATAAGCGAATAAAATACATATGAACCCTAATTTATTACTCAATTTGCATGACCACTCACTTGGGCCTGAGGAGAGGTGCTATTGATGTCCTGGTTCTTGATCCAACACTAAATTTTGAAGGAGGGATTGGACTATAGTGTCTAGAGATCCTAACTTGATCCCTTCATACCTGGAGATGAATGTCTATTTTGGAGTGGCTCCTTAGCTTTCCTTTCTTGCAATTGGCAATTGGGGAAGACTTCATGTGATCTTTATATTCTTTTTCAAGCATAGTGTATCATTGTTGTGAAGGATTATGGTGTGGGTGGTGGGGGTGTTGACTGGAGGTGGAGTGATATTGGCCATTATTGCTAGGAGTAGCGGTGGAAGCCAAGTAAGGGTTTGATATACTAGGAGAAAACTACCTAAACTAAACTTGGTACAAAAGAGGTTTTGTGGAGGTGGGGGTAGAGGCCAAGGAAAGTGGTTGGGTTCATTTCACACTCAGCACAAATCTTACACGAGGTAGGAGATGAAGACCCTGGCCTAAGACCCTGATCTACTGGATTAGAGAGGTGGTGACGTAATTACAATTAAAGGAGGCTTGTGATGCCTCACAACATAGGTAACTAGGTCACAACCTAGGTATGTTGTGGTAAATTAGAATTTATTATTAGAAATCTAGGTTCACATGTACATAATTGTTCATTTTTTCTTCCTAGAACTAAATCACATAGCTAGGGTCATCTAAAATAATTGAAACTTGGTGGGTAAAATTAATTTGGGTATTAACAATACAAATATTCACTTATATTTTAGGTTTGAGCTAAGGAATTATATGATTTACAATATTAGCTATCAGTGTCACTAATGCATTTAATACTTATTAAAAGGGAGTTATATTACCAAAATTCAAGGAATTCTCAAACATCCTATTATATTATTATTTTAAAATGAAAGGAACATATTATGTACTTATGTCACATTAATTCATCAACTAAATCCTATTATGTCATCATTGCATAATTAGGGCTAGGTTTTGTGCATTGTTTGACTATGATGTGAGCCCATGTATCATTATGATATTCAAGGGTTACTCTTAGGTTTCTTCATTTCATGTAGCCATATAAGATCATATTAGTCGTAAGAAGTATTTTTTTGGGAAATGTGAAGTGTGAAAACACATTAGAAACAAAAAGATTTATTCTATATTTCCTAACTAGAAGATCACAAAAACAATGATGTATAGGAAATAGGGTGCAAGATATACCTTGTCTTGGAGCAAGTATAGTGAATATCCTTCCACACAGTTGTGTCTCCTACTTGATCAACATAGGAACAATGTTCAACAACGTCCTCCTAGTGCAGCAGAAAACTTTCTACACATCTATCTAGTTCACACAAACCACCAAGAACTCCATGTTGTGCTTCTTGTTCTAGTGGAAAGGAGTGTCCCTTTTGTTTGTTGATGTGCTAGAACCAATATTTTCTCTCCCTTTATATCCCTCCCTTTAATAAATAAGATGGCTAGGCTAACACATTGCAAGAACATGAGAAAAGTTGTGTATAATAGCCTTGGCATCACCCCTTTATATAGGAGTGGTAGATGTACGGTTTCCAAATCCCAAGAGATCAAAGGTCAAAATATATTGGTTAGACAATGTGCACAAAACTAGTCAGTCAACTAGATTGTTTTACTAGGTCGACCAACCTATTGGACACAACATAATAATTTATATGTATGACGTAATTGAATGCAATAATTAATTAGTCGACCATCATTTTATCTCTTATTAAACCGTTGGCACTTCCAACACCATGAATCGTTTGACCCTATCCAACTAGTCAACCCGACCAAGTCAATTGACTCAAACAAACTGATCAACCCAATCCTTTTAATCCATCATCTTGATGATCTAATCAACTATTGGGTGACGCTATCCAGTCAGTCAACTAAACTTTTAAGTTAGTTGATTGGTAGATACTACCAGCTCCAAAGGATATTGTGTAGTCATTCGATGGACTCTTCAATCAGTCAAATAACATTGCCAGTATTATTTAGTTTGATTACCTAAACATTCTAGTAACCAAACTAAATGTTGTCCATGATTAAACTCCTTTTCCTAGTGCATCCTATGTGTGTTACCCTATAGGATCCAAATTATATTGGTAGTAATGCCCATAATCATATTATAACTTCACAAGAAAAGAGTAGTATTTAGCAACACATCATTGCAACCCAAGTAATTGCATCAATTGGAGGACAGCTTCAACCTAAAATTGTGAGTAGTGTTATAGTAATTGTATAGTCCCTTTCTTGCATATATCCAGATTGAACTCAATACATGGAATCGTCCTCCTCTTAATTTAAATCTATGTTTCTTAAAGTAGAGTAGATTGTTCAGATGCATGTAATATCAATATCGTATATTGACATGCATGAGCATGGCCATGCACTTCATAGTGGCCAGGATATTATTCTGATAGGAAGAAAAAATTGTATATATATTACTCACAACAATCCCCATGTTTCACAATTTTATATAGAACCATTTGTATAGAAACCCTTATTCAAGATCACATTGAATTGTGTTAAAGTCCATTGAACGTCGTGTGATTATTATAGTTATTTCATGTTTCAAAATCACAATCACCACTATCACATTAATACATGATTATGACCACCATTCAATGGTTTACATGTATCAGTCTCAAGATGGGTCAGTCTAGTACAGTTATTATCTAATAAGTACCTTTGTGTTTGACTTCATATCCAATATCAAGACTAGTGAAATTTAGTCATCTGTAAACACACATTCTAGTCTTAAGTATTATTGTTATCTATATAGTTTCCACAATAATATCATATTAAGGACATGACAAGAATGTATATACTCTAATCATACATATGATCTCATGTTTATGTTCTAAACCCAAATCATATGTCATCGAGTAATATCATTGTATAGACATCAATTATGTTATGTCATTGTCTCATATCTAACAAACATAACAAATGAAATAGCATTTACTATTAATCATATAATATCCCAATACAATAATCATATGATTGGGTCTTAGGGCATACATACAAACAGACTCCCACTTGCACTTAGAACCGATCACTCATGAATTTTATCCCTAGTAATCTAACATCAGCATGATGCCCACGTTGTGAAAATGCTTTTATATGTAGCTATAAAACATTGCTATCATTCGATACTCTAGAAATCTTTACATGTTCTCATTGTAATATCTCTCGTATGAGATAGAAATGTCTAAGTATGTGGTTGGAATGTTGATGCAATATGGGTTCCTTAGATTGTGATATATATTCATTGTGTTCATAGTATAATTCAACTACGTTGTAATGGTTGTAACCTGTTATGACCTCGTCTCCCGGTAACCCCCACCCCCCAATTAAGGGAGACTGAAAGGTCAGAGCCGTTAACCAATGACCCAGATCAAAGGTTCGACAAATAATCAATAACAATTAATAAACTTTACCAACTACACTGAAAACTGGTATAAAATAAAACTTTGCTTACCTTTTTGAAATTGGGATTTCTAACTTCTATCCATGAAGACACTAATCCAACTAATCCTCCTGAGCACTTTAAGTCTCTTTTAATTCCGCATATGCCACTTTACTGTTTGTTCTTTTCATTTGTTCCTAAAATGCCAACAAACTAAACGTCGGTCAGCAAGAAGCTGGTATGTGGGGGAAACAAAATCATGCAAGTATGTTATCAATGTAATCATTCAATTAATCATTTAACAACCAAGATTACGTTTTAAGCCATACTACTCAATCTATACATATCCACAACTCTGTGTTGTCCCTGTAAGGACTTATATAATACCTCTATAAAGGTAGAGTCACATGGCACTACTCGAGGTAGCCCAATATCTAACTCAATGTGACTTGATGGTCCTACCTCAATGGTAGCCATGTACTAAGTCATCCATAGACCTGATGGACCTACCCAATAGGTATCCATGTACTAGGTCTTCCTCTGACCTGATGAACCTACCCAATAGGTAGCCATGTACTAGGTCAGCCATTAAAACACAAAGGGGACCAGGATCTGAGCTAGTAGGCACATATATTATGTGATAGTCATATTCACATTATAGTTTGCATGAACTAAATTCATTCAACAGTTTATTTCAGGTAATCGGTAAAACATTAGGAAAACCTCAGAAAACTACCTCGAGATATTCATAAGTGTAACCACTTACCTTCAATTGTAGATTTCAAGAAAGATTATGCAGACAAACCCAATCAAGCAAGCAATGAGGAATAGAAATCCTGGAATAAAAGCACCAATTTCCTTTTATTAATATTTATCACTTTCATCACATTACTTAGGATTTCAATCCAATTTTAGGGTTTCTTTGGAAATTAGGGTTTTTGTCTCCATTATTAATATTATGATCTATAATTTATCAAAACTACATAAAACCCCTAATTTCTCATTATGGCACATCTTATCAAGTTTAGAATCTTTATTAAGCATTTGATTTCCTTATTCCAATAAATATGGTTTTTATCTCTTTTTATCCCAAATTAGGGTTTCCATATAGATTAACCTTCTTTTATGGATTACAACTCTAATTTAGGCATCTTTGCATTAAAAACGGATAATTAAACCATCTTTATAATTAACAAGGTTAAGCTTATCAATTTGACCTATTAATCCACCAAATTACACCCTTAATATTCGATTAGGGTTTCTCATCAACTTTAAGACACTTTACTAGCAATTAGGGTACTTTTGAAAAACGGAGTAGAATTAGGTTCTCAAGTATTTTTATCAGATTCCTCATATTTTTCTACACAACTTTCATATATAAAGTTTTTCCATTAGAGGTTCCTAGCTATTTCTATCAATTTCACAACAAAACCCCTTTTTTTGAATATTTGATTAGAGAGGTGAAATTACCAAAATTACCCGACCGTTGGATTAGTGCGCCACTGAACCCCTTGTGGATCTGACGCTCCACGTCAGCCGCCTCCACTATCCTCTTTGTGTGTGCGCCCTCGGCTCTGTCCGTTGGATCTTAAGAGGGATCACTGTAGTCCAGGATCTCACGGCCCGCGATTTTGGGTAAAACAATTTAGCCGCACTGTTTGATCTCAATCGAACGCAGCCTGTGCGTTTTCTTCTTCTTCTTTCTAGCTTTTCAATGTGGTGGTCGCCGCGACGGTTCCCTCACTGGAGCTAACTCGATCAAGAGCGGTAAAGGGTGCTGGACCCTGGGAACCAGCCGCCTGAGATCGCAATGAGTTGAGGGACCATGTGATACCCTTTTTATAGGGTACGGGGCATCCCTGGGAGGAGTCCCAACCCCACACGAACTAACCAACTAGCCAAATTAAGTGTTTCTCGAAATTAGGTTAAAACCTAGTAAAACCAGGGTCAGGATGCTTCCCCTCACTCTCTCGAACTCAAAGAGGAAACTTCCAGGGATGCACATGCATCACAGATCGTGAAAATAAGGAAGCAAAATCCTCCACCGCTACGGCCACAATCCTCATCACACTGGGACTTGGACGATGAGCAGTGCCCGTTGGATTAGAATCCAAGGGCCCTCATCAGGTGCGTTAGTTCAAAGGGAAATAAATTCCCAATTAAATTGAATTATACTCCTAATCCAAAGATATCTTGGAAAATTCATAACTCTCAAATGGTAACTCTTTTCTTATTCGAATTTTGAGGGAAACTCCATTATAGTTTTATCTTCTATCCTACAAAATTTGGAGTCATTATCTTAAGTATTCGATTCCTTTTCTTGGTTTGCAAGTTACCATCTCATTATTCATATTTTCCATGTCCCTTCTATTTCTTTTATCATTAATTCATGATTTTGAGTTCCTTGAACCCCAAGGAATCTATTATCTTCGAAATTCTACATTTGGAAATTATTCCTTATCCTTTTGTTCATATTTCATTTATTTCTTTATGTATTCTTTTATTCCTTTTCTTTTTCTCCTTCAATTGGGCTCAAAGACCAATAAGGCCCAATAAGAAAACATACAACACGAAAATCAACCCATCAAATCAAACATGGATTTTTATTTATCTTTAAATAGAGATTTATAATCTCATTACATATCTTGGAAAAATGGGGTTATAACATCCTCCCCTCCTTATAGGAATTTTGTCCTTAAATTCAATCAAGAAAAACAAACGATTCAGGATAAGACTTTTCCATGTCCATCATTGGCCCCTATGTGGATTTACCATACTCATGGTGCTTCCAAAGAACCTTTATCATCACATATTCTTTTCTCTAAGTTCTTTCATCCTGGCATCTATAAACTGCACAGTTGACTCAGGCCATTTCAGCCTCCCTTGGGGCTCACTAGGTTCATTGTTTAGCTCATGGTCTGGGTACCTCACATAGTGCTCTAAATGGACCCTTGGAACTCATCACACCTTTCTTTATCCTGAGGGGTAAGTTTATCCATAACCTTCTTCACCAATCAATCTCAAATGTACCCATGTATCGGGGACTCAGCTCTCTTAGCTATAACTTAGAGGGGTCGGATTTTCATGTCACATATTCTCCCACAATGAACTGCATGTCAGTCTACTTTGCATCTGCTCACGACTCTTATCATCTCTAGGCTCTTTTTAGCCATTGCACGATCAAAGAGACTTCATCTACACACACTGTGGTCCTTTTCTAACCATCACGTGGTCCTTCACCAACATCACCTTACTGAAGTGGTGAACGACACAACCTCTCTTATAGAGCTTCTTTGAATCCCGATATTGGCTATGGTGGTTAACTTCACATCTTCCATAGGACAAGAACTGACTCTAGCTATCACCCTAAATGAGCACATATGCTCTCATCAGACCCTTTAGTCTGGATCATACTAACCATAGTTAGGGGTGATAAACTATACTAACATTGAGTTCTTCATGTACCTACTTCCACTTTATGGAAGTGAACCTCTAGGTCAAACTCAAGATCTTTTGAACTCACATCATGGTGTAGTCGAACCATCTCTCTCATGGATAGTTCAACCAGATCTGTCCCTTAACAGAACTCTTTCTTTCTCATATCATCTAGGTAAGGCAATCTACCATAACCCATACTGCATCTCGACCTTCCTTGGTCCAGGGGAGACCTATCACAACATCCATAGTGATGAACTCCCATTCCCTCTCAGGAACTCTTTATCCTCTATATCAATGCATTGGGTTACCGGTGCTCATCCTTCACCGCTGTCATGCATGGCCACATACCATCTACAGCCTCATCTTAAGCATCCAAAGTGCTACTGTCACTTATTATCTTCGTGGTATGGTGTATGGTGATCTTGAAATCATGATCTCTCAAGTATGTCATTATTCTTCAAGATCAATACCTCAAAAACCCTAAACCCTTCTAATAAGGGTTTCATCACATTCCCTTCCAGAGAAGTGCATCTTTGGCTTTCATTATGTCAAGGACTAGAATGGCTAACCAAACAATTATTAACTTGTTGAATCTATCTCATTACATCTGAGTGTTAGCCAAAACACATCTTCTTTCAAAACTTAGGGTTAGACTAACAACTTCTTCTAGCCAAACTAGGCGTCTATATCTCTACTAGAACATCCATTACCACTTCACATCCTTCAGTATTAGGTAACGTTGAAGACATACTACCTCCATGTATTCCGCTTAAGTCCCATCTCGAACTCTAAGTTTATCTTCACTAAGAAAACTCTAAGATCATCCTCTTGGTTATCAAACTCAACCTTGTATCTCATGCAAATTCCACATAGCTCATAAGGTGATTATCTTAATACTCTTATCATTTGCACCTGTCCATGAATCATTCACTTCTCCAAGGTATGTTATCATTTTTGTTCTCATGACTCGTAGCAATGTTTCAACCCACGCCATCTTTTATCCTTGGTGTATGGCATGCATACTGTCCCATCTCTCCCACTCATAAAATGAGGAAATAAGCATTTGGCGGCCGTCCAAACACAAAGTTCTTCCTATTCCAAGAGTAGAGATGACACATCCCACCTTGACAGTACACCTTCAATTCTAAGTTGAAACGTGCAACTTATGTGTCTACATCACAATCATCTCGATATCAAAGTTACTTCCATGGAAAACCGGTCTCGAACCTATCTGGTCCAAACACAATCCTTAGTCATCACCTCTAGGTATATAGGGTTCCGGCACGTTTGGGGTCATCCCTCTTCCCTCATGCATCAAAGAGTGCCCTACTCATCTGCCCTTTGGGTCCCATGAGTTCATGAAGGTGATCAATCTCCTAACACATGGCCCTCAAACAATGATAGTTGTTACCTCCTGACCATATGGTCATGTGCAACTAGGGAATTAGACAACTCCTACTTCCATCGGTCTTATCCCTACCTGACCCTAGGATAGACTTAGGATTCTCTACATGCTCAACTTAGAACCTTACCCAAGAAATCATCATCTCTCTTTCAGCATTCATGGGCTGACTTTCATCCTTTCACACGGATCATGGCAACCTACCTACCTTGGTCAGGCCCCATACAAGTTACCTCCATGGTAACACATCCATATGCACATAAAAATGGTTATTTATGGGTCTACATGTCCATTCTCATACCATGTACTTTTTACTTAGCTTCTCAAGATCCTAGGAGACCTCTTTAGGTTTCCTCAAAACCCACAAAACTAGTAAACACCCAATCAAGGGTCCCTCTCCCAGGATTGGAGGAACTACAACAAGGTCACATCTTCCCCTAGAGTTTACATTCTCATGAGCATGCCTAACCCAGCACAAGCAGACCACCTATTAACCCATTCTAGGTCATACTTGTTCTTTTTTTCTCAGTATTAGATCAACTTAGTTGTGAGGGGTTCATCAAACATACCTTTAACTTAAGGGGTTTCCTATTTCTCTACACATTAGGAGTACCATGCTTGAAACTATAGAGACTCAAATCTCATCATGAGCATTGGGTACTCTGCTTCCCCTCTTAGGCTTAGGAACCCTAGGTCCACCTTTGGGTGTCCAACCTCATGCACAATCTCTTAACCATAAAACAAGCATGTCCAAGGTATGTCATGTACTTCCATGATCCCTCTACTTGAACAACACTTTGGGGGTTGAGTCCTCTTCCAGGACAACCGACTAGGTATACAGCCTCACCACTGGTTACTCAAACCTCCTCAGGATCTAAATCACTCTTTATCTCATCCAGCAGGTAACCACTTATACCATAGGTACCAGAAGCATCATCCTCTCTCTAGGGTTTGGTTCCTCTCAATATAAACAAGATATCATCAGCCCCCAGGGGTCAAGCATAAGGCAACCACTATCATCTACTTGGGTCGCATCATCCTTAACTCCCCATTGTTCCTCATGTCTTGGAATCTAAGTTTCCAACCTTTTGCCCGGTCTTGCTTTCTCTCTCTAGAGCTAACTCCACATCCAGCCTTACAACTAGAGGTCCTCTCTCCACGAAGTTGGATCAAGCTCACAAGCATATCCCTACCTAGTGAAGTCTATGTTCACGCTTATGTTTACTCAAGGTTATCTCCTTATGATTATCTCATCAGCTATCCATCATGCTCACTTGTCCAGGGTTTCGACCTCCTGCCGGTACTACATGATGTGCTATGGGTGCATACTATGCCATGCTCATATAAACTTATGGGGTTTCCATAGGTTCTTCTCTAACCTCATCCATGAAGGAGCTATCCTTCACTCAACCATGCATGACCCTTCCCAGGATTGGGTTGCCAAAGGTACTCAGTCATCAACTTCTCATGGTTCATATGGCATCCAAGGCATGTTTATCACGACATCTAACTCATCATGTCATCTCCCTCTATCCTTCACTTTGAGTTAGGGTTAACATCATCCTTAAAGGTTTTTCTAAGTCTCTACTATTAATGGAGATCTCTACATCCAAGACTAACTCTCTCTACTGATCCTCCTAACAAGGAGGTCTATTCTCATGCCTCTCCTGAGGGCAAGGACAACTTGTGTCATACGACCTAAGCATGTATCTATTCTTTAGTTTGCGCTTAATCTATTAAGCTTATGTTCATGACATCTTACTTACATGCTTTTCATTAATTTGGTGGAGGATTCCTTAGACCTTATGAACCTTACCCATACCTCGAGAGGGTGAGGAGAAGAGAGAAAACCCTAATCCTTAAGGTCATTAATAGAATTTGAGTTGAGAAGGGGATGAACAAGAAGAGAGAGTCCTAAAGGTATCTTATTTTGAATCATACCCTAAGACTTTGGCCAGGAAGTCACACGGATCTGAGAGTCCTCATATTCCGACTAGCGGTGCGGAGGAAAATATTGCCAGCCCCCGGTCGTGATCCTTTTCTAGACACCTCCATCTTTCGGATAATCCACTAATAACTCCCTTGGCTTCTATAGAATTTATAAAATTTAATAATTATTAAAGATTAAATGAGGAACCTATGCTCTGATACCAATTGTTATGACCCCGTCTCCCGGTAACCCCCCCCCCCAATTAAGGGAGATCGAAAGTTCAGAGTCGTTAACCAATGACCTGGATCAAAGGTTCGACAAATAATCAACAACAATTAATAAACTTTACCAACTAAACTGAAAACTGGTATAAAATAAAACTTTGCTTACCTTTTTGAAATTGGGATTTCTAACTTCTATCCATGAAGACACTAATCCAACTAATCCTCCTGAGCACTTTAAGTCTCTTTTAATTCCGCATATGCTACTTTACTGTTTGTTCTTTTCATTTGTTCCTAAAACGCCGACAAACAAAACGTCAGTTAGCAAGAAGCTGGTATGTGGGGGAAACAAAAATCATGCAAGTATGTTATCAATGTAATCATTCAATTAATCATTTAACAACCAAGATTACGTTTTAAGCCATACTACTCAATCCATACCTATCCACAACTCTGTGTTGTCCATGTAAGGACTTATATAATACCTCTATAAAGGTAGAGTCGCATGGCACTACTCGAGGTATCCCAATATCTAACTCAATGTGACTTGATGGTCCTACCTCAATGGTATCCATGTACTAAGTCATCCATAGACCTGGTGGACCTACCCAATGGGTAGCCAGGTACTAGGTCTTCCTCTGACCTGATGGACCTACCCAATAGGTAGCCATGTACTAGGTCAGCCATTAAAACATAGAGGGGACCAGGATCTGAGCTAGTAGGCACATATATTATGTGATAGTCATATTCACATTATAGTTTTCATGAACTAAATTCATTCAACAGTTTATTTCAGGTAATCGGTAAAACATTCGGAAAACCTCGAAAATCTATCTCGAGATATTCATAATGTAACCACTTACCTTCAATTGTAGATTTCAAGAAAGATTATGTAGAGAAACTCAATCAAGCAAGCAATGAGGAATAGAAATCCTGAAATAAAAGCACCAATTTCCTTTTATTAATATTTATCACTTTCATCACATTACTTAGGATTTCAATTCGAGTTTTAGGGTTTCTTTGGAAATTAGGGTTTTTGCCTCCATTATTAATATTATGATCTCTAATTTATCAAAACTACATAAAACCCCTAATTTCTCATTATTGCACATCTTATCAAGTTTAGAATCTTTATTAAGCATCTGATTTCCTTATTCCAAATAAATATGGTTTTTATCTGTTTTAATCCCAAATTAGGGTTTCCATATAGATTAACCTTCTTTTATGGATTACAACTATAATTTAGGCATCTTTGCATTCAAAACGGATAATTAAACCATCTTTATAATTAATAGGGTTAAGCTTATCAATTTGACCTATTAATCCACCAAATTACACCCTTAATATTCGATTAGGGTTTCTCATCAACTTTTAATACACTTTACTAGCAATTTGGGAACTTTTTAAAAATAGAGAATAAGGTTCTCAAAGTATTTTTATCAGATTCCTCGTATTTTTCTACACAACTTTCATATATAAAGTTTTTCCATTAGAGGTTCCTAGCTATTTCTATCAATTTCGCAAGAAAACCCCTTTTTCTGAATATTTGATTAGAGAGGCGAAATTACCAAAATTACCCGACCGTTGGATCAGTGCGCCGCTGAACCCCTTGTGGATATGCTGCTCCATGTCATCCACCTCCCACTATCCTCTCTGTGTGTGTGCCCTCGGCTCTGTCCGTCGGATCTTAAGAGGGATCATTGTAGTCCAGGATCTCACGGCCCGCGATTTTGGGTAAAACAATTTAGCTGCATCGTTTGATCTCAATCAAATGCAGCATGTGCATTGTCTTCTTCTTCTTTCTAGCTTTTCAACGCGGAGGTCTCCGTGACGGTTCCCTCACCAGAGCTAACTCGATCAAGAGCAGGAAAGGGAGCTGGACCCTGGGAACCAGCCGCCTGAGATCACAATGAGTTGAGGGACCATGTGATACCCTTTTTATAGGGTACGGGGCATCCCTGGGAGGAGTCCCAACCCCACACGAACTAAGTAACTAGACAAATTGAGCATTTCTTGAAATTAGGTTAAAACCTGGTAAAACCAGGGTCAGGATGCTTCCCCTCACTCTCCCGAACTCAAAGGGGAAACTTCTAGGGATGCACATGCATCACAGATCACGAAAATAAGGAAGCAAAATCCCCCCCCCGCTACGGCCACAGTCCTCGTCCCGTTGGGACTTGGACGATGAGCAGTGCCCATTAGATTAGAATCCAAGGGCCCTCATTAGGTGCGTTAGTTCAAAAGGGAAATAAATTCCCAATTAAATTGAATTATATTCCTAATCCAAAGATATCTTGGAAATTTCATAACTCTCAAATGGTAACTCTTTTCTTATTTGAAAACTCCATTATAGTTATATCTACTATCCTACAAAATTTGGAGTCATTATCTTAAGTATTCGATTCCTTTTATTGGTTTGCAAGTTACCATCTCATTATTCATATTTTCCATGTCCCTTCTATTTCTTTTATCATTAATTCATGATTCCGAGTTCCTTGAACCCCAAGGAATCTATTATCTTCGAAATTCTACATTGGGAAATTATTCCTTATCCTTTTGTTCATATTTCATTTATTTTTTTATGTATTCTTTTATTCCTTTTCTTTTTCTCCCTCAATTGGGCTCAATGACCAATAAGGCCCAATAAGAAAACATACAACACGAAAATCAACCCATCAAATCAAACATGGATTTTTATTTATCTTTAAATAGAGACTTATAATCTCATTACATATCTTGGAAAAATGGGGTTATAACAGAACCACCCCAAGTTTATGAATGAACCTCTTGATCCATACAGCTTCTATTTCTACAACGAAAGCAGCAAAGTACTCAACTTTTATTGTAGAATCAGCAATTGTCTCTTGCTTGGAAATTTTCTAGCTTACAACTTTGTTTTGATGCAAAACACAAATCCAGATCACAATTGATAATCACATTTGTCAGTTTGGAAGTGTTTATTGGTGTAACCCTTTATAACCAACTCTTCATCACCATTATAGACAATGAATGGATCCTTAGATTTCTTAAGTACTTATTAAGGTTATTTGCGGTAGTCTAGTGACCTTCACTAAGATCTGAATGATACATGCTTGCCATGCTCAAAGTATACGAGACATCAAAACAAGTATATAACATTGTATACATGACAGACCAGTGGTGGATGTATATGGAATTTACTCATGTATCCTCTTTATTTGGAAGAGTTAGGACATTTCTCTCTAAACAGATTAACTCCATGAGACATGGACAAGTTTTCTCTATTTGAGTTTTGCATGTTGAACCTTTTATGGACTTTTTCAATGTATTTGTTTAGTCTTAGTCCAAAACTCCTTCTAGATATATATATATATATATATATATATATATATATATATATATATATATATATATATACATATATATATATATATATATTGATTCCTAATATGTAGAATGCTTCGCCTATGTCCTTCATAAAGAAGGTACTTCCTAATCAGGTTTCTACTCTTTGTAGGGTAAGGATATCATTCCCCATAAATAGTATGTCATCTACATACAATATGAGGACTACAATTATGCTCCCACTAATCTTTTTGTTAACCTTAGGGCTCATCTTCATTTTGACTAAAGCCATACTCTTTGACTATCTTGTCAAATTGAAGATACCAGCTCAGAGATGCTTGCTTCAATCCATATATTGACCTTTGTTGCTTACAAACTTTGTTGGCTTCATTCAGAAGTATAAAACCTTTAGGTTGTTTCATGTACACATCCTAAAGAAAATTCTCATTAAGGAAAGTAGTTTTAACATCCATTTGACAAATCTCATAGTCATCATAAGTTGTAATGACAAGCATGATCATGGCAACTGATGAAAAGGTTTCATCATAGTCAACACCTTGAACTTGTTTAAAACCTTTTGCAACCAATCGACCTTTATAGGCTTGTACATTACCATCCATGTCAGTCTTCTTCTTGAAGACCTATTTGCACCCTATGTGTTTTACCTCTTCAATTTGGATTCACCAAGGTTCGTACCTTGTTGGGTTACATGGACTCCATCTCATATCTCATAACTTCAAGCCATTTCTCATAATCTAGTCCTTCAACAGCTTCTACGTAAGTCGTTGGCTCATCGTCATCTATGACCAATTCATCGCCTTGTTGAGTCATGAGATATCCAAATCTCTTTGGATCAAGGTGTTTCCTACTTGATCTTTGAGGCTCGTGTGCTACTATAGGAATGTGAGATTCATCAATTTCTTGTGATTCTTCTTATTCCTTTTATACCTTTGTAAATTCAATGTTTTCTTGTTGATCTCAAACTTCTTCGAGTTATACTTTCCTCCCAATGGTTTTTCTTTGGAAACGAATTTCTTTTAATGTAGCAGTCTTGGCAACAAAAACTTTGTAGTCTCATGGAAAATAGAAGTAATTACCTTGATTCCTAAGGATATCTAAAAAAGTGACATTTATCTTATTTGGGTCCACGCTTTTCAAGAAATTGTTTCCTAAATCAAGTTCACTTCCCTAAATATCCTTGAAAGGAACATAGAGATATTTCCCATTCCATATCTCATATGGTATTTTATGAAATGATTTATAAGGTACATAATTAAGTGTAAATTATGTGGTTATAAAGCATGTTCCCAGATGGAAGTTATAAGATCATAAAAACTCATCATTGAATGTACCATGTCCAACAATGTGTAATTCTTTCTTTCTGATACATAATGGTCTAGGTGGAGTTTGTTGTGATACAATACCACTATCTCATAGAAAATCCTCAAACTCTTGGTTTAATTATTCTTCACACTAATCAAATCAAATTTCTTTAAGACTTTTACCAAGTTAGTTTTGTAATTCATTCATAAAATCTTGAACCTCTGATGGATTTTGACATGTGTTTCATTAAATACACATAGACATATCTACTAAGGTCATCAGTAAACGTGAGCACTAGCATTTGTCCGAAAGGTCTACATACATCAGTTTTTATGAGTCCCAATGGGTCACTCATTCTCTCATTATTACTAGTGAAGGGTGTCTTTCTCATCTTTTCCAATAAATAAGACTCACATTTCTCTATTGATTCAATATAAAGAATCTTGATAACCATCTTTGAGGAGTCTACAAATGTGTTTCTCATTATGTGTCTTAGATGACAATGCCAAAGGTATGTTTTATTTGAGTCATCAAGTAACATCTTTTGGGTATTTATCTTATATATTGTTGTCTCGAGATCTAATAAGTAAAGACCACAAGACATAGGTGAATTTCCAAAAATGATCTCATCTTTAGAAATAGAATGTCGATCATTCTTTATATAAAATTCAAATCCACTCTTATCCAAACAAGAAATTAGAAAAGATGTTCCTATTAATGGCAGGTACATAATAGAAGTTCTCTAACTCTATTGCAAACACACTAGGTAGAGATAAATGCTAGGTGCCTACTATAGAAGTAGCAACTCGTGTTCCATTTACAACACATTGTTCCACCTCTCCCTTCTTCAAGGGTTTAGTTCTTTTCAGAACCCGGACATTTGATTATATGTGAGATCCACATATGGTATCATGTACCCATGATGAAGAGGTAGACAAACTTATCTCAATAAGGTATATAACTAATGTTGAGATCTCTATTTACTACTTCTTCTTCTTGAGTTCCTCTAAGTAAAGAGGGTGATTTCTTTCCTAGTGTCTAGACTGGTGATAGTGGTGACATTTGCCTACCTTAGTCAACCCTCCCTTTCTCTTAACTACATAAGATGGGTTTTCGGCTAGCCTTAGAACCTTTCTTGGCTTTCCTTTTCCCTTGGACTTCCCCTTTCCCTTGCCAATCATTAACACAAATTTGGGTTTGTCCATCTTTATCTGTGTTGAGATAGTTCTCAAAATTCCAAGTGATACAGGCAATCGTTCAGAAAAACTCTTCATTTTAAAAGTCATGAAAAATTGACTATATGATTTAGGAAACTATTGTAGATTCACATTTGTGGCCAACGCTTGACATTAAGTGTAACACCCTCCCTAAGAACACACATGCAAGTAGCAGAAGCAACATTGAGTTATCCATAACTCATGTATGTAAGGGGCATTACTTAAAAATGGCATTCATAACAACAATATAATCAATCACACAAACTGGAAATATGTAACATTCTCATAAATGCTCTTACAAAAAGGAGCATAATGACTATCACATGGAAAACTAACATAACACCTTTAGACATAGTCCTTACTAAAAAGTTCTAAACATTAAAACCTATATATGAGTCTCTAAATATGAGGATTGTCTAATAGTTGGCACCCCCACTAGATTGAGTCTTCCTCTATCTTTGCTTGATTCTATGGTATCTACTTTGCTCTTGCTCTCACCTATGGACATCTCGTCTGCAGCCATGCATTGGAAAAATGGTTGTTAGCATAAGTGGCATGAGTACTCTAATCTATGCATTATTGAAGAAATAAGATACTACAAAATATTCTTGAACATTATAAACATTAAACTAACATTAAACTTGGTATAAAATCTAAAACATAAATATCTCTTCTTTCTTTAACTTTTTTCTAATCTTTCTTACTTATCTTACTCTGGACACTTGTACTCCAGTACATGGGTCTCATGACCTACACTAAGGTGTCTGGGTCACATAACATGCACAAAGGGCCACAGTTATGCATCTGAATCGGCTTGCACTAAGGGTGCTTGGGACACATGACTTGCACAAAGGGCATGGGTCATGTTCTTCTCTTACATTCTCATGCACGAAGTGTAACATACCAGATCTTGGACCCTATCCTAGAACTTTGATCTTTTGGGTTTGGCCAAACAAGGTTGAGGTTAAACTTAAAAAGATGTTTAGTAAAATCATAATGATCTAATGTATGAATGTATTAGCTAAATGTAATATAATATGTCACATAATTCAATTGGAGGTAATAAGTAGATAGGGAACCTAATTGGATGAATAATAAAGATAATGGGCTACTAATGTGCCATATGACATATCTCATAAAAAGAAGTCACAAAAGTAGAAACAAACTTCAAAATCGTAATCTACATGTCAAAATGAGTCTATGTGTGAATTTTCATCTAATTTGAAAATTTGTAAATATTTTATTTTATCTAAGAGAGAGAAAATCATTTAAAGGCCAAAAATATTAAATAATATGTTGGAAAAAAAAATTAATGTAACAATCATGTTCCTCACGTTTAGTATTGCTTGTATACCATGTTTTATGGTTTTAAAAAGTTTCTAGATGCCTCTAATTAATTAAAAGGATGAAATAAGTGATTAAATTTAAATGTATTAAATAAAATAATAAATATCCTCAAAAAAACAAAATAATTCCAATTTTGTGTTTTGAATGTTACAATATGCCTTTGGTTCAATTTTCACTCAATTTGGAAAATATTTGATGTGCAGGTGAATTTAGGAGAGAGAAAGTGTGTAGAGCCTTCAAATCATTAATTAATATAACAAACAAATTCAAAAAACATTAATGGAAAATATGTATTCAACACACTTAATATGACTTATGGTTGAAGTTTCATTAATTTTGGATAATTCTAGACATTTGTAATGCATTAGGAAAGAGAAAATGTGATTTACTTTGAAAGAATTAAATAAAATAGCAAAAGTCTCCAAAAGGGAAAACTAATGTCAAAATCATATTCTACATGTCCTAGTTAGGCTATGTATCAAATTTCATTTAATTTGGACCTTGTTTGTACCTTCAATTGAAGAGAGGAAAAAAGGAAAATAATTTAATCAACACTTTACAAAATTCGGATCAGGAAACACCAGCCCGCATGAACAGTAACTGCGGACCAAGGTCTGATATTCTAGGCATAATTTCCTCATTTCTTAATGAAATTTTATGAAATAATTTACCATATATTGCAAATTTAATTTCATGTCTATCCATACCATATTCGTAGCCTAACGTGGAGAATTCGAGAAACACCTATTTTTTTTCTTCAAGTCTTCTGAAACAACTTCTCACACACCCCCGCTTATAAATACCTCTACTCAGGTCTTTCTCGATTGTTTTGTGAGCCTCATCTCATATCAATTTGATCATATCTTGAGTGTGGGGCTGTTGGTGGTTGTGCTTTGATTTCACCTTGCATCATCATTTCACCCAAAAGTCGAATGTAGTTCTTGGTTTGAGTTTGCGGCACCGCTCCCCGATGTCATGTTTATTTTTAGAGCGTAATTGGAACTCAGATAAACAACTATGGCACTTGTTCTTCATGATCAGTTAGTTTCACAAATGAATTAGGAATGAAGTTTTTCCCCAAACTCTCGAATAAGTTTCTCCTTGCCCATCTGACCTCTCTTCCTCTCTCACAAATTCCCTACTGACTTGACTTTTTCTAATTTGTGATTGGTTCATCTTGCAAAATTCATATATTTTAATATATTGGTCTGTAAATTATAAATGAATATGTTTTGGAATCAAAAAATCATTCTTTATCTAATCAAAATACTTTTAGAGTTTGATTTCAATATTTTTTGAATAATGAAGTTTAGATAATAAAATACATATAAACTCATAATAAATGTAATTTAATCATATAAACTCCAAATTGAATAAAAAGGTATGTTTTCTTAATCAAGAGAATCCAATAAATCACTCGGTGATGTTTTTAGAGTTTAATTCGAATTTAATAAAAAGGTGATTTTCTTGGGTTGCAATATAGTCATCAATTGCATCTAATATGAAATTAGGTGAAGAGATATTCTATTTGGATCTAGGATGTGGATCCTAACCTGATACACACATCAGTAAGGTATGTTTGCAAACCATATTGTTTCATTGAGCAATTGACCTATATTTCTTCTTTCTCTTGGTCCTTTGGACATTAGCCTACACATTACTCTTTTCTTTTTAAAAGCATGGTTCATGTGAACTATCTTATTTGTAACAGATCTTGCGATCATGCATATTCTTTTGGACTCTTTTTCTTATGCCTTGGTGCATGTTATACTTATTTGATGATATGTGTCCACTTTGAGGTGGATTTTTATTTGTTGATATGTGATATCTTGTGCCCACTTGCATGTGAATGTATGTGTTGTCCATTGTGTGATGGCAACATTGTATAATTTGATTATACTTTCTACTTGCCTCTACATATATTATGCTATGTGATTCAGTAGCACTAGAGTAGTGTAATTGTATTGGTTTTGTTTATGGGCATATGTGTAAATTCTTTTTCGAGCAGTATGCTCTTTTGGGATGAAGGTGGCCCCATACCCGGGTTTCAAATTTGTGATGTTTGGCCCACTTTTATATATATTGGGAGTTCGCCATTACGTCATTCCCTATCAGGTTTCATGTTTATGAGGCTTGGCCGACTTTGTTGTTATATTGTCCTAGTGCTATGTTTATTACACATGTATGCAGGATGATGTTTATGGATTATGGGTTATGTGCCCGAATTTCATATGTGCTTATGTGGCACCACTTTAAATTTTGATTTAATGGTAAGTGTCTCATTTATTGTGTTCAATTCTCTTGATACCCACTTGGTTGATAATTTTCTTTTCTATAGGAAGCTTCTATTTATTTATTGTCCTTTGTTCCATATATTGCTCAATTTACTCTTTTGTATGCACATACCAGCCTTTGTCGATATATTCTATTGTTTCTCTTCTTGTTGGGGTATGCTTCCAACCCTAGGTGAAGGACTTGGATGATGTAGAATGAAGATATGGACATATCTTACAGAGTGAAAGCTTGGAGACAAAGTTTTTATGGTTTAGACTTCCCTCTATCTTAGATCCTTATGTGATATCATACATGTAAACCCTTTTTGGGGGATTATGATGTTCTTTTGTAACCTTATGAGAAATTGTATATAGTCAATATTTTACTTCCGATGCTATTCTTTGGTTGTTTTGATTACCATTAACTAAGATTTGAAAATTCTAGACCCACTCCATCATATCTTTTAGTTGTGTTTGGACTGGGGGTTTTATTCTTCAAATTTTTAGTAGGGAGTGCTTCCCCTCTGGGATCCCACTCCTTACCCTAAGGTTCCTGGCCCACATGACTTGCACATACGACCTCAGTCATGTTCTTCTTGAGTTGACTTGCACTAGGGCCTAGGTCTAACTCCATAATCTTACCTGTGACGTCCCCGGATTTTCTAAAACTTAATCTGATGTGTGACGTCCAAATTGAAACCCTCACCTCAGCGAGAATCCCAATTTAAACATCCCACACTAGGCTAAGAAGAAGAAAATCAGAGGAAGTCAGAAGGAAACAACCAGTAGCACATGTACATGAACAATAATAAAACCATACACACATGTTCACCATTCAACATATAATTACAACATGAATTGTTACAACATTTGATATTACATATTGAACAGCAAACTTATACATATACATGTACTACCACTAAACTACAGGATCTTAAGACAACAGGTCCACATGTACATCAGCTCGCTACACAACTCTCAACATTCTGGATCTTGAAGAGCATAACCACAACCTAAACAAAAGATTACATGCGGTACACGTCAGCACAATATTTCATGAATATTGTACTGAGTACGCCTACGTGTCTTTTATATACCTCTCATCATATCTTGGCAATAAGATAAAACTAATATACTTGGCAGTAACAGAAGAATATAAGAAAAGCGTATACTTGCACAAAGATATTCATTAACAAAAGAGAACACATATTTTAAGCTCATTTTTCCATTATATACTCATGCATCCGCCTACCAATGGGATAGATGCTTTATGGCCTCATGATCCGCTTACCAAAGAGATAGATCATTTCATATGGTGATCCGCTTACCAAAGAGATAGATCACCTTTAAGCACTACGCTTACCAAAGAGATATAGTGCTTTCATATAATGGAACAGATATATTATGTTTCAACTGTTCATAGCCATAAGTATGGAAAATCAAGCAAGATATCATACAAGAACAATCATTTCATCCAATATCATATGCCAAGTATTTTACTATGCATATAGCACAAGCATATTGTGTAATAAGCCAAGTAAGAGGTAATGGCGTACCTTCCAAAGAGATAGATCATACTAAACACATATCACTGATGTCAACTATAAGCTTGGTCAAACCTGATCAAAACAAGACCATGTACTATCATCAGGTTCTCAACTTATTATCTCTCATCTTAACCCTAGTCGTTCTCATATTAGGGTTTGCTTACTCATTATGGTATTCTCATGATTACTTGTATTCTTGTCTTGTGATTATATCACACTGATGTCATATTCCAGATAATGGTAATACATTCTCATCTTATAGTCTTATCGTGAACTAATATCTTCAATCTTAATACATGAATCTTTATAGAATCCTATCATGATATTTAAAGCATACATCTTAATGGAGTTACATCATAAATCTTAAAGCTTTTTTTTCTCATATTCTTGTCGTGACTCAAATCATGAATCTTAATAACATATTATGTTGGAACATAATCATGACTTTAGTCTATCTTATAAACTTATCATGTACTTGATTCTTTAGATCTTAATTGTTTTCTAAAATTTAAATAACTTCTTAATTTGTCATGTCTCTATCTATATAAGAAATCTTAATAACATGTTTCTACTCAAAATCATATGTACATGGTTATTTCACATAATCATGGAAATATGACAATCTTACTTTGATATCTTATCTTTTGTATTCATTACGATGAATCACTATTAAGAAATTTAAATAGAACATGATCCTTTCATTTTTCTCATGAACCTAGTTAATGAATCCCAATCATTCTAAGAAGTCTTAATAACATGTAATTACTTGAGATATTGGGTAAGTGTGAAACAAAATCATGAAGGTATAAAACTTTAATTTGTGTATCTTAAAATCTTAGAACATTAGAACACATAAATCATAATAACTTATCTGAGAAGCATGTAAATATATCAGGCTTGATAAGTATGAAAATTCATGGGCATGAACCACTTACTCCTCTTGAAGAGAATTCTAATCTCTCCTTTTAGGTTGAAGCATCCCTAATCATGTTCTCGGGGTTGATGAGCTCTAAATACCATGTGCATTCAGTAATCATTTATAAATAGTTATATTCATCTTAGTTTCTAGGATTTTGTGATTCTTGACTAAAGGAGGGAGACTTTGAGTCAAATCAGGATCTAAAACCTAGACCATTAGCTAGGCCTTAAAAAATAGACCAAAATTCATATGAAGGTCAGTCCCGTATGAGTTACCAATTTGAAGATATGATTTATTGAAGATAGACCAATCACAACTCAAGAAACCATAGGTGTGAATTTTGATAACATGCGAAAAGTCAAGGCAGCCAAGGTTCATATTACCCATTGAATAAGATTTGCAAGGATCAAATCGTGAAATTGTCATGTCGTCATCTTGCTCAATTGGGCACATGGTTAGGGAACCATATCACGGATTTGTGATCTCCTAATACAAAACCAAGTACAGAGGATGCTATAGGAAGCTATTATTGAGTTCCCTATAGCATTTTGATTATAGAGACCCATACCTTGGATCTAGCATGACTAGGAGGTTGAAAACTAACCTATGTCACATTTTGAGGCGGTAAAAACCAAAGGTGACTATGGTGACATAGGAAGGAAGACCCAAAGCACAAAAGCAGTTCATTGATCAATCGTAAACCCAAGCATGAAGTACCAGTGAGAAATGATAGTCAGAACTCTTGAGAAGAAATCTTCCACAATAGGCCACAGAGAAGGTCACAAATATCTAATAGGAGAAGAAACATGTTGAACCAGATTGGAAGTGGGGAAGAAAGTGAAAACAAACTTGGTGGAAATCACTAGATGTTCCCTCAACAAATTCACATTGGGCAGAGTCAAACATTCCAATGAATGGGATAAGTAGAAGTATTGTCAACCATGGATATGGTAAGGGGAGCCGACTATGGAAATACAGTGAGGGTTTTCCCAGATTGTGGATGATCCACGATCATCAGTGAGGGAGTTTGTATATGTAGAAGGGGATCTAGGGATGAGAAAAGTCCAAAAGAGTTGGGTTTCTTTGGGATCAGAGGACTCCCACGAACATAGGGATGCGGGTGAAAGAGACAAAACCCAGACATGCGAACACAAAAATCTAACTTCTATTCTAAAAAAAGGTTGCATGAAACATTAAATCACCCTGAAACATAAGTTTCATAATAACTTGATAATTTTATTTTAACAATTATATAAGAAACTTTCCCAAATGCTTTGAGGGGGCATATTAGATCATATTTGCCTTAAATTTTTACCATAGGAGCATTTTAGGATCTAGGATATTCCTATGTAGGTACTTTTGGAAATTTGTTGACTAAAAGTTAAATGATTTTCATAATGTCATTTACATCACTTATGTACATTGTATGCATTGTGGTTTCCCCTAACCAAAGCGACTTACCTTTGAGAGTCAACTAGGGTTTATCTTAGTGCATCTGAGTCTATTGCACAAAAATATCCCAGTTATGGTTCATGTACTTGTTGGTGATTTCATGCATTAAGGAGAGTGAAAGTTCATCATATATATCATTACCATCAAATTAGCAATTATCATGAAGAAGGAAACTATGTCACTCATCTATCTAGTGTTCAAGAGAGAGAGAAAAAATCGATTTACTTGGGTTATTTTCATTGAGGCTCGGATCTGAATTCCAGTGAAAAAATTCATTAAAACCCCTAAATTTATTTAAATCCTAAATTGGGATGTTATATAAAGGAAATAAAATTATCTCTAGGATTTCCTCATACCCAATTAATTTGAGAACATCGGGCCCTACTAGACCTTCCTCTACCATATTTACTTAAACAATGCATGAGAGACATCATACCTCTCTTGCCTTTCTTATTCTTGGTACATGTTCCTAAGATGTGTTACCATCTCAAGAACACCCATGTTCTCATGTTATTTCTAAATCTCATATTTCATGGAATCTAATATGAGGCATTTGATGTCTATGGAATCATTGAAATGATTACAAAAAGCACCCCTTTCATCCCTAGGCGTGTTCAAAGTGGGTTCCTATGGTGTTGGTGAATTCAGGACATAGAGTTATGCTCATGTGTGAGAATAATTCTCATAGATCTAAATAGTCATGGAATTTGTTCACGTTTAGTTTCCCCTACTCAAGTACCAATTGCAACAAAAAGGTGTTGTTTTTACCATTTGTTTCTATAAAAGAAAATTTGCATAAGTCAAAATACTTGTGATTTCATTTAATTTGATCTGAAAAAGATTGATGATATAAAGTAGTCCTTCAATTAATATCTCTCCCATTATTTTACTTTAGATTAATAGCCCTCACTATCAATTTGGAATGATTGTACTATGCAATCTTGTAGTGGGTCAAGATCCATATTTTATCAAATCATGAGTCAGCTCTGCCTGATCACCCACAACTTCATTATTTAGGTACGAAACACTTTCCAAGTTCTTCATATTGCAACTCTTGATAGATGGTATACATAACTCTTTGTCATATTACATCTTTATGCTTATAGGCACTTAATCCTATTAAGGTAACCTAGTTAAGCATGGTCCAAAAATCAACATAATCGAATATGCACCTTGGTTTGGTAGACCTATATATCTACTCTCACACTTCCACAAGATAGACAGTGCACCATTCTTTGGTGTTCCCACACATAGTCAGTCAAGTTTTTCATGTGTGTTTCTTTTAGAAAGCATCTAAGTCTTAATATTTGATTGAGGGATTTATATATAAATATATATATATATCCAATCACCACATACTTATAATATATCATACACATACTATATCCATGAACAAAATATGCAATCACAAATATAAAAGAAATGGTTAAGGTCACACTAATGCAATACTTTGGAGAAATAAATGACTGTTTTCCACCTAAGGTCAAACATCACATGTATGAACTTGCAAATGAACTCCTTGGTGATGAAATTAGCTTAGTCATTCGAGTGGACTCCTTCAGCTGATCAGTTAGGCCTCCAATTGGTCAGTTAGTCCTTCCAGTCAATAGGTTTGTCTTTCCAGCGAAATGGATCCCACTCGATCGGTCGATCAAACCCTTCAGTTGGTTGACTAAATCCTTTGTTTGGTCGACTCATCTCCTCATGTGATCGAATGATCTGAGAATAACTTTAAAACTGCCTCATTTTGCCAAGATCTCTAATCTAATGGTATTCTTTTCTACTTATTACATAAGTGAGATACCCTGAGTTACATTTGATGGGAGAGAGGGGGGTTAAGAATTAAGTACAATTGGAGAAAAAAGGAGGAAGCTCAGCATTCCAACCAAATACTCAAAATAGGAATTAAGCCATTCACCATTTACACACAAGCATCCAAGGGGTTTTGTCCATAACTATGTATACATCCACCAACAGAATATTTTTCAGGCAACATATATAATTTTCATATATATCATATCATATATAAAGCATATGTGAGTCATGTTGTAGCATATGTGGTATTAGTCGGATTTGCACATTAACCATTTAACTATTGGTATCATATGCAGCAAAATAAATGATAAAATAAAATCCAATGATAAAATAAAATCCAATCAGATCAATTAAATTTTGATACATCATAAATTGATGTGGCTCTAATCACAATGTTAGAAAAATATGGAGTGGTAAAACACAACTGGAACAAAACATTTTATTCCATATTCCTAACTAGTATATCATGCCAGCAGCAATGTATAGGGAATAGGGTACAAGATATACCTTGCCCTGAAGAAAATCAAGTAATTACATATGCACACGGATGTGCCTCCTACTTGACAAGCAGAGGGACGGTGTGTAAATACCAAATTATGGTGTGAAATTTAATTTTGAGAAATTATTCATAATCCTCTCAAATTGGAAATCTCTTTCGCAAATTTTCTTTTCAGAATTTCATCTTTTCATGAGAGTACCTCGCTTGTGCTGCTTCCTAAGCTTATGTCCATGAAACAAGCTTAAAATTTGTGTAATAAAATCCAATTTGTCCTTGTTTTGATTGAGTTATCCCATTTGGGAAACACAACTGAGAAATTGAACTCAATTAGACATTATTAGCCTTGAAATCACAAAAAAAAATATTATTAATATTTATATATTAATATTTAAATAAATATTGAGAGAAAATGTTTTAGCCATCTTGGACTCATAAACAAGGGAGTTTGTTTTTTTAAAACTTAGGGTAATGGTAATTAATTTTGTGCTGAAATTTTCAAAGGAAATGGATGAAAGGGGTAGGAGATACAAAATCTTAGAGTAAATATGGATTCATTTCTAGTTTTAATTGTTGGGTCAAGCAACTTGTTAATCGAGGGTTCGTGCCTGACTCTCCCCCTACTTCACACATGCCTTTGCTTCTTCACCCCGTGACACCCATTCCAGGCTTCTAGACACAACAATGCTCTCCATGTCCCCTCATCCTCTCTCTCTCATCTGGCCCCTGAGCTCGACCTTTACTCCTAGAACTGTTGGCCGCTTCAATTGGGGTGAAAAGTACCAAACACCAAGGGCCATTAATAGGTGCGACCTGACTAGGAAATGTCTATTGAGCCATCTGTGCAACCCGATGCCACCCTACACCAATTAGATGGAGTTAAAATCACCTCCTAGACTCCCTTATTGAAAACCCTTAACACCCCTAACCATATATAGCCCATACATGCCTCATGGAAAAGATACCAAACTTTCAAAGCTTTGATGAGCTCTGTGATCATCCACCATGGCTTATTGTAATCACGGACATTACATTATCACCCTGAGACAATCATCAATCTTTGACAGAGCTTTAAAAACATTCATCTTGCCCCAAAATAACACCACCCTTCCAAATCCATACCTTCCCCCTTTGTCTACTAGCTTGATCTTGTGTGGGAGTTTTGCACCACTGCAACCTCAGTCGCCACAACCTACCAATCGACATCCATCCCCGAGCTCAACTATGATCATTCATTTTGGATCCTAGATGAGTGATTAGATGCTCTAGAGGGGGGGGTGAATAGAGATGAATGCACTTAAACAAAGTTCATTAGACCTTCAAGATATATCACAAGATAAGGTTGCTAAATAGGAAATTTGAATGCAACTAAACATGCATATCAAGGATAAGAGAGATTGAGCAAACACAAATAGCCAATCTATTTAGAGTGGTTCAACACTTCAAACTAGAAGTGAGTCAGTCCACTTACCTAGAGAGGTCAACCTCTAGGATTTCTTAACCTTGCACCTTCATTATATTCATTATAAGAGATACAATACATGACCACCAAAGGGCTTATCTATCCAATACAAAGAGTCTTCAACCTTACCAAGGACTTACCCACTTTGTAAGGAGTCTTCTGCCTTCTTACAAGGATTTACCTGCTCTTACACAAGTTTTCAGCCTTCAAGGAATTACCCACTCTTCTTGGATCTTCAGCCTTTAACTTCACCTTCACTCGGAGAAGCTTCCACCAAGGACTTACCCACTTGAACAAGGAGTCTTCTTCCTTCACCAAGGCCTTACCCACTCTTTCTCCAAGTCTTCAGCCTTGATCTTCACCAAGGGACTGCTTCCCTTGTTCTTCTTCACCTCTCTTAGCCAAGAGAGAGAACATTCATCTTCATGGTTGAAAAGATAGATAGGGAGGTGGTGGAAGTGAGAGCCTCACAAGATATACATGTAGGACTAGCTCTATTACAGAAATCCTACTCACTCTAACGAATGTAGCAAGTGATTAAGCTTAGAGAGAGATAGGAGGCTGTAAGAAGCACTCAACTATAGAATAGGAACCTCACATAGAATTTTGCATTGAATGCTCAACCTTGGAAAGAAGCCCAAGGGGTCCTATTTATAGATGGGGATGCCTCTTAGCCTTTTGGAACACATAAGAATAAAAACTAGCCATTTTGTGGCTTGCAACGGATATATTTTCAGTTGTTGCAACTCCACAACGGCTAGAAACACTTTTCTATACTTTTACGTACAGTGCAATCGGTCGAGTTTCTATAAAGGTAACTCGATCGATCCCACTAAAAGACAAGACCAATTTAGGCCATCGATCGAGTTTGTCTTGGGGTAACTCGGCCGATTCACTTAAATCAATTTTGGTCAGTAGAGGGATCGATCGAGTTCTGTGAAGTGTAAACTCGACTGATCAAAAGTCATTTTCAAAATCCAATCAGGATCGCTTGAGTTTGCAACTCGACCGATGAACAACCTGATGTGAATTTTTGAAAATGGCTTTTGAGTGCTTCAACATTTGATCTAAGTGCTCCTGATTTTTTCTAAGCTTAATTACAAGTCATGCAATCATTACAAGTGATTTACAACATGATTCTAGTGTATTTATATCATATTACAAAAGCGTGCACTTGTATTGACTTTGACTTGTATTTTCTCCAAGTTGAGATGCGCAAGTTAGGGCATTTGGAGTGTGTCTATACCTAATCTGAAATCACTCAAGTAGAGACATTAGACACAATTAATTGTAATGCTTTATTCATCATCAAAATAAGGATTTAGTCCATTTAGACCTTGAGTCAACATTCTCCCCCTTTTTGAAGATGACAAACCATTCCATAAATGTATTGAAAGCATTTAAGTAAAGTCATACCTTTGGAGAAACCTAGGGGTTTCAATAGAATTGAGTTCATATGCTCCCCCTCGATTGATGCTAGTGGAGTTCTCATACTCCCCCTCAATTGATGTTATTTCTCCTGCATGGTTAGCTTTCATAACATTTACAGAATACTATCTCTTCTACTCATATATGTTCTACACATACATGTCTTCTCCCCTTTACCTTATTTTTTACATGGACATGCTTCTCCTCTTCATGTAAGACATTCCTTCTCCCTCTTTTGTCAAAAGAAGACATACCTTTCTCCCCCTTTGTCATTTCAAAAAGTGGGGGTATGAATAAATAAGAAACACCACTTGCTAAGAGAAAGGGGATAACAAAAGTTATAAAAAGGAGAGTAGAAGAGCACAGATACGGGCTTGTCTAAGCATAGAAAGAAAAACAATTTAAAGCATGCACTTGAACAACCCAAAATGCAAAATAAAGTGATGTAGAAAACAATAAATCACAATTTTGATCCTTATGATGACAAATTTTCCCAAAAAGTATCAGGTATCATGACAAATCAATGAGTCTTGCTTAGAAGGCCGTTTCTGCATAAAAAACACTACTCTTGCAGCAAAAACTAAAATTAGAGAAAAATATACATGAAAACTAAAATTACTCCAATTTCGACATATAAGCAAGATCTATGTACCCTGCATCACAATGTTATGTAAGAAACTCAAGATAGTAGATATGCAATTCAAGGAACAAGCTTGAGCATGTATGAGACAAGATACAAGTGTAGCATATAGTAGAATACCACTAGATGAGAAAAGATACCAATTATAAACAAGGTTAGAACTACATGTATATAACTACTAGTAGATGTTATCACAAGTTAGGACTACTAGTAGGATCTAGATCATAGCAAGAGATACCAAAAGATACACAAGATAAACCAAGCTATGAGTAAATGTAGAGATATATCCAAATGAAGAGATATGTAATTTTAGAAGCATGAAAGGATAGAACTCGCTAACAAGTATGAATCATTACCAAAAGATGATTACCACTAAGAACCTCAAGGTTGTATCAAAACAAGATATACACCTAGATAGATGTAGCAAGTTAGAGCACAACGGAAGAAATTTAAGACACGACCAAAAGATTCAAAGAGATCATCATCAAAACCTGCAAAACAACTCAAAGCAAGTAATTGTAAGATATACATATACCAATTTAGAGAAATTTGAAAGATAGAGTTGTAAGGAAGATAGGCAATTTAGAGCTTGGCAATATGCATATATAAAGGTTCCAAATTAGAGTGTCGAAGAATAAGGCTATTGGTTGATAAAATCTAGTTGACAGAGAAATTCTCATTCAATAAGCCAAATATATATTCTATGCACAGTGTTGTCAGTCGAGTTTTGTGTATTGACAACTCGACTGATGATAGCTGTTGGAAACATCCATTGGTACTGGTCGGTTGAGTTTCTAACAGGACAAACTTGACCGAAGAAGTTGTTGTCAAAAAGCACATATATTTCATAAAAACATATTTAAAGTCATGCTAAAAATACAAACCATATCCAAACATGTGTAAGAAAGTTAGTAATGCACTATAAAAACATTTGAAACAGTTTTTTAGAAAGAGTGCGAAAAGAAACACAAAATACCACGTTTGACTCAAAAACCATATGCATAGTGCACACTATCCTGACAAAAACAAGTTAGGATTGGTTATAAGAAAGAAAAACATTACCTTTGTGCTTACCGTTTCTTTTCCACTTGTTTTCACCTCATACACATCTCACCTTCCTCCTTTCATGTGAATCAAGAAGTTAATTTGCAATTCAATAGATCAGGTCAATCCATTTGCAAGTACCTACAAGAAGAAAGATGAAATGGTCCCCAATCATATTTTTGAGGGGTTAGCTTAGCAACCCAAGTCCTAGTGGTCTTGGTTTCTTTCCTAAAAGGACAACAAGTAGAATAATAACCAATTTCATTGCAATAGTTTCATGTGCTCATAGTCTTGGAACTAGAGGATTCTCCATGGAATATTGGAGGTCCTTTACCTTTGTTGTTCCTTTGACTACTATCATATCCCAAACCATGTCTACCAATTTTTTTAGTAGAATGGTGTAGGGTATCATTAAGATTCCTTTTACCAACTAAGATTCTTTGCAAAGAAGATCTCAAACTATCATTATCATGCATAAGAGAAGTAATAGCACAAGACAAATGATTGGTATTATCTCTAACATGCAAAAGATCATTTTCTAAGCAAAGAGCTTTAGTTAAATAAGAATCTCTATCAATATGAAGAGCAGCTACATTGTTTTCTCTACTAGTAGAGCTAGAACGTGATTCAAGCACATTGATTTTAGCAGGCAAGGAGGCATTTTCTGTCACAACCAAAGCAAGCTTAGAGAGATAAACACAATTTTCAGATTCTAAACCTTGCAAAACAAAATATTTGTCCTTGTTTTCAGATTTAAGAACATCAATATCATGCTTGAGAGAATAAACAATTAAAGTATGCTATTCATTAGAACTAGGCATAAGAGGTTGAGCTTCTAGAAATATAATTTTATCAAGCAAACTAGAATTTTTAATTTTAAGAGAGTCTACTTAGCTATGGCAAGCATTTTTGTCATCAAGCAAGCAAGAATTAGCATGTTCAAGATCATCTAGTTCTACATGAATATTATCAACAATTCTAGTAAGATGTTTCTTTTTCCTTTAATAAGACTTAAGAGAGGTACAAGTATCATGAATAATAGCAATCAAAGATTCTTTATCTAAAGAGTTTATATTTAGCTCACTTGAGTCCTTACTTGTTGATACCATGAGAGAAAAATGACATTCTCCTTCTTCACTAGAGCTTGATCTTCCACTTGACTCTTCACTTGATTCTTCACTTGAGCTTGAGTTGGATTAGCCACTTGAGCTTAAGTGCCATTTCTCCTTCTTCTTGTACTTCTCTTCTCTTCTCTTGTTAAGATGGGTCTTTTTGCCTTGTGGGCAATCTTCCTTGTAGTGACCCTTCTTTCCAAATGTGAAGCACTAGATGGAGGAGGACTTACCTTTGTAGAATTTACCCTTGGAGTACATGGTATCTTCTTTAACTTGATAGGATGGAGAAGCTTGACCAACAATAGCCTTGATTTGAGATTTGATTTTAGCCTTCTTCATTCTCTTGAGTTCTTTCTCTTCTTGGCTTTCTACTTCCTCCCTCTTGTCAAGTGTGGGTTCATGTGCTTGTAGATTTCCAATGAGATCTTCAGTAGGAATATCCTTAAGAGACCTTACTTCTTCAATGGAAGACACATTGGGTTCCCATCTCTTGGGGAGAGTTCTAAGGATCTTAGAGTTGCTCTCTCCTCTACTCATAGGAAGTACTAGAACAGAAAGACCATTCACAATGGTGTTGAGCATTGAGTACATGTTGGCTATCTTCTCCTCCTTTCTCATCTTGAAGTTCTCAAGTAGCCCTTTGAGCATGTAGACTTTGCTTTCCTTCACTTGAGTTGTCCCCTCATAAGTGATGCATAGATTTCTCCATACCTCATAGGTTGTTTCACATGAAGAAATCTGGTTGAACTCGGTGGGGGTCATGGAGGCATAGAGGATGTACATGACTCTAGAATTCAAGGTTGCTTTCTTCAAGGTAGCTTCATCCCAATCTTCAATCTTTGTCTTTGGTAGCTTGTACGGGTTGTTCACCATTTGCCACATCTCAAGACTTGATCCTTGGATGTAGAATTGAGCCTTCTTCTCCAATAGAGGAAATTGTTCAAATCAAAGATTGGAAGGTTGATCAAGTATCTCCCTCCTTGGTAGTCACCCATATTCTCCTACTTGTGGAAGTATGCTTGGAGAAGACCCACTCTGATACCAATTATTGGATCCTAGATGGGTGATTAGAGACTCTAGAGGGGGGGTGAATAGAGCTGAATGCACTTAAACAAAATTCATTAGACCTTCAAGATATATCACAAGATAAGGTTGCTAAATAGGAAATTTGAGTTCAACTAAACATGCATAGAAAGGATGAGATAGATTGAGAAAACACAAGTAGACAAGCTATTTAGAGTGGTTCCACACTTCAAACTAGAAGTTAGTTAGTCCACTTACCTAGCGAGGCCAACCTCTAGGATTTCTTAACCTTGCACCTTCATTATATTCATTATAAGAGATACAATACATGACCGCCAAAGGACTTACCTATCCAATACAAAGAGTATTCAACCTTACCAAGGACTTACCCACTTTGCAAGGAGTCTTTTGCCTTCTTAAAAGGACTTACCTACTCTTTCACAAGTCTTCAGCCTTCAAGGAATTACCCACTCTTCTTGGATCTTCAGCCTTTGACTTCACCTTCACTCGGAGAAGCTTCCACCTACTTACCCACTTGAGCAGGAGTCTTCTGCCTTCACCAAGGGCTTACCCACTCTTGCTCCAATTCTTTATCTTTGATCTTCACCAAGGTACTCCTTCCCTTGTTCTTCTTCACCTCTCTTAGCCAAGAGAGAGAACCTTCATCTTCATGGTTGAAAAGAGAGATAGGGAGGTGGTAGAAGTGAGAGCCTCACAAGATATACATATAGGAATAGCTCTGTTACATATTTCCTACTCACTCTAATAAATGTAGAAAGTGATTAATCTTAGAGAGAGAGAGAGAGGAGGTTGTAGGAAGAACTCAACTATAGAATAGGAACCTCACATAGAGTTTTGCATTGAATGCTCAACCTTGTAATGAAGCCCAAGGGGTCCCATTTATAGCTAGGGATGCCTCTTAGCCTTTGGGAACACTTAAGAACAAAAACTAGACATTTTGTGGCTTGCAACAGATATATTTTCACTTGTTGCAACTCCACAATGGCTATAAACACTTTTTTGCACTTTTCCATACAATGCAATCAGTCAAGTTTCTATAAAGGTAACTCGACCGATCCCACTAAAAGACAAGACCAATTTAGGCCATTGGTCGAGTTTGTCCTGGGGTAACTCGACCGATTCACTTAAATCATTTTCGGTCAGAAGAGGGATCAGTCAAGTTCTATGAAGTGTAAACACGACTGATCAAAAGTCATTTTTAAGATCCAATCAGTGAACAACATGATGTGAATTTTGGAAAATGGCTTTTGAGTGCTCAAACATTCGATCTAAGTGCTCCTAATTTTTTCTAAGCTTAATTACAAGTCATACAATCATTACAAGTGATTTACAACATGATTCTATTGGATTTACATCATATTTCAAAAATGTGCACTTGTATTGACTTTGACTTATCCTTTCTCCAACTTGAGATGCGCAAGTTAGGGCATTTGGAACGTGTCTATACCTAATCTGAAATCACTCAAGTAGAGACATTAGACACAATTAATTGGAATGGTTTATTCATCATAAAAACAAGGATTTAGTCAATTTAGACCTTGAGTCAACAATTCACATCTCAATCATCAACTTCTTGGATGCCCATGTGGTTTTATAACCCCTACCATATCACCAGCACTAGCGGTCGACAGCAACCACCCTTTTCCATTGCGGCACCACCTAAGGATTGCCTCGAGTTTGAAGGGTACCAAGGATCTTCAACAACCACAAGCCAAGGTGTGGCATCCCCTAGAGCCCTCAACATCACCTTCTCTTGTGATCGTCGAAACCTTCTCAATAGGTTTGTTCCCCTTCATTTCTCCTCTTTGTTCCAAGCGGTCATATAGTGAACACTATAGTCCATATAAAATTAACATTAAGAACTATAGGAATGATTTCATGAGGAAAATGAATCAAGGAACTTTGTAAGATAAGAGTATCCAATTAAGGGCATTACATATCTAGCATATCTCTTGCTTTGAGCATTAGGGAAATACCATGTATCAATCTAATAACGTATTAGAGGATAATTAATGAAGGAAAAACATAATGGATCATATTAGTGATCAATGACTTGGGAAATAGTATACATGCGACACTCAATCATCTGTGATAACTATGGTCCTAATTGTAATGTTAAATGCTTAGAATTTCTTTATTTAACCAATTTTTTGGGGAGATCAAATATTTAATTATAAGTAAGGGGAAATATAAAATAATTGTATATGATATGGTATCACTTTTTCACCCAAGTCGTAAAATATTAAACCCTTTTTACTTGATTGGTCATGTTCTATACCTAAGTACATAACAATAGTAAGTAATTAAAGTTTAGATCAATGAATATGGTAACATGATGGACCTTATAATTTTGTATGCATGAGCTACCCATATGAACCATACCAGCAAAATATTATGAATCTTCATCTCATTAATGACATTGGGACCTAAGGGATCATGGTATATATAAATATGAAGTTATGCATTATATATATATATATATATATATATATATATATATATATGAAGTTATGCATTATATATATGTATATTTAAGCAATAATTGGTTTATCATATGTACCATTAAGATATCCTACTCACTAAGGAGTAAAATGGTAATCTTACCTAATAAGAACCTATAAAGTTAGTTCCAAGCCAAGAAATATCATGAACTCTATTACATTCTATCTTGCTAGATTTGTGAGAAATTGACTTCTTTGATTCTTGTGGACATCTCGATTGTAAATTCTCAATTGAAAGAGGTACAAATTCTTTGTTCTTTATTGAATGATTTGTTTCCCTCTTGAGTTTCATTTATATAATTTTGCAAAAGCAAACCAATTTCTTTATTTACTTCTTATAGAAGGTCACCACAATTAGATTGAATGTTGAAAAATTGTTACATAATTGAAATTTTGGTTGATTTTTATATAGGCACAAAAACTAAAATATTGTCTAAGACTTTTGGTTCACTATATTCGGCAGGGAATATCCCCCAACCATGCAAAGTGAATAGTGGACAATTTGAGGTCCCCAATACTGGTTACCCCCATAGGAAAAAGTGTCATTCTCTAATAGAGGAGAGAACACTAGGCACCTAGCCAATGTCAAAGACAAGATATTAGATTGATTGTTCCAAGAGATAAATCATTTCATTTTGAATATTTTGATATGTTGATATCAGTTTTGAGAAATCTCTTTATTGATTCTAGTTACCACCTTGCATTGTTGTACCCTTTTGAAATTCATACGCTAACTAGATTATCCTTTTGTTATTATTGATATTCCACCAAGAAAGTTTACCTAGATTTGATTTCATAAATATTTATGTTTCAAATAACTCAATAATTGAATTTGGTAATAGCCATGCTAACCTACATTTTCCCTTCTTAGGGTCCATGTGTGGTTTCCTTCTCTCTGGGAACTCATGGATAGGTGTACAAAGAAGAACTAGAAGAGACATCCAGAAGTTGTCCCCAGTTGAATGCTAGATAGGAATCAATGTATATGCTTTAATCTTGTAGTGTTATGTTTAAAACTTCTACGACTCTAGTGTAAATCATGATTGTACTAAAGATTTGTTAATACTTTTGATACAATTTCTTAAACGTTTGATTGTAAAGATCGAGTGTTTACAACATGGTAGCAGTGCTATGAACAACTGACACTCATGCATGTCTCATGGGAGTTAGGGTTGTTTAACTAGTACACATATAACTTAGGCAAGTAGTTTACAACCAACTCTAGTCATGATAGCCTTACTCACCTAAGATAGAAATAGAAACATAGGTGAAATTAGTTGTCTAAAACATATTTATTAACATCACCATGTATTTTGATTGAGTTGAGGTGTTGAAGTAAGGATGTATAGTGAAGGTTCTAGCATAATTACTCCAGATCCACTTTGGTGGTAGTGGGATTTCCGAACTTTGCATGTTGACCTGACCAATGTGATTGTTAATACTTAGGAAAATCATAAATCCTAGCATTACAGCACAAATTTAGGAGGTCAAAAAATAACATGTGATTGTAGCTATTGAACAAACTAGTAGTTGAAAGGTGAATAAATGGACTCGAACCCCTAAGTTTGAATCTATGAATCCCCTTTCGTAGAAAGCAATGTCCTCTATCACTAATACAAGTGAAGTTACTCTAGTGACCCTAAAGGTTCCATGTAGTTACTATGGTGAGTGTTGGCAAAGGAAATTGTGGCTTACTAATCGCATCTATTTTGGCCATATCCAATTTTGTATTGAAATGTTTCCCATTGAGAAATTATTTACTTTATAATAATATATGTACAACGAAAAATGATTTTTATGGAATTTTATTGAGGATTTCTTGATCTAAGTCACAATCAAGAAGGTATGAGAAAACCCTAGAGGAGAAAACCTAGATATAGTGATGGACACTACATTGTAGTTGACATGTCCGTTGAGATTTCTAGTTGAATACTTTTAAGGTGTGGAGAATAGTACCTAAGGAGACCATGGATATACCAATTTCAAGGATGAGATTCTCATAAAGGGTTGGATAATAGTAGAATACCAAATTTTGGTACCAAATTTAATTTTGAGCTATTATTCATAATCTCTCAAATTGAAAACCTCTTTTGCTAAATTTTCCATTCAAAATTTCTTGAGATCTGAGCACTAAAATACAAATCATTTTGATTCAATTATCCCATTGGGACCCAAAATTGAGAAATTGAACTCAATTAGCATTCTTGGACTTGAAATCACCCAAAAAAATCACGAAAATATAGATATTAATATTTTAATTATTTTTTAGATCAAATGTTCTAGCCTTCTTAGACCCATAAAGAAGGGAGTTGGCAGTTTTAAGATTTAGGGTAATGGAAATTAAAATTGTGTTGAAACTATCAAAGGAAAAGGATGAAGAGGGTAGGATATATAAAATCTTAGACTAAATAAGGATTCATTTTTGGTTTTAATAATTGGGCTAAACAACTCGTTGACCATGGGGTCGTGCATGACTCTCCCCCTACCTTGTGTGCACCTACACTTCTTCACCCCATTATAGTCATTGCAGGCTTCCAGCCATGGCAAGTATCTCTCGATCCCCTCATCCTCTCACTCTCTTGCATCCAACCCATCACGGTGGTCTTTACTCCTAGAAACTGCATGTCACTTCAATTGGGGAGAAATACATCGAAACACCAAGGAACTAGTAATGGGTGAGACCTAACCACAACGGCCAGAGAGGCATCCTTGCAACTTGGAACCACCCTACACAAATTTGACACCGTTTAGAGAACCTCCTAGATTCCCATGATGAAAACCCTAAATGCCCCTAATCTAATATAGCCCATGCATCCCTCATTGACAAGTCACAAAGCTTTCAAACCTTTGGCAAGCTTTGTGATCGTCCACCATGGTTTAATATAATCCCATGACATTACGTGATCACCCCGAGATCTTTATCCATCTTGGATGGAGCTTCAGCAACATTCATCTCACCCCAGAATAAATCCACTCTGCCAACTCCATATATGCCCCCTTTTCCAGTGAGCTTGATCTCACCTGTGAGTATTTTACCATTGCAACCACGAACATCACCACTGGCCAATCAACCTCCACCCCAGCTCAACTATGATTGTTTACATCTCATTCCTTGACTTCCTCGATGCCCTTGTGGGTTCACAACCCCTATAGTATCACTAACATAGGCAGTCATAAGAAACCACCCTTCTCCATTGTGATGTCTCCTAAGGATTGCCTCGAGTCCAAAGGGTACAAAGGAGCTTTAACATCCACCATCCAAGGTGTGGCATCCATTGGATCCCTCAACATTTCCTGCTCAAGTGACCATCTAAACCTACTTGATAGGTTGTTCCCCTTTGTTTCTCATCTATGTTCCAAGAAATCAATAGTGATAATATGAAGACTATAGTCCATGTAACATTAATATCAAGAACTATAAGTAATCATCTAATGACGGGAAGTGAATAAGGAACTTGGGGAGATCAGGTTATCCCATTAGGGGCATAACATATCTAGTCTATATTTTTCTTTGAGCATTAAGGAAATACCATGTACAAATCTAATATCTTATTAGAGGATAATTAATGGAGGAAAAACCTAATGGATCAGACTAGTGATCAACAACTTGCACAATGGTATACATGTGACACTTAATCATCAGTGATAACTATGATCATAATTATAATTCTAGATGCTTAGAATCCCTTTATTTAACTAATTGATTGGGAAGATTTAATATTTAATTATAAGTAAGAGAAAATAAGAAATAATGTGTACGTTGTGTTGTATCTCTTTATCACCCAAGTCCTAATATATTTAGCCATTTTTACTTAGATAATCATGTTATAAACCTAAGTACATAATAATAGTAAGTAATTACAGTTAAGATCTATGAATATGGGAAAATAATGGACCTTATATAATTTTGTATGCATAAGCTACCCCTATGAACCATAATAGCATAATCTTATGAATATTCATCTCATTAGTGACATTGTGACCTAAGGGATCATATGTATATATAAATATGAAGTTATGCATGATATATATAAGCAATGACTAGTTTATCATATGCACACCAAAAAATGATTACATTGATTAGGAGGAACTTAATGATCTCAAGATAATACACTATAACACTAAAACTATTATTATTAAGATGTCCTACTCGCTAAGGGGTAAAATGGTAATTTCACCTAATAAGAACCTAGAAAGTGATTTCCAAGCCAAGACGTATCAAATAAACATAGTACATTCTCTCTTTCTAGATTCATGAGAAATTGACTTCTTTGACTCTTGTGGACATCTCGATTGGAAATTCTCAATTAAAACATGTACTAAATTGTCAATTATTTATTGAACTATTTATCTCCCTATTGAATTTCATATATATAATTTTGCAAAGGTGGTGAACCAATTTTGGGATTATACTTTACCTCTTGTTGAAGGTCACCTTGATTAAATTGAATGTTGAACATTGCTACATAATTGAAGTATTGATTAATTTTTATATGGTGAAATAACTCAAAATATTTATAAGATCTTTGGATCACTAGATTAGGTGGGTCATATCCCCAACCCTTCCCAATGGATCATGTACAATTATAGGTCCCCTAGTATCAGTTACCCTCATAGGAAAAAGTGTAGATCTCTCATTGAGGGGAGAATACTAGGAACCTAGACACTAGCGAAGAGAAAATATTAGATTGATTGTGACAATAGATAAATTATTTCATTTTGAATAATTTGATATGTTGACTCTTTATTGATTCTAGTTACCACCTTGCAATGTTGTACCTTTTTGAAATTAATATGGTAACTAGATTATCCTTTTTTTATTACCATAGTCCACCAAGAAAGGTTACCTAGATTTAATCTCATAAACCTTATTTTTCAAATAGCTAAAAAATTAAATCTATTACCAACCATGATGACCTATATTTTCCCCTCTTAGTGTCCATGTGTGGTTTCATTCTCTCTGGAAACACATGGATAGGTATATGAACAAGAACTAGAAGAGAAGTGCAAGATTTGTCCCATGTTGAACACCATATAGGAATTAATGTATATGTTTTAATCTTATAATAGTATGTTTAAAGCTTTTGCGACTCTAACATAAAAGTATGGTTGTAATAAAGATTTTTTTATACTTTTAATATAACTTTGTAAATATTTGATTGTAAATATTGGGTCTTTACGCAGAAGTAGACAATGTTCTCCAAGTACATCTATAAAGCTTCTTGCCTCTGCATAGTCCATGCAGACTACCAGGAACCCTACATCATGCTTCTTGAGTTGGTGAAAAGAACCAACCCTTTCAGTCATTGATGTTCTAGCGACAACTTTTTCTCTCCCTTGTAATTTCTCCCTTTTACGGGTAAGATGGCTAGGCTAATAGGATACAAGAATGTGAGAAGAGTTGTATAGAAAAGCCTTGCCCATTACACCTTTACATAGGAGTGGTAGGGTAGGGTTTCCAAAACTAGGGAGACAAAAGGTCAAAATATCTTAGCTAGACAATTGTTGCGTACAGCCTGTCGGTCGACTGGACTGTTCACTCAATCGACTAGACTTATTGGATGCAACGTAGTAAATTGGGTTGTATGATGTTATTGATTGCAATGATTAATTGGTCGGCTGTCATTTTGGCTCCCGTTAAATCGTTGGTATTTCCAACACATGAATCGTTCAACACTATCAAATTTGTGGGCCCGACCAACTCAATCAATCTCAATTATTTGTTCGACCCAATCCTTTTGGTTAGTCGACAGGACAATCCTATCAACCATTGGGTATCAATATCCAGTTGTCAATGAAAGTTTTCAGACAGTTTATTGGTAGGTACTACTAGCTCCAAAGGAATATTGGACTCTCCAGTCAGTCGACTAACATTGTAAGTATTATCTTGTTTGATTATCTAAACATTTTAGTAATAATATTAAATTGGGTCCATGATTAAACTTCTTTTCCCAGTGCATCATATATGTGTGACCCTATAGGATCCAAATTACATTGATAGTTATGTCCATAATAATATTATGACTTCACGTGCAATTAGCACTATCTAGAAGCTCATCATTGCTAGCCGAGTAATTGGATAAATTAGAGGACAAATTTAACCTAAACTTGTGACCACTGTTATACTAATGGTATGGTCCATTTGTCAGAGATGTCTAGACTGAACTTGAGTCATGAATCATCATCTTATTAATGCTCAATCTATGTTTCTTGAACTAGAGTAGATTTTTTAGATGCATGTGATCTCAATATCACATATTAACTCACATGAGAACAACCATATGCTTCATAGACTCACTTATCAAGTGGCCAGTATATCACTCCAACAAGAGGGACAAGTTTCTTCTACATTACTCACATTAATCGCAATGTGTCACAATGTACCTAAGCACCATTTGTATAGGTATGAAATCGATTGAAGTCTTCAAAATAACTCCATTCTACATTGATAATAGGTTTATTTGATATATATGGTGGGAAATGGGTTTGTTTTCTTGTAGTGAAATAAGTAGGAGGTGTTTATGTCAGTGTGAAAAGGGTGGATCAATAAACATGAGAGATATGTGGGTGTTTTGTAGGATGGAAAATAGAGGAGAGAGTGATATATGATTTTTATTGTATTATTTTTAGTATTTTTTAATTTTTAATATGTGAAAGTATGTAAAGGTTAATGTATGGTTTAGGATTGAGAGGTTGGTTTGAGAGAGAGGATGGATGTCACTTAACTCATTGTGTACTATTAATAGACTTATAAAACTAATGCAATACCCTTGGGTGCTTGTGGGTCAAGGGTTGACCCTTTTAATTTTTGTTTGGGTTATGAAATTAGACACCTACTAATGTTGACACACAAAACCCATTTGATATACAATTCTTCTTGGTAGACTCAAGAATCGTCATCCTCTTAATATTCAATCTATGTTTCTTAAACTAGAGTAGACTTTTCATATGCATGTGAGCTCAATATCACATATTGCCTCACTTGAGCACAACCATGTGCTTCACAGACTCACTTATCAAGTGGTAAGGATATCACTCTGATAAGAGGGAACAATTTCATACACTTCACTCGAAACAATCCCCATATTTCACAATGTATTCAAGCACCATTTGTATAGTAACCCTTATTCTAGGTCACATTATATTGTGTTAAAGTTCATTGAATGCCATGTGATTATTGTAGTGACTTGAGTTCTAAGAATCACAAGCATGAATATCACATTGAGACAGGATTCTGACTACCATTGAATGGTTTTCATGTATCATTCTCTAAGTGAGTCTGTCTGGTACACTTTTTCTCTAACAAGAATCTATGTGTTTTACTGGATATCCTATATCATCAATAGTGACATTTAGTCATCATTGAACACACATTTTCGTGTTAAGTTTTTTTCAAAAGATAGATACTTGATAAATCATTGAAATTTATGATCACAACATCCACTAAAAGAATAAATATTAACAAACTTGAATATGGGCTATATCTTTGCATAATACGTACATGTATGAACACAGCTAACAAAACCCAAGGAAGCAAACTCATCTGTACACAAAAGGTATCAAAAATAAAATACTGAGATCATGTCGACGTAGGAGTCATCGGTAAGAACTGGCAAGATTATGCCATGTGTGCTTTGACATCACCTGAAAGAAAATCCACAGAGGAGAGCATGAACTGAAAAACTTGAGAATATATGCATGATGATGAAGCACATAAATTATTCTTGTAGTCGATGTTAAAAGGCATTGAGAAACCCTCTAGATGTAATGTGTTTCCCACATAAGCTGTGAACCAGAGAGATGATGCCGATCTAACATGTAAAAAACAAGATTGGGCCTCTACCGATGATAAAAACCATTAAATAAAAGGAGCCCGAGAGTCGTAGAAGCATGGTCATTCCCTACATTGGAGAGGATTGATGTCGATTCATTATCGATGTATCATGCAAACAACATGATGGACGAAGAGACTGCCACACCAAAAAGGTAATCAAAGAAAACAAGCTCGACGGCTGCTAAAGAATCGTCTTAAATAGGTAAAAGACAAACCCAGTTAAGTTTTATTTTGATGTATATAGTTTCCACAATAATGTTTGACTACAAACATGACAAGAATATATATACTCTAATCATACATATAATCCCATGTTCATGTCTTCAACCCAATCCATATGTCATCAAGTAATATCATTCTTTAGACATCTATTATTTAATATCATCATCCATATTTCAATAAACATAATAAACAAAATTGATTTTATTATTAATCAAATAATATCCCAATACAATCATCTTATGATTGGCTCTTAGGGTATACATACCAACATATCCATGATATTTAACTTTGATAATTGAATATATGAAAGTCAAATTAGGCCAACTTAAGGTTTCACCTTATTTAACATAAATAAACTTTTGACAGTAAATCTTTTTTAAGGTTGAAATTTTAGGGTCGTTACATTATAAAATGTAAATAGCATTCAATTTGAATCGAGTCCAAATAGAGTGGCATAAGTTTTGTGAAAGTAAATACCTTCTTGTTGTGTTTATCCTTTTGCCATAACCTTGTCTTGATTCTTACAACTTTGTCAGGCTAATCAATCTTATTTTAGTGTATCTATTTGGTTCCAATGATCTTTCTATCCTTAGGCCTTGTCACTAGAGTCCATACTTTGTTCTTTTCAAAAATATCCAATATTAATTTGCACAATTATAATCTAAGTATCATCCCCAAGAGCTTCTTTGACATGTTTTGGCTCAAATTCAGTATGAAGGTATTATTGGCTTGGTAGTTGTTGTATGAATATCTTGTCTTCTCTTTCTCAAATAGATAATCTATAATAAAAGTGTGTATGATCATTTGCAAAATGGGGGTTTTGATCCTTTTTTCTTCATCTTATGAGGTGGCATCTTTCTTATCTTAAATGACACCCTTTTGTCTGTCTCTTTGGTGATGACTAGTTTTTTTTTTATTCTAGGAATTATCGCACCTAGTACAACATTCTTGGACATTGAAGGGTTAGTGTCAATAGTTTTTACATATATAGACACTTCTACTTTAGAGAGAGAGTTTTTAAGAAGAATGCAAAGCTTCATATGTAAAAGTAGGAATTTTTATCTTCCAAGATTACTATTTCACTCTAATGATTGTAGCAAATCAAGCTCAAGAAGTAATTAGGGGCTCAAGAGGTCATTTTCTCAACTATAGCATAGGAGCATAGGTGGAAACGTTAGAATGCACTCCTACATGTCTTGTCTGTAGTTGAGGGTGCCTACTAGTCAGTAGAGATAGTCTGGATCAATTCCAGCCATTTTAGGGGGTAATGGAATCTCCAAGTGATATATTTTAACTTGTTATCCCTCTCTAACAACTATATCAACTTTGCAAAATGCAAAGATATAGTGCCATCGACCAAGTTTAGGTGCCAAATCTTAGTCGATAGTGCTAGTAGAAATAGAAAGTCTTTTAGGTCAGTCATTGAGTTTTGAATCCAAATTATTAGCCAATGAACATATTGGGTTTGGCTTTTTGTTCATTGATTGAGTTTTGTGACAAGATAAACTTGACCGATCTAGTACAATTAGGAACCCATCATAGTGTCATCGTTTGAGTTTCACCTAGGCAAACTCAACTCGTGGCAAGTTCTATTTATCATTTCGACATACAGTATTAATTGATTTTAATTAGATCTATTAAACATTTGAAATCAAATATGATTCATAAAATCATCACAAACATATTATTGTTGACCTAAGTGTTACACAATGTCTATATTTTGATAAGTACTTAGCCACTCCATTCATATGTATCTAATATGTTTGTTGAGATTGATTTTAGGTATTAGGTACATGAAAAGGATCAAATCTATCAAGCCCTAGGTTTTTATAGTTCAAGTCAAAAGCAATGCAAATGCACTTATGTGGAATACACTTCAAATCACCTTAGATAATTTTTCTAATCATTTGTATTGATGATATCACTTGTAACTAATATGAGAAAAAACCAGGAACCCTTAATTAAAATGTTTGATCACTCAAGAGTAATTTTCCAAAATTCACTATAGGTCGTTTGTCAATCAAGATTCAAACTTAGCTGATCCCTTGATGGATTTTGAGAATTCTTTAATTCGGTCGAGTTGCCACTCAAAATTCAACCGATCCTTGCACACAACAAAATTGATTTTAAGTGATCAATCAATTTGCACACAGGTCAAACTCGACTGATTCTTCAAATAGACTTTGTTTCATAGTGCAATCGGTCGAGTTACCTTTATGAAAACTCAAATGAATGTATTGTATGGAAAGTGAAGAAAAAGTGATTCTAGTCGTTGGTGAGTGGATAAACTCAAAATTATATCTATTGCAACCCTAAAAATGGCTATAAAATGTTCCTAAGTTTTTCTACCCTCTAGTGGACACCCCATCTATAAACAGGACTTCTTGGAGTTCATTCCAAGGTTTCTCATTCATACTATTCAAGGTCCTTGCTATAGTTGAGTGCTTTTAGTCCACTTGATCCCCTTTCTCTCTCTTCATTACACTTCATTGCATTCATATAAGTGAGATATGATCTATGTAAGAGATCTATTTCATTGTATGCTAGTAAATCTCTCAAAGTTTCTCTTTTCCCAACTCCTTTCTTCAAGATCAAGTTGGTGAAAGCTTCTCCAAGTGAAGGAGAATGTGCAAGCTTCTTCAAGCTATATAAGAAGGTGCATAAAGCTTCTCTGAATGAAAGAGGAGTACAAGGATGAAGATCCATGAGTGGAGTGGGTAAATCCTTCAAGGCTAAAGACTCATTTCAAAGAGGGGATCTCCTTAAAGAAGGTGTCCATCTCCTTACAACAGTGGGTAAGACCTTGGTGAGGTAGAAGACTATATCTCTAGATAGGTAAGACCTTGTTTGTAAAGTTGGTGTCTCCTTTGACCTCAAAGGGAAGCTAGCTATCCTTTTCCCTGAAAAGTAAGGTCAAATTCAATGTCTTATAATGGAATCTAAGTATACATATGTTACAAAATCCTAGGGCTTGACCTCTCTGGGTAGTGGACCGACTCTCTCCTAGTTTGGAGAGTGGAACCACTCTAAACAGCTTTTTCAAGTGTTTGTTCAATATCTCTCATCCTTTCTATGCATGTTTAGATTGCCATCAAATCCACAATTTACAATTGTGCCCAGTTGAAGTAACTTGAAGGTCTAACGAATTTTATGCAAGTGTTTTTAGCTATATTCACCCTCTCTAGAGCCCTTTGATCCAGCAAATGGTATTAGAGCCACAGTCTTCTCCAACACATATCCCATATTACGAGAAGATGGGTGAATCACTTGGGCCCGTCAACCTAGAGGGAGGCTTCTCCAGGAGACCTTCTATCTTCGATGGCACCAATTTCCTCTATTGGAAATTAAGGATGTAGTTCTACCTTCAAGGGATGAACTATGATATGTGGAAGGTGATGATTCTTCCATACAAGGAGTTGGAAGGTGATGTAGCTACTTGGGATGAAGAGACACTCAAGAAGGTGCAGATAAAGCCCTCACTCCCTCCGAGTTCAATCGGATCTCATCTTAGGACACAACCCATGAGATTTGGAACAAGTTGCGCATTACCTATGAAGGGACACAACAAGTCAAAGAGTCAAAAATTTACATGCTCAATGGACTGCTTGAAAACTTCAAGATGGGAAATTAGGAAAGAGTTGATAAGTACATAAGGTTCAACGCCATAATCAATGGGCTTGTTGCTTTGGGCCACACCTTGGACATAGGAACCATAAATTCCAAGATCCTAAGGTCTTTTCCCAAGATATGGGAACCCAAGGTGACTTACATTGAAGAAGATCAAAGTCTTGGTGACTTAGCCAGTGACGTGTATTTTACTACGCACTAAAAAGCAAGTGTACGCGTCGAGTAATATAGGCCTTTGTGAGGCCCGAGTCGAACACAGGGATACGTGAATTATTGGAGACTCCTACTAACTAATTGCAATCAGCTAGGCCGGATAACAAAGTAGGGTTTGTTGTCGAAATTAAAAGAAAATAAAATAAAACAAAGAAAACAATCGATTAAAGGTTAATTTAATCAATTCACAAGGGTATCTTTAGGATTGCGGTTTCACCGCGGGTCAACATTATATTAGGTTTTATATAATTCCTCACTCTTCTCTCTCTATCCGGGTAGTGGCCTGAAAACCGAATTACCCACTGTCGTGGTGTAATTCACTACTTAGGTTTAGGTTGATTCCACCGTCGTAGCAATCATTCCCCTAAACTAAGCGCATTACGAACGATCTCTCAGTTTCCACCATTAATTTTACATCTCCTTTGTCAAGGGATTTATCGATTAATGTAGGTTTCATCTCTTTTCAACCGTTAATCCTTTTGTCGAAGTGATTAAGGGCATTAGGTTATTATTATGGTGATCAAGCATAACAATATATATGGAGAAAACGAAACTATACCACGGATTTAAGAGAGAAAATATGAATTATTAATATAAAATTGTCATACAATGCATTCCCGGGCTACTCCCGGTCCTAAAGACGGAGGGGATTAGCCCCGCATGTTCATCTCGCTCGAATACATGGTAGAAATAGGGGAAATCATAAGAAAAACGTGAATTAAGTAGGAAAACCCCTGAACGGAGAAGAACAGGTAGATCCTTTGCGTAGAACACGAGCTTTCCCGCCTCTCGGTGGTGAAATTCATCTTCAGCAGCGTCCGGATCGACAGGGATGAGCTTCTGGCCTCCGTTCTCCTTTCTCTCCTTCCTCGGCACTCGTGCAATGCAAAATGAGATGATCCTCTCGTGTGGGCGGCCGTCATTAGGTATAAGTCCCTAATTAGGTCGCCAAATAACTCCATCCGTCTGATTGAGATCAAAACAAATCCAACGCATATATGCCAGTGCGTATTAGCGGCAGCCTTCTTTTCTTTTCGTCTGAGTGCCTGTGGTCATCTCGATACCATCGACTTGGGTGTCGATGGTATCGACTCTCTATAGCGTCGGGTTTGTCGTTTAGCGACGTTGTAGCCTCCATGCATCGATGGCATCGACTTGGATGTCGATGGTATCGACAGCTTCCTTGCCAGCAACCTGAAGGTATCTCGATGCCATCGACTTGGGCGTCGATGGTATCGACTCTGTGCTGCTCCTCTCGGCTGGCAACCTGTGGCTTGGTCGATGGTATCGACTTCCGTCGATGGTATCGACGGAAGCAGATACTTGTTTTTCCTAAAATTCCAAGATAAGACCAAATAAATCCACACAAATTATGATAATATGATAAATAATGCTCAAAATGATAAAACCAAAGGGATTTGACATAAAATAATGGCAAAGACCGAAATGAGTGAATTATGCAATATTATCCATAAAAAATGACTAATAAGAGCACAAAACACATAGCAAAAAGGTCTATAAATGCGACTCAAAATCATCGCATCAAACTCCCCTAAGCTTAAACATTGCTCGCCCTCGAGCAACTAATCCTTAGAATAGAATTGCAGATGTCAACTAAAATTCAACACACCAACCCAACATCCCATGTGACTCCCACTGAACATTCTCAAACCGGCCTTCTCTAACAATAGAACAGTAATTACCCTAAAGGCGACAATAATCATCCATAAGAGAAATTACCCCCCCCCCAAACAGATGAACACTATCACATAAGGCAGTTAACATAATAACATTCGCCGATTCAGCATTAGTGCATCTTGTGATCGCCTATACTACGTTGCTCGCCCTAACTACCATCTACATGGAAGCAGTTCTCCTGATAATCATTAGTGAGGAGAAATTCACGGTGGCCTACCAATCCGAGCAACGGGTGTATGGAAATGGGTGGTTCATGGAAGAACTTGGAAGTATTGCACAGTTTCAATATGCATAAAACAAAATGTCCTAAATGATGCAAATGCACATTAGAAATGCCCTAATGCCTAAAATTGGGTGAAATGATGCATGCACTAACCTTCCACCCCAAAGTGAGATGGAAATCTAGTTGAACTACATCATGTACTCAATTTCCTATAATGCGAGTGATTTAATGTTCCTTTCTCCCTCTTATTCCACTTTCTTATAAATTCTCTTTTTTTCTTTTTTTCTATTTTAGATTTTCAGAATTTTTTCTTTTCTTTAGCCCACATATCCATAATTGCTTAGAGATACGTGTATTGGGCTATTTTCTTCATGCTTGGAAATCTTTGCAATATTTCGAAGGTATGGAACAGTTTAGATCACTTTTGAGGAAAAATTGAGATACATGGTGTACTTTATGCATGAAAATCATGAGTGCAACTACATGGCATGCACCTAAAGGTAATGTGCATGAATCCCTATATATTTTTTCTTTTTATGCAAAAGTATGGAAAGTATCAATGCAGGTCCTATCTGAATGCTATGCACACAAGAAGGAATTGAAACTGCACTTTACTTCCAATTCTTAGGTGGATTATGGAAAAATGAAGTGGAATGATCACAAGATTAGATGACTGAACCTTAGAAAAATATTATGTGTCCCTCCTTACTGACATGTGTAGTAGTTCAGAGGGTTCTCTCTCTTACATCCAATTAAGGTCTCATTACCATTTGGTTAGGTTAGGCTCAAACAACCATTACTATCCACTTTCATGAGTCAATAGGAGTATAGGTGTGAAATGTTGTTTTAAAGTTGACATAATCAATCATTTTCGTAGGATATGTTCCCCAAGGTAAATTTTTAAATTTCCCTTAAATTTCCCATGAACTAACAGCGAGATGACAAACTTTTACGACATCCACAGTTACACTAGATAGCACGTGGATCCTACAAAAACTAAAAATGCACGAAACAAATAACAATGCTAAAAACTAAAAACAACAAAAGAAAAGATAGAGCTGTTCCAACTACCCCCCTAAGCTTGAATTCGACTATGGCCTCATAGTCAAAAACAAACTTAAGAGTGGAACAGAGATACCCTGATCATTCTTGTGGAGGCGGAGGTGGGTACTGTGGGGCCGTAGGATCCCAAGAAGGATACTCCCCCTGGAAGCTCGGATCATAATGGGTCCTCGGCGGAGGCTGTGGATAGCCTCCAAAGTAGCTCTGACTCCAGTAGTGGTCGTAAAAGGGCTCTTGTTGCATCTCCATCCTTTGCAACCGGTTGTGTATCTGCTCTTGGTTGGCGAGGATGAGACGCTCATTCTCGAACATTGCCCGTTGATTGTCAAGTAACCGATTTGTAGTCTCATGAATACCGGTATACATAGCTAGATGTTGCTGCTGTGTTTGCTGTATATCCTGCAGCATTGTGTACATGCCTTGCATTGAGTAGGCATCCTCGCCTGGCTGCGAGGGTTGTGGTGATGGCGGTGGGGGCTGTGATGATGAAGATGGACCCGGATGCATCCGAGGACGCTTCCGGGGTGCTACTCGTGCGTGAAGAGGTGTGAAAGCCTCCTCTTCCTCCTCAGCCTCACCTTCTTGTTCGTCGTTGCCACCTTCTTCTTCTTCATCGGAGTCGATGGCTATGATCGGCCACCGGAAGTGCTGTGCACCCTCGATGTTGAAGATGGCGTCCGGCAGTGCGCATTCTTGATAAGCATGGTTGACGTGGCAGTGTGCGTACGCCAACCCATCCCGTAGAAGGATAAGGTTTGAACGGTGCAGATGTTGCACGTTCACCTTACTCTTCGTGGAAAGCGGAGTCATGGACTGGAAATTCAGCCCCAAGTATGATGCCAATTTGGTGATGAGCCCACCAAAATGGATCGGTGCCTTCATTGTACTCCTCCTCATCGCCAGGACACGCTGCAGAAAGAACGCACCCCAGTTGCATTCTTGTCGCTTCAGGAGCATGTAGAGGAAGAAAAGATCGCTCTCCTGAAACTTGCTCAATGCTAGATCGCTCCGAGCAAAGAACGTCAAGCTCAACATCCGGTGTAGGACCCGGACGAACAGATGCTCGAAATCCGCTACCGCAGCATTGTGGTAGCTCACTGTCTTTCCCGCCGGCACTGTGACTAGCTCGGCGAAGATCTTGTCGTAGTCGGTGCGGGAATCTGGGCGCCGGTGATCGTTTTGACTGTGGTTCCAGTTGAAGATTGCATTGAAATGGTCTAGCATGATGTTGTAGTTGATGTTGAACAACCGGAAGGACACTCGGCCCTTGATCCACTCACGATCGGAAGCAACCACGTCGTTGGGCACGACATAGACGTCAAGGGACGCCATAAACTCCACCACCAACTCCTTGTAGGTGGGCCATTTGCCGAAGAATGGCTGCCCATCCGCATGGTACTCCAGCTCGTCGTCCCGTCGGCCGGTGTGATGTGCTTGTCCTGCCAGCACATAGGCCAAGTTGGCCTCGAATCCAAGCTCCTGGAGCATACCCCGGTCCACATACCGGGTCGGCTCAATCTTCCGCTTCATTATCTCCTCATAGACCTTCTTCACCTCCGCGGAAGGGTGAACCAAGCGCGGACGTGGGACGGAAGCAGTAGGAGGTGGCACAAACTCCACGATCTCCATTGGATTCGCGTGCAAGGACGATGCTCCGGCGACGTGCACCATTGTTGCAAGAAAGATGAGATTAGAAGAAGAGAGCTCGGGGAAGATGGAGAAGTGATTCTCCGCTCGGTGAAGATCCTTGCTCGATGTTGCTGCTCTTCCATCTTGGAGGGCTCGGGGGAGTGCTCGGCGCAAAGGAGGAAGTTTGCTCTGAAGGTGTGATGTCAAATGACGTTGCAATTCTCCTTATATAGACTTGGCCGGCGCTATTGTTGACCCGTCGATACCATCGACGCGGGTCGATGGTATCGACACGTCTCGATGCTATCCGCCTCCCTCGCGAGTATCGACGGATGACGTTTGCTGGATCAGGAAACCTGGATTGTTGACCTGTCGATACCATCGACGCAAGTCGATAGTATCGACGCAGCACCCGGATCGCTGACGTGGACTCGCAATCGCCGTCGATGTCTTCGCGCGGATCGGTGACATGGATGTCGATACCATCGACGGGAGTCGATGGTATCGACTTGACTTCATTGCAACACCGCCACTTTTTCACTTCAACCTGTGATCATGTCGATACCATCGACGAGGCCGTCGATGGTATCGAGTTGACTGAGACAAATCATTCTGAACTTCTCCAGAGATCTCGATGGTATCGACTGGCATGTCGATACTATCGACAATTATTGCGCGACCTGCCTGTAGGTATGTCGATACCATCGACGGGACCGTCGATAGTATCGACTCAGAACGATTCTTGAAGTTGTCAACCTGAACCTATCTCAATACCATCGACCAGTGTGTCGATGGTATCGACCCTGCCTGAGCCTACACATTGAACAAACGGATCAAGGTATCTTCTTTACACTAGAATTTAAATGAAATGAAAGCAATCTATGACTATAATTAAACTATCCTAATGTACCGATGGTTGGGTTGCCTCCCAACAAGCGCCCTTGTTTAACGTCTTAGGCTAGACGGCTTGAAACTCATCATCTTTTCACCTTGGGAACTGTGCTTAGAGGATCATTTGGTAATTTGAATTCAACTCGATCTCCTCCAATTCCCAAGGACAAAGTACCTCTCCCTAAAGCAGTCACGACATCCTCCGTTGCTTGAAACGGCCTTCCTAAGAGAATTTCACAGCTTTGGAGCGGTGGCATATCCATGACGACAAAGTCCACCGAAAATATGAATCTATCCACTTTGACGAGAACATCTTCACATACTCCATAGGGTCTCACGGTAGACCCATCCTCCAATTCAATTGTTGCGGCCAACTTCTTTATCTCTTTTAACCCCAGCTTTTGAAATGTCGCCAAAGCCATGAGATTTATGCTAGCGCCGGAATCACATTGCGCTTTGGGAAAATGTTGACCACCTATTGTACACGGAATGTAAAAACCTCCTGGTTCCTTTCTCTTCTTTGGTGAATTCCCGTGAATCATAGAGCTCACCGTCTCATTCATCCAGCAAATATCATCATCTTTTATCCGCCTCTTCTTATTGATGATTTCCTTGATGAACCTCCCATAGGCGGGTACTTTCTCGATCATCTCCACTAATGGAATATTGATGTGGAGTTTTCGGAATATCTCCAGAAATTTCTTAAAGTGACGATGCTCTTTCTTTGACTTAGAATTGTCCAAATTTGAAGCATCTGCTGCATCAACACGCCTGTGAGGTGGCACATATGAGCTTTTCGGGGGCTCCTCCCCTAAGCTTGCTTCAATCACTCCCTCCGACGTGGGCTTTGGCGAGACATCCTCAATGGTAGCAACTTGTTGTGGTTTCTCTCTCACATTCGCTGTCTCTGCACGTGCACAAACAACCTGCAATTCTTCTTCCTGCCTAGATGGAGATACAATATTCACAACTCTTTGTGATTTTTTGAAGAAAGGGTTTCCGCCCGGCAATCCATAGTACGTGCGTGGATATGGTATCGTCGGTGTTGCATTCACATTGAAAGTCATTTTTCTTTTGTATACAGCTTCTTGCACCTGAGATTTCTCCTCATTGCTTACCACAGACATATACTTGACCTCATGGTGTGCTTGGGTCACGTTCGCATTCTCGGATGGTTTCTGTTGATTGGCATGCTTGATTGCCTCCACTTCACTCGAAATCTGTGCCACGGTGGTCTCTAATGCCCACATTTGTGCTCCATGGCTTTGTAGCGTCTTCCCAAACTTGGTTAGAATATCACCTTGAGATTGCAATTGCTTACCAAACATGGCCATCATCTCTTGGTTATGTTGTACCATTTGACTCAGTAGTTCTGTGTTCTTATCCTCGGCTCTCTGTTGTGGCTTGGCATCCGGATCCTGCAGAAAATTATTCGGATCCTTCCATGAGAACTTTTTATCCTTCCTCCATGCATAGTCATTGTTTCTATAACCCTGTTGTTGCATGAACTTCACTTGGGCCTCCTCATCCTCAGATGCATCTTCCTTAGTCAGTAGCTTCTTGGCTAGAAGATCTAACTTATCGTTCAGCTCCCTAACTATTCTGGATTCACCAGCAGCCTTGACCTGTTCCACAGCACCTCTGTCACCCCATGACTGTTTCCTAGCCATGTTCTTGAGTATTTCCCAACATCTGGTATCCGTATTATTCAGAAAGAATCTGGATCCCGCTGAATCAAGGTTACTTCTATCGTGCTCGGAGAGAGCAAAATAAAAGATTTTCACTTGTGTTTCCCTGTCCAGCCCATGATGTGGGCATCTCCTCAACATAACCTGGAATCGCTCCCAGGTCTCAGAATATGTTTCACCCGCCTGTTGGGTGAAATTGTGAATCTTCCTAATCATGTCGTTGGTCTTCTCAGGAGGGAAAAACCTCTCGAAGAAAACCTCCACCATATGATTCCATGATTCAACGAACTCATCATCGAGGTTATGTAGCCACTCTCTTGCTGCTCCTGCCAAGGAACTTGGGAACAGCTTGAGGTACAAAGCATGTTGTGGAAACTGGTCTATCTTCACCATATCACAGTTTTCAACGAACTGGCTGATGTGTGCAACTGGGTCCTCATTCTTCAGCCCGTGAAATGCGTTTGATTTTACCAAGTTGATCAACGCTGGACCGATCTTATATGTTGGTATGTTGACCGCCTGCTTCTTTATAGGCCCCTTTGAAGATGATGAAGAAGAAGCTTTGATCTTCTCCCATATGGTATGTGGCTCGGCCATTTCTTCTGCTTCAGATTCAGAATTTATTTCCTCTTGGTGCTCTTGCTCGTAGTGCTCCTCGTCCTCAGGTCCCAGAGGTAGAACCTCGGGTGTGCGATTCGCGTAGTCCGTACTACGTGTATGCACCATGCAAAGTACCTGAAATGAGAAAATTGGGGTTCAGTACTATGCTTAGACAAGTATAGACGATTATAGAGAAATTTAGGAATATTTAGAGTTGTTTCAAAATAAAAAAAATGTGACCTAGAATGGACGCTCTTAGCACTCAAAGTGCCAACAATTCGCCGTATCCCCGGCAACGGCGCCAAAAACTTGACGTGTATTTTACTACGCGCTAAAAACGCAAGTGTACGCGTCGAGTAATATAGGCCTTTGTGAGGCCCGAGTCAAACACAGGGATACGTGAATTATTGGAGACTCCTACTAACTAATTGCAATCAGCTAGGCCGGATAACAAAGTAGGGTTTGTTGTCGAAATTAAAAGAAAATAAAATAAAACAAAGAAAACAATCGATTAAAGGTTAATTTAATCAATTCACAAGGGTATCTTTAGGATTGCAGTTTCACCGCGGGTCAACATTGTATTAGGTTTTATATAATTCCTCACTCTTCTCTCTCTATCCGGGTAGTGGCCTGAAAACAGAATTACCCACTGTCGTGGTGTAATTCACTACTTAGGTTTAGGTTGATTCCACCGTCGTAGCAATCATTCCCCTAAACTAAGCACATTACGAACGATCTCTCAGTTTCCACCATGAATTTTACACCTCCTTTGTCAAGGGATTTATCGATTAATGTAGGTTTCGTCTCTCTTCAACCGTTAATCCTTCTGTCGAAGTGATTAAGGGTATTAGGTTATTATTATGGTGATCAAGCATAACAATATATATGGAGAAAACAAAACTATACCACGGATTTAAGAGAGAAAATATGAATTATTAATATAAAATTGTCATACAATGCATTCCCGGGCTACACCCGGTCCTAAAGACGGAGGGGATTAGCCCCGCATGTTCATCTCGCACGAATACATGGTAGAAATAGGGGAAATCATAAGAAAAACGTGAATTAAGTAGGAAAACCCCTGAACGGAGAAGAACCGGTAGATCCTTTGCGTAGAACACGAGCTTTCCCGCCTCTCGGTGGTGAAATTCGTCTTCGGCAGCATCTGGATCGACAGGGATGAGCTTCTGGCCTCCGTTCTCCTTTCTCTCCTTCCTCGACACTCGTGCAATGAAAAATGAGATGATCCTCTCGTGTGGGCGGCCGTCATTAGGTATAAGTCCCTAATTAGGTCGTCAAATAACTCCAGCCGTCCGATTGAGATCAAAATGAATCCAACGCATATATGCCGGCATCGATACCATCAACGCGGGTCGATGGTATCGACCCAGCGTATTAGCGGCAGCCTTCTTTTCTTTTCGTCTGAGTGCCTGTGGTCATCTCAATACCATCGACTTGGGTTTCGATGGTATCGACTCTCTGTAGCGTCGGGTTTGTCGTTTAGCGACGCTGTAGCCTCCATGCGTCGATGGCATCGACTTGGATGTCGATGGTATCGACAACTTCCTCGCCAGCAACCTGAAGGTATCTCGATGCCATCGACTTGGGCGTCGATGGTATCGACTCTGTGCTGCTCCTCTCGGCTGGCAACCTATGGCTTGGTCGATGGTATCGACTTCCGTCGATGGTATCGACGGAAGCAGATACTTGTTTTACCTAAAATTCCAAGACAAGACCAAATAAATCCACACAAATTATGATAATATGATAAATAATGCTCAAAATGATAAAACCAAGGGGATTTGACATAAAATAATGGCAAAGACCGAAATGAGTGAATTATGCAATATTATCCATAAAAATGACTAATAAGAGCACAAAACACATAGCAAAAAGGTCTATAAATGTGACTCAAAATCATCGCATCAGCCACCGAGGAGGTCATTGGAAACCTTCAAGCTTGTGAGCCAAGGCTATACAAGAAATAAGAAGATCACTAGCAATAGGATAAGGAATCAAAGAAGATAAAATACAATGCCTTCAAAGCTCAAGTGGAGGTAATGATTCTCCAAGAACAACTTACTTGCCAATCCTCTCTTCCATCCTCAAGTGAAGATGATGGTCCTAGTAATCATGAAGCAAACTACTCTAAGGGCAAGCACTTTAAGGGAAATCCTTCCTCATCCTCCACTCCTAGATGGTATGAATGTGGTCAAAAGGGGCACTACAAGAATGAATGCCCCAAATCAAAGAAGGCCTACCACAAAAGCAGCCACAAGAAGAAGGATGACTACAAGAAGGAAGGACAAAAAGGATAAAAGGAGCACGGATGAAGCTCATGCATTTTGAGAGGAATCCTCCTCTAGTGGCTCAAGCTCCAAATAAGGAGAATGACATCTTGCACTCATGGCCTCTACAAGTGAAGATATTGGTGTGGTGAGGTAAGCTTACATGAGTCATCTAAGGAAATTATTATTGATATAATACTACCCACTCTTCTTACTTAGGATGCAAGTCTAAACAGAAGAGGTTGGATAAAATCATTGATGATTTGTGTGCTAAAATTGGTATTCTTGATCAAAATGAGAAGTTACATATTGATAGCATTGATTCTTTGCAAGGGTAGTTTCTTGATATTGAGATCCAATACAATGGAGTTGAAGTAGAGAATGGGATCTACCTTATCAATAGTCTTAATAAAGAAAACTAAGCCCTAGTAGATAAGCTTGCTTTACTTAAAACTAAATATGGTGATCTTAAGCTTTCTTGTGATGATACTAAGGATCAAAATATAATTTATCTTGATGAGCTTGTTAAGCTTAGAACTAAAAATGCTAGATTACTTGCTCCAGTTAATGATCTTTCTTTTAGACCTTTATTGCCTAGTCATGAAGTTGCTAGTCTTACTTTTGAAAAGGATTGTTATCTAATTAAACTGTTCTATTTGGAAGACAACTTACTTCATGCATAAGATGATCTTGTTAGCTTATTTTATATTGTCATTACTCTTAGTGATGATAATCACAAACTCAAAGCTTCTGTGCAGAAATTCCTCAAAGGGAAAAAGTCCCTTAATCAAAGTCTAGATCACTCTACCAAACAAGATGGTAAAGTGGTTTGGGATATGTAGGGGGGAATCCAAAGAGCAAGGGAAAGGGAACGAAAATGAGAAAGGGACCTCCTATTTTCCATGGAGAGTCTTCTGGATCTAAGAATTGTATGGTTTGTGTGCATTACAAGAGGGATGATCATTACTCTATTTATTGTCCTTATAGAGAGTAGGGGACCAATCCAAAGATGAAATGGGTCCCCAAGCTAACAGTGGATCCTCAGGTTTGAATCGGGCACTGACATCTTCCTTTCTTATAGGTAAAAGGAAAACAGATTGTTGATAGTGGCTGCTCAAAGCATATGACAGATGAAATCAGCCACTTCAACCAATTCATAAAGAAGAAAGGAGGAATATGTGACATTTTGTGACAACAACAAGGGTAAGGTGATAGGTGAGGGTGATCTAGGTGATTCACTGTGCATCAAGAATGTTCTTATTGTAGATGGCCTACATCACAATTTAATAAGTGTTAATCATCTTTGATAATGATTATCTTGTTCTTTTTACCTCACTTGAATGTTTGCTTCAAGATTATCTCTCCTACAATGTTATATATAAGGGAACTAGAAATGGTAATCTCTATATGATTTTGCTTGACTTTATTAAGCCTGTTGTTGGTAGATGTCTTGTTTCCAATTCAAATGATATTTCTCTATGGCACTGTAGGCTTGGTCATGTAAATATGCATCAAATGAAGAAGTTGAGCAAAAAGGATTTGGTAAAGGGACTTCCTAAATTGGATTTTGGAAAGGATGAGGAATGCCAACCTTGTACCCAAAGAAAAAAAACCAAGTCCTCATTCAAATACAAAGGAGTCCTTATCACCAAAGGAGTTCTTGAGATTCTTCATATTGATCTATTTGGACCAATGTGTGTGCAATCACTTCGTGGTAGCAAGTATTGTCTTGTGATTGTTGACGATTTTTCTTGATATACATGGACTTTCTTTCTTGTTTTAAAAAGTGATACTCTTGATGTTTTCTTAACTTTTTGCAAAAGAGTGGAAAATAAAGTTTCTTTTCGGATCATCTCTATTTACAGTGATCATGGAGGAGAATTTGAAAATGACTTGTTTGAACTGTTTTGTGAGGAATCCATCTACATAAATTTTCTTCACCTCAAACACCTCAACAAAATGGGGTTGTAGAGAGAAAGAATAGGTCACTACAGGAAATGGCTAGGACTATGCTTCCAGTGTATGACACTCCAAGAAGTTTTGGGTCAAAGCTGTTAGTACTTCATGTTTTGTGCAAAACTGCCTTTTTACTCAGCCATCCTTAAAGAAAACCCCCTATGATCTATGGTGTGGTAGAAAGTCTCTATTGATTTCTTTCATGTTTTAGGTTGTTCTTGTTTTGTTTTAAACACCAAGGATTCCCTTGACAAGTTTGATCTGAAGTCTTACAAGGCTTTCTTTTTTTGTTATATCACTACCAGCAATGCTTATAGAGTATTTAACATTGAATTGAGCAAAGTAGAAGAATCTATTAATGTTAGATTTGTAGATACTAACCCCTCTATTTCCAAGAATATTGTTAATGATGATGTTGTAGATGAGATGATCCCTCACTTGAAAGAGCTCAACAATATTGATAAAGGAAATGAGGTGTTAGTTGATGAATAAGAAGAAAAGAAGGATCCAACCCCTCATTTTGCAAAGCATCATCCAAAAGAGCTCATCATAGGTAACCCCTTTGAAAGAGTGAAGACGCAGGCTGCCTACAATAAAGAATAAGCAGACAACTCCTTCATCTCTCAACTTGAGCCAAAAGATGTTAAAGAAACCCTCAAGGATTATGAGTGGAACCTAGCCATGATAGAAGAATTGGAACAGTTCAAAAAGAACAAAGTGTGGACCTTGTGCCAAGACCAAGTGATATAAAGATCATCGACACCAAGTGTGTCTACCACAACAAGCTTGATGAAAGTGGAAAAGTGGTAAGAAACAAAGCAAGGTTAGTTGCTCAAGGCTACAATCAATATGTGGGTATTGATTTTGATAAAACATATGTACATGTATCTATATGTGAGTCAATTATGATGTTGCTTGCTTTTGCTAGTCATAAGAATCTTTTGCTTTATCAAACGAATGTTAAAAGTGCATTTTTGAATGGTACAATTGAGGAGGAAGTATATGTTGCTCAACCTCCCATATTTGAACATGAGAAGTTGCCTAAACATGTTCGCTTGTTACAAAAAGATCTCTATTGACTCAAAAATAAACCTCAAGATTAGTCTGAGAAACTAAAGAACTTATTGTTAGACAATGTCTATATCATGGACAAAGTTGATTCTACCTTGTTTCTAAAACACACTTCTAACAATTTCTTGATTATTCAAATTTATGTTGATGGTATTATCTTTGGTGGAACTAATCTTGATCTTTACAAGGAGTTTAGTACTCCTATGCAGAGTGAGTTTGAGATGAGCATGATGGGGGAGCTTACTTTCTTCTGTGGATTTCAAATCAAACAAACAAAAGATGGTAACTTCATCAACCAAGGCAAGTACACCAGTGAACTACATAAATGCTTTGGGATGGAGAAAACCAAGCTATTGGACACCCCCATGTCAAACATTGCCAAGCTTGAGAGAGATGAACAAGGAGAAAAGGAAGATGAGAATCTCTATAGAGGTATGATTGGAAGTTTACTTTATTTAACTACCTCTAGACCTAATATAATGTTTAGTGTTAGCTTTTGTGCTCACTTTCAATCAAGTCCTAGAAAATCACATCTCATAGCGGTTAAATTTTGAGGTATCTAGCCAAAACTCAAAATTTTGGACTATGGTATCCCAAGTCAAGGGACTTTACTTTTACTATCTATAGTGATGTTGATTATGCAGGTTGTTTGATTGATAGAAAGTGCACAAGAGGCACTTGCTTCTTCCTAGGACCATGCCTAGTTTCTTGGTTCTCTAATAAACAAAGAGTTGTGTATCTTTCAACTACTAAGGTTGAATACATTGTAGTTGGGAGTTGTTGTGTCCAAGTCTTATGGATGAAGCAAATGCTCCAAGACTTTAAAATTCATTTTGATGCTTCTCATATATATTGTGATAATACTAGTGCAATTTGTCTGTCTTACAATCCTATATTTAATATAGAAACAAAAATATAGAGGTTCTTCATAACTTTCTTTGTGACCACATTTCCAAGAAGGATATTTATCACACATGTGGACACAAAGAATCAGCTTGCAAATATTTTCACTAAATCTCTAGCTTGAGAGCAATTTACATTCATTAGATGAAAATTGCTTATAACTACTCTTGATGATATTGACATGACTTCTAGCTAGATGTTATTATATTTATATGTTTCCTGTTTAAATTTAATCAGCTCTTGCTTTCTATGTGCTAGATTGTCATGTTTTCATGCCTTGTTTTGCTTACATTTGGGTATTTTCCATAAATGAACATTTTATCACAAAATAGTACCCTATGATGAGTGAAATGTTCCTTAATATGTCTAAAATACATGGTAGGCTAGAAACCCACATTTATATAGAACTCTAGAGGCATGAATTTAAACTTTCTAAGGTTTCAATTGGTTGATCATTCGGTTGAGTTGTTGACAGGATAAACTCGACCGATCACTATCTTAGAACTTAGCTGACCTGCTTGTTCAGTCGAGTTTCAAACCTGTAGAACTTGATTGATCGTGCAACTGGGCCAAATTAAAATAGGGCATCAACTGACTTTTCCCCCTCCCGACTAGAGAAAAATCTACCGATCCCAATACCCAATGCTCTAGTTATCCAACCCTAGGTGTGACTATCCTCTCCCAAGCTCCACTCATCCTCCCTTTCCTCTTCATTCACCTTTCTAGGTGGTTCGGTGATTTTTTTGTGGCATTGTTCTTCTTCATTGGTTACCTTTACTTCTCCATCTGCCTTCATGAATTCTAACCGCATGAAGAGAGTCATCCCTATTGGAGCACATTCGTCCTCCTCTGCTCCTCGCCCCATTTCCTATGACGGCACCTCTTTCATATCCTCACAAGCCCTCAATCTCTATAAAGAACTCATCCATAGGAATCATTTCCCTTTTCAAGCTTTATATGAACCTCATCTCACCACGAGTGAGACTATAAAGGAGGTAGTTGAGGTGTTTGCAACTCATCACCTTAGTGCATTGTGTGTAGAACACCTATTCTACTCCAATTCTATCACTAGCACCAAGGTGGTCCATGAGTTATATGCAAATATCCAATGGAACTACACTGCAAATGTGCCACCACCCGATACTCTGGTAGTTATGACCACTATGATTGTCGGTACCAAATTTACCATCTCTGAAGATTCTTTGAATATATTTTTCAATGGTACTGAGGTTACTAACTTATGGATGGTTGACTACCCTGATTGTTATGACCTGCTTGACCCTGAGGCTTTCTACAAAAGAAATGATCTTACACTTCTTGATATTTATAAGTTTTTGAAGAAGCCTAATGCCTCATATAGGAAGAAGTCAACCCTAACATCCTTTTCCCTCAATATGAAAAACCATCTTATTGCATTGGTGGTTATCTACAATGTCCATCTAAAGAAAAATTAAACGCAAATTGCATAAAACACCTATGTGATCTGTACTATTGTTTGTAGAATGTCGGAGTCAAGTGGTCTTACTACATTCTTCCTCACATGACCATCTTTGAATCAGGCAAGAACACCTCCGGAACCTGTCCTCCTTATCTTGCCTTGATCTGTGGTCTCTTTGCTTTTATGACTCAAAAATGTTTTTTCTATGATCTTCATTACAAATTAAGTCAAAAAGGAGTCAACATCAGTGAGACCACCATCAAAAAGACCTTTCTTCCTACCTCCCCTACCACACTTGGAGCCTCCACCTCTACCTCCACCCAGGCCCCTCCACCACCTCCACCACCCCATCTTGATTGTGTCTCTTTTAATGTGTCAAATGAAACCCTCATGGGATATTTGATGCATCAACAAGCATATATCCTTCAGGTTCAGGATCACCAGGACCTTTTCCATATCATGTCAACCACGAACCTATCCTACATCCATCCCTACCCTACCTATTAGGCGTACCTTGGAGCTGACTATGCCTCTTATGCATACAGTCAGTTCTACCCTGACCCTCCACCCTTTGATGCTTCTGCTACCACCCATGTTGTTGATAGTGGACCAACTCATGTTTGTGCTCCTGGTGCTTTACCTATACTGGCTCTGCCTTTTGGTCCTGCTACAACACTACTTGCTGACTTTGATGGGACTTCTACCCCTTCTTTTGAGCAAGCAAATGAATTGCATGCATGTGGCATGTCTTGGGCTACACAAAATGCCAGTGGCTAGGTCATGGTTTTGGACCTCCTGCTGATGAGGAGATGCCCGACCAGGCCACTAAGGATGAGGCTTATGCTGAGGATGATGGTTCAGATGATGGTTTTATTGGTTCTTTTGGTGGTGATGGTGAGGCCACAGCTACTTCCTCTACTGCACCATTTGATGATGATGAGGACTACCAACCCGAGGATGAGGATGATGATGTAGCTCATGTCATAGATAGTATCGATGTTTAGTTCCATAGTCTTTAGATTGCTCATATATGTATCTTTCTGTAGACTCACACGTACTAGAGATTTGGCCATTTTGTATCTGAGGCATACTATTTTATCTTCTTGATGTTTCTCGTTGGTTTGTAGTTTTTATCTCGAGAGATGTCTTTAGTGTTATAATCTTAATCTCATGTACTATAACTCTTTCATTGTCTATATCTTATGAGTTTTTGGTTTGTTATTCCATATTTTGATTATGGCACTAGATTGATTGTTTCTCTATGCTTTGTCTCCTTTTAGTGTGTGCTATATCTCGTTGATTGCTTTAGCTTATGCCTGTGGAGAAGACATGTGCCTTTTCGCTCTGCTACCTCCCTGCCTTTCTGATATGACAAAGGTGGAGAATTGATCTCAGTCATATTATTTTATTGTTTATATGATCATTTTCTTGTCAATTATCTACATATCATGTGAGTTGCTAGAGGACCATATAATATGTATATGTGTTATGGTTATTTGTGCAAAGACTAACTATGTAGGCATAGGTAAGTAAGAATTGAGGGGGAGAAATTCACATTGTTCATTCATATATCCCCTTGCGATTGACAAGGTAAAGGTTTAACTTTCACATCCTTTCTCAAAGGTAAAGGTTTCATATCATTTTCAATATGTTGAGTAATGGTTTCTCATTGTCAAAAAAAGGTAGAATGTTGACATAAGTGTTACACATTGTCCATATTTTAATAATGACTTAACCATTCCATTCATATGTATCTAATATGTTTGTTTGAGATTGATTTTAGATATTAGGTACATGAAAAGGATCAAATCTATCAAGACCTAGCTTGTTCCAGTGCAAGTCAAAAGCAATGTGAATGCACCTTTGTGGAAAACACTTCAAATCACCTTAGATCATTTTTGTAATAATTTTTATTGATGATATGACTTGTAACTAAGATGAAAAAAATCAAGAACTCTTAATTATAACGTTTGATCACTCATAAGTAATTTTCCAAAAATTATTACAGACTATTTGTTAGTCGAGATTCAAATATGACCGATCCCTTGATAGATTTTGAGAATTCTTTGATTCGGTCGAGTTGCCACTCACAGAACTCAACTGATCCTTGGACACAGCAAAACTAATTTCAAGTGATCGGTCGAGTTGCACACAGGACAAACTCAACTAATGCTTCAAATTGACTTTGATACATAGTGCAATCGGTCGAACTCAACCAAATGTACTATACGAAAAGTGTAGAAAAAGTGATTCTAGCTGTTGGGGAGTTGTAGACTCAAAATCATGTCTGTTGCAACCTTCAAAAAGAATAGAAAATGTTCCTAAGTATTTCTACCCTCTGGTGGACACTCCCAGCTATAAATAGCACTTCTTGGAGTTCATTCCAAGGTTGCTCATTCATATTATTCAAGGTTCTTGCTATAGTTGAGTGCTTTTAGTTCACTTGAACCCATTTCTCTCTCTTGATTACGCTTCATTTCATTCATATGAGGGAGATAGCATCTGTGTGAGAGACCTACTTCATTATATTTGTTAACTAAACTTGGTTAGAGATAAAATCAGAGGTAGGGTTTAAATATTGTCAACCCGGGTTTAAAAGCTGATGATCGTATTATGGGTGGTAAATGCAACTCGGTTTCTGTCAAGTTTTAGGTGAACATTTATTTTCAGCTGTTAGCACTTCAAGGCTTTTTGTTATTACATTCATTCATAATATGATAGCTGCTAAAAATTATCAACATATGTGCATTATACAAGTTTAAAGTTTATAATAGTGTTTTTCAAAATCGAGTTCAGTTTCGATTTCACATTTTGCAATTGGGTTGTTTATGTATTCCCACATTTGGTTCATGTTCAACTTAGATCAGAGACCCTTGAAACCTTCCTTGATTTATATATCTAAAGTATATCCTACAATTGGTGTGGTTATTGACAAATAGAGTGTCAACCGCATGTGGTACTTTGAAAAAATGCTCAGTTTATAGAACCATGTCGCTTACCTAGAAACCATGGACGTTTTTGACACCCTTTCATACCCTTTCAGAATTAAATTTGGATCCAAACATGTCAATGTATATCAGTTTCCGATCTTCACAAACACCTGCTTCTCCGTTCAAAAGTAGTAGCAAGGAAACCGTTCCTTTTTTGTCTAAGTACGTTCTTTTGCTTTTCGGGTTCCCTGAAATGGTATGGTGGTGGCTATACATGGCTGCATTCCAACCGATTGCAACCAAACCTGCAGACTGATCCGTAATTCGACTTTTCGACTTCTATACCTTCTCCCCGATAACAATCACCACGAGAAGAACATGATCATGTACCGTGTTTGCATGCGCCGGTCCCCAGAGGCAGGTTTGGCAGTGCGACCCTGTAAGTAGTGGTTGTTGAATCTCGCATTATCTTTTGTGCATTCAAAACAGGAGCAACGGCCAGAGAATCGCAACGGAGCGATTGCAAGGTTGCACTTAAAAGCTGCAGGCACACCGTTGTACATTCTATGCTTGCCTTTACACCGGGTATATAAATTGCCCATCGATCTAGCCGGCAAGCAGGGACTCAGTGAGTATAGACTTTAGCCACTGCCACCGCTACTCTGCCAGTGCAACTGAAGCAACAAGCGCGTGCTAATGGGCAAGGGGCGGAAGGATAAGGCCGGCAAGGGCAAAGAAGTGATGAAGCCGGAGCCGCCTGCTCCATCTGCTCCTCTCGCGCCGGAGGATGTCATGGAGGAGGAAGAGTCCGAGGATCTGGGCAAGAAGCCGAAGCTGGGTGAGGGCGAGTGGCAGCCTTCGTTCACCCGGATGCCCCCTCCCCCGCCTCCCCCAGAGCATCTGCTGCGGCGCCCGGCAGGAGAGCAGCATGGTGGCGGCGAGGAGGAGGAGAACGTGGTCAAGATGGTGTACGAGGAGGCCGTCGAGGAACGGCTGCGCAAGGCGGAGGAGATGGCTGCGAACCTCGACCGAAATGCGGATGAGCTCAAGGAGGACCTCGACCGGTTCGAAAAGGAGCACAACGTCAAACTGAAGTGAGCCGGGAGGGATCGGGGTGGGACGCGGTGCAATGTGATTGGTTAGGTAGGTGTCATGTGCTGCTGTCTGGTGGGAGTCCCCGGCCCGATCTGTTTATGGTTCTCGTCGATCGTCTGTCGTGTGTCGAGACATCTGTCTTGAGAAAGCAAACTATCTCTAGCAATACCTCGAGTATACTTTCTGCAGTTGTGTTTGTTTTGCTACGTATGGCAATCTTCTTTGTATTCAAAGAAAGAATGGCAACGGTCTTTCCAAGTTTCTAGCATGTTAAGAAGAAAACGAATATGACGGTACGGCCACTGCATCTCGTTGTCTCCTGTGTACTGGCCATTTATTCGTTTTGCATTTCAAATTATCACCAAGTATCTTTGAGAACCTCAAAACCCAAAAGATTCTTGGGACTAGGGCGTGAGTAGAACCTGAAAAACACGGGTGGTGCATTTTGCTCGTCTACCTTCTTAAACCCCCGCTGAACTCTACGTGAATGATACTGTCATTGTCTACTTACAAATCATTTAGCCACTCAGTACACCGTTTGCGACTGTTTTTCAGGTATATCCTTATTGTTTATGGGGGCAATCGGAAGACTACTACTCAACATGACTAGTGCTACAATATGAATTCAGCAAAGTGTAAATCCATGCAATGTCACCATCTCAATACGTCAAAACGCAAATTGCATATACTACCAAAAAGATACTAGATATGTGAATACAAGTTAGATGGCCATTGCTATATTCTGACGATAGTGGTGATTTAGAAGGGACAACATCATTTAGGTGACAGGCTTGCAAGTCACCGTGTAAATAAATGATAGTTATTATGGTTATTCTAGAAAGAAAAACGCCCTTTAGGTGTCATGCATACAAATTATTGACGTCGTTCTTTGTGAAATTTATGTCACTATCCCTGAGTCAGTTACACTGTTTACATATATTTTGATTCAATAATATATTATTAGAAACTATCTTGTGCTTTTTATTTTGTATTTTAACAAACTACTTGCATTGTTTTGTGTATATATATTATTGATCCATTTTAATAACAAACTCGGGCTTGTGACACCAATATTAGTTTCTTTGAATTATATTATGATATATGTATATAAGGTCAAGAGTTGGTGCTTATACGGGCAATGTACTCGATCATCATAGGCAAATTAATATCATTGATTGTTAATGAATTTTAGTCATGGCACAACACCAAATTGTATACATCACATGTTGATTGGAAGATTGTATATGCAAAGAAGCAGATGTTAACAATCTATAGCTATTCATCCTTATTGTCCATCAATTAATCATTACATGAAATACTGCTAGGAAATTTGCATAACTTTGTAACTCCTTTATACAAGAAAATACAATAAAATACAAAGCAAATATGCATAACTTTGTAACTCCATGATAATGTATGTTAACTGGGTTTGTGTAAACGATAAGAAAATATGCATAACTTTGTAACTCCATGATAATGCATGTTATCTGGGTTTGTGTAAACGATAAGCAAATATGCATAACTTTGTAACTCCATGATAATGCATGTTATCTGGGTTTGTGTAAACGATATAGTATGAAAAGTGCTTTTTGGTTGGGTGTGTAGTCTCATATGACAAAACAACTTACAGATAAAAAGTTGCTAATGAGGAGAGGTGGATGGACAAGGCAACTATAAGACCCCTGACCCTGCTTAATAGGTAAAAATGCTTACCTAATCTAGTTAGGTGATTAATTTCTTAATCAAACTCTATACATGATTTGATATCATGAGATGAAGTTGTGTTTCAAGTTTGGTCCAATTTGGACGTTGTTCGATCAAGTTTGAGATGTATGCACTTATCAGTACTTTTATGCAATTTACCCAATTCTAGTGTTTTATCTGTAATTTTCATACATGCATGTTGTGCATCATAGTACTCTTCATAATTTTTGTTATGATTGCATCTAGAGATATCTAGTTGTTCCATCGATTGGTTGATTCTCCCTTGGTAGGTTGAAAATCAAGGGTTTTCACTTAAGTGTGTTGATGATTTGTCTAAGTATGTGAAAGATTCGATGGTATCACCTAGTGAAGGAAAGATCTGAAGGGTTCTCCTTGTAGTTGAGGATCCTATGACTTGTCCTTGATACCTTAGAACTGTTGGATGCACTAGTTGAAGTAAATGATCTGATGGATGGTCAGTTTTGGTGAAATGGCTAAGTATAGTGAAAAGAATCAATGGGTTCACTGATGACCCACCTTGATGAGTTCTCTAAGGCAAGAACTCATGGGAAACCTAGGTAAAGATCACAAGGGTTATCTTCATGGATGGATAAGGACTTATTTTATCTTTTCGACATATGGCATACATGTGTTGATACCTTAACCCACCTTCTCTCTCATCTAAAGCATATATGCCCCTTCCTTCATGAATAATCTTCTTGCACCTCCCTTTTCCTTGTGTGCTAGAGAAGCTCGTCCCCTAGATGCTTGACGGCAGACAAGGATAGCTCCTGAAGGGTGGAGCTTTGGTGGAGTTTGCAAGAAAGTTGCTTTAGGGTTTTAATGGTTCTTAACCTAGCTCTTGACCTAGTCGAGTAAGTTATTCCTTTCTACCTTATTTCTTGTTGTTCTTTCTCTCCTTCCTTCTATCATGGACGAAGTCATAGTTTCTCTTGATGAACTTTATGCATATATGGTTAAATATCTCCTTTACTTCTTCCTTTTCCCTAGTTTCACCTCGATCTTAAGGAAAGAAGTTGTTTGGGGCTTGGGCGTGCAAGTTAGGGTTTCATCCTCTTCCTTTGAGCTATCTTGTTGTTGGATATTTGTCACCTATCTAGAGGCGAGTTATATAATCTTCATCTCATTTTTTAGCTTGCTCTTAACTTATTTCTTATAGTTCATATCCTTGAACATAGTTGATATAATGGAAAGATGATCTTAGTGAGCTATTTTTAATACATGCAAAGTAGTTTGTATGATATTATCTAGCTCTTGATCATATGTATATACTCTCTTCTTTCACAGATAAGAATTTTGGGCCATGAAGAAGAAGAAGAAGAAGAAACAATGGTAATGTTTAAAAGAAATACATCTGATTTCTATTGTATTGAAGGAACTGATGGTTTATCTAGTATGTGCTTTGTTGATTTCACTAAGTAAAGAAACAATGGAGATTCCTATTACCTAATCTGATGGGCCTTGTTAGGATAATAAAATGATGGCTCTACTTGGTATCAGGGCTATTGACCTTTCTTAAGAAATGAAACGATGATTCCACATAGAGGAATCTAGGGTTAAGTAAAGAACCGATGGTCTTATATGTATCCTTTCATAAATCGATGGGTACACTAGACCAAATTGATTTTGGTTAAGTCATTACAATGATCTGATGGTCTTGCCTACTTAGAATCTAATGGGTATGTTTTTAGCTAAGTACCCAAATAATACGATGATCCTAATATGGCTATGTACTTCCAAGAATCAATGGGCATGCTAGATGTATGAACTGGTCTTTGATCAAGACTCCAAAGGATCCAATGGTTTTCTTTTTTTTAAGTATAACAAAGATCTGATGGTCCTTTTCTTGGTTGAGTGCCTCAAAGAACCAATGATAGGTTAAGTATAAGACTGAACATTTTGACTAGGTACAAAAATGATCATATGGTCTTTTCTTATAAGCAAAGAACTGATGGTTCACCTATATATACTAATCAAACGATGGTTCATCTTAGCTAATAAACCATTATCCTTTACTAAGACTGTGAAAGAATCGATGGTCTCTCTAGGTCTAGAATTTGGTGGCCTCACTGGGACTAACTATTTGATGGTTCTTTTATATGATTCAATAGTTATGTCTACCTTGAATCTGATGGCTTCAACTAAAGTCACAAACTCAATGGATTGTGTTTGAGGAACATGATCTGTTGGTTGAGTGTGATACTCAAAATCCACTGGTAATGTTGAAGTTAAGGACATGTGAATCTCATGAAGTAACTCAATGATTTGATGGGTTGCCTAGGTATAACAAATGAACTAATGGGTTAGCTATAGGTGTTGATTAGGTGATACTAATCCAACATACAACTTTTACCACTTCTTGTAAATGTTTGTCAATGATGGCTTAATACCCTCATTGACGACTGAGATAACGAATGTTATATTCATAATGTTAGGGTGATTCTCTTATGTTACTCTTGATAGTGTTATGATTCCTATAATTGATGTACACTCATTATAAGCATGAAATGGTAAGTTCATTGTGACATGATAAATTTTATACAATGCTCAGATGATAATGATGTGCTTATAGGAGAATATATGTTGTTTGTCCTTAATGACTTGTAGGATGTGATATGCCCTAAATGGAAGTATAATCATCTTCATGAATTGAAAATGGACTAGTACTCAATGATGTTGTGATAAAGAACATGTTTCATACATTTTATATCTTTTAAAGTTTCTATACACCAATATTTTAGTAGGAATTCTTTAGGGTTTATGCGTAACTTGATTGATGCGGCCTAAACTCATCTAATGCATAGTAACTAATTAGTTGAAACCCTAATCACGTAATTCCCTATGTCATAGAGCTATTCTAGTGTCAAAATTTGTTGGTTAGCAAAATGAGTATTCCATAAAAGAAACTCGGAGTCATATACCATTGAGTAAATGTGGGGATAGGGAAATATATCTGTGTCATTCTGATTCCAAGGTTATGGTGAACGGTCAAGGTCATACCTCAGATGAATGAATATGTATATGTAATGTGATTAAGGATAGTTGTGGTCGTATCTCAAATAAAGGGTTTTTGGATACCCTAGTTTCTAGTGTCGTAGCATGTAAACCCAGGGAGGACTAGGTTGATTGTAGCTTGATTATTATATCATTGTGGTAGAGTCGTACTGACTGAGGGGATGAGATCTTAGGATTTTGGCTCTCCTATATCTAGTACGGTACTAATTACACTCTATAGCGCTCGGATGGAATTTGAGTGGAATGCCTCGAACTTCCCCAGGGCTTAATAAAATTTATAATATAGTTGTGTAGTATATCTATTAAGAATATACAATGCTTCACATTGGATGATAACTCGTGCCTTGTTTCTTATAATGTCAAGTTGACATATATTGTGGTAAGAGAAATCAACTGTTAAAATGATGATAGATTTATCTTTTCCTTATAATCATCTTACATTCTAGTAACTTTGTAATATTTTTTTTCTTGCATATTTAATTAAATAACTTGATGTGAGCTGAAAATGTTGTTGAGAGATATATCTCTCATTGGGACATGGGTCTCACCTTGAGGGTCACTTCATCTTTTTAGGTGATCGTCAGTAGCGTCGTAGACCTGTGATAATGAGGAAGGTAGCCTGAGGATTAGTAAGGAGCAAAAGGTTGGCTAGTCATGTAGAAAGTCCTAGAGTCATCCATGTACTCTCAGGTCTGGGCGGGGAAGTTTTGTAGAAGAAATGTATCAACTCGAGATTTGACTTTATGTCAATGTTTGTACTTGATGTATTTGTATGTGGATATGCCTTTGTATATAGGTTGTGGCAGTGACCACTAGACAAAAGTAAAGTTACCTGAGGTTTGTAAATTATTATGCAAGGTGTTGGACCCTCATGTAATATTCTTGCACATGTATGAGATGGATAATTTGGTTTGAATTATCCCTCTTTTAGTAAGGTGTTTAATTAGTGAAAAATTGTGATTTGGTTTCAAGTAATCTCACTTTTGTGTGGTAGTGTGCCACATTTGGTGGTATCAGAGCTTAGGTTTTGTTGAGACTACATGGACATAGGACTTAGGTTTTGTGTTTGTTCCTATGCAATCCAACATATCTAATCACAACTTATGGTTTTGCATATATGTTTGGATAACGTCAAGAACATGCTCAGAGTATTTATGTTTCTCTAGAGGGTAGCGATAGGAGGCCGGTACAAAAAGGAAAAGCACTTGAGATGGGACCAGAACAGCCCGCACTACCTCCACTTGACCCTGCAACTATGGCTAATCCAGTTTTTGAATCCATGTTTGGATAGCTTACGATGACAATTACGCACTTAGCAAATAGGCAACTTGCACTACATCCCAGAATAGTCATTCCTACTCCAAAATCTCAAGGTTCGGGGATAACCTTTGAGAGGTTAAAGTGCATAGGAGATACTGAGTATGTCGATACAACAAACTGGGAAAATGCTTATATGTGGATAATTGAGTCAGAAAGGCATTTAAGATCTCGAATATTCTAGATGAGGATAAGGTGAAGCGTGTTGTTTACCTCCTAAAGGGTAGTGTTGGTCATTGGTGGATCACAGAAGAAAAGAAGATATGAAGAGTTGTTGTGAGTCGGGAAGAGTTTCAGTAAGAATTTGTAAGCCGCTACTTCCCTAAGACATATCTGGATGAGAAGACAATGCAATTTGAGAGGTTGCACCAAGGGTCGATGTCTATCAATGACTATGAGGCAAGGTTTATGTAGTTGTTGAGGTTTTGTCCTCATAAGGCAACATCAGAAAAGAAGAGGATCTAGATGTTTGAGAAGGGTCTGAGTTCTAAATTGTCTACAACAACAGCATCTTTGGAGAATAGGGAAAGGTTCTCTACCTTTGTGGAGTATGTGCGGAGGATTTAACGGTCTGCTCTTGAGAAGCGTGAAGCCAATGCTAGGAAGAGACCAGCACAATTCCAAGGACAGACGTCTAGAGGCTTCAAGAAGTTGAGGTTTTCATCACCACGGTGATAGTAGATATTGACTTTTTCTTAGCTGAGATCATGAGTAAAATCCCAGTTGTCCCCTAATAAAGGGATAGGTTGTAGCTTTCTACCAACCGGAGCAAACAGTGCAACATCTGTGTCAGTAATTCGAGGATGTGTTTCAAGTGTCGAAAAGTTGGACACGTGAGGTGGTTTTGTTCTATGAAGGATGAGGAAGTGACACAACAGCTGAAGCAGAGTCAGTGGGGCTCACAAAAGCAACGGTACAGTAGCAGTGGTGGTAGAGGATGTGGTCAAACATCAAATAGGATCATCTACATCAGTTGGTAGAGGAGGAGGACGACAACAAGTGATAGCTAGATTCTACTCTATGAATCATCCAGAAGGAGTGGTAAATCCACATGTCATGACAGGTCAGTTGGAACTCTTTTATTTGAACTTATCTACTTCTTCTTTTGTATCTATTTTAGTTGACCCAGGTGTGACACACTCATTTCATTAGAGAGGTGATAATTTGCCTATTTGTAGAAGGTATGATAGTCTCTTTCCAAAAACCCCTCTAATTGGTTCTGTTGAGTTATCATAGGTGTGTCCATCTTGTGTTCTTTCTTTCTCAGGACACAACATTCAAGTGGATCTTATGCCACTTGACATGCACAGATTCAATGTAATCCTAGGGATGGATACCTTGGAAAAGTATAAGGTCGTGTTGGATTGTAGTTCTAAAGTTGCTACATTTTGTGATATAGATGATTCTTGGATTTTCTGAGGAGATAGGATGATTTTTCCTACATGTTTGGTGTCAGTTGTTATAGCAAAGAATTTGATGAGACAAGGGTGTGAGGCCTTCTTGGAAAATATTGTAGATACCAAGGAGAGGAGTCCTAATATCTAGGAGGAGCCTATAGTGCAAGAGTTTGATTACATCTTTCTAGAGGAGTTTCATGGTATTCCATCTCCTAAAGAGATTGACTTTGAGATTAATCTACTTCTTGGAACACAACCCATAACTCAGACACCCTATAGGATGGCACCAGCTGAGATGCAAGAGTTGAAGAAATGGTTGCAGAAGTTGTTGGAGAAGGGTTTCATAAAACCAAGCACTTCACCTTCAGGTGCTCCAGTGTTGTTTGTGAAAAAGAAGGATGGGTCTATGAGGCTATGCATAGATTATCGGCAATTGAACAAGGTCACAACATAGAACATGTATATGTTTCCAAGGACTGGTGATCTATTTGATCAATTGAGAGGTGTTATAGTGTTTTCTAAGATAGACTTGAGGTTGGTTTATCACCAGTTGTATATCAAGGTGGATGACGTACCTAAGACTGCTTTTAGGACTAGGTATGGCCACTATGAGTTTGTGTTTATGCCATTTGGGCTAACCAATGCATTGGCATCTTTCATGGACTTGATGAAACGCAGTGTTTAGACCATGTATGGATCAGTTTATAGTAGTGTTCATAGGTGATATTCTGATATATTCTAGGGACAGCCAATAGCATGAGCAACATATGCACCAAGCATTAGATTTGTTGAGGCAGCACTGATTATATGCCAAATTCAAAAAGTGTGAGTTTTGGTTGACTGAGGTGTCTTTCCTTGGTGATGTCATATTTTCTAGAGGCATTCACATAGACCTAAAGAATGTAGAGTTTGTGCTGGAATGGGAGCAACACAAAATGCCAATCAAGATCTGAAGCTCCTTAGTTTTGGCAGGTCGTTACAGGAGATTCATTAAGCTTTTTAGGAATGTGGTGTTACCCCTAACCAAGTTAACTAGGAAGGGTGTTTCTTTTTTTTGGGATGATAAGTGTCAATGATCCTTCTAGTCACTAAAGGAGAAATTGAAAAAGTGCTCTAGTGTTAGTGTTGTCAGAGCAAGGTAAAGGCTACATAGTTTTCTGTGACGCTTCAAAAAATGGCTTGGGATGTGTGTTGATTCAAGATAAGAATGTGATTTCTTTTGTTTAATGACAGCATAAGAAACATGAGGAGAACTATCTGACACATGACTAGGAGTTGGCAGTTGTGGTTCTTTCCCTAAAGATTTAGTGACACTATCTGTATGGAGAAAAGTGTTACATCTTCATTGATCACAAGAATCTATAGTATATCTTCACAAAGCAAGAGTTGAACATGAGGCAGAGAAGATGGATGGAACTAACCAAAGCTTATGACTACACTATAGACTACAATTCGACAAAGGGTAATGTGGTGGTTGATGCCTAGAGTAGGAAGTCATCATTTTCATCATATGTAGATAAAGCATAGTTGTAATCCATGGTGTGTCACAAGCGGGACATGCTACTATCTTTGTGATAGATGAATGTACAATTGGAAGTATCTTTGTTGGTAGGATTGTTAGCACAATTACAAGTCAACTTGACACTAATACAGTAGATTAGAGATGAATAAAAGGGTGATACTGTGATATAGAATATAAAATAGAGTTTGGTAGTGGGAAGCATGATGGGTTGTATGAGTTAGATGATGGGATAGTTTGTTTCCACAACAGAACAGTAGTTCTAGATGTTGATGGCCTGGGGGATATGGTACTTGAGGAGGCTCATTCCTCAATATACATGATGCATCTCATTAATACTAATATGTACCATAATATAAAGGATTTGCATTGGTGTCCAGGTCTGAAGTGAGATGTGGCAGAGTTTTTTGTTAAATGTCCAGTATGTCAGCAGGTCAAGGTAGAGCATTAGAAGCCTATAAGGACATTGAAACCTTTGTCGAGTCCAAAGTGGAAATGGGATCACATAACCATGGACTTTGTGGTTTGTCTTCCAAAGATAGTCAAGGGTCATGATTCCATTTGGGTAATAGTTGATCGGTTGATGAAGTCAGCTCAATTTCTTCTTATTAAGACAACTTATACAGTATAGAAACCAGCACAAATTTATTTTGATGAGATAGTCATCTACATGGTATTCTAGTTATCATAGTATCTGACAGAGGTCCTCAATTCACCAGTAGGTTTTGGGAACTCACTACTACAGAACACGCCTTTGGCGTCGGTTGTTTAACCCCCTTTGGCGATGGTTTCCAAGCGACGCCTATGTGGGCGCCGCTAAAGGTCGAACTCTTCGGCGTCGGTTATATATAGTTGGCCGACGTCTATAGGGTTCGCGCCACAAAAAGGGCACCACCTAGGACACTTTCTGCGTCGGTTAACAACTGAACACCCGACGCCATACTCCCAGATGACATGGCCGTGCTTTGCTATACAGCTGTGATTAGTACTATAAGCATCGGTTTTATACGAATAAGCGACGCCTTTTCCACCACGGTCGTGCTTTCCTGCACGGTCGGGTTGTTGTCATATTAGGCGTCGGTGTTTATACAATAACCGATGTTGTCGGCCTTTGATGACGGTTTTCTGTAAATAACCGACGCCTATATTTTAATTTTTTTTCTTATCAGTTTGCAGGCCTGCTGTGGCTGGTCAGCAGGATGAGAACCTGCAGTTCAGTTTTATGAACTGCAGGTTTACAACATCCATTGATATCAGCCTACAAACAGGACGCAAACCTGCAAAATCAACAAATATTTTTTCACACAAGTAGATACATTCAGACACCAATTCAATTCTCACATGCACACATGTAGAAACATTCAAATACATGTAGAAACATTCAGAAATATTCATTTACAAAATATCATTCAGCATCGCTATCAGCATCCCAATTATATCTTACAATTGCCACTGCTTGTATGGCTTTTGCCCATTCTTCTCTTACTTCATTTATTGCTTCCATCGTATATGGAGCATGTACATTTTTAAGCATTTACCTATAGTGTGGTCAGTTTTAAACACCTACAAAGAGAATGATGTATATATATAAGTAATAATATAAAAATAAGATTGATATATTTCATACTAACTAATGAGACTATATATAATACCTCATGTATGGTATTGATGTCCAATGCGGCATGTTTGATAATCATCTGCATAAATCGCATCACATAGTATGTGCATGCCCAGCCGTTGTCTTGTGTAGCGCACTATAAATTGAAACATATAAAATATTAAAAAATACAACTAAGCACAGTTCACATCAATTATATATACATTGGAGTCGGGAACTTACTTTTACGTTCTGCCAATTTATTGGCTGGTTCTTTTTCCTTGGGACGGTTCCTCCAGCCTTTTTGAATGCATCTAAACCCCTACATGTTAATATAACACAGTAAATTGCATAAGTAAATAGTAATGTAATAACATATGTTAACGGATACAATAATGGCATTCTCATTACGTGTCCAATTTTAGTGTTCAATGTACTTCCCGCAGGATCTAGATAATAAACAGTGAATGTCCCGGGGACAATAACTAGTAACTCCCAATGTCTACTGCTAGAGGTAAAAAAGTTAAAAATTAATAACTCAAAATGCACAATAAAAATGGAATTTTCTTAAGTCCAAATTATAAATAAAGTAAACTTACTTGACATTGAATGGAGCTATTATTATCGTCTTCTTTTGCTGACCAAAAATTGTAAAAGCATCTATACAGTATTGTTGAACACTATCAGGGTCTTTAGCTACCATATTAATCAATGATGGAATCAAAAATCCCACATGATCAAATGCAAATTGTTTGCATTGATCTTCGACTAAGTAGCTGCAAAACATGTATTACGTATGCATTAATATATAAGAAACCAGATCACCGGATCTTACACAAGGTATATGGATGTATAAACAAGATCTCACCTTATCCATGTCTCTATCATTGATGTATTCAACCAATCATACATAAACAGCTCAATAATATCTTGTATAAATAAAGAGCTATCGTATGATTGACCTGCATAATCTACATCTAAAGAAACAATTATAGGGCAATGTATATTATGTGCCCGTAGCCAACATGCCATTCCCCTACAAGAAGGACCTAACGGGTATTTTAGGTCAGTTGGAACCCAACTTGGTAATGCAGGAAGTGGAGGTGGAGGCCTAGGTGCTCCGGGTGTCTTCTTTTTAACCAGTATATATAATTTCAGATCAGTTGACCTCATATATGCACATTAACAATCTAAAGTAATGTAAATTTATCTTACAATTTCAGTAGTGTAGACGACATCTGCTTTGGGCCACAATATCACCCCGCCTTCTGCCTCAGCAAGTGTATCAATATCCGGGTGGGGATATGGCAATGTAGCTTCCCTCCAATCGGGTAACACACGTATTGGGCTCACACGAACGTAGCACTGTGGCATTGGAGTCCCGTGAAACATTGCCCTAGGAAGGGATGGGTAAGCCTGCGCCTCTGCAACAACATAGTCTTGCATTCTCAAGCGGCATGGCTTCAATGCCTAAATTTACATAAAGAATATTATACATATATACATATCATCTTGAAAACATATCATCTTGAAAAGACTAGCTACAATGTCATAAACAATACTTACAGTAGACATGTTAGGCGGTGGTGGGTCTAGAGGATTATTCTCAGTCTATACATCAGGAGAAGAGTAGGTCACCATAGGCTGATTGGAAGCCTGAGATGCCTGCCACCGCACTATTTCTTCCTTGACCTTCTCAGCAACTATATCATTGACCTTCTTAGCAACTATATCCTCAACTCTCTTATTCTCCTATACATGGATAAAAGAAACATTAGCTTCTTATTATTGAATTCCCTTTTGCAGTAACATTCTAAAAAAAGAATAGGTTACCTCTTCTTGTGAAAGTCCTGCTCTGGGTTTGCGCTGGGATGGCCCAAAGAATGCTTTGATGCCCACACCAGCACCTGCACCCCTAGCACGTCCAGGATGCTCTGGGTTACCCAGAGCAACTGTCAATTCATCCCTTGTACCCAGAGGGATGAACGTGCCTTGTTTCCTCTTCTCGTGCAGCTCCCGCTAATCACCATCAACAGAAATTGGTAAGTTAACACCACAAATAATCAATATTCAAACGATTGCTCTAAGAGTTGTATTTTACCATTTTCGTAGCCGCCTCAGCAGTTACAGGCTTCTTTATTTCACCCTTCTTATTTTGCCTCCCAGCTATCCAGATATCATGGCGAGGCATGGGTGTGGCAGACTCCTGAGTAGCAGCAGACTCCTGAGTAGCAGCAGACTCCGCCTGTAATCTTTGGCAAACGCTTGCATAGCCCTTTCGACCCATAGTGTGGTCATGCACATTCAGTGCACGCCTTGCCTTTTGTGCCTCACTGAGGGCCTAGTTAGTATGCACATTAATGATTTGGTTAGTAGCACTAAATGTTAATCTTGAATAGGTGAATACAATGTATATTAATTAAATTGGGAGTGACGCCTAATACCTTGAATTCTTCAGATTTTCTTGAAGCAACAAAATTGTCCAAATCTTCTTTGTCCAAGAAGTTCCACTGTTCAAGGGCTGACTTCTTCTTCTTATCACCATCTTTTATGTATTCTCTGTTGAGATTTGTCCTATAGTTCCTAAGCATCTTTCCAGCGCGTTGCATCATGCTTTTATGATGCAGCTCATCCAATGCAAACAGATTCTGTAAAATAGAATTCTTATTAACTAGTATCCAAAAATAGAATTGCAAATAATATAATTTGTAATCTACAAATAATAATAACTTACGCATAAATCCTTCCATATCAAGTCTTTCTTCCCCTGAGGAACTTTATGCCAATTATCATACTTAACACCACATCGGCTTCGAGTGATACACCCAAGATAGTTTACAAAATTATTGTGGTTCACTCCAATTGCATTTCCTCCATTATCAAACTCCACAACCAATTTGGATCCACTGCCACTTAGCGCTATTAACTTCTTCAACAGAGTGATGCCCCTTTTCTTGTTAAGTGTTTGGTGTTGCGCATCAAGTTGCTCCAGTGCTTCAGTGGGTACATGTGCATCATCAACCTAAAATTTGACAAAAATAAACACACTGAATTAGCGCAATATAGAAATATGGGATATATGACATAACTAGAAGATAATGAATTTTATAGAAATACAGGATATGTTTTTAGAACTTACATTAGTATCCTCACCATGCTCTTCATGGACAACATGCTCATCATGGACTTCATGCTCATCATGGACATCATGCTCATCATGGTCAGCCATCTGAAAATGTCATTAAAAAGGCAAACATTTAGCATTTGTATTAAACATCAAATCTGAAATTGATATTCATATTAAAAAGGCAAACATTTAGCATTTGTATTAACTAGAAAAAGGAAAACATTTAGCATTTGTATTAACTAGAAAAAGGCAAACATTTAGCTTAAATAAAAAAATATAAACTTACATGCCTCTAAAATTGTGATCTTTTATCAATTAACAATCCTTCATTGTGATCTCCGCGCACATATAAGTCATCATTAGCTTCAATATTTTGTGGAGTTTGCAACCCAACTGAGAATGGACTGGAGTCATCATACTTATCATAGTACTCTTCTTCATCTATAGGATCTTCAATGAACTATCTTTTGCCATGAAGAACAACCGACCATTTATCATTTGCAGGATCATCGATATAGAATATTTGTTTCGCTTGTGATGCCAATATGAATGGTTCACCCTTCTCGCCAATCTTTTCAAAGTTTACCAAAGTGAAACCCAATTCATCCACTATAACTCCTTTGGTGTTATAAACCCAATTACATTTCAAGAGCGGAATTCTGAAATCTATGTAGTCAAACTCCCAAATGTCTTCAATGACACCGTAATATGACATTTTAGCTTCACGTGGACTCTTATCCTTTACACTTGCAAAATACATAGTCGACGCTTGAAGAGTGACCCCACTATTTTGGACGACACTCTTATCATCTTGGCGCTTTGTGTAATATGTGAATCCATTAATGTCAAACCCTTCATAAGACATAACATTCGGTTTTGGTTTAAAGGTGAGGCATTTGATAGTTTCTGTAATATCATTTGGTGTTTGAGATAGTTGATGTAAGACTTTATCTTCAAACCACTTAGTAAAAGTCTTATTATGCTCTCTAGCAAGCCACATTGAACTTGCTCGAGGATGTTGTCTCTTTATGAAATTGGTATGTTCCTCGATATAAACACTCACTTCGTCAATGTTGTGTAAAATATACAAGTGAGCTTGTTCCAACTGCTCACGGATGATTACTTTCACCCGTGATCCCAAAATTCCTTTGCCCTCCTCAATATTCTTGTCATTAAAAGGAGTGTTATTACCACTCAGAAAGTCATTGCAAAAATTCATAACCTCTCTCGCCACATAACCTTCAATAATACTCCCTTTAGGCCGATAACGGTTTCGAACATCACCTTTAAAAACGCTCATGTATCGTTCAAAGGGATACATCCAATACAAGAAAACTGGTCCCAACATTTTCACTTCCCTAGTCAAGTGGACAACAAGATGTACCATGATATCAAAGAACGAAGGAGGGAAATACATCTCAAGCTGACATAGGGTAACAACCACTTCTCTTTGCAAATTATCGAGAGTATCAGGGTCAATAACTTTGCTGCATAGACTGTTGAAAAAGAAACAAAGTCTGGTGATTGCAAACCTTACATGCTTCGGAAATATAGATCGAATTGCCACGGGCAATATTTGTTGCATTAGAGTGTGACAATCATGAGATTTAAGACCTATCAACTTCAGATCTTTCATTGATACCAATCTACGAATGTTAGATGAGTAACCATGTGGCACCTTAACATTTACCAAGCATTCACAAAAAGTTTTCTTCTCCTTTCTAGACAACGTGTAACAAGCGGGAGGTAAGTATGTTCTTTTATTACCCATTTCACATAATTCTGTTAATTCTAACCTTATTCCCATTTCACGTAGGTCCATTCTGGATTTTATCCCATCTTTAGTCTTACCTGGTATATTTAACAGAGTATCAATGATGCTATCATAGACATTTTTCTCAACGTGCATTACATCGATACAATGTCTGACTGTCAAAGAACTCCAATAAGGAAGATCCCAAAATATTGACTTCTTCTTGAATGAAGAATTGTCACTCCGTGTGGCCATACTACATTGTGATTTCTTACCAAATTCATTGACAATGTCTTTTACTCTTTCATAAACAACATCCCCTGGTATAGGTTTAGGTGCACTCCGTTCATTATTCCATCCATTGAATGCTTTGCGCTTCCTACGATACGGATGGAATTTTGAAAGAAACCTTCGATGACCAAGATATATAGTCTTGCCGCCATGTTTTAATCTTATTGAATCAGTGTTTTCTTCACATATAGGACACGCTTTAGCTCCTTTGACACTATATCCAGACAAATTCCCATATGCTGGAAAGTCATTAATAGTGCAAAACAACATAGCGTGCAAATGAAATGTCTCTCTTCCTGAAGCATCATAGGTCATCACACCTTCAGCCCAAAATTTCTTTAAGTCATCAATCAGAGGTTCAAGATAAACATTGATATCATTTTCGGGTTGTTTAGGGCCTGATATCAACAACGACAGCATAACGACTTATTTTTGATACACAGCCAGGGAGGAAGATTGTATATAACAAGCATGACTGGCCAAGTGCTATGTTGGCTGCTCAATGTCCCGTACGGATTCATCCCATCTGTACAAAGCCCAAGTCTTAGATTCCTATCTTATTCACCAAATTTGGGGTACAATAGATCAATCTTCTTCCACTGTGGGGAATCAGACGCATGTCGTAGGATCCCATCATTATTTTTCTTAACATCTGCATGCCACCTCAAATTCTTCACATCTTTCGGATTTGCAAACAAGCGTTGAAACCATGATATTATAGGTAGATACCACAACACCTTGGCAGGAGAACCAGTTTTGGACTCCCCTGAAGTCGTCAATTTATACCGTGACGCACCACATTTTGGACAATCTTTCAAATCTACATAGTCCTTTTGAAATAATACACAATCATTCGGGCATGCGTGTATCTTCTTGGCCTCCATTCCCATTGGGCACAACATTTTCTTTACCCGGTATGTTGAGATTGGCAGCTCATTTCCTTTAGGAAGCATTTCTTTCAACAAAGTCAACAATGAAGTGAAGCTTTTGTCGCTCCATCTATTGTTAGCTTTCAACTTATACAATCTCAACACAGCGCTAAGCTTCGTAAACTTAGCACAGCCTATGTATAATGGTATCTCAGCATCATGCACAATGTTTCTAAAGATAGGAGGTGGATCGGTGTGCTCTACCCTACAACTATCCAGCATCGCATCAACGATGTCTACTGGAACTGGTTCGTTCACATCTACATCATCGGAGGCAATTTCTTCTTCCACCCAAGCACTGCTATCGACATCTACTGGTTTCAAGTTTGAAATCTCTCCATGCCAGTGCCATTCTGTATAGCCTTGTACAATCCCATTGCACATGACATGACTTTTGATTTCCTCACCAGTGTTGACTTTCAAGTTGTTACCGCAATGCCTACATGGACAATAGAACCTATCTGTAGGTTTTTTCCTATGTTCCTCGGCAAATCTAATAAACTGATCAAGACCAAATATAAACTCTGGGGTGCAGCAATTGCGAATGGGCATCCATGATCTATCCATTCTATGATCAAAGAGAAAACAAGTATATATTAGGACAAGATTAGGGTATACACTTACATCCTATCCAAGATTTACTCCTATTATCTACAATGAAGCCGGACTCCATACAAACAGTATGTAATTTAGTGATTGTTCATTCTAATTTATACCAATGTACAAGTAATATAAAGAAAAATGATTATTCACTTTCTAGGCCAACAAACACATGTGATGTCATTCTTATATATAATAAATGTATACCACCTATCCCATCCTTGAACACCTAATCTCACTAGTAAGTGTATAATGTGTATTGGGTTTTCAAGAAAATTTCGGCAGCATTTCCCCGCTGTTCTCCAAGTACATATGTACTTAGAGAACAAACGGGGAAATGCTGCCAAAATTTTCTCGAAAACCCAATACACATTATAAACTTACATCCTACGTGAGATTAGGTGTTCAAGAATAGTCCCAAACCGGGGACTATCCAAGATTTACTCCTAATGAGTAAATCTTGGAAGGGTTTCTAGGCCAACAAACACAATAATAGATATGTACATGTTAGGGTTTCATCACAATTGATGTTAGGGTTTCAACAATGATAGGGTTTAATCAAATCAAATTAGGATGCTAGAATGGACAAGTTTAAATCTTATTTCAACATGCATCAAAATTTACTAAATTAGGTCAAGCATTAGGATTAGAAGCACAAATATATTCAAGCAAAAGATTTGTTCATATCCTATAATTTACATTAAGCATTACATATAGATTTGTTCATATCCTTACCAACAGCAAACACGGCCGTGGTAGGCTAACACAGCCACGGCCGTGTTTGCTGCATGTAGGTAAAAAGCTAGGGAGAAAGAAGAATAGAGGCTACGTGCAGCTAATACCAGGAGAGCAGACAGAAGCTAGGCAGCGCGGCGCGGCGGGCGTGAGCAGGGAGGAAGCAGTGGGCGGCGGCGGAGACACAAGACGGAGCTAGGGCGGTGCGGCACGGCGGGCGTGAGCAGGGAGGAAGCAGCGGGCGGCGGCGGCGACACAGGATGGAGCTAGGGCGGCGGCGGCGACGCAGGACGAAGCAGCAGCAGCAGCAGCAGCACCGTCGGCAGCGACGGAGAGGCGAGGCAGCGTCAGAGCATCGCCGACGGCGACGGCGAGGTGAGGCAACGTCGGCGACGGCGAGAACCAGCAGGCAGCTAGCGGGCGATGGAGCAGTAGCTAGCGGGCGATGAAGACAATGAAACAGGAAAGGGGAACAGTTGTGATCGATTGTGCTATTAAGTTCGTAAAGGGCATCGGTTATCAAATAGAATCGACACCTAAAGTCTTCGGCGTCGGTTCCTCTTAAAAAACCGACGCCCAATTAGACAAAATTTGCCCTAAATAAATTGGCGAGAACCACTATCGGCGTCGGTTATCTAAGGATAACCGACACCTAAGCTAGAAATTTTCACGCAAAATCTCATCTTATATAGGCGTCAGTTTTTTGGTAAAAAACTGACCCCGCATGTGACACTTTGGGGCCAAACTTTTTTCGCTCGAAAATTGGATTTCGCGGGCAGTTTTAGGCGTCGGTTTTTTGTTACACAGCTGACGCTGAATACAAAGCAGTACCCCTGTCTTGACTATAGACGTCAGATGACCTAGATCACCGACGTTGAATGTTATAGGCGTCGGTTTTTGTAAATAACCGACGCCCATAAAAGTGACATTGAATGTTGTTTCTGTAGTAGTGACTTCTACATATAGCTTTGGAACACAGCCGAGATTCAACATAGCTTTTCACGCACTGACTGATGGTCAGTCTGGAAGGACTATACATGTGTCAGAAAACCTCTTGAGAGCATGTTTCTACAATTTCTTGGTAGTTGAGACATCCATCTAAGTTTGATTGAGTTATCCTACAACAAAAGCTATCAAAGAAGTATAGATATGGCACCATATGAAGCCTTGTATGGGATATGTTGTTGGTCACCCCTTTTATGGTATGAGGCAGGTGAGTATCAACTTTTAGGTCCTGAGTTGGTACGACGGGCTCCTGAGAAGATCAAAGTGATTCAACAACAATTGAAGGCATCTCAAGATAGACAAAAGTCTTATGCTGATAACCGATGTAGACCACTAGAGTTCTAAGTTGAGGACCATGTGTATCTCAAGATTTCCCCTTGGGAACGTGTGTTGAGGTTTGGTAAGAAGGGTAAGTTGGCTCCTAGGTTTATGGGATCATGCCCTATCTTGGGACATGTTGGAAAGGTGGCATACAGGTTAGAGTTGCCACTAGAGTTTCTTAGGTTACATAATATCTTCCATGTCTCTATGCTTAGGAAGTGTCACCCCGACACAGAATAGATAATACAGTCGGTGGAGTATGAGTTAGAGGAGGATGTTTCTTATGTTGAGGGTCTTGTGTTGATCTTGGATAAGTGAGTGCAGAAGCTGAGAAAAAAAGGCATAACTTTAGTGAAAGTGTTATGGAATCACCATGGAATGTAGTAATCTACATGGGAATATGAATATGAGATGCGTAATAAACACTCATTCTGGTTTGCTTAAGGATTTTGGGGGTGAAATCCCTGTTAGGTTTTTATGGTTGTAAGAACCCTGACACTGCTTAATAGGTAAACATGCTTACTTAATTTAATTAGGTGCTTTATTTCTTAATAAAACTCTCACAGGGATTTCGGCAAGATCGTCGCTTTGTTGTTGAGGGCAGGCAGGGATACATTATTTGGTATCATGATATGAAGCTATGTTTCAAGTTTGGTCCAATTTGGACATTGTTTGATCAAGTTTGCAATTTATGCACTTAGAAGGGCTTTTATGCAATTTACCCAATTCTAGGTTTTATCTGTAATTTCCATACATGCATGTTGTGCATCATAGTACTCTTCATAATGTTTGTTATGGTTGCATCTAGACATACCTAGTTGTACCATCGATTGGTTGATTCTCCCTTGGTAGATTGAGAATCTAGGGTTTTCACTTAAGTGTACTGATGATTTGTCTAATATGTGAAAGATTTGATGGTATCACCTAGTGCAGGAAATATCTGAAGGGTTCTCCTTGTACTTTAGATCTTGTGACTTTTCTAGAATCGATGGAGTCACTATTTGAAGTAAATGATCCATGTATGGTCATTTTTTGTGAAATGGCTAAGTATAGTGAAAAGAATCGATGGGTTCACTAATGACCCACCTAGATGAGTTCTCTAAGGCAAGAACCGATGGGAAACCTAGGTAAAGATCCTATGGGTTATCTTCATGCATGTATACAGATGTATTGCATCTTTTGGACACATGGAATACATGTTTTGATACCTTAACCCACCTTCTCTCTCATCTAAAGTATATATACCCCTTCCTTCCTTCACAAATGAACTTTTTGTACCTTCCTCTTCCTTGTGCACTAGATAAGCTCCTTCCCTAGATGCTTTATGGTAGAAAAGGAAATCTCTTGAAGGTTGGATCTATGGTGGATCTTGCAAGCAAGTTGGTTTGGGGTTTTGATCAAGAAACCTTAGGGTTTTAAAGGTTCTTAACCTAGATCTTGACCTAGTAGAGTAAGTACTTCCTTTCTACCATATTTCTTGCTATTCTTTCTCTCCTTCCTTATTTCATGGACTAAGTCCTAGTTTCTATTGATCAAATTTATTCATGTGTGGTTAAATATCTCCTTTTGTCCTTCCTTTTCCCTAGTTTCACCTCAATCTTGAGGAAAGAAGTCGTTTGGAGCTTGGGCGTGCAAGATAGGGTTTCATCTTCTTTCTTTGAGCTATCTTGTTGTTGGATCATCATAACATATCTAGAGGAAAGTTATATAACCTTCATCTCATTATTTAGCTTGCTCTTAACCTATTTCATATAGTTCATATCCTTGAGCATAGTTGATATAATGGAAAGATGATCTTTGCCTTTTCTTGGGGGACTTTTGTAGATGGAGACTTGCTTCCACATCCCCTTATGTCTTTTGTTGGTCAATTGTATAACTCGTTGCATATGTAGTAGCACCCTCAGGATATCCCTTTCTTCCTTTTTTTGTAGATCAGGGAGGTGTTGTCCAATTCAGCTGCACAGCAGTTGAACACGGTTATCCATCTCTCATATAGGTTGATGATAATCAATGCCCAATGCTTTACAGTCTTTATGGGAAGGACCATGAAATTTTTTTTCTTCCCTACTCATTGCACGTTGTATATCTATCACATCAGTAGCTTTGTTATTATCATTGAATAGTAGCCATGCTAGATGTGTGGTGCCATTGAACACCGATTGTACTTTATCAGGATGTAAGAACTCTTCAAGTAGAGTGGCACACAGTACTTTAAATAGCTTCTTATGTGCACGTGCTCATTTTAGGAAAATCCCTCTAAAGTGATCTTTATTAAGCAACCTACCCTTGTTGTGATAGACAACATCAATTTCGAGTAGGTTGTCATCTAGTACATCTGCCAGGATATGGACATCTTTGCATGTTATCCTTGATAATGTGGTCATGTCCATACCCGCCATCTTGCAGGGTAGAGGAGGAGCCACACCTGATTCTACTTCATTGAGTGGTGTGCTCTACTTTCTGACTGGCTTGTTTGTGAAGAAAGAGGCGAGCCCGCCTTCCTCATCTTTTGAGGTGTTGTCTTCTGCAGCCTGTGTTTCTGTGGGCGATGCTTCTATGGTAGAAGGGTTGAACCCTTGTTTCAGTCGATGTTTGGGTTGTTTCCCTGCCTTCGTCCTTCATGGATATATCTATAGTTATGTATTTTGGTGGATGACTTACTTCTGATGGTTGCTCTAGTTCTACAGCATTGAGTGTGGCTAATGTCACGGCCATTTTTCCGTCATAGAAAGAATCATCTTGTTCATACTGCTCTGGGCCTTTCAGGAAGTCATTGCAGATATCCATCCCAAATGTCAAGTCATCTAAGAATTTGTTGAGATCTCTTATTTCTCATGATGTGAGATCTTCTGTCGTGATGCTTTCTTCTCTGGCAATGACAACCTTCTTGGAATCCTCTGGCGCAGTCTTATCTTCTTCTGGGCTGCTATTTAAATCGAAAGCCCTTGACAATGTATTTGTTTTCTTTGCTTCATTGTCTTCATGAGTGTCTGACTATGGTGGTTCTTTCCTCGCCTGTGGTTTAGCCACCAGAGAATTTTTTGCATTGGCGCTTTCGTCTTTTGATGCTGCTCCGGCACCAGTCCCCCCCCCCACATCATCCTCATCTTTGTTAGGGATCAAAGGGCTCGAGGAAGCATGTGATGTTGAAGGGCTTGTTAGACGCTTAGTCTTCTTTCTCAGCCACCAACCATCTATTTCTTGGCATTCAGCATCTAGTTGTCGGCATTCTTCATCTAGGAGTTGATGCTCCTTTTAGAGGTTGCCCAATGTTTCCTCATACCCCTTTTGTGTGAGCTCCTTCTCTGCTCTCATGGCATCTCGCTCCTTCCTGAGGTCCGCCTTCTCCTTGGTGAGAGCCTTTAGGGCCCCCATCAGCGCATTTTGGGTGTTCATCATTGTCGGGACCCACTCTTTTGATCAGTATAAATACCAACCATTAGAGATAATCCCAAAAGCTAAACCCAGATTATGAAATAAAATAATGAATTCACGACAAAGGCAATTGAAACAATATACAAAAATCACTGGTAAATTTTTCATTCTTCTATTTTCACAATATTCACAAACCAAAGTCACATTAAGGATGTCGCATTTAGATATCACAAATCTTATTCAACTCCGTTAAAACTAGAATCAAATCTTATTCTCATATGTAGTTCAGTTTACATTAGATACATGTACATTAATGAACAAACCTAGTCTACAACCCATCCCGAGAAAGAGAGAGTGCAGGGACATTCTAATCTATCTAGATTATGCTATTAATATCTTCTTTCTCACGACCTCATCGCGGGATAGCATTATGCCTGAAAATTTGAAACAACCACATGAGACTCATATAGAGCCCCAGTGAGTGGATACCTCTCATTCAAGCTAGGTACATGCATCGGCATCATATTAAGCATACTAAACTTAACAAAAACATGCAGATATTGAAAAGTCTAGCAGATAGTTCTATCATAAGTCATATCTAACTTATAATGGTAATCTAATCCAGCAAATAAGGTAATCACTTAAACCAATTATAACTTTGAAACATCTTTTAGAGCATGTCTATGAACAAATCAACAGGTACTTCTTAGTTCAAATTAAGAACCCTAGTGCATGAGATATAAGTCAAGTTCTAAGCATTTTGAATCAATACATAACAATAACATTATCCTTGTGACACACCACTAGTTGGACCAGGAACGCATCCTATAGTCCTAAAGCTGAAGTACACATAATACATATCTACCAAACAATACTATCAAATAGCAAGCAATCCAACTCATATTCATAATGGATATAAATTCCATCATCTCTAACTTGTCAACATGACATATCATAATATGAAATAGAGAATGTCTATAGCAACATGATTACTTTCCACAACAAGAAGCATAATCAACAATGACAAATCATCAAGTAGCAGTACAAGGAATGTAATAACAATTCAAATCATGTTCTACATGGCTTATCATCTTTTATTCATTTGCCCTTAAACTACTTGGCTTGTACCTCATCAAGTAGAAGTCACCACGCCTGATTCTCATGTCAATGACTCACCGTCACTATCTTAAGGTTTAGCCGACCATCCTAAGATATCAACAACATACCATGTCCACCTCAGGGTTGCCTAAAGAGGATCACATCCTCATCTTGGGTACACGAGATAGGAACCAACAAAATAGTATATCACATACAATACATCAAACATTCGCATTAGTGGCCTTTTAGAAATGCCACTGAAAAAAATAAATGCCACTAAACATGTTTAGTGGCATTTTTTGACATTTAAAAAAATGCCTCTAGTACCAATGCCACTAGAAAGATAGTGGTGTAATCTGTAAATGCTTTGAATGGTGTCAGAGGGTGATCAACTTTCTCGCATAACAGCATACACCATTCAAACACGTTGCACTCAATTCAATGATTTCCTAACTACAGCTAGACCTGCATCTAAAGAATTCCTTTGAGTACAGGGCTTACAGGTATTAACAGTTATTCAGGCTACAGCTATGAAACTGGTATATTTCATTGCAGAACTAAAAATTGAATCATCTATCCGACATAGACCTATCCCTCACTCAACTAGTTGATTTCATTATTTCAACTAACTTCTATGGCACTACTGCCAAATATATGAAAATTTCAGTTATTGTTGAAGTTAAAGACATAAGGTATCTCTTTTAAATAATCCATAATATACCTCATTAACTTTGCATTTGATCTCAGGCCATATGAATATTTTTCTCATGATGTAGCATTTTCGTCATAGTCTACCAATTCAGAGTCACTATCATTCTTCCCACCACCATCAACATCGAAGAATATGTGGGTGTGATTCCATCTACTAAGCCTGAAATTATGAGCATATAGATGAAATTAAAAAGACAGCATATGGAAACAAAAGAACAGCAAGTTTCTCACGCATAAGATAAGAAGCATGTACACCATCTTTAAAAATCTTTTTACAAAGTATAATGAAAATATACCAGCCAAAATAAGGGTGTTGAATATATATACTATGTGATAATTATACTTAATGGACAAGTGAATGTGATGGTGATTATTAGATAAATTTCTAAAATTAATATACTTTGTTAAGAATTCACCAGTGTGTGGACAATTCAGTGATTCAGGTATGTTTTTCACAATAAGATTGTCATAATTCACTAAAGTTTTTTGCACATCAAAGAAAATTTGACATAATTGGAAAAATAGGAGGGTGGGGAATGGATAGGATCTGCAAGTAACAATGACAAGAGAAATCATCTCTTACAAATACTATAAGATAGATAACAAGTCATTCCAAATTATCTTAAAACATGAAATTAAATATATTAGTTACCTTAAAGAATTTGTTTTTGAAAGATGAGATTTCCCAAACGTGCTGCAAGATTTTGCATATACAAAAATAAGAAATAATTCATCTTCAGGTTTTAGAAGCATTTGCTATTAATAATTGAAAGTAGAGCAAATGACACAAATAGTGATTTTGGAAAACATATATTGGGAGAGAGAAAAGTAAATAGATCCACCTTGAAGAGCACATAGAACCTTTCTCTGATCTAGCTTTGAATTCATTTCTCTCTATAGTTTGTAGATTTACTTTGGTCAATACAATAAGCACTTAAAAAAGAATTCAGACAAGAAGACCAACCTTTCTGATATTAGTGAGCAGCTTCATGTGTTCGTCGGGCATAACTATTTTCACAACATCAGGACCGCATTTCTTAATCAGCATTTCAAGAAGCAATTTTACCTGAAACATTATTGTAGAACTTCTTCAACATGAAATCTAAGAAACTAATAACTAATGATATCATTCAACTAGAATTTAGACTCTTTGAGTGTCACTGGAATGGGAGTTAAATACTGTAGACAGACAGTCATACTAAAAAGTCAACACTGTAACAGAGACAAGGCAACTACAAAATACAACACAAACTAGCTAACATCTATCTCAATACTGATCCCACTAAAGAGGTAAAATGAGATCAATGTAGATTGTATGTGAATAACAATACTTATCCTAATGAAAATGGAGTTCCATTTTGGATCGCATTTGGTAAGCTTCACACTTAGATCTAAATTGAAATGCTAGTCTAGATTCTAATACTCTACAACTGAGTAAGATCTGCTTTGATGAATGGTTGAACACTTTTAGCAGCTAGAGAATACCCAAAGCTTTATCTCCAAGGTACAATCATGACATCACAACATGTAAAGATTCTCAATTAAAGTGTGGATTGAATGGTTGGTCGAAGAGTGAATTGAAATAGCATGTGAAGGTGCTCTTGGAAGCCTATTGTTGCACAAAGGTAGCAGTGTTGGGGTCTGCTACTACAACACCCAGCTATGGGGAGGGAGTAGGAGGACAGAGAGACTATAATATCATACTAAGAATATGATATGCAACTTTAGGGAGTCTATAAAAGATCTATAAACTGAGATAAATCTTAAGCAATTAACCAATTCTAGCTTCAAACTAACCTACATACATCAGATAGTTGAGTTGGGCTAAGAAGATCAGGAGCAATTGTTTGAACAACCTGCAATAGAAATCAAGAAAGGCCTCAACAAAATTGTTTGAACGTGTTCACAAACTTCAAAAATACAATTAAAGTCACCCATTGGAATCTATCAACCATCAACTTGAAGAACAATTCATCAATGTAATTCATAAATTCACTATGACTGCATCAGAGTTCTGACCATAAATGGCTGAGACATAGAAGGAGAAATCATTGATGTTAACTTTAGCATGAATAAATTTATCCTCATAAATTTTTAAAATATTGCAAACATTATCTTTCCAAAGAATAATGACTCCCCCCAGAACATGAGAGGCATGTGTCAATTGTGTGAGAATTGTGTTCATCGCTAACAAGACTAATAATATCAAAATTTATATTCAGATGGGATAGGAACTTGAATGCGAGTGAACTCCAGCCTAGGATAGAGTCAAGTTGGTTGATCAGAACATGTTGAGTTACCCAGAAAGGATCATATCATTTCAAGCATGGTTGTATTCCATAGATCTCAAGGAAGACGATATAACCAAACCCATATTATAGCATCTATGACACTATGCTTGACATCATCATCCCCTGGTTTCCACTTGGATAAGAACATTGGCCTATTCTTAACTCACCAAGATCCATCCAAGGTCATCTACAGATCCTTGATAGACAAGTAGAAGAGGTCATGGATGCTAACACATGTATAAGTTGATATGAGTAGGCGGTAACAAAAGCAACCAGGACAAACAGACAATTTTATTTATAGATTAACCATAATGTAAGATTACTCACCCTCACACATCTGAAAGTAGAGCCTAAAAGGTCATCCATTTGGTGAAATGTAGATTCTTTGCTTGAGAATCTGAAGATCCTTCACTTGAGAATCTGAAGAGGCCAATATAGGTTTGAATGTCTTAACACCTGCAAACAATGAATATTGCTTACAAAACTCAACAACACTTGATAAAATAAGGTATAACTTCATCGATTATCAAACTTCATATTTAAAATGTGTGGATTCTGAGAATTCCATCTCAAATTTTGCAATGTAATACACCTAAAACAAAATGAGATCAATGTAGATTGTATGTGAATAATAATACTTATACTGATGAAAATGGAGTTCCATTTTGGATCGCATTTGGGAAGCTTCACAGTTAGATCTAAATTGAAATGCTAGTCTAGATTCTAATACTCTACAGCTGAGTAAGATCTGCTTTGACGAATGGTTGAACACTTTTAGCAGCTAGAGAATACCCAAAGCTTTATCTCCAAGATACGATCATGACATCACAACATGTAAAGCTTCTCAATTAAAGTGAGTATTGAAGGGTTGGTCGAAGAGTGGATTGAAAGAGAATGTGAAGGTGCTCTTGCAAGCCTACTTCTGCACAAAGGGAGCAGTGTTGGGGTCTGCTATTGCAGCACCTGATGCAATGATTTTGAGTCGCATTTATAGACATGTTTGATATGTGTTTTATGCTTTTATTAGTCATTTTTATGGTTACTTTTGCATAATTCATCCACTTTGGTCTTTGCTACTATTTTATGTCGAATCCCCTTTATTTCATCGCTTTGAGCATTAATTGTCAAAATATTATTATTTGTGTGAATTTATGTGGTTTCGTGTTTGAATTTCAGGAAAACAAGTATCTGCTTCTGTCGATACCATCGACGGAAGTCGATACTATCGACCGGACCACAGGTTGCCAGCCGCGAGTATCAGCAAAGAGTCGATACTATCGACAGGGATGTCGATGGTATCGAGATACCATGAGGTTGCTGGTGAGAAAGCAGTCGATAGTATTGACACCAAGTCGATACCATCGACGCACGGAGGCTACAGTGACGCATAACGACAAAACCGACGCCTTAGAGTGTTGATACTATCGACCCGAGTTGATGGTATCGAGATGACATCAGGCACTCAGACGAAAGAAGAGAAGGATTGCCGCTACCACGCTAGGTCGATACCATCGACCCGCGTCGATGGTATCGACACCGTCAGATATTAGTTTGATTCAGAATGATCTTAATCGGACGGCCGTGGTTAATTAGCAACTTAATTCGGGAGATATACCTAATGACGGCGCCCTGGACTAGGGGAGGACGTCATTAGTTGCTACACACATCCCGGAGAGGAAGGAGAGAAGAACGGAGCACGAGAGCACGCCCCAGCCAATCCGGACGCTGAAGAAGACGATTTCCACCACCGAAAGGAGGCAGAACGCAGATTCCACGCCAAGGATCGATTGGACCTTCTCCTTTCAGGGGTTTCACCACTCAATTTCGTTTTTCTCATGTTTCCCCTTTTCTCTACTATGTTGTACTCTGAGATGACCATGCGGGGCTAATCCCCTTTATCTTTAGGACCGGGAGTAGCCCGGGGATTCATTGTATGACAATTTTATAATAGTAATTCATATCGTATCTCTTAAATCCGTGGTATAGTTTCATGTTCTCCAATATATTGTTATGTTTGATCACCATAATAATAATCTAATCCCTTAATTGCTTCGAAAGAAGAATTAACGGTTGAAAAGAGACGGAATTTACATTAATTGACAAATCCCTTGAACAAGGTAGTGTAAGATTAATGGTGGATACCGAGAGTTCGTTTATAATGCACCTAGTTTAGGGTATAGGTTACTACGACGGTGGAACCGACCTAGACATAGGTAGTGAATTGTACCACGACAGTGGGCAATTCTGATTTCAGGCCACTACCCGGATAGAGAGATAAATTTGAGTAGCTATATAGAATTTAATACAATGACCACCCGTGGTGAAACCGCAACCCTAAAGATTCCCTTTTGAATTGATTAAACCAACATTTAATCGATTTCTTGTTTTGTTTTGTTTTTGTTTTTCTTTTAATTTTAACAACAACTCTCAACTTGTTAATCGGCTTAGCTGATCGCGAGTAGTTAGTAGGAGTCCCCGACGATTGCACGTATCCCTGAGTTTGACTTGGGCCTCACAAAGTCCTATACTACTCGACGCGTTCACTTGCATTTTTGCGCACGGTAAATTTGCATCAAGTTTTTGGCGCCGTTGCCGGGGATACGGCAATTTGTTGGCACTGCGAGTGCTGTGAGCGGCCACTCTAGGCCACCTTTTTTTTTATCATTCCAAAAATTCATAATCTATTTTCTAAGTATTTGCGATTGTCAAGCACTGTACTAAATTTAATCTTTCTATTCTCAGGTACTGTGCATGGTGCAGACGCGTAGTACTGACTACACGGGTCGTGCACCAGAGGTTCCGCAGCCGGGACCAGAAGACGAGGGTGATTATAATCAATACGAGCCAGAGGATATAATTTCTGAACACGAACAAGAAGAGATGGACGAGCCACAGACAATATGGGAGAAGATCAAGGCTTCTTCCTCGTCCGCTTCCAAGGGGCCTATAAAGAAGCAAGCGCTGAATATTCCGACCTACAAGATTGATCCATCTCTGATCAACTTGGTGAAGTCCAATGCCTTCCACGGGCTCAAAAATGAAGACCTCGTCGCGCACATAAGTCAGTTTGTGGAGAATTGTGATATGGTAAAGATCGATAGATTTCCACAGGACGTGCTCTACTTGAAGCTCTTCCCGAGTTCACTAGCGGGAATTGTGCGCAAATGGCTACATAACTTAGACGATGAATATGTGGAGTCTTGGGACCACATGGTGGAGGTCTTCTTCGAGAGGTTCTTTCTGCCCGAAAAGACCAATGACATGATACGAAAGATCCACAACTTCACTCAACAAGCAGGCGAGACTTATTCTGAGACCTGGGAGAGATTTCAGATCATGCTCAGGCGATGCCTGCATCATGGGCTGGATAAGGAGACCCAAGTGAAGATCTTCTATTTTTCTCTCTCCGAGCATGATAGAAGCAACCTAGATTCGACCGATTCCGGATTCTTCTTGAATAACACGGACACTAGATGTTGGGAGATCTTAAAGAACATGGCGAAGAAACAATCATGGCGTGAAAGAGGCACTGTGGAACAGGTTCGAGTAGTAGGAGAATCTAAGGAAATAAAGGAACTGAATGAAAAGATGGATCTTCTCGCAAAGAAATTGCTTGCAAAGGAGGATACTGAGCTCGAGGATGAGGCTCAAGTGAAATTTATGAGGCAGCAGCCAGGTTACAGGAACAACGACTATTCATGGAGAAAAGACAAGAAGTTTTCCTGGAAGGATCCTAACAACTTCTTGCAGGATCCGAATGCCAAACCCCAGCCAGTAGCAGAGGATAAGAGCACAGAGCTCCTCAATCAGGTGATAAAGCAAAATCAAGAACTCATGACTACGTTCGGCCAGCAAATTAAACAACAAGGGGAGTTTATGAATCAGTTTGGGCAAACATTGCAGAGCCATGGGGCTCAAATGAGGACAATAGAGACATCTATGGCACATATGGCTATGGAGATAGCCAGTTTGAAGAAGCCGGCACATCCAGGTTTCCCGAGAAATACTAATGTTCCAGGAGGGAACCAACAAGCTAAGGCCATCTTGCTAAGAAGTGGCAAGAAATTGTTAAATCCAAGGGCCGAGGAGACAAGCACACCACAAGCTGAAGTAGAAGGTGAAGCCAATGAGGAGCTACCTGCACCAGTCACAAGGCAGGTTGATGACACAGCCGTGGATGACACTGAAGAACATGTGGTAGAGGAGGAACCTCAGAAAAGTACACCCTATGTGCCACCTCATCAAAGGGCACAAGCGGTCCCGATCCCGTATCCAAAAAGTGCTAAGGCAAGGAAGGTAGATGCGCAATTTAAGAAGTTCTTAGACAGTTTCAGGAAGCTTTCAGTCAATATCCCTCTATTGGAAGCCATTGAGCAAATCCCGTCTTACGGGAAATATCTAAAGGACATCATTACTAAAAAGAGGAAAATTCCGGATACAAAGGTCGTCGTGCTCAAGGAGCAAGTGAGTGCCTTCATCATGGGCACTTTGCCGCCAAAGAGGCAAGATCCAGGCTGCTTTAACATTTCTTGTTATATTGGAAAAGTCAAATTTGGTGAAGCATTATGTGACTCAGGGGCAAGCATCAACTTGATGCCCCTTTCTACATTCAAAAAGCTGGGATTGAAGGAGTCACGGCCAAGCAACATGACTATTCAATTGGCAGACAACTCGGTGGTAAAGCCATATGGAATCTGTGAAGATGTGTTAGTGAAAGTGGACAGATTTGTTTTTCCAGCAGACTTTGTAGTCATGGAGATGCAGGATGAACATGGCAATGAGCTATTACTTGGACGTCCTTTCCAAGCTACAGCCGACATGATTTTAGAGATGGGGAGAGGTCGTTTGACCTTGGGTATAGCTGATGACCGATTTGAGATGGTCATGCCCTCTAGTACTGTGTCGTCTAAAGCAAAGGAACAATGTCGTGTGGTAAAACATCTGGATAATAATATTTCACTCTGTCTTGGGAAGCCATTTCTAGACATGGCTCATGTGATGAGAAAAGTGGACAATGGAACTTTGGCTGTGGACATCATGGAAAAGACCAAGGTAGTATCTCTGTGTAAAGCTGTAGGGTTCCCTAATGATGCGGATGAGGACATTCCGCCTTCTACGGAAGATGATGTTATTGCAATTTCTGTTTTTGATGCATATCCTGAATTACCATTGGAGGCTTGCTTGGTAAATATTACACATGATTGGATGCGGAGAAAATCACTCATGGAGTGCGCCAAAATGCTTCAGATGCTTCCATGATTATATGCGAGGCATTATGAAGATTTAGGTGAACTTCCCCCGCCACTTCAATCATCTCTGATCAGCCCGCCGGAGTTAGAATTAAAGTCGCTGCCACCGCATCTCAAATATGTCTTTCTAGCTAAGGAAGACAAGTTACCTGTGATCATTTCTGCTTATTTGAGTGCGGATGAGGAGGAACAATTGTTGACAGTGCTGAAGAACCACCGGGGAGCTTTTGAGTGGTCTGTTGCAGATATCAAGGGGGTTTCCCCTACATTGTGTCAGCATAAGATTCGGCTCGAGGAGGGAGCCAAGCCCGTGATCCAACCTCAACGACGTCTCAATCCAAGCATGATGGAGGTTGTGAAGAAGGAGGTTATTAAACTTCTTGCTGCAGGTATCATTTACGCCATATCAGACTCGACATGGGTGAGTCCCACACAGGTAGTCCCTAAAAAGGGGGGAATTACTGTCACCTAAAATATTTTAAATGAACCTATCACCACTCGATTGGTAACTGGGTAGCGAGTTTGTATTGATTACCGCCTTCTGAATGCCTCTACGCTAAAGGATCACTTTCCTTTACCTTTTATCGATCAAATTCTAGAGCGTCTTGCCGGCCGATCGCATTTCTATCTTCTTGACGGGTACTCAGGGTACAACCAGATTTCAATTGATCCTTTGGACCAAGAGAAATCTACTTTCACTTGTCCCTATGGGACTTTCACGTATCGTTGAATGCCTTTTGGTTTATGCAATGCACCTGCGACTTTTCAGCGTTGTATGCTCGCTATCTTTTCTGGCATGGTAGAACGCTGTCTTGAGGTATTTATGGATGACTTTTCAGTGTATGGTGCATCGTTTGACGAATGTCTCTATAATCTGGACAAAGTTTTATAGCGATGTGAGGACACACATTTGGTCCTCAACTAGGAAAAATGTCACATGATGGTGACTGAGGGGATAGTGCTAGGACACAAGGTGTCTAGCAAGGGTTTAGAGGTGGATCCGGTGAAAATTGAAGTTATTTCCAAATTGCCCCCACCAAATTCTATTAAAGGGGTAAGGAGTTTCTTGGGACATGCCGGATTTTATCGTCGGTTTATAAAAGATTTTTCAAAAATCGTGCAACCTCTATCCGAACTGCTTGAGAAAGACGTTGTATTTGATTTCAATGACAAATGTCTACATGCGTTCGACGTGTTGAAGGAGAAACTGATTTCTGTGCTGGTTGTTCAAACGCCGGATTGGACCAAACCGTTCGAACTCATGTGTGACGCTTCTAATTTTGCAGTAGGAGCCGTGTTGGGGCAGCGGGTGGACAATAAACCCGCCGTGATTTTCTATGCTTAACAGACTTTGAATGATGCCCAATTAAATTATACAACTACTGAAAAAGAATTACTCGCCGTTGTTTTCGCTTTTGAAAAATTTCGGAAATATTTAGTTGGATCTAAAGTAGTCGTTTGGACTGACCATGCCGCAATTAAATATTTAATGGAGAAAAAAGATGCAAAGCCTAGATTAATTAGGTGGATTTTGCTCTTACAAGAATTTGACATCAAAATCAAGGATAAAGTTGGGACTGAAAATGGTGTGGCGGATCATCTGTCTAGGTTAGAGAGGGTGGATGAAAAAGATTTACATATACCCATAACCGAGACATTTCCGGATGAAAAGATTTTGAAAGTTAATTCTAAAGACCCTTGGTTCGCTGAGATTGTGAATTATTTGGCTTGCGGGATCATCCCGGAAGATTGGTCATATCAAGAGAAGAAAAGATTTTTCCATTCTTTACGATATTATTTTTGGGATGACCCGATTCTTCTTAAGCAATGCAGGGATGGTATCCTACGCAGGTGTGTGCCTGAGGTGGAGTACGAGAGCGTTCTCTGTCATTGCCACGCACTACCTACGGGAGGACACCATGCGAGCTCTTGTACGGCAGCTAAAGTTCTGGAGAGTGGCCTTTATTGGCCAACCTTGTTCTGAGACGCCTACGAGTTTGTAAGGCAATGTGATTCCTGTCAACGAGCAGGTAATGTTTCAAAGAGACAGGAGCTGCCCCTAAATGTGTTCCAAGAAGTGGAGGTATTTGATTTGTGGGGCGTAGATTTCATGTGGGACCCTTTGTGTCCTCAAATTCAAATTTATATATTCTTTTATCAGTTGATTATGTGTCGAAATGGGTAGAAGCAATACCCACAAGGACTAACGATTCCACTGTAGTGTGTAAGTTCGTGAAAGAAAACATTTTCTGTAGGTTTGGAGTGCCTCGAATGATCATCAGTGATGGGGGCACGCATTTTAGGAATCAGAAGTTCTCGGCATTGTTGAAGAAATATGGGGTCAAACACAACATAGGTACCCCATATCACCCTCAGACTCAAGGACAGGTGGAGGTCTCCAATCGCGAAATTAAGAAGATTTTGGAGCGTACGGTGGCGTCCACAAGGAAGAATTGGAGTGCCCTACTACCAGATGCATTGTGGGCGTACAGGATGGCTTACAAAACACCTATAGGCACCATGCCTTTTAGGTTAGCGTATGGTCGGGCTTGTCACTTACCGGTAGAGTTAGAGCACAATGCACATTGGGCGCTTAGAAGGTTCAACTTGAGTTATGATGGAGCGGGGAGGAAGAGATTGCTTGAACTGAATGAGTTGGATGAGCTGCGGATGATGGCATACGAGAACTCGCGGATATACAAGGAGCGCACCAAGTTAATCCACGATCGCCACATCCAGTTGTGTACGTTCAAGAAAGGAGATAGTGTATTGTTGTTCAATTCACGACTAAAGTTGTATCCCGGGAAGCTAAAATCCCGGTGGAGTGGGCCGTTCGTGGTAGAAGAGGTCAAACCACATGGTGCAAACTTGGTGCGTGATGGTGAGACCACATTTTTGGTGAATGGACAAAGATTGAAGCTCTACTTTGGTGAAAATTACAAGAGGAAGGTGAATGAGGTCAAACTCATTTCACTTTTGGATGCATGAGGTGCCCAAAAGTCGTCTAGCCTAAGACGTTAAACAAGGGCGCTTGTTGGGAGGCAACCCAACCATTGGTACCTTAGATTAGTTCATTTACATTCGTAGTTTAATTTGTTTTTACTTAGTTTTTAGTGTAAAAAAGATACCGTGATTGTTTGTTAATTGTGTAGGGCTGAGGCAGAGTCGATACCATCGACCCTTGTGTCGATGGTATCGACCATGGTACAGGTTGATGACTGCAGAAATCAGACTGCGTCGATACCATCGACGGCCTCGTCGATGGTATCGACATACCTACAGGCAGATCGCAAAGACAAGGTTGATGGTATCGAGATGCCAGTCGATACCATCGAGATCTCTGGAGATTTTCAGAACAAATCGTCTCAGTGAAGTCGATACCATCGACGGCCCAGTCGATGGTATCGACACATTCAAGTGAAAAAGGCGGCGGCCGGGCCTCGCGAGGATTTGCCCTAATCAGAGAGTCAATACTATCGACTTTCGTCGATGGTATCGACGCTCCACGTCAACGATCCGCGAGAAAGATCAACGGCATCACAGCAAACAAAGAAGTCAATCCGGGGGATGGGTCGATATTATCGACCCGCGTCGATAGTATCGACACGTCAGCAATCTGGGCCCCGCGAATCCAGCCATCGAGAACTGTCGATACTAGCGGCGGTACGGATCGTGCTATCTGAGTCAAAACCATTGACTCGCATCGATGGTATCGATGGGTCAACAGTAGCACCGGCCACTTCTATTTAAGGGGAGTGATTGCGTCAGTTGACGTCACGCTTTCAGAGCAATCTCCTTCTCTTGTGCCAAGCGATCTCCCAAGCCGTCCAAGCCCGACAACGAGCAGCACCGAGCAAAGATCTTCATCAAGCGGAGATTCGATTATCCAATCTTCACCGAGCTCCTTTCTAATCCTCTTTCTCTCGCAAACATGGTGCACGTCGCTGGTGCGTCATCTTCACGTGCGAACCCGATGGATATCCTGGAGTTCGTGCCACCTCCTCCCGCGTCAGTTTCACGTCTGTGACTGATTCATCCATCCGCAGAGGTGAAGAAGATCTATGAGGAGATCTTAAAGAGGAAGATAGAGCCAACCTGTTATGTCGAACGGGACATGATCCGCGACTTAGGGTTCGAGGCCAACTTGGCCTACGTTCTGAAAGGACAGGAACGCCATACCAACCGAAGACCTGATGAGCTGGAATTTCATGCAGATGGCCAGCCGTTCTTCGGAAACTGGCCCACGTAAAAGGCGTTGGTGGCAGAGTTCATGGCGTCGCTGGACGTCTGCGTCGTGCCCAACGACGATATTGCTACCGACCGCGAGTGGATCAAAGGCCGGGTGTCGTTCCAGCTGTTCAACATCGACTACACCCTTACGCTCTGGCAATTCAACAAGATCTTCAACTGGAACCACTCGCCAAACGACTACCGGCGCCCGGACAACCGCACCGACTATGACGCCATTTTTTCTGAGCTGGTTACGGTGCCGCCGGGGATGTCCGTTAGCTACCATAATGCAGCGGTAGCCGATTTCGAGCACCCTTTCGTCCGGATTCTGCACCGGATGCTCAGTTCGATGCTATTTTCTTGGGGTGACTTGGCCCTCAGTAAGTTTTAGGAGACGGACTTATTCTTTCTGTATAAGCTCCTGAAGCGTCAAGAGTGCAATTGGGGTGCCTTCTTTCTGCAGAGAGTATTAGCGGTGAAGAGGAGTACAACGAAAGCGTCGATTCACTTCGGAGGGTTCATCACCAAGCTGGCTCCATACCTTGGTTTGAATTTCCAAACCCTCACTCCTCTATATACTAGAAGCAAGGTGAACTTGCAACATCTACACCGGTCCAATATCCTACTTCTTCAAGATGGTTTGGCGTATGCGCACTGCCACGTCAACCATGCCTATCAGGAGTGCTCGTTGCCTGATCCCATCTTCAACATCGAAGGGGCGCACCACTTCCGGTGGCCAATCATAGCCATCGCCGACTCCGGTGAAGAAGGTGGCAACGACGGTGGCGACGACGGAAATGACGATGAGGCTGAGGAGGAAGAGGAGGCATTCACACCTCTTCGAGCTCGAGTGGCACCACGGAAGCATCCTCGGATGCATCCGGGTGCATCTTCATCATCACAGCCTACGCCGCCACCACCACCGCCCTCGCAGCCAAGCGAGGATGCCTATTCCATGTAGGGCATGTACACCGTACTGCAAGACATCCAGCAAATGCAGCAACAGCACATGACAATGTATACCGGTATTCAAGACACTACGAACCGGATACTGGACAACCAAAGGGCGATGTTCGAGAACGAGCGTCTTCTCCTCAACAACCAACAACAGATACATGATCGATTGTATCGGATGGAGATGCAGCAGGAGCCCTTCTACGACCACTATTGGAGCCAAAATTATTTTGGAGGTTATCCACAACCTCCACCTAGGGCCCAGTTTGATCCAAGCTTCCAGGGGGAGTATCCTTCTTGGGACCCTACAGCTCCACAGTACCCGCCTCCACCACAAGAGTAAACCGGTATCACTGTTCCAACCTTTGAGTTTGTTTTTGACTATGAGGCCATAGTTGAATTCAAGCTTGGGGGGGGGGTTATTGGAATAGTTCTATCTTTCATTTTCTCTATTGTTAGTTTTATTGCTTTTGTTGTTTCCTGTCATTTGCTTTCTGCAATCTTAGTTTGTTTTAGGATCCACAATCTATCTAGTGTAATCGTGGATGTCTTTAATCTTGTGTCATCTTAGTTGCATGTGCATGGGAATGAAGGGAAATTTTACAAATTTGTGAGTGTTCACAAGCTTGAATGTGTTTAACCTTGATCACTTAACTTAGAAAATGATTGATTTTGTCAACTTTAAAACAGAACTTCACAACTGTGTATCCCTAATGATTCATGAAAGTGGACGGAAATTGGTTGTTGAGCCTTAACTGACCAAATGGTAATGAGACTCTAATTTGAAGTAAGAGAGAGAAACCTCTTAACTACTACACAGGTCAGTAAGGAGGGACACATAGTATTTTTTCAAAGGTTCAGTCAACTAATCTTGTGATCTTTCCACCCCATTGCTTTTCACAATCCACCAAGAATTGGAAGTAAAGTATGGTTTTAACTCTTTTGATTGCATGGCATGTAGATAGGACTTGCATTGTAATCACCTTCATATGTTTTGCATGAAAAATGAAGAAAAGATTATAATAGTTATACATGCACATTACCCTTAGGTGCATGTCATTTAGTTGCATTCATAACTTCTATGCATAAAGTATGTCATGTACCTCATTTATTCTGTAATGGTGAATTAAAATGTTCCATACCTTCTAAATAATTCAAATGTTTGAGTTATGTAGAAAAAAATAAGCCTTATAAATTATTCATTGCCAATTATGGATATAAGGGCTTGAAAAAAAAAGAAAAAAAAAAAGAAAGTTTATTTAGAAGCAAGTGGAATAAGAAGGAAAAGGAACATAATCTCACCTACATTTTAAGATGAATGAGTACATGATGTAGCTTAATTAGATATCCATCTCATTTTGAGATGGATGGTTAGTGCATGCATCATTCCACCTAATCTTAGGCATTAGGGCGTTTTTCATGTGCATTTGCATCATTTAGGGCATTTTTGTTTTTTGCATGTTGCAATCGTATGATACTTCCACTTCTTCCATGAGCCACCCATTTCATCCACCCGTTGCTCGGATTGGTAGGCCACTGTGAATTTCTCCTCACTAATTAATATCAGGAGAACTGCTTCCATGTAGTTGGTAGTTAGGGCGAGCAACGTAGTATAGGAGATCACAAGATGCACCAAGTCTGAACCGGCAAGTTTTATTATGTTAACTGCCTTACGTGATAGTGTTCATCAGTTTTGAGTTCAATTTCTTTTATGGATGATTATTGTCGCCTTCAGGGTATATCGATCAAATTCTAGAGCGTCTTGCCGGCCGATCGCATTTCTGTCTTCTTGACGGGTACTCAGGGTACAACCAGATTTCAATTGATCCTTTGGACCAAGAGAAATCTACTTTCACTTGTCCCTATGGGACTTTCACGTATCGTTGAATGCCTTTTGGTTTATGCAATGCACCTACGACTTTTCAGCGTTGTATGCTCGCTATCTTTTCTGACATGGTAGAACGCTGTCTTGAGGTATTTATGGATGACTTTTCAGTGTATGGTGCATCGTTTGACGAATGTCTCTATAATCTGGACAAATTTTTATAGCGATGTGAGGACACACATTTGGTCCTCAACTGGGAAAAATGTCACATGATGGTGACTGAGGGGATAGTGCTAGGACACAAGGTGTCTAGCAAGGGTTTAGAGGTGGATCCGGTGAAAATTGAAGTTATTTCCAAATTGCCCCCACCAAATTCTGTTAAAGGGGTAAGGAGTTTCTTGGGACATGCCGGATTTTATCGTCGGTTTATAAAAGATTTTTCAAAAATCGTGAAACCTCTATCCGAACTGCTTGAGAAAGACGCTGTATTTGATTTCAATGACAAATGTCTACATGCGTTCGACGTGTTGAAGGAGAAACGGATTTCTGTGTTGGTTGTTCAAATGCCAGATTGGACCAAACTGTTCGAACTCATGTGTGACGCTTCTAATTTTGCGGTAGGAGCCGTGTTGGGGCAGCGGGTGGACAATAAACCCGCCGTGATTTTCTACGCTTAAAAGACTTTGAATGATGCCCAATTAAATTATACAACTACTGAAAAAGAATTACTCGCCGTTGTTTTCGCTTTTGAAAAATTTCGGAAATATTTAGTTGGATCTAAAGTAGACGTTTGGACTGACCATGCCGCAATTAAATATTTAATGGAGAAAAAAGATGCAAAGCCTAGATTAATTAGGTGGATTTTTCTCTTACAAGAATTTGACATCAAAATCAAGGATAAAGTTGGGACTGAAAATGTTGTGGCGGATCATCTGTTTAGGTTAGAGAGGGTGGATGAAAAAGATTTACATATACCCATAACCGAGACATTTCCAGATGAAAATATTTTGAAAGTTAATTCTAAAGACCCTTGGTTCGCTGAGATTGTGAATTATTTGGCTTGCGGGATCATCCCGGAAGATTGGTCATATCAAGAGAAGAAAAGATTTTTCCATTCTTTACGATATTATTTTTGGGATGACCCGATTCTTCTTAAGCAATGCAGGGATGGTATCCTACGCAGGTGTGTGCCTGAGGTGGAGTACGAGAGCGTTCTCTGTCATTGCCACGCACTACCTACGGGAGGACACCATGCGAGCTCTTGTACAGCAGCTAAAGTTCTGGAGAGTGGCCTTTATTGGCCAACCTTGTTCCGAGACGCCTACGAGTTTGTAAGGCAATGTGATTCCTGTCAACGAGCAGGTAATGTTTCAAAGAGACAGGAGCTTCCCCTAAATGTGTTCCAAGAAGTGGAGGTATTTGATTTGTGGGGCGTAGATTTCATGTGGGACCCTTTGTGTCCTCAAATTCAAATTTATATATTCTTTTAACAGTTGATTATGTGTCGAAATGGGTAGAAGCAATACCCACAAGGACTAACGATTCCACTATAGTGTGCAGGTTCGTGAAAGAAAACATTTTTTGTAGGTTTGGAGTGCCTCGAATGATCATCAGTGATGGGGGCACACATTTTAGGAATCAGAAGTTCTCGGCATTGTTGAAGAAATATGGGGTCAAACACAACATAGGTACCCCATATCACCCGCAGACTCAAGGACAGGTGGAGGTCTCCAATCGCGAAATTAAGAAGATTTTGGAGCGTACGGTGACGTCCACAAGGAAGAATTGGAGTGCCCTACTACCGGATGCATTGTGGGCGTACAGGATGGCTTACAAAACACCTATAGGCACCACGCCTTTTAGGTTAGCGTATGGTCGGGCTTGTCACTTACCGGTAGAGTTAGAGCACAATGCACATTGGGCGCTTAGAAGGTTCAACTTGAGTTACGATGGAGCGGGGAGGAAGAGATTGCTTGAATTGAATGAGTTGGATGAGCTGCGGATGATGGCATACGAGAACTCGCGGATATACAAGGAGCGCACCAAGTTAATCCACGATCGCCACATCCAGTTGTGCACGTTCAAGAAAGGAGATAGTGTATTGTTGTTCAATTCACGACTAAAGTTGTATCCCGGGAAGCTCAAATCCCGGTGGAGTGGGCCGTTCGTGGTAGAAGAGGTCAAACCACATGGTGCAAACTTGGTGCGTGATGGTGAGACCACATTTTTGGTGAATGGACAAAGATTGAAGCTCTACTTTGGTGAAAATTACAAGAGGAAGGTGAATGAGGTCAAACTCATTTCACTTTCGGATGCATGAGGTGCCCAAAAGTCATCTAGCCTAAGACGTTAAACAAGGGTGCTTGTTGGGAGGCAACCCAACCATTGGTACCTTAGATTAGTTCATTTACATTCGTAGTTTAATTTGTTTTTACTTAGTTTTTAGTGTAAAAAAGATACCGTGATTGTTTGTTACTTGTGTAGGGCTGAGGCAGAGTCGATACCATCGACTCTTGTGTCGATGGTATCGACCGTGGTACAGGTTGATGACTGCAGAAATCAGACTGTGTCGATACCATCGACGGCCTCGTCGATGGTATCGACATACCTACAGGCAGATCGCAAAGACAAGGTCGATGGTATCGAGATGCCAGTCGATACCATCGAGATCTCTGGAGATTTTCAGAACAAATCGTCTCAGTGAAGTCGATACCATCGACGGCCCAGTCGATGGTATCGACACATTCAAGTGAAAAAGGCGGCGGCTGGGCCTCGCGAGGATTTGCCCTAATCAGAGAGTCAATACTATCGACTTTCTTCAATGGTATCGACGCTCCACGTCAACGATCCGCGAGAAAGATCAACGGCATCACAGCAAACAAAGAATTCGATCCGGGGGATGGGTCGATACTATCGACCCGCGTCGATAGTATCGACGCCTCAGCAATCTGGGCCCCGCGAATCCAGCCATCGAGAACCGTCGATACTAGCGGCGGTACGGATCGTGCTATCTGAGTCAAAACATCGACTCGCATCGATGGTATCGACGGGTCAACAGTAGCGCCGGCCACTTCTATTTAAGGGGAGTGATTGCGTCAGTTGACGTCACGCTTTCAGAGCAATCTCCTTCTCTTGTGCCAAGCGATCTCCCAAGCCGTCCAAGCCCGACAACGAGCAGCACCGAGCAAAGATCTTCATCAAGCGGAGATTCGATTATCCAATCTTCACCGAGCTCCTTTCTAATCCTCTTTCTCTCGCAAACATGGTGCACGTCGCTGGTGCGTCATCTTCACGTGCGAACCCGATGGATATCCTGGAGTTCGTGCCACCTCCTCCCGCGTCAGTTTCACGTCTGTGACTGATTCATCCATCCGCAGAGGTGAAGAAGATCTATGAGGAGATCTTAAAGAGGAAGATAGAGCCAACCTGTTATGTCGAACGGGACATGATCCGCGACTTAGGGTTCGAGGCCAACTTGGCCTACGTTCTGAAAGGACAGGAACGCCATACCAACCGAAGACCTGATGAGCTGGAATTTCATGCAGATGGCCAGCCGTTCTTCGGAAACTGGCCCACGTAAAAGGCGTTGGTGGCAGAGTTCATGGCGTCGCTGGACGTCTGCGTCGTGCCCAACGACGATATTGCTACCGACCGCGAGTGGATCAAAGGCCGGGTGTCGTTCCAGCTGTTCAACATCGACTACACCCTTACGCTCTGGCAATTCAACAAGATCTTCAACTGGAACCACTCGCCAAACGACTACCGGCGCCCGGACAACCGCACCGACTATGACGCCATTTTTTCTGAGCTGGTTACGGTGCCGCCGGGGATGTCCGTTAGCTACCATAATGCAGCGGTAGCCGATTTCGAGCACCCTTTCGTCTGGATTCTGCACCGGATGCTCAGTTTGACGCTATTTGCTCGGGGTGACTTGTCCCTCAGCAAGTTTCAGGAGACGGACTTATTCTTTCTGTATAAGCTCCTGAAGCGTCAAGAGTGCAATTGGGGTGCCTTCTTTCTGCAGAGAGTATTAGCGGTGAAGAGGAGTACAACGAAAGCGTCGATTCACTTCGGCGGGTTCATCACCAAGCTGGCTCCATACCTTGGTTTGAATTTCCAAACCCTCACTCCTCTATATACTAGAAGCAAGGTGAACTTGCAACATCTACACCGGTCCAATATCCTACTTCTTCGAGATGGTTTGGCGTATGCGCACTGCCACGTCAACCATGCCTATCAGGAGTGCTCGTTGCCTGATCCCGTCTTCAACATCGAAGGGGTGCACCACTTCCGGTGGCCAATCATAGCCATCGCCGACTCCGATGAAGAAGGCGGCAACGACGGTGGCGACGACAGAAATGACGATGAGGCTGAGGAGGAAGAGGAGGCATTCACACCTCTTCAAGCTCGAGTGGCACCACATAAGCGTCCTCGGATGCATCCGGGTGCATCTTCGTCATCACAGCCTACGCCGCCACCACCACCGCCCTCGCAGCCAAGCGAGGATGCCTATTCCATGTAGGGCATGTACACCGTGCTGCAAGACATCTAGCAAACGCAGCAACAGCACATGACAATGTATACCGGTATTCAAGACACTACGAACCGGATACTGGACAACCAAAGGGTGATGTTCGAGAACGAGCGTCTTCTCCTCAACAACCAACAACAGATACATGATCGGTTGTATCGGATGGAGATGCAGCAGGAGCCCTTCTACGACCACTATTGGAGCCAAAATTATTTTGGAGGTTATCCACAACCTCCACCTAGGGCCCAGTTTGATCCAAGCTTCCAGGGGGAGTATCCTTCTTGGGACCCTACAGCTCCACAGTACCCGCCTCCACCACAAGAGTAAACTGGTATCACTGTTCCAACCTTTGAGTTTGTTTTTGACTATGAGGCCATAGTTGAATTCAAGCTTGGGGGGGGGTTATTGGAACAGTTCTATCTTTCATTTTCTCTATTGTTAGTTTTATTACTTTTGTTGTTTCCTGTCATTTGCTTTCTGCAATCTTAGTTTGTTTTAGGATCCACAATCTATCTAGTGTAATCGTGGATGTCTTTAATCTTGTGTCATCTTAGTTGCATGTGCATGGGAATGAAGGGAAATTTTACAAATTTGTGAGTGTTCACAAGCTTGAATGTGTTTAACCTTGATCACTTAACTTAGAAAATGATTGGTTTTGTCAACTTTAAAACAGAACTTCACAACTGTGTATCCCTAATGATTCATGAAAGTGGACGGAAATTGGTTGTTGAGCCTTAACTGACCAAATGGTAATGAGACTCTAATTTGAAGTAAGAGAGAGAAACCTCTTAACTACTACACAGGTCAGTAAGGAGGGACACATAGTATTTTTTCAAAGGTTCAGTCAACTAATCTTGTGATCTTTCCACCCCATTGCTTTTCACAATCCACCAAGAATTGGAAGTAAAGTATGGTTTTAACTCTTTTGATTGCGTGGCATGTAGATAGGACTTGCATTGTAATCACCTTCATATGTTTTGCATGAAAAATGAAGAAAAGATTAGAATAGTTATACATGCACATTACCCTTAGGTGCATGTCATTTAGTTGCATTCATAACTTCTATGCATAAAGTATGTCATGTACCTCATTTATTCTGTAATGGTGAATTAAAATGTTCCATACCTTCTAAATAATTCAAATGTTTGAGTTATGCAGAAAAAAATAAGCCTTATAAATTATTCATTGCCAATTATGGATATAAGGGCTTGAAAAAAAAAGAAAAAAAAAGAAAGTTTATTTAGAAGCAAGTGAAATAAGAAGGAAAAGGAACATAATCTCACCTACATTTTAAGATGAATGAGTACATGATGTAGCTTAATTAGATATCCATCTCATTTTGAGATGGATGGTTAGTGCATGCATCATTCCACCTAATCTTAGGCATTAGGGCGTTTTTCATGTGCATTTGCATCATTTAGGGCATTTTTGTTTTTTGCATGTTGCAATCGTATGATACTTCCACTTCTTCCATGAGCCACCCATTTCATCCACCCGTTGCTCGGATTGGTAGGCCACTGTGAATTTCTCCTCACTAATTAATATCAGGAGAACTGCTTCCATGTAGTTGGTAGTTAGGGCGAGCAACGTAGTATAGGAGATCACAAGATGCACCAAGTCTGAACCGGCGAGTTTTATTATGTTAACTGCCTTACGTGATAGTGTTCATCAGTTTTGAGTTCAATTTCTTTTATGGATGATTATTGTCACCTTCAGGGTAATTACCATTCCGTGGTTAGAGAGGGCCGGTATGTGAATGTTCGGTGGGAGTCATATGGGATGTTGGTTGTGGTGTGTTGTTCTTCAGTTGACATTAGCAATTCTATTCTAAAGATTAGTTTCTTGAGGGCGATCAACGTTCAAGCTTAGGGGAGTTTGATGCGATGATTTTGAGTCGCATTTATAGACCTGTTTGATATGTGTTTTATGCTTTTATTAGTCATTTTTATGGTTAATGTTGCATAATTCATCCACTTTGGTCTTTGCTACTATTTTATGTCAAATCCCCTTTATTTCATCGCTTTGAGCATTAATTGTCAAAATATTATTATTTGTGTGAATTTATGTGGTTTCGTGTTTGAATTTCAGGGAAAACAAGTATCTGCTTCCGTCGATACCATCGACGGAATTCGATACTATCGACCGGACCACAGGTTGCCAGCCGCGAGTATCATCAAAGAGTCGATACTATCGACAGGGATGTCGATGGTATCGAGATACCATCAGGTTGCTGGCGAGAAAGAAGTCGATACCATCGACGCACGGAGGCTACAGTGACGCATAATGACAAAATTGACGCCTTAGAGTGTCGATACCATCGACCCGAGTCGATGGTATCGAGATGACATCAGGCGCTCAAACGAAAGAAGAGAAGGATTGCCGCTACCACGCTAGGTCGATACCATCAACCCGCGTCGATGGTATCGACACCGTCAGATATTAGTTTGATTCAAAATGATCTTAATCGGACGACCGTGGTTAATTAGTGACTTAATTCGGGAGATATACCTAATGACGGCACCCTGGACTAGGGGAGGACGTCATTAGTTGCTGCACACATCCCGGAGAGGAAGGAGAGAAGAACGGAGCATGAGAGCACGCCCCAGCCGATCCGGACGCTGAAGAAGACGATTTCCACCACTGAAAGGCGGCAGAACGCGGATTCCACGCCAAGGATCGATTGGACCTTCTCCGTTCAGGGGTTTCACCACTCAATCTCATTTCTCTCATGTTTCCCCTTTTCTCTACTACATTGTACTCTGAGATGACCATGCGGGGCTAATCCCCTTTATCTTTAGGACCGGGAGTAGCCCGGGGATTCATTGTATGACAATTTTATAATAGTAATTCATATCTTATCTCTTAAATCTGTGGTATAGTTTCGTGTTCTCCAATATATTGTTATGCTTGATCACCATAATAATAATCTAATGCCCTTAATTGCTTCGAAAGAAGAATTAACGGTTGAAAAGAGACAGAATTTACATTAATTGACAAATCCCTTGAATAAGGCGGTGTAAGATTAATGGTGGATACCGAGAGTTCGTTTATAATGCACCTAGTTTAGGGTATAGGTTACTACGACGGTGGAACCGACCTAGACATAGGTAGTGAATTGTACCACGACAGTGGGCAATTCTGATTTTAGGCCACTACCCGGATAGAGAGATAAAATTGAGTAGCTATATAGAATTTAATATAATGAACACCCGCGGTGAAACTGCAACCCTAAAGATTCCCTTTTGAATTGATTATACCAACATTTAATCGATTGCTTGTTTTGTTTTGTTTTTATTTTTCTTTTAATTTTAACAACAACTCTCAACTTGTTAATCGGCTTAGCTGATCGCGAGTAGTTAGTAGGAGTCCCCGACGATTGCACGTATTCCTGAGTTCGACTCGGGCCTCACAAAGGCCTGTACTACTCGACGCGTTCACTTGCGTTTTTGCGCACGATAAATTTGCGTCAGCACCCAACTATGGGGAGGGAGTAGGAGGACAGAGAGACTATAATGTCATACTAAGACTATGATATGCAACTTTAGGGAGTCTACAAAAGATCTATAAACTGGGATAAATCTTAAGCAATTAACCAATTGTAGCTTCAAACTAACTTGCATACATCAGGTAGTCAAGTGGGACCAAGAAGATCAGGAGCAATTGTTTGAACAACCTACAACAGAATTCAAGTAAGGCCTTAGCATAATTGTTTGAATAACCTACAACAGAAATCAATAAACACCCAGAAGCCAGGAATAATGCAAGAGCTGATCAAATGACCTATGTCAAGCTAGTAGAGGAGTACTGCTTCAATCCCACCAAAGACTTATCCCTCACCATAATTGGTAGTCCTCTTGCAACCTACTTGTCCATCTCCTCCAGCTCCTCATTGGTGTCAGAGTCTCGGAGATTCTCTTGGTAAGATTCCTAAAGCCCTAGCTAATTTCTAACCATTACTTAGATGATTTCAATGCACACAACAAAAAATTCTAAAGTTGACTAACCCATGAGAACCATGACATAGGTTGTCATCTACATGGATGAGTAGAATCAAGCCATGATAGAATATCATCATACGTGATGCCTAGTACTTTAGAGAGATATCAGATAATCCATCAAGCTTGGACATTAGTTCAGAATCCAATCAGAAAAAAATAAGAAGCTCTCCAAGAAAAAAGAATCAAGGTTAAATCTGAGTAAACAGATAAAAATGAGATATTGTTCCCTGTGATAAGAACTCCAATCTGACCATCTACCAGAGGAACAAAATCCACAGAAGTTAAACAAAAAATTCGAACCAAACAAGTGGAAGCTTAAAAAGAAGTGAATTCCAAGATAAATCTCCATGTACATTTTATAAATATTGCTCATATCCACTAAACACCCAGAAGCTCGGGAACCATAATAAAAACTGAAGCAATTGAATCATCTAATAGAGAAGCATACAATGCCCTACAAGTATCAAATTGAAGCATCTAACAGAGAAATAAAAAAATTTCACTACAGATCTAGGTTTTGAAAACCTAACCCAAAAACTCAAACATTGCTCATATGTAAATCTCACAAATAAGATGCTCAAACACTGCTCATATCTAAAAACCACCAACCATTCATAGTGCATGTATTTTCATAATACTGAGATTCTCCATAACAAAATTAAAAGCAGGTCAAAACAAACTAGGATTGTTATTTTTCAACATTGTCTATGACGATGGACTTGAAACAACATTATTAGGATCATCATGTACTAATAAAAAAATTGGATTAAAGAGAAACAACTATGTCATCTCTTTAGACAGTATGTAAGAATGCAATTATCATTATACTTCATGCCATGCAGCAAATGGAAACGACTTCAGATACTACTTTTGTTTCAATTATCTAATATTATAAGCAAGACTTTATGCTCACTGTGGCAATGTATGTGTTTTTGGCCATGCTATGACGTTGCCAACAACATCATCAATAGATTGATATTGCTCATAAGGTCTCACTAGAGGATCGTTCTCCAACAAAGCAACCTCTACAAAAACACCAACAAATGATGAGCCTAATATTGCACCTCCCACACTTAACCTCAGATACTCGACCGAGTGCAATTATAGCATTTGGATCTGTAAAACTCAGCAGATACACATCCTAGAAACAAAATACAATTTACATAACAAATTTATATAAACGTAAAATGGAGAGAAATTTACATGAATATAAACATACTTGTCCCATCTTAAATGATGAATGTCTTATTTGGAATGGAGTTTTCCTTAAAAAGTTTGTTTGCACAATTAATTCATTTTTGACATAAGACCAAAAAAGTCAACATGGAAAATAACTGATGTTACACATCATGTAAAAAATGTATTTGTATTGGCCAGTGCCAACATGCTGTGCTTGACTGTTTCCTAATCTAGTTAAGCAAAGTAACTCCTCTAACTTATGGTTGAATTCATCCTTTTGTTCTTGAAGCTTTGCATCAAATTCCAACCGTTGCTCTTCAAGCTTATCCTGAAAATGCTTCCTTTGCACTTCTTTGGCTTCTCGAGATTTACAATTCTTGCCCCAGATATCAGAAGGTGATGGTCCAAGCCCCAAATTACATTCCAATAGGTAAAATCATCACGACGTATGAAAAGTTACCTTTCAATTGGATACATCCAACGATACAGAACAGGGCCAGCTATCTTAGCCTCATAAGCGAGATGGAATGATAGATGCACCATTATGTCAAAAAACATGGAGGGAATATCTTCTCCATCTCACAAAGTGTCACAACTATTGCATTTTCCACTGCATAAAAATCATTTGGATCTATGACTAGTGCACAACCTTTGAAAATAGTGAAAAAGATTAATAATACATGACTTAGCATTCTTATTGGGCAAAGACATAGTGACAGCTAATGGCAGAAGTTGTTGCATCAGCATGTAATAATCGTGACCTTTCATTGGTAGCATCTTCTGATCCTTTGGTCGTGCACATCTAGATATATTAGATGCATACCCATCTGGAACTTTGACATATTGTACGAGGTTGCAAAATAATATTTTTTTCATCTTTTCTCATTGTATAGCAAGCTGGAGGTAGGACGGCATATTTACCAACTTCTTTTGTATGAATTGGAGATCTAATTTGTAACATAATAGGATATGCATATTTCTTTTTGTTGTTGGGTTTCGAATGTGCCATATTTGTTAATTGGACCTACCGTGGTCTTTTTGATGATGATGATGTGTCACAGAGCTCCTCAATGTATTTAGATGAATCTGAACTGACAGGGATCTCATCATCAAATTCGTCCGAGTTGGTTAGCTCCATCATGCGCTGATACCATCATAGATGATCGGGGGTCTCATTGTTGATGTTGGTTATCCAAACATTGATGGTATTATGGCCAACTGGACAGATAAAAAGCTTGTCGCTACGGCCCACTAGAATCTTTCTAATCCAATCACAACAACTAGATTTTCATACAAGATTTCTCGCCAGATCATACTCAACCTCGATACATGTGAATAATTGCCAAACTTTAGGGTCACTTCACCAGGCCTGTAGTGTCTTTTGTTTAGAAAATGCCAATGTTCAGGTATGGTTAGTTGGTTTAAGGAACGGTCATCTAGAATGATGTCCAATTTTCTTCATCAGGGAACATTAACATTGGCATAGAGGCCCAGTTCATAGTCATTATTGTGGGTGGACAGAGACTGGAAAAATATAAGTACTAACAATTGTAAGTATATCTAACGATGTTATATATTTTTAGAAAAAGTAGTATAACATCAATTAACCTTTTTTTGTTTGTCATAACCAACTTTATTGTGGTAGACATGATAGATTGAAAAGAAATATAAGAGAGGAGATCATGTCCTATATCTTTGCAATTGGTCCAATGTTCACTAATCCTTCATTGTTGTGTGATTAGCAGTTGGTAATGAAGATCTATTTCTAGCCACTCCTCTTATTTAGTCCCACCCGAATTGATGGAATTCCATATTGTTAGTTATCATAACCAAGTTTTCAACATCTAAACCGAAGAAGTTGCCATCAAAATCTACATCCTTGGACAACAAATCATTGGCGATTTGATAACAAATTGTGGTAGCAAGCACACGTTCACGACCACAATTTTGAAAAACTACAACAAACATATAATGAGGAAATTCTATACAATGAATGTACCAGACCAATTGTAGACTCCTAATGCATGTATCAATGACTGCAAAGTCTATCATGCAGCTTGCTTGGCACATGAAAGAGAGACATATTCAGTTCTATTGGCCCAAGTGGAAAGCAAACCCTACTAGGGATAGGTCTAAATCTGACTCACAAGCACTATTTGGCAAATCGTTTGGCTAAAAATAAAGTAGGCATACAAATTGTGGCCTGCCCTGAACTAATTGCATTGGATGTACTAAAAATGTCATGCCCCACACAGTAAAGTTGTGACATCAACAAAAGTCAAACCTAAAACCAGAAATGCACACTACAAATTTTAGCATGATTGTGTATGAATGCAAAACAATACTGAACTTAATTAGGATCAATCATAGGGATTGGTTAACTAAATTACCATTGACATCTACTTGTTTAGAAAATAGGTTAAGCCAAGGTCAACACACATTAACAACCACAGTAAATCCTCATCATGATTTACAGACCAGCTGTAGACTCCTAACACATGTATCAATGACTGGAAAGTATGTCATGCAACTTGATTTACACATGAAAAAGAGCCATGTTTAGCTACATTGGCTCAAATGGAAACCAAGCCCTATTAAAGGTAGGTCTAAATCCTACTGATGGCCACAATTTGGCAAACAACTTAGCTAAAAATGAACTAAGCATACAAAATGTGGTCAGGCCAGAATGTATCAGGATTATGAGATGAAACTACAACAACAATAATATGACCCAAATTGAGGAAAATGTGGCATGAAACGAAGTGGTGGTTCATATCCATGGAAAAAATCATATCAATTCAATCCATATAAGAAAAACACAACTAAACCCAAGTGTGGGAAAAAATCAATAAATCTTAAATTAAAATCTCTATTGAAATCCTGTATAATTTGGCTTAGGAAAATATTTTGTACCCAACCTAGAATGATTGAAAGTAACATGGAAAACATGCTTGACATTTGTGGGAAATCCATTCATGTATGGATTGGACGTGTTTTTAAACTAAACATGGACAATGCTAAGGAATTTAGGCTTAAATTGTCTTAGGAAAAGCCTCCTCTACTTATATAGGAATATTTTGAATGGCAATGCATGTTGAAGTAAAAATAGGGAGACAAATATGTCGACCACATGTGATCCATAGGGGCCACATTCTGATGCAGGTCACAGGTCCATGAATGTGAAGGAATGCATACTAATATGAAAATTCATACTGACCCCAGGTCAACAAGTAGTAGTCCCACAAGAAATCAAGGCCAGGTAGCGAGGGACGGTGATTCAGGTCACATTACCACACATTTATTTTTTCCAAAAATATTGGGAACATGTCCACAAACATTAAGGAATGCATACCAATCAATTGTAAACCATGCTCTAAAGAGTAACCCAAAATATTGGAAAATACATGAGTCATAGGTCCATGTATTTGGGTTAGTTTTACCTAACTTTAATTTGTCAAATAATATTGACCATGGGTCAAATATAAAGGACTCCATGATTTAGGAAAATGTGGCATCAAACCAAGTGATGGTTCAAATCCATTTGAAAAATCATCACAATGCATTTCATAACATTAAACATCAAGGTGAAATTGCATCGGCAAAAAGAAATTCATACTATTTGGAAAGTCAGACACAAAACTAGACACAAATTGGTATAATATTTGTAGTATTTATGTCAAAAGGGTTCCCATCATTTGAAAAACAACCTACTATGTACAAAACACAAAACTAAACACATATTGGTATAATTTGTTAATAAAAAGCAACCTACTATTGAGACATCAAAAAGATAGACCTAAATGCACAAGGAATGGTTGACTGAATTACCATGTTGGTCATTACATGACATGGTCCAAAAGGCACAAATATTAGTTTAATTAGATAAACAACAAAATATAGGTTTTATTTGGTTTTTTATTTATCTCTGGTATTAATTCATCAAAACTTTCCAAAATGGTATGATTATATTTCATCATTCATTTTTTTAAAGTTGAAATTTGAACACATTAGTGTTACCCGTATTATAATGATGGACCACACATCCTTAGTTTAGTTGGCGATCATGTATGTAGATGTCCTTTGATTTCATTGTTAGGTTTTGGTTTAGTATATATTTCTCAATATGTTTGTTAACTTTAATCGGTCTAGAAAAACACCAAAACTATTGGTGAAAATTGAGTTGTTTACATAGCTATGGAAATTTCAAATAAGTGTGACATAATTAGTTTTTATGTGTTGTATCTATTTAGTTATCATTATATATGGTTCATTTCTATATAAATTATTATTATTATTTTGAATGAACCTAGATATATTACTCCCATCATGTTGATTGCATTTTCTATTTTGTGTCCAAAATTTCACTTATCCTTACTCAAAACACAACATCCACTTAGTTTTCTAAAATAACACAAATTTTTAAAGTCTAGTCCTTGATATTTTGTAAATCAAAACATAGGATAATTTCACACCCACACCAGACAATTTTATTATACAAAATGACAAATGTGGAGCATAGGGCATATTCTATATTATCTACTGATGGGTGAAATCAAAAATCAACATGGCTGACTATTCTAACAGAAAATCTGTTTGCAAACAACAACAATATGAATTATCCCCTACATCATGTTCACAATGAAATCCAAATGAGATCATTGTCTAATAATAAAGAGTGATTTTAACCATAATCCATATACAAACTAGAGAAACATAGTTAACAGGGCTCAATCCAAGAGAAGAAAGCTTTCACATTGAGCAAATATCTGAACATGAGTGAGGTTAGGAGCCAAAAAACACCATCGAATCAGCAAACACCATCCACTGCAAATGAATCAACATGGATACATCATCCATGATGAATGAATCAACATGGATACATCATCCATGATGAATGAATCAACCAAAAAATAAGAAGTACATTTAAATTGATGAAATGCAACCAAAAGAACAAAACAAGGAAATGTGGCAGGTCTGATTAGTAAAAAAAGGGGAAGAAGTACATTTAAATTGATGAAATGCAACTAAAAATAGACAAAATGTAACCAATCGACGACAACATGCCTATTCATAAAATTTCAAAGCTTGGATGGTTGCCTGAAGAGGAATTAGACTGAGGTGATCGGAGTCCCTCACTCGAGCTCGCCGGTGCCGGAGGGGAAGATTGAGTCTGCGGTGGTGCTTCGACTGGGCTCGATCCAAATATGCAGTGGAGGAAGGTCGAATGATGCCTTCCTATGCTCTTCTCGACAACAAATGGTTGGCACTCCGTGCGCAGCCAGCAAGTTGCATTCCGCCACTGGCAACCGGTACACAGCGTGTTGCCACCAGTCTCCACACGATCCACTAGCACCTAGCTAGGGCGACGATCGGGAAAGATGCTCCACGCGCTGGTCTAGCTCGTGAGCATGTGAGGAATTAGGGAGAGAGCGGAGAGCTAGATCAATCAGACTCTGAATAGTCACGGTCTTTTGGAGCACGAGGGGGAAAACTTGGAACGAGAAGTAAATATTACGTTACCAATTACTTTCTAATTTGGTATGGAAATTTAAGATTGCCACTAATTAAAAATGAAAATGCCTTTAATGTTATGTCCTTTTAGAAACTCTATAATAGGTGGTTTAGAGGCATTTTAATTAAAAATGATTGTATATTAGAAAGATAGTGGCTTTTTTTTATAAAAGCCACTAGAATAAATGCCAGTACTGGGCAATTTTTCCATAGTGATATCATAGTATTTCACATATTTTCACATTTCACATATTTTATTTCATCAGAGTCTATTCCATCTGGACATAGACTTTTACAACAAGGATTTAGGGCCAGAGCCATTCCAGATGACTCACTCCCAAATCCTGGTGGTCTAACCTTTAAGGTCTCGATCCACACTCCAAAAATCCTTCTCATAATTCATCGATTACTACAAGGAGATATGTTTTGTTTCCCCAGTGTGGTCCTCGGGGGAAACTCACAGTGTTCAGGGAACCTAACTAGATGTTCCATCATTTCACTTATTATTAATCACTTTTACTCATCTTAAAAGAATTCAAAACATCATATATCATATTTTTGTATTCTCACATAACTAGAATAACATGAAACAGATTAAGTTTATCAATAAGGACAATGATCACAGAAAGAAGCACAACAAATCTTTAGATTGCAAGACATATGATCATTTCTATCTTCTACATCATCTCATAGTAATCACCGACAGTGTACCTTCAGCCCGAGACAAACTTATTGTCCATCATTTACCCCATCAGGGTTTTAAAATCATCAATGGGCTTTCATCCCTAGACATAATCTCATTATGCAACATTTACCCTTATTAGGGTTTCACAAATATAAGGAGTGCATATTAAATTCAATTTCAGCATAAATATTATCAGTTCATTGTATATCACAGTTCTTAACAAATATTAGCAGAGGCATTAGAACTAGCAACAGTAAAAGCATATAGATATCATGTATCATTCATCATACTAGCTCAGAATAAATTTATCACACAACATATGCTTGTCCCATCCAATCTGAATAGATGTAAATAAATTCCATGCATATGCATGCATAACAGACTTAGTTCTCTTCTTCTTTTATTTCACATTATTCATATGGGGTTGGTAATCAACACATGTTGACTATCATTTGTAGTTTGTACTATTAGTCCATTCTCAGAGTATAAGTCACAATTCAAGAACACATTTTTGTAAATCAATTCAAATGCTTGAACTTTATCTTTTAGTTGAATTCAACTACAGATCATATATGCACCCCTTAATCCCTCATTTGAGATTGTCATTCACTAGCATCATCAAACTCATCATTTTATGGTAAGAGTTACATTCTTAGAATCATCTACTAATTCCCATCTTTTTCCTTCATTTTATATTCAGTAGTATCAACTTCTTTCATTTCATGTTCATTGATTCACTATACATACAATGCTTCTCTTCTACTTAACATTTATGAAAGTCCAGTTCTTAGTATATTTCATTTAATTTGGGTTAATCCACATTTAATCAAAATAAAAGATAAAATATTTCATCATACTAACTTTATTAGTTTCATATTTAACTTGCAATCACCATTAAGTACATCTTGTTCATATTTATGTTATATTTAGATAAGTGTACCATGTCATTGACTATCGTGATCTCTGATCATCCTTCACAAATCATTGTTATGTAACTTGTATAAAAGGATCCAGATTCATATGAGGGCTAATAATTATTCCATAAATTGTACTAAAATAGATGCATTAGGCTTAGATCATATTAGTAAGACTCATAATCTTTAATTGAAGTATTAATACTTACATTCAACATTTCATTACATTTACAACATCATATACAAGTTCTAGCTTCATCACTCATACTTGTCTTAATACTAAACATCTAGGGTTTTCAAGAAGTCATCCGTAGTTCAACACATCATAAAATCCATATCACTAAGTAATTTCATAATTATGCATAGAGGTTCATTAGGGCTATTCACACACATGGAAACCCTAGTTTCCATTTTCACATATTCCATTCATCAATTATAAGTATACATTGATTAATTGACTCATTTGATTCACTTCCTCAACACAAACCCTAATTAGGATATGTGTTCACCTCATATTGATCCTTATACATATAATATATTCATTTCCATTAACATTCAACAATACAATTGTATAATACAATCTAGTAAAATTCAAATATGATTTTATACATGTCAATTAAATTCCAAACATATCGGCCATTGGGCTGATTTTTAGGAAACATTCACATGAAATAGCACAGTAATCTACCCATGGATTCTCAATCAATATATCAGGAACTAATCAAGTTGCAATCAATGAGAAATAATCAAAATTAGTAGAATTGGATTCCCTAATATCTTTTCCAAATCAATATCCAATCACGTACATATACAAGCAAGGTTTCTGATTATTTGAGTCCGATAGAATTAGGCTTTCAACATGAATATAGAGCTTAGGAGGGAGAAAACACTCACCTCAAGTACCAAGAACCTTAAAAATGTAGGTCAGCCTCTGAATTTTTGGAAACCCAATCAAACTCTAGCAAATGAATCCAATTCTTTCTCCTCTCAACTCGGAAACCTGAGAAATGGGGATTAGAAGAGAAAGAGTGTGAAAAGGAGGAGATTTGATGTGATTTCAAATCAAATCATAGAAGGGATGGAATCTTTACGTGTGAGAGAAGATTCACCATGAAATTCTATGCAAAGAAGCTAAACTTACTTGATTTCGCCATATCTTGGATAGAGAAATCCTAGGTCAACATCTCCACCACTTTCTCTTCTCAAAACCCTAGCTCTCATCTCTCTCTAGAATTTCATTTATTTGATAGGAATGACGATTTATAAGAGATATGTGTGTGTTAGGTTATCCATATAGATGAATTGAGGTGCTTCGAACAATTGCAAACAAGCCCTTCATTGAATTTTTATTTTGCTCAGACTGGTTGGTCGGATGAGTTATAAACTCGACCAAAACCACACTTTTCAGAACTCAAAAATAGTCCAACACTTATGATAATTTAACCAAATGTCTTAACTTATAAGAAACATTAAAAAATTTGGATCATTTTAAGTTACCAATAAATAAATAAAAAGAAAATACTACACTGCTATATTACAGTCTGCAACATGGTCGGTCAAGTTTGTCCTTCACAGAACTCGACCGAAGCCCCTCTCTGTAGAGATCAAAAATCATCCAAAATTATTAAAATTTAATATCATTTCTATATTGGAGTTTCCCAATTACAATCAAAATTTGAGATCAATTTAATATACTAATAAAAAGATAGAATTCAATTACCACACTACTATATCAATCTGAAAATATGGTCAGTTGAGTTTGAAACTTGACTGACAAACATGTCAGAACACTCTTTAAAATTCTGATATTTTTCAAAAGTGCTCACATTTGAGATATAAAAATCATGTACAAATTTGAATTTAATTAGAGTTACACATAAAATACTAAAAATCATTTAGTGAGACATTATACTTATCAAATTTGTATTCATATGTCATGAAAACCCTAATTTGGGTCGGTTAGGGTTTCCAAATCTTAACCCTAATAGATGTGAATCAAAATATGATTAAACCTTCTCATTATATTTAAAACATAAAAATTTAACTACCATCATTAATAAATATTTAAACAATGAACAATTTAGCTAAGCATACAATCATCCAAGTAGACCCTAATTAGATGACTAATTTAGAAACGGGTCATTATAAATTCTCCCCTCCTTTTAGGATTTCATCCCGAAATCCAAGAAAATAAATGGAAGAATATCATATCATCTAATCATTCACCTCTTTGGGCATCAAATTATAAAGAGTTTCATTTTATCTTTCTTTCGTATGACATTTTTTTGCATTAAATGAATATCTCATTCCTTGTCATCATCATATCTCTCCTTTAGTATAATAAGCACTTCACAAATATTAGTAATACATCATTTATCAAGATTTGGTTCACATGACCTTTCATAGTCTTTTAAAAATTTGATTGTGTATCTCACGGAATAATATTATGACTCATTCACATATATCATCCACATTCATCAATTTCCTTCATAAAGAAGATCATCTAGAGTGCATCTTAGTTCATTTTTTCTCACAATTTTAGATTTCATACCTAAATTCAAACTCGTTAGAGATTATATTCATAATCCATCAAGCTTTCATCTTTCTTATACAAAATTTCATGCTTTCCATAGGTTCCATATCAAATTATAAAATCATTTTCTCTTTCACCATTTTAACACCATTCTTTTTTTATGCATCTTATTATACTACCAAACTGTTTCATCTGGATACTTGGTTAGGGCATCCAAAAGAAGTACAGTCGGTAGTTCCATACTAGCTTACCTCAATGCCCAAATACTTGACCAGAGTATATGGATACCGAGTTAAGTCAGTATGCACATCATTCATGTTATATTCATCATCCACATTATCATATAGTCCTAGATCCTATTGTCCCTACTGACTCATATAACCTAGGCTTTGATACCACGTTGTCGGGACCCACTCTTTTGATCAGCATAAATACCAACCATTAGAGATAATCCCAAAACCTAAACCCAGATTATGAAATAAAACAAAGAATTCTCGACAAAGGCGATTGAAACAATATACAGAAATCGTAGGTAAATCTTTCCTTTTTCTTTTTTCACAATATTCACAAACCAATGTCACATCAAGGACGTCACACTTAGATATCACAAATCTTATTCAACTCCATTAAAACTAGAATCAAATCTTATTCTCATATGCAGTTCAATTTACATCAGATACATGTACATTAATGAACAAACTTAGTCTACAACCCATCTCGGGAAAGAGAGAGTACAGGGACATTCTAATCTGTCTAGATTATGCTATTTATATGTTCTTTCTCACAACCTCTCCGCTGGATAGCATTATACCTAAAAATTTGAAACAACCTCATGAGACTCAAATAGAGACCCAGTGAGTGGATACCTCCCATTCAAGCTTGGTACATGCATCAGCATCAGATTAAGTATAATAAACTTAACAAAAACATGTAGATATTGAAAAGTCTAGTAGATAGTTCTATCATAAGTCATATCTAACTTACAAGGGTAATCCAATCCAACGGATAAGGTAATCACTTAAACCAATTATAACTTTGAAACATCTTTTAGAGCATGTCTATGAACAAATAAACAGATACTTCTTAGTTCAAATTAAGAACCCTACTACATGATAAATAAATCAAGTTCTAAGCATTTTGAATCAATATATAACAATAACATTATCCTTGTGACACTCCACCAGTCAGACCAGGAACACATTGTGTAGTCCTAAAGCTGAAGTACACATAATACATATCTACCAAACAATACTATCAAATAGCAAGCCATCGAAATCATATTCATTTGGATATAAATCCCATCATTTATAACTTGTCAACATGACATATCATAATATGAAATAGAGAATGTCTATAGAAACATGATTACTTTCCGCAAAAAGAAGCATAATCAACGATGACAAATCATCAAGTAGCAGTACAAGGAATGTAACAACAATTCAAATCATGTTCTAGACAGCTTATCGTCTTTTATTTATTTGTCCTAAAACTACTTGGCTTGTACCACACTAAGTAGAAGTCACCATGCCTGATTCTCGTTTCAGCAACTCACCATCACTATCTTAGCATTTAGCCGGCCACCCTAAGATATCAACAACAGACCCTGGCCACCTTAGGGTTTCCTAATGAGGCTCACATCCTCATCTCAGGTGCACGAGATAGGAACCAACAAAATAGTATATCACATATCACAATATTTCACATATTTTCACATTTTACATATTTCATTTCATCAGAGTCTATTCCATAAGGACATAGACTTTCACAAAAAATATTTAGGGCCAGAGCCACTCCAGATGACTCGCTTCTAAATCTTGTTCTAACCTTTAAGGTATCGATCCACACTCTGGTCCTTCTCATAATTCATCGATTACTACAAGGAGATTCGTTTTGTTTCCCTAGTGTGGTCCTCGGGGGAAACTCATAGTGTTCAGGGCACCTAACTAGATGTTCCATCATTTCACTTGTTATTAATCTCTTTTACTCAACTTAAAAGAATTCAAAACATCATATATCATAAATGTGTATTCTCACGTAACTAGAAAAACATGAAATAGATTAAGTTTATCAATAAGGACAATGATCAAAGCAAGAAGCACAATAAATATGTAGATTTTAACACATATGATCATTTCTATCTTCTACATCATCTCATAGCAATCATCAATAGTGGGCCTTCAGCCCGAGACATAATCTTATTGTCCATCATTTACCCCATCAGGGTTTTATCATCATAAATGGTCTTTCATCCCTAGATAGTATCTCATTATGCAACATTTACCCTTATCAAGGTTTCTCAAATGTAAGGAGTGCATATTAAATTCAATTTCAATATAAATCTTATCAGTACATTATATATCACAGTTCTTAACAAATATTAGCAGAGGCATTAGAACTAGTAAGAGTATATAGATATCATGTATCATTCATCATACTCAGAATAAATTTATCACACAACATATGTTTGTTCCATCCAATCTGAATAGATGCAAATAAATTTCATGCATATACATGCATAACAGACTTAGTTCTCTTCTTCTTTTATTTCACATTCTTCATATGGGGATAGTAATCAACACATGTTGACTATCATTTATAGTTTGTACTATTAGTCCATTCTCAGAGTACGAGTCACAATTCAAGAACACATTATTGTAAATCAATTCAAATACTTGAACTTTATCTTTTGGTTGAATTCAACTACAGATATGTTCATCCCTCATTTGAGATTATCATTCACTAGCATCATCAAACTCATCATTTTAGGATAAGAGTTACATTCTCAGAATCATCTACTATTTTCCATCTTTTTCCTTCATTTTATATTTAGTAGTCTCAACTTCTTTCATTTCATGTTCATTACATTATTCAGATCAATCTTTCTTGATTCACTTTACATACAATGCTTCTCTTCTACTTAACATTTATGAAAGTCCAGTTCTTAGTATATTTCATTTAATTTGGGTTAATCCACATTTAATCAAAATAAAAGATAAAATACTTCATCATACTAACTTCATTAGTTTCATCTTTAACTTGCAATCACCATTAAGTACATTTTTTCAAATTGTCTCTTATATTTAGATAAGTGTACCATGTCATTGACTATCATTATCTCTGATCATCCTTCACAAATCATTGTTATGTAACTTGTATAAAAGGACCTACATTCATATGAGTGATAATCATTATTCCATAAATTGTACTTAAATAGATGCATTAGGCTTGGATCATATTAGTAAGACTCATCATCTTTAATTGAAGTATTAATACTTACATTCAGCATTTCATTACATTTACAACATCATATACAAGTTCTAGCTTCATCACTCATACTTGTCCTAATACTAAACATCTGGGATTTTCAAGAAGTTATCCTTAGTTAAATACATCATAAGAGATATATCACTAAGTAATTTCATAATGATGCATGGAGGTTCATTAGGGCTATTCACACACATGGAAACCGTAGTTTCCATTTTCACATATTCCATTCATCAATCATAAGTATACATTGATTAATTGACTCTATTGATTCACTTCCTCAACACAAACCCTAATCAAGATATGTGGTCACCTCATACTAATCCTTATACATATAATATATTCATTTATGTTAACATTCAACAATACATTTGTATAATACAATCTAGTACAATTCAAATATGATTTTATATATGTCAATTCAATTCCAAACATATCGGCCATTGGGCTGGTTTTTAGGAAAAATTCACATGAAATAGCATTGTAATCTACCCATAATATTACCCATGGATCCTAATCAATATATCAGGAACTAATCAAGTTCTAATCAATGAGAAATAATCAAAATTAGTAGAATTGGATTCCCCAATATCTTTTCCAAATCAATATCAAATCACATACATATACAAGCAAGGTTTCTGATTATTTTAGCCAAATAGAATTAGGCTTTCAACATAAATGCATAGCTTAGGAGGGAGAAAAACACCCTCCTCAGGTGCCAAGCACCTCAAAAACCTAGGTCAACCTCTGAATTTTTGGAAACCCAATCAAACTCTAGCAAATGAATCCAATTCTTTCTCCTCTCAACTCAGAAACCCTAGAAATGGGGACTAGAAGAGAAAGAGAGAGAAAAGGGGGAGATTTGATGTGATTTCAAATAAAATTAGAGAAGGGACGGAATCCTGACATGTGAGAAAGTATTCACCATGAAATTCTATGCAAAGAAGCTAAACTTACTTGATTTCATCATATCTTGGATAGAGAAACCCTAGGTCAACATCTCCACCACTTTCTCTTCTCAAAATCCTAGCTCTCTTCTCTCTCTAGAATTTTGTTTCATTGATAGGAATGACAAGTTATGATTTATGCTTGTGTGTTAGGTTTGACATATAGATGAATTGAGGTGCTTAGTACAATTGCAAACAAGCCCTTCATTGAATTTTTATTTTTCTCATACTAGTTGGTCAGTTGAGTTATAAACTCGACCGACACCACACTTTAAAGAACTCAAAAATAGTTCAAAATTTTTGATACTTTAACCAAATTTCCTAAATTTAATTTATAAACAAATGTAAAAAATAGACCATTTGGAGCTACTAATAAATAACTAAAAATCAAATACTACACTACTATATTGCAGTCTGCAACATAGTCGGTCGAGTTTGTCCTTCACAGAATGCGACCGACACCCCTCTCTGTAGAGATCAAAAATCAACAAAAATTATTAAAATTTAAAATCATGTCTATAATTGAGCTTCACAACTACAATTAAAATTTGATATCAATTGAATATACCAATAAAAAGATAAAATGCAATTAGGACACTGCTATATCAATCTGAAAACATGGTCGGTTGAGTTTGAAACTCTACCAACAAATAGGTCAGAAAATTGTTCAAAAATTCTGATATTTTTTAATAGTACTCACATTTGTGATATAAAAATCATGTAAAATTTTTAATTTAATCAGAGATACATATAAAATACTAAAAATAATTTAGTGAGACAATATACTTATCAAATTTTGTATTCATATGTCGTCAAAACCCTAATTTGGGCCGATTAAGGTTTCCAAATATTAACCCTAATTGATGTGAATCAAAATATGATTAAACCTTCTTGTTATATTTAAAACATCAAAACTTAACAACCACCATTAATCAATCTTTAAACAATCATCAACTTAGTTAAGCATACAATTATCCAAGTAAACCCTAATTAGATGACTAATTTGGAAACGGGTCATTACAAATTCTCCCCTCCTTTTAGGATTACACCCCGAAATCCAAGAAGAGAAATGGAAGAATATAATATCATCTAATCATTCACCTCTTTGGGCATCAAATTATAAAGACTTTCATTTTATCTTTCTTTCATATGACATTTTTTGCATTAAATGAATATTTCATCCCTTGTCATCATCATCTCTCTCCTTGAGTATTACAAACACTTACTTCACAAATATTAGTAATACATCATTGATAAATATATGATTCACATCACCTTTCATAGCCTTTTTAAAAATTTGATTGTGTATCTCATGGATTAAGATTATGACTCATTCACATATTATCATCCGCATTCATCAATTTCCTTCATAAAGAAGATCATATAGTGTGCATCTTGGTTCATTTTTTTGTCACAATTTCAGATTTCATACTCAAATTCAAACTTGTTAGAGATTGTCTTCATAATCCATTAAGATTTCATATTTCATATGAAATTTCATGCTTACCTTAGGTTTCATATCAAATTATAAAATCCTTTCCTCTTTCACCGTTTTATCACCATTCTTTTTTATGCATCTTATTATATTACCAAACTGCTTCATCTGGATACTTGGTCAGGGCATCCAAAAGAAGTACAGTCGATAGTTCCATACTAGCTTACTTCAATATTGAAATACTTGAACAGAGTATCTAGATACCGCATTAAGTCAGTATGCACATCATTCATGTTATATTCATCATCCACATTATCATATAGTCCTAGATCATATTGTCCATGTAGAGTCATCTAACCTAGGCTCTGATACCACGTTGTCGGGACCCACTCTTTTGATCAGCGTAAATACCAACCATTAGAGATAATCACAGAACCTAAACCCAGATTATGAAATAAAACAATGAATTCTCGGCCAAGGCGATTGAAACAATATACTGAAATCACAGGTAAATTTTTCTTTTTTTCTTTTTTTCACAATATTTACAAACAAATGTCACATCAAGGGCATCACATTTAGATATCACAAATCTTATTCAACTCCATCAAAACTAGAATCAAATTTTATTCTCATATGTGGTTCAGTTTACATCAGATACATGTACATTAATGAACAAACTTAGTCTGCAACACATCCCGAGAAAGAGAGAGTACATGGACATTCTAATCTATCTAGATTATTCTATTTATATCTTCTTTCTCATGACCTCTCTGCTAGATAGCATTATACCTAAAAAATTTAAACAACCTCATGAGACTCATATAGAGCCCCAATGAGTGGATACCTCCCATTCAAGCTAGGTACATGCATCAGCATCAGAGTAAGTATAATAAACTTAGCAGAAACATGCAGATATTGAATAGTTAGGTATGATTAATTCCCATCATACTCATATTGCACATATTTAACATAAGACAGCATCAATCGTGAGACTATGACAACCACCAGTTAACACATTAAGGTTATAATCATATTGGGAAGATTATTCCACCATTAAACTACCATATGATTAGTCATCTTCAACTGTTTGCATTAGCTTCAACAAGATAAGTATTATTGAGACTACATCAGCACTCATACACACACCTTAACTCATGGCATCCTCATCGGATCATGGAGTCATAAGGTAAAGTATCACCATTGAATCCCATAATATCCTCAAGTATAGATCCACGAATAATACAAGGTTTAACCCCCACATTATAGCATACTAGAGTTTCAGCAATGACAAGAGAGTATTGCATTATCACATTAATCATTCAAGAGGGCTAGTTATGATTAATCCCCATCACCTAGTTGTATTAGGGTTAGGTGTAACAAGCTATACATCATTAGGGTTACACTTTCCCATTGTGATGATTATAAATTATATTTATTCAAGGGAAAAGGCAAGTTCACAAGTTGGATGGTATTGCACCATCAAATTTATATCATTAGAGTCTTAATTGTAAACTTTAAGCTTTCACCCACAATTAGTGGATGTTGAAGCATCAAATCCTAATCCTTGGATCATGTGCTCTATTCAAAACCCTAGGTTGAATCATAGGTTCAACCATTGAATCCATTAACTTAGTAACCATCAATTTAAGGTTTAAAAGAATGAACATATGGGAACAAGGTTTACCATCATTCTCGATACTATGTGTCACCATCAATCGGTAAGGTCAATATCACCATCAGTTTCGCACCATCGGTTCATACTATGAGAAGAGTATTGAACCATCAATTAAAGAGATTATAAAAGAGTATAGAACTGAACTAAGGTGTGACCATCATTTGCCACCATTGGTCATCACCGTCGATTGCCACAAAGGCATCACCATTGGTTCCAACCAAGTAGCAACCATCAGTTCCTTTATAAAGGTGGAAATCAACATAAAACACTAAACATAACCGTCGGTTGGACCATCCCTTAGGCCACTAAAACCATCAGTTGTGCTGCATTCACAAAGGTCTAAAACATCACTAAGGTTGACCATTGGTTGGCACACTTAAGACAAACTAAAAAAGAAAGAATAGCAACCATCGAGTTAGGGTTGAGAAGAGCTAAAACAGCACTAAAACCCCAGATGTAACCCATTGTTTAAGGATCTCTGTGGGCCATATTTGGCATATAAACAAAGTTTGGATATTTTTATATCATATGCAAGTCATACCTAAGATCTCATGTTGGTTTATGGCTGTAAACTCTTCAATAACAACACCTAAAACTTAAACCCTAAACAAGGGTAATTTCTTCAGGCTCGGAGCATCATTTACTAAGTTTAGGGTAACCATCGACCACATGTTACCAAAAGAGCATAGCCATTGGTTATATAGTTGACTAAATTCATCAAGACAACAACAAAGCAGCAACCATAAGTCATGCATAGGTACCAACCATCGGTCACCATGGAAAAGAAGGAAAACTAGTTCATTAGTACATAGAAGGAACCACCATTTATCCCTACTTAATCACCATCAAATAAGGCCATCGCTAGGCAGTTAAGACCATTGATTTAAGGCACCAAAGGAAAGATAAAATAGCAACAGGATACCTACCATCCGTTGGCATACCAATGCCAAACCAAACAGCACAAAGGCTAAACCATTAGATTACAATGGAAAAGGAGGATAACAACTCCAAAACCCTAATTATGGTCATATATGTTATACCAAAAAAATATTGTTTGCTCACATAAAAGAAATATCTAGAGTTTCTTGTACCAATCACGGTATGTGCACAAGGTTTAAGTTCCATTAGTGGAGAATAACTACTTAAGGATCATCATATAACTTGAAACCTTAGGGAAAGTAGCTTCTTTTAGCTTAGAACTTCGTTTTTAGAGTAAAAGCATGAACATGCATGGTAGTCGTAAATAGTAAATGTGTAGAAGGTTATATAACTTGCCTATAGGAAATTGGAGAAGCTCTGAATAGCAAGGAGACTCGATCAAGGAGGGTAGGAAACCCTAGTTTCAGATATGAACTCGATCAACAAAGCTTCTTCTTCAAGAAAGGGAGAAAACCCTAGGTGAAGAGAGCAAGAAAGTTGAGTTTTTTAAGCTCTAGGACAAGCTCTACGATGGAAAATCATGGTTCTATCCATGAAGAAGGAAGGAAGAATAAGAACAGTCAAAGAAACTAAAGGTAGAAGAAGAAACCTACTAGCTTAGGTCAAAAATAGCAAAGGAATCTTTGCAAACCCTAAATGAGGGTAAATTCGAGCCCTAGCCATACATGTAAGAGGTTTGACCATCATCTTATTTCTTGGGCACCTCCTTCACTACCCTTGTTACAACCCATTCCTGGCTTTGCTAATAATCCTAGAGATTTAAGATAATCTTAATGATCATCATGTTTTTGTTAGTAATATTATATCTTGTGCTTTATCTTATCTTTGGTAACCTTAAATACTTGTTTGGGCAACTCATAATCATGACTTAAGCCTACTATAAAGATCCGAGTTGGAGTTAATATAGCATTAACCCATACATGTATGCAAGTAGAGAGTTAATAACATTAGAGGAAATAATCGATAAATAATTTTTCATTTGATAATATTATTAAAATAATAATGTAGGATTGTAGAGAATTCAATTATGAATTCAACAAAAAAGAATGAACCAAATTGGAGTTAAAATGAGAGAGTTATGCCCTTTTTAGTAAACATCTACAATGTGTCGCAACCACAACGATACGTCGTGTGCCGTGACCACGACCGATGCTGCAACCGCGACGCTGCGTCGTGTGCCGTGACCGCGACTGATGTCGCCCAGGACATCCAATTGTAAAACGATCATATCTCAGGCTACACTTATCTGTTTTCAATGAGACAAAGTATGTTGGAACTGTGATTTGATCCTCTATCATCTCATACACCTTGCTCTATGAGAGGGTGACCTAGAAGGTGATTTTTGGGGTGATTTTTGGGAAAGGATGTGAAGAATAGTGGAAATCCAAAAGGATGCCATAGATTCAATTTGGTAAGCAGTTGTAACTGTCGATTCTTCCTTCTTTTCATTTCCCCTTGCTCGGAACTCTTGATCCATCAAATTTGAGGTTTGGGTTAACCTCTGACCTTCATCTTCTACCTACAGCAGACCTTGTTTAGGGTTGAAAGGAAGAAGAAACCGCTGATTTTGCTAGAGTTTTGATATGGATTTGAGATTTTCAAAGATGGGCACCTTAGGGTGAGTGGGTACTTCCTTTAAATAGTAGATTACACGAAAATGAGTTAAATCAACAAAAATCTTCAATTTCTTGGTATGCGAGTACAAACCCTAAGTTGCCTTTTATCTAGCTTTTTCTAGATGATATGAAATGGATTATTTCTCTATTGTGATGAATTTCAGATTATGAAATCACATTAGAAATGATTGCAATCCATCTAAATTAGAATTCTTAAAGTAACTGTAGAGGTTACATGAATATACTGAAATTTAAGGTTTTCGGCTATGATTGAAATTGTTGTATAATTGAATAAAGAAGTTTGCCTAGTTGAATCTCCCTGGTTACGAATGATTGTTTTATCTGTGTGCATTACACATATGTTATATAAGATCTTGGATTTCATTTGATGATATCAATGTTTGCTTGATATATTAGCAAGCGGGTGAAACCCTAAATGAATGGAAAGTTGGAGGTTTGCAAATAAACATCTTGATTCGATGTTATTCTTGATGTATGATGTTTTAGTAAATGGCGTGGAAACCCTAGTTCGGTTCATTACATGGTTTCATATATATATATTTGATTATATGTGAATAGTTGAGAGCAATCTTTATGGAATGATGTTGTGATGTATTAAATCCTTATGCGGGTCATGTGATAAGTGAATGAGATAAATGAAACCCTAAGGATAGGGTGTTCAGTGAATCAAGTATTGTGATATTAATGTTTCTCAATATGAGATATGTGGTTATGCTTAAAAATTGAGTTGTGGTAAATGTTATCATATGGTTTATGAAATGAATGGTTTACAAAGGTGAAATAAGATATGTTGATGTGATGATTAAATTGTGAATTTAAAGAGTGAATTAGACATGTAGACGCCCTGAACGCTGTAGAATCCTCATAGGATGAAGTTTGTGTTGTGAGGAGGAATTGGCTTCCTGACTGGAGGTAGTCTAGATCGAGGTAAGTCGGAGCGCACCAGTAGGGTGTGGGGGTCTTGACCAGTAGGGAAAACTCCTTACAGTTGTGTGGTACCCAACACCAACTGGGGATGCTTGCGGTACATGTATTACATGTTGAGTGATCAGTGGTCAGTAGGTCCACTAATGCACAATAATCCTGAGGGCTTTAAATCACCGCCTGAGTACCCAGGTTGAGAGGTGGAGTCTGAGATATATGGCCGCTCCCATTAGCCGCCTAGAGGCAGACATGTTGAGGCCCACTGTAGACGGGGTCTTGCTCAACGGATAGGCTTTGGAACTCGGGCTGTTTCTAAGCCTTGTACAATGAGATTGTAGTTTGCTGTGATTCTTTCACATGTTGTGGTACACCTCATGTGGGTTCAGGGCATAATAATATGAATGAGAGGCTAAACAAGTGTGATTGTTATTCAATTAGTCTTTGTATATTTTTGAGTTATTAGTTCTCTTTATAATTAATCAAGCATGTTCATATATTGATTCACTGTTGTAGATATCCAGAGTATCTTGACATGCTTATGTTTGCGAATGATTAATCACTTTAAAGCTTACTGCTATTATAATTGATATCAGTTGCTCAATAGTATATCTATAATTACAATAGTGCTTTAGACTGTTTCTTTGAAGTACTCATTCACTGAGCGAGTAGGCTCACCCCTCTACTCAAAAATTTTAGGGAAATCACGTGGACTTGAAGAAGTTCAATGCATCAGAGTAGATCTACCACATGAGTTAAGTATGTGATCAGTTAAGTTTAGTCGGTCCCTGTCACTCTAGGTCCTTGTATAGATGTGAGAGAGTTTTAAATGATGTTTTGTATCTTTGTTTCCTTAATAAGAGATAATGTATTTGATTATCATTTTGTATGTACATGGAAGTGTGAGAAACATAATGATTGTATGGATGTGTATCATTAATGTTGAGATCATATTAGAGTAATCAAAGGTTAATTCTCTTGTAAAGTTTGTTTATGTCATTGTATGCAAGAAAACAAAGAGTTTGAAACAAAGAAGAAAAAAGTTGGGAGTGAGCTTTATATTAAGTATAATCCTCAAACTTATGCCCTAATCTCATGATTAGTGGTAATCATGGAATGTAGGTGTAACAACTTGGTATCACAGCTGAGGCTGAGTCATCAGGGACCATTAGGATAGAAAGTCAGAGTTATGAGTGTAGAAGATAGGAGGTGATGTGTCTATAGCTCTGGGAGGTCTGAGTATTTTGATTGTTTGTATATATTCCCATAGATCCATCCCAAGAGATTGCATGGAGTCAAATATTAATTAATCAATTAATGTGATTATTTGGTTAATTAATGAATTCTAGAATATTCTAAATAATCCACGAGCATTTTAATTAACGTAGTGTTTCTGTTTACCGATGGGTTTAGGAAACCATACTTCCCTTTGTATCCTATTTAAAGGAGGTTGACCGCCGATATCTATATAAGATATCGAGAGACGCTTTTCAGTTTACGCTCACGTACGTAAACCCTACTCGTCACTGTCCTTAGGAGAAAAAGGACAGCAACGCGCCGCTAGCACACTGCTGCACAAACACGACTCCTTCCCTCCGGCTTAGGAAGCACGACGTGCAGTTCCAGTCCATCCACGTGGACGAAGTAGAGACGCAGACGCTGAGACGCATGCGTTCGGAGGACATCAATGACTATTCGTGCACGTTACGAGCAGCGTACATCATCGCACGAAAGGAGCACCACCAGATCTTCCTACGACAGCGAACGGGAGAGAAGTTACATCCGTGTAGGCCAGCGTCATTGCACACCTTGTGCAGCGGGACATCACCAAACTTGCTCTGCGATAAGGTATATCCCACAAAATACTCCTTCCGAATACGCTGTTGTCGACGAGATCCTATGTCGGGTTGTGTGGATTTTTGTTGCTTCCGCCACGCACGTTTTCTCCACAAAACCCAACAGTGGTATCAGAGCAGCATCGATCTATGGCGTATTTGGATTCGTTTTGATATGATCAAATCGATGTATACTATTTTCTATGTTGCATACGATGCGAATTAAAAACTGCTAATGTGCAAATCTAAACATAATTCCACATACGTCGTAGGCTTCTGTTTTTGACATTTTGGATGGGGTCGACTATGGAAAATATTTATTTTCCTAAATACATGGAAGTATAATTCTGTAGACCTTTCAGGGGCTCTTCCCCTGAGACCCCACAAGGGGCGGCCTCCCCTCGACCCCTGCACAGGGGCGCTGCCCCTATGTACCCCGCATAGTCTGTGTGGGAGTAAAAAAAATATTTAATGGGGAATGTCCCGTATTAAAAGTATTGCAATCTTAATATCTATATATGTATATGTAGATATACCTATGATATCATACACGTCGCCTTTAAAATCTATTTTATGTGGTGAATGCATGCACGGTTATGGCCTAGTATCCCCTTTTGTGAATGTTGTGAATGAATGTGGATGTCAATCTTGTCGATATGTTTGTTTGTGAATACTATGGATGTATAATGGTTGCATATGGATCCTTTGTATAAAGTATTTGGCTTACATGTCGAGCCTCATTTCTTATTTCAAAGTGTAATTAATTCTTTCCCTTAATATTTGTACTCATATGATGTAATAGAGATAGGATTAGCTTTAGTCTTTGTAAACTTGATGTAAGGCGGCCACTTGAAGATCCAACTCCAAGGAGTGTCCATGGAGAAGCACCATGAAGATCTAATTCTAAGAAGCAACCTGAAGATCCAACTCCAAGGAGCGTCCATGGAGAAGCAACAAGAAGATCCAATTCCAAGAAGCAACTTGAAGTTCAAACCTCATGAAGCACTCATGAAGTTGTTCATTGTAATGTTGATCATTACAGGCTTACAGGTTGATTCACAGATGTTGCATGAGATGCATAAGACCATAGGTGGACCGTAATCCTTTGTTGCTCCAAAGGATTACAATAGTATGGTCATAACCGATGCATTTGTGTTTGTGATTGCATGTCTATCGTTTGTGGTTGTGGATATAGTAGTATATGATACGTACTATAAGTATGTGGTTTTTGGATATGTATATGTATTAATAAAACCCCTCAATTTATAATATTAAGTTTTAGTTGCCTTCCATAAAGCAACACACATGGAAAGCTTGATCGATTATGTGTGGGCACGCCTCCGCGTAGTACACTGTCTATCTCGTGGAAGTGTGATGGTGGGTGTGTGGGTCTGCCTCCTCAGGGTGCACACTCATCGTGTTGGCTTATGGGTTGGATTTAACTAGGGAACCTTGATAGGATCAAGTACCTAGAGGCACACATATGCATCATGGCAAGGAGTTGTGCATGATCATCTATCCAAGAGTTGCATATGATGCAATTGGAAAAAGTTGCCTACCTTAGTATTTGGTCTTTGACGCCGGCGTTGGCTGGGCATTGATCCAATTATTTTGGGTCTTGGCTCACTAGAAGGTTGTGCGTTGCAATCTTCCGAGTTGATAGTGAGGGCTATCAATTTGAATAAAATAGTGGGAGTGTAATTAATTAAAGGGCTAATTAATCTCATTTATCAAATCTTTACAAGTCAAAATGTTTTGGACTAAATGCAAATTTTTTTTTGTAGTAATTAAATGGCAAACAACACTCACACTTTCTCGTTGCGATCGGTCCTTGAGAAGGACAAACTTACCAGAACCAACTTTCAAAACTGGTTTAGGACGCTGAGAATTGTTCTCACACATGAGCGTAAACTCTATGTCCTTGAAACACCAGAGCCAGTGGAACCCGCCACAAATGCACCCAAGGCTGAAAAGGATGCTTACAAGAAGCACCTTGATGATGTCGTGGATGTCAAGTGCCTTATGTTGTGCTCAATGAACTATGAGTTGCAAGAGCAGCATGAGAACATGAATGTCATGGAGATGGTAACACATCTCAAGAACATGTATCAACATCAAGCAATACAGGAGAGATATGATGTCTCAAAGGCTTTGTTCAAGAGCAAGATGAAAGAGGGTGACTCAGTTGGCACCCATATACTCACTTTAATTGGGTACGTGGAAAGCCTATCCCAGCTGGGATTTCTCCTAGGTCAAGAGTTGGCCACTGATGTGATTCTACAATCGTTGCCTGAATCATATAGTCATTTTGTCATGAACTACAACATGAACATTTTGACAAGCCATTGTCGGAGTTGTTGGGCATGTTGAGGACAGCTGAAGCATAGATGAAGAAAGACAAGCCCAAGTATGTGATGATGATCAGCAAGACAAAGGGAAATACAAAAGGCAAAGGCAAGGCTAAGAAAAGTTCTAAAGTCTGGCAGAAGCCAAAGTCATCCGCGCTCAAAGCTAAAGGTGGGATCTCCAAAGAAGGCATTTGTCACCATTGTCACCAGGCTGGACATTGGAAAAGAAATTGTCCTCTCTGCCTGGAGGAATTGAGGAAGAAGAAGTAGGGGATAGAGATCTCCACTTCAGGTATATACGTTATTGAGATAAACTTAAATACTTCTTCATCATGGGTACTGGATACCGGATGTGGATCTCACATATGTTCTAATATGCAGGATCTGATAAGAAGTAAGCCTTTACGAAAGGGCCAAGTCGAGCCGCGGGTCGCTAATGGAGCAAGAGTTGCTGCCACCGTTGTTGGAGTTATTAGTTTATCTTTGCCTGCGGGCCTTGTAATAGAATTAGAGAATTGCTATTATGTACCTGCCATTAATAGAAATATTATTTTTGTATCTTGTATGGACAAGAGTGGATATAAATTTCACATTAAGAATGGAATTATTTCTATTTCTAAAGATGAGATCTTTTATGGAAATGCCCCTATGTCTTATGGTATCTACTTGTTAGAACTTGAGACTAGCATATACAACATAAATACTAAAAGGTTAAAACTTGACAACTCAAACAAAACATTCTTATGGCATTGTCATCTTGGGCACATAAATGAGAAGTGCATATCTAGACTCCATAAGGATGGTTATCTAGACTCTTTTAATTTTGAATCATTGGAAACATGTGAGGCATGTTTATTAGGGAAGATGACCAAGACTCCTTTCACTGGACACAGTGAGAGAGCCAGTGATCTGCTAGGGCTCATACATACGGATGTATGTGGACCTTTTAGATCAAATGCTAGAGGAGGCTATCAATACTTCATTACCTTCACTGATGACCTCAGTAGGTATGGCTATGTATATCTTATGAAACACAAGTCAGAAACTCTTAAAATGTTCAAGACTTTCATGAATGAAGTAGATAAGCAACTTGGTAAAAGTATTAAAGCACTCTGTTCAGATCGAGGTGGCAAATACTTAAGCCAAGAGTTTGAGGACCTTCTGAGAGACTGTGGTATTGTATCACAATGGACTCCACCTGGTACACCACAGCATAATGGTGTGTCAGAAAGAAGGAATCGTACATTATTAGACATGGTACGATCAATGATGAGTTTAGCCGAACTTCCAATATCGTTCTGGGGATATGCTCTTGAAACTGCAGCGTTTACACTTAACTGTGTACCTTCCAAATCGGTTCAAAAGACACCATATGAGATATGGAATGGGAATCGTCCCAATTTGTCTATGTTAAAGATTTGGGGATGTGAAGCTTATGTTAGGAAACAATTTTCTGAAAAGCTTGGACCCAAATCGGAAAAATGCTATTTTTTTGGATACCCCAAGGAAACTCAGGGATACTACTTCTACACACCAACTGACAACAAAGTGTTTGTTGCTACGACTGCAGTATTTCTTGAAAAGGAATTTATTTCCAAAGGAATTAGTGGGAGGAATGTAGAGCACAAAGAAGTTCGAGACCAACAAGAAAGCAGATAACCTGAAGAGGTACATAAGGAACATGAAGACTCACAAATTGTTGTAGAATTTCAAGTTCCAAATGTAACACAGGAACCTCGTAGGTCTAGTAGGACACGACTTGAGCCTGAGAGATTTGGATTTCTCGTGACTCAAGACAATGACGAATTGGGCATAGAAGATGAGCCAACTTCCTATCTAGAAGCTACTAAGGGACCAGAATCTGAGAAATGGCTCAAATCCATGAGATCTGAGATGGAATCCATGTACACCAACAAGGTATGGACCTTGGTGGATCCACCCGAAGGGGTAAAACCATAGGGTGCAAGTGGGTCTTCAAGAAGAAAACTAACATGGATGGAAATGTTCAAACCTATAAAGGTAGATTGGTTGCGAAAGGATTCCGACAAATTCAAGGTGTTGATTATGACGAGACCTTCTCACCAGTTTCCATGGTTAAATCCATCAAGATCATGCTTGCCATTGCAGCTTATCATGACTATGAGATTTGGCAGATGGATGTTAAACATCATTCCTTAATGGGAATTTACTCGAGGATGTGTACATGATACAACCTGAGGGTTTTATTGATCCAAAGGAAGCCAATAAAGTATGTAAGCTACAAAGGTCAATCTCTGGATTGAAGCAAGCATCTCGGAGCTGGAATCTACATTTTGATGAAGTAGTCAAAACGTTTGGCTTAAGTCAAAATGAAGATGAACCTTGTGTTTACAAAAGGGTTAGTGGGAGCATAATCGTATTTCTCATATTGTATGTGGATGACATACTATTGATGGGAAATGACATCCCTACACTTCAGACAGTAAAAGGTTGGCTAGGGAAGACCTTCTCTATGAAGGATTTAGGCGAAGCATCCTATATACTAGGGATCAAGATCTATAGAGATAGATCTAGAAGGCTTCTAGGCCTAAGCCAGAGTGCATACATTAACAAGGTGCTAAAGAGGTTTAGCATGGAGGGTTCTAAGAGTGGTAACTTGCTCATGTCCCAAGGGGTTATGATCTCTAAATCCCAATGTCCTAGTTCATGTGATGAATGGGCACGCATGAGTAAGATTCCATATGCATCAGCAATTGGATCTATCATGTACGCGATGTTATGTACTCATCATGATGTGTCGTATGCTTTGAGCATGATGAGCCGGTATCAGTCAGAGCTAGGTGAATGTCACTGGACAGTCGTAAAGAACATCCTAAAGTACTAGAGAAGGACTAAGGATCAATTCTTGTTCTACGGTGGTGAGGAAGAGCTCGTGGTAAAGGGTTACACCAATGCTAGCTTTCAAACTGACAAAGATGACTACAAATCGCAATCTAGATTTGTGTTTTGCCTGAACAACGGAGCTGTGAGCTGGAAGAGTTCCAAGCAAGAAATGGTTGTGGATTCTACAACAGAGGCTGAATATATTGCTGCATCTAATGTTGCAAAGGAAGCTGTGTGGATCAAGAAGTTCATTTTTGAACTTGGAGTGGTTCCAAGCGCTAGTGATGCAATTGAGTTATTTTGTGACAACAACGGAGCAATTGCACATGCTAAAGAACCAAGATCTCACCAACGTTCCAAACATATTCTACGGCAGTTCCATCTCATACGAGAGATCGTACAATGAGGAGATGTGAAGATTTGCAGAGTACCTACTGAAAGCAATGTGGCTGACCTGCTCACAAAAGCACTTTCACAGCAGAAACATGACGGACATCTTCGATCCCTTGGATTGAGATTCATGAGTGATTGGGTATAAGTGCAAGTGGGAATCTGTTGGTATGTATGCCCATAGAGACTATCATTCGATGATTGTAATGGGATACTATGTAAACGAATTGTAATACTACATTGATCATATCAATAAAGGCAAGTTTCCAATCTATATGTTTGTGTTTTATATTGTGAGATGACCATAAAACTTATAGATGTCTATAGAGTAATATACTCAATGACATATGTCTTCGGGTTGATGACCAGAACAGTGAGATCATATGTATGCTAAGAGTGTATATTCTTGTTTTGTCCCTAATCGGTTGTTATTGTGGAAATATCCATAGACATCAATAACACATAAGTTTAGAATGTATGTTGGTTGATGGAAGATTCTCATTATCCATGATATGGAGATATCAAACCAAATACATAGATACTTGTTAGAGAACAATGTATCGGATAGACCCACCTTGAGAGTGGCACATGGATACCATGATTGGTAGTTAGAGTCACATCTCATAATGATGGTGGTGATTGTGGTTCTTGGACCTGAAGTCACTACACTTATCACATGTTATTCGGTGTACTTTTTCATCATCCACCGTGGTCCTGAATAAGGATTGCCATAAAGATGGTGCTTGGGTGCACTGTGACACATGGGGATGACTGTGAGTGATGTAGATGGAATTTGTCCTTCCTACGGGAGTTTGATATTCTGGCCACTTGATAAGCGAGACTGAGAAATGCATGGCCATGCTGATGTGAGTCAATATGTGATATTGAGATTACATATATCTCAGACAGTCTACTCTAGTTCAAGGAACATGGATTGAACATTGAAGAGGATAACAATTCCATGACTCAAGTTCAATCCTGATATCAGCAACAAAGGAACTATACAATCATTGTAACACCAGTCATGAATGATAGGTTAAGTTGTTCTCCAACTTCTCCAATTACTTGGGTGGCAATGAAGTCTTGCTAGATACCAATCATTTCTTGTGAAATCATAATATGATTATGGATATCACTGCCAATGCAATTTGGAGCCTATCGGGTGACACGCATAGGATGTGTTGGAATAAGAGTATAATTGTGGATTTAATTGGAATTGTTCTGAATCACATTGATTACTAAAATGTTTATGTAATGGATTAGAATAATATTGGAGTGACTGGTTCTAAGTGCAGCTGGGAGTTTGTTGGTATATATGCCCATAGAGCCATCCCAAGCGACTGCATGGAGTCGGATATTAATTAATCAATTAATGTGATTATTTGGTTAATTAATGAATTCCAGAATATTCTAATTAATCCACGAGTGTTTTAATTAACACAGTGTTTCTTTTTACCGATGGGTTTAGGAAACCCTACTTCCCATTGTATCCTATTTAAAGGAGGTTGACGGCTGATATCTATATAAGATATCGAGAGACGCTTTTCAATTTACGCTCACGTACGTAAACCCTAGCCGTCACCGTCCTTAGGAGAAAAAGGAGAGCAACGCGCTGCTAGCACGCCGTTGTACAGACATGACTCCTTCCCCCTGTCTTAGGAAGCACGACGTGGAGTTCCAGTCCATCCGCGTGGATGAAGTAGAGATGCAGACGCTGAGACGCCTACGTTCGGAGGACATCAACGACCATCCGTGCATGTTACGAGCAGCGTACATCATCACACGAAAGGAGCGCCTCCAGATCTTCTTGAGACAACGAACGGGAGAGAAGTTCCGTCCGTGTAGGCCAGCGTCATTGCACACCTTGTACAGTGGGACATCGCCGGACTTGCTCCGCGATAAGGTATATCTCGCAAACACTCTTTCCGAATACGATGTTGTCGATGAGATCATGTGTCGGGTTGTGTGGATTTTTGTTCCTTCTGCCATGCACATTTTCTCCACAAAACCCAACATTGATACCCTAGCCCGGTATCTGAATACTTAGGTTGACAAGTATCAAGCTACTCTGTCTATTCTTCTTTGGATGCCTTGGCCAGGTTTGCAGAGGAAGGATGGTATAGAGAGAAACCCTAGAAATATTAGAGTTAGGAGACCAGAAAGTAATGAAGGAGTAAGAGCTTAAAGATAGAATGTGATACAACTCTTGTTTTATATTGCTTATTTGATTGGAGATAGATAAATATGCTCTTATATGTATGAATTCATATTATCAGTTTGTAGAATATGTATGGTTCTTTTAGATTGGTGTGTATCATGAAGTTGGTTCAGTTATTCTTTGTATCAAGTAGACCAGAATTTATGTTTTAATGAGTTTGCCCTAAGTGGATATTCTTTCCACATGTTTGAGATTAATAGGAGTTGGTTAATCTTGAGTAGTTCTTGGCTTCAGGACTGCAAGTTCGGCCTGGTCCGGCTGGCAGGGTGCGTCACTGGGATCTAATGACTCCTATTGAAAATATAATAAGAGTAGACTCTGGATAAATTAGACCCACATCATAGTGAGAATGTGCATACACTAAGATGTTGAAACATATGGGAAAGATTATAATAGCTAAGAATCAGTTGGAAATGATATCTGAGATCCAACTTTGGGGCCTCATATGAGAAACCCTTAATTGGGAATAAAGGAACACGACATAAGGTTCAGATTAAGTTTAATGATTAGTATTATATGAACTTTAAATATGAAATATGGAAAAGATATGAGAAAAGTATATAAGGGCCAAGATAGTAAGAATCAATCATGAGGAATGGATCATATAATTGAGCACAATGCTTTTATGAACTCCAAAGCAAAGGGAAAATAGAAGAAAAGAGTTAAGTATACGATAAGTACATAGAAGTAAAGAGTCTTCAGAAGAGTTAAAGTAAAGAGAATTAGATGAACATGTAAATCATAAGACTAGGATATCAAACTTAGTTGAAACAAAGAGAAATATTAGAAATAATGAGCTTGATTAAGGAATGAGGGTTATGATATAATTGAGAGCATGGAATGTATACCTTTATTATGAATTTAATACATTCATCCTTACTACATTTGTATTCTAAGTCTCTATAGAACAACAAACTAGTTTCTAAAAGAAGAACAAAAGTGTATCTTAACAAATGAATAAGTCAAACAAAGGTAGACTATATTCAGGAAGGAAAACTTGATTGAAAGAGAAACTAAGTTTGACCCATGCATGATTCGTTCGATTTAAAATGAAGGGTAGGTAATGTATTAAACATGAGGTGAAACTAGTAGAGAGATTATTGATTTAGAATCAAATTCACATTAGTAGAAGGATAAAAAGAAATATGTGCAACATGGTATACATGATCATACACATGAATAAGAAACATGATCATAAGAGAAAATTAGAAGTTAAAAATGGCACGTGGAAGAGTAGTATATGGTAAGAGAATTATGGAAAGTAAGGAAGGGTTTGAAACATGATGGAGTAATATAGATTATAAAAGAAAGAGGTTAGGAGATTCAAGCAAGTGCTAATTAGTCAAGTATCCTTATTGATAACCAATTAAACCTATATATGAGAAATGTATTAAGGGGATGTTTGAAGATAAGAATTCTAAGTCTCAGAATCATCTTCTCTTTCATATATTACTTAATGAGAGCAATGGGGGAATGAAGTAATAATAAAATGAATCACATATGATGCATAACCACCATGGTAGAGACATCTAGTGAATGTACTAATGACACACAATATGATGATGAAACCCTAGCAGGGTAAATTGAGAATGTGATCTATATGAATGGCCAAGTAAGAGAAAGGAAATTCAATTGATAAGATAAGGAAACCTCAGTAAAACTTGTGAGATCCAAAGTTTGAATTTCAAATTAAGGGAGTAAAGTCATGTCACAATAACAACATGTTACTGATAAGGACCAAGCCCTAGAATGTTTAGAGTTGTAGTAGTATAAGGGATGTCACTAGTGATTTGAACTTGAATACTAGCATCTCTATAAAACAAGATCATGAGATTTGCACTATGAGAAGTAAACTAGCATTGATAGTAATCCAGGGTTTAAAGGTAGCTAATTTGAAATGTAGATAAACAATATGTAAATGGTTTAGAGCAAAGGATAAGAAAAAGATTTTAAATATAAGAGGTGTGATTTGAATAAAAGGAGAAGTGTAACATGAGCAAAGTGTAATCTAAAATAAATTCTTGCAGTGATAGAAAGAATGATGAATAATCTATTCTTACCTTGTATGTTTCAATTTTAAGGATGTTTATTCTACATGATCAAAATGAGAAGGATAAGAAGTAAGTAGTAATGAATGAGGAGAGAAATAAGAGAAAACAATGGCTTTTAGTAATATGTGAATTTGTTTTTATAAGTATAATTTGTTGAAGGTATATTAAGGGATGTAAATTTGTCTTACATATGATTTCAGTTCTACATGTTCAAGCAATATGTTAATTAAAGGTGTATGATATTTGTAGTCATTCATAACAATAATCCATCTTAGTATTGTATAATTGTGGTTGAATCTAGTCTTCCAACTCATTAGTGCCTTGTTATTAGAGTAGCACAATAAAATTCAAAACAACATGATGAACTCTCTTTTGTGACTCAGAGGTAATACAAAACAATAGTACATATTGATTCATATGAATTGAGATAGTTGGATCAGATTATCAATGTTGAGGTAATACCTCAAGAGTATGAAAATATTAAAAATGGTTGTTTCTCTTTATCTTTCATATGATTGATTGTGGCATAGAGAATTCTTTTGTTATCATTGAGAAGGCTTGCTTAAAATTCTATTGTGATTAATTGAGAAACAAATGACCCAATGTTGAAAATAAAATTCGAGACAGTAGTATTTGAAAACTTAAAAGGCAAGAGATACCCCTAGTAAAGGTTCTTTGGAGGAATCATGTATAGAAGAAGCTACTTGGGAAGTGGAGACAGAGATGTTCAACACGTATCCTTTCCTCTTTTAAAAATTTTGAGATGAAATTTTTATTAGAGGGGAAGAATTGTTACAACCCATTCCTAGCTTTGCTAATAATCCAAGAGATTTAAGATAATCTTAATGCTCATCATGTTTTTATTAGTAATATTATATATTGTGCTTTATCTTAACTTTTTTAACCTTAAATACTTGTTTGGGGAACTCATAATCATGACTTAAGCCTACTATAAAGATCCGAGTTGGAGTTAATATAGCCTTAACTCATACATGTATTCAAGAAGAGAGTTAATGACATTGGAAGAAATAATTATTAAATAATTTTTCATTTGAGAATATTATTAAAATAATATTTTATTATTGTATATAATTCAATTATGAATCCAACAAAAAAATAATGAACCAAATCGGAGTTAAAATGAGAGAGTTATGTCCTTTTTAGTAAACATGTATAGTGTGCCGCGACCGCCACTGATACCGCAACCGTGACGCTGCATCGTGTGTCATGATTGTGACCGATGCCACGTCCGTGACGCTCCGATGTATGTTGCGACTACGACCGATGCCGCCTAGGACAGCCAATCATAAAATGATCATATCTCGGGCTATACTTATCTATTTTCAACGAAACAAAGTATGTTGGAACTGTGATTCGATCCTCTATCATCTCAGACACCTTGCTCTACAAGAGGGTGACTAGAAGGTGATTTTTGGGGAAGAATGTGAAGAACGGTGAAAATCCAAAAGGATTGCCATAGATTCGACTTGGTAAGTAGTTTTAATTATCAATTCTTCCTTCTCTTCATTTCCCCTTGCTCGAAACCCTTGATCCATCGAATTTGAGGTTTGGGTTAACCTCTGACCTTCATCTTCTACCTACAACAGACCTTGTTTAGGGTTAAAAGGAAGAAGAAATTGTTGATTTTGCTAGAGTTTTGATATGGATTCAAGATTTTCATAGATGGGCTGTATTTTTAAGGTGTTTTCACACCTTAGGGTGAGTGGGTACTTCCTTTAAATAGCAGATTGCATGAAAATGAGTTAAATCATCAAAAATCTTCAACTGCTTAGTATGCGAGTACAAACCTTAAGTTGCCTTTTTTATCTAGCTTTTGCTATATGATATGAAATGGATTATTTCTCTTTTGTGATGAATTTCAAATTATGAAATCACATTAGAAATTATTGCAATCCATCTAAATGAGAATTCTTAAAGTAATTGTAGAGGTTACATGAACATACTAAATTTTAAGGTTTTTGGCTATGATTGAAATTGTTGTATAATTGAATAAAGAAGTTTTCCTAGTTGAATCTCCTTATTTATGAATGATTGTTTTGTTTGTGTGTGTATTACATATATGTTAGATAATATCTTGGATTTCATTTGATGATATCAATGTTTTCTTGATATATCAGTAAGCGGGTGAAACCCTAAATGAATGGAAAGTTGGAGGTTTGCAAATAGACATCTTGATTCGATGTCATTCTTGATGTATGATGTTTTAGTCTATGGTGTGGAAACCCTAGTTTAGTTCATTACAGGGTTTCATATATATATTTGGTTATATGTGAACTACTAAGAGCAATCTTTATTGAATGTTATGATGTATTAAATCCTTATGTGAGTCATGTGATAAGTAAATGAGGTAAATGAAACCCTAAGGATAGGGTGTTCAGTTAATCAAGTATTGTGATATTAATGTTTCTCAGTATGAGATGTGGTTATGCTTAACAATTCAGTTGTGGTAAATGTTATCAGATGGTTTATGAAATGAATGGTTTACAAAGTTGAACTAAGATATGTTGATGTGATGATTGAATTGTGAATTTAAAGAGTGAATTACACATGTAGATGCCCTGAATACTATAGAATACTCGTAGGATGAGGCCTACGCTATGAGGAGGAAACGGCTTCCCGACTGGAGGTAGTCCAGATCGAGGTAAGATGGAGCACACTAGTAGGGTGTGGGGGTCTTGACCAGTAGGGAAGACTCCTTATAGTTGTGTGGTACCCAACGCCAATTGGGGATGTCTGTGGTACATGTGTTACATGTTGAGTGATCAGTGGTTAGTAGGTCCACTGATGCACAATAAGCTTGAGGGCTTTGACTCACCACTTGAGTATCCATGTTGAGAGGTGGAGTGCGAGATATTTGGCCGCTCCCATTAGCCGCCGAAAGGTTGACGTGTTGAGGCCCACTACAGATGGGGTCTTACTCAAGAGATAGGCTTGGGAACTTGGGCATGCTTCTAAGCCTTGTACAGTGAGATCGTAGCTTGCTGCAATTCTTTCACATGTTGTGGTACACCTCATGTGGGTTCATGGCATAATAAGATGAATGAGAGGTTAAACAAGTGTGACAGTTATTCAGTTATTCTTTGTATGTTTCTGAGTTATTAGTTCTCTTTATAATTAATCAAGTATGTTCATATATTGATTCACTGTTGTAGATATCCAGAGTATCTTGACATGTTTATGTTTATGAATGATTAATCTCTTTAAAGCTTATTGTTGTTATAATTGATATCAGTTTCTCAACAATATATTTGTAATTACAATAGTGCTTTAGATTGTTTCTTTGAAGTACTCATTCACTGAGTGAGTAGGCTCACCCATTTACTCACAATTTTTAGGGAAATCACATGGGCTTGAAGAAGGTCAATGCATTAGAGTAGATCTACCACATGAGTTAAGTATGAGATCATTAAGTTCAGTCGGTCCTTGTCACTCTAGGTCCTTGTATAGATGTGAGAGAGTTGTAAATGATATTTTGTATCTTTGTTTCCTAAATAAGAGAGAATGTATCTTATTATCATTTCGTATGTACATGGAAGTGTGAGAAATAGAATGAATGTATGGATGTGTATCATTAATGTTGAGATCATATTAGAGTAATCAAAGTTTAATTCTCTTATAAAGTTTGTTTATGTGATTAGATGTGAGAAAACAAAGAGTTTGAAACAAAGGAAAATAAAGTTGGGAGTAAACTTTGTATTAAGTATAATCCTCAAACTTATACCCTAATCTCATGATTAGTGGTAATCATGGGATGTGGGCATAACAACCCTTGCAGTGAGAATGAAGCTCAAACAGAAGGGTAGAGATAAGGGTCTAAAAGGTTTCATTTGTGTGCAAAAGGAAGGGTATATAAAGCATGTGGATAAGGGAGAAAGAAAGCTTGAGGTGTCCATATAGGTTGCCATGTGTCAAAGACTCTTTTGCAAATAACACAGCAGGTACATCGGTCCCCCTTCTGTATAACCATCGACCATTAATGTTAGGTGGACCATCGTCATCCAACACAATATAGACAATGGTCTCCACCCATAAAAGAACCATTGGCCATCACACATCACCACAAAAGGGCAAAAAGGTGCATTCTACCCCACCATCAGTCGAGGGCCTCCATCTACATCAACCATTGATTACACCACTTCCAGGGTGAACCTTCAGCCTCCCTAAATCCAGTGGAATCAGCCTCCCTAAATCCAGTGGAACCATAGGTTCTCACTATTGACCTAAAGGTTATACATTGTCCATATTTTGATAATGACTCCACCATTCCATTCATATGTATCTAATATGTTTGTTCAAGATTGGTTTTAGGCTTTAGGTACATGAAAAGGATCAAATTACACAAGCTCTAGCTTGTCCAAGTTCAAGTCAAATGCAATGCAAGTGTTCTAATAAGGAAATCACTTCAAATGACCTTAGAAGAATTTTGTAATCACTTATACTAATGATATGACTTGTAACTAAGATGAGAAAAATATGTGGGACATTTTATACCAAGGTTTAATCACCCAAAAGTAAATTTAGAAAATTGATCACAAGTTGTTCATCGGTCGAGTTACAATCCTGACCGGTCCTATGATAAATTTTCTGAAGATGACCCATTGGTCGAGTTGTACGTTCACAGAACTCAACTGACTGACTCTTTGAGCAAACTCAATTTTATCTCATCGGTCGAGTTCCCCAAAACAAACTCAACCAATAGTTTGAAAATTGGCTTTGTTTTTTAGTTGATCAGTCGAGTTACCTTTATTGAAACTCGACTGAATGTACTGTACGGAAAACACAGAAAAAGTGATTATAACCATTGGTGACTTTGTTTGGGTTAAAATAGATCTTTTTCCTTGTGCAAAATGGCAATATTTTGACCCCAAGTGTTCCCCAACTCAAGGGAGAACCCCCGGCTATAAATAGGACCCCTTGGAGTTCTTTCCAAGTTTTCTCATTCAAGATATTCAAGGTCCTTGCTATAGTTGAGTGTGCTACTACTCATTGAGCCCCTCTCTCTAGTTTACACTTCATTTCATGATTTGTGAGTGAGTTAGGCATATTGTAAGAGATCTCCACCCTTGTGCATGTAAATCTCTCATCTTATCTTACTTCCCTATCCCCTTCCTATATGAAGAAAAGGTGAAGCAAACTCCATCAAGTGAAGAAGGAGTTGTAGATATTCCTCTTCAAGGTTGATGAATAGGTGGTGATCTTTTCTAGGTGAAGTAGAAGGCAAAGGTTGAAGATCCAAGAGCAGAAGCGAAGTCCTTCAAGGCAGAAGACTTGAGCTTGAGTGGGTAAAACCTTGGTGAAGGCTGAAGACTCAAGCTAAGTGGGTAAGTCCTTTGGTAAGGTGGATATCTCCTTGTGATTGGATGGATAAGTCCTTTGGTAATCTTTTGTTGTAACTCTTATTGATGATAATATAGATAAAAGCACTTGCAAAGTCATAGAGGTTGACCTCTCTAGGTAGTAGACTGACTCACTTCTAGTTTGAAGTGTGGAACCACTCTACATCCCTTTGTCAAGTGCTTACTATCAATATCTCTCATCCTTTCTATGCTTGTTAGATAGGACTTTAAAATTGCAATTAAGCTATTGTTGTAAACTTGATATAATTTGAAGGTCTAATCTGTTTTGTGAGAAATTTTGTAGCTCTATTCACCCCCCTCTCTCTAGAGCCCTTAGATCCAACAAGTGGTATCAAAGCTAAGGTTCTTCTCCAACAATATCCCATGAGACCAGAAGATGGGAGACAACCTACTTGGTTCTCTCAACCTAGAGAGAGGCTTCTCCATGCATCCTCTGGTCTTTAATGGCACCAACTTCCTCTATTGGAAGAGGCATATACAGTTCTACATTCAAGGGATGAACTTTGACATGTGAAAGGTGATGGTCACACCTTATAAGGAGCCAATAGAAGCTGTAGCTACATGGAGTGAAGTTATACTCAAAGAAGCTCAAATCAATGCCAAAGTCATTAGCATTCTCTACGCATCGATCCCTCACATCTACGGAGTTGAACCGGATCTCATCTTGGGACACGGCCTATGAGATTTAGGACAAGTTGTGCATTGCCTATGAAGGCACAAAGAAAGTCAAGGAGGTAAAGATCTACATGTTGAACAGCCTTCTAGAGAACTTCAAGATGGGTAAGAAAGAAGGGATAGCGGAGATGTACTCAAGACTCAATGTCATCATCAATGGGTTGGTTGCATTGGGAAACACTTTGGATAGAGGTGTAATCAACTCCAAAATCTTGAGGACTCTACCAAAGAGATGGGAGTCAAAGGTCAGCTCCATTGAAGAAGTGAGGAGCCTTGGTGACATCCCAACTAAAGAACTCATTGGCAATCTTCAAGCTCATGAGCCTAGGCTTGGCAAGCAAGAAGAAGAAGCAAAGCAAGAAGAGAAGGATTCCAAGAAGATCAAAGATAGTGCTTTCAAAGCACAAGTGGAGGTTGTCATCCTTCAACAAAAACTTGCTTGCCAGACTTCTCCCTCCTCCTCTAGTGAACATGAAGTCCCTAGTGAGCATGAAGCCAACTACATCAAGGGAAACACTTCAAGGGAAAGCAAGCCTCCTCCTCTTCTACTCTGAGATGCTACAAGTGTGGTCAAAAGGGGCACTACAAGAGTGAAAGTCCCAAGTCAAGAAAGTCACACCATAAGGGAAGCTCAAAGAAGGAAGAGGAATACAAGAAGGAAAGCAAATACAAGAGGAAGGAAAAGAAGGAGAAGAGACATAAGAATGCAGCTTATGCAGCTTGGGAAGCTTCATCTTCAAGCACCTCAAGCTCGAAAGAAGATGGAGAGTGCCACCTTGCACTCATGGCCTCCACTAGTGAAGATATTGGTGAGGTAAGTGAGGTAAGCTTGCATGAATTATCTAAGGAAGCTATTATTGACATGCTTATCACTACCCGTTCATCTTTTGCTAAATATAAATCTAAAAGAAAACGGTTAGGAAAAATTATTGATGATCTTTATGCTAAGCTTGAAATTCTTGAATTGAATGAGAAAATCAACCTTGAGAGTATTTATAATTTTCAAGGTCAATACATTGATCTTGAACTACAATAAAATGGGGTTGAAGTTGAGAATGGTATCTACCTTAAGAACATTGAGAATCTTAAGGAAGAAAACCAAAATTGCCTTAAAGAGATTGAATTGCTTAAAACTAAAAATGTTGAACTTAAGCTCCTTATTTATTCTCATAGAGAAGAGAGAGATGTCTATCTCAAAGAGATTCAAATGCTTAAATATAAAAATGCTAGGTTGCTTGATCAAGTAAATGATCTATCTTCTAGACCTTTATTGCCTAGTGTTAATGTTGTATCTATCTTTCTTGAAAAAGACTCATATTTAACTAAAGTTTTATGTCTTGAGGATGATATTGTGCATGCTAGGGATGACATATCTAGTTTATCTTCTACCATTGTTTCTTTAAATGAGGATACCATAGATTGAGAGCATCCCTATAAAAATTCCTCAAAGGGAAGAACTCCCTAAATGAAATCCTTGTCCATTCTACCAACCAAAGTGGTACTAATGGTTTGGGATTTGAAGGGGGAGCATAAAAGGGCAAGATCAAAGCCAAAGATAAGAAAAAGAGCAAGGAGACCTCTTTCTTTGTAGGAGAGTCTTCCGGCACTAAGAATCCTATGGTTTGTTCTTATTCCAAATGTGATGATCATTGCTCTACTTATTGTCCTTACAAGCCTAAGGGGACCAACCCAAAGATGAAATGGGTCCCCATGCTAACTTCAGATCCCAAAGTTTAAGTTGGGAACCGACATTCACCTTTCTTATAGGAAAAGGGTAGATGGATTGTTGATAGTGGCTACACAAAGCACATGACTGGTGACATAAGACATTTCAATATTTTGACCAAAAAGAAAGGAGGATTGGTCACCTTCGGGGACAACGAGAAAGGTAAAGTCAAAGGTGAGGGTGATGTAGGTGAATCCTTATGTATCAAGAATGTTCTTTTTATAGATGGCCTACCTCACAATTTAATTAGTGTTAGTCAACTTTGTGATAATGGTTACCTTGTGCTATTTACTTTCTTTGAATGCTTGATTCTAGATTCCCTCACCTATCAAGTTATATATAAGGGAAGTAGAAGTGGCAATTTTTATGTTATTGTTCTTGACTCTATTAAGCTTGTTGTTGGTAGATGCCTAGTAGTCAACTCGAATGATATTTCTCTTTGGCACCACCAGCTTGGTTATGTAAATATGCATCAGTTGAAGAAGTTGACAAAAAGGACTTGGTCAAGGGTCTTCCTAAATTGGATTTTGAAAAGGATGAGGGATTCCAACCTTGTACCCAAGGAAAGAAAACCAATTCCTTCAAATCCAAATGAGTCCTTAGTACTAAGAGATATCCTGAGTTCTTCACATTGATCTATTTGGACCAATGAGAACTCAATCGCTTTGTGGTTCCAAGTATTGCCTTGTTATTATCGATGATTTCTCTAGATTACTTGAATCTTATTTCACGTTTCTAAAAGTGATACACTTGATGTTTTCTATAGCTTTTGTAAACGAGTTGAGAATGAAGCTTCTTGCCGCATTGTTTCCATCCGAAGTGACCATGGGGGAGAATTTGAAAATGAGCTTTTTGAGCATTTTTGTCATGAATTTTGTTATACACATAACTTTTCTTCACCTTGAACACCTCAAAAAATGGGGTTGTAGAGAGGAAGAATAGTTCTTTACAAGAGATGGCTAGGACCATGCTTCTAGAGTATGATACTCCTAAGAAGTTTTGGGTTGAAGCTGTCAGTACCTCATGTTTTGTGCAAAACTGGGTTTTTACTCATCCTTTGATGAAGAAAATCCCCTATGAGCTATGGTGTCGTAGGAAGCCTTCTATTGAGTATTTCCACATTTTTGGATGTCCATGTTTTGTTTTGAATATGAAAGATTCTCTCGACAAGTTTGATCTGAAATCGTACAAGGCTTTCTTTCTTGGCTATAGCACTACTAGCAAGGCTTATCGAGTTTTTAATGTTGATCTTGATAAAGTAGAAGAATATATTAATGTAAAGTTTATTGAGACTAACCCCTCTATTCCCAAAGATATTGTTCCCAATGATGATGTTGCAGGTGAAGTAATTCCTATTCTTAAAGAGCTTAACATCACCCAAAAGGGAAAAGAGGTGGCTACTCAAGAAGAAGACAAAGATGATGAAAAGAAGGATCCAACCCATCGGTTTGCAAAGAATCATCCAAAGGAGCTTATTTAAGGTGATCCATTTGAAAGAGTGAAGACGTAGGCTGCATTCAACAAAGAACAGGCCAACAGCGCTTTCATCTCACAACTCGAGCCTAAGTGTTATAATCTCAATTTTCTGAAATAATGTAATGAGATACATATTTCTCTTTTTATGATAAATGAAAACTATGTTTGATTTGCTTGTGGAAATTGATGGATTTCGTGTACAATGGCCTTGATTGTTTGTTAGTGGGCTTTGTCGGCTATTGGGCCCAATTGAAAAGAAAAGAGAAATAAAATAAAAAAAGTTATGCCTAATAAAAGGAGAAATATAAGAAAAGGATAAATATAAAAGGAAAAAAGAAGCTTCCCAATGGGATATTTCGTACCTTTAGGGTTCCTTGAGGACCAAGGGACTCAAGATAATAAGATAGTGGCAAAGGAAAAAGAAATATTAATTAAAATTGGTTTAAGTGATGGATAACTTGGGAGGGAAGGAAACCTTCTCATCTGTTGGATTTTGACTCTCAATTTTAATATACAGTTAGATAATGCCAAGATGGAGTTTCCCCTAAAATTTTGAGGAAAATACTAATCGAGGAGAGAGAAATGACTTTTCCAAGTTATCATGTTAAAACCCCTTTTTAATCAATTTTTGGGAAAATAGGATTTTGGGGGGAGATGACGGTTGTTGGATGACCCACGTGGTCCAGGGGACCACGGATCCAACGGTAGCCACTCATCATCTACCTCAAATCACAATGGGATTGGGAGAAGTTTAGGAATTCAATTTCCCATGAACAGAGATGATAATTTGAGGAATTGGGCAGTCCATCGACTTCGGAGATTGTTCTGAAGCATCTAGACCCCAGTTTCTAACGTTGTTAGTGATGAGGGAAGAAGTTCCCAATTCTTGGGACTCCCAGACCTAGCCCTATATAAGGGAGGGTAATCGTGAGTACCAGCAAACTTAGAAACAATCCCAATCATTGCGGAGTGCGACGACGAGTTGAGTGACGACTTCAATTGCTAGTTCTAACCTAACCTACCCCCTCTGCAACCTGCAAGCCACGACGGAGTTCTGGCGACTCGTTTGCGGTGAAGGTCAAGGTGGATTGGGAAATTGAGTGGTGCATCAAGTTCAGACGATGACGACGAAGTTTCCTAGCACCTTCAATTCTCTACTGGTGGTTTGGAGCTCGAAGTCAACCGGAGAGTTGACCACAGCCTATCGAGTAGTCGGAGGAAGACGACGATCGACAGCCGTCTAATCGCGGTCCACCGTGATCCCCGAGCACGGATCCAATGAGCGAGAGCGAGAGCAACTGTTTTAGGTGTGTATGATAGAGACCGTCCAATCCAGGGAGCGGATCACAGGTCCACCAATCTCACGGCCGACGTTTTTTGGGTAAATATCTATCTCTGCCAATTAATTCTGAAAAAGGCTTTTTCTTGATAAAATCGTAGAATAAATAAAAAACTCGGATGAAGAAACTTAATACATGAAAGTTGATCAGAAAAATGCAAGGAATAAGATAAAAATAGTTAGAAGGCTTGAATCTGTATCTTTTTGCAAAAGAGTATTATTTTTATGAAAAAGATAATAAATTTGGTTAGAAACCCTAATTTATGATAGTAAATGATTTAAGGAGTAGTAATAGGTTAATTCGAGTATAATTAACCTGTTATATGATAAATGTTTAATATTAATCTGTTTTAGATGATTAATTGCATGAAATTAGGGTTTCAAACCTAATATGATGGGTAATGCACTTAGAAACACTAAACAGGGGAAAAAGGAAAGAAAAGAGTATTTAATCTAAAATTAGGGTTTTATGTTGTCAAAAGATTATCTTAGGATCTTTTATGAAATATAGATGAGATATTTGTGAGTAATTTTGTGTAATTAGGGTTTAATGATGTAAAAGTACAACAAAACCCTAAATTGCAATTGAACCCCTAAAAAGGAATAGAAACCTCAGGAAGCAAGCTAGGTTTAATAGATCTTGATGGCTTGACCAATGATAGGAAATTATATGCATATTTTAGGATCACCTTGTGTGCTTGATTGATTATTGGATTTCTTGCTTGATTGGACTATTTCTATACACAAGTCAGCGTGACAGGTATGTGGTTAATTATGGTTAATCACATTAGTTTCCCAAAGGTTTTCTATATGATTCACCACATTGCATGCATCCTATCAGTTTGGATGTTCATACTTGCAAATCATAAAGTCACTATGTTTATCACAATTATGATATGTGTGTATTTCTTGCACCTACATGCCACCCTGATGGATGATGCAAAAAGGTCAAGCCCAAGAGGGAAACCCATGGGCACCATGAGTGGTGACCCCAGACACCAAGCTCGGGATAGAGAAGGTGGTCTTTATTGCAGGACTAATGGGCACCATGAGAGGTGACCCTAGGCACAAAACTCAGTATGGAGAAGGTGGCCTTAAGTCAATGGCTAAAGAGAAACCCTAAATGGGGTATTCCATGGTTAGGGCAAAAGCGGTGGAGTTTGACACATTGAAAATGTAAATTGAATTGTTAATTAACTTGATTGTGATAATTAGGTTGTTAGCCCTATGTGTGAAATTTTGGTTGTCCCCACATACCGACATATTCATTTATGTTGACCGATGTTTTGTTTGTCGGTGTTTTAGGTACAATATTGTAAAGGACAAATAGTAAAGTGGCACAAGGTGGAAATAAGAATTAAAGTGCAAGGAGGATTAGTTAGAATAGATTTCAGTTGTGGATAAAAGTTAGATATCCAAGTTTTTAAAAGGTATGCAAAGTTTCATTCTAGTCTTTCAGTTTAGTTTGGTAGAATTTCATAATTATTATTGATTAATTGCCGAACCTTTGATCATGTTTATTGGGATAACGGCTCTGACCTCTTGGTATCCCTTAATTGGGGGTTACCGGGAGGCGAGGTCATTACATTTGGTATCAGAGCATCGGTTCCTCATTTAATCTTTAGTAATTATTAAATTTTACAAATTTTGTAGAACTGAGGGAGTTATTAGAGGATTTTCCGAAAGACAGAGGTGACTAGAAAAGGATCATGTCTGGGGGCTGGCAATATTTTCCTCCACACCGCTAGTCAGAATACGAGGACTCCCAGATATAGTGTGACTGTCTGGCCAATGTCTGAGGTTTTGACTTGAAATAAGATACCTTTAGGACCCTCTCATCTATTTTCGTTCATTCTCAACCCTAATTCTATTAAGATTCTAAGGTTTAGGTTTTTTCTCTCTCTTCCTCACCCTCTTGAGGATAGGGTATATATGATAAGGTTAAGGAATCATCCACCAAATTAATGAAAAGCATGTAAACAAGATGCCATGGACATAAGCTTAATATTTTAAGCGTAAACTAAAGATTAGTTGCATGCTTAAGTCATATGAAATGTGTTGTCATGCCCTCAGGAGAGACCTGAGGTTAGTCCTTCCTGTCAGGAGGATGAATAGAGAGTTGGTCTTAGAGGCAGAAACCTCCATTAAAGGTAGAGACCTAGAACATCCTCTGAGGATGATGCTAACCCTAACCCTAAGTGGTGGTTAGAGAGAGATGGCATGATGAGATGGATGTCATGGTCGACCATGTGTGTGTGTTGACATGCTTTTGGTTTTAAATACCTATGATAGTATGAGCCATGTGAGGTTGGCTGGCCTAGTACCTTTGGCAACCCAACCCTGGGGAAGGTCGTGCAAGTTAGAGTGAAGGATAACTCCTTCATCGTTGAGGTTAGTGAAGAACCTATAGAAACCCTATGGGCTTATATGAGCATGGCATAGTATGCACCCATAGTACGTTAGTAGTGCTGACAGTAGGCTAAAACCCTAGCCAGTAGACTATGTTGGATAGCTTATGAGATAAGCATGGAGAGCTATGGATAATCTTGAGCAAACATAGGTTTCACTCATGCAGGGGTATGCTTGTGATCTTGATCCACCTTGGAGAGAGAACCCCTAGTAGTAAGGTTGTTTGTAGGATTAGCTCTAGAGAGAGAGAGTAAGACCCGAGCAAGAAGGTTGGAAGCCTATACTCTGAGATATGAGGAATAGTGAGGAGTTGGGTATGTTTTAACCTAGAATGGACGACCTAAATGGATGGTTGTGGTTGCCTCGTACATGATCCTTGTGGTTTCTTGGTTTCCTTTAGAGGAACTAAACCCTAGAAGAAGGATGAGGTTGGTACCTATGTGCAGATGATATGGGTGCTTACCTTCTAGGGATAGGAAGAAGAGTTCCTTAGACCCTGAGGAGGTTTAGTAACAAGTTGTGAGGTCTTATATCAAGTTGGTTGTCCTTGAGGAAGGCTTAACTCTAAAGTGTTGCTCGAGTAGAAGGATAATAGGAAGTGCACGCCATATCTTGTACATGCTTGGTTCGTTGTTAGAATTTTGAGCATGCAGTTGGACAGCTATTGCATAAGAGGTGAACCGAGGGTTCCTAGACCTATGAGAGGGGAAGTAGTAGTACCTGGTACACCTGATTCTCATAATGAGATTTGAGTTTCTATAGATTTGAGCATGGCACTCCTTATGATGAAAGGAAAGGAAACCCCTTAGACTAAGGTGTATGTTTGATGAACTCCTCACATATAGGTTGGTGACATGGGCATGTATGATGATGGCCCAACACTAAGGAATGAGAACAAGTATGACCTACCATGGAGACCTAGTATGATTTAGTAGGTGGTCTATTTGATAGATACGTGCCTTAGTAGCTTGCTCATGTTGATGTAAACCCTTGATACGAGGATGTTTGTGACCTTTGTAGTTTCCTCCCATCCTGGGAGAGGAACCCTTATGTAGGGTATGTATCAACTTTTGTTGAATTTGAGGTAACCTAAAGAGGTCTCATAGAGTCTTGAGAAGCTAAGTGGAGAGTACATAGTATGAGAATGAACCTACAGACCCATAGATGACCATCTCTAAGTGCATGTGGATGTGTTACCATGGAGGTAACCAGTATGGGGTCTAACCAAGGTAGGTAGGTCTCTATGATCCCTATGAAAGGATGTAAGTCAGCTCATGAATGTCGATGATGAATACTTGGGCAAGGTTTCAAGTTGAATATGTACTATGTTAGAATCCTAAGTCTATCCTAGGGTCAGGTAGGGATAAGACCGATGGGAGTAGGAGTTTCCTAATTCCCTAGTTGCACATGACCATAGGGTCGGGAGGTAACATCTATCACTGTCTAAGGGTCATGGGTTAGGAGATTGGTCACCTTCATGAACTCATGGGACCCAAGGGGCAGATGAGGAGGGCACTCTCTGGATGCATAAGGGAAGAGGGATGACCCCAAAAGTGTCGGCACCCTACAGGCCTAGAGGAGATGACCAAGGATGGTATGATGACCCAAGTGGGTTGGAGACCAATTTTTCATGGAAGTCAACTTGATATCGATATGCTCATGATGTAGAGACATGTGATGCATGTTTCAATTTAGATTTGAAGGTGTACTGGAAATGTGGGATGTACCATCTCTACTCTTGGAATGGGAAGAACTTTGTGTTTGGACGGCTGCCAAATGCTCATTTCCTCTCATTATGGGGGCGAGAGATAGGGCAAGTTGCATGCCATACACTAAGGATAATGATGATATCAACTGAAACGTTGCTATGATGTATGGGAATAGAGATAATAGTGTACCCTTGTGGAGTGTATGATGTGTGGATGGTTTACAAACACCAAGAGGACTGAGGTAGTCATCTTATAAGAACGTTCTTATCATGAGCTGTATGGAATTTATGAGTTATATAAGTTTGAGTTTGATGAGCTCTGAGTTTTCTTGATGAAGATAGACCCAAAGTCCGAGATGAGATGATAAGTGGAATGCATGGAAGTCTATGTCTTCACTGTTACCTAGCACATAAAGATGAAAGGTGGTAATGGATGTTCTTATTGAGACGTAGCTTCCTAGTTTAGCTAGTGGAAAGGTCAGCTAGGTGAACCCTAAGTTTGTGAGATATGTTGGGCTAACCCTTAGATATAACGAGATCTGTTGATAGAGTTAGTGGTTGCTTGGTTAGCCATCCTAGGGCTTGTTGTGACAGAAGGATGGTTGTAGAATCTCAAATGCGTCTCTCTTGAGAAGAAGGTGATGAAACCCATGACTAGAGTGTTTTAGGGTTTCTTAGGAATCAACTTTAAGAAATCATGACATACAGGAGATCATGATTTTGAGTTCGCCATACACTTTGATACTATTAAGATAGTAAGTGGCAATAGTGCTTTGGATGCCTAAGATAAAGTTGCATGTGGCTTGTCTCCATGCATTCCAGGAGGTGAAGGACAAACACCAGTAACCCAGTGAGTTGATATAGAGGATAAAGGTCCTTGAGAGGGAATGGGAGTTCATCACTATAGTTGTGTGGTAAGTCTCCCCTGGACCGAGGAAGGTCAAGATGCAATATGGGTTATGGTAGGTCGCCTTACCTAGATGACATAATCTAAGAAGGAGAGAGAGTATTGTCGGGAGATGGATCTAGTTGAACTACATGTAAGAGAGATGGTTCAACTACACCATGATGCGAGTTCAAAGGTTCTTGAGTATGACCTAAAGATTCACTTCCATGAGGTGGAAGTAGATACATGAAGAACTCTATGTTAGTACAGCTTATCACCCCTAACTGATGGTTAGTATGATCCAGACTAGAGGGTCTGATGAGAGCATGTGTGCTTGATCAGGGTGATATATGGGGACAATTCTCATCCTATGAAAGTTGTGATGATAGCCACCATAGCCAGTATCGAGATGTAAGAAGCTCTGTAAGGGAGGTTGTGTCAGTTACCTCTTCATGAAGATGATGTCGGTGGAAAGACCTTGTGTAGGTCAGAGAGTCCACAGTGAGTGCAGATGAAGTCACTTTGATCATTCGATGGTTGAGGAAGCCCAGGGGCGACATGAGTCATGAGTTGATGTGAAGTAGACTGACATTCACTTCACTATGGGAGAATATGTGATATGATAATCTGACCCCTTTGAGTTATAGCTGAGAAAGTTGAGTCCCCAATACATGAGTCCATTTGAGATGGATTGGTGGAGATAATTATGTTTAGACTTACCCCTCAGGATAATGTAATGTATGATGTGTTTCATGAGTCCAATCTAAAGTGATATGTGCAAGATCTGAGCCATGTGCTGAGCATTGAGCCTATTGAGCTTCAAGGGAAGCTGACCTATCATGAGTCACCTTTGCGGATTCTAGATACCAAGGTGAAAGAACTCATATGTAAGAATATAGAGATGGTAAAGGTTCTTTGGAAGCACCATGGAGAGGATGAGGCCACATGGGAGTTGAAGACAGACATGGAGAAAACATATCCTGACTTGTTTGTTTGATTATGGAATTTTGAGGGAAAAATTCCTATAAGGAGGGGAGGATGTTATAATCTCAATTTTCTGAAATAATGTAATGAGATACATATTTCTTTTTTTATGATAAATGAAAACTATGTTTGATTTTCTTGTTGAAATTGATGGATTTCATGTACAATGGCCTTGATTGTTTGTTAGTGGGCTTTGTCGTCCATTGGGCCCAATTGAAAAGAAAAGAGAAACAAAAGAAAAAGGTTTTGCCTAATAAAAGGAGAAATATAAGAAAAGGATAAATATAAAAGGAAAAAGTATGCTTCCCAATGGGATATTTCGTACCTTTAGGGTTCCTTGAGGACCAAGGGACTCGAGATAATAACATAATGGCAAAGGAAAAAGAAATATTAATTAAAATTGGTTTAAGTGATGGATAACTTGGGAGGGAAGGAAACCTTCTCATTCGTTGGATTTTAACTTTCAAATTTAATATACAGTTAGGTAATGCCAAGATGGAGTTTCTCCTAAAATTTGAGAGGAAAATACTAATCGAGGAGAGAGAAACGACTTTTCCAAATTATCATGTTAAAACCCCTTTTTAATCAATTTTTGGGATAATAGGATTTTGGGGGGAGATGACGGCCGCTGGATGACCCGCGTGGTCCAGGGGACCATGGATCCAACGATAGCCTCTCATCATCAACCTCAAATCATAGTGGGATTGGGATAAGTTTGGGAATCCGATTTCCCATTAACAGAGACGATAATTCGAGGAATTGGGCAGTCCATCGACTTCGAGAGATTGTTTCGAAGCATCTAGACCCTGGTTTCTAACGTTGTCGTCGACGAGGGAAGAAGTTCCCAATTCGTGGCACTCCCAGACCTAGCCCTATATAAGGGAGGGAACTCGAGAGTACCATCAAACTTAAAAACGATCCCAATCACTATAGAGTGTGACGACAAGTTGAGCGACGACTTCAATTGCTAGTTCTAACCTAACCTACCCCCTCTACAACCTGCGAGCCACGACGGAGTTTCGGCAACTCGTTCGCGGTGTAGGTCAGGGTGGATTGGGCAATTGAGTGGTGCATAAAGTTCAGACGACGATGATGAAGTTTCCTAGCACCTTCAGTTCTCTACTGGTGGTCTGGAGCTCGAAGTCAACTGGAGAGTTGACCACAGCCCGTCGAGTAGTCGGAGGAAGACGATGATCAACAACCATTTGATCGCGGTCCACCATGATCCCGAACGTAGATCCAATGTGTGAGAGCGAGAGTGGCTGTTTTAGGCATGCATGACAGAGACTGTCTGTGACGATACTTCTCGGAAAACAAGATCAACGAATGTGAAAGCGATTAACTAGTAGTGGAATTATTAAAAATCACTAAAAATTAAAACTTTTTGTAAAGAGATCTTCAAACGGTAAACTCTTTCATAAAGAAACATGATAAGTTATTTACAAACTGATCCATCATTACATCTCTGTAACAAACACATCTCGAGGATGATAAACATCAACTGCCCTGTTAACTGTTTAAGGCAAGATACAAAATCTCGAGGCATTATGCCAAAATCTCAGATCTACTTTAAACATCTACTGACTCCTAGGACCTGAGAGTATAGAGACGACACATAGGACATACTATCTATAAGACTTGACAGTCAGTGTCTCCACCTGAAGATCATTGTTGTCCCTGATGTTGCTGCTGCTGTTGTTGCTCACCCACTGATGGGTTCCTTCGTCCTTGGCGTCTACCTAAAAAGTCGAATCCCATGGGGGTGAGACAATTGAATAATTGTCCCAGTGAGAGTTATAACTCTCCGCCAGAAGCATTGTTATTGCATTAATGGAATATCATAAAGCAGTAGAATTATAAACATTCAACAGCAGGTTTAACATTATATAAACTAAGTGAAGCAACATTCTTTTAAGAAATCATTTCAATTATAACTTAATTGAATGACAAGACATATAACAATAAGGAATATGAAGAACATGTATGCTAGTTATTCAACTAGAGTGCTATAAACAATGTAACATCAATCACTGTTTCTCGTAGATCAACCTAAGCAAATATGCTACACGGCTGATTACGTTTTACAAACATATTTATGCCCTGAGGAGATGAGTTACACCTCTCATACTCCAACCGACCATTACGAAATCACAATTGGTACCATACATAGGTCATCAGAAGATCTGAATTCCTATGACCTCATCTCTCCTCAGTCAGTATGAGGTTCAACATGCAGTTAATCTTGTATCTCTGCTATAATAGCTTTCCAGGGTATTCTGGCAACTTCGCTATTAGAGTTACAGTGGCGTTCTGTACTCTCTTCGCCATTGAGAGATTTCTTGTTTATCTCTCATCGAAGTGGCATTAACAATATCATCGGGAGATTAGTGATACATCATCCCGGCATAAACATATAATGAAGTATTGAGATATTAAAGGTACATCTCATATCAAATCCAACATTAGGACGTAAGGATATTCACGTTCATAACCCCCACATACTCAAAAGTATGCTCTCCATGAGTTCCCTTAGGAAAACCTATTTCACCATCATTAAATTTCTGACAATGATGGATCTATGGTCAGGGCTCTACATGATATCATCATACTTGATTATTTAAGTACATTATGGCATTCTTTTAGCATCAGGCATGTTTTCAAACATAAACCAATAAGACAATTGCTATAAAGAAAGAGTACTATTTGTATCAAGTTCACATCACATATTTTTAACATTGGGATATCAATCCCTAACCATCTCATCATTGTGATTCGGGAATATGGGTGTTCAAACCCTTAGATCATCAAAACACTTGTTACCAAGTGACATACTATCATCAAGTCATTTAACAGCATGACCTTGATTGTAACAATGCAGATACTTCTCATGGCTCATATAGCCTATCAATCTCATATGTTACCTCTTACTAGGAAACATAGATTATCATTATTTTCAAAGCTTATAAAGTACTTTCAATGAATATGACATCATAACCCTTACCTTGCTATGATCACTTCTTGATAAAGACATGCATGACTAATACAATTGATAACATGCACATTATATCTATCAGCACAATACAAGTTCTTTTCAAATTCAATATAGAACACCACGGTCGTGCTACCTTGCACGGTCATGCAAGAGTAAGTCACCACGGCCGTGCTACCTTGCACAGTCGTGCTACTGATAAGTTACCACAACCGTGTTACATCACCACAGTTGGTTTCTAGGGTTAGGGTTTCCCTATTCAATTCAATTAGGGTTATTCAACCCTTATGACTTTCAAAGGCATAATGATTCCTCATTTTATAATTCAAGAACAAAGTTTCATGCTTAATAGCATAACCCAAATTAGGGTTTATTGTTCACATCAGCACATTTCCCTAGAATAGGGTTTACTATTCATATTTCATCACATTACCCTAGATTAGGGTTTACTATTCATATTACAATGAATTAAGATCATATCATTAACATGTATGAAGATTACTTCCATTAATGCCCTCAAATTAGGTTAAGATTCATTAACCATCATAATTAGGGTTTTCATGATCTCACTATGATGGATCATACCCTAATTAGATATGATTCTTATTCATATAAGGAGTCTTCTCTCTCCTCTTTCTATAAGATGATGTTTACATCATCCATGATTAGGCTAAGTCAAATTAACCTTGTCAACATGATTTATATTACTACTATTATGATCATTAGGATTCACTTGATCAAGGTGTATTGGTTACTCTATCCCATCAAGGGTACTTTTGTAATGTTCACCAATGATCATAACATGTATTAATCCACTAATTACTTGGTCCCTTAATCACTTTAGGTATCTCTAAGGTTTAGGTTAATCAACCACTAAACCATCGCAACTACTAATGCATCAAACGTTCTTAACCTTTTTAGACCTCAAATGGTCTTGCACACCAAACCCCCAAACGGTCTTGGATGGACCTTGAAACCGTTTGGTGGTGTTGACCGTTTGGTCTAGTTTGACTATTGAAACCGTTTGGTAAAGTGCACACTCAAGACCATTTGCCCAAGATGAGGTGAAGATCGTTTGGTCATGAAGACCGTTTGGCCAAGTTTGACTTTTGAAACCGCATGGACAAATCGATCTTGAAACCGCATGAGATCAAATGGTTTGGGATCGTTTGGTCCCAAACGGTCTTGAGACCTTTTGGTCCAAACCACCTCAAAACTGCATGGACCAAAAAGTGTCTCAACCACTTCAATTGAGTTAGGGTTTTCAATGTTGAACCCCTCAATCAACCATGCACTTGCTAGCCACTTATCAATTGAGTCAATTAGGTCAACCTTCTACTTATTTGACACTCAATTGACCCTCAATTGATCACCAATTAGGGCTTGCATCAATTGGATTAGGGTTTGGAATCGATCACCCTTCAACATGTATCAACATGAGTCTAATTGATTTGCAACCACTTAATCATAGTCAATCCTAGACCTTCAAACGGTCTTGTGTGACCCCCAAACGGTCTTGGGATCATTTGGACCTTCTCCAAACGGTCTTGAGACCGTTTTCTCATTATTTAATCAAAAACCAAGTCATTCACTCAAGGGTTGAACCCTAGATTTTGTCACCAAATCAGCAATCGATTAATCAATAACTTGATATCATTGGACCCTCAATTGGTCAACCCTACTTAACCCTACACCTCCAAACGGTCTTGGGTTATCACCAAACGGTCTTGAGACCGTTTGGGTGATCCCAAAATGGTTTTGAAACCGTTTGGGCCACTCAACCCAAACTTCAACTTGATTCAATTATTGAAATCAGCAAATAACCCAATTAGGGTTTAGGTGATTGATGTGTCTTCAATTGGTGATTTACTTGGAATTAGTTGATGATTTTTGGTAGGTGATTAGTCCAAATTATTTACAACAGACCCCCAAATGGTCAACACCTGGTCAACACATCCAAACGGTCTTAAACCGTTTGTTTCTATGCAGTTTGTGAAACCGTTTGCATTCAAACGGTTTGAAACCGTTTGCTCCCAAACGGTTTGGGAAACCGTTTGTGCAAGAGGTGGGAGACCATTTGCTAAAGCAAGTTTGTGGATGAACTTTGGAATTAACTTCATCTTCTTATACCTCAAGAACAAGGACTGTTCTTCACGGAATTGCTAGCAAGAACACACCAAAGTGTCTAAAGAAGAAGAATAAGCATATATACTAGGAGAAGAGGATGCATTAACAAAACTTAAGGGTTAGAATTATAAAACCCGCCTTTAGATCTGATCTAGAGCTCCAAGGTTCGTAGATTTAATGGTGGATGAAGATCCAAAGGTTTCCCAAGGTCCGTTCTTCAAGATTTGGATGGAGAAGATGGCTAGAAAGAAGAGTTGTGTAAGGAAAACTACTAAACCAACCTTGTATTAGAGTTTCCATCATGAATTCGAGCTAGGTGATGATCCATACTTACCAACTTAGCTTGGTCGTCCTCCTATGTTCTAGAGCTTCCTCTTGGTCAGTCCAAAGCAAGAAGATGAGGGGAAAGAACTAAAGGAACGATCCTTTGCTTTGAGGAAAAAGGGTGCTTATATATTTTTGGGTATTATCAAGGCAAAGAAAAGGATAGCTATTTCTTTTATTTCTTAAACCCATCCACTCATGCTTGCTCCACCCTTGGCCACGTTTCTTCCTCCTTTTCACATGAAAAACCTCTCGATTATCCAAGGTTAAAAGGAAAAGAGACCAAACACCTTACTAAGTTATACATGTATAAAAAGGCCATTTTGCATAAAACTTGGTTATTTAAATATTAAGGTTATCTTTCTTACTTGATCATCCAAATGAGGTTCCCCTCTCATTTTATTTGCTCTAATTGATGCCAAGAAACATTAGAGATACTCTAGAGGATATATTTTACATGTTGCACCCTAGATTTTGGGTAAATTGCATTTTACACCAAAACTAAGTTTTAAAGTACAAGAATTGTTCTACAAGCTATATCTTGGTGCTTAAGCTTGGAGAATCCATAACACTACATCATATTCATTCTTATGATGTCTCAACATCAGAGGAACATCTTAACATGTGCAATTTGCAAGTTAACCCCTCCAATTGGGTAATTTGCACATTAGTCCAAAATTAACAAAACAATATTACAACATTGTTCAAAAAGGACTGAAATGGAAATATAAGTTCCTCAAAAGCTTTAATTACATTTCATAAGATAACCACAAGCATCTAATCAAATATTTAAGAAAAACACCTAGGGCTAGTTCATAACCCAGGTCAGGGATGTTACACTGTCTGATCCAGGGAATGGATCACCGGTCCATCGATCTCGCGACCGACATTTTTCGGGTAAATATCTATCGCTGCCAATTAATTCAGAAAAAAGGCTTTTTCTTGATAAAATCGTAGAATAAATAGAAAACTCGAATGAAGAAACTTAATACTTGAAAGTTGATCAGAAAAATATAAGGAATAAGTTAAAAATAGTTAGAAGGAATGAATATGTATCTTTTTGCAAAAGTGTATTATTTTGATGAAAAGGATAATAAAATTCAGTTAGAAACCCTAATTGATGATAGTAAATGATTTAAGGAGTAGTAATATGTTAATTTGAGTATTATTAACTTGTTATATGATAATGTTGAATATTAACCTATTTTAGATGATTAATTGCATGAAATTAGGGTTTTAAACCTAATATGATGGGCAATGCATTTAGAAACCCTAAATAGGGGAAAAGGGAAAGAAAAGAGTATTTAATCCGAAATTAGGGTTTTTATGTTGTCAAAAGATGATCTTAGGATCTTTTATGAAAGATAGATGACATAATTAGGATTTGTGAGTAATTTTGTGTAATTAGGGTTTAATGATGTAAAAGTACGACAAAACCCTAAATTGCAATTGAAACCCTAAAAAGGACTAGAAACCTTAGGAAGCAAGCTAGGTTTAATAGATCTTGATGGCTTGACCAATGATAGGAAATTGTATGCATATTTCAGGATCACCTTGTGTGCTTGATTGATTATTGGATTTCTTGCTTGATTGGACTATTTATGTACTTAAGTCAGCCTGACAGGTATGTGGTTAATTATGGTTAATCGCATTAGTTTCCCAAAGGTTTTTCGGATCACTGCATTTCATGCATCCTATCAGTTTGGATGTTCATACTTGCAAATCATAAAGTCACTATGATTATCACAATTATGATATAAGTGTGTATTTCTCGCACCTACATGCCACCCTGATGGATGATGCAAAAAGGTCAAGCCCAAAAGGGAAGACCCATGGGTACCATGAGTGGTGACCCCAGACACCAAGCTCAGGATAGAGAAGGTGGTCTTTATTGCATGACTAATGGGCACCATGAGAGGTGACCCCAGGCACCAAGCTCAGGATGGAGAAGGTGGTCGTAATTCAATGGCTAAATAGAAACCCTAAAAGGGGTATTATAGGGCTAGGGCAAAAGAGGTGGAGTTTGACACATTGAAAATGTAAATTGAATTGTTAATTAACTTGATTGTGATAATTAGGTTGTTAGCCCTATGTGTGAAATTTTGGTTGTCCCCACATATTGGCTTATTCATTTATGATGACCGACATTTTGTTTGTCGGCGTTTTAGGTACAATATTGAAAAGGACAAACAGTAAAGTGGCACATTGTGGAAATAAGAATTAAAGTGCAAGGAGGATTAGTTAGAATAGATTCCAGCTGTGGATAAAAGATAGATATCCAAGTTTTTAACAGGTATGCAAAGTTTCGTTCCAGCCTTTCAGTTTAGTTTGGTAGAATTTCATAATTATTATTGATTAATTGTCGAACCTTTGATCATGTTTATTGGGATAACGGCTCTGACCTCTTGGTCTCCCTTAATTGGGGGTTACCTGGAGGCGAGGTCGTTACACTAAGAATGTCAAGGAAGCTCTTGAGGATGAAGAATGGATCCTAGCTATGCAAGAGGAGCTAGAACGATTTGAGAAGAACAAAGTTTGGACCCTTGTGCCAAGACCAAGTGATAGAAAGATCATTGGCACCAAATGGGTCTACCACAACAAGCTTGATGAAAGCAGCAAAGTGGTAAGAAACAAAGCAAGGTTAGTGGCTCAAGGCTACAATCAACAAGAAGGTATAGACTTTGATGAGACATATGCACTTGTATCTAGACTTGACTCAATTCATATGTTGCTTGCCTTTTCTAGTTATAAAGACTTTCTTTTGTATCAAATGGATGTTAAAAGTGTGTTTTTTAATGGTACAATTGAAGAGGAAGTGTATGTTGCACAACCTTAGGGATTTGAACATGATAGTTTACCTAACCATGTTTATTTGTTACAAAAAGCTCTCTATGGACTCAAAAAAGCACCAAGGGCTTGGTATGAGAAATTAAAGAAATTTTTGATAGATCATGGTTATATCATGGGCAAAGTGGATTCTACCTTGTTTCTAAAACAAACTTCTAACAATTTTCTTATCATTCAAATCTATGTTGATGATATCATTTTTGGCAGAACTAACTTTGATCTTTGTAAAGAATTTAGTGATCTTATGCACAGTGAATTCGAGATGAGTATGATGGGTGAACTCACATTCTTCCTCATCTTTCAAATCAAGCAAACAAAAGATGGGAACTTCATCAACCAAGGCAAGTACACAAATGAACTACTTAAGTACTTTGGGATGGAGAACACCAAGCTGGTGGACACACCCATGTCAAACACCACCAAACTTCATAAAGATGAAGAAGGTGAGAAGGTAGATGAGAAGCTCTATAGAGGTATGCTTAGAAGTTTACTTTACTTAACTGCCTCTAGACCTGATATAATGTTTATTGTTGGCTTTTGTGCTCGCTTTTAATCAAATCCTAAGAAATCACATCTTATAGTTGTTAAGAATATTCTAAAGTCCCAAGTCAAGGGACTTTACTCTTACTGCTTATAATGATGTCGATTATGCGGGTTGTCTGATTGATAGAAAGTGCACAAGTGGCACTTGCTTCCTCCTAGGACCATTCTTGGTGTCTTGGTTCTGAAAGAAACATAGCATAATGGCATTATCAACAACCGAGGTTGAATACATTGCATACGGGAGTTGTTGTTCCCAGGTCCTATGGATGAAGCAAATGCTCCAAGACTTTAACATTCATTTTGATGCTTCTCCTATCTATTGTGATAATACTAATGTAATTAACTTGTCTTACAATCCTATCTTGCATAGTAGAGCTAAGCATATAGAGGTTTTGCATCACTTTCTTCATGATCACATTGCCAAGAAGGATATTTATATCACACATGTGGACACAGAAAATCAGTTGGCAGACATTTTCACTAAACCTCTAGCTTGAGAGCAATTTAATTTTATTAGATCAAAATTTCTTATAACTATTTTGAATGAATCTGATATGCCTTCTATCTAGTTGTTATCTATCATATATGTCTTGTCTCTATTTGGATCATCTTTTTTTTTGTGCAAATAGGGTGGGGTGCCTCTTTACTAGAAGAAAAAGTATATGTAGGTAGATACAAGGTGTAGCCACCAAGGAAAGGAGGTTGTAAGGCACAACCACCAGCAGAAGAAAAAGATAGAAAGGAAAACTGTATAGACTGCTACAACTACTATCTATACAGATTGGGGTAAATCAGTACTATGTAAAAGAAAATACTCTCTGTCACATTTAGACCAAAAGTCTTCCACCTCCAAGCGAACATCCTTGAAAATTCTCATGTTCCTTTCCATCCACAGCATATAAACTGTGCAAGCTGCTTGAGATTTCGTCTCTCCCTTCAAACCCAGAAGATCATCCAATGAACCAACTCTGGACTGGTACTTCAGAAAGAAATTCCCCCAAACATTCTTAGAAAACCAACAATTAAAGAACAGATGGTCGGAGGTTTCTTCATCATTCTCACACATACAGCACCTAGAGACGAAATGAAGTCCAACTTTCTTTAAGTATTCAATGGTGGAGAGCTTCCCAAGAAACAATTTCCACAGGAAGACAGACCATCTTCTCGGAAAACAATCAGACCACACCCAATTAGCCCAGCAAACCGACTAAAATTTTTCTCTAGAAATGTTCCAACCATCTCTCAACGACAACTCTCTTCCTCCTTTAAAAAGAATAGCATCATTTTCTTCAGGAAAGATGGATTGACTGTTCAGAATCTTCATTAGCATATCAACACCCCTAAATTTAGGGATCAACCAGTTCCCTTCAGCTATACATCATGAAGCTTTGCAAAACCTACCTTTCCCCCTTCTCAAAATGAGTTGTTGATCAACAAGGTCTGCAAGCCTTTCACCATCATTAACCTAGGGGTCGAGCCAAAAAAAGAAAAGAATCACCCTTTCCTAGACTGAGATCAATATGATTAAGAAGAGTGTTTCTATGATCCAGCACTTTTTCCATACCCAAGCAGCATTATCTTTAGCTTCAATAGGATCATCTTTGTTTGCTAATATGCTTAAAATTGGTTTTTAATGTTCATTTTTGCCTTTTTTTCTCTTGTTTTTGGGTTTTTTTGCAAACACATGTTTTATCGCAAAATAATACCTAATAATGAGTGATATGTGCCTAAGTATGTTCAGTATACATAATGGACTTGAAAAATAAATTTAATTAACATTCAAATGGCTAGAAATTAAGTGTGATGGATTTAGGTCAGATTGACCAGCGGTCGAGTTACCCCAGGGCAAACTCAACCGATTAATAGTCGAGAGCTTTTTAAAAAGCCAATCGGTCGAGTTTCGGAGTTCACAAAATTCGACCGATGGTCGGGCTGGGGCACACTTAAGTTGGGTTCGGCTGACTATTCTCCCTTCAACTAGAGAAAAGTCGACCAATTCTACCTCCCTTAGCCCTAAGCTCTCCACCCTTGACCTCCCCTTCCTCAACCTATCCCTAATTAGACCTAGGTAGACCATCCTTGACCTTCCCCCTTGCTAAACCTAGGTGTGTGAACATTTTTGGTGGTGTGTTTTGTGCTTTTGCTTCCTCTTTCCTCTCTATTTTGTTTCTATGGCTTCAAATAGAAGGAACAGAGCTGCCCCTAGTAATGCACCATCCTCCTCTTTGTCTTCCTACTTGATCCCCTTTGATGAGACTCTCTTTGTCTCAAATGAGGTTGTTAATAGGTATAAGGACCTTCTCCCATAGAGTCCTTTCCCTTTTCGTGCCCTCTTTAAGCCTAGCCCTAGATACCAAGAGATCATCGATCAATTGGCAAAGCTATTACATGTTCACCATCTCTCAGCCCTGGGTGTTGAACGTGTGTGCTTCCACAATTCAATCACTAGCACGAAAGTGGTTCACGAATTCTATGCATACTTGCGTTGGAATTACGACACCCTTGTACCCCCCCCCACCATACTCAAGTGATCCTAACATCTATGATAGTCAGGAAGAAATTCTAAGTCTTGGAGGATACCTTAAACATCTTCTTCTCTGGTACCGATGAGACTGACACCTGGCATAATGATTACGGTGAGTATTTTGACCTTCTTGACCCTGAGGCTTTCTACAAGAAATACGACCTCACCCTTCCTGACATCTGTCATTACTTGAAGAAACCTCAGTTCTCCTACAAAAAGAAGAGCACCCTTTCCTCCTCTGCCTTGGATCTCAAGAGATGTATCCTTACCCTAGTGGTCAACTGCAACATCCATCCAAAAAAAATCAAACGGATATTGTAGAGAACACTGCAGTATCATGTATTGCCTTTTAGAGAATGTCAGAGTCAAGTGGTCTAGATACATCCTCCACCATATGACTTGCTTTGACTCAGGAAAGAATACATGTGGCACCCTCCCTCCCTACCATGCCCTGATATGTGGTCTTTTTCAATTTGCCACTAAGAAATCTCTCTTCCATGACTTCCATAACATACCTTCCTGGAAGGGAGTATGTATCAGTGAGAACACCATTTCGAAGTCTATGCCTATCCTTTCGTCCACCACACCATGTGCCTCTGCCTCTACTTCTGTTTCTGCACCTACCTCAACCTCTACCCGAGCACCTCCACCTCCTTAGCCTACCTGACCTGCCTATACCTTGTTTTGTGTGTCCAATGCAGCCCTCATGGGTTACATGATACATCAGCAGGCATACAACCTCCAGGTCTAGGAGCACCTGCATCAGGATTTATGTTCAATCATGTCAAACATGAACATGTCATGTGCACATCCCTACCCATCCTACCAACCTTACCCGAGAAGTGATTATGCCTCCTATGCATACAATCACTTTTACCATGCACCTTCCACTGCTCCCACACCCTCTGCTACTAGTGGACCAACTCCCGTTATCCTGCCTCTACCTGCTAGCCCCTTGGCCACTCTACTTGCCAGCCTTGGCGATTCTGCTCCTTCCTTTCCACAAGCCAATGATCTCTCTGCTCTTGGTATGACTTGGGATGAGCAGAATGCTCATTGGCCCGGTCATCACTTCGGTCCCTCTGTTGATGAGGAGATGTCAGACCAGGCTGATGAGGAGATTGTTGATGCTGACAAGGCTACTGGTGATGGTGAGGATGATGGTGTTGCATCTAACGTTGATGATGGGTCTGGTGGCTCTGCTGGTGACTCTGGTGATGAAGGTGATGTTGCTGCACCTTCAGACGGAGATGACGACTACGAGCCGGATGTTGATGATGTTGTAGATGATGTTGATATAGATGACCCAGATGTCTAGATGTTCTTAGTTTTTAGTCTAGTTTGTTGATCATATCTATCTTTCTAGGCTATTTTGTATTAGAAACATCTGGGCAGATGATCTGAATTGTACTATTTCATCATCTTAGTTTCATCATTCTTGCTTGTAGTTGTTCTATGAGAACTTGCTCTGGGTTGTAATCTATATTTTGTGCACTATTATTCTTTGATCTATTATATCTTATGAGTTGGTGCCATGTTTTGCCATATTTTGATTATCACTTAGTCTGGTTGCTTCTCTCGTCTCTGTTTGGTGTATGTTTTTGAGATTGCATGTTTTGGATATATGATTGGTTGTGCTTGGCGAAGACCTACTTTTATGATCTTCTACCCCCCTTCCTTTTTGATAATGTCAAAAGGGGGAGAGAATTTCAATGTTTTTCATCTCAACCATATTGCTTTTATTGCCTATGTGATCCTTTTCTTGTTCATTATATGCTTTATCATGTGACTTGCTAAAGGACCATATAGAATGTATGTGTTATGTTGCTTTGTGTAGATAGACTAACTATGCAGGTTAAAGTAAGCATAGATTGAGGGGGAGCAATTCACATTGTTCAAATCTTGAAACCCCTTACAATTCACAAGGCAAAGGTATAACTTCAATATCCTTTTCAATATGATTGAGGAATGGTTTGTCATTATCAAAAAGGGGGAGAATGGTAACCTAAAGGTTATACATTATCCACATTTTGATAATGACTCAACCATTCCATTCATATGTATCTAATATGTTTGTTCAAGATTACTTTCAGCCTTTAGGTACATGAAAATGATCAAATTACACAAGCTCTAGCTGGTCCAAGTTCAATTCAAATGCCATGCAAGTGTGCTAATAAGGAAATCACTTCAAGACCTTAGAAGAATTTTGTAATCACTTGTATTGATGATATAACTTTTAATTTAGATGAGAAAAATATGTGGGACACTTTATACCAAGGTTTAATCACCCAAAAGTCAATTTAGAAAATTGATCGCAGGTTATTCATCGGTCGAGTTACAATCTCGACCGATCCTAGGATAATTTTTTTTAAGATGACCCATCAGTTGAGTTGTACATTCACATAACTCGACTGGCCGACTCTTTGAGCAAACTCAATTTTAGCTCATTGGTCAAGTTCCCCAAAACAAACTCGACCGATAGTTTGAAAATTATCTTTGTCTTTTAGTTGATCAATCGAGTTACCTTTATTGAAACTCGACTGAATGTACTGTATGGAAAATGCAGAAAAAGTGATTATAACCGTTGGTGACTTGGTTTGGGTGAAAATAGATCCATTACCTTGTGCGAAACAACTATATTTTGACCCCAGGTGTTCCCCAACTCAAGGGAGCACCCCCATCTATAAATAGGACCCCTTGGAGTTATTCCAAGTTTGCACATTCAAGATATTCAATGTCCTTGCTATAGTTAAGTGTGCTACTACTCTTTGAGCCCCTTTCTCTCTCTAGTTTACACTTCATTTTGTGATTTGTGAGTGAGTTAGGAATATTGTAAGAGAGATCCACCCTTGTGCATGTAAAGCTCTCATCTTCTCTTACTTCCCTATCCCCTTCCTACATGAAGAAAAGGTGAAGCAAACTCCATCGAGTGAAGAAGGAGCTATAGTTGGTCCTCTTCAAGGTTGATGAAGAGGTGGTGATCTTCTCTAGGTGAAGGAGAAGGCAAAGGCTGAAGATCCAAGAGGAGAAGCAAAGTTCTTCAAGGTGTAAGACTTGAGCTTCAGTGGGTAAGACCTTGGTGAAGGCTGAAGACTCAAGCTAAGTGGGTAAGTCCTTTGGTAAGGTGGATATCTCCTTGTGATTGGATGGGTAAGTCCTTTGGTGGTCTTCTGTTGTAACTCTTATTGATGATAATATAGAGAAAAGCACCTGCAAAGTACTAGAGGTTGACCTATCTAGTTAGTGGACTGACTCATTCTAGTTTGAAGTGTGGAACCACTCTACATCCCTTTGTCAAGTGCTTGCTATCAATCTCTCTCATCCTTGCCATGCTTGTTAGATAGGACTTCAAATTGCAATCAAGTTATTGTTGTAAACTTGATATAATTTGAAGGTCTAATCTACTTTGTGAGAAATTTTGTAGCTCTATTCACCCCCCCCCCTCTAGATCCCTTAGATCCAACACTCACCCCTACCAGGAAAAACCTTCGGTCTCCATGGTTGCACACTTAGCAACTCCATCATCCATGAAGGGGTACAACCCTAATTTACCATAGAAGTGAATCACCACCAAACTAAGGTTCAAGAAAGTGTCCCATGTCTCAATAAGCTTAATAATGATAAGATAGAATATAAGGAACATAATTAGTGTGACAAATTGCAAGAAAAATCTCGGATTTGGGTAAATTACATAAAAGTCCAAAATGTGCATAAAATTGCATAACTTGCACAAACAGTGTCCAAACTGGTCCAAACTTGAAACTTAAGCTTTTCACATGATATAGAAACACCTAAAAGGTTTAGTTAAGGTTTCAGAACTCAATTGTATTAATTAAACATGTTTAACTAAAAAGCAAGGTTCAAGGTTTCCTACCAGGAAAAACCTTCGGTCTCCATGGTTGCACACTTAGCAACTCCATCATCCATGAAGGGGTACAACCCTAATTTACCATAGAAGTGAATCACCACCAAACTAAGGTTCAAGAAAGTGTCCCATGTCTCAATAAGCTTAATAATGATAAGATAGAATATAAGGAACATAATTAGTGTGACAAATTGCAAGAAAAATCTCGGATTTGGGTAAATTACATAAAAGTCCAAAATGTGCATAAAATTGCATAACTTGCACAAACAGTGTCCAAACCGGTCCAAACTTGAAACTTAAGCTTTTCACATGATATAGAAACACCTAAAAGGTTTAGTTAAGGTTTCAGAACTCAATTGTATTAATTAAACATGTTTAACTAAAAAGCAAGGTTCAAGGTTTCCTACCAGGAAAAACCTTCGGTCTCCATGGTTGCACACTTAGCAACTCCATCATCCATGAAGGGGTACAACCCTAATTTACCATAGAAGTGAATCACCACCAAACTAAGGTTCAAGAAAGTGTCCCATGTCTCAATAAGCTTAATAATGATAAGATAGAATATAAGGAACATAATTAGTGTGACAAATTGCAAGAAAAATCTCGGATTTGGGTAAATTACATAAAAGTCCAAAATGTGCATAAAATTGCATAACTTGCACAAACAGTGTCCAAACTGGTCCAAACTTGAAACTTAAGCTTTTCACATGATATAGAAACACCTAAAAGGTTTAGTTAAGGTTTCAGAACTCAATTGTATTAATTAAACATGTTTAACTAAAAAGCAAGGTTCAAGGTTTCACAATTGTACTACTTAGATAGCAAAGCACATGCAAGATGCAAGACCAAATTTAACAATAATTGTACTATATTTAGTTGGACTAGTGGTATGAATGACTGAAACCATCATACCATGTCAATTAATATATTCCTTGCACATATCAACTGAAATGTTATGTAAAACAAATTTACATCCCTTGATATACCTTCAACAAAGTATACTTTTGAAGAAAAAAATCACATATTACATAAATTCATTTTTTTATGATTTCTCTTCTTATTCATTACTACTTTCTTCTTCTTGCTTATCCTTCTCATTTTGATTGTATAGAATAATCATCTCTAACACTAAAATATTTGAGCTTAGAATAGATTATTCATCATTCCTACTATCATTACAAGAATTTATTTCAGATCATACCTTTATCATATTACACTTCTTCATTAACACACTTGTTACATTTCAAATCTATTTCTTATCCTCCATTATTAGTCATTTCCGTGTTGTTTATCTATCTTTATCATTTGCTACCTTTAAACACTGAAATATTGTCACTGCTAATTTCTTGTCATATTAGTGATCTTAGGATCTTATCTTATGATGATAATAGTATTCAAGGTCAAACCACTAGTGACATTGCTTGGACTACAACAACCCTAAAGTTTCTAGGGTTTGATTATTATTATTAACATGATGTTGTTGTGACATGATTTTACTCCCTTAATTCGAAATTCAAACTTTATCTCTCTTGAACTTTACAAAAGTCTTCCTTATCATATCACTTGAATTCCTTTTCTCTTATCGACATTTCTAATAGGTGACTTTCTCGATTTACCCTATTAGGGTTTCATCACCATATTATGTATCATTGGTACATTTAGTAGTTGTGCCTACCATGGTGATTATGTATCATTGAAAATTCATTTCCTTATCACTTCATCCCCATATTACTCTCATCAAGGAGAATACATAAGAGAAGATGATTTTGAGATTTAGAATTCTTATCTTCAAGCATTCACTTAACACATTTCTCATACTAGGTTTAATTATTCATCATCTAGGAGACTAGACTATTTATCATTTCTTGCATCTCACAATCTCTCTTTTTTATCATTCATATTACTCACTCATGTTTCAACCAATTTTTTTATTTTCTATCATTGTCTCCCAATATGATACGCTTCCATATGTCATTATTATCTTTTTACTTATCTCTTATGATCATTTTTCTCATTCACGCATATCATTATGTATTCATGCCACATATATTTCTTATTATCCTTTTACTAATATGAAGTTGAAATTCTAAATGAATATTCTTCATACTAGTTTCTTCTTATGTTTAATACATTACTTCCTCTGTTTCAAATCAAACGGCTCATGGAGGGGTCTAACATAGTTTCTTTTTCAATCAAGCTTTTCTGATATGAATACAATTTACCTTTATATGGCTTGTTCTTTTGTTTAGTTGCACCTTTGTTCTTCTTCTGAGAACTAGTTCCGCTAGGAACCTATTATATACATTTGATGGAAACTAGGTTGTTACATAGAGTCTTTGAATCAAAAGGTAGTAAGGTTGAATGCACTAAACTTCATAATAGAAATACAAATTCCATGCTCTCAATAATATCATGTAACCCCCCTTCCTTAATCGAACTCATCACATCACTTCCCTTTGGTTTCATCTACATTTTCTTATCATAGTCTTATAATTTACATGTTCATCTAGTTATCTTCACTTTAATTCTTATGAAGACTCTTCACTTTGATGTACTTATTGTATACTTAACTATTTTCTCCTATTTTCCCTTTGTTTTGGAGTACATAAATGCATTTTACTTGATTATATGATCCATTTATTCATAATTTATTCTTTATATTTTGGTTTCCTATGTAGTTTTATCTTATTTTTCCCATATTGCATTTATAGAGACCGACTGTAATACTAATCATTAAGCTTTATTCCCAATCATATGTCATTTTATTTTGATTTATTTCTATTTTATCTTTTTATTTGATATAAATCACTATCATGAGGATTTCACTGTCAGTCCATCTCTTGTATGTGTCCTAAAATGTTCTTTAACTCCTTTCTTCTTTACGTTTCTTTGTTTCAAATTGAAGAAAGTGCCTCAATTAATTATATGGTTCATGTCTCTTCATCCATTCTTTCTTCTTCATTTTGTATGCTATATACTTTGTGTCTTGTCTATATTGCTTGTTCCTTTATCCCCAATTTAGGGTTTCTTATCTGAGGCCCCAAAGCTCAAACATAGAAATTAGTTCCAACCAATTCTTACTTATTCCAATCTTTCCCTGATATTTCAATATCCTAATGCATGTGCATTTTTATGACATTATGAGTTTACCTCTTCATAGTTTAATTACACTTGTTATACAATAACTAGAATTTGTTAGAACCCAATAACACATCCTACAAACTGGACCAGATTGAACCTATAGTCCTGAAGCTAAGAGATACTCATGACTAACAAACTCCAATTTATCTCAAACATGTGGAAAAAGTATCCACTTAGGGAAAACTCATTTAAAGACAAATTCTAGTCTACTTGATACAATAAGTGAAATAACTTCCTAGTTTACAACAATATTAGAGAACCATATCTATTTCTAAAAAATGAATATCTCTATTCAAATATATAACCACATCTCTATCGATATCCAATCAGAACAATAATATAAAATAAAAGTTGTAGCTCGTTTTATCTTTAAGCTCTTATTCCTTTGTTACTTTCTGGTCTTCTAACCCTAATATTTCTAGGTTTTCTCTCTAGCCCATTCTCCTTCTACATATCTTGCCAGGGCATCCGAAGAAGAATAGACAAAGTAGCTTGATATTGCTCAACCTAAGTATTCAGATATTGGGATAGGGTATCCAAATACTCAAACTTTACATAGCTATTGACATAGCAACTCCTAATGCCACACTTTGACTCCAACTTTTTCTCCTAATGGTGCGTGATGACTCAGTCTAAGCTCTGATAGCAAGTTGTTACACCTACATCTCACTATAACTGCTAATCGTGAGATTAGGGCATAAGTTGAGGATTAAACATAATATAAAACACTCTTAACCAAAAAAAATCTTCCAAATTCAAATTGTTTGTTTTATTACATTTAATCACATTAGCTAATTATATATGGGGATTTAAAGCTTGATTTCTCTAATTTGATATCAACAATAAAGATACATATATAAACGTTCCTTATGTTTCTCATGCTTCCAAGTACATACAACATGATGATCATATACATCTTCTATTATTAAGGAAACAAAGTTACACATCATCATTTATAACTCTCTCACTTCTATACAAGGACCTAAGTGACAAGGATCAAATTAACTTAACTAATCTGATACTTAGCTTTCATGGCTAGTCTACTCTGCATTGACATTCCTCAAATTCACATAATTTCCCTAAAAGTTTGTGAGTAGAGGGGTGAGCGTACTCACTCAGTGAATGAGTACCTCAAAGAAACAATGTAAAGAACTTTAACAGTCAAATATATATTATTGAACAAGTAAATTTTAAGTATACTAAACATTCACAAACATATATATAGCAGGATACTCTAGATATCTATAAATAGTAAATCAACAACTGAAAATTTATACTTGATTATTCACAAAGTGAATTACTAAGTCAGAAACGTACAAATGGAAAGTTAGTCTAGAAGACTTCCAAAAAATAATCAACAACTAAACACACTTGATTTCTCTCTCATTCATCTTATTATGTGTCACTAACAATTTGCAAATATCAGAACATTTTCCTCTTTGTTCTCTTTCTGATCTTTCACTAACTTTGACTTGACTAGTGAACTGACTATTACTATGTTGTCCAACTGAACATAGACTGATCTGACTACTAAACTTTATCTGAAATCAACTAAATTCAAGTAACCTTTCTTTTACTTTGCCCCTAAACTCTCTTGGATTTTACCATCCAAGCGAAAGAAACTACTATGTGACCCACCATACAAGTATTAAGGTAAACTAGGGGATTTTAAGACTACTATTAGTGTCACACTATGTGTTGAGGGATCCTCATAAGGGCTATCATCGACTAAATAGTTGGTCGTATAATTGTGGCCCCTTATCCTAGGTACTCAAGAGGGGTGCCTCTACCTCACGTAATGCAAATCCTCAAGAGCTAACGCACAATACAGAGTAACTGCCAGAAGGAGTAGGTCCACAAGGGCTATATACTCTAACTGATGGTTACCACATGATCTCCAGTTATTGTTGGATACCCCTATTACTGAAATAGTACCACCAAGATTTCCAATTATTGTTGGATATTCTGCTACTGAAATAGTACATTGATATCTAATGGGATGATGTTGGGTACTCATTTCTAGGCTACTTCTTCCTATATATGATATTTCATAGCTTGTTTCACCCATCCTGCTATCAACCTATAGGAAGGGCTCTAGGGTGTTTGGGGCATCTACTACTACTATAACTTTCTAATTATATCACCACATATCATAATACTAAGAAACATTAAAATGAATATACTTGATCGAGTGAATGCCCTATCCTTAGGGTTTTATTTTCCTCATTCACATATCATGTGACTCACATAAGGATTTAATGCATTTTAGTTTAACTAATAAAAAAACTACTTCTAATAGATCACATACAACCAAACATGTATATGAAACCCGCATACGAACTAAACTAAGGTTTTCACACCATTCAATCAAATATCACGCATCAATAATATAATTGAATGAATAAATCTATAACATAAATAAGAACCATTCATGTTGGATAGCATGATGTTTGTTCACAAACTTTCCATTTTCTACTCATCTAGGGCTCCATCCCCTTTACAGAGATAATAAGAAAACATCAATAACATCAAATGAATTCCGTGGTAATATATGGCATATCCGTACTAACATTCAGATAAATCAATCTATTAATAAACAACAAGATTCAATAGGAAAATCTCTTCACTTAATTATACATCAACTTTAGACATAACCAAAATTCTTAGATGTATATTCTTCTAACTTCTGCAATAACTTTATGAATTCTATTCTAGATGATTTAAATCCATTAATAATATGAATTTATCATCTAAAATTCATCACATCAGGAAAATAATTTATTTCTAAATCATCTAGAACATGCTAGAACGGAAAAATTGAATTAGGGTTTATTGATGCATACAAGAGAATTGAAGATTATAGTGAATTTAATCCAATTTCATGCAATCTACTGCCGAATAGAAGTACTCACTCACCTAAGGTGTGAAAACACCTTAAAAACGTAGCTCAAGAATTGAAATTCTAGAATTCTTATCAAACTCCTAGTATATCACCAACTTTCTTTTTCCTTTCAACTCAGAAACCCTAGAAATGGAGAAATATGAAGAAAGAGTGAGAAAAGGGAGTGATTTGACATGGTGTCAAATCAAATTAGAGGAGGGACAAAATATTGACATGTGAGAGAAGAATCACCAAGAAAATCTATCTAGAATTACAAACTTACTTGCTTTCATCAATTCTAGGAAGAGAAAACCCTAGATCGCCATCTTCACCACTTTCTCCATTCAAATATTAAATATCCCTCTCTTTAGGATTTCGTTTCTTTGGAATGAACCATTAAATATGTGTAAGGAGTGAGACCCGATATGGTATCCACTCCCTACTTAATTTGAGAATAAACTCATCTATCCAAACACACTAGGAGGGCATGTTGGAATATGTGTTTATTTTTTTCTTAATTCTCAAATAATGATATACAAAAGACCAATGTATAGAAGTAGAATAATTTATTTATTGACTATATTCAATTTTATAATAGTACATCATTGTCTCCTATATAGGGTTTACATAAAAAAATTACAACATAAGGATCTAGGTAGAGGGATATCCAACTATCTCAACTCTATCTCCCCAAAAGATCCACCTAGCAGGTCCATGTCACCATGTCTAGTCTTCATAGTTCTACACATGGGGCTGTAAGTATACCCCCAGCAAAAGGAGAAAAAAGTAGAAGATATCAACATAAAGGTTGGTATGTGCATATCAAAAATGGTTTGAGCAATATAAGCAATAAATGGCGTCAAATACATGAGGCTTCCCATGGAAGAAGAAAGTACCACCCAAGTGGGTATCAAAAGAATATGAACTTCAAAAAAGTGATAAGCAAGAAGACTACTTGCCATTAAATAAACATAAAAGTTTTGGCACACAAGCGCACATAAATTTTGGTCCTAGAACCCAACATCCATAATATCAACTTGCATGCATGTGAGATAAGCATAGCATTAGCTGATAGCACCCAAATTTATGTATTTATGTTAAGCATTTATCTATGGTTTTGTGTCACTATAGCCTTAATATGCCCAAAATAACCTATGGTTCTTCTCTTTTAGTAATTTATATCTTTTCATAGATAAAGTTGCTCAAACTAGCCAATTTTGGGACTTGCAGGCATTGAACCTGAAAAGACATCTATTCTCCTATATTTCTCCCCAACACACGGTTTTTGCAGCAACTAGACTTCCATCTATCGTGACCACTGTGGACTAAGCATCGCACTATGTGCACCAGCTTAGGAGACGGTGGTCTCGCTAACCAACTAGTGGGCCCAAGAAACTTTTGATATTTTAGACCCTATTTTTGATCGCCAATCCTTTATCAGGATGCATCCTTGCCAATCAGAAGGCTCATCGACGCGGGCCCATCAACCACCAGTAATACCCCCCCCTGTGAGGGTGGGTTTGGTTCATGATACCGTGACCCACGGTATGTCTTCCAAGACCACGAACGCGATGCTGGAAGACAGACCGCGACCGCGATGCTGGAAGACAGACTGTGACCATGATGCTGGAAGATAGACTGCGACTATAAAGAAGTGAAAACACCTCCTTACTAAAAATTTGAACAATAAAACCTCCAGTCCAAACACACTCAGAAGGTATGATGGAGGGTGTATAAAATTTTCAAATCTTTATATAATGGTAACAAAAGACCAAAGTATAGTAGCGGAATAAAACATGACTATATTCAATTATAAAACAAGGGAACATCTTAAACTTACATCACATGGATCCATGTTGAGGAAATCTAAATCACCTCAAGATTGTCTCCAAGCTTTAACTTCTCAATCTAAGTCCAGGTCAACATGCTTTGTCATCCAAGTCCTCCACCTAGGGTTGGAAGCATACCCCAGCAAGGAGAAAAATAGAAGACATCAACAAAGGCTGGTATGTGCATACTAAAAAGCAAATTGAGAAATTTATAAAGGATAAGTGACATCAAAATAAAAGGCTTCCCATGCAAGAGATAAGGACTACCCAATCGGGCATAAAATAAAAGAATCATCATCATTGTAAAAGAAGATACTTGCCATAAACAAAACAATAAAGATTATGCAATACTGGCACAAAAAGAAATTAGGGCACACACCCCACAATCCACATCAATAGCATACATGCATGTGAGATAAACATAACCCTAGAACAATATAAACACAAAGGCGGCCGAGCACAAACTTGAACCTGATAGAGAAAGGAATATTGCCAATCTCCCAAATATATAAAATTGAGTATGGATTACTGCCACACTCAGGTATAGAGAAGTGGTTTATTGCCACCCTCCTTGATAAACAATAGGGGATTACTGCCCCAAAACCAAAGTAATTTACACTACTCTAGTGCTACTGAATCACATAGCATGTAAAATGTCGAGGCAAGTAGAAAAGTATAGTCAGAATTAAACAATGTTGTCATCACACAATGGGAAACACAAACATAAAAACATCCACTTCAAAGTGGTCACATAACATTATTTGAAGCCAACATGCACCAGGGCACAAAATACGATATCGAGAGAATATCCAAGTCCATAATAAGCAAGATAATTCATACGAACCATGATATCAAGAGATAAGACATATTGTGTAGGCCAAATTCAAGAGAATGAAAAGATAGCTGAATTGCTAAACATAAAGGAATAGGGAATACAACATATCTTATTTTAAGATTCTAGAAACACACACCATCAATCTAGAGGTTTCCAACATCAACTTTACCTAATTATAATTATTCATGTGTATTAGGGTTTGTCGTATGCATTAATGTAAAAGAAACTCGACTTTTGGACATTTCACACCAAACTCCGATTTAGACTCTGAAAATATCACCATTGTCTTAGTTAGAGTTTACATATCAAAATGACATGTAATATTATGTATTTTGAAGATATAGACTTTTAGATGTATTTTTTATGATTTTATTTCATTAGTTCATTCTCAAAAACACTTTTTCAAAAACATAGAATTAAGCATCGAAAATATTTTTATTAGAAAGCTCATCTTTTTCTAATTCCAGAACATATCTTACTTTCATTTTTTGACCAATGAATCAAAAGATATCAATTTTCTAGTTGTGACCAATGAAAAGTTGTCACGTAGGCAGAGGCGCTTGAAACAGAAAGGAGAAGAAGGGAGTGACTAGGGGAAAAATTATAAAAAGCCACCCGACCCTTCTTCAACCTCTAGCAGTTTGCACATCGGCGGCTGCTTAAGGAAGATTTTGGGCGTTTTTGCAAATTAAGGCCAAACTCAAAATCGAAAGATGCGTATGAAAGCTAAAGCAAAGAAGAATTCAACTGTACCTTCAATTTAGATGAAGATGGTATGTACAAGGAGCAGAAAGAGCCATAAGCCAAGGGAGGAAAACTCGATCTATTTCGCTCCACGCTTAGTCTCCATCGAAATTGAGAGTACGAAAATGAAAAGCGATGTCTAACGCACACATAAGTTCCCTTATTTATATGTATGTGTATGAAACACTCCAATTTGGTATGGAACTTCCCAACTAAGGAAAATGGAAATCTGGTTCTTCTCAAATATTCTATGAAACATTGCAAATAAGGACTTAAAACGTGTGCAGTCATATTTGGAATACAATGGAGAAAGAATCATGCAAAAAGATAGACTACAGCCCGAGAAATCCGCAAAATACCGAGCGCCTATATTATTCATGCGGCACAATCCTACCCAAGGTAGGAGACAAGTCAAGAATCGTTGGATATGGGTCCATGGTGGTCCACTTCACGCCCATCCATCTGATGGAGTGAGACACATAAATCAAATCCAAATCAAATTAGAATAAAGTGTGATCACATTAATTTCTCTTTTTCACTTTCTTCTTTTGGAGCCTTAAACGAATTCTAAAATTAACCAAAATTTACATCCTGACTAATTTTGACATGTAGAATCTGAATATGGAACTAGTTTTTCCTTTTGAGAACCTTTTATAGGTTAAATCATTCATACCTCATTTTCTCTTTCCTCCTTCATTAATGACATTAGTATTATCCAAAAATTACAAAACTTCACCCACAAGTCATATTCAATGTGTTGGATATGAATTTATCATTAGTTTCATTTTTTGAAGTTGTTTGTTATTTTAATTAATGATATGAATGTTTTACACATGTTCTCTCTCCTAAATTTACCCTCTCATCATATATTTTCCAAATTGAGTTAAAATTAACCCAAAGGTATATTTTACATGTAGAACATGAGTTTGGCATTATTTTATTTTTTTTGAAGACTTTTATTAATTTATTTAATACATTTAAATTTTTTCACTTATTTTATCCTTTTAATTTATTAGGGGCATCTAAAAACTTTTCAAAAATATGAAACTTGGCCTATAAGCAATACTAAACGTGAGAAACATTATTTTCACATTATTTGATTTTTTTCAACTTATATTTTATATTTTAGGTGTTTAAATCATTTTCTCTCTCCTGAATAAAATAAAATATTAACATTAACCAAATTAAATGCAAATTTTCCCAAAGGCTTATTTCCATATTTAGATCATGAATCTAATGTTATTTTCCTCTTTTGGAGTCAATAATTATTTTATTTGATAATATAGAAAAACTTAGATTTTCTCTTTCCAAAATGAATTAAATTGATTATATTTATGTGAATAATGTGAAACTTGACCCCCAAGGTAATTGGGACCCAAGGAACATGATTTTTAACTAAGATTTCACTTTTAAGACTTTCTTATATGAGTTATGTCACTTGGCCCACTAATGGCCCATTATCATAATTACTTATTCAGTTAAGTTATTTATCATCTTATTATCATCAAATGAAATTTATGAAATATTAAATTACAATACTCATGCATTAGATTATTAGGATCATTCTAACCAAAACCTTATTTGGTCAAACTCAAAAGTTCAAACTTCCAGGGTGGGGTCTATGATCTGGTATGTTACAGCGACCGTGATGCTGGAAGACAAACCTCAGTCGCGACCTTGACCGCGATCGCGACTTCGATCATGACCTCGACTGCGACCGCAGAGTTAAGTCAGTGCACACCTCGACTGCGGTACTAAGTCAGTGATATGTGCCTATAAATACACACCCCCCGCAACCTGGAGAGGGATTCCGATTTGGGGAGTTTTCACATTGTGGTTCCAACCCCTCTTGGTTCCTAGAGCCCCGTGGAAGAGATCGAAAGACATGGAAAGGTCAGCAAACTTGTCCTACACTTGTCTCTTCAGTTAGCTTCCATCCATCATCACTTCCACCTCCATTCACCCATTTCCCACCATTTCCAACCATCTTCCACCTCCACACATCCACCGAGTTGCTGTTTGGGGCGGAATCAAGGAGAAAAGAGGTCAAGGAGTCCATAAGATCAAGGAGGATGACCCAAAGATGAGATTTGGCCCATACAGAGGCTAAGGAGCGAGAGCCGCCTCTCCTCTACGGGCTAAATCTCTTCTTCTCATTTCTTCTACTTTTCTCCTCTGTTTCTATACAAACGGTGTTCTCTCATCTTTGTTCGGTACCAACTATGATTGTCCATGGCTAGTTGAGCTCCTTCTTAGATATGTAGCCCGTTTTAGGAATGTTTATGTACTTTTACCATAAGCAAGTAATTTATTTCAGATCTAGTACGTTTTGCTATTCTATCTTCTCTTTCTGGTTATGATTGCTAGTTTGGTTGATATCTTTCTTGCTTGAGCTACCATTTCTGCCTATATCGAGAGATTCATTGTAGAAGTAGATAAGAGAAGGTAGTTTGGATCGGAATCTAAGAGGAGAATGGCCCAAGGTGATCCGTGTAGAACCGTAGACCTTGGGCATGCTCGAGCCCAGCCCGATACGGTCATTCCCACTACCTGGTTCTGCCTGGATCATATCTGTTCCTGGCACCTCAGAATATTCTAGACCTGAGAGGGTATCTAGAATATTCTATGGAGCTGATTTGCCATCCTCAAGAAAGGGTTCATGACATTAATGGGTTTTAGTCACGCTTCACGAGAGTGAGTGGGATGCCCCTAAGGAACGGATGTCGTAGTACATATTATGATTTGAATGCAGGTTACTTGTTGAGGTGTTTGAGGGTTGTCTACACCCGAGAATGGGTGCGTAGATTGTCCAACTTGTGGTTACATAGCCGAGAACTTCTTTCTCTCTGATTTAGTAGAATCTTGCGGACTCTGTTTTGTTTTGTGTTTTGTTTTGTTTCCTTTCGTGACAATCTACTAGACTAGTTCTAGCCCCTTACTTTCCTCAACTATTGTCTTGGCTTATCTAACTTAATAATGAAATCTCAAGCGTCCTAAACATCACCACATCCCTGTGTTCAATCTCGTATATCTACTTCGATCCCGCAATAAAGTTGTGGGGGTCCTTGAAGGTTTCGGGTTATAAAGTTAAAGTTTGATTCCTTCTGAATCTGCCTCCCTTTCGGATGCGTGATTTAGGCTGATCACTAGCATAATATAAAGTCAATGGTAGCTATGGCTCACAACCTTAAAACCTAACAGAGAATGGCACAAAACCAAACTCTCTTGGCATGAAAGTTGGGGTATGGTTCATATGATCCTCCATCCCAAATATATAAAAGTGCAGTAGGACTAAAACCTTAGTGCATGACAAGGGAATAAAACTCAATTCCTAATAATATCACATAGGGGAATAAAATGCCAGAGGAATGAAACCTAAATAACTAAAGTATCACATTACTATAGGGCTACTAAATACAAGACATACATAAATGTAGAGGCAAGTGATAGTTTGGTCATATGAAACAATAAGATGAGCATTACTAACAATTATCATGTGGGGTCAGAGGACCCATAACCAAATATCCAATCATGTCCACAATAGAGATGCAACATAACATCATAAGGTCCACCATAGGAAGGTTAGAACATCAAATACTCAAGTTAGGGTTTCCTCATGGAATAAAATAAAAAAGATATAAATGGGAGTTCAATAAGAATATCCATCAATTTAGGTAAACAAGATCAATAAAAGAATATAAGTACTCAAATGAGCTAACATCTCAGGAGAGAGAGAACGATGTGTAGGGCATATGTCCAAAGGATCAAGAAAGTGATAATTATGGGTGATTGCTCCATATAGAATAATAGGGAATACAACATATCTGAGATAGAGTATACATAAGTCCATAGGCAATTCTAGGCCCAAGCCTATGTCTCCGACACCTATTACACATATATGTAGAATTAAGGTTAGGCCTACATTGATTTCATAAACCTTAAAAATTGCCTTTTTCTTATTATTGAATTAGGGTATGATATCCATACGATCATGTAAGTTATATTTATTTGAGTTTATATCATATTATACTTTATTTTTATGACTCATAGATTATTAGTTGTGAATTTTTAGAAATTTTGACCAATTAGGAAATTCCATAAAAATCATTTATTTGCTTTATTAGAACTAGGCTGCAAAAGTGATATCATAGAATAGATTATAATTTTCCAATTCTAAAACATAATTTTCTTTATTTTTCTGTGTTACCAATATTTAGTTATGATTTTTGAAAAGTCCATCCAATCAAAAATTTTAGAAAGTCCACCCAGGTACAATATCCTTTCCCACTGGATGACGGCCCAACTGACCTAGACCCATAGGACCATGCCACATGGCATATATTCAAAGTTGTGTGTCCATATCTAAAACAAAAGATAAAAATACCTTAAAGTCCTAAACAAGGCGTGACAAAAACAAATCATTTTAGGGTCATAAACATAAAAAACATGTTAGTCATCTTCTTTTTAGAGCCTGATGAACCAGTCGACTAATAGCAATATGCAAAATGAATCCTAAAACTAGGAGCAAACTCAGCAAGCTAGCATTGTTCCCGATTTCCCTGAATTAACCCAAACCTAAAAAGCCTTGATTTGGGTCTTAGGACAGTGGGACTACTACTCCCCCCTTGCCATTAGAAAAAAAAGGAAGGTCAACACAACATTTAGGAGAACACAAATCGAGAGAAAAACTAACGGAAAAAGATTGAACAATGATCATGACACCAAGAAGAAGGTGAAGAGAGGATCCCAAAATCCATATAGACTAAAAACATGGAAAATCCAAAATTGATTGGTTTCAACACGGGGAGGAGTGACGAAATAAAAATAGGGTACCAGCATCAATCTTGTATATCCAAAACCACCAGCGGCTTCATACCAGTCTTTTGATGAATTTTAGAGCTCCTCCTCTTAGCACGATGACTGAAAGTTTCATCCTAAACTCCTAAATCCGTTAGAATAGACTGGGTCTAAGAAAGGTAGGTGGGTCGTGTCAGGGTTCAAAGAGAGTCTAGAATCATTGTTGGGAGTCATGTGGAGGTTAGCGAGGGTTTTATAGGGGATCCAAAGGTTTTGAAAGCAGTGAAAAAGGAAAGGAAGTTGGAAGTAGGGGATTAGATGGGTGTCAGAATCGATCAGGAGAGTGGATGGAATAAACCCTAGACTATATGGGGTCCCCGGGATCATAAAGAGGACGTGAATCTAAAGGAGAACAAGTCTTGAGAAAAGGTGTGGAGATGTGAGAGAAAACATGAGGGAGAACTTTCTGCTACTGTTCTGCAAACACAATTGACTTGCCTTATTAAATGGAGGTTGAAGACAAGTTAAAGGTCACATGACCAAAAGTCAATGGTATTAAGAATGCCCAAATCTTTGTCTGAATTCAGAAAGGTTGCATGACACAAATCTTAAGTAAATCTAGGATATTAAATGCATGACATATAAGAATTTGAGAAATATTAGGAAATCAAATATATATATATATCAAATTATCCCCATGAATGTATATTTCTATTTAAGGGTGCATTTAATGCTCAAAAGAGAAGAAATTTACACCTACACCAAATACAACGAGTAGAATCATTGGCATTAGCTTTCCATTTTGGGAAGGTTTACTATTTTATTTAATATTTTTTACTTGAAGTCATTTTCTCTCTCCTAAACTATAGAAGGTAGACAACATTGTCCAATTAATAAAAAAATCACAAATTGACTAATTTTGGTATGTGGATTTCAAATTTAGGATTTTTTACCACTTTTAAAGTTATTTAATAATGTTATTTAACACTTTGTCTTGATCTCATATTTTCTTTTCTAAATGAAACTAGGATAGCTATTATTGTTAAAATAATGTGAAACTTGGTAGCCAACCTAATTGGAACCCAAGGAATCCGATTTTAAATTGTATGTAACATTTGAGACATCAATTTTTCAGTTTTTAATGCAGTTAGTAGTTTTAGATTTTTGCCATTATATTTATCAAATTATTCCATCACTATTACCAACGTCCATTGAATTGGGTCTTATTATCTTTACATTATTACTAACATGTTTAAATTATATCACTATGAATGAAATTCCATATTTTACTCATTTAATCTATTAATTCTATTAAATATTTATTCAGATAATAGAATATAATTCATGGAAATTCACATTGCTATTCCAAAGAACATTATACCTCTTTTTCAAACATGTTTAGCCATTACTTGCTTTTGGTTAATAAAACAAACATACGTGGATTTAATTACAAAATTAAGTTATTATATAATTATGAGTGTATTATGATGCATATTTTCATTTAATATGTTATGTGCATTTAACAAAATTCATTTAGATATAACTTTATCCTTGTTTGGTCAAATCTAAGGGATCAACATCACTAGCATTCTAATCAAGGCATAAGATAAAGTTATAATGTTACACCCTGATCTCACAATTTCCACTAATCATGAGATTAGGGCATAAATTGAGGATTTAACGTAATACAAAGATCAGCCTTAACTTTTTCTTTTCTTTCAAAACTCTTTGTTTTCTCGCATTGAACCACATAAACCAACTTTACAAGGGAATCTAAACATTTATTTCTCTAATATGATTTCAATAGTAAAAATGCATGTATGAACATTCATTACGTTCCTCATACTTTTAAGCACATACGACTTGCTGATTTGCACATATTGCTAAAAGAGGAATAATGTTATACATCATCATTTACAACTCTCTATTATTTCTTTACAAAGACCAAGAGTGACAAGGACCGGCTGAACTTAATTGTACTCAGACTTAACTCTTGTGGCAGATCTACTCTGATGCAATGATATCTTCTTCAAGTCCATGTGATTTCCCAGAAAATTGTGAGTAGAGGGGTGAGCCTACTCGCTCAGTGAGTGAGTACTTCAAAGAAATAGTCTAAAGCTTTGATATAATTACAAATATACTTTTGAGCAATTGATATCAATTATAACAGCAATAATCTTTAAAGAGTCTAATAATTGACATCATAAATATGGAAGGATACTCTAAATATCTATAAGAGTGAATCAATATATGAAATGCTTGATTGATCATAAAGAGAACTAATAATTCAGAAACATACAAAGAATAATTGAATAATTGTACACACTTGTTTGACCTCTCATTCATTTTATTATGCCATGATCATATGCAGTGTACTCTACATATGAAGACTCATAGTGCACTACGATCACACCGTACAAGACTTAGCGGACACACCCGGGAAATGCTAAGTCTGACTACTCTCCTAGTCTACAATAGGGAAATGGTTCTCTGGCCTAAACTGGACTCCTCCTCTAACCTGAGCACACAGGCGGAGAGTCAAGCCACCTCTTGGCTTTTTTTCTGTACTCTAGTGCCACCAGGATCCCTGGTTGATGTTGGACACTACATTCTAAAATTTAAGGAGACTTCCACTAGGGCTTCGTCCCCCGTACCACATGTTCGTACATTCTGACCCCCATATACTGGATGCACCGCCAGGGTAGGTCGTTTCATTCCTAAGGCATAGACCTCTCATAGGGATTCTACGGTGTTCTGGGCTCTTAAGTCTATTATTTTATTATTCCTAGAAAGCTCTTTCTACATTGGACCTTTCTCTTGCTTCTTATACTTGACTCTGGTATCTATATGGTGTCGAGTCTACTTATATGAAGTTATAATACAACATGTATATCATTCTAAACTTGGCAGAGAAGTATATTCAAAACACTGTAATATACTGAGTAATCAACATACTATACATGCAGGCAGACTAAAACTCTTAAATAAACATATTACATATCCACTTGGCACTTTATACACTAGAATCATGAAATTGAACTGTTAAGCATCACCACATCTCATACTAAGAACATTGATATCACAATACTTGATTCATTGAACACCCTATCCTTAGGGTTTCATTTACCTCATTCACTTATCATATGGCTCTCAAAGGGAATTCATACGACATAAACATTCACTAAATAAAAACTGATTAAATCATATACAATCAATATATGTATGAAACCTTGGAACTGAGCTGAATTTAGGTTTCCATGCCATTCACTGAGATATCATGCATCAAGAATAAAATTGAATAAATAAAGTCTATCATGTCAATAAAATCCCTTCAAATGGATTTCGCAATATCTATTCATAAATATCCAACTTTCCTCACATCTAGGGTTTCACCCTCTTTACTGAGATATCAAACAAACACTATTCACTTTAAATGAATCAAGATAGTATATGACATATATGTACTATGAATTTAGATAAATAATCATTCATAACCATTTACTTATACAGCAAATTTCAGCCATAGACAAATTCCCTATATTTCAGTTTATTCCTATAACCTTTGCAAATACTTAGGGAATTCTCATTAGGATGTATTGTATACATTTATAATATGATTTTATCATCTAAAATTAATCCAAACAGACGAAGAATCCATTTCATATCATTTTGAAACAATTTAGAACAAATGGATAATTCAGGGTTTGTAGTCGCATACTAAGAAATTAAAGATTATGGATGATTTAACCAATTTTCGTGCAATATACTATTTGAAGGAAGTTCCCACTCACCCTAAGGTGTGAAAGCACATTAAAAACATATCCCATATCTGAAAATCTCGAATCCATATCAAATCCCTAACAATTCACCCAATTCTTCTTCCTTTCAACTCAGAAACCCTAAAAATGAGGGATTGTGAAGAAAGCGTGAGAAAAGGGGAAGTTTTGATCAATTTCTCCTCTCAAACCCTAACTCTCGGAAACCCTAAAATTGAGGGATTTCATCATTCCTCGGACTGCAAAACCCTAGGTCAGCATCTCCATCAATTTCTCCTCTCAAACCCTAACTCTCCCTCTCTCTCTATGATTTCATTTCTCTAGTTTGAATCATGAATTATGAGAGCTCCTTGTGTGTTGGGTTGACCATATAGAGCAATTGAGCTGCTTGGGTCAATTGCACATTGACCCCTCACTATACTTTCTCTTATTTCAGCTGATTTTTTTGTCATAAAATGGTTTCTGAGAACAACATTCAAAGTATAGTTCGACCGAGAACAACATTCAAAGAACACTCAAATATTCTGAAATTTTTCCCTAATATGAATGATTGAGTTATCCATATCATATCCAAAATTCTATTAAATATAAAATTTGTAGAAAATATGAAAAATCATTTACCACAATGTTATCCTGATCAAATTCCATACTCATGTACCATCAAAACCCTAATTTCAGCCAACTAGGGTTTATATTTCTCAAACCCTAATTTCTCAAACAATAGAACACTTAACGTTCTTCTTAGGTTTAAAACATCATAATTGAATTATCATCATTAATTAGATTTAAGTAACGATCAATCCAATTAAGCATATAATCATCCTGGTAAACCCTAGTTTACCAATTAAGCTCAGATGTGGTCATAACAATTCTCCCCCCCCCCCCCGAAAAAGGTTTCGTCCCCGAAACATAAAAATGCAAGTAAAGTACATTCAAGGTTTATTTTAAGCTTCTGAAATCTTACATGTCATTATATTCTTGTATTTCATACTTGAATGCAGTTTTCAACATTAAGTCCTTTATTCATTTACTAAATCACAACATGTTTGAAATAGTTCTCAATGATAACAAACAAATTCTCTATGCCACAATCAATCATAGGATAGAGAGAGAAACAACCATTTCAATATTTTCATACTCTTGAGGTGTTACCTCAACATCGATAATCTGATCCAACTATCTCAATTCATACTGCTGAATATGTACTATTGTTATGTATTACCTCTAAATCATGAAAGAGAGTTCACCATGTTCTTTTGAATTTTACTATTGTGCTACTCAAATAGCAAAATTGTCTTGAGTTAAAAGACTAGATTCAACAACAATTGTACATTACTACTCACGGCATCCCCATTGGATCATGGATGCATAAGGTGAAGCATTACCATCACATTCCATACTATTCTCAAGTATGAACCCACACATAATTCAAGGTGTAACCATCAGGTTATAGCATACCAGGGTTTCAACAACAGTAACAGAGTACTCCATAATTGTATTAGTCATTCAAGGACTATTCATACCCAATTACCATCACTTAGTTATATTAAAGCTAGCTATAACAAGCTACACCTCATTAGGGTTACATATCAATACAATATGATTATCATCCCTTCTATTCATATGAGTGAATAGGTAAGACTAACTTATTCAGGGTAATCCTCCATTTGTTCCATCATCATTCAACCCATATCAGCATACCACAATTGTACAATACTAAGATGGATTACTGGTATGAATGACTTAAACTATCAGACACCTTTAATTAACATATTGCTTGCACATGTACACTGAAATCATACGTAGAACCAATTTACATCCCTTAATATACCTTCAACAAATTATACTTCTAAAAACAAATTCACATATTACTAAAAGCCATTATTTTCTCTTATCTCTCTCCTCATTCATTACTACTTACTTTTTGCTACTTATCCTTCTCATTTTAATCATGTAGATTAAACATCCCTAAAATTGAAACATACAAGATATGAATAGATTATTCATCATTCTTTCTATTACTGCAAGAATTTATTTCATATCACACTTCACTCATATTGTATTTCTCCTTTTGTTCAAAACACACCTCTTATATTTCAAATCTATATCTTATCCTTTGTTCTAAATCATTTCCATATTGTTTATCTACCTTTCAGATTAGCTAGGATTACTATCAGTGCTAGTTTACTTCTCATAGTGCAAATTTCATGATCTTGTTTTATAGAGATGCTAGTATTCAAGGTCAAATCACTAGTGACAACCCTTGAACTACTACAACTCTAAACATTCTAGAGTTTAGCCTTTATCAGTAGCATAACGTTATTTTGGTGTGACTTTGCTCCCTTAATTTGAAATTCAAACTTTGGATCTCACAAGTTTTTACTAAAGTCTTCCTTATCTTATCAATTGAATTTCCTTCATCTTAATTGGACATTCAGATAGATTACATTCTCAATTTACCTTTCTAGGTTTTCGTCATTGATTCAGCCCTATTTTAGAGCTTAATCTTGTGTCTTTTTGCTCTTCAATCACATCTATACCTATTAGATTACATGTTATTTCCCTTAATATGCATATTTGTGTAAAATGCACTTATGGACATTTTTTGCATGTTTTTTAGGTACTTGGACCACACTTGGATGGATGAGAGAGATGGAGGGGCCCAAAGAAGGCCCCAGAGCTCCCCCAACCTACCCCTAGTGGCCAAGAGTCAAGATTAAGCAAATAAGTCCATGGATAACAAAGTTTGAAGCTCAAAGTGCAAGCAAAGCCCCCAGCACGGCCGTGGTAACACAGAATGGTCGTGCTGCAAATGAAGAAATCACAGGAAAAATCTCAATTTTGAAGTTGTTGTAGAGCATACTCTACCACGGCCGTGCCACGCAGCACGGCCGTGCTACCATCTCCCACCACGGTCGTGCCACGCAGAACGCCCGTGCTACCAGACCCAACACGGCCATGCTACATAGCACGGCCATTCTACCAGATCCCACCACGGCCGTGCCACACAGCACGGCCGTGCTACCCTCAACCCACCACGGTTGTGGCCTTTTCAGCCCAAATTTGACCACCAACCTGACATTTAGCCATTTTAATTCCCACGACCGTGCCCGTTCCCCACAGTCGTGGCCTACCCTACCCACCACGGACATGGTGACCCACCACGTCCTTGCTACTCACATAATCCAACCACTTTTCCACTTCTTTCCCCATTTTACCCCTAACTTAACCCTAGACCCCCTAGATCCCTATATAAGCCCTAGTGGCAGCTGGGGTCGGAGGGTTGGATGCTTAGAGCCTCATTTTCACCCCCTTGTCACCTCCACTCCATTCCCCTTCACCTCCACCTCAAATCCACTCCATTTCACCATTTCCACCACATAACCCCCCATATCTAAGCCTTCCATCCACTTCCCACCATCATCCCACTCCATTCCATCCAAGAAGAAGGAGGAGGACGACCTTGCAGCTGCTGGAGAGGAGGATTCCTTCATCTACACTGAGCTCCATGGCTTCTTCTACCTCTTTCTTCTTTCTTTTTGTATTTTCCATGTCTATGAGTAGCTAGGCCCCTAGGGTGGGATGTTTGGGGGAAATTATGTTACTTTGATACCATGTTGGGGGATAACGACATGTAAACTTTGTAATTCCATTTTTTAATGATTATGTTCTATTTTCATCTCATTCTCCATGGATTGCTTGTTGGTTTGTGTGTTAATTCACTTAGGAATTTAGGCAAATTGCTTATATGTGTGAATTTTGGGATTTTCCCCTAGGTCCAATTCTTGGATCCCTAGGTTGCCTCCCATCTTCCTACATCATAATCAATCTCCCTAAACCTAAGTGAGAGATATAAGTAGCTAGATTAGATAATTCTAGTGCAATTAGCATGGAGCCTTCTCAAGGCTAGAATGTGGGGGAATTGGGGTCCAAAACCCTAATTTCACCTCCCCATTACTACCCTCAGCCCCTAATTGCCCTAGGTATGTATAATCTAGAAACCTAGACTTTATTAGACTCTAATTGGATTAAACCTAACCCCTAACCCAATTGAGCCTTGTAAGGGTAGTAGGGGTGTTAGGGACTAGTTACCCTATACACAACCTAGCATATCCATGGCCAGTTAGTAGCTTAGGTTAATTCATTAGACTCTAACTTGTTGTTTGGTTTGGATAATCTAAATGGAATCATAATGCTCATATGTCACCCCCCCAACTTAAGTGATAAGTTCATACCCCTAAACATCCCACACCTCTCTTTACTGTTTGAAACCCTAGTTTTGTGCTTACTTAGCGTAGTTAGTTCTTTTCTTGCTTAGTTAGCTTCTTTCTTTATTCTTGTCTTGTGCATGCTAGTGTAGCTCTTTAATTGCTCTTTTACTTTTCTCTTGCTTGCCTTAGTGTAATTTTCCATTTCATACCTAGCTTAGCCTTTCCTTGCTTGTTTAGCTCTGCTCTAGCTTAGGGATAACTTAGATTGCATTCTTGCCTTTAAATTGCTTGTCTGTCCATAGTAGTTTAACAACCAAATCACCTTCAACCCCTTAACCCTAGTCTCTGCGGTAGGAACCTAGCCAAACTAACCTAGCTCTAGTGCCCCCTCTTTTCCCTGTGGATCGACCCTATACTTGCCACCTTCCTATACTACGACACGACCCTGTGCGCTTGCGGGTGTAGTGTTTTAGTAGATGTAGGTAGCTAGTTTAGGTTTATAAATTTTGAAAGTGAATCCACCTGTGTGCTTCCGTCCGCGGGGTTGCACCTATTCAAAACTCCAATTGAGTAGTGTGTAACACCCATTGGCGGGAGCGCACTAAGCTTTCTGGCGCCGTTTCTGGGGCTTAGAGGCGCTCGGCCTAGCTAGTTAGTTTTGCTTTGACTTTTCCTACTGCCCTCATCATTGCTATTCTTTATTCATTACTCTTTGCATTCTTTGTGTATATTGGTTTGCTAACTTGCTTTCTTTTGTTTGGTTGTGCCTTGTGCATGTGACAAGCCACTCGTAGAAGACAAGATGGAAGGCCAAAATGCACAAACCCGTCCATTTCCTCCACCACCCTACCTCCAAGGCTACCCTAAGCCTTACACACCTCCACCACCTCCATTGCCGCAACCTTCCCACTACTTCACTTTCCAACCTCAATTCCCTCCTCCACTACCCTACCTCCAAGGCTATCCTAAGCCTTACACACTACCACCACCTCCATTGCCACAACCCTCCTACCAGTTCACCTTCCAACCTCAATTCATTCTACCACCTCCATCACCACAACCCTCCCACCAATTCACCTTCCAACCAGCTCAATGCCCTCCTCCACCTAAAGTCCAACGACCATCAACACCGATGCCACCACCACAACTATCACATGCTCCCCCTACTTCCCATGAGCAAATGGATATGATTGAGACCCCTCTCTTTGGTGCCTATGAAAACCCATTCCTCAAGAGAGAGAAAACATATGGCATGAGATTTCTGAGGGTCTTAAGGCTGATTAAGATCTATGATGATGATCCCCAAGGAGAGAGAATTGCTGAAAAAGACTTATGAAGCTCGCATGACCCTTGGGAGGAAGATCAATCAAGGAAAGCATTTGAGAGGATTGCTTATGATGGGGGTGAAAACATTTTGTTTTTGTACCATGGTTGATTGTGAAAGAACAACAAGCCCAGCTGAAGGCATGAAACTTAGCGCTTGTGGGAGGCAACCCACCTAGGTTTGGGATTTTTTCACCCGAACTTCAATTTTTGATACTTTTGATTTGCATTTACACTTTCCAAGAAAACACACACACACTTTATGTTTAATGGTTTTTTTTGTTTATGTCATTTTAGGACAGGCACATTAGAAGGAGAGTGATGCATGGATGATATTGACAAGGAGGAGAACAAAAATGAAGAGAAAATTGCAAATCAGTAGAGAAGCTATGGAAAGGATATCAGCACGGCCGTGCCACACAACACGGCCGTGTTGCATGCATTCCAAAATGGGCGCGGTGCACACCACGGCCGTGGAGGCTATCCCCTGCTCAATGGACACATTGGGATCTCTCTCCCCTCTTGGCATTTATCTACCATGACTCCATGCCCTCTACCCTACCATTCTGAGCTTCTATTTCATGTTGAGGACAACATGGTTTTAAAGTTTGGGGTGGTAGGGCGGTAAGCCCTTGTTTACCCCCACTTTCTTCTGCGTTCCTTGTTCTAAGTTTTTTCTCAAGATGACTGAACAGTATAACCATCTCTCATATTTGTGTATTCATACTTTGTGTGCTTGTTTTGCATACTTGCATGCCATGTAGTTTGCTTGCTTGCTATTTTTGCGTAATTTTCAAAAATTTTGCCATACTTTGCATTTCATGTAGGTTTTTGTAATTCTTGCATGTTATAGTTAGTATTTGCTTGTTTACTGCTTTAAGTTCAATAATATATGTTTAGATGTGATTGGAGGCAACTTGGCACCGTTTTGGCCAATTTTGCCCAAATTTGGAATTTCTTGTCTAAAAAGTGTGTTTTGACCCAATCTCTATTGTTTTAAGTAAAAATGATGACCTTTGACTAGTGCAAGTGAAATGTCATGCTTTATTGCTAAGTGGTATCAATGTTTGACTTTTTACATGTACATCACCTCTCTCATGATTGTGATTGATTTGGATGAATTGTGAACTTGAGCAAGCTTTGAACGCTTAGTGTTTGTGGAATCACTTGTTTGATATACCAATTTCATCTTGTTCATTCATGTGGTGTGATATCTAAGATGAAGTATTGGATTAACTTTCATGTAGGGTGTCTTATGTGGAAAGTCATGCCAATGACCCCTCTTTGACCCGACTCTTCTTCCACCATCTTCATACCCCTCTGCCTCATAAAAAGATGCCCTAGTGCACATAATCAGCCTTGGCCACCTCTAAAAGTTTGGGGTGGCCACATCTCTACCTCCCCGCTTCACTCTATCCACCATATGCCCTATCTACACTAAGGGCAAGAAAGAAAAGAAAAATAAAAGCAAAAATAAAATAAAAGGATACTCCTATTTAAGAGCATCAAATAAAGAAAAGATGAGTGTGTAAAAACACTCCAAAAATCTTACTGCAACCCTTTCTTCCACTTTCATACCCATTGATCTAAGAAGCATCAAACTTAGCTCATTTTTCCTTTTTCCATAGCCATGTGGGTCATTTGGTATGATTTGAAATATAAGACTGAATGCATGAATGTGAAACAACACTCCTAGTCATCCTTGATTAACACCATCATCAAACGATTTACCCAGAACTTTATGGAAGAAGTATGGATAACTTGTGTATTCTATGCGCTATATTTGAAGTTCATATGATTTGTGCTCTTTTCATGGTTGGATTGTGAAAGTAGGTGAGGAGAGAGGTGAAATGCATGCACTCAGTCATCTTTGATCCCATTCAGCAATAATCATCTTTCACATTGCATATGTCATTTCTTTTTGTGGAAGTTTTGTAGAGAGATTGAGTTGGAGCATACTTGAGGACAAGTATGTTTCAAGTTTAGGGTGGTGATTCAGCCCTATTTTAGAGCTTAATCTTGTGTCTTTTTGCTCTTCAATCACATCTATACCTATTAGATTACATGTTATTTCCCTTAATATGCATATTTGTGTAAAATGCACTTGTGGACATTTTTTGCATGTTTTTCCGGTACTTGGACCACACTTGGATGGATGAGAGAGATGGAGGGGCCCAAAGAATGCCCCAGAGCTCCCCCAACCTACCCCTAGTGGCCAAGAGTCAAACTTAAGCAAAGAAGTACATGGATAACAAAGTTTGAAGCTCAAAGTGCAAGCAAAGCCCCCAGCACGGCCGTGGTAACACAGAATGGTCGTGCTGCAAATGAAGAAATCACAGGAAAAATCTTAATTTTGAAGTTGATGCAGAGCATACTCTACCACGGTCGTGCCACGCAGCACGGCCATGTTGCGACCACCCACCACGGCCGTGCCACACAGCACGGTCGTGCTACCATCTCCCACCACGCTCGTGCCACGCAACACGGCCGTGCTACCAGATCCCAACACGGTCGTGCTACGTAGCACGGCCATTCTACCAGATCCCACCACGGTCGTGCCACACAGCACGGCCGTGCTACCCTCAACCCACCATGGTCGTGGTGACCACCACGGCCGTGGCCTTTTCAGCCCAAATTTTACCACCAATCTGACATTTAGCCATTTTAATTCCCACGACTGTGCCTGTTCCCCACGGCCGTGGCCTACCCTACCCACCACGGTCGTGCTACTCACAGAATCCAGCCACTTTTCCACTGCTTTCCCCATTTTACCCCTAACTTAACCCTAGACCCCCTAGATCCCTATATAAGCCCTAGTGGCGGCTGGGGGTCGGAGGGTTGGCTACTTAGAGCCTCATTTTCACCCCCTTGTAACCTCCACTCCATTCTCCTTCACCTCCACCTCAAATCCACTCCATTTCACCATTTCCACCACATAACCCCCCATATCTAAGCCTTCCATCCACTTCCCACCATCATCCCACTCCATTCCATCCAAGAAGAAGGAGGAGGATGACCTTGCAGCTGCTGGAGAGGAGGAGTCTTTCATCTACACCGAGCTCCATGGCTTCTTCTACCTCTTTCTTCTTTCTTTTTGTATTTTCCATGTCTATGAGTAGCTAGGCCCCTTGGGTGGGCTGTTTGGGGGAAATTATGTTACTTTGATACCATGTTGGGGGATAATGATAGGTAAACTTTGTAATTCCATTTTTTTATGATTATGTTCTATTTGCATCTCATTCTCTATGGATTGCTTGTTGGTTTGTGTGTGAAATCACTTAGGAATTTAGGCAAATTGCTTATATGTGTGAATTTTGGGATTTGCCTCTAGGTCCAATTCATGGATCCCTAGGTTGCCTCCCATCTTCCTACATCATAATCAATCTCCCTAAACCTAAGTCAGAAATCTAAGTAGCTAGATTAGATAATTTTAGTGCAATTAGCATGGAGCCTTCTCAAGGCTAGAATGTGGGGGAATTGGGGTCCAAACCCCTAATTTCACCTCCCCATTACTACCCTCAGCCACTAATTTCCCTAGGTATGTCTAATCTAGAAACCTAGACTTTATTAGACTCTAATTGGATTAAAACCTAACCCCTAACCCAATTGAGCCTCGTAAGGGTAGTAGGGGGTGTTAGGGACTAGTTACCCTATACACAACCTAGCATATCCATGGCCAGTTAGTAGCTTAGGTTAATTCATTAGACTCTAACTTGTTGTTTGGTTTGGATAATCTAAATGGAATCATAATTCTCATATGTCACCCCCCAACTTAAGTGATAAGTTCATACCCCTAAACAGCCCACACCTCTCTTTACTGTTTGAAACCCTAGTTTTGTGCTTGCTTAGCGTAGTTAGTTCTTTTCTTGCTTAGTTAGCTTCTTGCTTTCTTCTTGTCTTGTGCATGCTAGTGTAGATCTTTAACTGCTCTTTTACTTTTCTCTTGCTTGCCGTAGTGTAATTTGTCTTTTCATACCTAGCTTAGCCTTTCCTTGCTTGTTTATCTCTGCTCTAGCTCAGGGATAACTTAGATTTCATTCTTGCCTTTAAATTGCTTGTCTGTCCATAGTAGTTTAACAATCAAATCACCTTCAAACCCTTAACCCTAGTCTCCGCGGTAGGAACCTAGCCAAACTAACCTAGCTCTAGCGCCCCCTGTTTTCCCTGTGGATCGACCTTATACTTGCCACCTTCCTATACTACGACACGACCCCGTGCGCTTGCGGGTGTAGTGTTTTAGTAGACGTAGGTAGCTAGTTTAGGTTTATAAATTTCGAAAGTGAATCCACCCGTGTGCTTCCATCCGTGGGGTTGCACCTATTCAAAACTCCAATTGAGTAGTGTGTAACACCCATTGGTAAGAGCGCACCAATCATCATATTGTGTGTAATTATTACATTCACTAGATGCCTCTACCATGGTGGTTATGCATCAGATATGATTCATTTTCTTATCACTTCATTCCCACATTTCTCTCATTAAGTAATATATAGAAGACAAGATGGTTCTGAGACTTAGAATTCTTATCTTCAAACATCCCATTAATACATTTGTCGTATGTAGGTTTAATTAGTTATCAATAAGGATACTTGACTAACTCGCACTTGATTGAATCTCCTAACCTCTTTCATTTATAATCTATATTACTCCACCATGTTTCAAACCCTTCCTTACTTTTCATAATCCTCTTACCATATACTACTCTTCCACTTATTATCTATAACTTCTACTTTTCACTTATGATCATGTTGCTTATTCATGTGTATGATCATGTATACCATGTTGCGCATATTTCTTTTTATCTTTCTACTAATTTGAAGTTGAAATTCTAAATCAATAATCTCTCTACTAGTTTCAATTCATGTTTAATACATTAAATATCCTTCTTTTTAAATCAAGCGGCTCGTGCAGGGGTGAAACATAGTTTCTCTTATATCAAGTTTTTCCTTCCTGAATATAGTCTACCTTTGTATAACTTATTCATTTTGTTAAGCTACACTTTTGTTCTTTTTTTTTAGAAACTAGTTTGTTGTTCTATAGAGACTTGGAATCCAAAGATAGTAAGGATGAATGTATTAAACTTATTAATAAAGGTATACATTCCATGCTCTCAATTATATCATAACCCTCATTCCTTAATCAAGCTCATCATTTCCAACATTTATCTTTGTTTTAACTTAGTTTCTTATCCTAGTCTTATGATTTACATATTTATCTAATTCTTTTTACTTTAACTATTCTGAAGACTCTTCACTTATATTTATTTATCGTATACTTAACTCTTTTCTTCTATTTTTCCTTTTCTTTGGAGTACATAAAAACATTGTACTCGGTTATGTAATCCATTCCTCATGATTGATTCTTACTACCTTGTCCCTTACATACTTTTCTCATATCTTTTCCATATTTCATGTTTAGAGTTCATCTAATATTAATCATTAAATTTAATCGGAACCTTACGTCATGTTCCTTTATTCTAAATTAAGGATTTCTCATTTGAGGCCCCAAAGTTGGGTCTCAGATATCAGTTCCAACTGATTCTTAGCTATTCTAATATTTCCCATATGTTTCAACATCTTAGTGTATGTACATTCTCATTATGATGTGGGTCTAATTTATCCAGAGTCTACTCTTATCATATTGTTAATAGGAGTCATTAGATCCCAGTAATGCTTCCTGCCAGCCGGACCAGGCCGAACCTACAGTCCTGAAGCCAAGGGCTACTTAAGATTAACCAACTTTTATTAATCTCAAACATGTGGAAAGAATATCCAATTAGGAAAGTTCATTCAAAGATTATTTCTAGTCTACTTGATAGAAAGAATGTAATCAATAAATGTTACAACTGCATAGTTTACAACAAATCTTAAAGACCCATATATATTTCAAGATACTAAATATCTGAATTCAAACATATAAGAGCATTTATATTCATCTCCAATAAAACAACAATATGAAATGAAAATTCTATCTCATTTTATATTTATGCTCTTAATTCATGTTACTTATCTTGTTTCTAACCCTAATATTTCTAGGGTTCCTCTATAGCCCATCCTTCCATTGTATACCTGGCCAGGGTATACATGAAAGAATAGACAGAGTAGCTAGATACTGGTTGATCCAAGTACTCAGGTACTGGGACAGGATATCCAAATACTCAAATCCCCAGAGCTAACATCATAACATCTCCTATCTGCCACACTTATGACTCTAACTTACTAACTTAATGGTCCCTGACAACTCAACCTAAGCTCTGATACCAAGTTGTTACACCCCGATCTCACAATTTCCACTAATCATGAGATTAGGGCATAAATTGAGGACTTAACGTAATACCAAGATCACCCTTAACTTTTTATTCTCTTTCAAAACTCTTTGTTTTCTCGCATTGAACCACATAAACCAACTTTACAAGGGAATCTAAACATTGATTTCTCTAGTTTGATTTCAACAGTAAAAATGCATGTATGAACATTCATTATGTTCCTCATACTTTTAAGCACATAAGACTTGCTGATTCACACATATTGCTAAAAGAAGAATAATGTTATACATCATCATTTACAACTCTCTCTTATTTCTTTACAAGGACCTAGAGTGACAAGGACTGACTGAATTTAACTATACTCATACTTAACTCTTGTGGCAGATCTACTATGATGCAATGATATCTTCTTCAATTCCATGTGATTTCCCTAAAGATTGTGAGTAGAGGGGTGAGCCTACTCGTTCAGTGAGTGAGTACTTCAAAGAAATAGTCTAAACCACTGATATAATTACAAATATACTTTTGAGCAATTGATATCAATTATAACAGCAGGAAGCTTTAAAGAGTCTAATAATTGACAATCATAAATATGGTTGGATACTCTAAATATTTATAAGAGTGAATCAATATATTAAATGCTTGATTGATCATAAAGAGAACTAATAATTCAGAAATATACAAAGAATAATTGAATAACTGTACACACTTGTTTGACCTCTCATTCATTTTATTGTGCCCTGATCATATGCAGTGTACTCTACATATGAAGACTCATAGTGCACTACAATCACACCATACAAGACTTAGCGGACGCACCCGGGAAATACTAAGTCTGACTACTCTCCTGGTCTGCAATAGGGAAATGGCTCTCTGGCCTAAACTAGACTCCTCCTCTAACCTGAGCACACAGGCAGAGAGTCAAGCCACCTCTTGGCTTTTTTTCTGTACTCTAGTGCCACCAGGATCTCTGGTTGATGTTGGACACTACATTTTGAAATTTAAGGAGACTTCCACTAGGGCTTCGTCCCCCGTACCACCTATTGGTACGTTCTGACCCCCATATACTGGACGCACCGCCAGGGTAGGTCGTTTCATCCCTAAGGCGCATACCTCTCATAGGGATTCTACAGTGTTTAGGGCTCTTAAGTCTATTAATTTATTATTCCTAGAAATCTCTTTCTACATTGTACCTTTCTCCATCAATTTCTCCTCTCAAACCCTAACTCTCCCTCTCTCTCTAGGATTTCATTTCTCTGGTTTGAATCATGAACTATGAGACCTCCTTGTTTGTTAGGTTGACCATATAGAGCAATTGAGCTACTTGGGTCAATTGCACATTGACCCCTCACTATACTTTCTCTTGTTTTAGCTGATTTTTCGGTCATAAAAAGGTTTCTGTGAATTCGTGTATTTCAAAGATCAAACCTTCTCCAAAAATGTGTATAATTGAGATACAAAGCTTCAATTAAAATTTGAGATCATTCCAATTTCCATTAAATAATTAAAAATTGAATAGTGCACTGCTATCCAGAATTCTACAGAAATGTCAGTTACTATGATTTGTCTACTGATAAGGTCTAAATACATCCAAAAATTATGAAAATTTTACATATTGATTATGATTGATTTTCATATCTCCAGTTAAAATTTTAGAACATTTGAAGTAACCAATAAATAATTAAAAGTAAAACACTACACTACTAAAAAGCACTCTGTCAGCATTTTGGTCAAAGTATAGTTCGATCGAGAACCACATTCAAAGAACACTCAAATATTCTGAAATTTTTCTATTATATGAATGATTGAGTTATCCATATCATATACAAAATTCAATTAAATACAAAATTTGTAGAAAATATAAAAATATCATTTACCACACTGCTATCCTGATCAAATTCCATACTCATGTACCATCAAAACCCTAATTTCAGCCAACTAGGGTTTATATTTCTCAAACCCTAATTTCTCAAACAATAGAACACTTAACGTTCTTATTAGGTTTAAAACATCATAATTGAAGTATCATCAATAATTAAGCATATAATAATCGAGGTAAACCCTAGTTTACCAATTAAGCTCAGATGCGGTCATAACATTTCTCCCCCCTCCTAAAAAAGGTTTCGTCCCCGAAACATAAATATGCAAGTAAAGTACATTCAAGATTTATTTTAAGCTTCTAAAATCTTACATGTCATTATATTCTTGTATTTCATACTTGAATGCAGTTTTCAACATTAAGTCCTTTATTCCTTTACTAAATCACAACATGTTTGAAATAGTTCTCAATGATAAGAAACAAATTCTCTATGCCACAATCAATCATAGGATGGAGAGAGAAACAACCATTTCAATATTTTCATACTCTTGAGGTGTTACCTCAACATCGATAATCTAATCCAACTATCTCCATTCATACTGCTAAATATGTACTATTGTTATGTATTACCTCTAAATCATGAAAGAGAGTTCATCATATTCTTTTTAATTTTACTATTGTGCTACTCAAATAGCAAAACAATCTTGAGTTAAAAGACTAGATTCAACAACAATTGTACATTACTACTCACGACATCCCCATTGGATCATGCATGCATAAGGTGAAGCATTACCATCACATTCCATACTATTATCAAGTATGAACCCACACATAATTCAAGGTGTAACCATCGGGTTATAGCATATTAGGGTTTCAACAACAGTAACAGAGTACTCCAGATTTGCATTAGTCATTCAAGGACTATTCACACCCAATTACCATCACTTGTTATATTAAAGCTAGGTATAACAAGATACACCTCATTAGGGTTACATATCAATACAATATGGTTATCATCCCTCCTATTCATATGAGTGAATAGGTAAGACTAACTTATTCAGGGTAACCCTCCATTTGTTCCATCATCATTCAACCCATATCACCATACCACAATTATATAATACTAAGATGGATTACTGGTATGAATGACTTAAACTATCACACACCTTTAATTAACATATTGCTTGCACATGTACACTGAAATCATACGTAGAACAAATTTACATCCCTTAATATACCTTCAACAAATTATACTTCTAAAAATAAATTCACATATTACTAAAAGCCATTGTTTTCTCTTATCTCTCTCCTCATTCATTACTACTTACTTTTTGCTACTTATCCTTCTCATTTTAATCATGTAGATTAAACATCCCTAAAATTGAAACATACAAGGTATGAATAGATTATTCATCATTCTTGTTATTACTGTAAGAATTAATTTCATATCAAACTTCACTCATATTGTATTTCTCCTTTTGTTCAAAACACGCCTCTTATATTTCAAAACTATTTCTTATCCTTTGTTCTAAATCATTTCCATATTATTTATCTACCTTTCAGATTAGCTAGGACTACTATCAGTGCTAGTTTACTTCTCATAGTGCAAATTTCATGATCTTGTTTTATAGAGATGCTAGTATTCAAGGTCAAATCACTAGTGACAACCCTTGAACTACTACAACTCTAAACATTCTAGGGTTTATCCTTTATCAGTAGCATAATGTTATTGTGGTGTGACTTTGCTCCCTTAATTTGAAATTCAAACTTTGGATCTCACAAGTTTTTACTAAAGTCTTCCTTATATTATCAATTGAATTTCCTTCATCTTAATTGGCCATTCAGATAGATTAAATTCTAAATTTACCCTTCTAGGTTTTCATCATCATATTGTGTGTCATTATTACATTCACTAGATGCCTCTACCATGGTGGTTATGCATCAGATATGATTCATTTCCTTATCACTTCATTCCCACATTTCTCTCATTAAGTAATATATGGAAAGAGAAGACGGTTCTGAGACTTAGAATTCTTATCTTCAAACATCCCATTAATACATTTGTTTTATGTAGGTTTAATTAGTTATCAACAAGGATACTTGACTAACTAGCACTTGATTGAATCTCCTAACCTCTTTCATTTATAATCTGTATTACTCCACCATGTTTCAAACCCTTCCTTACTTTCCATAATCCTCTTACCATATACTACTCTTCCACTTGTTATCTTTAACTTCTACTTTTCTCTTATGATCATGTTGCTTATTCATGTGTATGATCATGTATACCATGGTGCACATCTTTCTTTTTATCCTTCTACTAATATGAAGTTGAAATTATAAATCAATAATCTCTCTACTAGTTTCAACTCATGTTTAATAAATTACATATCCTTCATTTAAATCAAATGGCTCAAGCATGGGTGAAACATAGTTTCTCTTATATCAAGTTTTTCCTTCCTGAGTATAGTCTACCTTTGTATAACTTATTCATTTTGTTAAGCTACACTTTTGTTCTTTTTTTTTTAGAAACTAGTTTGTTGTTCTATAGAGACTTAGAATCCAAAGGTAGTAAATAAAGGTATACATTCCATGCTCTCAATTTTATCATAACCCTCATTCCTTAATCAAGCTCATCATTTCCAACATTTATCTTTGTTTTAACTTAGTTTCTTATCCTAGTCTTATGATTTACATATTTATCTAATTCTCTTTACTTTAATTCTTCTGAAGACTCTTCACTTATATTTACTAGTCGTATACTTAACTCTTTTCTTCTATTTTTCCTTTGCTTTAGAGTACATAAAAACATTGTACTCAGTTATATAATCCATTCCTCATGATTGATTCTTACGACCTTGGCCCTTACATACTTTTCTCATATATTTTCCATATTTCGTATTTAGAGTTCATATAATATTAATCATTAAACTTAATATGAACCTTACGTCGTGTTCCTTTATTCCCAAATAAGGATTTCTCATATGAGGCCCCAAAGTTGGGTCTCATATATCAGTTCCAACTGATTCTTAACTATTCTAATATTTCCCATATGTTTCAACATCTTAATGTATGTACATTCTCACTATGATGTGGGTCTAATTTATCCAGAGTCTACTCTTATCATATTGTTAGTAGGAGTCATTAGATCCCAGTAATGCATCCTTCCAGCCGAATTAGGCCGAACCTGCATCCTGAAGCCAAGGGATACTTAAGATTAACCAACTTCTACTAATCTCAAACATGTGGAAAGAATATCCACTTAGGAAAGTTCATTCAAAGATCATTTCTAGTCTACTTGATATAAAGAATGTAATCAATATACAACTGCATAGTGTACAACAATCTTAAAGACCCATATATATTTCAAAATACTGAATATCTAAATTCAAACATATAAAGCATTTCTATTCATCTCCAATAAAACAACAATATGAAATGAAAGTTCTATCTCATTTTATATTTATGCTCTTAATTCATGTTACTTATCTTGATTCTAACCCTAATATTTCTAGGGTTCCTCTCTAGCCCATGCTTCCACTGTATACCTGGCCATGGTATATATATGAAAGAATAGACAGAGTAGCTTGATACTGGTTGATCCAAGTACTCAGATACCAGGCTAGGATATCCAAATACTCAAATCCCCACAGCTAACATCATAACATCTCCTATCTGCCACACTTATGACTCTAACTTACTAACTTAATGGTCCCTAACAACTCAGCCTAAGCTCTGATACCAAGTTGTTACTCCCCGATCTCACCATTTCCACTAATCATGATATTAGGGCATAAATTGAGGATTTAACGTAATATAAATATCACCCTTAACTTTTTCTTCTCTTTCAAAACTATTTGTTTTCTCGCGTTGAACCACATAAACCAACTTTATAAGGAAATCTAAACATTGATTTCTCTAATCTGATTTCAACAGTAAAAATGCATGTATGAACATTCATTATGTTCCTCATACTTTTAAGCACATAAGACTTGTTGATTCGCAGATATTGCTAAAAGAGGAATAATGTTATACATCATCATTTACAACTCTCTCTTATTTCTTTACAAGGACCTAGATTTATAAGGACCGAATGAACTTAACTATACTCAGACTTAACTCTTGTGGTAGATCTACTCTGATGCAATGATATCTTCTTCAAGTCCATGTGATTTTCCTAAAAATTGTGAGTAGATGGGTGAACCTACTCGTTCAGTGAGTGAGTACTTCAAAGAAATAGTCTAAAGCACTAATATAATTACAAATATGCTTTTGAGAAATTGATATCAATTATAACAGCAGGAAGCTTTAAAGAGTCTAACAATTGACAATCATAAATATGGTTGGATACTCTAAATATATATATAAGAGTGAATCAATATATGAAATGCTTGATTGATCATAAAGAGAACTAATAATTTAGAAATATACAAAGAATAATTGAATAATTGTACACACGTGTTTGACCTCTCATTCATTTTATTATGCCCTGATCATATGCAGTGTACTCTACATATGAAGACTCGTAGTACACTACGATCACACCGTACAAGACTTAGCGGACACACCCGGGAAATGCTAAGTCTGACTACTTTCCTGGTCTGCAACAGGGAAATGACTCTCTGGCCTAAACTGGACTCCTCCTCTAACCTGAGCACACAGGCGGAGAGTCAATCCACCTCTTGGCTTTTTTTCGGTACTCTAGTGCCACCAGGATCTCTGGTTGATGTTGGACACTACATTCTGAAATTTAAGGAGACTTCCACTAGGTATTCGTCCCTCGTACCACCTGTTGGTACATTCTGACCCCCATATATTGGACGCACCGCCAGGGTAGGTCATTTCATCCCTAAGGCATAGACCTCTCGTAGGACTTCTACGGTGTTCAGGGCTCTTAAATCTATTATTTTATTATTCCTAGAAATCTCTTTCTACATTGTACCATTCTCTTACTTATACTTGACTCTAGTATCTCTATGGTGTCGCATATACTTATATGAAGTTATAATACAACATGTATATCATTCTAAACTTGGCAAGCAGTATATTCAAAACACTGTAATATACTGAGTAATCAACATACTATACATGCAGGCAGACTAAAACTCTTAAATAAATAGATTACATATCCACTTGGCACTTTATACACTAGAATCATGCAATTGAACTATTAAGCATCACCACATCTCATACTGAGAACATTGATATCACAATACTTGATTCATTGAACACCCTATCCTTAGTGTTCCATTTACCTCATTCACTTATCACATGGCTCTCATAAGGAATTCATACGACATAAACATTCACTGAATAAAAACTACTTAAATCATATACAATCAATATATGTATGAAACCTTGGAACTGAGCTAAATTTAGGTTTCCATGCCATTCACTGAGATATCATTCATCAAGAATAAAATTGATAAATAAAGTCTATCATGTCAAGAAAATCCCTTCAAATAGATTTCACGATATCTATTCGTAAATATCCAACTTTCCTCACATCTAGGGTTCTACCCTCTTTACTAAGATATCAAACAAACACTATTCACTTTAAATGAATCAAGATAGTATCTGACATATATGTACTATGAATTTAGATAAACCAAGGGGATCTAGATAAGCAAATTTCTCTATTTACTTATACAACAAATTTCAGTCATTGACAAATTCCATATATTTCAGTTTATTCTTATAACATCTGTGAATACTTAGGGAATTCTCATTAGGATGTATATTATACATTTATAATATGATTTTATCATCTGAAATTCATCCAAATAGAGGAAGAATCCATTTCATATCATTTTGCAACAACTTAGAACAAATAGACAATTCAGGGTTTGTAGTCGCATACTAAGCAATTAAAGATTATGGATGATTTAACCAATTTTCGTGCAATATATTGTTTGAAGGAAGTTCCCACTCACCCTAAGGTGTGAAAACACATTAAAAACGTATCCCATATCTGAAAATCTCGAATCCATATTAAACCCCTAGCAATTCACCCAATTCTTCTTCCTTTCAACTCGGAAACCCTAAAAATGAGGGATTATGAAGAAAGAGTGTGAAAAGGGGAATTTTTGATACCATTTTGTATCAAATTAGAGGAGGGACGGAATTTTGACATGTGAGAGAAGATTAACCATGAAACTATATCCAAAGAAGCTAAACTTACATGATTTCATCATTCCTCAGACTGCAAAACCCTAGGTCAGCATCTCCATCTATTTCTCCTCTCAAACCCTAACTCTCCCTCTCTCTCGGATTTCATTTCTCTGGTTTGAATCATGAATTATGAGATCTCCTTGTGTTTTAGGTTGACCATATAGAGCAATTGAGTTGCTTGGGTCAATTTCACATTGACCCCTCACTATACTTTCTCTTATTTCAGCTGATTTTTCTATCATAAATAGGTTTCTGTGAATTTATGTATTTAAGATATCAAAACTTATCCAAAAATTATGAAAATTTATCATGTTGTGTATAATTGTGTTAAAAAACTTCAGTTTAAATTTTAGATCATTCCAAGCTTCCACTAATAATTAAAGATCCAATAGTGCACCGCTATCCAGAATTCTGCAGAAATGTCAGTTACTGTAATTCGTCTAATGATAAGGTCTAAATACATCAAAAAATTATGAAACTTTTACATCTTGTTTATTATGGAGCTTCATTTCTCAATTTAAAATTTCAGATCATTTCGAATTACTAATAAATAAATAAAAATAAAACACTACACTACTGAAAAGCACTCTGTCAGCATTTTGGTCGAAGTATAGTTCGACCGAGAACCACATTCAAAGAACACTCAAATATTCTGAAATTTTTATCTAATATGAATGATTGAGTTATCCGTATCATATACAAAATTAAATTAAATAAAAAATTTGTAGAAAATATGAAAAATCATTTACCACAATGCTATCCTGATCAAATTCCATACTCATGTACCATCAAAACCCTAATTTCAGCCAACTAGGGTTTATATTTCTCAAACCCTAATTTCACAAACAATAGAACACTTAACGTTCTTATTAGGTTTAAAAATCATAATTGTATTATCATCATTAATTATATTTAAGCAATGATCAATCCAATTAAGCATATAATCATCCAGGTAAACCCTAGTTTACCAATTAAGCTCAGATTTGGTCATAAAAGTCCCCCCCCTAAAAAGGTTTCGTCCCCAAAACATAAATATGCAATTAAAGTACATTCAAGGTTTATTTTAAGCTTCTGAAATCTTACATGTCATTATATTCTTGTATTTCATACTTGAATGCAGTTTTCAACATTAAGTCCTTTATTCCTTTACTAAATCACAACATGTTTGAAATAGTTCTCAATGATAACAAACAAATTATCTATGCCGCAATCAATTATAGGATATAAAGAGAAACAAACATTTCAATATTTTCATACTCTTGAGGTGTTACCTCAACATTGATAATCTGATCCAACTATCTCAATTCATACTGCTAAATATGTACTATTGTTATGTATTACCTCTAAATCACAAAAGAGAGTTCACCATGTTCTTTTGAATTTTACTATTGCGCTACTCAAATAGAAAAATAGTCTTGAGTTAAAAGACGAGATTCAACAACAATTGTACATTACTACTCACGACATCTCCATTGGGATATGGATGCATAAGGTTGAGAATTACCATCACATTCCATATTATTCTCAAGTATGAACCCACACATAATTCAAGGTGTAACCATCATGTTATAGCATACTAGGGTTTCAACAATAGTAACAAAGTACTCCATAATTGTGTTAGTCATTCAAGGACTATTCATACCCAATTACCATCACTTAGTTATATTAAAGCTAGGTATAACAAGCTACACCTCATTAGGGTTACATATCAATACAATATGGTTATCATCTCTTCTATTCATATGAGTGAATAGGTAAGACTAACTTATTCAGGGTAACCCTCCATTTGTTCCATAATCATTCAACCCATATCACCATACCACAATTGTACAATACTAAGATGGATTACTGGTGTGAATGACTTAAACTATCACACACCTTTAATTAACATATTGCTTGCACATGTACACTGAAATCATACGTAGAACCAATTTACATCCCTTCATATACCTTCAACAAATTATACTTCTAAAAACAAATTCACATATTACTAAAAGCCATTGTTTTCTCTTATCTCTCTCCTCATTCATTACTACTTACTTTTTGCTACTTATCCTTCTCATTTTAATCATGTAGATTAAACATCCCTAAAACTGAAACATACAAGGTATGAATAGATTATTCATCATTCTTGCTATTACTGCAAGAATTTATTTCATATCACACTTCACTCATGTTGTATTTCTCCTTTTATTCAAAACACACCTCTTATATTTCAAATCTATTTCTTATCCTTTGCTCTAAATCATTTCCATATTGTTTGTCTACCTTTCATATTAGCTAGGATTACTATCAGTGCTAGTTTGCTTCTGATAGTGGAAATTTCATGATCTTGTTTAATAGAGATGCTAGTATTCAAGGTCAAATCACTAGTGACAGCCCTTGAACTATTACAACTCTAAACATTCTAGGGTTTGGCCTTTATCAGTAGCATAACGTTATTGTGGTGTGACTTTGCTCCCTTAATTTGAAATTCAAACTTTGGATCTCACAAGTTCTTACTAAAGTCTTCCTTAACTTATCAATTGAATTTCCTTCATCTTAATTGGCCATTCAGATAGATTACATTCTCAATTTACCCTTCTAGGGTTCCATCATCATATTGTGTGTCATTATTACATTCACTAGATGCCTCTACCATGGTGGTTATGCATCAGATATGATTCATTTTCTTATCACTTCATTCCCACATTTCTCTCATTAAGTAATATATGGAAGAGAAGACGGTTCTGAGACTTAGAATTCTTATCTTCAAACATCCCATTAATACATTTGTCATATGTAGGTTTAATTAGTTATCAACAAGGATACTTGACTAACTAGCACTTGATTGAATCTCCTAACCTCTTTCTTTTATAATCTATAATACTCCACCATGTTTCAAACCCTTCCTTACTTTTCATAATCCTCTTACCATATACTACTCTTCCACCTGTTATCTTTAACTTCTACTTTTCTCTTATGATCATTTTGCTAATTCATGTGTATGATCATGTATACCATGTTGCACATATTTCTTTTTACCCTTCTACTAATGTGAAGTTGGAATTCCAAATCAATAATCTCTCTACTAGTTTCAACTCATGTTTAATACATTACATATCCTTCATTTTAAATCAAACGGCTCATGCATGGGTGAAACATAGTTTCTCTTATATCAAGTTTTTCCTTCCTGAGTATAGTCTACCTTTGTATAACTTATTCATTTTGTTAAGCTACAGTTTTTTTAGAAACTAGTTTGTTGTTCTATAGAGACTTGGAATCCAAAGGTAGTAAGGATGAACGTATTAAACTTATTAATAAAGGTATACATTCCATGCTCTCAATTATATCATAACCCTCATTCCTTAATCAAGCTCATCATTTCCAACATTTATCTTTGTTTTAACTTAGTTTCTTATCCTCGTCTTATTATTTACATATTTATCTAATTATCTTTACTTTAACTCTTCTGAAGACTCTTCACTTATATTTATCTATCATATACTTAACTCTTTTCTTCTATTTTTCCTTTGCTTTGGAGTAAATAAAAACATTGTACTTGGTTATATAATCCATTCCTCATGATTGATTCTTAAAACCTTGTCCCTTACATACTTTTCTCATATCTTTTCCATATTTCATATTTAGAGTTCATATAATATTAATCATTAAACTTAATTTGAACCTTACGTGGTGTTCCTTTATTCCCAATTAAGGATTTCTCATATGAGGCCCCAAAGTTGGGTCTGAGATATCAGTTCCAACTGATTCTTAGCTATTCTAATCTTTCCCATATGTTTCAACATCTTAGTGTATGTACATTCTCACTATGATGTGGCTCAAATTTATCCAGAGTCTACTCTTATCATATTGTTAATAGGAGTCATTAGATTCCAGTAATGCATCCTGCCAGTTGGACCAGGCCGAACCTGTAGTCCTTAAGCCAAGGGCTACTTAAGATCAGTGTTCTGAAAAGCGGTAATCAGTGTACGGGCGGAGAGGGTACCGAATAGAGTATATACGATATGCGGGAGTATAAGCGGGAGAATATTCGGTTTTAATCGGTTTTGATTTTTTTTAATATTAACCATAAAGATATGTAAATTATATATTGACCATATAATAATGACAATGATAAGTAATTAGAAACATTTATAAGTAATAGACTAATATTGCATTCATAAGTAGTTAGAAACATTGATGAAATTAGAGAAGAAAACTTTGATAAGTAATGACAAACATTGATAAGTCATAGACTAATATCACATTAATAAGTAATTAGAAACATTGATAAGTAATAGACTAATATTGCATTAATAAGTAATTAGAAACATTGATAAGTCATAGACTAATATTGCATTAATAATTAATTAGAAACAATGATAAGTGATAAACCTAATCTTGCATTAATAAATAACTTGAAACATTGATGAAATTAGAGAAAAAACATTGATAAGTAATTAGAAACATTGATAAGTCATAGACTAATATTGCATTAAGAAGTAATTAGAAACATTGATGAAATTAGAGAAGAAAACATCAAAAGTAAGGATCAGTTCAATAAACACTAACTATAAACTTATTGAGAAAACATGAGGAGAAGACCAAATATGTAAATTGGAAGAATAGAATGTAATGTAATGACCAATAGTAGTATTAGAAAAAATTTAATGTAAAAAAATTATTACTAGCATTTGATTTTGAAAATCGCCGATTAATCGGCCGATTATTCCCCCGATCGGCCGATTAATCGGTCCTGGACCGATTATAGGCCGATTATTCATATTCGGAGGGGTAGACCCCCAAAACCGATTATTCGGCCGATTATTCGGCCTAATCGGCCGATTTCCTGAACACTGCTTAAGATTAACCAACTTCTATTAATCTCAAACATGTGGAAATAATATCCACTTAGGAAAGTTCATTCAAAGATCATTTCTAGTCTACTTGATACAAAGAATGTAATCAATAAATGCTACAACTGCTTAGTGTACAACAAATCTTAAAGACCCATATATATTTGAAAATATTGAATATCTGAATTGAAACATATAAGAGCAGTTCTATTCATCTCCAATAAAACAACAATATTAAATGAAATTTCTATCTCATTTTATATTTATGCTCTTAATTCATGTTACTTATCTTCTTTCTAACCCTAATATTTCTAGGGTTCCTCTCTAGCCCATCCTTCCACTGTATACCTGGCCAGGTATACATGAAATAATAGATAGAGTAGCTTGATACTGGTTGATCCAAGTGCTCAGATACCGGGCCAGGATATCCAAATACTCAAATCTCCAGAGCTAACATCATAACATCTCCTATCCGCCACACTTATGACTCTAACTTACTAAATTAATGGTCCCTGACAACTCATCCTAAGCTCTGATACCAAGTTGTTACACCCCGATCTCACAATTTCCACTAATCATGAGATTAGGACATAAATTGAGGATTTAACGTAATACAAATATCACCCTTAACTTTTTTTTCTCTTTCAAAACTCTTTGTTTTCTCGCATTGAACCACATAAACCAACTTTACAAGGGAATCTAAACATTGATTTCTCTAATCTGATTTCAACAGTAAAAATGCATGTATGAACATTCATTATGTTCCCCATACTTTTAAGCACATAAGACGTGCTGATTCGCACATATTGCTAAAAGAGGAATAGTGTTATACATCATTTACAACTCTCTCTTATTTCTTTACAAGGACCAAGAGTGACAAGGACCGACTGAAGTTAACTATACTCAGACTTAACTCTTATGGCATATCTACTCTGATGCAATGATATCTTCTTCAAGTCCATGTGATTTCCCTAAAAATTGTGAGTAGAGGGGTGAGCCTACTCGATCAGTGAGTGAGTACTTCAAAGAAACAGTCTAAAGCATTGATATAATTACAAATATACTTTTGAGAAATTAATATCAATTATAACAGCAGTAAGCTTTAAAGAGTCTAATAATTGACAATCATAAATATGGCAGGATACTCTAAATATCTATAAGAGTGAGTCAATATATGAAATGCTTGATTGATCATAAAGAGAACTAATAATTCAGAAACATACAAAGAATAATTGAATAATTGTACACACTTGTTTGACCTCTCATTCATTTTATTATGCCCTGATCATATGCAGTGTACTCTACATATGAAGACTCATAGTGTACTATGATCACACCGTACAAGACTTAACAGACACACCCGGGAAATGTTAATTCTGACTACTATCCTGGTCTGCAACAGGGAAATGGCTCTCTGGCCTAAATTGGACTCCTTCTCTAACCTGAGCACACAGGCGGAGAGTCAAGCCACCTCTTGGCTTTTTTCTATACTCTACTGCAACCAGGATCCTTGGTTGATGTTGGACACTACCTTCTAAAATTTAAAAAGACTTCCACTAGGGCTTCGTCCCCCGTACCACCTATTGGTACATTTCGACCCCTGTATACTGGACGCACCGCCAGGGTAGGTCGTTTCATCCCTAAGGCGCAGACCTCTCATAGGGATTCTACACTGCTTATGGCTCTTAAGTCTATTATTTTATTATTCCTAGAAAGCTCTTTCTATATTGTACCCTTCTCTTACTTATACTTGACTATGGTATCTCTATGGTGTCACATCTACTTATTTGAAGTTATAATACAACATTTATATCATTCTAAACTTGGAAGAGCAGTATATTGAAAACACTGTAATATACTGAGTAATCAACATATTATACATGCAGGCAGACTAAAACTCTTAAAAAACAAATTACATATCCACTTGGCACTTTATACACTAGAATCATGCAATTGAACTGTTTAGCATCACCACATCTCATACTAAGAACATTGATATCACAATACTTGATTCATTGAACACCATATCCCTAGAGTTTCATTTACCTCATTCACTTATCGCATGGCTCTCATAAGGAATTTGTAACATCCCTGACCTGGGTTATGAGTTAACCCTAGGTGTTTTGCCTAAATATGTAGTTAAATCCTTGTGATTAACTCTGAGCATGTAATTAAGCTTCTCAGAAATGTATATTTCAGTATTTGCTCCTTTTTATTTAAAGTTGTAGCATTGTTTTGATATACAGGGACCTATGTGCAATTTACCCAGTTGAAAGGGTTAACTTGCAATTTGCACATGATGAGATGTTCCTCTGATGTTGAGACATCATGAGAATCTTTTTGGCAAAGTTTGAGGGATTTCCCAAGCTAGAGCACCAAGGTGCAGCTGTGGAAGCAATCCCAGGGCTTGAAACCCTAATTTGGGGTAAAATGCAATTTACCCAAATGATGGGATGCAATTTGTAAAGAATGTCATCTAAAGTATCTTTTTAGACTTTTGCCATCATTTAGAGAAGAAATGATGAGGAATTCACCTCAATTGAGTTATCAAGTTAAGAAATAGGCTCTGTGATTGAATAATCAGGGTATATGTGCAATAACCCTTTAAGTATGAACTTTATTATTAGATTGTTCTTCCTTGCCTTCTTTTCTATAACTTAAGATAAGGTTTGTCCTTAGAATAAAGAGGAAGGGACGAGCAAGTAATAAAAGAAGGACTTAGTTGGAATTAAGGGAAACTTATGAACTAATGTTGAAAATCCTATCCCATGTATATAAGCCATCCTTCCTTTAGTTGCAAGGGAACTTAACCTTCGTTCCCTTTACTGTTTCATTTCACCAAAGACGACCAAGGACTGCCTTGGAGCTAAGGAGGACGAACAAGGGGTGCAAGGTAGGTTTAAACCCCTCTTCTTGCCTAATTCCATGGTTAGAATTCGAATTCAAGGTCATCTTCATGGCTAATTCTCGAAACCCTATCTTTCTAGCCGTCTCTTTTCATCCTTCCTTGGAGTTTTCACCTTGGCCAACCTGTGGGAACTCAAGGACGCCATTAGAGCTTGGAGCTTGAAAGCTTGGAGCTCAAGAAGCAAGCTTTAGGCGGGTTTTATAACTCTAAACCTATGCTTTACTATGTGCATCTTTATATGCGAGTTAATGATAGCTCCTAGTATTTCCCTATTTTTCCCTGCTATTTTGCAAGCAAACCCGTGGGATATCTGTACTGTTCTTGAGCTAGAAGATGAAGGCGTGATTTCCAAGAAAAACCCACCGTTTTTCTTTTCCCTAAACGGTCCTAACAGTTTGCTCTCACGACCTCAAGACCGTGAGGGAGCCTCGCGGTCTCGAGACCGTGAAAGGGCTCGCGGTCTCAAGACCGATTGGCCCTGTTGACCGAGCGTGGACCATATAAGAAACCTGTTCCTAATTATATAGGCTAAATACCCTCAAAATTTGGGAGACTAACTCCAAAAGAATCGGGAGATATGACCTTTTTAAGTCACGACTTTAAATGAATTAATTGCTGATTTTCAAACGGTCTGAAATTGCCTTTTTGGGCAAAAGGTCTCAAGACCGTGAAAGGTCGTTGACTAAGCATTGACCCCATGAGATTACTGTTCAAAATTATGTTAATTAACAACTCACCAAGTTTGATGGTCTAATTCCAAACGGGCTAAGAGTTGAAGGGTGAATACTAGGGCTAACCCTAGATAAAATCAGTACTGAAATTATGGTGACATAATTAGGGTTTTTAGGGTTGATTGACCTAAACGGTCTCAAGACCATGTGGGGTCCACCCACATGACCCCAAGACCGTGAGGACAATCACCCAAGACCATTTGAAGGTCTAGGGTTGAGTAATTTGACCAATTGAACACCCAATTGCAAATAAGTTATCAAGTTAATCAAAATTCGGATTCTGTGACCAATCATGGTTCAACCTCTATCAAATCACCTTAGATTTTGATGAAATCTTGGGCAAACGGTCTCAAGACCATGTGGGGTCCACCCACATGACCTCAAGACCGTTTGGGCCAAGTTTGGGCCCAATTGGAGCTCAATTGAAGGGTTCAACCTTGTGTTGATACACATTGTTGAGTGTTGATGGGTGAACATTGATAGACCTTAATTGAATCGATTTCAATCCTAATTGGTCAACAATTGAGGGTCAATTGAATGACCATTTGGTTAAGCATAACCTTAATTAACTCAATCCATAGGTGGTCAACAGTTATTGGACCTTTTGAAGGCTTCAACATCAATTGACATCATCGTTTGATTTGTTGAACCTTTGTTGAAGGACCGTGAGGGGGCTCACGACCTCAGGACCGTGAGGGGGCTCACGACCTCAGGACCGTGAGGTGGCTCACGACCTCAGGACCGTGAGGTGGCTCACGACCTCAGGACCGTGAGGTAGCTCACGACCTCAGGACCGTGAGGTGGCTCACGACCTCAGGACCGTGAGGGGGCTCACGACCTCAGGACCGTGAGGTGGCTCACGACCTCAGGACCGTGAGGTGGCTCACGACCTCAGGACCGTGAGGTAGCTCACGACCTCAGGACCGTGAGGTGGCTCACGACCTCAGGACCGTGAGGTGGCTCACGACCTCAGGACCGTGAGGTGGCTCACGACCTCAGGACCGTGAGGGGGCTCACGACCTCAGGACCGTGAGGTGGCTCACGACCTCAAGATCGTGAGGTAGCTCACGACCTCAAGATCGTGAGGGGGCTCACGACCTCAAGACCGTGAGGTGACTCACGATCTCAAGCCCATGAGGAGGCTCACGGTCTTGGAACTAGAAAGGGGCTCATGGACTTGAAGGGTCAAAGTGAGCAATCGGTCAACACTTTCAACCGAATTCAATCATGTGATGGTTCAATGTTGCTCAAATCAAACACTAATGATAATCTAAGATAGTAAGGAGTTATTTGATTAAGGTTTTTGACTATGATGATGATGATCAATGGGGTGAATTACCAAGATACCCCTGAAGGGTCAATTGAGTTATACCTTGCTCAATTCAAACCCTAATTACATGAGAATGATGTTTTTAGTCATAATGACTCTATATAACCTGATCTAGTCTAATGTTATCATCAACCATTAGTATGATGAAAGAGAAAGTGCTCTAGAGAGAGAGAAAGTACCCTAGAGAGAGAAAGTAACTCTAATCACTTAATGGTGATGCTTTTGGCTATGTTAGCCTATGATGACTCAACCCAACCTGTTTTAGAGTGATGTTGACATCACCTAACCTTACGATGAGAGAGAAAGTACTTCTAGAGAGAGAAAGTACCTCTAGAGAGAGAAAGTATCTCTTTTAAATGGAAACTCAATTGAAACATCCCCAATACACAGAAATGAGTATAATTAGGGTATGATCCACCTGTGTGAGATCATAGAAACCCTAATTCAAGGGTGATGACATGTAATGTGAATAGTAAACCCTAATTCAAGGGTAATGGCATGCTTTTGAGCAATAAACTCTATTTGAGTAGAATTAAAGATTTAACTCTTATGACAAGAGTAGGAAGTACATTCCTTATTATTGTATTTCCTTTATCAGATGTATTAACCATGCAGGTTTTGATATGAAGGTAATCATATCCAGGTATGGATGTTGATGTTATATTCATTGAAGGCATGTTGTTAGCCTTATGAATAAGTAATGTAATCTGATGCCTTGCCAGTGGCATCCTATACTGATAATGGGCTGTGAGAGCCATGAATACCATCAAGGTCATGCTTTAGAGATGACTTGTGATGAGGATAATGAGAAATGATGATTGATATGAGTTAGGCCTGTTACATTTAGTATTCTTCTTTTATAGCTGCTATGCTACTGTTATTGTTTGAAGAACAATGTATGCTGTTAAAGAATACTGAATGTACCTAACTAATCAAGTATAATGTAGAGCCCTGATCATAGATCCATCATTGTCAGAAATTAAGTGATGGTGAAACAGGTTTTCCTTAGGGAACTCCTGGAGCACATACTTTTGAGTATGTGGGGTACATGGATGTGTAGAACCTTACATCCTAGTGAAGGAAAGTGATGTAGATGTGGAATCCATCCATCCTTCACTATAGTTCCATACCGTATCAGTGGTAGGTAAACATGAAACCTCCTGATGACGAAGAAAGCACAGATATCCGTATCAGTGGTAGGTAAATATGAAACCTCCTGATGACGAAGAGAGTACAGAACGCCACTGTGACTCTAGAATAGCGAAGGACCAGTTTACCCTGGTGAGCTATAATAGTAGAGGCATGAGATGTCCTACAAGTGATCCTCTTACTGACTGAGGAAGGTGAAGGTCATGAGAATCCGGCTCTCTTAATGACCTATGTATGATACTGATGCGGCTTCTCAGCGATCAGTTGGAGTATGAGTGGTAAGCCTCATCTCCACAGGGCATAATGTTGTTTGTAAAACATAATCAACCATGTAGTGTAACTTGTTAGAGATAACTCCAAGTTAGTTGATTGATGTTACATTGTTATAATGATTGATATCCTCCATATCTCCTAAATTGTAGAGATCTTGTTATAACTATAACTGTTATAGAATGCTTTGAAGGCTTTACTGTTTAGAATAATCTTTGATGTTATAATAAAGCTTCTGGCGAAGAGTTATAACTCTCGCTGGGACAATTATGTATAATTGTCTCACCCCGTAGACTTCAATTTTTTTTTAGGTGGACGTCGGAGACGAAGGAACCAGCCTACAAGTGATCAGTCTCAGCTGCAGCACCAGGGGCAGTAGTAATCTCAGGTGGAGTTTTGTCCTGCCATGTGGTGTAGTTAGAGTCAGTCCTATGTGTCCTCTGTACTCTCAGGTCTTGGAGTCTTGTGTTATGTGATCTTGAGATTTTGTATCTTGATGTATATAATTACTCAAGAAGTAATTATCCTGAGATGTAAACAGTTACCTCTCTTTATGAAAGGAGTTTTTATGGATACAAGTTCTTATCTCGAAAAGTTTTAATTCCCGTGATTTTTGTCTTCCGCTGATTACCGATTCGCTTCCGCTAAGTTTTATTCGTGTTTATGTCATGGTTTGGAGATCAGAACCCACAATTAGTGGTATCAGAGCTCCAGGTTCAGTTGAGTCTACAGAGGCATAGGACTTAGGATGTCGAGTCTACCTTTAGTACTCCTTCCTTATCTAATAGAATCTTCTGCTCCTCAGGAGAAGAAGATACATAAGAATGTCAGAACATCGCGATGAGCACGTGGCTGAGAGTAGTGCTAGTGCACCTCGAGGCGGTGCAAGAGTTCCGAGAATAGAACAACCTGCACCTAAGTCGCCAAGAGAGCCACCCCAGTTCGACCCAGCTGACATGAGTGATCCAGCTATACAGACGATGTTCGGGCAGTTTATGACTGCCATGACACATATAACCGATAGGATGCCCATTCCTGCACCTAGGGCACCTGTCCAGCCTGAAGTACAAGGTATTGGTAAGACATTCGAACGACTTCGTCGTGTCGGAGCTACCGAGTACTTCGGAACTGCCGACCCTGCAGATGCTGACTTATGGTTGACAGAGTTGGAGAAGGCTTTCAGGATTCTTATGATTCCGGAAGCTGAGAAGGTTAGACATGCTGTCTATCTTCTCAAAGGCAGTGCTGGTCACTGGTGGAACATGGAAGAGCAGAAGAGACCTGGAGTAGAGTTCTCATGGGAAGAGTTTCGTCGGGAATTTATCAATAGATATTTTCCAAAGACCTTCCTAGATGAGAAGATTTCTCAGTTTGAGAAACTAAGGCAGGGTATGATGAACATTAGTGAGTATGAAGCTAAGTTTATGGAGTTGTTGCGGTTCTGTCCGCACATGGCTTCTACGGATGAGGAAAGAATCAGAAGATTTGAAAAGGGTTTGAATTCCGATATGTCAACCCCTGTGTCTGCCTTAGAAAACAGAGAGAGATTCTCTACCTTCGTTGAGTCAGTCCGAAGGATAGAGAGATCTGTTGTTGAGAAAAGACAAACCCATAAAAGATATCCCCAGTTCCAGGGTTCTTCATCTAGGGATTCCAAGAAACCTAGATTCTCTGCACCTAACCCTCCACCACCCAGATCAAGTTTTCAAACTCAATGGACACCAAGTAGAGGTAGAGGACGGAGTCAACCGCTTCAAGGGATGCACAGTTCTGCATCAGTGTCAGTCACTGGACCACCCAGACCACAACAACAGGAGAAGAGTTGCTACAACTGTGGTAAGGTGGGACACTTGATGAAGGATTGCCGTTCTAGGCCTGTCGGTGTGACACAACAACCTCCGAGACAGAATCAACAGGGATCTCAGAATAGACAACATCAAGGAGCAGCTCGAGGACGTGGACAAGCGTCTCAAGCTGGATCATCAGCACCACCTCAACACCAGGCAACCGCGAGGTTCTATGCTATGAACCCACCTGAGGCAGTGGTCAATCCACGGGTAGTGGCAGGTCAGATGAAACTTTTATATTCTGATATGTCTATATCCTGTAATGTATCTGTTCTGATTGATCCGGGTGCTACGCACTCTTTCATCACTCGTGAAGTGATTCGTAACTGCAATGTGACTGTTAGTCATAGAGCAGATAGTTTGTTGTTAGAGACTCCATTGAGTGGGTCTGCCGTTTTGCAGGAGGTATGTTCTCCCTGCATCCTTTTCTTTTCTGACCATCGCATTCAAGTGGACCTTATACCACTTGATATGCAGGGGTTTGATATAATCCTTGGGATGGATACCTTAGAAAGGTATAGAGTTGTCTTGGATTGTGAGTCCAAGTTGGCTGTGTTTGCTGATGAAAGCAACACATGGATCTTTCAAGGTGAAAGAAAGATTCTGCCCACCTGTCTTGTGTCAGCTATGGTTGCTGATAAGCTGTTGAGGCAAGGATGTTATGCATTCTTAGCCCATGTGGTAGATGTTACCAAGGAAAGTTCCAATCCTGCTGAAGTTCCCATAGTCAGGGAATTCGAGGATGTGTTTCCTGAAGAACTTCCTGGTATACCACCACCTCGGGAAATTGATTTTGAAATCAATCTAATTCCAGATACGAAACCCATAGCTCAAACTCCGTATAGAATGGCTCCTGCCGAGATGGCAGAACTCAAGAAACAGCTTCAAGAGCTACTTGAGAGAGGTTTTATCCGACCAAGCACTTCACCTTGGGGTGCTCCGGTCTTGTTTGTTAAAAAGAAAGATGGGTCAATGCGGTTGTGCATCGACTATAGACAACTCAATAAAGTGACAATAAAGAATAAGTATCCTCTGCCGAGGATTGATGATCTCTTTGACCAGTTGCGTGGTGCAACAGTCTTTTCAAAGATAGACTTGAGGTCTGGATATCACCAACTTCGTATTAAGGATAGTGACATATCCAAGTCTGCCTTTAGGACAAGATATGGTCACTATGAGTTCACGGTTATGTCGTTTGGACTAACCAATGCACCAGCTGCATTCATGGAACTCATGAATAGAGTTTTTCGACCTTTCCTTGATCAGTGTGTTGTCGTCTTCATAGATGACATACTGATTTATAGTAAAGATGCTCAGCAGCATGAGCAGCATCTTCGCCAAGCTCTGACCTTGCTAAGAGAACATAAGCTGTACGCTAAGTTTAGCAAGTGTGAGTTCTGGCTGCCGGAAGTATCTTTTCTTGGACATGTAATATCCGCCTCGGGAATTCGTGTTGACCCTACAAAGGTAGAATCTGTTCTACAATGGGAACAACCGAAAACACCGACGGAGATTCGAAGTTTCTTGGGGTTAGCTGGCTATTATCGAAGGTTCATTAAGAACTTTAGTTCTATAGCTTTACCTTTGACCAAGTTAACCCGGAAAGATGTTCCTTTTTCTTGGAGTGATAAGTGTCAACAATCTTTCCAGCTGCTGAAGGAGAGGTTGACAAGTGCACCTGTGCTAGTGCTACCTGAGCAAGGAAAAGGGTATATAGTTTTCTGTGATGCTTCCAAAAATGGACTAGGATGTGTGTTGATGCAGGATAAACAAGTGATTTCTTTTGCTTCCCGACAGCTTAAGAAACACGAGGAGAACTATCCAACACACGATCTGGAGTTAGCAGCTGTGGTTCATGCTTTGAAGATCTGGAGACATTATCTCTACGGAGAGACATTCCAGATTTTCACAGACCACAAAAACCTTAAGTATATCTTCTCTCAGCATGAGCTCAACATGAGGCAACGTCGCTGGATGGAGTTAATCAAGGACTACGACTGTACAATTGATTACCATCCAGGTAAGGCCAATGTTGTTGCAGATGCCTTGAGTAGGAAATCAGCAACATCAACCATGAATAGAGCACAACTAAACTCTTTAGTATGCTCTAGAAGAGATATGCTTATCTCTTTAAGGCAAGACAATGTACAGTTGAAGGTGTCATTGCTAGCCGGTTTGTTAGCTGAGATGCATATTAAACCTACCCTAAGAGAGCAGATTAAAGAAGCACAGCTAGATGATGCTGCAGTTCAACATATAAGATCTGAGTATGGAAATGAGAAACAAGATGGGTTTCATGACTCAAAAGATCAAGTAGCTTGTTATAATGGAAGAATGATAGTGCCGGATGTGGACAACTTAAGGAAGTTAGTCCTGGAAGAAGCCCATTCTTCCATGTATGCTATGCATCCAGGGAGCACCAAGATGTATCGGAATTTGAAGGATCTGTATTGGTGGCCTGGGATGAAGAAGGACGTTGCAGAGTTTGTTTTGAGGTGTTCTGTGTGTCAGCAAGTTAAAGCTGAACACCAGAAGCCTGCAGGGACAATGCAGCCTTTACCCATATCACAGTGGAAGTGGGACCATGTGACCATGGACTTTGTTGTTGGCCTACCCAGGACAAGCAAAGGACATGATTCCATTTGGGTAATTGTTGATAGGTTGACTAAGACAGCACATTTCTTACCTGTCAAAACAACCTATTCTGCGGAAAGGTTATCAGAGTTGTATGTGCAAGAGATAGTGCGGTTGCACGGAGTTCCTATCACAATAGTTTCGGACAGAGGTCCTCAGTTTACAAGTCGTTTTTGGGAACAGTTACACAAAGCCCTAGGTACCAAGCTGAGGTTTAGTACGGCCTTTCATCCACAGACTGATGGACAGTCGGAAAGAACCATACAAACCTTAGAAGACCTGTTGCGAGCATGTGTTCTCCAGTTTACCGGAAGTTGGGACCTACACCTAAGCTTGATAGAGTTTGCCTATAACAATAGCTATCAGCATAGTATTGATATGGCACCTTATGAAGCCTTATATGGTAGACGTTGTAGATCACCTTTGTGTTGGTTTGAGACTGGTGAGCACCAGTTGTTAGGTCCTGACTTGGTACAGCAAACCACGGAAAAGATTAAAGTTATACAACATAAGATTAAGACTGCTCAGGATAGGCAGAAATCTTATGCTGACAAACGTCGTAGACCTTTAGAGTTCCAGGTTGGAGACAAAGTGTATCTTAAGGTCTCACCTTGGAAAGGGGTCCTTCGTTTTGGAAGGAAGGGGAAGTTAGCTCCTAGATATATGGGGCCTTATCCAATCATTGAACGGATTGGAAAGGTAGCATATAAACTAGAGCTGCCCCCAGAATTACAGAGGTTACATCCTGTGTTTCACATTTCTATGTTGAAGAAATGTCACCCAGACACCGAGTCAGTTCTACAACCTATGGAAGTAGAATTGAATGATGACATATCCTATGAAGAGGGACCAGTGTCAATCCTTGATAAACGAATTAAAAAGTTAAAGAAGAAAGATATAAGTCTTGTGAAAGTCCTCTGGAATCATCGTGGTATTGAAGAAGCCACTTGGGAGTTAGAGGATGAGATGAGAAGGAAGTATCCTGCCCTTTTCTCGTAATATGTTTTATCGATTTCGGGGACGAAATCCTTGTAAGGGGTGGATAATTTGTAACATCCCTGACCTGGGTTATGAGTTAACCCTAGGTGTTTTGCCTAAATATGTAGTTAAATCCTTGTGATTAACTCTGAGCATGTAATTAAGCTTCTCAGAAATGTATATTTCAGTATTTGCTCCTTTTTATTTAAAGTTGTAGCATTGTTTTGATATACAGGGACCTATGTGCAATTTACCCAGTTGAAAGGGTTAACTTGCAATTTGCACATGATGAGATGTTCCTCTGATGTTGAGACATCATGAGAATCTTTTTGGCAAAGTTTGAGGGATTTCCCAAGCTAGAGCACCAAGGTGCAGCTGTGGAAGCAATCCCAGGGCTTGAAACCCTAATTTGGGGTAAAATGCAATTTACCCAAATGATGGGATGCAATTTGTAAAGAATGTCATCTAAAGTATCTTTTTAGACTTTTGCCATCATTTAGAGAAGAAATGATGAGGAATTCACCTCAATTGAGTTATCAAGTTAAGAAATAGGCTCTGTGATTGAATAATCAGGGTATATGTGCAATAACCCTTTAAGTATGAACTTTATTATTAGATTGTTCTTCCTTGCCTTCTTTTCTATAACTTAAGATAAGGTTTGTCCTTAGAATAAAGAGGAAGGGACGAGCAAGTAATAAAAGAAGGACTTAGTTGGAATTAAGGGAAACTTATGAACTAATGTTGAAAATCCTATCCCATGTATATAAGCCATCCTTCCTTTAGTTGCAAGGGAACTTAACCTTCGTTCCCTTTACTGTTTCATTTCACCAAAGACGACCAAGGACTGCCTTGGAGCTAAGGAGGACGAACAAGGGGTGCAAGGTAGGTTTAAACCCCTCTTCTTGCCTAATTCCATGGTTAGAATTCGAATTCAAGGTCATCTTCATGGCTAATTCTCGAAACCCTATCTTTCTAGCCGTCTCTTTTCATCCTTCCTTGGAGTTTTCACCTTGGCCAACCTGTGGGAACTCAAGGACGCCATTAGAGCTTGGAGCTTGAAAGCTTGGAGCTCAAGAAGCAAGCTTTAGGCGGGTTTTATAACTCTAAACCTATGCTTTACTATGTGCATCTTTATATGCGAGTTAATGATAGCTCCTAGTATTTCCCTATTTTTCCCTGCTATTTTGCAAGCAAACCCGTGGGATATCTGTACTGTTCTTGAGCTAGAAGATGAAGGCGTGATTTCCAAGAAAAACCCACCGTTTTTCTTTTCCCTAAACGGTCCTAACAGTTTGCTCTCACGACCTCAAGACCGTGAGGGAGCCTCGCGGTCTCGAGACCGTGAAAGGGCTCGCGGTCTCAAGACCGATTGGCCCTGTTGACCGAGCGTGGACCATATAAGAAACCTGTTCCTAATTATATAGGCTAAATACCCTCAAAATTTGGGAGACTAACTCCAAAAGAATCGGGAGATATGACCTTTTTAAGTCACGACTTTAAATGAATTAATTGCTGATTTTCAAACGGTCTGAAATTGCCTTTTTGGGCAAAAGGTCTCAAGACCGTGAAAGGTCGTTGACTAAGCATTGACCCCATGAGATTACTGTTCAAAATTATGTTAATTAACAACTCACCAAGTTTGATGGTCTAATTCCAAACGGGCTAAGAGTTGAAGGGTGAATACTAGGGCTAACCCTAGATAAAATCAGTACTGAAATTATGGTGACATAATTAGGGTTTTTAGGGTTGATTGACCTAAACGGTCTCAAGACCATGTGGGGTCCACCCACATGACCCCAAGACCGTGAGGACAATCACCCAAGACCATTTGAAGGTCTAGGGTTGAGTAATTTGACCAATTGAACACCCAATTGCAAATAAGTTATCAAGTTAATCAAAATTCGGATTCTGTGACCAATCATGGTTCAACCTCTATCAAATCACCTTAGATTTTGATGAAATCTTGGGCAAACGGTCTCAAGACCATGTGGGGTCCACCCACATGACCTCAAGACCGTTTGGGCCAAGTTTGGGCCCAATTGGAGCTCAATTGAAGGGTTCAACCTTGTGTTGATACACATTGTTGAGTGTTGATGGGTGAACATTGATAGACCTTAATTGAATCGATTTCAATCCTAATTGGTCAACAATTGAGGGTCAATTGAATGACCATTTGGTTAAGCATAACCTTAATTAACTCAATCCATAGGTGGTCAACAGTTATTGGACCTTTTGAAGGCTTCAACATCAATTGACATCATCGTTTGATTTGTTGAACCTTTGTTGAAGGACCGTGAGGGGGCTCACGACCTCAGGACCGTGAGGGGGCTCACGACCTCAGGACCGTGAGGTGGCTCACGACCTCAGGACCGTGAGGTGGCTCACGACCTCAGGACCGTGAGGTAGCTCACGACCTCAGGACCGTGAGGTGGCTCACGACCTCAGGACCGTGAGGGGGCTCACGACCTCAGGACCGTGAGGTGGCTCACGACCTCAGGACCGTGAGGTGGCTCACGACCTCAGGACCGTGAGGTAGCTCACGACCTCAGGACCGTGAGGTGGCTCACGACCTCAGGACCGTGAGGTGGCTCACGACCTCAGGACTGTGAGGTGGCTCACGACCTCAGGACCGTGAGGGGGCTCACGACCTCAGGACCGTGAGGTGGCTCACGACCTCAAGATCGTGAGGTAGCTCACGACCTCAAGATCGTGAGGGGGCTCACGACCTCAAGACCGTGAGGTGACTCACGATCTCAAGCCCATGAGGAGGCTCACGGTCTTGGAACTAGAAAGGGGCTCATGGACTTGAAGGGTCAAAGTGAGCAATCGGTCAACACTTTCAACCGAATTCAATCATGTGATGGTTCAATGTTGCTCAAATCAAACACTAATGATAATCTAAGATAGTAAGGAGTTATTTGATTAAGGTTTTTGACTATGATGATGATGATCAATGGGGTGAATTACCAAGATACCCCTGAAGGGTCAATTGAGTTATACCTTGCTCAATTCAAACCCTAATTACATGAGAATGATGTTTTTAGTCATAATGACTCTATATAACCTGATCTAGTCTAATGTTATCATCAACCATTAGTATGATGAAAGAGAAAGTGCTCTAGAGAGAGAGAAAGTACCCTAGAGAGAGAAAGTAACTCTAATCACTTAATGGTGATGCTTTTGGCTATGTTAGCCTATGATGACTCAACCCAACCTGTTTTAGAGTGATGTTGACATCACCTAACCTTACGATGAGAGAGAAAGTACTTCTAGAGAGAGAAAGTACCTCTAGAGAGAGAAAGTATCTCTTTTAAATGGAAACTCAATTGAAACATCCCCAATACACAGAAATGAGTATAATTAGGGTATGATCCACCTGTGTGAGATCATAGAAACCCTAATTCAAGGGTGATGACATGTAATGTGAATAGTAAACCCTAATTCAAGGGTAATGGCATGCTTTTGAGCAATAAACTCTATTTGAGTAGAATTAAAGATTTAACTCTTATGACAAGAGTAGGAAGTACATTCCTTATTATTGTATTTCCTTTATCAGATGTATTAACCATGCAGGTTTTGATATGAAGGTAATCATATCCAGGTATGGATGTTGATGTTATATTCATTGAAGGCATGTTGTTAGCCTTATGAATAAGTAATGTAATCTGATGCCTTGCCAGTGGCATCCTATACTGATAATGGGCTGTGAGAGCCATGAATACCATCAAGGTCATGCTTTAGAGATGACTTGTGATGAGGATAATGAGAAATGATGATTGATATGAGTTAGGCCTGTTACATTTAGTATTCTTCTTTTATAGCTGCTATGCTACTGTTATTGTTTGAAGAACAATGTATGCTGTTAAAGAATACTGAATGTACCTAACTAATCAAGTATAATGTAGAGCCCTGATCATAGATCCATCATTGTCAGAAATTAAGTGATGGTGAAACAGGTTTTCCTTAGGGAACTCCTGGAGCACATACTTTTGAGTATGTGGGGTACATGGATGTGTAGAACCTTACATCCTAGTGAAGGAAAGTGATGTAGATGTGGAATCCATCCATCCTTCACTATAGTTCCATACCGTATCAGTGGTAGGTAAACATGAAACCTCCTGATGACGAAGAAAGCACAGATATCCGTATCAGTGGTAGGTAAATATGAAACCTCCTGATGACGAAGAGAGTACAGAACGCCACTGTGACTCTAGAATAGCGAAGGACCAGTTTACCCTGGTGAGCTATAATAGTAGAGGCATGAGATGTCCTACAAGTGATCCTCTTACTGACTGAGGAAGGTGAAGGTCATGAGAATCCGGCTCTCTTAATGACCTATGTATGATACTGATGCGGCTTCTCAGCGATCAGTTGGAGTATGAGTGGTAAGCCTCATCTCCACAGGGCATAATGTTGTTTGTAAAACATAATCAACCATGTAGTGTAACTTGTTAGAGATAACTCCAAGTTAGTTGATTGATGTTACATTGTTATAATGATTGATATCCTCCATATCTCCTAAATTGTAGAGATCTTGTTATAACTATAACTGTTATAGAATGCTTTGAAGGCTTTACTGTTTAGAATAATCTTTGATGTTATAATAAAGCTTCTGGCGAAGAGTTATAACTCTCGCTGGGACAATTATGTATAATTGTCTCACCCCGTAGACTTCAATTTTTTTTTAGGTGGACGTCGGAGACGAAGGAACCAGCCTACAAGTGATCAGTCTCAGCTGCAGCACCAGGGGCAGTAGTAATCTCAGGTGGAGTTTTGTCCTGCCATGTGGTGTAGTTAGAGTCAGTCCTATGTGTCCTCTGTACTCTCAGGTCTTGGAGTCTTGTGTTATGTGATCTTGAGATTTTGTATCTTGATGTATATAATTACTCAAGAAGTAATTATCCTGAGATGTAAACAGTTACCTCTCTTTATGAAAGGAGTTTTTATGGATACAAGTTCTTATCTCGAAAAGTTTTAATTCCCGTGATTTTTGTCTTCCGCTGATTACCGATTCGCTTCCGCTAAGTTTTATTCGTGTTTATGTCATGGTTTGGAGATCAGAACCCACAGAATTCATATGACATAAACATTCACTGAATAAAAACTGTTTAAATCATATACAATCAATATATGTATGAAACCTTGGAACTGAGCTGAATTTAGGTTTCCATGCCATTCACTGAGATATCATGCATCAAGAATAAAATTGAATAAATAAAGTCTATCATGTCAAGAAAATCCCTTCAAATGGATTTCACAATATCTATTCGTAAATATCCAACTTTCCTCACATCTAGGGTTTCACCCTCATTACTGAGATATCAAACAAACACTGTTCACTTTAAAAGAATCAAGATTGTATCTGACATATGTGTACTATGAATTTAGATAAACAATCATTCATAACCAAGGGGATCTATATAAGTAAATTTCTCTATTTACTTATGCAACAAATTTCAGTCATAGACAAATTCCCTATATTTCAGTTTATTCGTATAACCTCTGTGAATACTTAGGGAATTCTCATTAGGATGTATTGTATACATTTATAATATGATTTTATCATCTGAAATTCATCCAAATAGAGGAAGAATCCATTTCATATCATTTTGCAACAACTTAGAACAAATAGACAATTCAGGGTTTGTAGTCGCATATTAAGCAATTAAAGATTATGGATGATTTAACCAATTTTCGTACAATATACTCTTGAAGGAAGTTCCCACTCACCCTAAGGTGTGAAAACACCTTAAAAACATATCAATATCTGAAAATCTCGAATCCATATCAAATCCCTAGCAATTCACCCAATTCTTCTTCCTTTCAACTCGGAAAAACCCTAAAAATGAGGGATTATGAAGAAAGAGTGAGAAAAGGGGAAGTTTTGATACCATTTTGGATAAAAACAGAGGAGGGACGAAATTCTGACATGTGAGAGAAGATTCACCATGAAACTATATCCAAAGAAGCTAAACTTACATGATTTCATCATTCCTCGGACCGCAAAACCCTAGGTCAGCATATCCATCAATTTCTCCTCTCAAACCCTAACTCTCCCTCTCTCTCTCTAGGATTTTGTTTCTCTGGTTTGAATCACGAATTATGAGAGATCTATGTGTGTTAGTTTGACCATATAGAGCAATTGAGCTGGTTGGGTCAATTGCACATTGACCCCTCACTATACTTTCTCTTATTTCAGCTGATTTTTCTGTCATAAAAAGGTTTCTATAAATTCAAGTATTTAAGAGATCAAACCTTATCCAAAAATTATTATAATTTAGCATGTTGTGTATAATTGAGTTATAAAGCTTCAGTTAAAATTTGAGATCATTACAATCTTCCATTAACAAATTAAAAATCTAATAGTGCACTTCTATCAAGAATTCTATAGAAATGTCCGTTACCGTAATTCGTCTACTGATAAGGTCTAAATGCATCAAAAAATTATCAAAATTTTACTTGTTGTTTATGATTGAGTTTTGGATCTTCATTTAAAATTATGGTCATTTGGAGTTATTAATAAATAAATAAAAATAAAACACTATACTATTGAAAAGCACTCTATCAGCATTTTAGTTGAAGTATAGTTCGACTGAGAACCACATTCAAAAAACACTCAAATATTCTAAAATTTTTCTCCAATATGCATGATTGAGTTATACATATCATATATATAATTAAATTAAATACAAAATTTGAATAAAATATGAAAAATCATTTACCACACTGCTATCTTGATCAAATTCCATACTCATGTACCATTAAAACCCTAATCTCAGCCAACTAGGGTTTATATTTCTCAAACCCTAATTTCTCAAACAATATAAAACTTAACTTTCTTATTAGGTTTAAAACATCATAATTGAATTATCATCATTAATTATATTTAAGCAATGATCAATCCAATTAAGCATATAATCATCCAGGTAAACCCTAGTTTACTAATTAATTAAGCTCAGATGCGATCATAACATATAGGTTTTGGTTCATTACAATATGGGAGCTTCAAATGTGTTAAGTTGATCATTTAGAACAATTGAGGTGCTTGGTTCAATTCCAAATTGACCTTACTTACACTTTCTTCTATTTCAATAGAATTTTCACTGTAAATCATTTACTCAATAGGTTATAGATCCTCCAAAAATTATGAAAAATCAACAGGTTGTCTAACACATAGTTTCAGAGCTCCAGTAAAATTTAGATCATTCCAAGAAACCAATAAATAACTAAAAATCAAAGACTACACTACTAAACTGTAGTATGCATCATGATCAGTTGAATTTTAGTTCGACTGAAAACCACATTCAAAGAAAATCCAAATATTCTTATATTTTTCACTAAGACGCATGATTGAGTTATCCATATCATATCATGATTTCAAGTATATATAAGTTAAAAAAAATATGAAAAATCATTTACCATATTGCTATACCTATAAAATTTTGTATTTATACATTATCAAGACCCAAATTTTGGCGACCGGGGTTTCTTTTGAAACCCTAATCCTTCAAGTAAAATCATGAGTATAGCTATTTGTTAGGGTTGAAACATCTTAATTGAGCCACCATCATTAATCAAGTTTAAGAGATGATCAATCCAATTAAGCATGTAATCATCTAGGTCCCTAATTTTACCAATTTAAGCTCATACGCAGTCAAAACAGTACGAGTCTCAAACTAGAGGGAAAATTACAACACATGTTTATTAGACATAGTGACCTCTCCTCATATCATATATAGGATGTGTGACACCCATTGCCACACAAAAGCAAGATTACTCAAAACAAAATCGTGGAAGAAGATTAACGAACAGATTACTGGAAAACACTAAAAATTAAAATTGTTTCATAAAACTTCTAAACAGCAAGAACTTCTACGTAAAGGTGCTTTCATGCCTCAAAGCACTTAATGTCTATGCCATCAACCTATTACCAGAGAACCTGTTCCAAAACATATATACATGATTCCACAACATTTGTACATAACAGGTATACAAGCCAGCCACATAAAGAAAGCGCGTTCACAAGACATCTACATAACATTCCCAAATACCTGAGTGCACATGGACGACTCTAGGACTCTATCTACAAAAGACATCCAACAACACTTCCGGCCTTGTCAGGTACTGCTCCTCTTGTTGTTGCTCAACCTCCACGCTCGATCTCTACCTCTTCATGCTTGTCCACCTAAAAAGGGTGTGGGAACCCCATGGGGTGAGATTCCAAATCTCGGCGGGAGATATAAATCCCCACCAACTCTATTATTATCACAGATAAGATAAACAAAGCAATAGTAAAATTACAGCTTTGTGAAGCAGGTAATGATCATTAACAAGAAGATCAATTATTGTTGAATTATGAAACATCTTAATAATTTAAAAGGAATATGAAGAACATGTATATTTCTCAACAATAGCATTGTATAAAGATAAATCAACCCTTCATCTAATGTTTCTGAATTTGAATCCTATACAATTGTAATACATGGCTGATTATGCATTTTATTATGCCCCACGGATTTGAGTCATACCACCCAAATCCCACCGACCAATTGATAAGTTGAAATCAGTTCCATACAAGGTCTAATTGAAGAGCCACAAAACACAACCTCATCCCACCTCTTGGTCAACACAAGAGAAAACACCACCTAGACATATCAGTCAACTACAACAATGACATATAGGCAAATTCAGGGATTGGCTCATGCTTGGCCATCCACATATATAATCATAACTAGCCCACCTTGGTACAGATACGACGCAAGAAGAACATGCTTATACATGGTCGTTCTAACAAGAAGGGGTGGCTCACGCATGGACATCCACACCACAATGATATCGACTCAAGCATGGTCGCCTCACACATCATGTAGTTAATGATACAAGGAAGTACTCGACTTGTACCCCGCATATTCAAAAATATGCACTCAGAGTTAACCTCGTTTCACCATTTAGCAAATGCTTACACTGAATGGATCTATGGCATAGGGAAAGCTACAAGATTAAGTTCTACTTGATTAATTTGGTTATTTCAGCATCTTTCAGCATCAACCAAGTTACAACGTACAATCTCTAAACAAAATCTACATAAATAAGGACATGACACATCACCAGAACATACTGAAGCATATAAGGTGTGATCTCATCACTTCATGTCTATTTTTCAACTTGTGTCAATCACAAGGACCACGTATCTTGGGGTGACAACCCCTCCTCTCATCACTGAGGAAATCATCTCATGCAAGGCAATAAGCCATCATTAAGTCATAAGACCATTTACCTTATCTTTCAAGAATGTCAACAACACTTCATGCCTCACAATGCCCATTCAAACAGATCATAACCACCATAGCTCATACCTAGTTATGTACATCAACTAGTGTTGCATGTATGATTAGAAATTTGTAACAAGAAAGATAAGACATCATAGACACTACCATCTTATAAGATCCATGCCATACATTTCACATCATTAGAATTAGGGTTTCTCTTTACCCTATTAGGGTTTACAAGGTTGGATCAACAACCACCCTTAGATCATCACTTACATCCTCATATAAGGTATGTCATGAGATAAAGGTTATTGAAACATGACTCTTATTATTGCTCACACAACCTCCCCATAGGGTTATCACATCTTATCACGTGACCCTAGCATCAACATGGTGTATCATAAGCACCATCACAAGATATGTGTTAGGGTTATAACATAGAGTGTCGGGTTAACCTTAAATGTGTCGTGCACCCTCATGTACTAGGTGAGGAAGCAAGGTGTCAGCCTACCAACTTAGGAGGGTGTATCGTTTTGGAGCACAAGGCATATCAGTTTAACATCGTGGGTGCATCAGGAAACAACATCTCAAGGAGAGGGTGTCAGTCAACCCAACCTATTGGGCAACACCATCACATGGTGTGACAGGAAATGCTTGTATGTCGGGTATTAAAAGGGTAACGGGTTGCTTAGGGTTTCAACAACGCGTCTAAGTTGTGACGGATGTCAACATGTTGGGCATCAACCCCTCTTAAGGCATGATGGGCAGAGCTCTAACGGAAACTCTCTCAACACATGCCTAACCATAACGGCCCACCATCCTACGCACGTTGGCCTCGTCATCTCCAAGTCACGACGACCCCCCATAAGGGTAACAGCTTGTGCGACACAAGTCATGACAACCAACATTCTCTATGCATAGCATCAACCAACCCATATCATTCTAAGTGTTACAAGGTCATGACGGCTAACAACAAAACGTGTCGACCCAGGCCCTGCCAAGGTTGTGACGACCTGTCACAAAGTGTGATGGTCAGTGGCATCACAGGTCGTGATGACTACCCATAACATATTGGCCTATCATGCCTATAGACCTCATCATCTTCAACCTAGGAACACTCGTTCAAGCAAGGAAAGAAAGGGTAACACAAGGGCAGAAACTAAGTAAGACTCCTCTTCCAAAATAGAACACAAAACCACCAAGAAGGAAGTACTAACAAGAATGGGATAACAAGACAAAGATAAAGAATAAGATATTAAGCAAAGGGTGATAATAACAAAGAGGGTTTAGAGTTATATAACTCGCCTTAAAGATCACCACAAGATCCAAGCTCCAAGCTCACGAGCTCAAGGTAGAATAAGATCTCCCAAACTTGATCACCACAACACCTCCAAGGAAGAAGATGGAACCATGGTTAAGAGGGTCTAAAGAAGAAAGAAAGAAGGTAACTAAGATCCATGGCTGAGAAGAAGAAAGGAGATAAGGAGATCTTAAGGATCACGACTTACCAAGGTAGAGGATGCAGGAGACACCACAAGCTTGAGACATGTCCATCAATCTCCAAGAGAGAAGCTCCTCTACCTCAAGGTCATCCACCAAGGAGAGGAAACAAGAATAGCCAAAAGGATTCTCTTGTATGGAGAGAAAGAGGTATATATATAAGAGGGATGAGAGAGAGATTCAAAGGAAGGTTTCATCACCTAAGGTGACACTTTTCCATGAAGAAGGGCCACATGCAACACCATGAAACGTGGTGATAAGATCTAGGGCTCACCCACTGGGTCACCTATGATGGTCACGGCCGATACACATATCCACCTACTCACAAACAGATAGGGGTAAAGCCTTAGATACCAAAAACTGGTAGGATATCTTTCAAGACATCACAAACTGATACATGACATGTCTAAGGCTCTCAAGCATGAGGCAACACTTCTAGGTGTAAGACACACCTCAAACATGTGTCCAAAACATCACTAAGGATGTCACCACACAACCAAGGTCCAAAAAAGGTGAACATCCCTTTCTCTTTCCTCTAGATGATGCCAAGAGAGAGAAGGAACAATCTAGAGGTAGCAAACTTGCACATCAACCCCTATCCTGGGTGAATTGCAATTTGCACCAAAACCTCTCCACAAAACACAAACATCATCCAAACAAGCTCAAACAAGAAACTCCAAGCTTCCAACATGCCCTAATTACATCTTAGATGATTAGAGCAAGGTATTGAGCAACATATTTAAGCAAAACAAACAGGGTTATCCCAAAATGTGGGTCAGGGTCCTCACAAGCCAAAAACCCCTAACAGGGATTTTGCCCCCGAAATCCTAATAGAAAAGGAAGGGGTACTTCCTCCTCATCTCTTCCTTGAGCTCCCGCGTGGCTTCCTCAACACCACAATGATGCCAAAGAACCTTCACAGGCACAACGTACTTCCTCTTCAGCTTCTTCACTCTCTGGTCGAGGATCAACACCGAACCCTCCACATAGATCATATCATCATCAAGCTCCACCTCCACAGACTGTAACACTAACTCTATATTTGGATGACACTTCCTCAACATACTAACATGAAACACTGGAAGCAACTTGTGCAACTTAGGTGGCAACTCCAACTGGTAATCCACCTTTCTAACATGTTCCATCACTGAGTAAGGTCCCATATACCTGGGAGACAACTTGCCCTTCTTCCCAAACCTTAGAACACTCTTTTAAGGAGAGACCTTCAGATATACATTATCTCCCACTTGGAACTCCAAGGGTCTATGATGATTGTCTACATACGACTTCTGTCTGTCCTATGCTTTTTTCAACTATTGTTGTATCACTTTGATCTTCTCTATCATCTATTGCATCAGCTCGGGACCAAGAAGTTGATACTCGCCTATCTCATAGAAACACAATGGAGATCTGTAACGTCTCCCATATAACACCTCATATGGTGCCATGTCAATACTACTCTGATAGATGTTGTTGTAGACGAACTCTATCAAACTGAGATGTACGTCCCAACTTCTGAAAAACTGAAGGACACAATCCCTCAATAGATCCTCCAAGGTTTGAATGGTACTTTCAAATTGACCATCTATCTGTGGGTGGAAAGCAGTGCTGAACTTCAATTACGTACCCAAAGCTGTGTGCAGTCACTCCTAAAAGTGACTTGTGAATTGAGGACCTCTGTCAGACATGATAGTAGCTGGAACACCGTGTAAATGCACTATCTCATCCACATAGATCTGAGAAAGCTTCTCTTTTGTGAATGTCGTCTTCATGAGAAGGAAATGCGCTAACATGGTCAACCTGTCAACGATCACCCAAATGGAATCATAACCTTTTGATGTCCTAGGCAGACCAACTACAAAGTCCATAGTTACATGATCCCATTTCCACTGAGGTATAGGTGATTCTTTGAGGGGCCACGCCAGTTCCAAGTCATCCTTGCCCCTATTTTCCTCCTCCATGTCCCCCATATTGGCTTTGTAAGATGATTTAGTTGATAACAACTTGTTCATACTATATTGCCATGTAATAGAATCATCTCCTCTCAGATGAGATGGGGAGCCATAGTAATAATTTTTAAAATCATACTGTAATATGTCTTTGAACCCATTTCCATCCCTCCTCATTCCCCACACCATCCTACAGGCTTCTAATGCTTAGCTTTAACTTGTTGACACACTGCACACCTCGCAACGAACTCAGCCACATCCTTCTTCAATCCTGGCCACCAATACACATACTTCACGTTATGATACATCTTGGTACTTCCTGGATGCATAACATACATGGACGAATGAGCCTCCTCTAGCACCATCTTACTTAGGCCACTAGCATCAGGAACCACTATCATGTCACGATAACAAACTCTCCATCATCCGACTCATGAAAACCATCACGCTTTTTGCTGCTAAACTCTAATAGAATCTGCTATACCACAACATTCTTCTGTTGTGCCTCTCTGATATGTTGTCTTAGTGTAGGCTTCACCTGTAGATGTGCCAACAAACCAGCTAACAAGGAAACCTCCAACCTGACATTCATTTGACTCAAGGATACCAACATGTCTCACCTGTGGCACATCAAAGAACTCAACTGGGCTTTAACCATAGGCGAAGATGAATACTTCCTGCTCAACGCATCTGCTACGACATTCGCCCTTCCTGGATGATAATCAATTGTGTAGTCATGGCCTTTGATCAACTCTATCCAACTATGTTGCTCATATTCAACTCCTATTGTGAAAAGATGTACTTCATGTTCTTGTGATCTGTGAAGATCTAACACTTCTCTCCATATAGGTAGTGCCTCTAAATCTTCAAAGCATGGACTACCATTTCTAACTTCAGATCGTGGGTCGGGTAATTCTCCTTGTGTTTCTTAAGCTGTCAAGAAGCAAAAAAAACACTTGCTTGTCTTGCATCAACACACAGCCCAAACCAATCTTGGACACATCGCAAAACACGATGTATCATTTTCCTTACTCAGACAAACTAGGATCAGTGCACTTGTCAACTTTTCCTTCAACGTCTGAAAAGCATGTTGACATCAATCATACCAAACGAATGGCACATGCTTCCTTGTTAACTTAGTTAGGGGTAAGGCGATAACGCTGAATTCCTTGATGAATCTCCTATAATAGCCTACAAAACCTAGAAACCTGTGCAGTTTTGTCAGTGTCTTAGGATGTTCCCACTCTGTCACAGACTCCACTTTCTTAGGATACACACACACTCCTTTGACAGATATAACATTCCCTAAGAAAGATACCTCCTTCAACCAGAACTTGCACTTGATAAACTTAGCATAAAGCCAGTGTTGTCTCAGCACAGTCAATGCTTAACAAAGATGTTGTTCATGTTGTTGATTATCACGACTGTATATCAAGATTTCATCTATGAAAATCATAACAAAGTGATCAAGAAATGGTCTAAACACTCTGTTCATCAGATCCATGAATGTTGTTGGTGCATTGGTTGTTCCAAACGGCATAACCACAAACTCGTAGTGACCATACCTTGTCTTAAAGGCTGACTTAGGTATGTCATCCTCCTTGATCCTCAACTGATGATATCTTGACCTCATATCTATCTTTGAGAACATTGTCATGCCACGCAACTGATCAAACATGTCATCTATCCTTGACAAGGGATACTTATTCTTTATCATCACCTTATTCAACTATATGTAGTCTATAGACAACCTCATAGACCCGTCCTTCTTCACAAACAACACTGGAGCATCCCACAGTGACATACTTGGCCTGATAAAAACTTTTTCAAGCAGTTCTTGCAACTGCCTCTTCAAATCTACCATCTCTGTTGGTGCCATGCTATACGGTGTCTAAGCTATCAGTTGCATTCCAGGGACCAGATTGATCTTAAAATCAATCTCTTGAGGTGGGGGTATACCTAGAAACTCCTCCAAAAACACATCCTCAAACTCCCTAACAACCGGCACCTCTTGAATACTAGGACTCCTTGCCTCAGTATCCATCACGTGTGCTAAAAATGCCTCACAACCTTGTCTTAGAAGCTTCCTTACTACCACATCTGATACAAGACACGTCAGAAGAATCTTCCTATCTCCTTAGAAGATCCACGTCTCACTACCATCCACTAATGTCACTTGCTTAGAACTACAATCCAAGACCACTCTATACTTATCCAAGATATCCATCCCAAGGATCATATCAAATCCATGCATATCAAGTGGTATGAGATTCAGTTGAATATTGTGTCCTGAAAAGAAGAGAACACATGAAGAACACACATCCTGCAACACTACAGAACCGACTAATGGGGTTTCTAACAACAAACTATTCTTCTTATGACTAACAGGAAAAAGACAACTATTAAGCACTTCACGAGCGATAAAAGAGTGTGTTGCACCCAGATCAACCAAAACATATATAAAGCAAGAAGAAGACAAATCGGAATGAAATAACTCCATCTGACATGTCACCACTTGCAGGTTGACCACTGCCTTTGACTGACTCATGGCATAGAACCTAGTTGTTGCCTGTTGTCACACCTATCCTCTGCTTCCCTAAGCAGACAATCCAGCCTACAACGCTTGGCCACGTCCTAGTCCTCTTGCACTGTTGTTCTGCTGTCTCTGTGAGCCCTGCTAGCTCTGCCTTAGTTGTTGGGTCACTTCATCATCTCTCACTAGATAGAATGGTTTGATATGCCCAACTTGTCCACACTTGTAACTCGCCTTGTCCTCATACCAAGGTCTAGGTGGTCTTGTCATTGATATTGATGTTGTGTTGTGAGCTCTAGTAGGCAGAAAACTACCTCTGACCTTACTTGGTGACCACTACGTTGAAGCACTAAACTTTTGTGATGCTGGTGGTGCAGAAAATCTTGCCTTCTTAAAGCCTCCAGACGACTACCCATGAGACTATGTAGACCTCTTCTTGGTACTTGCCTCTCTCTTCTCTTTCACATATTGTTCTATCCTTCAAACATACTCCACAAATGTAGTTAACCTCTCTTGATTCTCCAAATTAGCAGCTGGAGTAGACAACTCGACATTCAATCCCTTCTCAAAATGAAGAATCTGCTCATCCTCCGTGGCATCCATGTGAGAAAATAACCTCAAAAACTTCATAAACCTTGCTTCATGCTCATTGATTGTCATGGATCCTTGTTGAATCCTCTCAAACCGGCTGATCTTCTCATCAAGATACGTCTGAGGAAAGTACCGACTAACGAACTCTCATCGGAACTCTTCCCAACCAACCACAACACTTGGTCTCTTCTCCTCCTCTATGGCCCACCAATGGCCAACACTCCCTCTTAGGAGGTACACAACATGATTCACCTTATCCTCTTCAAGGATACTAAGGATCTTGAAGGCTTTCTCCAGCTTGATAAGCCATAAATTTGCATCCACAGATCAGTCGTCCCTGCATACTCAACCGCTCCAACATGATGAAGCTTCTCAAAATTCTTCCCAGTGCCTGATGATTCAGTATGGGGATCTGGTGCCCTAGGCTGAGGTGCAGGCATCCTGTCCGCCATATGCGTAATCGTTGTCATGAACTGTCCAAAAAGTGATTGGAAGGTAGGATTTTCTATCATGGCTGAGTCAACTTGGGGGACTTCAGGCACCCGATCTTCTTGTGCCTGGTTCCTTACACCACCATCTGGTGCTGCAACACTGCTCTCGAGAGCATGTTTTTTGTGTTCTCCAGACATCTTTAAGCTTTCTCTTTTTCTTATTCTACATAAGTAGAAGTGACTATAAGATAGACTAGAGGATACTAGAACAAACACAAACCCTAGTCCTAGGTCCTTGTAGACTCATTGAGCCTAAAGCTTTGATACCAACCAAATATGACACTCATTTCCACACAAAAGCGAGACTACTCAAAACAAAACCACAGAAGAAGATTAACTAACATATTACAGGAAAACACTAAAAATTAAAATTGTTTCATAAAACTTCCAAATAGTAAGAACTTCTACATAAATGTGCTTTCATGCCTCAAAGAACTTATTGTCTATGCCATCAACCCGTTACCAAAGAACATGTTCCAGAACATATATACATGATTCCACCATATCTATACATAACAGGTATACAAGCCAACCACATAAAGAAAGCACGTACACAAAACATCTACAAAACGTTCCCAAAGGCCCGAGTTTATAAGGAAAACTCTAGGACTCTATCAACAAAAGACATCCAACAACACTTCCAACCTTGTCAGCTATTTCTTCCCTTGCTGCTACTCAACCTCCGTTGCACAATCTCTACCTCTTTGTGCTCGTCCACCTAAAAAGGGTGTGGGAAACCCACGGGGTGAGATTTAAAATCTCAGTGGGAGATATAACTCCCCACCAACTCTATTATTATCACAAATAAGATAAACAAAGCAGCAGTAAAGTTACATTTATGTGAAGCAGGTAATGGTCATTAATAGGAAGAGCAATTACTGTTGAATTATGAAACACCTTAATAATTTAAAAGGAATACAAAGAACATTTATATTTCTTATCAACACCATTGTATAAAGATCAAGCAAGGCTTTATCCAATGTTGCCATATTTGAATCCTATACAGCTGTACTACACAGTTGATACACATTTTATTATGCCCTGAGGATTTGAGTCGTACCCCCAAATCCCACCGACCATTTGATAAGTCAAAACCAGTTCCATACAAGGTCTAATAGAAGAGTCAGAATCTACGGCCTCATCCCACTAGCACAAGAGAAAACACTGTAGAGACATATCAATCAACTGCAACAATGACATATAGTCAAATTCAGGGATTGGCTCATGCATGCCCATCCACATATATAATCATAACTAGCCCACCTTGGTACAGGTACAGTGCTAGAAGAACAGGCTCACACATGTCCATTCTAATATGAACGAGTGGCTCACTCATGGCCATCCACACCACAACAAGATCAAATCATGCATGGTCATCTTACACATCCTACAGTTAAGGATACAAGGGAGTACTCAACTTGTACTCCGCATACTCAAAAATATGTGCTCCGAGTTAAACTCATTTCACCATTCACCAAATGCTGACACTGAATGGATCTATGGCACATGGCAAGCTACAAGATTAAGTTCCACTTGATTGATTAGGTTATTTAAGCATCTTTCAACATCAATCAAGTTACAACATACAACCTTTAAACAAAATCTACATAAACAAAGGCATGATACATCACCAGAACATACTGAAGCATATAAGGTGTGATGTCATCACTTCATGTTTGTTTTTCAATCTGTGTCCATCACAAGGACCACATATCTTGGGGTGACAACCCTCCTCTCATCAATGCAAAAATCATCTCATGCAAGGCAATAAGCCATCATTAAGTCATAAAACCATTTACCTTATCTTTCAAGAACGTCAACAACACTTTATACCTCACAAGGCCCATTCAAACATATCATAACCACCATAGCTCATGCCTGGCTATGTACATCAACTGGTGTTGCCTGCATGGTTAGAAACTTGTAATAAGAAACATAAGACGTCATAGACACTATCATCTTATAAGATCCATGCCATACATTTTACATTGTTAGAATTAGGGTTTCTCTTTACCCTATTAGGGTTTATAAGGTTGGATCAACAACCACCCTTAGATCATCACTTCATCATCATATAAGGTATGTCATGAGATAAAGTTTATAGAAACATGACTCTTATTATTGCTCACACAACCACCCCATAGGGTATCACATCTTATCATGTGACCCTAGCATCAACATGGTGTATCATAAGCACCATCACAAGATATCAGTTAGGGTTATAACATAGAGTGTTAGGTTAAACCTAAATGTGTTGGGCAACCTCATCAAGGTGGGGTATCTGTTTAGGATGTACTGGGTGAGCAAGCAAGGTGTCAGCCTACCGACTTAGGAGGGTGTATCAGTTTGGAGCACAAGGCATATCGGTTTAACATCATGGGTGTATCTGGAAACAACACCTCAAGGAGAGAGTGTCGGACAACCCAACCTATCGAGCAACACCATCACATGGTGTGACATGCAACACTTGTATGTCAAGTATTAATAGGGTAACGGGTTGCTTAGGGTTTTAGCAACACATCTAAGCTGTCGTGGTTGTCAACATGTCGGGCATCAACCCCTCTCAAGACATGACAACCAGAGCTCTGACAACAACACTCTCAATGCATGCCTAGCCATAATGGCCCGCCCTCCTAACGCACGTCGACCTCATCATCTCTAAGTCACGATGACCCCCACAAGGGTAACAGCTTGTGCAACACATGTCATGACGACCAACATTCTCTGTGCATAGCATCAACCAACCAATATCGTTCTAAGTGTTACAAGGTCGTGACGGATAACAACAAAACGTGTTGACCCATGCCTTTCCATGGTCGTGATGACCTGTCACAAAGTGTGACGGTCAGTGGCATCACAAGTCATGACATCCACCCATAACATATCGGCCTATCATGCCTATCAGCCTCATAATCTTCAACCTGGGAACACTCATTCAAGCAAGGCAAGAAAAAGTAACACAAGGGTAGAATCTAAATAAGATTCCTCTTCCAAAACAAAACACAAAACCACCAAGAAGGAAGTACTAACAAGCAAGGGATAACGATCTAAAGATAAAGAACAAGATAGTAAGTAAAGGGTGATGATAACAAAGAGGTTTTAGAGTTATATAAACCGCCTCAAAGATCACCACAAGATCTAAGCTTGAGCTCATGAGCTCAACGTAGAAGAAGATCTCTCTAAATTTATCACCACAACACCTCCAAGGAAGAACATGGAACCATGGTTAAAGGGTTCGAAGAAGAAAGTAAGAAGGTATCTAAGTTCCATGGTCGAGAAGAAGAAAGGAGAGAAGGAGAGCTTAAGTATCATGGCTTACCATGGTAGAGGATGAAGGAGACACCACAAGCTTGAGACTCATCCACCAAGCTCCAAGAGAGAAGCTCCTCTAGCTCAAGGTCATCCACCAAATAGAGGAAACAAGAATAGCCAAAAGGATTCTCTTACATGGAGAGAAAGAGGTATATATACAAGAGGGATGAGAGAGAGAACCAAAAGGAAGGTGTCATCACCTAAGGTGACACTTGTACATGAAGAAGGACCACATGAAACACCATGCAAGCAAGGTGATAAGATCTAGGTCTTGCCCACTAGGTCACCTATGATGGTCATGGCCGATACACATATCCACCTACTCACAAACAGATAGGGGTAAAGCCCTAGATACCACAAATAGATAGGATGTCTCAAAAGACACCCACAAACTGATACAAGGCCTCTCTAAGGCTCTAAAGCCCGAGACAACACTTCCAGGTGTAAGGCACATCTCAAACATGTGTCTAAAATATCACTAAGGATGTCACCACACAATCAAGGCCCAAACAAGGTGCCCATCTCTTTCTATTTCCTCTAGATGATGCCAAGAGAGAGAATGAACACTCTAGAGGTGGAAAACTTGCACATCAACCCCTATCTTGGGTAAATTGCAATTTGCATCAAAACCTCTCCACAAAACACAAGTGTCATCCAAACAAGATCAAACAAGAAACTCCAAGCTTCCAACATCTCTAATTACATCTTAGATGATTTGAGCAAGAATCTAAGCAACATATTTAAGAAAAACAAATAGGATTATCCCAAAACGTGGGTCAGGATCCTTACTGGATGCATGGGATATTCTGGTTTCCTATACCCTCACATATATGTAGTCAGAGGCATGTGGAAGGTTTTCCTGACCAAGTCAAGTAAAGCAATCCAAACCACTCCAAATTATACCCTAAAAATAATATAGGAGGGAAAAAAGATGAATTTAACTCAAGAGTTTAGGTCCTTGACTGAATTGTAATGCACCATTGTACTGAAGACAACGCTTGGCACCCCACTCACTTTTGAAGTTGAATGAAAATTTGATTCAACATGATAAGTTGAAAAGTTGACCTTGCCTTATTTAAATAGGTTTGAAATTGACCAAAAACAATGATAATGCATCACAATATATTTATGATCAAGTTTTGAGATACAAAAAGGACAACAACCTAGTGAAGGGGTGTTGTTGGAAATACAATACTCATTTTTGGAGAAAAAATACTCTCTGATATGATCATATAATTTATCTTAAGTTATAAGGATTTTCATTTCTATTTTCAAGTATAAGTTACTTCATAAATATCAATATTTATAAACATTTGAGAAATATCTACACTATTGTAGACCTTCTTAAATTTATTTCACCTTGACACTCATAATATTTAGACACTCATCGTCTAAAATGTTAGGTGAAATTAGTTGTGTTTTGGTCAAGTAATGTGGTTCTCACATTTTCTTATATTTTGACTGGGTTCACTTTGATCTATGTAAATATCATGTTGATATGTATTATGTTTTCAGGGTTTATGAGTTGATTTGATCTGCGTATTTTTTTAAAAATGGAAAATATGTTCATCATGTCCCCATGGGGAATCAAACTAGACACCTTGCTCTTACCAATCAAATCTCTTTTGAGGGGTAGCAATAGGTCAGTGGGACATCTAAAAGTGTGCCTAGTTTCTGGCTCAGAATGTAAGGAAACTTAATGAGCTAGTTCTGGGTTTGAAGAAGATAGTTGCAAATCTTTTAGGTATTTCATACCACATCTCACCAGAAATGAGAGATATGGTCAAGGTAGAGGTAGGTCGGCAAGGCTGATTTGCAAAATAAGGCAATGACAGAACGAAGAAGCAAGGTGGAAGTAGAGTTGATGCCTATCGGCATCTAAAGTTGCAGATGATGTAGGCCCTCGACCATTTAGTTCCTGATGCAACACAAGGTCAGGAATTTGATCACATGGACTGACTGAATTTTTGAATTCAAGCTATTAGCTATTGCCAGAGTCATTAGTCTGCACTGGGATGATGAGAATTGCACATCTGGTCCTTATACAAGGGTTTTCCAATGAAGAATGGACTGCAAGGCTTCCACTTACCCAATATACAAGAGGTGGAGGTGTCGTTCAGAGTTTGTGGTGTGGGGAGAGTGTGAGGTGGTTTTGGGAGGATAGAGCATGAAGGGTACCTTGGGGGTGTTGCAGGTCTGAGCTAGCTTGATCAGATTGGAGACATGATGGAGAAAATGAGACTGGTAGTGTCAATCAGGTCTATAACCTCGATTGTTGGGATTGTTGTATACGAAGAGGGAGGCAATGTTTGGGTCTGCAAATCATTAGACAATTAAGTTGTGAGGAGGCGTTTGCAACTGGGTAACAATCATCAACCTTTCCATTTCCTAGAGGGGAACTGTGGTGCAATGCCAGGCCAAAGTTCACATCTTGATTAGTTGTTCAGGTAGGAGAACCGATGGTGGATTGAACATGGATAAAGTCACAGAAAATGATGTAGAAGAGAGAGTAGGATGGTTGTTGTTCTTTTGTAACCACAGAGTTAGGGTTCTGAGGGTTAGCATGATTAAGGATGTCCAGTAGTGGGTTTGGCCGTGAAATAGTTGTATATTTCTTTTCATTCAAGACCTTAATTATAACATGTTTGAGAATTTATATCTCTTCAGTTACCCATCGATTTACCCTAAAAATTTCACCATGTATCAAATATGTATCAAACTCAATTCTAAAAATGCAAACTTTCTAATTATGATTTTGAGGCGGGTAATTGATTTATTCTCTTAATTAATTCAAATACAATTATCTATTAATGCAAATAATATTTTTTGTGTAATTCTGATTCAGCCCTATTTTAGGGCTTCATCTTGTGTCATATTGCTCTTCGATCACATCTATACCTGCTAGGTTACATGTTCTTCCTCCCAATATGCTTATTTGTATAAAATGCACTTATGGACATTATTTGCATGTTTTTCAGGCATTTGGACCACACTTGATGGAAGAGAGAGAGAAGGAGGAATCCTAGGGTTTCTCTACCCTTAGGGAGGCCCAAATTGAAGTCTGATGCTCCCTCAACCTACCCGTGGTGGCCAAAGATCCATTGAAGCAAAGATGTCCAAGAAAATCTAAAGAACAAAGTCAAAGTACTGATCCAGGACCCGACACGACCGTGGTACCACCAAACGGTCGTGCTAGGTCACTTGCAAATCAAAAGAGTCGCCCCCAAGTCAAGCTGAAGTCACCACAGCCATGCAGCCAAGAATAGTTGTGCCAGAGACAACCACCACAGTCATGTTGCACAGCATGACTGTGCTACATAGAAACGGAACGGGTGTGGCACATCACAACAGCCACCATTCCCTGGCTCACCACGGCCCTAGCCCCCAGAACGGCCGTGCTACCCTCAGACCACCACAGTTGTGGTGATCACCGCGGTCGTGCCAATTTCAGCCCAAAACTGACCAAAACCCTGTAATCTTGCCATTTTAATTCCCATGACCATTGTATCCTACCACAGTTGTGCTCACCCCTACCTACCACGGCCGTGGTGATCCACCACGGCCGTGCCACTCACAAAACCCACCTGTTTTTGCACTGCTTTACCCATTTTGCCCCTACTTAACCTAATGCTTCCCCCCACACCTATATATACCTAGGTGGTGGCTCGGCACGAGGTTAGCTACCCTACAGCCACTCTAGCCTCCCCATTTCGTCCTCCATCCATTCCCACCTCATTCCACCTCCATTTCACCATTTCCACCACCAAAACCCTAGTTTTCCATTATTTTCACCCATTTCCACCATACATCCATGTCATTCACCTACCTTGGAGGAGGGAGGTCGAGCTACAGCTGCTACGAGGTGGATAAGGAGGAGTCTTCACCGAGCTCATCATGGCTTTTCACTCCTCTACTCATTCTTTCTCCTTTCTTTTTGTATTTTGCTTTGTTATGAGTAGCTAGGCCCCTTGGGTGGGCTATTTGGGGGAATTATGTTATTTTGATACCATGTTGGGGGAAAATGACATGTAAACTTTGTAATTCCATTTGTTAATGATTAGATTCTATTTCTATCTCATTCTCTATGAATTGCTTGTTGGTGTGTGTGTGAAATCACCTAGGAATTTAGGCAAATTGCTCATATGTGTGAATTTTGGGATTTGCCCCTAGGTCCAATTCTTGGATCCTAGTTTTCCTCCCATCTTCCTACATCCTAATCAATCTCCCTAAACCTAAGTGAGAGATCTAAGTAGCTATATTAGATAATTCTAATGCAATTAGCATGGAGCCTTCTCAAGGCTAGAATGTGGGGAAATTGGGGTCCAAAACCCTAATGTCACCTCCCCTTACTACCCTCGACCCCTAATTGCCCTAGGAATGCCTAATCTAGAAGCCTAGACTTGATTAGACTCTAATTGAATTGAACATAATCCCTAACCCAATTGAGCCTCGTAAGGGTAGTAGGGGGTGTTAGGGACTAATTCTTCAATACACAACCTAGCATATCCATGGTTAGTTAGTTGCTTAGGTTAATTCATTAGACTCTAACTTGTTGTTTGGTTTGGATAATCTAAATGGAGTCATAATGTTCATATGTCACCCCCAACTTAAGTGATAATTTCATACCCCTAAACAGCCCATACCTCTCTGTATTGCTTAAAACCCTAGTTTTGTGCTTGCCTAGCTAGTGTTAGCTTAGTTAGCTCTTTTCTTGCTTAGTTAGCTTCTTGTCCTATTTTTACCTTGTTCTTGATAGTTTTGTTCTTTACTTGCTCTTGTGCTTTTCTTTTTCCCGCCTTAGTGTAAATTGCCTTTTCATACCTAGCTTAGTTTTTTCTTGCATACTTAGTCTTAATCTAGTCTAGGGTTAACTTAGGTTTCATTCTTGCCTTTAATTGCTTGTTTGTCCATAATAGTTTAACAATTAAAACAACCTTCAAACCCTTATCCCTAGTCTCCACAGTAGGAACCTAGCAAAACTAAACCTAGCTCTAGTGCCCCCTCTTTTCCCTATAGATCGACCATAAAAATGCCACCTTCCTATACTACGACACGACCCCGTGCGCTTGTGGGTGTAGTTGTTTTAGTGTGAGTAGGTGTTAAGTTAGGTTTTATAAATATTGAAAGTGAATCCACCCATGTGTGTCTGTCTGTGGGGTTGCATCTATTCAAACTCCAATTGAGTAGTGTGTAACACCATTGGCAGAAACACACCAAGCTTTCTGGCGTCGTTGTCGGGGACTAGAGGCGCTCGACCTAGCTAGTTAGTTTTGCTTTGACTTTTCCTATTGCCCTCATCATTGCTATTCTTTATTCATTATTCTTTGCATTCTTTGTGTATATTAGTTTACTAACTTGTTCTCTTTTGTTTGGTTGTGCTTTGTGCAGGTGACAAGCCATTCGGGGGAAAACAAGATGGAAGGCCAAAATACACTTCACAAGACACTTCAAGACTACTTCATGCCTAGCAACTACAAATCGCCAATTGCTAGTAGGGTTGATCAGATGCCAGGGGAGCAATTCCCCATCCCTCCAGGTCTTCTCAGGCTCCTTCCCACCTTCTACGGCTTGGAGAGTGAGAACCCCTACAAGCACTTGGATTCCTATCTTGAAGTATGCTCCACCTTCAAGACACTGACAACAAGTGATGATACAATCAGGTTGACTTTGTTCTCCTTCTCCACAAAGCCAAAGAGTGGTATGATTCAAGAAGAGACATCATGAGCTGGGGAGAGATGAAAAATGCCTTCTTGAGGAAATTCTACTCCATAGCAAAGTTGACACAAATGCGGCGTGCCATAGCAAGTTTCAGTCAAATAGATAATGAGTGATTCCACGAGGCTTGGGAGATATTTTAAAAGATGTTGACATCATGAGCTGGGGAGAGATGAAAAATGCCTTCTTGAGGAAATTCTACTCCATAGCAAAGTTGACCCAAATGCGGCGTGCCATAGCAAGTTTCAGTCAAATAGATAATGATCGATTCCGCGAGGCTTGGGAGATATTTTAAAAGATGTTGAGAGAATGTCCACTCATGAGATCCCTTTGTGGAATCTAGTTTAGTACTTCTACTCTGGTCTATCTCATGCAAGTCAAGCTACAATGGATTCTTCTTGTGGGGGAATTTTTATGGCTAAACCACATGAAGAGACATGGCCCTTGTTTGAGAGTTTGGCAGAAAGTTCAAGGATAAAAGCTTCTAGTATGGTTAGTGGCAGTGACCTATCTTTTGGTGTGACATCTCCAACTCACGATGATTCAAGCCCACAATTGATGAAAATATTTGGTGAAATGGTGAGCTTCATGAGAAACCAAGTGGCCAAACCTCCTTGTCATTCAGTCAATGCTATTGAGTTCTATAGGGAAGAAAAGAAGACATCTCACTCCTATAGCTACCAGGAACCACAAAGTCCCACATATAGCGCAAGGTTTGAGGAAGAGGTTCTCTCTAGATTGAAAGTATTTGATGATGTTCAAAGAGATGTTGCAAGGTTAGAAGAGAGAATAGAGCAACTATCTTCCATAATCGCTCTCCAAGAAGAAAAATTGTCTTCAAAACCCATCATGAGCCACCATGAAGCAAGTGGACCTATACCTTCTTCCCACATTTTATATAGTCCAGCCCCCATGCAAGTACATCCCATTCACTCCTTCCAAGGCTATTCCAAGCCTTACACTCCACCACCTCCCTCACCTCAAATTTCCCAAAACTTCACTTTCCAACCCCAATTCTCTCCTCCCCCTCAATTCTCTTCTCCACCTCAATTTCAACCCCAAGTGTCACCTCCACCTCCTCCACAGCCACAACATGCCCCCCCTCTCCACCATGAGAAAGGTAGTGCTGTGATAATTCTAAGGAGTGGGAAAACTCTTGAGCAGCCTGTAAGTCAAAGAAAGGTTGATAAAGAAAAGCAAAGGCAGCCAAGTGGTGGAACTGTGATTGATATTACTGAAGATGATGTTGTGATACCGCATGTTGAGTTTGGGATTCCATGTGATCTGCCACATATCCCCTTTGCAGGTCCTACCACCCCCAGTGTGCCGCCTCATGTTCATGCAAGTACGACAGAATCTAGTGATCCTCCATTCGTAGAAGCACTAGATGAGACACCAGAATTGAAAAGGAGGCAAAAGCACAATGTTGATATTCTTGAGGTGTTTCTCTAAGTGAAGGTGAACATTCCACTTTTGGATGCTATTAAGAAAATCCCATCTTATGCCAAGTTTCTCAAGAACCTATGCACTGTGAAAATAAGGTCAACGGGGAGGATTCCAAAGATGGTGAGATTAACTAAACAAGTGAGCTCCATCATACAACACTCACTTCCCGTGAAGAGAAAGGACCCAGGAGCCCCACCCATACCTATTTACATAGGGGGACATCGCATAGACAGGTCCTTACTTGATTTGGGATTTAGTGTGAATTTGATGCCATGCAATGTCTATGTTGAGCTGAGTTTAGGAAAGTTGAAGGCGGCACATTACACTCTCTAGTTGGTGGATAGATTCATAAAAGTGCCTAGGGGTAGAGTGGATGATGTCTTGGTGATGATAGACAAAGAGAAAGGTGTGTTGTTCCTGGCGGATTTCATTGTACTTGATACGGAGCCAGAGGATAGGAAGATTCCCATTATCTTGGGAAGGTCGTTCTTGTCTACAGCTGATGTGGACATTCATGTGCATAGTGGCACTATGACAGTCTCATTCATGGACATGAAGATCAACATCAACATGTACAAGACCCCAACCCGGCGAGTCCGAGATGGGGATATTGGACATGACCACTTCACAAGTGGGCATTTGATAGGACACCAAGGTGAAGAAATTGGTGATGATTATTGTGATGAAAGGGATGAGGAAAACAGATTGAGTGCAAATGAGGGATGCATGTTTTGTAAGAATGGACACCTCAGAATTCCAAACGGATGAAAGAAACCCAGAATCAATAAGCGTGGCTGAAGGCATAAAATTTAGTGCTAGTGGGAGGCAACCCACATGGTTTGAGATTCTTGAACCTTACTTTTTGATACTTTTGTTTTATTTTACATAAAACACACACACGCACACTTGTGCTTGATAGTTTTTGTCTTTAGTTTTGATGAAACGACATGTCAACTAGGAACAAGTTGAGAATTAAGGCACGTTCAATCAAAGTGGTGGATATAACAACAACAAAGATCGTTCAAATGGATTAGATGATGAGTTTCTAAAAGATTTGATGAAATCTAGAGTTTTTAAATAGAACGGACATTCTAGAGAGGAACGGTCGTGCTGGCTAACTTAAAAATCAACAGGGAGAATGAAGTTTTTGGTCGCTAGCAGAATGACCGTGTTGACCAGAACGGACGTGCTGGCATCCAGACAGAACGGTTGTGCTAGTTGATTTAAAATCAACAGGGAGAATGAAGTTTTTGGTCATTGGCAGCACAACCGTGTTGACCAGAACGGCCGTGCTGGCCTCCAAACAGAACGATCGTGTGATTTGGAACGGTCGTGCTGGTTGAGTTAAAAACAATAGGGAATTTTGAGATTTGACCACTAGAAGC